>CM050446.2:49257500-51887500 GCA_027563935.2 Costus lasius
TACAATAAGATAGGGAGAGAACCACACGCAGGTGGAAAGAGATTTTACAAGCATTCATCACAAGTGGAAACATACTTCCACATCACAACACAGGAGGGCACTCGCTATGACCATATCAACCCAATCAAGTGGCGCATGTAAAATTTGCACTAGTTCAATCAAGTGGCTGTGAAACACTCTGGTTACAATCTCTGGGCGCTTGTACAGTGCACTTCACGGGTGAGGCCCATGGGGTTCACCAGGTCGTGATTTGCACTGATCATCTTGAAAAATTCTGGAAAAATCAAGAAAAATTTTCATGCCCTACATCTTCATCCTACATCATAAAGAGACATCAAATTAGTAGCAATCCCGTATAGAAAACCAAAAATAAAATGAAAAAGAAATTAATAGTCTAAAACACTAACTAACAACCATGGAGAAACTATGCATAAAAACTAAAATCAAGCAAAAACTTGGGTTGCCTCCCAAGAGTGCTAGTTTAGGGTCGGTAGCTCGACCGTGAGAGTTTTCAGAGGTTGCAAATCCGGGGGGTCTGAAAGACCTAGAACTTCCTCTCTTTCGACCCGCTCATCTTCGAAATAGTGCTTGAGGCGGTGCCTGTTTACTGTGAAACTCCTAGTTCGTTCTGTCCAAATAGTGATGGCACCATAAGGTTGAACTTTCTGAACTGTGAAAGGACCGGACCATCTCATTCGAAGCTTTCCTGGAAATAGCCGAAGTCTTGAATTGAATAGAAGTTCTTTGTCTCCCTCATGAAATTCCTTCTTTGCAATGCGCTTGTCATGCCAGAACTTGGTGCGTGCTTTGTAGCTCTTGGCATTTTTGGTGGGGTTTGTCAGTGCAAGTTCCAATGGTTCCACTTCTCTCCTGGGTGGCTCAGCATCTTGTACAACTTTTTCCACAATGTCAATGCTGTAGCATGTACCTGCAAGAGAAGGTTTTTTCAGGGTGTCAGTTAAATCAAATTGAATAACGTTGCCACAGATGTTCAAGGTCAGTTTCCCATTCTTGACATCCATGATAGCACCTGCAGTAGCAAGAAAAGGTCTCCCTAGAATGATAGGGAGCCTGTCATCATCATCAATCTCCAAAATAATAAAATCAGCAAGAATAAAGTAATCTCCTATTTTAATAGGTACATCCTCTAAAATACCAACTGGGTGGCGTACAGATCTGTCTGCAAGTTGTATAGAAATACTAGTTGGTTGCAAATCCCCTAGGTCTAGCCTTTTACAAAGTGATAGTGGCATGAGGCTAACGCTTGCTCCTAGATCGCACAAAGCTCTCTGAAAGGACATCTCCCCAATCTGGCAGGGTATGGAGAAAGTGCCTGGGTCTTTAAGTTTTTGAGCGAGCTTGTTCTAAATGATGGCGCTGCACTCCTCAGTAAGTGCAACAGTCCCTTGATCCTCTAGCCTCCTCTTGTTTGATAAGATGTCTTTCATAAATTTTTCATAAGTCGGCATCTGCGAAAGAGCATCAACGAAAGGGATGTTAATGTAAAGTTTCTTTAAAACCTCTAAAAACTTACCAAACTGCTTGTCCAATTTAGCCTTGACAAGCCTCTGCGAAAAAGGAATCGGTGGTTTATATGCGGGCGGTCCCACATAGGGCCGCTCCTCTTCAGCTGGTTCAGGTGCCACTGGTGTTTCATCTGAATGTTGTTCCATAGGTTCTGGTATCACTTCATCTATCCTGTCATCGGTCGGCATCTTTGGATCTTCAAGTTGCTTGCCACTCCGAGTGGAGATTGCATTGCAATGCTCCCTCGGGTTTACCTCTAGCTGGGATGGTAGCTTCCCTGGTGCTCTCGAAGATGAGCTAGCTTGCTGGGCTAGCTGGCTCTCTAGCATTTTATTGTATGTTTCCAGGGAGTCCATCCTTGTCATCATCATCTTCATCATGTCTATAAGTCCTTCAAGTTGCTTGCTCAAATTTGAATCATTATTGGGCCTTGGCTGTGGTGGTGGTGCATTGAAGTTCCTAGCCTGAAATCCTGGCGGTCTGAAATTGTTCTGTTGGAGCTGCCTAAAGTTTCCTTGTGGGGGCTGGACTTGTTGTGGTAGAACTTGTCCAGGCTAAATCGGCTGAGTTGTCCGGTAAGAGAAATTTGGGTGGTTGCGCTACCATGGATTGAATGTGTTGGAGTATGGGTTGTTGTTCGGGTTAAAATTTCCAACAGCATTCAATTGCTCTGAGTTGATCGTAGCCATCTGCCCATCTCCTGCCTGACAATCTGCCCCTGCATGACCTATGATGGAGGCAGGTACCACAGGCGACGAAGGTACAAGTGGAGCTTACGAGTACCCTAGTCGAAGGCCTGGAAGCTCTCAAATAAGCTAGCAAGCTCAATCCTAAAGCTAGCACAATAATGGGAAATAACTACTTCAACCAATTCAAAGTGATTGTCAAGACATTCAAGCTCAAGCAGTTGCCGCATATTCTCAATCAGATGAAGCATGCATCAATGTTCGGCCAGCATCAAATCAACGCTCATCTTTAAATCAGCTAATTAAGGGATCTCTTCAATGCCAAGTCAACGCTCATCTTCTACGCTCGTAACTTTGCAGCGCTAACTAGGAGCCAAGAAAGGAGTCACCAACGTCTCTTGCAGCCATCTTCGCTCAGCCCAAAGCTCCACAACATCTCGCTGCTGCAAAGATGGAAATTACAACGTCTCTCGACAACCATCTTCGATCAGCCTCAACGTCTCTATGCAGAAAAAGGAAATACCAACATTCGCCTGCAAATGTTTCAGCCTATATGTATCACGCAGTAACGTTGTAATCAGTAGAGTTTTGAATGAATTGATTGGAAATAGTCTTCTTCCTCTATCGAATGTCTTCCTCTCCTCTTTTCTAGGGGCTTGAGTTTCCACTCTTCTTCTCCTTTCCCCTCTAATCTCCTCTTCTCCCTCAAACTCTCTATTCTGTCACAAACAGCACACGACTACTCAAAACCCAGATTTTTAGAATTTTCTGAGTTCCCCACCGACGATCCACCGGGCGGATCTCCACGAGACTTCGGCCACCACTCTTCCTTCCCCTGACAAAGCTTCAGCCGCCGGGATCTGCCCATCCACCTCACCGATGGCCGGAATCGAAACTCCGACGCCATCCCCTGTTTCTGCCATGCTTACGCCCTAGATCCGCCTTCTGATGACGTCCTCCGACAGGCCGCCAATCGACCCCAAACTCTGGCCACGTCTTCTCCTTCACCGCACGAACCTCCAGTTGTAGCAGGTTCCGAGTTCGTGCACCACCGGCCGTCCGGCCACGAACCTTGCTCGAGCGCGACGTCCCCTGTTTCCGCCCAGCTTCCGCCCCATCACGGCTCGTCCGCGTGATTCTCCTCCGATCAGCCTCCATCCACCCGCTAACCCCGGCCACATCTCCACCACCATCGTCTGGACCTCCAGATGTAGCAGGTTTGGCGTTCGTCCAACACCTGATGAACGGCGACCATGAACATCGACGCCCCAGCTCCACTCACGCACGTCCCCTGGTTTAGTATCTCCCCGCTGTCTTGTTGCCTCTGTTTTAACTTGATTAGCATTCTTCACACAGGATTTGAATGTGCTTGGGCAAGTCTTGACCCGTTATCTTTGGCACTAATAGAAAGACCATTCCCTCTTCTATCATTTGGATCAGATTGGTCGAACCCAAAATCAGCATATCATCCTAGACCACCTAACAACTTTTGTAAACTAATACATTTCTGCACATGTTTCATCTAGTAATCTGACTAGACTTCTTTGTGCAGGTATTAAACGTGCTTGGACTTGATAGAACCCCTGATCTCTTATACGATTATGAAGAATAGGTTTCACTCTACAGATTGGATAACTTAGTTCCATTGAAGAATCACCAGATCAACCCAGGAGGGATAGGAACTTTTGAAGAATGAAACATATCGGTAGTTCTTTATGTCTCTAATTTGACTAGTCATATTGATGCAAACGTCCTACTTGCCTGATAGTTCTTCACGCTATAATTCTTACACGATTCAAAAGAACTACTTTTATTCTACATGCTGGTTTAATCGGTTCAAAATTTAGATTTATGGATTTTCCTATAACATATATCTACTTTTTGTAAATGATTAGAGTAGCCCTGAAATTCTGATAGCTATTTTCTAGCTGCTTTCACAAATATGATGTCTTCTGAAAAAATACAAAAATAAATAATTAAATTTTAATTCAATATTTCATCACGTGCTTCCGTCCTACATCAACCTACAACTCCACAGACCTCACAAGAAATAGTGTTAACTTCCATTGAATTAACAGACCAAGAATCAAGCTTCCTAGTCAAATTATCAACTTTAGCCGTGAGTGTAGTCAAAGAGTCATGGTCATACTTACCTGACTTCTTGGTAGAAGTACCTCTCTCAGATGTCCATTGGTGATGGTTAATCGCCATGTCCTCGAGAAGGTTCATACCATCCTCAACTCTCCAATTCATCAAAGCGCCTCCTACTGCAGCGTCCAGTGAAAGTTTCGTGTTGTAATCCAAACCGCTATAGAACGTTTGGATCAAAACCCAAGTTTCAACTTCGTGATGTGGACACATCCTTTGGAGCTCTTTAAACCTCTCCCAAGCTTCATATAGAGACTCTCCATCCTTTTGCATGAAACTCGTTATCTGATTTCGCAATTGAATTGTCTTTGATGGAGGGAAGTACTTGGAGAGAAAGGCTTGAGAAAGCTCTGCCCATGTTCTTATCGAAGCAGCAGGTAGTGTGTGCAGCCAAGCTCTCGCCCTGTCCCTCAGAGAGAAGGGAAATAGTCGGAACCTGATAGCATCAGCAGACACACCGTTAATTTTCAACATATCGCAATACTCTAGAAAAATTGAGAGGTGCAAGTTGGGGTCCTCAAGAGGAGAACCACCAAATTGGTTTTGTTGCACCATAGAAAGAAGCGCAGGTTTTATTTCGAAGTTATTGGCTTCAACAATGGGCCTAGCAATTCCTTATTGAAAACCATAAGTGTAAGGAGTAGAGTAATCTTTCAATGTCCTATTGTTATAGTTGCTCCCCATTGGTTGTGGTACTCGGTCATTGTTCACATCAAGCTAAATGTGCTCCATCTGATTTTCTCCTTCTGAATGGTTCATGACTTCTTTCTTCAGAATTTGATTTTGCTTCCTTCTTGTCCTGAAGGTGCGCTCAATCTCTGGATCAATGTCAAAGAATGTACCTACCTTTGAACTTCTTCGCATAAAACGGTCAGTCAAAATTATAAAGTTCTAAGACAGCAAGTAAATAAAAAGAAAAAGAAAATAGCAGTGCAGTAAGGAAAATCTAACCTAAGGCCTAGTCTACCATTTCTTGAAAGTATACTAATATCAACCGTTGTTCCCCCGCAACGGCGCCAAAAACTTGACACGTACCGCAAGTGCACGGTTATGTTGAAGTAATATAAAAGATATCGAATCCCACAGGGAACAGGGTTGAGTACTAGAAAATCCGAGTCCTAATAGCTGGGTGAAACGAAATTGGGTTTTGAAAGCAGAAATCAAAAACAAGTAATCAACACTACAACGGTAGGGACTAAATATCAGAGAGAAATCAGGGGTTTGGTTTTCACCACGATGACTACTTTAATCGCACAAGGCAGATGTCGGTTATTTGGATTGTTGATTTTGCACAAGGAATCTAACCCTAAGGTACAAGGTGCCCTCTCTCGAGTGTACACCCCGGTGTTCAACTTAGGATGACCTCCTACTCTCGCGGTGGATCGTTCTAAGATGAACCCAATGAGTTCTATAGCAGAATATAAAATCCTCGAGCGAAGACCAAGCACTCTCGTGTCGGGGTCTCGCAAGTTTTACTAAGGGAATCCACCCGTACAATCCTTCTCTCGATATGAATCGTAATGGCTAACGCATGAAAATACTCAGCCAAGGTAAAATCATGAAATAAACACGTCAAAGTAAAATATGCTCACAACGCAATCCAAACAACGTAATAAAGATAAAGTTTGCGATTAAATTCGTCTACGGGTTTAAACCAAGCCCCAAAATAGGGTTTACGTTACAATCATCATTGTTACGCTAAAAAATCTCTCTTTTAACATAGGAAGATTACAAGAAAGAGTTTCTAAAGGATAGGAGAGGATAAACCGAAGTAAATATGCAAGAATCGTGATGCTCTGATGATCCAATCTCCAAAAATTGCCTCGAACTAGTGTTGTCGCCTTGTTCTTCCGCCTGCCGAACTTCGTCGCGTGATTCCTCCATAATTAGGGGAAGAAAATTAGGGCTTTTATATCCCATGTGTTCGTCTCTGAAAGAGATTTCCATATACACCATACATGACGAATTTGGACTCCGAACGGGTGAGAAATCGAAGGAAAACCGAGTACAGGTCGGGTCCGTGCGTGAGCCTGGATCAGAATCACGGGTGAACCCCGCCGGGTTCACATGGCTGTGATGTCCTCTGGACTATTTTCAGCCTGAAGGAATTCTGGTGAACCCCGCTGGGTTCACCTGGCTGTGATGCTCTCTGTGAGTTTCACTGGCTGGCGACTGGGATGTTGAACCCCATGGGGTTCACCTGGCTGTGATTCTCTAGCAAACTCCGAATGAGCTCAAATTTGACGAGCGGCTTCGTTTTCACACAATAAATTGTCCCATGGCCTCAGAATCTTCAAAATATATTGAAAAAAAGGTGTTTTTACCTGAAATTCCATAAAAGTGCCAAAAAGTGAAGATTCCAAATATATGAAGGAAATAAGGCTATAATGAGTATAAAAGTGTTAAAATAAGCCTAGATTTGACATGAAATACAACGGAAAAACACTACCAAAATGCAATGCATCTGCGACCCTGTAGGTTCCTCTGATGTTGGCAGTGCTGACCTAAGGTCACCAGAAGCAGTGAATAGCACCTAGCAGTGCATTGCTGCTACCCAAGTCATCGGAATGGATATCGACATCGACATCCCCATCATCGCAACTAGGCGCAGATGCATTACAGTCTCTTTGCCTAACTGATATCCGATTGGACAAGTGTGTCACCACTTGTTTTCACACAATCACATGGTGATGACTAAATCAGGTTCTCACTTGGGTATGGTCATACACTTTCAGTCATAGAACCATAGAGGAGCTCCATGGATATCAAGCTTCTATCAGGAAGGAGCAAATCCTTTGTCTGTCCATTGACTTTCTCATATGCGTCGTGACATGCTCAATGACAACTTTTATTACCTCCCAACTAAAGCGAGGTGCTAGATTATATCAAAGCATGACTCTAACCATATAGAATGGCCAATGAGCTCAAGTCAAGGGATCAATGCATCTCCTATCACTTGTGAGGATAACTCATGCACTAAGTCATAGCCTCACAGCGGGTCGGTCCAGTATATCCATCACTGATATACCCATATGTCTGTGTTAGCACCTCGTGCCTAACCAGCCCATATACTAGTCTCACAAGTACCAGAGTTGTCCCAAATCCACTAAGGTACATTGACTAGGGACAATCATTTGAGCACAGATCCAATCTGTCGATGACATACTGCTCATCGAAAATGATGTCCCTACCCTTCACGCTGTGAAGACATGGTTGGGGAAGTGTTTTGAGATGAAAAACTTAGGGGAGGCTGCCTACATTTTAGGTGTGAGGATTTACCGGGATAGATCCAAGAAACTCCTTGTCCTGAGTCAGAGCACGTACATAGACAAAGTGCTGGAAAGGTTTCTCTTGGAGCAGTCCAAGAAGGGATACCTTCCCATGAGGCACGACATTACTCTTTCCAAGTGCTAGTGTCCCTCTACACAAGCTGAGAAAGAGGAGATGAGTCGAGTCCCTTATGCATCTGTAGTGGGATCCCTCATGTATGCCATGTTATGCACGAGACCAGACGTGGCTTATGCAGTGAGCATAACCAGTAGATACCAGTCTAATCCCGGTGTCCAACATTGGACAGCCGTGAAAACTATTTTGAAGTATCTGAGGAAGACGAAGGATTTATTCTTAGTCTACGGTGGACAAGAAGATCTGTGTATACAGGGTTATACAAATGCTACTTTCCAGTCAGACCCAGATGACTTCAAATCGCAGTCCGGCTATGTGTTCTTGCTAAACGGAGGTGCTGTTTGCTGGAAGAGCTTCAAGCAATCCACGGTAGCAGACTCTACAACAGAAGCGGAGTATGTTGCGGCTTCTGAGGCAGCCAAAGAAGCTGTTTGGATCAAGAAGTTCATTTCTGAACTTCAAGTGGTTCGTAGTGCTGCTGATCCCATTGAACTCCTTTGTGATAACAATGGTGCGATTGCGCAGGCTAAAGAACCAAGATCACATCAACGATCCAAACATATACTCAGGCGATTTCACCTGATCCGGGAGATCATAGATAGAGGTGATGTGAAGATATGCAGAGTTGACACGGAGAACAATATAGCAGACCCACTGACCAAAGCTTTGGCGCAGTAGAAGCATGATGGTCATACTCGAGACATGGGGTTAAGGTACCTCAACGATAAGGTCTGAGTGCAAGTGGGAGATTGTTAGTGTTATGCCCTGAGACCTATCTTTTGGTCTAGACATATGTACTACATACATTGATATTTATAGATATTCTGGCATTGTCATTGTCATGGTTTATTATACATCTACGCATATGTATGTTTACATGATGATGTCCCTTGAGATATTACTATCTCAGTTTGCTTATGTCCCGAGTCAAGTACCATAGTGGATTGGGGACAGCTATAGTGCGTGTGAGACTCGTTTATGCGCTGGTTAGCACGGGTTACTCAACGCAAGCATAAGGGTGTATCAAGGGAGCATAGTGGATAGGGTACGTCGTGCACCTGATAGGTATGGGTCGCTGCTGACTCAACACGATGACATTCTCATTATTGAGGATGAACATAAGACTTATGATGAAGCAGTCGCTGGACCAGACTCCGAGAGATGGCTGGAGGCCATGAGGTCCGAGATGGATTCTATGTCTACTAACCAGGTTTGGGACTTGGCTGAGCCGCCTAATGGGGCAAAGCCCATAGGGTGAAAATGGGTCTTCAAAAAGAAGACAAACATGGATGGCAACGTGGTTACCTACAAAAGTAGACTAGTGGCCAAAGGTTTCAGGCAGGTCCACGGGGTGGACTATGATGAAACTTTTTCGCCTGTTGCCATGTTTAAATCCATTCGGATCATGCTTGCTTTAGCTACCTACTACGACTATGAGATCTGGCAAATGGACGTGAAGACAACTTTCCTAAATGGAAACCTATCAGAGGATGTGTTTATGACACAGCCTAAAGGGTTCGTTCACCCAGCCAATGCTCATAAAGTATGCAAGCTGAAAAGATCCATCTATGGATTAAAGCAAGCCTCTCGAAGTTGGAATATTCATTTTGATGAAGCAGTGAGAGATTATGGCTTCCTCAAGAACGAAGACGATGCCTATGTGTACAAGAAAATCAATGGGAGCTTGGTCACATTTCTGGTCTTGTATGTCGATGACATAGTGCTCATCGGAAATGATATCCCTACCCTTCACGCTATGAAGACATGGTTGGGAAAGTGTTTTGAGATGAAAGACTTAGGGGAGGCCGCCTACATTTTAGGTGTGAAGATTTACCGGGATAGATCCAAGAAAGTCCTTGTCCTGAGTCAGAGCACATACATAGACAAAGTGCTGGAAAGGTTTCGCTTGGAGCAGTCCAAGAAGGGATACCTTTCCATGAGGCACGACATTACTCTTTCCAAGAGCCAGTGTCCCTCTACACAGGCTGAGAAAGAGGAGATGAGTCGAGTCCCTTATGCATCTGCAGTGGGATCCCTCATGTATGCCATGTTATGTACGAGACCAGACGTGGCTTATGCAGTGAGCATAACGAGTAGATACCAGTCTAACCCCGGTGTCCAGCATTGGACAGCCGTGAAAAACATTTTGAAGTATCTGAGGAAGACGAAGGATTTATTCTTAGTCTACGGTGGACAAGAAGATATGTGTATACAAGGTTATACAGATGCTTCTTTCCAGTCAGACTTAGATGACTTCAAATCGCAGTCTGGCTATGTGTTCTTGCTAAAGGGAGGTGCTGTTTGCTGGAAGAGCTTCAAGCAATCCACGGTAGCAGACTCTACAACAGAAGCGGAGTATGTTGCAGCTTCTGAGGTAGCCAAAGAAGCTGTTTGGATCAAGAAGTTCATTTCTGAACTTCAAGTGGTTCCTAGTGCTGCTGATCCCATTGAACTCCTTTGTGATAACAATGGTTCGTTCGCGCAGGCTAAAGAACCAAGATCACATCAACGATCCAAACACATACTCAGGCGATTTCACCTGATCCTGGAGATCATAGACAGAGGTGACGTGAAGATATGCAGAGTTGACACAGAGAACAATCTAGCAGACCCACTGACCAAAGCTTTGGCGAAGCAGAAGCATGATGGTCATACTCGAGACATGGGGTTAAGGTACCTCAATGATAAGGTCTGAGTGCAAGTGGGAGATTGTTAGTGTTATGCCCTGAGACCTATCTTTTGGTCTAGACATATGTACTACATACATTGATATTTATAGATATCTTGGCATTGGCGTTGTCATGGTTTATTATACATCTACGCATATGTATGTTTACATGATGATGTCCCTCGAGATATTACTATCTCAGTTTTCTTATGTCCCGA
Organism: Costus lasius; assembly: GCA_027563935.2. NCBI lineage: Eukaryota > Viridiplantae > Streptophyta > Magnoliopsida > Zingiberales > Costaceae > Costus > Costus lasius. The sequence continues at coordinate 49,268,153 of CM050446.2, forward strand.
GTCAAGTACCATAGTGGATAGGGGACAGCTATAGTGCGGGTGAGACTCGTTTATGCGCTGGTTAGCACGGGTTGCTCAACACAGGCATAAGGGTGTATCAAGGGAGATATGCTGGACCGACCCACCGGGAAAGTTCTTCTTGGTGTCTCAAGAAGAATCTCACAGTGATAGAGTTGTATCTGTCCTTTGACTTGAGGAAGATTGTATCTTTGTGTTGTAAAAGATGTACTTTGATACAACCTAACACCTCGCCGTAACAGGGAGGTTATAACGGTTGTCATTGGGTATATCTTAAGCAATACGAGAGGTTCATCTTGCCGATAGAGGATTTGCCCCTTCCCTACGGGGAAGCATGATGTCCATGGGCCCCTAGATGGAGCATGATTGAAAGCGTGTGGCCACACCCAAGTTTAGCCTGATTTAGTCATGACCATCGTTGTTGGAATATAGCAGTGTGACACACTTGTCCAACTTGGACGATCAGCCTGGGAAAGGGACATGGATACTCTTATTCCTTATCACAGTTTGAGGTTGTCGATGTCGACATTTATTCCGATGACTTGGGTAGCGGCGATGTACTGCTAGGTGCCACTCACCGCTTGTGATGAATGGGTCATCACTGCCAACGTCAGAGGGACCTACAGGGTCGCACACCTAGACGCTAGAGACTCCGTATTGATCGGTTAGCCTCTGATCGGATCATTGTATGATTCGGATCATTTTGGGCAGCTAATGCTATGGTTTTTCTTATGAGGAGATGAGACTTTATTTTGTTCATGTTTGACCACTAGTTGACTCTATTGGACCACATTTGACCTCTGTTGACCTGAGGTGTCAAAATGTGTCGAACAAGGGTCTTAGTGCAAGGTTGGGCTTTGCACTTTAGTCACATGAATAAAATAAAACTATTAATTGGCAAGAGAATTCTTCTCTTGGCTAATTAATAAGCTTGAGCGCAATTTACAATTAATTGCATCTGCGGGGATTCAAACCCATTATGCTTAATTGTGAGTAGGCGCCTATGCTTGGGTGCAATTTATAATTAATTGTGTATGCGGGGATTCGAACCCATGACGCTTAATTGTGAGAAGGCGCCTATGCACATAGTCCCGCATGGGAAGATCTCCAAAGAGGAGTTGGCGCTTCTATTATAAATAGAGAGGCCTACCTGGGAGATTCTTGCACCAGTCTCTTTTCTCCTCTCATGTTGTCGCCTCCCCTCTGCTCCTGGCATGAGGGTCTTGGAGGTGACGACAAAAAGAAAATTTTTGCATCAAGGTTGGGACAAGTTGTAGCGCTGCCCACTCCTTGTCGCCAATGGTTCCTCTTCTTCTTGGCGTGTGGTCTTCAAGATTGGCGCAAGTAGAGAAGAAGCTAGAGGCGTGGATCTCTTCTCCCAAAGCTAGCACGTGCGCGGAGCAGAGGAGTCTCGAGGCAGTCCGTGTGTGCTCGATTGTAGAGGACGGGCCTTTGCGCGTCTCAGCCATTGCCAGCATCAAACTGCTAAGTGAGGTATACCCCTATCACATCCTTTGTATTCTTCATAACAGATGAAGCCATTAGGGTGTGTCATACACACATCCTTAGTCAGCTTCCAGTTAAGGAACACTGTCTTCACATCCATTTGCCATATCTCATAATCTTGATATGCAGCTACAGCAAGCAGAATCCAAATGGATTTGATCATGGCAACTGGCGGGAAGGTTTCATCATAGTCCACCCTGTGGACTTGTTTGAATCCCTTAGCCACTCGTCTACCTTTATAGGTAACTATGATGCCATCCATGTCTGTCTTCCACTTGAAGACCCATTTACACCCTATGGGTTTACCGCATCAGGCAGCTCAACCAAATCCCAGACTTGGTTAGCTGACATGGAATCCATCTCGGTTCGCATGGCCTCAAGCCATCTCTCGGAGTCCGGTCCACTGACCACCTCATCATAAGTCTTGGAATCTTTGAAACACTCTTAGATGGAACATTATTCAGGTTGAGAGAAGCTGTCTCAAGTGCATGCCGCCAGAATAAGGGAGGTAGAGTTGCATGACTCATCATAGACCGAACCATGTCCAATAAGGTTCGATTTCTCCTTTCAGACACACCATTCCATTGAGGTGTTCCAGGAGGAGTGAGTTAGTATAGGATCCCACACTCTCTTAGATAGTCAAAGAACTCACCGCTCAGGTACTCTCCACCACGATCTGATCGAAGAGCCTTAATGGATCTACCAAACTGGTTCTCTACTTCATGTCTGAACTCCTTAAGTTTCTCAAAGGATTCAAACTTATGTCTCATTAGGTAGACATAATCATATCTACTGAAGTCATCAGTAAATGTGATGAAATAGTTGTACCCTCCTCTGGCTTATTTATTGAATAGCCCACACACATCCTTATGTATGAGATCCAATAAACCTTCTGCCCTCTCACCAATCTTAGTGAAGGGCGCCTTTGTCTTCTTCCCTAATAAACAAGGTTCACAAGTATCAAATTCCTCCAAGGAACTTGAATCTAACAACCCATTTGCATGGAGTTGTTGGATGCGATTCTTATTTATATGGGCTAATCGACAATGCCATAGGAAAGCACCAATTGAACCACTCAGTTTAGTCATTTTATTATTTATGTTACAAATAAAGCTATCCATGTCCAAGACATATAAACCATTGCATAAAGTACCATTCCCGTAGAACACATTTGCAAATGAAAAAGAACAAAAGTTCTTATTTATTTCAAACTTAAATCCCTTCTTTGCCAAGCAAGGAATGGATACAATGTTCTTAGTAAGTGAAGGTACATAATAGCAATCATCTAGCTCTAACTAAAGTCCAGAAGGCAGGGAGAGAGTCAAAACTCCTACAGCAAAAGCAACAACTTATGCCCCGTTTCTAACTTGTAGGTCAATCTCTTTAGCCCGTACCGATCTACTTTTCTTGAGCCCCTGCATATTTGTACAAATATGAGCTCCACATGCGGTATCCAATACCCATGACATAGAAGTAGAAAGGTTAACTTTAGTAACATAAATACCTGAGCATGAAGAAGAAGCTTTGCCTCTCTTCTTCTCATTCTGAAGTCGCACCATGTCCTTTATCATGTGAGGTGGTCCTCCACATGAGTAGCATTTGTTATTCCCGATTCTTTTCATCTTTATCTTCAATGTCTTAGTTAAGCCTTTCGGCTTAACACATTGAATGTCTACCTTAGGAGGGTTGAGCTCAACCAATTCATCAAAGAGTTGCCTTTGATTAGAAATAATCTCAGAGGCACTCTTAGATTCATATTGCCCTCTTAATTCAGGTGACATGTTGGTTAGCATCAAATTGGCAACCTCCAAAGTATCAGCCTGATGCTTATCATAAGCATCCTTCTCAACCGCTGAAGCCGAGCATGGAAGTGGTTTAGGAATAGGTTGTTCAAGGACATAGAGCTTCCTCTCAAGCCTGAGCACATTTCTCAAGTTCATATACTAATCTAGTAAGTTGGATCCAACAAACTTATCCCTTTCCAGGGTAGATCGCAGTGACCATCTGCCATTGTTCATAGCCATTGTTCTACAACAATCAAGAAATAGCAGATTCGTACTACTTCGAATCATTTAAATTGGACTTGTTTTAATTGATTATGCTCCCACTATTTTAATCGAATTGACAACCTACAAAGTCAATTGGGAAATTTAAGATTTCCTAGTGAGATGAGATCCTTATTCCACATGAGGCTTTGCATCCCACAAGGGTGGGACGAGATGCACAAAGTGACCCATGCTTCTTAAGGTGGGCTCACCGGCCGGTTGCTCCAAGTAACTCCACTTGTTGAGACAGTCTAGGCATTTCATGTCCAGCGAGGGCTGGATACAACATGAAACCCTAACCTCTTAACGTTACCTCTAGAGTTTCATCATGTGCCCAACACATATGAAAATCTAGTCAAGTCCATTCATAACTGTTATGCCCAGGGCCAACAAGTTTCCTTGCGAAGGCACGCCCAGGTTAAAACTGGACTCGGGAAACCATTACGACCACGCACTTTCTAAAGACAAGTGGGTGTGTCCCACGAGGGTGGGAAATAGTTCACAACTCCACTGATCGATAGCTTAGAGAGGGCTATGCGTTAAAAGGCTACTAGACTTGACATTTTAATTGAGGGTTTTTGATTAAGGTCTCATCCGTTTTATCTTATGTCTAACAATACAAGCATGCAATCCTATAGTGATAACATAATGATAATTCACAGGTATGCTTTAGCATATACTGAAAACAGTAAAAGAATGATGTGATCATAGCCTATGAACCAACCCTTGCCAAAAGGAGGTTCAACTCTTGAGTTAGGACTCAAGCCCCTTAAAACTAGACCTAGCCTAGTCGACCTCTAGGTTGGTCTTCGAGGTTGGCTCAAGGTCCTTCTCATCATGGTTTAGCTCTCAAACCCTAGAGGTAGTTCTAGGGAAACCCGAGAAGCTCACCCATAGGTTCGGCCAATGCCATGGGATTCCTTCAAGAGTGATGCACCACCATGTATGGGCCAAGACACCTAGCACACAAACCCTAAGGCTCGGCCAAGTCATCTTGCGCCACTACAGCATGCGCCATCAAGGAAGAGTGCTTCTTGCATGACCAAGCAAGCATGCATGCGTCAATCTCCAAGTACATGCGCCACCCTAATCTTCTTCTTAGTTAAAAGTAAAGAAAAGCGGCATGCAGGCCTCACAAGGATACATCACAGGCATGCAAAGGGGCTTGACTCATGACCACAACATTATGCATAACCAAGGTATTTACTCATGACATTCTACATGCTCATGAAAAACATAAAATCTAAAATTTTACTTTTTTCATAAAACAAGTCTCTTTTCCTCATCTTCTTATCACAAATCTTTTGGTTATTTGCAATTAATTTTTCGTGATGATTTCATAGATCCTTTAGGCTGGCAATTTTGTTAGATCAAGAGACCTGGCCAGTCCGAAGACACAATGCCCGTCCTACTTGACAAAACTACGTGTGCCTTTGATCTTTAAATCAAGCAAGAAAAATAACCCAAAATCCAAAAGAGATTGACAAGATGATAGGAACAAGAAACCCTAATTTTTCCAACTTAGAAAAATTCATGTGCCATGTGATCATGCAATTTGCGAAAATTGAGATATGACATGTGAGCATGGAAAAGCATGAAATTACGTCGTTCGAGTCTCGCAAGTCCCTCTGATACCACTGTTGGGAAACCCTGGGGATATTTTATAATTTTTCAGAGTCATTACAATACATACACATTGCACAGTGGAAGAATATCCCCGAAACAGGCCAATCCCAAAAACTCAGTGAAAATCGTCAAGCGAGAGAGTTGACACGATGAGATAGAAAATACCTTAAAGCAAGACGAGCCCAATGTCGAGGTAGATGCCCAAGCGTGCGCCCTCTGCAATCTCACACACACGGATGCCTCGAGCTCTCTTCTTCCACGCCCAATGCTAGCCTCGGGAAGAAGACCACGCCTTAGGAGAGTCCTCCAATCACCTTACGCCAGCACCAAGGTGGGATGTGCCAAGGAGAATGAAGAGGAGAGTGATGTGGGGTGGAGACACGTGATGGGCAAAACAAAAAATGAAGATGTATATTTTTTTTGTTGATTTTCAAAATAAAGATCAAGCTCATAAAATAGCTAGAAATCTAGGCAACAAAATTAATTAGTTAAGATAAGTTACTATGCCTTGGAAAAAATCCATTCATCAAATATTCAAACTGATTAAACCAGCATGTAGACTAAAACTAGTTCTTTTGAATCGTGTAAGAATTATAATGTGAAGAGCTGTCAGGCATGTATGATAACTGCAACAAGATAGCTAATGAGATTAGAAAATAAGATTTGTGCAAGAATATTTTATTCATTAAAATTTGCCATGCTGCTTAGGTTAATCTGTTAAAGCCCGGTTCGATTCATTTAGTCCAAATGATAGACTAAGATGCATCCTTCTTGATCGTACCAAGCTTTTAAATTTTTGCTCCACCACATGCTCAGAATACCTGCAGAAAGAACACTACTCATATTAGTTCATAGAACAAATGCAGGAGTTAAATCAGATATGAAAAGTTGCTATGGTGTTCAGGTTGATTCTATTGACACCAAAGATCAAGCTTTTGGATTCACCGATTGCTTACGATTCCTGGAAAAACAAGTGTAATCAGATTAGTAAAACAGATACTGTAGCAGGAAACTGGAGAATATTTAGAGGCAGGGCTAGCGCCGATCAGTGACGCCGGAGCTTGAGTTGTTCGTCAGAGGGGTTGGGGAATGAAGGAGGATGAGGCAGTGTTGAGATCGTCGGAGCACCGACGGCTGGTGGTGGAACGAGGCGATAATGGCAAGACTGGCGGAGGCGGAGACGTGCTGTTCAGTAGAACAGGGGAAACGCGCGGGCGGAACAGGGGGCGTCGCCGGACGGCCGGTGGTGCGCAATCCTGGAACCTGCTACAACTGGAGACTCGTGTGGAGGATACGAAGATGTGGCTGGAGTTTGGTGGTGAATGGTGGCCGGTCGGAGGAGGGCGACGGTGAAAGGAGGATCTGAGGCGGAGGCTGGGCGGAAACAGGGGTTTGGGTCGGCCGTTCGATTCCGGCGATCGGAGAGGCGGATGGAGCGATGCTGGCGGCTGAAGCTTCTTAAGGGGAAGGAGGAGTGGTGGCTGAAAACTTGTGAGGATCTGACCGGTGGATCGCCGACGGCGTGCTCACGAAGTTTCGGCAATCTTGAAGTAGGCTGAAACGTGCATGAGATTGGAGTGGAGCAGGAAAATTAGGGGGGGGGAGAAGAGAAGAAGAGGGGAAGGCTAGGTGACACAAGCACCTCAGAGTGGAAGAGGATAGGAGACATCCGATTCCATTGGAAGAAAAAAAACTATTTCATTCATCAAAATTCTATTACAAAGATGCATACGTGAAGAGATACATATAGATGAAGCTTGAAGAGACGTTGCTGCAGGGGAACGTTGCGATTTCCATTTTTGAGCAGCAAGGAGACGTTGAGAGGAACATTGCAGCTTCCAAGTTTGATCAGCAAAGAGGAGACGTTGGAGATTCCTTAAGAGGTGTATGTAGACGTTGAAGCTTGAGGCTGGATTTTGGGCTGAGCGACGGTGGACTTTGTGAAGGAAGCTGCTCTTGTTGAGATGGCGTGGATGTGGTTGGAGTATGCAGACCAAAATTTATTGAATCCAGGAACTTCTTCAATGGGCTTGGGCTTGGGCTTAGACATCTTGAGCGTGAATGTCTTGATCATTACTTGTTGAAAGTAATTCTTCTATTATTAGGCTAGCTTTTGATTAAGCATGCTAGCTTATTTGTGGCCTCACGAGTCTTTGTCTATGGCACCTTTAGGCTCCACTTGTATCTTCGTGGCTTGTGGTTCCTGCCCCCATCATTCTCCCCGGGTGAAAAAAAATTCTTCTCCGAAGAATTGCTCCTATGCATGTGGAGAAATTCTGGAGAGGCAAGAGTAATTTGTCCCATAAAAATTCAAAACTTCAAAATGTTGTCAGCATCACGGCATCCTGTCTTGTTGTTCCTTGTCCATGGTCCAAGCTGCATATCAATGGTACCTGCATTGAATTCTCTTTCTCGGCCGTGCTCATTAGTAAGTTTGTCATAGAAAATAATAGGACTTAGGAAAGAACAAGGAATGATGAAATCAATATATTCAACTTCAATAAGTGCAGAGTGCAAAGCATGTTTGGGTTCATTATGTTTTGTTGATACTAATGGAGGCTTAAGGGTGTGGGTAGAAGGACCTAAAAGACAAGATTCAAGGATCATAGGGTCCTGGAAGAGATTTTCTAAGTAGGGGTTGACCTAAAGGTTGAGGATTAGGATCCAGGTCAAGCTCAAAAGGTTCCAACTTAGGTTCAAAACCAGGTTCAAGAAGACCTATGGGTTTGGGTTCAACTTTAGGCTCTCTAATAGTAGTGCTAAGCTCAAGTTCAGAACATATGGGTATGGACCCTAAACTTGAAGGTAAAGGTGTTGGTTCTACTTGAAGGCTTGGCTCAACATGGCTTGCCTCTTGAATTTCAAAACTCTCATCTAGGCTTGTTTTAGATTCTATGGTAGGCTCTAAAGTTTGTTCTTTAGGCTTGAGCCTTTGTTGAAGTTCACCAATTTGTTTATGGGTTTTAACATGCATTGGTTCTTTGTTCCTAGGGTAGATTATGTGTTGCAAACCATTTTGAGTAAAACTATAACACCAAGGTTTGCTATAATAATATCCTTGAAAATCATACATGAATTCATTGCCTAATAAAATGTCAAAGCCTTCTAAACTCATCACATCACACCAAATTTCAGTTTTGATGTTGTTTAGCATAATGGGAACTAAGCATTGAAAATCAACTAAAGTTATAGTCAAATCATCCCATGTTATGTAGTAAGGGTTATTGTGTTTTTCTATGGTGAGGCCAAATTGTTCAAGTGATCTAATAGATATAACATTGAACTTAACTTGATGATCTATAATAGTTTTACCTTTATAACCATTACACCAAACATGAGTTGTAAAACTATTAGGCCTATGTGTGAGAACCTTATAGTTATCCCTTTTAGATACAAGTTCTTTTTTTGTTGTAATTTCCCTTTGATAATAGTGATGCACCATGATGTGTTATGAGTAGTTTGGAGTGCAACTAGTGTTTAAGCAAGATTTTTTTTTCTAGCAAATAAATTAACACACGTGCAAAAGCAAAGAACACTTAAACATGAGAGCATAAATTTTTTTTTTATGCAAACAAACTTCAACTAGCAAATAACTTAAAATATGCAAACAATATAGCAAGAACAACTAAGCAAAAACTAAGAATGATTTTTTTTTGGTGCAAATAAATAGCAAATTAATTAACTAACAAGCAAAATAAATACCAAGAAACATGAAGGCATGTATTTTTTTTATTTTTTTTATGCAATGGGCAAGCAAAGGATCGTGTGAGCAGACAAGAGTTGCTCACAACTGCCTCTGATACCAAACTGATGTGGGGTGGAGACATGTGATGGGCAAAACAAAAAATGAAGATGTATATTTTTTTTGTTGATTTTCAAAATAAAGATCAAGCTCATAAAACAGCTAGAAATCTAGGCAACAAAATTAATCAGTTACGATAAGTTACTATGCTTTGGAAAAAAATCCATTCATCAAATATTCAAACTGATTAAACCAGCATGTAGAGTAAAACTAGTTCTTTTGAATCGTGTAAGAATAATAATGTGAAGAGCTGTCAAGCATGTATGATAACTGCAACAAGATAGCTAATGAGATTAGAAAATAAGATTTGTGCAGGAATGTTTTATTCATCAAAATTTGCCATGCTGCTTAGGTTAATCTGTTAAAGCCCGGTTCGATTCATTTAATCCAAATGATAGACTAAGATGCATCCTTCTTGATCGTACCAAGCTTATAAATTTGTGCTCCACCACATGCTCAGAATACCTGCAAAAAGAACACTACTCAGATTAGTTCATAGAACAAGTGCAGGAGTTAAATCAGATATGAAAAGTTGCTATGGTGTTCAGGTTGATCCATTGTCGCTTCAGATGGATCGACTCATCCAATTAGTAGAGCAAGATGAGTTCTTTCTATTGACACCAAAGATCAAGCTTTTGGATTCGCCGATTGCTTACGATTCCTGCAAAAACAAGTGTAATCAGATTAGTAAAACAGTTACTGTAGCAGGAAACTGGAGAATATTTAGAGGCAGGGCTGGCGCCGATCAGTGACGCCGGAGCTTGAGTTGTTCGTCAGAGGGGTTGTGGAATGAAGGAGGATGAGGCAGTGTTGAGATCGTCAGAGCACCGACGGCTGGTGGTGGAACGAGGCGATGATGGCAAGACTGGCGGAGGCGGAGACGCGCTGTTCAGCAGAACAGGGGAAACGCGCGGGCAGAACAGGGGGTGTCGCCGGACGGCTGGTGGTGTGCAATCCTAGAACCTGCTACAACTGGAGACTCGTGTGGAGGATACGAAGACATGGCTGGAGTTTGGCGGTGAACGGTGGCCGGTCGGAGGAGGGCGACGGTGAAAGGAGGATCTGAGGCGGAGGCTGGGCGGAAACAGGGGTTTGGGTTGGCCGTTCGATTCCGGCGATCGGAGAGGCGGATGGAGCGATGCTGGTGGCTGAAGCTTCTTAAGGGGAAGGAGGAGTGGTGGCTGAAAACTTGTGAGCATCTGACCGGTGGATCGCCGGCGGCGTGCTCACAAAGTTTTGGCAATCTTGAAGTTGGTTGAAACGTGCACGAAATTGGAGTGGAGCAGGAAAATTAGGGGGGAGAAGAGAAGAAGAGGGGAAGGCTAGGTGACACAAGCACCTCAGAGTGGAAGAGGATAGGAGACATCCGATTCCATTGGAAGAAAAAAAACTATTTCATTCATCAAAATTCTATTACAAAGATGCATACGTGAAGAGATACATATAGATGAAGCTTGAAGAGACATTGCTGCAGGGGAACGTTGCGATTTCCATTTTTGAGCAGCAAGGAGACGCTGAGAGGAACGTTGCAGCTTCCAAGTTTGATCAGCAAAGAGGAGACGTTGGAGATTCCTTAAGAGGTGTATGTAGACGTTAAAGCTTGAGGCTGGATTTTGGGCTGAGCGACGGTGGACTTTGTGAAGGAAGGTGCTCTTGTTGAGATGGCGTGGATGTGGTTGGCGTATGCAGACCACAATTTATTGAATCCAGCAACTTCTTCAATGGGCTTGGGCTTGGGCTTAGACATCTTGAGCGTGAATGTCTTGATCATTACTTGTTGAAAGTAATTCTTCTATTATTGGGCTAGCTTTTGATTAAGCATGCTAGCTTATTTGTGACCTCACGAGTCTTTTTTTATGGCACCTTTAGGCTCCACTTGTATCTTCGTGGCTTGTGGTTCCTGCCCCCATCAGAGAGGAAACCGCAAGCCTTCTTGTTCCTTTGTACCAAGGAAAGGAAGGAGGAGGAAGAAAAAGTTTGCTTGCGCCCTTTGATGGAAGAAGAGAAGCTCCAAGACTCCAAGCCATCGCCTCTCAAGATCACCACGTCTCCAAGAGAATCAGCACACAGAGTGGGGCGGCAAGGCTTGAGAAGATGTTTCTTTTGAAAGAAGCTAGTGAGAGTAGAATTGATTCGGACAAGGTCCATAATTAACTACAATATAATTAGACACAAATGGAGAGTAGAATCTCACATACATGTTGAAAGTAACCTGCAGTTCAAGTAACACAGGAACCACATAAGTCTGGATGGATTCGAAATGCTGGGCATAATGAATTTTTCATCTAGGATGAACCTAAGACTTATGAGGAAATGGAAGCGGTCAGTGGACCAGATTCCAAGAAATGGCTAAGCGCCATGAGAACCATAATGGACTCCATGTCTGCTAATCAAGTCTGGGACTTGGATGAGCTGCCAACAGGGTAACACCCATAGGCTGTAAATAGATCTTCAAGGAAGATAGACATGGAAGGTAACATTGTTACCTTGAAAGGCAAGCTTGTGAACAGAAATTTCAGGCAAATCCACTGGGTGGATAATGATGAAATTTTTCACCAATAGCTGTGTTTTAAGTCCATTAGGAATCTGCTTGTTATAATTGCATGATCAGTTATGGCGTGTTGTTATGAAAACTGCTTTTCTTAAATGGACGTACAAGGAAATAGCCGAAAGGTTTTCATATCAAGGCCATAAAGATATGCATGGTGTTATGCAAGCATGTTGAAAAGAGCTAGTGTTTACAAGAAGATCAGTGGGAGCATCATAGTATTTCTTGTTCTAGATGATTGATGATATTCTCCTCACACGGAATGACATCTCAACTCTTCACATGGTGAAGACGAGGCTTGAGAAGTATTTCGAGAATAATGATCTAAGGAATGATGCCTACATCCTAGGCATGAAGATCTATAGATAGAGATCCAAGAAAGTCATTGCCCTTTAGTCAATCTATGTTCATCCAGGAGTTTCTAGAGAGGTTCATATTGGGTGAATCCAAATAATAATACCTTCCAGGAAGATATGGTCTGACTCTCACAAAAATGCTATGTCCTATGACACGGCTGGAGAGTAGTAACTTGGATCTAAAATCTTGATACATTGGGTATAGGATAGATCATGTTTTGTGGCAGATGCTTGGAGCATAGCCAGCAAGTTTCAATCAGATCCCAGTGTTTGACACTGGATAGCTATGGAAGCAATCCTTATATATACTTGGGAAGTACAAATGAGTGAGCTGTAGTCTGTGATAGACAGGAAGAATTTTATGTACAGGGCTACACTGACACTTCGTCAGTCTAATGACTATTGATCACAGCCAGGATTTGCGCTTTGCCTTGTTGTGGTGTTGTGTGCTGGAAAAGCATTAGACTAACCACAGTGGCAAATTCTACAATTAAGGCTGAGTACATTGTAGCTTCTTGTGGCAGCCAAGGAAGTAGCTTCATTCACTTGAACTTGATTTAGTTCCTGGTGATCGATGGTCCAATATAATTCTTATTGGGGCCATAGCATGGAACTTAGCACTCAAGTATGTACTGCAGCATATCATCTGATCTTGGAGATCATGGGTAAAGATGATTATTCAAATTTGTAAAATAAACACAGATAGCAATCTGGAATACCCACTGACATAGCCTCTGGCGCAGCGAAAGCTAAATAAGTCATACTAGAGACATAGGAACTGATCAAACATCAGTTGCCCTTGGTCTTAGTGCAAGTGGGAGATTGTTGGTGTATATGCCCTGCAGACCAATGTATGTACATGGTCAGACATTGTTTGAATGTACTTTGATAGAACTATTATTCTTTATAGAGGCATGGTCATTGTTATGCACACTTTTCTACCTGCGTTGATGTATAGAGTTGAATAAATAATGTCTCAGGAGTTTGGTTGGATCCATTCTCATAAGCTATCCCCAGTCAAGGCACCTTAGCAGATATGAGACAGCTTTGGTGCATGTGAGACTAGTGTATGGGCTGGTTAGGTGCGGGGCACAGTAACGCAGACATACAGGTGCATTGGATGCACTGGAGTGATCCACCGTGAGGATTGACTTGTCTAGTCAACAAGTCAATCTCACATGCAAGAGGTTTGCATTGATCCTTAGACTTGTGGTATTCATGTCTAGATTTGATGATGGATATGGTTTGATGTAGTCTTACGTCTCTCCGTAATTGGGAGATTAAAACGACTGTCATTGGGCATGTCATAAGTCATATAAAGACATGGATGACCAACAGTAGGATTTGCCCCTTCCTTCAAATGAAGCATGATATCCACTCGGGGCGCCCCACCTCATTGGTGCATGACAGGAATGTGTGGCCACACTGATTGAGTCATGACCAATAGATTGGATTGATAAACTTGAGACTAAATCCAATGGCGGGATATCAATTTAGGCAAAGGGATATATATATATATATATATATATATATATATATATATATATATATATATATATATATATATATATATATATATATATATATATATATATAATGCATGGGAATCCTCGTTGCTTGTTTTAGAGTTGTTGTCATATGACTTAAGTCTAATGACATGGGTAGTAGTGATGTGTTGCTAGATACCCCTCACTACTTATGATGATCTATCATCATTGCCATCGTCATTTGGATCCTATGGGGTCACACACAATAGACTCTTGACGTTGCCTTATGATCAAGTTATTGGATAGCTTGGATCAATTTGGAAGATTTCATCAGCGCTAATGGGCCTGATGAGATGGAAGAAACTTATTAGAGCCAACTTTTATTTTTGGCATATTGACCAAATTAACCATGGTTAGCTTCATTTGACCTTGGGTTAAATTGGATTGGATCCAGTTACATGGTTAGCATGCATAATGGACCTTGGGCCAAGCCCATTGCTTAATGGGGCTTAATAAGTTGTAATGAGAAGCCAAGAGGCTAAAAAGGTATAATGGGGATGAAATAATAGGATAAGCGCTTATGGATTCCTAGTTGGACTAGGATTTGCGCTAATGCTATTTTTGGTATCTCCTAATTAATTGATTCAAATTGGATTTGAATTTAATGACTTAAAATAATTAATTGGAAAGTATTAGGCGCATATGGGACTGATTATTTATATAATTAGAACCCTAACTCAATTAGGATTTGCGCCTATACCTAAAATAGGCAAGCTATCTTCATGCCTTGGCGCATGAATGCGATTGATGCCCTTCCAATTAAAGCTAACCGCCATTGATCTCTATAAAACAAGCCCATGTCACCCCCTCTTATGGAATCTAATACCTTGGAGGCGTGAAGACATAGAGGGACGACAACTTGAGAGCTTGGAGCTCTCCTTCTTCCATCAAAGGCGCAAGTTCTTCTTCTTCTCCCTCTCTTCTTGGTGCAAGGAGTCTCGGTGCTTGGTGGCATCTCCTTGCCACAAGCCCCCTTACTTTGTTGGCCATAGGCGCACCTACCTTGGAGGTGGCGCACGCATAGAAGAAGAAGGAAGTACCTGGCGCATCTTCTTCATCCTCACCTCTTCTTGGCGCTTCTACCTTGGAGGTGGTGCAAGACAAGAAGAGGGTGACAAAGGCTTGATTCTCTTCCTGAGGCTAGCACCAAGCGTGGAAGGGAGCAACGTTGAGACAGTCGACACGTGGATACTTGTAGAGGGTGAACACTTGGGCGCCTTCAACATGGCTTCAACATCTCGACAAGCAAAAGAGGTACATCTCTAACACATCCTTATTTTTTCTCTCTCGCATGGATCCTTGGGAAAGGAATATGTTTCAGGTGTAATAACTCTTCCGCTGCGTCCTAGGACTACAAAATTTTAAATTACACCCGGTATTCCCTAACAACATTCACCAGGACGTCGAGGCGTTGGGAAACTACATGGAAGAGATGGGTAACTTTCTCTATGATCGATTTTGCTTCGAGGATACCCGGAGAGGTGGTATTTATGGAGATGCAGGAGAGCAAGGTTCTCAGGATCCCATGGACGCCACTCAGGCTGAGGGAGATGACGAAGAGACAGACTCTGATGAGTAGACCTTTGTGAGTCTCATTTTTCCTTACCTATATATTACTTGTGCTTTATTGATTAATCATGATTTTATTCTCTTATAGGGAATGATCACTCTATCATGCTTCTTGTGTCCGCCGCTTTTGATCCTCGATTAGTTTTCACTACTACATACTTTCGATTAGGTTGTATAAGATGATTTGATAACTGCCGAATTTTCTTCGATATGGTTGTACTGAGATTTTTATGATACTAGATTTATTGGTGATTCGATATGGCTGTATATGGTATTTTGATATTTAGGATTGATATTCTGTGTTGGTATGATATGCGATTTGATAGTGATGATTTTTGTTATGATTTGGTAAAGATGTGATATATGCATGTATGGTTTGTTTAATCATGAAAATACTACTGTTATATTGCCAAAATTTTTCTTGATGATAAATTACTGTATGTGACAATACTTGAAGAATTGGAAGTAGATCTAAAATGATGAGTTTATTTCTTTGATATTATCTGTTGAAAATTTCCATTTAATGATAAATGAAGTTTTGGGTGAATATATTGTTTAATGAATGAGATTTGAAAGTGAAGTAATTCTTTTGGATAAAATGAGCATATGTTGTGTGATTTTCGGATTGACATCGATTGATTAAACATAGTAGATCATTAAAGTCCATCTTGTTATTCGTTGGGAAGAAAGAATCCAAAATCCACAAAGAAAAGTGACTCCCCTATTTGGCACTGTGAAAAATTGGCAGTCGTACCTAAAGTTATGGGTTAAAATCTGAAAGAATAACTCCTCTTCTTGGCATTGTATTTGCAATGGTACCTAAGATAAGAGTTTTGAAGTTCAATAAAAAGTATGTATCTATGTGGGTGCATGCTATGAGAGAGATTCTTTGACATTAACTCCGCTATCTCAAGAAGAATTCTTTATACTTAAAGAGATATGAGTTCAATTATGTTGGTTATGTGACCAATATATTCTAAATATGTCACCAGAAGAAAGGTTGTATTCATTTTAGAAAATGTCAAAGATGCATAAAAAAGAGAGAGAAAAAAAAAATTTGAGTGGAAAAAGATTTTGTGATTCTTATTCCTATAAACAAAGACATATGGACTCAATGCTAAAACTAGGTGAACTCATGAGATTGAAGTTCTATTTATGCACATTGCGAAATTTTATTTGATTGAGTCATGAATCTTAAAGATTGAATTCGAAGGACGGTATATTTGTTTGAAATTTTAAGTTATTATTTGATCTGAATTTTTCATATGTAATTGTATATTAGAAATTTATTCATCATCTAAAGGTTTACTTTCATAATAAGTATCGTTTTCTTTATTTGCTTGAGGACAAGCAACATTTGAGCCTTATGTATTTTAATGACTCTAAATTTCATAGCATATTTCTTGCTAAATCCACTGCATTTTTTAGTCTTAATCATGCTCTATTGCTTATTTTTGTGCCTTATTTATCAAATATTTCAAAATCTACACCTTTCTTCGTTTTTAATCAATTTCAAGTAAAAAGGCATCATTATCATGAGTTTTCAAGCAATTTCAATGTGTAGATGAATTCTAATCAACAAGAGCAGTTTCCACACAAAATTTTAAGACAAACCGGATTTTCCTGCGAAATTACAGTAGTGTCGTAATTAATTTTACGACCGTAATCTGGGAATATGGCACTACCATAATGAATTTCACCGGCCACAACCCACAGAAGATTTTTTTTGGAAATTACGGCACTACCGTAATGAATTTTACGGTGCCGTGATTCGGTCCAGATTCAGGTAGAGACTTCAAAGGATTGCGGAAGAATTATGACACTGTCGTAAGGATTTTTATGGTGATGTAATTTTGGACAAATTTCCTATAGAAACTTTTAGGTACAATCAAGGAGATTACGGCACTACAGTGACGAATTTTATGGTGCCGTAATTACGGGAAATATACCTATAGAAACTTATGAAGTAATTATGGCAGTACCATAAAAATTGTCATGGTACCGTAATTTTGTGCCCCGATTGGCCGATTCTTCTGCCGAAAACATAAAAAGATGATTTCTTGAGATTTAGGGCACCAATTGAAGATCCGAAAAAAGGGGAATGCTCAGCATTAGGAAGAGAAGATTTTCGAAGCAAAAAGAACAATTTTCATTTACGTTCAAGGGAGAATTTCAGGGAATCGCCTCCGTGCTAGGGTTCATCGTCGTTCATCGTACAGACCACCTCCGGCCATGAAATTTGAAAGGAAGCTTCGCCTGAGGAAGGAGAACACACCACAAAAGTTTCAGAGTGAAAGGAGATGGATCAAGGGAGAAATCAATAAAAATGTAGTCGCCTACATTGTTCATCACCACTCTACTGCAATTTACGGGCTGTAATTTTCATTACAGCCCTGTTTTGTAACTTTTACTCTTCCCTTTCGATTTCTGATCAGTCTAAAAGCATGTTTTATTGTAATCCTTCAATCATGCTAGCTTAAACTTTCTTTTGGGACAAAGGGGTATAATTTCCTTGATATTCCAGTGACTAGATGATCTTTATTCCATCAAAATATTTTTGGTATGGTAATTTTACTTAAGAGATTAATGTCTTTAATCTTTTCTGGTTTCGATCATTAACATGTATTAGAGTTTTGTGTTATAGACTGAGAAGATGATACGCAAAACTTGGAACCCTAGAATTTATGGTAGGAGCTCATCGTAAGAGATTAGCTGTGTTCTTATCTTTAGATTTTAGAAGTTTAATTCTTGTTGATGTTTTGATCTAGAAATTATTATTGTTTTAGACATGAAAATATGCTAGAGATAGATATTGGATTGTTTGAGAATCTTAAGTAAAACCTATGAAACTAAGGTCTGAGAATACTTAGTTTTGCTTGTGATCTTAACATTGAGATGAAATGCACGAGAGTGATTCTTAATCTCTCTGTTAAAGTTTACTTATATTAAACATTGAATAGATCTTGCACCAGAGTGAGGATCGTTCTTTGTAAATTGACTGCGTGAGAGCGAGTTAATTTTGTTATTAAGTAAGCTATATCTTTACTATAACGAAAATAGATTGATGAATATTTAATTATATATAGTCATAAATATTAAGGTGGATGAACTCCTAATCCCAATTTTTTCTCTCTGATTTTTCGTATACCGTTCGATCGTTTATTTTCATCATTCTCGATTTATTTAGCTAGTGAGAATTCAATTCGTCGGTACTTAACAACAAGATCTCTGTAGTTCGATATCTAAAATATTACTTCGAGTATCCGTGCATTTGCGGACTATAACACTTTTGTCCTAAATTTGAGTTCAGTGCTTGTCGATATTTATCTCTAACGTCATTCGGAATGCTCATGCCAGTCGATGAAGTCGGCAGCGCAAAAGTTCTAGCCCTCTTCTAGATAGATGCAGGGCTTCGGCCCTATGCTCGTCACTGCAGGATGTTGCAGTGCCCCTGCAATTTTGTTACCGGTGGATGTTGCGTGTGAAGGAAATAGGGCTTCTGCCCTAATCACCATCTGGATGCCCCCTCATCTCCATCCGCCGTCGATTCTCATTGTTTGCTGGTGGAGTAGTCGACGTTCGTCGCTATCTGGTCATTGTTCACACACTGATTTGGTTCAAGCCGCTGTTTCTCATCGTCGGCTGCTCGAGCGTCGCCGTGTCTCTGCCATCTGGTGCAGGCGAGGGCGTGGGGCGGTTCGTGGCTGTTGGCGAAGGTGGACAACCAGAGGGCTCTTGCCCTAATTCTCGTTCGCTACTTGGGTTAATTCCGCCGCTCGGCCATCGGTGCTCATCATCGACGGTAGGGAGGTCGCCCAACGACGGAAATGGTGAGCCAATTCTGCTATTCGGTCCTGGCCAGCTTTGGCGAGCCGGTCGCTTCGTGCGATTGCTGAGTCACTGCCGGAGAAGAAATTCGAATGTGGCGGTGATAGTTTCAACCAATCTTGACGCTCAGTGGTTTTCCTTCGTTGTCGCCGATGATTTCGACGTGCGACGAGGGCTCAACGCTGGAGACAAGCGGCAACTAGACCTCGCCTGCGACGTGCGAGCAGGCGACGCCATCAGGGTTTGCGGGCACGTCGGCTGCTACCGACAACGTGGCCAGAGGCATGTGCGCGAGTTAAGGGGAGAAGGCATGAGCAGCCTCGGTTCGCGAGCGCGTGTGCTCATGAGCGGATCCGGGTCCGATTCCTTCCCGTGTCCGGGTTGTCCGGGGAAAGCTTGTCGGTTCCGAGCCCGTGGTTATTATTGAATGTGGATTCTGTTAGAAAGTAAAGATGAAATTGAGAGAGAAGTAAGTAGAAAGTATTCTTATTGATCTATCTTCAAATGAAAATTACAACCCCTATTTATAGGGTAAATGGATACATTCATATTAATTCCTTTCGAAGATCGAAGAGTTATATTCATCAAACATAGACATGGAGAGTCATGTAAACGAAGAGTCACCATAAATTAGTATGCATCCATTCATATTCAATAAATGATGAGTCATCCGAAGAGTCATCATAATGTCATAGGCATCCACATTCATTGAATTCATAATACTCCCCCTTAGATGCCATTTCAGATACTATCTCATTAAAAACCTTATCAGGAAAACCCTGTGGGAAAAAACCATGGTTAAGGAAAAAAAGAGTGCAGTTGATTACTCCCCCTTATTGCAACATTACTTTAAATTTTTGAACTTGCGCATTCCGATTTGATAAGCAAGTCTTTCAAAAGTTGCAGCAGGCAATGATTTTGTAAATAAATCTACTAAGTTGTTCGACGAACGAATTTGTCGAATATCAATATCACCTCTCTTTTGGATATCGTGTATAAAGAAAAACATTGGTGATATATGTTTCGTTCGATCGCCTTTAATATATCCTTCCTTTAACTGGGCTATACATGCAACATTATCCTCATATAATATCGTCGTGATATTCTTATTTAAAGCGGATCAAGATGCCTCCCGAATATGATAAATAACAGATCTTAACCATACACATTCTCGACTTGCCTCATGAATTGCTATGATCTCAGAATGATTAGAAGATGTGGCAGCAATAGTTTGTTTCATAGATCTCCAAGATATAATTGTTCCTCCACATGTGAATACATAACCTGTTTGAGATCTACCATTATGAGGATCAGATAAATAGCCCGCATTTGCATATCCAATTAATTCTGCTTCAGGCATGTGAGGATAATATAATCCCAAATTCATTGTACTTTGTAGATATCGAAATATATGTTTAACTCCATTCCAATGTCTTCTCGTCGGAGAAGAGCTATATCTTGCTAATAAATTTACAGCAAATGTAATATCTGGTCGAGTATGATTAGCGAGGTACATTAGTGCCCCAATAGCACTAAGATATGGTACTTCTGGACCAATCAGTTCTTCATCTTTCATTTGAGGTCGAAATGGATCTTTATTTACATCAAGCGACCTAACAACCATCGGGCTACTCAATGGATGTGCTTTATCCATATAGAATCTTTTCAACATTTTGGCTATATAAGCAGATTGATGAATAAAAATTCTATTTTCTAAATGTTCAATTTGTAGTCCGAGACAGAGTTTTGTTTTCCCGAGATCTTTCATCTCAGACTCATTCTTTAGATAATCAACTATGTCGGAAAGCTCTTTAGGAGTTCCAATAATATTTAGATCATCAACATATACTGCAATTATTACGAACTTTGATCCAGATCTCTTAATAAAAACGCATGAGCAAATAGGATCATTTTGGTATCCCATTTTCAACAAATACTCACTCAAACGTTTATACCACATCCGTCCAGATTGTTTCAATCCATATAGAGATCTACATAATTTAATTGAGAATAATTCTCGATGATTGGAATTAAATGCTTCTGGCATTTTGAATCCTTCGAGGAGTTTCATGTAGATGTTGTTGTCAAGTGAGCCATACAAATATGCAGTAACAACATCCATTAATCGCATTTCCAACCTTTCATGAATTGATAAACTTATCAGATATCGAAAAGTCGTTGCATCCACCATAGGAGAATATGTTTCCTCATAATCAATCCCAGGCCTCTGAGAGAACCTTTGGGCAACAAGTCATGCCTTATATCTGACAATTTCATTTGTCTCATTTCGTTTGCGCACAATACCCATTTGTATCCGATCGGTTTTACACCTTCTTGTGTACGGACTACAGGTCCAAAAACTTTATGTTTTGCGAGTGATTTCAATTCAGCATCAATCACATCTTTCCATTTTTGGCCAATCATTTCTTTGTCTGCATTCTTCAACAGACTTTGGTTCATGATCCTCATCATATTTCATAATGTTGCATGCAATATGATAAGCAAAATTATCATCAACGTCGATTTCACCTCGGTTCCATCTTTTTCCAGTCATAATGTAATTTATGGAGATCTCTTAATTATCAGGTACCTGAGATTCTACCGGAATCATATTATGCATGACTACAGTCTCTTCTGGAGTCATAATATCCTCATTTTGAGCCTTCATTTCTTTTCTTTTTTGACGATTTTTATCTTTGGAACCAACAGGCCTACCACGTTTCACTTACATTCTGGGCTCATTTGCAATTACGGGTTGTCCTTCAGGGACACTAATTCTGATTGGAGCATTTGCAAATGGAATATATGACTTTGTCACTCTCTTGGGGTCAATAAAAGCATCTAGCACTTGATTTGATAAATTTTGCAAGTGAATAATCTTCTGAACTTCCAGTTCAGATTGTTTTGTACGAGGATCATAATGAGATAATGATATTTCACACCAGATAATCTCATTTTCCAACTGCTTATTTTCCCCTTTCAATGTTGGGAATGTCATTTCATCAAAATGACAATCGGCGAAACAAGCCGTAAATAAATCTCCAGTTAATGGCTCTAAATATTTAATAATTGATAGAGATTCATATCCAACATAAATTCCCAACCTCCTTTGAGGTCCCATCTTAGTGCGTTGTGGTGGAGCAATTGGCACATATACCGCACATCCGAAAATTCTTAGATGAGAAATATTTGGTTCCTGACCATAAACCAATTGTAAAGGGGAGACCTCATGATAATTAGTAGGTCTGATGCGAATTAGTGCCGCTGCATGCAAAACAGCATGTCCCCATGTAGTAATTGGTAATTTTGTCTTCATGAGTAAAGCTCTCGCAATTAATTGAAGATGCTTTATCAATGACTCTGCAAGGCCATTTTGTGTGTTAACATGGGCTACAGGATGTTCAACACTTATTCCAATTGACATAGAATAATCATTAAAAGCTTGGGAAGTAAATTCTCCGGCATTATCAAGACGAATAGTTTTAATTGGATAATCCGGAAAATATGCTCGTAATCGAATGATTTGTGCAAGTAATATTGCGAAAGCTTGATTACGAGTCGATAAAAGACATACATGTGACCATTTTGTTGATGCGTCAATTAAGACCATGAAATATCTGAATGGTCCACATGATGGATGTATAGGGCCACAAATATCACCTTGTATTCGCTCTAAGAATGTTAGGGATTCAGTCCTAACTTTAATCGGTGATGGCCTTATTATCAACTTCCCTTGTGAATAAGCAGCACATGAAAATTCATTGGACTGAAAAATCTTCTGGTTCAATGAATGTCTAGTTGAATTATTAATAATCCTTCGTATCATAATAGAACCTGGATGCCCCAACCGTTTATGCCATGTAATAAAATTATCCTGCTCAACAAACTTCTGGTTTGTAACAGCGTGTATTTCAATGACACTTGCCTTTGTATAATATAACCCGGATGAGACTGCGGGTAGTTTCTCTAATAAGCGTTTCTTACCCGAGATGTTACTTGTTATACAAAGATATTCAGTATTATTTTCATTCATAGTCTCGACATGATATTTATTTTGACGGATGTCTTTGAAACTTAGTAAGTTTCTGGGAGACTTAGAAGAAAATAATGCTTCATTAATATGAACATTCGTTCCACCAAGTAGATGAATGATAGCTCTTCCGGAGCCTTCTATCATTTTCGCACTTCCTGAAATGGTATTCACATTTGTATTATTCATTACCAGTGAGGTAAAGAATTTCTCATTTTTGAGAATAGTATGTGTTGATGCGCTATCTATGAGGCATGCATCATCATCGTAGACTGAGAATCCAATTGGAAGTTTTTCCATTTTCTTCATAAAGATAAAACAATAGAATTAATAAACAGAAAAGTAAGGTAAAGTAAATGCAATATTGTAAGTAAAGAAAATGCGATATTTTATTAAATAAAATGATTGACGTTATCCTTAGGCTGACCTATGAAATCAGCTACAACAAATTGAGGGATATCGTCGAAGCCATAATCAACATTATCATCATTAGAGATAAAATTTGTCTCTACCACATCTTTTCCTTTTTTCTCATGTGTTCTTGGTAGAGATCGGTAAGATGTTTTGGCATATGACAGGTACGCGACCAATGGCCTTTCATACCGCAACGATAACACTTGTTATCTATACTTGTAGTGCCTTGGCTTTTCTTGCTTTCATGCACTTCTTTGCTATTTTCTCCCTTATCCATGTAACGAGGGCGATCATTGTGAAAATATTCGCGACCTCGTCCACGTCCAATTCCACGTCTACGTCCATGACCACGACCGCGTCCACGACCGCGATTTCGGCTTCCGTAATTAGCTGTCGCATTCACTTCAGGGAATGGAGTAGATCCGGTTGGATGGGTCTCGTGATTTTTCATTAAAAGCTCATTATTTTGTTCAGTTAATAGTAGACATGAGATTAATTCAGAATACTTCTCAAAAACCTTTGTACGGTATTGCTGCTACAGGAGCACATTTGATACATGAAAAGTAGAGAATATTTTTTCTAACATATCTCTGTCAGTAATAGTTTCCCCACATAATTTCAGTTGAGAAGTAATTCGAAATATTGCCGAATTATAATCACTTACATATTTGAAATCTTGTAGGTGCAAGTGCAACCAATCAAATTGAGCTTTTGGAAGGATGATTGTCTTTAGATGATCATACCTCTCCTTTAAATTATTCCAAAGAACAAGAGGATCCTTCACGGTGAGATATTCAATTTTCAACACATCATGAAGATGACGACGGAGAAAAATCATCGCTTTAGCCTTATCTTGGTTGGACGTGGTGTTTTGCCTTTTGATGGTATCTTCAAGACCATTTGCAGCAAGATGAATTTCAGCATCTAGAATCCATGAAAGATAATTCTTTCCGGTGATATCAAGGGCCACGAACTCCAATTTTGTGAGGTTCGACATTATAACTCAAAGAACGAAAAGTGATAAGATTATAAATAGAAAAGATGAAAGTACCGTTTACAACCTCAAAGAACCTGGCTTCCTTTGTTGATAAGAGCTTCGTGCTGATAACATGTTAGAAAGCAAAGACGAAATTGAGAGAGAAATTGAGAGAGGAGTAAGTAGAGAGTATTCTCATTGATCTATCTTCAAATGAAAATTACAACCCCTATTTATAGGGTAAATGGATACATTGATATTAATTCCTCTCAAAGATCGAAGAGTCATTTTCATCAAACATAGACATGGAGAGTCATGTAAACGAAGAGTCACCATAAATTC
Source organism: Costus lasius (assembly GCA_027563935.2). Lineage (NCBI taxonomy): Eukaryota > Viridiplantae > Streptophyta > Magnoliopsida > Zingiberales > Costaceae > Costus > Costus lasius. Next base: position 49,292,760 of record CM050446.2, read on the forward strand.
GTAGGCATCCATTCATATGCAATAAATGATGAGTCATCCGAAGAGTCATCATAATGTCATAGGCATCCACATTCATTGAATTCATAATAGATTCCGTTTTGATAAATACGGGTTTATGGTCTCACAATTGGGCAAGATTTGGACTGTATTTTTGGGTCTGCTATCTGGATCTAGCGCTTGGGCCTGGCTTGCTGGGTCTGGGCCTTGGCTATCTCTTTCTACTGTCCTGTGCGCAAAAGCAATGCTATTGTGTACATAAGTAGGCTGTTGCGCTGTTTCTGCTATTTAGGCCTAGTTTGGGCCTAGTCATCTGAGTCAGGTTTTCTGTTGCGAGCAGAAGCAACAGAGAGTTGTTTGGCTAGCTGTGCTGCGCAGCAGCTGTCTGCTGCTAATTTTCATAAAATCTAAAAAAATAATTTTGTAATAATTTCAAACAATGACATAATTATTTTTTATTATTGTCTCAATAATAAAAAAGTCTGACATTGTGAAATATATTAATTGAAACAATATGACTACCAAAGTAGCGTATTGTATAGGTAATTTATTTTATACTGTTAAGATGGTTTGAATGTAATTCATGTGGGTATTAATCGTCCCAAAGGAAGGTTGATACTTGGCCGAATTATGTGCACACATGTGGTAATGACATGTGATGATTATTTGGTTTTCTTATCAACATTAAGTCGGTCTAAAGAAAAGCTTAGTGTTAGATGAGACTTATTATCAGTGTTTGATTACTGCAATGAGAGTACTTGTCACACCCCTAGAGAATGGTAATCTCATAATATAAAAAAAATAATTTTGACAATATGCATCTAGGATCAAAACATGATAACCTGATCAACATAACTTATAAAATTTATTTTCCATCATCTAGGAGGTAACAACAATTCAAATAGCCATTCAAAATGTCTCATTCTATTAATCAAAAACCTTTTTCATCATAAAAACAATACATCCTAATCTAAAACCATAGTATTTATTCAATATAACTCACACTTATATTACAAACATCAAAATGAATATCATACAAGAGTCATTGAACTTTACAATATTCACAACCATATTATCTCACACACAAGTCATGAATCTTCTCACACTTATCATACAAACATACTAACCACTTCATACATTAGTCATTAATGTTTACATGCTCAAAATATAAAACCACAACTCATTATCTTCTTTAAACCGTCCACATAAACTTGTAGCCCAAAGCTATCCTGTAAAGAGGTTAGAATGCAAGGATTGAGCAAGAATGCTCAGCAAGTAAATAAGATGCCAAAAAGGAGAAGTATTCATAATAGATCTCCACATGGTTCCATAAGTAATATCAAATGGAAACTTAATAGTGACATGGTAAGGAATATTGGAATGATAAGTAATAGTGTCATGGTAAGCATAAACAACATATATAAGAATAAATCCAACGTAACATAGAGTCACACGATAAGCATAACGATCATAATAATCAATCCAAAGAAACATAGAGTTACATAGCACATAGCAGAGTGGGGAATCACATGTAACATAATCTTCCACGTCTGGAAGCATATCCCATCCTCGTCAGGGTGAAACTCAAACACATGCCGGCTGGAGCTGTCATGGCTCCCCATATCAGAGACAGTGGGATTCAAGAGGTGGCTCCCATGAATTCAACTTTGTTCCATGTAGTACTTTGTTCTACAACTATCAATCTCTTCCCATTTCCAGGCTCATAGTATTTTCCCTTTCGGGCTCATAATGTTATTCCCACTAGCATTCATACATTAACAAATGGAAACATACCAAAATGGGTTTATTGATATATGTATCAAACCCTCAAAGATGTTAACCTTAAAGTTCATACATGAGATACGTGTTTCTGATATACTCATTTCTAAATGGAAGAGACATAAGTATCAATAAGCTCCACATAGAAGACCATATATGGAAGATACACATAGGAATGGTCATATAACCCAAAATCAGAAAGTTGGAGCTTGTTTACCATGAACATTACATTCTTCATAAAATACCATTTGGTATAATATTTCTGTCAAAACAAATGCTTTCGAGTCTACTTTTCAGGAAAACAAATTTGACTTGAAATGGAGCTCAATACATGAAGTTATGAGCTTTGAAGTAGCAAGAGGTCAGGATCAGGACAATGATATTTCTAGATTTAAAGGGCTAAGTTCAAAAATCGAGTATAATTTCATTTCGGATCCAAATCATGCAAATAAAGGCTCCAGGTGTAGGTTAAGTAGTCTACGTGATATACAAATGAAAATTTGGTAGCACTACTATCATAAAATCTGGACATATAGCTCACTCACTAGATAAAGGTCCAAAGAGCAAAAGCAGATTTTCTGGGTCAGAGTGGGCTGAGGAAACACGGTAGATAACCTCTTCTAAAATACTCAATAGCTGACACAAAAGAAAGATAATTAAGTCTTCTTTACAATGAATCTGATTTTATACGATTTGGATCATAGAGTCAAAAGTTATGAGCATTTGAATGCAGAAAGGTCAGATTTATTCTACATACGGATTCATAGTTGTCTAATATAACATTGATCATTCTTTCAAGGGCTGAATTTACCAAATATGATAGAAATCAGAGGCAACTTGAATTCACAAATGAAGAAAAGATAAGTTCTCATAAATTTGAAGCAATAGGCAAAATATTACCAAAGAAAGAAGAAGAACTTGCCTAATATACCCAAAATCCCTTTCTATTTGATTTCTCCCCTCTCTTCCTCTTCCCTTTCGTAGGGTTTCTCTCTACCAGGTAAGGCACGAGCAAAAGTGAGCAAATCTCAATTTTTTTTCCATCTTTATCTTCTCATGCAAGAAGTGTTGAGGTGTACGCAAGAAGGCAACTCCTATAGCATGAGGTGGCAAGGTTTTGTCCTTAATGCTATTTTGTCTTATTCTCATTTCCTCTCAACTTCACAAGTTCTCATCTACTTAACTTCATAACTCTCTTCCAATCTCTCTTCCAATCTCTCTTCCAAACTCTACACCTAGTACTCAAGTTCTTCCATAAGGTGAAGCACTACAATAAAAAGAGCATAATATTTATGACAAAAGCATAATGACTATTTTACCCCTTTTTGTGAGGGTATTATATTCCTCCTCCCTTAAAAGAAAATTTTAATCCTCTAAAGTTGTCATACCTTGAGTAGCAAAAAGATGTGGGTGAGCCTTTCTCATTTCTTCCTCTAACTCCTATGTTGGTTCTTCAAAAGCATGATGTTGCCAAATAACTTTCACTAATGGTATGGCTCGATTCGTTAAGATCTTCTCTTTTCTATCCACAATCTTTATAGGCCTTTCGAGGTAGGATAAGTTTTGATCAATCTGAATGGGCTCATAATCAAGTATGTGAGATGGATCATAATGGTACTTTCTCAACATGGAAACATGAAATACATTATGAACCTTGGCTAGGGATGGTGGTAAAGCAAAACTATAAGCAATAGAACCAATCTTTTCTAGAATTTCAAAAAGGCCAATGAATCTTGGACTTAATTTGCCTTTCTTTCCAAATCATATTACACCCCTAGAAGGAGAAATCTTTAAGAACACATGATCACCAACTTAAAATTCTATGTCCTTTCTTCATTGATCAGCATAACTCTTTTGGCAACTTTCTGCAACTTTTAATTTGTCTTTTATCACATGTATCTTATCTGTTGTTTCTTGCACTTTGTTAGGGTTTAAGATCTTTCTATCACCAACCGCTTCCCAACATAAAGGTGTTCTACACTTCCTTCCATATAAAGCTTCATATGGTGCCATTTGAATACTTGAGTGATAACTGTTATTATAGGTGAATTCAATGAGAGCAAGATCATTATCCCATTCACCTTTCCACTCCATAACATAAGATCTAAGCAAGTCTTCAAGTGTTTGTATGGTTCTCTCTGATTGCCCATCAGTTTGAGGATTTTCTACTAAGTGCATTAGCTACCACATTTGCTTTACCAGATTGGTAATGAATAGTACAGTCATAATCTTTCAATAATTCTATCCATCTCCTTTGTCTCATATTCAATTCTTTCTGAGTGAAGATATATTTCAAGCTTTTGTGATCAGTGTAGATTTCAAATGTCTGGCCATACAAATAATGTCTCCAAATTTTCAAGGCAAAAATGATAGCAACTAACTCCAAGTCATGTGTTGGATAGTTTTGCTCATACACTTTCAATTGCCTAGAAGCATAAGCAATTACTTGGCCATTCTGCATCAAGACACAACCAAGCCCTTTTTTTTGAAGCATCAGTATAAACTACAAATCCATCATTACCTTGAGGAATAGTGAGGATTGGTGCACTAGTTAACCTTCTTTTTAACTCTTGGAAGCTTTCTTCACATTCATCACTCCAAACAAACTTTACCTTCTTTCTAGTTAATTTCGTGAGAGAGCTTGCAATTTGTGAAAAACCTGCTACAAATCGTCTATAATAACCTGCCATGCCAAGGAAACTTCTCATCTCTACTACATTGGTTGGCCTTTTCCACTTTACCACTTCTTCTACCTTTTTAGGATCAACTAATATCCCTTCTCCTAAAATGACATGACCCAGAAAATTAATTGATTTCAAACAAAACTCACATTTACTCAGTTTGGCAAATAACTTGTTCTCTCTCAAGATGTCTAACATAGCTTAAAAGCTCTTCATGCTCTTGATCACTTTTTGAGTACACCAAGATATCATCAATGAAGACAATCATGCATTTATCTAAAAGTGAATGAAATACCCGATTCATTAGATCCATGAATACAGCAGGAGCATTAGTTAACCCAAAGGGCATAACTAGAAATTCACAATGGCCATATCTGGTTCTGAATGTTATTTTCGAAATATCCTCATTCTTGATCTTTAATTGGTAATAACCAAATCCCAAATCAATTTTTGAAAATACTCGTGCCCCTTGTAATTGGTCAAACAAATCATCAATGCGAGGTAAGGGATACTTGTTCTTGATTGTTGCTTGATTCAATTGTCTGTAATAAATACAAAGCCTTAAAGTACCATCATTCTTTTTAACAAACAAAACCGGTGCACCCCAAGGTGAGACACTAGGTCTAATGAATCCTTTGTCTAACAATTCTTGTAATTGCTTTTTCAACTCTATTAATTCTGTTGGTGCCATCCTGTATGGAGTCTTAGATATGGGCATGGTACCAGGAAGGAGATTAATACCAAACTCAACCTCTCTATCAGGAGGTAAACCAGGTAATTAATTGGTAAATACATCTGGAAATTCTCTAACAATGGGTATCAACTTTAAATCCGATGTATGTTCTTGGTATTCCTTCACATGAGCTAAATAACATTCACACCCATTTTTGATAAGTTTAGAAGCATGCATAAATGAAATAAGAGATAGACTAGAATCAAGTTCAACACCCTTGATTTGAAATGGGATCCCCTTAGGAAGATTGAAAGTGACTATCTTCCCAAAACAATCTACCGTAGCATGATATGAAGAAAGTCAATCCATACCAAGGATAATATCATAATCTTGAACATTTAAAAGGATCAAATTTGCTGGAAGTTCATATTCACCCATAGGGATTAAACAGGAAGGATAAACAAGATCCGCAGTCAAAGACTCACCAACAGGTGTTGAGATACACAATAAGAAATCAAGTTGTTTAGGTTCTTTTCCCAAGTGAGATGCAAAATGAGGGGAAACAAATGATAGATTTGAGCCAGGATCAAATAAAACCTTTGCAACTTTATTTGGAAAATGAATAATACCTTCAAGTACTGACTTTGAAGCCTTAGCATCTGGTTCTGCAATAGCATACACTTTAGCATGGGCTACAGGCTTTGTGGATGGTAACTCTTTTATTCTATTATGTGGATAATCTCTTGTTAGATGTCCATGCTTACAACAAGCAAAACATGCACCAGTAAGTCTATAACATTGTTTGGTCTCATGTTTCCATCCACAATTAGCACAAGAAAGAAGCCTTTGTGGTGGTCCAGTCATGTTCCTTATAGCTGGTCTAAATTTCTTATAACTAGCACCAACTTCATTTATTCTCTTTCTCTTGTTATCCATTTCTCTTGCTTTGACCTTCTTGTTTCTCATATCTTGCATCTCTTCAACATCTTTTTCAACAATTGATGCTCGATCCACTAAGTCACCATAATTTCTAAGTTTTAAAGCTAAAATTCTTGTTCTTATACTTGGTCTCAACCCTCATTCAAATCTTTTTGATTTCTTTATCTCAGTGTCAACCATGTGTGGGGCAAATCTGGATAACTCTATGAACTTAGCATCATATTGTGCCACAGAACAGTTTCCTTGAATTAACTGTAAGAATTCTATTTCCTTTTGATCTCTAATGTTTTCTGGAAAGTACTTTTCATAGAATTTTTCTATAAAATAATTCCAAGTGATAGTTTCCTACCTTGATTCAGCTACTCTTTTGACCATTCTCCACCAATACTCTACTTCTCCTTCAAACATAAATGTTGCTAGTAATACCTTTTGACTATCTGAGTAGCTAGTAACTGAAAATAATTTATCCATTTGTATAATCCATGTTTCTGCCATATTTGGATTTGGATTACCGCAAAATGAAGGAGGATTCAACTTTTTAAAATTTTCTAGCCCCATATGATCACTATTTAGTTGGCTTGAGGCAACAGAATTAGTTTGATTTTCACTTCTTGTCATTTGTTGTTGCATCAAACTAGACATTGTCTCCAAAGCTTTTATCACACTTGCCATTTGATTTGGAGACTCGCTAGGAGATTGGGATGACCTTGTCATCTTGCTTACCTACCGAGACAATCATCAAATGAAACATTGTTAATCACTAGGTGTCACCATGATCAAATGAGAGATCCCTAAAAATCCAAAAAAACTTGCTCTAATACCATAATTGGCACACCCCTAGAGGATGGTAATTTCATAATATAAAAAAACAATTTTGACAATATGCCTCTAGGATCAAAACATGATAACCTGATCAACATAACTTATAAAATTTATTTTTCATCATCTAAGAGGTAACAACAATTCAAATAGTCATTCAAATTGTCTCATTCTATTAATCAAAATCCTTTTTCATCATAAAAACCATACATTCTAATCCAAAACCATAGTATTTATTCAATATAACTCACACTTATATTACAAACATCAAAATGAATATCATACAAGAGTCATTGAACTTTATAATATTCACAACCATATTATCTCACACACAAGTCATGGATCTTCTCACACTTATCATACAAACATACTAACCACTTCATACATTAGTCATTAATGTTTACATGCTCAAAATATAAAACCACAACTCATTATCTTCTTTAAACCATCCACATAAACTTGTAGCCCAAAGCTATCCTGTTAAGAGGTTAGAATGCAAGGATTGAGCAAGAATGCTCAACAAGTAAATAAGATGCCAAAAAGGAGAAGTATTCATAATAGATCTCCACATGGTTCCATAAGTAATATCAAATGGAAACATAATAGTGACATGATAAGCAATATTGGCATGGTAAGTAATAGTGTCATGGTAAGCATAAACAACATATATAAGAATAAATCCAACGTAACATAGAGTCACATGGTAAGCATAACGATCATAATAATCAATCCAAAGAAACATAGAGTTACATAGCACATAGTAGAGTGGGGAATCACATATAACATAATCTTCTACGTCTGGAAGCATATCCCACCCACGTCAGGGTGAAACTCAAACACATGCCGGCTGGCCAAAGGTATTGGCATACAGCTATGAAGATATAGCGAGTGGCGCATGCTTCATTACACCCCGGTCGAGTATCATAGTAGATATGATACAGCTATGATGCATGTGAGACTAGTATATGCGTTGGTTGAGCACGTATTACTAAAGTGTTGGGGTATGCCCTTAAGGCTAATGTTTGAGGCCTATGGGAATGTATCAGTATCATGTAATAAACTGTTATGTTTATAAAGGCATAGTTGTTATTCAGTTAGCTACATTGTCTGCTGCAATATATGTTCTTCTGAATAATGTCTCAAAGCTGTTCAGCTAGGCTGACATGCAGTTAAGTCCTTAGTCGATATATCTTGGTGAACATGAGACAGCCTTGATATGGTCAAGACTAATATGTGTTCTAATCTTATAGGATGCTTTGAGCATGGAATAAGATGTAGACTCATGGGTACATTGGATGTACTGGACAGACCCTACTAGGATGTTCAATTGTTTGTCACAATGTGAATATTCCTTGAATATGACAAGTGGCACATTTCCTCTGACTTGAGATCGCTTGTGTTTTCTAAATGATGATTGTCATTGTTTTGAGGTAGTTCAATATCATTTGAAACATAATGATTATAGACTATCTTGGATGGTGAGCTTGAATCAGGTTAGGGCACTAGTGATAGACATAGGATTGCCGTCTCCTTGTTTAAGGAGTGTGATGTTCTAAAGGGGCCCCCTGGATGAGATGATTGAGAAAGTGTATGGCCATACCCAGGTGACTGTGTTCATCTGATCTAATCATGCTCATCATATTGGAGTTACAAGCTTGACAGGCTTGTCCAATAAGAACATCCAGTGGCAAAGGAAATATGCATGCCTTGTGACTTGATTCACACTTGTGCTATGGTTTGGGTGTAGTCTTGGAAGACTTTTTCCTTTATATCGGGAGACAGTGATGTGTTGCTAGATACCCCTCACTGATCGTGATAATGAGAATTATCGTTACCGACATTTAGAGGAAACCCTCAGGGTCGCACAATTTGATGATATGGCTTACTTAAGTCAGATCGTGTGGACTGAATTGTTCGGGTTCAGTTTAAAGGGATTTAATCTCTGATTGTAAGTGAGATCTGGTCTAATCATGTTTGATTGATTAGGGCTTGAGATCGGTAAGCTTTGATCGAGAGATTGGATGCTAGATCGGTCAGATCAACAGCACCAAGAGATCGACGGTCAGATCAAGAGCCTTAGGGTTTATTGTGGTCTGGACTGATTGCTTGGTTTATTTGGTTATTGAACCAAATGGATTTGAACCAGCTCATTTGGTTGAGCGCATGGTTCAAACTTAGAGGGATTTGCGCATGGGGTAAACCCATGATCGCAAGTGAGTGAGTGGCTTTCTATTTTTAGAAAGCATGATCACATACGTGACCATGACTCACACTCACGCCTAAGGCGCCCTCATCTCTCGTTTTCTCCCTCTCTCGTCGCCAACTTGAGCATTCGTCTCTTGCTCTCTCGTGGATGAAAGAGTGGACGACAAGAGAGAACATTTGAACAAGCAAAGATCTCTCCTTTCCTTTCCATTCGGCAAGACATCCTTGAAGCCTTGCTAGCACAAGGAGCATCAAGGGAGTAGGCGCATTGATCATCTTGTGTGCGCCACCTAAGGAGGAGATCCATTTCGCTCTCTATTCTTCCAAATCGCCATCCAACGCAAATGGCCATGGTATGAATTCAAGTTTACTTAAAGTTGATCATATGAACATGTGATAGATCCTTTGAAACCCTTAATACCGCTGCCAAAATTTTATGCGCCACCTGATCAGGGTTTTCGCTCCCCCTAGAAGGGGACCCCCCTTATCTTAAGGGGTACTTTCAATTGGTATCAGAGCCCAGCGTTATAGCATGCTTATATGATTGCTTCATGTTTTCGTGATCCATGTTTTAAATCGTTAGATCTAGAGTTAACAACATGCGACTTTACATGTTATCTTGTTTCATGCCGAAACTTGTTTTTGTTATTTTGCTTGTTGGCGCATCTTGGATTTATTACAAATCTTCACTACATGCGCGCTCACTATAGATCTAAGGCCCTGCTATAAACCCTTAGACGGGTTATTAGGGTTGAAGTCACCCCCTAGGTTAGATCCAAACAGTCTGATCAGATTATCTGACAGCCTGAATGGGTCGACCAGATAGCACCTTGGCGCAAGCCTGGGGTGGCTATAGGTCGACTGCAGACAGGTGTGTAGCGATGTCTGATTGAGACAACCTATGAACACACATGAGTTAGGCCCGGGGTCACACCCGCTTGCCAGACCTCATTGTGGTTGTTCAGCCCTGGCGCATGCATGGTTGACCTTATGGTCGACTCAAGTCAGTTAGGACTTGGTGCATGCAAGGGCAGTGGATCTGACTAGGTTGGATGAGTGGATCCCTAGTAATGGACCGTTGTAAGGTAGTAAGGGCGAATAAGGAAATTAAAATTGATACCTATGGGGTTTTCGAAATTTAATTTTCTTGGTTGGATCACATGTTTGAATGTTGCATATGCTTGTTTATTTTTCTTATGTGGGCTGCCCGTTATTAATGTGTGCTGTGCTGGGGCCTGCGTGCTTGGGAGTTAATTGTAAATTAATTTTTATTTTTGTGATCTGCGAATCACAGTTTAATTAATTTATAATGTGAAATTGACCTGCGTGTCAATCTTGTCTAGATAGTTAAATTTGTAATTTAATTAGACAAGAGCACAGAGCACACTTGGCAGAGGCGCATGCAGCAGTGGCTTGACCAGGTGGGAGGTCTAGGGTTCGACCCTAGGACCTGGCGCATTTTCCTGGTGGGCGCACCAGAGCTGCAATTGGCGCTTGGGCCCTGGTTTGGGCCAGATGAGCAGCTAAAGACCCATGAAGAGCAAGTGAAGACTTAATTTAGGTTAAGGTCTCACTAGGGCTATGGGCTTTTACCACATAAGATTCATGCTTTCTTTTATTGTTTAAATATTAGAATTGCATGATTAGTTTATCTTCTGCTATCACCATAGGAATTGCATGATAGTGAAGAAGATAAAAGACCGTTAAAATCCAACGATCAAATATCAAGCTCGTAAGCCTTCTGACGCGAAACCTCACTGTTCTGATTATCGTTGGAGCCGTGTTGTACCCACTCAGTGGGCACGTCCATCTATCTTCAGACGGTGCGGGATTACACCTGTGTGTTACAGAGTAGGGATTTATCCCTTCTCGTTGCTCAGCATAGCACATGGTGGTCCAGGGAGTAGGTCGGGTCAGCTTGACCGTGTAGGCTACATATGTGGCGCATATGGTAGCACATGGAGGCAGCCATCTGTGGGGTCAGAGACTGTGTTGTACCAACTCAGTTGGCACAGTCTGCTGGATTGCCCAGATGAAGGGGAATCGCACGGGTTGGCGATCGGCAGGGAATGCCTACCGGAGATTAGTGCTTGTACTCTCTGTGCATCTTATCTCGCCTGAGCGGGACGCGGAGACCAAGTATGAAATCCGGATCCCATCTCACTAAAAGAGTTCTACTCTTTCGGGCTGTTTTGCTGGATTTTTCAGCCAGATAAAATAGTGAGAAAAAGAATCTTTCTTAAGTCCTGATCGATTCTTATACATTGATACTGACCTTGCTGTTCTTGCATTGTTGTAGATACCTGCAGCAACGAACACCATGAACTTCAATGTGCGATCCCTACTGGAAAGGGAGAAGTTTGCTGGGCCGAACTTCTCTGACTGGTTTGGACACCTTAAGATCGTTCTTAAGGCAGAGAGGAAACTATATGTCCTCGAGACGGCGATACCGCCGCAGCCCGCTCCGAACGCCGCAAGGGCGGTTCGGGAAGCCTATGAAAAGCACGTCAATGATAGCATTGATGTCGCTTGCCTGATGCTAGCGTCTATGACGCCACCGCTGCAGCGTCAGCATGAGGACATGTCGGCTATAGAGATTATAGCGAACCTCAAGATGCTGTATGCTGCACAGGCGAGGACAGAGCGCTACAATTTGACGAAGCTCTTCTTTCAGAGCAAACTGGCTGAAGGGAGCCCAGTGGGAGCTCACGTGCTCAAGATGATTGGGCACAAGGAGGCTCTAGAGAAACTGGGGCATACCATCAACCAGGAGCTTGCTGTGGACATTATTCTGCAGTCTCTCCCGCCTTCATTCGACGCGTTCATTATTAATTTTAATATGAACAAAATCGATTGTACTCCGGCTGAGCTGCTGAATATGCTCTTGACCACTGAGGAGACTCTGAAGGGTAAGCCTTCGACCTCTGTCTTAATGGTTCCTTCCAGGAACAAGAAGAAGGGGAAGAAGGGCAAGGCCACTGTCAAGAGCTACAGCAAGGCTCTGAAGCAGAAGGTGAAGCGGTCCAAGGAATACAGGTGTTTCCACTGTGGCCAGCTGGGTCACTGGAAAAAGGACTGTAAAGCGCTCCAAGGAGATAAGAGGGGAAGCATCGCTTCTGGCTCAGGTATATTCGTGACTGAGGTCATGTTTTCTTCTTCTATATCATGGGTGTTGGACACTGCATGTGGAGTTCACATTTGTTCAAATGTACAGGAACTCAAGAGAAGAAGACAGGTGGGACAGCATGAGGTGGACCTACGCGTTGGAAACGGAGCACGGGTTGCTGCTGTTGCTGTAGGAGACTACTTCATTTCTTTACCATCTGGAATTGTATTGGAACTAAACAATTGTTACTTTGTTCCCAGTATTACTAAAAATATTATCTCCATTCCTGCTCTTGTCAGGAAGGGATTTTCCTTTGAATGCAATATTTCAAAGTGTGTTTTATCTTTAGATAATATTGTTTATGCAACTGGTTCAATTAGCAATGGGTTATTCATGTTGGACATGGAATGTTCAATACAGCAAATTGATAATAAGAAAGCCAAGTATGCTGATGACAGCACCTTGCTATGGCATAGTCGTTTAGGCCATATAAACGAGAAGCGCATTAAGCGGTTGCATGATCATGGACTGCTGGGATCATTCTCCTATGAGGAGATTGATACATGCAAAGCTTGTTTGTTGGGTAAAATGACGAAGTCACCTTTTCCTCACAAAGGTCAAAGGGCTTCAGGTTTACTTGACCTTATACACAGTGATGTGTGTGGGCCATTTAGTAAACATGCCAGAGGTGGCTATCAGTACTTCATTACCTTTACTGATGATTTCAGTAGATATGGGTATGTCTATTTGATGAGACATAAAAGTGAATCTTTTGACAAGTTCAAAGAGTTCAAGAATGAAGTACAGAATCAGCTAGGCCGAAATATCAAGGCACTTCGCTCAGATCGAGGTGGAGAATACCTAAGTCATGCGTTTACTGACTATCTAAAGGAGTGTGGGATTATCTCACAGCTCACTCCGCTAGGAACACCGCAATGGAATGGTGTGTCCGAAAGGAGAAATAGAACGTTACTCGATATGGTTCGTTCTATGATGAGTCAGGCTTCTTTACCCAACTCCTTTTGGGGTTTTGCACTGGAAACAGCTACAAAAGTACTAAACCGAGTGCCATCCAAGGCCGTTTCAAAGACCCCATATGAATTATGGTATGGGAAACAGCCAAGCTTGACATTTATCAGGATCTGGGGTTGCGAGGCTTATGTCAAAAAGCTCGCCTCTGGGAAACTAGAGAGCAGATCTGACAAATGTATCTTTGTCGGTTACCCTAAGGAAACTAAGGGTTATTATTTCTACGATCCCAAAGAGAACAAGGTTTTTGTTGCTCGGACGGCCATATTTCTTGAGAAGGAGTTTCTTCTGCAAGAGGCCAGTGGGAGAGAAATAAAGCTGGATGAGAATCCAGAAGAAGGACAAAGTGACCAAGCAGAGTTGGATGAGCCTGAGCCGGTAGAACGGGTTATTGAACAACCTGAGGCTCAGATATCACGGGAACCGCGAAGATCGGGTAGGATTCGTCGACAGCCTGAGCGCTATGACGGAGTCTACATCATTGATAATGATGAACCCCTCACTTATGCGGATGCGGTCAGTGGACCGGAGTCAGCGAGATGGCTTGAAGCTATGCGCGCCGAGATGGACTCCATGTCAGATAACCAAGTTTGGGATTTGGTTGATCCGCCTCCGGGAGTTATCCCTATAGGCTGTAAATGGATCTTCAAGAAGAAGATTGACATGGATGGTAACGTGGTTACCTATAAAGGCAGGCTAGTTGCGAAAGGTTTCAAACAAATCTACGGGATAGATTATGATGAAACTTTCTCACCTGTAGCCATGTTTAAGTCTATTCGGATTCTTTTCGCGATAGCTGCATACTATGATTATGAGATCTGGCAGATGGATGTGAAAACAACTTTCCTTAATGGAAATCTGGATGAGGATGTGTACATGACACAACCAGAAGGTTTCACTAATCCAGCAGATCGTCATAAGATATGCAAGTTAAAGAAGTCTATTTATGGACTTAAGCAAGCATCAAGAAGCTGGAATATTCGTTTTGATGAATCAGTCACCGAATTTGGTTTCATCAAGAACGAGGATGACCCGTGTGTATATAAGAGGTTTAGTGGGAGCGTAATTACTTTTCTAGTCCTCTACGTCGATGACATCTTGATCATTGGAAATGATATTCCTGAAATGCATGCTGTTAAAGCATGGCTGAGGAAATGTTTCCAGATGAAAGATTTAGGAGAAGCAGCCTATGTGTTAGGTGTGAAGATCTACAGGGATAGATCTAAGAGGCTTCTCGGGCTGTGCCAGAGTACTTACATCGATAAGGTCCTGGAGAGATTTCATTTAGAGAATTCTAAACGAGGATATCTTCAGTCAGACATGGTCTGAATCTTTCAAAGAGTCAGTGTCCACAAACACAGACTGAGAAAGATGAAATGGACAATACGCCTTATGCTTCAGCTATTGGATCCATTATGTATGCGATGTTGTGTACTCGCCCAGACGTTGCTTACGGGTTAAGCGTAACCAGTCGTTTCCAAGGTAATCCAGGTATGGCGCACTGGATTGCAGTCAAGAACATTTTAAAATATCTGCGGAGGACCAAAGATATGTTCTTGATATATGGTGGTCAGGAAGAACTCAGTATTGAAGGATATACTGATGCTTCGTTCCAGTCTGACCAGGATGATTTCCGATCGCAATCAGGCTATGTTATTAGCTTGAATGGAGGTGCAGTGGTGTGGAAGAGTTTCAAACAGTCAACTGTTGCTGATTCCACAACAGAAGCCGAGTATGTTGCAGCCTCGGAAGCATCCAAGGAGGCAGTGTGGATTCGTAAGTTCGTGAGAGAACTTGGTGTCATTCCTTCGAGTGCAGATCCTTTGGTTATCTTCTGTGATAACACTGGAGCAATTGCACAAGCAAAGGAACCACGGTCGCACCAGAAGTCCAAGCACATACAGAGACGGTTTCATTTGATCAGGGAGATCATAGATCGTGGCGAGATCAAAATCTGCAAGGTACATACAGATGACAATCTGGCAGACCCGCTTACCAAGCCTCTGGCGCAGCAGAAGCATGAGAAGCACTGTAATAATATGGGTTTGAGATTTCTCAACCATTAGATTAAGTGCAAGTGGGAGATTGTTGGGGTATGCCCTTAAGGCTAATGTTTGAGGCCTATGGGAATGTATCAGTATCATGTAATAAACTGTTATGTTTATAAAGGCATGGTTGTTATTCAGTTAGCTACATTGTCTGCTGCAATATATGTTCTTCTGAATAATGTCTCAAAGCTGTTCAGCTAGGCTGACATGCAGTTAAGTCCTTAGTCGATATATCTTGGTGAACATGAGACAGCCTTGATATGGTCAAGACTAATATGTGTTCTAATCTTATAGGATGCTTTGAGCATGGAATAAGATGTAGACTCATGGGTACATTGGATGTACTGGACAGACCCTACTAGGATGTTCAATTGTTTGTCACAATGTGAATATTCCTTGAATATGACAAGTGGCACATTTCCTCTGACTTGAGATCGCTTGTGTTTTCTAAATGATGATTGTCATTGTTTTGAGGTAGTTCAATATCATTTGAAACATAATGATTATAGACTATCTTGGATGGTGAGCTTGAATCAGGTTAGGGCACTAGTGATAGACATAGGATTGCCGTCTCCTTGTTTAAGGAGTGTGATGTTCTAAAGGGGCCCCCTGGATGAGATGATTGAGAAAGTGTATGGCCATACCCAGGTGACTGTGTTCATCTGATCTAATCATGCTCATCATATTGGAGTTACAAGCTTGACAGGCTTGTCCAATAAGAACATCCAGTGGCAAAGGAAATATGCATGCCTTGTGACTTGATTCACACTTGTGCTATGGTT
Organism: Costus lasius; assembly: GCA_027563935.2. Lineage (NCBI taxonomy): Eukaryota > Viridiplantae > Streptophyta > Magnoliopsida > Zingiberales > Costaceae > Costus > Costus lasius. The sequence goes on from CM050446.2 coordinate 49,308,818, forward strand.
TGGGTGTAGTCTTGGAAGACTTTTTCCTTTATATCGGGAGACAGTGATGTGTTGCTAGATACCCCTCACTGATCGTGATAATGAGAATTATCGTTACCGACATTTAGAGGAAACCCTCAGGGTCGCACAATTTGATGATATGGCTTACTTAAGTCAGATCGTGTGGACTGAATTGTTCGGGTTCAGTTTAAAGGGATTTAATCTCTGATTGTAAGTGAGATCTGGTCTAATCATGTTTGATTGATTAGGGCTTGAGATCGGTAAGCTTTGATCGAGAGATTGGATGCTAGATCGGTCAGATCAACAGCATCAAGAGATCGACGGTCAGATCAAGAGCCTTAGGGTTTATTGTGGTCTGGACTGATTGCTTGGTTTATTTGGTTATTGAACCAAATGGATTTGAACCAGCTCATTTGGTTGAGCGCATGGTTCAAACTTAGAGGGATTTGCGCATGGGGTAAACCCATGATCGCAAGTGAGTGAGTGGCTTTCTATTTTTAGAAAGCATGATCACATACGTGACCATGACTCACACTCACGCCTAAGGCGCCCTCATCTCTCGTTTTCTCCCTCTCTCGTCGCCAACTTGAGCATTCGTCTCTTGCTCTCTCGTGGATGAAAGAGTGGACGACAAGAGAGAACATTTGAACAAGCAAAGATCTCTCCTTTCCTTTCCATTCGGCAAGACATCCTTGAAGCCTTGCTAGCACAAGGAGCATCAAGGGAGTAGGCGCATTGATCATCTTGTGTGCGCCACCTAAGGAGGAGATCCATTTCGCTCTCTATTCTTCCAAATCGCCATCCAACGCAAATGGCCATGGTATGAATTCAAGTTTACTTAAAGTTGATCATATGAACATGTGATAGATCCTTTGAAACCCTTAATACCGCTGCCAAAATTTTATGCGCCACCTGATCAGGGTTTTCGCTCCCCCTAGAAGGGGACCCCCCTTATCTTAAGGGGTACTTTCATAAAGTAGGTATATAGGTATATCAAGATAGATATACTGGACCATCTTGCCATGAAGATTTGGCTTAGTGTCACAAGTCAATCTCATAGTGACAGAGGTATACTTGTCATTGATTTGAGGTTATTGATACCTCTATATGTTAAGTGATGCACTTTGATACAACCTAATGTTCTGTCATAGCATGAGAGTCATAATGATTGTCTTTGGGTGTATCATAAGTTATATGAGAGATTCAATGAGTGAATATAGGATTTTTCACTTCCTTAAGTGGAAGCTTGATGTCCATGGGTGCTTCATATATGGATGCATGACTAAAAGTACATGGCCATACCTAGGTGAAAACCTAATTTAGTCATAACCATTAGATTTAGTTAAACACGTGTGATATACTTGTCCAATCTGGAAATCAGCCTCGCAAAAGGAAAATAGTATATAATACTTTGTTGCAGTTTAGGGGCTGTCGATGATGACATCTATTCTAATGACTTGGGTAGCAATGATGTACTACTAGGTGTCACTCATTGCTTGTGATTACCCGAGGTTATCACTGCCAACATCTGAAGAACCAACACGGTCACACGCCGAGACAAGATCTCATATTGATCGGGTAGCCTTTGATTGAGTCATTTGGTTAAATCAAATCAATTTGGGAGTCTGATTCATCATGGAAGCATCAAATGAGTCAGAGATGACCATATGGAGTCAAGTTACATTTTGACATCACTTGACCCAAGTTTACCTTCAGGTGACCAAATTTGACCTTAGTAGATTAGGTTTAGTCTACAAGTTAGTTGATGTATTTTGCACCGAATTTATTTGGAGACTTTTCGACTTGATTTAAATGTAACTGGAGGTGTCTACAGCTTAAGCACAATATTGAATATTTATATTCATTTAACAGAAATAAATCTATTAGATTTATTCGCGACTCTATATAAGGGGGCATAGGGATGCATATCACATGCACTCTCTTCTTTTAATGCCCTAGTCTCCCTAGAGGTCTCTCTCCATATACCCTAGCTGCCAGCCCTAAGTGAGTACCCACTGATGCGTTGCATTTATATAGTGTTTTTGCCTATGTTTTAGATCATATTTTGGGCTTGTTCACATGACTTTGTGTTACTTTTAGTGTTTTTATCTTACTTTGCACAGAATCTTCACTTTTTCTAGTTTTATTAAAAATGTAGGTAAAAAGGCGTAAAAATGATGAATTTTGGGAGATTTGAAGCCATAATGAGATTCCTAAGGAGATCACGAGCCCACACGTCAAATTTGGAGCAAAAACAGTGAAAAATGAGACATTTACGGCCTTGCCCGTAATTGTGGATTCGGCCGTAAACACGACGACGAGCGGGAGATGAAAATCGGCTAAGTCTAAAAGTCCACCGAAACTTTCATGGGTGAAGCTGTAACTCCATCACGGGCCGTAAAAGTTTCTGTGACCAAAAGCATTATACGCCGAGAGAATTACGACGGAAGCCGTAAACACATCACAGGTCGTAAAAGTTTCCGCCCAACGAATTTTTTGCTCAATTCTCACTCGTTTTGAACCGGATTTGGACCAAACTTTGGAGAACCGTTCCTTGATGGGTTCTGAATCGGTCTAACTATAAAAGGTGGGATTTTGATCGGTTTAAAAGGGGGGCTTGAACGGATGAAGATGAACGGCAGTGGCGACAAGGGCGAAAACCTGGTTTCAAGCATTTTTCCGGTGAAATTTCTCCTGGAGACAAAGATAGATATGTTGGGGTATGCCCTTAAGGCTAATGTTTGAGGCCTTGGGATTATATCAGTATCATGTATAAACTCTATGTTTATTAAGGCAATGGTTGTTATTCAGGTTGTTACATCATCTGCTGCAATATGTATACTTCTGAATAATGTCTCAATGCTGTTCAGCTTGACTGACATGCAGTTTTGTCCTTAGTCGAGATATCTTGGTGAACATGAGACAGCCTTGATATGATTGAGACTAATATGTGTTCTAATCTTATAGGATGCTTCGAGCATGGAATAAGATGTAGACTCATGGGTACATTGGATGTACTGGACAGACCCTACTTAGGATATTCAATTGCTTGTCACAATGTGAATAATCCTTATATGCAAACAAGTGGCATATTTCCTCTGACTTGAGATCACTTGTGTTTCTAAATGATGATTGGCATTGTTTTGAGGTAGTTCAATGTCATTTGAAACATAATGGTTATAGACTATCTTGGATAGTGATCATGAGTCATGTTAGGGCACTAGTGATAGATATAGGATTGCCGTCTCCTTGATTGGAGTGTGATGTTCTATAGGGGCCCCCTGTATGAGATGATTGAGAAAGTGTATGGCCATACCCAGATGACTATGTTTCATCTGATCTAATCATTCTCATCATATTGGAATTACAGGCTTGACGCGCTTGTCCAATAAGAACATCCAGTGGCAAAGGAAACACATATGTCAAGTGACTTGGGTTCACACTTGTGCTGTGGTTTGGGTGTAGTCTTGGAAGACTCTTTCTTTTATATCGGGAGACAGTGATGTGTTGCTAGATATGAAGGTCCCCTATACAAGGGGGGCGAAAACCCTAATAGGAGGTGCAATAACATTCTAGCGGAATCTAGGGCTTTCAAAATCGCATAGCATGTATTATGATCAACTTTAAAGCATGAAATGAACTCATACCGAAGCCATATAATGGAAGGCGCCTTGGAAGCAAGAGAACAAGAGAGCTCTCCTCCAAATCGTCACACACAAGATGATGTTGCTTCCTCCCTTGGTGCTCCTTGTGCTAGCAAGGTTCCAAGAGGTCCTTGTCGAGTGAAAGGGAAAGATGAGATGTCCTTCTCTTGGCCGAATCCTCCTCTACCTTCAAGGTGTCGCCACACACGAAAGCGTCAAGAGGAATATGGGCGAGAGGCGAGAATAGAGAGCACTCTATTCGGTCGTGAACAACATCTCCAAGTGGAGATCGTGGTTACTAAAAATAGCCACCACACTTCGCTCCAACGTTCACGCCAAGTGAACATGTCGCCAACTCCTCTCCCCTTGAACCATGCGCTCATTAAACGAGCCGGTTCAAATTGGTTTGGTCCAGAGACCAATTAAGCCAAGCAATCAAGTCCAGATCTCAAATAAACCCTAAGGCTCAGATCTGACCGTTGATCTCCTGATGCTCCTGATCTCATCGATCTAGCATCCAATCTCTCAATCGAAGCTTACCGATCTCAAGCCCTAATCAATCAAACATGATCAGACCAGATCTCACTCACAATCAGAGATTAAATCCCATTAAACTGAACCCGAACAATTCAGTCCACTCGATCTGACTTAAGTAAGCCATATCATCAAATTGTGCGACCCTGAGGGTTTCCTTTAAATGTCGGTAACGATAACTCACGTTATCACGATCAGTGAGGGGTATCTAGCAACACATCACTGTCTCCCGATATAAAGGAAAGAGTCTTCCAAGACTACACCCAAAACACAGCACAAGTGTGAATCCACATCACTAGGCATACATGTTTCCTTTGCCACTGGATGTTCTTATTGGACAAGCGTGTCAAGCTTGTAGCTCCAATATGATGAGCATGATTAGATCAGATGAACACAGTCACCTGGGTATGGCCATACACTTTTCTCAATCATCTCATCCAGGGGGCCCCTTTAGAACATCACACTCCTTAAACAAGGAGACGGCAATCCTATGTCTATCACTAGTGCCCTAACATGACTCAAGCTCATTATCCAAGATAGTCTATAACCATTGTGTTTCAAATGATATTGAACTACCTCAAAACAATGACAATCATCATTTAGAAAACACAAGTGATCTCAAGTCAGAGGAAATGTGCCACTTATCATATTCAAAGATTATTCACATTGCGACAAACAATTGAACATCCTAGTAGGGTCTGTCCAGTACATCCAATGTACCCATGAGTCTACATCTTATTCCATGCTCGAAGCATCCTATAAGACTAGAACACATATTAGTCTTAACCATATCAAGGCTGTCTCATGTTCACCAAGATACATCGACTAAGGACATTATAGCCTGTCAGCCTAGCTGAACAGCTTTGAAACATTATTCAGAAGAACATATATTGCAGCAGACAATGTAGCTAACTGAATAATAACCATGCCTTTATAAACATAACAGTTTATTACATGATACTGATACATTCCCAAGGCCTCAAACATTAGGCTTAAGGGCATACCCCAACAATCTCCCACTTGCACTTAATCTAATGGTTGAGAAATCTCAAACCCATATTATTACAGTGCTTCTCATGCTTCTGCTGCGCCAGAGGCTTGGTAAGCGGGTCTGCCAGATTGTCATCTGTATGAACCTTGCAGATTTTGATCTCGCCACGATCTATGATCTCCCTGATCAAATGAAACCGTCTCTGTATGTGCTTGGACTTCTGGTGCGACCGTGGTTCCTTTGCTTGTGCGATTGCTCCAGTGTTATCACAGAAGATAACCAAAGGATCTGCACTCGAAGGAACAACACCAAGTTCTCTCACGAACTTACGAATCCACACTGCCTCCTTGGATGCTTCCGAGGCTGTAACATACTCGGCTTCTGTTGTGGAATCAGCAACAGTTGACTGTTTGAAACTCTTCCACACCACTGCTCCTCCATTCAAGCTAAAAACATAGCCTGATTGCGATCGAAAATCATCCTGGTCAGACTGGAACGAAGCGTCAGTATATCCTTCAATACTGAGTTCTTCCTGACCACCATATATCAAGAACATATCTTTGGTCCTCCGCAGATATTTTAAAATGTTCTTGACTGCAATCCAGTGTGCCTGACCTGGATTACTTTGGAAACGACTGGTCACGCTTAACCCGTAAGCAACGTCTGGGCGAGTACACAACATCGCATACATAATGGATCCAATAGCCGAAGCATAAGGCGTATTGTCCATTTCATCTTTCTCAGTCTGTGTTTGTGGACACTGACTCTTCGAAAGACTCAGACCATGTCTGACTGGAAGATATCCTCGTTTAGAATTCTCTAAATGAAATCTTTCCAGGACTTTATCGATGTAAGTACTCTGGCACAGCCCGAGAAGCCTCTTAGATCTATCTCTGTAGATCTTCACACCTAATACATAGGCTGCTTCTCCTAAATCTTTCATCTGGAAACATTTCCTTAACCATGCCTTCACAGCATGCATTTCAGGAATGTCATTTCCAATGATCAAGATATCATCGACGTAGAGGACTAGGAAAGTAATTACGCTCCCACTAAACCTCTTATATACACACGGGTCATCCTCGTTCTTGATGAAACCAAATTCCGTGACTGATTCATCAAAACGAATATTCCAGCTTCTTGATGCTTGCTTAAGTCCATAAATGGACTTCTTTAACTTGCATATCTTATGACGATCTGATGGATTAGTGAAACCCTCAGGTTGTGTCATATACACATCCTCATCCAGATTTCCATTAAGGAAAGCTGTTTTCACATCCATCTGCCAGATCTCATAATCATAATATGCAGCTATCGCGAAAAGAATCCGAATAGACTTGAACATAGCTACAGGTGAGAAAGTTTCATCATAATCTATCCCGTAGATTTGTTTGAAACCTTTCGCAACTAGCCTGCCTTTATAGGTAACCACGTTACCATCCATGTCAATCTTCTTCTTGAAGATCCACTTACAGCCTATAGGGATAACTCCCGGAGGCGGATCAACCAAATCCCAAACTTGGTTATCTGACATGGAGTCCATCTCGGCTCGCATAGCTTCAAGCCATCTAGCTGATTCCGGTCCACTGACCGCATCCGCATAAGTGAGGGGTTCATCATGATCAATGATGTAGACTCCGTCATAGCGCTCAGGCTGTCGACGAATCCTTCCCGATCTTCGCGGTTCCCGTGATATCTGAGCCTCAGGTTGTTCAATAACCTGATCTTCTGGCTCAGGCTCATCCAATTCTGCTTGAGTACTTTGTCCTTCCTCTGGATTCTCATCCAGTTTTATTTCTCTCCCACTGGCCTCTTGCAGAAGAAACTCCTTCTCAAGAAATATGGCCGTCCGAGCAACAAATACCTTGTTCTCTTTGGGATCGTAGAAATAATAACCCTTAGTTTCCTTAGGGTAACCGACAAAGATGCATTTGTCAGATCTGCTCTCTAGTTTCCCAGAGGCGAGCTTTTTGACATAAGCCTCGCAGCCCCAGATCCTGATAAATGTCAAGCTTGGCTGTTTCCCATACCATAACTCATATGGAGTTTTTGAAACGGCCTTGGATGGCACTCGGTTTAGTACCTTTGCAGCTGTTTCCAGTGCAAAACCCCAAAAGGAGTATGGAAGAGTAGCCTGACTCATCATAGAACGAACCATATCAAGTAACGTTCTATTTCTCCTCTCGGACACACCATTCCATTGCGGTGTTCCTGGCGGAGTGAGCTGTGAGATAATCCCACACTCCTTCAGATAGTCAGTAAACGTATGACTTAGGTATTATCCACCTCGATCTGAGCGAAGTGCCTTGATATTTCGGCCTAGCTGATTTTGTACTTCATTCTTGAACTCTTTGAACTTGTCAAAAGATTCACTTTTATGTCTCATTAAAAAGACATACCCATATCTACTGAAATCATCAGTAAAGGTAATGAAGTACTGATAGCCACCTCTGGCATGTTTACTAAATGGCCCACACACATCAGTGTGTATAAGGTCAAGTAAACCTGAAGCCCTTTGTCCTTTGTTAAGAAAACGTGACTTCGTCATTTTGCCCATTAAACAAGCTTTGCATGTATCAATCTCCTTGTAGGAGAATGATCCCAGCAGTCCATGATCATGCAACCGCTTAATGCGTTTCTCGTTAATATGGCCTAAACGACTATGCCATAGCAAGGTGCTGTCATCAGCATTCTTGGCTTTCTTAATATCAATTTTCTGTATAGAACATTCCATGTCCAACATGTATAACCCATTGCTAATTGAACCAGTTGCATAAACAATATTATCATAAGATAAAACACACTTTGAAATATTGCATTCAAAGGAAAAACCCTTCCTGACAAGAGCAGGAATGGAGATAATATTTTTAGTAATACTGGGAACAAAATAACAACTGTTTAGTTCCAATACAAGTCCAGATGGTAAAGAAATGAAATAGTTTCCTACAGCAACAGCAGCAACCCGTGCCCCGTTTCCAACTCGTAGGTCCACTTCATGCTGTCCCACCTGCCTTCTTCTCTTGAGTTCCTGCACATTTGAATAAATCTGAACTCCACATGCAGTGTCCAACACCCATGATATAGAAGAAGAAAACATGACCTCAGTCACGAATATACCTGAGCCAGAAGCGATGCTTCCCCTCTTATCTCCTTGGAGCGCTTTACAGTCCTTTTTCCAGTGACCCAGCTGGCCACAGTGGAAACACCTGTATTCCTTACACCGCTTCACCTTCTGCTTCAGAGCCTTGCTGTAGCTCTTGACAGGGGTCTTGCCCTTCTTCCCCTTCTTCTTGTTCCTGGAAGGAACCATTAAGACAGAGGTCGAAGGCTTTCCCTTCAGAGTCTCCTCAGTAGTCAAGAGCATATTCAGCAGCTCTGCCAGAGTACAATCGATTTTGTTCATATTAAAGTTAATAATGAACGCGTCGAATGAAGGCGGGAGAGACTACAGAATAATATCCACAGCAAGCTCCTGGTTGATGGTATGCCCCAGTTTCTCTAGAGCCTCCTTGTGCCCAATCATCTTGAGCACGTGAGCTCCCACTGGGCTCCCTTCAGCCAGTTTGCTCTGAAAGAAAAGCTTTGTCAGATTATAGCGCTCTGTCCTCGCCTGTGCAGCATACAGCATCTTGAGGTTCGCTATCATGTCTATAGCAGACATATCCTCATGCTGACGCTGCAGCGGTGGCGTCATAGACGCTAGCATCAGGCAAGCGACATCAATGCTATCATTGACGTGCTTTTCATAGGCTTCCCGAACCGCCCTTGCGGCGTTCGGAGCGGGCTGAGGCGGTATCGCCGTCTCGAGGACATACAGTTTCCTCTCTGCCTTAAGAACGATCTTAAGGTGTCCGAACCAGTCAGAGAAGTTCGGCCCAGCAAACTTCTCCCTTTCCAGTAGGGATCGCACATTGAAGTTCATGGTGTTCGTTGCTGCAGGTATCTACAACAATGCAAGAACAGCAAGGTCAGTATCAATGTTAAGAATCAATTAGGACTTAAGAAAGATTTTTTTTCTCACTATTTTATCTGACTGAAAAATCCATTAAACAGTCCGAAAGAGTAGACACTCTTTTAGTGAGATGGGATCCGGATTTCATACTTGGTCTCCGCGTCCCGCTCAGGCGAGATAAGATGCACAGAGAGTACAAGCACTAATCTCCGGTAGGCAGTCCCTGCCGATCGCCAACCCGTGCGATTCCCCTTCATCTGGGCAATCCAGCAGACTGTGCCAACTGAGTTGGTACAACACAGTCTCTGATCCCACAGATGGCTGCCTCCATGTGCTACCATATGCGCCACATATGTAGCCTACATGGTCAAGCTGACCCGACCTACTCCCTGGACCACCATGTGCTATGCTGAGCAACGAGAAGGGATAAATCCCTACTCTGTAACACACAGGTGTAATCCCACACCGTCTGAAGATAGATGGACGTGCCCACTGAGTGGGTACAACACGGCTCCAATGATAATCAGAACAGTGAGGTTTCGCGTCAGAAGGCTTACGAGCTTGATATTTTAGCGTTGGATTTTAACGGTCCTTTTATCTTCTTCACTATCATGCAATTCCTATGGTGATAGCAGAAGATAAACTAATCATGCAATTCTAATATTTAAACAATAATAAAAGAGAGCATGAATCTTATGTGGTAAAAGCCCATAGCCCTAGTAAGACCTTAATTTAACTTAAGTCTTGACTTGCTTTTCTTCATAGGGCTTTTGCTGCTCATCTGGCCCAAACCTGGGCCCAAGCGCCATCTGCAGCTCTGGTGCGCCCACCAGGAATTTGCGCCTGGTCCTAGGGTCGAACCCTAGACCTCCCACCTGGTCCAGCCACTGCTGCAAGCGCCTCTGCCAAGTGTGCTCTGTGCTCTTGTCTAATTAAATTACAAATTTAACTATCTAGACAAGATTGACACGCAGGTCAATTACACATTATAAATTAATTAAACTGTGATTCGCAGATCACAAAAATAAAAATTAATTTACAATTAATTCCCAGGCACGCAGGCCCCAGCACAGCACACATTAAAAACGGGCAGCCCACATAAGAGTAAATAGACAAACATATGGCATCAATCAACATGTGATCCACTCAAGAAAATTTAAATTTCGAAAACCCATAGGCATCAATTTTAATTTCCTTATTTGCCCTACAACCTTACAACGGTCCATTACTAGGGATCCACTCATCCATCCTAGTCAGATCCACTGCCCTTGCATGCACCAAGTCCTAACTGACTTGAGTCGACCATAAGGTCAACAATGCATGCGCCAGGGCTGAACAACCACAATGAGGTCTGGCAAGCGGGTGTGACCCCGGGCCTAACTCATGTGTGTTCACTAGTTGTCTCAATCAGACATCGCTACACGCCTGTCTGCAGTCGACCTGTAGCCACCACGTGCTTGCGCACAGGTGCTACCTGGTCAACCCGTCAAGGCTGTCAAATGGTCTGATCAGACTTTTGGATCTAACCTAGGGGGTGACTTCAACCCTAATAACCCGTCTAAGGATTTAATGTAAGGCCTTAGATCTAGTGGTATACGCGCAAGTGTTTAAGTTTTAAGAAAAACTACAACATAATATATGCGCCAACTTAACATGCGCCAAGGAGAAAATCATATCTATTACTAGCATGCATTTTCGCCAACATAAAGCATGTAACTATAGATCTATGAATTTGCGCAAAACATGGATCACAATCATTTTCAAGCAATCATAAAACATGCATGAAAACCTCGCTCTGATACCAATTGAAGGTCCCCTATACAAGGGGGGCGAAAACCCTAATAGGAGGCGCAATAACATTCTAGCGGAATCTAGGGCTTTCAAAATCGCATAGCATGTATTATGATCAACTTTAAAGCATGAAATGAACTCATACCGAAGCCATATAATGGAAGGCGCCTTGGAAGCAAGAGAACAAGAGAGCTCTCCTCCAAATCGTCACACACAAGATGATGTTGCTTCCTCCCTTGGTGCTCCTTGTGCTAGCAAGGTTCCAAGAGGTCCTTGTCGAGTGAAAGGGAAAGATGAGATGTCCTTCTCTTGGCCGAATCCTCCTCTACCTTCAAGGTGTCACCACACACGAAAGCGTCAAGAGGAATATGGGCGAGAGGCGAGAATAGAGAGCACTCTATTCGGTCGTGAACAACATCTCCAAGTGGAGATCGTGGTTACTAAAAATAGCCACCACACTTCGCTCCAACGTTCACGCCAAGTGAACATGTCGCCAACTCCTCTCCCCTTGAACCATGCGCTCATTAAACGAGCCGGTTCAAATTGGTTTGGTCCAGAGACCAATTAAGCCAAGCAATCAAGTCCAGATCTCAAATAAACCCTAAGGCTCAGATCTGACCGTTGATCTCCTGATGCTCCTGATCTCATCGATCTAGCATCCAATCTCTCAATCGAAGCTTACCGATCTCAAGCCCTAATCAATCAAACATGATCAGACCAGATCTCACTCACAATTAGAGATTAAATCCCTTTAAACTGAACCCGAACAATTCAGTCCACTCGATCTGACTTAAGTAAGCCATATCATCAAATTGTGCGACCCTGAGGGTTTCCTTTAAATGTCGGTAACGATAACTCACGTTATCACGATCAGTGAGGGGTATCTAGCAACACATCACTGTCTCCCGATATAAAGGAAAGAGTCTTCCAAGACTACACCCAAAACACAGCACAAGTGTGAATCCACATCACTAGGCATACATGTTTCCTTTGCCACTGGATGTTCTTATTGGACAAGCGTGTCAAGCTTGTAGCTCCAATATGATGAGCATGATTAGATCAGATGAACACAGTCACCTGGGTATGGCCATACACTTTTCTCAATCATCTCATCCAGGGGGCCCCTTTAGAACATCACACTCCTTAAACAAGGAGACGGCAATCCTATGTCTATCACTAGTGCCCTAACATGACTCAAGCTCATTATCCAAGATAGTCTATAACCATTGTGTTTCAAATGATATTGAACTACCTCAAAACAATGACAATCATCATTTAGAAAACACAAGTGATCTCAAGTCAGAGGAAATGTGCCACTTGTCATATTCAAAGATTATTCACATTGCGACAAACAATTGAACATCCTAGTAGGGTCTGTCCAGTACATCCAATGTACCCATGAGTCTACATCTTATTCCATGCTCGAAGCATCCTATAAGACTAGAACACATATTAGTCTTAACCATATCAAGGCTGTCTCATGTTCACCAAGATACATCGACTAAGGACATTATAGCCTGTCAGCCTAGCTGAACAGCTTTGAAACTGAAAGGTCCCCAGATAAGGGGGGGCGAAACCCAAGTGAGGCGCATATTAAGGGAGAACGCAGCGGAGAGGGTTTCTTAGGATCTTTCATGTTATATGATTAACAAAACCGATTGCATAGATGAGATAGAACCATACCATAGCCATTTCTAGATGGCGCCTTGGAAGCAGAGAGTGATGCCGCTCTCCTCCTGAAGATGCGCACACAAGATGAAAGATGTGCCTACTCCTTGATGCTCCTTGTGCTAGCAAGGCGTCAAGGTGTTCTTCTCGAATGGAAGGGAAGGAGATCTTCTTTGCTTGGCGATTTTCTTCCTCCTTCTTTTCGTCAACCTCTCTCTTTCTCGAATGCAAAAACCCCGAGAGATGGATGCTCTAGAGCGAGAGATGAGCGTCAAACGACAAGAGAGAAAGGCGTGAATCGTGAGTCGTGGTCACGTAGGGAAGTGCTATCTAAAAATAGCATGCCACTTCACCACTTGCGGTCATGGGTTTACCCCAATCGCAACTCACTTCACCCTTGAACCATGCGCTCATCCATGAGCCGGTTCATGTTGGTTCGGTCCAAAAACCAAATAAGCCAAGCGACAAGGCTTAGATCAAATTAAACCCTAAGGCTCCAGATCTAACCGTCGATCTCTTTGATGCTCCTGATCTGACCAATCTAGCATCCAATCTCTCGATCAAAGCTTACCGATCTAATGCCCTAATCAATCAAACATGATCAGACCAGATCTCACTTACGATCAGAGATTAAATCCCTTTAAACTGAACCCAAACAATTCAGTCCACACGATCTAACTTAAGTAAGCTATATCATCAAATTGTGCGACCCTGAGGGTTTTCTTTAAATGTCGGTAACGATAATTCTCATTATCACGATCAGTGAGGGGTATCTAGCAACACATCACTGTCTCCCGATATAAAGAAAAGAGTCTTCCAAGACTACACCCAAAATACAGCACAAGTGTGAATCAACTCACAAAGCATACATATTTCCTTTGCCACTGGATGTTCTTATTGGACAAGCCTGTCAAGCTTGTAACTCCTATATGATGAGCATGATTAGAACAGATGAACACTGTCACCTGGGTATGGCCATACACTCTCTCAATCATCTCATCCAGGGGGCCCCTTTAGAACATCACACTCCTTAAACAAGGAGACGGCAATCCTATGTCTATCACTAGTGCCCTAACCTGATTCAAGCTCACCATCCAAGATAGTCTATAACCATTATGTTTCAAATGATATTGAACTACCTCAAAATGATGACAATCATCATTCAGAAAACACAAGCGATCTCAAGTCAGAGGAAATGTGCCACTTGTCATATTCAAGGAATATTCACATTGTGACAAACAATTGAACATCCTAGTAGGGTCTGTCCAGTACATCCAATGTACCCATGAGTCTACATCTTATTCCATGCTCGAAGCATCCTATAAGATTAGAACACATATTAGTCTCAACCATATCAAGGCTGTCTCATGTTCACCAAGATATCTCGACTAAGGACTTATAGCATGTCAGCCTAGCTGAACAGCTTTGAGACATTATTCAGAAGAACATATATTGCAGCAGACAATGTAAACAACTGAATAATAACCATGCCTTTATAAACATAACAGTTTATTACATGATACTGATACATTCCCATGGCCTCAAACATTAGCCTTAAGGGCATACCCCAACAATCTCCCACTTGCACTTAATCTAATGGTTGAGAAATCTCAAACCCATGTTATTACAGTGCTTCTCATGCTTCTGCTGCGCCAGAGGCTTGGTAAGCGGGTCTGCCAGATTGTCATCTGTATGAACCTTGCAGATTTTGATCTCGCCACGATCTATGATCTCCCTGATCAAATGAAACCGTCTCTGTATGTGCTTGGACTTCTGGTGCGACCGTGGTTCCTTTGCTTGTGCGATTGCTCCAGTGTTATCACAGAAGATAACCAAAGGATCTGCACTCGAAGGAACAACACCAAGTTCTCTCACGAACTTACGAATCCACACTGCCTCCTTGGATGCTTCCGAGGCTGCAACATACTCGGCTTCTGTTGTGGAATCAGCAACAGTTGACTGTTTGAAACTCTTCCACACCACTGCTCCTCCATTCAAGCTAAAAACATAGCCTGATTGCGATCAGAAATCATCCTGGTCAGACTGGAATGAAGCGTCAGTATATCCCTCTATACTGAGTTCTTCCTGACCACCATATATCAAGAACATATCTTTGGTCCTCCGCAGATATTTTAGGATGTTCTTGACTGCAATCCAGTGCGCCAAACCTGGATTACTTTGAAAACGACTGGTCACGCTTAACCCGTAAGCGACGTCTGGGCGAGTACACAACATCGCATACATAATGGAACCAATAGCCAAAGCATAAGGCGTATTGTCCATTTCATCTTTCTCAGTCTGTGTTTGTGGACACTGACTCTTTGAAAGATTCAGACCATGTCTGACTGGAAGATATCCTCGTTTAGAATTCTCTAAATGAAATCTCTCCAGGACTTTATCGATGTAAGTACTCTGGCACAGCCCGAGAAGCCTCTTAGATCTATCCCTGTAGATCTTCACACCTAACACATAGGCAGCTTCTCCTAGATCTTTCATCTGGAAACATTTCCTTAGCCATGCCTTCACAGCATGCATTTCAGGAATGTCATTTCCAATGATCAAGATGTCATCGACGTAGAGGACTAGGAAAGTAATCACGCTCCCACTAAACCTCTTATATACACACGGGTCATCCTCGTTCTTGATGAAACCAAATTCGGTGACTGATTCATCAAAACGAATATTCCAGCTTCTTGATGCCTGCTTAAGTCCATAAATGGACTTCTTTAACTTGCATATCTTATGACGATCTGCTGGATTAGTGAAACCTTCCGGTTGTGTCATGTACACATCCTCATCCAGTTTCCATTCAGGAAAGCTGTTTTCACATCCATCTGCTAGATCTCATAATCATAATATGCAGCTATCGCGAAAAGAATCCGAATAGACTTAAACATGGCTACAGGTGAGAAAGTTTCATCATAATCTATCCCGTAGATTTGTTTGAAACCTTTCGCAACAAGCCTGCCTTTATAGGTAACTACGTTACCATCCATGTCAATCTTCTTCTTGAAGATCCATTTACAGCCTATAGGGATAACTCCCGAAGGCGGATCAACCAAATCCCAAACTTGGTTATCTGACATGGAGTCCATCTCGGCGCGCATAGCTTCAAGCCATCTCGCTGACTCCGGTCCACTGACCGCATCCGCATAAGTGAGGGGTTCATCATTATCAATGATGTAGACTCCGTCATAGCGCTCAGGCTGTCGACGGATCCTTCCCGATCTTCGCGGTTCCCGTGATATTTGAGCCTCAGGTTGTTCATTAACCTGTTCTACCGGCTCAGGCTCATCCAACTGTGCTTGGTCACTTTGTCCTTCCTCTGGATTCTCATCCAGCTTTATTTCTCTCCCACTAGCCTCTTGCAGAAGAAACTCCTTCTCAAGAAATATGGCCGTCCGAGCAACAAAAACCTTGTTCTCATTGGGATCGTAGAAATAATAACCCTTAGTTTCCTTAGGGTAACCGACAAAGATACATTTGTCAGATCTGCTCTCTAGTTTCCCAGAGGCGAGCTTTTTGACATAAGCCTCGCAGCCCCAGATCCTGATAAATGTCAAGCTCGGCTGTTTTCCATACCATAACTCATATGGAGTCTTAGAAACTGCCTTGGATGGCACTCGGTTTAGTACCTTTGCAGCTGTTTCCAGCGCAAAACCCCAAAAGGAGTAAGGTAGATTAGCCTGACTCATCATAGAACGAACCATATCAAGTAACGTTCTATTTCTCCTCTCGGACACACCATTCCATTGCGGTGTTCCTGGCGGAGTGAGCTGTGAGATGATCCCACACTCCTTCAGATAGTCAGTAAACGCATGACTTAGGTATTCTCCACCTCGATCTGAGCGAAGTGCCTTGATATTTCGGCCTAACTGATTTTGTACTTCATTCTTGAACTCTTTGAACTTGTCAAAAGATTCACTCTTATGTCTCATTAAAAAGACATAGCCATACCTACTGAAATCATCAGTAAAGGTAATGAAGTACTGATAGCCACCTCTGGCATGTTTACTAAATGGCCCACACACATCACTGTGTATTAGGTCAAGTAAACCTGAAGCCCTTTGACCTTTATGAGGAAAAGGTGACTTCGTCATTTTACCCATTAAACAAGCCTTGCATGTATCAATCTCCTTATAGGAGAATGATCCCAGCAGTCCATTATCATGCAACCGCTTAATGCGTTTCTCGTTTATATGGCCTAAACGACTATGCCATAGCAAGGTGCTGTCATCAGCATACTTGGCTTTCTTAATATCGATTTGCTGTATCGAACATTCCATGTCCAACATGAATAACCCATTGCTAATTGAACCAGTTGCATAAACAATATTATCTAAAGACAAAATACACTTTGAAATATTGCATTCAAAGGAAAATCCCTTCCTGACAAGAGCAGGAATGGAGATAATATTTTTAGTAATACTGGGAACAAAATAACAACTGTTTAGTTCCAATACAAGTCCAGATGGTAAGGAAATGAAATAGTCTCCTACAGCAACAGCAGCAACCCGTGCCCCGTTTCCAACTCGTAGGTCCACTTCATGCTGTCCCACCTGCCTTCTTCTCTTGAGTTTCTGTACATTTGAACAAATGTGAACTCCACATGCAGTGTCCAACACCCATGATATAGAAGAAGAAAACATGACCTCAGTCACGAATATACCTGAGCCAGAAGCGAAGCTTCCCCTCTTATCTCCTTGGAGCGCTTTACAGTCCTTTTTCCAGTGACCCAGCTGGCCACAGTGGAAACACCTGTATTCCTTGGACCGCTTGACCTTTTGCTTCAAAGCCTTGCTGTAGCTCTTGACAGGGGTCTTGCCCTTCTTCCCCTTCTTCTTGTTCCTTGAAGGAACCATTAAGACAGAGGTCGAAGGCTTTCCCTTCAGAGTCTCCTCAGTAGTGAGGAGCATATTCAGCAGCTCTGCCGGAGTACAATCGATTTTGTTCATATTAAAATTAATAATGAACTCGTCGAATGAAGGCGGGAGAGACTGCAGAATAATATCCACAGCAAGCTCCTGGTTGATGGTGTGCCCCAGTTTCTCCAGAGCTTCCTTGTGCCCAATCATCTTGAGCACGTGAGCTCCCACTGGGCTCCCTTCAGCCAGTTTGCTCTGAAAGAAGAGCTTCGTCAAATTGTAGCGCTCTGTCCTCGCCTGTGCAGCATACAGCATCTTGAGGTTCGCTATAATCTCTATAGCCGACATATCCTCATGCTGACGCTGCAGCGGTGGCGTCATAGACGCTAGCATCAGGCAAGCGACATCAATGCTATCATTGACGTGCTTTTCATAGGCTTCCCGAACCGCCCTTGCGGCGTTCGGAGCGGGCTGCGGCGGTATCGCCGTCTCGAGGACATACAGTTTCCTCTCTGCCTTAAGAACGATCTTAAGGTGTCCAAACCAGTCAGAGAAGTTCGGCCCAGCAAACTTCTCCCTTTCCAGTAGGGATCGCACATTGAAGTTCATGGTGTTCGTTGCTGCAGGTATCTACAACAATGCAAGAACAGCAAGGTCAGTATCAATGTTTAAGAATCAATCAGGACTTAAGAAAGATTCTTTTTCTCACTATTTTATCTGGCTGAAAAAATCCAGCAAAACAGCCCGAAAGAGTAGTACTCTTTTAGTGAGATGGGATCCGGATTTCATACTTGGTCTCCGCGTCCCGCTCAGGCGAGATAAGATGCACAGAGAGTACAAGCACTAATCTCCGGTAGGCATTCCCTGCCGATCGCCAACCCATGCGATTCCCCTTCATCTGGGCAATCCAGCAGACTGTGCCAACTGAGTTGGTACAACACAGTCTCTGACCCCACAGATGGCTGCCTCCATGTGCTACCATATGCGCCACATATGTAGCCTACATGGTCAAGCTGACCCAACCTACTCCCTGGACCACCATGTGCTATGCTGAGCAACGAGAAGGGATAAATCCCTACTCTGTAACACACAGGTGTAATCCCACACCCTCTGAAGATAGATGGACGTGCCCACTGAGTGGGTACAACACGGCTCCAACGATAATCAGAACAGTGAGGTTTCGCGTCAGAAGGCTTTATGAGCTTGATATTAAGCGTTGGATTTTCACGGTCTTTTATCTTCTTCACTATCATTCAATTCCTATGGTGATAGCAGAAGATAAACTTAATCATGCAGTTCTAATATTTAAACAATAAATAAAAGAAAGCATGAATCTTATGTGGTAAAAGCCCATAGCCCTAGTGAGACCTTAACCTAACTTAAGTCTTCACTTGCTCTTCATGGGTCTTTTGCTGCTCATCTGGCCCAAGCCAGGGCCCAAGCGCCAATTGCAGCTTTGGTGCGCCCACCAGGGAAATGCGCCAGGTCCTAGGGTCGAACCCTAGACCTCCCACCTGGTCCAGCCACAGCTGCATGCGCCTCTGCCAAGTGTGCTCTGTGCTCTTGTCTAATTAAATTACAAATTTAACTATCTAGACAAGATTGACACGCAGGTCAATTACATTTTATAAATTAAAGCAATGTGATGCGCAGATCACAATAATTAATTTACACTTTTAAATCCCAGGCACGCAGGCCCCAGCACAGCACACAATTAATATGGGCAGCCCACATAAGACTAAATAAACAAACATATGCATCCAATCAGCAATCATGTGATCCATAAAAATTAAAATTTTCGAAAAACCCCATGGGATCAATTTTAATTTCCTTATTTGCCCTTCAACCTTACAACGGTCCATTACCAGGGATCCACTCATCCAACCTAGTCAGATCCACTGCCCTAGCATGCATCAAGTCCTAACTGACTTGAGTCGACCATAAGGTCAACCATGCATGCGCCAGGGCTGAACAACCACAATGAGGTCTGGCAAGCGGGTGTGACCCCGGGCCTAACTCATGTGTGTTCATCTGTTGTCTCAATCAGACATCGCTACACACCTGTCTGCAGTCGACCTATAGCCACCATAGGCTTGCGCCAAGGTGCTATCTGGTCGACCCATTCAGGCTGTCAGATAGTCTGATCAGACTGTTTGGATCTAACCTAGGGGGTGACTTCAACCCTAATAACCCGTCTAAGGGTTTATAGCAGGGCCTCAGATCTATAGTGAGTCGCGCATGTTATCATCGTTTTGTAAAAACAACAACAAAAATAATGCGCCATCTTACATGCGCCAAGATGAAAAATACAAGTATCGTTCATGACAACTAAACATGTATATGCGCATGTAATAAAGATCTGCAACATGAATCACAAAAATGGCTCATGCAATCATAAAACATGTGTTAACCTATGGCTCTGATACCAATTGAAAGGTCCCCAGATAAGGGGGGGCGAAACCCAAGTGAGGCGCATATTAAGGGAGAACGCAGCGGAGAGGGTTTCTTAGGATCTTTCATGTTATATGATTAACAAAACCGATTGCATAGATGAGATAGAACCATACCATAGCCATTTCTAGATGGCGCCTTGGAAGCAGAGAGTGATGCCGCTCTCCTCCTGAAGATGCGCACACAAGATGAAAGATGTGCCTACTCCTTGATGCTCCTTGTGCTAGCAAGGCGTCAAGGTGTTCTTCTCGAATGGAAGGGAAGGAGATCTTCTTTGCTTGGCGATTTTCTTCCTCCTTCTTTTCGTCAACCTCTCTCTTTCTCGAATGCAAAAACCCCGAGAGATGGATGCTCTAGAGCGAGAGATGAGCGTCAAACGACAAGAGAGAAAGGCGTGAATCGTGAGTCGTGGTCACGTAGGGAAGTGCTATCTAAAAATAGCATGCCACTTCACCACTTGCGGTCATGGGTTTACCCCAATCGCAACTCACTTCACCCTTGAACCATGCGCTCATCCATGAGCCGGTTCATGTTGGTTCGGTCCAAAAACCAAATAAGCCAAGCGACAAGGCTTAGATCAAATTAAACCCTAAGGCTCCAGATCTAACCGTCGATCTCTTTGATGCTCCTGATCTGACCAATCTAGCATCCAATCTCTCGATCAAAGCTTACCGATCTAATGCCCTAATCAATCAAACATGATCAGACCAGATCTCACTTACGATCAGAGATTAAATCCCTTTAAACTGAACCCAAACAATTCAGTCCACACGATCTAACTTAAGTAAGCCATATCATCAAATTGTGCGACCCTGAGGGTTTTCTTTAAATGTCGGTAACGATAATTCTCATTATCACGATCAGTGAGGGGTATCTAGCAACACATCACTGTCTCCCGATATAAAGAAAAGAGTCTTCCAAGACTACACCCAAAATACAGCACAAGTGTGAATCAACTCACAAAGCATACATATTTCCTTTGCCACTGGATGTTCTTATTGGACAAGCCTGTCAAGCTTGTAACTCCAATATGATGAGCATGATTAGAACAGATGAACACTGTCTGTAAGATCCAAGGATCTTAAGTCCTGGTAAGCATTATTTTGATTTAAATAAAATTATTGATTGTGATATTTTCTATGTATTGGTTGTTAATAGTTAATTAACCAGAGATTTGTGGTTGATAAAGTATAGTTAATTAACTAGAGATTTTTGGTTATTAATTTATTGTAAATTAATTAGAAATTATTTGTTTGATTATTGGCTGTTAATTTATGATAAATTATTATTGGTTGTTCATGTTAAATTAATTAGGATTTATGGGTTGTAAATTATTGGTTAATTAATTAGACCTTATTGGTTAATTAATTAGACCTTATTGGTTAATTAAATCCTTAATGGATTTCGTTTAAGTGAATGGTTAATGGTTAAGTTAATTAAATTAATTGGTTAATTATGAGATATTGGGTTATTGGGTTTAAAATTCGAAATTATGAGTTAAATGGGTTAAGCCTATTTGAATTAATTGGTTAATGGGTTTAAAATTTAAAAACCCAAAGTTTAAGTGGTAATATCGGCTAGGGTGGGATTATTGGCGATTTTGGAGTCTTGAGAAAATTAAGGTGGCGGCTTGAAAGAACTTGGCGACTCTTGGAAAGCTTGGAGGCGATTTTTGGTGTTCTTTCTTCATATTCTTCCCCTTAGCGAATTTTCCTTGAGGTGAAACTTTCTTGGCGATTTCTTGGAGGCCTTTGGGTGACTTCAAAGGCTTTGGACGATTTTGTTGTGGAGTTTCATCTTGTTGTTCACGGTTTAAGAGGTGAGTGGGGTGTCTTAATTCCTTCCATATGTGTCCTATTCGAACTCTATCAAATAGTTGTGGTAAATAATAAATTTGATTGCATAAAAAAATTACTATGTGTAAAACCGAAACCTTGATGTTTCTTCATGAGAAAAACCGAAAATTTCAAGGATGTATATATCTTGTGAAAAATCGAAAATTGCAAGAAAATTATGATGATTGTTATGGAAACCGAATTTTGGTATTAACTATGAGAACCGAAATAATCTTGAAAATTTGTTGTAAAAACCGAATTAATCTTGAGGATTGTTTAACCGAAATTTGTATGATATTTAGGGATTTTTTGGTAACACTAAATCATGGAATTTTGAGTATGAAAATTCTTGTTAACTAGGTATTTTATAGGGAATTTTGGTAACATAAAATCAAGGATTTTTATAGCATGTATGAAAACCGAAACCTTGATAATTGTAGTTAAACCGAAATCTTTATAATTGTAGTTAACATGTTTACTTGTGGTAATTTGTGGTAATTTGTAAAGTAATTTATAAGAATACATGTTTTATATTTTATGTTAATTTTATGATTGCTTGTTTTAATTTTATGTTTCTTTATGGGTGTACCATGTATTCTTGTTTGAGAAAAATTGGGTGATAACATAGTAAGATTACACTGAACTAATCAGCATGAAATATAAGGACTACACTATATGATCTTCATTATGTGATTATGTGATTTTTGATCATTATGTGATTATGTGATTTCGGATATTATGTGGTTATGTGATGGTTAGGACTAAGGCTAGGTGTAACTATGAACTCAAGGGGATAGTCCTTATGTGATATGTTAAGGGTTTGAATTTCAGCCCTGTTATGTGATATGTTAAGGGTTTGAATTTCAGCCCTGTATTGTGATATGTGAGGGGGTTGATGTTCAGCCTGCCTATTATGATTATTGTGATGGGGGTTGATGTTCAGCCTGCCCGATATGATTTTTGTGATGACTATCCTAGAGTCTAGTTGACACTTAGGAGTCCACCTTTGTGAAATATGAAATAAGATATGTCTGTTGTCCAGTAGGAACCTTTTGGGAGAACGGGTTTTGACCCAAAGTGCCATGTCTTGGTCGGACAGGGGCCACCTCTTGATGTCATTACTCTTTTATGTGTTGGGAATGATATAAGACCCAAAGTGCCATGTCTTGATCAGACAGGGGCCACCTCTTGATGTCATCATTCTCGTTTTGTGTTATGGCGTGATAGACCAACGTGCCACGTCGTGACCTGGCGGGGGCCACCTCTTGATTCTATTCACTGTCCATGTTTGTGTTGCATGTGATTTACAGCTCCCAGTGCTTTGGCCAAGCCGGGTTAGACCATATTGGTCACTACTGAATATGCTGGACAACTAGGTTAAATATGTGTTGGTATGTTTAGTTGGGTTAGAATATGTGTGTTCGGTTGGTTTAGAGTATAACTCTAGAATCTGAGGTTATTATATGTTAGTGTGTACTTTTGACTGCTTATATGACTTTTGCATTGAATTGTTGTTATATGTTGACATGATATCCTGTTAAAGATTTTTAAAAATAATTTGCATATATTTTTGAGTGTATGTTCTGGATGGTCAATTAGACTATCCACTCACTGGGCTGCGTAGCTCACCCCTCACTATTTTCAGGTGTAGAGCAGGGGCGCAGTTAGCATTATATGGATGCTGTGAATTATGCTTAATGAATTTATGATGCCGGTTGTGGCCTTAATGTGTTTATGCTTATGATGCCGGTTGTGGCTAAACCCTATGAGTTATATGAACTTTGTGAGTCATGTGAATTGTGTGAATTTGTGTTGCCAGACTGTGGCAGTTAAATGATTTTGATTTTTGTGTCACCGCGGGCTTCAGCCTGGTTTCGGTGTTTGGTATGAATTTGTAAAAATCGATTTTGTGATTTTGTTTTGATTTCGGCTTGATGTGTATTCTGTGTAATCGGTTTTGATATACCCTGTAACTTGCATATGTCTAGTGCAAGTATTGCGTGGTGGCAGGTACCCTTACGTGATTTATGAGTTTTGTGTTTTGTGGATAGTTTATGAATTTTGAAAATTTTCAGATCGTGTTTTTCTTGAACTCGGTTTTACCTAGCATATGATCGATCTTATATGAGACATCCTGGTTCTTTTATGAATTGTATAGCTTGATTTGGGGTTAAGAATGTGGGATGTTACAGAATGGTATCAGAGCAGTTGGCTAGCTAAAACTTAGTTTGGGGGAAAACATGTTTGTGTATTGCTAGACACCTAATAGGTTTATGATTGTTTTCCTGACTATGATATGTGCGTGTAGGAATTTGAATTTAAGATGGTGCGAACCAGAGGTAATGCTGGTGATGAGGGCGAGCAGGCCCCGAATCTCTCGAGAGCTATTGAGGCTCTGACTGGCATGGTACAACAACAAGGTGCCATGATAGAGAGGCAAGCTCAGATGCTGCAGCAGCAGCAGACTCAGCACCAAGAAGCACAACATCAGCTTTTGCAGCAGCTGACTCAGGAGAGACCCCAGACTACTACTCGGGCAGTGGGGGATGACTCTCAGGAGGGCGCTCACAGGCGCTATGCTTCACTTGTGAGTGAATTCCAGAAGCTGGGTCCTAGCTCATTTTATGGAGGCTCAGAATCCAGTAATGCCGAGAACTGGCAGTTATGCTTGGAAAAGATTTTCCAAGTTATGCGTTGCTCGGACGAAGACAAGTTATGTTTGACCACCTATATGATGCGTGCTGACGCAGATGAGTGGTGGAAAGGCGTAGTGAGACTTGCCGAAGAAAGACATGAGACTGTAGATTGGCCTTACTTCTTGTCTCGATTTAACGAGAAGTACTTCCCAGATAGCTTGGTTGAGGACCGAGAGGTGGAATTTATTCATCTGGAGCAGGGTGATATGACAGTGGACCAGTATGAATTACAGTTCACGAAATTGGGAAAGTATGCTCCTCACCTGATAAACACTGAAAAGAGGAGAGCTACTAAGTTTCTCAGAGGTCTCAGATGGGATATTCGAGAGCAGGTTGGTGCTCAGCACTTGGAGACCTATGTTGAGACAGTTGGGCGAGCACGCACTATAGAGAGGTATATATCTGAGAGGAGTTCTCATGCTGCCATGACAGTAGTTCCTGCAGCTGAGGCGGCGGTTCCTCAGCATGGCAGTGGCGGCAAGGGTAAGAAGTACCCTAGGCATAAAGATTACAAGAAGAGCCGGTATAAGCCTTACTCTTACAAGGCACCACAGCAGTCTAGGGATGCACCGCAGCAGTTCAGGGATGCCGGGGACGTGAGAACCAGTATCACAAAGGACCGGACTTGCAGTTATTGTGGGCTCAGGGGACATCTAGTGAAAGATTGTCATAGGAAGAATGGCGTATGCTTCAGGTGTAAGAAACCAGGGCACATGGCTAAGGACTGCAAAGAGCCTGAGATACAGCCTAGAGGCGCAGATAAGCCTACAGTCCAGACCCGAGTGTATGCTGTGGCTGAGAAGGATACACGAGCTTCCCGATCCGTTGTGGAAGGTACATTATTTGTATTTGATCAGTTAGCTCGTATTTTATTTGACCCTGGTGCAAATTTATCTTTTGTATCTGTTAAGTTTGCTGCATGTTTACCTGTGTCCCCTAAGATGCTAGAGTATGTTGTGTCTGTCAGTACTCCCTTAGGAAAATCATTATCTACAGACACTGTATGCGCTGATTGTGTAGTGCATGTAGAGGGCTATGAGTTTCTGGTAGATTTAATCCTCCTAGACATGCAAGACTATGATGTCATTCTAGGTATGGATTGGTTGTCTTCCCATCATGCCTCTGTGGATTGCTTTGAGAAAGTAATCACTTTGAATTTGTTAGATGGGAATCGACTGTTTGTGAGAGGTCTAGTGTCAGACCAAGGACCGCATGTAATATCTTTCCTGCAGGCCAGGAAATTACTGGCTAGTGGATGCAAGGGTTATCTTGCGCATGTTAAAGTGCAGGATGATCCTACTTCTGATTTGACTCAGATGGCGGTGGTGAAAGAATTTCCTGATGTGTTCTCTGAAGAATTTTCAGGCTTGCCACCGATTAGAGAAGTGGAATTTGGCATTGAGTTGACGCCAGGTACGGCACCCATCTCCAGAGCTCCTTATCGTATGGCTACTTCAGAGTTGGCCGAGCTTAAGAAACAACTGGAGGAATAGTTAGAGAAAGGGTACATTCGGCCTAGTGCTTAACCTTGGGGAGCGCCAGTGTTATTTGTGAAGAAGAAAGATGGAACCCTGAGGATGTGTATAGACTACAGGCAGCTTAACCAAGTGACTGTCAAGAATAAGTATCCTCTTCCCAGAATTGATGATCTATTTGATCAATTACAGGGAGCGACAGTGTTCTCTAAGATTGATCTGAGATCAGGGTATTATCAGCTTAGGGTCAAGGATGAGGATATATTTAAGACTGCTTTCAGGACCAGGTATGGGCATTTCGAATTTTTAGTTATGCCTTTTGGACTGACGAATGCACCTGCTGTCTTCATGGATTTGATGAACAGGGTATTCCATGAGTTGCTTGACTCTTGTGTGGTGGTCTTTATAGACGATATATTGGTGTACTCTCAGACTACCTCAGATCATGTCAGTGATTTGCGCAGAGTACTCGAGATCTTGAGGAAGAACCGATTATATGCCAAGGCTAGTAAGTGTGAATTCTGGCTGGAAAAGATCAGTTTTCTGGGACATGTGATTTCTGGTCAGGGGGTGTCTGTGGATCCAGTTAAAGTGCAAGCTATCCTTGATTGGGGAAGACCGACTAGTGCTACTGAGATCAGGAGTTTTCTGGGTTTGGCAGGTTATTACCGGAGATTTGTTGAGGGATTCTCCAAGCTGGCGGGTCCTTTAACTAAATTGACCAGAAAGGAGGCCAAGTTTATTTGGGATGATAAGTGTGAAGAGAGCTTCCAGGAGCTGAAGAGAAGGTTGACTAGTACACCGATCCTCATTATTCCTAGTGATGGGGAAAGGTTTACTGTTTATACGGATGCTTCAGGCAAAGGGTTGGGTTGTGTCTTGATGCAGAATGGTTCTGTGGTAGCCTATGCTTCGAGACAACTGAAGCAGTATGAATTGAACTACCCTACTCATGATTTAGAGTTGGCGGCTGTAGTCTTTGCTTTGAAGATATGGCGTCACTATTTGTTGGGTCAGGAGTTTGATCTGTTCACTGATCACCAGAGTCTCAAGTATATCTTCACTCAGAAGGACTTGAACATGAGACAGAGAAGATGGATGGAGTTGATCAAAGACTATGACTTCTCCATTCAGTATCAGGCTGGAAAGGCCAATGTGGTGGCGGATGCTCTGAGCAGACATCCAGTTACTTCAGTAGCTGCTTTACGAGTCAGTGAGTGGCGGTTACTGCAGGAGTTCAGCGATCTCAGGATCAGTGTTTCTCCTAAAGTTCAGTCTGGTTATGTGGCTTTTCTCAGAGTACAGTCTGCTTTGTTGCAGAAGATCAGAGATCAGCAGTCTGTGGATCCGAGATTAGTTCAGATCAGGGATAGTCTGGTTGATGGCGCAGTTCAGGATTTTAGCTTGTCTGATGATGGTATTCTTCGGTTTCATGGAAGGGTATGTGTCCCGGAGGAACCGAGCTTGAGGAACGAAATATTGGAGGACAGCCATAACTCCAAATATTCTCTACATCCTGGCGTGACTAAGATGTATCAAGACCTCAAGAAAAGTTTTTGGTGGCCGGGTATGAAGAAAGAAGTGCTTGATTTTGTCTCTAGGTGTTTGACCTGTCAGACTGTAAAGGCTGAACACCAGAAGCCTGGTGGTTTGTTACAGTCTCTTCCTATTCCTGAGTGGAAGTGGGAATGCATCAGTATGGATTTTGTGTGTGGTTTGCCCAGAACCAGATTGGGTCATGATGCTATTTGGGTGATTGTTGATAGACTCACTAAATCAGCCCATTTTCTTCCGATTAAAATGACTTATTCTTTAGAGAGACTGGCCAGATTGTATATTGATGAGATAGTCAGACTGCATGGAGTGCCTGTTGATATTGTGTCTGATAGGGACTCTCGATTTTTGTCCAGATTTTGGAAGAGTTTACAGGAGGGTTTGGGTACTAAGTTGAGTTTTAGTACAGCATACCATCCTCAGTCGGATGGTCAGACGGAGCGTACTATACAAACTCTAGAAGATCTGTTGAGAGCCTATGTGGTTGATTGGAGTTCTGAGTGGAACCGGGATCTATCTTTGATAGAGTTCACTTATAATAATAGTTTCCACTCCAGTATTCAGATGGCTCCTTATGAGGCTTTGTATGGGAGAAGGTGTAGGACTCCCTTGTGTTGGGAGGAAGCTGGTGACAGGATGATTTTGAGATCTGATGCAGTTCAGGAGACTACTGATAAGGTCAGAGAGATCCGGGATAAACTGAAAATTGCTCGGGACAGACAAAAGAGTTATGCTGATGACCGTCGTCGTTCCTTGGAGTTTATGGTAGGGGATCATGTGTTCTTGAAGGTGTCACCTACAAAGGGTGTTATGAGATTTGGCAAAAAGGGCAAGTTGAGCCCTAGGTTTGTAGGCCCTTTTGATATTATTGAGAGAGTTGGTCCAGTGGCTTACCGATTAGCTTTACCTCCTGCTATGGATCATGTGCTTAATGTTTTCCATGTCTCTACTTTGAGGAAATATCATCCTGATCCATCTCATGTGTTGGAGTTGGAACCCCTTCAGATTCAGAGTGACTTGACTTTTGAGGAAAGACCTCTCCGGATTGTGGATAGAAAGGATAAAGTTCTGAGGAACAAGACTATACCTTTGGTAAAGGTTATCTGGGGAAATCAATCAGTTGAAGAAGCGACATGGGAAACTGAAGCTGATATGAGGAAAAATTATGCTTACCTCTTTGATGATATGGATGCTGAGCTTTAGAGGACTAAAGCTTTATAAGGAGGGAGGAATGTAAGATCCAAGGATCTTAAGTCCTGGTAAGCATTATTTTGATTTAAATAAAATTATTGATTGTGATATTTTCTATGTATTGGTTGTTAATAGTTAATTAACCAGAGATTTGTGGTTGATAAAGTATAGTTAATTAACTAGAGATTTTTGGTTATTAATTTATTGTAAATTAATTAGAAATTATTTGTTTGATTATTGGCTGTTAATTTATGATAAATTATTATTGGTTGTTCATGTTAAATTAATTAGGATTTATGGGTTGTAAATTATTGGTTAATTAATTAGACCTTATTGGTTAATTAATTAGACCTTATTGGTTAATTAAATCCTTAATGGATTTCGTTTAAGTGAATGGTTAATGGTTAAGTTAATTAAATTAATTGGTTAATTATGAGATATTGGGTTATTGGGTTTAAAATTCGAAATTATGAGTTAAATGGGTTAAGCCTATTTGAATTAATTGGTTAATGGGTTTAAAATTTAAAAACCCAAAGTTTAAGTGGTAATATCGGCTAGGGTGGGATTATTGGCGATTTTGGAGTCTTGAGAAAATTAAGGTGGCGGCTTGAAAGAACTTGGCGACTCTTGGAAAGCTTGGAGGCGATTTTTGGTGTTCTTTCTTCATATTCTTCCCCTTAGCGAATTTTCCTTGAGGTGAAACTTTCTTGGCGATTTCTTGGAGGCCTTTGGGTGACTTCAAAGGCTTTGGACGATTTTGTTGTGGAGTTTCATCTTGTTGTTCACGGTTTAAGAGGTGAGTGGGGTGTCTTAATTCCTTCCATATGTGTCCTATTCGAACTCTATCAAATAGTTGTGGTAAATAATAAATTTGATTGCATAAAAAAATTACTATGTGTAAAACCGAAACCTTGATGTTTCTTCATGAGAAAAACCGAAAATTTCAAGGATGTATATATCTTGTGAAAAATCGAAAATTGCAAGAAAATTATGATGATTGTTATGGAAACCGAATTTTGGTATTAACTATGAGAACCGAAATAATCTTGAAAATTTGTTGTAAAAACCGAATTAATCTTGAGGATTGTTTAACCGAAATTTGTATGATATTTAGGGATTTTTTGGTAACACTAAATCATGGAATTTTGAGTATGAAAATTCTTGTTAACTAGGTATTTTATAGGGAATTTTGGTAACATAAAATCAAGGATTTTTATAGCATGTATGTAAACCGAAACCTTGATAATTGTAGTTAAACCGAAATCTTTATAATTGTAGTTAACATGTTTACTTGTGGTAATTTGTGGTAATTTGTAAAGTAATTTATAAGAATACATGTTTTATATTTTATGTTAATTTTATGATTGCTTGTTTTAATTTTATGTTTCTTTATGGGTGTACCATGTATTCTTGTTTGAGAAAAATTGGGTGATAACATAGTAAGATTACACTGAACTAATCAGCATGAAATATAAGGACTACACTATATGATCTTCATTATGTGATTATGTGATTTTTGATCATTATGTGATTATGTGATTTCGGATATTATGTGGTTATGTGATGGTTAGGACTAAGGCTAGGTGTAACTATGAACTCAAGGGGATAGTCCTTATGTGATATGTTGAGGGTTTGAATTTCAGCCCTGTTATGTGATATGTTAAGGGTTTGAATTTCAGCCCTGTATTGTGATATGTGAGGGGGTTGATGTTCAGCCTGCCTATTATGATTATTGTGATGGGGGTTGATGTTCAGCCTGCCCGATATGATTTTTGTGATGACTATCCTAGAGTCTAGTTGACACTTAGGAGTCCACCTTTGTGAAATATGAAATAAGATATGTCTGTTGTCCAGTAGGAACCTTTTGGGAGAACGGGTTTTGACCCAAAGTGCCATGTCTTGGTCGGACAGGGGCCACCTCTTGATGTCATTACTCTTTTATGTGTTGGGAATGATATAAGACCCAAAGTGCCATGTCTTGATCAGACAGGGGCCACCTCTTGATGTCATCATTCTCGTTTTGTGTTATGGCGTGATAGACCAACGTGCCACGTCGTGACCTGGCGGGGGCCACCTCTTGATTCTATTCACTGTCCATGTTTGTGTTGCATGTGATTTGCAGCTCCCAGTGCTTTGGCCAAGCCGGGTTAGACCATATTGGTCACTACTGAATATGCTGGACAACTAGGTTAAATATGTGTTGGTATGTTTAGTTGGGTTAGAATATGTGTGTTCGGTTGGTTTAGAGTATAACTCTAGAATCTGAGGTTATTATATGTTAGTGTGTACTTTTGACTGCTTATATGACTTTTGCATTGAATTGTTGTTATATGTTGACATGATATCCTGTTAAAGATTTTTAAAAATAATTTGCCTATATTTTTGAGTGTATGTTCTGGATGGTCAATTAGACTATCCACTCACTGGGCTGCGTAGCTCACCCCTCACTATTTTCAGGTGTAGAGCAGGGGCGCAGTTAGCATTATATGGATGCTGTGAATTATGCTTAATGAATTTATGATGCCGGTTGTGGCCTTAATGTGTTTATGCTTATGATGCCGGTTGTGGCTAAACCCTATGAGTTATATGAACTTTGTGAGTCATGTGAATTGTGTGAATTTGTGTTGCCAGACTGTGGCAGTTAAATGATTTTGATTTTTGTGTCACCGCGGGCTTCAGCCTGGTTTCGGTGTTTGGTATGAATTTGTAAAAATCGATTTTGTGATTTTGTTTTGATTTCGGCTTGATGTGTATTCTGTGTAATCGGTTTTGATATACCCTGTAACTTGCATATGTCTAGTGCAAGTATTGCGTGGTGGCAGGTACCCTTACGTGATTTATGAGTTTTGTGTTTTGTGGATAGTTTATGAATTTTGAAAATTTTCAGATCGTGTTTTTCTTGAACTCGGTTTTACCTAGCATATGATCGATCTTATATGAGACATCCTGGTTCTTTTATGAATTGTATAGCTTGATTTGGGGTTAAGAATGTGGGATGTTACACTGTCACCTGGGTATGGCCATACACTCTCTCAATCATCTCATCCAGGGGGCCCCTTTAGAACATCACACTCCTTAAACAAGGAGACGGCAATCCTATGTCTATCACTAGTGCCCTAACCTGATTCAAGCTCACCATCCAAGATAGTCTATAACCATTATGTTTCAAATGATATTGAACTACCTCAAAATGATGACAATCATCATTCAGAAAACACAAGCGATCTCAAGTCAGAGGAAATGTGCCACTTGTCATATTCAAGGAATATTCACATTGTGACAAACAATTGAACATCCTAGTAGGGTCTGTCCAGTACATCCAATGTACCCATGAGTCTACATCTTATTCCATGCTCGAAGCATCCTATAAGATTAGAACACATATTAGT
The DNA here is from genome assembly GCA_027563935.2 of Costus lasius. Classification (NCBI taxonomy): domain Eukaryota; kingdom Viridiplantae; phylum Streptophyta; class Magnoliopsida; order Zingiberales; family Costaceae; genus Costus; species Costus lasius. The sequence goes on from CM050446.2 coordinate 49,340,854, forward strand.
CTCAACCATATCAAGGCTGTCTCATGTTCACCAAGATATCTCGACTAAGGACTTATAGCATGTCAGCCTAGCTGAACAGCTTTGAGACATTATTCAGAAGAACATATATTGCAGCAGACAATGTAAACAACTGAATAATAACCATGCCTTTATAAACATAACAGTTTATTACATGATACTGATACATTCCCATGGCCTCAAACATTAGCTTTAAGGGCATACCCCAACAGAAACATTATTCAGAAGAACATATATTGCAGCAGACAATGTAGCTAACTGAATAATAACCATGCCTTTATAAACATAACAGTTTATTACATGATACTGATACATTCCCAAGGCCTCAAACATTAGGCTTAAGGGCATACCCCAACAAGATACCCCTCACTGGTCGTGATAACGTGAGTTATCGTTACCGACATTTAAAGGAAACCCTTAGGGTCGCACAATTTGATGATATGGCTTACTTATGTCAGATCGTGTGGACTGAATTGTTTTGGTTCAGTTTAATGGGATTTAAACTCTGATTGTAAGTGAGATCTGGCCTGATCATGTTTGATTGATTAGGGCTTGAGATCGGTAAGCTTCGATCGAGAGATTTGATGCTAGATCGGAGAGATCAAGAGCATCAAGAGATGAATGGTTAGATCTTGATCCTTATGGTTTAATTTGATCTAGACCAAGGCTTGGTTTGATTTGGTCCTTGAACCAAATGTAATTGAACCGGCTCATCATAGTGAGCGCATGGTTCAAAGGGGAGAGAAAAATGCGATGGTTCACTTGGAGTGAACGCATGAACGCATGATGTTAGTGGCTTGCTATTTTTGGAAGTCATGTTTCCAAAATAGAGAGCACGCCTCTACATTCGTGGGTGCATCTCTTTTCGCTTCTCGCCTCTTCCTCTTGTCGCCTCTTCCTCTCGTGTGGTGAGTCTTCACACAAAAGAGAAGAGAACAAAGCCAAGGAGAGCATCTCATCTTCCCTTCAAGCGATCAGGAGACTTGGAGATCCTTGCTAGCACAAGGAACGACAAGGAGTAGGCGATCACCCATCTTGTGTGCGTCACCTTTGGAGGAGAGCCACATCGCCCTCTTGCTTCCAAGACGCCATCCAAGAAATGGCATTGGTATGATCCCCTTCTTGATATATACAAAGTTATTAAGTTGATCTATGTTCATACATGCGATCCTAGGAATGTTGGGGTATGCCCTTAAGGCTAATGTTTGAGGCCTTGGGATTATATCAGTATCATGTATAAACTTCATGTTTATAAAGGCAATGGTTGTTATTCAGGTTGTTACATTATCTGCTGCAATATGTATACTACTGAATAATGTCTCAATGATGTTCAGCTAGGCTAACATGCAGTATAGTCCTTAGTCGAGATATCTTGGTGAACATGAGACAACCTTGATATGATTGAGACTAATATGTGTTCTAATCTTATAGGATGCTTCGAGCATGGAATAAGATGTAGACTCATGGGTACATTGGATGTACTGGACAGACCCTACTAGGATGTTCAATTGCTTGTCACAATGTGAATAATCCTTGTATGCGAACAAGTGGCATACTTCCTCTGACTTGAGATCACTTGTGTTTCTAAATGATGATTGGCATTGTTTTGAGGTAGTTCGATATCATTTGAAACATAATGGTTATAGACTATCTTGGATGGTGAGCATGAGTCATGTTAGGGCGCTGGTGATAGACATAGGATTGCCATCTCCTAGTTTGGAGTGTGATGTTCTAAAGGGGCCCCCTGGATGAGATGATTGAGAAAGTGTATGGCCATACCCAGATGACTATGTTCATCTGATCTAATCATGCTCATCATATTGGAGCTACAGGCTTGACACGCTTGTCCAATAAGAACATCTAGTGGCAAAGGAAACTTGTATGCCTAGTGAAATGGATTCACACTTGTGCTGTGGTTTGGGTGTAGTCTTGGAAGACTCTTTCCTTTATATCGGGAGACAGTGATGTGTTGCTAGATACCCCTCACTGATCGTGATAACGTAAGTTATCGTTACCGACATTTAAAGGAAACCCTTAGGGTCGCACAATTTGATGATATGGCTTACTTGAGTCAGATCGTGTGGACTGAATTGTTTTGGTTCAATTTAAAGGGATTTAATCTCTGATTGTAAGTGAGATTTGGTCTGATCATGTTTGATTGATTAGGGCTTGAGATCGGTAAGCTTCGATCGAGAGAATTGATGGTAGATCGGTGAGATCAAAAGCATCAAGAGATCAATGGTTAGATCTTGAATCATTTGGTTCAGTAAGATCTAGACCATGGCTTGGGCTGATTTAACTTGGTCTTTGTACCAAATTGAAATGCATTGAATTGGCTTGAACCGGTTCACATGAGTGAACGCATGGTTCAAAGCTTGAAGGCGTTTTTGGTCGGTTATGAGATCATGGGCGCATGGCTTCATGTTTTTCTATTTTTGGAAAGTCATGAAGGCCACTTTCGCTCAACGCCTCAACGCCAAAAAATGTTTGCCTCTTCTCTCGACGCTCTCGCTCTAGTGTGGTGTCTTCTTCACGCCTTGGAGAGAATTCGGTGAAGCCCGAGAACAAGGAGATCCCATCCCTTCTATTCGACAAGGATTCTTGGAGAACTTTGCTAGCACAAAGATCAACAAGGAGTAGGCGATCACATCTTGTGTGCGCATCTTTTGGAGGAGATCCCTTTCGCTCTCTGCTTCCAAGGCGCCATCCAAAGCAATGGCTATGGTATGAATTTTCTTCATGCATCTTTAACAAGTTGATCATATGACAAGCTTGCGATCCTAAGAAACCCTTGCTTCCGCTTCGAAAATTTTTATCATGCGCCTATTAGGGTTTCGCCCCCCAAGTATAGGGGACTTTCAATTGGTATCAGAGCCGCATGTTGCTATGATCATATGATTGCTTGACATTGTGTGATCCTTGTTTGCTCAAATGATTAGATCTAAATGTTACATGCGAAACTACATAATATGCGAAAATTGTTTATGTTGGATGTATTCTTTCTCCTTCGCGCATGTATGTTGTTTGGCGCATCTTGTTGTTTTTATAAAAACTTCTCTTGCGCGCATACACTAGATCTAAGTGGCGCCTACTTGAAAAACTTAGACGGGTTATTAGGGTTGATGTCATCATCTAGTTTAGATCCAACCAGTCTGATCAGACCATCTGACAGCCTAGATGGGTCGACCAGATGGCACCTGTGCGCTAGCACGAGGTGGCTATAGGTCGACTGCATACAAGGCGTGTAGCGATGTCTGGTTGAGACAACCAGTGAATGCGCATGAGTTGGGCTCGGGGTCACACCCGCTTGCCTGAACTCATGAGGGTCGTTTAGCCCAATTGCATGCATTGTTGACCACTAGGTCGACTCAAGTCAGTTAGGACTTGGTGCATGCAAGGGCAGTGGGTCTGACTAGATCTGATGAGTGGATCCCTATTAATGGACCGTTGTAAGGTAGTAGGGCACATAAGGAAAATAAAATTAAAGCCAATGGGTTTTAGAAAATTTTATTTTCTTATTATTGGATCACATGTTGAATGTATACCATGTTTGGTGTCTATTTAATCTTATGTGGGCTGCCCAATTTAATGTGTGCTGTGCTGGGGCCTGCATGCCTGGTTTAAACTGTAAATTATTATAATTGTGATCTGCGCATCACATTTTATTTAATTTATAAAGTGTAATTGACCTGCGTGTCAATCATGTCTAGATAGATTGAATTGTAATTTTAATCAGACATGAGCACAGAGCACACATGACAGAGGCGCATGCAGCAGTGGCTTGACCAGGTGGGAGGTCCAGGGTTCGACTCTGGGACAGGTGCATTTACCTGGTGGGCGCACCTGAGCTGCAGTGGGCGCTTGGGCCCTGGGTTGGGCCAGATGAGATGCAAAAGACCCATCAAGAGCTCAAGTGAAGACTTAAGTTAAATTAAGGTCTTACCTAGGCTTAATGGGCTTTTACCACATAAGATCAGCATGCTTTCTATTTATTGTTTATATAATTAGAATTGCATGATTTAATCTTCTGCTATCACCGTAGGGTTTGTATGATAGTTAAGAAGATAAAAGACCGTTAAAATCCAATGCTAAAATATCAAGCTCGTAAGCCTTCTGGCGCGAAACCTCACTGTTTTGACTATCGTTGGGGCCGTGTTGTACCCACTCAGTGGGCACGCCCATCTATCTTCAGACGGTGTGTGATTACACCTGCGTGTTACAGGGAAGGGATTTATCGCTTCTCGTTGCTCAGCATAGCACGTGGTGGTCCAGGGAGTAGGTCGGGTCAGCTTGACCATGTAGGCTACATATGTGGCGCAAATGGTAGCTATATGGAGGCAGCCATCTGAGGGATCAGAGACTGTGTTGTACCAACTCAGTTGGCACAGTTTGCTGGATTGCCCGGATGAAGGGGAATCGCACGGGTTGGCGATTGGCAGGGATTGCCTACCAGAGATTAGTGCTTGTACTCTCTGTGCATCTTATCTCGCCTGAGCGGGACGCGGAGACCAAGTATGAAATCTGGATCCCATCTCACTAAAAGAGTTTTACTCTTTCGGGCTGTTTTGCTGGATTTTTCAGCCAAGTAAAATAGTGAGAAAAGAATCATTCTTAAGTCCTGAATTGATTCTCACATTGATACTGACCTTGCTGTTCTTGCATTGTTGTAGATTACTGCAGCAACGAACACCACGAATTTCAATGTGCGATCCCTACTGGAAAGGGAGAAGTTTGCTGGACCAAACTTCTCAGACTGGTACGGACACCTTAAGATTGTTCTTAAGGCTGAGAGGAAGCTGTATGTCCTCGAGACGGCTATACCGCCTCAACCCGCTGCGAACGCCGCAAGGGCGGTTCGGGATTCCTATGAGAAGCATGTCAATGATAGCATTGATGTCGCTTGCCTGATGCTTGCGTCTATGACGCTAGAGTTGCAGCGTCAGCATGAGGATCTATCTGCTATACAAATTATAGCAAATCTCAAACTGCTGTATGCTGCACAGGCTAGGACTGAACGCTACAATTTGACTAAGCTTTTCTTTCAGAGCAAACTGGCTGAAGGGAGTCCAGTGGGAGCTCACGTACTCAAGATGATTGGGTACAAGGAGGCTCTTGAGAAACTGGGACATACCATCAATCAGGAGCTTGCTGTAGATATTATCCTGCAGTCTCTTCCGGCTACTTTTGATCCGTTCATCATTAATTTTAATATGAACAAGATCGACTGTACCCCGGCAGAGTTGCTGAATATGCTCTTGACTACAGAGTTGACTCTAAAGGGAAAGCCTTCATCCTCTGTCTTGATGGTTCCTTCTAGGAACAAGAAGAAAGGGAAGAAGGGCAAGGCCCCTGTCAAGAACTACAACAAGGCTCTGAAACAAAAGGTTAAGCGGTCGAAGGAATACAGATGTTTCCACTGTGGCTAGCTGGGTCACTGGAAAAAGGACTGTAAAGCGCTCCAAGGAGACAAGAAGGGAAGTTTCACTTATGGCTCAGGTATTTTTGTGACTGAGGTCATGGTTTCTTCTTCCATATCATGGGTGTTGGACACTGCATGTGGAGTTCACATTTGTTCAAATGTACAGGAACTCAAGAGAAGAAGACAGGTGGCACAGCATGAGGTGGACCTACGAGTTGGAAACGGGGCACGGGTTGATGCTGTTGCTGTAGGCGTTTATTACATCTCTTTACCATCTGGACTTGTATTGGAACTGGACAATTGTTACTTTGTACCAAGCATTACGAAAAATATTATCTCTATTCCTGCTCTTGTCAGGAAAGGGTTTTCCTTTGAATGCAATATTTCAAAGTGTGTTATTTCTTATGATAATATTGTTTATGCTACTGGCTCAATTAACAATGGGTTATTCATGTTGGACATGGAATGTTCTGTACAACAAATTGATAATAAGAAAGCCAAGTATGCTGATGACAGCACCTTGCTATGGCATAGTCGTTTAGGCCATATTAACAAGAAGCGCATTAAGCGGTTGCATGATCATGGACTGCTGGGATCATTCTCCTATGAGGAGATTGATACATGTAAAGCTTGTTTGATGGGTAAAATGACGAAGTCTCCTTTTCCTAAGAAAGGTCAAAGGGCTTCAGGTTTACTTGACCTTATACACAGTGATGTGTGTGGGCCTTTCAGTAAACATGCCAGAGGTGGCTATCTATACTTCATTACCTTTACTGATGATTTCAGTAGATATGGGTATGTCTATCTAATGAGACATAAAAGTGAATCTTTTGACAAGTTCAAAGAGTTCAAGAATGAAGTACAGAATCAGCTAGGCCGAAATATCAAGGCACTTCGTTCAGATCGAGGTGGTGAATACTTGAGTCGAGAGTTTACTGACTATCTGAAGGAGTGTGGGATTATCTCACAGCTCACTCCGCCAGGAACACCACAATGGAATGGTGTGTCCGAAAGGAGGAACAGAACCTTCCTGGATATGGTTCGTTCTATGATGAGTCAGGCTACTCTACCTTACTCCTTTTGGGGATTTGCACTGGAAACAGCTGCAAAGGTACTAAACCGAGTGCCATCCAAGGCAGTTTCAAAGACGCCATATGAGTTATGGTATGGGAAACAGCCGAGCTTGACATTTATTAAGATCTGGGGTTGCGAGGCTTATGTCAAAAAGCTCGCCTCTGGGAAACTAGAGAGCAGATCTGAGAAATGCATCTTTATCGGTTACCCTAAGGAAACTAAGGGTTATTATTTCTTCGATCCCAAAGAGAACAAGGTGTTTGTTGCTCGGACGGCTATTTTTCTTGAGAAGGAATTTCTTCTACAAGAGGCCAGTGGGAGAGAAATAAAGCTGGATGAGAATCCAGAAGAAGGACAAAGTAGTCAAGCACAGTTGGATGAGCCTGAGCCAGTAGATCAGGTTACTGAACAACCTGAGGCTCAGATATCACGGGAACCGCGAAGATCGGGAAGGATCCGTCAACAGCCTGAGCTCTATGACGGAGTCTACATCATTGATGATGAAATAAACATACATATGGCATCATACATCATTTGATCCAATCATGAAAAATAAAATTTTGAAAAACCCCATTGAGATCAATTTTATTTTTCCTTATGTGCCCTACTACCTTACAACGGTCCATTACTAGGGATCCACTCATCCGACCTAGTCAGATCCACTGCCCTTACATGCACCAAGTCCTAACTGACTTGAGTCGACCAAAAGGTCAACAATGCATGCGCCAAGGGCTGAACGACCACAATGAGGTCTGGCAAGCGGGTGTGACCCCGGGCCTAACTCATGTGCGTTCATAGGTTGTCTCAATCAGACATCGCTACACGCCTGTCTGCAGTCGACCTATAGCCATCTCTTGCTTGCGCACAGATGCTATCTGGTCGACCCATCAAGGCTGTCAGATGGTCTGATCAGACTGTTTGGATCTAACTCAGGGGATGACTTCAACCCTAATAACCCGTCTAAGGGTTTAAAGCAGGGCCTTAGATCTAGTGTAAGTCGCGCATGTGATATAGTTTTTTTTTGAGAAAAACAAGAATGCGCCAACATACATGCGCCATAGACTAACACATTCAAGTTTCGCATGTGCAACAACTTAAAATGAAATTTTCGCATGTCAACTAGATCTAAGCATACTTGCGCATATGGATCACAAAAGGCTTTAAGCAATCATAAAAACATGCATCAACCAGCTCTGATACCAATTGAAGGTTCCCTACAAGGGGCGAAACCCTAAAACATGCGCTAAACAAAACTTGCATGGGCGGAATCTAGGGTTTCCTAAGATCGGATAGCATGTATTATGATCAACTTTAACAACAGAAAAGGAATTCATACCGAAGCCATATGAAGGATGTCGCCTTGGAAGCAAGAGAACAAAAGAGGTCTCCTCCAAATCGTCACACACAAGATGATGTCGCTTTCTCTTTTGGTGCTCCTTGTGCTAGCAAGGTTCCAAGAGGTCTTGATCGAATGGGAGGGAAGATGATCTCCTTGCTTGGCGAAACTTTCTCCTCTTGTCATCTAAGCTTTTTCACACGAGAATGCTTCTCCAATGAAAACCAAGGAGGCGACAAAGGCGTGAAGAGGCGAGAGAGAGGCGACGTGAGATCATGGACACGTTTGAGAACATGCTATCTAAAAATAGCAAAGTCCAAACGTTCATGCGACCATGCATTACCCCAATCGCAAATGCCTCACCAGCTGAACCATGCGCTCATCCAATGAGCTGGTTCAAATCGATTTGGTTCAACAACCAAATAAACCAAGCAATTAGTCCAGATCATAATAAACCACTGAGGCCTAAGATCTGACCGTTGATCTCTTAATGCTCTTGATCTGACCGATCTAGCATCTATTTTCTCGATCGAAGCTTACCGATCTCAAGCCCTAATCAATTAAACATGATTAGACCAGATCTCACTTTTATTCAGAGAGTAAATCCCTTTAAACTGAACTCAAACAATTCAGTCCACACGATCTGACTTAAGTAAGCCATATCATCAAATTGTGCGACCCTAAGGGTTTCCTCTAAATGTCGGTAACGACAACTTACGTTATCACGATCAGTGAGGGGTATCTAGCAACACATCACTGTCTCCCGATATAAAGGAAAGAGTCTTCCAAGACTACACCCAAACTACAGCACAAGTGTGAATCCAATTCACAAGGCATGCATATTTCCTTTGCCACTGGATGTTCTTATTGGACAAGCGTGTCAAGCTTGTAGCTCCAATATGATGAGCATGATTAGAACAGATGAACACAGTCACCTGGGTATGGCCATACACTTTCTCAATCATCTCATCCAGGGGGCCCCTTTAGAACACCACACTCCAATTATAGAGACGGCAATCCTTTGTCTATCACTAATGCCCTTACCTGACTCAAGCTCACCATCCAAGATAGTCTATAACCATTATGTTTCAAATGATATTGAACTACCTCAAAACAATGACAATCATCATTTAGAAACACAAGTGATCTCAAGTCAGAGGAAATGTGCCACTTGTTACATTCAAGGATTATTCACATTGTGACAAGCAATTGAATATCCTAGTAGGGTCTGTCCAGTACATCCCATGTACCCATGAGTCTACATCTTATTCCATGCTCGAAGCATCCTATAAGATTAGAGCACATATTAGTCTCAATCATATCAAGGCTGTCTCATGTTCACCAAGATATCTCGACTAAGGACTTCACAGCATGTCAGCCCAGCTGAACAGCTTTGAGACATTATTCAGAAGTACACTTATTGCAGCAGATAATGTAACAAACTGAATAACAACCATGCCTTTATAAACATAAGAGTTTATTACATGATACTGATACAATCCCAAGGCCTCAAACATTAGCCTTAAGGGCATACCCCTGAAAGTCCCCTTCAAGGGGGAGCGCAAAGGGGGTGAAACCCTAAGTGTGGCGCATATAACATTTTCGCATGGGATGCTAGGGTTTCAACAAAATCGCATGTAATATATTCTTATGATCAACTTCAAATGATTGAATGGATCAAGAGGAAGTTCATACCAACGCCATTAGATTGGATGGTGCCTTGGAAGTAAGATTGCGAAAGGGCTTTCCTCCAAAGGTGGCGCACACAAGAAGATGATGGCTACTCCTTGTGTTCCTTGTGCTAGCAAGGCTTCAAGGCTCTTGTCGTATGAAGGAGATGGAAATACACTTTTCGGCTAGGGCGATGAAGCTCTCCTTCTTGTCGTCGAGACCAACCTCTTCTCGAATGGATAGACGACCAAGCAAGAAGACAACATGCGTTGAGGCGTTTTCTTAGATGAGGCGTTACATGATTTCCCAATATGGAAAGTCATGAAGCTATCGCCCACTCAAAGCAAACCGCCCTAAAACGCTTCCACCTTGAACCAACCGTTCGCACATATGTGAACCGGTTCAATGGAATTCGGTCTAATGCTTTTGGTTCAAAGACTAAACCAAAACAACCCAAGCCATGGTCTAGATCTCTCTCTGAACCAAATGGTTCAAGATCTAACCGTTGATCTCTTGATGCTTCTGATCTCACTGATCTAGCATCACTTCTCTCGATCGAAGCTTACCGATCTCAATCCCTAATCAATCAAACCTGATCAGATCAGATCTCACTTACAATCAGAGTTTAAACTCCTTTAAAACTGAACCAAAACAATTCAGTCCACACGATCTGACTTACGTAAGCCATATCATCAAATAGTGAGACCCTAATGGTTTCCTTTAAATGTCGGTAACGATAACTTACGTTATCACGATCAGTGAGGGGTATCTAGCAACACATCACTGTCTCCCGATATAAAGGAAAAAGTCTTCCAAGACTACACCCAAACCACAGCACAAGTGTGAATCCACTTCACTAGGCATACATGTTTCCTTTGCCACTGGATGTTCTTATTGGACAAGTGTGTCAAGCTTGTTATTCCAATATGATGAGCATGACTAGATCAGATGAACATAGTCATCAGGGTATGGCCATACACTATCTCAATCATCTCATGCAAGGGGGGCCCCTTCAGAACATCACTCTCCAAACAAGGAGACGGCAATCCTATATCTATCACTAGTGCCCTAACCTGACTCATGATCATTATCCAAGATAGTCTATAATCATTATGTTTCAAATGATATTGAACTACCTCAAAACAATGACAATCATCATTTAGAAACACAAGTGATCTCAAGTCAGAGGACATGTGCCACTTGATGCAAACAAGGATTATTCACATTGTGACAAGCAATTGAATATCCTAGTAGGGTCTGTCCAGTACATCCAATGTACCCATGAGTCTACATCTTATTCCATGCTCGAAGCATCCTATAAGATTAGAACACATATTAGTCTCAATCATATCAAGGCTGTCTCATGTTCACCAAGATATCTCGACTAAGGACATTACAGCATGTCAGCCTAGCTGAACAGCATTGAGACATTATTCAGAAGCACACTTATTGCAGCAGACAATGTAACATACTGAATAACAACCATTGCCTTTATAAACATAAGAGTTTATATACATGATACTGATAGAATCCCAAGGCCTCAAACATTAGCCTTAAGGGCATACCCCAACAATCTCCCACTTGCACTTAATCTAATGGTTGAGAAATCTCAAACCCATATTATTACAGTGCTTCTCATGCTTCTGCTGCGCCAGAGGCTTGGTAAGCGGGTCAGCCAGATTGTCATCTGTATGAACCTTGCAGATTTTGATCTCGCCACGATCAATGATCTCCCGGATCAAGTGAAACCTTCTCTGTATGTGCTTGGACTTCTGGTGCGACCGTGGTTCCTTTGCTTGTGCGATTGCTCCAGTGTTATCACAGAAGATAACCAAAGGATCTGCACTCGAAGGAACAACACCAAGTTCCTGAATGAACTTACGAATCCACACTGCCTCCTTGGATGCTTCCGAGGCTGCAACATACTCGGCTTCTGTTGTGGAATCAGCAACAGTAGACTGTTTGAAACTTTTCCACACCACTGCTCCACCATTCAAGCTAAAAACATAGCCTGATTGCGATCGGAAATCATCCTGGTCCGACTGGAACGAAGCATCAGTATATCCTTCAATACTGAGTTCTTCCTGACCACCATATATCAAGAACATATCTTTGGTCCTCCGAAGATATTTTAAAATGTTCTTGACCGCAATCCAGTGTGCCTGACCTGGATTACTTTGGAATCGACTGGTCACGCTTAACCCGTAAGCGACGTCTGGGCGAGTACACAACATCGCATACATTATGGACCCAATAGCCGAAGCATAAGGCGTATTGTCCATTTCATCTTTCTCAGTCTGTGTTTGTGGACACTGACTCTTTGAAAGATTCAGACCATGTCTGACTGGAAGATGTCCCCTTTTAGAATTCTCTAAATGGAATCTCTCCAGGACTTTATCGATGTAAGTACTCTGGCACAGCCCGAGAAGCCTCTTAGATCTATCCCTGTAGATCTTCACACCTAATACATAGGCTGCTTCTCCTAGATCTTTAACAGCATGCTTTAACAGCATGCAGTTCAGGAATATCGTTTCCAATGATTAAGATATCATCGACGTAGAGGACTAGGAAAGTAATCACGCTCCCACTAAACCTCTTATATACACACGGGTCATCTTCGTTCTTGATGAAACCAAACTCAGAGATTGATTCATCAAAACGAATATTCCAGCTTCTAGATGCTTGCTTAAGTCCATAAATGGACTTCTTTAACTTGCATATTTTATGACGATCTGATGGATTAGTGAAACCTTCAGGTTGTGTCATATACACATCCTCATCCAATTTTCCATTAAGGAAAGCGGTCTTCACATCCATCTGCCAGATCTCATAATCGTAATATGCTGCTATCGCGAAAAGAATCCGAATAGACTTAAACATGGCTACAGGAGAGAAAGTTTCATCATAATCTATCCCGTAGATTTGTTTGAAACCTTTCGCTACTAGCCTGCCTTTATAGGTAACCACGTTACCATCCATGTCAATCTTCTTCTTGAAGATCCATTTACAGCCTATAGGAATTACTCCCGGAGGCGGATCAACCAAATCCCAGACTTGGTTATCTGACATGGAGTCCATTTCGGCTCGCATAGCTTCAAGCCATCTAGCTGACTCCGGTCCACTGACCGCATCCGCATAAGTGAGGGGTTCATCATTTTCAATGATGTAGACTCCGTCATAGCGCTCAGGCTGTCGACGGATCCTTCCCGATCTTCGCGGTTCCCGTGATGTCTGAGCCTCAGGTTGTTCAATAACCTAATCCACCGGCTCAGGCTCATCCAACTGTGCTTGAGCACTTTGTCCTTCCTCTGGATTCTCATCCAGCTTTATTTCTCTCCCACTGGCCTCTTGCAGAAGAAACTCCTTCTCAAGAAATATGGCCGTTCGAGCAACAAATACCTTGTTCTCTTTGGGATCGTAGAAATAATAACCCTTAGTTTCCTTAGGGTATCCGACAAAGACACATTTCTCAGATCTGCTCTCTAGTTTCCCAGAGGCGAGCTTTTTGACATAAGCCTCGCAACCCCAGATCTTTATAAATGTCAAGCTCGGTTGTTTCCCATACCATAACTCATATGGAGTCTTTGAAACTGCCTTGGATGGCACTCGGTTTAGTACCTTTGCAGCTGTTTCCAGTGCAAAACCCCAAAAGGAGTAAGGAAGAGTAGCCTGACTCATCATAGAACGAACCATATCAAGTAACGTTCTATTTCTCCTCTCGGACACACCATTCCATTGCGGTGTTCCTGGCGGAGTGAGCTGTGAGATAATCCCACACTCTTTTAGATAGTCAGTAAACGCATGACTCAAGTATTCTCCACCTCGATCAGAACGAAGTGCCTTGATATTTCGGCCTAGCTGATTTTGTACTTCATTTTTGAATTCTTTGAACTTGTCAAAAGATTCACTCTTATGTCTCAATAGATAGACATATCCATACCTACTGAAATCATCAGTGAAGGTAATGAAGTATGAATAGCCACCTCTGGCATGTTTACTAAATGGCCCACACACATCACTGTGTATAAGGTCAAGTAAACCTGAAGCCCTTTGACCTTTGTGAGGAAAAGGAGCCTTCGTCATTTTACCCATTAAACAAGCTTTGCATGTATCAATCTCCTCATTGGAGAATGATCCCAGCAGTCCATGATCATGCAACCGCTTAATGCGTTTCTTGTTAATATGGCCTAAACGACTATGCCATAGCAAGGTGCTGTCATCAGCACACTTGGCTTTCTTATTATCAATGTTTTGTATAGAACATTCCATGTCCAACATGAATAACCCATTGTTAATTGAACCAGTAGCATAAACAATATTATCAAGAGTAAGATAACACTTTGAAATCTTGCATTCAAAGGAAAACCCTTTCCTGACAAGAGCAGGAATAGAGATAATATTTTTGGTAATACTGGGTACAAAGTAACAATTGTTTAATTCTAATACAATGCCAGATGGTAATGAGATGTAATAATCCCCTACAGCAACAGCAGCAACCCGTGCCCCGTTTCCAACTCGTAGGTCCACCTCATGCTGTCCCACCTGCCTTCTTCTCTTGAGTTCCTGTACATTTGAACAAATGTGAACTCCACATGCAGTGTCCAACACCCATGAAATAGAAGAAGAAGATATCATGACCTCAGTCACAAATATACCTGAGCCAGAAGCGATGCTTCCCTTCTTGTCTCCTTGGAGCGCTTTACAGTCCTTTTTCCAGTGACCCAGCTGGCCATAATGGAAACACCTATTGTCCTTCGACCGCTTCACCTTCTGTTTCAGAGCCTTGCTGTAGTTCTTGACAGGGGCCTTGCCCTTCTTCCCCTTCTTCTTGTTCCTGGAGGGGAACATCAAGACAGAGGTTGAAGGCTTTCCCTTCAGAGTTTCCTCCGTAGTCAAGAGCATATTCAGCAACTCTGCCGGAGTACAATCGATTTTGTTCATATTAAAGTTAATAATGAACGCATCGAAAGAAGGCGGGAGAGACTACAGAATAATGTCTACAGCAAGCTCCTAATTGATGGTATGCCCCAGTTTCTCCAGAGCCTCCTTGTGCCCAATCATCTTGAGCACGTGAGCTCCCACTGGGCTCCCTTCAGCCAGTTTGCTCTGAAAGAAAAGCTTGGTCAAATTATAGCGCTCAGTCCTCGCCTGTGCAGCATACAGCATCTTGAGGTTTGCTATAATTTCTATAGCAGTCATATCCTCATGCTGACGCTGCAGCGGTGGCGTCATAGACGCTAGCATCAGGCAAGCGACATCAATGCTATCATTGACATGCTTTTCATAGGCTTCACGAACCGCCCTTGCGGCGTTCGCAGCGGGTTGAGGCGGCACAGCCGTCTCGAGGACATACAGTTTCCTCTCAGCCTTAAGAACGATCTTAAGGTGTCCGTACCAGTCTGAGAAGTTTGGCCCAGCAAACTTCTCCCTTTCCAGTAGGGATCGCACATTGAAGCTCATGGTGTTCGTTGCTGCAGGAATCTACAACAATGCAAGAACAGCAAGGTCAGTATCAATGTCTAGAATCAATCCAGGACTTAAGAAAGATTCTTTTTCTCACTATTTTATCTGGCTGAAAAATCCAGCAAAACAGCCCGAAAGAGTAACACTCTTTTAGTGAGATGGGATCCAGATTTCATACTTGGTCTCCGCGTCCCGCTCAGGCGAGATAAGATGCATAGAGAGTACAAGCACTAATTTCTGGTAGGCAGTCCCTGCCAATCGCCAACCCGTGCGATTCCCCTTCATCTGGGCAATCCAGCAGACTGTGCCAACTGAGTTGGTACAACACAGTCTCTGACCCCACAGATGGCTGCCTCCATATAGCTAACATATGCCCCATATGTAGCCTACATGGTCAAGCTGACCTGACCTACTCCCTGGACCACCACGTGTTATGCTGAGCAACGAGAAGCGATAAATCCCTTCTCTGTAACACGCAGGTGAAATCACACACCGTCTGAAGATAGATGGGCGTGCCCACTGAGTGGGTACAACACGGCCCCAACGATAGTCAGAACAGTGAGGTTTCGCGCCAGAAGGCATTACGTTCTTGATATTTTAGCGTTGGATTTTAACGGTCTTTTATCTTCTTACTATCAGGCAAATCCTATGGCTATAGCAGAAGATAAATAACTCATGCAATTCTAAGTATTTAGAAAATAAAAGAAAGCATGGATCTTATGTGGTAAAAGCCCATAGAGCCTAAGTAAGACCTTAAATCAACTTAAGTCTTCACTTGCTCTTCTTGGGTCTTTTGCATCTCATCTGGTCCAACCCAGGGCCCTAGCGCTCAATGCAGCTCAGGTGCACCCACCAGCTGAATGCGCCTCTGCGATGTGTGCTTTTGTGCTCTTGTCTAATTAAAATACATTTTAATCTATCTAGACAAGCTTGACTCGCAGGTCAATTAACATTTTATAAATTAATTAAACAGTGATTCGCAGATCACAATAAAAATTAATTTACACTTTTATCCAGGCTCGCAGGCCCCAGCACAGCACACATTAAAAGGGCAACCCACATAAGATTAAATAAACAAGCATCATGGCATTATTCAATCAACATGTGATCCATTACAAAGAAAATAAAATTTTGAAAACCCATTGGCATCAATTTTAATTTTCTTATGTGCCCTACAACCTTACAACGGTCCATTGATAGGGATCCACTCATCAATCTAGTTAGATCCATGCCCTTGCATGCACCAAGTCCTAACTGACTCGAGTTGACCTAATGGTCAACCATGCATGCGCCAAGGGCTGAACAGCCAACATGAGTTCTGGCAAGCGGGTGTGACCCCGGGCCTAACTCATGTGTGTTCACTGGTTATCTCAACCAGACCTCGCTACACGCCTGTGATGCAATCGACCTATAGCCACCTCGTGCTTGCGCACAGGTGCCATCTGGTCGATCCATCTAGGCTGTCAGATGGTCTGATCAGACTAATTTGATCTATACTAGATGATGCTTTCAACCCCATCAACCCGTCTAAGGGTTTATAGTAAGCGCCTCTTAGATCTAGTAAACGCGCAAGTCATCAAGTTTTGTGAAAACATCAAGAACAACATGCGCAACTATGTAAGCATCATACTAGCGCCAACATAAATAAATCTCATACATGCGCAACATGAACATACTATCAACTAGTATAATCGCATGAAGAGAAATCTTAGATCTAAGCATCAAGCATACATGGATCACACAAAGCAATCATAAGAACATATAAGAACCTACGCTCTGATACCAATTGAAAGTCCCCTTCAAGGGGGAGCGCAAAGGGGGTGAAACCCTAAGTGTGGCGCATATAACATTTTCGCATGGGATGCTAGGGTTTCAACAAAATCGCATGTAATATATTCTTATGATCAACTTCAAATGATTGAATGGATCAAGAGGAAGTTCATACCAATGCCATTAGATTGGATGGTGCCTTGGAAGTAAGATTGCGAAAGGGCTTTCCTCCAAAGGTGGCGCACACAAGAAGATGATGGCTACTCCTTGTGTTCCTTGTGCTAGCAAGGCTTCAAGGCTCTTGTCGTATGAAGGAGATGGAAATACACTTTTCGGCTAGGGCGATGAAGCTCTCCTTCTTGTCGTCGAGACCAACCTCTTCTCGAATGGATAGACGACCAAGCAAGAAGACAACATGCGTTGAGGCGTTTTCTTAGATGAGGCGTTACATGATTTCCCAATATGGAAAGTCATGAAGCTATCGCCCACTCAAAGCAAACCGCCCTAAAACACTTCCACCTTGAACCAACCGTTCGCACATATGTGAACCGGTTCAATGGAATTCGGTCTAATGCTTTTGGTTCAAAGACTAAACCAAAACAACCCAAGCCATGGTCTAGATCTCTCTCTGAACCAAATGGTTCAAGATCTAACCATTGATCTCTTGATGCTTCTGATCTCACTGATCTAGCATCACTTCTCTCGATCGAAGCTTACCGATCTCAATCCCTAATCAATCAAACATGATCAGATCAGATCTCACTTACAATCAGAGTTTAAACTCCTTTAAAACTGAACCAAAACAATTCAGTCCACACGATCTGACTTACGTAAGCCATATCATCAAATTGTGCGACCCTAAGGGTTTCCTTTAAATGTCGGTAACGATAACTTACATTATCACGATCAGTGAGGGGTATCTAGCAACACATCACTGTCTCCCGATATAAAGGAAAAAGTCTTCCAAGACTACACCCAAACCACAGCACAAGTGTGAATCCACTTCACTAGGCATACATGTTTCCTTTGCCACTGGATGTTCTTATTGGACAAGTGTGTCAAGCTTGTTATTCCAATATGATGAGCATGACTAGATCAGATGAACATAGTCATCAGGGTATGGCCATACACTATCTCAATCATCTCATGCAAGGGGGGCCCCTTCAGAACATCACTCTCCAAACAAGGAGACGGCAATCCTATACTATCACTAGTGCCCTAACCTGACTCATGATCATTATCCAAGATAGTCTATAATCATTATGTTTCAAATGATATTGAACTACCTCAAAACAATGACAATCATCATTTAGAAACACAAGTGATCTCAAGTCAGAGGACATGTGCCACTTGATGCAAACAAGGATTATTCACATTGTGACAAGCAATTGAATATCCTAGTAGGGTCTGTCCAGTACATCCAATGTACCCATGAGTCTACATCTTATTCCATGCTCGAAGCATCCTATAAGATTAGAACACATATTAGTCTCAATCATATCAAGGCTGTCTCATGTTCACCAAGATATCTCGACTAAGGACATTACAGCATGTCAGCCTAGCTGAACAGCATTTAGACATTATTTAGAAGCACACTTATTGCAGCAGACAATGTAACATACTGAATAACAACCATTGCCTTTATAAACATAAGAGTTTATATACATGATACTGATAGAATCCCAAGGCTTTAAACATTAGCCTTAAGGGCATACCCCAACAACCCCAACAATCTCCCACTTGCACTTAATCTAATGGTTGAGAAATCTCAAACCCATATTATTACAGTGCTTCTCATGCTTCTGCTGCGCCAGAGGCTTAGTAAGCGGGTCTGCCAGATTGTCATCTATATGAACCTTGCAGACTTTGATCTCGCCACGATCAATGATCTCCCTGATCAAATGAAACCGTCTCTGTATGTGCTTGGACTTCTGGTGCGACCGTGGTTCCTTTGCTTGTGCGATTGCTCCAGTGTTATCACAAAAGATAACCAAAGGATCTGCACTCGAAGGAACAACACCAAGTTCTCTCACGAACTTACGAATCCATACTGCCTCCTTGGATGCTTCCGAGGCTGCAACATACTCGGCTTCAGTTGTGGAATCAGCAATAGTTGACTGTTTGAAACTCTTCCACACCACCGCTCCTCCATTCAAGCTAAAAACATAGCCTGATTGCGATCGGAAATCATCCTGGTCAGACTAGAACGAAGCGTCAGTATATCCTTCAATACTGAGTTCTTCCTGACCACCATACACCAAGAACATATCTTTGGTCCTCCGCAGATATTTTAAAATGTTCTTGACCGCAACCCAGTGCGCCATACCTAGATTACTTTGGAACCGACTGGTCACGCTTAACCCGTAAGCGACGTCTGGGCGAGTACACAACATCGCATACATAATGGATCCAATAGCCGAAGCATAAGGCGTATTGTCCATTTCATCTTTCTCAGTCTGTGTTTGTGGACACTGACTCTTTGAAAGATTCAGACCATGTCTGACTGGAAGATATCCTCTTTTAGAATTCTCTAAATGAAATCTTTCCAGGACTTTATCGATGTAAGTACTCTGGCACAGCCCGAGAAGCCTCTTAGATCTATCCCTGTAGATCTTCACACCTAATACATAGGCTGCTTCTCCTAAATCTTTCATCTGGAAACATTTCCTTAACCATGCCTTAACCGCATGCATTTCAGGAATGTCATTTCCAATGATCAAGATGTCATCGACGTAGAGGACTAGGAAAGTAATCACGCTCCCACTAAACCTCTTATATACACACGGGTCATCCTCGTTCTTGATGAAACCAAATTCACTGACTGATTCATCAAAACGAATATTCCAGCTTCTCGATGCTTGTTTAAGTCCATAAATAGACTTCTTTAATTTGCATATCTTATGACGATCTGATGGATTAGTGAAACCTTCAGGTTGTGTCATATACACATCCTCTTCCAGATTTCCATTAAGGAAAGCTGTCTTCACATCCATTTGCCAGATCTCATAATCGTAATATGCTGCTATCGCGAAAAGAATCCGAATAGACTTAAACATGGCTACAGGTGAGAAAGTTTCATCATAATCTATTCCGTAGATTTGTTTGAAACCTTTCGCAACTAGCCTGCCTTTATAGGTAACCACGTTACCATCCATGTCAATCTTTTTCTTGAAGATCCATTTACAGCCTATAGGGATAACTCCCGGAGGCGGATCAACCATATCCCAGACTTGGTTATCTGACATGGAGTCCATCTCGGCGCGCATAGCTTCAAGCCATCTCGCTGAATCCGGTCCACTGACCGCATCCGCATAAGTAAGGGGTTCATCATTATCAATGATGTAGACTCCGTCATAGCGCTCAGGCTGTCGACGGATCCTTCCCGATCTTCGCGGTTCCCGTGATGTCTGAGCCTCAGGTTGTTCAATAACCTAATCCACCGGCTCAGGCTCATCCAACTGTGCTTGAGCACTTTGTCCTTCCTCTGGATTCTCATCCAGCTTTATTTCTCTCCCACTGGCCTCTTGCAGAAGAAACTCCTTCTCAAGAAATATGGCCGTTCGAGCAACAAATACCTTGTTCTCTTTGGGATCGTAGAAATAATAACCCTTAGTTTCCTTAGGGTAACCGACAAAGATACATTTTTTAGATCTGCTCTCTAGTTTCCCAGAGGCGAGCTTTTTGACATAAGCCTCGCAGCCCCAGATCCTGATAAATGTCAAGCTCGGCTGTTTCCCATACCATAACTCATATGGCGTCTTAGAAACTGCCTTGGATGGCACTCGGTTTAGTACCTTTGCAGCTGTCTCCAATGCAAATCCCCAAAAGGAATATGGAAGAGTAGCCTGACTCATCATAGAACGAACCATATCAAGTAACGTTCTATTTCTCCTCTCGGACACACCATTCCATTGCGGTGTTCCTGGCGGAGTGAGCTGTGAGATAATCCCACACTCCTTTAGATAGTCTATAAACTCTCGACTTAGGTATTCACCACCTCGATCAGAACGAAGTGCCTTGATATTTCGGCCTAGCTGATTCTGTACTTCATTCTTGAAGTCTTTGAACTTGTCAAAAGATTCACTTTTATGTCTCATCAGATAGACATAACCATACCTACTGAAATCATCAGTAAAGGTAATGAAGTAAAGATAGCCACCTCTGGCATGTTTACTAAATGGCCCACACACATCACTGTGTATAAGGTCAAGTAAACTTGAAGCCCTTTGACCTTTATGAGGAAAAGGTGACTTCGTCATTTTACCCATTAAACAAGCTTTGCATGTATCAATCCCCTCAAAGGAGAATGATCCCAGCAGTCCATTATCATGCAACCGCTTAATGCGTTTCTCGTTAATATGGCCTAAACGACTATGCCATAACAAGGTGCTGTCATCAGTATACTTGGCTTTCTTAATATCAATATTTTGTATAGAACATTCCATGTCCAACATGAATAACCCATTGTTAATTGAACCAGTAGCATAAACAATATTATCTAAAGAAAGAACACACTTTGAAATATTGCATTCAAAGGAAAATCCCTTCCTGACAAGAGCAGGAATGAAGATAATATTTTTAGTAATGCTGGGAACAAAGTAACAACTGTTTAGTTCTAATACAAGTCCAGATGGTAATGAGATGAAATAGTCTCCTACAGCAACAGCAGCAACCCGTGCCCCGTTTCCAACTCGTAGGTCCACCTCATGCTGTCCCACCTGTCTTCTTCTCTTGAGTTCCTGTACATTTGAACAAATGTGAACTCCACATGCAGTGTCCAACACCCATGAAATAGAAGAAGAGGATATCATGACTTCCGTCACATAAATACCTGAGCCAGAAGCAAAGCTTCCCCTCTTATCTCCTTGGAGCGCTTTACAGTCCTTTTTCCAGTGACCCAGCTGGCCACAGTGGAAACATCTGTATTCCTTTGACCGCTTAACTTTTTGCTTTAGAGCCTTGCTGTAACTCTTGACAGGGGCCTTGCCCTTCTTCCCCTTCTTCTTGTTCCTAGAAGGAACCATTAAGACAGAGGTCGAAGGCTTTCCCTTCAGAGTCTCCTCAGTAGTCAAGAGCATATTCAGCAGCTCTGCCGGAGTACAGTCGATTTTGTTCATATTAAAGTTAATGATGAACGCATCGAAAGAGGGCGGGAGAGACTGCAGAATAATGTCTACAGCAAGCTCCTGATTGATGGTATGCCCCAGTTTCTCTAGAGCCTCCTTGTGCCCAATCATCTTGAGCACGTGAGCTCCCACTGGGCTCCCTTCAGCCAGTTTGCTCTGGAAGAACAGCTTTGTCAGATTATAGCGTTCTGTCCTCGCCTGTGCAGCATACAGCATCTTGAGGTTCGCTATAATCTCTATAGCCGACATATCCTCATGCTGACGCTGCAGCAGTGGCGTCATAGACGCTAGCATCAGGCAAGCGACATCAATGCTATCATTGACGTGCTTTTCATAAGCTTCCCGAACCGCCCTTGCGGCGTTCGGAGCGGGCTGAGGCGGTATAGCCGTCTCGAGGACATACAGTTTCCTCTCTGCCTTAAGAACAATCTTAAGGTGTCCGTACCAGTCTGAGAAGTTCGGCCCAGCAAACTTCTCCCTTTCCAGTAGGGATCGCACATTGAAGCTCATGGTGTTCGTTGCTGCAGGTATCTACAACAATGCAAGAACAGCAAGGTCAGTATCAATGTTAAGAATCAATCAGGACTTAAGAATGATTCTTTTTCTCACTATTTTATCTAGCTGAAAAATCCAGCAAAACAGCCCGAAAGAGTAGAACTCTTTTAGTGAGATGGGATCCAGATTTAATACTTGGTCTCCGCGTCCCGCTCAGGCGAGATAAGATGCACAGAGAGTACAAGCACTAATCTCTGGTAGGCTGTTCCAGCCAATCGCCAACCCGTGCGATTCCCCTTCATCTGGGCAATCCAGCAGACTGTGCCAACTGAGTTGGTACAACACAGTCTCTGACCCCACAGATGGCTGCCTCCATGTGCTACCATATGCGCCACATATGTAGCCTACATGGTCAAGCTAACCCGACCTACTCCCTAGACCACCACGTGCTATGCTGAGCAACGAGAAGCAATAAATCCCTTCTCTGTAACACGCAGGTGTAATCCCGCACCGTCTGAAGATAGATGGACGTGCCCACTGAGTGGGTACAACACGGCTCCAACGATAGTCAGAACAGTGAGGTTTCGCATCAGAAGGCTTACGAGCTTGATATTTTAGTGTTGGATTTTAACGGTCTTTTATCTTCTTAACTATCATGCAATTCCTATGTCGATAGCAGAAGATAAACTCATGCAATTCTAATTATAAAAGCAATAAATAGAAAGCACGCTGATCTTATGTGGTAAAAGCCCATTAAGCCTAAGTAAGACCTTAACCTCACTTAAGTCTTCACTTGCTTTTCTTCATGGTTCTTTTGCTGCTCATTTGGCCCAAACCAGGGCCCAAGCGCCATCTGCAGCTCAGGTGCGCCTACCAGGGAAAATGCGCCTGTCCCAGAGTCGAACCCTGGACCTCCCGTCTGGTCAAGCCACTGCTGCATGCGCCTCTGCCAAGTGTGCTCTGTGCTCTTGTCTGACTAATTTACAAATTAATCTATCTAGACAAGATTGACTCGCAGGTCAATTACATTTTATAAATTAATTAAACTGTGATTCGCAGATCACAAAAATAAGAATTAATTTACAATAAAATTCCAGGCACGCAGGCCCCAGCACAGCACACATTAAACATGGGCAGCCCACATAAGATTAAATAAACATACATATGGCATCATACATCATTTGATCCAATCATGAAAAATAAAATTTTGAAAAACCCCATTGAGATCAATTTTATTTTTCCTTATGTGCCCTACTACCTTACAACGGTCCATTACTAGGGATCCACTCATCCGACCTAGTCAGATCCACTGCCCTTACATGCACCAAGTCCTAACTGACTTGAGTCGACCAAAAGGTCAACAATGCATGCGCCAAGGGCTGAACGACCACAATGAGGTCTGGCAAGCGGGTGTGACCCCGGGCCTAACTCATGTGCGTTCATAGGTTGTCTCAATCAGACATCGCTACACGCCTGTCTGCAGTCGACCTATAGCCATCTCTTGCTTGCGCACAGATGCTATCTGGTCGACCCATCAAGGCTGTCAGATGGTCTGATCAGACTGTTTGGATCTAACTCAGGGGATGACTTCAACCCTAATAACCCGTCTAAGGGTTTAAAGCAGGGCCTTAGATCTAGTGTAAGTCGCGCATGTGATATAGTTTTTTTTTGAGAAAAACAAGAATGCGCCAACATACATGCGCCATAGACTAACACATTCAAGTTTCGCATGTGCAACAACTTAAAATGAAATTTTCGCATGTCAACTAGATCTAAGCATACTTGCGCATATGGATCACAAAAGGCTTTAAGCAATCATAAAAACATGCATCAACCAGCTCTGATACCAATTGAAGGTTCCCTACAAGGGGCGAAACCCTAAAACATGCGCTAAACAAAACTTGCATGGGCGGAATCTAGGGTATCCTAAGATCGGATAGCATGTATTATGATCAACTTTAACAACAGAAAAGGAATTCATACCGAAGCCATATGAAGGATGTCGCCTTGGAAGCAAGAGAACAAAAGAGGTCTCCTCCAAATCGTCACACACAAGATGATGTCGCTTTCTCTTTTGGTGCTCCTTGTGCTAGCAAGGTTCCAAGAGGTCTTGATCGAATGGGAGGGAAGATGATCTCCTTGCTTGGCGAAACTTTCTCCTCTTGTCGTCTAAGCTTTTTCACACGAGAATGCTTCTCCAATGAAAACCAAGGAGGCGACAAAGGCGTGAAGAGGCGAGAGAGAGGCGACGTGAGATCATGGACACGTTTGAGAACATGCTATCTAAAAATAGCAAAGTCCAAACGTTCATGCGACCATGCATTACCCCAATCGCAAATGCCTCACCAGCTGAACCATGCGCTCATCCAATGAGCTGGTTCAAATCGATTTGGTTCAACAACCAAATAAACCAAGCAATTAGTCCAGATCATAATAAACCACTGAGGCCTAAGATCTGACCGTTGATCTCTTAATGCTCTTGATCTGACCGATCTAGCATCTATTCTCTCGATCGAAGCTTACCGATCTCAAGCCCTAATCAATCAAACATGATTAGACCAGATCTCACTTTTATTCAGAGAGTAAATCCCTTTAAACTGAACTCAAACAATTCAGTCCACACGATCTGACTTAAGTAAGCCATATCATCAAATTGTGCGACCCTAAGGGTTTCCTCTAAATGTCGGTAACGATAACTTACGTTATCACGATCAGTGAGGGGTATCTAGCAACACATCACTGTCTCCCGATATAAAGGAAAGAGTCTTCCAAGACTACACCCAAACTACAGCACAAGTGTGAATCCAATTCACAAGGCATGCATATTTCCTTTGCCACTGGATGTTCTTATTGGACAAGCGTGACAAGCTTGTAGCTCCAATATGATGAGCATGATTAAAACAGATGAACACAGTCACCTGGGTATGGCCATACACTTTCTCAATCATCTCATCCAGGGGGCCCCTTTAGAACACCACACTCCAATTATAGAGACGGCAATCCTTTGTCTATCACTAATGCCCTAACCTGACTCAAGCTCACCATCCAAGATAGTCTATAACCATTATGTTTCAAATGATATTGAACTACCTCAAAACAATGACAATCATCATTTAGAAACACAAGTGATCTCAAGTCAGAGGAAATGTGCCACTTGTTACATTCAAGGATTATTCACATTGTGACAAGCAATTGAATATCCTAGTAGGGTCTGTCCAGTACATCCAATGTACCCATGAGTCTACAACTTATTCCATGCTCGAAGCATCCTATAAGATTAGAGCACATATTAGTCTCAATCATATCAAGGCTGTCTCATGTTCACCAAGATATCTCGACTAAGGACTTCACAGCATGTCAGCCCAGCTGAACAGCTTTGAGACATTATTCAGAAGTACACTTATTGCAGCAGATAATGTAACAAACTGAATAACAACCATGCCTTTATAAACATAAGAGTTTATTACATGATACTGATACAATCCCAAGGCCTCAAACATTAGCCTTAAGGGCATACCCCAACATATGCGATGTTGTGTACTCGCCCAGACGTCGCTTACGGGTTAAGCGTGACCAGTCGGTTCCAAAGTAATCCAGGTCAGGCGCACTGGATTGCAGTCAAGAACATTTTGAAATATCTTCGGAGGACCAAAGATATGTTCTTGGTGTATGGTGGTCAGGAAGAACTCAGTATTGAAGGATATACTGACGCTTCGTTCCAATCTGACCAGGATGATTTCCGATCGCAATCAGGCTATGTTTTTAGCTTGAATGGAGGAGCAGTGGTGTGGAAAAGTTTCAAACAATCTATTGTTGCTGATTCCACAACAGAAGCCGAGTATGTTGCAGCCTCAGAAGCATCTAAGGAGGCAGTGTGGATTCGTAAGTTCATTCAGGAACTTGGTGTTGTTCCTTCGAGTGCAGATCCTTTGGTTATCTTCTGTGATAACACTGGAGCCATAGCACAGGCAAAGGAACCACGGTCGCACCAGAAGTCCAAGCACATACAGAGACGGTTTCACTTGATCCGGGAGATCATTGATCGTGGCGAGATCAAAGTCTGCAAGGTTCATACAGACGACAATCTGGCTGACCCGTTTACAAAGCCTCTGGCGCAGCAGAAGCATGAGAAGCACTGTAATAATATGGGTTTGAGATTTCTCAACCATTAGATTAAGTGCAAGTGGGAGATTGTTGGGGTATGCCCTTAAGGCTAATGTTTGAGGCCTTGGGATTATATCAGTATCATGTATAAACTTCATGTTTATAATGGCAATGGTTGTTATTCAGGTTGTTACATTATCTGCTGCAATATGTATACTACTGAATAACGTCTCAATGATGTTCAGCTAGGCTGACATGCAGTATAGTCCTTAGTCGAGATATCTTGGTGAACATGAGACAACCTTGATATGATTGAGACTAATATGTGTTCTAATCTTATAGGATGCTTCGAGCATGGAATAAGATGTAGACTCATGGGTACATTGGATGTACTGGACAGACCCTACTAGGATGTTCAATTGCTTGTCACAATGTGAATAATCCTTGTATGCGAACAAGTGGCATACTTCCTCTGACTTGAGATCACTTGTGTTTCTAAATGATGATTGGCATTGTTTTGAGGTAGTTCGATATCATTTGAAACATAATGGTTATAGACTATCTTGGATGGTGAGCATGAGTCATGTTAGGGCGCTGGTGATAGACATAGGATTGCCATCTCCTAGTTTGGAGTGTGATGTTCTAAAGGGGCCCCCTGGATGAGATGATTGAGAAAGTGTATGGCCATACCCAGATGACTATGTTCATCTGATCTAATCATGCTCATCATATTGGAGCTACAGGCTTGACACGCTTGTCCAATAAGAACATCCAGTGGCAAAGGAAACTTGTATGCCTAGTGAAATGGATTCACACTTATGCTGTGGTTTGGGTGTAGTCTTGGAAGACTCTTTCCTTTATATCGGGAGACAGTGATGTGTTGCTAGATACCCCTCACTGATCGTGATAACGTAAGTTATCGTTACCGACATTTAAAGGAAACCCTTAGGGTCGCACAATTTGATGATATGGCTTACTTGAGTCAGATCGTGTGGACTGAATTGTTTTGGTTCAGTTTAAAGGGATTTAACCTCTGATTGTAAGTGAGATCTGGTCTGATCATGTTTGATTGATTAGGGCTTGAGATCGGTAAGCTTCGATCGAGAGAATTGATGGTAGATCGGTGAGATCAAAAGCATCAAGAGATCAACGGTTAGATCTTGAATCATTTGGTTCAATAAGATCTAGACCATGGCTTGGGCTGATTTAACTTGGTCTTTGTACCAAATTGAAATGCATCGAATTGGCTTGAACCGGTTCACATGAGTGAACGCATGGTTCAAAGCTTGAAGGCGTTTTTGGTCGGTTATGAGATCATGGGCGCATGGCTTCATGTTTTTCTATTTTTGGAAAGTCATGAAGGCCACTTTCGCTCAACGCCTCAACGCCAAAAAACGTTTGCCTCTTCTCTCGACGCTCTCGCTCTGGTGTGGTGTCTTCTTCATGCCTTGGAGAGAATTCGGTGAAGCCCGAGAACAAGGAGATCTCATCCCTTCCATTCGACAAGGATTCTTGGAGAACTTTGCTAGCACAAAGATCAACAAGGAGTAGGCGATCACATCTTGTGTGCGCATCTTTTGGAGGAGATCCCTTTCGCTCTCTGCTTCCAAGGCGCCATCCAAAGCAATGGCTATGGTATGAATTTTCTTCATGCATCTTTAACAAGTTGATCATATGACAAGCTTGCGATCCTAAGAAACCCTTGCTTCCGCTTCAAAAATTTTTATCATGCACCTATTAGGGTTTCGCCCCCCCCAAGTATAGGGGACTTTCAAGGAAACCCTAGATTCCGCCCATGCAAATTTTTATATGCGCATGCTTTAGGGTTTCGCCCCTTTAGGGAACTTTCAATTGGTATCAGAACCATGGTTCCTTGTATGTTTCATATGATTGCTTATAGTGATCCTTGTTTGCGCTGATAAGTAGATCTAAGATAATGATCATGCCGAAAACTACATGCTTGTATGTTTTACTTATGGTGGCGCATGTTTCATGTTGGCGCTTGTTGTTAGTTTTCTCAAAACTTACTTGCGCGCCCCTCACTAGATCTATAAGCGCCTGCTGTAAAAACTTAGACGGGTTATTAGGGTTGAAGTCATCATCCAGTTTAGACCCAACTGTCTGATCAGACCATCTGACAGCCTAGATGGGTGTCACATCCCGTTATCTTAACCCCAAACAAGCAACACAATTCCTGAAAGAAACAGGATGTTATCATACAAGATCGATACATATGCTAGGTAAAACCCCGTTCAGGAAACCCGATCTGAAAATTTCAAAAATTCCATACATATAAATCTCCACAAAAACACAATTTCATAAAGGTACCTGCCACCACGCATTCCTTGCACTAGACATATGCAAGTTACAGGTATATCAAAACCGATTACAAAGAATATACCACAAACCGAAATTCAAAACAAAATCAAAAAAATCGATTTTATAAACTCATACCAAACACCGAAACCAGGCTGAAGCCCGCGGTGACACAAAAATCAAACTCATTTAACAGTCACAATCTGACATCACAAGTTCACATAGTTCACATGGTTCACATAGCTCATATCATTCATATAGTTCGGCCACAACCGGCCCCAAATAATTAAGCACAAAAGTTCTTAAACAGCAAACTAGCGATATCCATGCCAATGCTAACTCAAGAAATGCGCCCCTGCTCTATGCCTGAAAATAGTGAGGGGTGAGCTACACAGCCCAGTGAGTGGATAGTCTAAATCGACCATCCATAACATACACTCAAAAATATAGACAGATTATTTTAAAAATCTTTAACAGGAACATTATGTCAACATATAACAACATAAAGAAAACAGAAGTCATATAAACAGTCAGATGTACACACCAACATATAACAAACTCAGGTTCTAGAGTTATACTCTAAACCAACTCAGATGTACACACCAACACTTAATTAACCTAGTTGTCCAGCATATTCAGTAGTGACCATTATGGTCTAACCCGGCTTTGGCCTAAGCACTGGGAGACTGCAAAATTTCATGCAACATATAAACATGGACAGTGAGTAGAATCAAGAGGTGGCCCCCGCCAGGTCACGACGTGGCACTTTGCTCTAAAACACCCCATAACACATCGATGGATAGTGTGTAGATTCAAGAGGTGGCCCCCGCCGGGTCACGACGTGGCACTTTGCTCTACGACACCCCATATCACAAAAAATAAAAAGTGATGACATCAAGAGGTGGCCCCTGTCCGACCAAGACATGGCACTTTCCGTCAAAACCCGTTCTCCCAAAAGGTTCCTACTGGACAACAGACACATCTTATATCTTATTTCACAACGGTGGACTTCTAAGTGTCAACTAGACTCTAGGATAGTCATCACAATAATCATATCGGGCAGGCTGAACATCAACCCCCATCATAACAGGTAGGCTGAACATCAACCCCCTCACATATCACAATACAGGGCTGAAGTCTCAAACCCTTAACATATTACACATACTATCCCCTTGAGTACACAGTCACACTTAGCCTTAGTCCTACCCATCACATAACACATAATATTCTAAATTCCCATAACCACATAATATTCCAAAAATCACAAATCACATAATATTCAAAAAAAATCACATAAACTTCATAAAAATCACATTGTAGTGTAGTCCTTAGGTTTCATGCTGATTAGTTCAATCTAACCTTGCTATGTTATCACCCAATTCCTCAAACAAGGATACATGCTACACTCATAAAGAACCATAAAATTAAAACAAGCATTCATAAACTCAACATAAAATGTAAAACCTGTATTCTTACAATTTACCACATGTAAACATGTTAACTACAATTATAAAGATTGCGGTTCCCAAACATGTTATCAAGATTTCAGTTTAACTTCAATTAACAAGATTTCGGATTTCATACATATTGTCAAGATTTCGGTTTAACTATAATTAACAAGATTTTCATGCTACAAAAAAAATCATTGATTTAATGTTACCACAATTCCCTATAAAAATACCTTAAATTTCATACAAATTTTCGGTTAAACAATCATCAAGATTTCGGTTTTCATAATTAAATCAAAGTTTCGGTTTTCATAACAATTATCAAGATCATTTCGGTTTTTCATAATTAATATCAAAATTTCGGTTTTAAACATGGTAATTTTCCAAGAATTCTATTGCATCATGTAATACAATCACAACCAAATTAATAGGTCAAATAAGACACCCCACTCACCTTGAACCGTGAACACTTAGGTTAAAATCTCCCCAACAAAAATCGTCTAAAGCCTTTGAAGCTCTACCAACGTCGCCACCAATGGAAGGAAGAAACGCCACCCAAACCAAAGATGCCGGCCAAGGGAAAAGGAAGAGGAAGAAAGGAAAATTCCTCCAAGCCTTCAAGAATCGTCCAAGCTCTTCAAGAAATCGCCAAGTTCTTCAAAAATCGCCCACTTCTTTGCCCTAGCCGCCCCAAGATTTCCTCAAGCCAAAATCGCCAATTTCCCTTCCCTAACCGAATTACCAATTTAAATTTTTGGTTTTTAGTTCCTTAACCCGTAACCAATTAATTCAAATAGGGTTTAATCCATTTAACTAATAATTTCGAATTTTAAAACCCAATTAGCGCCAACCCAATAACCCATGGTTTAAGTGAACATCCAATAAGGATTTAAAATTACCATCCAATAAGCTAGTTAATTAATTAACATTAACATCCAAAAATCTCTAGTTAGTTAATTATTAACAACCAATACATAGAAAAATATCACAGTCAATAATTTTATTTAAATCAAAAATAATGCTTACCAGGACTTAAGATCCTTGGATCTTACATCCCTCCCTCCTTATAAAGCTTTAGTCCTCTAAAGCTCAGCATCCATATCATCAAAGAGATAAGCATAAAATTTCCTCATATCAGCTTCAGTCTCCCAAGTCGCCTCCTCAACCGACTGATTTCCCCAGATAACCTTTACCAAAGGTATAGTCTTGTTCCTCAGAACTTTATCCTTTCTATCCACAATCCGGAGAGGTCTTTCCTCAAAAGTCAAATCACTCTGAATCTGAAGAGGTTCTAGCTCTAACACATGAGATGGATCAGGATGATATTTCCTCAAAACAGAAACATGGAACACATTATGCACATGATCCATAGCAGGAGGTAAAGCTAACCGGTAAGCCACTGGACCAATTCTCTCAATAATGTCAAAAGGGCCTACAAACCTAGGGCTCAATTTGCCCTTTTTGCCAAACCTCATAACACCCTTAGTAGGTGATACCTTTAAGAAAACATGATCCCCTACCATAAACTCCAGGGAACGACGACGGTCATCAGCATAACTCTTCTGTCTGTCCCGAGCAATATTCAATTTATCCTGAATCTCTCTGACCTTATCAGTAGTCTCCTGTACTGCATCAGATCTCAAAATCATTCTGTCACCAGTTTCCTCCCAACACAAGGGAGTCCTACACCTTCTCCCATACAAAGCTTCATAAGGAGCCATCTGAATACTGGAGTGGAAACTATTATTATAAGTGAACTCTATCAAAGATAGATCCCGATTCCACTCAGAACTCCAATCAACCACATAAGCTCTCAACAAGTCTTCTAGAGTCTGTATAGTACGCTCCGTCTGGCCATCAGACTGAGGATGGTATGCTGTACTAAAACTCAACTTAGTACCCAAACCCTCCTGTAAGCTCTTCCAAAACCTGGACAGAAATCTAGAGTCCCTATCAGACACAATATCAACAGGCACTCCATGCAGTCTGACTATCTCATCAATGTATAATCTAGCCAGCCTCTCTAAAGGATAAGTCATCTTGATCGGGAGAAAATGGGCTGATTTAGTGAGTCTATCAACGATCACCCAAATAGCATCATGACCCAATCTGGTTCTAGGCAAACCACACACAAAATCCATACTGATGCATTCCCACTTCTACTCAGGAATAGGAAGGGGCTGCAACAAACCACCAGGCTTCTGGTGTTCAGCCTTTACAGTCTGACAAGTTAAACACCTAGAGACAAAATCGATTACCTCTTTCTTCATACCCGGCCACCAAAAATTTTTCTTGAGGTCCTGATACATTTTAGTCACGCCAGGATGTAGAGAATATTTGGAGTTATGGCTGTCCTCCAATATTTCTTTCCTCAAGCTCGGTTCCTCAGGGACACATACCCTTCCACGAAACCGAAGAATACCATCATCAGACAAGCTAAAATCCTGAACTGCTCCATCAACCAAACTATCCCTGATCTGAACTAATCTCGGATCCACTGACTGCTGATCTCTGATCTTCTGCAACAAAGCAGACTGTACTCTGAGAAAGGCCACATAACCCGACTGAACTCTAGGAGTAACACTGATCCTGAGATCGCTGAACTCCTGCAGTAACCGCCACTCACTGACTCGTAAAGCAGCTACTGAAGTAACTGGATGTCTGCTCAGTGCATCCGCCACTACATTGGCCTTTCCAGCCTGATACTGAATAGAGAAGTCATAGTCTTTGATCAACTCCATCCATCTTCTCTGTCTCATGTTCAACTCCTTCTGAGTGAAGATATACTTGAGACTCTGGTGATCAGTGAACAGATCGAACTCCTGACCCAGTAAATAGTGGCGCCATATCTTCAAAGCAAAGACTACGGCCGCCAACTCTAAATCATGAGTAGGGTAGTTCAATTCATACTCCTTCAGTTGTCTCGAAGCATAGGCTACTACAGAACCCTTCTGCATCAAGACACAACCCAACCCTTTGCCTGAAGCATCCGTATAAACAGTAAACCTTTCCCCATCACTAGGAATAATGAGGATCGGTGTACTAGTCAACCTCCTCTTCAGCTCTTGAAAGCTCTCTTCACACTTGTCATCCCAAATAAACTTGGCCTCCTTTCTGGTCAATTTAGTTAAAGGACCCGCCAGCTTGGAAAATCCCTCAACAAACCTCCGGTAGTAACCTGCTAAACCCAAGAAACTTCTGATCTCAGTAGCGCTAGTCGGTCTTCCCCAATTAAGAATGGCTTGCACTTTAACTGGATCCACCGACACCCCTTGACCAGAAATCACATGCTCAAGGAAACTGATCTTCTCTAGCCAGAACTCACACTTACTAGCCTTGGCATACAATCGGTTCTTCCTCAGAACCTCCAGCACTCTGCGCAAGTCACTGACATGATCTGAAGTAGTCCGTGAGTATACCAAAATATCGTCTATAAAGACTACCACACAAGAGTCAAGCAATTCATGGAATACCCTGTTCATCAAATCCATGAAGACAGCAGGTGCATTCGTCAGTCCAAAAGGCATAACTAAAAATTCAAAATGCCCATACCTGGTCCTGAAAGCAGTCTTAAATATATCCTCATCCTTGACTCTAAGCTGATAATACCCTGATCTCAGATCAATCTTAGAGTACACTGTAGCTCCCTGTAATTGATCAAACAGATCATCAATTCTGGGAAGAGGATACTTATTCTTGATAGTCACTTGGTTCAGTTGCCTGTAGTCTATACACATCCTCAGGGTTCCATCCTTCTTCTTTACAAACAGCACTGGCGCTCCCCAGGGAGAAGCACTAGGCCGAATGTACCCTTTCTCTAGCAATTCCTCCAGTTGTTTCTTAAGCTCAGCCAGCTCTGAGGTAGCCATGCGATAAGGAGCTCTGGAGATAGGTGCCGTACCTGGCGCCAACTCAATGCCAAACTCCACTTCTCTAATTGGTGGCAAGCCTGAAAATTCCTCAGAGAACACATCAGGAAACTCTTTCACCACCGCCATCTGAGTCAAATCAAAAGTAGAATCATCCTGCACCTTAACATGCGCAAGGTAACCCTTACACCCACTAGCAAGTAACTTTCTGGCCTGCAGAAAAGATATTACATGTGGTCCTTGGTCTGACACTAGACCTCTCACAAAAATCCGATTCCCATCTAGCAGATTTAAAGTGATTACTTTCTCAAAGCAATCCACAGTGGCATGATGTGAAGACAACCAATCCATTCCTAAGATGACATCATAATCTTGCATGTCTAAGAGGATTAGATCTACCAGAAACTCATAACCCTCTACATGCACTACACAATTAGCACAAACAGTATCTGTAGATAATGACTTTCCTAAGGGAGTACTGACAGACACAACATAATCTAGCATCTTAGGTACAACAGGTAAACATGCAGCAAATCTAACAGATACAAAAGACAGATTTGCACCAGGGTCAAATAAGATACGAGCTAACTGATCAAATACAAATAAGGTACCTTCCACGACGGATCGGGAAGCTCGTGTGTCCTTCTCAGCCACAGCATAAACTCGTGTCTGGACTGTAGGCTTCTCTGCGCCTCTATTCTGTATCTCAGGCTCTTTGCAGTCTTTGACCATGTGCCCTGGTTTCTTACATCTGAAGCATACACCATTCTTCTTATAACAATCCTTCACCAGATGTCCCTTGATCCCACAATAATTACAAGTCCTATCCTCTGTGATACTGTTATTTACATCTCTGACATCCCTGAACTGCTGCGGTACATCCCTGGACTGCTGCGGTGCCTTGTAAGAGTAAGGCTTATACCTGCTCTTCTTGTAATCCTTATGCTTGGGGTACTTCTTACCCTTGCCGCCAATGCCATATTGAGGAGCTGCCGTCTCAGCTGCAGGAACCACGGTCACGGCAACATGAGAACTCCTCTCAGATATGTATCTCTCAATGGTGCGTGCTCGCCCAACAGTCTCAACATAAGTCTCCAAATGCTGAGCACCAACCTGCTCCCGAATGTCCCATCTGAGACCTCTAAGAAACTTAGTAGCCCTTCTCTTTTCAGTGTTTATCAGGTGAGGAGCATACTTTCCCAACTTAGTGAACTGCAATTCATACTGGTCTACTGTCATATCACCCTGCTCCAGGTGAATAAATGCCACCTCTCGGTCCTCCACCAAGTTATCAGGGAAGTACTTCTCATTAAATTGAGACAAGAAATAGGGCCAATCTACTGTCTCATGTTTTTCCTCAGCAAGTCTCACCACGCCCTTCCACCACTCATCTGCGTCACCACGCATCATATAGGTGGTCAGACATAACTTGTCTTCGTCCGAGCACCACATGACTTGGAAAATCTTTTCCAAGCACAACTGCCAGTTCTCGGCAGTACTGGATTCTGAGCCCCCATAAAAAGAACTAGGACCCAGTTTCTGGAATTCACTCACAAGTGAGGCATAGCGCCTGTGAGCGCCCTCCTGAGAGTCATCCCCCACTGCTCGAGTAGTAGTCTGGGGTCTCTCTTGAGTCAGCTGCTGCAAAAGCTGCTGTTGTGCCTCTTGATGCTGAGTCTGTTGTTGCTGCAGCATCTGAGCTTGCCTCTCTATCATGGCACCTTGTTGCTGTACCATGCCAGTCAGAGCCTCAATAGTTCTCGAGAGATTCGAAGGCTGCTCATCCTCGCCACTAACATTTCCTCTGGTTCGCACCATCTTAAATTCCTACACACACACCACAGTCAGGAAAACAAACATAAACTTATCAGGTGTCTAGCAATACACAAACATGTTTTCCCCCCGAACTAAGTTTTAGCTAGCCAACTCCTCTGATACCATTCTGTCACATCCCGTTATCTTAACCCCAAACAAGCAACACAATTCATGAAAGAAACAGGATGTTATCATACAAGATCGATACATATGCTAGGTAAAACCCCGTTCAGGAAACCCGATCTGAAAATTTCGAAAATTCCATACATATAAATCTCCACAAAAACACAATTTCATAAAGGTACCTGCCACCACGCATTCCTTGCACTAGACATATGCAAGTTACAGGTATATCAAAACCGATTACAAAGAATACACCAGAAACCAAAATTCAAAACAAAATCAAAAAAATCGATTTTATAAACTCATACCAAACACCGAAACCAGGCTGAAGCCCGCGGTGACACAAAAATCAAACTCATTTAACAGTCACAATCTGACATCACAAGTTCACATAGTTCACATGGTTCACATAGCTCATATCATTCATATAGTTCGGCCACAACCGGCCCCAAATAATTAAGCACAAAAGTTCTTAAACAGCAAACTAGCGATATCCATGCCAATGCTAACTCAAGAAATGCGCCCCTGCTCTATGCCTGAAAATAGTGAGGGGTGAGCTACACAGCCCAGTGAGTGGATAGTCTAAATCGACCATCCATAACATACACTCAAAAATATAGACAGATTATTTTAAAAATCTTTAACAGGAACATTATGTCAACATATAACAACATAAAGAAAACAGAAGTCATATAAACAGTCAGATGTACACACCAACATATAACAAACTCAGGTTCTAGAGTTATACTCTAAACCAACTCAGATGTACACACCAACACTTAATTAACCTAGTTGTCCAGCATATTCAGTAGTGACCATTATGGTCTAACCCGGCTTTGGCCTAAGCACTGGGAGACTGCAAAATTTCATGCAACATATAAACATGGACAATGAGTAGAATTAAGAGGTGGCCCCCGCCAGGTCACGACGTGGCACTTTGCTCTAAAACACCCCATAACACATCGATGGATAGTGTGTAGATTCAAGAGGTGGCCCCTGCCGGGTCACGACGTGGCACTTTGCTCTACGACACCCCATATCACAAAAAATAAAAAGTGATGACATCAAGAGGTGGCCCCTGTCCGACCAAGACATGGCACTTTGCGTCAAAACCCGTTCTCCCAAAAGGTTCCTACTGGACAACAGACACATCTTATATCTTATTTCACAACGGTGGACTTCTAAGTGTCAACTAGACTCTAGGATAGTCATCACAATAATCATATCGGGCAGGCTGAACATCAACCCCCATCATAACAGGTAGGCTGAACATCAACCCCCTCACATATCACAATACAGGGCTGAAGTCTCAAACCCTTAACATATTACACATACTATCCCCTTGAGTACACAGTCACACTTAGCCTTAGTCCTATCCATCACATAACACATAATATTCTAAATTCCCATAACCACATAATATTCCAAAAATCACAAATCACATAATATTAAAAAAAAATCACATAAACCTCATAAAAATCACATTGTAGTGTAGTCCTTAGGTTTCATGCTGATTAGTTCAATCTAACCTTGCTATGTTATCACCCAATTCCTCAAACAAGGATACATGCTACACTCATAAAGAACCATAAAATTAAAACAAGCATTCATAAACTCAACATAAAATGTAAAACATGTATTCTTACAATTTACCACATGTAAACATGTTAACTACAATTATAAAGATTGCGGTTCCCAAACATGTTATCAAGATTTCAGTTTAACTTCAATTAACAAGATTTCGGATTTCATACATATTGTCAAGATTTCGGTTTAACTACAATTAACAAGATTTTCATGCTACAAAAAAAATCATTGATTTAATGTTACCACAATTCCCTATAAAAATACCTTAAATTTCATACAAATTTTCGGTTAAACAATCATCAAGATTTCGGTTTTCATAATTAAATCAAAGTTTCGGTTTTCATAACAATTATCAAGATCATTTCGGTTTTTCATAATTAATATCAAAATTTCGGTTTTAAACATGGTAATTTTCCAAGAATTCTATTGCATCATGTAATACAATCACAACCAAATTAATAGGTCAAATAAGACACCCCACTCACCTTGAACCGTGAACACTTAGGTTAAAATCTCCCCAACAAAAATCGTCTAAAGCCTTTGAAGCTCTACCAACGTCGCCACCAATGGAAGGAAGAAACGCCACCCAAACCAAAGATGCCGGCCAAGGGAAAAGGAAGAGGAAGAAAGGAAAATTCCTCCAAGCCTTCAAGAATCGTCCAAGCTCCTCAAGAAATCGCCAAGTTCTTCAAAAATCGCCCACTTCTTTGCCCTAGCCGCCCCAAGATTTCCTCAAGCCAAAATCGCCAATTTCCCTTCCCTAACCGAATTACCAATTTAAATTTTCGGTTTTTAGTTCCTTAACCCGTAACCAATTAATTCAAATAGGGTTTAATCCATTTAACTAATAATTTCGAATTTTAAAACCCAATTAGCGCCAACCCAATAACCCATGGTTTAAGTGAACATCCAATAAGGATTTAAAATTACCATCCAATAAGCTAGTTAATTAATTAACATTAACATCCAAAAATCTCTAGTTAGTTAATTATTAACAACCAATACATAGAAAAATATCACAGTCAATAATTTTATTTAAATAAAAAATAATGCTTACCAGGACTTAAGATCCTTGGATCTTACAATGGGTCGACCAGATGGCACCTATGCGCAAGCATGAGGTGGCTATAGGTCGACTGCTGAAAGGTGTGTAGCGATGTCTGATTGAGACAACCAGATGAACGCTCATGATTAAGGCCCGGGGTCACACCCGCTTGCCAGAACTCATGAGGGACGTTCAGCCCTTAACGCATGTATTGTTGACCATGAGGTCGACTCAAGTCGGTTATGACTTGGTGCATGCAAGGGCAGTGGGTCTGACTAGGTCTGATGAGTGGATCCCTAGTAATGGACCATTGTAAGGTAGTAGGGCACATAAGGAAATAAAATTGATGCCAATGGGATTTTCGAAAATTTTATTTTCCTGTTTGGATCACATGTTGTTTGTATAACATGAATGAATGTTTACTTAATCTTATGTGGGCTG
Source organism: Costus lasius (assembly GCA_027563935.2). Taxonomy (NCBI): domain Eukaryota; kingdom Viridiplantae; phylum Streptophyta; class Magnoliopsida; order Zingiberales; family Costaceae; genus Costus; species Costus lasius. The sequence continues at coordinate 49,379,974 of CM050446.2, forward strand.
CCCAATTAATGTGTGCTGTGCTGGGGCCTGCGTGCCTGGATGTATATTGTAAATTATTATTGTGATCTGCGCATCACATTTTAATTAATTTATAAAATGTAATTGACCTGCGAGTCAATCATGTCTAGATAGATTAAATTGTAATTTAATCAGACATGAGCACAGAGCACACATGGCAGAGGCGCATGCAGCAAGTGGCTTCACCAGGGGGAGGTCTAGGGTTCGACTCTAGGACAGGCGCATTTTACCTGGTGGGCGCACCTGAGCTGCAGTGGGCGCTTGGGCCCGGGTTGGGCCAGAGGAAATGCTAAAGACCCATGAAGAGCTCAAGTGAAGACTTAAGTTAATTAAGGTCTTACTTAGGCTTAATGGGCTTTTACCACATAAGATCATCATGCTTTTAATTTACTGTTTAAGTAATTTAGTAACTGCATGATCTTTTCTTCTGCTATCACCATAGGATTTGAATGATAGTAAGAAGATAAAAGGACCGTTAAAATCCAACGTTAAATATCAAGCACGTAAGCCTTCTGACGCGAAACCTCACTGTTCTGACTATCGTTGGGGCCGTGTTGTACCCACTCAGTGGGCACGCCCATCTATCTTCAGACGGTGTGTGATTAGACCTGCATGTTACAGAGAAGGGATTTATCGCTTCTCGTTGCTCAGCATAGCACGTGGTGGTCCAGGGAGTAGGTCGGGTCAGCTTGACCATGTAGGCGACATATTGAGCATATGGTAGCCATATGGAGGCAGCCATCTGTGGGATCAGAGACTGTGTTGTACCAACTCAGTTGGCACAGTCTGCTGGATTGCCCAGATGAAGGAGAATCGCACGGGTTGGCGATTGGCAGGGATTGCCTACCAGAAATTAGTGCTTGTACTCTCTGTGCATCTTATCTCGCCTGAGCGGGACGCGGAGACCAAGTATGAAATCTGGATCCCATCTCACTAAAAGAGTTTCACTCTTTCGGACTGTTTTACTGGATTTTTCAGTCAGATAAAATAGTGAGAAAAGAATCATTCTTAAGTCCTGAATTGATTCTAACATTGATACTGACCTTGCTGTTCTTGCATTGTTGTAGATTACTGCAGCAACGAACACCATAGCGTTCAATGTGCGATCCCTACTGGAAAGGGAGAAGTTTGCTAGGCCAAACTTCTCAGACTGGTACGGACACCTTAAGATTGTTCTTAAGGCTGAGAGGAAACTGTATGTCCTCGAGACGGCTATACCGCCTCAACCCGCTGCGAACGCCGCAAGGGCGGTTCGGGAAGCTTATGAAAAGCATGTCAATGATAGCATTGATGTCGCTTGCCTTATGCTAGCGTCTATGACGCCACAGCTGCAGCGTCAGCATGAGGATTTATCTGCTATAGAAATTATAGCAAACCTCAAGATGCTGTATGCAGCACAGGCAAGGACTGAACGCTATAATTTGACGAAACTTTTCTTTCAAAGCAAACTGACTGAAGGGAGTCCAGTGGGAGCTCACGTACTCAAGATGATTGGGTACAAGGAGGCTCTAGAGAAACTGGGACACACCATCAATCAGGAGCTTGTTGTAGATATCATCTTGCAGTCTCTCCCGGCCTCTTTCGATCCATTCATCATTAATTTTAATATGAATAAGATCGACTGTACGCCGGCAGAGTTACTGAACATGCTCTTGACTACTGAGCAGACTCAGTCTCGTGAGAAGGGAACGCCTTCATCCTCTGTCCTAATGGTTCCTTCAAGGAACAAGAAGGGGAAGAAGGGCAAAGCCCCTGTCAAGAGCTACAACAAGGCTCTGAAACAAAAGGTAAAGCGGTCAAAGGAATACAGATGTTTCCATTGTGGCCAGCTGGGTCACTGGAAAAAGGATTGTAAAGCGCTCCAAGGAGATAAGAAGGGAAGCAACTCTTTCGCTTCTGGCTCAGGTATTTTCGTGACTGAAGTCATGGTTTCTTCTTCTATTTCATGGGTGTTGGACACTGCATGTGGAGTTCACATTTGTTCAAATGTACAGGAACTCAAGAGAAGAAGACAGGTGGGACAGCATGAGGTGGACCTACGAGTAGGAAACGGGGCACGGGTTGCTGCTGTTGCTGTAGGAGTTTATCACATCTCTTTACCATCTGGTCTTGTATTAGAACTGGACAATTGTTATTTTGTGCCGAGCATAACTAAGAATATTATCTCTATTCCTGCTCTTGTCAGGAAAGGGTTTTCCTTTGAATGCAAGATTTCAAAGTGTTACATTTCTTTTGATAATATTGTTTATGCTACTGGGTCAATTAACAATGGGTTATTCATGTTGGACATGGAATGTTCTATACAACAAATTGATATTAAGAAAGCCAAGTATGCTGATGACAGCACCTTGTTATGGCATAGTCGTTTAGGCCATATTAACAAGAAGCGCATTAAGCGGTTGCATGACCATGGACTACTGGGATCATTCTCCTATGAGGAGCTTGATACATGCAAAGCTTGTTTAATGGGTAAAATGACGAAGTCTCCTTTTTCCAACAAAGGTCAAAGGGCTTCAGGTTTACTTGACCTCATTCACAGTGATGTGTGTGGGCCATTTAGTAAACATGCTAGAGGTGGCTATTCATACTTCATTACCTTTACTGATGATTTCAGTAGGTATGGTTATGTCTATCTAATGAGACATAAGAGTGAATCTTTTTACAAGTTCAAAGAGTTCAAAAATGAAGTACAAAATCAGCTAGGCCGAAATATCAAGGCACTTCGCTCAGATCGAGGTGGAGAATACTTGAGTCATGAGTTTACTGACTATCTGAAGGAGTGTGGGATTATCTCACAGCTCACTCCGCCAGGAACACCGCAATGGAATGGTGTGTCCGAGAGGAGAAATAGAACCTTACTGGATATGGTTCGTTCTATGATGAGTCAGGCTACTCTACCTTACTCCTTTTGGGGATTTGCACTGGAAACAGCTGCAAAGGTACTAAACCGAGTGCCATCCAAGGCCGTTTCAAAGACTCCATATGAGTTATGGTATGGGAAATAGCCGAGCTTGACATTTATTAAGATCTGGGGTTGCGAGGCTTATGTCAAAAAGCTCGCCTCTGGGAAACTAGAGAGCAGATCTGAGAAATGTATCTTTGTCGGTTACCCTAAGGAAACTAAGGGTTATTATTTCTACGATCCCAAAGAGAACAAAGTATTTGTTGCTCTGACGGCTATTTTTCTTGAGAAAGAATTTCTTCTGCAAGAGGCCAGTGGGAGAGAAATAAAGCTGGATGAGAATCCAGAAGAAGGACAAAGTAGTCAAGCACAGTTGGATGAGCCTGAGCCAGTAGATCAGGTTACTGAACAACCTGAGGCTCAGATATCACGGGAACCGCGAAGATCGGGGGAAGGATCCGTCGACAGCCTGAGCGCTATGACGGAGTCTACATCATTGATGATGAACCCCTCACTTATGCGAATGCGGTCAATGGACCGGAATCAGCGAGATGGCTTGAAGCTATGCGAGCCGAGATGGACTCCATGTCAGATAACCAAGTTTGGGATTTGGTTGATCCGCCTCCGGGAGTAATCCCTATAGGCTGTAAATGGATCTTCAAGAAGAAGATTGACATGGATGGTAATGTGGTTACCTATAAAGGCAGGCTAGTTGCGAAAGGTTTCAAACAAATCTACGGGATAGATTATGATGAAACTTTCTCTCCTGTAGCTATGTTCAAGTCTATTCGGATAATTCTTGCGATAGCGGCATATTATGATTATGAGATCTGGCAAATGGATGTGAAGACCGCTTTCCTTAATGGAAAACTAGAGGAGGATGTGTATATGACACAACCTGAAGGTTTCACTAATCCATCAGATCGTCATAAAATATGCAAATTAAAGAAGTCCATTTATGGACTTAAACAAGCATCAAGAAGCTGGAATATTCGTTTTGATGAATCAATCTGTAAGTTTGGTTTCATCAAGAATGAAGATGACCCGTGTGTATATAAGAGGTTTAGTGGGAGCGTGATTACTTTCCTAGTCCTCTACGTCGATGATATCTTAATCATTGGAAACGATATTCCTGAACTACATGCGGTTAAGGCATAGTTAAGAAAATGTTTCCAGATGAAAGATTTAGGAGAAGCAGCCTATGTATTAGGTGTGAAGATCTACAGAGATAGATCTAAGAGGCTTCTCGGGCTGTGCTAGATTACTTACATCGATAAAGTCCTGGAGAGATTCCATTTAAAAAATTCTAAAAGAGGATATCTTCCAGTCAGACATGGTCTGAATCTTTCAAAGAGTCAGTGTCCACAAACACAGACTGAGAAAGATGAAATGGACAATACGCCTTATGCTTCGGCTATTGGGTCCATTATGTATGCGATGTTGTGTACTCGCCCAGACGTTGCTTACGGGTTAAGCGTGACCAGTCGATTCCAAAGTAATCCAGGGCAGGCGCACTGGATTGCAGTCAAGAACATTTTGAAATATCTTCGGAGGACCAAAGATATGTTCTTGATATATGGAGGTCAGGAAGAACTCAGTATTGAAGGATATACTGACGCTTCGTTCCAATCTGACCAGGATGATTTCCGATCGCAATCAGGCTATATTTTTAGCTTTAATGGAGGTGCAGTGGTGTGGAAAAGTTTCAAACAGTCTATTGTTGCTGATTCCACAACAGAAGCCGAGTATGTTGCAGCCTCAGAAGCATCCAAGGAGGCAGTATGGATTCGTAAGTTCGTTCAGGAACTTGGTGTTGTTCCTTCGAGTGCAGATCCTTTGGTTATCTTCTGTGATAACACTGGAGCAATAGCACAAGCAAAGGAACCACGGTCGCACCAGAAGTCCAAGCACATACAGAGAAGGTTTCACTTGATCCGGGAGATCATTGATCGTGGCGAGATCAAAGTCTGCAAGGTTCATACAGATGACAATCTAGCTGACTCGCTTACAAAGCCTCTGGCGCAGCAGAAGCATGAGAAGCACTGTAATAATATGGGTTTGAGATTTCTCCACCATTAGATTAAGTGCAAGTGGGAGATTGTTGGGGTATGCCCTTAAGGCTAATGTTTGAGGCCTTGGGATTATATCAGTATCATGTATAAACTCTATGTTTATAAAGGCAATGGTTGTTATTCAGGTTGTTACATCATCTGCTGCAATATGTATGCTTCTGAATAATGTCTCAATGCTGTTCAGCTTGACTGACATGCAGTTTTGTCCTTAGTCGAGATATCTTGGTGAACATGAGACAGCCTTGATATGATTGAGACTAATATGTGTTCTAATCTTATAGGATGCTTCGAGCATGGAATAAGATGTAGACTCATGGGTACATTGGATATACTGGACAGACCCTACTTAGGATATTCAATTGCTTGTCACAATGTGAATAATCCTTATATGCAAACAAGTGGCATATTTCCTCTGACTTGAGATCACTTGTGTTTCTAAATGATGATTGGCATTGTTTTGAGGTAGTTCAATATCATTTGAAACATAATGGTTATAGACTATCTTGGATAGTGATCATGAGTCATGTTAGGGCACTAGTGATAGATATAGGATTGCCGTCTCCTTGATTGGAGTGTGATGTTCTATAGGGGCCCATCCAATCATCATTTGAAACATAATGGTTATAGACTATCTTGGATAGTGATCATGAGTCATGTTAGGGCACTAGTGATAGATATAGGATTGCCGTCTCCTTGATTGGAGTGTGATGTTCTATAGGGGCCCCCTGTATGAGATGATTGAGAAAGTGTATGGCCATACCCAGATGACTATGTTTCATCTGATCTAATCATTCTCATCATATTGGAATTACAGGCTTGACACGCTTGTCCAATAAGAACATCCAGTGGCAAAGGAAACACATATGTCAAGTGACTTGGGTTCACACTTGTGCTGTGGTTTGGGTGTAGTCTTGGAAGACTCTTTCCTTTATATCGGGAGAGAGTGATGTGTTGCTAGATACCCCTCACTGGTCGTGATAACGTGAGTTATCGTTACCGACATTTAAAGAAAACCCTTAGGGTCGCACAATTTGATGATATGGCTTACTTATGTCAGATCGTGTGGACTGAATTGTTTTGGTTCAGTTTAATGGGATTTAAACTCTGATTGTAAGTGAGATCTAGTCTGATCATGTTTGATTGATTAGGGCTTGAGATCGGTAAGCTTCGATCGAGAGATTTGATGCTAGATCGGAGAGATCAAGAGCATCAAGAGATGAATGGTTAGATCTTGATCCTTATGGTTTAATTTGATCTAGACCAAGGCTTGGTTTGATTTGGTCCTTGAACCAAATGTAATTGAACCGGCTCATCATAGTGAGCGCATGGTTCAAAGGGGAGAGAAAAATGCGATGGTTCACTTGGAGTGAACGCATGAACGCATGATGTTAGTGGCTTGCTATTTTTGGAAGTCATGTTTCCAAAATAGAGAGCACGTCTCTACATTCGTGGGTGCATCTCTTTTCGCCTCTTGCCTCTTCCTCTTGTCGCCTCTTCCTCTCGTGTGGTGCGTCTTCACGCAAAAGAGAAGAGAACAAAGCCAAGGAGAGCATCTCATCTTCCCTTCAAGCGATCAGGAGACTTGGAGATCCTTGCTAGCACAAGGAACGACAAGGAGTAGGCGATCACCCATCTTGTGTGCGTCACCTTTGGAGGAGAGCCACATCGCCCTCTTGCTTCCAAGACGCCATCCAAGAAATGGCATTGGTATGATCCCCTTCTTGATCTATACAAAGTTATTAAGTTGATCTATGTTCATACATGCGATCCTAGGAAACCCTAGATTCCGCCCATGCAAATTTTTATATGCGCATGCTTTAGGGTTTCGCCCCTTTAGGGAACTTTCAAGATCAGCCAATCCTCATCCTCATATCAGAGAGAAGGCGGTTCTGTAGTCTTTTTGGCGATTTCTTGCAATCTTTTACGCGTTCTCTTGTTCATCACAACACCATGTATCTCTATACAAACATGAGCGAGTAGAAACCTTTGTCGGGATGATTGGGCGTAGCCTAATGACTTTTATGAAGTTTTACCTATCTCGTAATTTACCTTGGCCAAGTATTTTTACATCTTAGACGTTGCGAGAAGGACCGGGAGGTGAATCGCAACGTCCAATCTATTTCAACTAGACCTACGAATCCAATCACGGGAGTAGTTTGGATTTGTCTGAAGGGTTAAACAACGCCTCATAGAGCTTAAAGGGTTTAACTAGGTTAACTATCACGGGAGTAGTTAGTTAATCTAGTTGAATACCGTACTACGCTTCGGGAGGAGGTAATATGTATCTTTGGAAGAGTTGTTGGTGTATATGCCCTGAAGACCAATGTATGGACATGGTCAGGCATTGTTTGAATGTACTTTGATAGAACTATTACTCTTTATATAGGCATGGTCGTTATTATGCAGACTTCTCTACCTGCGTTGATGTATTGAGTTGCATATATAATGTCCCAGGAGTTTGGATTGGATCCATTCTCATAAGCTATCCCTAGACAAGGTACCTTAGCAGATATGAGACAGCTTTGGTATATGTGAGACTGGTGTATGGGCTGGTTAGGTGCGGGGCACAGTAACGCAGACATACAGGTGCATTGGATGCACTAGAGTGATCCACCGTGAGGATTGACTTGTCTAGTCAACAAGTTAATCTCACATGCAAGAGGTTTGCATTGATCCTTAGACTTGAGGTATTCATGTCTAGATTTGATGATGGATATGCTTTGATACAGTCTTACGTCTCTCCGTAATTGGGGGACCAAAACGACTGTCATTGGGCATGTCATAAGTCATGTAGAGACATGGATGACCAATAGTAGGATTTGCCCCTTCCTTATTGGAAGCATGATATCCACTCGGGGCGCCCCACCTTATTGGTGCATGACAGGAAAGTGTGGCCACACTTGTTGAGTCATGACCAGTGCATTGGATAATAAACTTGAGACTGATCCAATGGCAGGATATCAGTTTAGGCAAAGGGATCTATAATGCAATGGGAATCCTCGTTGCTTGCTAGGAGTTGTTGCCATAATGACTTAAGTCCTATGACATGGGTAGTAGTGATGTGTTGCTAGATACCCCTCACTACTTATGATGTTTACATCATTGCCATCGTCATATGGATCCTACGGGGTCACACGCAATAGACTCTTGACGTTGCTTTAATCAGAAGCCTTATGATCAAGTTATTGGATAACTTGGATCCATTTGGAAGATTTCATCAGCGCCAATGGGCCTGATGAGTTGGAAGAAAGTTATTGGAGCCAAACTTCATTTTGGCAAGTTGACCCGAAATTGAACTTAATTGGTCACATTTGGATTAGGGTTGCATTGGATTAGATCCAATGGCTTAATCAATTCATGCCATGAAGTTTGGCTAGCTCATTATCCAATGAGGCCCAATAATTAGTTGTCATGAAGAGGAATTGGCTTAAAAGGGTATAATGGGGAGAAATCTCACCCCATTGGCGCCTAGGGGCATAATGGGGTGAGGGAGGCGCCTTTGCTTCATTATGGAAGTAAAGGGCGCCTAGCCCCTCTTCCTTGGATGGAATACTTGCCTCTAAGGCAAGTCTTGGGGCTGATATGGCTTGAGAACTTTTATGGGAAGTTCCTAGGCGCATAAGGATATAGGGAAGAGGTATATGGTAATGTCTTGGAGACTTACCTTACCTCAAACCCTAGTTTCTCCCAAGACACCACCCTAGCCGAATTCCTCATGCATGTTGCGCCTAGCCACCTCTCCTTTGATGGTAAGAATGCATTTGAGGCATGTCTTGGGCTGATATAGTGCTTGGACATTTATGGATAGGTTGAATGAGGTTTATGGTAAAGTCTTGGAGACTTTCCTTTCCTCAAGACACCTCATCCTAGCCATACACTTGGCATGATCCTAGCCCTTGCCCAAACCGCCTCTAGTCCTATTTATAGGAACCCTTGTCGCCCCCTCTAGTTTTTAAAATGCTTAGTGGAGTGAACACACATAGAGGGGCGAAAGTAAGGGCAAAGGGCGACAACATCAAAGTGGCGCAACCCTTCTTCCTACTGGTGGCCGCAAGTCTTCTCCTTCCTCTCCTCTTGGCGTGACTTGGAGAAGGACTTGGTGGCACAACTTCCTCTTGATCTTCCTCAAGGCCAAAACTCTTCTTCTCCCTCTTCTCCTGGAGTGAAGAGGATAAAGAGTTGGCGGCATCTTCCTTGCACTTGGTGCATGATACTTGGAGGTGGCACAAGAGAAGTGAAGGAACCCTAAGGCTTGATTCTCTTCCCGGGGCTAGCACCAAGCGTGGAAGGGAGCAACGATCAAGGAGTCGACGCGTGGATACTTGTGGAGGGCGAACACTTGGGCGCCTTCAACATGGCTTCGACATCTAGACAAGCAAGAGAGGTACATCTCTAACACATCCTTGTGTTTTCTCTCTCGCATGGATCCTTGGGAACAGAATATGTTTCGGGTGTAATGATTCTTCCGCTGCGTCCTGGGACTGCAAAATTTTAAATTACACCCGGTATTCCCTAACAGTGGTATCAGAGCTACTTGCGAGAAACACAAGGTGTATGTTTGCTTGTGTGAAAAATTTTTGGAAAATTTTTCTTCTATCCATGCGCGTTTCACTTAGAAAGCATTTTTCATCCAATCTTCTCTTCTCAACTTTATGGCCAAAATTTGATTATGTTCATGATTGATTTTAGACCAAAGGCGCACGTAGGTTTTGTCAAGTAGGACGGGCATAGTGTCTTCGGACTGGCCGGGTCTCTTGATCTGACAAAACTGCCAGCCGATAGGGTCTATGAAATCATCATGGAACTTGATCTGAATTTTGGCATAAATTTGGTTAAGAGAGCGCTTTGGATGATATTGGCGCATAAGGTGCTAAAATTTGACTTTTCCGGATTTTCAAATTTTACATGCGCCACTTGATTGGGTTGATATGGTCATAGCGAGTGCCCTCATGTGTTGTGATGTGGAAGCATGTTTTCACTTGTGATGAATGCTTGTAAAATATCTTTCCACCTGCGTGTGGTTCTCTCCCTATCTTATTGTAAAGAATTTTTCATCTTATTTAGAATAGACGTAGAATTATATGATAGGTTAGGGCTTCATCTTGACAACAAGAAGCCTTCTTCAATCGAAGTCAGAAGTGGCGCCAACTTTGGAAGCATGGTGATGGACTTGCGGCTGAAGGAAGGACACATGCTTTCGGCTTCTGGCATAGGCTGATCTGCTTTAGGGACTCGCAACCCTTGGATGCACGATAACATGTCACATGGCTCGTGACAAGTTATGTGCATGAAAAGGGCTATGACCATATAAACCAAAATAGCATGCCTGTGGTGGTTTATTATTTTGTCCATAGCATGCCTGTGATGTTTTTCCTTTGCTGCCATAACCATAGGAAAACTGCATGCTAGAAAAGAATAAAACAAACATGCAAAAAACTCTCAATACAATATCAAGTCGATAGCCTTCTAACGCGTAGCCCTCATCAAACTATCGATCGGTGGTGTTGTGAACTGTTTCCCACCCTCGTGGGACACGCCCACTTATCTTTAGAAGGTGTGTGGTGACAATGATTTCCCCAGTCCAGTTTTAACCTGGGCGTGCCTTCGCAAGGAAATTCGTTGACCCTGGGCATAACGGTTAGGATCAGACTTGACTAGTTTTTTATATGACACTGACATGATGGATCACTAGAGGCAGCTGTTGAGAGGATAGGGTTCTATGTTGTATCCAGCCCTCGCTGGACACAGGGCGCCTAGTCTGTCTTAACTAAGAGGAATTGTGCATGGCACAATTGGTTGGCATGCCTACCTAAGGAAGCATGAGACTCTCTGTGCATCCCAACTCACCCTCGTGAGTCGCGGAGACCTTATGTGAAATTAGGATCCTACTCACTTATTTCCATGTTGAGTTAGAGAGTTCTCAACTTGTTTTGGAGATAGTGGGAGCGTAGCATTTAATTTAAAGTCCTTGTTGAATGCTTTATCATTGTACTTATTTTACTTATTTGCTTATTGTAGAAGGCATCTCCTGATCTAAGATTGAAACTTTATAAAAATAAGTTGGATGGGACAAACTGGACAAATTGGTTCAAGATTTTGTCCAAGATACTGGAACAAGAGAATAAGGTGCATCTTCTTGAAAGACCTCCATCCCAGCCCAGTGTGTATTTCACTAATGATTGGGAGTGGAATGTTTATCTTGAACATTGTGAAGATAACGAACAGTACACTGCTCTTGTCTTAGAGTGCATGACCACAGAGGTCAAGGTTGAATGTGATGAGATGGGGATTTATTCTTATCATACATCTCAAAGGTCTCTTCACACCATGCTCTATAGACAATGATCAGGAAAGTTCTGTTGGATCTTCAGAATGTATGCCTGAATCTGAGAATGACCATGGTTCTGCATCTTCGAAGCTAATACTTTGAAATACTGGGAATGCATGGGTATTTCGAAGAGGATTAATGGCCAAGAAGAGCATGGCAAAGAAGAAGGGATGTAATCCATCCGCTTCAGGTATTGTGTTACCAAGGTCTTTTGTCTACTTCTTATTCATGGGTACTGGGTACCGTACGTGAGGCTCACATATGTTTTACATGTGCAGGAGCTCAAAAGAACTAGGACGAACAGGCATGATGGGATCGACTCTCGGGTCAGGGACGGAGCATTGGATGCTGTTGTTGATATCATCTCACTGCCTTGAAGACTTCATATAGAACTTTGCTATTATGTATCAGCTTATGTATTAGAACATCATTCCTTTTGGAAAGGACTTCAGTTTGAAATAATAAATAATATTTTTCTTTAATCTGAGATGTTCTATTGAAGTGATACAGTTGACAATAGTTCTACATGTGACACAAGATCAGATCTAATGATTCAATAAACATCCTCTTATAGGATTGTCTCTTGAACCATAGAACAATGGTCACATCCAAAGGTCCATGGACTATTGGGATCATTATCCTTTCAGGATTATGATACATGTGAGCCTAGTTCAAAGGAACAATGTGACAGATGCTGCCTTCACCGTAAAGAATGGAAGGACTATTGACTTGTTGGATCTAATACACAAAAATGTAAGTGGACCCATGTAAACAAGCACTAAGAGGAGTTATATACTTCATTTAGGTGTGGGTATGCCTTACGCAACCCAAGAACTTTGGAAAAATCCAAGAAGTTCACAAATGAAGTATTGAGTCAAATTGAAGGATCTATTAAAGCACCTTGATTGGATCAAGATGATCAGTGGAGAATTTGATGACTGTCCTAAGAAGTGTGGAGTTATCTCACAGCTTTCTTAGTACACCACTGTGTGGTGAGTTTCAAAGAAAGATAAAGGAACACATTGGATGTGGTTCCATCTTTGAATAGTCGTGCAAATATACTACTATGATGCCATGCAAACAGATATACTACCACTCCATAAGAAAATGTCTAAATTAGCTTTTGAGTTGCGAACTGCAAATATCCCATTTCTTCAATAGAATTGGGAATGTAATGTGCAGTGATTCAAAAGTATGTGTTTGTGGTGCACTGTAGAGTGTTAATTCTATCCCAAGGAGAACAAAATATTTGTTGCTCAAACTGCTGTCTCTCTTGAGAAAGTATTTCTTTTGAAAGAAACTAGTGGGAGTAGATTTGATTTGGACAAGGTCCAGAATCAACCACAATATAATTAGACACAGATGGAGAGTAAAGTCTCACATACAGGTTGAAAGTCAACCTGAGGTTCAAATAACACAGGAACCACATAAGTCTGGATCGATTCGATATGCTGGGCATGATGAATTTTTCATCAAGCATGAACCTAAGACTTATGAGGAAATGGAAGCGGTCGGTGGACTAGATTCCGAGAAATGGCTAAGGGCCATGAAAACCATAATGGACTCCATGTCTGCTAATCAAGTCTGGGACTTGGATAAACTGCCAAAGGGGTAATTCCCACAGGCTATAAATAAATCTTCTAGGAAGATAGACATGGAAGGTAACATTGTTACCTTAAAAAGCAAGCTAGTGAACAAAAATTTCAGGCAAATACACTGGGTGGATAATGATGAAATTTTCACCAATAGCTGAGCTTTTAATCCATTAGGGATCTGCTTGTTATAATTACATGATCAGTTATGGCATGTTGTTATGAAAACTGCCTTTCTTGCATGGACATCTGAAAAGATATCTATAAGGAAATAGCCAGAAGGTTTTCATATCAAGGCCATAAAGATATGCATGGTGTTATGCAAGAATGTTTGAAATAGCTTGTGTTTACAAGAAGATCAGTGGGAGCACCTTAATAATATTTCTTGTTCTACATGATTGATGATATTCTCCTCACATGGAATGACATCTCAGCTCTTCACATGGTGAAGAAAAGGTTTGATATGTATTTCGAGAAGAATGATCTAGGGAATGATGCCAACATCCTAGGCATGAGGATCTATAGATAGAGATCCAAGAAAGTCATTGCCCTTTAGTCAATCTATGTTCATCCAAGAGTTTCTGGAGAGGTTTATATTGGATGATTCCAAATATTGATATCTTCCAGGAAGATATGGTCTGACTCTCTCAAGGATGTTGTGTCCTGTGACACAGCTAGAGAGTAATAACATGGGTCTAAAATCCTAATACATGGTGTGTAGGATGGATCATGTTTTGAATAAAATACTCAAGACCATTTGTGGCAAATGCTTGGAGTATAGCCATCAAGTTTCAATCAGATCTTAGTGTTTAACACTAGATAGCTGTGAAAGCAATCCTTATATATATACTTGGGAAGTATAAAGGATTGGAGTCTAGTCTAGTCTATGATTGGGGTACACTGACACTTCGTTCCAGTCTAGTGACTATTGATCACAGCCAGGATTTGCGCTTTGCCTTGTTATGGTGTTATGTGCTGAAAGAGCATTATGCAAACCAAAGTGGCAAGATTCTACAAATAAGGCTGAGTACATTGCAGCTCCTTGTGGCAGCCAAGGAGGCAGCTTCATTCATTTGAACTTGATCTAGTTCATAGTGCTTGATGGTCCAGTATAGTTCTTACTGGGACCATAGCATAAGAGAAGGGACTTAATGCTCAAGTATGTACTGGTGCTTATCATCTGATCTTAGAGATCATGGATAAGGATGATCATCAAATTTGTTAAAATAAACACAGATAGCAATCTGGAAAAACCCACTGACCTAGCCTCTGGCGCATCGGAAGCTAAATGGGTCATACTAGAGACATTGGAACTGACTAAACATCAGTTGCCCTTGGACTTAGTGCAAGTGGGAGATTGTTGGTGTATATGCCCTGAAGACCAATGTATGGACATGGTCAGGCATTGTTTGAATGTACTTTGATAGAACTATTACTCTTTATATAGGCATGGTCGTTATTATACAGACTTCTCTACCTGCGTTGATGTATTGAGTTGCATATATAATGTCCCAGGAGTTTGGATTGGATCCATTCTCATAAGCTATCCCCAGACAAGGTACCTTAGCAGATATGGGACAGCTTTGGTACATGTGAGACTGGTGTATGGGCTGGTTAGGTGCGGGGCACAGTAACGCAGACATACAAGTGCATTGGATGCACTAGAGTGATCCACCGTGAGGATTGACTTGTCTAGTCAACAAGTTAATCTCACATGCAAGAGGTTTGCATTGATCCTTAGACTTGAGGTATTCATGTCTAGATTTGATGATGGATATGCTTTGATACAGTCTTACGTCTCTCCGTAATTGGGGGACCAAAACGACTGTCATTGGGCATGTCATTAGTCATGTAGAGACATGGATGACCAAGAGTAGGATTTGCCCCTTCCTTATTGGAAGCATGATATCCACTCGGGGCGCCCCACCTTATTGGTGCATGACAGGAAAGTGTGGCCACACTTGTTGAGTCATGACCAGTGCATTGGATAATAAACTTGAGACTGATCCAATGGCAGGATATCAGTTTAGGCAAAGGGATCTATAATGCAATGAGAATCCTCGTTGCTTGTTAGGAGTTGTTGCCATAATGACTTAAGTCCTATGACATGGGTAGTAGTGATGTGTTGCTAGATACCCCTCACTACTTATGATGTTTACATCATTGCCATCGTCATATGGATCCTACGGGGTCACACGCAATAGACTCTTGAGGTTGCTTTAATCAGAAGCCTTATGATCAAGTTATTGGATAACTTGGATCCATTTGGAAGATTTCATCAGCGCCAATGGGCCTGATGAGTTGGAAGAAAGTTATTGGAGCCAAACTTCATTTTGGCAAGTTGATCCGAAATTGACCTTAATTGGTCACATTTGGATTAGGGTTGCATTGGATTAGATCCAATGGCTTAATCAACCCATGCCATGAAGTTTGGGCTAGCTCATTATCCAATGAGGCCCAATAATTAGTTGTCATGAAGAGGAATTGGCATAAAAGGGTATAATGGGGAGAAATCTCACCCCATTGGCGCCTAGGGGCATAATGGAGTGAGGGAGGCGCCTTTGCTTCATTATGGAAGTAAAGGGCGCCTAGCCCCTCTTCCTTGGATGGAATACTTGCCTCTAAGGCAAGTCTTGGGGCTGATATGGCTTGAGAACTTTTATGGGAAGTTCCTAGGCGCATAAGGATATAGGGAAGAGGTATATGGTAATGTCTTGGAGACTTACCTTACCTCAAACCCTAGTTTCTCCCAAGACACCACCCTAGCCGAATTCCTCATGCATGTTGCGCCTAGCCACTTCTCCTTTGATGGTAAGAATGCATTTGAGGCATGTCTTGGGCTGATATAGTGCTTGGACATTTATGGATAGGTTGAATGAGATTTATGGTAAAGTCTTGGAGACTTTCCTTGCCTCAAGACGCCTCATCCTAGCCATACACTTGGCATGATCCTAGCCCTTGACCAAACCACCTATAGTCCTATTTATAGGACCCCTTGTCGCCCCCTCTAGTTTTTAAAATGCTTAGTGGCGTGAACACACATAGAGGGGCGAAAGCAAGGGCAAAGGGCGACAACATCAAAGTGGCGCAACCCTTCTTCCTACTGGTGGCCGCAAGTCTTCTCCTTCCTCTCCTCTTGGCGTGACTTGGAGAAGGACTTGGTGGCGCAACTTCCTCTTGATCTTCCTCAAGGCCGAAACTCTTCTTCTCCCTCTTCTCCTGGAGTGAAGAGGATAAAGAGTTGGCGGCATCTTCCTTGCACTTGGCGCATGATCCTTGGAGGTGGCGCAAGAGAAGTGAAGGAACCCTAAGGCTTGATTCTCTTCCCAAGGCTAGCACCAAGCGTGGAAGGGAGCAACAATCAAGGAGTCAATGCGTGGATACTTGTGGAGGGCGAACACTTGGGCGCCTTCAACATGGCTTCGACATCTAGACAAGCAAGAGAGGTACATCTCTAACACATCCTTGTGTTTTCTCTCTCCCATGGATCCTTGGGAACGGAATATGTTTCGGGTGTAATGATTCTTCCGCTGCGTCCTGGGACTACAAAATTTTAAATTACACCCGGTATTCCCTAACAAGAGTTCCTTCCATAATGGATGATTTATGTGAATTAGTTACTCTTTAAATAACTCATATTGTCATTGTGGCGAACCCATGAATTCTCGACTTTTCGAAAGTTGAACTTTTTAAAAGCTGTTTCCGAGTTTGCATGTCCGTATAAGTTAGAAAAAAACCATTGATTTTGTACGCCTGAATTCAAACAAGTCGGGAAGTCAGTACTTAGCTGCGTAGTCCTCGTGGGATTGATAACTTTTATTACTTCGATAAAACCGTACACTTGCGGATACTTATCAAGTTTTTGGCGCCGTTGCCGCGGACTATAGATAGTTAATATTGACCAATTGATAAGTTAGGAGATTACGTTTTTTTTTCTTTTGCTTTATTTTAGTTTTGCTAATTTCCTATTTATTTGAGACTTACACGTTGTATGCCTAGAAATTCTCGTGCAGGTGCTTTATTTCCAGAAGACCCAGAAATTGAACGTACTTTCCGCCTTTGAAGGAGACTGTAGTTTGAGACTAGAAAGAATTCTGAGAGAAGAGAGATGGCGATAAACAATCATCATCAATCTTTGAGGGACTTCGCTGCACCTAATGTACAAGGATTCAATCCAAGCGTCGTTCGACCCAACGTAGAGGCGAACAATTTTGAGTTAAAGCCAGCGCTAATTACGATGGTTATGCAAAACCAATTTGGGGGTTCCCCAAATTCGGATCTGAATCTTCATTTAGCTGTTTTTCTTGAATATTGCGATACAGTTAAAATTAACGGAGTTTCATCTGATGCCATAAGACTGAGTCTATAACCGTTTTCTCTCAGGGACCGTGCTAGAGCCTGGTTGTACTCGATGCCAGCAGGATCATTCACCACCTGGGAATAGTTGTCCAGAGCATTCCTGAACAAATTTTTCCCACCGAGCAAAACTGTTCAGCTGCGCAACAAGATCACGTGCTTTACACAGCAAGAGGGAGAATCGCTTTATGAGGCTTGGGAGCGTTTCAAGGAGCTCCAGCGCATGTGCCCACATCATGGACTTCAAGACTGGATTTTAGTCCAAATATTTAACAATGGTTTGGACTATAACACCAAAATGATGGTGGATGCTGCGGCTAGAGGAACGATCATGAGCAAGAACGTGGAAGAAGCAACTGTTCTTCTAGAGGATATGGCCATGAACCATAACCAATGGTCAGGTGAGTGGAGCACTACTTCCACATGATTTGGTAAGTTTCACATTGATTCCTTGACATCACTGGCAGCTAAGGTAGATTCTCTAGTTCAGAAGATTGATTCCTTATCTTTTTCACCTAGTTCAGTTAACATGGTTTCTTGTGAGGTATGTGGTGTAACAGGGCACAATGTATCTGAATGCCGGATCATAACTTCTTCACAGGAGGAATCAGATCAAGAGCAAGTGAACGTTGTGGGGAATTATAATCAGAGACCTGTAAATTACCCTTACTCTGCTACTTACAACCCAGGATATGGAGGAACCACCCCAACTTGTCTTACAAGCAAAATCAAGGGCAAGTTCCTCCTCAATATTCACAGTAGAATAATAAGCCAATACCAAGTTTCTAGCCAAGACAGTATGGGCAGCCCCAAAAGTCGAGCTTTGATTCCATGCTGGAAGTTGTTATGAAACAACAGCAAAGAACTGATGATCTCGCTGATCAGATCAAGCAGCTGACATCTTGTGTGCAAGCTTTGACTACTCATAACAAGATGTTGGAAAATCAGATTGCGCAGCAAGCAAGCACTGCCATTAGACCTCTAGGGAGATTACCAGGACAGCCTGAGATGAATCCCAGGAAGCACATCAATGCAGTCACTGTAATGAATGTTGAAAATAAGGAGATACCTGAGGAACCTGTTGAGGAGTCTGTAGATCAGTCTGTAAGCATTGTTCTAGAAGCAGAATATTGCAAGGAAGTAAGGGATGAAGAGAAATATGTAGGCCCACTTGCATATGTCCCTCCAATTCCTTTTCCCCAGAGGTTGTTTAGAATAGAACAAAAGGGACATGAGACTGGTAAGACCGAGGTAAAGAAAGACCAGGTAAGGCAGAATATTGAAATAACTAAGGTAAAGGATCCTGGGGATATTTAATTTCGTGCAAAATTGGTAAGTTTTCTATTGAAAATGCTTTGTGTGATATAAGAGCTAGTATTAGCTTGTTATCATCACATTTGGTTAAGGAAGTAGACTGTGGAAAATTTAAACCAACTAACACATATCTTCAATTTGCTAACGGTTTTGATCAACAACCTATTGGTATATTAGAGAATGTAATAGTTCAAATTGATAAATTTTCTATTATTACTGATTTTATCGTTATCGGTATGAAAGAAAATGTTAAGTTTCCTGTCATATTAGGGAGATCATTCTTGTCAAGCATTGGAGCTGTAATTGACATGTTGAATAAAAAGCTAACTTTAAATTTAGATACTAGCAAGTGGATCTTTGATTTTTCATCAGAAACTAAAAAGATTGACTTTGCAGGTTCCGATCAAATTTTAGAAGTGAAGAAACACAATTCTGATAGAAGAAGTGATTTTGAAACTGATAAATGGCTCTTGGAAAGTTGGAAAAGATATGAAAGGGACGAGCTAGAAGAGGCTAAGACATGGACACTACCTAGAGTGTTAGGGTCGGAATTGAATAAAGAATTCGAGAGGTGCAAGGAGCAATGATTGCCCATTATCCATTGCACTTTGCACCCACCAGAAGGGTCATGAACATTTCTCTGGTCGAGCTAAAGACCATAAACAAGTGCTTTTTGGGAGGCAACCCAAATTTTTAAAAACTTTTTCTATTCTTAGTTTTGTTTTTTTTTTCATTTTCTTAAAATTTTAATGAATTTTTACAGCATGTTTTGATGAATTTTTATTTGCAGGAAAAGTGTTCAACAAGATAATCACGGGCGTAGGCTTGAAACAATTATGAACCGTGATGACAACATTTTCTTTGGTCTCGCTAACAAATATAAAGGGAACTCTTGCAAAAAATTTCTTGAAATTCTTTATTGGTTAAATATTTACATATATGCAACAATTTAAGTCTTGGGTGATCTTCATGATAGGCTTACTCTTCAAGGCTTTATGAGTATGTATCTTGAATGTTTATAATTGTTAAGGATGATCAAAATTATTTTACCCTTGATTTTGGACTTAAGAAACATTTTGAGTGATTGATTTGATGACTTAGGGAATTTTTGGAATTTCATGTAGACTTAAATTGTTGAGTGAATTCAATTCTGGTATTGATAAAATGCATATGTGAATTGTTATATGTGCATATGACACATGCATAGTATCTTGTTACTTGAAGTTTAATTTATCTATTTTTGCTTAATGGAAAATTTTTATAAATAGAAAATTGGTGATATATCTTAAATTGAGATTTGCTCCAACTCCTCTAGTTGAGAAATCTTAAGTCATGAGTTATATTATACCAGCATTTGGCATACTTTAAATCTGTTGCGATCAAGTATCGATAACGATTTAAGTACCATGCCACTGACCGGCTTTCTCCATAAATTAAAAAAAAGAGAGAGAAAAAAGAAAAGACTCCTCTACTTGGCACTGTTAAATCTGACAGTGGTACCTAAGACATAAATTGGAGTCTAATAGAAAAAAAAAGAAGAAAAAAAAAGGAGAAAAAGAGAAAGCTATAGATTAAGTGGACAACTCCGCTGACTTTCATGATTGAGACTATGAGTTAGATTATACTACTCTATAGTATACTTTAAACAATGTTATGACATATGACAGTTTAAAGACCAAATTGCTTTAAAATTCTCTTATCTTTAACATCACCAAGATTCTTGAAATAGATTTTTGTCTATTGAGTAAACTAGATTTATTAAGTTGAAAGTAAGTGATATTTAGTGTGTGAAGAATGAATATTATGACATGAATTGTGAATTTTATCCTTCTTGGATTGTAACCTCTTACGAAATTATCTCTATTATGATTTTTCTTTAACTACTTGAGTTTGAAATATTGATTGCTTAATCTGTGGACTAAGGATATCATTGAGGGCAAAAACTAAGATGAGAAATCCTTATCTTTACATCCATCATACAAATTCTGGAATTGCTTGAGGACAAGCAAAATTCTAAGTCTAGGGAACTTTGATGCGTTGCATTTATATAGTATTTTTGCTTATGTTTTAGATCATATTTTGGGCTTGTTCGTATGATTTTGTGTTACTTTTAGTGTTTTTATCTTACTTTGCACAAAATCTTCACTTTTTCTAGTTTTATTGAAAATGTAGGTAAAAAGGCGTAAAAATGATGAATTTTGGGAGATTTGAAGCCATAATGAGATTCCAGAGGAGATCAAGAACCCACACGTCAAATTTGGAGCAAAAACGGTGAAAAATAGACATTTACGGCCTTGGCCGTAATTGTAGATTCGGCCGTAAACACGATGACGAGCGGGAGATGAAAATCGGCTAAGTCTAAAAGTCCACCGAAACTTTCACGGGTGAAGCCGTAACCCCATCACGGGCCGTAAAAGTTGTTGGGAAACCCCGGGGATATTTTACAATTTTGAAAGATAGAAATTACACAAAACATTGCACAGCAGAAGCAATATCCTGGAAACGAGCCGGTCCCAAAAACCCAGTGAAGATCGCAAGCGAGGGAGTCGACACGATGAGATAGAAAGTACCTTGAGCAAGGTGAGGCTGATGTCGTAGTAGGTGCCCAAGCGTGCGCCCTCTGCAGTCTAACACACACGGATCACCTCGAGTCCTCTTCTTCCACGCCCGGTGCTAGCCTCGGGAAGAAGATCCAAGCCTTGTGCTTATTCCTCAAGCTTTGCGCCACCTCCATGGTATATGCGCCAAGAGGAAGATGAGGAGAAGGAAGTCGCCAAGCAACACCAAGTTCCTCATGCCAAGAGGAAAGGAAGATGAAGTGTTCTCGGCTATGGTTGGATGGAAGAGAAGTGCGCCACTACCTCTTGCTCTCGCCTCTCTGTTGTGATCATGCCTTCAAGATTAATTGTATGTCAAGAGGGGGCATCTAGGGCTTCTTATATAGAGCAAGAGGTGGTCTAATGTGTGGCCACAATTCAAATCAAGTGGGCGGCTAGGAGAGGATGTAGGAGAATTAATCAAGTTAATCAAGTCCTAGTCCAATTAGGACTATAATTGATTCAAACAATTAAATCCTAATCCAATTAGGATTCTAATTATTTAAACAATTAAATCCTAATCTAATTAGGATTCTAATTAATTAATTAATAAACCCATATGATTAATTTCAAACCATAGGCGTTAACTCTAGTCTAACCAAGGTTAAGCACACGCCTACTTTCTCCTTCTCCTTAAGCCCAGTAAGCCCAACTTTACAATGGGCCCAGCCCAAGGTCCATTATGCATGTTAACCAAGCCCTTGGATCCAATCCAATTTAACCCAAGGTCAAACTGGGCTAACCATGGTTAATATGCCGTAAATGGAAGTTGGCTCCAATAAATTTCTTCCATCTCATCAGGCCCATTGGCGCTGACGAAATCTCCAAAATAGATCTGAGCTATCCAATAACTCGATCATAAGGCTTCCCGATCATTACGAGAACTCGAGTATCAAGGTGTGCGACCCTGTAGGTTCCTCTAACGTTGGCAGTGCTGACACATGGTCACCATAAGCAATGAGTGGCACCTAGCAGTGCATCGCTGCTACCCAAGTCATCGGAATGGATATTGACATCGACATCCCCATCATCGCAATCAGGTATAGATGCATTACAGTCTCTTTGCCGAACTGATATCCGATTGGCCAAGTGTGTCACCACTTGTTTTTATCCAATCTCATGGCTATGACTAAACCAGGTCTCACCTGGGTATGGCCATACACTTTCAGTCATAGAACCATAGAGGAGCTCTATGGATGTCATGCTTCCCTTAGGAAGGGGCAAATCCTATGTCTGTTCATTGACCTTCTCATATAGGTCGTGATATGCCCAATGACAACCGTTATTACCTCCCAACTACGGCAAGGCGTTAGGTTGTATCAAGGCATATCCTTAACCATATAGAATGGCCAATGACCTCAAGTGAAGGGATCAATGCATCTCCTTTCACTTGTGAGGATAACTCGTGACACCAAGTCATTGCCTCACAGTGGGTCGGTCCAGTATATCCACCACTGATATACCCATATGTCTGCATTAGCACCTCGTGCCTAACCAGCCCATATACTAGTCTCACAAGTACCAGAGTTGTCCCATATCCACTCAGGTACATCGACTGGGGACTATCATTTGAGCACAGATCCAATCTGTCTCCAGGGACATTATCATATAAGTACATAATCGTAGATGTAAGCAAATATAGATAATGACAATGCCAGAATGATATAAAATATCAACGTCAAGTAGTACAATAATGGACAAAAACTAGGTCCTAGGGCATATACACCAACAAAAGTTTCTGTGACCAAAAGTATTATACGCCGAGAGAATTACGGCAGAAGCCGTAAACACATCACAGGCCGTAAAAGTTTTCGCCTGACGAATTTTTCACTCGATTCTCACTCGTTTTGAACCGAATTTGGACCAAACTTTGGAGAAACGTTCCTTGATGGATTCTAAACTGGTCTAGCTATAAAAGGTGGGATTTTGATCGGTTTAAAAGGGGGGCTTGAATGGACGAAGACGAACGGCGGCGGTGACAAGGGCGAAAACCTAGTTTCAAGCATTTTTCTGGCGAAATTTCTCTTGGAGACAAAGATAGATCAGCCAATCCTCATCCTTAGATCGGAGAGAAGGCGGTTCTGTAGTATTTTTGGCGATTTCTTGCAATCTTTTATGGGTTGTCTTGTTCATCACAACACCATGTATCTCTATACAAACATGAGCGAGTAGAAACCTTTGTCGGGATGATTGGGCGTAGCCCAATGACTTTTATGAGTTAATACATGCTTTCACTATTTTCTTAGAATTTATCTGCATGATTTAGTTGAAGTTTTACCTATCTCGTAATTTACGTTGGCCAGGTATTTTTACGTCTTAGACGTTGCGAGAAGGACCGGGAGGTGAATCGCAACGTCCGATCTATTTCAACTAGACCTATGAATCCAATCACGGGAGTAGTTTGGATTTGTCTGAAGGGTTTAACAACGCTTCATAGAGCTTAAAGGGTTTAACTAGGTTAACTATCACGGGAGTAGTTAGTTAATCTAGTTGAATACCGTACTACGCTTCGGGAGGAGGTACTATGTATCTTTGGAAGAGTTCCTTTCATGATGGATGATTTCAGTGAATTAGTTACTCTTTAAATAACTCATAATTGTCATTGTGGCGAACCCATGAATTCTTAACTTTTCAAAACCTGAACTTTTTAAAAGCTGTTTCCGAGTTTGCATGTCCATATAAGTTAGAAAAAACCATTGATTTTGTCCGCCTTAATTCAAACAATTCGAGAAGTCAGTACTTAGTTACGTAGTCCTTGTGGGATCGATAACTTTTATTACTTTGATAAATCCGTGCACTTGCGGATACTTATTAGCCACCCATCTCCTTCCCCCTTGAAGGTGTGACTCCCTTGGTTGAATATTTCCTTCGATTGGTGAGAGTTCAAGGAACTTGTGATAATGTATTCATCATAGGTGCAAGTGGAAGAGCTCTCCTTTCCTTGCTGCCTTTCATCTACTTCCTCTTGGTAGATCATTGGTGGTCGTGCAATTGATGAAGTAGACTCCCCTCTTGGCATATCTCTTTGTGATTGGCGCAAGAGAAGAGAACCCTAGAGGCGTGGATCTTCCTCCTAAAGGCTTGCACCAAGCATGGAAGGAAGAGGTCTGGAGGAGTCCATGTGTGCATGAGTGTAGAGGATGCTCTATTGCACATCTCAACACTGTCATCGGTTGCTCCTAAATTTGCATTAAAAGTATTACTCTATTACATCTGGTGGCTTTGCTCGTAAGACGGTCATTACTTATTGGGAAATTGATTTTGGGCCAACGCTTTTGCTCTTATTTTTGTTTTAATTTGCCCAGGGGTTTCCCAATAGTAGTATTAGAGGTATCTTTCAAGGCTCATGCGGTTTATTTTCTACATGCTTGTGCCCCCATGTCATAAAAAATGATTTTTGAAAATTTTATTCCATGGATTTTTTTGTTTAGAAAAGTTATAGGTTTGTCTTTCTGACTTCTTGTATCTCTCTCTGATTTTGGTTTCTTCACATGTGGGATTGACCCAATATGGAAGAATCAATCTCTTCTCACACATGTAGGATATACCTACAGTATGAGGCTCATAGAAGATTATGCGGGGCATGGACTAGGTGGTTGTCCTAATCTCTAGGGGTTAAGGATTCAAAGGGCCAGCGGCTAGCATGCTTCTAGCATGCATGCGCTGCCTTGTAGACTCCTGAGATTGATGAAAATCATTGAAAGATTGATGATGAGTCATTGTGGATTGATGGATGGGTTTAGTGAAAAAATAAAATTGATATAATTGTTGGTTTTTTTATTCCATCTAGAAAAGCACGAGTAGGTGAATTGATGTATTGTGATATAGTTATAGACAATCACCATGCATTCCTATGATGTATTACTTGTGAGGCTTGCATGTCGCTCTTTCCTTTTCATACATGTATTGTAAAATTAGAAATTTGACGATTTGGGAAGATTCATTAGCAGTCACATCATGGCATCCACCTTGGCGGCGCATCCATGCATGGTGATGCACTCGTACAAGGTGGTGCACTGTCATGGTGGCACACCTTGTGATGATGGCACAAATTTTGATGGTTGGCCGAACCCTGGAAGGATTGCGAGGAAACCAGGAGGAGCATTAGGGCTAGTTGAAGCATGGGGTGCACCTAGGATTTTCCTAGGTGGCGTCTCTAGGGTTTATGAGCTGACCCTTGGAGCTGAAGACCTGGGTGGCGCACCTAGGGTTTGGAGTAGAGCCTTTGGCACACTAAGAGCATGGGCTGATGGCTAGAGGCTTTAGAGTTGCTAGGTGATTAGTCTAGGTCTAGGGGCTTGTTACCTAGGTCCGTGCTATAACCATATCACATTTACATTCTGCTCATTATTTGCAAAGCATTCTTGATTATTCTATTTTTCATATCATTCACTATAAGATTGCATGCCTGTCTTGTTAGAAGAAAGATAAAACTAAGTGGTGAATGTTGGTCCCTTTCATGAGGGAGCGAATCCCTAATAGGTCCCCTTCAAGGGGGAGCGCAAAGAGGGTGAAACCCTAAAGGGGCGCATATCACCCTTTCATAGCGGAAGCAAGGGTTTCCATGGATCGTTTGAAGAATCATATGATCAACATGTTAACGATATGCAAGTATGAATGGAAGATCATACCATAGCCATTGTGTGAGACGTATCTTGGAGTCAAGAGAACAAAAGAGGTCTCCTCCTTGTCGTCGCACACAAGATGATCAACGGCCACTTCTTTGAGATCCTTGTGCTAGCAAGGTTCTTCAAAGCACTTGTCGTATGGAAGGGATGATGAACCTCCTTTTTGGCCGAGAGCTCTTCCTGCCCAACCTCTCCTTCTCGTCGTCTACCACACCTCAACGAAAGTCCAAGGCGTTGAAGAGAAGAGAGCAAACGCATATACGTTTAGGCGTTGAAGTGAAACCGGCCTTGATGACTTTCCATAAATGGAAGCTCATCAAGCCATGCGCTCAAGCCAACCCAAACGCATTTTAGCATTGAACCATGCGTTCACAATTGTGAACCGGTTCAAGCTAAAAACATTCCAATCGACTTTGGTTCATGAACCAAACCGAAATAGCTCAAGCCATGTGGTCTAGACCATATCAAACCCTAGGGTTTCAGATCTGACCGTTCATCTCACGATGCTCTTGATCTCACCGATCTAGCATCCATACTCTCGATCGTAGCTTACCGATCTAAGGTCTTCACCAATCAAACATGATCAGACCAGATCTCACATACGATCAGAGTTCAAAACCCCTTAAACTGAACTCAAAGAATTCAGTTCACACGATCTGACTTAAGTAAGCCATATCATCAAATTGTGCGACCCTAAGGGTTTCCTTTAAATGTCGGTAACGATAACTTACGTTATCACGATCAGTGAGGGGTATCTAGCAACACATCACTGTCTCCCGATATAAAGGAAAGAGTCTTCCAAGACTACTCCCAAACCATAGCACAAGTGTGAATCATTTCACAAGGCATGCATGTTTCCTTTGCCACTGGATGTTCTTATTGGACTAGCATGTCAAGCCTGTAACTCCAATACGATGAGCATGATTAGATCAGATGAACATAGTCATCTGGGTATGGCCATACACTATCTCAATCATCTCATATAGGGGGCCCTTCAGAACATCACACTCCTTGAACAAGGAGACGGCAATCCTTTATCTATCACTAGTGCCCTAACCTGACTCATGCTCACCATCCAAGATAGTCTATAATCATTATATTTCAAATGATATTGAACTACCTCAAAACAATGACAATCATCATTTAGACACACAAGTGATCTCAAGTCAAAGGAAATGTGCCACTTGCTGCTTACAAGGATTATTCACATTGTGACAAGCAATGTAATATCCCAGTAGGGTCTGTCCAGTACATCCAATGTACCCATGAGTCTACATCTTATTCCATGCTCGAAGCATCCTATAAGATTAGCACTCATATTAGTCTCAATCATATCAAGGCTGTCTCATGTTCACCAAGATATCTCGACTAAGGACATAGAGCATGTCAGCCAAGCTGAACAGCTTTGAGACATTATTCAGTAGTACACTTATTACAGCAGACAAGGTAACAACCTGAATAATAACCATGCCTATATAAACACAAAAGTTTATTACATGATACTTATACAATCCCAAGGCCTCAAACATTAGCCTTAAGGGCATACCCTAACAATCTCCCACTTGCACTTAATCTAATGGTTGAGAAACCTCAAACCCATATTATTACAGTGCTTCTCATGCTTCTGCTGCGCCAGAGGCTTGGTAAGTGGGTCTGCCAGATTGTCATCTGTATGAACCTTGCAAATTTTGATCTCCCCTCGATCAATGATCTCCCGGATCAAGTGAAACCGTCTCTGTATGTGCTTGGACTTCTGGTGCGACCGTGGTTCCTTTGCTTGTGCGATGGCTCCAGTGTTATCACAGAAGATAACCAAAGGATCAGCACTCGAAGGAACGACACCAAGTTCTCTCACGAACTTACGAATCCACACTGCCTCCTTGGATGCTTCCGAGGCTGCAACATACTCGGCTTCTGTTGTGGAATCAGCAACAGTTGACTGTTTGAAACTCTTCCACACCACTGCTCCACCATTCAAGCTAAAAACATAGCCTGATTGCGATCGGAAATCATCCTGGTCCGACTGGAACGAAGCGTCAGTATATCCCTCTATACTGAGTTCTTCCTGACCACCATATATCAAGAACATATCTTTGGTCCTCCGCAGATATTTTAAGATGTTCTTGACCGCAATCCAGTGCGCCACACCTGGATTACTTTGGAATCGACTGGTCACGCTTAACCCGTAAGCGACGTCTGGGCGAGTACACAACATCGCATACATAATGGACCCAATAGCCGAAGCATAAGGCCTATTGTCCATTTCATCTTTCTCAGTCTGTGTTTGTGGACACTGACTCTTTGAAAGACTCAGACCATGTCTGACTGGAAGATATCCACGTTTAGAATTCTCTAAATGGAATCTCTCCAGGACCTTATCGATGTAAGTACTCTGGCATAGCCCGAGAAGCCTCTTAGATCTATCCCGGTAGATCTTCACACCTAACACATAGGCTGCTTCTCCTAGATCTTTCATCTGGAAACATTTTCCTAACCATGCTTTAACCGCATGTAGTTCAGGAATATCATTTCCAATGATCAAGATATCATCGACGTAGAGGCTTAGGAATGTAATCACGCTCCCACTAAACCTCTTATATACACACGGGTCATCCTCGTTCTTGATGAAACCAAACTCAGAGATTGATTCATCAAAACGAATATTCCAGCTTCTTGATGCTTGCTTAAGTCCATAAATGGACTTCTTTAACTTGCATATCTTATGACGATCTGATGGATTAGTGAAACCCTCAGGTTGTGTCATATACACATCCTCATCCAGATTTCCATTAAGGAAAGCTGTCTTCACATCCATCTGCCAGATCTCATAATCGTAATATGCAGCTATCGCGAAAAGAATCCGAATAGACTTAAACATGGCTACAGGAGAGAAAGTTTCATCATAATCTATCCCGTAGATTTGTTTGAAACCTTTCGCAACTAGCCTGCCTTTATAGGTAACCACGTTACCATCCATGTCAATCTTCTTCTTGAAGATCCATTTACAGCCTATAGGGATTACTCCCGGAGGCGGATCAACCAAATCCCAGACTTGGTTATCTGACATGGAGTCCATCTCGGCTCGCATAGCTTCAAGCCATCTAGCTGACTCCGGTCCACTGACCGCATCCGCATAAGTAAGGGGTTCATCATTGTTAATGATGTAGATTCCGTCATAGCGCTCAGGCTGTCGACGGATCCTTCCCGATCTTCGCGGTTCCCGTGATATCTGAGCCTCAGGTTATTCAATAACCGGCTCTGGCACATCCAACTGCGCTTGACTACTTTGTCCTTCCTCTGGATTCTCATCCAGCTTTATTTCTCTCCCACTGGCCTCTTGCAGAAGAAACTCCTTCTCAAGAAATATGGCCGTCCGAGCAACAAATACCTTGTTCTCTTTGGGATCGTAGAAATAATAACCCTTAGTTTCCTTAGGGTAACCGACAAAGATACATTTCTCAGATCTGCTCTCCAGTTTCCCAGAGGCGAGCTTTTTGACATAAGCCTCGCAACCCCAGATCCTGATAAATGTCAAGCTAGGCTGTTTCCCATACCATAACTCATATGGCGTCTTTGAAACTGCCTTGGATGGCACTCGGTTTAGTACCTTTGCAGCTGTTTCCAGTGCAAAACCCCAAAAGGAATATGGAAGAGTAGCCTGACTCATCATAGAACGAACCATATCAAGTAACGTTCTATTTCTCCTCTCGGACACACCATTCCATTGCGGTGTTCCTGGCGGAGTGAGCTGTGAGATAATCCCATACTCCTTTAGATAGTCAGTAAATTCTCGACTTAGGTATTCACCACCTCGATCAGAACGAAGTGCCTTGATATTTCGGCCTAGCTGATTTTGTACTTCATTTTTGAACTCTTTGAACTTGTCAAAAGATTCACTTTTATGTCTCATTAGATAGACATACCCATACCTACTGAAATCATCAGTAAAGGTAATGAAGTACAGATAGCCACCTCTGGCATGTTTACTAAATGGCCCACACACATCACTGTGTATAAGGTCAAGTAAACCTGAAGCCCTTTGACCTTTGTTAGGAAAAGGAGACTTCGTCATTTTACCCATCAAACAAGCTTTGCATGTATCAATCTCCTCATAGGAGAATGATCCCAGCAGTCCATGATCATGCAACCGCTTAATGCGCTTCTCGTTTATATGGCCTAAATGACTATGCCATAACAAGGTGCTGTCATCAGCATACTTGGCTTTCTTATTATCAATGTTTTGTACAGAACTTTCCATGTCCAACATGAATAACCCATTGTTAATTGAACCAGTTGCATACACAATATTATCATAAGATAAAACACACTTTGAAGTCTTGCATTCAAAGGCAAATCCTTTCCTGACAAGAGCAGGAATAGAGATAATATTCTTGGTAATACTGGGTACAAAATAACAATTGTTTAATTCTAATACAATGCCAGATGGTAAAGAAATGAAATAGTCTCCTACAGCAACAGCAGCAACCCGTGCCCCGTTTCCAATGCGTAGGTCTACCTCATGCTGTCCCACCTGCCTTCTTCTCTTGAGTTCCTGCACATTTGAACAAATGTGAACTCCACATGCGGTGTCCAACACCCATGAAATGGTAGAAGAAGATAACATGACCTCAGTCACATATATACCTGAGCCAGAAGCGATGCTTCCCCTCTTATCTCCTTGGAGCGCTTTACAGTCCTTTTTCCAGTGACCTAGCTGGCCACAGTGGAAACACCTGTTATCCTTCGACCGCTTCACCTTCTGTTTCAGCGCCTTACTGTAGTTCTTGACAGGGACCTTGCCCTTCTTCCCCTTCTTCTTGTTCCTGGAAGGAACCATTAAGACAGAGGTTGAAGGCTTTCCCTTCAAAGTTTCCTCAGTAGTCAAGAGCATATTCAGCAGCTCTGCCGGCGTACAATCGATTTTGTTCATATTAAAGTTAATGATGAACGCATCGAAAGAAGGCGGAAGAGACTGCAGAATAATATCTACAGCAAGCTCCTGGTTGACGGTATGCCCCAGTTTCTCTAGAGCCTCCTTGTGCCCAATCATCTTGAGCACGTGAGCTCCCACTGGGCTCCCCTCAGCCAGTTTGCTCTGAAAGAAGAGCTTCGTCAGATTATAGCGTTCTGTCCTCGCCTGCGCAGCATACAGCATCTTGAGGTTCGCTATAATTTCTATAGCCGACATATCCTCATGCTGACGCTGCAGCGGTGGCGTCATAGACGCTAGCATCAGGCAAGCGACATCAATGCTATCATTGACGTGCTTTTCGTAGGCATCCCGAACCGCCCTTGCGGCGTTCAGAGCGGGCTGCGGCGGTATCGCCGTCTCGAGGACATACAGTTTCCTCTCTGCCTTAAGAACGATCTTAAGGTGTCCGAACCAGTCAGAGAAGTTCGGCCCAGCAAACTTCTCCCTTTCCAGTAGGGATCGCACATTGAAGCTCATGGTGTTCGTTGCTGCAGGAATCTACAACAATACAAGAACAGCAAGGTCAGTATCAATGTTTAGAATCAATCCAGGACTTAAGAAAGATTCTTTTTCTCACTATTTTGTCTGACTGAAAAATCCAGTAAACAGTCCGAAAGAGTAACACTCTTTTAGTGAGATGGGATCCAGATTTCATACTTGGTCTCCGCGTCCCGCTCAGGCGAGATAAGATGCACAGAGATGACAAGCATTAATTTCTGGTAGGCTGTCCCAGCCAATCGCCAACCCGTGCGATTCCCCTTCATCTTGGCAATCTAGCAGACTGTGCCAACTGAGTTGGTACAACACAGTCTCTGATCCCAGAGATGGCTGCCTCCATGTGCTACCTTATGCGCCACATATGTAGCCTACATGGTCAAGCTGACCCGACCTACTCCCTGGACCACCATGTGCTATGCTGAGCAACGAGAAGGGATAAATCCCTACTCTGTAACACGTAGGTGAAATCCAGCACCGTCTGAAGATAGATGGACGTGCCCACTGAGTGGGTACAACACGGCTCCAACGATAATCAGAAAGGTGAGGTTTCGCGTCAGAAGGCTTTACGAGCTTGATATTTTAGCGTTGGATTTTAACGGCCTTTTTATCTTCTTGACTATCATGCAAGTCCTATGGTGATAGCAGAAGATAAACACATGCAATTCTACTTATATAAGCAATAAAAGAAAGCATGCTCTTATGTGGTAAAAGCCCATGAACCCTAGTAAGACCTTAACTTTACTTAAGTCTTCACTTGAGCTCTTTGGCATCTCATCTGGTCCAACCCAGGGCCCTAGTGCCAAAAGCATCTCAGGTGCGCCACCAGATGAATGCCCCTCTTGGATGTGTGCCTTTATGCTCTTGTCTAATCAAAATACATTTTGATCTATCTAGACAAGGTTTGACTCGCAGGTCAATTATACAATAAATTAATGAAAAAGTGATACGCAGATCACAATAATATTAACTTATAATTAACCAGGCACGCAGGCCCCAGCACAGCACACAATAGGGCAACCCACATAAGATTAAATAGACAAGCATCATGGCATCAATTATCATGTGATCCAATCATGAAATTAAAATTTTGAAAACCCCATGGCATCAATTTTAATTTCCTTATGTGCCCTATAACCTTACAATGGTCCATTGATAGGGATCCACTCATCCATCTGGTCAGATCCTGTGCCCTTGCATGCACCGAGTCCTAACTGACCCGAGTTGACCTAATGGTCAACCATGCATGCGCCAAGGGCTGAACAACCCCAGGAGTTTTGGCAAGCGGGTGTGACCCCGGGCCTAACCCATGTGTGTTCACTGGTTGTCTCAACCAGACCTCGCTACACGCCTAAGATGCAATCGACCTATGGCCACCTCGTGCTTGCGCACAGGTGCCATCTGGTCGATCCAGCTAGGCTGTCAGATGGTCTGATCAGACTAATGGATCTACACTAGAGGTGATTTCAACCCCATCAACCCATCTAAGGGTTTATTATAGGCGGCACTTTAGATCTAGTTAGGCGCGCAAGTCCTTTTGATTTGTAGAAAAAACTACACAAGCGCCAACACATGCGCAACAAGGAAACGTGCATGAAAACCATAGCAAGCGCCAACACATGCGCAAAGGAGACATACATCAAGTTTCGGATATGCAAACTTAATATGTAACTCTCGCATGTAGTTTAGATCTAAGCATATCATACAAACAAGGATCACAAACAAGCAATCATGTGAATCAAGCAATTCCTGCTCTGATACCAATTGTTGGTCCCTTTCATGAGGGAGCGAATCCCTAATAGGTCCCCTTCAAGGGGGAGCGCAAAGAGGGTGAAACCCTAAAGGGGCGCATATCACCCTTTCATAGCGGAAGCAAGGGTTTCCATGGATCGTTTGAAGAATCATATGATCAACATGTTAACGATATGCAAGTATGAATGGAAGATCATACCATAGCCATTGTGTGAGACGTATCTTGGAGTCAAGAGAACAAAAGAGGTCTCCTCCTTGTCGTCGCACACAAGATGATCAACGGCCACTTCTTTGAGATCCTTGTGCTAGCAAGGTTCTTCAAAGCACTTGTCGTATGGAAGGGATGATGAACCTCCTTTTTGGCCGAGAGCTCTTCCTGCCCAACCTCTCCTTCTCGTCGTCTACCACACCTCAACGAAAGTCCAAGGCGTTGAAGAGAAGAGAGCAAACGCATATACGTTTAGGCGTTGAAGTGAAACCGGCCTTGATGACTTTCCATAAATGGAAGCT
The DNA here is from genome assembly GCA_027563935.2 of Costus lasius. Classification (NCBI taxonomy): domain Eukaryota; kingdom Viridiplantae; phylum Streptophyta; class Magnoliopsida; order Zingiberales; family Costaceae; genus Costus; species Costus lasius. The sequence continues at coordinate 49,413,510 of CM050446.2, forward strand.
CATCAAGCCATGCGCTCAAGCCAACCCAAACGCATTTTAGCATTGAACCATGCGTTCACAATTGTGAACCGGTTCAACCTAAAAACATTCCAATCGACTTTGGTTCATGAACCAAACCGAAATAGCTCAAGCCATGTGGTCTAGACCATATCAAACCCTAGGGTTTCAGATCTGACCGTTCATCTCACGATGCTCTTGATCTCACCGATCTAGCATCCATACTCTCGATCGTAGCTTACCGATCTAAGGTCTTCACCAATCAAACATGATCAGACCAGATCTCACATACGATCAGAGTTCAAAACCCCTTAAACTGAACTCAAAGAATTCAGTTCACACGATCTGACTTAAGTAAGCCATATCATCAAATTGTGCGACCCTAAGGGTTTCCTTTAAATGTCGGTAACGATAACTTACGTTATCACGATCAGTGAGGGGTATCTAGCAACACATCACTGTCTCCCGATATAAAGGAAAGAGTCTTCCAAGACTACTCCCAAACCATAGCACAAGTGTGAATCATTTCACAAGGCATGCATGTTTCCTTTGCCACTGGATGTTCTTATTGGACTAGCATGTCAAGCCTGTAACTCCAATACGATGAGCATGATTAGATCAGATGAACATAGTCATCTGGGTATGGCCATACACTATCTCAATCATCTCATATAGGGGGCCCTTCAGAACATCACACTCCTTGAACAAGGAGACGGCAATCCTTTATCTATCACTAGTGCCCTAACCTGACTCATGCTCACCATCCAAGATAGTCTATAATCATTATATTTCAAATGATATTGAACTACCTCAAAACAATGACAATCATCATTTAGACACACAAGTGATCTCAAGTCAAAGGAAATGTGCCACTTGCTGCTTACAAGGATTATTCACATTGTGACAAGCAATGTAATATCCCAGTAGGGTCTGTCCAGTACATCCAATGTACCCATGAGTCTACATCTTATTCCATGCTCGAAGCATCCTATAAGATTAGCACTCATATTAGTCTCAATCATATCAAGGCTGTCTCATGTTCACCAAGATATCTCGACTAAGGACATAGAGCATGTCAGCCAAGCTGAACAGCTTTGAGACATTATTCAGTAGTACACTTATTACAGCAGACAAGGTAACAACCTGAATAATAACCATGCCTATATAAACACAAAAGTTTATTACATGATACTTATACAATCCCAAGGCCTCAAACATTAGCCTTAAGGGCATACCCTAACAGTGAAACCACAAAAATCCTCATAAATTATATCAAGTTTATAGCCTTTGAACGTGTAGCCCTCGTCAAACTATCAATCGATAGTGTTGTGCACTATTTCCCACCCTAGTGGGACACACCTATCAACCGTTAGGAGGCATGAGGGGACAATGATTTCCCCAGTTTAGTTTAAAACCTGGATGCGCCTTTGCAAGGAAATCATTGGCCCTGAGCATAATAGCCAGCTTAGACTTGACTAGATATTTAATATGTGTTGGATCACATGATGAAATTTCTATAGGTGGCCTCAAGAGGTTATGACTCTGTGTTGTTCCAGCCCTATCTGGGCATAGAGTGCTTGAATTATCCTAATAAGGGAAATTGCTGAGATACAATTGGCTGGCGTGCCTACCTTAGGAAGTATGCGTCACCATGTGAAGTACATCCCGCTCTAGTGGGATGAAAGGCCGTGTGTGAAATAAGGATCCCATCTCACTAAGAAAGTCGGGCGACTTGACTTTTAAAGATTGTCGATTAGAATAAAATAGTGAGAAATAATCATTTATAAATGTCCAGAATAAATGATTATAATGTGATACTGATCTACTTGTCTCTAATTGTAGATGGCTACAAGCAACAGTAATAGCAGACTGACATAGTGCTCTTTCCTCGAGAAAGAGAAGTTGGTCAGAGCCAACTTTATGGACTGATATCGAAACTTGTGGATTGTTCTCAAGTAAGAGTGAAGTTGTATATCTTAGAGCAAGCTCTTCCTGTTAGTGTTTATGCCCTACAAACCAATGTATGGACATGGTCCAGCATAATTTGAATGTACTTTGATAAAATTGATATAATCAATCAAGGCATTGTTATTATGCAGATTGCTTTACTTGCGTTGATGTATTGAATTGCATAAATAATGTCCCAGGAGTTTGGTTGGATCCATACTCATAGTAATCCCCAGTCAAGGTGCCTTAGCCGATATAGGACAGCTTTGGTGCATGTGAAACTAGTGTATGGGCTGGTTAGGTGCAGGGCACAGTAACGCAGACATATAGGTGCTTCAGCATTAGTTGCACTGGAGTGACCCATTGTGAGGATTGACTTGTCTAGTCAACAAGTCAATCTCACATGCGAGAGGTTTACATTGATCCTTAGACTTGAGGTATTCATGTCTAGATTTGATGATGAAAGTGTTTTGATATAGTCTTACGTCTCTCCGTAAATGGGAGACCAAAACGATTGTCATTGGGCATATCATAAGTCACATAGAGACATGGATGACCAATAGTAGGATTTGCCCCTTCGTTGATTGGAAGCATGATATCCACTTTGGGGTGTCCCACTGTATTGGTGCATGACAAGAATGTATGGTCATACTGTTTGAGTCATGACCAATAGAATGGATTAATAAACTTGAGACTAATCCAATGGCAGGATATCAGTTTAGGCAAAGGGATATATAATGCATGGGACTCCTCATTGCTTGTTTAGGAGTTGTTGCCAGATGACTTAAGTCCAATGACATGGGTAGTAGTGATGTGTTGCTAGATATCTCTCACTACTTATGATGTTCTATCATCATTGCTATCGTTATTTGGATCCTACGGGGTCACACGCAATAGACTCTTGACGTTGTATTAATCGGAAGCCTTAGGATCCAGTTATTTGATAGTTTGGATCTATTTGGAAGATTTCATCAGCGCCAATGGGCCTGATGAGTTGGAATAGAGTTATTGGAACCAAACTTCATTTTTGGCAGGTTGACCCAAAATTGACCTAGATTGGTCACATTCGGATTAGGTTCACATTGGATTGGATCCAATGGCTTAATAAGCCCATGCAATGAAATTTAGGCTAGCTCATTACCCACTGAGGCCCAATAACAAGTTGTTATGAATAGAGAATTGGTTAAAAGGGTATAATGGGGAGAAACCCAACCCCATTGGCGCATAAGGGTATAATGGGGTTTGGGTGTCACAATTTGCTTCATTAGGAAGCATTATGCGCCTCCCCTTCCGTCCATTGATGGTATGCTTGCATTCAAGGCAAGACTTGGGGCTGATATGACTCATTGGACTTTTATAGAAAGTTTTGAGCGCATATGGAATAGAGCTAGGGGTTTATGGAAATTCTTTAGAATATTTCCTTGCTTCAAACCCTAGCCGCTCACTACCCTTAACCCTAACTGAATTCCCCCTTCATGGGTTGCGCGCCCTTATGCCCTCTTACCACTGCCTCTTGCATCTATTAAATAAATGCATGCGTAAGCCTCATGGGTTGACGACAATTGGTGGAAAAATAGAGAATTGGTGTGAGCAAGAGACATACAAGAAGAGCTTGGCGCAACCTCTCTTCTTCCTTGAAGCCGCAAGCACCACTTCTTCTTCATCTCCCTTTGGGGCAAGAAGAAGCATAGCTTGGCATCTTCCACCTCTTCCTAAGGGCCGAAACTCATCCTCTCCTTCATCTCTTGGAGTAAGGAGGACTTGGAGTTGGCGGCATCATCCTCTTCCCATCTCTACTTGGCGTAACTTCCCTTGAAGGTGGCGCAAGTATAGAAGAGGGTGTTTGAAGGCTTGATTCTCTTCCCGAGGCTAGCACCAAGCGTGAAAGGGAGCAACGTTGAGAAAGTCAACATGTGGATACTTGTAGAGGACGAGCACTTGAGCGTCTTCAACATGGCATAATCAACTAAACGAGCAAGAGAGGTATAATCTCTAACACATCCTTGTGTTCCTCCTCTCGCATGGATCCTTGGCAAGGGAATATGTTTCGGGTGTAATGCTTATTCCGCTGCGTCCTGGCACTGCAAAATTTTAAATTACACCTGGTATTCCCCAACACTTCCTTCTCCTCCATCATCCATAGCTTGTACAGCTTAGAGAGATGCTTATCGGATGCATTACGATGATGCATTGGACATGGGCCATCTCATGCTAGCCAAAAATATCACCCAAGTTGCAAATGCAACAAATCATTATGGATCTAAGGTAGTTGTTCGAGGCGTAGGCTAGAATTGAGAGGTTTGACACGTCCAAAGTTGCTTTTCAGTGTAGACTAGTAGAGGGTGCTCTAGTGGGACCGCATGTACTCAACATAATTGGGTATATGACACATCTTAGAAGACTGGGACATCCGATGGACCAGGACTTGATGAGGGATCTGATTCTACAGTCACTGCCTCCAAGCTACAGTTCGTTTATCATAAATTTTAACATAAATCAAATTGTATGTACTCTTGAGGAGTTGATGAATCTACTCTAGACCATCGAGAAAGATGTGGATAAGACCAAGCCAAAATATGTTCTTTTGGTACCCAAGACTAGTGAGAAGTGGAAGAGGGGTAAGGCCTTTGCCAAGGGCAAAGCCAAGGTCAAATCCAAGGCTCTGAAGAAAAGCAAGGAAAAGGAGAACAAGTGCATTCACTATGACTGGGAGGGCCATTGGAAGAAAGACTGCAAGCAACTTCAGAACAAGGTGAAGAGAAGCAACCCTTCGTCTTCATGCTTAGGTAATTTTGTTACAAAAGTTCTATTATCTATTTCTAATGCATGGGTATTTCATAATGCAAGATGGGACTGATATTTGTAAAAATATGTAGGTACTCAATAGAAATAGGACGAGCATGACATTGAGGGACTGACTTATGACTTGGAGCACAAGATGCTACCATGTCAGTCTCTCTGTAGTCATTGATAGAACTTTTATTATTTGCAATTTTGTATTTGACATTATATTTATTCCTCGGGAATAGAATTTTTGGAGTAAAAGAACTTATTCTTTTGATTTGCAACTTTCTTATCATTACATTATACAAAGTAATATGGGTAACAAATGAATCAAATAAGTTGTTCAATATGTACTTGTCTTTTGGCAAAGTTGTTTGATCACATAGACAAGAATTGCATCCAATGACTCCATGCAAATGGAATGTTGGAATCAAACTCTTTATAGGAGATTGACGGTTTTCAACTTTTTTTGAGCTGTTGGAAATAGGCAATGCTTGTTTATTAAGGAAAATAACAAAGACGTCCTTCACCAAGTAAGGTGAGTGGAAAATGCTAAAAGAAAGTAACAATGCTTCATTAGCTTACTAATGGATCCAATAAGATGAGTCATTTATCAAGGAGTTCATGAATGAAGTAGAGAACCCGCTTGATGGATTCATAGAGACACTTCAATCTGATCAAGATGAAGAGTGCTTGTGCCGATAATAGTTAAAAGACTATCAAAAGAAGTATGAGATTTTCTCATAGCTCCTTCTTCCCATAACCTCAGTTTGAGGGTGTGTCTAGTTAGAGGAATTGGATTTTGCTTGCCAGGATTCAATAAATGATGAGTCACATAACTACACCTCTTATGTGTTTACGCAATAGAAGCAGCTTTTCTCATCACTGGATGATGCTCCATATTAGTGTGTCTTTAGGATTGGGAATGACCTGACCTATTATTAGGATCTAGGGATGTGAAACTTTCAGTTATACATCTGAGTTTTAGTGTGCTAGAACAAAGATCTAATATGTGTGAGTGGGATATCATAAGGAAACTTAGGGACACTATTTCCATGGTCCCATAGGAGAACATATTACTGTAGCTCAAAGTGCTATTTTTATTAGGAATGTTTTTCTCTTGAAAGGGGCTAGTGGGAGGAAATTCGACTTGGATTTAGTCCAAGGTCAGCCACTTGACACAAAATGGTCAAAGATGGAATCTGAGCTACCTGCACAGGTTGTGGGCAACCTGAGTGATGCAGGAGAAGCTAGCACATAGGAAGGGATGAATTGGACGAGAAAATAGGCCCCCACAACTTCTTGCGTGCTGAACACGGCAAGCCGTGAAACACATCACGGGTGTGACGGCCTCGATGAAAAATCCAAGAAGTAAGCACGGCCATGCATGCCATCATGGGCAGGCCGTGATGAGCTTGGTGGAATTTTGCTAGACCAATCATGGCCGTGAAGAGAAGCACGGGCAGGTCATGATCACCTCAGCGAAAAAAGGAAAAACCGGTGATTTCGGACGCAAACGCGGCCACGGCCATGATGAGACAGGCCATGATCACTTCGGCAGATTCTAGAGCTCCTGATCACGGCCGTGAACACCATCACGACCAGGCCGTGATCACTTCGGCAAACTGACAGAATTGATCATGGCCGTGAACAGAAGCACATCCAGGCAATGATCACCTCGGAAGACACCGTTTTGCCCGGGCGACCCCATTTTGACGTGCACAACCCTGCCTACCATGTTTATCCATCCAAGGAGGACCCAAAGGAGCCAAACAAGGTGGCAATATGACGATCCCAACACTCAACTCATCCACCGGACTGCTACATGGGAGTCGTTAGCCCGCTATTGATCCACTCCGTAGTGCTTCCACCCAAGAGCCTTGCAACCCAACCTCATGAAGGTCCAGCAGAAGACGGGCCCGCATAACCATCTCAACAACACGGCCCAAGAGCGCACAACGACCATGGTGACCCAGCCCACAATATCCAAGTTCTGTTGTTTCATTGCGGCGTGTTCTAAACGCGTCAAACCGTCGCTCCAGCCGCTTCCGTGTGAAGGACAAAAGGACATGCGATCAGCTTCAGAAATAGTTGGTAGGAGTTTGTTTTAATTTGTCTTGTAGCTGCAGATTAAACACTTTTGACCTACAGGAGTTGGTATTAGTTAGGATCCTGGTTCTCTACTTTCGTGTCTTATTGACACGACCGCAAGTGCACAGTTATATCGAAGTAATATAAAAGATGTCGAATGCCAGAGGGAGCGAAGTTGAGTACTAGAAAGTCCGAGTCCTAATAGCTAGGTGAATCGAAACGTGGGTTTGAGAATAGAAATCGTAAATAAGCAACCACAAATACGTCGGTAGAGAATCGACTTAAGAGAGAATTCAGGGCTACGGCTTCCACCACAATGATAATCTTAACCGCACAAGAAAGATATGTTAGGGAATACCAGGTGTAATTTAAAATTTTGCAGTCCCAGGACGCAGCGGAAGAATCATTACACCCGAAACATATTCCTTTCCCAAGGATCCATGCGAGAGAGAAAACACAAGGATGTGTTAGAGATGTACCTCTTTTGCTTGTCGAGATGTCGAAGCCATGTTGAAGGCGCCCAAGTGTTCGCCCTCTACAAGTATCCACGCGTCGACCGTCTCAACGTTGCTCCCTTCCACGCTCGGTGCTAGCCTCGGGAAGAGAATCAAGCCTTATCACTCTCTTCAAATCTTGTGCCACCTCCAAGGTAGAAGCGCCAAGAAGAGATGAGGAAGAGGATGATGCGCCAAGTACTTCCTTCCTCTTCTTTACATGCGCCACCTTCAAGCAAGATGCGCCTATGGCCAAGGAACGAAGAGGTCTTGTGGCAAGGAGAGCCACCAAGCACTAAGAGTCCTTGCGCCAAGAAGAGAGGGAGAAGATGAAGAACTTGCGGTTCCAAGGAAGAAGGAGATTGCGCTCCTTAATGAAGAAGGAGAGCTCCAAGCTCTCAAGTTGTCGCCACCCTAAGCTTCCAATTCTCTCCAAGAGATATCGCCACCAAGCCCTTCTCCAAGTTACGTCAAGAGGTGAAGAAGGAGAAGAAGGCTTGCGGCTTCAAGGAGGAAGAAGGGTTGCGCCACCTTCAAGTTGTCCACCTTTGCCCTTGCTCACGCCTCTCTATATGTCTTCACGCCTCCAAGGAGTTAACCTCTTTTGAGTGGGTGACTAGGGTCTTATTTATAAGGGCAAGAGGTGGTTTAGGGAGGGCTAAGATCATGCCAAGTGGGCGGCTAGGATGAAGGGGGTTTGTGGCAAGGAAAGTCTCCAAGACTTTTCCATAAACCTCATTCAACCTATCCTTATTTGCCCTATAGCCATATCAGCCCAAGAGATGCCTTAAAGGCATGCATTCCATCCTAGGAAGAAGGGCTAGGCGCCCTTTGCTTCCATAATGAAGCAAAGGCGCCTCCCTCACCCCATTATGCCCTTAGGCGCCAATGGGGTGAGATTTCTCCCCATTATGCCCTTTTAGCCTTTAATCTCTTCATGACAACTTATTATTGGGCCTCATTGGATAATGAGCTAGCCCAGACTTCATGGTATGGGTTGATTAAGCCATTGGATCCAATCCAATGCAACCCTAATCCAAATGTGACCAATCTAGGTCAATTTCGGGTCAACCTGCCAAAAATGAAGTTTGGCTCCAATAACTTTCTTCCAACTCATCAGGCCCATTGGCGCTGATGAAATCTTCCAAATGGATCCAAGTTATCCAATAACTTGATCCTAAGGCTTCTGATTAAAGCAACGTCAAGAGTCTATTGCGTGTGACCCCGTAGGATCCATATGACGATGGCAATGATGTAAACATCATAGGTAGTGAGGGGTATCTAGCAACACATCACTACTACCCATGTCATAGAACTTAAGTCATTATGGCAACAACTCCTAACAAGCAACGAGGATTCCCATTGCATTATAGATCCCTTTGCCTAAGCTGATATCCTGCCATTGGATCAGTCTCAAGTTTATCAATCCAATGCACTGGTCATGACTCAACAAGTGTGGCCACACATTCCTGTCATGCACCAATAAGGTGGGGCGCCCCGAGTGGATATCATGCTTCCAATAAGGAAGGGGCAAATCCTACTATTGGTCATCCATGTCTCTACATGACTTATGACATGCCCAATGTCAGTCATTTTTGTCTCCCAATTATGGAGAGACGTAAGACTGTATCAAAGCATACCCATCATCAAATCTAGACATGAATACCTCAAGTCTAAGGATCAATGCAAACCTCTTGCATGTGAGATTGACTTGTTGACTAGACAAGTCAATCCTCACGGTGGATCACTCCAGTGCATCCAATGCACCTGTATGTCTGTGTTACTGTGCCCCGCACCTAACCAGCCCATCCACCAGTCTCACATGTACCAAAGCTGTCCAATATCTGCTAAGGTACCTTGTCTGGGGATAGCTTATGAGAATGGATCCAATCCAAACTCCTGGGACATTATTTATGCAACTCAATACATCAACACAGGTAGAGAAGTCTGCATAATAACGACCATGCCTATATAAAGAGTAATAGTTCTATCAAAGTACATTCAAACAATGCCTGACCATATCCATACATTGGTCTTTAGGGCATATACACCAACAAGATATTAGTTAATTGGTTTATTGTTTTTGCAAAAGGAGTCTAACCCTAGGGTACAAGGTGCCCTCTCTCTAGTGAAACACCCCGGTGTTCGTCTTAGACCGACCTCCTACTTTCGCGGTGGGTCATTCTAAGGCGAACCCAATGAGTTCTATGGCAGACTATGAAATCCTCGAGCGAGGACCAAGCACTCTCGTGTCGAGGTCTCACAAGTTTTACTCGGAGGTTCGACCCTTACGATCCTTCTCTCGATATGAATCGTAACGGCTAACACGTGAACATATTCGGCCAATATAAAATCATGAAATAAGTATGTCAAAGTAAAATATGCTCACAAGTTTATACCAAATAACGAAAATAGATTCAAAGTTTGCAGTTAAAATAATCAAAGGGTTTCCACCAAGCCCCGAAATAGGGTTTACGCTACAATTATCATTGAAACGCTCAAAATCTCTCTTTTAATGACAAGAAAAGTATAAGAAAATGAAGCTAAGGGGAAGGAGACAATGAACCGAAGGAATCCTGAAGAAATCGTGATGATCGTGTGTCTCAATCGCCGAAAATCTCCAATAATCGCCTCTGTCGTCGTGTTCTTTCGCCTGCCTCCGTTCTTTGCATGAATGCTCGACGATTAGGTCTTAAAAATTGGGGCTTTTATATCCTCTGCATTCGTCTCTAAAAGAGCTTTCCATAGACACCTTACTTGCCTAATTTGGCCTCCGAACGGGTGAGAAATCGAGGGAAAACTGAGTGTGGGTCGGCTCGCTCGCGAGCCTGGTTTAGAATCGCGGTGAACCCCGTCAGGTTCACCTGGCTGTGATGTCTTCTGAGAGTTTGGCTGAAAGAAGCGTGGTGAACCCCGCCGGGTTCACCTGGCCGTGATGTCTTCTGGACAGATTTTGGCCAAATGGAATTCTAGTGAACCCCGCTGGGGTTCACCCGGCCGTGATGCTCTCTATGAGTTTCGCAAGCTGGCAACTGGGATGGTGAACCCCATGGGGTTCACCTGGCCGTGATTGTCAGGCAAAACTCCAAATGACTCCAAATTTGATGGGCTGCTTCATTTTCGCATAAGAAATCGTCCTGTGGCCTCAGAATCTTAAAAATATGTCGAAAAAAGGGTGTTTTTACCTGAAATTGCATAAAAGTGCCAAAAAGTGAAGATTCCGAAGATATAAAGGAAATAAGCCCGTAATGAGTATAAACATGCCGAAATAAGCCTAGATTTGATATGGAATAACTATGAAAATCACTACCAAAATGCAATGCATCAAAATACTCTAGACTTAAATCTTTACTTGTCATCAAGCAATAAAATAAGATGAAATATAGGATAGGTATAAGAAAAATCTTTTGTATCAAGGTATACATCTAAGTTAGAAAAACATTTAATAGCAATCCATGATCTAATCAGGAGAAATCAAGTAAATGATTGTTTTAAGTGTTCAACAGTTTGATCCCACAATAGCTAGAAGCCAAACAACCTAGTAAGCAGCAAACATAGGATTCAACCAAGCTTACACACCACACTCATGCAATTCTAGTATTTCCAAATCAAATCGTTGGGGTTAACTCAAATGTTTTATGTAGAGTATGATATACTAATTATTGCATTAGACTTCAACTCATAACCTTAGGTACCATTGCCAATTTTTCGCAATGCCAAGTAGAGGAGTCTTTTTATTGATTTCACTTCACATCCCTTAAATTTCAACTCACATCCTTCGGTACCACTGCCAATTTTGCGCAGTGCCAAGTAGAGGAATCTAAGGGTGATGATTTTTTTTTTTATAACATATCCTTTCTAACAAATGAAGTGTTTCCCCAACAATAGAGAGGAATTCAAAGAATAACTAAGTAAATGTGTATCTCAATATGATTCTCATGTAAGTTGCAAGCTCGAGTTGATTCAACAATCATATCAATGTTTGACCCACTACTGAACATCACAAAATCAATCCAAATCACAAAATTTCTAAATCATAGAACATATGGATATAGTCAAACAGTATTTCTAACAAGGGGGTATACTCCAGACTTAATTCTTTGATTATTCTCAACCAATCAAGTATTCAACTTTAAAAATTTTGAAATAGCTTTCATAGGACAAATCTCATGATAGACGCATGAATTCATGAATAATAAGCATCATAACATCATTCAAGATTTTCACAGCATGAAATCACAATCATCATAGCAAAGTACTGATATAAGCATGAAAGTAAAATGCAAAGTGTCATACATAACTGTCATAGAGTGGGGTCTGAAGATGTGGACCAGGCCCACGAATATGATGGCATATAAGATACAATGCCACATAATATCCAACCGTCATAGAATAAAAACATCCATCCAAACATAGCAAGGTCAAGAGAACACAGTCAAATAGCCACATGAAGCAAGAAAATAGAAATCGGAATATAGAAAGCTCACCCACTGTAAAATTTTTCATAGTCCTCTATGCAATACCATGATGTGAGAGGAGTGGATGCTGAAATAGATATCCGGGGGCAGCTACTTCTTTTTGCGCGAGTGGCGTAGTGAGGCGTTCATCTATAATCCGGCTGGAGCTCGAGCTCGAGCTCTTCTTCTTCCCACACGCACTATAATCTGGCTCAACCTCCTCATCAGAAGGAAAAATGCTATCGGAGGAGATATCCATCTGAGCCCTGTGCTCCTCGGATGCGAAAGTGAGGCATTCATCTATTGCGGATAGCTTTCCCCAAATAGAGCTTAACATTTTGTGTTGGCGTTGCATACCAGCTTCATTTGATTCCCATCGAGCGACGTAGTCCTACTGCATGTGAGAGATAGTGGTGTCCATGTGATCGATCAACTCTCTTTGCTGGAGCTGTTCCTCCTTGATTTCCTACAATGCACACATCATAGAATCGTGAGAGGAGGTACCACCAAAAGAAAATGCTCCAGGTGGTGGCGGTGCAGTGTCGACTGGATCGGGTTGTGCGTCCTCAATTGGCTGAATGTGCCAGTTTCCACGGACTCTGATAGATGTGCGCTTTGGATTTGGCAAAGGCAAGCAGAAGGGGCTCCCCTTGAATGTCATACAATATGAATCTCCCTTGTGAATGATCAGCTTCATTGCAACGCAGGACTCGATGTCGAGCCTGTTGTTGCCGATAGCCTCCAATGTGCCATAGGGAATGATGCCGAGGGAAACAGCCAGAGGTGTGATCAAGCTGCCAATAACTATCGCCCCCCTTAAAGAATGGGCGACGCGGCTGAAATGCTTTGCCAAACAATATCCTGAATCGACTCTAAAACTGTGGAGTATGCACCAGATATAAAATAATTTAGTCTGTCGAACCATACCGTCACTTTCACAGTGGCCGAAGAGAGTGTGGGCCAATACTCGGTGAACGTACTTGATCACTAGGTTGCACAGACTGGAAGCACGAGCTGTACGAGCAGAGTAGATGTCCTCGTTAGTGACAGCGCCCCAGAAGTTTTGCTCATTATACTCAGTGGGGACTCTGCGTGCGCTAGGCTCTGGAAAACTGTAAATACCGCAAAACTGTGAAAGAGTGAGGATGTGTTCGATATTACCCAGGCAGAAGGATAGACGGTCTGGATCATCCTCAAGTATAGGATCCGCTTTAACTTCCAATGAAGTCAGAAACTCCAGTGTGGTACCGATGTAGGTGGGTGAGAATAGCTGCTGAAATTGCTCCCACCCTATGGATGCATACATCAAGTCAAAGTCTCCAAGCATCCCTAGCATCTGTAAGGTGGTTCGATCAAGATACCGCGTATTGAGCACACAGCGTTGTCGCAGAATCTGATATCGTGCCTCTTGCGCAGCGTTCCGGAAGATAATCCCGAACTCGTTCAGGGGGGATACGTAAGTCTGCGGTCGGCTGGCAGGCGTACGACTGCGACGAGATGAAGAACCTGGCATAGCCGAAGAAGGCCGGTAGGAAGGAGGAGTAGGCGTCGGCTCATACTCCTCATCGTCCGTGGCGGACGAATCTGACAACGCCTGTTGAGGGCGTGAAGTTCTCTTGCTGGCCATGGCCTTCGTCCTTGGAGGCATTGTTGCTGGGCTGATCGGAAGGTGGCTGGTAAGTGCCAACTGTAAGATCCGGTCGGCGGTGCTCACAGAACGGAAGTGGTGGCGGATCAGAAGAAGTCGGCGAGAAAAGTCGATACGAAAATCCGGTGTGAAAGAGGCGAGAATAGCTTGATTAGACTGCAATGAATCGTAAATCAGAACCTGAGAGATCGCCATTGATTGTTGAGAATGAGTGAAGGCAGTGGCAATAGGGTCGGCTTCGATGAAATCTAGAGGCGGCGGCGATCGGCTGCAGAGGGGGAACTCAGCAAATCCAGTTAGAAATAGAAAAACACCCTACTCCGCTTGTAAGGAAACTTGAATCCACTTTAGGACGATTGCTTTTGTGTTTAGAAGATGGTGGATGAATACCGAAATCAGTGGGATCTAGGCGAAAGAGGAAGGCGGCGGCAGAAACTCGCTGCGGGTGCCCTAGTTTCGGGCGAATAGAGGTTGAAATTCTAGTGAACCCGCCCGGGTTCACTCGCCCATGATGTTTACTATGGTCGGGTGGAAACAACAGAAGCACGGGTGAACCTGCTGGGGTTCACCGACCCGTGAAGCATTCTGAAAAATTTCTGGTTTTCGGAATCGTGGTGAACCCCGTGGGGTTCACCTTCCTGTGAAGCTCACTGGATGGATTCTGCATAGAAAGAATACTGGTGAACCCCGTGGGATTCACCAAGCCGTGAAGTCCTCTGGTTACAAAGCTTGGGCGCACTGTACAGTACACATCTGTTGGTGTATATGCCCTAGGACCTAGCTTTGGTCAACTTATGTACTACTTGACATTGATATTTATATATCATTCTGGCATTGTCGTTATCATTGTCTGTCTACACCTGCGATTGTGTACTTACATGATAATGTCCCTGGAGACAGATTGGATCTGTGCTCAAATAATCATCCCCAGTCAATGTACCTTAGTAGATATGGGACAACTATGGTACTTGTAAAACTGGTATGTGGGCTGGTTAGGCCACGGGGTGCTAACGCAGACACATGGGTATATTATGGGAGGATATAATGGATAGACCCGCTATGAGGCTATGACTTGGTGTCATGAGTTATCCTCATAAGTGACAGGAGATGCATTGATCCCTTGACTTGAGGTCATTGATCATTCTATATGGTTAGAGACTTGCTTTGATGCAACCTAACACCTTGCCGTAGTTGGAAGGTCATAAAGGTTGTCATTGAGCGTGTCACGACCCATATGAGAAGGTCAATGGACAGACATAGGATTTGCCCCTTCCTTTGGGAAGCTTGATATCCATGGAGCTCCTCTATGGTTCTATGACTAAAAGTGTATGGCCATACCCAGGTAAGAACCTGATTTAGTCATAGCCATGTGATTGGGTGAAAACAAGTGGTGACACACTTGTCCAATCGGATATCAGTTCGGCAAAGAGACTGTAATGCATCTGTACCTAGTTGCGATGATGGGGATGTCGATGTCGATATCCATTCCAATGACCTGGGTAGCAGCGATGCACTGCTAGGTGCCACTCACTGCTTGTGGTGACCTTTGGTCAGCACTGCCAGCGTCAGAGGAACCTACAGGGTCGCACAGCTTGATACTTGAGTTCTCGTATTGATCGGGAAGCCTTATGATCGAGTTATTGGATAACTCAGATCTTATTGGGAGATTTCATCAGCGCCAATGGGCCTGATGAGATGGAAGAATATTATTGGAGCCAAACTTCATTTTTGGCAGGTTGACCCGTATTTGACCATGGTTGGTCACATTTGAATTAGGGTTGCATTGGATTGGATCCAAGTGCTTAATCAACCCATATAATGGAGTTTGGGCTAGCTCATTATCCAATGAGACCCAATAACAAGTTCTCATGAAGAGATGAGAGGCTAAAAGGGTATAATGGGGAGAGACCCAACCCATTGGCGCCTAAGGGGCATAATGGGGTTAGGGTGGCAAAATTGCTTCATTAAGGAAGCAATTGGCGCTTAGCCCTCTTCCATTGATGGAATGCATGCCTTTAAGGCATTGCTTGGGGCGCAAGGCAAGGCCTTGGCGCACAAGGAAGGCGTGGAGCTTAATGAGGAAAGGTTGAATGAGAATTAAGGAAATGTCTTGGAGACTTTCCTTATCTCAAACCTCCTCATCCTAGCCCTACACTTGTCTTGATCCTAGCCCATACCCTAACCGCCTCTTGCCCTATAAATGAGACCCTAATCGCCCCCTCATAATGATGATCAACTCTTGAAGGCGTGAATACAAGAGGAGGGGCGAAACCAAAGGTTTGAAGGGCGACAACTTCAAGAAGTGGCGCATCTTCTTCTTCCATCAAACCTTAGCCGCAAGCTTCATCCTTTCTTCCTCCTTTGGCGCAAGAGACTTGAAGGCTTGGCGGCATTCTCCTTATTCCTCTCTTCTTCATCAATTGGCGCTTCTACCTTGGAGGTGGCGCAAGTACTGAAGAGGGAGCACAAGGCTTGGATCTTCTTCCCGAGGCTAGCACCGGGCGAGGAAGAAGAGAACTCAAGAGATCCGTGTGTGTGAGACTGCAGAGGGCGGACACTTGGACACCTACATCGGCATCGCTCTCTTCTTTGCTCTAAGGTATTTCCTAACTCATCGTGTCGACTCCCTTGCATGCGATCTTCACTGGGTTTTTGGGACCGGCCTGTTTCAAGGACATTCTTCCGCTGTGCAAATATGTATGTCCATGACTCTAAAAAATTGTAAAATGTCCCCGGGGTTTCCCAACAGTGGTATCAGAGCGACTTGCAAGCCTCGAACGATGTTTTATGCTTTTCTTTCATGCTCACATGCCATATCTCTATTTTCGTAAATAGCATGATGCATGGCAATCAATTTTTCTAAAAGTAGAAAAATTAGGGTTTCTTGTTTCTATCATCCTCTCAATCTCTTTTGGATGTTTGGACTATTTTTCTTGTTTGATTTAAAGATCAAAGGCGCACGTAATTTTGTCAAGTAGGACGGGCATTGTGTCTCTGGACTGGCCAGGTCTCTTGATATGACAAAATTGCCAGCCGAAAGGATCTCTGAAATCATCTTGAAAAATAAATCGCAATTAACCAAAAGATTTGTTAGAAGAAGATGAGAAGAAGAGACTAGTTTTATGAAAAAGTAAAATTTCTAATTTTATGTTTTTCATGAGCATGTAGAATTGCATGAGTAAATACCTTGATTGTGCATGATGTTGTGATCATTAGTCAAGCCACCTTTGCATGCCTGTGATGTATCCTTGTGAGGCCTGCGTGCCGCTTTTCCTTTTGCAAAGAAGAAGATTAGGGTGGTGCATGCATCGAATGAAGAGGCGCAACAAGCTTGCATGGTGGCGCAAGTTGGGCATGGCCGAACCCTTGGGTTTGTGTGCTAGCTAACTTGGCTTCTTGCATGGTGGCGCATCCTCCACAAAGAAAGACCATGGAATTGGCCGAACCTTTGGGGTCTACCCTTAGGGTTTGTGAGCTAAACCATGTGGGAAGGACCTTGGAGCCGACCTTGAGGACTAAGATAGAGGGCGGCTAGGCTAGGTCTATTTTAGGGGCTTGAGTCCTATGTCAAGAGTTGAATCTCCTTAGGCATGAGTTGATTCAATATCTTGAAAGGGCTTTGATCACATCATCATTTACTGCTTTCCCTATCTGATAAAAGCATGCCTGAAATGTTTTATCATTATGTTATCACTATAGGAGAGCATGCCTGTATTGTTAGACATAAGATAAAACGTAGGATGATGAGACTTAAAAACCCTCAAAGAAATATCAAGTCTAGTAGCCTTCTAACGCGTAGCCCTCACTAAGCTATCGATTAGTGGAGTTGTGAATTGTTTCCCACCCTCGTGGGACACACCCACTTATCTTTAGAAAGTGCGTGGTGACAATGATTTCCCCAGTCCAGTTTTAACCTGGACGTGCCTTCGCAAGGAAACTCGTTGGCCCTGGGCATAACGGTTAGGAATGGACTTGACTAGAAATTCACATGTGCTGGGCACATGGTGAAATTCTAGAGGCATCGTTGAAAGGTTAGGGTTTCATGTTGTATCCAGCCTTCGCTGGACATGAAACGCCTAGACTATTTCAATAAAGGGAGTTGCTTGGAGCAACCGGCCGGCGCGCCCACCTTGTGAAGCATGGGTCACTTTGTGCATCTCATCCCACCCTCGTGGGACGCGAAGCCTCATGCGAAATAAGGATCCCATCTCACTAGGAAGTCTTAAACTTCCGGATTGACTTTGTGGGTTGTCAATTCGAATCAAAATAGTGGGAGCCATAATCATTTAAAACAAGTCCAATTTAAATGATTCAAAGTAGTACTAATCTGCTGTTTCTTGGGTGTTATAGAACAATGGCTACGAACACTGGCGGATTGTCACTGCGATCTATCCTGGACAAGGATAAGTTAGTTGGAACTAACTTTATGGACTGGCATCGGAATTTGAGGATAGTCCTCAAGCTTGAAAAGAAGCTGTATGTCCTGGAACAGCCTCTTCCTGCGGCTCCTCCGCCTAATGCCCGAACGGTAGAAAGAGATGCTTATAGGAAGCATCAGGATGACTCTTTGGAGGTTGCATGTCTCATGCTAGCCAGCATGGCACCTGAATTGCAGGTGCAGTATGAGGAGCAGAACGCTTTTCAGATGATCACTCGTCTGAAACAGATGTTCGAGGCTCAGGCTAGAACTGAGAGATTTGACACTGCCAAAGCAGTCTTTCGGTGCAAGTTGTCTGAGGGTGCACCAGTGAGACCCCATGTTCTCAAACTCATTGGGAATGTGGATCATCTCAGGAAACTGGGACATGCCATAGACAACGAGCTGGTTGTGGATCTTATTCTACATTCCCTGCCCCCTAGCTTCAGTCCGTTTATCATTAATTTCAACATGAACCGGATTGAGTGCACACGGGAGGAATTGATGAATATGCTCCAAACAGATGAGCGCGAGATGGGTAAGACCAAACCCAATTCTGTTCTTTTGGTCCCTGCGACCAAGAAGATAAAGAAGAAGGGTAAGGCACGTGCTAAGGGCAGTGCCAAAGGTCCTACCAAGGCACTGAAAAAAAGGGCGAAGAAGTCAAAGGACCAGAGGTGTTTCCACTGTGGCGAGCAGGGTCACTGGAGAAGGGACTGCAGGCAGCTTCAGAATGAGGAGAAGAAAGGCTTGGCCTTAACTTCTAGCTCAGGTATTTATGTTACAGAAGTCAATCTTTCTACTTCTATGTCATGGGTATTGGATACCGCATGTGGAGCTCATATTTGTACAAATATGCAGGGGCTCAAGAAAAGTAGAACGGTGAAGCCTGGAGAGATAGACCTACGAGTTGGAAATGGGGCACAGGTTGCTGCTGTTGCTGTAGGCGTTTTGACTCTCTCCTTGCCTTCTGGACTTCACTTAGAACTAGATAATTGCTTCTATGTACCTTCTCTTACCAAGAACATTATATCCATTCCTTGCTTAGCAAGGAAGGGCTTTAAATTTGAAATAAATAAGAACTCCTGTTCTTTTTCATTTGTAAACATGTTCTATGGGAAGGGTACTTTATGCAATGGTCTGTATATCTTGGATATGGAAAGTTCTATTTGTAACATAAGTAATAAAAGGACCAAACTGAGTGGTTTAGTTGGTGCTTTCCTATGGCACTGTCGATTGGCCCATATAAACAAGAATCGCATCCAACAACTCCATGCAAATGGATTGTTAGATTCAAGTTCCTTGGAGGAATTTGATACTTGTGAACCTTGTTTATTAGGGAAAATGACAAAAGCGCCCTTCACCAAGATTGGTGAGAGGACAGGAGGTTTATTGGATCTCATACATACTGATGTGTGTGGGCCTTTCAATAAACAAGCCAGAGGAGGGTACAACTACTTCATTACCTTCACTGATGACTTCAGTAGGTATGGTTATGTCTACCTAATAAGACATAAGTCTGAATCCTTTGAGAAATTCAAGGAGTTCAAGAATGAAGTAGAGAACCAGCTTGGAAGATCCATTAAAGCTCTTCGATCAGATCGAGGTGGAGAATACCTGAGCGGTGAGTTCTTTGACTATCTGAAGGAGTGTGGGATCGTATCCCAACTCACTCCTCCTGGAACACCTCAATGGAATGGTGTATCTGAGAGGAGAAATCGAACTTTATTGGATATGGTTCGATCTATGATGAGTCATGCAACTCTACCTCCCTCATTCTAGGGGCATGCACTAGAGACAGCTTCTCTGATACTGAATAACGTTCCATCTAAGAGTGTCTCCAAAATACCATACATGGTATGGACTGGGAGATGCCCTAATCTCACTTTTATCAGAATCTGGGGATGTGAGGCTTATGTCAAACGTCAGGATTCTAGCAAGCTAGAACCTAGATCTGATAAGTGTGTGTTTGTGGGGTATCCTAAGGAAACTAGAGGATACTACTTCTATGTCCCAGCCGAGAACAAAGTTTTTGTTGCTCGGGGAGCTGTCTTTCTGGAGAAAGAATTTCTCATGAAAGAAGTTAGTGGGAGGAAATTTGACTTGGATGAGGTCCAAGTTCAACCACAAGATATAGAGATGGAATCTGAGCCACCTGCACCGGTTGTTGGACAACCAGAGGCTCAGACACAGGTCCCACGTAGATCTGGGAGGATTCGTCGTGCACCTGAGAGGTATGGGTCGCTGCCGACCCAACACGATGGAATCTTCATCATTGAGGATGAACCCAGGACCTACGATGAGGCGGTCAGTGGACCGGACTCCGAGAAATGGCTTGACGCCATGCGATCCGAGATGGATTCCATGTCAGCTAACCAAGTCTGGGATTTGGTTGAGCCGCCTGATGGGGTAACACCCATTGGATGCAAATGGGTTTTCAAGAAGAAAACAGACATGGATGGCAACATAGTTACCTATAAAGGTAGATTGGTGGCTAAAGGATTTAAACAAGTCCACGGGGTGGACTATGATGAAACCTTCTCGCCAGTTGCCATGATTAAATCCATTCGGATTCTACTTGCAATAGCTGCATATCATAACTATGAGATATGGCAGATGGATGTGAAAATAGCGTTCCTTAACGGGAAGCTGACTGAGGATGTGTATATGTCACAACCTGATGGTTTCATCCATCCTGCAGAGGCTAGTAAAATCTGCAGGCTAAAGAGATCCATTTATGGATTAAAGCAAGCATCTCGAAGTTGGAATCTTCGATTTGATGAAGCCGTGAGAGATTATGGCTTTATCAAAAGCGAAGATGACGCCTGTGTATACAGAAAATTCAGTGGGAGCTTGGTAATTTTTCTGGTCTTGTATGTCGATGACATACTGCTCATCGGAAACGACATCCCTAGTCTTCAAGCTGTGAAGACATGGTTGGGGAAGTGTTTCGAGATGAAAGACTTAGGGGAGGCCGCCTATATTCTAGGCGTGAGGATCTACCGGGATAGATCCAAGAGACTCTTAGCCCTTAGTCAGAGTACTTACATTGATAAGGTACTGGAGAGGTTCTACATGGAGCAATCCAAGAAAGGATACCTTCCAGTGAGACATGGACTTACTCTTTCAAATAGCCAGTGTCCTACAACACAGGCTGAGAGGGATGACATGAGTCGAATTCCTTATGCTTCGGCAGTAGGATCGATCATGTATGCAATGTTGTGTACTAGACCAGATGTGGCATATGCTGTGAGCATAACCAGCCGATACCAATCCAATCCTGGTCTGCAGCACTGGGTGGCTGTAAAGAACATCCTAAAGTATCTGAGAAGAACTAAGGATCTGTTCTTGGTCTATGGGGGACAAGAAGAGCTCAGTATACAGGGCTACACTGATGCTTCGTTCCAGTCTGACCCTGACGACTTTTGATCGCAAGCCGGCTATGTGTTCAAGTTAAATGGAGGCGCTGTATGCTGGAAGAGCTTCAAGCAATCTACCATAGCAGATTCTACAACCGAAGCTGAGTATGTAGCTGCTTCTGAGGCAGCCAAGGAAGCTGTTTGGATAAGAAAGTTCTTATGTGATCTTCAAGTGGTACCTAGTGCAATGGACCCCATTGAACTCTACTGTGACAACAATGGAGCAATTGCACAAGCTAAGGAACCACGGTCTCATCAAAGATCCAAACACATACTCAGAAGATTTCACCTGATCAGAGAGATCATAGACAGAGGTGATGTCAAGATTAGCAGAGTAGACACAGATAACAATCTAGCAGACCCATTGACCAAGGCTTTGGCGCAGCAGAAGCATGATGGTCACGCTAGAGATATGGGGTTGAGATTGCTCAACTTCTAGGTCTTAGTGCAAGTGGAAGATTGTTGGTGTATATGCCCTAGGACCTAGCTTTGGTCAACTTATGTACTACTTGACATTGATATTTATATATCATTCTGGCATTGTCGTTATCATTGTCTGTCTACACCTGCGATTGTGTACTTACATGATAATGTCCCTGGAGACAGATTGGATCTGTGCTCAAATAATCATCCCCAGTCAATGTACCTTAGTAGATATGGGACAACTATGGTACTTGTAAAACTGGTATGTGGGCTGGTTAGGCACGGGGTGCTAACGCAGACACATGGGTATATTATGGGAGGATATACTGGATAGACCCGCTATGAGGCTATGACTTGGTGTCATGAGTTATCCTCATAAGTGACAGGAGATGCATTGATCCCTTGACTTGAGGTCATTGATCATTCTATATGGTTAGAGACTTGCTTTGATGCAACCTAACACCTTGCCGTAGTTGGAAGGTCATAAAGTTGTCATTGAGCGTGTCACGACCCATATGAGAAGGTCAATGGACAGACATAGGATTTGCCCCTTCCTTTGGGAAGCTTGATATCCATGGAGCTCCTCTATGGTTCTATGACTGAAAGTGTATGGCCATACCCAGGTAAGAACCTGATTTAGTCATAGCCATGTGATTGGGTGAAAACAAGTGGTGACACACTTGTCCAATCGGATATCAGTTCGGCAAAGAGACTGTAATGCATCTGTACCTAGTTGCGATGATGGGGATGTCGATGTCGATATCCATTCCAATGACCTGGGTAGCAGCGATGCACTGCTAGGTGCCACTCACTGCTTGTGGTGACCTTTGGTCAGCACTGCCAGCGTCAGAGGAACCTACAGGGTCGCACACCTTGATACTTGAGTTCTCGTATTGATCGGGAAGCCTTATGATCGAGTTATTGGATAACTCGGATCTTATTGGGAGATTTCATCAACGCCAATGGGCCTGATGAGATGGAAGAATATTATTGGAGCCAAACTTCATTTTTGGCAGGTTGACCCGTATTTGACCATGGTGGGTCACATTTGAATTAGGGTTGCATTGGATTGGATCCAAGTGCTTAATCAACCCATATAATGGAGTTTGGGCTAGCTCATTATCCAATGAGACCCAATAACAAGTTCTCATGAAGAGATGAGAGGCTAAAAGGGTATAATGGGGAGATACCCAACCCATTGGCGCCTAAGGGGCATAATGGGGTTAGGGTGGCAAAATTGCTTCATTAAGGAAGCAATTGGCGCCTAGCCCTCTTCCATTGATGGAATGCATGCCTTTAAGGCATTGCTTGGGGGCGCAAGGCAAGGCCTTGGCGCACAAGGAAGGCGTGGAGCTTAATGAGGAAAGGTTGAATGAGAATTAAGGAAATGTCTTGGAGACTTTCCTTATCTCAAACCTCCTCATCCTAGCCCTACACTTGTCTTGATCCTAGCCCATACCCTATGTAAGATCCAAGGATCTTAAGTCCTGGTAAGCATTATTGTTGAATTAAATAAAATTATTGACTGTGATATTTTATTAGGATTCAAGTAAAATTTATTGATTGTTAGTTATTTGATTTGTGATTGGTTGTCAATTTATTGTAAATTAATTAGAGGTTATTTGTTTGATTATTGGCTGTTAATTTATGATAAATTATTATTAGTTGTTCATGATAAATTAATTAGGATTTATGGGTTGTAAGTTGTAAGTTAATTAATTTGAAATTATTGGTTAATTAATTAGATCTTATTGGTTAATTAAATCCTTATTGGATGTTAATTAAATCCTTAATGGATTTCGTTAAGTGAAGGGTTAGTGGATGTTAAATTAATTAGTTAACTAACTTATTGGATATTGGTTTAACTCTTATTGGACTTTCACTTAAACTAAGGGATTATTGGGTTAATGGGTTAGACCCTTTTGAATTAATTGGTTAGAGGGTTAAACATTAAAAACCGAAACTTAAGTGGGTAATTTCGGTTAGGGTGGAGACTTTGGCGATTTTTTTTGGCTTGAAGAAAACTTGGGCGACGGCTAAGGAGGAGTGGGCGATTCTTGGAGGCGAAAATTTCTTCTTCCTCTTCCTTTTCTTCCTTTGGCCGGCATCTTGGTGTTGGAGGTGTTCCTTGTCAATTGTTGGCGTCTTCCTAGGAGCATTCCAAGGTCTTAGACGAATTCTTGTGGAAGTTTTCACCTTGGTATTTTCGGTTTAGGAGGTGAGTGGAATGTCTTATTTGATCTATTAGTTTGGTTGCGTTTGTGAATTGATACAATTGAATTATTGGAATTTTTATCATGTTAAAACCGAAACTCAAGATGTATTTTTCATGTGAACCAAATTCAAGATGTTCTTCATGGGAACCGAATCTTTGATAATTACTCATGATAATCCGAAATTTTGATGATTTTCCTTATGAAATCCGAAAGTTGATAACATGAAATTTAAGGTATTTTATAGGAATTTTGGTAGCCTTAAATCATTGAATTTTGGGTATGAAGTTCTTGTTAATTATGGTTAAACCGAAATTGATGTTTGTAGTTAACATGAAAACCGAAATCTTGATGTTCTTGATAATTGTTTATGAAAACCGAAATTGATGTTTGTAATTAACATGAAAACCGAAACCTTGATGACCTTGATAATGGTCTATGAAAACCGAATTTTGGTATTTGTAGTTAATATGTTACATGTGGTAATTTGTAAAGTAATTTATGTGAATACATGTTTTAGTTTTGTTAATTTTATGGATAGTTTGTATGATCTCATGTTTTGGTTTTATGTTAATTTTTATGGATGCTTGTTAACTGAATTATTGAGAAATTGTTTGAGAAAACTTGAGTGATAACATAGCAAAATTTGATTAAACTTATCAGCATGAAATCTAAGGACTACACTATATCATGTGATATTCGAATATGAAATATTATGTATTTATTATGTGATTTGTGGGTCATGTGAATTTTTAACAATATATGTGATCTTGTGAATTTTGAACAATATGTGTGATTATGTGAATTTGGAAAAAAAAAAATTATAGGTTATGTGAATTTGGAAAATTATGTGATTATGTGATGGTTAGGACTAAGGCTAGGTGTAACTATGAACTCAAGGGGATAGTCCTTATGTGTTAAGTTAAGGGTTTGAATTTCAGCCCTGTATTGTGATATGTGAGGAGGTTGATGTTCAGCCTGCCTATTATGATTATTGTGATGGGGGTTGATGTTCAGCCTGCCCGATGTGATTTTTGTGATGACTATCCTAGAGTCTAGTTGACACTTAGGAGTCCACCTTTGTGAAATATGTTCACCTATGTGAAATATGAAATAAGATGTGTCTGTTGTCCAGTAGGAACCTTTTGGGAGAACGGGATTTGACCCAAAGTGCCATGTCTTGGTCAGACAGGGGCCACCTCTTGATGTCATTTCTCTTTTATGTGATGGAGTAATATAAGACCCAAAGTGCCATGTCTTGATCAGACAGGGGCCACCTCTTGATGTCGTTACTCTTTATGTGATGGGGTGATATAAGACCCAAAGTGCCATGTCTTGATCAGACAGGGGCCACCTCTTGATGTCGTCACTCTGATGTGTTATGGGGTGAGGGACCAAAGTGCCACGTCGTGACCTGGCGGGGGCCACCTCTTGATTCTACTCACTATCCATGTTTATGTGTTGCATGCGGCTCCCAGTGCTTTGGCCAAGCCGGGTTAGACCATATTGGTCACTACTGAATATGCTGGACAACTAGGTTGATTATGTATTGGTGTGTTTAGTGGTTTAGAGTATAACTCTAGAACCTGAGTTTGTGAACCTAAGTTATATGTGTTTAGTTGGTTTAAAATATATGTGTTTAATTGGGTTAGAGTAAAACTCTAGAACCTGAGTTTGTGAACATGAGTTTGTTATATGCTAGTGTGTACATCTGACAGTATATATGATTTCTGTTTCTTTATTTTGTTATATGTTGACATATGTTCATGTTAAAGATTTTTAAAATAATCTGCCTATATTTTTGAGTGTATGTTATGGATGGTCGATTTAGACTATCCACTCACTGGGCTGTGTAGCTCACCCCTCATTATTTTCAGGTATAGAGCAGGGGCGCAGTTAGCATGATATTGATGTTGTGATTTATGCTTATAATGCCGATTGTGGACCTATGTTTATGCTTAATTAATTTGAGGCCGGCTGTGGCCGAATATGAATTTTATGAACTATGTGAACCATGTGATGTGAACCATATGAACTATGTGAATTTGTGTTGCCAGATTATGGCAGTCTTGTGAATTTGATTTTTGTGTCACCGCGGGCTTCAGCCTGGTTTCGGTGTTTGGTATGGGTTTATAAAATCGATTTTGTGATTTTGTTTTGATTTTCGGCTTGTTGTACATCCTGTGAAATCGGTTTTGATACAACTGTGACTTGCATATGTCTAGTGCAAGTATTGCGTGGTGGCAGGTACCTTTATGGATTTTATGAATTTGAATCGGTTTTGATATAACTGTAACTTGCATATGTCTAGTGCAAGTATTGCGTGGTGGCAGGTACCCTTATGAGATTTATGAGATTTATGAGATTTATGAGATTTATGAGATTCGAGTTTTATGAATTGTGTTTCAAGGATTTTATATGATATGAATTACGAAAATTTTTCAGATCGTGTTTTTCTTCTTGAACTCGGTTTTACCTAGCATATGATCGATCTTATATGAAACATCCTGTTTCTTTTATGAAATGAGCCATTTGTTTGGGGTTAAGAATGTGGGATGTTACAGAATGGTATCAGAGCAGTTCGCTAGCTAAAACTTAGTTTGGGGGAAAACATGTTTGTGTATTGCTAGACACCGGATAGGTTTATGTTTGTTTTCCTGACTGTGGTATGTGTGTGTCACAAGCGCTATGCCTCGCTTGTGAGTGAATTCCAGAAACTGGGTCCCAACTTTGTTTATGGGGGCTCAGAATCCAGTACTGCTGAGAACTGGCAGTTGTGCTTGGAAAAGATTTTCCAAGTCATGCGCTGCTCAGATGAGGATAAGTTATGTCTGACCACCTATATGATGCGTAGTGACGCAGATGAGTGGTGGAAAGGCGTGGTGAGACTTGCCGAAGAAAGACATGAGACTGTAGATTGGCCTTACTTCTTGTCTCGATTTAACAAGAAGTACTTCCCAGATAGTTTGGTAGAGGACCGAGAGGTGGCATTTATTCACCTGGAGCAGGGTGATATGAATGTGGACCAGTATGAATTACAGTTAACGAAATTGGGAAAGTATGCTCCTCATCTGATAAACACTAAAAAGAGGAGAGCTACCAAGTTTCTCAGAGGTCTCAGATGGGACATTAGAGAGCAGGTTGGTGCTCAACATTTGGAGACCTATGTTGAGACTGTTGGGCGAGCACGCACCATTGAGAGGTATATATCTGAGAGGAGTTCTCATGTTGCCGTGGCAGTGGTTCCTGCAGCTGAGGCGGCGGTTCCTCAGTATGGCAGTGGCGGCAAGGGTAAGAAGTACCCTAAACATAAGGACTACAAAAAGAGCAGGTATAAGCCTTACTCTTACAAGGCACCGCAGCAGTCCAGGGATACACCGCAGCAGTTCAGGGATGCCAGGGATGTAAGAAACGGTATCACAGAGGACCGGACTTGTAGTTATTGTGGGCTCAAGGGACATCTAGTGAAAGACTGCCATAAGAAGAATGGTGTATGTTTCAGGTGTAAGAAACCAGGACACATGGCTAAGGACTGCAAAGAACCTGAGATGCAACCTAGAGGCGCAGATAAGCCTACAGTCCAGACTAGAGTGTATGCTGTGGCTGAGAAGGATACACGAGCTTCCCGATCCGTCGTGGAAGGTACTTTATTCGTATTTGATCAGTTAGCCCGCATATTATTTGACCCTGGTGCAAATTTATCTTTTGTATCTGTTAAGTTTGCTGCATGTTTACCTGTTGTACCTAAGATGCTAGATTATGTTGTGTCTGTGAGTACTCCCTTAGGAAAATCATTATCTACAGATACTGTTTGTGCTGACTGTGTAGTACATGTAGAGAGTTATGAGTTTCTGGTAGATCTAATCCTCCTAGACATGCAAGACTATGATGTCATTCTAGGTATGGACTGGTTGTCTTCGCATCATGCCTCTGTGGATTGCTTTGAGAAAGTGATCACTTTGAATATGCTTGATGGGAATCGGATTTTTGTGAGAGGTCTAGTGTCAGACCAAGGACCACATGTGATATCTTTCCTGCAGGCCAGGAAGTTACTTGCTAGTGGGTGCAAGGGTTATCTTGCACATGTTAAGGTGCAGGATGATTCTACTTCTGATCTGACTCAGATGGCGGTGGTGAAAGAATTTCCTGATGTGTTCTCTGAAGAATTTTCAGGCTTGCCACCAATTAGAGAAGTGGAGTTTGGCATTGAGTTGGCGCCAGGTACGGCACCTATCTCCAGAGCTCCTTATCGTATGGCTACTTCAGAGTTGGCCGAGCTTAAGAAACAACTGGAGGAATTGTTAGAGAAAGGGTATATTCGGCCTAGTGCTTCACCTTGGGGAGCGCCAGTGCTATTTGTGAAGAAGAAAGATGGAAGCCTGAGGATGTGTATAGACTACAGGCAGCTTAACCAAGTGACTATCAAGAATAAGTATCCTCTTCCCAGAATTGATGATCTGTTTGATCAATTACAGGGAGCTACAGTGTTCTCTAAGATTGATCTGAGATCAGGGTATTATCAGCTTAGAGTCAAGGATGAGGATATATTTAAGACTGCTTTCAGGACCAGGTATGGGCATTTTGAATTTTTAGTTATGCCTTTTGGACTGACGAATGCACCTGCTGTCTTCATGGATTTGATGAACAGGGTATTCCATGAGTTGCTTGACTCTTGTGTGGTGGTCTTTATAGACGATATATTGGTGTACTCTCAGACTACCTCAGATCATGTCAGTGATTTGCGCAGAGTATTGGAGATCTTGAGGAAGAACCGATTATATGCCAAGGCTAGTAAGTGTGAATTCTGGCTGGAAAAGATTAGTTTCCTTGGGCATGTGATTTCTGGTCAAGGGGTGTCTGTGGATCCAGTTAAAGTGCAAGCTATCCTTAATTGGGGAAGACCGACTAGTGCTACTGAGATCAGGAGTTTTCTGGGTTTGGCAGGTTACTACCGGCGATTTGTTGAGGGATTCTCCAAGCTGGCGGGTCCTTTAACTAAATTAACCAGAAAGGAAGCTAAGTTTATTTGGGATGATAAGTGTGAAGAGAGTTTTCAAGAGCTGAAAAGGAGATTGACTAGTACACCGATCCTCATTATTCCTAGTGATGGGGAAAGGTTTACTGTTTATACAGATGCTTCTGGCAAAGGGTTGGGTTGTGTCTTGATGCAGAAGGGTTCTGTAGTAGCCTATGCTTCGAGACAACTGAAGGAGTATGAATTGAATGTTGGGGTATGCCCTTAAGGCTAATGTTTGAGGCCTGTGGGAATGTATCTGTATCATGTAATAAACTCTTAAGTTTATAAAGGCATGGTTGTTATTCAGTTAGCTACATTGTCTGCTGCAATATATGTTCTTCTGAATAATGTCTCAAAGCTGTTCAGCTGGGCTGACAAGCTATTATGTCCTTAGTCGATATATCTTGGTGAACATGAGACAGCCTTGATATGGTTAAGACTAATATGTGTTCTAATCTTATAGGATGCTTCGAGCATGGAATAAGATGTAGACTCATGGGTACATTGGATGTACTGGACAGACCCTACGAGGATGTTCAATTGTTTGTCACAATGTGAATATTCCTTGGATATGACAAGTGGCACATTTCCTCTGACTTGAGATCACTTGTGTTTTCTAAATGATGATTGTCATTGTTTTGAGGTAGTTCAATATCATTTGAAACATAATGATTATAGACTATCTTGGATGGTGAGCTTGAGTCAGGTTAGAGCACTAGTGATAGACATAGGATTGCCGTCTCCTTATTGAAGGAGTGTGATGTTCTAAAGGGGCCCCCTGGATGAGATGATTGAGAGAGTGTATGGCCATACCCAGGTGACAGTGTTCATCTGATCTAATCATGCTCATCATATTGGAGCTACAAGCTTGACAGGCTTGTCCAATAAGAACATCCAGTGGCAAAGGAAATATGTATGCTTTGTGAATTGATTCACACTTGTGCTGTTTTTGGGTGAAGTCTTGGAAGACTCTTTCCTTTATATCGGGAGACAGTGATGTGTTGCTAGATACCCCTCACTGGTCGTGATAACGTGAGTTATCGTTACCGACATTTAAAGGAAACCCTCAGGGTCGCACAATTTGATGATATGGCTTACTTAAGTCAGATCGTGTGGACTGAATTGTTTGGGTTCAGTTTAATGGGATTAAATCTCTGATTGTGAGTGAGATCTGGTCTGATCATGTTTGATTGATTAGGGCTTGAGATCGGTAAGCTTCGATCGAGAGAATGAATGCTAGATCAGTCAGATCAGAAGCATTGAGAGATTGACGGTCAGATTGAGAGCCTTAGGGTTTATTTTGATCTGCACTCATTTCTTGGTTTATTTGGTTAGCGGACCAAATCGCTTTGAACCAGCTCTTGAATGAGCGCATGGTTCAATGCTGATGTGGCATTTGCGATTGGGGTGAATCCTAAGATCGCACGTAGAGATGTGGCATGCTATTTTTGGATAGCACCTCTCGAACGTTGCCATGATCTCACGTCGCTTCTCTTTGGTCTCTTCACGCTTTTCTCGCCTCTTGGGGTTGGCTTGGAAGTGGCATTCTCGTGTGGAGAAAGTCCAAGGCGACAAGAGAAAAACGCCAAGAAGAAATCTCTCCTTTCCCTTTGCAATCGATCAAAGACACTCTTGGAGCCTTGCTAGCACAAGGAGCACCAAGATAGTAAGCGCTTCCTCATCTTGTGTGCGCGTCCTAAGGAGGAGATCTTCGTTGCTCTCTTAGATCCAAGGCGTCATCTTCAAATGGCATTGGTATGAATCGCATCTTTCATTCAATCATAGTTTTAAGTTGATCATTCAATCATACATGCGATCCTTAACCCTACTTCCGCTCATGCAAAGTTTTAAAGTGCATGGTATTAGGGTTTGCGCTCCCCCTAGAAGGGGACCCCCCGCTATAAGGGGTACTCACAATTGGTATCAGAGCCTGCGTTATGATGTATGTTTGTTATGATTGCTTCTTTGTGATCCATGTTTACGCATCCTATGAATAGATCTAATAACATGCGGTAAACTACATGCTAGCTTAAGGTCTTTGATGTATGTTTATGTGTTACGCATGTATGATGCCTTGGCGCTTGCTTTAGAGTTTTTATCAAAAAACTTATATCTCTTGCGCGTATCACCTTAGATCTAAGCCGCCTACTGTAAACCCTTAGACGGGTTATTAGGGTTGAAGTCACCCCCTAGGTTAGATCCAGAATGTCTGATCAGATCATCTGACAACCTGAATGGGTCGATCAGATAGCACCTTGGCGCAAGCCTATGGTGGCTATAGGTCGACTGCAGACAGGTGTGTAGCGATGTCTGATTGTGACGATTAATGAACGCACCTGAGTTAGGCCCGGGGTCACGCCCGTTTGCCAGACCTCAGTGTGGTTGTTCAGCCCTGGCGCATGCATAGTTGACCTTATGGTCGACGCAAGTCAGTTAGGACTTGGTGCATGCAAGGGCAGTGGATCTGACTAGGTTGGATGAGTGGATCCCTAGTAATGGACCGTTGTAAGGTTGTAGGGGAAATAAGGAAAAATTAAAATTGATCCTATGGGGTTTTCGAAAATTTTAATTTTTATGGATCACGTGGTTCTTGATTGATGCATATCTTTGTCTATTTAGTCTTATGTGGGCTGCCCATATTAATTGTGTGCTGTGCTGGGGCCTGCGTGCCTGTATTAAAATTGTAAATTAATTATTGTGATCTGCGCATCACTGTGTTTTAATTTATAAATGTAAGTGACCTGCGTGTCACTCTTGTCTAGATAGTTAAATTTGTAATTTAATTAGACAAGAGCACAGTGCACACTTGGCAGAGGCGCATGCAGCAAGTGGCTGGACCAGGTGGGAGGTCTAGGGTTCGACCCTAGGACCAGGCGCATTTTCCCTGGTGGGCGCACCTGTGCTGTAATTGGCGCTTGGGCCCAGGTTTGGGCCAGATGAGCAGCAAAAGACCCATGAAGAGCAAATGAAGACTGAAGTTAGGTTAAGGTCTTCTAGGGCTATGGGCTTTTACCACATAAGATACATGCTTTCTTTTATTGCTTAATATTAGAATTGCATGATTAAATTATCTTCTGCTATCACCATAGGAATTGCATGATAGGCAAGAAGATAAAAGACCGTTAAAATCCAACGCTTAAATATCAAGCTCGTAAGCCTTCTGACGCGAAACCTCACTGTTCTGATTATCGTTGGAGCCGTGTTGTACCCACTCAGTGGGCACGTCCATCTATCTTCAGACGGTGCGGGATTACACCTGCGTGTTACAGAGTAGGGATTTATCCCTTCTCGTTGCTCAGCATAGCACGTGGTGGTCCAGGGAGTAGGTCGGGTCAGCTTGACCATGTAGGCTACATATGTGGCGCATATGGTAGCACATGGAGGCAGCCATCTGTGGGGTCAGAGATTGTGTTGTACCAACTCAGTTGGCACAGTCTGCTGGACTGCCCGGATGAAGGGGAATCGCACGGGTTGGCGATCGGCAGGGACTGCCTACCAGAAACTAGTGCTTGTACTCTCTGTGCATCTTATCTCGCCTGAGCGGGACGCGGAGACCAAGTATGAAATCTGGATCCCATCTCACTAAAAGAGTTCTACTCTTTCGGGCTGTTTTGCTGGATTTTTCACGCCTGATAAAATAGTGAGAAAAAGAATCTTTCTTAAGTCCTGATTGATTCTTATACATTGATACTGACCTTGCTGTTCTTGCATTGTTGTAGATACCTGCAGCAACGAACACCATGTGTAATACCCCGAGTATAGTTCCACATTGCAAGTGGGAGAAACTATTATATGGTATATAAGGCTTAGTGGGCTTGCTATTGTTAACTTGGGCTTAAGCATTTTAATAAATTGGGCCACGTTGCAAATCGGCTCACCAAGTTAATGAATAGTTTGCTTACTAAGCGGGCTGTAACAATCAGCTCAATGGTTAAAGGGTCATGACTCGTGAGGGTCATGTCTAGAGGTCGAATCCCGCTGCAGACGTGAATTATTTGGGGTAACGTGGATCCAAACCGGGTTTGGGGTAACGTGGATCCAAACCGGGATTTGAGCGGGATTGCCCCTGGGTAGGAAGCCCAGCCTCTAGGCCTGGACCTGTTACGAGTTGTGACTCTAACAAAAAAGGCGCCTTTTTTGTTAGAGTCACAACTCGTAACAGGTCCAGGCCTAGAGGCTGGGCTTCCTACCCAGGGGCAATCCCGCTCAAATCCCGGTTTGGATCCACGTTACCCCAAACCCGGTTTGGATCCACGTTACCCCAAATAATTCACGTCTGCAGCGGGATTCGACCTCTAGACATGACCCTCACGAGTCATGACCCTTTAACCATTGAGCTGCAGCTCAATGGTTAAAGGGTCATGACTCGTGAGGGTCATGTCTAGAGGTCGAATCCCGCTGCAGACGTGAATTATTTGGGGTAACGTGGATCCAAACCGGGTTTGGGGTAACGTGGATCCAAACCGGGATTTGAGCGGGATTGCCCCTGGGTAGGAAGCCCAGCCTCTAGGCCTGGACCTGTTACGAGTTGTGACTCTAACAGCAGGCTAGTTGCGAAAGGTTTCAAACAAATCTATGGTATAGATTATGATGAAACTTTTTCACCAGTAGCCATGTTTAAGTCTATTCGGATTCTTTTCGCGATAGCTGCATATTACGATTATGAGATTTGGCAAATGGATGTGAAAACAGCTTTCCTTAATGGAAATCTGGATGAGGATGTGTATATGACACAACCAGAAGGTTTCACTAATCCAGCAGATCGTCATAAGATATGCAAGTTAAAGAAGTCTATTTATGGACTTAAACAAGCATCGAGAAGCTGGAATATTCGTTTTGATGAATCAGTTACTGAATTTGGTTTCATCAAGAACGATGATGACCCGTGTGTGTATAAGAGGTTTAGTGGGAGCGTGATTACTTTCCTAGTCCTCTACGTCGATGACATCTTGATCATTGGAAACGACATTCCTGAAATGCATGCTGTTAAGGCATGGCTGAGGAAATGTTTCCAGATGAAAGATTTAGGAGAAGCAGCCTATGTGTTAGGTGTGAAGATCTACAGGGATAGATCTAAGAGGCTTCTCGGGCTGTGCCAGAGTACTTACATCGATAAGGTCCTGGAGAGATTTCATTTAGAGAATTCTAAACGAGGATATCTTCCAGTCAGACATGGTCTGAATCTTTCGAAGAGTCAGTGTCCACAAACACAGACTGAGAAAGATGAAATGGACAATACGCCTTATGCTTCGGCTATTGGATCCATTATGTATGCGATGTTGTGTACTCGCCCAGACGTCGCTTACGGGTTAAGCGTGACCAGTCGTTACCAGAGTAATCCAGGTATGGCGCACTGGATTGCAGTCAAGAACATTTTAAAATATCTGCGGAGGACCAAAGATATGTTCTTGATATATGGTGGTCAGGAAGAACTCAGTATTGAAGGATATACTGACGCTTCGTTCCAGTCTGACCAGGATGATTTCCGATCGCAATCAGGCTATGTTTTTAGCTTGAATGGAGGTGCAGTGGTGTGGAAAAGTTTCAAACAGTCAACTGTTGCTGATTCCACAACAGAAGCCGAGTATGTTGCAGCCTCGGAAGCATCCAAGGAGGCAGTGTGGATTCGTAAGTTCGTGAGAGAACTTGGTGTTGTTCCTTCGAGTGCAGATCCTTTGGTTATCTTTTGTGATAACACTGGAGCAATCGCACAAGCAAAGGAACCACGGTCGCACCAGAAGTCCAAGCACATACAGAGACGGTTTCATTTGATCAGGGAGATCATAGATCGTGGCGAGATCAAAATCTGCAAGGTTCATACAGATGACAATCTGGCAGACCCGCTTACCAAGCCTCTGGCGCAGCAGAAGCATGAGAAGCACTGTAATAATATGGGTTTGAGATTTCTCAACCATTAGATTAAGTGCAAGTGGGAGATTGTTGGGGTATGCCCTTAAGGCTAATGTTTGAGGCCTGTGGGAATGTATCTGTATCATGTAATAAACTCTTAAGTTTATAAAGGCATGGTTGTTATTCAGTTAGCTACATTGTCTGCTGCAATATATGTTCTTCTAAATAATGTCTCAAAGCTGTTCAGCTGGGCTGACAAGCTATTATGTCCTTAGTCGATATATCTTGGTGAACATGAGACAGCCTTGATATGGTTAAGACTAATATGTGTTCTAATCTTATAGGATGCTTCGAGCATGGAATAAGATGTAGACTCATGGGTACATTGGATGTACTGGACAGACCCTACGAGGATGTTCAATTGTTTGTCACAATGTGAATATTCCTTGGATATGACAAGTGGCACATTTCCTCTGACTTGAGATCACTTGTGTTTTCTAAATGATGATTGTCATTGTTTTGAGGTAGTTCAATATCATTTGAAACATAATGATTATAGACTATCTTGGATGGTGAGCTTGAGTCAGGTTAGAGCACTAGTGATAGACATAGGATTGCCGTCTCCTTATTGAAGGAGTGTGATGTTCTAAAGGGGCCCCCTGGATGAGATGATTGAGAGAGTGTATGGCCATACCCAGGTGACAGTGTTCATCTGATCTAATCATGCTCATCATATTGGAGCTACAAGCTTGACAGGCTTGTCCAATAAGAACATCCAGTGGCAAAGGAAATATGTATGCTTTGTGAATTGATTCACACTTGTGCTATTTTTGGGTGAAGTCTTGGAAGACTCTTTCCTTTATATCGGGAGACAGTGATGTGTTGCTAGATACCCCTCACTGGTCGTGATAACGTGAGTTATCGTTACCGACATTTAAAGGAAACCCTCAGGGTCGCACAATTTGATGATATGGCTTACTTAAGTCAGATCGTGTGGACTGAATTGTTTGGGTTCAGTTTAATGGGATTAAATCTCTGATTGTGAGTGAGATCTGGTCTGATCATGTTTGATTGATTAGGGCTTGAGATCGGTAAGCTTCGATCGAGAGAATGAATGCTAGATCAGTCAGATCAGAAGCATTGAGAGATTGACGGTCAGATTGAGAGCCTTAGGGTTTATTTTGATCTGCACTCATTTCTTGGTTTATTTGGTTAGCGGACCAAATCGCTTTGAACCAGCTCTTGAATGAGCGCATGGTTCAATGCTGATGTGGCATTTGCGATTGGGGTGAATCCTAAGATCGCACGTAGAGATGTGGCATGCTATTTTTGGATAGCACCTCTCGAACGTTGCCATGATCTCACGTCGCTCCTCTTTGGTCTCTTCACGCTTTTCTTGCCTCTTGGGGTTGGCTTGGAAGTGGCATTCTCGTGTGGAGAAAGTCCAAGGCGACAAGAGAAAAACGCCAAGAAGAAATCTCTCCTTTCCCTTTGCAATCGATCAAAGACACTCTTGGAGCCTTGCTAGCACAAGGAGCACCAAGATAGTAAGCGCTTCCTCATCTTGTGTGCGCGTCCTAAGGAGGAGATCTTCGTTGCTCTCTTAGATCCAAGGCGTCATCTTCAAATGGCATTGGTATGAATCGCATCTTTCATTCAATCATAGTTTTAAGTTGATCATTCAATCATACATGCGATCCTTAACCCTACTTCCGCTCATGCAAAGTTTTAAAGTGCATGGTATTAGGGTTTGCGCTCCCCCTAGAAGGGGACCCCCCGCTATAAGGGGTACTCACATTGAACTACCCTACTCATGATTTAGAGTTGGCGGCCGTAGTCTTTGCTTTGAAGATATGGCGTCACTATTTGTTGGGTCAGGAGTTTGATCTGTTCACTGATCACCAGAGTCTCAAGTATATCTTCACTCAGAAGGACTTGAACATGAGACAGAGAAGATGGATGGAGTTGATCAAAGACTATGACTTCTCTATTCAGTATCAGGCTGGAAAGGCCAATGTGGTGGCGGATGCTCTGAGCAGACATCCAGTTACTTCAGTAGCTGCTTTACGAGTCAGTGAGTGGCGGTTACTGCAGGAGTTCAGCGATCTCAGGATCAGTGTTACTCCTAGAGTTCAGTCGGGTTATGTGGCTTTTCTCAGAGTACAGTCTGCTTTGTTGTAGAAGATCAGAGATCAGCAGTCTGTGGATCCGAGATTAGTTCAGATCAGGGATAGTCTGGTTGATGGCGCAGTTCAGGATTTTAGCCTGTCTGATGATGGTATTCTTCGGTTTCGTGGAAGGGTATGTGTCCCTGAGGAACCGAGCTTGAGGAAAGAAATATTGGAGGACAGCCATAACTCCAAATATTCTCTACATCCTGGCGTGACTAAGATGTATCAGGACCTCAAGAAAAGTTTTTGGTGGCCGGGTATGAAGAAAGAAGTGCTTGATTTTGTCTCTAGGTGTTTGACCTGTCAGACTATAAAGGCCGAACACCAGAAGCCTGGGGGTTTGTTGCAGTCTCTTCCTATTCCTGAGTGGAAGTGGGAATGCATCAGCATGGATTTTGTATGTGGTTTTCCCAGAACTAGATTGGGTCATGATGCTATTTGGGTGATTGTTGATAGACTTACTAAATCAGCCCATTTTCTTTCGATCAAGATGAATTATTCTCTAGAGAGACTGGCTAGATTATATATTGATGAGATAGTCAGACTGCATGGAGTTCCGGTTGATATTGTGTCTGATAGGGACTCTCGATTTTTGTCCAAATTTTGGAAGAGTTTACAGGAGGGTTTGGGTACTAAGTTGAGTTTTAGTACAGCATACCATCCTCAGTCTGATGGCCAGACGGAGCGTACTATACAGACTCTAGAAGATTTGTTGAGAGCCTATGTGGTTGATTGGAGTTCTGAGTGGAACCGGGATCTATCTTTGATAGAGTTCACGTATAATAATAGTTTCCACTCCAGTATTCTGATGGCTCCTTATGAGGCTTTGTATGGGAGAAGGTGTAGGACTCCCTTGTGTTGGGAAGAAACTGGTGACAGGATGATTTTGAGATCCGATGTAGTTCAAGAGACTACTGATAAAGTCAGAGAGATCCAGGATAAGCTGAAAATTGCTCGGAACAGACAGAAGAGTTATGCTGATGACCGTCGTCGTCCTTTGGAGTTTATGGTAGGAGACCATGTGTTCTTGAAGGTGTCGCCTACTAAGGGGTTATGAGGTTTGGCAAAAAGGGCAAGTTGAGCCCTAGGTTTGTAGGCCCTTTTGATATTATTGAGAGAGTTGGTCCAGTGGCTTACCGATTGGCTTTACCTTCTGCTATGGATCATGTGCATAATGTGTTCCATGTCTCTGTTTTGAGGAAATATCATCCTGATCCATCTCATGTGTTGGAGTTGGAACCTCTTCAGATTCAGAGTGACTTGACATTCGAGGAAAGACCTCTCCGGATTGTTGATAGAAAAGATAAAGTCCTGAGGAACAAGACTATACCTTTGGTAAAGGTTATCTGGGGGAATCAGTCGGTTGAGGAGGCGACTTGGGAGACTGAAGTTGATATGAGGAAAAATTATGCTTACCTCTTTGATGATATGGATGCTGAGCTTTAGAGGACTAAAGCTTTATAAGGAGGGAGGAATGTAAGATCCAAGGATCTTAAGTCCTGGTAAGCATTATTGTTGAATTAAATAAAATTATTGACTGTGATATTTTATTAGGATTCAAGTAAAATTTATTGATTGTTAGTTATTTGATTTGTGATTGGTTGTCAATTTATTGTAAATTAATTAGAGGTTATTTGTTTGATTATTGGCTGTTAATTTATGATAAATTATTATTAGTTGTTCATGATAAATTAATTAGGATTTATGGGTTGTAAGTTGTAAGTTAATTAATTTGAAATTATTGGTTAATTAATTAGATCTTATTGGTTAATTAAATCCTTATTGGATGTTAATTAAATCCTTAATGGATTTCGTTAAGTGAAGGGTTAGTGGATGTTAAATTAATTAGTTAACTAACTTATTGGATATTGGTTTAACTCTTATTGGACTTTCACTTAAACTAAGGGATTATTGGGTTAATGGGTTAGACCCTTTTGAATTAATTGGTTAGAGGGTTAAACATTAAAAACCGAAACTTAAGTGGGTAATTTCGGTTAGGGTGGAGACTTTGGCGATTTTTTTTGGCTTGAAGAAAACTTGGGCGACGGCTAAGGAGGAGTGGGCGATTCTTGGAGGCGAAAATTTCTTCTTCCTCTTCCTTTTCTTCCTTTGGCCGGCATCTTGGTGTTGGAGGTGTTCCTTGTCAATTGTTGGCGTCTTCCTAGGAGCATTCCAAGGTCTTAGACGAATTCTTGTGGAAGTTTTCACCTTGGTATTTTCGATTTAGGAGGTGAGTGGAATGTCTTATTTGATCTATTAGTTTGGTTGCGTTTGTGAATTGATACAATTGAATTATTGGAATTTTTATCATGTTAAAACCGAAACTCAAGATGTATTTTTCATGTGAACCAAATTCAAGATGTTCTTCATGGGAACCGAATCTTTGATAATTACTCATGATAATCCGAAATTTTGATGATTTTCCTTATGAAATCCGAAAGTTGATAACATGAAATTTAAGGTATTTTATAGGAATTTTGGTAGCCTTAAATCATTGAATTTTGGGTATGAAGTTCTTGTTAATTATGGTTAAACCGAAATTGATGTTTGTAGTTAACATGAAAACCGAAATCTTGATGTTCTTGATAATTGTTTATGAAAACCGAAATTGATGTTTGTAATTAACATGAAAACCGAAACCTTGATGACCTTGATAATGGTCTATGAAAACCGAATCTTGGTATTTGTAGTTAATATGTTACATGTGGTAATTTGTAAAGTAATTTATGTGAATACATGTTTTAGTTTTGTTAATTTTATGGATAGTTTGTATGATCTCATGTTTTGGTTTTATGTTAATTTTTATGGATGCTTGTTAACTGAATTATTGAGAAATTGTTTGAGAAAACTTGAGTGATAACATAGCAAAATTCGATTAAACTTATCAGCATGAAATCTAAGGACTACACTATATCATGTGATATTCGAATATGAAATATTATGTATTTATTATGTGATTTGTGGGTCATGTGAATTTTTAACAATATATGTGATCTTGTGAATTTTGAACAATATGTGTGATTATGTGAATTTGGAAAAAAAAAATTATAGGTTATGTGAATTTGGAAAATTATGTGATTATGTGATGGTTAGGACTAAGGCTAGGTGTAACTATGAACTCAAGGGGATAGTCCTTATGTGTTAAGTTAAGGGTTTGAATTTCAGCCCTGTATTGTGATATGTGAGGAGGTTGATGTTCAGCCTGCCTATTATGATTATTGTGATGGGGGTTGATGTTCAGCCTGCCCGATGTGATTTTTGTGATGACTATCCTAGAGTCTAGTTGACACTTAGGAGTCCACCTTTGTGAAATATGTTCACCTATGTGAAATATGAAATAAGATGTGTCTGTTGTCCAGTAGGAACCTTTTGGGAGAACGGGATTTGACCCAAAGTGCCATGTCTTGGTCAGACAGGGGCCACCTCTTGATGTCATTTCTCTTTTATGTGATGGAGTAATATAAGACCCAAAGTGCCATGTCTTGATCAGACAGGGGCCACCTCTTGATGTCGTTACTCTTTATGTGATGGGGTGATATAAGACCCAAAGTGCCATGTCTTGATCAGACAGGGGCCACCTCTTGATGTCGTCACTCTGATGTGTTATGGGGTGAGGGACCAAAGTGCCACGTCGTGACCTGGCGGGGGCCACCTCTTGATTCTACTCACTATCCATGTTTATGTGTTGCATGCGGCTCCCAGTGCTTTGGCCAAGCCGGGTTAGACCATATTGGTCACTACTGAATATGCTGGACAACTAGGTTGATTATGTATTGGTGTGTTTAGTGGTTTAGAGTATAACTCTAGAACCTGAGTTTGTGAACCTAAGTTATATGTGTTTAGTTGGTTTAAAATATATGTGTTTAATTGGGTTAGAGTAAAACTCTAGAACCTGAGTTTGTGAACATGAGTTTGTTATAT
Organism: Costus lasius; assembly: GCA_027563935.2. NCBI lineage: Eukaryota > Viridiplantae > Streptophyta > Magnoliopsida > Zingiberales > Costaceae > Costus > Costus lasius. The sequence goes on from CM050446.2 coordinate 49,454,359, forward strand.
GCTAGTGTGTACATCTGACAGTATATATGATTTCTGTTTCTTTATTTTGTTATATGTTGACATATGTTCATGTTAAAGATTTTTAAAATAATCTGCCTATATTTTTGAGTGTATGTTATGGATGGTCGATTTAGACTATCCACTCACTGGGCTGTGTAGCTCACCCCTCATTATTTTCAGGTATAGAGCAGGGGCGCAGTTAGCATGATATTGATGTTGTGATTTATGCTTATAATGCCGATTGTGGACCTATGTTTATGCTTAATTAATTTGAGGCCGGCTGTGGCCGAATATGAATTTTATGAACTATGTGAACCATGTGATGTGAACCATATGAACTATGTGAATTTGTGTTGCCAGATTATGGCAGTCTTGTGAATTTGATTTTTGTGTCACCGCGGGCTTCAGCCTGGTTTCGGTGTTTGGTATGGGTTTATAAAATCGATTTTGTGATTTTGTTTTGATTTTCGGCTTGTTGTACATCCTGTGAAATCGGTTTTGATACAACTGTGACTTGCATATGTCTAGTGCAAGTATTGCGTGGTGGCAGGTACCTTTATGGATTTTATGAATTTGAATCGGTTTTGATATAACTGTAACTTGCATATGTCTAGTGCAAGTATTGCGTGGTGGCAGGTACCCTTATGAGATTTATGAGATTTATGAGATTTATGAGATTTATGAGATTCGAGTTTTATGAATTGTGTTTCAAGGATTTTATATGATATGAATTACGAAAATTTTTCAGATCGTGTTTTTCTTCTTGAACTCGGTTTTACCTAGCATATGATCGATCTTATATGAAACATCCTGTTTCTTTTATGAAATGAGCCATTTGTTTGGGGTTAAGAATGTGGGATGTTACACCCTAACCGCCTCTTGCCCTATAAATGAGACCCTAATCGCCCCCTCATAATGATGATCGACTCTTGAAGGCATGAATACAAGAGGAGGGGCGAAACCAAAGGTTTGAAGGGCGACAACTTCAAGAAGTGGCGCATCTTCTTCTTCCATCAAACCTTAGCCGCAAGCTTCATCCTTTCTTCCTCCTTTGGCGCAAGAGACTTGAAGGCTTGGCGGCATTCTCCTTATTCCTCTCTTCTTCATCAATTGGCGCTTCTACCTTGGAGGTGGCGCAAGTACTGAAGAGGGAGCACAAGGCTTGGATCTTCTTCCCGAGGCTAGCACCGGGCGAGGAAGAAGAGAACTCAAGAGATCCGTGTGTGTGAGACTGCAGAGGGCGGACACTTGGACGCCTACATCGGCATCGCTCTCTTCTTTGCTCTAAGGTATTTCCTAACTCATCGTGTCGACTCCCTTGCATGCGATCTTCACTGGGTTTTTGGGACCGGCCTGTTTCGGGGACATTCTTCCGCTGTGCAAATATGTATGTCCATGACTCTAAAAAATTGTAAAATGTCCCCGGGGTTTCCCAACAACATCACGGTGAACCCCATGGGATTAACCAAGCCGTGATGTTCACTGTATGCTCGGAAAAATCTGGAAAAATTCTAGAAAAATTCCCATGTGCTCCCTCTTCTACCTACAACATATAGAGACATCAAATTAGTAGCAATCCTTTCTAGAAAAAGCAAAACTAAAAGAAAAGCAAACTGACGTTCTAGAACACTAACTAATGACAAGAAAAAAATTATGCAAAAGAACTAAAATCAGACAAAAACATGGGTTGCCTCCCAAGAGCGCTAGGTTTAGGTCGATAGCTCGACCATAAGAGTTTTCAAAGTTTCAATTCCAGGGGGTCTGAGAGAGCTAGAACTTCCTCTCTCTCTACTTGCTCATCTACAAAGTAATGTTTCAGGCGGTGCCCGTTAACTGTGTAGCTTCCAGTTCATTCTGTCCAAATTGTGATAGCACCATTGTTAGGGTATGCCCTTAAGGCTAATGTTTGAGGCCTTGGGTTATTGTCAGTATCATGTATAAACTAAATATATTTGTTTCCAAGGTAATTGTTGTTATTTAGATTGTTACATTATCTGCTGTTATATGTATACTTCTGAGTAATGTCTCGATGATGTTCAGTTTAGCTGACATTCAGTATTGTCCTTAGTCGAGATATCTTGGTGAACGTGAGACAGCCTTGGTATGATTGAGACTAATATGTGTTCTAATCTTATAGGATGCTTCGAGCATGGAATAAGATTTAGACACATAGGTGCATTGGATGTACTGGACTGACCCTTATCAGGATATTCAATTGTTTGTCACAATGTGAATAATCCTTGTATGCAAGCAAGTGGTATATTCCCTCTGACTTGAGATCACTTGTGTTTCTAAGTGATGATTGGCATTATCTTGAGGTAGTTCCATATCATTTGAAAGATAATGATTAAGGATTATCTTGGATAGTGGGCATGAGTCATGTTAGGGTACTTGTGATAGATATAGGATTGCCTCTCCTGGTTGGAGTGAGATGTTCTAAAGGGGCCCTATGGATGAAATGGTTGAGAATGTGTATGGCCATACCCAGACGACTATGTTCATCTGATCTAACCTTTTTCATCATGTTGGAATCACAGGCTTGACACGCTTGTCCGACGAGAACATCCAGTGGCAAAGGGAAACATATATATCAAGTGAATGAGTTTCACACTTGTGCTGAAGTTTGGGAGTAGTCTTGGAAGACTCTTTCCTTCATATTGGAAGACAGTGATGTGTTGCTAGATACCTCTCTCTGGTCGTGATAATGTAAGTTATCGTTACCGACATTGAAGGAAACCCTTAGGGTCGCACAATTTGATGATATGGCTTACTTATGTCAGATCGTGTGGACTGGAATTATTCTAGTTCAGTTTAAAGGAATTTAAGCTCTGATTAAAAGTGAGATCTAGTCTAATCATGTTTGATTGATTAGGACATGTGATCGGTAAGCTTTGATCGGAGGATTGAAGCTTGATCGTAAAGATCAGGGGTTCAATGTGATGTGTGGTTAGATCTTGAGCCATTTGGTTCAAAGAAGATTATAACCAGGGCTGGTTTGATTTGGTGCTTGAACCAAATTGAAATTGAACCGGTTCACTTGTGAACGCATGGTTCAATTAAAAGGGGAGTTTTCGATCACTTAAAGGGAGTTATGGAGGGAGTTACAAATTCGGTACTTACCATAAGTAGTGGCCGAATTTTTCCTTTGGTGATACACGGTTTTCGATTCCCCCTCTCGCCTCCTCCTCTCTTCACTCTCGTGTGTGGATCATCTTCGCACAAGGAAGAGAAGCTTGACCGGCCAAAGCGGACACACATCTTCCATTCCTAGAGACGATCAAGACTCCTTGGGTCTTTGCTAGCACAAGGAACACAAGGAAGAAAGCTTTTCTCATCTTGTGTGTGACATCTTTGGAGAAGAGGCACTCGCCCCTTTCATCTTCCAAGTCGCCTCTCACATCATGGACATCGCTACATGCCTGTCCGCAGTCGACCTATAGCCACCTCTTGCTTGCGCAGAGGTACCATCTGGTCGACCCATCTAGGCTGTCAGATAGTCTGATCAGACTGGTTGGATCTTGACTAGACTGTGACTTCAACCCTAATAACCCGTCTAAGGGTTTACAGTAGGCGCCTCTGATCTAATGGTAAGCGCGCAAGTAATATAGTTTTGTGAAAAACCAATATGCGCCAAGATACATGTGCCAAGAAAACATATACATTAAGTTTTCACCAACTAACATATCATGTCGTTTTTCGCATGTAAGCATTAGATCTAGTGAATTGCACAAACAAGGATCACAATAAGCATCAAGCAATCATAAAACATGCATAAAACCTGTGGCTCTGATACCAGTTGAAAGTCCCCTAAACAAGGGGGGGCGAAACCCTACTGGCGCATATGGAGGTTTTAAAGCAGCGGAATGGATTTCGAAGCCATTCCTTGGATGGCATCAAGGAAGAAGAGACTCAAGCGCTTCTCCTCCAAATGGTGCGCACACAAGATGATGTCGCCTACTCCCTTAGTGCTCCTTGTGCTAGCAAGGTTCTAAGGAGTCCTTTTTCGAATGGAAAGGGAAGAGAAGAAGTTTTGCTTGGTGAGACCTCCTTATCGTCAACCCCTTCAACCACGAGAATGCTCTAACGTTGAGTGCAAGAGCCAAGGCGACAATAGGCGTGAAAAGGAGAGTAACGTGAGGCGTGGTCACGTAAGTGATCATGCCTTCTAAAAATAGAAAAGCCACTCCTCAACATGCGACCATGGGTTTACCCCAATCGCAAATTCCTCTTCACCCTTGAACCATGCGCTCACTTGATGAGCTGGTTCAATTTGGGTTTAGTTCAAAAACCAATTAAGCCAAGCAATTTGGTCTAGATCACAATAAACCCTAAAGGTTCAAGATCTAACCGTTCATCTCTTAATGCTCCTGATCTCACCGATCTAGCATCCATTCTCTCGATCGAAGCTTACCGATCTCAAGCCCTAATCAATCAAACATGATCAGACCAGATCTCACTTACAATCAGAGATTAAATCCCTTTAAACTGAATCCAAACAATTCAGTCCACACGATCTGACTTAAGTAAGCCATATCATCAAATTGTGCGACCCTAAGGGTTTCCTTTAAATGTCGGTAACGATAACTTACGTTATCACGATCAGTGAGGGGTATCTAGCAACACATCACTGTCTCCCGATATAAAGGAAAGAGTCTTCCAAGACTACACCCAAACCACAGCACAAGTGTGAATCCACTTCACTAGACATACATGTTTCCTTTGCCACTTGATGTTCTTATTGGACAAGCATGTCAAGCTTGTAACTCCAATATGATGAGAATGATTAGATCAGATGAACATAGTCACCTGGGTATGGCCATACACTTTCTCAATCATCTTGAGATATGATCAACTTTTAAACCGATTGCAAACAAGAATGAAGGAATCGATTCTTACCGATCTAGCATCCATTCTCTCGATCGAAGCTTACCGATCTCAAGCCCTAATCAATCAAACATGATCAGACCAGATCTCACTTACAATCAGAGATTAAATCCCTTTAAACTGAATCCAAACAATTCAGTCCACACGATCTGACTTAAGTAAGCCATATCATCAAATTGTGCGACCCTAAGGGTTTCCTTTAAATGTCGGTAACGATAACTTACGTTATCATGATCAGTGAGGGGTATCTAGCAACACATCACTGTCTCCCGATATAAAGGAAAGAGTCTTCCAAGACTACACCCAAACCACAGCACAAGTGTGAATCCACTTCACTAGACATACATGTTTCCTTTGCCACTTGATGTTCTTATTGGACAAGCGTGTCAAGCTTGTAACTCCAATATGATGAGAATGATTAGATCAGATGAACATAGTCACCTGGGTATGGCCATACACTTTCTCAATCATCTCATCCAGGGGGCCCCTAAAGAACATCACACTCCAATGAAGGAGATGGCAATCCTATATCTATCACTAGTGTCCTAACCTGACTCATGATCATTATCCAAGATAGCCTATAACCATTATGTTTCAAATGATATCGAACTACCTCAAAACAATGCCAATCATCATTTAGAAACACAAGTGATCTCAAGTCAGAGGAAGTATGCCACTTGTTCGCATACAAGGATTATTCACATTGTGACAAGCAATTGAATATCCTAGTAGGGTCTGTCCAGTACATCCAATGTACCCATGAGTCTACATCTTATTCCATGCTCGAAGCATCCTATAAGATTAGAACACATATTAGTCTCAATCATATCAAGGCTGTCTCATGTTCACCAAGATATCTCGACTAAGGACTTAACTGCTTGTCAGCCAAGCTGAACAGCATTGAGACATTATTCATAAGTGTACATATTGCAGCAGATGATGTAACAAACTGAATAACAACCATTGCCTTTATAAACATAGAGTTTATACATGATACTGAAAGAATCCCTAGGCCTCAAACATTAGCCTTAAGGGCATACCCCAACATTATTCATAGTGATGTGTGTGGGCCATTTAGTAAACATGCCAGAGGTGGCTATTCATACTTCATTACTTTTACTGATAATTTCAGTAGGTATGGTTATGTCTACTTAATGAGACATAAGAGTGAATCTTTTGACAAGTTCAAAGAATTCAAAAATGAAGTACAGAATCAGTTAGGCCAAAATATCAAGGCACTTCGATCAGATCGAGGTGGAGAATACTTGAGTCATGAGTTTAATGACTATCTGAAGGAGTGTGGGATCATCTCACAGCTCACTCCGCCGGGGATACTGCAATGGAATGGTGTGTCCGAGAGGAGGAATCGAACCTTATTGGATATGGTTCGGTCTATGATGAGTCAAGCTACTCTACCTTACTCCTTTTGGGGATTTGCACTGGAAACAGCTGCAAAGGTGCTAAACCGAGTGCCATCCAAGGCCGTTTCAAAGACGCCATATGAGTTATGGTATGGGAAATAGCCGAGCTTGACATTTATCAAGATCTGGGGTTGCGAGGCTTATGTCAAAAAAGCTCGCCTCTGGGAAACTGGAAAGCAGATCTGATAAATGCATATTTGTCGGATACCCTAAAGAAACTAAGGGTTATTATTTCTACAATCCCAAGGAGAATAAAGTATTTGTTGCTCGAACGGCTATTTTTCTTGAGAAGGAGTTTCTTCTGCAAGAGGCCAGTGGGAGAGAAATAAAGCTGGATGAAATTCCAGAAGAGGGACAAAGTAGTCAAGCACAGTTGGATGAGCCTGAGCCAATAGATCAGGTTAATGTTCAACCTGAGGCTCAGACATCACGGGAACCGCGTAGATTGGGAAGGATTCGTCGTCAGCCTGAGCGCTATGACGGAGTCTACATCATTAATGATGAACCCCTCACTTATGCGGATGCGGTCAGTGGACCGGAGTCAGCAAGATGGCTTGAAGCTATGCGAGCCGAGATCGACTCCATGTCAGATAACCAAGTCTGGGATTTGGTTGATCCGCCTCCGGGAATAATCCCTATAGGCTGTAAGTGGATCATCAGAAAGAAGAAAGACATGGATGGTAACGTAGTTACCTATAAGGGCAGGCTAGTTGCGAAAGGTTTCAAACAAATCTACGGGATAGATTATGATGAAACTTTCTCTCCTGTAGCCATGTTCAAGTCCATTCGAATTATTCTCGCGATAGCAGCATATTATGATTATGAGATCTGGCAAATGGATGTGAAAATCGCTTTCCTTAACGGAAAATTAGAAGAGGATGTGTACATGACACAACCTGTAGGTTTCATTAACCCATCAGAACGTCATAGAATATGCAAATTAAAGAAGTCCATTTATGGACTAAAACAAGCATCGAGAAGCTGGAATATTCGTTTTGATGAATCAGTTTCTGAATTTGGTTTCATCAAAAATGAAGATGACCCGTGTGTATATAAAAGGTTTAGTGGGAGCGTGATTACTTTCCTAGTTCTCTACGTGGATGATATTTTAATCATTGGAAACGATATTCCTGAACTGCATGCAGTCAAAGCATGGTTAAGAAAATGTTTCCAGATGAAAGATTTAGGAGAAGCGACCTATATACTAGGTGTGAAGATCTTTAGAGATAGATCTAATAGGCTTCTCGGGCTATGCCAAAGTACTTACATCGATAAGGTCCTAGAGAGATTCCATTTAGAAAATTCTAAAAGAGGATATCTTCCAGTCAGACATGGTCTGAATCTTTCAAAAGGCCAGTGTCCTCAAACACAGTCTGAGAAAGATGAGATGGACAATACGCCTTATGCTTCGGCTATTGGGTCGATCATGTATGCGATGTTGTGTACTCGCCCAGACGTCGCTTATGGGTTAAGCGTAACCAGTCGGTTCCAAGGTAATCCAGGGAAGGGAGAACCAAAGATATGTTCTTGATTTATGGAGGTCAGGGAGAACTCAGTATTGAAGGATATACTGATGCTTCATTCCAATCTGACCAAGACAATTTCCGATCGCAATCAGGCTATGTTTTTAGCTTGAATGGAGGAGCAGTGGTGTGGAAGAGTTTCAAACAATCAATTGTTGCTGATTCCACAACAGAAGCCGAGTATGTTGCAGCCTCAGAAGCATCAAAGGAGGCAGTATGGATTCGCAAGTTCATTCAGGAACTTGGTGTTGTTCCTTCAAGTGCAGATCCATTGGTTATCTTCTGTGATAACACCGGAGCGATTGCACAAGAGAAGGAACCACGGTCACACCAGAAGTCCAAGCACATACAGAGAAGGTTTCACTTGATCCGTGAAATCATTGATCGAGGAGACATCAAGATCTGCAAGATTCATACAGATGACAATCTAGCTGACCCGCTTACAAAGCCTCTGACGCAGCAGAAGCATGAGAAGCACTGTAAAAATATGGGTTTGAGATTTCTCAACCATTAGTTTAAGTGCAAGTGGGAGATTGTTAGGGTATGCCCTTAAGGCTAATGTTTGAGGCCTTGGGTTATTGTTAGTATCATGTATAAACTAAATATATTTGTTTTCAAGGCAATTGTTGTTATTCAGATTGTTACATTATCTGCTGTTATATGTATACTTCTGAGTAATGTCTCGATGATGTTCAGTTTAGTTGACATTCAGTATTGTCCTTAGTCGAGATATCTTGGTGAACGTGAGAAAGCCTTGGTATGATTGAGACTAATATGTGTTCTAATCTTATAGGATGCTTCGAGCATGGAATAAGATTTAGACACATAGGTTCATTGGATGTACTGGACTGACCCTTCTCAGGATATTCAATTGTTTGTCACAATGTGAATAATCCTTGTATGCAAGCAAGTGGTATATTCCCTCTGACTTGAGATCACTTGTGTTTCTAAGTGATGATTGGCATTATCTTGAGGTAGTTCCATATCGTTTGAAAGATAATGATTAAGGATTATCTTGGATAGTGGGCATGAGTCATGTTAGGGTACTTGTGATAGATATAGGATTGCCTCTCCTGGTTGGAGTGAGATGTTCTAAAGGGGCCCTATGGATGAAATGGTTGAGAATGTGTATGGCCATACCCAGACGACTATGTTCATCTGATCTAACCTTTTTCATCATGTTGGAATCACAGGCTTGACACGCTTGTCCGACGAGAACATCCAGTGGCAAAGGGAAACATATATATCAAGTGAATGAGTTTCACACTTGTGCTGAAGTTTGGGAGTAGTCTTGGAAGACTCTTTCCTTCATATTGGAAGACAGTGATGTGTTGCTAGATACCTCTCTCTGGTCGTGATAATGTAAGTTATCGTTACCGACATTGAAGGAAACCCTTAGGGTCGCACAATTTGATGATATGGCTTACTTATGTCAGATCGTGTGGACTGGAATTATTCTAGTTCAGTTTAAAGGAATTTAAGCTCTGATTAAAAGTGAGATCTAGTCTAATTATGTTTGATTGATTAGGACATGTGATCGGTAAGCTTTGATCGGAGGATTGAAGCTTGATCGTAAAGATCAGGGGTTCATTGTGATGTGTGGTTAGATCTTGAGCCATTTGGTTCAAAGAAGATTATAACCAGGGCTGGTTTGATTTGGTGCTTGAACCAAATTGAAATTGAACCGGTTCACTTGTGAACGCATGGTTCAATTAAAAGGGGAGTTTTCGATCACTTAAAGGGAGTTATGGAGGGAGTTACAAATTCGGTACTTACCATAAGTGGTGGCCGAATTTTTCCTTTGGTGATACACGGTTTTCGTTTCCCCCTCTCGCCTCCTCCTCTCTTCACTCTCGTGTGTGGATCATCTTCACACAAGGAAGAGAAGCTTGACCGGCCAAAGGGGACACACATCTTCCTTTCCTAGAGACGATCAAGACTCCTTGGTGTCTTTGCTAGCACAAGGAACACAAGGAAGAAAGCTTTTCTCATCTTGTGTGTGACATCTTTGGAGAAGAGGCACTCACCCCTTTCATCTTCCAAGTCGCTTCTCACATCATGGCACAGGTAATACTCTAACTTGTCCTATACAAGTTATAGAAGGTTGATCATGTGCTCAACTAATGCGATCCTAGATTTTCCGCTGCGACAAGTTTTATTTTGGAATAATACTTGTGACCTAGGTTCTCTTTTAACCATATGGTTGAACTTTCTGAACTGTGAAAGGACCGGACCACCTTGTGCGAAGTTTTCCTGGGAACAGTCGAAGTCGTGAATTGAACAGCAGTACTTTGTCTCCCTCATGAAATTCCTTCTTTGTTATGCGCTTGTCATGCCAAAACTTGGTGCGTGCTTTGTTGCTCTTGGCGTTCTCGGTTGAGGTTGTCGAGGTAAGTTCCAATGGGTCCACGTCTCTTCCAGGTGGCTCAACATCCTGCGTGGCTTTCTCCACAATGTCCACCCTGCAGCATGTACTTGCAAGGGAAGGTTTTTTCAAAGTATTAGTAAGATCAAATTGAATGGCATTGCCATAGATGTTCAAGGTCAGTTTCCCATTCTTGACATCCATGACAGCGCTAGCAGTGGCAAGAAAAGGTCTCCCCAGAATGATCAGGAGCCTATCATCTTCATCAATTTCCAAAACAATAAAGTCGGCAGGAATAAAGTAGTCTCCTACTTTAATAGGTACGTCCTCTAAAATACCAAATGGGTAACGCACAGATCGGTTTGCAAGCTGTATAGAAATGTTAGTTGGATGCAAATCCCCTAAGTCTAGCCTTTTACAAAGTGAAAGTGGCATGAGGCTAACGGTCGCTCCTAAGTCGCACAGAGCCCTCTGAAAAGACATCTCCCCAATCAAGCAGGGTATGGAAAAACTACCCAGGTCTTTAAGCTTTTGAGAGAGCTTGTTCTGAATGATGGTGCTGCACTCCTCAGTAAGTGCAATGGTCCCTTGATCCTCTAGCTTCCTCTTGTTTGATAAAATGTCTTTCAGAAATTTTGCATAAGTCGGCATCTGCGAAAGAGCATCAACAAAAGGGATGTTAATGTAGAGTTTCTTCAAAACCTCTAAAAACTTACCAAACTGCTTGTCCAATTTAGCCTTGACAAGCCTCTGTGGAAAGGGAATCGGTGGCTTATATGCTGGCGGTCCCACATAGGGCCGCTACTCTTCAACTGGTTCAGATGCCACCGGTGTCACATCAGTATGTGGTTCCATAGGTTCTGGTATTGACTCTTCTATCCTGTCGTCTGTCGGCATCTTCGGGTCTTCCAATTGCTTGCCGCTCCGAGTGGAGATTGCATTGCACTGCTCCATCGGATTTACCTCAGGCTGGGATGGTAACTTCCCTGGTGCTCTGGAAGATGAGCTAGCTAGCTGGGCTAGCTGCCTCTCTAGTATCTTATTGTGTGTCTCTAGGGAATCCATCTTAGTCATCATCATCTTCATCATGTCTGTAAAGTGCTTGCCCAGATTTGAATCATTGTTCGGTCTTGGCTGTTGCTGCGGTGGTGGCGGTGCATTATAGTTTCTAGCTTGGAATCCTGGTGGTCTGAAGTTGTTCTGTTGGGGTTGCCTAAAGTTTCCTTGTGGGGGCTGTGTTTGCTGTGGTGGTACTTGTCCGGGTTGTATTGGCTGAGTTGTTCGGTAAGAGAGATTTAGATGGTTGCGCCATCCTGGATTGTAGTAGTTGGTGTAGTAGTTGGAATAAGGGTTGTTGTTCTGGTTGAAATTTCCAACTGCATTCAACTACTGAGGATGCGCCGCAGTCATCTGTCCATCTCCCACCTGGCAATCTGCTCCTGCATGACCTACAACTCCACATACCTCACAAGAAATAGCATTAATATCCATAGAATTACCAGACCAAGAATGAAGCTTTCTAGTCAAATTATCCACCTTAGCTGTAAGTGCAGTAAGAGAGTCTAAGTCATACTTACCTGACTTCTTAGTAGAAGTACCTCTCTCAGATGTCCATTGGTGATGGTTAATCGCCATGTCCTCGAGAAGGTGCATTGCATCCTCAACTCTCCTATTCATCAAAGCGCCTCCTGCTGCAGCGTCCACTGTAAGCCTTGTGTTGTAATCCAAAGCGCTGTAGAACGTTTGGATCAAAACCTAAGTCTCAACTCTATGATGTGGACACATCCTTTGGAGCTCCTTAAACCTCTCCCAAGCTTCGTATAGAGACTCTCCGTCCTTTTGCATGAAGCTCGTTATCTGATTTCGCAATTGGATTGTTTTTGATGGAGGGAAGTACTTGGAGAGAGGCTTGAGAAAGCTCTGTCCATGTTCTTATCGAAACAGCAGGTAGTGTGTGCAGCCAAGCTCTCGCCCTATCCCTCAGGGAGAAGGGTAATAGTCGCAACCTGATAGCATCAGCAGACACTCCATTAATTTTCAACATATTGCAATATTCTAGAAAAATAGAAAGGTGCATGTTGGGTCAAGAGGAGAACCACCAAACTGATTATGTTGCACCATAGAAAGAAGAGCAGGTTTTATTTCAAAATTGTTGGCCACAACAACAGTCCTAGCAATCCCTGATTGGAAACCAAAAGTGTAGGGAGTAGAATAATCCTTCAATGTCCTGTTATTGTTATAATAGTTGCCCATTGGTTGTTGTGCTCGTTCATTGTTCACTTCGAGTTGAATGTGTTCCATTTGACTTTCTCCTCCAGGATGGTTCATGATTCCTTTCTTCAGAATTTGATTTTGTTTTCTTCTCAACTTGAAGGTGCGCTCGATCTCAGGGTCAATATCAATGAGTGCTTCTGCCCTAGAACTTCTTTGCATAAAATGGTCAGTAAAAATTATAAAGTTCTAAGACAGCGAGTAAGCAAAGAGAATAAGTAAATAGCAGTACAATAAAGAAAAACTAACCTAAAGCCTAGTCTACAAGTTCTCGAAAATATACTAATATCAAACATTGCTCCCCGGCAACGGTGCCAAAAACTTGACACGACCACAAGTGCACAGTTATATCGAAGTAATATAAAAGATGTCGAATCCCACAGGGAGCGAAGTTGAGTACTAGAAAGTCCGAGTCCTAATAGCTAGGCGAATCACAAATACGTTGGTAGAGAATCGACTTAAGAGAGAATTCAGGGCTACGGCTTCCACCACAATGATAATCTTAACCGCACAAGAAAGATATTAGTTAATTGGATTATTGGTTTTGCAAAAGGAGTCTAACCCTAGAGTACAAGGTGCCCTCTCTTGAATGAAACACCCCGGTGTTCGTCTTAGACCGACATCCTACTCTCGCGGTGGGTCTTTCTAAGGCGAACCCAATGAGTTCTATGGTAGACTGTGAAATCCTCGAGCGAGGACCAAGCACTCTCGTGTCGAGGTCTCGCAAGTTTTACTCGGAGTTTCGACCCTTACGATCCTTCTCTCGATATGAATCGTAATGGCTAACACGTGAAAATATTCTGCCAAGATAAAATCATGAAATAAGTACGTCGAAGTAAAGTATGCTCACAAGTTTATACCAAATAACGAAAATAGATACAAAGTTTGCAATTAAAATAATCAAAGGGTTTCCACCAAGCCTCAAAATAGGATTTACGCTACAATTGTCATTGAAATGCTCAAAATCTCTCTTTTAATGACAAGAAAAGTATAAGAAAATGAAGCTAAGGGGAAGGAGACGATGAACCGAAGGAATCCTGAAGAAATCGTGATGATCGTGTGTCTCAATCGCCGAAAATCTCCAAAAATAGCCTCTGTCGCCGTGTTCTTCCGCCCACCTCCATTCTTTGCGTGAATGCTCGATGATTAGGTGATAAAATTGGGGCTTTTATGTCCTCTGCGTTCGCCTCTGAAAGAGCTTTCCATAGACACCTTACTTGCCTAATTTGGCTTCTGAACGGGTGAGAAATCGAGGGAAAACCGAGTGTGGGTCGGGTCGCTCGTGAGCCTGGTTTAGAATCGTGGTGAACCCCGCCGGGTTCACCTGGCTGTGATGTCTTCTGAGAGTTCGACTGAAAGAAGCACGGTGAACCCCACCGGGTTCACCTGGCCGTGATGTCTTCTGGACAGATTTTGGCCAAATGGAATTCTGGTGAACCCCGCTGGGGTTCACCCGGCCGTGATGCTCTCTGTCAGTTTCGCAGGCCAGGCAACTGGGATGGTGAACCCCATGGGGTTCACCTGGCCGTGATTGTCAGGCAAAACTCCAAATGACTCCAAATTTGACGGGCTGCTTCGTTTTCGCTTAAGAAATCGTCTTGTGGCCTCAGAATCTTCAAAATATGTCGAAAAAAGGGTGTTTTTACCTGAAATTCTATAAAAGTTTCAAAAAGTGAAGATTCTGAAGATATAAAGGAAATAAGCCCGTAATGAGTATAAAAATGCCGAAATAAGCCTAGATTTGACATGAAATAACTATGAAAATCACTACCAAAATGCAATGCATCACTTATTCCCCTCCCCTCTTATTCTATAAAAGAGGAGGCTGGGTTAGTTTCTTCCTTAGTTCTCTAGTAGTTGATAGAGTTCTCCTGGTGAGCTGAGAGCCTCCAGCGTGTGTGTGGAAGTCAAAGTCGGAGCTTCGCCTTCAGAGTTTGTACGGGTCGTGGTCGGTGCCTCGATTCCGAAATTGTTTCCTACATTATAAGAAGTAAATCCCACCGCCTCCCGTGGGTCAGGTTCGCCTGTTTCCTAAGTTGTTTGTTATCTTTTCCGCTGTGATTGCCATCTCCTTCCTTCACTCTTCACCCACGAGCATCTGTGCATTGGAGGCATGGACGATTCTCGCTCCTTGGTGTATTTTAGGTTCATAGTCGCATGAGCTGAACCCCACGACCCTACTATCGCCCCTAAGAAAGCGTGCTGTGTTGGGGTATGCCCTTAAGGCTAATGTTTGAGGCCTTGGGATTCTATGAGTATCATGTATATAAACTCTTATGTTTATAAAGGCATGGTTGTTATTCAGTTTGTTATATTATCTGCTGCAATAAGTGTACTTCTGAATAATGTCTCAAAGCTGTTCAGCTGGGCTGACATGCTGTAAAGTCCTTAGTCGAGATATCTTGGTGAACATGAGACAGCCTTGATATGATTGAGACTAATATGTGTTCTAATCTTATAGGATGCTTTGAGCATGGAATAAGATGTAGACTCATGGGTACATTGGATGTACTGGACAGACCCTACTAGGATATTCAATTGCTTGTCACAATGTGAATAATCCTTGTTTGCAACAAGTGGCACATGTCCTCTGACTTGAGATCACTTGTGTTTCTAAATGATGATTGTCATTGTTTTGAGGTGGTTCAATATCATTTGAAACATAATGGTTATAGACTATCTTGGATAATGATCATGAGTCATGTTAGGGCACTAGTGATAGATATAGGATTGCCGTCTCCTTGTTTAAGGAGTGAGATGTTCTAAAGGGGCCCCCCTGGATGAGATGATTGAGAAAGTGTATGGCCATACCCAGGTGACTGTGTTCATCTGTTTTAATCATGCTCATCATATTGGAACTACAAGCTTGACACGCTTGTCCAATAAGAACATCCAGTGGCAAAGGAAATATGCATGCCTTGTGAGTTGGATTCACACTTGTGCTGTGATTTGGGTGTAGTCTTGGAAGACTCTTTCCTTTATATCGGGAGACAGTGATGTGTTGCTAGATACCCCTCACTGATTGTGATAACGTAAGTTATCGTTACCGACATTTAAAGGAAACCCTTAGGGTCGCACAATTTGATGATATGGCTTACTTAAGTCAGATCGTGTGGACTGAATTGTTTAGGTTCAGTTTAAAGGAGTTTAAACTCTGATTGTAAGTGAGATCTGGTCTGATCATGTTTGATTGATTAGGGCTTGAGATCGGTAAGCTTCGATCGAGAGATTTGATGCTAGATCGGTGAGATCAAGAGCATCGAGAGATCAACGGTTAGATCTTGAACCTTTAGGTTCAATGAGATCGACCATTGCTTGGGCTGATTTGGCCTTGAACCAAATTCAATTGAACCGGCTCATCATGTGAGCACTTGGTTCAAAGGTTCGAATGGTGTAGAGGAGTTGCGGTTCACTTCATGTGAACGCATAACGGTTAAGAGTAATGGGTTGCTATTTTTGGATTGCAACGCCTCCACGTTGAAAACAACGTTCTCTCTTATCGCCTCTCATCACCTCTTGACGTGTTCTTCCCTCTCGTGTGACAACGCTCTCGACGAGTGTAGAGGAAGGCTTTTTCGGCAAGCACCAAAGGATCTCATCTCCTCCACGCAAAGGACCCTTGAAGCTTTGCTAGCACAAAGACGACAAGGAGAAGCCATTCCTCATCTTGTGTGCGTCAACTAGGGAGAAGATCCCTTTCGATCTTTGCTTCCAACACACCATCCAAAGAATGGCGATGGTATGAACCTTCTTGATGTTTGCAATCGGTCTTTTCTATAGTTGATCATATATCATGCTAGTGATCCCTAGAAACCCTTTTTCCGCTGCAAAATTTTACATGCGCCCTTTAGGGTTTTGCTCCCCCTTGAAGGGGACCCTTCAACTTGTTGGGGTATGCCCTTAAGCCTAATGTTTGAGGCCTTGGGATTGTAACAGTATCATTTGTATAAACTTATATGTTTATAAAGGCATGGTTGTTATTCAGTTAGCTACATTGTCTGCAGCAATATATATGTTCTTCTGAATAATGTCTCAAAGCTGTTCAGCTAGGCTGACATGCAGTTAAGTCCTTAGTCGAGATATCTTGGTGAACATGAGACAGCCTTGATATGGTTAAGACTAATATGTGTTCTAATCTTATAGGATGTTTCGAGCATGGAATAAGATGTAGACTCATGGGTACATTGGATGTACTGGACTGACCCTACTAGGATGTTCAATTGTTTGTCACAATGTGAATAATCCTTGATTGCAACAAGTGGCACATTTCCTCTGACTTGAGATCACTTGTGTTTCCTAAATGATGATTGTCATTGTTTTGAGGTAGTTCAATATCATTTGAAACATAATGATTATAGACTATCTTGGATAATGAGCTTGAATCAGGTTAGGGCACTAGTGATAGACATAGGATTGCCGTCTCCTTGTTTAAGGAGTGTGATGTTCTAAAGGGGCCCCCCTGGATGAGATGATTGAGAAAGTGTATGGCCATACCCAGGTGACTATGTTCATCTGATCTAATCATGCTTGTCATATTGGAGTTACAAGCTTGACACGCTTGTCCAATAAGAACATCCAGTGGCAAAGGAAATATGTATGCTTAGTGAGTTGAATTCACACTTGTACTGTGGTTTGGGTGTAGTCTTGGAAGACTCTTTCCTTTATATCGGGAGACAGTGATGTGTTGCTAGATACCCCTCACTGATCGTGATAACGTGAGTTATCGTTACCGACATTTAAAGGAAACCCTCAGGGTCGCACAATTTGATGATATGGCTTACTTAAGTCAGATCGTGTGGACTGAATTATTTGGGTTCAGTTTAAAGGGATTTAATCTCTGATTGTAAGTGAGATCTGGTCTGATCATGTTTGATTGATTAGGGCTTGAGATCGGTAAGCTTCGATCGAGAGAATGGATGCTAGATCAGTTAGATCAGGAGCATCAAGAGATCGACGGTCAGATCAAGAACCTAAGGGTTTATTATGGTCTGGACTGGTTGCTTGGTTTATTTGGTTATTGAACCAAATTCAAATGAACCGGCTCATGGATGAGCGCTTGGTTTAAAGAATAGAGAGGAAAAATGCGATTGGTTCGAAATGCATGAACACATGATCGCATGAAAGAGTAAGTTGGCTATTTTTAGCAACCACGCCTCCATGTCTTATGTGGAGCGCATCTCTTGTCGCCTCACTTCTATTCCCGTCGCCTTCTCTCGTGTGGAACCTCTGCTTCACGCTTTTGAAGAGTCGAGGACTAAGCAAGCAAGTTTCTCTTATTCCCTCCATACGAAGGACTCCTTGAAGATTTGCTAGCACAAAGTCGCCAAGGAAGTAGTCGCCTTCTCATTGTGTGTGTCATCTAAGGAGAAGAGGCACTTGCGTCTTTGATTCCAAGACACCATCAAACCGATGGCAATGGTATGGTTCTATCTCTTGTACAATCGGTTTT
Organism: Costus lasius; assembly: GCA_027563935.2. NCBI lineage: Eukaryota > Viridiplantae > Streptophyta > Magnoliopsida > Zingiberales > Costaceae > Costus > Costus lasius. The sequence goes on from CM050446.2 coordinate 49,472,272, forward strand.
AAGTTGATTATAATGCATGCATCAAAAGATCCTAGAAACCCCCTTTCCGCTGCTTAAATGAAAAATACATGCGCCTATCTAGGGTTTCGCCCCCTTTGTTAGGGGATCTTTCACAACTGGTATCAGAGCCGGTTCTAATGCATGCTAATATGATTGCTATGCTTTGTGATCCTTGTTTGCGCCATATTGCTAGATCTAGGCTACATGCGAAACTATACTTGTTGTATATTATTGTTGGCGCATGTATGAAGGTAGCGCTTCTATATGTTGTTGTTGATGTTTTTCTTAAAACTAAAATGACTTGCGCGCTTACCATTAGATCTAAGTGGCGCCTACTTTAAACCCTTAGACGGGTTGTTAGGGTTGAAGTCATAGTCTAGTCTAGATCCAACCAGTCTGATCAGACTATCTGACAGCCTAGATGGGTCGACCAAATGGCACCTGTGCGCAAGCATGAGGTGGCTATAGGTCGACTGCGGACAGGTGTGTAGCGATATCTGGTTGAGACAACCTCTGAACGCACATGAGTTAGGCCCGGGGTCACACCCGCTTGCCAGACCTCATTGTGGCCGTTCAGCCCTTGGCGCATGCATGGTTGACCGTTAGGTCAACTCAAGTCAGTTAGGACTTGGTGCATGCAAGGGCAATGGATCTGACTAGTCTAATGAGTGGATCCCTAATAATGGACCGTTGTAAGGTAGTAGGGCATATAAGAAAAAATAAAATTGAAGCCAATGGGGTTTTTTAAAAATTTTATTTTCTTTTGGATCACATGTTGATTGTAAGCATATGTTTGTTAATTTATTCTTATGTGGGCTGCCCATGTTAAATGTGTGCTGTGCTGGGGCCTGCGTGCCTGTATTAAAGTTGTAAATTAATTATTGTGATCTGCGTATCACATTGTATTTAATTTATAAAGTGTAATTGACCTGCGTGTCAATCTTGTCTAGATAGATTAATTTGTAAGTTAATCAGACAAGAGCACAGAGCACACTTGGCAGAGGCGCATGCAGCAGTGGCTTGACCAGGTGGGAGGTCCAGGGTTCGACTCTCGGACAGGCGCATATTCCTGGTGGGCGCACCTGAGCTGCAGATGGCGCTTGGGCCCTGGTTTGGGCCAAATGAGCAGCAAAAGTCCCATGAAGAAAAGCAAGTGAAGACTTAAGTTAATTAAGGTCTTACTTAGGCTATGGGCTTTTACCACATAAGATCCATGCTTTCTTTTATTGTTTATATAAGTAGAACAGCATGATTTATTTATCTTCTGCTATCACCATAGGAATTGCATGATAGTGAAGAAGATAAAAGACCGTTAAAATCCAACGCTAAAATATCAAGCTCGTAAGCCTTCTGACGCGAAACCTCACTGTTCTGATTATCGTTGGAGCCGTGTTGTACCCACTCAGTGGGCACGTCCATCTATCTTCAGACGGTGCGGGATTACACCTGCGTGTTACAGAGAAGGGATTTATCGCTTCTCGTTGCTCAGCATAGCACGTGGTGGTCCAGGGAGTAGGTCGGGTCAGCTTGACCATGTAGGCTACATATGTGGCGCATATGGTAGCACATGGAGGCAGCCATCTGTGGGATCAGAGACTGTGTTGTACCAACTCAGTTGGCACAGTCAGCTGGATTGCCCAGATGAAGGGGAATCGCACGGGTTGGCAATTGGCTGGGACAGCCTACCAGAGATTAGTGCTTGTACTCTCTGTGCATCTTATCTCGCCTGAGCGGGACGCGGAGACCAAGTATGAAATCTGGATCCCATCTCACTAAAAGAGTTCTACTCTTTCGGGCTGTTTTTGCTGGATTTTTCAGCCAGATAAAATACTGAGAAAAGAATCTTTCTTAAATCCTGTATTGATTCTCTACATTGATACTGACCTTGCTGTTCTTGCATTGTTGTAGATTCCTGCAGCAACGAACACCATGAGCTTCAATGTGCAATCCCTACTGGAAAGGGAGAAGTTTGCTTGGCCAAACTTCTCAGACTGGTTCGGACACCTTAAGATCGTTCTTAAGGCAGAGAGGAAACTGTATGTCCTCGAGACGGCTGTGCCGCCTCAACCCGCTGCGAACGCCGCAAGGGCGGTTCGTGAAGCTTATGAAAAGCATGTCAATGATAGCATTGATGTCGCTTGCCTGATGCTAGCGTCTATGACGCCACTACTGCAGCGTCAGCATGAGGATATGTCGGCCATAGAGATTATAGCGAACCTTAAGATGCTGTATGCTGCACAGGCGAGGACTGAACGCTATAATCTGACCAAGCTTTTCTTTCAGAGCAAACTGGCTGAAGGGAGCCCAGTGGGAGCTCACGTGCTCAAGATGATTGGGCACAAGGAGGCTCTAGAGAAACTGGGGCATACCATCAATCAGGAGCTTGCTGTAGACATTATTCTGCAGTCTCTCCCGCCCTCTTTCGATGCGTTCATCATTAACTTTAATATGAACAAAATCGACTGTACTCCGGCAGAGCTGCTGAATATGCTCTTGACTACTGAGGAGACTCTGAAGGGAAAGCCTTCGACCTCTGTCTTAATGGTTCCTTCTAGGAACAAGAAGAAGGGGAAGAAGGGCAAGGCCCCTGTCAAGAGTTACAGCAAGGCTCTGAAGCAAAAAGTTAAGCGGTCAAAGGAATACAGATGTTTCCACTGTGGCCAGCTAGGTCACTGGAAAAAGGACTGTAAAGCGCTCCAAGGAGACAAGAAGGGAAGCATCGCTTCTGGCTCAGGTATATTTGTGACTGAAGTCATGATATCATCTTCTTCTATATCATGGGTGTTGGACACTGCATGTGGAGTTCACATTTGTTCAAATGTACAGGAACTCAAGAGAAGAAGACAGGTGGGACAGCATGAGGTGGACCTACGAGTTGGAAACGGGGCACGGGTTGCTGCTGTTGCTGTAGGGGAATATTACATCTCATTACCATCTGGCATTGTATTAGAATTAAACAATTGTTACTTTGTACCCAGTATTACCAAAAATATTATCTCTATTCCTGCTCTTGTCAGGAAAGGGTTTTTCCTTTGAATGCAAGATTTCAAAGTGTTATCTTACTCTTGATAATATTGTTTATGGTACTGGTTCAATTAACAATGGGTTATTCATGTTGGACATGGAATGTTCTATACAAAATATTGATATTAAGAAAGCCAAGTATGCTGATGACAGCACCTTGCTATGGCATAGTCGTTTAGGCCATATTAACGAGAAACGCATTAAGCGGTTGCATGATAATGGACTACTGGGATCATTCTCCTTTGAGGAGATTGATACATGCAAAGCTTGTTTAATGGGTAAAATGACGAAGGCTCCTTTTCCTCACAAAGGTCAAAGGGCTTCAGGTTTACTTGACCTTATACACAGTGATGTGTGTGGGCCATTTAGTAAACATGCCAGAGGTGGCTATCAATACTTCATCACCTTCACTGATGATTTCAGTAGGTACGGTTATGTCTATCTGATGAGACATAAGAGTGAATCTTTTGACAAGTTCAAAGAGTTCAAGAATGAAGTACAAAATCAGCTAGGCCGAAATATCAAGGCACTTCGTTCTGATCGAGGTGGAGAATACCTAAGTCGAGAGTTTACTGACTATCTGAAGGAGTGTGGGATTATCTCACAGCTCACTCCACCAGGAACACCGCAATGGAATGGTGTGTCCGAGAGGAGAAATAGAACGTTGCTTGATATGGTTCGTTCTATGATGAGTCAGGCTACTCTTCTATATTCCTTTTGGGAATTTGCACTGGAAACAGCTGCAAAGGTACTAAACCGAGTGCCATCCATGGCAGTTTCAAAGACGCCATATGAGTTATGGTATGGGAAACAGCCGAGCTTGACATTTATCAGGATCTGGGGCTGCGAGGCTTATGTCAAAAAGCTCGCCTCTGGGAAACTAGAGAGCAGATCTGAGAAATGTATCTTTGTCGGTTACCCTAAGGAAACTAAGGGTTATTATTTCTACGATCCCAAAGAGAATAAAGTATTTGTTGCTCGGACGGCCATATTTCTTGAGAAGGAGTTTCTTCTGCAAGAGGCTAGTGGGAGAGAAATAAAGCTGGATGAGAATCCAGAGGAAGGACAAAGTAGTCAAGCACAGTTGGATGAGCCTGAGCCAGTGGATCAGGTTACTGAACAACCTGAGGCTCAGATATCACGGGAACCGCGAAGATCGGGAAGGATCCGTCGACAGCCTGAGCGCTATGACGAAGTCTACATCATTGACAATGATGAACCCCTCACTTATGCGGATGCGGTCAGTGGACCGGAGTCAGCGAGATGGCTTGAAGCTATGCGCGCCGAGATGGACTCCATGTCAGATAACCAAGTCTGGGATTTGGTTGATCCGCCTCCGGGAGTAATCCCTATAGGCTGCAAATGGATCTTCAAGAAGAAGATTGACATGGATGGTAACGTGGTTACCTATAAAGGCAGGCTAGTTGCGAAAGGTTTCAAACAAATCTACGGGATAGATTATGATGAAAGTTTCTCTCCTGTAGCCATGTTCAAGTCTATTCGGATTCTTTTCGCGATAGCAGCATATTATGATTATGAGATCTGGCAAATGGATATGAAGACAGCTTTCCTTAATGGAAATCTGGATGAGGATGTGTGTATGACACAACCAGAAGGTTTCACTAATCCATCAGATCGTCATAAAATATGCAAGTTAAAGAAGTCTATTTATGGACTTAAACAAGCATCGAGAAGCTGGAATATTCGTTTTGATGAATCAATCTCTGAGTTTGGTTTCATCAAGAACGAGGATGACCCGTGTGTATATAAGAGGTTTAGTGGGAGCGTGATTACTTTCCTAGTCCTCTACGTCGATGATATCTTAATCATTGGAAATGATATTCCTGAAATGCATGCGGTTAAAGCATGGTTAAGGAAATGTTTTCAGATGAAAGATTTAGGAGAAGCAGCCTATGTATTAGGTGTGAAGATCTACAGGGATAGATCTAAGAGGCTTCTCGGGCTGTGCCAGAGTACTTACATCGATAAGGTCCTGGAGAGATTCCATTTAGAGAATTCTAAAAGAGGTTATCTTCCAGTCAGACATGGTCTGAATCTTTCAAAGAGTCAGTGTCCACAAACACAGACTGAGAAAGATGAAATGGACAATACGCCTTATGCTTCGGCTATTGGGTCCATTATGTATGCGATGTTGTGTACTCGCCCAGACGTCGCTTACGGGTTAAGCGTGACCAGTCGGTTCCAAAGTAATCCAGGATTGGCGCACTGGATTGCAGTCAAGAACATTTTAAAATATCTGCGGAGGACCAAAGATATGTTCTTGATATATGGTGGTCAGGAAGAACTCAGTATTGAAGGATATACTGACGCTTTGTTCCAGTCGGACCAGGATGATTTCCGATCGCAATCAGGCTATGTTTTTAGCTTGAATGGAGGAGCAGTGGTGTGGAAAAGTTTCAAACAGTCAATCGTTGCTGATTCCACAACAGAAGCCGAGTATGTTGCAGCCTCGGAAGCATCCAAGGAGGCAGTGTGGATTCGTAAGTTCGTTCAGGAACTTGGTGTCGTTCCTTCGAGTGCAGATCCTTTGGTTATCTTTTGTGATAACACTGGAGCAATCGCACAAGCAAAGGAACCACGGTCGCACCAGAAGTCCAAGCACATACAGAGACGGTTTCATTTGATCAGGGAGATCATTGATCGTGGCGAGATCAAAGTCTGCAAGGTACATACAGACAACAATCTGGCTGACCCGCTTACCAAGCCTCTAGCGCAGCAGAAGCATGAGAAGCACTGTAATAATATGGGTTTGAGATTTCTCAACCATTAGATTAAGTGCAAGTGGGAGATTGTTGGGGTATGCCCTTAAGGCTAATGTTTGAGGCCTTGGGATTCTATGAGTATCATGTATATAAACTCTTATGTTTATAAAGGCATGGTTGTTATTCAGTTTGTTATATTATCTGCTGCAATAAGTGTACTTCTGAATAATGTCTCAAAGCTGTTCAGCTGGGCTGACATGCTGTAAAGTCCTTAGTCGAGATATCTTGGTGAACATGACACAGCCTTGATATGATTGAGACTAATATGTGTTCTAATCTTATAGGATGCTTCGAGCATGGAATAAGATGTAGACTCATGGGTACATTGGATGTACTGGACAGACCCTACTAGGATATTCAATTGCTTGTCACAATGTGAATAATCCTTGTTTGCAACAAGTGGCACATGTCCTCTGACTTGAGATCACTTGTGTTTCTAAATGATGATTGTCATTGTTTTGAGGTGGTTCAATATCATTTGAAACATAATGGTTATAGACTATCTTGGATAATGATCATGAGTCATGTTAGGGCACTAGTGATAGATATAGGATTGCCGTCTCCTTGTTTAAGGAGTGAGATGTTCTAAAGGGGCCCCCCTGGATGAGATGATTGAGAAAGTGTATGGCCATACCCAGGTGACTGTGTTCATCTGTTTTAATCATGCTCATCATATTGGAACTACAAGCTTGACACGCTTGTCCAATAAGAACATCCATTGGCAAAGGAAATATTCATGCCTTGTGAGTTGGATTCACACTTGTGCTGTGATTTGGGTGTAGTCTTGGAAGACTCTTTCCTTTATATCGGGAGACAGTGATGTGTTGCTAGATACCCCTCACTGATCGTGATAACGTAAGTTATCGTTACCGACATTTAAAGGAAACCCTTAGGGTCGCACAATTTGATGATATGGCTTACTTATGTCAGATCGTGTGGACTGAATTGTTTAGGTTCAGTTTAAAGGAGTTTAAACTCTGATTGTAAGTGAGATCTGGTCTGATCATGTTTGATTGATTAGGGCTTGAGATCGGTAAGCTTCGATCGAGAGATTTGATGCTAGATCGGTGAGATCAAGAGCATCGAGAGATCAACGGTTAGATCTTGAACCTTTAGGTTCAATGAGATCGACCATTGCTTGGGCTGATTTGGTCTTGAACCAAATTCAATTGAACTGGCTCATCATGTGAGCGCTTGGTTCAAAGGTTCGAATGGTGTAGAGGAGTTGCGGTTCACTTCATGTGAACGCATAACGGTTAAGAGTAATGGGTTGCTATTTTTGGATTGCAACGCCTCCACGTTGAAAACAACGTTCTCTCTTATCGCCTCTCATCACCTCTTGACGTGTTCTTCCCTCTCGTGTGACAATGCTCTCGACGAGTGTAGAGGAAGGCTTTTTCGGCAAGCACCAAAGGATCTCATCTCCTCCACGCAAAGGACCCTTGAAGCTTTGCTAGTACAAAGACGACAAGGAGAAGCCATTCCTCATCTTGTGTGCGTCAACTAGGGAGAAGATCCCTTTCGATCTTTGCTTCCAACACACCATCCAAAGAATGGCGATGGTATGAACCTTCTTGATGTTTGCAATCGGTCTTTTCTATAGTTGATCATATATCATGCTAGTGATCCCTAGAAACCCTTTTTCCGCTGCAAAATTTTACATGCGCCCTTTAGGGTTTCGCTCCCCCTTGAAGGGGACCCTTCATGCTGCACTTAAAATTTGCTACGAGGTTAGTGGGAAATTTTATAGTTCTGAGTGTCATTGTTGTCTTCTCGCATTTGTGTTGTCCCGAACGAATTCGTCGTCGTTTTCATAGTGTTATCTTACTGTATTTTCGGAGCGTTTTCACTTCCCTCGTCTAAAGACCCTCTCCCGTTTCTTGATGCACTGTGTAACACTGTAGAGTATGGAATTAAGGACCCTCCCACCTACTATAGCTTCATCATTTCTGGTATCAGAGTAGTTGCGCGTTTGATTCTTATCGTTCACATGGTCCAACTCCGTTGCATAGCATACTTCAACACAGTTTTCTGCATTTTTCAGCATCCTGCACTTACTTTATTTCAGCCCTGTTTGTGCATGGTGACTACAAGGTCACAAGTCATATCATCCTAATTCCCCGACACCATCCTGGAAACACAAGAGTCGGCTCAACCCTCGGAAGGGATTAGCACACCGTTAGACTCTTTAGCCTCGCTTCACGCGTAAGTTCACGTGCTGTCCATGTAGTTTGTTGCCTGATGACACCGAAATTTGTAGTAAATTTCATACCATTTTATATATCTTTTTGTGTCATATTTATGATCTTTTGCCTATTTTCATGCCCTTTTTTATCAAATATTGCAGAATCTACTTCTTTTCTGGTTTTTCATGATTTTCTAGTGAAAAGTGCCATGTTTTGATGGATTTTGGGAGATTTGAGCACACCAATGGATTCCAGATGACGAAACGAAGTTGCCTGCCAAATTTTATGCGAATCGGAGCAAGTTTGCAAAATTACGGAAGTGCCCAGATGAAAATTACGGTACTGTAATTTTCGCCCCAAAAAGCACAAAAAGAAATTACGGCACTACCGTAATTTTGGTCCAGAATTTTAGGGTTCCGTAGTTTGAATGATTTTTGACCAGAAACTTCTGAAGAAATTACAGCACTACCGTAAGTATTTTTATGGTACCGTAATTTGACCCAGTTTGCCCGAGTTTTCCGCCGCAAAATTAAAAAGACGATATCTTCAGATTTAGGGCACCAAATTGAGATCCGAAAGAAGCGGTGAACTCATCTCAACAAGGAGAAGATAAAGGGACTGAAAGCCAGAAGCCCCAATTTTTATGACCTATCCAGAGAAAATCAAAGGAGGCGTCCATAGGGTTCGGTCTCACGCGTACAGGCATAGAAGTCACCTTACGCTGCGATTTTCACAAGGAAGCTTCGCCTGGAGGAGAGGAGTACATCACATAAGTTTCAGAGCGAAAGGATCTCGATTGGAGGGGAAATCAACGAAAGAAGGGCCACGGGCATTGTTCACAGCGAGTTTTCAACCAAAATTACGACTGTAATTTTCATTACAACCGTGTTGTAACGTTATTTCTCATTCTTCTTTTGATTTCTGACATTTTGATACTATGGTTAATCATATTTTCTCTTCCATGCTAGCTTAATCATATTTTGGGACATGGGAGAGTAATTCACTTTGATAACACCGAAATTTATAGTAAATTTTTTGCCATTTTATATATTTTTTAGAGTCATATTTATGATCTTTTGCTTATTTTCATGCCATTTTTATCAAAATTTGCGGAATCTACTTCTTTTATGGTTTTTCATGATTTTCAGGTAAAAAGTGCCATATTTTCATGGATTTTGGGAGATTTGAGTACAACAATGGATTCCAGACGACGAAACGAAGCTGCCTGCCAAAATTCATACGAATCGGAGCAAGTTTGCAAAATTACGGCAGTGCCCTGATGTAAATTACGGTACAGTAATTTCCGCCCCAAAAAGCACAGAAAGAAATCACGGCACTACCGTAATTTTGGTCTAGAATTTTGGGGTACTGTAATTTGAGCGATTTTTGCCCAGAAACTTCTGAATAAATTACGGCACTATCGTAATTATTTTTATGGTACCGTAATTTGACCCAGTTTGCCCGAGTTTTCTGTCGCAAAATTAAAAAGACGATATCTTGAGATTTAGGGCACCAAATTGAGATCCGAAAGAAGCGGCGGACTCGTCTCAACAAGGAGATGATAAATGGACCAAAGCCCCAATTTTTAGGATCTATCCAGAGAGAAATCAAAGGAGGCATCCTTAGGGTTCGTCCTCGCACCGAGAGGCATGGAGGTCACGTCAGGCCACAATTTTCATAAGGAAGCTTCGCCTAGAGTAGGGGAGGACATCATAGAAGTTTCAGAGTGAAAGGATCTCGATTAGAGGAGAAATCAACGAAAGAAGGGTCACGCGCACTATTCACAGCGAGTTTTCAACCAAAATTACGGCTGTAATTTTCATTACAGCCGTGTTGTAACGTTATTTCTCCTTATTCTTTGATTTCTAACACTTTGATACTATGGTTGATTGTATTTTCTCTTCCATACTAGCTTAATCATATTTTGGGGCATGGGAGAGTAATTCACTTTGATTTCTTATGCTTAGATAACTTTTATTTTCGTCAGAATAGTTTTATTATGATGATTCTACTTATGTGATAGATTGCTCTATGATTCTCCATAGTTTTCTTATTATCATGCATGATTCTAGAGTTTTCGGAATAGGCTGAAAAGTGACTTGCTTGAGAACTCGGAACCCTAAAATTGAATAATAGGAACTCACTGTAAGAAATTAGGTTAGTTCTTATTTCCTGATTTTAGAATAATAATTGTCATGTTTGATAAAAAGAATCTAGGATTGAGTTATTTTGTCAAACGGGAAGATCTTGTGCGAAAGCAAGGATCAGATGCACGAAAGTGATCATTGAGATTCCACTTGAGATAATCAACTTAAAATTCTGATGCACGAAAGTGATCCTTGAGTTCTTTGTTTGGTGATTTACTTATTTTCAGCGTTGAGATAGATCTTGCGTGAAAGTGAGGATTGGTCCCTACATGATTGTCTACACGAAAGTGAGATAATCCTTTTATGAAGTAAATTATGTCTTTATTATGATGAAACTAGACTGACGAGATTTTATTCATATCTAGTCATATAAATTAAAGCGAATGAAACCCTTGTCCCAGTGTCTCTCTCTGTTTATCTTTATACTCTTCCTATCATTTATTTGCATTATAATCGATTGCTTAGCTAGTAAGAATACAACTATTTGGTACTTAGCACGTAGGTCTCTGTGGGATCGATATTTTTTATTAGTTCGAGTATCCGTGCACTTGCGAACACAACAAGTTTTTGATGGCTTGAATCCATGTGATGAAAGATGGGTAGATTTTTCTGTTATGATGAATGTTCATGCATGCATGCTTTTGAATGGAGATATACTTATTATGTTAAATTTTTCTGCAATATATATCTACTTGTTGAAATCTTTCATTGATTGATGCATGAGGTTTTGGGTAGGTACGTTGTTTGATGAATGAAATCTAAGAGTGAAGCATCTTTCTTGAATAAAATGAGCATATGAGTGTAATTATTCAATTGATGTCAATTGATTAACCTAGTCGATGTTTAGTCTATTTTATTATTTATTAATGTAGGGGGTTGCTACCAAGATTTCCTAGGGGTTTTAGCTCCACACACAACCAACAAAGATGCACAACGACAGCAGGATAGAGGAATAAAACAGTAACTTTAGCATGCGATTCTAAGAGGAAAGCAGTAAACTCTAGCATGCGATTCTAAGAGGATAGAGTGTACCCAAGGCCCCCTTTTAGGGAAGGGGGCCTAAACCCCTTTCTTTGACTCCCCCAGCTCCACTGTATCTTGGCGATGAGGCTGTTTAATGTGGGTAATTAAATGGCCTACAATTAATCAAGAGCAAGAGGGGTGGATGGAAACAAGCTCCAAACCCCTTAAACTAACAATAGGTCCTTAAGGGGGATCTTGTTCAGGTCTTCTTCCCAGCCGTAGCCTTCAAGGTGGAACTAGACGGCTATCTACAAGATATCACTTGAAAGTTGTTGAGGAAGGAGAAGTGGAGGTGCGGTGGAGAGGAAGAAGATGGCAGGAATGAAGTGGAAGGAGGCTCGGCTCCAAGGGGCTCACGCTCAGTTCACGCAGAACACAACACAATTGTTTTGAAATTTTCATAAGCTGGAAGTCTGCCCCAAAACCCAAAGTACAAGAGCTTTTAACCTTCCCCTCAACGTTACACTCCTCCCTTCAACTCAATTCGAACTTGTTGTTGTAGTGAACGGTTGGCGCTAGCTGGTTTTTCTTCTTTTGGGCATGCAGCCGTCTGGTTTTGGTGGGCTGGTATATGCTGATATTCTGTTTGCATGAAAGCTGGCACAAGTAGCTAAAGTTTTCCTCAGTTGGACAAGCAAGTGACCTTGCTTGTTGGCGCATGTGAACAGGTTTCCACTTGTCTCAATAGGTTGTCATACATATGCAGTTTTGGCTGTTTTTTAGTTTAATGAGCTGTCACACGCATGCTGTCTTGGCTGGTATTGAAGCTGGTCCATATGATGACCCTTTGACCAGATTTGTTGACCCCCAATGGCTGTTGATTTGTATTAAAGCTGGGCAGCAATTGGAGGGCCTTGGGCTGGTTGATTGGGTTGAGTAAGATGCTCCATGTGCTAATTTTTATTGGGGTACTAGGGTACTCAATGTTGCTGATTTACTTGGCCTACTAGGATGGCACTTGTTCGTAGTTGGGAGTCTTTGGAGAGGGGATAGATGTCTTGTTCAAGTACAACACTCACCCTAGACTAATGCAACCTATTACAACCACTACGAAAAATAAATACTGAAAGAAAACAAAGCCTAGGCTAACCTCCTAAGGCTACCCCATGAACACTATGTGCTACAAAATGCTGTCATACAAGACAGACTTTCAAAAAGAGAAGAGTCATCATTTGTAGATCATTTGGATGCCCCATACCTGTCAGGGGGCTTCCTGTTCCTCTTGGATCTCCTCAGTGGTGATCCTGCATCATTTATTGGGAAGAAAGAATCTAAGATCCACAAAAAGAGAGAGAGACTCCCCTACTTGGCACTATGTAAAATTGACACTGGTACCAAAGATATGGGTTGAAGTCTGTAAAAAGGAAAAAAGGAGAAAAAGAAAATGGCTCCTCTACTTGGCACTATGTAAAATTGACAGTGGTACCAAAGATAAGAGTTGAAGTCCAAATAAAAAGTGTGTATCTACGTGGGCACAAACCATCCAAAAACAATAAAAAGAAAAGTGAAGAAAAGGAAAATTTTGAGTGGAAAAAGATTTTGGATAACCTATTCCTATAAATAAAGGTATGATAGAATTAAACTGAAACTTGGGTGAATTCATGAGACTGAGATTCTGCTTATTATGCGAGTTACGAAATTTTATTTGATTAAGTTGTGAATCTTAAAGATTAAGTTCAGAAGACAATGTGTTTATCTGAAATTTTATGTAACGATTAGTGGAATATTTCATGAGAGATTATATTTTAGAAATTTATTCCGTAGCATTGTTCTTTATTCTTTTTATTTGCTTGAGGACAAGCAAAGTTTGAGCCTTATGTGTTTGATGACTCTAAAATTCATAGTATATTTTGTGTTATTTCATTGGTATTTTTGTGTCATATTTATGCACCTTTGCTTATTTTTATGCCTTTTTTTTATCAAATATTGCAGAATCTACTTCTATTTTGGTTTTTAATGATTTTCAAGTAAAAAGGCACGATATTAAAGCGTTTTCAAGTAAAATCTGATATATTGAAGAATTCTCATCATCAAGAAGAGAATACATGACAAATTTCATGCAAATCAGAGACAAAACCCAAGTTATGGCAGTGTCGTAATTATTATTACAGTACCGTATTTTCCAGTACTACTGTAATTTTGGAGCACTTTCGTATTTTGGGTGATTTCCATACAGAAGATTTTCCAGAAATTACGGCACCGCCGTAATGAAAATCACGGTGCCGTATTTTGAAGCGCCTTCAGACCAGAGATATTTGCTGATTTTACGGCACTTCTGTAAGAATATACATGGGCCGTAATTTCCAGACAATTACGACCAAAGAATTCAGACAATTTTATGGCACTGCCATAATTTAAATTACGGTGCCGTAATTACCAGAGATTTTGGATCAGAGAATGCGACTAAAATTACGGCAGTACCGTAACATAAAACACGGTCGTAATTCTATTTTTGAACACGACTTCCATGGTCAAATTTGAAGCCCAATTTTTGTGAAGATGATTGCGGATGATCTAGGCCTTTAAATTCAAAGCCGTGAGAACAAGAAGGGGGACCTCGGAGGAGGAGAACATGCCAAGGGCGAAAGCCCTAATTTTCATCCACCATACAGAGAGAAATCGAGTTCCACGCCGCTGCCAAGGGTTTCATCGCCGGGAAGTGCATAGCACATCTCCGACCATGAAATTTGAGGGGAAGCTTCACTTGGAGGAGAAGACAATACCCCAGAAGTTCCAGAGAGAAAGGAAACCAATCGGAGGAGAAATCAACGAAATTGCAAGCGTTGGTACTTTTCACGCAAGCAAATTACGGCTGTAATTCCTATTACAGCCATGCTATAAAGTTGTTTTCCCTTTCCCCATGATTTCTGATCCTTTCAAACTATGGTTCATTGTAATTCTCTTACCATGCTAGCTTAGATATATTTTGGGACATGGGAGTAATTCATCTTGATTTTATATGACTAGATAACTTTTACTTTGTCAGAATAATTTTATTATGATGATTCTACTTATGTGATGATTGCCTATAATTATCTGTAGTTTTCTTATTGTCATACATGTTTTAGAATTTTGAGAAATAGACTGAAAGGTTGATTGTGAAATTTGGAACCCTAAAAAATCATTGAGTTTGGAACTTATCGTAGGAAATTAGGTTTGTTCTTTGAATTCTAATTTTTAGTGATTTTAATTGCCAAGTTTGATAATTGGAATCTTAGATTGAGTTATTTTGTTAAACGTAAAGATCTTACGCAAAAATGAGGATTGAAGCATTGGGAAACCATAAGTAGAACCTGTGTTCAAACTCGGATGCACGAAAGTGATCCTTGAGATTCCATTTGAGATAATTAACTTAGAATTCGGATGCATGAAAGTGATCCTTGAGTTCTTTGTTTGATGATTTACTTAATTTCAGCGTTGGGATAGATCTTGCGCGAAAGCGAGGATTGGTCCCTACATCATTGTCTGCACGAAAGTGAGATAATCCTTTTATGAAGTAAATTATATCTTTATCATGACAAAAATTAGTCTGACAACCTTTTATTCATATCTAGACATTGAAATCAAGGTGGATGAAACCCTAGTCCCAGTTTCTCTCTAATTTCATGTTCTTTCTATCATTTACTTCCACGATAATCAATTGCTTAGCTAGTGAGAATACAATTATTTGGTACTTAACAATAAGGTCTCTGTGGGATCGATAATTTTTTATTACTTCATGTATCCGTGCACTTGCGGACTACAACAATACCCATGTGGGTAAGACAGACACCGCTGTCCAACAACTTACCGTGGTAATCCGAGACCTAGTTGATCGTCTAGATGCGTCGAAGCGTAGGCGCCCGAAGCCGATTGAGCCTCCGCCTTCCGCCAAACCTGCTCCAACTAGGGAGTTTCCCCCTCTAGCCGCACCTGTTAGGTGCCAACCCTTTGAGCCTAAACCCGACCGTCATCGGCCTTACGCGGCCCATGATGACGATGTTTGGGCCACACAAAGACCCCCAACCCAACCCCGTTATGCGCGCACTCGCATGGACGATGACTTACGCCTCCTCGCCCGAACACATCCCGCACCTTTCACGGGTGGCCTTGACCCAACTGAATTCTTGGATTGGGTCACCTTCATTGACTCACACTTCGACCTACTTGCTTACCCTCAGCACCATCGTGTCCAGTATGTGCGCACTTTGCTCGAAGGACCCCGCACGTCTTCATTGGCAGAATGTGGAGCGCTAGAATGAGCAGCTCACGCTTCCTCCCATCACTCATTGGGAGGAAATGAAGATTGCCTCCACAAGCGATATATGCCTCCTTCGTATAGGCAACGACTCCTAGACCAATATAGTAGCCTCCAACAAGGGTCGAACTCCGTTGCGGAGTACCGCTTGACTTTTGACACATTGCAACTCTGTTACAACTTGCAAGAGGACCCAGAGTTGGTTTTGTCTAAGTTCAAGAATGGCCTGTGCGCAGAAATCTAGCGTGCCCTTCCTGCATATGGCTCATAATCTTTATACCAAACCTACCAGCGTGCACTTGACATTGAGCAAGACCTTCATGCTATGGCCCAACGCAGCGAGTTTGTCCCACCACGGTGCCCCTGCACTAGCGGGCCTCCACACACCCACCTGGGCTGAGCGCCCTGAACCTCAGTCTGACCTGCGTCCTGCACCCAAGGCCCATGGTTCCCCTCGTAGCCCAACCCTAGAGGCAGCCCCCTATCTCCCCACTTGGGAGGAGAAGGGCAAGATCCCTGTCATTGGCTCGACCGAGTGAGTCCATTGTTATAACTGTCTTCAACCAGGCCACAACTCTAGGGACTGCCTTAAGAAGTTTGCCTCTATGGACAAAGGTCACACCCCTGTAGCCACCATTACCCGCGAGTATGCGGAACACGATGTTGTGGCCAAGTTCTACACGAGTGGTGATGAGTCGGGTCACCCCACACTTGTGGTTGTACAATGCACCCTTGTTCAAGCCCCGCCCTCCAAGGATTGGAGGCTCACAAATATCTTTATAACTTACATCAAGTGCAATGGGCACTCATGTAAGATTGTCATTGATGGGGGAAGTAGTTTGAATGTGGTCTCCCGGACCGCAATAGCTTGCTTTGGTCTCCCCCTCGAGCCCCACCCGAAGCCCTACTCGATTGCGTGGGTTGACACATCGAGCCTTCTGGTTACCCATAGGTGTCAAGTTCCCATTGCTTTTAGGGACTATCGCGAGAAAGTTAGGTGTGATGTGGCAGCCATGGATGTTGCCCACGTCCTCTTACGACGCCCTTGGCTGTATGATAGGGATGTGGTCCACTATGGCCGGTCGAACACATATGTGTTTGACCACAATGACCAGAAATTTTGATTTATCTCGGCTCTGCCTAAGGAGCTACACACGTCCACCTCTAATGGTGTGATCGTCCCACCCACATTTGCTTCCCCGGCACCAGTCGTGGTGTCCCTCATGCGCACCTTTGTGCTTATGTGTGAAGCCACTAATTCCAAGGTTGTCTACGCCTTAATGGTGCGTGAGTCATCAGATCCTTCTCCCTCCGGCAATGCGTCCCCTCCCCCAGAGATCTCGGCACTCTTGACTGAGTTTGCCGACATCAGCCTGGAGGACCTACCCCATGGACTCCCTCTGGATGGGGAGATCTAGCATGGCATTGATCTTGTCCAGGGAACACCTCTCCCCAACTGACCCCACCATCGTTTGAACCCCATTGAACACGCTGAACTATAGTGTCAAGTGGTTGACCTCCTCACCAAGGGGTACATCCATGAGAGTCTAAGTCCCTGTGCAGTACCCACCATGCTCATGAAGAGTCCCCTTCAAGGGGGAGCGCAGGCAGATAAAACCCCTTTCTAGAGGGGGGCGAACCCTAGAGCATGCGGAAAATGTACTCTTCTAGGGTTTCAATAAAATCGTTTGCATGAACACATATATATGATCAACTTTATATGTATTGCAAAGATCAAGTTTGAGATCTTTTACCATAGCCATGATAAAGGGTGTCGGCTTGGAAGCAAGAGGGCAAGTAAGCACTCCTCCAAAGAAAACACACACTAGATGAGAGATGGCTACCCTTTAGGATCTTCCTTGTGCTAGCAAGAGATCTCCCCAAAGTTCCTTGTCGTGTGTTGATGATGAGATGTGCTTGGCCGAGAGCTACCTTGTCCAAGTCCCTCTCTTCGTCGAATGAAGGAGACAAGAGAGTAATTGGAAAATTGCGTTGAGGTTTCTTTTTCATTCAAGTGATGGCGTTACACTTCCAAATATGGAAGGTTATCAAGCCATGCGACCACTTGAAGAAAAACCGCCCAAGATGCCTTTAAACCTTGAACCATACGTTCACCCATGTGAACCGGTTCAAGCCAATTAGGTTCAATTCAATTCGGTTCAAAAACCCAAATTAAACCAGCCCAAGCCATGGTCTAGATCTCTATGAACCAAACGGTTCAAGATCTAACCGTTCATCTCTTGATGCTCTTGATCTCTTTGATCTAGCATCCATACTCTCGATCGAAGCTTACCGATCTGAAGCCCTAATCAATCAAACATGATCAGACCAGATCTCACTTACAATCAGAGTCTAATCTCCTTTTAACTGAACTAAAACAATTCAGTCCACACGATCTGACTTAAGTAAGCCATATCATCAAATTGTGCGACCCTAAGGGTTTCCTTTAAATGTCGGTAACGATAACTCACGTTATCACAATCAGTGAGGGGTATCTAGCAACACATCACTGTCTCCCGATATAAAGGAAAGAGTCTTCCAAGACTACACCCAAACCACAGCACAAGTGTGAATCATTTCACAAGGCATACATGTTTCCTTTGCCACTGGATGTTCTTATTGGACAAGTGTGTCAAACTTGTAGCTCCAATATGATGAGCATGATTAGATCAGATGAACATAGTCATCTGGGTATGGCCATACACTTTCTCAATCATCTCATATAAGGGGGGGCCCCTTTAGAACACCACACTCCTTCCACAAGGAGACGGCAATCCTTTATCTATCACTAGTATCCGAACCTGACTCATGATCATTATCCAAGATAGTCTATAACCATTATCTTTCAAATGATATTGAACTACCTCAAAATAATGACATTCATCATTTAGAAACACAAGTGATCTCAAGTCAAAGGACATGTGCCACTTGATGCAAACAAGGATTATTCACATTGTGACAACCAATGGAATATCCCAGTAGGGTCTGTCCAGTACATCCAATGTACCCATGAGTCTACATCTTATTCCATGCTCGAAGCATCCTATAAGATTAGAACACATATTAGTCTCAATCATATCAAGGCTGTCTCATGTTCACCAAGATATCTCGACTAAGGACATATAGCCTGTCAGCCTAGCTGAACAGCTTTGAGACATTATTCAGAAGTACACTTATTACAGCAGACAAGGTAACAACCTGAATAATAACCATGCCTTTATAAACACAAAAGTTTATTACATGATACTGCTACAATCCCAAAGGCCTCAAACATTAGCCTTAAGGGCATACCCCAACAATCTCCCACTTGCACTTAATCTAATGGTTGAGAAATCTCAAACCCATATTATTACAGTGCTTCTCATGCTTCTGCTGTGCCAGAGGCTTGGTAAGCAGGTCTGCCAGATTGTCATCTGTATGAACCTTGCATATTTTGATCTCGCCTCGATCAATGATCTCCCGGATCAAGTGAAACCGTCTCTGTATGTGCTTGGACTTCTGGTGCGACCGTGGTTCCTTTGCTTGTGTGATTGCTCCAGTGTTATCACAGAAGATAACCAAAGGATCTGCACTCGAAGGAATGACACCAAGTTCTCTCACGAACTTACGAATCCACACTGCCTCCTTGGATGCAACATACTCGGCTTCTGTTGTGGAATCAGCAACAGTTGACTGTTTGAAACTTTTCCACACCACTGCTCCACCATTCAAGCTAAAAACATAGCCTGATTGCGATCGGAAATCATCCTGGTCCGACTGGAACGAAGCGTCAGTATATCCTTCAATACTGAGTTCTTCCTGACCACCATATATCAAGAACATATCTTTGGTCCTCCGCAGATATTTTAAAATGTTCTTGACTGCAATCCAGTGCGCCACACCTGGATTACTTTGGAATCGACTGGTCACGCTTAACCCGTAAGCGACGTCAGGGCGAGTACACAACATCACATACATAATGGACCCAATAGCCGAAGCATAAGGCGTATTGTCCATTTCATCTTTCTCAGTCTGTGTTTGTGGACACTGACTCCTTGAAAGATTCAGACCATGTCTGACTGGAAGATATCCTCTTTTAGAATTCTCTAAATGGAATCTCTCCAGGACTTTATCGATGTAAGTACTCTGGCACAGCCCGAGAAGCCTCTTAGATCTATCTCTGTAGATCTTCACACCTAGTACATAGGCTGCTTCTCCTAGATCTTTCATCTGGAAACATTTTCCTAACCATGCTTTAACAGCATGCAGTTCAGGAATATCATTTCCAATGATCAAGATATCATCGACGTAGAGGACTAGGAAAGTAATCACGCTCCCACTAAACCTCTTATATACACACGGGTCATCTTCGTTCTTGATGAAACCAAACTCAGAGATTGATTCATCAAAACGAATATTCCAGCTTCTAGATGCTTGTTTAAGTCCATAAATGGACTTCTTTAACTTGCATATTTTATGACGATCTGATGGATTCGTGAAACCTTCAGGTTGTGTCATATACACATCCTCATCCAGATTTCCATTAAGGAAAGCTGTTTTCACATCCATCTGCCAAATCTCATAATCGTAATATGCAGCTATCACGAAAAGAATCCGAATAGACTTGAACATGGCTACAGGTGAGAAAGTTTCATCATAATCTATCCCGTAGATTTGTTTGAAACCTTTCGCAACAAGCCTGCCTTTATAGGTAACCACGTTACCATCCATGTCAATCTTCTTCTTGAAGATCCATTTACAGCCTATAGGGATTACTCCCGGAGGCGGATCAACCAAATCCCAGACTTGGTTATCTGACATGGAGTCCATCTCGGCTCGCATAGCTTCAAGCCATCTAGCTGACTCCGGTCCACTGACCGCATCCGCATAAGTGAGGGGTTCATCATTATCAATGATGTAGACTCCGTCATAGCGCTCAGGCTGTCGACGGATCCTTCCCGATCTTTGCGGTTCCCGTGATATCTGAGCCTCAGGTTGTTCAGTAACCTGTTCTACCGGCTCAGGCTCATCCAACTGTGCTTGACTACTTTGTCCTTCATCTGGAATCTCATCCAGCTTTATTTCTCTCCCACTGGCCTCTTGCAGAAGAAACTCCTTCTCAAGAAATATGGCCGTCCGAGCAACAAATACTTTGTTCTCTTTGGGATCGTAGAAATAATAACCCTTAGTTTCCTTAGGGTAACCGACAAATATACATTTCTCAGATCTGCTCTCCAGTTTCCCAGAGGCGAGCTTTTTGACATAAGCCTCGCAACCCCAGATCCTGATAAATGTCAAGCTTGGCTGTTTCCCATACCATAACTCATATGGCGTCTTAGAAACTGCCTTGGATGGCACTCGGTTTAGTACCTTTGCAGCTGTTTCCAGTGCAAAACCCCAAAAGGAGTATGGAAGAGTAGCCTGACTCATCATAGAACGAACCATATCAAGTAACGTTCTATTTCTCCTCTCGGACACACCATTCCATTGCGGTGTTCCTGGCGGAGTGAGCTGTGAGATAATCCCACACTCCTTTAGATAGTCAGTAAACGCATGACTTAGGTATTCTCCACCTCGATCAGAACGAAGTGCCTTGATATTTCGGCCTAACTGATTTTGTACTTCATTTTTGAACTCTTTGAACTTGTCAAAAGATTCACTTTTATGTCTCATCAGATAGACATACCCATACCTACTGAAATCATCAGTAAAGGTAATGAAGTACTGATAGCCACCTCTGGCATGTTTACTAAATGGCCCACACACATCACTGTGTATGAGGTCAAGTAAACCTGAAGCCCTTTGACCTTTATTTGGAAAAGGTGACTTCGTCATTTTACCCATCAAACAAGCTTTGCATGTATCAATCTCCTCATAGGAGAATGATCCCAGCAGTCCATGATCATGCAACCGCTTAATGCGTTTCTCGTTTATATGGTCTAAACGACTATGCCATAGCAAGGTGCTGTCATCAGCATTCTTGGCTTTCTTATTATCAATGTTATGTATAGAACTTTCCATGTCCAACATGTATAACCCATTGTTAATTGAACCAGTAGCATAAACAATATTACCATAAGATAAAACACACTTTGAAATATTGCATTCAAAGGCAAATCCTTTCCTGACAAGAGCAGGAATGGAGATAATATTTTTAGTTATACTGGGAACAAAATAACAACTGTTTAGTTCCAATACAAGTCCAGATGGTAAAGAAATGAAATAGTCTCCTACAGCAACAGCAGCAACCCGTGCCCCGTTTCCAACGCGTAGGTCTACCTCATGCTGTCCCACCTGTCTTCTTCTCTTGAGTTCCTGTACATTTGAACAAATGTGAACTCCACATGCAGTGTCCAACACCCATGAAATAGAAGAAGATGAAACCATGACTTCCGTCACGTATATACCTGAGCCAGAAGCGATGCTTCCCCTCTTATCTCCTTGGAGCGCTTTACAGTCCTTTTTCCAGTGACCCAGCTGGCCACAGTGGAAACACCTGTTGTCCTTCGACCGCTTCACCTTCTGTTTCAGAGCCTTACTGTAGTTCTTGACAGGGGCCTTGCCCTTCTTCCCCTTCTTCTTGTTCCTAGAAGGAACCAGTAAGACAGAGGTTGAAGGCTTTCCCTTCAGAGTTTCCTCAGTAGTCAAGAGCATATTCAGCAGCTCTGCCGGAGTACAATCGATTTTGTTCATATTAAAGTTAATAATGAATGCATCGAAAGAGGGCGGGAGAGACTGCAGAATTATGTCTACAGCAAGCTCCTGGTTAATGGTATGCCCCAGTTTCTCTAGAGCCTCCTTGTGCCCAATCATCTTGAGCACGTGAGCTCCAACTGGGCTCCCTTCAGCCAGTTTGCTCTGAAAGAAGAGCTTCGTCAGATTATAGCGTTCTATCCTCGCCTGTGCAGCATACAGCATCTTGAGGTTCGCTATAATCTCTATAGCCGACATATCCTCATGCTGACGCTGCAGCGGTGGCGTCATAGACGCTAGCATCAGGCAAGCGACATCAATGCTATCATTGACATGCTTTTCATAGGCTTCACGAACCGCCCTTGCGGCGTTCGCAGTGGGTTGAGGCGGCACTGCCGTCTCGAGGACATACAGTTTCCTCTCTGCCTTAAGAACGATCTTAAGGTGTCCGAACCAGTCAGAGAAGTTCGGCCCAGCAAACTTCTCCCTTTCCAGTAGGGATCGCACATTGAAGCTCATGGTGTTCGTTGCTGCAGGAATCTACAACAGTGCAAGAACAGCAAGGTCAGTATCAATGTTCAGAATCAATCCAGGACTTAAGAAAGATTCTTTTTCTCACTATTTTGTCTGACTGAAAAATCCAGTAAACAGTCCGAAAGAGTAACACTCTTTTAGTGAGATGGGATCCAGATTTCATACTTGGTCTCCGCGTCCCGCTCAGGCGAGATAAGATGCACAGAGATGACAAGCATTAATTTCTAGTAGGCTGTCCCAGCCAATCGCCAACCCGTGCGATTCCCCTTCATCTGGGCAATCCAGCAGACTGTGCCAACTGAGTTGGTACAACACAGTCTCTGATCCCACAGATGGCTGCCTCCATGCGCTACCATATGCGCCACATATGTAGCCTACATGGTCAAGCTGACCCGACCTACTCCCTGGACCACCACGTGCTATGCTGAGCAACGAGAAGCGATAAATCCCTTCTCTGTAACACGCAGGTGAAATCCCGCACCGTCTGAAGATAGATGGACGTGCCCACTGAGTGGGTACAACAGGGCTCCAACGATAATCAGAACAGTGAGGTATCACGTCAGAAGGCTTACGAGCTTGATATGTTAGCGTTGGATTTTAACGGTCCTTTTATCTTCTTCACTATCATGCAATTCCTATGGTGATAGCAGAAGATAAACTCATGCAGTTCTAATTATATAAGCAATAAAAAGAAAGCATGGATCTTATGTGGTAAAAGCCCAAAGCCTAAGTAAGACCTTAAGATACTTAAGTCTTCACTTGCTCTTCTTGGGACTTTTGCATCTCATCTGGTCCAACCCAGGGCCCTAGCGCCAAGAGCACCTCAGGTGCGCCACCAGCTGAATGCCCCTCTAGGATGTGTGCCTTTGTGCTCTTGTCTAATCAAATACAATTTGATCTATCTAGACAAGTTTGACTCACAGGTCAATTATACAATCAATGAATTAAAAAGTGATTCGCAGATCACAAAATAATAATTTACCAGGCTCGCAGGCCCCAGCACAGCACACAATAAAAGGGCAACCCACATAAGATGAAATAAACAAGCATCATGGCATCATTCAATCAACATGTGATCCATTACAAAGAAAATAAAATTTTTTGAAAACCCCATTGGCATCAATTTTAATTTTCTTATAAGCCCTACAACCTTACAATGGTCCATTGATAGGGATCCACTCATCCAACTAGTCAGATCCTCTGCCCTTGCATGCACCAAGTCCTAACTGACTCGAGTTGACCTAATGGTCAACCATGCATGCGCCAAGGGCTGAACAACACTCATGAGTTCTGGCAAGCGGGTGTGACCCCGGGCCTAACTCATGTGTGTTCACTGAGTTGTCTCAACCAGACCTCGCTACACGCCTAAGATGCAATCGACCTATGGCCACCTCGTGCTTGCGCACAGGTGCCATCTGGTCGATCCATCTAGGCTGTCAGATGGTCTGATCAGACTAGTGGATCTAACTTAGAGGTGACTTCAACCCCATCAACCCATCTAAGGGTTTATAGTAGGCGCCACTTAGATCTAGTGAGGCGCGCAAGATGTAATGAATTTTACAAAGACATTCAACAAGCGCCATCAAGAAACATGCGCCAAGAATCATACAAGTAATAACATGTAGTTTCGCATGTTGACATTAGATCTATCCATTAGCGCAAACATGTGATATCAATCATGCGCCAACATCTAATGACTAGCATGTATTCATGGTGATGATAGATCTACAACAATGGCGCAAACATGGATCACTAAAGCAATCATAAGATTCATGCATAACCCGCTCTGATACCAATTGAAGAGTCCCCTTCAAGGGGGAGCGCAGGCAGATAAAACCCCTTTCTAGAGGGGGGCGAACCCTAGAGCATGCGGAAAATGTACTCTTCTAGGGTTTCAATAAAATCGTTTGCATGAACACATATATATGATCAACTTTATATGTATTGCAAAGATCAAGTTTGAGATCTTTTACCATAGCCATGATAAAGGGTGTCGGCTTGGAAGCAAGAGGGCAAGTAAGCACTCCTCCAAAGAAAACACACACTAGATGAGAGATGGCTACCCTTTAGGATCTTCCTTGTGCTAGCAAGAGATCTCCCCAAAGTTCCTTGTCGTGTGTTGATGATGAGATGTGCTT
This sequence comes from Costus lasius, assembly GCA_027563935.2. NCBI lineage: Eukaryota > Viridiplantae > Streptophyta > Magnoliopsida > Zingiberales > Costaceae > Costus > Costus lasius. The sequence continues at coordinate 49,497,016 of CM050446.2, forward strand.
GGCCGAGAGCTACCTTGTCCAAGTCCCTCTCTTCGTCGAATGAAGGAGACAAGAGAGTAATTGGCAAATTGCGTTGAGGTTTCTTTTTCATTCAAGTGATGGCGTTACACTTCCAAATATGGAAGGTTATCAAGCCATGCGACCACTTGAAGAAAAACCGCCCAAGATGCCTTTAAACCTTGAACCATATGTTCACCCATGTGAACCGGTTCAAGCCAATTAGGTTCAATTCAATTCGGTTCAAAAACCCAAATTAAACCAGCCCAAGCCATGGTCTAGATCTCTATGAACCAAACGGTTCAAGATCTAACCGTTCATCTCTTGATGCTCTTGATCTCTTCGATCTAGCATCCATACTCTCGATCGAAGCTTACCGATCTGAAGCCCTAATCAATCAAACATGATCAGACCAGATCTCACTTACAATCAGAGTCTAATCTCCTTTTAACTGAACTAAAACAATTCAGTCCACACGATCTGACTTAAGTAAGCCATATCATCAAATTGTGCGACCCTAAGGGTTTCCTTTAAATGTCGGTAACGATAACTCACGTTATCACAATCAGTGAGGGGTATCTAGCAACACATCACTGTCTCCCGATATAAAGGAAAGAGTCTTCCAAGACTACACCCAAACCACAGCACAAGTGTGAATCATTTCACAAGGCATACATGTTTCCTTTGCCACTGGATGTTCTTATTGGACAAGTGTGTCAAACTTGTAGCTCCAATATGATGAGCATGATTAGATCAGATTAACATAGTCATCTGGGTATGGCCATACACTTTCTCAATCATCTCATATAAGGGGGGGCCCCTTTAGAACACCACACTCCTTCCACAAGGAGACGGCAATCCTTTATCTATCACTAGTATCCGAACCTGACTCATGATCATTATCCAAGATAGTATATAACCATTATCTTTCAAATGATATTGAACTACCTCAAAATAATGACATTCATCATTTAGAAACACAAGTGATCTCAAGTCAAAGGACATGTGCCACTTGATGCAAACAAGGATTATTCACATTGTGACAACCAATGGAATATCCCAGTAGGGTCTGTCCAGTACATCCAATGTACCCATGAGTCTACATCTTATTCCATGCTCGAAGCATCCTATAAGATTAGAACACATATTAGTCTCAATCATATCAAGGCTGTCTCATGTTCACCAAGATATCTCGACTAAGGACATATAGCCTGTCAGCCTAGCTGAACAGCTTTGAGACATTATTCAGAAGTACACTTATTACAGCAGACAAGGTAACAACCTGAATAATAACCATGCCTTTATAAACACAAAAGTTTATTACATGATACTGCTACAATCCCAAAGGCCTCAAACATTAGCCTTAAGGGCATACCCCAACAGCTCATGCCCAAGAAGGATGGGTTGTGGTGCATGTGCATTGATAGCCGCGCCATTAATAGGATCACTATCAAGTATAGGTTCCCCATACCTAGACTTGATGACATGTTGGACTTAGTCTCCGGAGCATCATTGTTTTCTAAGCTTGATCTTTGTAGTGGATACCACCAAGTCCGCATCGGCGAAGGTGATGAATGGAAGACTGCCTTCAAGACTAAGGATGGTCTGTATGAATAGCTTGTCATGCCATTCGGGTTGTCCAATGCCCCGTCCACATTTATGCAACACATGAGCCAAGTCCTTAAGCCCTACATAGGTAAATTCCTGGTCATCTATTTTGACGACATTCTGATTTGTAGTCGGACCTACGAAGAGCACCAGGAGCATCTTTGCTCCACCTTTGACCTCCTACGGAAGGAGCCCCTCTTCCTTAACACGAAGAAGTGCGCCTTCATGACCAACCGAGTCCATTTCCTGGGTTATATCGTGTTTGATGAGGGTCTTTCTATTGACTCGGCCAAAGTAGAAGCCATCCGGCATTGGCCCGAACCTCGCACCATTTTCGAGGTCTATAGCCATTTGGGCCTCGTGGGTTTTTACTGCCATTTCATTCGGAGTTTCAGCACGATTACAACCCCGTTGACCCAACGTTTGTCCAAGGATGACTTTGAGTGGACCACCGCCACTCAACACGCCTTCGATGCCCTTAAGGATGCCATCACGACTGCACCAGTTTTGCGCCTACTAGATTTCTCGAAAGTCTTTCAAGTTGTGTGTGACGCCTCCGGCACTAGGATCGGAGGTTGCCTTAATCAAGAAGGCCACCTTGTCGCCTTATTCGACCTATGGCAAGGAATTCTATGCCATTGTTCAGTCGCTTCGTCAGTGGAGGCACTACCTCCTCCACCGCGAGTTCGTGTTGTATAGCGACCATCAGGCCTTGTCTTTCCTTAGTGCCCAAAAGAAGTTAGGTGCCCGCTATACCAAGTCGGTTGAGTACTTACAGCAGTACTCCTTCGTGATCAACCACAAGATGGGTAAGGAAAATGTCGTGCACACCCATGTGAACACCTTTGACCATGTCAAGGAGGAGTATGCCACGTGGTCCAATTTTGATGCCATTTACGCGGCCAACTGAGTCACCGGATCCCAAGTCCCCCTATTAGCTTTGCGAGGGCTACCTTTTCTTGGGGAGCCGCCTATGCATTCCCCGGTCATCGCTCTGAGATCATCTTTTGCTCGAGCTGGACACGGGTGGTGTCGTTGGCCATCACGGCCGCGACAAGACTCTTGAGATGGTGGAGGAGTGCTTCTTTTGGCCTTCCCTTCGCAAGGACGTTCGGCGCATTATGTGCCACTGTGGCACGTGCCAAATGGCCAAACCCCGACCCGTGAACACCGGCCTCTACACCCCTTTGCCATTTGCTGAAGGCCCTTGGTGTGACCTTAGCATGGACTTTGCCCTTGGGCTACCCTAGACCACCTCTCGCTTCGACTCCGTCTATGTGGTTGTGGACCGGTTCTCGAAAATGGCACACTTCATTCCTTGTACACGTACTGCCGATGCATCCCACGTGGTCCATCTTTTCTTCAAGGAGATTGTTCGTCTTCATGGTCTTCCTTCGACCATTGTGTCTGACCATGACACGCGGTTTGTGAGCCACTTCTGGTGCTCACTTTAGGCCCTCTTGGGCCCCACCTTGAAATTTTCCACCACGTACCACCCCTGAAAAGACGGGTAAACTGAGGTGGTTAACCACAGTTTAGGTAACTTGCTCCATTGCTTCATAGGCGATCACCCGAGGTATTGGGATACCATCCTCCCCATAGCAGAATTTGCATACAATAGTGTTGCCAATAGGTTTACGGGTCTTAGTTCATTCCAGATCGTCACAGGCCGTCAACCTCACAAACTCGTTGACCTGCATGACCTCCCCATGGAATCCCATTTGTCCGAGCATGCATATTCCTTTGCCCTACATGTCGCTAGTTTGCATGATGAAGATTGGCATCGTATCTTTTTGGGCAACACTCATAATGCGATGAAGGCCAACGAGCACCGTAGGCCACATCACATTTCTGTTGGTGAGTTGGTGAGGGTGCGTATCCACCCCGAGTGGTTATCACACAGGGCTCATTTTAAGCTCCAACCACGTTACATGGGGACTTATGCGGTGGTGCAGTGAATCGGCTCCAACGCCTATGAAATGGACCTACCTGAGGACATGGGGATCCACTCGGTCTTCAACGTGGCAGACCTCCTCCCCTTCTACGGTCCTTTGGAGGAGCCTTTGGACACCGACGAGCCACTTCCCCCTAGTCCTCCGGAGGAGAACTCTTCAAAGTGGGAGAGAGTTGATGCAGGAGAAGCTAGCACTGAAGAAAGGGATGAATTGGACGAGAAAACAGCCCCCCACAACTTTCTGCGAGCTGAACACGGGCAGGCTATGAAGCCTGTCACAGGTGTGTGATGACACTGAAATTTATAGTAAATTTCATGTCATTTCATATATCTTTTTGTATCAAATTCATGAACCTTTGCTTATTTTTATGCCTTTTTTATCAATTACTACGGAATCTACACTCTTCTTGGTTTTTGATGATTTTTAGGCAAAAAGGTATGAGTTTCAGGTGTTTTCAAGCAATCCAGATGCATGAATGAATTTCCACCATCAAGAGAAGATAACTTGTCAAATTTCATGAAGATTGGAGCTTCAGACTAAATTACGGCAAGGCCGTAATCTATATTACGGTACCATATTTTGACGGCTACCGTAATATCAGAGCATTGTCGTAATTTGGGAATTTTTCATCTAGAAAGATTTTTGGAAATTACGGCACTACCGTAAAGATTTTTACAGGCTATAATTTGGAGCGCTTTCGGAGTAAAAACTTTAGTCGAAAATACGGCACTGCCGTAAGACTTTCTACGGCCCGTAATTTGGGTTGATTTTCGACCCGAGAGATTTGGGAAAAATACGGGACTACCATAAGGGATTTCATGGTACCGTAATTCCAAACAGATTTCCACCCAAGAACTCGACTGAAATTACGGCAGTGCCGTAACCAAAAACACGGCCGTAATTATAACTTGGAGGCGTGTTTTTCACGGTTAAATTTGAGTCCAATTTTTGTGGGATCGATTGCTGATGATCGGGGCAATGAAATTCAAAGCTGTAAGAAGCAAAAAGGGAGCTCTCGACGAGACGAGGGAGGAGACATGAAAAGCCCTAATTTTCATCCATTGATAAAGGAAAAATCAAGTTTCACGCTGCCCGCCTTAGGGTTCACCTCCGGCTGTGAAATTTGAAGGGAAGCTTCGCCTGGAGCAAGAGAACATACCCCAGAAGTTTCAACGTGAAAGGATCTCGATCGGAGGAGAAATCGACGAAGAACCCAGTGCCAGCACTATTCATACGATTATTACGGCTGTAATTTTCATTACAGCTGTGTGGTTATTCGTTCTTCCCCTTTCTTTTTGATTTCTGATCACTAGAAACTATGGTTTATTGTAATATTTTCTCCATGCTAGCTTAAACCTTTTGTGGGACATGGGGGAGTAATTCCCTTTGATTTCTTAATGACTAGATAAACTTTTCATTACTTCGTCACGTATAATTTTAGCATGATAATTCTACTCTTGTGATGATTGCTCTTTGATTCTCCATAGAAACATGTTATTAATCGTATTTTAGAGTTTTCGCAATAAGGACCGAAAGGTGACTTGCTTGGAAACTTGGAACCCTAGAATTGAATGTTAGGAACTTACTGTAAGAAATTAGATTAGTTCTTGTTTCTTGATTTTAGAAGAATAATTGCTATGTTTAATAATATGAATCTAGAATTGAGTCAATTTATCAAACGTGAAGATCTTGAGTGATAGTAAGGATCGGAACATTGGAGAACCATAAGGAGAACTCGTGTTGAGACTCGGATGCATGAAAGTGTTTCCTTCAGTTATTTGATGGATGATTTACTTATTTTCAGCTTGGGGTAGATCTTGCGCAAGAGCGAGGATCGGTCCTTGCTAGATTGTCTGCTTGAAAGTAAGATGATCTTTTTATGAAGTAAATTATATCCTTATCATGATAAAATTATACTAACGAATTTCTATTCATATATAGTCATAAAAATCAAAGTGGATGAAACCCTAGTCCCAATTTCTCTCTCTGATATTTTTGTTAGCTTCCGATAATTCACTTACATAATTTTGACTGCCTAGATAGTAAGAAATCGATTATTCAGTACTTAACGAACGAGGTCTCTGTGAGTTCGATATATTTTTATTCACTTACATAATTCCTTTCCTGAAGAACAACTCTTGGCCATTGAACAAATCAGAGCCCCTTGGTATACTGACATTGTGAATTACTTTGCAGCTAATGTTTTCCCTCCTAATTTGAGTTACCAAAAAAGGAAGAGATTCTTGGCTGAGGTAAAGCACTATTTTTGGGATGAGCCTTATGTGTTTAGAATGTTAGTGTTTATGCCCTAGGACCTCAGGATGGTCCATGGGATATGTGCATCACATCTAGTTGATAGATGAGTTATCCTGGCATTGTCGTTGTCCTGCAAGTTTGTACATCTGCGCATATGTACATTAGCATATACAATGTCCCTAAGAGATAGATATTATCTAGTCTCTGTGTTTATCCCTGGTCGAGAATCATGGTGGATATGGGACAGCTATGATTCGCTTGAGACTAGTATATGCGCTGGTTGAGCACGGGTTGCTAACGTAGGCATATGGGTATATCAAGGGGGATATACTAGATCGACCCGCCGTGAGGATTCATCTCAGTGTCACGAGATGAATATCATAGTGATAGAGTTGCGCTTATCCTAGACTTGAGGGCATTGGTATCTCTATATAGTGATTGATGTACTTTGATGCAACCTAATGCTTCGCCGTAAAAGGGAAGTCATAACGGTTGTCATTGGGTATGTCATAACCTACATGAGGGATTCAATGTGCCAATAGAGGATTTGCCCCTTCCTTACGGGGAAGCTTGATTGTCCATGGCGCCCTATATGGATGACTGAAAGTGTATGGCCATACCCATGTGAGAACCTGATTTAGTCATGCCATATTGTTGGGATTAACAAGTGTGACACACTTGCCCAATCTGGACATCAGTTGGCAAAAGGACAAGGCTGCACTTGTACTTTGTCGCAGTTTTAGGGGATGTCGATGATGACACCATTCTGTTGACTTGGGTAGCAATGATGTACTGCTAGGTCCCACTCATTGCTTGTGATTATTTAGTCATCACTGCCAACGTCTGAAGAACTTACAGGGTCACACACCTAGACACTTGAGTTCTCATACTGATCGTTTAGCCTCTGATCGAATCATTGTGTGATTTGGATCTTTTGGGGAACTGATGCATTGAGACTTTTATAGAGAGGATGATATTTTATTTTAGATCATGTTTGACCACTAGTTGACTCTAGTGGACCACGTTTGACCTCTGTTGACCTATGTTGTCAAAATGAGTCAAACAAGGGTCTGGGTGCAAGTTTGGGCTTGGCACTTTCGTCACATGAATAAAATAAAATTATTAATTGGAAAGAAAATTTTTCTCTTGGCTAATTAATAAGCCTGGGCGCAATTTACAATTAATTGCGTCTGCGGGGATTCGATCCTATGATACTTAATTGTGAGTAGGCGCCTATGCTTGGTCGCATTTACAATTATTTGCGTATGCGGGGATTCGAACCCATGATGCGTAATTGTGGGTAGGCGCCTATGCTCATTATCCCACATGGGAAGTATCTCCAGTGTGCGTCTGACTCTGCTATTATAAATAGAGAGGCCCACCTGGGAGATTCTTTTATACCAGACTCTTCTCTTGTCTCTAGTTGTCGCATCCCCTCTGCTCCTTGGCGTAAGTGTTTAGGAGGTGACGACAGTAAAAGTTTTTCGGCATCAAAGGTTGGGACAAGTGGCAGTGCTACCCACTCCTTGTCGCCAACATCCCTTTTTCTCCTTGGCAGTGGTGCAAGTCGAGAAGGCTAGAGGTGTGGATCTCATCCTCTGGGGCTAGCACCTAGCGCAGAGATTGGAGAGGATTCGAGGAGTTCGTGTGTGTGCGATTGCAGAGGACGGGCCCTTGCGCATCTTTATCATCGGCCGCTTCTAAAAGTTGCTTGATAAGGTACTGCCCCTATCACATCCCTTGTATTCTTCGTAAGTCGGTCCGTGTTGAATTATGAATCTCGTTTCGGGCTCGCTTCTGCTATTTTCATTTTCTTTTATCCCGGGGATTCCCAACATAGAAGATGTGTAGATGGCATTTTTAGAAGATATGTACCTGAAGAGGAAATCACAGATATATTGTTTCAATGTCATGGATCCTCTTATGGTGGTCATGCTCGTACTGAGAAAACTGCTTTTAAAGTGTTGCAATTAGGATTTTATTGGCCTTCAATTTTTAAAGATACTAGAAACTTTGTTTTATCTTGTGGTAGATGTCAAAAGACAAGTAACATTAATAGAAGACATGAGATGCCACTATCCAATATTCTTGAGGTTGAGATATTTGATGTTTGGGGGATTGACTTCATGGGACCTTTTCCATCTTCTAGAGGTAACAAGTACATTATTGTGGCAGTTGATTATGTTTCAAAGTGGGTTGAGGCTCTTGCTTCCCCTACTAATGATTCCTGAGTTGTTGTTAAGCTATTCAAAAAAATTATCTTTCCACGATTTGGGACACCACGAGTAGTGATTAGTGATGGAGGTTCGCATTTCATTGAACACAAGTTTTTTGCTTTGCTCAGGAAGTATGGAGTAAATCATAGAGTTGCAACACCTTATCACATCCAAACAAGTGGACAAGTTGAGATATCAAACAGAGAAATCAAAGGAATTTTGGAGAAGACAGTGTCACGCACTAGAAAAGATTGGGCATTCAAACTTGATGATGCATTGTGGGCTTACCGAACTACTTTTAAAACACCCATAGGTATGTCTCCTTTTCAATTGATTTATGGAAAATCATGTCACCTTCTTGTAGAGCTCGAGCATAAGGCGTTCTAGGCAATCAAGATGCTAAATTTTGATTTGAAGAATGCAGGTGAAAAACGGAGGTTACAATTAAAAGAGCTAGATGAGATTAGACTCTCTACATATGAAAATGCAAGAATTTACAAAGAGAGGACTAAAAGATGGCATGATCGACATATTTTCAAAAAGGAGTTCCAACCAGGTGACTTTGTTCTTTTATTCAATTCTAGATTGAAACTTTTTCCTGGAAAACTTAAGTCTCGATGGTCTGGGCCCTTTCAGGTGAAGAAAACTTATCCTTACAAAGCTGTAGACATATGGAGCGAGGAAACAGGAGATTTTAAAGTTAATGGTCAAAGGTTGAAGCATTACAATCAGGAAGATCAGATTAAAGAAAAGGAAAAGTTTTACCTTGATGAACCACGATCAAATCTGAGTGCCAAATAGTCAAGCTAATGACCTTTAAATTAGCGCTTCTTGTGAGGTAACCCATACTCTCTTTCTTCATTTTATTCTCATTTACTTTTCTGTATTTTTACTTTTTCCTTTGGAACTATTTTTTCTTCTCTTTTTATAGGAAAAATCAAATTTGGCGTAAATTACGGCACTACCGTAATGAAAATTACGGGCCATATTTTTGATTTCTTTTCGATCAGAAAGTTTTGAAGCAATTACGGCACTACCATAAGTAACTTTACGGTATCATAATTTCGCTCCAAATCTTCCTGAGAATCTCAGCGATTTATCCTATTTTACGGTAGTACCGTAATGAATATTACGGTACCGTTTTTCACAAAAAAAAATGGATGCTTCTCATCCATGTTTACACCGGTTCTTGCACTGACCAATCTACCCGAGAGACGCAAAAGAGAATGGATCAAATGCTGATGAGCAAAACTTTGTGAGTATTTTGTTCACATCTTCAAAAGTTCATTTTTTCCATTCCACCGATGTTTTACCCTCAAAAACTTCTTGTGCCCACTGTTTTCTGATTATTTTGTGATGATCCTCTTGATGATAAATAAATGCATGGCGGTGATTAAGTCTAGATCTATCATGTTGAATTTATTTCCCTTATATATATCTACTTTTGAAAATTTTCATTGGTTGATGAGTGAGAATTTAGGGAGATATATTATTTGAAGAATTTGATTTAAAAGTGAAACTATTTTTTTGAATAAAATCAGCGTATGAGTATAATTTTTGAATGGTTGTCAATTGATTAATCGAATTGATGTTTAGTCTATTTCCTATTTGTTGGGAAGAAAGAATCTAAGATCCAAAAATAGTGAGTGGCTCCCTACTTGGCACTGTGCAAAATTGATAGTGGTACCGAAGATATAGGTTGAAGTCTAAAAAGAAAAAAAAATTAGGGAGAAAGAAAAAGAAAATGACTCCTCTTCTTAGCACTGTGTAAAATTGATAGTGGTACCTGAGACAAGAGTTGAAGTCCAAATAAAAAGCATGTATCTATGTGGGTACATGCCATCAAAAACACAAAAAAAAAGAATAAAAAGAAAAATTTGAGTGGAAAAAGATTCTTGGATATCCTATTCTTGTAAACAAAAGCATGATAGATTTGTATTGAAGATTAGATGAATTCATAAGATTGAAATTCTACTTTTTATACGAGTTACAAAGTTTTATTTGATTAAGTTGTGGATCTTGAGGATTAAATTCAAAGGATGATATGTCTATTTAAAATTTTATGAATTGATTGGTGGATTTTTCATTATTAATTGTATTTTAGAAATTTATTCTTCATGAGAAAATCTTTTCCTATGATCAATTTTTTATTTTTGTTTGAGGACAAGCAAAGTTTGAGCCTTATGTGTTTGATGACACTGAAATTTATAGTAAATTTCATGTCATTTCATATATCTTTTTGTGTCAAATTCATGAACCTTTGTTTATTTTTATGTCTTTTTTATCAATTACTACGGAATCTACACTCTTCTTGGTTTTTTTTATGATTTTCAGGCAAAAAGGCATGATTTTCAGGTGTTTTCAAGCAATCCAGATGCATGAATGAATTCCCACTATAAAAAGAAGATAACATATGAAATTTCATGAAGATTGGAGCTTCAGACCAAATTACGACAGGGCTGTAATCTATATTACGGTACCGTATTTTGACGGCTACCGTAATATCAGAGCACTGTCGTAATTTGGGAATTTTTCATCCAGAAAGATTTTTGGAAATTACAGCACTATCGTAAAGATTTTTACGGGCCATAATTTGGAGGGCTTTTCGAGCAGAAACTTCGGCTGAAAATACAGCATTGCCGTAAGACTTTCTACGGCCCGTAATTTGGGTTAATTTTCCACCCGAGAGATTTGGGGAAAAAACGGCACTGCCATAAGGGATTTCACGGTACCGTAATTTGGGTTAATTTTCCTTCTTTGTTCCTCTGTTTCAAAAAATTCTTCATGAGACTTTAGGCCTCTTTTGTCTTTGCAATATTCTAACAAAGAGCATCAATCGTTCAGCTAGCCTCTGGAGTTTGAAAGATAATTTTTCTTTCGGTGGAGAACAGGTTTTGAGATTTTTTTTTGTTCGAACTTCATGGCTTGATTTTATTGATTTTACCACTCCTCCACAACTCAGTTTTTTTTCCTGTTTTTGAACGTTTCTGCAATTTTTTGACCAAGACTCGGCGCTTCTGTGAATTTATTATTTTTTCGGGTTCGGCTTAGCCGTAAGGTAACACTACAAGTTCGGCATGCGTATACTTTGGACTAATCCCCGGCAACGGCGCAAAAAACTTGATGTACCGTAACGTAACACTACAAGTTCGGCATGCGTATACTTTAGACTAATCCCCGGTAACGGCGCCAAAAACTTGTTGTTATCCCGCAAGTGCACGGGTACACGAAGTAATAAGGAAAGTATCGAATCCACAGGGACCTATGTTGTCAAGTATTGAATAATTGATTTTTCACTATCTAGCAAACGAATGAAAGTCAAGTAAATATCGCAAACACACGAAAGAAAACTATCGGAGAGAAAGCTGGGACTAGGGTTTCGTTCACTTAACTTTTAAGACTAGATATGAATAAGGATTTCGTTAGTTTAATTTTATCATGATGAAGATACAATTTACCTAATAAAAGGATTGTTTCACTCTCGTGCAAACAATCATGCAGGGATTTATCTTCGCTTTCATGCAAGATTTGTCCCAACGTTGAAGAGAAGTAAATTATCAATCTATGAACTCAATGATCACTTTCATGCATCTGAATTCTAGGTTGATAATCTCTAGCGGAAGCTCAAGGATCACTTTCGTGTATCTGAGCCTCGACACTAGTTTTACTCATGGATCTCCAACATTCTGATCCTCACTTTTGTGCAAGATCTCTACGTTTGACAAATAGACTCGATCTATAGATTCATGTTATTATCATGGCAATAATTCTACTAGAACAGATCAAGTTGGATCAAACCTAAGGAAGGGTTCCTAACATGCAATTCTAGGGTTCTAAATTCTCAAGCAATTACCTTTCTGTCAATAGCGAAAATTCTAAGAACATAATTAATAACATGGATTTATAGAGAGTCAAAGCACAATTATCGCATGAGCAAAATCATCATGCTATGATTAAACGCAACGAAATATATAAAAAATAGTTATCTAGTCATTGGAAATTAAGTGAACTACTCCCCCATATCCCAAGAGTAGCTTAAGCTATCATGGTAAAGGAGTTACAGAATTCCATGGTTTCAGAAGACCAAAAATCAGAGGAAAAGAGAAGTTTAGAAAATACAGCACGGCTGTGAAGTATTTCACAGCCGTAATTTCCAATTTGAGGCGATAAATAGTGTCGGCGCCTCTTCTTTCCTTGATTTCTCCTTTAATTGATCTCCTCTCTGTCTGAAACTTCTGGCACGTCGTCTCCTCCTTCAGATGAAGCTTCAGTATGAAAATCACGGCCGGAGATCGTCTGGATCGAGCACGGTGGCGAAACCCTAGGTGGCGGCGTGGATGACGATTTCTCCCTTCGACAGTGGATCAAAATTGGGGCTTTCCATCTGTGCGTGCTCCCCTCGTCCACAAGATAAGGGCAGCCCACATAAGATTAAATAAACACCCATTCAACATGTTAAACATGCATACATGTGATCCAAATAGAAATAAAAGTTTTGAAAAAACCCATGGCATCAATTTTATTTCCTTATGTGCCCTACTACCTTACAACTGTCCATTAACAGGTATCCACTCGTTAGACCAAGTCAGACCTACTGCCCTTGCATGCACCCAGTCATAACTGACTTGCGTCGACCACATGGTCAACTATGCATGCCTTAAGGGCTGAACGTCCCACATGATTTCTGGCAAGTGGGTGTGACCCCGTGCCTTAATCATGATCGTTCACTAGGCGCCTCAATCAGACATCGCTACACGCCCTTCTGCAGTCGGTCTATAGCCACCTGTATTGCTTGCGCACAGGTGCTATCCGGCCGACCCATCTAGGCTGTTAGATGGTCTGATTAGGCTATTGGGTCCAGACTTGACTGACGACTTCAACATTGTTAACCCGTCTAAGTATTTGAAGTAGGCTCTTAGATAGATCTATGTGAGGGTCGCGCATGATGATAAAGTTTGATTGAAAACTTCTATGACAAGCGCAAACAAACATCACATGCGCAAGCTTAAATGAAAAATACATGTAGATCTAACATATGGTATGAACACATGGCATGTATTTTCGCATGACAACAAAAGCATGCACATCATGAAGATCTATCCAAAGCATAAAACCAAACATGGAACACAAGATGGCAATCATATATATCAAGCCAAAAACCAGCGCTCTGATACCACTGAAAGGAAACCTAGGTAACATGCATTTCGAAAATTTTGCATAGGCGAAAAAACTAGGTTTCATGGATCGCTTGACTTGAAATATAATCAACCATGAAAGGATAAGTTGAAGCATTACCATGGCCATAGTTTGTGTGGCGGCTTGGAAGAAGAAAGGGAAAGGCTCCTCTTCTCCAAAGGAATCACACACAAGATGTTGATGGCTTCTTCCTTGTGCTCTTTGTGCTAGCAAGGCACTAAAGAGTCCTTGATCGAAACTTGGAGAGGAGATGTGCTATTTCTTTATTGGCCGAACTCCTTTCCTTTTGTTGTTCTTGAAGATGATCAAGCAACCACACAAAAGAGGAGGCGAGAGAGCAAGCTTCGAAAATGTGAGAGACCAAGATGGAAAGATTCGGTTACCACTTATGGTAAGAACCAAAAAATGTAACTCCCTCTCTTGATTCCCCTCTTAACTCCCATGCGTTCACCCTAAGTGAACCAACCGAAACTTCCCTCTTTAATTGAACCATGCGCTCACACTAAGTGAACCGGTTCAATTTTATTTGGTTCAAGGACCAAATCAAACCAACCCTGGTTTTGATCTTATTGAACCAAGTGGCTCAAGATCCAACCACACATCTCTTGACGCTCTTGATCTCTTCGATCAAGCATCAATTCTCCCGATCGAAGCTTACCGATCATATGTCCTAATCAATCAAACATGATCAGACTAGATCTCACTTCCAATCAGAGTTTAAATTGCTTTAAACCGAACTAGAATAATTCCAGTCCACACGATCTGACATAAGTAAGCCATATCATCAAATTGTGCGACCCTGAGGGTTTCCTTCAATGTCGGTAACGATAACTTACATTATCACGATCAGAGAGGGGTATCTAGCAACACATCACTGTCTCCCGATATGAAGGAAAGAGTCTTCCAAGACCACTCCCAAACAACAGCACAAGTGTGAATCCAATTCACTCAGTATACATGTTCCCTTTGCCACTGGATGTTCTCGTTGGACAAGCGTGTCAAGCCTGTAATTCCAACACGATGAGAATGGTTAGATCAGATGAACATAGTCATCTGGGTATGGCCATACACTTTCTCAACCATCTCATCCAGGGGGCCCCTTTAGAACATCACACTCCAACTAGGAGAGGCAATCCTATATCTATCACTAGTGTCCTAACATGACTCATGCCCACTATCCAAGATAATCTTTAACCATTATCTTTCAAATGATATTGACCTACCTCAAGATAATGCCAATCATCACTTAGTAACACAAGTGATCTCAAGTCAGAGGGAATATACCACTTGCTTGCTTATAAGGATTTATTCACATTGTGACAAATAATTGAATATCCTAAGTAGGGTCAGTCCAGTACATCCAATGCACCTAATGTGTCTAAATCTTATTCACGCTCGAAGCATCCTATAAGATTAGAACACATATTAGTCTCAATCATATCAAGGCTGTCTCATGTTCACCAAGATATCTCGACTAAGGACAACTCTGAATGTCAGCTAAGCTGAACATCATTGAGACATTACTCAGATGTATACATACAGCAGCAGATAATGTAACAATCTGAATAACAACAATTGCCTTTATAAACATATACTTAGTTTATACATGATACTGATAATAACCCAAGGCCTCAAACATTAGCCTTAAGGGCATACCCCAACAGATAGCACTACAATCTTCAGTTAAAGTAACAGTACATGTGCCATAATCATCCAATTTTCTTTTACTAGACAAAATCTCCTTTAAAAACTTGGCATAAGATGGCATTTCAGTAATAGCTTCAGTAAAAGGAATGTTAACATAAAGCTTTTTCAGGATTTCAAGAAATTTGCCAAACTTTTTGTCTAGTTTATGTTGAACTAACCTTTGAGGAAAAGGTATTGGTGGCTGGTAAGGAGCAGGCAAATTAGGTTTAGGATTGTCTTTGTCACATGATTCCTCCCCTTTTGGTTCATCACCCTTTTGAGGTGGTAAACAAGTTTGGGGTTTCTCATGTGAAGAAGATTCTCCTAACTGTAATCCCCTTTCATTATCATCAAGCCCTTTTTCATTGTTTTCAAACCTCCCTCTAGATTCTCCTAGTTGTTTCCCACTTCTAGTCATGATGGCATTACAGTGCTCCCTAGGGTTTATCTCAGGTTTTGCAGGCAATTTCCTAGGGGGTCTGTAAGGTACACTAGCATGTTGTGCAATTTGGTTTTAAAGAATTTTGTTGTGGGCTTCTACTCTATCCAGCCTAGAGTTGATTTGATGAAAACTTTTCTTAAACTCTTCAATTTGTCTATTTTGATTTGACATGAGTTGGTCTTGCTTAGACATAAACTCTTCAATTTTTCTAGTTGGTTTGACATGGTTTGTTTTTGATCAGACATAAATTGATTTTGACGGGCCATAAGTTTTTCAAACATGGATTCTATATTTGAATTCTGATTTTGATTTTGATTTTGATTAAAGTTATGATTTGGTCTTTGATATCCTTTATTCTTAGTGTTTCCCCCTACATTGTTATTGTTTTTCCATGAAAGGTTGGGGTGATTTCTCCATCCAGGGTTATATGTACTAGAATAGGGATCATTAGGTCTACTTTGATTATAATTCCCTATGGCACTCACATGCTCATTCCCCTGATCAACAATTATTCTACAATATTCAGTAGTATGACCATCATTGCCACAAATTTCACAAGTGATAGTAGAAACAGAAGCAGGTTGCATAGAATTAAACTTACTACACAAAAAGTCTACCTTCTCTGCTAAGGATTGCCATCCTTCACTTTCACCCTTACTTTGAGAAGGCTTGTGAAGTACTCCTCTCTCAGCAGTCCATTGATTGTGATTCAATGCCATCTCCTCTAGCAGTCTGAAGGCAACATCTAGGGTTTTGCTCATAATAGTTCCTCCTACAGCAGCATCCATAATCATTTTAGTATGATCAGATAATATATAATAAAAAATTTGCAGCAAACTCCAATCTTCAATGCCATGGTGAGGACACTTCCGCTGCAGTTCATTGAATCTCTTCCTGGCCTCACTGAGCGACTCCCCACTTCTTTGTTGAATGTTTGTAATTTGATTCCTCATCTGCAGTGTCTTGCTTGGGGGAAAGTATTTGTTCAAGAAAGAATTTGACAATTGATTCCATGTGGTGAAGGTACCGGCTGGTTGTAAATTAAGCCATGTCTTTGCCCGGCCCTAAGAGAGAAAGGAAAAAGTCTTAGTCTCAATGCATCGCTAGAAACACCATTAAATTTAATAGTATCGCATAATTCAAGAAATAAAGACAAGTGTTGGTTGGGATCTTCTAGAGGAGATCCTCCAAACTGATTTTATTGAAACATTGAAATAAAAGCAGGCATAATCTCAAAGTTCTTAGCCTCTATTGCTGGTCTAGCAATGCTTGAATGAATTTCTTGGGATTAGGGGCTGCATAATCCCTAAGTGTTCTCTGATTATTCTGATTGTCTCCCATCTCTAATATTTCTTCTTATAACTCCGGTTGGGATGTCTCTTGCAGTTCTTCTTCTAATCTCAACTTCCTGCACACTCTCAGTGTTCTATTGATTTCAGGATCCAATGGTACAAGTGGTCCTAATCTAAGACTCCTGTGCATGCAAAGTAGATCGATCAAGTGATTTCAAGAAAAACAGAAAATAACAGAAACAAAATAAAAAATAGTAAATAAAAACCTAGACTAGCAATAATCTCTATATCTTCAATATTGACAAAAATAAGGTCTCCGCAACGGCGCCAAAAACTTGATGTACCGTAAGGTAACACTACAAGTTCGGCATGCGTATACTTTGGACTAATCACCGGCAATGGCGCCAAAAACTTGATGTACCGTAAGGTAACACTACAAGTTCGGCATGCGTATACTTTGCACTAATCCCCGGTAACAGTGCCAAAAACTTGTTGTTATCCCGCAAGTGCACAGGTACACGAAGTAATAAAGAAAGTATCGAATCCACATGGGACCTATGTTGTCAAGTACTGAATAATTGATTTTTCACTATCTAGGCAAACGAATGAAAGTCAAGCAAATATCGCAAACACACCGAAAGAAAACTGTCGGAGAGAAAGCTGGGACTAGGGTTTCGTTCACTTAACTTTTATAACTAGATATGAATAAGGATTTCGTCATTTTAATTTTATCATGATGACGATACAATTTACCTAGTAAAAGGAGTGTTTCACTCTCATGCAAACAATCATGCAGGGATTTATCTTCGCTTTCACGCAAGATTTGTCCCAACGTTGAAGAGAAGTAAATTATCAATCTATGAACTCAAGGATCACTTTCATGCATCCGAATTCTAAGTTGATAATCTCTAGCGGAAGCTCAAGGATCACTTTCATGCATCCGAGCCTCGACACAAGTTTTACTCATGGATCTCCAACGTTCTGATCCTCACTTTCGTGTAAGATCTCCACGTTTGACAAATAGAGTAATAGTTCACGGCACTGCCGTAAAATCGGTCGAGTCTTCTGTTCTGATGTCGTCTGGGGAATACGGCACCATAATCTAGTTTACGGTAGTGACGTAAAATCAGCTGAACTCTCTGTTCGAAATCGTCCGAAAAATACGGTATCGTGTAATCCTTTACGGTGGTGCCGTAAAATCAGGCAAAGTCTCTGTTCTGAAGCGCTTAGAAATACGGTACCGTAATTAGGTTTACGGCATTGCCGTAAAATTGGAAAACTTTCTGTTCGGAAATTCTTCAAAATACGGCAGGGCTCGGATTTTAACGGTACTGTCTGAAATTACGGTACCGTAAAATGGATTACGGCACTGCCGTAATTTGCTGAGTTGCTCCGTTTTGAGTGAAATTTCTTGGGTGATCTCCTCTTGATGGTGGGAACTCTTCCATGTATTTGATTTCGCTTGAAAACGCCATAAATAGTGCCTTCTTGCCTAAAAAACTTGAAAAACCAAAATAGAAGTAGACTTTGCAATATTTAATGGATTCAACATAAATGCAAGTAAAAGATCATCAATTTGACATGAAAAAGGTACCCAAAATGAAGCAAAATATACTACATATTTTGGTGTCATCATCAACCTTTGTCTGTTCGAAGACACAAGTTTTATCCAATAAGCCGCATGGCCGGATAAATTTACAAATCAAATTATCCAACACGCCACAAGGCTAGATAAATTCCAAATCAAATTATCCAACATGCCGCAAGGCCGAATAAATTTCCAAATCAAATCATCCATCACGCCGCAAGGCTGGATAAATTCCAAATCAAATTATCCAACACGCCGCGAGGCCGGATAAAGTCTCAAATCAAATTATCCAACATGCCGCAAGGCCGGATAAATTCTCAAATAAAATTATCCAATACGCCGCAAGGTCGGATAAAATTCCAACTCAAAGTATCCAACAAGCCGCAAGGACAGATAAATTACCAAATCAAATTATCCAACACGCCACAAGGCTGGATAAATTCCAAATCAAATTATCCAACATGGCGCGAGGCCGGATAAATTTCCAAATCAAATCATCTATCACACCTCAAGGCTGGATAAATTCCAAATCAAATTATCCAACACGCCACGAGTCCGGATAAATTTCCAAATCAAATCTTCCACCACGCCGCAAGGCCGGATAAATTCCCCAACCGAATTGTCCAACACGCCGCAAGGCCGGGTAATCTCCAAATCCAAATTCTCCAATACACCTAAATCTCCAAACCGAATTATCCAACACGCCGCGAGGCCCCAAACCAAAGTTACTCAACACGCCATGAGGCCGAGTAACTTTCCTCAAATTCAAGTCATCCAATACGTAGTCAAGACCGAGTGATGTTTCAAACCCAATATCCGACATGCCTTAATGCATTACAATGGAATATCGTTTGGGAGGTGCGTACATCGATGTTTACCATCGGGGCATAGTTCCTCGATATAACGTTGTACTGCCTAGGCCAGGTATTACCCAATACGCCGTCACAAGACCAAAGTTTGACGAACACAAATTACCCATGCTGATGGAAGCTCTTTTCCTTTATCATCTTATGTATTACGTCAAATCAAATTTATGAATGATATCATTTGACTATGTCTCTCTTATTTTGTTGCATATTATAGATCTCTTAATCAATGGTTCCCTAATTTTAGGGGTAATTAACAATGAGCGCTTGCGCTAATTGGAAGCCAGAACCCATTAAATAAAAACCTTATTAATTTAAGGTGAAATTGAAAATAGTCATATTACATTCCGATGTAACAATTTTGACCCTACAAATTCTGGCACGCCCGGTGGGACCTGGCTTCTCCTTTCATCTTTGAGATCTATATTATGTGACCTTTTTTTTGTGCTCTTATGATAGCAATGAAGAATCTTTATTCTGTTAGAAGAACACTTGGGCCTTCATCCCTTGATTTGTCAACTATAATTAGGGCAAAGAACATATGCTTTGCTTCCATGGTTGAGGCTCTATTTTCTTCCACACCTAGATGCCTATAAGCCATCGAGCAGAGGTTGGGTCATTGCTTGGAACCTAACAACTGCAAGCACAACAAGTACTCGGATCAAGGATGGATTTCCTCAGGACAGGGGCAGCTCAGATAGCGCAGATGGCTCCTATTTCATGAAGGGCTGTTATACAATAATTGAGAAGATCAACATAAGGTGGAACCTTGCTCTTTGTGACAAGAAGCAAGAAAAATAGTTGACTCAAGTAATATCATTATCTTGAAGATTGATGTCTATGTAAAAATGTTGATCAATGATGTAACAGAGTCGAAGAACCCATTTGTAATCACAATCAGGATGGGGGCAATCGATTAATTGCACTAGTTGCTACAAGAATACTTCTTTCACATTCAAGTCTGATGTCAAAGGATGAAGTCGAGGCATTAGCAAACGAAGAAATGCAAATATTGACAAACATAATATCGATCCTAGTCAAACGGCAATAGGATCGGGAACATCAAGTCCGTTTATGGTTGACAATTTACCAAAAATTGTAAGCTCCTTACACGAGCACAAAATCGATCCTAATCAAACGGCAATAGGGTCGAAAACACCAAGTCCGTTATGGCTGGCAGTTTGCCAATAACTGTAAGCTCCTAACACGAGCAACAAAAAAATAATACAAAAATAATAAAAGAAAAACAAAAAAAAACAAAAACAAACAAACAAACAAAAAAAAAATAAAAAAACAAAACACAAAACACAAATCATAAAAAAAAGCAAACAAACAAATAAAAATAAAAGTAAAAAATAAAAAAAACAATAACAACAAACAAAAAAAGCAAAATGTTGGATTTTGGCGCATTATGGTGTAGTATTGTTTGGGAGATCCGTACGTCGATGATTACCATCGGGGCGTAGATCCTCAATACGACATTGTATGCAATGAAATAACTACATGTTAAGATTAAAACTCAAATATTCACAAGTCATGAAGACAGAATGTTTGATCAAAATCCACATGTGCACAAGCCCTAAAAGCCGGATATGTGTCAAACTTCAAACTCCAATGTCCGTAGGCCACAAAGGCCCATTCACTCAAATTCGAACATTTGGTCCAACGACCCGTTCACCCCAAATTCGAACTTTTGGTCCGACGACCCGTTCACTCAAATTCAAACGTTTGGTCCCACGACCCGTTCATCCAAATTCGAACGTTTGATCCCATGACCTGTTCACCTCAAATTCGAACGTTTGGTCCCACGAATCGTTCATCCAAATTCGAACGTTTGGTCCCATGACCCGTTCACCTCAAATTCTAAATATTTGGTTCCACAACCAGTTCATCCAAATCTTTAATGTTTGGTCCCACGACCCATTCACCCAAATTCGAACGTTTGGCCCACCGGCTCGTTCTCCACATTTCAAATGCTTGACCCATTCATCTGATTCTGAATGATTGGTTCCTTGACCAATTCACCCAAATTTGAACGATCGGTCCCATGACCTGTTCACTCGATTTCTGGATGCTTAGCTCAAGGGCCCATTCACCCGGATCTTCAACGTTTGGCCCTGTATCGGCCCATTCACTCAAACCCCTAACATTTGGCCCAATGGCCTATTCACCCATTTGAAATGCTTAATTCTCTACAAGCATAGCTGCCCATCTTATCTGTCTCTGCATCACGATGACAACTTACATTCAACTCTAAAACTCTTCATATTGCTAAAGGAGTTTCAAGCAAGACCACATTTGATCTTTCATTAATATATGCTTGCATAAAGCTTCTAAAGGTCCATCATTGAGTGATGTCATTCATTAAGAAGCACAGATCGAGACTTTTGATTGATATGAAGTCAACGGATAGGTTACAATCACAAAACTGAAAGAATCGGAGATGAAACAATGTTTGATCATATTACAAGATGGTACGATTCAAGTGCTAAACATGCACAACTTTTACCTACACCTCAAATTATCGTCAATATATTGGATTGCTCCTTTTGAAGACTATTGAAGTATGCGAACAAGAAGTGTCAAATCTTACAATTTCATGCTATTTTATTATGAAAAATCTAAAACTCTTGAGAAACAAAGGCTTTTGAGAAGTGATATGCCATGCCCAAGTATTCAAAACAAGCTCAAGTTCAAGCCAAGGGATTCATAACTATGGAAGATCAAAGATAAATGAGATGAATCACCATGGTAAACAAAATGTCACTATAGATGCAGAGTCACATTGGGGCATTATTACCTTGGCAAATCTACTCATACCAAAATCAAGGATGAAGGAGATAAATTGGCACAACAACAAAGTCTCTGATTGCTTAATAAAACTCTAGTGGTTGTGTTGTCATCATTCAAATTTATAGTGCAGAAGGCCCGCTCACCCTCCTCAACCCGAAACAATTCAATGAAGGGCATGCCATTCTCATCAACAGATCAATATGAGGGCATCTATCTCAAAAAAAAAAATAAACCTTAAAAATATTGTTGGATACATGATTGGCCAGTCTAACAATGATGGAAGATTATCATCTTACTTGAATGTTCATGGAGGCAGAAAGCTCATGTCTAGCCCCAAGCAACAGATCAAGGGATTCTTTCGAAGTACTTTCCCCCAAGTAAAACTGTCCAACTGCGAAACCAAATCACCGGTTTCACCCAAAAGGACAGGGAATCTCTGTACGAAGCATGGGAGCGATTCAAGGAGCTTCAATGTCTATGCCCACACCATGGCTTGGAAAAATGGGTAATTGTTCATACATTTTACCATGGTCTTAACTATAATACACATCTTACTGTAGACGCAGCTGCTGGTGGAGCACTTATGAACAAAAAAATAGATGATGCGATGAATCTGTTGGAGAACATGGCGCTAAATCACAACCAATTGGCTGGAGAACAACGAGGTACATCATCTAGGTCCATCGCGCCAGGTAAGTATGAACTGGATGTCTTAAGTTCTTTAGCTGCTAAAGTTGATTTATTATCTCGTAAATTGGATTCTATGCATGTCAATTCTGTCGATTCAAGTTCTAATCCTTCTATATGTGAGATATGTGGAATTATGGGGCACACTCATGCTAATTGCCAGTTAGGTGTTTCTCAACCCTCTGAACCCCAACAAGAATATGTTAATGCTATAGGGAACCAAAATCCAAGACCACAAAATGATCCCTACTCCACTACATACAATCCTAGTTGGAGAAACCACCATAACTTCTCTTACAGGAACAACCTCAATCCCGCTCCACAATCGAACTACAGACCACCACCTGATTTTCAACCTCGACCATATGTTCCACAACCTCAGAAGACCTCACTTGAATCTATCATGCAAAATTTTATCTCTTAAACATCAAATTTTATCTCTTCTCAAACCAAGACCAACGAGAGAGTCAATGATATGTTGCGTCATGTGACAACAAGACTGGATGCCATTGAAGCCCATAACAAACAAGTAGATATACAATTGGCAAACTTAGCCACCAGTTTAGCAAGACACTCAAGTAGGTTACCTTCCCAACCTGAACCAAACCCTCGAGAGACTTGCAATGCAATTACTACTCGTAGTGGTAAGCAATTAGAGGAGCTGAGAGTACCTGACTCAAACTTGAGTCTTGATGCATCTACCACTAACAAACCCGAACCCGAGAGACTAAGTGAGGAAAAAGACGATCATGAGAATGAACCAGCTTATATTCCACCACCGCCATACAAGCCACCCATTCCATTCCTACAAAGACTGGCTAAGGCAAAGCTGGATAAACAGTTCGGAAAATTTTTAGAAATTTTTGAAAAATTGTACATCAACATCCTCATTACTGAAGCATTGACGCAAATGCCCACATACGCGAAATTTTTGAAGGACATTCTTTCAAACCGGTGGAAGTTATAAGAACCTAGCACAGTGGCGCTAACTGAAGAGTGCAGCGCCATTATTCAAAATAAGCTTCTATAAAAATTGGAAGATTCGGGCAGCTTTTCAATTCCGTGCAAAATTTGGGATCTGACTTTTGTGCACGCATTATGTGATCTCGGCACTAGTGTCAGTTTAAAGCCTTTTTCTATCTACAGGAAACTAGACATTGGCGATACAAAGACAACACCGATCACATTACAACTGGCTGACCGCTCAATGCGCAAGCCGGCAGGAATCCTGGACGACGTTCCGATCATGGTCAGAAATTTCTTCATTCTAGTCAACTTCGTCGTGCTTGAGATGGAGGAAGACTCAAAACTGCCAATAATTCTGGGAAGACCATTCCTCGCAACTGCCGGAGCGGTTATCAACGTTAAGAACGGGAAACTAGCCTTAAACATCGGTGAGGAGGCTATTGAATTTGATTTATCACGAAGTCTAAAACATCCTTCTATTGCAGATTCATGTTGGAACATTGATATTTTTGATGATGCGATTAAAGATGAAAATCCCATGGCTGACGGGATGAACACATGCCCACTAGAGGTCTATCTCTTGGAGAGTCCAAATGATGAAGAAAATGAAGAAGACCAAGCTTATGTGAAACTAATGGACTCGGCTACATTCCTTGGTGCTGATACCTACATTGCGGAATACAAATAACACTGCGATCAAGCTAAAGACCCTATACAAGCGCTTCTTGGGAGGCAACCCAAGTACTTTATTTTTCTGAAATTCTTCCACTGTTTTCAAGCTTCAATCATTGCCATCAATAGTAGCTGCCCCTTTCCTTCCTTATTGCAGTCGGAAAACGCCCGCCGCCCTCTTCAATCTGCGAGGGAAATCTGCCATTTTTCTAGATTTTTAATCCAACGGACAGCCATTCGCCATTTGCTAATTTCGTGAGTTATCGAGGCAACGATCCTTCTTCCATAGCCGAACCTTGAACGACATTAATCTGCCGCCGAACCTGAAATCGGCGCACTGCTTCACTCCACGAAAAATGTTCGCCGCTCTCCAATATCTCCAATCAAAGCCACCCACTTCAATCCAATCGTCTGCCGCACTCTTCAATCTTCCGCCCTGATGTAGAAGCATTTTGATATATTTGACTTAATTTTGACTTAGTCAATTTTTGCATAATTATCGTATATCTTGATTGAACTTAAGACTTCGTCAATGTTTATATTTAAAATTTGACTTCATAGAATCACTGATCCTAATTATTTGTCATGTCATGAATGCGAGGTTATGCCCTTTGAATGAATTATCAAGGTCAAACCATCAAGCCCAAGTTTAGCTCAAGCTAATCAAGTTTAAAGGATAATCCAGCCAAGAGATGAAGCCCAGGTTGCTGCCAAACAAAATCATCTCCAAGGCCCCACAAATATGAGCTGCCCTTGCACCCGTTGCAGCTAACTTGACAAGAAAGGAGTGCAGTTTTTTAGCCAGTGTATAGAAGACAAAAGTTCCCAGCTCAAACAAGAAGCTTTGCCAAATGCAGTAAACTGACCTTGAGAGCAAAGGAGACAAACTGCAACTTACCCAAAGAAGAAGTGAACGTTGGAGGTTGCAGCCAACGGTCATAAAAAAAAAAAGCTTTGAGCTCACTATCTTCCCTAGACATCGTTCACAAGGAGCTTCAACGCATGCCTATCTTCTCTTTGTTGTTCTATAAATGTAATCTCCCCCAGTGTATTTGTAGTAGACAAGTTTTTGACAATGAATGAAATAGTTTTCGTATCTTCCTCCTATCGGATGGTCTCCTCTCCTCCTCTCTAGGTGCCGGGCACCTCTCCCTTCTCTTCTCCGGCGCTTGTGTCGCCACCTTCTTCTTCTCCTCCAACCAAACACGCTGCTGATCTCCAGTCCAGTTCTCTGCTACGTCGCCGTTTCCTGCAATCCAACACCTAATCGCCACTTCCAGCCACGCTACACAACCGATTTCATCCTCACCTACCTTAGCCTCTACCCCTCCAACCAAGTCCCGCACCTCCAGCCCATCACCTATCGCCATCGTCGCTCCACATTGACCTCAGCCCTGTTGCCGAAAGATCCACCTGAAACATCCCCTGCTTCAGCCTGCAAGTCCTATTGAAAGCCATGCAAACATTCAAACAAACATTCAAACAATGCCTTGCATTTTCCTGACGTCGTGCATCCAATCTAGGAGGCCGATCAAGCCGAAACTTTGGCCACCTCCTCTCCTTCTCCATCCGAACCCACAACCGGAGGGATCGCCCCATCTGACGTCTGGATCGCCGGAATCGGAAGATTTTCGGTGACGCCTCAGCTCACGCCCCTGCTTCCGCCCTTCTCCACTTATCGCCGTCGATCTCCTCTGACCAGCCACCGACCGTTCCCAATCTCTGGCCACTAGTTTTCCGTACTCAGGGGAACTCCCAGTTGTAGCAGGTCCGGAGTTCATGCCGTCTCCGATGATCGCCGGCAGCCTCTGCATCTTCTCGCGTAATCCCCTGTTTCCGCCAGAAGCAGGGCCGCGCTAGCGCCGCCTGCCCCCTAGTGACCAGGCAACACCACCGGCCGGCTGTCACGCCGGAAACGTCACCGCCAGCCATCCTTCCCCATGTTTCTGCAGCCTCCAGCGTCGACCAGCTCGCGCAATGACTCCCCGCTGTTTCCATGAGAGCCATCCACCTGTTACTGTTTATTTCTTTACCTAGTCTTAACTTGATTAGCATTTTTAATGCAGGTAATTAACGTGCTAGGGGCCACTGAAACACCTGACGCCCTATACAACTCGGAAGAACTTGTCTTGATCTTCATCCTGGACGACTTGGTTTCAACCGATCGCCAACATATCAACCTACGCATCCAAGCAAATTAAGCTGTTTGATAAAATTTCTGTGTTGATTTTCTTTGCTGATCTGATTAACTATTTTCTTGGAGATGCCCTATTTGACTAACTGAGAATGACACTTCATTTATTTTATACGCTTGAAGAGAACAAACTTCACTCTGCTATTTGGCTTTATTAGTTTTCATTATAGACCATTGGAACCTATTCTCCTACATGGCTACTATTCGTAAATGATGATTTTCTGCAGACATGAATTTATAGTTGCTAATTGACTTTGGTTGATCTTTCTTCAACAAAATATAAAAATTCTAATCATGTGTTCTCCACCCACATCACGCCCTCTCCTTCATCTTCCGCAACTGCCACAGACGTCAAGCTTCAAGCATCCGCTCGGTGCCGCCCTCTTTAATCCTCAATCGAAACTGCCACTGCCATCTTTAGTGTTCACTGCACCATCTGACTCCTAATCAGTGCCACACTTCTACAATCTACAGCAGAAACCGTCGCCGCCATCTTTAAGCTTCCGCCGACCAAATCATTAGTTGCCCCTTTGCTTCTGAGACTCGGTCGACAATTGCAGCCTTTGATTCCTGCATTTACTACTTATTTAAAGGAAGGCTCGAAGGCAACTTCCCCTTGCAACTTCCTCCGAGTTCTCGCTCTACAAAGTCTACATCACTGCTGCTTCCGAAGCGCCAAGCCACCTTCACGACCACTGATCTGCCAGCTCCGCTCTCTGATTTACTCGCTGATCAGCTTTTCTAAATTTCTTACCGGAGGCTTCCTACAGAAAATGACACGTCTGATTGCTACTGACATCTTCACGAGCGTCCACTACCCCTCTTTCTACCGGCGTTCTTCACAGCGACGTGTCTCGCCAACTTCCATTTTCACCTCCGATAGTTGTAGGATCTCGGCACCACCATAATCGTCCAATCCGTCAGCGTTCTTCATTGTTCAACTTTTGCCGAGACAAGGATCAGTTTAGCGTCAACGTGCTTCCAGATTTGCTTGAGATTCCTATTCCTCTGCTTCTAACTTTTGGCTATTAGAAGTTTTGGTTCTCTTGCTGCCGCTTTCTCTTTATCTTAATTTGCTGCATAGCCAAGAGATCTGCAATAGCCCCCAAGCGTAAGATTAGAGCCCGGACTTCTACCATGCACGTACCTGCTTGTTCTGCCATTTTGCCCGCTTCATCAGATGCTGTTCCGAGGTCCACAAAGATGGTGACGATGATGAGGATGATCCTAAGGAGGAGGATTAGCTCTGATACGGATGACTTCGACTGATTTTGTGAGTTTCCTCACCCCTATCTCCAAATTTTGAGTTCGTTTATTTCTATGCATAGGGACTATGCATATTTTAAGTCTGGGAGATAGAGGGTTCACTTTGGTTTCTCTAGTTTTTAAAATTTTTTTTTTAGATAAATACAACACTTTGTGTTTTGTTTTGATACTCTTGTTTTGTTAGCTACACCCTCACTTTTTGATATTAGGATTACACTATCTAATTTCTGAAATGTCGATAATTTTACTGATGATAAGTGGTTTCAAATGACAATCATGATAGCTTGATGGTTTATATTGACTCCATGGGAATCATTATGATTTGAATCTTAGTCCTAAGTCAGGAAATTCATTTAATTATCTTATTTGATAGAAAAAGGACTGTGGAGTGACCTATCCGATATTCGATTGAGGTTTTTATTTTCTAGTAATGCTTATAATCTCTTTGTGGAAGTACGTACCTCTATCTATTTGATTCACCTTACTACTTGTTGGTTCTGATCAATGCACTTATCTGATAGCTGTTATCTCCTCTTAAAAAAAATTCAAAAAGAAAAATAATAAGACTCCTCTACTTGGCAATGCGAAAAATTGACAGTGGTACCAAAGACATGAGTTGAAGTCAAATAAAAAAAAATACACACAAAAAAAATGAGGATGAAAATAACACAAAAATAAAGAGTGCACTGATTTTTTTTCCAACTCGTATCTTTGGTTGAGTCAGGTTCGAATAGAGTGTGTACTCCACCAGAAGATTATTGCAACTCATGAAAGTAAACCTTATCTAACTTCGGTTTTTAGATCTTCACACCTTTATTCTTGACAATAGATGATATCTTGAATCCTCTGACTCGCTGAGCTTTGTTCATAATGATACCTCCCTAGGACACAATGTTTTACAAGCTTGATGTGATTTCATCCTTTTCTGAATACCACCCTTATCTTTTAAATGCTTGAGGACAAGCAATGATTTAAGTCTGGGAGATTTTGATGTCTCATATTTTTATAGTCTTTTCGACTAGTATTTACATGCGAATCGAGACATAATATCATGTTTTTACATCTCTTTCTAGCTTATTTTATTGATTTTGTTCAGAAGCTTCACTTCTTGTCTCATTCAATGAATACAGGACAATTCACTCACTTTTTGAGTTAATTGGAAGCATATTTATGTTCCTGAGTGAATCAAGGACCTTGACAAGAAATTTCGCTTCAAACGGGGCTAATTTCCGAAATTACGGCCGAGGCCATAATCTGCGTTATGGCCATAATTCTCAGTTGAATTGCTAAAAAAGCCCATTATTATGCAAGCGTAATCATACTTTGAAGACGTGCTTTTAATTTTCTCATTGGAAGTCATTTGGGCAAAGAAATCTTCAACAAACAACATTATGGCTATGGCCGTAATTTCTACCTGCCAATAATATTCCCACAGGCAACTTCTGATGTCAAACTATGGCCGGAATCAAAGACGAGTCAAAGTCCAGCTCAACCGCAAAATTACAGACGAAACGGAGTTTTCTACCGAAATTACGGGTGTGACCATAATCTTCATTACACCCGTAATCTTCACCATGCACATTAAATGGCCCGCATTAAATGGCCATAACTCAGTCGTTTTAACTCCGTTTTGGGCATTCTTGGAGTCAAAACGACGAGTATTTAAAGGCCCATAATTGTATGAAGATTTGAAGAGTCATACAAACTTAAAACAGCCATAACTTAGTCATTACAGGCATGCCCGTAATTATAATTACGGCCGTAATTCTCCCCTGCGCACCCAAACTTAAAACAGCCATAACTTTGTAATTATAGCTCTGTTTTGGACGTTTAAGGTGTCAAAACGTAGCTAATTAAAAGCTCCATCAAAACTTAGCTTCAGATTTGGGATCAGACTCTATATAAAGGGCGAAATACCCCTTGGAAACTCGACGAGTTCTAGTGAAGGGTTGAGACTTTGGTGAAAATCTTGGGAGAAGAAAGAAGGCTCTTGTGCGCCACTCTAGAAGGCTTGAAGGAGAAGAATCGCTGCCCTTTTCTTGAAGAGTTTGCCTTCTTTTACTTTCTATCTTCACTTTCGTATCTTCTTTCTTATAGATTGTACTTAACGACTCTATGATAGCATAATCTTTTCATCGGAACTAAGGGTGTAATCTCGTTGTTTGTATCTTATTGTTGAACTTGTTATTTTATAGCAAAAGCACATTTTATCTTGTGTTTATTCAATCTGTGCTGTTTTACTGCTAGTTTTGCCTTGAATACGCAAATACTTTCTTAGGCGCCGCAAGAAGGACCGAAAGGTGAATTGCGACGCTAGATCTGCCTTATCAAACATGCTTTAAGAGATCAAGAATTAGGGCCAGATTTGTGTGAGGAACTTTATAATATCTCTGAACCCAATGGGTCAATCTAGGGACGTTTCCACGAAAGTAGGACGCCGATCTAGATTGATACCGGATTACACTGTCGAAAGAGGGTAATCTGTACCCTTTGATGTTTCCTTGAGCACTTTAAGATTGCTTTGCTATAATTTTAACTTGTAAGAATTTAAGATCCTTCAACGAGATGAACCCAATGTTCCAATATCTCTAACCCTAGTTTTCTTCATAAAGTTTTCTCTCGCTGGACTCAATTTACTTTAAGTTATATTTACCCTACTTTTCTGAAATCTAAAACCACTAAATCAATTGTCTAGCTATTAATTTGTAATCTCATGGTACTTGATCACTGTCCCTGTGCGTTCGACATCTTAAGTACTACACGCGACAAAATCGTCACGCTTGCGGTTAGTTGTGCGTTAGTATAGCACACATCAGCTAGCATGAGACAAGCTACCTCCAAAGAGTTATCTTGATGCTTTCTAAAAGCATCCTTATCTGCCGTTTAGGCATTAGGCACAGGAGCTGCAGGAAGAGGCTGCTCAAGGACATACAGCTTCTTCTCGTGCTTGAGGGGTATCCTCAAGCTTCGATGCCAGTCCATAAAGTTGGATCCAACAAACTTATCCTTATCAAGAAGGGATTGCAGTGTCAATCTGCTATTATTCGTAACCATTATCTCAACAATAGCCAAGAAAAAATAGATTAGTACTACTTCGAATAATTTAATCTAGACTTGTATTAAATGATCATGGCTCCCACTATTTTAATCGAATTGAAAACCCACAAAGTCAATCGGGAAATCCAAGATTTCCTATTGAAATGGGATCCTTATTCCACATGAGGCTTCGCATCTCATGAGGGTGTGATGAGATTCGCAAAGTAACCCATGCTTCTTAAGGTAGGCTCGCCAGCCGATTGCACTTGGCAACTCCCCTTATTGAGACAGTCTAGGCATTTATGTCCAGTGAGGGCTGGAAACATCATGAAACCCTAACCTCTCAACGATGCCTCTAGAGTTTCATCACGTGCCCAGCACATATGTAAACCTAGTCAAGTCCATTCCTAATCGTTATGCCCAGGGCCAACGAGTTTCCTTGCGAAGGCATGTCTAGGTTAAAATTTGACTGGGGAAACCATTGTCACCACACACCTTCTAAAGATAAGTGGGTGTGTCCCACAAGGGTGGGAAACAGTCTAGAACACCACTGATCGATAGTTTGATGAGGGCTATGTGTTAGAAGGCTACTAGACTTGATATTTTGATTGAAAGTTTTTGAGGTCTCATCCTCTTAGTTTTATCTTATGTCTAACATTACAGGTATGCAATCCTATAGTGATAACATGAAGATAATGTTGGTGTATATGCCCTAGGACCTAGTTTTGGTCCATCTTTGTACTACTTAACTCTGATATTCATATATCTTTCTGGCATAGTCGTTATCATTGTTTGTCTACACCTGCGATTGTGTACTTACATGATAATGTCCTTGGAGACAGATTGGATATGTGCTCAAATGATTGTCCCCAGTCGACATACCTGAGTGGATATGGGACAGCTCTGGTACTTGTGAGACTGGTATGTGGGCTGGTTAGGCACGTGGTGCTAACGCAGACACATGGGTATATCATTGGAGGATATACTGGATAGACCCGCTATGAGGCTATGACTTGGTGTCATGAGTTATCCTCATAAGTGACAGGAGATGCATTGATCCCTTGACTTGAGGTCATTGATCATTCTATATGGTTAGGGACTTGCTTTGATACAACCTAACACCTTGCCGTAGCTGGGAGGTCATAACGGTTGTTATTGAGCATGTCACGACCCATATGAGAAGATCAATGGACAGACATAGGATTTGCCCCTTCCCTAGGGAAGTATGATATCCATGGAGCTCCTTTATGGTTCTATGACTGAGAGTGTATGGCCATACCCAGGTGAGAACCTGTTTTAGTCATAGCCATGTGATTGGATAAAAACAAGTGGTGACACACTTGTCCAATTGGATATCAGTTCGGCAAAGAGACTGTAATGCATCTGTACCTTGTTGCAATGATGGGGATGTCGATGTTGATATCTGTAACATCCCACATTCTTAACCCCAAACAAATGGCACAATTCACAAATGATACAGGATGTTTCATATAAGATCGATCATATGCTAGGTAAAACCGAGTTCAAGAAAACACGATCTGAAAAATTTCCATAAATCCATACACACAAATTCACAAAACTCAAATCTCATAAGGGTACCTGCCACCACGCAATCCTTGCACTAGACATATGCAAGGCAACAGTTATATCAAAACCGATTCAAATTCATAAAATCCATAAAGGTACCTGCCACCAGGCAATACTTGCACTAGACATATGCAAGTTACAGGGTATATCAAAACCGATTGCACAGAATATACAACAAGCCGAAATTCAAAACAAAATCACAAAATCGATTTTATAAACTCATACCAAACACCGAAACCAGGCTGAAGCCCGCGGTGACACAAAAAATCAAACTCATAAGACTGCCATAACTGGCAACATACTTCACATAGTTCACATAGTCTCATGATTCACATAGTTCATATAGTTTATGTTAAGGCCACAACCGGCCCCAAGAATTAAGCATAAAAATTCTTAAAACAGCAAACAGCATAATTATCCACGCCAATGCACTCAAGACATGCGCCCCTGCTCTATGCCTGAAAATAGTGAGGGGTGAGCTACACAGCCCAGTGAGTGGATAGTCTAAATCGACTATCCTTAACATACATTCAAAAATATAGGCAGATTATTTTTAAAAATATTTAACAGAACATTATGTCAACATATAACAAAATAAAGAAACAGAAGTCATATAGACAGTTAAATGTACACACTAGCATATAACAAATTCAGGTTCTAGAGTTTTACTCTAACCCAATTAAACACATATATTCTAAACCAACTAAACACACCATACTTAATTAACCTAGTTGTCCAGCATATTCAGTAGTGACCAATATGGTCTAACCCGGCTTGGCCAAAGCACTGGGAGCTGCAAAATCTCGTGCAACACATAAACATGGATAGTGAGTAGAATCAAGAGGTGGCCCCCGTCAGGTCACGATGTGGCACTTTGCTCTATCACCCCATAACACATCAGAATGATGACATCAAGAGGTGGCCCCTGTCTGATCAAGACATGGCACTTTGCGTCTTATATCACCCCGTCACATAAAAGAGTAATGACATCAAGAGGTGGCCCCTGTCTGATCAAGACATGGCACTTTGCGTCTTATATTACCCCATCACATAAAAGAGTAATGACATCAAGAGGTGGCCCCTGTCTGACCAAGACATGGCACTTTGCGTCAAAACCCGTTCTCCCAAAAGGTTCCTACTGGACAACAGACATATCTTAGTTCATATTTCACAAAGGTGGACTCCTAAGTGTCAACTAGACTCTAGGATAGTCATCACAAAAATCATATCGGGCAGGCTGAACATCAACCCCCATCACAATAATCATAATAGGCAGGCTGAACATCAACCTCCTCACATATCACAATACAGGGCTGAAATTCAAACCCTTAACATAACACATAAGGACTATCCCCTTGAGTTCATAGTTACACCTAGCCTTAGTCCTAACCATCACATAATCACATAATTTTCCAAATTCACATAACCCATAATTTTCCAAATTCACATAATCACACATATTGTTCAAAATTCACAAGATCACACATAATGTTCAAAATTCACATGATCACACATATTGTTCAAAATTATATAACATAACACATAATATTTTATATTCGAATATCACCGAATATAGTGTAGTCCTTAAATTTCATGCTGATTAGTTTAATCAAACCTTGCTATGTTGTCACTCAAGTTTCTCAAATACAGATACTTAGCCATAAATATAACACCATAATTATTTAACATATTACACCCACCAAGAAACAGTCATATCAAGCATCCATAAAATCAACTTAAAATTTAAAACAAGTATTCATATAAATTACTTTACAAATTACCACATGTAACATATTAATAACTACAAACACCAAAATTCGGTTTTCATAGTCAATTATCAAGGTCATCAAGGTTTCGGTTTTCATGTTAACTACAAACATCAATTTCGGTTTTCATAAACAATTATCAAGAACATCAAGATTTCGGTTTTCATGTTAACTACAAACATCATTGATTTAATGTTACCAAAATTGATTTCGGTTTAACTATAATTAACAAGAATTTCATACCCAAAATTCAATGATTTAATGCTACCAAAATTCCTATAAAAATACCTTAAATTTCATACAAATTTTCGGTTAAATAATCATCATATAATCACCTTTGAAAAATTCGGTTTTCATGATATATTCAACTTTACAAAATTCGGTTTTCATCATAGTGAAGTCTTGAATTTCGGTTTTAGCATGGTAAGATTTCCAACAAGCGAATATATCATCTAACTCATCAATTAACACAAACAAATAGATAGAAATCAATTAGACAACCCACTCACCTTGAACCGAGAACACAAGGTGAAAAACCTTTCCAAAAATTCGTCTAAGGCTTTGAAAGATGCTACCAAACACCAAGGAATAATTCGCCAAAGGGAAAGAGATGGAGAAATCACCAAAATCGCCTCAAGAACTCTTCAAGAATCGCCTAGAAGTCGCCAAGTTCTTCAAGCCGTCGCCAATCTCTTCAAGCCGTCGCCCAAGATTTCTCCAAGCCAAAAAAAATCGCCAAAACTCTACCCTAACCGAAATATCAATTTGAATTTTCGGTTTTAACTCTTAACCCATTAACCCATTAATTCAAATAGGGTTTAACCATTTAACTAACTAAATTTGAATTTTAAACCCAATAACCCATGGTTTAAGTGACAATCCAATAAGAACTTAAATTAACATCCACTTAATGAATTCACTTAAACGCAAATCCAATAAGGATGTAATTAATATCCAATAAGGATTTAATTAACCAATAGCTCCAATTAATTAACAATTAATTAATTTACAATTTACAACCCATAAATCCTAATTAATTTATCATGAACTACCAATAATAATTTATCATAAATTAACAGCCAATAATCAAACAAATAATCCCTAATTAATTTACAATAATTTAACAACCAAAAATCTCTAATTAATTTATCATAAATTAACAATCAATACACAGGAATAATAACACAGTCAATAATTTTATTTAAATCAAAAATAATGCTTACCAGGACTCAAGATCCTTGGATCTTACATCCCTCCCTCCTTATAAAGCTTTAGTCCTCTAAAGCTCAGCATCCATATCATCAAAGAGGTAAGCATAAAATTTCCTCATATCAGCTTCAGTCTCCCAAGTCGCCTCCTCAACAGCCTGATTTCCCCAGATAACCTTTACCAAAGGTATAGTCTTGTTCCTCAGGACTTTATCTTTTCTATCCACAATCCGGAGAGGTCTTTCCTCAAAAGTCAAATCACTCTGAATCTGAAGAGGTTCCAACTCCAACACATGAGATGGATCAGGATGATATTTCCTCAAAGCAGAGACATGGAATACATTATGCACATGATCCATAGCAGGAGGTAAAGCCAATCGGTAAGCCACTGGACCAACTCTCTCAATAATATCAAAAGGGCCTACAAACCTAGGGCTTAACTTGCCCTTTTTGCCAAACCTCATAACACCCTTAGTAGGTGACACCTTCAAGAACACATGATCCCCTACCATAAACTCCAAGGAACGACGACGGTCATCAGCATAACTCTTCTGTCTGTCCCGAGCAATTTTCAGTTTATCCCGGATCTCTCTGACCTTACCAGTAGTCTCCTGTACTGCATCAGATCTCAAAATCATTCTGTCACCAGTTTCCTCCCAACACAAGGGAGTCCTACACCTTCTCCCATACAAAGCCTCATAAGGAGCCATCTGAATACTGGAGTGGAAGCTATTATTATAAGTAAACTCTATCAAAGATAGATCCCGGTTCCACTCAGAACTCCAATCAACCACATAGGCTCTCAACAGATCTTCTAGAGTCTGTATAGTACGCTCCGTCTGGCCATCAGACTGAGGATGGTATGCTGTACTAAAACTCAACTTAGTACCCAAACCCTCCTGTAAACCCTTCCAAAATCTGGACAAAAACCGAGAGTCCCTATCAGACACAATATCAACAGGCACTCCATGCAGTCTGACTATCTCATCAATGTACAATCTAGCCAGCCTCTCTAACGAATAAGTCATCTTAATCGGGAGAAAATGGGCTGATTTAGTGAGTCTATCAACAATCACCCAAATAGCATCATGACCCAATCTGGTTCTAGGCAAACCACATACAAAATCCATACTGATGCATTCCCACTTCCACTCAGGAATAGGAAGAGGCTGCAACAAACCACCAGGCTTCTGGTGTTCAGCCTTCACAGTCTGACAGGTTAAACACCTAGAGACAAAATCAAACACTTCTTTCTTCATACCCGGCCACCAAAAACTTTTCTTGAGGTCCTGATACATCTTAGTCACACCAGGATGTAGAGAATATTTGGAGTTATGGCTGTCCTCCAATATTTCTTTCCTCAAGCTTGGTTCCTCAGGGACACATACCCTTCCACAAAACCGAAGAATACCATCATCAGACAGGCTAAAATCCTGAACTGCGCCATCAACCAGACTATCCCTGATCTGAACTAATTTCGGATCCACAGACTGCTGATCTCTGATCTTCTGCAACAAAGCAGACTGTACTCTGAGAAAAGCCACGTAACCAGTCTGAACTTTAGGAGAAACACTGATCTTGAGATCTCTGAACTCCTGCAGTAACTGCCACTCACTAACCCGTAAAGCAGCTACTGAAGTAACTGGATGTCTGCTCAGCGCATCCGCCACTACATTGGCCTTTCCAGCCTGATACTGAATAGAGAAGTCATAGTCTTTGATCAACTCCATCCATCTTCTCTGTCTCATGTTCAACTCCTTCTGAGTGAAGATATACTTGAGACTCTGGTGATCAGTGAACAGATCGAACTCCTGACCCAGCAAATAGTGGCGCCATATCTTCAAAGCAAAGACTACGGCCGCCAACTCTAAATCATGAGTAGGGTAGTTCAATTCATACTCCTTCAGTTGTCTCGAAGCATAGGCTACTACAGAACCCTTCTGCATCAAGACACAACCCAACCCTTTGCCTGAAGCATCTGTATAAACAGTAAACCTTTCCCCATCACTAGGTATAATGAGGATCGGTGTACTAGTCAATCTCCTTTTCAGCTCTTGAAAACTCTCTTCGCACTTATCATCCCAAATAAACTTAGCCTCCTTTCTGGTTAATTTAGTTAAAGGACCCGCCAGCTTGGAGAATCCCTCAACAAATCGCCGGTAGTAACCTGCCAAACCCAGAAAACTCCTGATCTCAGTAGCACTAGTCGGTCTTCCCCAATTAAGGATGGCTTGCACTTTAACTGGATCCACAGACACCCCCCTGACCAGAAATCACATGCCCAAGGAAACTAATCTTTTCCAGCCAGAATTCACACTTACTAGCCTTGGCATATAATCGGTTCTTCCTCAAGATCTCCAATACTCTGCGCAAATCACCGACATGATCTGAGGTAGTCTGAGAGTACACCAATATATCGTCTATAAAGACCACCACACAAGAGTCAAGCAACTCATGGAATACCCTGTTCATCAAATCCATGAAGATAGCAGGTGCATTCGTCAGTCCAAAAGGCATAACTAAAAATTTGAAATGCCCATACCTGGTCCTGAAAGCAGTCTTAAATATATCCTCATCCTTGACCCTCAGCTGGTAATACCCTGATCTCAGATCAATCTTAGAGAACACTGTCGCTCCCTGTAATTGATCAAATAGATCATCAATTCTGGGAAGAGGATACTTATTCTTGATAGTCACTTGGTTAAGCTGCCTGTAGTCTATACACATCCTCAGGGTTCCATCTTTTTTCTTCACAAATAACACTGGCGCTCCCCAAGGAGAAGCACTAGGCCGAATATATCCTTTCTCTAACAATTCCTCCAGTTGTTTCTTAAGTTCGGCCAACTCTGAAGTAGCCATACGATAAGGAGCTCTGGAGATAGGTGCCGTACCTGGCGCCAACTCAATGCCAAACTCCACTTCTCTAATTGGTGGCAAGCCTGAAAATTCTTCAGAGAACACATCAGGAAATTCTTTCACCACCGCCATCTGAGTCAAATCAGAAGTAGAATCATCCTGCACCTTAACATGCGCAAGATAACCCTTGCATCCACTAGCCAGTAATTTCCTGGCCTGCAGGAAAGATATCACATGCGGTCCTTGGTCTGACACTAGACCTCTCACAAAAAGTCGATTCCCATCTAACAAATTCAAAGTGATTACTTTCTCAAAGCAATCCACAGAGGCATGATGGGAAGACAACCAATCCATTCCTAAGATGATATCATAATCTTGCATGTCTAGGAGGATTAGATCTACTAGAAACTCATAGCCCTCTACATGTACTACACAGTCAGCACAAACAGTATCTGTAGATAACGATTTTCCTAAAGGAGTACTCACAGACACAGCATAATTCATTACCTTAGGTAACACAGGTAAACATGCAGCAAACTTAACAGATACAAAAGATAAATTTGCACCAGGGTCAAATAATATGCGTGCTAACTGATCAAATACGAATAAAGTACCTTCCACGACGGATCGGGAAGCTCGTGTATCCTTCTCAGCCACAGCATACACTCTAGTCTGGACTGTAGGCTTATCTGCGCCTCTAGGTTGCATCTCAGGTTCTCTGCAGTCCTTAGCCATGTGCCCTGGTTTCTTACACCTGAAGCATACACCATTCTTCCTATGGCAGTCTTTCACTAGATGTCCCTTGAGCCCACAATGACTACAAGTGATACCGTTTCTTGCATCCCTGGCATCCCTGAACTGCTGCGGTGCATCCCTGGACTGCTGCGGTGCCTTGTAGGAGTAAGGCTTATACCTGCTCTTCTTATAATCTTTATGCCTAGGGTACTTCTTACCCTTGCCGCCACTACCATGCTGAGGAACCGCCGCCTCAGCTGCAGGAACTACTGCCACGGCAACATGAGAACTCCTCTCAGATATATACCTCTCAATGGTGCGTGCTCGCCCAACAGTCTCAACATAGGTCTCCAAGTGTTGAGCACCAACCTGCTCTCTAATGTCCCATCTGAGACCTCTGAGAAACTTGGTAGCTCTCCTCTTTTCAGTGTTTATCAGATGAGGAGCATACTTTCCCAATTTCGTGAACTGTAATTCATACTGGTCCACTGTCATATCACCCTGCTCTAGATGAATAAATTCCACCTCTCGGTCCTCAACCAAGCTATCTGGGAAGTACTTCTCGTTAAATCGAGACAAGAAGTAAGGCCAATCTACAGTCTCATGTCTTTCTTCGGCAAGTCTCACTACGCCCTTCCACCACTCATCTGCGTCAGCACGCATCATATAGGTGGCCAGACATAACTTATCCTCATCTGAGCAGCGCATGACTTGGAAAATCTTTTCCAAGCACAACTGCCAGTTCTCTGCATTACTGGATTCTGAGCCCCCATAAAAAGAACTAGGACCCAGTTTCTGGAATTCACTCACAAGTGAAGCATAGCGCCTGTGAGCGCCCTCCTGAGAGTCATCCCCCACCACTCGAGTAGTAGTCTGGGGTCTCTCTCGAGTCAGCTGCTGCAAAAGCTGCTGTTGTGCTTCTTGGTGCTGAGTCTGCTGCTGCTGCAGCATCTGAGCTTGCCTTTCTATCATAGCACCTTGTTGCTGAACCATGCCAGTCAGAGCCTCAATAGTTCTCGTGAGGTTCGGGGTCTGCTCGCCCTCATCACTAGCATTTCCTCTGGTTCGCACCATCTTAAATGCCTACACACGCATATCATAGTCACACACATATCATAGTCAGGAAAACAATCATAAACCTATTAGGTGTCTAGCAATACACAAACATGTTTTCCCCCAAACTAAGTTTTTAGCTAGCCAACTGCTCTGATACCATTCTGTAACATCCCACATTCTTAACCCCAAACAAATGGCACAATTCACAAATGATACAGGATGTTTCATATAAGATCGATCATATGCTAGGTAAAACCGAGTTCAAGAAAACACGATCTGAAAAATTTCCATAAATCCATACACACAAATTCACAAAACTCAAATCTCATAAGGGTACCTGCCACCACGCAATCCTTGCACTAGACATATGCAAGGCAACAGTTATATCAAAACCGATTCAAATTCATAAAATCCATAAAGGTACCTGCCACCAGGCAATACTTGCACTAGACATATGCAAGTTACAGGGTATATCAAAACCGATTGCACAGAATATACAACAAGCCGAAATTCAAAACAAAATCACAAAATCGATTTTATAAACTCATACCAAACACCGAAACCAAGCTGAAGCCCGCGGTGACACAAAAAATCAAACTCATAAGACTGCCATAACTGGCAACATACTTCACATAGTTCACATAGTCTCATGATTCACATAGTTCATATAGTTTATGTTAAGGCCACAACCGGCCCCAAGAATTAAGCATAAAAATTCTTAAAACAGCAAACAGCATAATTATCCACGCCAATGCACTCAAGACATGCGCCCCTGCTCTATGCCTGAAAATAGTGAGGGGTGAGCTACACAGCCCAGTGAGTGGATAGTCTAAATCGACTATCCTTAACATACATTCAAAAATATAGGCAGATTATTTTTAAAAATATTTAACAGAACATTATGTCAACATATAACAAAATAAAGAAACAGAAGTCATATAGACAGTTAAATGTACACACTAGCATATAACAAATTCAGGTTCTAGAGTTTTACTCTAACCCAATTAAACACATATATTCTAAACCAACTAAACACACCATACTTAATTAACCTAGTTGTCCAGCATATTCAGTAGTGACCAATATGGTCTAACCCGGCTTGGCCAAAGCACTGGGAGCTGCAAAATCTCGTGCAACACATAAACATGGATAGTGAGTAGAATCAAGAGGTGGCCCCCGTCAGGTCACGACGTGGCACTTTGCTCTATCACCCCATAACACATCAGAGTGATGACATCAAGAGGTGGCCCCTATCTGATCAAGACATGGCACTTTGCGTCTTATATCACCCCGTCACATAAAAGAGTAATGACATCAAGAGGTGGCCCCTGTCTGATCAAGACATGGCACTTTGCGTCTTATATTACCCCATCACATAAAAGAGTAATGACATCAAGAGGTGGCCCCTGTCTGACCAAGACATGGCACTTTGCGTCAAAACCCGTTCTCCCAAAAGGTTCCTACTGGACAACAGACATATCTTAGTTCATATTTCACAAAGGTGGACTCCTAAGTGTCAACTAGACTCTAGGATAGTCATCACAAAAATCATATCGGGCAGGCTGAACATCAACCCCCATCACAATAATCATAATAGGCAGGCTGAACATCAACCTCCTCACATATCACAATACAGGGCTGAAATTCAAACCCTTAACATAACACATAAGGACTATCCCCTTGAGTTCATAGTTACACCTAGCCTTAGTCCTAACCATCACATAATCACATAATTTTCCAAATTCACATAACCCATAATTTTCCAAATTCACATAATCACACATATTGTTCAAAATTCACAAGATCACACATAATGTTCAAAATTCACATGATCACACATATTGTTCAAAATTATATAACATAACACATAATATTTTATATTCGAATATCACCGAATATAGTGTAGTCCTTAAATTTCATGCTGATTAGTTTAATCAAACCTTGCTATGTTGTCACTCAAGTTTCTCAAATACAGATACTTAGCCATAAATATAACACCATAATTATTTAACATATTACACCCACCAAGAAACAGTCATATCAAGCATCCATAAAATCAACTTAAAATTTAAAACAAGTATTCATATAAATTACTTTACAAATTACCACATGTAACATATTAATAACTACAAACACCAAAATTCGGTTTTCATAGTCAATTATCAAGGTCATCAAGGTTTCGGTTTTCATGTTAACTACAAACATCAATTTCGGTTTTCATAAACAATTATCAAGAACATCAAGATTTCGGTTTTCATGTTAACTACAAACATCATTGATTTAATGTTACCAAAATTGATTTCGGTTTAACTATAATTAACAAGAATTTCATACCCAAAATTCAATGATTTAATGCTACCAAAATTCCTATAAAAATACCTTAAATTTCATACAAATTTTCGGTTAAATAATCATCATATAATCACCTTTGAAAAATTCGGTTTTCATGATATATTCAACTTTACAAAATTCGGTTTTCATCATAGTGAAGTCTTGAATTTCGGTTTTAGCATGGTAAGATTTCCAACAAGCGAATATATCATCTAACTCATCAATTAACACAAACAAATAGATAGAAATCAATTAGACAACCCACTCACCTTGAACCGAGAACACAAGGTGAAAAACCTTTCCAAAAATTCGTCTAAGGCTTTGAAAGATGCTACCAAACACCAAGGAATAATTCGCCAAAGGGAAAGAGATGGAGAAATCACCAAAATCGCCTCAAGAACTCTTCAAGAATCGCCTAGAAGTCGCCAAGTTCTTCAAGCCGTCGCCAATCTCTTCAAGCCGTCGCCCAAGATTTCTCCAAGCCAAAAAAAATCGCCAAAACTCTACCCTAACCGAAATATCAATTTGAATTTTCGGTTTTAACTCTTAACCCATTAACCCATTAATTCAAATAGGGTTTAACCATTTAACTAACTAAATTTGAATTTTAAACCCAATAACCCATGGTTTAAGTGACAATCCAATAAGAACTTAAATTAACATCCACTTAATGAATTCACTTAAACGCAAATCCAATAAGGATGTAATTAATATCCAATAAGGATTTAATTAACCAATAGCTCCAATTAATTAACAATTAATTAACTTACAATTTACAACCCATAAATCCTAATTAATTTATCATGAACTACCAATAATAATTTATCATAAATTAACAGCCAATAATCAAACAAATAATCCCTAATTAATTTACAATAATTTAACAACCAAAAATCTCTAATTAATTTATCATAAATTAACAATCAATACACAGGAATAATAACACAGTCAATAATTTTATTTAAATCAAAAATAATGCTTACCAGGACTCAAGATCCTTGGATCTTACAATATCCATTCCGATGACTTGGGTAGCAGCGATGCACTGCTAGGTGCCACTCACTGCTTGTGGTGACATTTGGTCAGCACTGCCAACGTCAGAGGGACCTATAGGGTCGCACACCTTGATACTTGAGTTCTCGTATTGATCGGGAAGCCTTATGATCGAGTTATTGGATAACTCGGATCTAATTGGGAGATTTCATCAGCGCCAATGGGCCTGATGAGATGGAAGAATATTATTGGAGCCAAACTTCAATTTTGGCAGGTTGACCCGTATTTGACCATGGTTGGTCATATTTGGATTAGGGTTGCATTAGATTGGATCCAAGTGCTTAATCAAGCCATGTAATGAAGTTTGGGCTAGCTCATTATCCAATGAGGCCCAATAATAAGTTGTCATGAAGAGGCAATAGGCTAAAAGGGTATAATGGGGAGGAAGCCAAGCCCATTGGCGCCTAAGGGGCATAATGGGGTTTGGATGGCAAATTTGCTTCATTAAGGAAGCTTTATGCGCCTAGCCCTCTCCCATTGATAGTGTGAATGCATTAAGGCATTGCTTGGGGCGCAAGGCTAGGCCTTGGCGCACAAGGCAAGACTTGGTAGCTTATGGAAAGGTTGAATGAAGTTTATGGTAAAGTCTTGGAGACTTTCCTTACCTCAAACCTTCTCATCCAAGCCATACACTTGTCATGATCTCAACCCTTGCCCTAACCGCCTCTAGCTCTTTATAAGTGACCCTAGCCGCCCCCTCTTGAGATGTTACAATCCTTAGAGGCGTGACAACAAGAGGAGGAGCGAAAGCAAGGGCTTGAAGGGCGACAACACCAAGAAGTGGCACATCTTCTTCTTCCTTCCAAACCCTAGCCGCAAGATTCTTCCTTCTCTCTTAGCGCAAGAGAAGTAAAGGCTTGGCGGCATTCTCCCTTCTCCTCTCTTCTTCATCAATTGGCGCTTCTACCTTGGAGGTGGCGCATGAAGAGTCCCCATCAAGGGGGAGCGAAACCCTAGATAGGCGCATATGGAGTTTTTCATGAAGCGGAAGGGGGTTTCTAGGATCTTTACATATTATAAGATCAACTTATATGCGATTGCAAACAAGAATCAAGGAAACGATTCTTACCAAAGCCATTGCTTGGATGGCGTCTAGGAAGAA
This sequence comes from Costus lasius, assembly GCA_027563935.2. NCBI lineage: Eukaryota > Viridiplantae > Streptophyta > Magnoliopsida > Zingiberales > Costaceae > Costus > Costus lasius. The sequence continues at coordinate 49,541,426 of CM050446.2, forward strand.
GAGACTCAAGCGCTTCTCCTCCAAATGGTACGCACACAAATGATGTCGCCTACTCCCTTAGTGCTCCTTGTGCTAGCAAGGTTCTAAGGAGTTCTTTGCGTGGAGGAGATGAGATCTCTTGGTGCTTGCCGAAAGCCTTCTCTACACTCGTCGAGAGAGTCGTCACACAAGAGCAAGAAAACGTCAAGAGGTGATGAGAGGCGATAAGAGAAAACGTTCCTCATGAACGTGGAGGCGTTGCAAAAAACTTTCCAAAAATAGCAACCCATTATTTCTCAAGCGTTATGCGTTCACTTCAAGTGAACCGAACGCAACTCCTCTTCATCCTTTGATCCTTTTGAACCAAGCGCTCACATGATGAGCCGGTTCAATTGAATTTGGTTCAAGACCAAATTAAATCAGCCCAAGCCATGGTCGATCTCATTGAACCTAAAGGTTCAAGATCTAACCGTTGATCTCTCGATGCTCTTGATCTCACTGATCTAGCATCAAATCTCTCGATCGAAGCTTACCGATCTCAAGCCCTAATCAATCAAACATGATCAGACCATATCTCACTTACAATTAGAGTTTAAACTCCTTTAAACTGAACCAAAACAATTCAGTCCACACGATCTGACCTAAGTAAGCCATATCATCAAATTGTGTGACCCTGAGGGTTTCCTTTAAATGTCGGTAACGATAACCTACGTTATCACGATCAGTGAGGGGTATCTAGCAACACATCACTGTCTCCCGATATAAAGGAAAGAGTCTTCCAAGACTACACCCAAACCACAGCACAAGTGTGAATCCACTTCACTAGGCATACATGTTTCCTTTGCCACTGGATGTTCTTATTGGACAAGTGTGTCAAGCCTGTAGCTCCAATATGATGAGCATGATTAGATCAGATGAACATAGTCACCTGGGTATGGCCATACACTTTCTCAATCATCTCATTCAGGGGGGCCCCTTTAGAACATCACACTCCTTAAATAAGGAGACGGCAATCCTATATCTATCACTAGTACCCTAACCTGACTCATGATCATTATCCAAGATAATCTATAACCATTATGTTTCAAATGATATTGAACTACCTCAAAACAATGACAATCATCATTTAGAAACACAAGTGATCTCAAGTCAGAGGATATGTGCCACTTGTTGCAAACAAGGATTATTCACATTGTGACAAGCAATTGAATATCCTAGTAGGGTCTGTCCAGTACATCCAATGTACCCATGAGTCTACATCTTATTCCATGCTCGAAGCATCCTATAAGATTAGAACACATATTAGTCTCCATCATATCAAGGCTGTCTCATGTTCACCAAGATATCTCGACTAAGGACATAGAGCATGTCAGCCTAGCTGAACAGCTTTGAGACATTATTCAGAAGTACACTTATTGCAGCAGACAATGTAACAAACTGAATAACAACCATTGCCTTTATAAACTTAAGAGTTTATACATGATACTGAAAGAATCCCAAGGCATCAAACATTAGCCTTAAGGGCATACCCCAACAATCTCCCACTTGCACTTAATCTAATGGTTGAGAAATCTCAAACCCATATTATTACAGTGCTTCTCATGCTTCTGTTGCGCCAGAGGCTTGGTAAGCGGGTCAGCCAGATTGTCATCTGTATGAACCTTGCAGACTTTGATCTCGCAACGATCAATGATCTCCCGGATCAAGTGAAACCGTCTCTGTATGTGCTTGGACTTCTGGTGCGACCGTGGTTCCTTTGCTTGTGCGATTGCTCCAGTGTTATCACAGAAGATAACCAAAGGATTTGCACTCGAAGGAACAACACCAAGTTCCTGAACGAACTTACGAATCCACACTGCCTCCTTAGATGCTTCTGAGGCTGCAACATACTCGGCTTCTGTTGTGGAATCAGCAATAATAGACTGTTTGAAACTTTTCCACACCACTGCTCCTCCATTCAAGCTAAAAACATAGCCTGATTGCGATCGGAAATCATCCTGGTCCGATTGGAATCAAGCGTCAGTATATCCTTCTACACTGAGTTCTTCCTGACCACCATATACCAAGAACATATCTTTGGTCCTCCGCAGATATTTTAAAATGTTCTTGACCGCAATCCAGTGCGCCTGACCTGGATTACTTTGGAATCGACTGGTCACGCTTAACCCGTAAGCGACGTCTGGGCGAGTACACAACATTGCATACATAATGGACCCAATAGCCGAAGCATAAGGCGTATTGTCCATTTCATCTTTCTCAGTCTGTGTTTGTGGACACTGACTCTTTGAAAGATTCAAACCATGTCTGACTGGAAGATATCCTCTTTTAGAATTCTCTAAATGGAATCTCTCCAGGACTTTATCGATGTAAGTACTCTGGCACAGCCCGAGAAGCCTCTTAGATCTATCCCTGTAGATCTTCACACCTAATACATAGGCTGCTTCTCCTAGATCTTTCATCTGGAAACATTTTCTTAACCATGCTTTGACAGCATGCAGTTCAGGAATATCGTTTCCAATGATTAAGATATCATCGACGTAGAGGACTAGGAAAGTAATCACGCTCCCACTAAACCTCTTATATACACACGGGTCATCTTCATTCTTGATGAAACCAAACTCAGAGATTGATTCATCAAAACGAATATTCCAGCTCCTAGATGCTTGTTTAAGTCCATAAATAGACTTCTTTAACTTGCATATTTTATGACGATCTGATGGGTTAGTGAATCCTTCAGGTTGTGTCATATACACATCCTCATCCAGTTTTCCATTAAGGAAAGCGGTCTTCACATCCATTTGCCAGATCTCATAATCATAATATGCCGCTATCGCGAAAAGAATCCGAATAGACTTGAACATGGCTACAGGAGAGAAAGTTTCATCATAATCTATCCCGTAGATTTATTTGAAACCTTTCGCAACTAGCCTGCCTTTATAGGTAACCACGTTACCATCCATGTCAATCTTCTTCTTGAAGATCCATTTACAGCCTATAGGGATTACTCCCGGAGGCGGATCAACCAAATCCCAGACTTGGTTATCTGACATGGAGTCCATCTCGGCTCGCATAGCTTCAAGCCATCTAGCTGACTCCGGTCCACTGACCGCATCCGCATAAGTGAGGGGTTCATCATGATCAATGATGTAGACTCCGTCATAGCGCTCAGGCTGTCGACGGATCCTTCCCGATCTTCGCGGTTCCCGTGATATCTGAGCCTCAGGTTGTTCAATAACCTGTTCTACTGGCTCAGGCACATCCAACTGTGCTTGACTACTTTGTCCTTCCTGTGGATTCTCATCCACCTTTATTTCTCTCCCACTGGCCTCTTGCAGAAGAAACTCCTTCTCAAGAAAAATGGCCGTCCGAGCAACAAATACCTTGTTCTCTTTGGGATCGTAGAAATAATAACCCTTAGTTTCCTTAGGGTAACCGACAAAGATGCATTTCTCAGATCTGCTCTCTAGTTTCCCAGAGGCGAGCTTTTTGACATAAGCCTCGCAACCCCAGATCTTAATAAATGTCAAGCTAGGCTGTTTCCCATACCATAACTCATATGGAGTCTTTGAAACTGCCTTGGATGGCACTCGGTTTAGTACCTTTGCAGCTGTTTCCAGCGCAAATCCCCAAAAGGAGTAAGGTAGAGTAGCCTGACTCATCATAGAACGAACCATATCCAGTAATGTTCTGTTCCTCCTCTCGGACACACCAATCCATTGCGGTGTTCCTGGCGGAGTGAGCTGTGAGATAATCCCACACTCCTTCAGATAGTCAGTAAACTCTCGACTTAGGTATTCACCACCTCGATCATATCGAAGTGCCTTGATATTTCGGCCTAGCTGATTCTGTACTTCATTTTTGAACTCTTTGAACTTGTCAAAAGATTCACTTTTATGTCTCATCAGATAGACATACCCATATCTACTGAAATCATCAGTAAAGGTAATGAAGTATGAATAGCCACCTCTGGCATGTTTACTAAATGGCCCACACACATCACTGTGTATAAGGTCAAGTAAACCTGAAGCCCTTTGACCTTTGTTAGGAAAAGGAGACTTCGTCATTTTACCCAATAAACAAGCTTTGCATGTATCAATCTCCTCATAGGAGAATGATCCCAGTAGTCCATGATCATGCAACCGCTTAATGCGTTTCTTGTTAATATGGCCTAAACGACTATGCCATAACAAGGTGCTGTCATCAGCATACTTGGCTTTCTTATTATCAATGTTTTGTATAGAACATTCCATGTCCAACATGAATAACCCATTGTTAATTGATCCAGTAGCATAAATAATATTATCATAAGTAAGAACACACTTTGAAATATTGCATTCAAAGGAAAATCCTTTCCTGACAAGAGCAGGAATAGAGATAATATTTTTCGTAATACTCGGAAGAAAATAACAATTGTCCAGTTCTAATACAAGACCAGATGGTAATGAGATGTAATAAACCCCTACAGCAACAGCAGCAACCCGTGCCCCATTTCCAACTCGTAGGTCCACCTCATGCTGTCCCACCTGTCTTCTTCTCTTGAGTTCCTGTACATTTGAACAAATGTGAACTCCACATGCAGTGTCCAACACCCATGACATAGAAGAAGAGGATATCATGACTTCAGTCACGAAAATACCTGAGCCAGAAGCGATGCTTCCCTTCTTGTCTCCTTGGAGCGCTTTACAGTCCTTTTTCCAGTGACCCAGCTGGCCACAGTGGAAACACCTGTATTCCTTCGACCGCTTAACCTTTTGTTTCAGAGCCTTGTTGTAATTCTTGACAGGGGCTTTGCCCTTCTTCCCCTTCTTCTTGTTCCTGGAAGGAAACATCAAGACAGAGGTTGAAGGCTTTCCCTTTAGAGTTTCCTCTGTAGTCAAGAGCATATTCAGCAACTCTGCGGGAGTACAATCAATCTTGTTCATATTAAAATTAATAATGAACGGATCGAAAGAGGCCGGGAGAGACTGCAGAATAATGTCTACAGCAAGCTCCTGATTGATGGTATGCCCCAGTTTCTCTAGAGCCTCTTTGTGCCCAATCATCTTGAGCACATGAGCTCCCACTGGACTCCCTTCAGCCAGTTTGCTCTGAAAGAAAAGGTTGGTCAAATTATAGCGCTCAGTCCTCGCCTGTGCAGCATATAGCATCTTGAGGTTTGCTATCATTTCTATAGCAGACATATCCTCATGCTGACGCTGCAGCTGTGGCGTCATAGACGCTAGCATCAGGCAAGCAACATCAATGCTATCATTGACATGCTTTTCATAGGCTTCCCGAACCGCCCTTGCGGCGTTCGGAGCGGGTTGAGGCGGTGTAGCCGTCTTGAGGACATACAGTTTCCTCTCTGCCTTAAGAACAATCTTAAGGTGTCCGTACCAGTCTGAGAAGTTTGGCCCTGCAAACTTCTCCCTTTCCAGTAGGGATCGCACATTGAAGCTCATGGTGTTCGTTGCTGCAGGAATCTACAACAATGCAAGAACAGCAAGGTCAGTATCAATGTTTAGAATCAATCCAGGACTTAAGAAAGATTCTTTTCTCACTATTTTATCTGACTGAAAAATCCATTAAACAGTCCGAAAGAGTAACACTCTTTTAGTGAGATGGGATCCAGATTTCATACTTGGTCTCCGCGTCCCGCTCAGGCGAGATAAGATGCACAGAGAGTACAAGCACTAATTTCTGGTAGGCAGTCCCTGCCAATCGCCAACCCGTGCGATTCCCCTTCATCTGGGCAATCCAGCAGACTGTGCCAACTGAGTTGGTACAACACAGTCTCTGATCCCACAGATGGCTGCCTCCATATAGCTCACATATGCTCAGTATGTAGCCTACATGGTCAAGCTGACCTGACCTACTCCCTGGACCACCACGTGCTATGCTGAGCAACGAGAAGCGATAAATCCCTTCTCTGTAACACGCAGGTGAAATCGCACACCGTCTGAAGATAGATGGGCGTGCCCACTGAGTGGGTACAACACGGCCCCAACGATAGTCAGAACAGTGAGGTTTCGCGTCAGAAGGCTTACGTGCTTGATATTTCTAGTGTTGGATTTTAACGGTCTTTTATCTTCTTAACTATCATACAAACCCTATGGTGATAGGGGAAGATAAACAAATCATGCACTTCTAATTATAAAAACGATAAGTAGAAAGCATGCTGATCTTATGTGGTTAAAGCCCATTAACCCTAAGTAAGACCTTAATTTTCACTTAAGTCTTCACTTGAGCTTTCTTCATGGGTCTTTTGCATCTCATCTGGCCCAACCCAGGGCCCAAGCGCCCACTGCAGCTCAGGTGCGCCCACCAGGTAATTGCGCCTGTCACAGGGTCGAACCCTGGACCTCCCACCTGGTCAAGCCTCTGCTGCATGCGCCTCTGCCAAGTGTGCTCTGTGCTCTTGTCTGATTAAATTACAATTTAATCTATCTAGACAAGTTTGACTCGCAGGTCAATTACACTTTATAAATTAAATAAAATGTGATGCACAGATCACAATAAAAATTAATTTATAATTTATTCCAGGCACGCAGGCCCCAGCACAGCACACATTAAATTAGGCATCCCACATAAGATTAAATAAACAAGCATATGCTTACAATCAACATGTGATCCATAGACAAAATAAAATTTCAAAATCCCATTGAAATCAATTTTATTTTTCTTATGTGCCCTACCACCTTACAACGGTCCATTAATAGGGATCCACTCATCATGACTAGTCAGATCCACTGCCCTTGCATGCACCAAGTCCTAACTGACTTGAGTTGACCTAATGGTCAACCATGCATGCGCCAAGGGCTGAACAGCCTTCATGAGTTCTGGCAAGCGGGTGTGACCCCGGGCCTAACTCATGCGCGTTCAAGGGTTGTCTCAACCAGACCTCGCTACACGCCCTTGATGCAGTCGACCTATAGCCACCTTATGCATGCGCATAGGTGCCATCTGGTCGACCCATCTAGGCTGTCAGATGGTCTGATCAGACTATTTGGATCCTTCCTAGAAGATGACTTCAACCCTACTAACCCGTCTAAGGGTTTATAGTAGGCGCCGCTTAGATCTAATGATAGTCGCGCATGTCATGAAGTTTTTGAGAAAAACAACAAGCGCAAACAACCATGCGCTAAGGAAACATATATCAAGTTTCGGCATGAATAACTTACATGTAAATCTCACATGTAAAGAAGATCTAAGCATACATGGATCACAAAAGGCTAAAGCAATCATAAAATATGCATAAACTCGGCTCTGATACCAATTGAAGAGTCCCCATCAAGGGGGAGCGAAACCCTAGATAGGCGCATATGGAGTTTTTCATGCAGCGGAAGGGGGTTTCTAGGATCTTTACATATTATAAGATCAACTTATATGTGATTGCAAACAAGAATCAAGGAAACGATTCTTACCAAAGCCATTGCTTGGATGGCGTCTAGGAAGAAGAGACTCAAGCGCTTCTCCTCCAAATGGTACGCACACAAATGATGTCGCCTACTCCCTTAGTGCTCCTTGTGCTAGCAAGGTTCTAAGGAGTTCTTTGCGTGGAGGAGATGAGATCTCTTGGTGCTTGCCGAAAGCCTTCTCTACACTCGTCGAGAGAGTCGTCACACTAGAGCAAGAAAACGTCAAGAGGTGATGAGAGGCGATAAGAGAAAACGTTCCTCATGAACGTGGAGGCGTTGCAAAAAACTTTCCAAAAATAGCAACCCATTATTTCTCAAGCGTTATGCGTTCACTTCAAGTGAACCGAATGCAACTCCTCTTCACCCTTTGATCCTTTTGAACCAAGCGCTCACATGATGAGCCGGTTCAATTGAATTTGGTTCAAGACCAAATTAAATCAGCCCAAGCCATGGTCGATCTCATTGAACCTAAAGGTTCAAGATCTAACCGTTGATCTCTCGATGCTCTTGATCTCACTGATCTAGCATCAAATCTCTCGATCGAAGCTTACCGATCTCAAGCCCTAATCAATCAAACATGATCAGACCAGATCTCACTTACAATCAGAGTTTAAACTCCTTTAAACTGAACCAAAACAATTCAGTCCACACGATCTGACCTAAGTAAGCCATATCATCAAATTGTGCGACCCTGAGGGTTTCCTTTAAATGTCGGTAACGATAACTTACGTTATCACGATCAGTGAGGGGTATCTAGCAACACATCACTGTCTCCCGATATAAAGGAAAGAGTCTTCCAAGACTACACCCAAACCACAGCACAAGTGTGAATCCACTTCACTAGGCATACATGTTTCCTTTGCCACTGGATGTTCTTATTGGACAAGCGTGTCAAGCCTGTAGCTCCAATATGATGAGCATGATTAGATCAGATGAACATAGTCACCTGGGTATGGCCATACACTTTCTCAATCATCTCATTCAGGGGGGCCCCTTTAGAACATCACACTCCTTAAACAAGGAGACGGCAATCCTATATCTATCACTAGTGCCCTAACCTGACTCATGATCATTATCCAAGATAATCTATAACCATTATGTTTCAAATGATATTGAACTACCTCAAAACAATGACAATCATCATTTAGAAACACAAGTGATCTCAAGTCAGAGGATATGTGCCACTTGTTGCAAACAAGGATTATTCACATTGTGACAAGCAATTGAATATCCTAGTAGGGTCTGTCCAGTACATCCAATGTACCCATGAGTCTACATCTTATTCCATGCTCGAAGCATCCTATAAGATTAGAACACATATTAGTCTCCATCATATCAAGGCTGTCTCATGTTCACCAAGATATCTCGACTAAGGACATAGAGCATGTCAACCTAGCTGAACAGCTTTGAGACATTATTCAGAAGTACACTTATTGCAGCAGACAATGTAACAAACTGAATAACAACCATTGCCTTTATAAACTTAAGAGTTTATACATGATACTGAAAGAATCCCAAGGCCTCAAACATTAGCCTTAAGGGCATACCCCAACAGCGCAAGCATTCAAGAAGAGAGCATAAGGCTTGGATCTTCTTCCCGAGGCTAGCACCGGGCGTGGAAGAAGAGGACTCGAGGGATCCGTGTGTGTGAGACTGCAGAGGGCGCACGCTTGGGCGCCTATCACGGCATCGACCTCATCTTGCTCTAAGGTATTTCCTAACTCATCGTGTCTGTAAGACCCCTTTCTAGAGGGGGGGCGAAACCCAATAAGTGGCGCAAATAAAATTTCATGCGGAATCAAGGGTTTCATAAGATCATTAGCAAGAACACATGATCAACTTCATAAAGATTGGATTCATACCATAGCCATTTCGCTTGGATGGCGATTTGGAAGAAGAGAGAGCGAGAGGATCTCCTCCAAAGGATGTGCACACTAGATGAAGAAGTCGCCTACTCCCTTGGTACTCCTTGTGCTAGCAAGGCTCCAAGAGGTCTCGATCCGTGAGGGAAGATGAGATGAGTTGCTTGGCGAATTCTCCTTGGCCGAATGCTTCTCTATCTCTCGTTGACACAAGCCACACGAGAACAAGAGCGAAGAGGAGCGACGAGAGTAACGTTCACATTGAACGTGGGGCGTGGTTTCTAAAAATAGCAAGCCATAAACTCGCCTTCAACTCTCATGCGATCAAGCGTTTACATCAAGTGAACCGATCGCATACGCCACTCTCTTTGAACCAAGCGTTCACCTAAGTGAACCGGTTCTAATAAGGTTGGTTCAAAGACCAAACCAAAATAGCCCAAGTCATGGTCTAGATCTAATTGGACCCAATGGTTCCAGATCTAACCGCTCATCTCTGATGCTGCTGATCTCACCGATCTAACATCCATTCTCTCGATCAAAGCTTACCGATCTCAAGCCCTAATCAATCAAACATGATCAGACCAGATCTCACTTACAATCAGAGATTAAATCCCTTTTAAACTGAACCCAAACAATTCAGTCCACACGATCTGACTTAAGTAAGCCATATCATCAAATTGTGCGACCCTGAGGGTTTCCTTTAAATGTCGGTAACGATAACTTACGTTATCATGATCAGTGAGGGGTATCTAGCAACACATCACTGTCTCCCGATATAAAGGAAAGAGTCTTCCAAGACTACACCCAAACCACACCACAAGTGTGAATCTACTCACAAGGCATACAAGTTTCCTTTGCCACTGGATGTTCTTATTGGACAAGCTAGTCAAGCCTGTAACTCCAATATGATGAACATGATTAGATCAGATGATCACAGTCATCTGGGTATGGCCATACACTTTCTCAATCATCTCATCCAGGGGGCCCCTTTAGAACATCACACTCCAATCAAGGAGACGGCAATCCTATATCTATCACTAGTGCCCTAACCTGACTCATGATCATTATCCAAGATAGTCTATAACCATTATATTTCAAATGATATTGAACTACCTCAAAACAATGACAACCATCATTTAGAAACACAAGTGATCTCAAGTCAGAGGAAATGTGCCACTTGTTGCATACAAGGATTATTCACATTGTGACAAGCAATTGAATATCCTAGTAGGGTCTGTCCAGTACAACCAATGTACCCATGAGTCTACATCTTATTCCATGCTCAAAGCATCCTATAAGATTAGAACACATATTAGTCTCAATCATATCAAGGCTGTCTCATGTTCACCAAGATATCTCGACTAAGGACATATAGCATGTCAGCCTAGCTGAACAGCATTGAGACATTATTCAGAAGTATACATATTGCAGCAGATGATGTAACAAACTGAATAACAACCATTGCCTTTATAAACTTAAGAGTTTATACATGATACTGATACAATCCCAAGGCCTCAAACATTAGCCTTAAGGGCATACCCCAACAGTGTCGACTCCCTTGCTTGCGATCTACACTGGATTTTTGGGACCGGCCTGTTTCGGGGACATTCTTCCGCTGCGAAAAATGTATGTCTATAACTCTGAAAATTGTAAAATGTCCCCGGGGTTTCCCAACAGATAAAACATCACAGGCATGCTTTACTAGATAAGAAAAGTAGTAAAAGGATAATATGATCATAGCCCGTTCAAGACATTAAACCAACTCATGCTGAAAGGGGTTCAACTCTTGACCTTGGACACAAGGCCTAGCCTAGCCAACCTCTAGCTTGATCTTTAAGGTTGGTTCCAAGGTCCACCACACCAGGTTTAGCACACAATCCATAGAGGTACTTTTAGGGAATCCCTAGAAGCATTCTCATGAGTTGGGCCAATGCCATGGATCCTACTCCAAGGATGATGTGCCACCCTGCAAACTGTTGGGGTATGCCCTTAAGGCTAATGTTTGAGGCCTTGGGATAGTAACAGTATCATGTATAAACTTTTTAGTTTATAAAGGCAATGGTTGTTATTCAGGTTGTTACCTTGTCTGCTGTAATAAGTGTACTTCTGAATAATGTCTCAAATGCTGTTCAGCTGGGCTGACATGCAGTAAAGTCCTTAGTCGATATATCTTGGTGAACATGAGACAGCCTTGATATGATTGAGACTAATATGTGTTCTAATCTTATAGGATGCTTCGAGCATGGAATAAGATGTAGACTCATGGGTACATTGGATGTACTGGACAGACCCTACTTGTAACATCCCACATTCTTAACCCCAAACAAATGGCTCATTTCATAAAAGAAACAGGATGTTTCATATAAGATCGATCATATGCTAGGTAAAACCGAGTTCAAGAAAAACACGATCTGAAAAATTTTCGTAATTCATATCATATAAAATCCTTGAAACACAATTCATAAAACTCGAATCTCATAAATCTCATAAATCTCATAAATCTCATAAATCTCATAAGGGTACCTGTCACCACGCAATACTTGCACTAGACATATGCAAGTTACAGTTATATCAAAACCGATTCAAATTCATAAAATCCATAAAGGTACCTGCCACCACGCAATACTTGCACTAGACATATGCAAGTCACAGTTGTATCAAAACCGATTTCACAGGATGTACAACAAGCCGAAAATCAAAACAAAATCACAAAATCGATTTTATAAACCCATACCAAACACCGAAACCAGGCTGAAGCCCGCGGTGACACAAAAATCAAATTCACAAGACTGCCATAACTGGCAACACAATTTCACATAGTTCACTTGGTTCACATAGTTCATATAAATCATATGGTTTAGCCACAACCGGCCCCAGAAAATTTTAGCATAAAAGTTCTTAAGCAGCAAACATAATATCCACGCCAATGCACTCAAGGCATGCGCCCCTGCTCTATGCCTGAAAATAGTGAGGGGTGAGCTACACAGCCCAGTGAGTGGATAGTCTAATTCGACCATCCATAACATACATTCAAAAATATAGGCAGATTATTTTGAAAATCTTTAACATGAACATATGTCAACATATAACAAAATAAAGAAACAGAAATCATATAGACAGTCAGATGTACACACTAGCATATAACAAACTCATGTTCACAAACTCAGGTTTTAGAGTTTTACTCTAACCCAATTAAACACATATATTCTAAACCAACAAAACACATATAACTTAGGTTCACAAACTCAGGTTCTAGAGTTATACTCTAAACCACTAAACACACTAACACATAATCAACCTAGTTGTCCAGCATATTCAGTAGTGACCAATATGGTCTAACCCGGCTTGGCCAAAGCACTGGGAGCCGCATGCAACACATAAACATGGATAGTGAGTAGAATCAAGAGGTGGCCCCCGCCAGGTCACGACGTGGCACTTTGGTCCCTCACCCCATAACACATCAGAGTGACGACATCAAGAGGTGGCCCCTGTCTGATCAAGACATGGCACTTTGGGTCTTATATCACCCCATCACATAAAGAGTAACGACATCAAGAGGTGGCCCCTGTCTGATCAAGACATGGCACTTTGGGTCTTATATTACTCCATCACATAAAAGAGAAATGACATCAAGAGGTGGCCCCTGTCTGACCAAGACATGGCACTTTGGGTCAAATCCCGTTCTCCCAAAAGGTTCCTACTGGACAACAGACACATCTTATTTCATATTTCACATAGGTGAGCATATTTCACAAAGGTGGACTCCTAAGTGTCAACTAGACTCTAGGATAGTCATCACAAAAATCACATCGGGCAGGCTGAACATCAACCCCCATCACAATAATCATAATAGGCAGGCTGAACATCAACCTCCTCACATATCACAATACAGGGCTGAAATTCAAACCCTTAACATAACACATAAGGACTATCCCCTTGAGTTCATAGTTACACCTAGCCTTAGTCCTAACCATCACATAATCACCTAATTTTCCAAATTCACATAACCTATAATTTTTCCAAATTCACATAATCACACATATTGTTCAAAATTCACAAGATCACATATATTGTTAAAAATTCACATGACCCACAAATCACATAATAAATACATAATATTTCATATTCGAATATCACATGATATAGTGTAGTCCTTAGATTTCATGCTGATAAGTTTAATCAAATTTTGCTATGTTATCACTCAAGTTTTCTCAAACAATTTCTCAATAATTCAGTTAACAAGCATCCATAAAAATTAACATAAAACCAAAACATGAGATCATACAAACTATCCATAAAATTAACAAAACTAAAACATGTATTCACATAAATTACTTTACAAATTACCACATGTAACATATTAACTACAAATACCAAGATTCGGTTTTCATAGACCATTATCAAGGTCATCAAGGTTTCGGTTTTCATGTTAATTACAAACATCAATTTCGGTTTTCATAAACAATTATCAAGAACATCAAGATTTCGGTTTTCATGTTAACTACAAACATCAATTTCGGTTTAACCATAATTAACAAGAATTTCATACCCAAAATTCAATGATTTAAGGCTACCAAAATTCCTATAAAATACCTTAAATTTCATGTTATCAACTTTCGGATTTCATAAGGAAAATCATCAAAATTTCGGATTATCATGAGTAATTATCAAAGATTCGGTTCCCATGAAGAACATCTTGAATTTGGTTTACATGAAAAATACATCTTGAGTTTCGGTTTTAACATGATAAAAATTCCAATAATTCAATTGTATCAATTCACAAACACAACCAAACTAATAGATCAAATAAGACATTCCACTCACCTCCTAAACTGAAAATACCAAGGTGAAAACTTCCACAAGAATTCGTCTAAGACCTTGGAATGCTCCTAGGAAGACGCCAACAATTGACAAGGAACACCTCCAACACCAAGATGCCGGCCAAAGGAAGAAAAGGAAGAGGAAGAAGAAATTTTCGCCTCCAAGAATCGCCCACTCCTCCTTAGCCGTCGCCCAAGTTTTCTTCAAGTCAAAAAAATTGCCAAAGTCTCCACCCTAACCGAAATTACCCACTTAAGTTTCGGTTTTTAATGTTTAACCCTCTAACCAATTAATTCAAAAGGGTCTAACCCATTAACCCAATAATCCCTTAGTTTAAGTGAAAGTCCAATAAGAGTTAAACCAATATCCAATAAGTTAGTTAACTAATTAATTTAACATCCACTAACCCTTCACTTAACGAAATCCATTAAGGATTTAATTAACATCCAATAAGGATTTAATTAACCAATAAGATCTAATTAATTAACCAATAATTTCAAATTAATTAACTTACAACTTACAACCCATAAATCCTAATTAATTTATCATGAACAACTAATAATAATTTATCATAAATTAACAGCCAATAATCAAACAAATAACCTCTAATTAATTTACAATAAATTAATAACCAAAAATCTCTAGTTAATTAACTATACTTTATCAACCACAAATCTCTGGTTAATTAACTATTAACAACCAATACATAGAAAATATCACAATCAATAATTTTATTTAATTCAACAATAATGCTTACCAGGACTTAAGATCCTTGGATCTTACACTACTAGGATATTCAATTGCTTGTCACAATGTGAATAATCCTTGTTTGCAACAAGTGGCACATATCCTCTGACTTGAGATCACTTGTGTTTCTAAATGATGATTGTCATTGTTTTGAGGTAGTTCAATATCATTTGAAACATAATGATTATAGACTATCTTGGATGGTGAGCTTGAGTCATGTTAGGGCACTAGTGATAGATATAGGAATGCCGTCTCCTTAATTGGAGTGTGATGTTCTAAAAGGGGCCCCCTGGATGAGATGATTGAGAAAGTGTATGGCCATACCCAGATGACTGTGTTCATCTGATCTAATCATGCTCATCATATTGGAGTTACGAGCTTGACAGGCTTGTCCAATAAAGAACATCCAGTGGCAGAGGAAGCATGTATGCCTTGTGAGTTGGATTCACACTTGTGCTGTGTTTTGGGTGTAGTCTTGGAAAACTCTTTTCTTTATATCGGGAGACAGTGATGTGTTGCTAGATACCCCTCACTGATCGTGATAACGTAAGTTATCGTTACCGACATTTAAAGAAAACCCTTAGGGTCGCACAATTTGATGATATGGCTTACTTAAGTCAGATCGTGTGGACTGAATTGTTTGGATTCAGTTTTAAAGGGATTTAATCTCTGATTGAAAGTGAGATCTGGTCTGATCATGTTTGATTGATTAGGGCTTGAGATCGGTAAGCTTCGATTGAGAGAATTGATGCTAGATTGGTGAGATCAAGAGCATCAAGAGATCAACGGTCAGATCTTAAGCCTTAGGGGTTTAATTTGATCTGGACTAAAGGCTTGGGCTGGTTTGATTTGGTCTTTGAACCAAATGCAATTGAACCATGGCTCGGTTCAAAGAGGAGCGATTGGTTCACTTGAAGTGAACGCATGATCGCATGAGAGTATGAGGCGAGTTTTTGGCTTGCTATTTTTAGAAGCCACGCTCCCACGTTCAACGAGAACGTTGCACTCGTCGCCTCTTTATGGCTCTCGCTCTCGTGTGGAGGAAAGGCTACACGAAAAGAGGGGTGCAAGAGCTTCATCGACCTAGCCGCAAGAGATCTCATATCCTCCATACGAAGGACTCCTTGAAGATTTGCTAGCACAAAGTCGCCAAGGAAGTATTCGCCTTCTCATTGTGTGCGTCATCTTTGGAGAAAAGGCATTTGCGTTTTTGCTTCCAAGGCGCCATCCAGAAATGGCTATGGTATGAATTCTTATCATGAATACATGTTGTTAAAAGTTAATCATGTGACATGTTTTTGATCCTATGAAACCCTAGCATCCGCTGCCCATATTATGTTTGCGCCACTTTAGGGTTTCGCCCCCCTTAGATTTAGGGGACTTTCAATTGGTATCAGAGCCATGTTTGATGCATGATTCATATGATTGCTTTATGTTATGTATTGTGATCCATGTTTGCGCAAGCTGAATAGACCTAGGGTTATTTTCATGCGAAAATTTTACATGCTTGTCTTGTCGCATGTTTAGTCATTTGTGGCGCATGAATGATGCTTCTTTGGTTGCGCTTATGGGTTAGATCTATAGTTTATGCGAAAGTTTACATGATACTTTCTGCATGTCGAAACTCAATATTTGTTTCCTTTAGTTGGCGCATGCTTTGGTTTTTCTGAAAAAACAAAACTCTTGCGCGACTCACATTAGATCTAACTAGCGCCTGCTTTAAACCCTTAGACGGGTTATTAGGGTTGAAGTCATCTTCTAAATAGATCCAAACAGTCTGATCAGACTATCTGACAGCCTAGATGGGTCGACCAGATAGCACCTTGGCGCAAGCTTGAGGTGGCTATAGGTCGACTGCAGACGGCGTGTAGCGATGTCTGGTTGAGACACCCTATGAACGCACATGAGTTAGGCCCGGGGTCACACCCGCCTGCCAGACCTCATTGTGGTCGTTCAGCCCTAGGCGCATGCATGGTTGACCATTTGGTCGACTCAAGTCAGTTAGGACTTGGTGCATGCAAGGGCAATGGATCTGACTAGATTGATGAGTGGATCCCTATTAATGGACCGTTGTAAGGCAGCAGGGCAAATAAGGAAATTAAAACTGATGCCAATGGGGTTTTTCAAAATTTTATTTTCCTGATTGGATCACATGATATTTGATGCCATTTGCTTGTTTATTTCATCTTATGTGGGTTGCCCGTTTAATTGTGTGCTGTGCTGGGGCCTGCGTGCCTGGATCTTAAATGTAAATTAATAGTTATTGTGATCTGCGCATCACATATTATTTAATTTATAAAATGTAATTGACCTGCGTGTCAATCTTGTCTAGATAGATTAATTTGTATGTTAATCAGACAAGAGCACAGAGTACACTTGGCAGAGGCGCTTGCAGCAGTGGCTAGACCAGGAAGGAGGTCCAGGGTTCGACTCTGGGACCAGGCGCATTTTCCCTGGTAGGCGCACCTGAGCTGTAGATGGCGCTTGGGCCCTGGTTTGGGCCAGATGAGCAGCAAAAGACCCATGAAGAAAAGCAAGTGAAGACTTAAGTTAATTAAGGTCTTACTTAGGCTATGGGCTTTTACCACATAAGATCCATGCTTTCTTTTATTGTTGTTTAAATAAGTAGAACAGCATGATTTATTTATCTTCTGCTATCACCATAGGAATTGCATGATAGTGAACAAGATAAAAGACCGTTAAAATCCAACACTAAAAATATCAAGCTCCTAAGCCTTCTGACGCGAAACCTCACTGTTCTGATTATCGTTGGAGCCGTGTTGTACCCACTCAGTGGGCACGTCCATCTATCTTCAGACGGTGCGTGATTACACCTGCGTGTTACAGAGAAGGGATTTATCGCTTCTCGTTGCTCAGCATAGCACGTGGTGGTCCAGGGAGTAGGTCGGGTCAGCTTGACCATGTAGGCTACATATGTGGCGCATATGGTAGCACATGGAGGCAGCCATCTGTGGGGTCAGAGACTGTGTTGTACCAACTCAGTTGGCACAGTCTGCTGGATTGCCTAGATGAAGGGGAATCGCACGGGTTGGCGATTGGCTGGGACAGCCTACCAGAGATTAGTGCTTGTACTCTCTGTGCATCTTATCTCGCCTGAGCGGGACGCGGAGACCAAGTATGAAATCTGGACCCCATCTCACTAAAAGGGTTCTACTCTTTCGGGCTGTTTTGCTAGATTTTTCAGCCAGATAAAATAGTGAGAAAAGAATCTTCCTTAAGTCCTGGATTGATTCTTACATTGATACTGACCTTGCTGTTCTTGCATTGTTGTAGATACCTGCAGCAACGAACACCACGAATTTCAATGTGCGATCCCTACTGGAACGCGAGAAGTTTGCTGGGCCGAACTTCTCAGACTGGTACGGACACCTTAAGATCGTTCTTAAGGCAGAGAGGAAACTGTATGTCCTCGAGACGGCGATACCGCCTCAACCCGCTCCGAACGCCGCAAGGGCGGTTCGTGAAGCTTATGAAAAGCATGTCAATGATAGCATTGATGTCGCTTGCCTGATGCTTGCGTCGATGACGCCACAGCTGCAGCGTCAGCATGAGGATATGTCGGCTATTGATATTATAGCGAACCTCAAGCTGTTGTATGCTGCACAGGCGAGGACTGAACGCTATAATCTGACAAAACTTTTCTTTCAGAGCAAACTGGCTGAAGGGAGTCCAGTGGGAGCTCATGTGCTCAAGATGATTGGGTACAAGGAGTCTGTAGAGAAACTGGGACATACCATCAATCAGGAGCTTGCTGTAGACATTATTCTGCAGTCTCTCCCGGCCTCTTTCGATGCGTTCATCATTAACTTTAATATGAACAAAATCGACTGTACTCCGGCAGAGCTGCTGAACATGCTCTTGACTACTGAGGAGACTCTGAAGGGAAAGCCTTCAACCTCTGTCTTGATGTTTCCTTCAAGGAACTGAAGGGTCCCCTTCAAGGGGGAGCGCAAGCGGATAAAACCCCTTTCAAGAGGGGGGCCGAAAACCCTAAACAAGGGGGCGCATGCATTTCGCTAGGGTTTCAAGAATTCAATCGCTTATGTGCTCATATGATCAACTATGATATTTCATTAGATCAAGAATGTGATCATACCAATGCCATAGATCGGATGTCGGCTTGGAAGCAAAGTTCAAAGAGAACTTCTCCAAAGGAATCGCACACAAGAAGAAGAAGGCCTACACCTTGAACGTCCCTTGTGCTAGCAAGGCTCCAAAGTATCCCTTGTCGCGTGAAGGAGTTTTGGAGATCAAGCTTGGCGAGAGCAACCTTCCTCCTCTTCTCGTCCGAATCCACTCACCTCCAAGGATGAACGTTGAGAAGAGAGGAGTGAAGTCGAGCGTTCAAAACGCTTTGGCGTTAAGGTGAAGTCGCCTTCAATACTTTCCATAAATGGAAGAGATGAAGCTATGCGCCCATTACCGAACCAAAATGCCTAACCCCTTGAACCAAGCGTTCACCCTTGTGAACCGGTTCAAGCCACTTCAATCCATTTCAATTTGGTTCAAGAACCAAATTAAACCAGCCCAAGCCATGGTCTAGATCTCATTGAACCAATGGTTCAATATCTAACCGTTGATCTCGTGATACTCTTGATCTCACCGATCTAGCATCAATACTCTTGATCGAAGCTTACCGATCTCAAGTCCCAATCAATCAAACATGATCAGACCAGATCTCACTTACAATCAGAGCCTCTATCCCTTTAAACTGAACCCAAACAATTCAGTCCACACGATCTGACTTAAGTAAGCCATATCATCAAATTGTGCGACCCTGAGGGTTTCCTTTAAATGTCGGTAACGATAACTTTCGTTATCACGATCAGTGAGGGGTATCTAGCAACACATCACTGTCTCCCGATATAAAGGAAAGAGTCTTCCAAGACTTCACCCAAACCACAGCACAAGTGTGAATCAACTTCACTAGGCATACATGTGTCCTTTGCCACTGGATGTTCTTATTGGACAAGCGGGTCAAGCTTGTAACTCCAATACGATGAGCATGATTAGATCAGATGAACATAGTCATCTGGGTATGGCCATACACTATCTCAATCATCTCATATAGGGGGGCCCTTTAGAACATCACACTCCTTAAACAAGGAGACGGCAATCCTATATCTATCACTAGTGCCCTAACCTGATTCAAGCTCACCATCCAAGATAGTCTATAATCATTATGTTTCAAATGATATTGAACTACCTCAAGACAATGACAATCATCATTTAGAAACACAAGTGATCTCAAGTCAGAGGACATGTGCCACTTGGTGCTTACAAGGATCATTCACATTGTGACAAGCAATTGAATATCCTAGTAGGGTCTGTCCAGTACATCCAATGTACCCATGAGTCTACATCTTATTCCATGCTCGAAGCATCCTATAAGATTAGAACACATATTAGTCTCAATCATATCAAGGCTGTCTCATGTTCACCAAGATATCTCGACTAAGGACATATGCATGTCAGCCTAGCTGAACAGCTTTGAGACATTATTCAGAAGTACACTTATTACAGCAGACAAGGTAGCAACCTGAATAATAACCATGCCTTTATAAACATAAGAGTTTATTACATGATACTTATACAATCCCAAGGCCTCAAACATTAGCCTTAAGGGCATACCCCAACAATCTCCCACTTGCACTTAATCTAATGGTTGAGAAATCTCAAACCCATATTATTACAGTGCTTCTCATGCTTCTGCTGCGCCAGAGGCTTGGTAAGCGGGTCTGCCAGATTGTCATCTGTCTGAACCTTGCATATTTTGATCTCGCCACGATCAATGATCTCCCGGATCAAGTGAAACCGTCTCTGTATGTGCTTGGACTTCTGGTGCGACCGTGGTTCCTTTGCTTGTGCGATTGCTCCAGTGTTATCACAGAAGATAACCAAAGGATCTGCACTCGAAGGAACAACACCAAGTTCTCTCACGAACTTACGAATCCACACTGCCTCCTTGGATGCTTCCGAGGCTGCAACATACTCGGCTTCTGTTGTGGAATCAGCAACAGTTGACTGTTTGAAACTTTTCCACACCACTGCTCCACCATTCAAGCTAAAAACATAGCCTGATTGCGATCGGAAATCATCCTGGTCTGACTGGAACGAAGCGTCAGTATATCCTTCTATACTGAGTTCTTCCTGACCACCATATATCAAGAACATATCTTTGGTCCTCCGCAGATATTTTAAAATGTTCTTGACTGCAATCCAGTGCGCCAAACCTGGATTACTTTGGAATCGACTGGTCACGCTTAACCCGTAAGCGACGTCTGGGCGAGTACACAACATCGCATACATAATGGACCCAATAGCCGAAGCATAAGGCGTATTGTCCATTTCATCTTTCTCAGTCTGTGTTTGTGGACACTGACTCTTCGAAAGATTCAGACCATGTCTGACTGGAAGATATCCTCGTTTAGAATTCTCTAAATGAAATCTCTCCAGGACTTTATCGATGTAAGTACTCTGGCACAGCCCGAGAAGCCTCTTAGATCTATCTCTGTAGATCTTCACACCTAATACATAGGCTGCTTCTCCTAGATCTTTCATCTGGAAACATTTCCTTAACCATGCTTTAACAGCATGCATTTCAGGAATATCATTTCCAATGATCAAGATATCATCGACGTAGAGGATTAGGAATGTAATTACGCTCCCACTAAACCTCTTATATACGCACGGGTCATCTTCGTTCTTGATGAAGCCAAACTCAGAGATTGATTCATCAAAACGAATATTCCAGCTTCTTGATGCTTGCTTAAGTCCATAAATGGACTTCTTTAACTTGCATATTTTATGACGATCTGATGGATTAGTGAAACCTTCAGGTTGTGTCATATACACATCCTCATCCAGATTTCCATTAAGGAAAGCTGTCTTCACATCCATCTGCCAGATCTCATAATCATAATATGCTGCTATCGCGAAAAGAATCCGAATAGACTTAAACATGGCTACAGGAGAGAAAGTTTCATCATAATCTAACCCGTAGATTTGTTTGAAACCTTTCGCAACTAGCCTGCCTTTATAGGTAACAACGTTACCATCCATGTCAATCTTCTTCTTGAAGATCCATTTACAGCCTATAGGGATTACTCCCGGAGGCGGATCAACCAAATCCCAGACCTGGTTATCTGACATGGAGTCCATCTCGGCTCACATAGCTTCAAGCCATCTAGCTGACTCCGGTCCACTGACCGCATCTGCATAAGTGAGGGGTTCATCATTATCAATGATGTAGACTCCGTCATAGCGCTCAGGCTGACGACGGATCCTTCCCGATCTTCGCGGTTCCCGTGTTATTTGATCCTCAGGTTGTTCAATAACCTGATCTACCGGCTCAGGCACATCCAATTGTGCTTGACTACTTTGTCCTTCCTCTGGAATCTCATCCAGCTTTATTTCTCTCCCACTGGCCTCTTGCAGAAGAAATTCCTTCTCAAGAAATATGGCCGTCCGAGCAACAAAAACTTTGTTCTCTTTGGGATCGTAGAAATAATAACCCTTAGTTTCCTTAGGGTAACCGACAAAGATACATTTCTCAGATCTGCTCTCCAGTTTCCCAGAGGCGAGCTTTTTGACATAAGCCTCGCAACCCCAGATCCTGATAAATGTCAAGCTCGGCTGTTTCCCATACCATAACTCATATGGCGTCTTTGAAACTGCCTTGGATGGCACTCGGTTTAGTACCTTTGCAGCTGTTTCCAGTGCAAAACCCCAAAAGGAGTATGGAAGAGTAGCCTGACTCATCATAGAACGAACCATATCAAGTAACGTTCTATTTCTCTTCTCGGACACACCATTCCATTGCGGTGTTCCTGGCGGAGTGAGCTGTGAGATAATCCCACACTCCTTTAGATAGTCAGTAAACGCATGACTCAAGTATTCTCCACCTCGATCTGAGCGAAGTGCCTTGATATTTCGGCCTAGCTGATTCTGTACTTCATTTTTGAACTCTTTGAACTTGTCAAAAGATTCACTCTTATGTCTCATCAAATAGACATACCCATACCTACTGAAATCATCAGTAAAGGTAATGAAGTACTGATAGCCACCTCTGGCATGTTTACTAAATGGCCCACACACATCACTGTGTATAAGGTCAAGTAAACCTGAAGCCCTTTGACCTTTATTAGAAAAAGGTGACTTCGTCATTTTACCCATCAAACAAGCTTTGCATGTATCAATCTCCTCATAGGAGAATGATCCCAGCAGTCCATGATCATGCAACTGCTTAATGCGCTTCTCGTTAATATGGCCTAAACGACTATGCCATAGCAAGGTGCTGTCATCAGCATACTTGGCTTTCTTATTATCAATGTTTTGTATAGAATTTTCCATGTCCAACATGAACAACCCATTGTTAATTGAACCAGTTGCATACACAATATTATCACAAGATAAAACACACTTTGAAATATTGCATTCAAAGGCAAATCCTTTCCTGACAAAAGCAGGAATAGAGATAATATTCTTGGTAATACTGGGTACAAAATAACAATTGTTTAATTCCAATACAATGCTAGATGGTAAAGAAATGAAATAGTCTCCTACAGCAACAGCAGCAACCCGTGCCCCGTTTCCAACGCGTAGGTCTACCTCATGCTGTCCCACCTGCCTTCTTCTCTTGAGTTCCTGTACATTTGAACAAATGTGAACTCCACATGCAGTGTCCAACACCCATGATATGGTAGAAGAAGATAACATGACCTCAGTCACATATATACCTGAGCCAGAAGCGATGCTTCCCCTCTTATCTCCTTGGAGCGCTTTACAGTCCTTTTTCCAGTGACCCAGCTGGCCACAGTGGAAACACCTGTTGTCCTTCGACCACTTTACCTTCTGTTTCAGAGCCTTACTGTAGTTCTTGACAGGGGCCTTGCCCTTCTTCCCCTTCTTCTTGTTCCTTGAGGGAACCAATAAGACAGAGGTTGAAGGCTTTCCCTTCAGAGTTTCCTCAGTAGTCAAGAGCATATTCAACAGCTCTGCCGGAGTACAATCGATTTTGTTCATATTAAAGTTAATGATGAACGCATCGAAAGAAGGCGGAAGAGACTGTAGAATTATGTCTACAGCAAGCTCCTGGTTGATGGTATGCCCCAGTTTCTCCAGAGCCTCCTTGTGCCCAATCATCTTGAGCACGTGAGCTCCCACTGGGCTCCCTTCAGCCAGTTTGCTCTGAAAGAAGAGCTTCGTCAGATTATAGCGTTCTGTCCTCGCCTGTGCAGCATATAGCATCTTGAGGTTCGCTATAATTTCTATAGCCGACATATCCTCATGCTGACGCTGCAGCGGTGGCGTCATAGACGCTAGCATCAGGCAAGCGACATCAATGCTATCATTGACGTGCTTTTCATAGGCATCCCGAACCGCCCTTGCGGCGTTCGGAGCGGGCTGCGGCGGTATCGCCGTCTCGAGGACATACAGTTTCCTCTCTGCCTTAAGAACGATCTTAAGGTGTCCGAACCAGTCAGAGAAGTTCGGCCCAGCAAACTTCTCCCTTTCCAGTAGGGATCGCACATTGAAGCTCATGGTGTTCGTTGCTGCAGGAATCTACAACAAGCAAGAACAGCAAGGTCAGTATCAATGTTAAGAATCAATCCAGGACTTGAGAAAGATTCTTTTTCTCACTATTTTGTCTGACTGAAAAATCCAGTAAACAGTCCGAAAGAGTAACACTCTTTTAGTGAGATGGGATCCAGATTTCATACTTGGCCTCCGCGTCCCGCTCAGGCGAGATAAGATGCACAGAGATGACAAGCACTAATTTCTGGTAGGCTGTCCCAGCCAATCGCCAACCCGTGCGATTCCCCTTCACCTGGGCAATCCAGCAGACTGTGCCAACTGAGTTGGTACAACACAGTCTCTGATCCCTCAGATGGTTGCCTCCATGCGCTACCATATGCGCCACATATGTAGCCTACATGGTCAAGCTGACCCGACCTACTCCCTGGACCACCACGTGCTATGCTGAGCAACGAGAAGCGATAAATCCCTTCTCTGTAACACGCAGGTGAAATCCCGCACCGTCTGAAGATAGATGGGCGTGCCCACTGAGTGGGTACAACACGGCTCCAACGATAATCAGAACAGTGAGGTTTCGCGTCAGAAGGTTTACGAGCTTGATATGTTAGCGTTTGGATTTTAACGGTCTTTTATCTTCTTCACTATCATGCAAGTCCTATGGTGATAGCAGAAGATAAACTCATGCAGTTCTAATTATATAAGCAATAAAAAGAAAGCATGCATCTTATGTGGTAAAAGCCCAAAGCCTAAGTAAGACCTTAAGAAACTTAAGTCTTCACTTGCTCTTCTTGGGACTTTTGCATCTCATCTGGTCCAACCCAGGGCCCTAGCGCCAAGAGCACCTCAGGTGCGCCACCAGGTGAATGCCCCTCTGGGATGTGTGCCTTTGTGCTCTTGTCTAATCAAATACAATTTGATCTATCTAGACAAGTTTGACTCGCAGGTCAATTATACATTATAAATTAAGTACAAATGTGATTCGCAGATCACAAATTAATTTACAAGTTTAATTCCAGGCACGCAGGCCCCAGCACAGCACACATTAGGGCAACCCACACAAGATTAAATAAACAAACATCATGGCATCAATCAACATGTGATCCAATCATGAAATTAAATTTTTGAAAACCCCATGGCATCAATTTTAATTTCCTTATGTGCCCCTACAACCTTACAATGGTACATTGATAGGGATCCACTCATCCATCTAATCAGATCCTCTGCCCTTGCATGCACCGAGTCCTAACTGACCCGTGTTGACCTAATGGTCAACCATGCATGCGCCAAGGGCTGAACAACCCTCATGAGTTCTGGCAAGCGGGTGTGACCCCGGGCCTAGCTCATGTGTGTTCACTGGTTGTCTCAACCAGACCTCGCTACACGCCTAAGATGCAATCGACCTATGGCCACCTCATGCTTGCGCACAGGTGCCATCTAGTCGATCCATCTAGGCTGTCAGATGGTCTGATCAGACTATTGGATCTAATCTAGAGGTGACTTCAACCCCATCAACCCATCTAAGGGTTTATTGTAGGTGCGGCTTAGATCTAATATGCAAGGCGCGCATGTCATTTAGGGTTTTTAAGAAAAACAACTACAACAACATGAAAGAAGCGCAATCATCATACATGCGCCATTCAACTAGCGCCAACACAACATAACTCTCATACATGCGCAACATGAACATACTATCCACTAGTATAATCGCATGAAGAGAAAACATAGATCTAAGCATCAAACATATATGGATCACAAAACATACATAGCAATCATATGAATCATATAAGATCCTAGCTCTGATACCAATTGAAGGGTCCCCTTCAAGGGGGAGCGCAAGCGGATAAAACCCCTTTCAAGAGGGGGGCCGAAAACCCTAAACAAGGGGGCGCATGCATTTCGCTAGGGTTTCAAGAATTCAATCGCTTATGTGCTCATATGATCAACTATGATATTTCATTAGATCAAGAATGTGATCATACCAATGCCATAGATCGGATGTCGGCTTGGAAGCAAAGTTCAAAGAGAACTTCTCCAAAGGAATCGCACACAAGAAGAAGAAGGCCTACACCTTGAACGTCCCTTGTGCTAGCAAGGCTCCAAAGTATCCCTTGTCGCGTGAAGGAGTTTTGGAGATCAAGCTTGGCGAGAGCAACCTTCCTCCTCTTCTCGTCCGAATCCACTCACCTCCAAGGATGAACGTTGAGAAGAGAGGAGTGAAGTCGAGCGTTCAAAACGCTTTGGCGTTAAGGCGAAGTCGCCTTCAATACTTTCCATAAATGGAAGAGATGAAGCTATGCGCCCATTACCGAA
Source organism: Costus lasius (assembly GCA_027563935.2). Lineage (NCBI taxonomy): Eukaryota > Viridiplantae > Streptophyta > Magnoliopsida > Zingiberales > Costaceae > Costus > Costus lasius. The sequence continues at coordinate 49,568,100 of CM050446.2, forward strand.
CCAAAACGCCTAACCCCTTGAACCAAGCGTTCACCCTTGTGAACCGGTTCAAGCCACTTCAATCCATTTCAATTTGGTTCAAGAACCAAATTAAACCAGCCCAAGCCATGGTCTAGATCTCATTGAACCAATGGTTCAATATCTAACCGTTGATCTCGTGATACTCTTGATCTCACCGATCTAGCATCAATACTCTCGATCGAAGCTTACCGATCTCAAGTCCCAATCAATCAAACATGATCAGACCAGATCTCACTTACAATCAGAGCCTCTATCCCTTTAAACTGAACCCAAACAATTCAGTCCACACGATCTGACTTAAGTAAGCCATATCATCAAATTGTGCGACCCTGAGGGTTTCCTTTAAATGTCGGTAACGATAACTTTCGTTATCACGATCAGTGAGGGGTATCTAGCAACACATCACTGTCTCCCGATATAAAGGAAAGAGTCTTCCAAGACTTCACCCAAACCACAGCACAAGTGTGAATCAACTTCACTAGGCATACATGTGTCCTTTGCCACTGGATGTTCTTATTGGACAAGCGGGTCAAGCTTGTAACTCCAATACGATGAGCATGATTAGATCAGATGAACATAGTCATCTGGGTATGGCCATACACTATCTCAATCATCTCATATAGGGGGGCCCTTTAGAACATCACACTCCTTAAACAAGGAGACGGCAATCCTATATCTATCACTAGTGCCCTAACCTGATTCAAGCTCACCATCCAAGATAGTCTATAATCATTATGTTTCAAATGATATTGAACTACCTCAAGACAATGACAATCATCATTTAGAAACACAAGTGATCTCAAGTCAGAGGACATGTGCCACTTGGTGCTTACAAGGATCATTCACATTGTGACAAGCAATTGAATATCCTAGTAGGGTCTGTCCAGTACATCCAATGTACCCATGAGTCTACATCTTATTCCATGCTCGAAGCATCCTATAAGATTAGAACACATATTAGTCTCAATCATATCAAGGCTGTCTCATGTTCACCAAGATATCTCGACTAAGGACATATGCATGTCAGCCTAGCTGAACAGCTTTGAGACATTATTCAGAAGTACACTTATTACAGCAGACAAGGTAGCAACCTGAATAATAACCATGCCTTTATAAACATAAGAGTTTATTACATGATACTTATACAATCCCAAGGCCTCAAACATTAGCCTTAAGGGCATACCCCAACAGGAACAAGAAGAAGGGGAAGAAGGGCAAAGCCCCAGTCAAGAACTACAACAAGGCTCTGAAGCAAAAGCTGAAGCGGTCAAAGGAATACAGATGTTTCCATTGTGGCCAACCAGGTCACTGGAAAAAGGACTGTAAAGCGCTCCAAGGAGTCATCAGGGGAAGCATTCCTTCTGGCTCAGGTATTTACGTGACGGAAGTCATGATTTCTTCTTCTTCTGTTTCATGGGTGTTGGACACTGCATGTGGAGTTCACATTTGTTCAAATGTACAGGAACTCAAGAGAAGAAGACAGGTGGGACAGCATGAGGTGGACCTACGAGTTGAAAACGGGGCACGGGTTGCTGCTGTTGCTGTAGGAGACTATTTCATCTCTTTGCCATCTGGACTTGTATTGGAACTAAACAATTGTTACTTTGTTCCCAGTATTACTAAAAATATTATCTCTATTCCTGCTCTTGTCAGGAAAGGGTTTTCCTTTGAATGCAATATTTCAAAGTGTGTTTTATCTTATGATAATATTGTTTATGCTACTGGTTCAATTAACAATGGGTTATTCATGTTGGACATGGAATGTTCTATACAGCAAATTCATAATAAGAAAGCCAAGAATGCTGATGAAAGCACCTTGCTATGGCATAGTCGTTTAGGCCATATTAACAAGAAGCGCATTAAGCGGTTGCATGATCATGGACTGCTGGGATCATTCTCCTATGAGGAGATTGATACATGCAAAGCTTGTTTAATGGGTAAAATGACGAAGTCACCTTTTCCTAACAAAGGTCAAAGGCTTCAGGTTTACTTGACCTTATACACAGTGATGTGTGTGGGCCATTTAGTAAACATGCCAGAGGTGGCTATCAGTACTTAATTACCTTTACTGATGATTTCAGTAGATATGGGTATGTCTATCTTATGAGACATAAAAGTGAATCTTTTGACAAGTTCAAAGAGTTCAAAAATGAAGTACAGAATCAGCTAGGCCGAAATATCAAGGCACTTCGTACTGATCGAGGTGGAGAATACCTAAGTCGAGAGTTTACTAACTATATGAAGGAGTGTGGGATTATCTCACAGCTCACTCCGCCAGGAACACCGCAATGGAATGGTGTGTCCGAGAGGAGGAATAGAACGTTACTTGATATGGTTCGTTCTATGATGAGTCAGGCTACTCTTCCTTACTCCTTTTGGGGTTTTGCACTGGAAACAGCTGCAAAAGTACTAAACCGAGTGCCATCCAAGGCAGTTTCAAAGACTCCATATGAGTTATGGTTTGGAAAACAGCCAAGCTTGACATTTATAAAGATCTGGGGATGCGAGGCTTATGTCAAAAAGCTCGCCTCTGGGAAACTGGAGAGCAGATCTGAGAAATGCATCTTTGTCGGATACCCTAAGGAAACTAAGGGTTATTATTTCTACGATCCCAGAGAGAACAAGGTATTTGTTGCTCTGACGGCCATATTTCTTGAGAAGGAGTTTCTTCTGCAAGAGGCCAGTGGGAGAGAAATAAAGCTGGATGAGAATCCAGTGGAAGGACAAAGTGGTCAAGTACAGTTGGATGAGCCTGAGCCGGTAGAACAGGTTACTGAACAACCTGAGGCTCAGATATCACGGGAACCGCGAAGATCGGGAAGGATTCGTCGACAGCCTGAGCGCTATGACGGAGTCTACATCATTGATAATGATGAACCCCTTACTTATGCGGATGAGGTTAGTGGACCGGACTCAGCGAGATGGCTTGAGGCTATGCGCGCCGAGATGGACTCCATGTCAGATAACCAAGTCTGGGATTTGGTTGATCCGCCTCCGGGAGTTATCCCTATAGGCTGTAAATGGATCTTCAAGAAGAAGATTGACATGGATGGTAACGTGGTTACCTATAAAGGTAGGCTAGTTGCGAAAGGTTTCAAACAAATCTACGGGATAGATTATGATGAAACTTTCTCACCTGTAGCTATGTTCAAGTCTATTCGGATTCTTTTCGCGATAGCAGCATATTATGATTATGAGATCTGGCAGATGGATGTGAAGACGGCTTTCCTTAATGGAAATCTGGATGAGGATGTGTATATGACACAACCAGAAGGTTTCACTAATCCATCAGATCGTCATAAGATATACAAGTTAAAGAAGTCCATTTATGGACTTAAACAAGCATCTAGAAGCTGGAATATTCATTTTGATGAATCAATCAGTGAGTTTGGTTTCATCAAGAACGAGGATGACCCGTGTGTATATAAGAGGTTTAGTGGGAGCGTGATTACTTTCCTAGTCCTCTACGTCGATGATATCTTGATCATTGGAAATGATATTCCTGAAATGCATGCGGTTAAGGAATGGTTAAGGAAATGTTTTCAGATGAAAGATCTTGGAGAAGCAGCCTATGTATTAGGTGTGAAGATCTACAGGGATAGATCTAAGAGGCTTCTCGGGCTGTGCCAGAGTACTTACATCGATAAAGTCCTGGAGAGATTTCATTTAGAGAATTCTAAAAGAGGATATCTTCCAGTCAGACATGGTCTGAATCTTTCGAAGAGTCAGTGTCCACAAACACAGACTGAGAAAGATGAAATGGACAAAACGCCTTATGCTTCGGCTATTGGGTCCATTATGTATGCGATGTTGTGTACTCGCCCAGACGTCGCTTACGGGTTAAGCGTGACCAGTCGGTTCCAAAGTAATCCAGGTATGGCACACTGGATTGCGGTCAAGAACATTTTAAAATATCTGCGGAGGACCAAAGATATGTTCTTGGTGTATGGTGGTCAGGAAGAACTCAGTATAGAAGGATATACTGACGCTTCATTCCAGTCTGACCAGGATGATTTCCGATCACAATCAGGCTATATTTTTAGCTTGAATGGAGGTGCAGTGGTGTGGAAAAGTTTCAAACAGTCAATCGTTGCTGATTCCACAACAGAAGCCGAGTATGTTGCAGCCTCGGAAGCATCCAAGGAGGCAGTGTGGATTCGTAAGTTCGTTCAAGAACTTGGTGTTGTTCCTTCGAGTGCAGATCCTTTGGTTATCTTCTGTGATAACACTGGAGCAATTGCACAAGCAAAGGAACCACGGTCGCACCAGAAGTCCAAGCACATACAGAGACGGTTTCACTTGATCAGGGAGATCATAGATCGTGGCGAGATCAAAGTCTGCAAGGTTCATACAGATGAAAATCTAGCAGACCCGCTTACCAAGCCTCTGGCGCAGCAGAAGCATGAGAAGCACTGTAATAATATGGGTTTGAGATTTCTCAACCATTAGATTAAGTGCAAGTGGGAGATTGTTGGGGTATGCCCTTAAGGCTAATGTTTGAGGCCTTGGGATAGTAACAGTATCATGTATAAACTTTTTAGTTTATAAAGGCAATGGTTGTTATTCAGGTTGTTACCTTGTCTGCTGTAATAAGTGTACTTCTGAATAATGTCTCAAATGCTGTTCAGCTGGGCTGACATGTAGTAAAGTCCTTAGTCGATATATCTTGGTGAACATGAGACAGCCTTGATATGATTGAGACTAATATGTGTTCTAATCTTATAGGATGCTTCGAGCATGGAATAAGATGTAGACTCATGGGTACATTGGATGTACTGGACAGACCCTACTAGGATATTCAATTGCTTGTCACAATGTGAATAATCCTTGTATGTGTACAAGTGGCACATTTCCTTTGACTTGAGATCACTTGTGTTTCTAAATGATGATTGTCATTGTTTTGAGGTAGTTCAATATCATTTGAAACATAATGATTATAGACTATCTTGGATGGTGAGCTTGAGTCATGTTAGGGCACTAGTGATAGATATAGAAATGCCGTCTCCTTAATTGGAGTGTGATGTTCTAAAAGGGGCCCCCTGGATGAGATGATTGAGAAAGTGTATGGCCATACCCAGATGACTGTGTTCATCTGATCTAATCATGCTCATCATATTGGAGTTATGAGCTTGACAGGCTTGTCCAATAAAGAACATCCAGTGGCAGAGGAAGCATGTATGCCTTGTGAGTTGGATTCACACTTGTGCTGTGTTTTGGGTGTAGTCTTGGAAGACTCTTTTCTTTATATCGGGAGACATTGATGTGTTGCTAGATACCCCTCACTGATCGTGATAACGTAAGTTATCGTTACTGACATTTAAAGAAAACCCTTAGGGTCGCACAATTTGATGATATGGCTTACTTAAGTCAGATCGTGTGGACTGAATTGTTTGGATTCAGTTTTAAAGGGATTTAATCTCTGATTGAAAGTGAGATCTGGTCTGATCATGTTTGATTGATTAGGGCTTGAGATCGGTAAGCTTCGATTGAGAGAATTGATGCTAGATTGGTGAGATCAAGAGCATCAAGAGATCAACGGTCAGATCTTAAGCCTTAGGGGTTTAATTTGATCTGGACTAAAGGCTTGGGCTGGTATTATTTGGTCTTTGAACCAAATGCAATTGAACCATGGCTCGGTTCAAAGAGGAGCGATTGGTTCACTTGAAGTGAACGCATGATCGCATGAGAGTATGAGGCGAGTTTTTGGCTTGCTATTTTTAGAAGCCACGCTCCCACGTTCAACGAGAACGTTGCACTCGTCGCCTCTTTATGGCTCTCACTCTCGTGTGGAGAAAAGGCTACACGAAAAGAGGGGTGCAAGAGCTTCATCGACCTAGCCGCAAGAGATCTCATATCCTCCATACGAAGGACTCCTTGAAGATTTGCTAGCACAAAGTCGCCAAGGAAGTAGTCGCCTTCTCATTGTGTGCGTCATCTTTGGAGAAAAGGCATTTGCGTTTTTGCTTCCAAGGCGCCATCCAGAAATGGCTATGGTATGAATTCTTATCATGAATACATGTTGTTAAAAGTTAATCATGTGACATGTTTTTGATCCTATGAAACCCTAGCATCCGCTGCCCATATTATGTTTGCGCCACTTTAGGGTTTCGCCCCCCTTAGATTTAGGGGACTTTCACAAACCACAAGAGGGATAGCTCACAAGCACAAGGCTCGGCCATGCCCAACTTGTGCCATTAAGCAAGGATGCACCACCTCGGTTGAGGCTTGATGCGCCACCAATCTACATGCGCAAGCTTCATGCATGTGCCAATGTACACCAAGGAATTTGGACCTCTAATCTTCTTTCTTTAATTACAAAATAGAAGAAAAAGAAAGGCAACGCGCAGGCCTCACAAGAATACAACATAGGCATGCATAGGGGCTTGACTACCGATCACAACATCATGCACAAACAAGGTATTTACTCATGCAATTCTATATGCTCAAGAAAAACATAAAATCTAAAATTTTAGTTTCTCATAAAACAAGTTTCTTTTCTTCATCTTCTCATCACAAATCTTTTGATTATTTGTGATTAAGTTTCATGACGATTTCATAGACCAAATCGGCTGGCAATTTTGTCAGATCAAGAGGCCCGGCCAATCAAAAGACACAATGCCCATCCTACTTGACAAAATTACGTGTGCCTTATGATCTTAAATCAATCAGAAAAATAATCCAAAAATCCAAAAGAAATTGACTAGAGGATAGGAACAAGAATATACAATTTTCTTACTTTAAGAAAACGTGCGCCATATATACATGCAATTTGCGAAAATTGAAATATGGCATGTGAGCATAGAGAAAAGCATAGAAACATCGTTCGAGACTTGCAAGTCGCTCTAATACCACTGTTGGGAAACACCGGGGATATTTTATAAATTTTTTCATCAAACAATACAATTGCATAGTGGAAGAACATCCCCGAAATAGGCCGGTCCCAAAAACCCAGTGAAGATCATCTTGCGAGGGGGTCGACACAATGAGATAGAAAGTACCTAGAGGAATAGGAGGTCAATGTCGAGGTAGGCGCCCAAGCGTGAGCGCTATGTAGTCTCACACACACGGATGCCTCGAGTCCTCTTCTTCCACGCCCGGTGCTAGCCTTGGGAAGAAGATCCAAGCCTTAGGGAGACCACTGTTGGGAAACCCCGGGGAAATTTACAAATTTTTCATTAGAGACATTACATAATACATTGCATAGCAGAAGCATATCCCCAAAACAGGCCAGTTCCAAAAACCAGTGAAGATCGTCTTGCAAGGGGGTCAACACGATGAGAAGAGAAAGTACCTAGAGCAAGTGGAGGCCGATGTCGAGGTAGGCGCCCAAGCGTTCGCCCTCTGCAGTCTCACATGCACGGATTCTTCGAGTTATCTTCTTCCACGCCTAGTGCTAGGCTTGGGAACAAGATCCACACTTTAGGAGAGCCTCTTGATCACTTGCGCCAACCACGAAGGGAGATTACACCAAGGGAGGATGAGGAAGAGAGGATGCCGCAAGCCTTCTTGTTCCTTTTTCCCAAGGAAAGGAAGGAGGTAGGAGGAAGAAGTTTGCTTGCACCCTTCGATGGAGGAAGAAGAGAAGTGCTCCAAGAACTCTAAGCCTTCACCCCTCCACTTGACTCCTCGCCTCCAAGAAGATTAATTCATCAAGAGATGTCAGCTAGGGGGTTCTTTTATAAGAGCATGAGGCGGTTAGAGGAGTTTGGCAAGTGGGGCGATTAGGGCATTAATCTAGGGATTTATTCAATCAAATAATTTGATTTAACCCCTCAACCATATGTGCCAATGACTTTCCTAAGCAAGCATTCAGCCACATGCGCCAAAAAAATTCCTAAAGAAGCATAACTCTCATGTATGCGATAAGACAAGGTCAAGCCATCATGAGAGTTTGACTAAATTGGCTTGGGCACAAGTCCTAATCCAATTAGGACTCTAATTAAGTAAATAATCAGCCCCCACTTGCACATATCAAATCTCAATCAATATCTCAAGTGATTAGATTAAATACTAATCAAATTTAACCACTTGAAGATACCTTATATGTCGTATGCGCCAATCCGAGTCTAACTAGGATTCTTCATGCGCCCATGACATATTATTCTCCCCCATTATACCCATTTAGCCTCTTGTGATGTAGGACAGAGGCGTGTGAAAATGCAACTAAAAAAATTCAATTATTTATTTTTGTATTTTCATAAAAAAAACATCATATTCATGAAAGCAGCCAGAATTCCGGGGCAATAAAGATAATCAATTACGAGAAGTAGCTATGCCTTGAAGAAAAATCCATACATCAAAAATTTGAACTGATTAAACCAGCATATAGAACAAAACTAGTTCTTTTGAATCACATAAAAGTTAGATGGGGAAGAGCTGTCAGGCATGTATAATATTTGAAACAATATAGCTAGTTAGATAGGTAAATTACGACTGCACAAAAATGTTTCAGATTGCAAATGTTGCAATGCCTGCTAGGTTGAACTAGTTCTTCTTCTATGATACCAACTTATTCAAGAGATAGAATGAATTGTATTCTTCAAATCAACTAAAGGATTAGGGGTTCTAGCATACCTATGCACCTTTAATATCTACACAAAGAAGTCTAGTCAAATTATGGAATGAAACAAGTGCAGAAGTTGATCTGATGAATCCTGATTCGACCCAACTGATATGGATGATGGAATAATGTTTGATCTTTCTAGTCATGCATAAATTGAAGATTTTTGTCAGCACATTTCTTAAAATACCTGCAACAAAAACATTAATCATATTAGTTTATAAGAACAATTGCAGAGTTAATAAGATATCAAAAGTTGCTACGTCTCTTTGCCTGATCTGTTGATTCTGGAATCGGCTCGACTGGTGCAAATGATAGATGAAGTTATGTTGTTCCTAATTATGACAGAGATCTATACTTTTGCTGCATCGATTGCTTACAATACCTACATGAACAAGGTTAAACAGATTAGCAAAGCAGGAAACTGGAGCAGGAAACATAAGGAAATCTGGAACAGGGGAGGTCGCGCGAGTGGAGCAGGGGTCGTCGTTGGATGGCTGGTGGTGCCTGGACTCGAAACCTGCTACAACTGGGAGTTGTAATGGTAGTGGGGATGATGTGGTCGGAATTTCAGGCTGAACAGTGGCCGGTCGGAGGAGGATGATGGTGAAAGGCGGGACTAGGGCATAACTGGGCAGAAACAGGGGAACTCGTCTGTGCTTCGATTTCGGCAATCAGAACAGTGGATGGGTAGATGCTGGCGGCTTTTGCTATGTCTGGAAGAGGAGGAGTGATGCCGAAGTTTTGTGAGGATCCGACCGGTGGATCATCAGCGACGAACTCACAAACTTTCAAAAAAATCTGGAACTGTTGCGGCTGGATGATTGATCTTGGGAGGAAGAAGAGAATGGAGGGGAGGGGAAGAGGGGAGGAAGGGGCTCGGCCCTGGGAGGAGAAGAAGAAGGAGAGAATCCGATAGAAAAGGAAGATTACTAGAAAACTATTTCATTACTCAATTCATCAAAATTTATCTTACAATGTTGCGATAAGAGATACATATATAGCTGAAACTTGCAGGCGAGACACTACTGGCGAGAGACGTTGCTCGTGAGAGATGTTGTTACTTCCAATTTTGATCGGCAAAGAGGATGCGTTGGAGATTCCTTAAGAGGTGCACGTAGACGTTGAAGTTTCCTTTGTTGAAGATGAACATTGGTTAGCGATGAACGTGGGCTGGCCTTCCTTCTTTCTGCTGCTTGGCATGGATGCAGCTCATTTGTTTGTGTGGTGATTTATTCCTGATAAGTGGGCTTGAATGCCTTGAGCCTCTTTTATTCCTCATAAGTGGCCTTGAATACCTTGGGCCTCTTTTGGAGTGGTTGAAATAGTTCTTCTATTATTGTGCTAGCTTTTGTCATTGTTCATGTTAGCTTATTCGCGACCTCCAGGCCTTTGACTAGGGTACTCGTAGACTCCACTTTTAGCTTCTTGGCCTGTGGTCCCTGCCTCCATTAGTTCTCCCCGAGTGAATAAAATTCTTCCCCGCAGAATTGTCCTTGCATAGGTGGAGGAGTTCAACAGTCAATATCCATAATCCAAGCTAAAAGTTAGGCACACCTGTAGAAAATTCCCTTTCTCGGCCATACACATTAGTAAGTTTGTGATAGGAAATCCTTGGGTTTAAGAAAGAACAGGGAATGATGAAATCAATATACTCAATGTCAATAAGTGTAAAGTGCAAAACATGATTGAGTTTATTAAGTGTTGTTGATCCTAATGGTGGCTTAAGGGTGTGGGTAGATGGACCTAAAAGAAAGGATTCATGAGTCATGGGGTCCTGAGAGAAATTTTCTAAGCCTACTAGTGTTCCTAAGGGGTGACATTTAGGATCCAGGTCATGCTCAATAGGCTCTAACTTAGGTTCAAAATATGGTTCAAGAGGACTTATGGGTTTGGGTTCAATTTTAGGTTCTCTAATAGTAGTACAATTTTGGGTTTGGGAACCTGTGGGTATGAGCCCTAGAATTGAAGGTAATTGTGATGGTTCTATTTCACTCTTAAGTTGAGACAAGTCTACAAGGGTCTGTATGGGCAACTTAGGGGTACTTTGCCTCTTAGACAAGTCAACTATGGGTTCCTTAGTTGGAATGCTAGACTCAAGTTAAGGTATGGTAGGAGGTAGCTCGGGCTCTTTGGTTTGGTTTGTCTCTAAGAGGCCTAAAGGATTGGCTACCTTAGGGGGTTTTGGTTTGGACCTCTTGATCTTAATCTTGGGGTTATGACACCTTAAGACATAAGAATCATCTTCTTTTTTGGGGGTACCCGTTAACATCATATAACCAAGGTTCTCCTAGGTGGACATGGTATGTACCATCTAGGGGTAAGACATCACACCAAACTTCTAATAGGAGGGTACCTAACAAAATAGGAATTAGGCACTTATGGTCCACTAAGGTTTTGGTTCCATCATCCCTACTATTGGTGTAAGGGTCTAGGTTAGGCTCAGTGGCAAGGCCAAATCTATGAATGGCATTAAGAGTTATGAAGTTGAAGCCTATGGACTCATCTATGGCTACCTTACACATTTTATCTTTCATTTTCATGTAGGTATAAAATAAATCATTCCTAAGGGTGACCCCATATGTTGGGAGTTTCTCTAAGTGTCGGTTGTGGTTTTCCTCTTGAGTTTCACATGTCTTACCTGTTGGGGTATGCCCTTAAGGCTAATGTTTGAGGCCTTAGGATTATATCAATATCATGTATAAACTCTATGTTTATAAAGGCAATGGTTGTTATTCAGGTTGTTATATTATCTGCTGCAATACATATACTTCTGAATAATGTCTCAATGCTGTTCAGCTTGGCTGACATGCACTTTTGTCCTTAGTCGAGATATCTTGGTGAACATGAGACAGCCTTGATATGATTGAGACTAATATGTGTTCTAATCTTATAGGATGCTTCGAGCATGGAATAAGATGTAGACTCATGGGTACATTGGATGTACTGGACAGATCCTACTAGGATATTCAATTGCTTGTCACAATGTGAATAATCCTTGTATGCAAACAAGTGGCATACTTCCTCTGACTTGAGATCACTTGTGTTTCTAAATGATGATTGGCATTGTTTTGAGGTAGTTCAATATCATTTGAAACATAATGTTATAGACTATCTTGGATGATGAGCATGAGTCATGTTAGGGTGCTAGTGATAGATATTGGATTTCCGTCTCCTAGTTTGGAGTGTGATGTTCTATAGGGGCCCCCTGGATGAGATGATTGAGAAAGTGTATGGCCATACCCAGGTGACTATGTTCATCTGATCTAATCATTCTCATCATATTGGAGCTACAGGCTTGACTCGCTTGTCCAATAAGAACATCCAGTGGCAAAGGAAACATGTATGCCTAGTGAAGTGGATTCACACTTGTGCTGTGGTTTGGGTGTAGTCTTGGAAGACTCTTTCCTTTATATCGGGAGACAGTGATGTGTTGCTAGATACCCCTCACTGATCGTGATAACGTAAGTTGTCGTTACCGACATTTAAAGGAAACCCTTAGGGTCGCACAATTTGATGATATGGCTTACTTAAGTCAGATCGTGTGGACTGAATTGTTTGGGTTCAGTTTAAAGGGATTTAAACTCTGATTGTAAGTGAGATCTGGTCTGATCATGTTTGATTGATTAGGGCTTGAGATCGGTAAGCTTTGATCGAGAGAATGGATGCTAGATCAGTGAGATCAGGAGCATCAAGAGATGAACGGTTAGATCTGGAGCCTTAGGGTTTATTGTGATCTAGACCAAATTGCTTGGGTTAATTGGTCTTTGAACCAGACCAAATTGAACCGGCTCATCAAGTGAGCGCATGGTTCAAGAGGAGAGGAATTTGCGATTGGGGTAAACCCATGGTCGCATCACAAGTTGAGATTTTTCTATTTTTAGAAAACATGTCTCTAAACGTGGGCACGCCTCACGTTCTCTCTTTCACGCCTCTTGTCGCCTCTTTGGCTTGGTCTCTACACACATTATCGAGAGGAGAAGTTGAGACGACAAGGGAGAGGTTTTTCGCCAAGCAAAGTTGTCTTCTCTTCCCTTCCATACGACAAGGACCCTTGGAGAACCTTGCTAGCACAAGGATCAACAAGGAGTAGGCGACATCACCTTGTGTGCGCACCATTTGGAGGAGAAGCATTCGACTCTTTTCTTCCTAGACGCCATCCAAGAAATGGCATTGGTAAGAATCGATCCTCATGTATATAAAAATTTAAAGTTGATCATACTGCATGCATCGATCTAGAAACCTATTCCGCTGCGTTAAATCCTCTACATGCGCCTATTAGGGTTTCGCCCCCCATGTTAGGGGACTTTCAATTGGTATCAGAGCCAGGTTTTTATACATGTTTTTATGATTGCTTGATGCTTTTGTGATCCATGTTTGCGCAACATAGATAGATCTATATGTTACATGCGAAAAATTACATGTTGTATATTCATGTTGGCGCATGTATGAAGGTGGCGCATGTTTCATATTGTGGTTGACTGTTTTTCGTTAACACAAAATCATCTGCGCGCTTACCATTAGATCTAAGCGGCGCCTGCTATAAAACCTTAGACGGGTTATTAGGGTTGAAGTCATCATCTAGTTAAGATCCAAACAGTCTGATCAGACTATCTGACAGCCTAGATGGGTCGACCAGATGGCACCTGTGCGCAAGCACGAGGTGGCTATAGGTCGACTGCAGACAGGCGTGTAGCGATGTCTGGTTGAGACAACCTGTGAACGCGCATGAGTTAGGCCCGGGGTCACACCCGCTTGCCAGAACTCATGAGGTCGTTCAGCCCTTGGCCCATGCATGGTTGACCATTTGGTCGACTCAAGTCAATTAGGACTTGGTGCATGTAAGGGCAGTGGATCTGACTAGGACTGATGAGTGGATCCCTAGTAATGGACCGTTGTAAGGTAGTAGGGCACATAAGGAAAATAAAATTGATGCCAATGGGGTTTTCAAAAATTTTATTTTCATGTTTGGATCACATGTTGATTGTATACATGATGAATGTTTATTTAATCTTATGTGGGCTGCCCGTTTTAATGTGTGCTGTGCTGGGGCCTGCATGCCTGGTTAATAAATGTAAATTATTTACTATGATCTGCGCATCACATTTTATTTAATTTATAAAGTGTAATTGACCTGCGTGTCAATCATGTCTAGATAGATTAAAGTGTAATTTTAATCAGACATGAGCACAGAGCACACTTGGCAGAGGTGCTTGCAGCAGTGGCTTGACCAGGTGGGAGGTCCAGGGTTCGACTCTGGGACAGGCGCAATTACCTGGTGTTGGGGTATGCCCTTAAGGCTAATGTTTGAGGCCTTTGGGATTGTAGCAGTATCATGTAATAAACTTTTGTGTTTATAAAGGCATGGTTATTATTCAGGTTGTTACCTTGTCTGCTGTAATAAGTGTACTTCTGAATAATGTCTCAAAGCTGTTCAGCTAGGCTGACAGGCTATATGTCCTTAGTCGAGATATCTTGGTGAACATGAGACAGCCTTGATATGATTGAGACTAATATGTGTTCTAATCTTATAGGATGCTTCGAGCATGGAATAAGATGTAGACTCATGGGTACATTGGATGTACTGGACAGACCCTACTGGGATATTCCATTGCTTGTCACAATGTGAATAATCCTTGTTTGCATCAAGTGGCACATGTCCTTTGACTTGAGATCACTTGTGTTTCTAAATGATGAATGTCATTATTTTGAGGTAGTTCAATATCATTTGAAAGATAATGGTTATAGACTATCTTGGATAATGATCATGAGTCAGGTTCGGATACTAGTGATAGATAACGGATTGCCGTCTCCTTGTGGAAGGAGTGTGGTGTTCTAAAGGGGCCCCCCTTATATGAGATGATTGAGAAAGTGTATGGCCATACCCAGATGACTATGTTCATCTGATCTAATCATGCTCATCATATTGGAGCTACAAGTTTGACACACTTGTCCAATAAGAACATCCAGTGGCAAAGGAAACATGTATGCCTTGTGAAATGATTCACACTTGTGCTGTGGTTTGGGTGTAGTCTTGGAAGACTCTTTCCTTTATATCGGGAGACAGTGATGTGTTGCTAGATACCCCTCACTGATTGTGATAACGTGAGTTATCGTTACCGACATTTAAAGGAAACCCTTAGGGTCGCACAATTTGATGATATGGCTTACTTAAGTCAGATCGTGTGGACTGAATTGTTTTAGTTCAGTTAAAAGGAGATTAGACTCTGATTGTAAGTGAGATCTGGTCTGATCATGTTTGATTGATTAGGGCTTCAGATCGGTAAGCTTCGATCGAGAGTATGGATGCTAGATCGAAGAGATCAAGAGCATCAAGAGATGAACGGTTAGATCTTGAACCGTTTGGTTCATAGAGATCTAGACCATGGCTTGGGCTGGTTTAATTTGGGTTTTTGAACCGATTTGAATTGAACCTAATTGGCTTGATCCGGTTCACATGGGTGAACGTATGGTTCAAGGTTTAAAGGCATCTTGGGCGGTTTTTCTTCAAGTGGTCGCATGGCTTGATAACCTTCCATATTTGGAAGTGTAACGCCATCACTTGAATGAAAAAGAAACCTCAACGCAATTTGCCAATTACTCTCTTGTCTCCTTCATTCGACGAAGAGAGGGACTTGGACAAGGTAGCTCTCGGCCAAGCACATCTCATCATCAACACACGACAAGGAACTTTGGGGAGATCTCTTGCTAGCACAAGGAAGATCCTAAAGGGTAGCCATCTCTCATCTAGTGTGTGTTTTCCTTGGAGGAGTGCTTACTTGCCCTCTTGCTTCCAAGCCGACACCCTTTATCATGGCTATGGTAAAAGATCTCAAACTTGATCTTTGCAATACATATAAAGTTGATCATATATATGTGTTCATGCAAACGATTTTATTGAAACCCTAGAAGAGTACATTTTCCGCATGCTCTAGGGTTCGCCCCCCTCTAGAAAGGGGTTTTATCTGCCTGCGCTCCCCCTTGAAGGGGACTCTTCAATTGGTATCAGAGCGGGTTATGCATGAATCTTATGATTGCTTTAGTGATCCATGTTTGCGCCATTGTTGTAGATCTATCATCACCATGAATACATGCTAGTCATTAGATGTTGGCGCATGATTGATATCACATGTTTGCGCTAATGGATAGATCTAATGTCAACATGCGAAACTACATGTTATTACTTGTATGATTCTTGGCGCATGTTTCTTGATGGCGCTTGTTGAATGTCTTTGTAAAATTCATTACATCTTGCGCGCCTCACTAGATCTAAGTGGCGCCTACTATAAACCCTTAGATGGGTTGATGGGGTTGAAGTCACCTCTAAGTTAGATCCACTAGTCTGATCAGACCATCTGACAGCCTAGATGGATCGACCAGATGGCACCTGTGTGCAAGCACGAGGTGGCCATAGGTCGATTGCATCTTAGGCGTGTAGCGAGGTCTGGTTGAGACAACTCAGTGAACACACATGAGTTAGGCCCGGGGTCACACCCGCTTGCCAGAACTCATGAGGGTTGTTCAGCCCTTGGCGCATGCATGGTTGACCATTAGGTCAACTCGAGTCAGTTAGGACTTGGTGCATGCAAGGGTAGAGGATCTGACTAGTTGGATGAGTGGATCCCTATCAATGGACCATTGTAAGGTTGTAGGGCTTATAAGAAAATTAAAATTGATGCCAATGGGGTTTTCAAAAATTTTATTTTCTTTGTAATGGATCACATGTTGATTGAATGATGCCATGATGCTTGTTTATTTCATCTTATGTGGGTTGCCCTTTTATTGTGTGCTGTGCTGGGGCCTGCGAGCCTAGTAAATTATTATTTTGTGATCTGCGAATCACTTTTTAATTCATTGATTGTATAATTGACCTGTGAGTCAAACTTGTCTAGATAGATCAAATTGTATTTGATTAGACAAGAGCACAAAGGCACACATCCTAGAGGGGCATTCAGCTGGTGGCGCACCTGAGGTGCTCTTGGCGCTAGGGCCCTGGGTTGGACCAGATGAGATGCAAAAGTCCCAAGAAGAGCAAGTGAAGACTTAAGTATCTTAAGGTCTTACTTAGGCTTTGGGCTTTTACCACATAAGATCCATGCTTTCTTTTTATTGCTTATATAATTAGAACTGCATGAGTTTATCTTCTGCTATCACCATAGGAATTGCATGATAGTGAAGAAGATAAAAGGACCGTTAAAATCCAACGCTAACATATCAAGCTCGTAAACCTTCTGACGCGAAACCTCACTGTTCTGATTATCGTTGGAGCCGTGTTGTACCCACTCAGTGGGCACGCCCATCTATCTTCAGACGGTGCGGGATTTCACCTGCGTGTTGCAGAGAAGGGATTTATCGCTTCTCGTTGCTCAGCATAGCACGTGGTGGTCCAGGGAGTAGGTCGGGTCAGCTTGACCATGTAGGCTACATATGTGGCGCATATGGTAGCGCATGGAGGCAACCATCTGTGGGATCAGAGACTGTGTTGTACCAACTCAGTTGGCACAGTCTGCTGGATTGCCCAGATGAAGGGGAATCGCACGGGTTGGCGATTGGCTGGGACAGCCTACTAGATGTTGGGGTATGCCCTTAAGGCTAATGTTTGAGGCCTATGGGAATGTATCAGTATCATGTAATAAACTCTTATGTTTATAAAGGCATGGTTGTTATTCAGTTAGTTACATTGTCTGCTGCAATATATGTTCTTCTGAATAATGTCTCAAAGCTGTTCAGCTAGGCTGACATGCTGTTAAGTCCTTAGTCGATATATCTTGGTGAACATGAGACAGCCTTGATATGATAGAGACTAATATGTGTTCTAATCTTATAGGATGCTTCGAGCATGGAATAAGATGTAGACTCATGGGTACATTGGATGTGCTGGACAGACCCTACTAGGATGTTCAATTGTTTGTCACAATGTGAATATTCCTTGAATGTGACAAGTGGCACATTTCCTTTGACTTGAGATCACTTGTGTTTTCTAAATGATGATTGTCATTGTTTTGAGGTAGTTCAATATCATTTGAAACATAATGATTATAGACTATCTTGGATGGTGAGCTTGAATCAGGTTAGGGCACTTGTGATAGACATAGGATTGCCGTCTCCTTGTTTAAGGAGTGTGATGTTCTAAAGGGGCCCCCTGGATGAGATGATTGAGAGAGTGTATGGCCATACCCAGGTGACTGTGTTCATCTGATCTAATCATGCTTATCATATTGGAGTTACAAGCTTGACAAGCTTGTCCAATAAGAACATCCAGTGGCAAAGGAAATATGCATGCCTTGTGAGTTGATTCACACTTGTGCTGTGGTTTGGGTGTAGTCTTGGAAGACTCTTTCCTTTATATCGGGAGACAGTGATGTGTTGCTAGATACCCCTCACTGATCGTGATAATGAGAATTATCGTTACCCGACATTTAGAGGAAACCCTCAGGGTCGCACAATTTGATGATATGGCTTACTTAAGTCAGATCGTGTGGACTGAATTGTTCAGGTTCAGTTTAAAGGGATTTAATCTCTGATTGTAAGTGAGATCTGGTCTAATCATGTTTGATTGATTAGGGCTTGAGATCGGTAAGCTTCGATCGAGAGAATGGATGCTAGATCGGTCAGATCAAGAGCATCAAAGAGATCGACGGTTAGATCTGAAGCCTTAGGGTTTAATTAAGATCTAGACCATATTGCTTGGGATAATTGGTCTTGGACCAAACCGTGATGAACCGGCTCATGAATGAGCGCATGGTTCAAAGTGAAGAGAAGTTTGCGCTTGGGTAAAACCGAAGTCGCATGAGAGCATGAACGTGGGAGTGGTTTTCTATTTTTAGAAACCACGACTCCTAAGCGTGGTCACATCTCTCTCGCTTCATTCACACCTTGTCGCCGCGCTTGGCTAGAGGGTCTTGAGGCATTCTCGCGTGGAGGAGAGGCTAAGACGACAAGGAAGTTTTCGCCAAGGAGATCTCTCATCCTTTCCACTCGACAAGAACCTTTGGAGAACCTTGCTAGCACAAGGATCAACAAAGAGTAGGCGACATCACCTTGTGTGCGCCACCTAAGGAGGAGATCCATTTCGCTCTCTCATTCCAAGACACCATCCAAGTGATGGCAATGGTGAGTATCGCTTTTCATTATAAGTTGATCATATTACATGCTTTAAGATCGCATAAGAAACCCTAGATTCCGCTAGAAATTTTGTTGCGCCTCCTATTAGGGTTTCGCCCCCCTCTTGAAAGGGGTTCCCTGCAATTGGTATCAGAGCGAGGGTTCATGCATGATAATATGATTGCTTTGATTTTGTGTTCCATGAATGCTTAGATCTATATCATGCGAAATTTTAACATGTTGATTTGTTTCATGCCGAAACCTATTTCATGTTTCATTTGCGCATGTATGATGATATATTGGCGCATCTTGGTTTTCTCAAAACTATTTTACATGCGCGACTCACTATAGATCTAAGGCCCTCCTATAAACCCTTAGACGGGTTATTAGGGTTGAAGTCACCCCCTGAGTTAGATCCAAACGGTCTGATCAGACTATCTGACAGCCTGAATGGGTCGACCAGATAGCACCTTGGCGCAAGCCTGTGGTGGCTATAGGTCGACTGCAGACAGGTGTGTAGCGATGTCTGATTGAGACAACCTATGAACACACATGAGTTAGGCCCGGGGTCACACCCGCTTGCCAGACCTCAACGTGGTTGTTCAGCCCTGACGCAAGCATGGTTGACCTTATGGTCGACTCAAGTCAATTAGGACTTGGTGCATGCTAGGGCAGTGGATCTGACTAGGTTGGATGAGTGGATCCCTGGTAATGGACCGTTGTAAGGTTGAAGGGCGAATAAGGAAATTAAATTGATACCTATGGGGTTTTTTCAAAATTTTAATTTTCTTGGTTGGATCACATGTTTGAATGATGCATATGTTTGTCTATTTAGTCTTATGTGGGCTGCCCATATTAATTGTGTGCTGTGCTGGGGCCTGCGTGCCTGGGATTTACAATTGTAAATTAATTGTTATTTTTGTGATCTGCGAATCACAGTTTAATTAATTTATAATGTCATATTGACCTGCGTGTCAATCTTGTCTAGATAGTTAAATTTGTAATTTAATTAGACAAGAGCACTGAGCACACTTGGCAGAGGCGCATGCAGCAGTGGCTGGACCAGGTGGGAGGTCTAGGGTTCGACCCTAGGACCTGGCGCAATTTTCCTGGTGGGTGCACCAGAGCTGCAATTGGCGCTTGGGCCCTGTTTTGGGCCAGATGAGCAGCAAAAGACCCATGAAGAGCAAGTGAAGACTTGATTTAGGTTAAGGTCTCACTAGGGCTATGGGCTTTTACCACATAAGATTCATGCTTTCTTTTATTTACTGTTTAAATATTAGAATTGCATGATTAAGTTTATCTTCTGCTATCACCATAGGAATTGCATGATAGTGAAAGAAGATAAAAGACCGTTAAAATCCAACGCTAAATATCAAGCTCGTAAGCCTTCTGACGCGAAACCTCACTGTTCTGATTATCGTTGGAGCCGTGTTGTACCCACTCAGTGGGCACGTCCATCTATCTTCAGACGGTGCGGGATTACACCTGTGTGTTACAGAGTGGGGATTTATCCCTTCTCGTTGCTCAGCATAGCACATGGTGGTCCAGGGAGTAGGTCGGGTCAGCTTGACCGTGTGGGCTACATATGTGGCGCATATGGTAGCACATGGAGGCAGCCATCTGTGGGGTCAGAGACTGTGTTGTACCAACTCAGTTGGCACAGTCTGCTGGATTGCCCAGATGAAGGGGAATCGCACGGGTTGGCGATCGGCAGGGAATGCCTACCGGAGATTAGTGCTTGTACTCTCTGTGCATCTTATCTCGCCTGAGCGGGACGCGGAGACCAAGTATGAAATCCGGATCCCATCTCACTAAAAGAGTACTACTCTTTCGGGCTGTTTTGCTGGATTTTTCAGCCAGATAAAAATAGTGAGAAAAAGAATCTTTCTTAAGTCCTGATTGATTCTTATACATTGATACTGACCTTGCTGTTCTTGCATTGTTGTAGATACCTGCAGCAACGAACACCATGAACTTCAATGTGCGATCCCTACTGGAAAGGGAGAAGTTTGCTGGGCCGAACTTCTCTGACTGGTTTGGACACCTTAAGATCGTTCTTAAGGCAGAGAGGAAACTGTATGTCCTCGAGACGGCGATACCGCCGCAGCCCGCTCCGAACGCCGCAAGGGCGGTTCGGGAAGCCTATGAAAAGCACGTCAATAATAGCATTGATGTCGCTTGCCTGATGCTAGCGTCTATGACGCCACCGCTGCAGCGTCAGCATGAGGATATGTCGGCTATACAAATTATAGCGAACCTCAAGATGCTGTATGCTGCACAGGCGAGGACAGAACGCTACAATTTGACGAAGCTCTTCTTTCAGAGCAAACTGGCTGAAGGGAGCCCAGTGGGAGCTCACGTGCTCAAGATGATTGGGCACAAGGAGGCTCTAGAGAAACTGGGGCATACCATCAACCAGGAGCTTGCTGTGGACATTATTCTGCAGTCTCTCCCGCCTTCATTCGACGCGTTCATTATTAATTTTAATATGAACAAAATCGATTGTACTCCGGCAGAGCTGCTGAATATGCTCTTGACCACTGAGGAGACTCTGAAGGGTAAGCCTTCGACCTCTGTCTTAATGGTTCCTTCCAGGAACAAGAAGAAGGGGAAGAAGGGCAAGGCCACTGTCAAGAGCTACAGCAAGGCTCTGAAGCAAAAGGTCAAGCGGTCTAAGGAATACAGGTGTTTCCACTGTGGCCAGCTGGGTCACTGGAAAAAGGACTGTAAAGCGCTCCAAGGAGATAAGAGGGGAAGCATTGCTTCTGGCTCAGGTATATTCGTGACTGAGGTCATGTTTTCTTCTTCTATATCATGGGTGTTGGACACTGCATGTGGAGTTCACATTTGTTCAAATGTACAGGAACTCAAGAGAAGAAGGCAGGTGGGACAGCATGAGGTGGACCTACGCGTTGGAAACGGAGCACGGGTTGCTGCTGTTGCTGTAGGAGACTACTTCATTTCTTTACCATCTGGCATTGTATTGGAACTAGACAATTGTTACTTTGTTCCCAGTATTACTAAAAATATTATCTCCATTCCTGCTCTTGTCAGGAAGGGATTTTCCTTTGAATGCAATATTTCAAAGTGTGTTTTATCTTTAGATAATATTGTTTATGCAACTGGTTCAATTAACAATGGGTTATTCATGTTGGACATGGAATGTTCAATACAGCAAATTGATATTAAGAAAGCCAAGTATGCTGATGATAGCACCTTGTTATGGCATAGTCGTTTAGGCCATATTAACGAGAAACGCATTAAGCGGTTGCATGATCATGGACTGCTGGGATCATTCTCCTATAAGGAGATTGATACATGCAAAGCTTGTTTGATGGGTAAAATGACGAAGTCACCTTTTCTTCATAAAGGTCAAAGGGCTTCAGGTTTACTTGACCTTATACACAGTGATGTGTGTGGGCCATTTAGTAAACATGCCAGAGGTGGCTATCAGTACTTCATTACCTTTACTGATGATTTCAGTAGGTATGGTTATGTCTATCTGATGAGACATAAAAGTGAATCTTTTGACAAGTTCAAAGAATTCAAAAATGAAGTACAGAATCAGTTAGGCCGAAATATCAAGGCACTTCGCTCAGATCGAGGTGGTGAATACCTAAGTCATGCATTTACTGACTATCTAAAGGAGTGTGGGATTATCTCACAGCTCACTCCGCCAGGAACACCGCAATGGAATGGTGTGTCCGAGAGGAGAAATAGAACGTTACTTGATATGGTTCGTTCTATGATGAGTCAGGCTTCTTTACCCAACTCCTTTTGGGGTTTTGCGCTGGAAACAGCTGCAAAGGTACTAAACCGAGTGCCATCCAAGGCAGTTTCTAAGACTCCATATGAGTTATGGTATGGGAAACAGCCAAGCTTGACATTTATCAGGATCTGGGGCTGCGAGGCTTATGTTAAAAAGCTCGCCTCTGGGAAACTAGAGAGCAGATCTGACAAATGTATCTTTGTCGGTTACCCTAAGGAAACTAAGGGTTATTATTTCTTCGATCCCAAAGAGAACAAGGTTTTTGTTGCTCGGACGGCCATATTTCTTGAGAAGGAGTTTCTTCTGCAAGAGGCCAGTGGGAGAGAAATAAAGTTGGATGAGAATCCAGAAGAAGGACAAAGTGATCAAGCAGAGTTGGATGAGCCTGAGCCGGTAGTACAGGTTATTGAACAACCTGAGGCTCAGATATCACGGGAACCGCGAAGATCGGGAAGGATCCGTCGACAGCCTGAGCGCTATGACGGAGTCTACATCATTGATAATGATGAACCCCTCACTTATGCGGATGCGGTCAGTGGACCGGATTCAGCGAGATGGCTTGAAGCTATGCGCGCCGAGATGGACTCCATGTCAGATAACCAAGTCTGGGATTTGGTTGATCCGCCTCCGGGAGTTATCCCTATAGGCTGTAAATGGATCTTCAAGAAGAAGATTGACATGGATGGTAACGTGGTTACCTATAAAGGCAGGCTAGTTGCGAAAGGTTTCAAACAAATCTACGGGATAGATTATGATGAAACTTTCTCACCTGTAGCCATGTTTAAGTCTATTCGGATTCTTTTCGCGATAGCTGCATATTATGATTATGAGATTTGGCAGATGGATGTGAAAACAGCTTTCCTTAATGGAAATCTGGATGAGGATGTGTACATGACACAACCAGAAGGTTTCACTAATCCAGCAGATCGTCATAAGATATGCAAGTTAAAGAAGTCTATTTATGGACTTAAGCAAGCATCAAGAAGCTGGAATATTCGTTTTGATGAATCAGTCACTGATTTTGGTTTCATCAAGAACGAGGATGACCCGTGTGTATATAAGAGGTTTAGTGGGAGCGTGATTACTTTCTTAGTCCTCTACGTCGATGACATCTTGATCATTGGAAATGACATTCCTGAGATGCATGCTGTTAAGGCATGGCTAAGGAAATGTTTCCAGATGAAAGATCTAGGAGAAGCAGCCTATGTATTAGGTGTGAAGATCTACAGGGATAGATCTAAGAGGCTTCTCGGGCTGTGCCAGAGTACTTACATCGATAAAGTCCTGGAGAGATTTCATTTAGAGAATTCTAAGCGAGGATATCTTCCAGTCAGACATGGTCTGAATCTTTCGAAGAGTCAGTGTCCACAAACACAGACTGAGAAAGATGAAATGGACAATACGCCTTATGCTTCGGCTATTGGATCCATTATGTATGCGATGTTGTGTACTCGCCCAGACGTTGCTTACGGGTTAAGCGTGACCAGTCGTTTCCAAAGTAATCCAGGTATGGCGCACTGGATTGCAGTCAAGAATATTTTAAAATATCTGCGGAGGACCAAAGATATGTTCTTGATATATGGTGGTCAGGAAGAACTCAGTATTGAAGGATATACTGACGCTTCGTTCCAGTCGGACCAGGATGATTTCCGATCGCAATCAGGCTATGTTTTTAGCTTGAATGGAGGTGCAGTGGTGTGGAAGAGTTTCAAACAGTCAACTGTTGCTGATTCCACAACAGAAGCCGAGTATGTTGCAGCCTCGGAAGCATCCAAGGAGGCAGTGTGGATTCGTAAGTTCGTGAGAGAACTTGGTGTTGTTCCTTCGAGTGCAGATCCTTTGGTTATCTTCTGTGATAACACTGGAGCAATCGCACAAGCAAAGGAACCACGGTCGCACCAGAAGTCCAAGCACATACAGAGACAGTTTCATTTGATCAGGGAGATCATAGATCGTGGCGAGATCAAAATCTGCAAGGTTCATACAGATGACAATCTGGCAGACCTGCTTACCAAGCCTCTGGCGCAGCAGAAGCATGAGAAGCACTGTAATAATATGGGTTTGAGATTTCTCAACCATTAGATTAAGTGCAAGTGGGAGATTGTTGGGGTATGCCCTTAAGGCTAATGTTTGAGGCCTATGGGAATGTATCAGTATCATGTAATAAACTCTTATGTTTATAAAGGCATGGTTGTTATTCAGTTAGTTACATTGTCTGCTGCAATATATGTTCTTCTGAATAATGTCTCAAAGCTGTTCAGCTAGGCTGACATGCTGTTAAGTCCTTAGTCGATATATCTTGGTGAACATGAGACAGCCTTGATATGATTGAGACTAATATGTGTTCTAATCTTATAGGATGCTTCGAGCATGGAATAAGATGTAGACTCATGGGTACATTGGATGTGCTGGACAGACCCTACTAGGATATTCAATTGTTTGTCACAATGTGAATATTCCTTGAATGTGACAAGTGGCACATTTCCTTTGACTTGAGATCACTTGTGTTTTCTAAATGATGATTGTCATTGTTTTGAGGTAGTTCAATATCATTTGAAACATAATGATTATAGACTATCTTGGATGGTGAGCTTGAATCAGGTTAGGGCACTTGTGATAGACATAGGATTGCCGTCTCCTTGTTTAAGGAGTGTGATGTTCTAAAGGGGCCCCCTGGATGAGATGATTGAGAGAGTGTATGGCCATACCCAGGTGACTGTGTTCATCTGATCTAATCATGCTTATCATATTGGAGTTACAAGCTTGACAAGCTTGTCCAATAAGAACATCCAGTGGCAAAGGAAATATGCATACCTTGTGAGTTGATTCACACTTGTGCTGTGGTTTGGGTGTAGTCTTGGAAGACTCTTTCCTTTATATCGGGAGACAGTGATGTGTTGCTAGATACCCCTCACTGATCGTGATAATGAGAATTATCGTTACCGACATTTAGAGGAAACCCTCAGGGTCGCACAATTTGATGATATGGCTTACTTAAGTCAGATCGTGTGGACTGAATTGTTCAGGTTCAGTTTAAAGGGATTTAATCTCTGATTGTAAGTGAGATCTGGTCTGATCATGTTTGATTGATTAGGGCTTGAGATCGGTAAGCTTCGATCGAGAGAATGGATGCTAGATCGGTCAGATCAAGAGCATCAAAGAGATCGACGGTTAGATCTGAAGCCTTAGGGTTTAATTAAGATCTAGACCATATTGCTTGGGATAATTGGTCTTGGACCAAACCGTGATGAACCGGCTCATTAATGAGCGCATGGTTCAAAGTGAAGAGAAGTTTGCGCTTGGGTAAAACCGAAGTCGCATGAGAGCATGAACGTGGGAGTGGTTTTCTATTTTTAGAAACCACGACTCCTAAGCGTGGTCACATCTCTCTCGCTTCATTCACACCTTGTCGCCGCGCTTGGCTAGAGGGTCTTGAGGCATTCTCGCGTGGAGGAGAGGCTAAGACGACAAGGATGTAGGAACCCCTAATCATAAGGGGGCAAAACCCTAAGCATGGCGCTAATGTAAAATATGCAAGCGGAAGCAAGGGTCGCAAGATCATTTGCATGCCATATGTTCAACTAAAATCGATTGAATAGATTGAGATAAAAATCATACCAACGCCATATGCTTGGAAGTCGGCTTGGATAAAGAGAACAAAGTAGATCTCCTCCACAAGTTCACACACAAGGTGAAGATGCTTACTCCTTGCGGTCTCTTGTGCTAGCAAGACACCCAAGCCTTCAAGTGTCGAATGGAAGGGGATGATGAACCTCTTGGCCGAGAGCTCCTCTTGCTCAACCTCTCCTTCTCTTCGTCAATCACCACCCAACCAAAGTCGAATGCGTTGAAGAGAAGAGCGCAAACGCATATGCGTTTTTGGCATTGAAGTGAGTGAAACCGGCCCTTGATGACTTTCCATAAATGGAAGCTCATCAAGTCCATGCGCTCAACTCAACCCAAACGCATTTTAGGATTGAACCATGCGTTCACCATTGTGAACCGGTTCAAGCCAAAATGTCAAATCGGCTTTGGTTCAACAAACCAAACCGAAATAGCTCTAGCCACTTGGTCTAGACCAAATTGAACCCCCAAGGCTCATGATCTAACCATTCATCATCTGATGCCCTTGATCTCTCCGATCTAGCATCACCTCTCTCGATCGAAGCTTACCGATCTCAAGTCCTAATCAATCAAACATGATCAGACCAGATCTCACTTACAATCAGAGATTAAATCCCTTTAATCTGAACTCAAAGAATCCAGTCCATACGATCTGACTCAAGTAAGCCATATCACCAAATTGTGCGACCCTGAGGGTTTCCTCTAAATGTCGGTAACGATAACTTACGTTATCACGATCAGTGAGGGGTATCTAGCAACACATCACTGTCTCCCGATATAAAGGAAAGAGTCTTCCAAGACTACTCCCAAACCATAGCACAAGTGTGACTCAATTCACAAGGCATACATGTGTCCTTTGCCACTGGATGTTCTTATTGGACAAGCGGGTCAAGCTTGTAACTCCAATACGATGAGCATGATTAGATCAGATGCACATAGTCATCTGGGTATGGCCATACACTATCTCAATCATCTCATATAGGGGGGCCCTTAGAACACCACACTCCTTAAACAAGGAGACGGCAATCCTTTATCTATCACTAGTGCCCTAACCTGATTCAAGCTCACCATCCAAGATAGTCTATAATCATTATATTTCAAATGATATTGAACTACCTCAAAACAATGACAATCATCATTTAGAAACACAAGTGATCTCAAGTCAAAGGACATGTGCCACTTGCTGCTTACAGGGATCATTCACATTGTGACAAGCAATGCAATATCCCAGTAGGGTCTGTCCAGTACATCCAATGTACCCATGAGTCTACATCTTATTCCATGCTCGAAGCATCCTATAAGATTAGCACTCATATTAGTCTCCATCATATCAAGGCTGTCTCATGTTCACCAAGATATCTCGACTAAGGACATATAGCCTGTCAGCCTAGCTGAACAGCTTTGAGACATTATTCAGAAGTACACTTATTACAGCAGACAAGGTAACAACCTGAATAACAACCATGCCTTATTATAAACTTAAGAGTTTATTACATGATACTTATACAATCCCAAGGCCTCAAACATTAGCCTTAAGGGCATACCCCAACAATCTCCCACTTGCACTTAATCTAATGGTTGAGAAATCTCAAACCCATATTATTACAGTGCTTCTCATGCTTCTGCTGCGCCAGAGGCTTGGTAAGCGGGTCTGCCAGATTGTCATCTGTATGAACCTTGCAAATCTTGATCTCGCCTCGATCAATGATCTCCCGGATCAAGTGAAACCGTCTCTGTATGTGCTTGGACTTCTGGTGCGACCGTGGTTCCTTTGCTTGTGCTATAGCACCAGTGTTATCACAGAAGATAACCAAAGGATCTGCACTCGAAGGAACGACACCAAGTTCTCTCACGAACTTACGAATCCACACTGCCTCCTTGGATGCTTCCGAGGCTGCAACATACTCGGCTTCTGTTGTGGAATCAGCAACAGTTGACTGTTTGAAGCTCTTCCACACCACTGCTCCACCATTCAAGCTAAAAACATAGCCTGATTGCGATCGGAAATCATCCTGGTCCGACTGGAACGAAGCGTCAGTATATCCCTCTATACTGAGTTCTTCCTGACCACCATATATCAAGAACATATCTTTGGTCCTCCGCAGATATTTTAAGATGTTCTTGACTGCAATCCAGTGCGCCAATCCTGGATTACTTTGGAATCGACTGGTCACGCTTAACCCGTAAGCGACGTCTGGGCGAGTACACAACATCGCATACATAATGGACCCAATAGCCGAAGCATAAGGCGTATTGTCCATTTCATCTTTCTCAGTCTGTGTTTGTGGACACTGACTATTTGAAAGATTCAGACCATGTCTGACTGGAAGATATCCACGTTTAGAATTCTCTAAATGGAATCTCTCCAGGACTTTATCGATGTAAGTACTCTGGCACAGCCCGAGAAGCCTCTTAGATCTATCCCGGTAGATCTTGACACCTAATACATAGGCTGCTTCTCCTAGATCTTTCATCTGGAAACATTTTCCTAACCATGCCTTAACAGCATGCAGTTCAGGAATATCATTTCCAATGATCAAGATATCATCGACGTAGAGGATTAGGAATGTAATCACGCTCCCACTAAACCTCTTATATACACACGGGTCATCTTCGTTCTTGATGAAACCAAACTCAGAGATTGATTCATCAAAACGAATATTCCAGCTTCTTGATGCTTGTTTAAGTCCATAAATGGACTTCTTTAACTTGCATATTTTATGACGATCTGCTGGATTAGTGAAACCTTCCGGTTGTGTCATATACACATCCTCATCCAGATTTCCATTAAGGAAAGCTGTCTTCACATCCATTTGCCAGATCTCATAGTCGTAATATGCTGCTATCGCGAAAAGAATCCGAATAGACTTAAACATGGCTACAGGAGAGAAAGTTTCATCATAATCTATCCCGTAGATTTGTTTGAAACCTTTCGCAACTAGCCTGCCTTTATAGGTAACCACGTTACCGTCCATGTCAATCTTCTTCTTGAAGATCCATTTACAGCCTATAGGGATTACTCCCGGAGGCGGATCAACCAAATCCCAGACTTGGTTATCTGACATGGAGTCCATCTCGGCTCGCATAGCTTCAAGCCATCTAGCTGATTCCGGTCCACTGACCGCATCCGCATAAGTTAGGGGTTCATCATTATCAATGATGTAGACTCCGTCATAGCGCTCAGGCTGTCGACGGATCCTACCCGATCTTCGCGGTTCCCGTGATATCTGAGCCTCAGGTTGTTCAGTAACCTGATCTACCAGCTCAGGCACATCCAACTCTGCTTGACTACTTTGTCCTTCCTCTGAATTCTCATCCAGCTTTATTTCTCTCCCACTGGCCTCTTGCAGAAGAAACTCCTTCTCAAGAAATATGGCCGTCCGAGCAACAAAAACCTTGTTCTCTTTGGGATCGTAGAAATAATAACCCTTAGTTTCCTTAGGGTAACCGACAAAGATACATTTCTCAGATCTGCTCTCCAGTTTCCCAGAGGCGAGCTTTTTGACATAAGCCTCGCAACCCCAGATCCTGATAAATGTCAAGCTAGGCTGTTTTCCATACCATAACTCATATGGCGTCTTTAAAACTGCCTTGGATGGCACTCGGTTTAGTACCTTTGCAGCTGTTTCCAGTGCAAAACCCCAAAAGGAATATGGAAGAGTGGCCTGACTCATCATAGAACGAACCATGTCTAGTAACGTTCTATTTCTCCTCTCGGACACACCATTCCATTGCGGTGTTCCTGGCGGAGTGAGCTGTGAGATAATCCCACACTCCTTCAGATAGTCAGTAAATCCATGACTCAGGTATTCACCACCTCGATCAGAACGAAGTGCCTTGATATTTCGGCCTAGCTGATTTTGTACTTCATTTTTGAACTCTTTGAATTTGTCAAAAGATTCACTTTTATGTCTCATTAAATAGACATACCCATACCTACTGAAATCATCAGTAAAGGTAATGAAGTACTTGAAAGAACCCCTTAAATAAGGGGGGTCCCCTTCATGGGGGAGCATAACCCTTAGAGCATATGGCGCATAAAATTATTCTCTTGCGGAATTAGGGTTATAAGATCGATACGCATGCAAAAGATCAACTTGATAACAATAAGAAAACATTCATACCATCGCCATGGAAAGATGTTTCCTTGGAAGCAAAGATCAAAGTAGATCTTCTCCTTGTCGTCACACACAAGATGATGTTGCTATCTCTCTTGGTGCTCCTTGTGCTAGCAAGGTTCCAAGAGGTCCTTGTCGAGTGAAAGGAAAAGAGATGTCTTTCTCCTTGGCCGAATCCTCCTCAACCTCCAAGCGTCGCCGCACACCAAGTCGAGAGGAAAAACTTGCGAGAGGAATAATTGAATTGGCGAAAATAGAGAATACTCTATTTCGGATGAGTGCCCACTCGACATGGAGATCATGGTTACTAAAAATAGTAACCTCTCCTCATCCCAACGTTCACGCTATGTGAACTCGTCGCCCACTCCTCTCCCTATGAACCAAGCGCTCTTTTAGTGAGCTGGTTCAATTGGTTCGGTTTAAGAACCAACCAAGCCAAGCGACAAGGCCTAGATCAAATAAACCCTAAGGCTTTAGATCTAACCGTCGATCTCTTTAATGCCCCTGATCTGACCGATCTGGCATCCATTCTCTCAATCGAAGCTTACCGATCTCAAGCCCTAATCAATCAAACATGATCAGACCAGATCTCACTTACAATCAGAGATTAAATCCCTTAAAACTGAACCCAAACAATTCAGTCCACACGATCTGACTTAAGTAAGCCATATCATCAAATTGTGCGACCCTAAGGGTTTCCTTTAAATGTCGGTAACGATAATTCACATTATCACGATCAGTGAGGGGTATCTAGCAACACATCACTGTCTCCCGATATAAAGGAAAGAGTCTTCCAAGACTACACCCAAACCATAGTACAAGTGTGAATCATTTCACAAAGCATACATATTTCCTTTGCCACTGGATGTTCTTATTGGACAAGTCTGTCAAACTTGTAACTCCAATATGATGAGCATGATTAGATCAGATGAACACTGTCACCTGGGTATGGCCATACACTCTCTCAATCATCTCATCCAGGGGGCCCCTTTAGAACATCACACTCCTTAAACAAGGAGACGGCAATCCTATGTCTATCACTAGTGCCCTAACCTGACTCAAGCTCACCATCCAAGATAGTCTATAATCATTATGTTTCAAATGATATTGAACTAACTCAAAATAATGACAATCATCATTTAGAAAACACAAGTGATCTCAAGTCAGAGGAAATGTGCCACTTGTCTTATACAAGGAATATTCACGTTGTGACAAACAACTGAACATCCTAGTAGGGTCTGTCCAGTACATCCCATGTACCCATGAGTCTACATCTTATTCCATGCTCGAAGCATCCTATAAGATCAGAACACATATTAGTCTTAACCATATCAAGGCTGTCTCATGTTCACCAAGATACATCGACTAAGGACATAACAGCATGTCAGCCCAGCTGAACAGCTTTGAGACATTATTCAGAAGAACATATATTGCAGCAGACAATGTAACTAACTGAATAACAACCATGCCTTTATAAACATAATAGTTTATTACATGATACTTGTTACATTCCCACAGGCCTCAAACATTAGCCTTAAGGGCATACCCCAACAATCTCCCACTTGCACTTAATCTAATGGTTGAGAAATCTCAAACCCATATTATTACAGTGCTTCTCATGCTTCTGCTGCGCCAGAGGCTTGGTAAGCGGGTCTGCCAGATTGTCGTCTGTATGAACCTTGCATACTTTGATCTCGCCACGATCAATGATCTCCCTGATCAAATGAAACCGTCTCTGTATGTGCTTGGACTTCTGGTGCGACCGTGGTTCCTTTGCTTGTGCGATTGCTCCAGTGTTATCACAAAAGATAACCAAAGGATCTGCACACGAAGGAACAACACCAAGTTCTCTCACGAACTTACGAATCCACACTGCCTCCTTGGATGCTTCCGAGGCTGCGACATACTCGGCTTCTGTTGTGGAATCAGCAACAGTTGACTGTTTGAAACTCTTCCACACCACTGCACCTCCATTCAAGCTAAAAACATAGCCTGATTGCGATCGGAAATCATCCTGGTCAGACTGGAACGAAGCGTCAGTATATCCTTCAATACTGAGTTCTTCCTGACCACCATATATCAAGAACATATCTTTGGTCCTCCGCAGATATTTTAGGATGTTCTTGACTGCAATCCAGTGCGCCAGACCTGGATTACTCTGGTAACGACTGGTCACGCTTAACCCGTAAGCGACGTCTGGGCGAGTACACAACATCGCATACATTATAGAACCAATAGCCGAAGCATAAGGCGTATTGTTCATTTCATCTTTCTCAGTCTGTGTTTGTGGACACTGACTCTTCGAAAGATTCAGACCATGTCTGACTGGAAGATATCCTTTCTTAGAATTCTCTAAGCGAAATCTCTCCAGGACCTTATCGATGTAAGTACTCTGGCACAGCCCGAGAAGCCTCTTAGATCTATCCCTGTAGATCTTCACACCTAACACATAGGCTGCTTCTCCTAGATCTTTCATCTGGAAACATTTCCTCAGCCATGCCTTTACAGCATGCATTTCAGGAATATCGTTTCCAATGATCAAGATGTCATCAACGTAGAGGACTAGGAAAATAATCACGCTCCCACTAAACCTCTTATATACACACGGGTCATCCTCGTTCTTGATGAAACCAAATTCAGTGACTGATTCATCAAAACGAATGTTCCAGCTTCTCGATGCTTGTTTAAGTCCATAAATAGACTTCTTTAACTTGCATATTTTATGACGATCTGCTGGATTAGTGAAACCTTCAGGCTGTGTCATATACACATCCTCATCCAGATTTCCATTAAGGAAAGCTGTTTTCACATCCATCTGCCAAATCTCATAATCATAATATGCAGCTATCGCGAAAAGAATCCGAATAGACTTAAACATGGCTACAGGTGAGAAAGTTTCATCATAATCTATCCCGTAGATTTGTTTGAAACCTTTCGCAACTAGCCTGCCTTTATAGGTAACCACGTTACCATCCATGTCAATCTTCTTCTTGAAGATCCATTTACAGCCTATAGGGATAACTCCCGGAGGCGGATCAACCAAATCCCAAACTTGGTTATCTGACATGGAGTCCATCTCGGCGCGCATAGCTTCAAGCCATCTCGCTGACTCCGGTCCACTGACCGCATCCGCATAAGTGAGGGGTTCATCATTGTCAATGATGTAGACTCCGTCATAGCGCTCAGGCTGTCGACGGATCCTACCCGATCTTCGCGGTTCCCGTGATATCTGAGCCTCAGGTTGTTCAATAACCTGTTCTACCGGCTCAGGCTCATCCAACTGTGCTTGACTACTTTGTCCTTCGTCTGGATTCTCATCCAGCTTTATTTCTCTCCCACTGGCCTCTTGCAGAAGAAATTCCTTCTCAAGAAATATGGCCGTTCGAGCAACAAAAACCTTGTTCTCCTTGGGATCGAAGAAATAATAACCCTTAGTTTCCTTAGGGTAACCGACAAAGATACATTTGTCAGATCTACTCTCTAGTTTCCCAGAGGCGAGCTTCTTTACATAAGCTTCGCAACCCCAGATCCTGATAAATGTCAAGCTTGGCTGTTTCCCATACCATAACTCATATGGCGTCTTTGAAACTGCCTTGGATGGCACTCGGTTTAGTACCTTTGCAGCTGTTTCCAGTGCAAAACCCCAAAAGGAGTATGGAAGAGTAGCCTGACTCATCATAGAACGAACCATATCTAGTAATGTTCTATTTCTCCTTTCGGACACACCATTCCATTGCGGTGTTCCTGGCGGAGTGAGCTGTGAGATAATCCCACACTCTTTTAGATAGTCAGTAAATGCATGACTTAGGTATTCACCACCTCGATCTGAGCGAAGTGCCTTGATATTACGGCCTAGCTGATTTTGTACTTCATTCTTAAACTCTTTGAACTTGTCAAAAGATTCACTTTTATGTCTCATCAGATAGACATACCCATATCTACTGAAATCATCAGTAAAGGTAATGAAGTACTGATAGCCACCTCTGGCATGTTTACTAAAAGGCCCACACACATCGCTGTGTATAAGGTCAAGTAAACCTGAAGCCCTTTGACCTTTGTGAGGAAAAGGAGACTTCGTCATTTTACCCATCAAACAAGCTTTGCATGTATCAATCTCCTTATAGGAGAATGATCCCAGCAGTCCATGATCATGCAACCGCTTAATGCGTTTCTCGTTTATATGGCCTAAACGACTATGCCATAGCAAGGTGCTGTCATCAGCATACTTGGCTTTCTTAATATCAACATTATGTATGGAACTTTCCATGTCCAACATGAATAACCCATTATTAATTGAACCAGTTGCATAAACAATATTATCAAATGATAAAACACACTTTGAAATATTGCATTCAAAGGAAAATCCCTTCCTGACAAGAGCAGGAATGGAGATAATATTTTTAGTTATACTGGGAACAAAGTAACAACTGTTCAGTTCCAATACAAGTCCAGATGGTAAAGAAATAAAGTAGTCTCCTACAGCAACAGCAGCAACCCGTGCCCCGTTTCCAACGCGTAGGTCCACCTCATGCTGTCCCACCTGCCTTCTTCTCTTGAGTTCCTGTACATTTGAACAAATGTGAACTCCACATGCAGTGTCCAACACCCATGATACAGAAGAAGAAAACATGACCTCAGTCACGAATATACCTGAGCCAGAAGCAAAGCTTCCCCTCTTATCTCCTTGGAGCGCTTTACAGTCCTTTTTCCAGTGACCTAGCTGGCCACAGTGGAAACACCTGTATTCCTTGGACCGCTTCACCTTTTGCTTCAGAGCCTTGCTGTAGTTCTTGACCGGGGCCTTGCCCTTCTTCCCCTTCTTCTTGTTCCTTGAAGGAACCATCAAGACAGAGGTTGAAGGCTTACCCTTCAGAGTCTCCTCAGTGGTCAAGAGCATATTCAGCAGCTCTGCCGGAGTACAATCGATTTTGTTCATATTAAAATTAATAATGAACGCGTCGAATGAAGGCGGGAGAGACTGCAGAATAATGTCCACAGCAAGCTCCTGGTTGATGGTATGTCCCAGTTTCTCTAGAGCCTCCTTGTGCCCAATCATCTTGAGCACGTGAGCTCCCACTGGGCTCCCTTCAGCCAGTTTGCTCTGAAAGAAGAGCTTTGTCAAATTATAGCGCTCAGTCCTCGCCTGTGCAGCATACAGCATCTTGAGGTTCGCTATCATGTCTATAGCAGACATATCCTCATGCTGACGCTGCAGCGGTGGCGTCATAGACGCTAGCATCAGGCAAGCGACATCAATGCTATCATTGACGTGCTTTTCATAGGCTTCCCGAACCGCCCTTGCGGCGTTCGGAGCGGGCTGCGGCGGTATCGCCGTCTCGAGGACATACAGTTTCCTCTCTGCCTTAAGAACGATCTTAAGGTGTCCAAACCAGTCAGAGAAGTTTGGCCCAGCAAACTTCTCCCTTTCCAGTAGGGATCGCACATTGAAGTTCATGGTGTTCGTTGCTGCAGGTATCTACAACAATGCAAGAACAGCAAGGTCAGTATCAATGTATAAGAATCAATCAGGACTTAAGAAAGATTCTTTTTCTCACTATTTTATCAGGCGTGAAAAATCCAGCAAAACAGCCCGAAAGAGTAGAACTCTTTTAGTGAGATGGGATCCAGATTTCATACTTGGTCTCCGCGTCCCGCTCAGGCGAGATAAGATGCACAGAGAGTACAAGCACTAGTTTCTGGTAGGCAGTCCCTGCCGATCGCCAACCCGTGCGATTCCCCTTCATCTGGGCAGTCCAGCAGACTGTGCCAAGTGAGTTGGTACAACACAATCTCTGACCCCAACAGACGGCTGCCTCCATGTGCTACCATATGCGCCACATATGTAGACTACACGGTCAAGCTGACCCGACCTACTCCCTGGACCACCATGTGCTATGCTGAGCAACGAGAAGGGATAAATCCCTGCTCTGTAACACACAGGTGTAATCCCGCACCGTCTGAAGATAGATGGACGTGCCCACTGAGTGGGTACAACACGGCTCCAACGATAATCAGAACAGTGAGGTTTCGCGTCAGAAGGCTTACGAGCTTGATATTTTAGCGTTGGATTTTAACGGTCTTTTATCTTTATTACTATCAGTCAATCCCTATGGTGATAGCAAAAGATAAATCTATCATGCATTTCTAATATTTATGCAATAAAAGAAAGCATGTGTCATATGTGGTAAAAGCCCATAGCCCTAGTGAGACCTTAAGAACTTAAGTCTTCACTTGCTTTTCTTCATGGGGCTTTTGCTGCTCATCTGGCCCAAACCTGGGCCCAAGCGCCATCTGCAGCTCTGGTGCGCCCACCAGGAATTTGCGCCAGGTCCTAGGGTCGAACCCTAGACCTCCCACCTGGTCCAGCCACTGCTGCAAGTGCCTCTGCCAAGTGTGCTCAGTGCTCTTGTCTAATTAAATTACAAATTTAACTATCTAGACAAGAGTGACACGCAGGTCACTTACATTTATAAATTAAAACCCAGTGATTCGCAGATCACAATAATTAATTTACAATTTTAATACAGGCACGCAGGCCCCAGCACAGCACACAATTAATATGGGCAGCCCACATATGACTTAAATAGACAAACATATGTATCAAATCAGCAAACATGTGATCCATGATAAAAATTAAAATTTTCGAAAACCCCATGGGATCAATTTTAATTTTTCCTTATTTGCCCTACAACCTTACAACGGTCCATTACTAGGGATCCACTCATCCAACCTAGTCAGATCCACTGCCCTTGCATGCACCAAGTCCTAACTGACTCGAGTCGACCAAAAGGTCAACTATGCATGCGCTAGGGCTGAACGACCACACTGAGGTCTGGCAAACGGGAGTGACCCCGGGCCTAACTCAGGTGCGTTCATTAATCGTCACAATCAGACATCGCTACACACCTGTCTGCAGTCGACCTATAGCCACCATAGGCTTGCGCCAAGGTGCTATCTGGTCGACCCTTTCAGGCTGTCAGATGATCTGATCAGACATGATTGGATCTAACCTAGGGGGTGACATCAACCCCAGTAACCCGTCTAAGGGTTTACAGTAAGGTCTTTAGATCTAGCATTAGTCGCGCAAGTGTATAAGTTTTGAAAAGAAAACTACAACTTTGAAGCGCCAACTAACATGCGCAAGATAAACATATAGACAAGATTTTCATCATGTAATTTTCGCATGTTGAAGATCTAAGCATACATTCGCATATATGGATCACGCAAATCATCAAGCAATCAAGATAACATGCATTCAACCTCCTCTGATACCAGTTGAAAGAACCCCTTAAATAAGGGGGGTCCCCTTCATGGGGGAGCATAACCCTTAGAGCATATGGCGCATAAAATTATTCTCTTGCGGAATTAGGGTTATAAGATCGATACGCATGCAAAAGATCAACTTGATAACAATAAGAAAACATTCATACCATCGCCATGGAAAGATGTTTCCTTGGAAGCAAAGATCAAAGTAGATCTTCTCCTTGTCGTCACACACAAGATGATGTTGCTATCTCTCTTGGTGCTCCTTGTGCTAGCAAGGTTCCAAGAGGTCCTTGTCGAGTGAAAGGAAAAGAGATGTCTTTCTCCTTGGCCGAATCCTCCTCAACCTCCAAGCGTCGCCGCACACCAAGTCGAGAGGAAAAACTTGCGAGAGGAATAATTGAATTGGCGAAAATAGAGAATACTCTATTTCGGATGAGTGCCCACTCGACATGGAGATCATGGTTACTAAAAATAGTAACCTCTCCTCATCCCAACGTTCACGCTATGTGAACTCGTCGCCCACTCCTCTCCCTATGAACCAAGCGCTCTTTTAGTGAGCTGGTTCAATTGGTTCGGTTTAAGAACCAACCAAGCCAAGCGACAAGGCCTAGATCAAATAAACCCTAAGGCTTTAGATCTAACCGTCGATCTCTTTAATGCCCCTGATCTGACCGATCTGGCATCCATTCTCTCAATCGAAGCTTACCGATCTCAAGCCCTAATCAATCAAACATGATCAGACCAGATCTCACTTACAATCAGAGATTAAATCCCTTAAAACTGAACCCAAACAATTCAGTCCACACGATCTGACTTAAGTAAGCCATATCATCAAATTGTGCGACCCTAAGGGTTTCCTTTAAATGTCGGTAACGATAATTCACATTATCACGATCAGTGAGGGGTATCTAGCAACACATCACTGTCTCCCGATATAAAGGAAAGAGTCTTCCAAGACTACACCCAAACCATAGTACAAGTGTGAATCATTTCACAAAGCATACATATTTCCTTTGCCACTGGATGTTCTTATTGGACAAGTCTGTCAAACTTGTAACTCCAATATGATGAGCATGATTAGATCAGATGAACACTGTCACCTGGGTATGGCCATACACTCTCTCAATCATCTCATCCAGGGGGCCCCTTTAGAACATCACACTCCTTAAACAAGGAGATGGCAATCCTATGTCTATCACTAGTGCCCTAACCTGACTCAAGCTCACCATCCAAGATAGTCTATAATCATTATGTTTCAAATGATATTGAACTAACTCAAAATAATGACAATCATCATTTAGAAAACACAAGTGATCTCAAGTCAGAGGAAATGTGCCACTTGTCTTATACAAGGAATATTCACGTTGTGACAAACAACTGAACATCCTAGTAGGGTCTGTCCAGTACATCCCATGTACCCATGAGTCTACATCTTATTCCATGCTCGAAGCATCCTATAAGATCAGAACACATATTAGTCTTAACCATATCAAGGCTGTCTCATGTTCACCAAGATACATCGACTAAGGACATAACAGCATGTCAGCCCAGCTGAACAGCTTTGAGACATTATTCAGAAGAACATATATTGCAGCAGACAATGTAACTAACTGAATAACAACCATGCCTTTATAAACATAATAGTTTATTACATGATACTTGTTACATTCCCACAGGCCTCAAACATTAGCCTTAAGGGCATACCCCAACAGTACTGATAGCCACCTCTGGCATGTTTACTAAAAGGCCCACACGCATCACTGTGTATAAGGTCAAGTAAACCCGAAGCCCTTTGACCTTTGTGAGGAAAAGGAGACTTCGTCATTTTACCCATCAAACAAGCTTTGCATGTATCAATCTCCTCATAGGAGAATGATCCCAGCAGTCCATGTTCATGCAACCGCTTAATGCGCTTCTCGTTTATATGGCCTAAACGACTATGCCATAACAAGGTGCTGTCATCAGCATACTTGGCTTTCTTATTATCAATGTTTTGTATAGAATTTTCCATGTCCAACATGTATAACCCATTGTTAATTGAACCAGTTGCATACACAATATTATCATGAGATAAAACACACTTTGAAATATTGCATTCAAAGGCAAATCCTTTCCTGACAAGAGCAGGAATAGAGATAATATTCTTGGTAATACTCGGTACAAAATAACAATTGTTTAATTCTAATACAACGCCAGATGGTAAAGAAATGAAATAGTCTCCTACAGCAACAGCAGCAACCCGTGCCCCGTTTCCAACTCGTAGGTCTACCTCATGCTGTCCCACCTGCCTTCTTCTCTTGAGTTCCTGCACATTTGAACAAATGTGAACTCCACATGCAGTGTCCAACACCCATGATATAGTAGAAGAAGATAACATGACCTCAATCACATATATACCTGAGCCAGAAGCGATGCTTCCCCTCTTATCTCCTTGGAGCGCTTTACAGTCCTTTTTCCAGTGACCCAGCTGGCCACAGTGGAAACACCTGTTGTCCTTCGACCGCTTCACCTTCTGTTTCAGGGCCTTGCTGTAATTCTTGATAGGGGCCTTGCCCTTCTTCCCCTTCTTCTTGTTCCTAGAAGGAACCATCAAGACAGAGGTTGAAGGCTTACCCTTCAGAGTTTCCTCAGTGGTCAAGAGCATATTCAGCAGCTCTGCCGGCGTACAATCGATCTTGTTCATATTAAAGTTAATAATGAACGCATCGAAAGAGGGCGGAAGAGACTGCAGAATAATGTCCACAGCAAGCTCCTGGTTGACGGTATGCCCCAGTTTCTCTAGAGCCTCCTTGTGCCCAATCATCTTGAGCACGTGAGCTCCCACTGGGCTCCCCTCAGCCAGTTTGCTCTGAAAGAAGAGCTTCGTCAGATTATAGCGCTCAGTCCTCGCCTGTGCAGCATATAGCATCTTGAGGTTCGCTATAATTTCTATAGCCGACATATCCTCATGCTGACGCTGCAGCGGTGGCGTCATAGACGCTAGCATCAGGCAAGCGACATCAATGCTATCATTGACGTGCTTTTCGTAGGCTTCCCGAACCGCCCTTGCGGCGTTCGGAGCGGGCTGCGGCGGTATCGCCGTCTCGAGGACATACAGTTTCCTCTCTGCCTTAAGAACAATCTTAAGGTGTCCGAACCAGTCAGAGAAGTTTGGCCCAGCAAACTTCTCCCTTTCCAGTAGGGATCGCACATTGAAGCTCATGGTGTTCGTTGCTGCAGGAATCTACAACAAGCAAGAACAGCAAGGTCAGTATCAATGTTTCAGAATCAATCCAGGACTTAAGAAAGATTCTTTTCTCACTATTTTGTCTGACTGAAAAATCCAGTAAACAGTCCGAAAGAGTAAACACTCTTTTAGTGAGATGGGATCCAGATTTCATACTTGGTCTCCGCGTCCCGCTCAGGCGAGATAAGATGCACAGAGATGACAAGCACTAGTTTCTGGTAGGCTGTCCCAGCCAATCGCCAACCCGTGCGATTCCCCTTCATCTTGGCAATCCAGCAGACTGTGCCAACTGAGTTGGTGCAACACAGTCTCTGATCCCAGAGATGGCTGCCTCCATGTGCTACCATATGCGCCACATATGTAGTCTACATGGTCAAGCTGACCTGACCTACTCCCTGGACCACCACGTGCTATGCTGAGCAACGAGAGGGGATAAATCCCAACTCTGTAACACGCAGGTGAAATCCAGCACCGTCTGAAGATAGATGGACGTGCCCACTGAGTGGGTTCAACACGGCTCCAACGATAGTCAGAAAGGTGAGGTTTCGCGTCAGAAGGCTTACGAGCTTGATATGTTAGCGTTGGATTTTAACGGTCTTTTATCTTCTTACTATCAGGCATGTCCTATGGCTATAGCAGAAGATAAACATAAATATGCAATTCTAATTATTAGCAATAAGTAGAAAGCATGATCTTATGTGGTAAAAGCCCATGAACCCTAGTAAGACCTTAATATAACTTAAGTCTTCACTTGAGCTTCATTGCATCTCATCTGGTCCAACCCAGTGCCCTGGCGCCAAGAGCACCTCAGGTGCACCACCAGGTGAATGCCCCTCTTGGATGTGTGCCTTTGTTCTTGTCTAATCAAAGTACATTTGATCTATCTAGACAAGGTTGACTCACAGGTCAACAACATATTATAAATTAAGTACAATGTGATTCGCAGATCACAAATTAATTTACAATTTTTAAGTCCAGGCACGCAGGCCCCAGCACAGCACACAATTGGGCAACCCACATAAGACTAAATAAACAAGCATATGGTTCAATCAACATGTGATCCAATCATCTTGAAATTAAAAGTTTTGAAAACCCCATGGCATCAATTTTAATTTCCTTATGAGCCCTACAACCTTACAATGGTCCATTGATGGGGATCCACTCATCCATCTAGTTAGATCCTTTGCCCTTGCATGCACCGAGTCCTAACTGACCCGAGTTGACCTAATGGTCAACCATGCATGCGCCAAGGGCTGAACTACCCCCATGAGTTTTGGCAAGCGGGTGTGACCCCGGGCCTAACTCAAGTGTGTTCAGTAGTGTCTCAACCAGACCTCGCTACACGCCCTAGATGCAGTCAACCTATAGCCACCTTGTGCTTGCGCATAGGTGCTATCAGGTTAACCCATCTGAGCTGTCAGATGGTCTGATCAGACTTGGATCTAACCTAGTGGTGACTTCAACCTCATCAACCCATCTAAGGGTTTAATGTAGTGGCACCTTAGATCTAATCAAGCGCGCAAGATGTAAGTTTTAGAAAAACCTTAGAACATGCGCAATCATACAAACAAACAACATGCTTGCATATAACCCTTAGATCTAAGGGGGTCCCCTTCAAGGGGGAGCGCAAACTTTAGGGGGTCCCCTTCAAGGGGGAGCGCATACTTCATATAAGCAAAGCATGATACAAGCGCAACTTCATGTAAGCAAAGCATGATACAAGCGCAACTTCATGTAAGCAAAGCATGCCTCAAGTAAAAGTAAGCGCAACATGAGGATCACATCAGCAAACATAATAGCATGCATAGAGCCAACCTCTGATACCAATTGTAGGAACCCCTAATCATAAGGGGGCAAAACCCTAAGCATGGCGCTAATGTAAAATATGCAAGCGGAAGCAAGGGTCGCAAGATCATTTGCATGCCATATGTTCAACTAAAATCGATTGAATAGATTGAGATAAAAATCATACCAACGCCATATGCTTGGAAGTCGGCTTGGATAAAGAGAACAAAGTAGATCTCCTCCACAAGTTCACACACAAGGTGAAGATGCTTACTCCTTGCGGTCTCTTGTGCTAGCAAGACACCCAAGCCTTCAAGTGTCGAATGGAAGGGGATGATGAACCTCTTGGCCGAGAGCTCCTCTTGCTCAACCTCTCCTTCTCTTCGTCAATCACCACCCAACCAAAGTCGAATGCGTTGAAGAGAAGAGCGCAAACGCATATGCGTTTTTGGCATTGAAGTGAGTGAAACCGGCCCTTGATGACTTTCCATAAATGGAAGCTCATCAAGTCCATGCGCTCAACTCAACCCAAACGCATTTTAGGATTGAACCATGCGTTCACCATTGTGAACCGGTTCAAGCCAAAATGTCAAATCGGCTTTGGTTCAACAAACCAAACCGAAATAGCTCTAGCCACTTGGTCTAGACCAAATTGAACCCCCAAGGCTCATGATCTAACCATTCATCATCTGATGCCCTTGATCTCTCCGATCTAGCATCACCTCTCTCGATCGAAGCTTACCGATCTCAAGTCCTAATCAATCAAACATGATCAGACCAGATCTCACTTACAATCAGAGATTAAATCCCTTTAATCTGAACTCAAAGAATCCAGTCCATACGATCTGACTCAAGTAAGCCATATCACCAAATTGTGCGACCCTGAGGGTTTCCTCTAAATGTCGGTAACGATAACTTACGTTATCACGATCAGTGAGGGGTATCTAGCAACACATCACTGTCTCCCGATATAAAGGAAAGAGTCTTCCAAGACTACTCCCAAACCATAGCACAAGTGTGACTCAATTCACAAGGCATACATGTGTCCTTTGCCACTGGATGTTCTTATTGGACAAGCGGGTCAAGCTTGTAACTCCAATACGATGAGCATGATTAGATCAGATGCACATAGTCATCTGGGTATGGCCATACACTATCTCAATCATCTCATATAGGGGGGCCCTTAGAACACCACACTCCTTAAACAAGGAGACGGCAATCCTTTATCTATCACTAGTGCCCTAACCTGATTCAAGCTCACCATCCAAGATAGTCTATAATCATTATATTTCAAATGATATTGAACTACCTCAAAACAATGACAATCATCATTTAGAAACACAAGTGATCTCAAGTCAAAGGACATGTGCCACTTGCTGCTTACAGGGATCATTCACATTGTGACAAGCAATGCAATATCCCAGTAGGGTCTGTCCAGTACATCCAATGTACCCATGAGTCTACATCTTATTCCATGCTCGAAGCATCCTATAAGATTAGCACTCATATTAGTCTCCATCATATCAAGGCTGTCTCATGTTCACCAAGATATCTCGACTAAGGACATATAGCCTGTCAGCCTAGCTGAACAGCTTTGAGACATTATTCAGAAGTACACTTATTACAGCAGACAAGGTAACAACCTGAATAACAACCATGCCTTATTATAAACTTAAGAG
The DNA here is from genome assembly GCA_027563935.2 of Costus lasius. NCBI lineage: Eukaryota > Viridiplantae > Streptophyta > Magnoliopsida > Zingiberales > Costaceae > Costus > Costus lasius. Next base: position 49,612,255 of record CM050446.2, read on the forward strand.
TTTATTACATGATACTTATACAATCCCAAGGCCTCAAACATTAGCCCTAAGGGCATACCCCAACAAAGGAAGTTTTCGCCAAGGAGATCTCTCATCCTTTCCACTCGACAAGAACCTTTGGAGAACCTTGCTAGCACAAGGATCAACAAAGAGTAGGCGACATCACCTTGTGTGCGCCACCTAAGGAGGAGATCCATTTCGCTCTCTCATTCCAAGACACCATCCAAGTGATGGCAATGGTGAGTATCGCTTTTCATTATAAGTTGATCATATTACATGCTTTAAGATCGCATAAGAAACCCTAGATTCCGCTAGAAATTTTGTTGCGCCTCCTATTAGGGTTTCGCCCCCCTCTTGAAAGGGGTTCCCTGCAATTGGTATCAGAGCGAGGGTTCATGCATGATAATATGATTGCTTTGATTTTGTGTTCCATGAATGCTTAGATCTATATCATGCGAAATTTTAACATGTTGATTTGTTTCATGCCGAAACCTATTTCATGTTTCATTTGCGCATGTATGATGATATATTGGCGCATCTTGGTTTTCTCAAAACTATTTTACATGCGCGACTCACTATAGATCTAAGGCCCTCCTATAAACCCTTAGACGGGTTATTAGGGTTGAAGTCACCCCCTGAGTTAGATCCAAACGGTCTGATCAGACTATCTGACAGCCTGAATGGGTCGACCAGATAGCACCTTGGCGCAAGCCTGTGGTGGCTATAGGTCGACTGCAGACAGGTGTGTAGCGATGTCTGATTGAGACAACCTATGAACACACATGAGTTAGGCCCGGGGTCACACCCGCTTGCCAGACCTCAACGTGGTTGTTCAGCCCTGACGCAAGCATGGTTGACCTTATGGTCGACTCAAGTCAATTAGGACTTGGTGCATGCTAGGGCAGTGGATCTGACTAGGTTGGATGAGTGGACCTTATGAGCGCTCTCTCCAAGTGGAGATCATGGTTACTAAAAATAGTAACCACTCCTCACCCCAACGTTCACGCCAAGTGAACTTGTCGCCAACTCCTCTCCCCTTGAACCATGCGCTCATCAAGTGAGCCGGTTCACTTTGGTTCGGTTTAAGAACCAATCAAGCCAATGATCTAGTCTAGATCTTAAATAAACCCTAAGGTTCCCGATCTAACCGTCGATCTCCTCGATGCCCCTGATCTGACCGATCTGGCATCTATTCTCTCGATCGAAGCTTACCGATCTTAAGCCCTAATCAATCAAACATGATCAGACCAGATCTCACTCACAATCAGAGATTAAATCCCTTTAAACTGAACCCAAACAATTCAGTCCACACGATCTGACTTAAGTAAGCCATATCATCAAATTGTGCGACCCTGAGGGTTTCCTTTAAATGTCGGTAACGATAATTCTCATTATCACGATCAGTGAGGGGTATCTAGCAACACATCACTGTCTCCCGATAGAAAGGAAAGAGTCTTCCAAGACTACACCCAAACCACAGCACAAGTGTGAATCATTTCACAAGGCATGCATATTTCCTTTGCCACTGGATGTTCTTATTGGACAAGCCTGTCAAGCTCGTAACTCCAATATGATGAGCATGATTAGAACAGATGAACACTGTCACCTGGGTATGGCCATACACTTTCTCAATCATCTCATCCAGGGGGCCCCTTTAGAACATCACACTCCTTAAACAAGGAGACGGCAATCCTATGTCTATCACTAGTGCTCTAACCTGACTCAAGCTCACCATCCAAGATAGTCTATAATCATTATCTTTCAAATGATATTGAACCATCTCAAAACAATGACAATCATCATTCAGAAAACACAAGTGATCTCAAGTCAGAGGAAATGTGCCACTTGTCTTAATCAAGGAATATTCACATTGTGACAAACAATTGAACATCCTAGTAGGGTCTGTCCAGTACATCCAATGTACCCATGAGTCTACATCTTATTCCATGCTCGAAGCATCCTATAAGATTAGAACACATATTAGTCTCAATCATATCAAGGCTGTCTCATGTTCACCAAGATATATCGACTAAGGACATAATAGCATGTCAGCCGAGCTGAACAGCTTTGAGACATTATTCAGAAGAACATATATTGCAGCAGACAATGTAGCTAACTGAATAACAACCATGCCTTTATAAACATAACAGTTTATTACATGATACAAATACATTCCCATAGGCCTCAAACATTAGCCTTAAGGGCATACCCCAACAATCTCCCACTTGCACTTAATCTAATGGTTGAGAAATCTCAAACCCATATTATTACAGTGCTTCTCATGCTTCTGCTGCGCCAGAGGCTTGGTAAGCGGGTCTGCCAGATTGTCATCTGTATGAACCTTGCAGATTTTGATCTCGCCACGATCTATGATCTCCCTGATCAAGTGAAACCGTCTCAGTATGTGCTTGGACTTCTGGTGCGACCGTGGTTCCTTTGCTTGTGCGATTGCTCCAGTGTTATCACAGAAGATAACCAAAGGATCGACACTCGAAGGAACAACACCAAGTTCTCTCACGAACTTACGAATCCAGACTGCCTCCTTGGATGCTTCCGAGGCTGCAACATACTCGGCTTCTGTTGTGGAATCAGCAACAGTTGACTGTTTGAAACTCTTCCACACCACTGCACCTCCATTCAAGCTAAAAACATAGCCTGATTGCGATCGGAAATCATCCTGGTCCGACTGGAACGAAGCGTCAGTATATCCTTCAATACTGAGTTCTTCCTGACCACCATATATCAAGAACATATCTTTGGTCCTCCGCAGATATTTTAAGATGTTCTTGACTGCAATCCAGTGCGCCATACCTGGATTACTTTGGAAACGACTGGTTACGCTTAACCCGTAAGCGACGTCTGGGCGAGTACACAACATCGCATACATAATGGAACCAATAGCCGAAGCATAAGGCGTATTGTCCATTTCATCTTTCTCAGTCTGTGTTTGTGGACACTGACTCTTCGAAAGACTCAGACCATGTCTGACTGGAAGATATCCACGTTTAGAATTCTCTAAATGAAATCTCTCCAGGACCTTATCGATGTAAGTACTCTGGCACAGCCCGAGAAGCCTCTTAGATCTATCCCTGTAGATCTTCACACCTAACACATAGGCTGCTTCTCCTAGATCTTTCATCTGGAAACACTTCCTCAGCCATGCTTTAACAGCATGCATTTCAGGAATGTCATTTCCAATGATCAAGATGTCATCGACGTAGAGGACTAGGAAAGTAATCACGCTCCCACTAAACCTCTTATATACACACGGGTCATCCTCGTTCTTGATGAAACCAAATTCAGTAACTGATTCATCAAAACGAATATTCCAGCTTCTAGATGCTTGCTTAAGTCCATAAATGGACTTCTTTAACTTGCATATCTTATGACGATCTGATGGATTAGTGAAACCCTCAGGTTGTGTCATATACACATCCTCATCCAGATTTCCATTAAGGAAAGCTGTTTTCACATCCATCTGCCAAATCTCATAATCATAATATGCAGCTATCGCGAAAAGAATCCGAATAGACTTAAACATGGCTACAGGTGAGAAAGTTTCATCATAATCTATCCCGTAGATTTGTTTGAAACCTTTCGCAACTAGCCTGCCTTTATAGGTAACCACGTTACCATCCATGTCAATCTTCTTCTTGAAGATCCATTTACAGCCTATAGGGATAACTCCCGAAGGCGGATCAACCAAATCCCAAACTTGGTTATCTGACATGGAGTCCATCTCGGCGCGCATAGCCTCAAGCCATCTCGCTGACTCCGGTCCACTGACCGCATCCGCATAAGTGAGGGGTTCATCATTTTCAATGATGTAGACTCCGTCATAGCGCTCAGGCTGTCGACGGATCCTTCCCGATCTTCGCGGTTCCCGTGATATCTGAGCCTCAGGTTGTTCAATAACCTGTTCTACCGGCTCAGGCTCATCCAACTGTGCTTGATCACTTTGTCCTTCCTCTGGATTCTCATCCAGTTTTATTTCTCTCCCACTGGCCTCTTGCAGAAGAAACTCCTTCTCAAGAAATATGGCCGTCCGAGCAACAAAAACCTTGTTCTCTTTGGGATCGTAGAAATAATAACCCTTAGTTTCCTTAGGGTAACCGACAAAGATACATTTGTCAGATCTGCTCTCTAGTTTCCCAGAGGCGAGCTTTTTGACATAAGCCTCGCAGCCCCAGATCCTGATAAATGTCAAGCTCGGCTGTTTCCCATACCATAACTCATATGGCGTCTTTGAAACTGCCTTGGATGGCACTCGGTTTAGTACCTTTGCAGCTGTTTCTAGCGCAAAACCCCAAAAGGAGTATGGAAGAGTAGCCTGACTCATCATAGAACGAACCATATCAAGTAGCGTTCTATTTCTCCTCTCGGACACACCATTCCATTGCGGTGTTCCTGGCGGAGTGAGCTGTGAGATGATCCCACACTCCTTCAGATAGTCAGTAAACGTATGACTTAGGTATTCACCACCTCGATCTGAGCGAAGTGCCTTGATATTTCGGCCTAGCTGATTCTGTACTTCATTCTTGAACTCTTTGAACTTGTCAAAAGATTCACTCTTATGTCTCATCAGATAGACATACCCGTATCTACTGAAATCATCAGTAAAGGTAATGAAGTACTGATAGCCACCTCTGGCATGTTTACCAAATGGCCCACACACATCACTGTGTATAAGGTCAAGTAAACCTGAATCCCTTTGACCTTTGTGAGGAAAAGGTGACTTCGTCATTTTACCTATCAAACAAGCTTTGCATGTATCAATCTCCTTATAGGAGAATGATCCCAGCAGTCCATGATCATGCAACCGCTTAATGCGTTTCTCGTTAATATGGCCTAAACGACTATGCCATAGCAAGGTGCTGTCATCAGCATACTTGGCTTTCTTAATATCAATTTGCTGTATCGAACATTCCATGTCCAACATGTATAACCCATTGTTAATTGAACCAGTTGCATAAACAATATTATCAAAAGACAAAATACACTTTGAAATATTGCATTCAAAGGAAAATCCCTTCCTGACAAGAGCAGGAATGGAGATAATATTTTTAGTTATACTGGGAACAAAATAACAATTGTCTAGTTCCAATACAAGTCCAGATGGTAAAGAAATGAAATAGTCTCTTACAGCAACAGCAGCAACCCGTGCCCCGTTTCCAACTCGTAGGTCCACCTCATGCTGTCCCACCTGTCTTCTTCTCTTGAGTTCCTGTACATTTGAACAAATGTGAACTCCACATGCAGTGTCCAACACCCATGATATAGAAGAAGAGAACATGACCTCAGTCACGAATATACCTGAGCCAGAAGCGAAGCTTCCCCTCTTATCTCCTTGGAGCGCTTTACAGTCCTTTTTCCAGTGACCCAGCTGGCCACAGTGGAAACACCTGTATTCCTTGGACCGCTTCACCTTCTGCTTCAGAGCCTTGCTGTAATTCTTGACCGGGGCCTTGCCCTTCTTCCCCTTCTTCTTGTTCCTTGAAGGAACCATCAAGACAGAGGTCGAAGGCTTACCCTTCAGAGTCTCCTCAGTGGTCAAGAGCATATTCAGCAGCTCTGCCGGAGTACAATCGATTTTGTTCATATTAAAATTAATAATGAACGCGTCGAATGATGGCGGGAGAGACTGCAGAATAATGTCCACAGCAAGCTCCTGGTTGATGGTGTGCCCCAGTTTCTCCAGAGCCTCCTTGTGCCCAATCATCTTGAGCACGTGAGCTCCCACTGGGCTCCCTTCAGCCAGTTTGCTCTGAAAGAAGAGCTTAGTCAAATTATAGCGTTCAGTCCTCGCCTGTGCAGCATACAGCATCTTGAGGTTTGCTATAATCTGTATAGCTGACATATCCTCATGCTGACGCTGCAGCGGTGGCGTCATAGACGCTAGCATCAGGCAAGCGACATCAATGCTATCATTGACGTGCTTTTCATAGGCTTCACGAACCGCCCTTGCGGCGTTCGGAGCGGGCTGCGGCGGTATCGCCGTCTCGAGGACATACAGTTTCCTCTCTGCCTTAAGAACGATCTTAAGGTGTCCAAACCAGTCAGAGAAGTTCGGCCCAGCAAACTTCTCCCTTTCCAGTAGGGATCGCACATTGAAGTTCATGGTGTTCGTTGCTGCAGGTATCTACAACAATGCAAGAACAGCAAGGTCAGTATCAATGTATAAGAATCAATCAGGACTTAAGAAAGATTCTTTTTCTCACTATTTTATCTGGCTGGTAAAATCCAGCAAAACAGCCCGAAAGAGTAATACTCTTTTAGTGAGATGGGATCCAGATTTCATACTTGGTCTCCGCGTCCCGCTCAGGAGAGATAAGATGCACAGAGAGTACAAGCACTAGTTTCTGGTAGGCATCCCAGCCAATCGCCAACCCGTGCGATTCCCCTTCATCTGGGCAATCCAGCAGACTGTGCCAACTGAGTTGGTACAACACAGTCTCTGATCCCACAGATGGCTGCCTCCATGTGCTACCATATGCTCCACATATGTAGCCAACACGGTCAAGCTGACCCGACCTACTCCCTGGACCACCATGTGCTATGCTGAGCAACGAGAAGGGATAAATCCCTACTCTGTAACACACAGGTGTAATCCCACACCCTCTGAAGATAGATGGACGTGCCCACTAAGTGGGTACAACACGGCTCCAACGATAATCAGAACAGTGAGGTTTCGCGTCAGAAGGCTTACGAGCTTGATATTAAGCGTTGGATTTTCACGGTCTTTTATCTTCTTCACTATCATGCAATTCCTATGGTGATAGCAGAAGATAAACTTAATCATGCAATTCAAATATTTAAACAATAAATAAAAGAAAGCATGAATCTTATGTGGTAAAAGCCCATAGCCCTAGTGAGACCTTAACCTAACTTAAGTCTTCACTTGCTCTTCATGGGTCTTTTGCTGCTCATCTGGCCCAAACCAGGGCCCAAGCGCCAATTACAGCTCTGGTGCGCCCACCAGGAAAATGCGCCAGGTCCTAGGGTCGAACCCTAGACCTCCCACCTGGTCCAGCCAGAGCTGCATGCGCCTCTGCCAAGTGTGCTCTGTGCTCTTGTCTAATTAAATTACAAATTTAACTATCTAGACAAGATTGACACGCAGGTCAATTACATTTTATAAATTAAAGCAATGTGATACGCAGATCACAATAATTAATTTACAATTTTTAAAATCCAGGCACGCAGGCCCCAGCACAGCACACAATTAATATGGGCAGCCCACATAAGACTAAATAGACAAACATATGCATCAATCAACAACCATGTGATCCATCATAAAAATTAAAATTTTCGAAAACCCCATGGGATCAATTTTAATTTTCCTTATTTGCCCTACAACCTTACAACGGTCCATTACTAGGGATCCACTCATCCAACCTAGTCAGATCCACTGCCCTTACATGCACCAAGTCCTAACTGACTTGAGTCGACCATAAGGTCAACCATGCATGCGTCAGGGCTGAACGACCACACTGAGGTCTGGCAAGCGGGCGTGACCCCGGGCCTAACTCAGGTGCGTTCATTAATCGTCTCAATCAGACATCGCTACACACCTGTCTGCAGTCGACCTATAGCCACCATAGGCTTGCGCCAAGGTGCTATCTGGTCAACCCATTCAGGCTGTCAGATAGTCTGATCAGACTGTTCGATCTAAACTAGGGGTGACTTCAACCCTAATAACCCGTCTAAGGGTTTAATGCAAGGCCTTGATCTAATGATATACGCGCAAGTGTTAAGTTTTAAAGAAAACAAAACTACTAGAAGCGCATACTATTTATACATGCGTCAACTTGCAACAAATGTTCTAGCATGTAGTTACGCATGTCATGAATAAACATTAGATCAAATGAACTAGCACAATCATGGATCACGTAAAGCATCAAGCAATCAAGATAACATACAGTAATCTAGCTCTGATACCAATTGAAGTTACCCCTTTAGACTAAGGGGGGTCCCCTTCTAGGGGGAGCAAAAACCCTAAAGTGATGGCGCATAAAATTTTGACTTGCGGAAACTAGGGTTATAGAATCGACTTGCATGTTAAAAGATCAACTCGATATAAGATTATCAAAGATGATGCAAAACGATCATACCATCGCCATGGAGTAGGTGTTGCCTTGGAAGCTAAAGTCGCAAGTGCCACTTCTCCAAAGTCCCGCACACAAGAGGATGATGGCAAACTCTTTGTCGCTCCTTGTGCTAGCAAGGCTTCAAAGAATCCTTGATCGAATGAGAAAGGGATGGAGATCTTTTCTCTTGGCCGAATCCTCCTCAATCCTTCAAGCGTCACCACACTCACGAGAGTCGAGAGGAATATGGGCGAGAGGAATTAATTGTGTTGGCGAAAATAGGGTATACACTATTTTGGATGAGCGCTCTTTCCAAGTGGAGATCATGGTTACTAAAAATAGTAACCACTCCTCACCCCAACGTTCACGCCAAGTGAACTTGTCGCCAACTCCTCTCCCCTTGAACCATGCGCTCATCAAGTGAGCCGGTTCACTTTGGTTCGGTTTAAGAACCAATCAAGCCAATGATCTAGTCTAGATCTTAAATAAACCCTAAGGTTCCCGATCTAACCGTCGATCTCCTCGATGCCCCTGATCTGACCGATCTGGCATCTATTCTCTCGATCGAAGCTTACCGATCTTAAGCCCTAATCAATCAAACATGATCAGACCAGATCTCACTCACAATCAGAGATTAAATCCCTTTAAACTGAACCCAAACAATTCAGTCCACACGATCTGACTTAAGTAAGCCATATCATCAAATTGTGCGACCCTGAGGGTTTCCTTTAAATGTCGGTAACGATAATTCTCATTATCACGATCAGTGAGGGGTATCTAGCAACACATCACTGTCTCCCGATAGAAAGGAAAGAGTCTTCCAAGACTACACCCAAACCACAGCACAAGTGTGAATCATTTCACAAGGCATGCATATTTCCTTTGCCACTGGATGTTCTTATTGGACAAGCCTGTCAAGCTCGTAACTCCAATATGATGAGCATGATTAGAACAGATGAACACTGTCACCTGGGTATGGCCATACACTTTCTCAATCATCTCATCCAGGGGGCCCCTTTAGAACATCACACTCCTTAAACAAGGAGACGGCAATCCTATGTCTATCACTAGTGCTCTAACCTGACTCAAGCTCACCATCCAAGATAGTCTATAATCATTATCTTTCAAATGATATTGAACCATCTCAAAACAATGACAATCATCATTCAGAAAACACAAGTGATCTCAAGTCAGAGGAAATGTGCCACTTGTCTTAATCAAGGAATATTCACATTGTGACAAACAATTGAACATCCTAGTAGGGTCTGTCCAGTACATCCAATGTACCCATGAGTCTACATCTTATTCCATGCTCGAAGCATCCTATAAGATTAGAACACATATTAGTCTCAATCATATCAAGGCTGTCTCATGTTCACCAAGATATATCGACTAAGGACATAATAGCATGTCAGCCGAGCTGAACAGCTTTGAGACATTATTCAGAAGAACATATATTGCAGCAGACAATGTAGCTAACTGAATAACAACCATGCCTTTATAAACATAACAGTTTATTACATGATACAAATACATTCCCATAGGCCTCAAACATTAGCCTTAAGGGCATACCCCAACAGTATGCTGCACAGGCGAGGACAGAACGCTATAATCTGACGAAGCTCTTCTTTCAGAGCAAACTGGCTGAAGGGAGCCCAGTTGGAGCTCACGTGCTCAAGATGATTGGGCACAAGGAGGCTCTAGAGAAACTGGGGCATACCATTAACCAGGAGCTTGCTGTAGACATAATTCTGCAGTCTCTCCCGCCCTCTTTCGATGCGTTCATTATTAACTTTAATATGAACAAAATCGATTGTACTCCGGCAGAGCTGCTGAATATGCTCTTGACTACTGAGGAAACTCTGAAGGGAAAGCCTTCAACCTCTGTCTTACTGGTTCCTTCAAGGAACAAGAAGAAGGGGAAGAAGGGCAAGGCCCCTGTCAAGAACTACAGTAAGGCTTTGAAACAAAAGGTGAAGCGGTCGAAGGACAACAGGTGTTTCCACTGTGGCCAGCTGGGTCACTGGAAAAAGGACTGTAAAGCGCTCCAAGGAGATAAGAGGGGAAGCATCGCTTCTGGCTCAGGTATATACGTGACGGAAGTCATGGTTTCATCTTCTTCTATTTCATGGGTGTTGGACACTGCATGTGGAGTTCACATTTGTTCAAATGTATAGGAACTCAAGAGAAGAAGACAGGTGGGACAGCATGAGGTAGACCTACGCGTTGGAAACGGGGCACGGGTTGCTGCTGTTGCTGTAGGAGACTATTTCATTTCTTTACCATCTGGACTTGTATTGGAACTAAACAGTTGTTATTTTGTTCCCAGTATAACTAAAAATATTATCTCCATTCCTGCTCTTGTCAGGAAAGGATTTGCCTTTGAATGCAATATTTCAAAGTGTGTTTTATCTTATGGTAATATTGTTTATGCTACTGGTTCAATTAACAATGGGTTATACATGTTGGATATGGAAAGTTCTATACATAACATTGATAATAAGAAAGCCAAGAATGCTGATGACAGCACCTTGCTATGGCATAGTCGTTTAGGCCATATAAACGAGAAACGCATCAAGCGGTTGCATGATCATGGACTGCTGGGATCATTCTCCTATGAGGAGATTGATACATGCAAAGCTTGTTTGATGGGTAAAATGACGAAGTCACCTTTTCCAAATAAAGGTCAAAGGGCTTCAGGTTTACTTGACCTCATACACAGTGATGTGTGTGGGCCATTTAGTAAACATGCCAGAGGTGGCTATCAGTACTTCATTTCCTTTACTGATGATTTCAGTAGGTATGGGTATGTCTATCTGATGAGACATAAAAGTGAATCTTTTGACAAGTTCAAAGAGTTCAAAAATGAAGTACAAAATCAGTTAGGCCGAAATATCAAGGCACTTCATTCTGATCGAGGTGGAGAATACCTAAGTCATGCGTTTACTGACTATCTAAAGGAGTGTGGGATTATCTCACAGCTCACTCCTCCAGGAACACCGCAATGGAATGGTCTGTCCGAGAGGAGAAATAGAGCGTTACTTGATATGGTTCGTTCTATGATGAGTCAGGCTACTCTTCCATACTCCTTTTGGGGTTTTGCACTGGAAACAGCTGCAAAGGTACTAAACCGAGTGCCATCCAAGGTAGTTTCTAAGACGCCATATGAGTTATGGTATGGGAAACAGCCAAGCTTGACATTTATCAGGATCTGGGGTTGCGAGGCTTATGTCAAAAAGCTCGCCTCTGGGAAACTGGAGAGCAGATCTGAGAAATGTATTTTTGTCGGTTACCCTAAGGAAACTAAGGGTTATTATTTCTACGATCCCAAAGAGAACAAAGTATTTGTTGCTCGGACGGCCATATTTCTTGAGAACGAGTTTCTTCTGCAAGAGGCCAGTGGGAGAGAAATAAGGCTGGATGAGAATCCAGAGGAAGGACAAAGTAGTCAAGCACAGTTGGATGAGCCTGAGCCGGTAAATCAGGTTAATGAACAACCTGAGGCTCAGATATCACGAGAACCGCGAAGATCGGGAAGGATCCGTCGACAGCCTGAGCGCTATGACGGAGTCTACATCATTGATAATGATGAACCCCTCACTTATGCGGATGCGGTCAGTGGACCGGAGTCAGCAAGATGGCTTGAAGCTATGCGAGCCGAGATGGACTCCATGTCAGATAACCAAGTCTGGGATTTGGTTGATCCGCCTCCGGGAGTAATCCCTATAGGCTGTAAATGGATCTTCAAGAAGAAGATTGACATGGATGGTAACGTGGTTACCTATAAAGGCAGGCTAGTTGCGAAAGGTTTCAAACAAATCTACGGGATAGATTATGGTGAAACTTTCTCACTTGTAGCCATGTTCAAGTCTATTCGGATTCTTTTCGCGATAGCTGCATATTACGATTATGATATCTGGCAGATGGATGTGAAAACAGCTTTCCTTAATGGAAATCTGGATGAGGATGTGTATATGACACAACCTGAAGGTTTCACGAATCCATCAGATCGTCATAAAATATGCAAGTTAAAAAAGTCCATTTATGGACTTAAACAAGCATCTAGAAGCTGGAATATTCGTTTTGATGAATCAATCTCTGAGTTTGGTTTCATCAAGAACGAAGATGACCCGTGTGTATATAAGAGGTTTAGTGGGAGCGTGATTACTTTCCTAGTCCTCTACGTCGATGATATCTTGATCATTGGAAATGATATTCCAGAAATGCATGCGGTTAATGTTGGGGTATGCCCTTAAGGCTAATGTTTGAGGCCTTGGGATTGTATAAGTATCATGTAATAAACTCTTGTGTTTATAAAAGGCATGGTTATTATTCAGGTTGTTATCTTGTCTGCTGTAATGAGAGTACTTCTGAATAATGTCTCAAAGCTGTTCAGCTAGGCTGACAGGCTATAAGTCCTTAGTCGAGATATCTTGGTGAACATGAGACAGCCTTGATATGGTTAAGACTAATATGTGTTCTAATCTTATAGGATGCTTCGAGCATGGAATAAGATGTAGACTCATGGGTACATTGGATGTACTGGACAGACCCTACTAGGATATTCAGTTGGTTGTCACAATGTGAATATTCCTTGTATGCATCAAGTGGCACATGTCCTTTGACTTGAGATCACTTGTGTTTCTAAATGATGAATGTCATTATTTTGAGGTAGTTCAATATCATTTGAAAGATAATGATTATAGACTATCTTGGATAATGATCATGAGTCAGGTTAGGACACTAGTGATAGATATAGGATTGCCGTCTCCTTGTTCAAGGAGTGTGATGTTCTAAAGGGCCCCCCTATATGAGATGATTGAGATAGTGTATGGCCATACCCAGATGACTATGATCATCTGATCTAATCATGCTCATCGTATTGGAGTTACAGGCTTGACATGCTTGTCCAATAAGAACATCCAGTGGCAAAGGAAACATGCATGCCTCGTGAGTTTGATTCACACTTGAGTTGTGTTTTGGGTGTAGTCTTGGAATACTCTTTCCTTTATATCGGGAGACAGTGATGTGTTGCTAGATACCCCTCACTGATCGTGATAACGTAAGTTATCGTTACCGACATTTAAAGGAAACCCTTAGGGTCGCACAATGTGATGATATGGCTTACTTAAGTCAGATCGTGTGGACTGAATTCTTTGGGTTCAGTTTAAAGGGAAATAAACTCTGATTTTAAGTGAGATCTGGTCTGATCATGTTTGATTGATTAGGGCTTGAGATCGGTAAGCTTCGATCGAGAGAGTTGATGCTAGATCGGTGAGATCAAGAGCATCAGGAGATGGACGGTTGGATCTGGAACCTTAGGGTTTGATATGGTCTAGACCAAGTGGCTTGGCTCAATTTGCGTTTTGAACCAACTCTAATTGAACCGGTTCACTATGTGATCGCTTGGTTCAATGAGAGGTTCAATGCAAGGAAGTTTCGAACGTTCACTTGGAGTGAACGCTTAAGCCATTGAGACTTACCTATTTTGGAAGGCGGTTTTCGATAATGAAAGAAAAACGCTTCCATGTGGTAACGTGGAAGGCTGGTCTCAACGCCTTGCATCTTTCGCTTGAGGGTGATCGACGAGAAGGTGGTTTTGGACAAGGAGCTCTCGGCCAAAGGATCATCTCATCCCTTGCATACGACAACCCTTGAAGGACCTTGCTAGCACAAGGATCTCCAAGGAGCAAGCACATCATTTTGTGTGCGTCAACTAGGGAGAAGATCCCTTTCGATTTTTCTCTTCCAAGTCGCCATCTTCTTCATGGCTTTGGTAAAGATCTAAACTCCATCTTGTTGATCATATTATCTTGCTAAGATCCATGAAAACCCTAGCTTCCGCTTGAAAGTTTTGATGCGCCACCCTAAAGGGTTTTTCGCCCCCCCTCTTAAAAGGGGTTTCATATGCATGCGCTCCCCCTTGAAGGGGACCCTTCAGTTAAGGCATGGCTAGGGAAATGTTTCCAGATGAAAGATTTAGGAGAAGCAGCCTATGTGTTAGGTGTGAAGATCTACAGGGATAGATCTAAGAGGCTTCTCGGGCTGTGCCAGAGTACTTACATCGATAAAGTCCTGGAAAGATTCCATTTAGAGAATTCTAAATGTGGATATCTTCCAGTCAGACATGGTCTGAATCTTTCGAAGAGTCAGTGTCCACAAACACAGACTGAGAAAGATGAAATGGACAATACGCCTTATGCTTCGGCTATTGGGTCCATTATGTATGCGATGTTGTGTACGCGCCCTGACGTCGCTTACGGGTTAAGCGTGACCAGTCGATTCCAAAGTAATCCAGGTGTGGCGCACTGGATTGCGGTCAAGAACATTTTAAAATATCTGCGGAGGACCAAAGATATGTTCTTGATATATGGTGGTCAGGAAGAACTCAGTATTGAAGGATATACTGACGCTTCGTTCCAGTCGGACCAGGATGATTTCCGATCGCAATCAGGCTATGTTTTTAGCTTGAATGGTGGAGCAGTGGTGTGGAAAAGTTTCAAACAGTCAACTGTTGCTGATTCCACAACAGAAGCCGAGTATGTTGCAGCCTCGGAAGCATCCAAGGAGGCAGTGTGGATTCGTAAGTTCGTGAGAGAACTTGGTGTCGTTCCTTCGAGTGCAGATCCTTTGGTTATCTTCTGTGATAACACTGGAGCAATCGCACAAGCAAAGGAACCACGGTCGCACCAGAAGTCCAAGCACATACAGAGACGGTTTCACTTGATCCGGGAGATCATTGATCGAGGCGAGATCAAAATATGCAAGGTTCATACAGATGACAATCTGGCAGACCCGCTTACCAAGCCTCTGGCGCAGCAGAAGCATGAGAAGCACTATAATAATATGGGTTTGAGATTTCTCAACCATTAGATTAAGTGCAAGTGGGAGATTGTTGGGGTATGCCCTTAAGGCTAATGTTTGAGGCCTTTGGGATTGTAGCAGTATCATGTAATAAACTTTTGTGTTTATAAAGGCATGGTTATTATTCAGGTTGTTACCTTGTCTGCTGTAATAAGTGTACTTCTGAATAATGTCTCAAAGCTGTTCAGCTAGGCTGACAGGCTATATGTCCTTAGTCGAGATATCTTGGTGAACATGAGACAGCCATGATATGATTGAGACTAATATGTGTTCTAATCTTATAGGATGCTTCGAGCATGGAATAAGATGTAGACTCATGGGTACATTGGATGTACTGGACAGACCCTACTGGGATATTCCATTGCTTGTCACAATGTGAATAATCCTTGTTTGCATCAAGTGGCACATGTCCTTTGACTTGAGATCACTTGTGTTTCTAAATGATGAATGTCATTATTTTGAGGTAGTTCAATATCATTTGAAAGATAATGGTTATAGACTATCTTGGATAATGATCATGAGTCAGGTTCGGATACTAGTGATTGTAACATCCCGTTATCTTAACCCCAAACAAATGGCACAATTCATGAATGATACAGGATGTTTCATATAAGATCGATTCATATGCTAGGTAAAACCGAGTTCAAGAAAACACGATCTGAAAATTTCCACAAACCCATACATAAATATCCACAAAACACAAATCTCATAAATCACATAAGGGTACCTGCCACCACGCAATCCTTGCACTAGACATATGCAAGGCAACAGTTATATCAAATCCGATGGCATAAATACAATTCGATTCGAAATTCAAAGCAAAGCCACATAGTCGATTTTATAAACTCATACCAAACACCGAAACCAGGCTGAGGCCCACGGTGATACAAAAATCAAACTCATTTAACTGCCACAATCTGGCAACACAAATTTCACATAGTTCACGTGGTTCACACAAATTCACATAGTTCACATCATTCATATAGTTCGTATAACTCATATAGTTCAGCCACAACCGGCCTCATATTTAAGCACAAAAGTTCTTAAATATAATCACAGCAAACTAGCATAATGTCCACGCCAATGCTAACTCAAGAAATGCGCCCCTGCTCTATGCCTGAAAATAGTGAGGGGTGAGCTACACAGCCCAGTGAGTGGATAGTCTAAATCGACCATCCATAACATACATTCAAAAATATAGGCAGATTATTTTAAAAATCTTTAACAGAACATTATGTCAATATACAACAAGATTAAATACAGAAGTCATATAAACAGCCAGATGTACACACCGACATATAACAAACTCAGGTTCTAAACAAACTCAGGTTCTAAACAAACTCAGGTTCTAGAGTTATACTCTAAACCAACTAAACACACCAATACTTAGTTAACCTAGTTGTCCAGCATATTCAGTAGTGACCAATATGGTCTAACCCGGCTTTGGCCTAAGCACTGGGAGCTGCAAAATCTCGTGCAACACATAAACATGGACAGTGAGTAGAATCAAGAGGTGGCCCCCGCCAGGTCACGACGTGGCACTTTGCTCTAAAACACCCCATAAACACATCGATGGCTTGTGTGTAGATTCAAGAGGTGGCCCCCGCCGGGTCACGACGTGGCACTTTGCTCTACGACACCCCATATCACAAAAAGAGAGTGATGACATCAAGAGGTGGCCCCTGTCCGACCAAGACATGGCACTTTGCGTCAAAACCCGTTCTCCCAAAAGGTTCCTACTGGACAACAGACACATCTTATATCATATATCACAAAGGTGGACTCCTAAGTGTCAACTAGACTCTAGGATAGTCATCACAATAATCACATCGGGCAGGCTGAACAACAACCCCCATCATAATAATCATAACAGGCAGGCTGAACATCAACCCCCTTCACATATCACAATACAGGGCTGAAAATTCAAACCCTTAACATATCACATATTGACCATCCCCTTGAGTACACAGCTACACTTAGCCTTAGTCCTAACCAACACATGATCACAACAGATAATATTCGAAAATCCCATATCAACATAATTTTCGAAATTCACATAACCACATAATATTCACAAATTCAAAGATCACTTAACATTCCAAAAATCATAAATCACACAATATTTAAAAATCACATAACATAGTGTAATCCTTAAGTTTCAGGCTGGTCAGTTCAGTGTAACCTTGTTATGTTATCACCCAATGTTCTCAAATATGAATACATGGTCTTAGATAAATAAACATGAGTTTTACAATATTATAAGCATTTATCAAGTATCCATAAAATCAATATAAAATTTAAACATAAACTTAAAGCATGTATTCATCAAATTGCTTTACAATTCACACATGTAACCCACGGTTAACATAACATATTATCTATTAAATTTTAAACCTTAGTTAACATGAATTTCATACTCAAGATCAATGATTTAATGCTTCCTAAACTCCATGTAAGACATACCCTAATTTCGGTTTTCATGGAGACATACCCTAAATTCGGTTTTCATGAAAAATATCAAGATTCAATTCACAATTAACATCAAGGATTCGGTTTTTCATTATTAATTATCAAGGTTACAAATTTTCGGTTTTCATCCCAACTATCAAGATTTCGGTTTTACACATGATAATTTTTCATGCAATCAAATTTATTATTTAACACAACTATATTGATGAAGTTCGAATAAGACACATATGGAAGGAATTAAGACACCCCACTCACCTCTTAACCGTGATCACCAATATGTAAAAACCTTTCCAAAAATTCATCTAAAGCTTTGAGAGACGCCACCAAACACCAAGGAATGCCGGCCAAAGGAAGAAGGAAGAGGAAGAAAAATTTTCGTCCAAGCCTTCAAGGAAATCGCCAAAGCCTTCAAGGAAATCGCCAAAGCCTTCAAGGAAGTCGCCACTTCTTTGCCCTAGCCGCCCCAAGGTTTCCTCAAGCCAAAAATCGCCAACTCACTTGAATTACCCACTTAAAATTTTGATTTTTAATTTCTAACCCGCTAACCAATTAATTTAAATAGGATTTAACCCATTTAACTAATAAATTCGAATTTTAAACCCAATAACCCATGGTTTAAGTGACAATCCAATAAGAACTTAAATTAACATCCATTTAATGAATTCACTTAAACGCAAATCCAATAAGGATTTAATTAATATCCAATAAGCTAGTTAATTAACCAATAAGGTCTAATTAATTAACCAATAAACTCTAATTAATTTATCATAAATTAGCAACCAATAATCGAATAAATTAACCACCATTAATCTCTAATTAATTTACAATAAATTAACAACCAAAATCTCTAGTTAATTAACTATAATTTATCAACCAAAAATCTCTAGTTAATTAACTATTAACAACCAATACATAGAAAAATACCACAGTCAATAATTTTATTTAAATCAAAATACCGGTCGGATCGGCCTGAAAATAGCACTTATCCGCTGTCTCAGGGCAGTCCGGCGGAACACCGGAACGTAACTCGCCCTAGGGTTTCCGACCCAAAATCGAAACCCTAATCTCCCCGGATAATTTTTCTCCCCAAAATACAATTCGCACGGAGAAAACCCTAAACCCCAATTTAGAAATCCGAAATCAATCTCTAAATCAAAATTACCTCCAAATCGATTCTGACCAAAAGTCAAAATTCCCGTCGCCAATTAATCCTTTGCTGTGCTGACGTCAGGATGACGTCGGCCGCCGATTTCGTCCGTCGAAATCGAAATTCGTCTCGCTGACGTTCGCCTACGTCAGCCGCCCTCGTTTCGAACGCCCGAACGTTCGAAACGTTCGTCTCCGCGGGGTCGTCCGCGTCGATGCTTAAGCCGAGCGCCGCCTGCGCTCGCGTTCGCCGGAGAAGATGTTCGTGGGGGCAGGGAAAACCGCCGCCTTCCTTCAATCCCTCTGCGTCGCCGCCTGGCAGCCGCCTGCCGCCGGAAAGTCATCGCCGCGTGGGAGGAGCTCGAAAACAGGGGAGGAAGGAGATGGAGAAAGAAGCTTTTATTCCCGTAACGAAAGCTTACAAAAGTCTCTCTGTCGTCGCCCGCCGGCGTCCCTCTTCCCTCCCTCGCCGGTCGTCCACTCGACGCCGGTTACAGACCTCTCAAATCCCTCGTCGAAGCTTCACCAAGCTTCGTTGCAGTCGTTAATGGCGGATGGAGTCCGAAACCTCACGCTCTGTGTCCGCTCCTCTTTATAGAGGACGGCCGCCGCCGCTTCTTCCCGTTTTAGGGCCTCCAACGCCCGCTTCTTCCGCCGACGTCGTCAACGCCGCCCGAAGTTCCCTCGTTCGCGTCCGCGTCCGCTGATTTCGGCGATGTTGCGGCCGAACGCTGCAGTGAAGATGAGCTTCCGCGCTCGATCTTCAATCTCGGGTCAACGTGTTCGGTTGACCAAGCAAAACGGACTCCGCATTCCTTTTTACCGCGTGGGCTCGGGCTTGGGCTGGTACGTGGGCTTGGGCCGAACCGGGTAGACCGGGCCCTAACAATACTCCCCCGCCCAATTTGGACATCGCCCTCGATGTCTCTAGTGGACGGATCCTGCAGAACCATCGCTCCGATCCTCAAAGCACCAATCCGCGGTTGCTCGATTTCCTCAGCCTCCACGGCTGGTTCCTGTGCCTCCATTGCCATGAGTTTCTGTTTGTTGGGGCAGTCCTTCACCCAGTGAGGTCCCCCGCACCAGAAACAACCCTGTGGCTTTTGCTCCCGTCGTCCCGGTGAACCCTTGTTCTGCCGGTAAAATGGCCTACCCCTCTCTGGAACTCTAGCTCCCGGCGGTGTGCGTGGGGAGCCGCGCTGAGGTCCTCGCTTTGGTGGTGTCTTGGATTTCTTTGGCGGTGCTAGTTTGAAACTTCTGTTATCCGCCAGAGATTCAGCCATCGCCGCAGCCGCCCTCCAGTCAACCGGCTCGCGTCGTCGGACCTCTGTTTCTGCCCATGGCTGAAGGCCCCGGAGGAAGAAGTACCTCCTATCGTCCTCCGCCATGCCTGGAAGCTCCAGCATCAATGTAGAGAAAGCCCGGACGTACTCCTGGATCGAACCTGTATGCCTCAGCCGATCCAGTTTGCCACGCGCCTGGTCCGCCGAGTTTCCGGGAAGAAACTGCCGCCGCAGTTCCTCACGGAAAGTCTCCCAAGTCCAACTAGTAGTCCCTGAGGTAGAGCCGACTTTGGTTCACCACCAAAGTTTCGCATCGCCTGTAAGATAGGCGATGCACACCTGTACCCGATCTCCTGCAGAAATATGGTTAGCTGAAAACAGTTGCTCCATATCCCAGACAAAATTCTCAACCTCTCTGGACGATCGAGCCCCCCCGAACGTCGCTGGGTCGGGCACCCGTATCCTCGGTTTGGGAGCCTCCTGCTCCACCGGTGCCGCTATTGATACTTGCGCTAGGGCTAGGCGCAGTATCTTAACTTCAGCGTGCATGTCCTCCTTCATGCGAACCATCTCCCCTGGTAGATGGAGCAGACCCTCCACAGTCTGTTGCATGACCTCAAGTTGCAATCTTTGTTGCTCAATCTGCAACCTCTGTTGCTCGATTTGCAACCTCTGCTGTTCGATCAGTAATTCCTGATCCTCCACAGTCTTCTGAAGGTTTTCCACCTGTGGAATCATCCCAGTATCTCCACCACTAGTCATATCGAGCATTTGCTCGATGTGAGCAATGCGATCACCCTGGTTCACCATCTCCTCAGGATCAGCCGTCTCCTTGGCTTTTCCTTTATCCTGCCTGGGTCGAGCGTCCTCTGACGCACCTCTAGCAATATGGGTGATCTTCTGGAATTTCAAGCCTTTCTTCACCTTCGAGGGTGAAGTTGAACGAGCCGTGTTTGCTGGAACACGTTAGCCTGCTCTGATACCTGTTGTCACGCCCCGGTCGGATCGGCCTGAAAACAGCACTTATCCGCTGTCTCAGGGCAGTCCGGCGGAACACCGGAACGTAACTCGCCCTAGGGTTTCCGACCCAAAATTGAAACCCTAATCTCCCCGGATAATTTTTCTCCCCAAAAAACTGGGGTATTACAGTGATAGATAAAGGATTGCCGTCTCCTTGTGGAAGGAGTGTGGTGTTCTAAAGGGGCCCCCCTTATATGAGATGATTGAGAAAGTGTATGGCCATACCCAGATGACTATGTTCATCTGATCTAATCATGCTCATCATATTGGAGCTACAAGTTTGACACACTTGTCCAATAAGAACATCCAGTGGCAAAGGAAACATGTATGCCTTGTGAAATGATTCACACTTGTGCTGTGGTTTGGGTGTAGTCTTGGAAGACTCTTTCCTTTATATCGGGAGACAGTGATGTGTTGCTAGATACACCTCACTGATTGTGATAACGTGAGTTATCGTTACCGACATTTAAAGGAAACCCTTAGGGTCGCACAATTTGATGATATGGCTTACTTAAGTCAGATCGTGTGGACTGAATTGTTTTAGTTCATTTAAAAGGAGATTAGACTCTGATTGTAAGTGAGATCTGGTCTGATCATGTTTGATTGATTAGGGCTTCAGATCGGTAAGCTTCGATCGAGAGTATGGATGCTAGATCGAAGAGATCAAGAGCATCAAGAGATGAACGGTTAGATCTTGAACCGTTTGGTTCATAGAGATCTAGACCATGGCTTGGGCTGGTTTAATTTGGGTTTTTGAACCGAATTGAATTGAACCTAATTGGCTTGAACCGGTTCACATGGGTGAACGTATGGTTCAAGGTTTAAAGGCATCTTGGGCGGTTTTTCTTCAAGTGGTCGCATGGCTTGATAACCTTCCATATTTGGAAGTGTAACGCCATCACTTGAATGAAAAAGAAACCTCAACGCAATTTGCCAATTACTCTCTTGTCTCCTTCATTCGACGAAGAGAGGGACTTGGACAAGGTAGCTCTCGGCCAAGCACATCTCATCATCAACACACGACAAGGAACTTTGGGGAGATCTCTTGCTAGCACAAGGAAGATCCTAAAGGGTAGCCATCTCTCATCTAGTGTGTGTTTTCTTTGGAGGAGTGCTTACTTGCCCTCTTGCTTCCAAGCCGACACCCTTTATCATGGCTATGGTAAAAGATCTCAAACTTGATCTTTGCAATACATATAAAGTTGATCATATATATGTGTTCATGCAAACGATTTTATTGAAACCCTAGAAGAGTACATTTTCCGCATGCTCTAGGGTTCGCCCCCTCTAGAAAGGGGTTTTATCTGCCTGCGCTCCCCCTTGAAGGGGACTCTTCACCTGGTGGGCGCACCTGAGCTGCAGTGGGCGCTTGGGCCCTGGGTTGGGCCAGATGAGATGCAAAAGACCCATGAAGAGCTCATGTGAAGACTTAAGTTAAATTAAGGTCTTACCTAGGCTTATTGGGCTTTTACCACATAAGATCAGCATGCTTTCTATTTATTGTTTAAATAATTAGAACTGCATGATTTAATCTTCTGCTATCACCATAGGATTTGTATGATAGTTGAGAAGATAAAAGGACCGTTAAAATCCAACGCTAAAATATCAAGCTCGTAAGCCTTCTGACGCGAAACCTCACTGTTCTGACTATTGTTGGGGCCGTGTTGTACCCACTCAGTGGGCACGCCCATCTATCTTTAGACGGTGTGGGATTACACCTGCGTGTTACAGGGAAGGGATTTATCGCTTCTCGTTGCTCAGCATAGCACGTGGTGGTCCAGGGAGTAGGTTGGGTCAGCTTGACCATGTAGGCTACATATGGCGCATATGTTAGCTATATGGATGCAGCCATCTGTGGGGTCAGAGATTGTGTTGTACCAACTCAGTTGGCACAGTTGGCTGGATCGCCCAGATGAAGGGGAATCGCACGGGTTGACGATTGGCTGGGATTGCCTACTAGAAATTAGTGCTTGTACTCTCTGTGCAACTTATCTCGCCTGAGCGGGACGCGGAGACCAAGTATGAAATCTGGATCCCATCTCACTAAAAGAGATTTACTCTTTCGGGCTGTTTTGCTGGATTTTTCAGCCAGATAAAATAGTGAGAAAAGAATCTTCATTAAGTCCTGGATTGATTCTAACATTGATACTGACCTTGCTGTTCTTGCATTGTTGTAGATACCTGCAGCAACGAACACCACGAATTTCAATGTGCGATCCCTACTGGAAAGGGAGAAGTTTGCTGGGCCAAACTTCTCAGACTGGTACGGACACCTTAAGATTGTTCTTAAGGCTGAGAGGAAACTGTATGTCCTCGAGACGGCTATACCACCTCAACCCGCTCCGAACGCCGCAAGGGCGGTTTGCGAAGCTTATGAGAAGCATGTCAATGATAGCATTGATGTTGCTTGCCTGATGCTTGCGTCTATGATGCCACAGCTGCAGCGTCAGCATGAGGATCTCTCTGCTATAGAAATTATAGCAAACCTCAAGTTGCTGTATGCTGCACAGGCGAGGACTGAACGCTACAATTTGACTAAACTTTTCTTTCAGAGCAAACTGGCTGAAGGGAGTCCAGTGGGAGCTCACGTGCTCAAGATGATTGGGCACAAAGAGGCTCTAGAGAAACTAGGACACACCATCAATCAGGAGCTTGCTATAGATATTATTTTGCAGTCTCTCCCGGCTTCTTTCGATCCGTTCATCATTAATTTTAATATGAACAAGATCGACTGTACGCCGGCAGAGTTGCTGAATATGCTCTTGACTACAGAGGAGACTCTAAAGGGAAAGCCTTCATCCTCTGTCTTGATGATTCCTGCAAGGAACAAAAGGAAGGGGAAGAAGGGCAAAGCCCCTGTCAAGAACTACAACAAGGCTCTGAAGCAAAAGGTTAAGCGGTCAAAGGAATACAGATGTTTCCACTAAGGCCAGCTGGGTCACTGGAAAAGGGACTGTAAAGCGCTCCAAGGAGATAAGAAGGGAAGCAATTCTTTCGCTTCTAGCTCAGGTATTTTTGTGACTGAGGTCATGTTTTCTTCTTCTATATCATGGGTGTTGGACACTGCATGTGGAGTTCACATTTGTTCAAATGTACAGGAACTCAAGAGAAGAAGACAGGTGGGACAGCATGAGGTGGACCTACGAGTTGGAAACGGGGCACGGGTTGCTGCTGTTGCTGTAGGAGTTTATTACATCTCTTTACCATCTGGACTTGTATTAGAACTGGACAATTGTTATTTTGTTCCGAGTATTACAAAAATATTATCTCTATTCCTGCTCTTGTCAGGAAAGGATTTTCCTTTGAATGCAATATTTCAAAGTGTGTTATTTCTTTTGATAATATTGTTTATACTACTGGATCAATTAACAATGGGTTATTCATGTTGGACATGGAATGTTCTATACAGCAAATTGATAATAAGAAAGCCAAGTATGCTGATGACAGCACCTTGTTATGGCATAGTCGTTTAGGCCATATAAACAAGAAACGCATTAAGCGGTTGCATGATCATGGACTGTTGGGATCATTCTCTTGTGAGGAGATTGATACATGCAAAGCTTGTTTAATGGGCAAAATGACAAAAGCTCCTTTTTCTAATAAAGGTCAAAGGGCTTCAGATTTACTTGACCTTATACACAGTGATGTGTGTGGGCCATTTAGTAAACATGCCAGAGGTGGCTATCTATACTTCATTACCTTTACTGATGATTTCAGTAGATACGGCTATGTCTATTTAATGAGACATAAAAGTGAATCTTTTGACAAGTTCAAAGAGTTCAAGAATGAAGTACAGAATCAGTTAGGCTGAAATATCAAGCCACTTCGCTCAGATCGAGGTGGAGAATACTTGAGTCATGAGTTTACTGACTATCTGAAGGAGTGTGGGATTGTCTCACAACTCACTCCGCCAGGAACACCGCAATGGAATGGTGTCTCCGAAAGGAGAAATAGAACCTTACTGGATATGGTACGTTCTATGATGAGTCAGGCTACTTTACCTTACTCCTTTTGGGGATTTGCACTGGAGACAGCTGCAAAGATACTAAACCGAGTGCCATCCAAGGCAGTTTCAAAGACTCCATATGAGTTATGGTATGGGAAACAGCCGAGCTTGACATTTATTAAGATCTGGGGTTGCGAGGCTTATGTCAAAAAGCTCGCCTCTGGGAAACTGGAAAGCAGATCTGAGAAATGTATCTTTGTCGGTTACCCTAAAGAAACAAAGGGTTATTATTTCTATGATCCCAAAGAGAACAAAGTGTTTGTTGCTTGAACGGCTATTTTTTTTGAGAAGGAGTTTCTTCTGCAAGAGGCCAGTGGGAGAGAAATAAAGCTGGATGAGAATCCAGAGGAAGGACAAAGTAGTCAAGCACAGTTGGATGAGCCTGAGCCAGTGAAACAGGTTACTGAACAACCTGAGGCTCAGATATCACGGGAACCGCGTAGATCGGGAAGGATCCGTCGATAGCCTGAGCGCTATGACGGAGTCTACATCATTGATCATGATGAACCCCTCACTTATGCGGATGCGGTCAGTGGACCGGACTCAGCAAGATGGCTTGAAGCTATACGCGCCGAGATGGACTCCATGTCAGATAACCAAGTTTGGGATTTGGTTGATCCGCCTCCGGGAGTAATCCCTATAGGCTGTAAGTGGATCTTCAAGAAGAAGATTGACATGGATGGTAACATGGTTACCTATAAAGGCAGGCTAGTTGCGAAAGGTTTCAAACAAATCTACGGGATAGATTATGATGAAACTTTCTCTCCTGTAGCTATGTTCAAGTCTATTCGGATTATTCTTGCGATAGCAGCATATTATGATTATGAGATCTGGCAGATGGATGTGAAGACCGCTTTCCTTAATGGAAAACTGGATGAGGATGTGTATATGACACAACCTGAAGGTTTCACAAATCCATCAGATCGTCATAAAATATGCAAATTAAAGAAGTCCATTTATGGACTTAAACAAGCATCAAGAAGCTGGAATATTCGTTTTGATGAATCAATCAGTGAATTTGGTTGCATCAAGAATGAAGATGACCCGTGTGTATATAAGAGGTTTAGTGGGAGCGTAATTACTTTCCTAGTCCTCTACGTCGATGACATCTTGATCATTGGAAACGACATTCCTGAACTGCATGCTGTCAAGGCATGGTTAAGAAAATATTTCCAGATGAAAGATTTAGGAGAAGCAGCCTATGTATTAGGTGTGAAGATCTACAGGGATAGATCTAAGAGGCTTCTCGGGCTATGCCAGAGTACTTACATCGATAAAGTCCTGGAGAGATTCCATTTAGAGAATTCTAAAAGAGGATATCTTCCAGTCAGACATGGTCTGAATCTTTCAAAGAGTCAGTGTCCACAAACACAGACTGAGAAAGATGAAATGGACAATACGCCTTATGCTTCGGCTATTGGGTCCATTATGTATGCGATGTTGTGTACTCGCCCAGATGTTGCTTACGGGTTAAGCGTGACCAGTCGATTCCAAAGTAGTCCAGGTAAGGCACACTGGATTGCAGTCAAGAACATTTTAAAATATCTGCGGAGGACCAAAGATATGTTCTTGGTGTATGGTGGTCAGGAAGAACTCAGTATTGAAGGATATACTGACGCTTCGTTCCAATCTGACCAGGATGATTTCCAATCGCAATCAGGCTATGTTTTTAGCTTGAATGGAGGAGCAGTGGTGTGGAAAAGTTTCAAACAGTATATTGTTGCTGATTCCACAACAGAAGCCGAGTATGTTGCAGCCTCAGAAGCATCCAAGGAGGCAGTGTGGATTCGTAAGTTCGTTCAGGAACTTGGTGTTATTCCTTCGAGTGCTGATCCATTGGTTATCTTTTGTGATAACACTGGAGCAATCGCACAAGCAAAGGAACCACGGTCGCACCAGAAGTCCAAGCACATACAGAGAAGGTTTCATTTGATCCGAGAGATCATTGATCGAGGCGAGATCAAAGTCTGCAAGGTTCATACAGATGACAATCTGGCTGACCCGCTTACAAAGCCTCTGGCGCAGCAGAAGCATGAGAAGCACTGTAATAATATGGGTTTGAGATTTCTCAACCATTAGATTAAGTGCAAGTGGGAGATTGTTGGGGTATGCCCTTAAGGCTAATGTTTGAGGCCTTGGGATTATATCAGTATCATGTATAAACTCTATGTTTATAAAGGCAATGGTTGTTATTCAGGTTGTTATATTATCTACTGCAATACATATACTTCTGAATAATGTCTCAATGCTGTTCAGCTTGGCTGACATGCACTTTTGTCCTTAGTCGAGATATCTTGGTGAACATGAGACAGCCTTGATATGATTGAGACTAATATGTGTTCTAATCTTATAGGATGCTTCGAGCATGGAATAAGATGTAGACTCATGAGTACATTGGATGTACTGGACAGATCCTACTAGGATATTCAATTGCTTGTCACAATGTGAATAATCCTTGTATGCAAACAAGTGGCATACTTCCTCTGACTTGAGATCACTTGTGTTTCTAAATGATGATTGGCATTGTTTTGAGGTAGTTCAATATCATTTGAAACATAATGGTTATAGACTATCTTGGATGATGAGCATGAGTCATGTTAGGGTGCTAGTGATAGATATAGGATTGCCGTCTCCTAGTTTGGAGTGTGATGTTCTATAGGGGCCCCCTGGATGAGATGATTGAGAAAGTGTATGGCCATACCCAGGTGACTATGTTCATCTGATCTAATCATTCTCATCATATTGGAGCTACAGGCTTGACTCGCTTGTCCAATAAGAACATCCAGTGGCGAAGGAAACATGTATGCCTAGTGAAGTGGATTCACACTTGTGCTGTGGTTTGGGTGTAGTCTTGGAAGACTCTTTCCTTTATATCGGGAGACAGTGATGTGTTGCTAGATACCCCTCACTGATCGTGATAATGTAAGTTGTCGTTACCGACATTTAAAGGAAACCCTTAGGGTCGCACAATTTGATGATATGGCTTACTTAAGTCAGATCGTGTGGACTGAATTGTTTGGGTTCAGTTTAAAGGGATTTAAACTCTGATTGTAAGTGAGATCTGGTCTGATCATGTTTGATTGATTAGGGCTTGAGATCGGTAAGCTTTGATCGAGAGAATGGATGCTAGATCAGTGAGATCAGGAGCATCAAGAGATGAACGGTTAGATCTGAAGCCTTAGGGTTTATTGTGATCTAGACCAAATTGCTTGGGTTAATTGGTCTTTGAACCAGACCAAATTGAACCGGCTCATCAAGTGAGCGCATGGTTCAAGAGGAGAGGAATTTGCGATTGGGGTAAACCCATGGTCGCATCACAAGTTGAGATTTTTCTATTTTTAGAAAACATGTCTCTAAACGTGGGCACGCCTCACATTCTCTCTTTCACGCCTCTTGTCGCCTCTTTGGCTTGGTCTCTACACACATTCTCGAGAGGAGAAGTTGAGACGACAAGGGAGAGGTTTTTCGCCAAGCAAAGTTGTCTTCTCTTCCCTTCCATACGACAAGGACCCTTGGAGAACCTTGCTAGCACAAGGATCAACAAGGAGTAGGCGACATCACCTTGTGTGCGCACCATTTGGAGGAGAAGCATTCGACTCTTTTCTTCCTAGACGCCATCCAAGAAATGGCATTGGTAAGAATCGATCCTCATGTATATAAAAATTTAAAGTTGATCATACTGCATGCATCGATCTAGAAACCTATTCCGCTGCGTTAAATCCTCTACATGCGCCTATTAGGGTTTCGCCCCCCATGTTAGGGGACTTTCATTACCTAGACTTGTTTTAGTATCTATGGTTTGCTATAACAACATCCTTGAAAATAATTCATAAATTCTTCTCCTAATAAAATGTCAAAATCATCTAGATTCATCACATCACACCAAATTGTAGTTTTGATATTGTCTAACTAGATGGGAACTAAATATTGAAAGTCAATTAAAGTTATAGTCCAATCTTCCCAAGTTATGACATAAGGGGTTAACATGTTTCTGCATGATAAGGCCAAATTGTTCAAGTGCATCAATAGATATAACATTAAACTTTGCATAATGATCAATAATAGTTTTACTATGATAACCATTGCACAAGGTGTAAGTTGTGAAGCAACTAGGCCTATGGGTGAGTACCTTATAACCCCTATCAATTATGAGTTCTCTTTTAGCAATTAAATCCCTCTGATAACAGTGACGCACCATGTTAAGCAAGAAAATTAATAAGCTGAAAATGACAATTGTTTAAATGCAGTGTAAAGATAATATTTCAGCTTGTATAAGCAAAACAATTTCAGCGTATGTATGTGCAGAAACAATGAAAGTTGATGACCATTGTTTGAGTTTCTTTTTTTTTTACTGCCGTTTGATGCTGGTAAAGAGAAAAAAACAAGGCTGAATTCAATATTCAGGTGCAGAAGTTAATTCAACATAAAAATCAATACATCAAAGGCTGCACTTATAGATGTTCCAAACTCAAATATGTTGATGGTTATTCTAGCTGCAGTTTAATAGAGATTAAGTGAAGTAAGCAGGCTGAAAATTTCAGATTCAGAAGGCTAAAAACCAGATTTTAAAACTCAAAATTTAAGTGCAAAATTCAGCATATAGACAATTCAGTTATACTTGGTTTCAATAGTCTACAATTTGATTAAATCATGTGCAGCAAGATGTTGAAGACAAATCAGGAATCTCATAAATTTAATGGTTCAAATACTGCAGAATTTATAAAACTGAGAGTGGAGTATGAGGAAAAAACACATGCAGAATTTCAGGAGCTTTGCAAAAATTCATATGCAGTTCTTTGCAGAATTGTTTTCAATGCACGCAATTTTTTTTTAACAAATAAACTACAACTAACAAATAACATAAGTAGCAAAAAAACTAAGCATGAAAGCAAAAACTAAGAATGATTTTTTTTTTTTTTTTGCAAAGAGTAAAACAAAGGATCATGTGGGCAAAAAAGAGTTGACCACGAACTTCCTCTGATACCAAGCTGATATAGGACGGAGGCGTGTGAAAATGCAACTAAAAAAATTCAATTATTTATTTTTGTATTTTCAGAAAAAAAGCATCATATTCATGAAAAGCGGCTAGAATTCCAGGGCAGTAAAGATAATCAGTTACGAGAAGTAGCTATGCCTTGGAGAAAAATCCATATATCAAAAATTCGAACCGATTAAACCAACATGTAGAACAAAACTCATTCTTTTGAATCACATAAAAGTCAGATGGGGAAGAGCTGTCATGCATGTATAATATTTGCAACAATATAGCTAGTCAGATAGGTAAATTAAGATTGCACAAAAATGTTTCAGATTGCAAATGTTGCAATGCCTGCTAGATTGAACTGGTGCTTCTTCTATGATACCAACTTATTCGAGAGGTAGAATGAATTGTATTCTTCAAATCAAGTAAAGGATCAGGGGTTCTAGCATACCTTTGCACCTTTAATACCTGCACAAAGAAGTATAGTCAGATTATGGAATGAAACAGGTGCAGAAGTTGATCAGTCTTCAAATGGTGCTATCGTTTACTACCTGATCTTATGAATCCTGATTCGACCCAATTGATCTGGATGATGGAATAATGTTTGATCTTTCTAGTCATGCATAAATTCAAGATTTTCATCAGCACGATTTCTTAAAATACCTGCAACAAAAACACCAATCCGATTAGTTTATAAGAACAATTGCAGAGTTAATAAGATATCAAAAGTTGCTATGTCTCTTTGCTTGATCTGTTGAGTCTGGAATTGGCTCGACTGGTACAATGATAGAAGAAGTTATGTTCTTCCTAATCGTGCCAGAGATCTATACTTTTGCTACACCGATTGCTTAAAATACCTGCAAGAACAAGGTTAAACAGATTAGCAAAGCAGGAAACTAGAGCAGGAAACATAAGGAAATCTGGAACAGGGGAGGTCACGCGAGTGGAGCAGGGGTCATCGCCGGACGGCCGATGGTGCCTAGACTCGGAACCTGCTACAACTGGGAGTTGCAATGGTAGTGGGGACAACATGGTCGGAATTTCGGGCTGAACGGTGGCCGGTCGGAGGAGGACAACAGTGAAAGGCGGGACTAGGGCGGAACTGGGTGGAAATAGGGAACTCATCTGTGTTTCAATTCCGGCGATTGGAACGGTGGATGGGCAGATGCTGGCGTGTTTTGCTTTGTCTGGGAGAGGTGGAGTGATGGCCGAAGTTTTGTGAGGATCCGACTGGTGGATCGTCGGCGGCAAACTCACAAACTTTTGAAAAAATATGGAACTATTGTGGCTAGAAGATTGATCTTGGGAGGAAGAAGAGAATGGAGGAGAGGGGAAGTGTTGTGATCCGAAAGGACACACTTTTAAATACAAGCAGGTAGACTCATTTCAGGGGTCACGGCCAAAGGTATTGGCATACAGGGCTATTGTCACTCCCTGGCACAGCTCCGAAAACTTGTTGTCCCTAACTTGTAGTGTCCGCAAGTGCACGGATACTCGTAGTAATAAAGAAATATATCGAACCCAAAGAGACCTATACTATCAAGTACTGATCAATTGATCTCTTACTATTTAGGTAGTCGAATGAAAGTCAAGCAAATATCGCAAACACACGGAAAAATACTATCGGAGAGAAAACTGGGACTAGGGTTTCATTCACTATAATTTCTATGGCTAGACATGAATAAAGAATTCGTCAGTTTAATTTTATCATGATGAAGATGCAAATTACTTAATAAAAGGATTGTTTCACTCTCGTGCAAACAACCCTGCATGGATTAATCTTCACTTTCGCGAAAGATTCATCCCAAAGCTGAAGATAAGTAAATTATCAATCAATGAACTCAAGGATCACTTTCGTGCATCCGAATTCTAGGTTGATAATCTCTAGTGGAATCTCAAGGATCACTTTCGTGCATCCGAGCCTCAACACAAGTTTTACTCATGGATCTCCAACGTTCTGATCCTCACTTTCGTGTAAGATCTCCACGTTTGACAATTAGACTCGATCTATAGATTCATGTTATTATCATGGCAATTAATCTACTAGAATTGAACAAATTGGATCTAACCTAAGGAAGGGTTCCTAACATGCAATTCTAGGGTTCTGAATTCTCAAGCAATTACCTTTCAGTCATTAGCAAAAATTCTAAAAACATGATTAGTAACATGGATCTATAGAGAGTCTAAGCACAAATATCACATGAGCAAAATCATGATGCTAAGATTAAACGCAACGAAATAGTGAAAAAAATAGTCATCTAGTTATTAGAAATCAAGTGAATTACTCCCCCATATCCCAAAAGTAGTTTAAGCTAGCATGGTGGAGAAAATACAATATTCCATAATTTCAGAAGTTCAAAAATCAGTAAAAGAAGAGTTTTGGGAAAATATAGGACGGCTGTGAAGTATTTCACAGCCGTAATTTCAAAAGCTCTCGGTGAACAGTGGATGTCCTTCTTCTTTTCTCAATTCCTCTTCCAATTGATCTCCTTCTCTTCTGAAACTTCTGGCACGTTGTCCCCTCTTCCAGACGAAGTTTCAGTATCAAAATCGCAGCTGGAGGTGGTCTAGATTGGTCGCGGCGTGGAACCCTAGGCGGCAACGTGAATCGTGATTTCTCCCTCGACAATGGATGAAAATTGGGGCTTTTTGTGTGTGTGTGTAATCGTCCCGTCCAAAGCTCCCTCATTGCTTCTTATGGCTTTGAATATAAACCTCTGGTTCGCCCGCAATCGTCTCCGCAAGAATCAGACTTCAGAATTGACCTGGAAATCGCGTTTAACAACAGAAATACGACAGTATAATAGTTTACGGCACTGCCGTAAAATCGGTCGAACTTTCTGGTCTGATATTGTCCGGGCAATACGGCACCGAAATCTGGTTTATGGTACTGCCGTAAAATCGGCTGAACTCTCTGTTCGGAAGTGACTAGAAAATACGGCCCGTGTAATCCTTTACGGCGGTGCCGTAAAATCAAGCAAAGTTTCTATTCTGAAGCGCTTTGAAATACGATACTGTAATCTGGTTTACGGTACTGCCGTAAAATCCAAAATACCTTATGTTCGGAAACTCCTCAAAATACGGCAGTGGCTTGTATTTTACGATAGCGTATGAAAATACGGTACCGTAAAATAGGTTACGGCATTGCCGTAATTTGCTGAGTTGCTCCGTTTTGCGTGAAATTTCTTGGGTGATCTCCTCTTGATGATGGTAACTCTTCTATGTGTTTGATTTTGCTTGAAAACTCCTTGAAATAATGCCTTTTTACCTGAAAATAGTGAAAAACCAAAATAGAAGTAGATTTTGCAATATTCGATGAATTTAGCATCAAAACAAGTAATAAGATCCTCAATTTAGTATGAAAAGATATCTAAAATGATACAAAATATACTATATATTTTGGTGTCATCAAAATACATAAGGCTCAAACTTTGCTTGTCCTCAAGCAAAAATCAAATTTGAAATCAAAATTTGATCAAAAGAATAACCTTTTCATGCTCAATAAATTTCTAAAATACAACTCATCAATGAAAAATTCTATCAATTGATTTATAAAACTTCAAATAAACATATCATCCTTAGAACTCAACTCTCTAGATCCACAATTCAATCAAATAAAACTTTGCAACTTCTATAATAAATAGAATTTTCAATCTCAAGACTTCACCCAATTTCAGTTCAATCTATCATGCTTTTGTTTACAGGAATTAGGTTTCCAAGATCTTTTTCCACACACACACACATATATATATATTCATGCATTTTGTTTTGCCATGTATTTTGTTGTTTTTGCATGGATGGCATGTACCCACATAGATACATGCTTTTTATTTAGACTTCAACTCTTTTCTTAGGTACCACTGTCAATTTTACATAGTGCCAAGTAGAGGAGTCTTATTCTTTTCCACTCTCATCAATTTTTTATAGACTTCAACCCATGTCTTAGGTACCACTATCAATTTTACATAGTGCCAAGTAGGGGAGTCTCTCACTATTTTTGTGCACCTTGGATTCTTCCTTCCCAACAAATAGCAAAATAGACTAAACATCTACTAGGTTGATCAATTGATCTCAATTCACAAATCATACTCATATACTCAATTTATTTGAAAGAAAAGTTTCACTTTTAGATTTTATTCTTCAAACAATACATCTATCCAAAATTTCATGCATCAACTAATGTCATATTTCAATAGACAAATATGTATTGAAGAAATAAATTTAACATGATAGGGCTATATTTCTAATCATGAATTTGATTTCTTTCATCATCAAAATTCATCAACACATCTCAAAGCATGACCATTTATCAAAATATTTTCAACATCACATCATATCAAAAAATAATAATATCATCATCATGTAGTACAACCATATCGAAAAGTAAATCTGAATATCAACATTTATCATACAACCACATCGAAAAAAATAAAAATAAGCATGTCAAGCAGAGTAGCAGTGGTGGTGGTTGTGAAGCATCATCCTTCCCTTTAAATCATAAGACATCAATAAGATAAGATAAAAAAAATAGTAAGAAGTGAGGGAAGATGATACTCACAAAGCATCTACTCGTCGCCATCTGACCGTGTAGCCTCAGAATCTCTAGCAGCAGCCTCCATAGGATCATAGTAGGGCGTCCCTCCTTCATGACCTTGATATCCAAAATCTCTTTGATCTTCATAACCAAAATGGTTATAAAGGAAGTTGCCCATGTCTTCCATATGATTGCACAATCTCTCCATATCCCTTTGGATGTGCCCTAGAGTCTCTTCCATCCTCTCCTGGCGGCGTTCTTGGTTGTACATCTGTGCTGTAAGTGCCTGAAAACCTGGATCGTGATGGCTAGCAAATCCAGCCCTGAATCTCTACGAAGAAGTCCCAGCAGCCTGCAAAGAATTAGGAGGAGGTGACTCCATCCCATAAGGCTCACTCCTTCCACCCCAGGTGGGTGGCGGTGGAACTGTGTCTAGTGGTGGAGTAAAGGCTGCTTCTGCTGCACTAGGAGATAATTTCCAGTTGGCTCTTTCTCTAACCGTAGTCTTCCCAACGTGAGGTAGAGGTAGAGGAGGGATATTTGGTCCAAGGACCAAACAAAAAGTGTCTCCCTCTCTAACAATCATTTTCATTGCTATGCAAGACTCAATGTCAAGTCTTGCATTTCCTCTTGCCAACTCAACTCCATAGGGCTCAATCCCAAAATATCTAGCTATAGGAGTAATCAAACCTCCTATCACTACAGATCCTCTAGTCGCTCTGGCCACCTTATCCATGTGCTTGATCATGAAGTAAGCAACATCGACTGCGAATCCACTGAGCATCCCCCAAAGAAAATAGAGTTCATGCTAACGGACCTTGCCGTCACTGTCTCCTCTCCCAAATACTGTATGTGCTAGAACCCGATGAGCATACTTGATACAAGGGTTCATGATTTTTGAGGCTCTAGTAGAGACAGCATAAAAGTGGTTCTCACTTGTGATCTAGTTCCAAAATATGTTCTCCATGAATCCTAGGGGTATCTCAGTGTACCCTCCTGTGCTCAGTCCAAATATGTCCCTGATTTCTTGCAGTGTAAGTTTCCTTTCCTCATTTGCTAATCTGAATGTGATTTCCCCATCAGCAGGGCCATTGGAATACTCTTTTAAGTCTATGGTCAAACTGCTCAAGAATTCCAAAATAAGTGGAAGATAGGTGTGCGGAGTCATTTGGAAGAACTTCTTGGCTTGGATTCTCTCAAACATCCAAAGCACATAATCATAAAACCCCAAAGCTTCAAGAGTCCTCTGATCGGCATACTTGGTATTAACGATTCTTCTTTCCAACAGTTTATTGTATCTAGATTCTTGCATTTCGTTCCATAATATGATTCCATGGGGGTTTTGTGGCTAAGATGGCTCTGCAGGGGCTTTCCCTTTCCTCCTTGGAAAAATTGTCTTTGTCCTTGGTGCCATGAGTGTATACACAAACTGCAAACTCACAATTTAATGACAACATAACAATATAACAGTTCAAATCAAGCCCACGAGCATCCTATCAACAAGTTCTATCATCAAAGTAAAAAATAGAGCATGTCGCTGAACAGTAATTTTTCAAAACGTTCAACACGTTTCAGCTCAAATCGGTGGCAGAAACAGTTCAAACTCTTTACAAACAGCAAAGGGTCGAAAGTTCATCGTCTAACGAGTAAATGGAAACAAAAATCACTCTAAATGGTTTAGAATTGAGCGAGAACGAGCGAAAGGGGCGAAAACTGAGTAAAAACTCGTCAAAGCGGTAAAACCAGTGAATCGATTACCTAATCGATGGCGAGAGTTGAACGGGAAAGGTCACCGGCGTCCACAGATGGTCGGAGATGATCAAAAATTCAAGAGTGGCACGAGAGCAAGTGAGAATGAGGGCAAAACCCTAAAAACGGCTCGGTAGAAACCCTAAATATGGCACAGGACTCGCGTGCCAGAAAACAGATTACGGCAGTGTAATGTCTTACGGCACTGCCATAAAATCTTGACTGCTCTCGGGTTGAAACTGGTTTGGAAATACGGTACCGTAAAATAGTTTATGGTACCGCCGTAAAATCTCGGCAGTCTTTTGATCAAAAACGACGCAAAAATACGGTACCGTAAAGAGGTTTACGGTACCGCCGTAAAAATCAAACAGCTATATTTTTTTTTTTGAAATTTGAAAACTCAAATTACGGCATGTAAAATAACTTACGGCACTGCCATAAAAATGACAGAACT
Organism: Costus lasius; assembly: GCA_027563935.2. Classification (NCBI taxonomy): domain Eukaryota; kingdom Viridiplantae; phylum Streptophyta; class Magnoliopsida; order Zingiberales; family Costaceae; genus Costus; species Costus lasius. The sequence goes on from CM050446.2 coordinate 49,648,848, forward strand.
CTCAGGTGATTTTTTATGACAGAATATGGTACGGTGTAAATGTATACGATATTGCCGTAATCCACTTTACGACAGTGCCGTATTTTGCAACAAATCTCAATTTTTCGATAAAAATAAAAGAAAAAAAATTAGTATTAACCTAAAATTAGGTTAAAGAAAACAAAATAGCGGTTAGAAAGCTTGGGTTGCCTCCCAAGAAGCGCTAATTTAAAGGTCATTAGCTTGACCCTTTAACACTCGGATTTGATCGTGAACTCCTGAATTGCCCTCCTGATTTTTCAACATAAGGCTCAATCTTGAAACAGTATCCAAATTTGCTCAGAATCCTTTCTATTTTGTCAATCAATCTAGAGCTTCCTCTTCTTCTCTTCCTCCTTGTCTTTTTCTTCTGCAATTTCTTATCAATACCCTCAGAAAGATTGTTAGATTCATTATCTGAGGTTTCATCAAACAAACTTGAAACATCATAAATATCATCATTAAATATCTTAACACTACAACAAGATCCTGAGTATGAAAGCTTATTCAATTAATCATTAAGATTAAATTCAATCTTGTTGTCACATATATCAAAAGTAATTGTTCCTCCTTTCACATCTATGTTTGCCTTAGCAGTGGCCAATAGTGGTCTACCAAGAATTATATGATTTCTAGAATATTCCTCCATGTCTAACACTACAAAATCTGCAGGAATGAAAAACTTACCAATTTGTACAGGAACATTCTCTAATATACCTACAGGATACTTTACCGATGAATACACGACCTGTAAGGATATGGATGTATGCTTTAGCTCTCCAAGATTTAGTTTCCTGTAAGTAGAAAGAGACATTAGACTCACACTGGCACCTAGGTCACATAAGGCTCGGTCAAAAACCATAGTGCCTATTGAACAAGGTATAGAAAAACTACCTAGATCCTTTAGTTTAGGTGGCAGTTTGTTCTGTATATAGCACTACAATCTTCAGTTAAAGTAACAGTGCATGTGCCATAATCATCTAATTTCCTTTTATTAGACAAAATCTCTTTTAAAAACTCGGCATAAGATGGCATTTCAGAAATAGCCTCAGTAAATGGAATGTTAACATAAAGCTTTTTCAGGATTTCAAGGAATTTGCCAAACTTTTTGTCTAACATATTCTGAACTAACCTTTGAGGAAAAGGTATAGGTGGCTGGTAAGGAGCAGGCAAATTAGGTTTATGATTGTCTTTTTCACATGATTCATCTCCTTTAGGTTTATCACCCTTTTGAGGTGGTAAGCAAGTTTAGGGTTCCTCATGTGAAGTGGATTCTCCTAACTCTAATTCCTCTTCATTATCATCAAGCCTTTTTTCAGTGTTTTCAAACCTCCCTCTAGATTCTCCTAGTTGTTTCCCACTTCTAGTCATGATGGCATTACAGTGCTCCCTAGGGTTTATCTCAGGTTTTGCAGGCAATTTCTCAGGGGGTCTGCAAGGTGCACTAGCTTGCTGGGCAATCTGATTTTCAAGAATTTTGTTGTGGGCTTCTACACTTTCCAATCTGGAGTTGATTTGATGAAAACTTTCCTTAAACTCTTTAATTTGTCTATTTTGATTTGACATGAGTTGGTCTTGCATAGACATAAACTTTCCAATGAGTTGGTCTTGCTTAGACATAAACTGATTTTGACTGGCCATAATTTTTTCAAGGATGGATTCTATATTTGAATTCTGATTTTGATTTTGATTTTCATTAAAATTCTGATTTGGTTTTTGATATCCTTTATTCTCCCCTACATTGTTATTGTTTTTCCATGAAAGGTTGGGCTGATTTCTCCGTCCAGGGTTATATGTACTAGAATAGGGATCATTAGATCTATTTTGATTAAAGTTCCCTATAGCATTCACATGTTCATTACCCTGATCAGCATATAATCTACAATTTTCAGAAGTATGACCATCATTGCCACAAATTTCACAAATGATAGAAGAAATAGAAGCAGTCTGCAGAGAATTAAACTTATAGCACAAAAAGTCTACCTTCTCTGCTAAGGATCGCCATTCATCACCATCACTCTTACCTTGAGAAGGCTTGTAAAGTACTCCTCTCTCAGCAGTCCATTGATTGTGATTCAATGCCATCTCTAAAAGTGGGGCGAAACCCTAAGCAGGCGCATATAAAATTTTTTTCTAGGGTTTCATGAAGATCGCATAAGGCATGAATATATGATCAACTTAAAACTTGCAAAGATCAAGTTGTGATCTTACCATAGCCATTGCTTGGATGGCGTCTTGGAAGCAAGAGGGCGAGCGGCTCTCCTCCAAAGCAATCACACACAAGATGGTGGTGGCTTCCTCCCTTGGCGTGAACCTTGTGCTAGCAAAGCTCTCCAAAGTGTCCTAGTCGCATGAAAGAGATCAGATGTTTTCTTGGCTGGCCGAATACCTTCTTTTTCCTCTCGTGGAGACGAGACACACGAGAGAGATTAAGGCGAGAGAGGCGTTGAGGCGGTTTCTATTCGTGGGAAGTGTCATGGCTTCCAAAAATAGTAAGTCATGACTTCATACGTTCATGCTTAGTGAACCAATCAAAACGCCCCCTTAATTGAACCATGCGTTCACATAAGTGAACCGGTTCAATTGACTTTGGTTCAAAGACCAAATCAAACCAAGACATGGTCTAGATCTCATTAAACCAAAAGGCTCAAGATCTAACCACACATCTCTTGATGCTCTTGATCTCACCGATCAAGCATCAATTCTCTCGATCGAAGCTTACCGATCTCAAGCCCTAATCAATCAAACATGATCAGACCAGATCTCACTTCCAATCAGAGTTTAAACTCCTATAAACTGAACCAAAACAATTCAGTCCACACGATCTGACATAAGTAAGCCATATCATCAAATTGTGCGACCCTAAGGGTTTCCTTTAAATGTCGGTAACGATAACTTACGTTATCACGAACAGAGAGGGGTATCTAGCAACACATCACTGTCTCCCGATATAAAGGAAAGAGTCTTCCAAGACTACACCCAAACCATAGCACAAGTGTGAACCCAAGTCACATGACATATGTGTTTCCTTTGCCACTGGATGTTCTTATTAGACAAGCGTGTCAAGCCTGTAATTCCAATATGATGAGAGTGGTTAGATCAGATGAACATAGTCATCTGGGTATGGCCATACACTTTCTCAACCATCTCATCCAGGGGGCCCCTTTAGAACATCACACTCCAAACAAGGAGAAGGCAATCCTATATCTATCACTAGTGCCCTAACATGACTCATGTTCATTATCCAAGATAATTTATAACCATTATATTTCAAATGATATTGAACTACCTCAAGACAATGCCAATCATCATTTAGAAACACAAGTGATCTCAAGTCAAAGGAAATATGCCACTTGTTTGCATACAAGGATTATTCACATTGTGACAAACAATTGAATATCCTAAGTAGGGTCAGTCCAGTACATCCAATGTACCTATGAGTCTACATCTTATTCCATGCTCGAAGCATCCTGTAAGATTAGAACACATATTAGTCTCAATCATATCAAGGCTGTCTCATGTTCACCAAGATATCTCGACTAAGGACAATACTGCATGTCAGCCAAGCTGAACACCATTGAGACATTATTCAGAAGTATACATATAGCAGCAGATAATGCAACAACCTGAATAACAACCATTGCCTTTATAAACATAGAGTTTATACATGATACTGATAACAACCCAAGGCCTCAAACATTAGCCTTAAGGGCATACCCCAACAATCTCCCACTTGCACTTAATCTAATGGTTGAGAAATCTCAAACCCATATTATTACAGTGCTTCTCATGCTTCTGCTGCGCCAGAGGCTTTGTAAGCGGGTCAGCTAGATTGTCATCTGTATGAACCTTGCAGATCTTGATCTCTCCTCGATCAATGATATCCCGGATCAAGTGAAACCTTCTCTGTATGTGCTTGGACTTCTGGTGCGACCGTGGTTCCTTTGCTTGTGCTATTGCTCCAGTGTTATCACAGAAGATAACCAAAGGATCTGCACTCGAAGGAATAACACCAAGTTCCTGAACGAACTTACGAATCCATACTGCCTCCTTGGATGCTTCCGAGGCTGCAACATACTCGGCTTGTATTGTGGAATCAGCAACAAATGATTGTTTGAAACTTTTCCACACCACTGCTCCTCCATTCAAGCTAAAAACATAGCCTGATTGCGATCGGAAATCATCCTGGTCAGATTGGAACGAAGCGTCAGTATATCCTTCAATACTGAGTTCTTCCTGACCTCCATAAATCAAGAACATATCTTTGGTCCTCCGAAGATATTTTAAAATGTTCTTGACCGCAATCCAGTGTGCCTTACCTGGATTACTTTGGAATCGACTGGTCACGCTTAACCCGTAAGCGACGTCTGGGCGAGTACACAACATCGCATACATAATGGACCCAATAGCCGAAGCATAAGGCGTATTGTCCATTTCATCTTTCTCAGATTGTGTTTGAGGACACTGGCTCTTTGAAAGATTCAGACCATGTCTGACTGGAAGATATCCTCTTTTAGAATTTTCTAAATGGAATCTCTCCAGGACTTTATCGATGTAAGTACTCTGGCACAGCCCGAGAAGCCTCTTACATCTATCTCTGTAGATCTTCACACCTAATACATAGGCTGCTTCTCCTAAATCTTTCATCTGGAAACATTTTCTTAACCATGCTTTGACGGCATGCAGTTCAGGAATATCGTTTCCAATGATCAAGATATCATCGACGTAGAGGACTAGGAAAGTAATCACGCTCCCACTAAACCTCTTATATACACACGGGTCATCTTCATTTTTGATGAAACCAAATTCACATATTGATTCATCAAAACGAATATTCCAGCTTCTCGATGCTTGTTTAAGTCCATAAATGGACTTCTTTAATTTGCATATTATATGACGATCTAATGGATTGATGAAACCTTCAGGTTGTGTCATATACACATCCTCTTCTAGTTTTCCATTAAGGAAAGCGGTCTTCACATGCATCTGCCAGATCTCATAATCATAATATGCAGCTATCGCGAGAATAATCCGAATAGACTTGAACATGGCTACAGGAGAGAAAGTTTCATCATAATCTATCCCGTAGATTTGTTTGAAACCTTTCGCAACTAGCCTGCCTTTATAGGTAACCACGTTACCATCCATGTCAATCTTCTTTTTGAAGATCCACTTACAGCCTATATGGATTATGAAAGTCCCCTACCACGAGGGGGCGAAACCCTAATAGGCGCATGCAGAGGTTTTAACACAGCGGAAAAGGTTTCTAGATCGATGCATGCAGTATGATCAACTTTAAAATTTTGTATACATGAGAATCGATCCTTACCGATGCCATATCTTGGATGGCGTCTAGGAAGTAGAGAGTCAAATGCTTCTCCTCCAAATGGTGCGCACACAAGGTGATCTATGCGCCTACTCCCTTAGTGCTCCTCGTGCTAGCAAGGTTCCAAGGTCTCCTGATCGAATGGAAGGGAAGGAGATGTTTTTTTTTCTTCTTGGCCGAATCCTCTCCAAAGCGTCAAGGCGACACACAACGAGTGAACCTCTAGAGAGAGGGGCGAGAGGCGAGAATAAAACTTCTCTTGGCGTTAACGTGAGGCGTGGCCTCATGGCTTCTAAAAAATAGCAAACCACCAACGTTCATGCGACCATGGGTTTACCCGAACGCATTTTGCTCTCCCCTTGAACCATGCGCTCACATGATGAGCTGGTTCAATTTCGGTTTGGTTCAAAGACTAATTAAGCCAAGCATCTGGTTCAGATCACAATAAACCCTAAAGGTTCAAGATCCAACCGTTCATATCTTGATGCTCTTGATCTCACCGATCTAGCATCAATTCTCTCGATCGAAGCTTACCGATCTCAAGCCCTAATCAATCAAACATGACCAGACCAGATCTCACTTACAATCAGAGATTAAATCCCTTTAAACTGAACCAGAACAATTCAGTCCACACGATTTGACTTAAGTAAGCCATATCATCAAATTGTGCGACCCTAAGGGTTTCCTTTAAATGTCGGTAATGATAACTTACGTTATCACGATCAGTGAGGGGTATCTAGCAAAACATCACTGTCTCCCGATATAAAGGAAAGAGTCTTCCAAGACTACACCCAAACCACAGCACAAGTGTGAACCCAACTCACTAGGCATATGTGTTTCCTTTGCCACTGGACGTTCTTATTGGACAAGCATGTCAAGCCTGTAATTCCAATATGATGAGAATGATTAGATCAGATGATCATAGTCATCTGGGTATGGCCATACACTTTCTCAATCATCTCATCCAGGGGGCCCCTATAGAACATCACACACCAATCAAGGAGACGGCAATCCTATATCTATCACTAGTGCCCTAACATGACTCATGCTCATTATCCAAGATAATCTATAACCATTATGTTTCAAATGATATCGAACTACCTCAAAACAATGCCAATCATCATTTAGGAACACAAGTGATCTCAAGTCAGAGGAAATATGCCACTTGTTTGCATATAAGGATTATTCACATTATGACAAGCAATTGAATATCCTAAGTAGGGTCTGTCCAGTACATCCAATGTACCCATGAGTCTACATCTTATTCCATGCTCGAAGCATCCTATAAGATTAGAACACATATTAGTCTTAATCATATCAAGGCTGTCTCATGTTCACCAAGATATCTCGACTAAGGACAAAACTGCATGTCAGCCAAGCTGAACAGCATTGAGACATTATTCAGAAGTATACATATTACAGCAGATGATGTAACAACATGAATAACAACCATTTCCTTTATAAACGTAGAGTTTAAACATGATACTGAAATAATCCCAAGGCTTCAAACATTAGCCTTAAGGGCATACCCCAACAATCTCCCACTTGCACTTAATCTAATGGTTGAGAAATCTCAAACCCATATTATTACAGTGCTTCTCATGCTTCTGCTGCGCCAGAGGCTTAGTAAGCGGGTCAGCTAGATTGTCATCTGTATGAACCTTGCAGATTTTAATCTCGCCACGATTAATGATCTCCCAGATCAAGTGAAACCTTCTCTGTATGTGCTTGGACTTCTGGTGTGACCGTGGTTCCTTTGCTTGAGCTATAGCTCCAGTGTTATCACAGAAGATAACCAATGGATCTGCACTCGAAGGAACAACACCAAGTTCCTGAACGAACTTACGAATCCATACTGCCTCCTTGGATGCTTCCGAGGCTGCAACATACTCGGCTTCTGTTGTGGAATCAGCAACAATTGACTGTTTGAAACTTTTCCACACCACTGCTCCTCCATTCAAGCTAAAAACATAGCCTGATTGCGATCGGAAATCATCCTGGTCAGATTGGAACGAAGCGTCAGTATATCCTTCAATACTGAGTTCTTCCTGACCTCCATAAATCAAGAACATATCTTTGGTCCTCCGAAGATATTTCAAAATATTCTTGACTGCAATCCAGTGTGCCTTACCTGGATTACTTTGGAATCGACTGGTTACGCTTAACCCGTAAGCGACGTCTGGGCGAGTACACAACATCGCATACATAATGGACCCAATAGCCGAAGCATAAGGCGTATTGTCCATTTCATCTTTCTCAGTCTGTGTTTGTGGACACTAACTCTTTGAAAGATTCAGACCATGTCTGACTAGAAGATATCCTCTTTTAGAATTCTCTAAATGAAATCTCTCCAGGACTTTATCGATGTAAGTACTCTGGCACAGCCCGAGAAGCCTCTTAGATCTATCTCTGTAGATCTTCACACCGAATACATAGGCTGCTTCTCCTAAATCTTTCATCTGGAAACATTTTCTTAACCATGCTTTGACAGCATGCAGTTCAGGAATATCGTTTCCAATAATCAAGATATCATCGACGTAGAGGACTAGGAAAGTAATCACGCTCCCACTAAACCTCTTATATACACACGGGTCATCTTCATTCTTAATGAAACCAAACTTACAGATTGATTCATCAAAACGAATATTCCAGCTTCGCGATGCTTGTTTAAGTCCATAAATGGACTTCTTTAATTTGCATATTTTATGACGATCTGATGGATTAGTGAAACCTTTAGGTTGTGTCATATACACATCCTGTTCTAGAGTTCCATTAAGGAAAGCGGTCTTCACATCCATTTGCCAGATCTCATAATCATAATATGCAGCTATCGCGAGAATAATCCGAATAGACTTGAACATGGCTACAGGAGAGAAAGTTTCATCATAATCTATCCCGTAGATTTGTTTGAAACCTTTCGCAACTAGCCTGCCTTTATAGGTAACCACGTTACCATCCATGTCAATCTTCTTCTTGAAGATCCACTTACAGCCTATAGGGATTACTCCCGGAGGCGGATCAACCAAATCCCAGACTTGGTTATCAGACATGGAGTCCATCTCGGCGCGCATAGCTTCAAGCCATCTCGCTGAGTCCGGTCCACTGACCGCATCCGCATAAGTGAGGGGTTCATCATCAATGATGTAGACTCCGTCATAGCGCTCAGGCTGTAAGATCCAAGGATCTTAAGTCCTGGTAAGCATTATTTTTGATTTAAATAAAATTATTGACTGTGGTATTTTTCTTTGTATTGGTTGTTAATTTATTTGGTTGTTAATTTATTGTAAATTAATTAGATATTAATGGTGGTTAATTTATTCGATTATTGGTTGCTAATTTATGATAAATTAATTAGACCTTATTGGTTAATTAATTATACTTTATTGGATATTAATTAAATCCTTATTGGATTTGCGTTTAAGTGAATTCATTAAATGGATGTTAGTTTAAATTCTTATTGGATTTTCACTTAAACCATGGGTTATTGGGTTTGCACTAATTGGGTTTTTAAAATTCGAATTTATTAGTTAAATGGGTTAAACCCTATTGGAATTAGTTGGTTAACGGGTTAAAGAATTAAAAACCAAAAAATTCAAATTGATATTTCGGTTAGGGTAGAGTTTTGGCGAAATTTTGGCTTGAAGGAAAAATTTTGGGTGGCGGCTTGAAGAGATTGGCGACGGCTTGGAGACTTGGAGGCGAAAATTTTTCTTCCTCTTCCTTTTCTCCCTTTGGCCGGCGTCTTGGTGTTTGGAGGCATTCCTTGGTGTTTGGTGGCGTCTTTCAAGGCTTTAGACGAATTTTTGGAAAGGTTTTTCATATTGGTGATCACGGTTAAGAGGTGAGTGGGGTGTCTAATCGATTTCTATCTATTTGTTTGTGTTAAATGATGTGTTAGATGATACATTTGCTTGTTGGAAACCTTACCATGCTAAAACCGAAATTCAAGACTTCACTATGATGAAAACCGAATTTTGTAAAGGTGATTATGTGATGAAAACCGAATTTTGTAAAGGTGATTATATCATGAAAACTGAATTTTGTAAAGGTGATTATATGATGAAAACCGAATTTAAGGTATTAGATGTTTCTTCATGTGAAAAACCGAAAAGTTACAAGGATGTATATATCATGAAAAACCGAAATTTAGGAAATTCTTGTTAACTAGGGTTGCACTTTTGAAATAGATAATATGCTTGAAATCGTGGGCTATAGGTGTTGTAATTTTAATCCTATGTAATGTATTCTTAAATGGTTAACTAGGGTTTAAATTTATATATATATGTTGTATTTTAATCTTATGTTATATTTTTGAATGCCCTGATAATTGCCAGTAATGCTAATAATTTTATGGTCATGTATTTTTATTGAAGAAATTTGGGTGATAACATAGAAAGGTTAGACTGAACTGATCAGCATGAAACCTAAGGACTACATTACATTATGTGATTTTGAATATTATGTGATTATGTGATTTTGAATATTATGTGGTCATGTGATTTTGAATAGTATGTGGTTTTGTGATCATGGAATGGTTAGGACTGCGGCTAGGTGTAACTGTGTACTCAAGGGGATAGTATGTGTGATAAGTTAAGGGTTTGAGATTTCAGCCCTGTATTGTGATATGTGAGGGGGTTGATGTTCAGCCTACCTGTTATGATTATTGTGATGGGGGTTGATGTTCAGCCTGCCCGATATGATTATTGTGATGACTATCCTAGAGTCTAGTTGACACTTAGAAGTCCACCGTTGTGAAATAAGATATAAGATGTGTCTGTTGTCCAGTAGGAACCTTTTGGGAGAACGGGTTTTGACGCAAAGTGCCATGTCTTGGTCGGACAGGGGCCACCTCTTGATGTCATCACTCTTCTTTTTGTGATATGGGGTGTCGTAGAGCAAAGTGCCACGTCGTGACCCGGCGGGGGCCACCTCTTGAATCTACACACAATCCATCGATGTGTTATGGGGTGTTTTAGAGCAAAGTGCCACGTCGTGACCTGGCGGGGGCCACCTCTTGATTCTACTCACTGTCCATGTTTATATGTTGCATGAAATTTTGCAGTCTCCCAGTGCTTAGGCCAAAGCCGGGTTAGACCATAATGGTCACTACTGAATATGCTGGACAACTAGGTTAATTAAGTGTTGGTGTGTACATCTGAGTTGGTTTAGAGTATAACTCTAGAACCTGAGTTTGTTATATGTTGGTGTTTACATATGACTGTTTATATGACTTCTGTTTTCTTTATGTTGTTATATGTTGACATAATGTTCCTGTCAAAGATTTTTAAAATAATCTGTCTATATTTTTGAGTGTATGTTATGGATGGTCGATTTAGACTATCCACTCACTGGGCTGTGTAGCTCACCCCTCACTATTTTCAGGCATAGAGCAGGGGCGCATGTCTTGAGTTAGCATTGGCATGGATATCGCTAGTTTGCTGTTTAAGAACTTTCGTGCTTAATTATTTGGGGCCGGTTGTGGCCGAACTATATGAATGATATGAGCTATGTGAACCATGTGAACCATGTGAACTATGTGAACTTGTGATGTCAGATTGTGGCTGTTAAATGAGTTTGATTTTTGTGTCACCGCGGGCTTCAGCCTGGTTTCGGTGTTTGGTATGAGTTTATAAAAAATTGATTTTGTGATTTTGTTTTGAAATTCGGTTTGTGGTGTATTCTTTGTAATCGGTTTTGATATACCTGTAACTTGCATATGTCTAGTGCAAGTATTGCCTGGTGGCAGGTACCTTTATGGATTTTATGGATTTGATACGGATTTGATATAACTGTTGCCTTGCATATGTCTAGTGCAAGGATTGCGTGGTGGCAGGTACCATTATGAAATTGTGTTTTTGTGGAGATTTATATGTATGGATTTTCGAAATTTTCAGATCGGGTTTCCTGAACGGGGTTTTACCTAGCATATGTATCGATCTTGTATGATAACATCCTGTTTCTTTCATGATATGTGTTGCTTGTTTGGGGTTAAGATAACGGGATGTTACACAGGCTGTCGACGGATCGTTCCCGATCTTCGCGGTTCCCGTGATATCTGAGCCTTAGGTTGTTCAATAACCTGATCTCCTGGCTCAGGCTCATCCAACTGTGCTTGACTACTTTGTCCTGCATCTGGATTCTCATCCAGCATTATTTCTCTCCCACTCGCCTCTTGCAGAAGAAATTCCTTCTCAAGAAAAATAGCCGTCCGAGCAACAAATACCTTGTTCTCCTCAGGATTGTAGAAATAATAACCCTTAGTTTCTTTAGGGTAACCGACAAAGATACATTTATCAGATCTGCTCTCTAGTTTCCCAGAGGCGAGCTTTTTGACATAAGCCTCACAACCCCAGATTTTAATAAATGTCAAGCTTGGCTGTTTCCTATACCATAACTCATATGGAGTCTTAGAAACGGCCTTGGATGGCACTCGGTTTAGTACCTTTGCAGCTGTTTCCAGTGCAAATCCCCAAAAGGAGTAAGGTAGAGTATGTTGGGGTATGCCCTTAAGGCTAATGTTTGAGGCCTTGGGATTGTATAAGTATCATGTAATAAACTCTTAAGTTTATAATAAGGCATGGTTGTTATTCAGGTTGTTACCTTGTCTGCTGTAATAAGTGTACTTCTGAATAATGTCTCAAAGCTGTTCAGCTAGGCTGACAGGCTATATGTCCTTAGTCGAGATATCTTGGTGAACATGAGACAGCCTTGATATGATGGAGACTAATATGAGTGCTAATCTTATAGGATGCTTCGAGCATGGAATAAGATGTAGACTCATGGGTACATTGGATGTACTGGACAGACCCTACTGGGATATTGCATTGCTTGTCACAATGTGAATGATCCCTGTAAGCAGCAAGTGGCACATGTCCTTTGACTTGAGATCACTTGTGTTTCTAAATGATGATTGTCATTGTTTTGAGGTAGTTCAATATCATTTGAAATATAATGATTATAGACTATCTTGGATGGTGAGCTTGAATCAGGTTAGGGCACTAGTGATAGATAAAGGATTGCCGTCTCCTTGTTTAAGGAGTGTGGTGTTCTAAGGGCCCCCCTATATGAGATGATTGAGATAGTGTATGGCCATACCCAGATGACTATGTGCATCTGATCTAATCATGCTCATCGTATTGGAGTTACAAGCTTGACCCGCTTGTCCAATAAGAACATCCAGTGGCAAAGGACACATGTATGCCTTGTGAATTGAGTCACACTTGTGCTATGGTTTGGGAGTAGTCTTGGAAGACTCTTTCCTTTATATCGGGAGACAGTGATGTGTTGCTAGATACCCCTCACTGATCGTGATAACGTAAGTTATCGTTACCGACATTTAGAGGAAACCCTCAGGGTCGCACAATTTGGTGATATGGCTTACTTGAGTCAGATCGTATGGACTGGATTCTTTGAGTTCAGATTAAAGGGATTTAATCTCTGATTGTAAGTGAGATCTGGTCTGATCATGTTTGATTGATTAGGACTTGAGATCGGTAAGCTTCGATCGAGAGAGGTGATGCTAGACCGGAGAGATCAAGGGCATCAGATGATGAATGGTTAGATCATGAGCCTTGGGGGTTCAATTTGGTCTAGACCAAGTGGCTAGAGCTATTTCGGTTTGGTTTGTTGAACCAAAGCCAATTTGACATTTTGGCTTGAACCGGTTCACAATGGTGAACGCATGGTTCAATCCTAAAATGCGTTTGGGTTGAGTTGAGCGCATGGACTTGATGAGCTTCCATTTATGGAAAGTCATCAAGGGCCGGTTTCACTCACTTCAATGCCAAAAACGCATATGCGTTTGCGCTCTTCTCTTCAACGCATTCGACTTTGGTTGGGTGGTGATTGACGAAGAGAAGGAGAGGTTGAGCAAGAGGAGCTCTCGGCCAAGAGGTTCATCATCCCCTTCCATTCGACACTTGAAGGCTTGGGTGTCTTGCTAGCACAAGAGACCGCAAGGAGTAAGCATCTTCACCTTGTGTGTGAACTTGTGGAGGAGATCTACTTTGTTCTCTTTATCCAAGCCGACTTCCAAGCATATGGCGTTGGTATGATTTTTATCTCAATCTATTCAATCGATTTTAGTTGAACATATGGCATGCAAATGATCTTGCGACCCTTGCTTCCGCTTGCATATTTTACATTAGCGCCATGCTTAGGGTTTTGCCCCCTTATGATTAGGGGTTCCTACAATTGGTATCAGAGCTTGGCTCTATGCATGCTATTATGTTTGCTGATGTGATCCTCATGTTGCGCTTACTTTTACTTGAGGCATGCTTTGCTTACATGAAGTTGCGCTTGTATCATGCTTTGCTTACATGAAGTTGCGCTTGTATCATGCTTTGCTTACATGAAGTTGCGCTTGTATCATGCTTTGCTTACATGAAGTTGCGCTTGTATCATGCTTTGCTTATATGAAGTATGCGCTCCCCCTTGAAGGGGACCCCCTAAAGTTTGCGCTCCCCTTGAAGGGGACCCCCTTAGATCTAAGGGTTATATGCAAGCATGTTGTTTGTTTGTATGATTGCGCATGTTCTAAGGTTTTTCTAAAACTTACATCTTGCGCGCTTGATTAGATCTAAGGTGCCACTACATTAAACCCTTAGATGGGTTGATGAGGTTGAAGTCACCACTAGGTTAGATCCAAGTCTGATCAGACCATCTGACAGCTCAGATGGGTTAACCTGATAGCACCTATGCGCAAGCACAAGGTGGCTATAGGTTGACTGCATCTAGGGCGTGTAGCGAGGTCTGGTTGAGACACTACTGAACACACTTGAGTTAGGCCCGGGGTCACACCCGCTTGCCAAAACTCATGGGGGTAGTTCAGCCCTTGGCGCATGCATGGTTGACCATTAGGTCAACTCGGGTCAGTTAGGACTCGGTGCATGCAAGGGCAAAGGATCTAACTAGATGGATGAGTGGATCCCCATCAATGGACCATTGTAAGGTTGTAGGGCTCATAAGGAAATTAAAATTGATGCCATGGGGTTTTCAAAACTTTTAATTTCAAGATGATTGGATCACATGTTGATTGAACCATATGCTTGTTTATTTAGTCTTATGTGGGTTGCCCAATTGTGTGCTGTGCTGGGGCCTGCGTGCCTGGACTTAAAAATTGTAAATTAATTTGTGATATGCGAATCACATTGTACTTAATTTATAATATGTTGTTGACCTGCGAGTCAACCTTGTCTAGATAGATCAAATGTACTTTGATTAGACAAGAACAAAGGCACACATCCAAGAGGGGCATTCACCTGGTGGTGCACCTGAGGTGCTCTTGGCGCTAGGGCACTGGGTTGGACCAGATGAGATGCAATGAAGCTCAAGTGAAGACTTAAGTTATATTAAGGTCTTACTAGGGTTCATGGGCTTTTACCACATAAGATCATGCTTTCTACTTATTGCTAATAATTAGAATTGCATATTTATGTTTATCTTCTGCTATAGCCATAGGACATGCCTGATAGTAAGAAGATAAAAGACCGTTAAAATCCAACGCTAACATATCAAGCTCGTAAGCCTTCTGACGCGAAACCTCACCTTTCTGACTATCGTTGGAGCCGTGTTGAACCCACTCAGTGGGCACGTCCATCTATCTTCAGACGGTGCTGGATTTCACCTGCGTGTTACAGAGTTGGGATTTATCCCCTCTCGTTGCTCAGCATAGCACGTGGTGGTCCAGGGAGTAGGTCAGGTCAGCTTGACCATGTAGACTACATATGTGGCGCATATGGTAGCACATGGAGGCAGCCATCTCTGGGATCAGAGACTGTGTTGCACCAACTCAGTTGGCACAGTCTGCTGGATTGCCAAGATGAAGGGGAATCGCACGGGTTGGCGATTGGCTGGGACAGCCTACCAGAAACTAGTGCTTGTCATCTCTGTGCATCTTATCTCGCCTGAGCGGGACGCGGAGACCAAGTATGAAATCTGGATCCCATCTCACTAAAAGAGTGTTTACTCTTTCGGACTGTTTACTGGATTTTTCAGTCAGACAAAATAGTGAGAAAAGAATCTTTCTTAAGTCCTGGATTGATTCTGAAACATTGATACTGACCTTGCTGTTCTTGCTTGTTGTAGATTCCTGCAGCAACGAACACCATGAGCTTCAATGTGCGATCCCTACTGGAAAGGGAGAAGTTTGCTGGGCCGAACTTCTCTGACTGGTTCGGACACCTTAAGATTGTTCTTAAGGCAGAGAGGAAACTGTATGTCCTCGAGACGGCGATACCGCCGCAGCCCGCTCCGAACGCCGCAAGGGCGGTTCGGGAAGCCTACGAAAAGCACGTCAATGATAGCATTGATGTCGCTTGCCTGATGCTAGCGTCTATGACGCCACCGCTGCAGCGTCAGCATGAGGATATGTCGGCTATAGAAATTATAGCGAACCTCAAGATGCTATATGCTGCACAGGCGAGGACTGAGCGCTATAATCTGACGAAGCTCTTCTTTCAGAGCAAACTGGCTGAGGGAGCCCAGTGGGAGCTCACGTGCTCAAGATGATTGGGCACAAGGAGGCTCTAGAGAAACTGGGGCATACCGTCAACCAGGAGCTTGCTGTGGACATTATTCTGCAGTCTCTTCCGCCCTCTTTCGATGCGTTCATTATTAACTTTAATATGAACAAGATCGATTGTACGCCGGCAGAGCTGCTGAATATGCTCTTGACCACTGAGGAAACTCTGAAGGGTAAGCCTTCAACCTCTGTCTTGATGGTTCCTTCTAGGAACAAGAAGAAGGGGAAGAAGGGCAAGGCCCCTATCAAGAATTACAGCAAGGCCCTGAAACAGAAGGTGAAGCGGTTGAAGGACAACAGGTGTTTCCACTGTGGCCAGCTGGGTCACTGGAAAAAGGACTGTAAAGCGCTCCAAGGAGATAAGAGGGGAAGCATCGCTTCTGGCTCAGGTATATATGTGACTGAGGTCATGTTATCTTCTTCTACTATATCATGGGTGTTGGACACTGCATGTGGAGTTCACATTTGTTCAAATGTGCAGGAACTCAAGAGAAGAAGGCAGGTGGGACAGCATGAGGTAGACCTACGAGTTGGAAACGGGGCACGGGTTGCTGCTGTTGCTGTAGGAGACTATTTCATTTCTTTACCATCTGGCGTTGTATTAGAATTAAACAATTGTTATTTTGTACCGAGTATTACCAAGAATATTATCTCTATTCCTGCTCTTGTCAGGAAAGGATTTGCCTTTGAATGCAATATTTCAAAGTGTGTTTTATCTCATGATAATATTGTGTATGCAACTGGTTCAATTAACAATGGGTTATACATGTTGGACATGGAAAATTCTATACAAAACATTGATAATAAGAAAGCCAAGTATGCTGATGACAGCACCTTGTTATGGCATAGTCGTTTAGGCCATATAAACGAGAAGCGCATTAAGCGGTTGCATGAACATGGACTGCTGGGATCATTCTCCTATGAGGAGATTGATACATGCAAAGCTTGTTTGATGGGTAAAATGACGAAGTCTCCTTTTCCTCACAAAGGTTAAAGGGCTTCGGGTTTACTTGACCTTATACACAGTGATGTGTGTGGGCCTTTTAGTAAACATGCCAGAGGTGGCTATCAGTACTTCATTACCTTTACTGATGATTTCAGTAGGTATGGGTATGTCTATTTAATGAGACATAAAAGTGAATCTTTTGACAAATTCAAAGAGTTCAAAAATGAAGTACAAAATCAGCTAGGCCGAAATATCAAGGCACTTCGTTCTGATCGAGGTGGTGAATACCTGAGTCATGGATTTACTGACTATCTGAAGGAGTGTGGGATTATCTCACAGCTCACTCCGCCAGGAACACCGCAATGGAATGGTGTGTCCGAGAGGAGAAATAGAACGTTACTAGACATGGTTCGTTCTATGATGAGTCAGGCCACTCTTCCATATTCCTTTTGGGGTTTTGCACTGGAAACAGCTGCAAAGGTACTAAACCGAGTGCCATCCAAGGCAGTTTTAAAGACGCCATATGAGTTATGGTATGGAAAACAGCCTAGCTTGACATTTATCAGGATCTGGGGTTGCGAGGCTTATGTCAAAAAGCTCGCCTCTGGGAAACTGGAGAGCAGATCTGAGAAATGTATCTTTGTCGGTTACCCTAAGGAAACTAAGGGTTATTATTTCTACGATCCCAAAGAGAACAAGGTTTTTGTTGCTCGGACGGCCATATTTCTTGAGAAGGAGTTTCTTCTGCAAGAGGCCAGTGGGAGAGAAATAAAGCTGGATGAGAATTCAGAGGAAGGACAAAGTAGTCAAGCAGAGTTGGATGTGCCTGAGCTGGTAGATCAGGTTACTGAACAACCTGAGGCTCAGATATCACGGGAACCGCGAAGATCGGGTAGGATCCGTCGACAGCCTGAGCGCTATGACGGAGTCTACATCATTGATAATGATGAACCCCTAACTTATGCGGATGCGGTCAGTGGACCGGAATCAGCTAGATGGCTTGAAGCTATGCGAGCCGAGATGGACTCCATGTCAGATAACCAAGTCTGGGATTTGGTTGATCCGCCTCCGGGAGTAATCCCTATAGGCTGTAAATGGATCTTCAAGAAGAAGATTGACATGGACGGTAACGTGGTTACCTATAAAGGCAGGCTAGTTGCGAAAGGTTTCAAACAAATCTACGGGATAGATTATGATGAAACTTTCTCTCCTGTAGCCATGTTTAAGTCTATTCGGATTCTTTTCGCGATAGCAGCATATTACGACTATGAGATCTGGCAAATGGATGTGAAGACAGCTTTCCTTAATGGAAATCTGGATGAGGATGTGTATATGACACAACCGGAAGGTTTCACTAATCCAGCAGATCGTCATAAAATATGCAAGTTAAAGAAGTCCATTTATGGACTTAAACAAGCATCAAGAAGCTGGAATATTCGTTTTGATGAATCAATCTCTGAGTTTGGTTTCATCAAGAACGAAGATGACCCGTGTGTATATAAGAGGTTTAGTGGGAGCGTGATTACATTCCTAATCCTCTACGTCGATGATATCTTGATCATTGGAAATGATATTCCTGAACTGCATGCTGTTAAGGCATGGTTAGGAAAATGTTTCCAGATGAAAGATCTAGGAGAAGCAGCCTATGTATTAGGTGTCAAGATCTACCGGGATAGATCTAAGAGGCTTCTCGGGCTGTGCCAGAGTACTTACATCGATAAAGTCCTGGAGAGATTCCATTTAGAGAATTCTAAACGTGGATATCTTCCAGTCAGACATGGTCTGAATCTTTCAAAGAGTCAGTGTCCACAAACACAGACTGAGAAAGATGAAATGGACAATACGCCTTATGCTTCGGCTATTGGGTCTATTATGTATGCGATGTTGTGTACTCGCCCAGACGTCGCTTACGGGTTAAGCGTGACCAGTCGATTCCAAAGTAATCCAGGATTGGCGCACTGGATTGCAGTCAAGAACATCTTAAAATATCTGCGGAGGACCAAAGATATGTTCTTGATATATGGTGGTCAGGAAGAACTCAGTATAGAGGGATATACTGACGCTTCGTTCCAGTCGGACCAGGATGATTTCCGATCGCAATCAGGCTATGTTTTTAGCTTGAATGGTGGAGCAGTGGTGTGGAAGAGCTTCAAACAGTCAACTGTTGCTGATTCCACAACAGAAGCCGAGTATGTTGCAGCCTCGGAAGCATCCAAGGAGGCAGTGTGGATTCGTAAGTTCGTGAGAGAACTTGGTGTCGTTCCTTCGAGTGCAGATCCTTTGGTTATCTTCTGTGATAACACTGGTGCTATAGCACAAGCAAAGGAACCACGGTCGCACCAGAAGTCCAAGCACATACAGAGACGGTTTCACTTGATCCGGGAGATCATTGATCGAGGCGAGATCAAGATTTGCAAGGTTCATACAGATGACAATCTGGCAGACCCGCTTACCAAGCCTCTGGCGCAGCAGAAGCATGAGAAGCACTGTAATAATATGGGTTTGAGATTTCTCAACCATTAGATTAAGTGCAAGTGGGAGATTGTTGGGGTATGCCCTTAAGGCTAATGTTTGAGGCCTTGGGATTGTATAAGTATCATGTAATAAACTCTTAAGTTTATAATAAGGCATGGTTGTTATTCAGGTTGTTACCTTGTCTGCTGTAATAAGTGTACTTCTGAATAATGTCTCAAAGCTGTTCAGCTAGGCTGACAGGCTATATGTCCTTAGTCGAGATATCTTGGTGAACATGAGACAGCCTTGATATGATGGAGACTAATATGAGTGCTAATCTTATAGGATGCTTCGAGCATGGAATAAGATGTAGACTCATGGGTACATTGGATGTACTGGACAGACCCTACTGGGATATTGCATTGCTTGTCACAATGTGAATGATCCCTGTAAGCAGCAAGTGGCACATGTCCTTTGACTTGAGATCACTTGTGTTTCTAAATGATGATTGTCATTGTTTTGAGGTAGTTCAATATCATTTGAAATATAATGATTATAGACTATCTTGGATGGTGAGCTTGAATCAGGTTAGGGCACTAGTGATAGATAAAGGATTGCCGTCTCCTTGTTTAAGGAGTGTGGTGTTCTAAGGGCCCCCCTATATGAGATGATTGAGATAGTGTATGGCCATACCCAGATGACTATGTGCATCTGATCTAATCATGCTCATCGTATTGGAGTTACAAGCTTGACCCGCTTGTCCAATAAGAACATCCAGTGGCAAAGGACACATGTATGCCTTGTGAATTGAGTCACACTTGTGCTATGGTTTGGGAGTAGTCTTGGAAGACTCTTTCCTTTATATCGGGAGACAGTGATGTGTTGCTAGATACCCCTCACTGATCGTGATAACGTAAGTTATCGTTACCGACATTTAGAGGAAACCCTCAGGGTCGCACAATTTGGTGATATGGCTTACTTGAGTCAGATCGTATGGACTGGATTCTTTGAGTTCAGATTAAAGGGATTTAATCTCTGATTGTAAGTGAGATCTGGTCTGATCATGTTTGATTGATTAGGACTTGAGATCGGTAAGCTTCGATCGAGAGAGGTGATGCTAGATCGGAGAGATCAAGGGCATCAGATGATGAATGGTTAGATCATGAGCCTTGGGGGTTCAATTTGGTCTAGACCAAGTGGCTAGAGCTATTTCGGTTTGGTTTGTTGAACCAAAGCCGATTTGACATTTTGGCTTGAACCGGTTCACAATGGTGAACGCATGGTTCAATCCTAAAATGCGTTTGGGTTGAGTTGAGCGCATGGACTTGATGAGCTTCCATTTATGGAAAGTCATCAAGGGCCGGTTTCACTCACTTCAATGCCAAAAACGCATATGCGTTTGCGCTCTTCTCTTCAACGCATTCGACTTTGGTTGGGTGGTGATTGACGAAGAGAAGGAGAGGTTGAGCAAGAGGAGCTCTCGGCCAAGAGGTTCATCATCCCCTTCCATTCGACACTTGAAGGCTTGGGTGTCTTGCTAGCACAAGAGACCGCAAGGAGTAAGCATCTTCACCTTGTGTGTGAACTTGTGGAGGAGATCTACTTTGTTCTCTTTATCCAAGCCGACTTCCAAGCATATGGCGTTGGTATGATTTTTATCTCAATCTATTCAATCGATTTTAGTTGAACATATGGCATGCAAATGATCTTGCGACCCTTGCTTCCGCTTGCATATTTTACATTAGCGCCATGCTTAGGGTTTTGCCCCCTTATGATTAGGGGTTCCTACAGAGTAGCCTGACTCATCATTGAACGAACCATATCAAGTAAGGTTCTATTTCTCCTCTCGGACACACCATTCCATTGCGGTGTTCCTGGCGGAGTGAGCTGTGAGATAATCCCACACTCCTTCAGATAGTCAGTAAACTCTCGACTCAAGTATTCACCACCTCGATCTGAACGAAGTGCCTTGATTTTTCGGCCTAGCTGATTTTGTACTTCATTTTTGAACTCTTTGAACTTGTCAAAAGATTCACTCTTATGTCTCATTAAATAGACATAACCATACCTACTGAAATCATCAGTAAAGGTAATGAAGTATGAATAGCCACCTCTGGCATGTTTACTAAATGGCCCACACACATCGCTGTGAATGAGGTCTAGTAAACCTGAAGCCCTTTGACCTTTATTAGAAAAAGGAGACTTCGTCATTTTACCCATTAAACAAGCTTGGCATGTATCAAGCTCCTCATAGGAGAATGATCCCAGCAGTCCATGGTCATGCAACCGCTTAATGCGTTTCTTGTTAATATGGCCTAAACGACTATGCCATAGCAAGGTGCTGTCATCAGCATACTTGGCTTTCTTATTATCAATTTGTTGTACAGAACATTCCATGTCCAACATGAATAACCCATTGTTAATTGAGCCAGTAGCATAAATAATATTATCAAGAGAAATATAACACTTTGAAAATTTGCATTCAAAGGAAAACCCTTTCCTGACAAGAGCAGGAATAGAGATAATATTCTTAGTTATGCTTGGTACAAAATAACAATTGTCCAGTTCTAATACAAGACCAGATGGTAAAGAGATGTGATATTCTCCTACAGCAGCAGCAGCAACCCGTGCCCCGTTTCCAACTCGTAGGTCCACCTCATGCTGTCCCACCTGTCTTCTTCTCTTGAGTTCCTGTACATTTGAACAAATGTGAACTTCACATGCAATGTCCAACACCCATGAAATAGAAGAAGAAGATACCATGACTTCAGTCACATAAATACCTGAGCTAGAAGCGAAAGGCTTACTTCCCTTCTTATCTCCTTGGAGCGCTTTACAGTCCTTTTTCCAGTGACCCAACTGGCCACAATGGAAACATCTGTATTCCTTCGACCACTTTATCTTTTGCTTTAGAGCCTTGTTGTAGCTCTTGATAGGGGCTTTGCCCTTCTTCCCCTTCTTCTTGTTCCTAGAAGGAACGATTAGGACAGAGGATGAAGGCGTTCCCTTCTCACGAGACTGAGTCTGCTCTGTAGTCAATAGCATGTTCAGCAACTCTGCCGGCGTACAGTCGATCTTGTTCATATTAAAATTAATAATGAATGGATCGAAAGAGGCCGGGAGAGACTGCAGAATAATGTCTACAACAAGCTCCTGATTGATGGTGTGTCCCAGTTTCTCTAGAGCCTCCTTGTACCCAATCATCTTGAGTATGTGAGCTCCCACTGGACTCCCTTCAGCCAGTTTGCTCTGAAAGAAAAGTTTTGTCAAATTATAGCGTTCAGTCCTCGCCTGTGCAGCATACAGCAGCTTGAGGTTCGCTATAATATCTATAGCCGATAGATCCTCATGCTGACGCTGCAGCTCTGGTGTCATAGACGCAAGCATCAGGCAAGCGACATCAATGCTATCATTGACATGCTTTTCATAAGCTTCCCGAACCGCCCTTGCGGCGTTCGGAGCGGGTTGAGGCGGTATAGCCGTCTCAAGGACATACAGCTTCCTCTCAACCTTAAGAACAATCTTAAGGTGTCCGTACCAGGCTGAGAAGTTCGGCCCAGCAAACTTCTCCCTTTCCAGTAGGGATCGCACATTGAAATTTGTGGTGTTCGTTGCTGCAGTAATCTACAACAATGCAAGAATAGCAAGGTTAGTATCAATGTTAGAATCAATCCAGGACTTAAGGAAGATTCTTTTCTCACTATTTTATCTGGCTGAAAAATCCAGCAAAACAGCCTGAAAGAGTAAAACTCTTTTAGTGAGATGGGATCCAGATTTCATACTTGGTCTCCGCGCCCCGCTCAGGCGAGATAAGATGCACAGAGAGTACAAGCACTAATCTCTGGTAGGCAATCCCTGCCAATCGCCAACCCGTGCGATTCCCCTCAGTCTCAGATCCCACAGATGGCTGCCTCCATATGGCTACCATATGCTCAATATGTTGCCTACATGGTCAAGCTTACCCGACCTACTCCCTGGACCACCACGTGCTATGCTGAGCAACGAGAAGCGATAAATCCCTTCTCTGTAGCACGCAGGTGTAATCGCACATCGTCTGAAGATAGATGGGCGTGCCCACTGAGTGGGTACAACACGGCCCCAACAATAGTCAGAACAGTGAGGTTTCGCGTCAGAAGGCTTACGAGCTTGATATTTAGCGTTGGATTTTAACGGTCTTTTTATCTTCTCAACTATCATGCAAATCCTATGGTGATAGCAGAAGATTAAATCATGCAATTCTTAACAATAAATCAAAGCATGATGATCTTATGTGGTAAAAGCCCATTAAGCCTAGGTAAGACCTTAATTTAACTTAAGTCTTCACTTGAGCTCTTCATGGGTCTTTTGCATCTCATCTGGCCCAACCCAGGGCCCAAGCGCCCACTGCAGCTTAGGTGCGCCCACCAGGTAATTGCACCTGTCCCAGAGTCGAACCCTGGACCTCCCACCTAGTCCAGCCACTGCTGCAAGCGCCTCTGCCAAGTGTGCTCTGTGCTCTCGTCTGATTAAAATACAATTTAATCTATCTAGACAAGATTGACACGCAGGTCAATTACACTTTATAAATTAAATAAAATGTGATGCGCAGATCACAATAAATAATTTACATTTATTAACCAGGCACACAGGCCCCAGCACAGCACACATTAAAACGGGCAGCCCACATAAGATTAAATAAACAATCATCATGGTATACAATCAACATGTGATCCACCAATAAGAAAATAAAATTTTCGAAAACCCATTGGCATCAATTTTATTTTCCTTATGTGCCCTACTACCTTACAACGGTCCATTAATAGGGATCCACTCATCAGACCTAGTCAGATCCTCTGCCCTGGCATGCACCAAGTCTTAACTGACTTGAGTCGACCCAGTGATCAACAATACATGCCTTGGGCTGAACGACCTGCATGAGTTCTGGCAAGCGGTCGTGACCCCGGGCCTAACTCATGCGCGTTCAATGGTTGTCTCAATCATACATCGCTACAACGCCTGTCCGCAGTCGACCTATAGCCACCTTGTGCTTGCGCACAGGTGCCATCTGGTCAACCCATCTAGGCTGTCAGATAGTCTGATCAGACTGATTGGATCTAGACTCGACTGTGACTTCATCCCTAATAACCCATCTAAGTTTTTAAAGTAGGCGCCTCTTAGATCAAAGGTGAGTTGCGCAAGTAATATAGTTTTGAGAAAAACTAATAAGCGCCAACATACATGCGCCAAAAAGAAAACATGCTCATCAAGTTTTCGCATGAACAACTTAACATGTAATTTTCGCATGTAGTTTAGATCTAAGCATACAAGCGCAAACATGGATCACAAAAACCTCAAGCAATCATAAAAACATGCTAATAACTTGGCTCTGATACCAATTGAAAGTCCCCTACCACGAGGGGGCAAAACCCTAATAGGCGCATGCAGAGGTTTTAACACAGCGGAAAAGGTTTCTAGATCGATGCATGCAGTATGATCAACTTTAAAATTTTGTATACATGAGAATCGATCCTTACCGATCCCATTTCTTGGATGGCATCTAGGAAGTAGAGAGTCAAACGCTTCTCCTCCAAATGGTGCGCACACAAGGTGATCAATGCGCCTACTCCCTTAGTGCTCCTCGTGCTAGCAAGGTTCCAAGGTCTCCTGATCGAATGGAAGGGAAGGAGATGTTTTTCTTTCTTCTTGGCCGAATCCTCTCCAAAGCGTCAAGGCGACACACAATGAGTGAACCTCTAGAGAGAGGGGCGAGAGGCGAGAATAAAACTTCTCATGGCGTGAACGTGAGGCGTGGCCTCATGGCTTCTAAAAAATAGCAAACCACCAACGTTCATGCGACCATGGGTTTACCCGAACGCATTTTGCTCTCCCCTTGAACCATGCGCTCACATGATGAGCTGGTTCAATTTCGGTTTGGTTCAAAGACTAATTAAGCCAAGCATCTGGTTCAGATCACAATAAACCCTAAAGGTTCAAGATCCAACCGTTCATCTCTTGATGCTCTTGATCTCACCGATCTAGCATCAATTCTCTCGATCGAAGCTTACCGATCTCAAGCCCTAATCAATCAAACATGACCAGACTAGATCTCACTTACAATCAGAGATTAAATCCCTTTAAACTGAACCAGAACAATTCAGTCCACACGATTTGACTTAAGTAAGCCATATCATCAAATTGTGCGACCCTAAGGGTTTCCTTTAAATGTCGGTAACGATAACTTACGTTATCACGATCAGTGAGGGGTATCTAGCAACACATCACTGTCTCCCGATATAAAGGAAAGAGTCTTCCAAGACTACACCCAAACCACAGCACAAGTGTGAACCCAACTCACTAGGCATATGTGTTTCCTTTGCCACTGGACGTTCTTATTGGACAAGCATGTCAAGCCTGTAATTCCAATATGATGAGAATGATTAGATCAGATGATCATAGTCATCTGGGTATGGCTATACACTTTCTCAATCATCTCATCCAGGGGGCCCCTATAGAACATCACACTCCAATCAAGGAGACGGCAATCCTATATCTATCACTAGTGCCCTAACATGACTCATGCTCATTATCCAAGATAATCTATAACCATTATGTTTCAAATGATATCGAACTACCTCAAAACAATGCCAATCATCATTTAGAAACACAAGTGATCTCAAGTCAGAGGAAATATGCCACTTGTTTGCATATAAGGATTATTCACATTGTGACAAGCAATTGAATATCCTAAGTAGGGTCTGTCCAGTACATCCAATGTACCCATGAGTCTACATCTTATTCCATGCTCGAAGCATCCTATAAGATTATAACACATATTAGTCTTAATCATATCAAGGCTGTCTCATGTTCACCAAGATATCTCGTCTAAGGACAAAACTGCATGTCAGCCAAGCTGAACAGCATTGAGACATTATTCAGAAGTATACATATTGCAGCAGATGATGTAACAACCTGAATAACAACCATTGCCTTTATAAACGTAGAGTTTAAACATGATACTGAAATAATCCCAAGGCTTCAAACATTAGCCTTAAGGGCATACCCCAACAGATTACTCCCGGAGGCGGATCAACCAAATCCCAGACTTGGTTATCTGACATGGAGTCCATCTCGGTTCGCATAGCTTCAAGCCATCTAGCTGATTCCGGTCCACTGACCGCATCCGCATAAGTGAGGGGTTCATCATCAATGATGTAGACTCCGTCATAGCGCTCAGGCTGTCGACGGATCCTTCCCGATCTACGCGGTTCCCGTGATATCTGAGCCTCTGGTTGTTCAATAACCTGTTCTATTGGCTCAGGCTCATCCAACTGAGTTTGATTACTTTGTCCTTCTTCTGGATTTTCATCCAGCTTTATTTCTCTCCCACTGGCCTCTTGCAGAAGAAATTCCTTCTCAAGAAAAATAGCCGTACGAGCAACAAATACTTTGTTCTCCTTGGGATCGTAGAAATAATAACCCTTAGTTTCCTTAGGGTAACCGACAAAGATACATTTATCAGATCTGCTCTCCAGTTTCCCAGAGGCGAGCTTTTTGACATAAGCCTCGCAACCCCAGATTTTGATAAATGTCAAGCTCGGCTGTTTCCCATACCATAACTCATATGGAGTCTTTGTGTTGGGGTATGCCCTTAAGGCTAATGTTTGAAGCTTTGGGATTGTAACAGTATCATGTATAAACCCTTGTGTTTATAAAGGCAATGGTTGTTATTCAGTTTGTTACATTGTCTGCTGCAATACATGTGCTTCTGAATAATGTCTCAGAGCTGTTCAGCTTGGCTGACATGCTATGTGTCCTTAGTCGAGATATCTTGGTGAACATGAGACAGCCTTGATATGCTTAAGACTAATATGTGTTCTAATCTTATAGGATGCTTCGAGCATGAAATAAGATGTAGACTCATGGGTACATTGGATGTACTGGACAGACCCTACTAGGATATTCAATTGCTTATCACAATGTGAATAATCCTTGATTGCAACAAGTGGCACATTTCCTCTGACTTGAGATCACTTGTGTTTCTAAATGATGATTGTCATTGTTTTGAGGTAGTTCAATATCATTTGAAACATAATGGTTATAGACTATCTTGGATGGTGAGCTTGAGTCATGTTAGGGCACTAGTGATAGATAAAGGATGGCCGTCTCCTTCATTGGAGTGTGATGTTCTAATGGGGCCCCCCTGGATGAGATGATTGAGAAAGTGTATGGCCATACCCAGGTGACTATGTTCATCTGATCTGATCATGCTCATCATATTGGAGCTACAGGCTTGACACGCTTGTCCAATAAGAACATCCAGTGGCAAAGGAATCATGTATGCCTGGTGAAGTGGATTCACACTTGTGCTGTGGTTTGGGTGTAGTCTTGGAAGACTCTTTCTTTTATATCGGGAGACAGTGATGTGTTGCTAGATACCCCTCACTGATCGTGATGACGTAAGTTATCGTTACCGACATTTAAAGGAAACCCTTAGGGTCGCACAATTTGATGATATGGCTTACTTAAGTCAGATCGTGTGGACTGAATTGTTTAGGTTCAGTTTAAAGGGATTTAATCTCTGATTGTGAGTGAGATCTGGTCTGATCATGTTTGATTGATTAGGGCTTGAGATCGGTAAGCTTCGATTGAGAGAATGGATACTAGATCGGTGAGATCAGGAGCATCAAGAGATCAACGGTCAGATCAAGAACCTTAGGGTTTAATGTGATCTGGACTAATGGCTTGGGTTAATTGGTCTTTGAACCAAACCAAAATTGAACCAGCTCATCATGTGAGCGCACGGTTCAAGTTAAGAGAAATATGCGATTGGGAAAAAACCCTTGATCGCATGTTGAGGAGTGGCTTTCTATTTTTAGAAAGCATGATCACATACGTGACCACGCCTCACCTCTTCACGCCTATTGTTGTCGCCCCTCTCTTCTCGTGTTTTTTTTTTGAGGCACTCTCGTGGAAGAGGATTTGACGACAAGGAAGAATCGCCAAGTGTGGATCTCATCTTCTTCATCCCTTCTCACACGACAAGGTCACTTGGAGAACCTTGCTAGCACAAGGAGCGTCCAAGGAGCAAGCCATCGATCATCTTGTGTGTGGCGCTTTGGAGGAGAACCCCATCGTTCTCTCTTCTTCCTAGACACCATCTAAGCGATGGCCATGGTATGAGTCATTACCATTCTATTGCGATTGATTTTAAAGTTGATCATATATCATGCATTCGATCCCTAGAAACCCCTTCCGCTGCATGTAAACCTCCATATGCGCCTATTAGGGTTTCTCTCCCCCTTGTTAGGGGACTTTCAATTGGTATCAGAGCCAAGTTTATATGCATGTTTGTATGATTGCTAGTGATCCATGTTTGCGCAACACCTTAGATCTAACCTTCATGCGAAAACTACATGATGTATGATTTTTATCATTAGCGCATGTATCTAGTTGGCGCATCCATTTAGTTTTTCTCAAAAACTTCTTTACTTGCGCGACTCACCTTAGATCTAAGTGGCGCCTGCTATAAGTCCTTAGACGGGTTAGTAGGGTTGAAGTCATCTCTAGTTCAGATCCAACTAGTCTGATCAGACCATCTGACAGCCTAGATGGGTCGACCAGATGGCACCTATGCGCAAGCATAAGGTGGCTATAGGTCGACTGCATCAAAGGCGTGTAGCGAGGTCTGGTTGAGACAACCAGTGAACACGCATGAGTTAGGCCCGGGGTCACACCCGCTTGCCAAAACTCATGTAGGTTGTTTAGCCCTAGCGCATGCATAGTTGACCACTGGGTCGACTCAAGTCAGTTAGGACTTGGTGCATGCAAGGGCAGTGGATCTGACTAGGTCTGATGAGTGGATCCCTATTAATGGACCGTTGTAAGGTAGTAGGGCACATAAGGAAAATAAAATTGAAGCCAATGGGTTTTTCGAAAATTTTATTTTCATGAATGGATCACATGTTGATTGTAAGCATATGCTTGTTCATTTAATCTTATGTGGGACGCCTAATTAATGTGTGCTGTGCTGGGGCCTGCGTGCCTGGTTAAAATTTGTAAATTAATTTTTATTGTGATCTGTGCATCACATTTTTATTTAATTTATAAACTGTAATTGACCTGCGAGTCAATCTTGTCTAGATAGATTAAATTGTATTTTAATCAGACAAGAGCACAAAGCACACTTGGCAGAGGCGCATGCAGCAGTGGCTTGACCAGACGGGAGGTCTAGGGTTCGACCCTAGGACAGGCGAGAAAAGAATCATTCTTAAGTCCTGAATTGATTCTTTACATTGATATTGACCTTGCTGTTCTTGCATTGTTGTAGATTCCTGCAGCAACGAACACCATGAACTTCAATGTGCGATCCCTACTGGAAAGGGAGAAGTTTGCTGGGCCAAACTTCTCAGACTGGTACGGACACCTTAAGATTGTTCTTAAGGCAGAGAGGAAACTGTATGTCCTCGAGACGGCGATACCGCCTCAACCCGCTCCGAACGCCGCAAGGGCGGTTCGGGAAGCCTATGAAAAGCATGTCAATGATAGCATTGATGTCGCTTGCCTGATGCTAGCGTCTATGATGCCACCGCTGCAGCGTCAGCATGAGGATATGTCTGCTATAGAAATGATAGCAAACCTCAAGATGCTGTATGCTGCACAGGCAAGGACTGAGCGCTACAATTTGACTAAGCTGTTCTTTCAGAGCAAACTGGCTGAAGGGAGTCCAGTGGGAGCTCACGTGCTCAAGATGATTGGGCACAAAGAGGCTCTAGAGAAACTGGGACACACCATCAATCAGGAGCTTGCTGTAGACATTATTCTGCAGTCTCTCCCGCCTTCTTTCGATGCGTTCATTATTAACTTTAATATGAACAAAATCGATTGTACTCCGGCAGAGTTGCTGAATATGCTCTTGACTACAGAGGAGACTCTAAAGGGAAAGCCTTCAACCTCTGTCTTGATGTTTCCTTCAAGGAACAAGAAGAAGGGGAAGAAGGGCAAAGCCCCAGTCAAGAACTACAACAAGGCTCTGAAGCAGAAGGTTAAGCGGTCGAAGGAATACAGATGTTTCCATTGTGGCCAGCTGGGTCACTGGAAAAAGGACTGTAAAGCGCTCCAAGGAGATAAGAAGGGAAGCATCGCTTCTGGCTCAGGTATTTATGTGACTGAGGTCATGTTTTCTTCTTCTGTAATAACATGGGTGTTGGACACTGCATGTGGAGTTCACATTTGTTCAAATGTACAGGAACTCAAGAGAAGAAGACAGGTGGGACAGCATGAGGTGGACCTACGAGTTGGAAACGGAGCATGGGTTGCTGCTGTTGCTGTAGGAGAATATTACATCTCATTACCATCTGGACTTGTATTAGAACTGAACAATTGTTATTTTGTTCCTAGCATTGCCAAAAATATTATCTCTATTCCTGAAGGTCCCCTAGACAAGGGGGCGAAACCCTAATAGGAGGCGCAACAAAAACTTCTAGCGGAATCTAGGGTTTCTAATAGATCGCATAGCATATAATATGATCAACTTTCAATGAGAAGCGATACTCACCATTGCCATCACTTGGATGGTGTCTTGGAGGCAAAGGCGCAAGCGAACCTTCTCCTAAGTCTCGCACACAAGATGATCAATGCGCTTCTTCCTTGGTGCTCCTTGTGCTAGCAAGGTTCCAAGGTTGTCTTGCCGAATGGAAAGGAAAAGAGAGATCCTTGCTTGGTCGAATGTTTCCTCTTGTCGTCCACTCCTTCACCCACGAGAGTGCAAGAGACGAATGCTCAAGCGGCGTCAAGAGAGCAAGAGACGAGAATAGTATTCTCTTGGCGTGAACGTGAGATGTGGTCACGTTAAGAGATGTGCTATCTAAAAATAGCATCCCATTTCTTCACTTGCGACCATGTATCACCCCAATCGCCAATGCCTCTTATCACTTGAACCATGCGCTCAACCAATGAGCTGGTTCAAATCCATTTGGTTCAATAACCAAATAAACCAAGCAATCAGTCCAGACCATAATAAAACCTTAAGGCTCTTAATCTGACCGTCGATCTCTTGATGCTTCTGATCTGACCAATCTAGCATCCATTCTCTCGATCGAAGCTTACCGATCTCAAGCCCTAATCAATCAAACATGATCAGACCAGATCTCACTCACAATCAGAGATTAAATCCCTTTAAACTGAACCCGAACAATTCAGTCCACACGATCTGACTTAAGTAAGCCATATCATCAAATTGTGCGACCCTGAGGGTTTCCTTTAAATGTCGGTAACGATAACTCACGTTTATCACGATCAGTGAGGGGTATCTAGCAACACATCACTGTCTCCCAATATAAAGGAAATAGTCTTCCAAGACTACACCCAAACCATAGCACAAGTGTGAATCCACATCACTAGGCATACATGTTTGCTTTGCCACTGGATGTTCTTATTGGACAAGCGTGTCAAGCTTGTAGCTCCAATATGATGAGCATGATTAGATCAGATGAACACAGTCACCTGGGTATGGCCATACTCTTTTCTCAATCATCTCATCCAGGGGGCCCCTTTAGAACATCACACTCCTTAAACAAGGAGACGGCAATCCTATGTCTATCACTAGTGCCCTAACCTGACTCAAGCTCATTATCCAAGATAGTCTATAATCATTATGTTTCAAATGATATTGAACTACCTCAAAACAATGACAATCATCATTTAGAAAACACAAGTGATCTCAAGTCAGAGGAAATGTGCCACTTGTCATATTCAAGGATTATTCACATTGTGACAAACAATTGAATATCCTAGTAGGGTCTGTCCAGTACATCCAATGTACCCATGAGTCTACATCTTATTCCATGCTCGAAGCATCCTATAAGACTAGAACACATATTAGTCTTAACCATATCAAGGCTGTCTCATGTTCACCAAGATACATCGACTAAGGACTTAACTGCATGTCAGCCCAGCTGAACAGCATTGAGACATTATTCAGAAGAACATATATTGCAGCAGACAATGTAGCTAACTGAATAATAACCATGCCTTTATAAACATAAACGTTTATTACACGATACTGTTACAATCCCAAGGCATCAAACATTAGGCTTAAGGGCATACCCCAACAATCTCCCACTTGCACTTAATCTAATGGTTGAGAACTCACAAACCCATATTATTACAGTGCTTCTCATGCTTCTGCTGCGCCAGAGGCTTGGTAAGCGGGTCTGCCAGATTGTCATCTGTATGAACCTTGCATATTTTGATCTCGCCACGATCTATGATCTCCCTGATCAAATGAAACCGTCTCTGTATGTGCTTGGACTTCTGGTGCGACCGTGGTTCCTTTGCTTGTGCGATTGCTCCAGTGTTATCACAGAAGATAACCAAAGGATCTGCACTCGAAGGAACAACACCAAGTTCTCTCACGAACTTACGAATCCACACTGCCTCCTTGGATGCTTCCGAGGCTGCAACATACTCGGCTTCTGTTGTGGAATCAGCAACAGTTGACTGTTTGAAACTCTTCCACACCACTGCTCCTCCATTCAAGCTAAAAACATAGCCTGATTGCGATCGGAAATCATCCTGGTCTGACTGGAACGAAGCGTCAGTATATCCTTCTATACTGAGTTCTTCCTGACCACCATATATCAAGAACATATCTTTGGTCCTCCGCAGATATTTTAAGATGTTCTTGACTGCAATCCAGTGTGCCTGACCTGGATTACTTTGGAAACGACTGGTCACGCTTAACCCGTAAGCAACGTCTGGGCGAGTACACAACATCGCATACATAATGGATCCAATAGCCAAAGCATAAGGCGTATTGTCCATTTCATCTTTCTCAGTCTGTGTTTGTGGACACTGACTCTTCGAAAGACTCAGACCATGTCTGACTGGAAGATATCCTCGTTTAGAATTCTCTAAATGAAATCTTTCCAGGACTTTATCGATGTAAGTACTCTGGCACAGCCCGAGAAGCCTCTTAGATCTATCCCTGTAGATCTTCACACCTAATACATAGGCTGCTTCTCCTAAATCTTTCATCTGGAAACATTTCCTTAACCATGCCTTCACAGCATGCATTTCAGGAATGTCATTTCCAATGATCAAGATATCATCGACGTAGAGGACTAGGAAAGTAATCACGCTCCCACTAAACCTCTTATATACACACGGGTCATCCTCGTTCTTGATGAAACCAAATTCAGTGACTGATTCATCAAAATGAATATTCCAGCTTCTCGATGCTTGCTTGAGTCCATAAATGGACTTCTTTAACTTGCATATCTTATGACGATCTGATGGATTAGTGAAACCCTCAGGTTGTGTCATATACACATCCTCATCCAGATTTCCATTAAGGAAAGCTGTTTTCACATCCATCTGCCAAATCTCATAATCGTAATATGCAGCTATCGCGAAAAGAATCCGAATAGACTTGAACATAGCTACAGGTGAGAAAGTTTCATCATAATCTATCCCGTAGATTTGTTTGAAACCTTTCGCAACTAGCCTGCCTTTATAGGTAACCACGTTACCATCCATGTCAATCTTCTTCTTGAAGATCCACTTACAGCCTATAGGGATAACTCCCGGAGGCGGATCAACCAAATCCCAAACTTGGTTATCTGACATGGAGTCCATCTCAGCGCGCATAGCTTCAAGCCATCTCGCTGACTCCGGTCCACTGACCGCATTCGCATAAGTGAGGGGTTCATCATTATCAATGATGTAGACTCCGTCATAGCACTCAGGCTGTCGACGAATCCTTCCCGATCTTCGCGGTTCCCGTGATATCTGAGCCTCAGGTTGTTCAATAACCTGATCTACTGGCTCAGGCTCATCCAACTGTGCTTGAGCACTTTGTCCTTCCTCTGGATTCTCATCCAGTTTTATTTCTCTCCCACTGGCCTCTTGCAGAAGAAACTCCTTCTCAAGAAAAATGGCCGTCCGAGCAACAAATACCTTGT
The DNA here is from genome assembly GCA_027563935.2 of Costus lasius. Classification (NCBI taxonomy): domain Eukaryota; kingdom Viridiplantae; phylum Streptophyta; class Magnoliopsida; order Zingiberales; family Costaceae; genus Costus; species Costus lasius. The sequence continues at coordinate 49,683,053 of CM050446.2, forward strand.
TCTCTTTGGGATCGTAGAAATAATAACCCTTAGTTTCCTTAGGGTAACCGACAAAGATACATTTGTCAGATCTGCTCTCTAGTTTCCCAGAGGCGAGCTTTTTGACATAAGCCTCGCAGCCCCAGATCCTGATAAATGTCAAGCTCGGCTGTTTCCCATACCATAACTCATATGGAGTTTTTGAAACGGCCTTGGATGGCACTCGGTTCAGTACCTTTGCAGCTGTCTCCAGTGTAAATCCCCAAAAGGAGTAAGGAAGAGTAGCCTGACTCATCATAGAACGAACCATATCAAGTAACGTTCTGTTTCTCCTCTCGGACACACCATTCCATTGCGGTGTTCCTGGCGGAGTGAGCTGTGAGATAATCCCACACTCCTTCAGATAGTCAGTAAACGTATGACTCAAGTATTCTCCACCTCGATCTGAGCGAAGTGCCTTGATATTTCGGCCTAGCTGATTCTGTACTTCATTCTTGAACTCTTTGAACTTGTCAAAACATTCACTCTTATGTCTCATCAGATAGACATAGCCATACCTACTGAAATCATCAGTAAAGGTAATGAAGTACTGATAGCCACCTCTGGCATGTTTACTAAATGGCCCACACACATCACTGTGTATAAGGTCAAGTAAACCTGAAGCCCTTTGACCTTTGTTAAGAAAAGGTGACTTCGTCATTTTGCCCATCAAACAAGCTTTGCATGTATCAATCTCCTTGTAAGAGAATGATCCCAGCAGTCCATGATCATGCAACCGCTTAATGCGTTTCTCGTTAATATGGCCTAAACGACTATGCCATAGCAAGGTGCTGTCATCAGCATACTTGGCTTTCTTAATATCAACATTTTGTATAGAACGCTCCATGTCCAACATGAATAATCCATTGCTAATTGAACCAGTTGCATAAACAATATTATCATAAGATAAAACACACTTTGAAATATTGCATTCAAAGGAAAAACCCTTCCTGACAAGAGCAGGAATGGAGATAATATTTTTAGTAATACTGGGAACAAAATAACAACTGTTTAGTTCCAATACAAGTCCAGATGGTAAAGAAATGAAATAGTCTCCTACAGCAACAGCAGCAACCCGTGCCCCGTTTCCAACTCGTAGGTCCACCTCATGCTGTCCCACCTGCCTTCTTCTCTTGAGTTCCTGCACATTTGAACAAATGTGAACTCCACATGCAGTGTCCAACACCCATGATATAGAAGAAGAAAACATGACCTCAGTCACGAATATACCTGAGCCAGAAGCGATGCTTCCCCTCTTATCTCCTTGGAGCGCTTTACAGTCCTTTTTCCAGTGACCTAGTTGGCCACAGTGGAAACACCTGTATTCCTTGGACCGCTTAACCTTCTGCTTCAGAGCCTTGCTGTAACTCTTGACAGGGGTCTTGCCCTTCTTCCCCTTCTTCTTGTTCCTTGAAGGAACCATTAAGACAGAGGTCGAAGGCTTTCCCTTCAGAGTCTCCTCAGTAGTCAAGAGCATATTCAGCAGCTCTGCCGGAGTACAATCGATTTTGTTCATATTAAAGTTAATAATGAACGCGTCGAATGAAGGCGGGAGAGACTGCAGAATAATATCCACAGCAAGCTCCTGGTTGATGGTATGCCCCAGTTTCTCTAGAGCCTCCTTGTGCCCAATCATCTTGAGCACGTGAGCTCCCACTGGGCTCCCTTCAGCCAGTTTGCTCTGAAAGAAGAGCTTCGTCAAATTATAGCGTTCAGTCCTCGCCTGTGCAGCATACAGCATCTTGAGGTTTGCTATCATGTCTATAGCAGACATATCCTCATGCTGACGCTGCAGCGGTGGCGTCATAGACGCTAACATCAGGCAAGCGACATCAATGCTATCATTGACGTGCTTTTCATAGGCTTCCCGAACCGCCCTTGCGGCGTTCGGAGCGGGCTGAGGCGGTATCGCCGTCTCGAGGACATACAGTTTCCTCTCTGCCTTAAGAACGATCTTAAGGTGTCCGAACCAGTCAGAGAAGTTCGGCCCAGCAAACTTCTCCCTTTCCAGTAGGGATCGCACATTGAAGTTCATGGTGTTCGTTGCTGCAGGTATCTACAACAATGCAAGAACAGCAAGGTCAGTATCAATGTTAAGAATCAATCAGGACTTAAGAAAGATTCTTTTTCTCACTATTTTATCTGACTGAAAAATCCATTAAACAGTCCGAAAGAGTAAACACTCTTTTAGTGAGATGGGATCCAGATTTCATACTTGGTCTCCGCGTCCCGCTCAGGCGAGATAAGATGCACAGAGAGTACAAGCACTAATCTCTGGTAGGCTGTCCCAGCCAATCGCCAACCCGTGCGATTCCCCTTCATCTGGGCAATCTAGCAGACTGTGCCAACTGAGTTGGTACAACACAGTCTCTGATCCCTCAGATGGCTGCCTCCATGTGCTACCATATGCGCCACATATGTAGCCTACATGGTCAAGCTGACCCGACCTACTCCCTGGACCACCATGTGCTATGCTGAGCAACGAGAAGGGATAAATCCCTACTCTGTAACACACAGGTGTAATCCCACACCGTCTGAAGATAGATGGACGTGCCCACTGAGTGGGTACAACACGGCTCCAACGATAATCAGAACAGTGAGGTTTCGCGTCAGAAGGCTTACAAGCTTGATATTTTAGCGTTGGATTTTAACGGTCTTTTTATCTTCTTCACTATCATGCAATTCCTATGGTGATAGCAGAAGATAAACTAATCATGCAATTCTAATATTTAAACAATAAATAAAAGAAAGCATGAATCTTATGTGGTAAAAGCCCATAGCCCTAGTAAGACCTTAATTTAACTTAAGTCTTGACTTGCTTTTCTTCATAGGGCTTTAAGCTGCTCATCTGGCCCAACCAGGGCCCAAGCGCCAATTGCAGCTCAGGTGCGCCCACCAGGGAAAATGCGCCTGTCCAGAGTCGAACCCTGGACCTCCCACCTGGTCTAGCCACTGCTGCATGCGCCTCTGCCAAGTGTGCTCTGTGCTCTTGTCTAATTAAATTATAAATTTAACTATCTAGACAAGATTGACACGCAGGTCAATTACACATTATAAATTAATTAAACTGTGATTCGCAGATCACAAAAACAAAAATAAAAATTAATTTACAATTAATTCCCAGGCACGCAGGCCCCAGCACAGCACACATTAAGAACGGGCAGCCCACATAAGAATAAATAGACAAACACATGGCATCAATCAACATGTGATCCACTCAAGAAAATTTAAATTTCGAAAAACCCATAGGCATCAATTTTAATTTCCTTATTTGCCCTACAACCTTACAACGGTCCATTACTAGGGATCCACTCATCCATCCTAGTCAGATCCACTGCCCTTGCATGCACCAAGTCCTAACTGACTTGAGTCGACCATAAGGTCAACCATGCATACGCGAGGGCTGAACAACCACAATGAGGTCTGGCAAGCGGGTGTGACCCCGGGCCTAACTCATGTGTGTTCACTAGTTGTCTCAATCAGACATCGCTACACGCCTGTCTGCAGTCGACCTGTAGCCACCACGTGCTTGCGCACAGGTGCTACCTGGTCAACCCATCAAGGCTGTCAGATAGTCTGATCAGACTTTTGGATCTAACCTAGGGGGGTGACTTCAACCCTAATAACCCGTCTAAGGGTTTAATGCAAGGCCTTAGATCTATAGTGAGTCGCGCATGTGATGTTGGTTTTTAAAAAAACATACAATATGCGCCAACTGAAGACATAAACATATGATATGCGCCAACTTGAAAACATAAACATATGATATGCGCCAACTTGAAAACATAAACATATGATATGCGCCAACTTGAAAACATGCGCAAGCATGAAAAACTTTCACAAACTTGTACTATCGCATGTAACATATAGATCATGTTAAAGGATCACAAAGAAAGCAAACATATTATCATGCAAGATAAACCTTCGCTCTGATACCAATTGAAGGTCCCCTAGACAAGGGGGCGAAACCCTAATAGGAGGCGCAACAAAAACTTCTAGCGGAATCTAGGGTTTCTAATAGATCGCATAGCATATAATATGATCAACTTTCAATGAGAAGCGATACTCACCATTGCCATCACTTGGATGGTGTCTTGGAGGCAAAGGCGCAAGCGAACCTTCTCCTAAGTCTCGCACACAAGATGATCAATGCGCTTCTTCCTTGGTGCACCTTGTGCTAGCAAGGTTCCAAGGTTGTCTTGCCGAATGGAAAGGAAAAGAGAGATCCTTGCTTGGTCGAATGTTTCCTCTTGTCGTCCACTCCTTCACCCACGAGAGTGCAAGAGACGAATGCTCAAGCGGCGTCAAGAGAGCAAGAGACGAGAATAGTATTCTCTTGGCGTGAATGTGAGATGTGGTCACGTTAAGAGATGTGCTATCTAAAAATAGTATCCCATTTCTTCACTTGCGACCATGTATCACCCCAATCGCCAATGCCTCTTATCACTTGAACCATGCGCTCAACCAATGAGCTGGTTCAAATCCATTTGGTTCAATAACCAAATAAACCAAGCAATCAGTCCAGACCATAATAAAACCTTAAGGCTCTTAATCTGACCGTCGATCTCTTGATGCTTCTGATCTGACCAATCTAGCATCCATTCTCTCGATCGAAGCTTACCGATCTCAAGCCCTAATCAATCAAACATGATCAGACCAGATCTCACTCACAATCAGAGATTAAATCCCTTTAAACTGAACCCGAACAATTCAGTCCACACGATCTGACTTAAGTAAGCCATATCATCAAATTGTGCGACCCTGAGGGTTTCTTTTAAATGTCGGTAACGATAACTCACGTTTATCACGATCAGTGAGGGGTATCTAGCAACACATCACTGTCTCCCAATATAAAGGAAATAGTCTTCCAAGACTACACCCAAACCATAGCACAAGTGTGAATCCACATCACTAGGCATACATGTTTGCTTTGCCACTGGATGTTCTTATTGGACAAGCGTGTCAAGCTTGTAGCTCCAATATGATGAGCATGATTAGATCAGATGAACACAGTCACCTGGGTATGGCCATACTCTTTTCTCAATCATCTCATCCAGGGGGCCCCTTTAGAACATCACACTCCTTAAACAAGGAGACGGCAATCCTATGTCTATCACTAGTGCCCTAACCTGACTCAAGCTCATTATCCAAGATAGTCTATAATCATTATGTTTCAAATGATATTGAACTACCTCAAAACAATGACAATCATCATTTAGAAAACACAAGTGATCTCAAGTCAGAGGAAATGTGCCACTTGTCATATTCAAGGATTATTCACATTGTGACAAACAATTGAATATCCTAGTAGGGTCTGTCCAGTACATCCAATGTACCCATGAGTCTACATCTTATTCCATGCTCGAAGCATCCTATAAGACTAGAACACATATTAGTCTTAACCATATCAAGGCTGTCTCATGTTCACCAAGATACATCGACTAAGGACTTAACTGCATGTCAGCCCAGCTGAACAGCATTGAGACATTATTCAGAAGAACATATATTGCAGCAGACAATGTAGCTAACTGAATAATAACCATGCCTTTATAAACATAAACGTTTATTACACGATACTGTTACAATCCCAAGGCCTCAAACATTAGGCTTAAGGGCATACCCCAACAATTCCTGCTCTTGTCAGGAAAGGGTTTTCCTTTGAATGCAATATTTCAAAGTGTGTTTTATCTTTAGATAATATTGTTTATGCTACTGGGTCAATTAACAATGGGTTATTCATGTTGGACATGGAATGTTCTATACAAAACATTGATAATAAGAAAGCCAAGTATGCTGATGACAGCACCTTGCTATGGCATAGTCGTTTAGGCCATATTAACAAGAAGCGCATTAAGCAGTTGCATGAACATGGACTGCTGGGATCATTCTCCTATGAGGAGATTGATACATGCAAAGCTTGTTTAATAGGCAAAATGACGAAGTCTCCTTTTCCTAATAAAGGTCAAAGGGCTTCAGGTTTACTTGACCTTATACACAGTGATGTGTGTGGGCCATTTAGTAAACATGCCAGGGGTGGCTATCAATACTTCATTACCTTTACTGATGATTTTAGTAGATATGGGTATGTCTATTTAATGAGACATAAAAGTGAATCTTTTGACAAGTTCAAAGAGTTCAAGAATGAAGTACAGAATCAGCTAGGCCGAAATATCAAGGCACTTCGTTCTGATCGAGGTGGAGAATACTTGAGTCATGCGTTTACTGACTATCTAAAGGAGTGTGGGATTATCTCACAGCTCACTCCGCCAGGAACACCGCAATGGAATGGGGTGTCCGAAAGGAGGAACAGAACCTTACTGGATATGGTTCGTTCTATGATGAGTCAGGCTACTCTATCTTACTCCTTTTGGGGATTTGCACTGGAAACAGCTGCAAAGGTACTAAACCGAGTGCCATCCAAGGCAGTTTCAAAGACCCCATATGAGTTATGGTATGGGAAACAGCCGAGCTTGACATTTATCAGGATCTGGGGTTGCGAGGCTTATGTCAAAAAGCTCGCCTCTGGGAAACTAGAGAGCAGATCTGAGAAATGTATCTTTGTCGGTTACCCTAAGGAAACTAAGGGTTATTATTTCTACGATCCCAAGGAGAACAAGGTATTTGTTGCTCGGACGGCCATTTTTCTTGAGAAGGAGTTTCTTCTGCAAGAGGCCAGTGTGAGAGAAATAAAGTTGGATGAGAATCCAGAGGAAGGACAAAGTAGTCAAGCACAGTTGGATGAGCCTGAGCAGGTAGAACAAGTTATTGAACAACCTGAGGCTCAGATATCACGGGAACCGCAAAGATCGGGAAGGATCCGTCGACAGCCTGAGCGCTATGACGGAGTCTACATCATTGATAATGATGAACCCCTCACTTATGCGGATGCGGTCAGTGGACCGGACTCAGCTAGATGGCTTGAAGCTATGCGAGCCGAGATGGACTCCATGTCAGATAACCAAGTTTGGGATTTGGTTGATCCGCCTCCGGGAGTTATCCCTATAGGCTGCAAATGGATCTTCAAGAAGAAGATTGACATGGATGGTAACGTGGTTACCTATAAAGGCAGGCTAGTTGCGAAAGGTTTCAAACAAATCTACGGGATAGATTATGATGAAACTTTCTCTCCTGTAGCTATGTTTAAGTCTATTCGGATTCTTCTCGCGATAGCTGCATATTATGATTATGAGATCTGGCAAATGGATGTGAAGACTGCTTTCCTTAATGGAAAATTGCAGGAGGATGTGTATATGACACAACCTGAAGGTTTCACAAATCCATCAGATCGTCCTAAAATATGCAAGTTAAAGAAGTCCATTTATGGACTTAAACAAGCATCAAGAAGCTGGAATATTCGTTTTGATGAATCAATCAGTGAATTTGGTTTCATCAAGAACGAGGATGACCCGTGTGTATATAAGAGGTTTAGTGGGAGCGTGATTACTTTCCTAGTCCTCTACGTCGATGATATCTTAATCATTGGAAACGATATTCCTGAAATGCATGCTGTTAAAGCATGGCTAAGAAAATGTTTCCAGATGAAAGATTTAGGAGAAGCAGCCTATGTGTTAGGTGTGAAGATCTACAGGGATAGATCTAAGAGGCTTCTCGGGCTGTGCCAGAGTACTTACATCGATAAAGTCCTGGAGAGATTTCATTTAGAGAATTCTAAAAGAGGATATCTTCCAGTCAGACATGGTCTGAATCTTTCAAAGAGTCAGTGTCCTCAAACACAGACTGAGAAAGATGAAATGGACAATACGCCTTATGCTTCGGCTATTGGGTCCATTATGTATGCGATGTTGTGTACTCGCCCAGACGTCGCTTACGGGTTAAGCGTGACTAGTCGGTTCCAAAGTAATCCAGGTCAGGCACACTGGATTGCAGTCAAGAATATCTTAAAATATCTGCGGAGGACCAAAGATATGTTCTTGATATATGGAGGTCAGGAAGAACTCAGTATTGAAGGATATACTGACGCTTCATTCCAATCTGACCAGGATGATTTCCGATCGCAATCAGGCTATGTTTTTAGCTTGAATGGAGGAGCAGTGGTGTGGAAAAGTTTCAAACAGTCTATCGTTGCTGATTCCACAACAGAAGCCGAGTATGTTGCAGCCTCAGAAGCATCTAAGGAGGCAGTATGGATTCGTAAGTTCATTCAGGAACTTGGTGTTGTTCCTTCGACTGCAGATCCTTTGGTTATCTTCTGTGATAACACTGGAGCAATCGCACAAGCAAAGGAACCACGGTCGCACCAGAAGTCCAAGCACATACAGAGACGGTTTCACTTGATCCGGGAGATCATTGATCGTGGCGAGATCAAAGTCTGCAAGGTTCATACAGATGACAATCTGGCAGACCGGCTTACACCTCTGGCGCAGCAGAAGCATGAGAAGCACTGTAATAATATGGGTTTGAGATTTCTCAACCATTAGATTAAGTGCAAGTGGGAGATTGTTGGGGTATGCCCTTAAGGCTAATGTTTGAAGCCTTGGGATTGTAACAGTATCATGTATAATCCCTTGTGTTTATAAAGGCAATGGTTGTTATTCAGTTTGTTACATTGTCTGCTGCAATACATGTGCTTCTGAATAATGTCTCAGAGCTGTTCAGCTTGGCTGACATGCTATGTGTCCTTAGTCGAGATATCTTGGTGAACATGAGATAGCCTTGATATGCTTAAGACTAATATGTGTTCTAATCTTATAGGATGCTTCGAGCATGAAATAAGATGTAGACTCATGGGTACATTGGATGTACTGGACAGACCCTACTAGGATATTCAATTGCTTGTCACAATGTGAATAATCCTTGATTGCAACAAGTGGCACATTTCCTCTGACTTGAGATCACTTGTGTTTCTAAATGATGATTGTCATTGTTTTGAGGTAGTTCAATATCATTTGAAACATAATGGTTATAGACTATCTTGGATGGTGAGCTTGAGTCATGTTAGGGCACTAGTGATAGATAAAGGATGGCCGTCTCCTTCATTGGAGTGTGATGTTCTAATGGGGGCCCCCCTGGATGAGATGATTGAGAAAGTGTATGGCCATACCCAGGTGACTATGTTCATCTGATCTGATCATGCTCATCATATTGGAGCTACAGGCTTGACACGCTTGTCCAATAAGAACATCCAGTGGCAAAGGAATCATGTATGCCTGGTGAAGTGGATTCACACTTGTGCTGTGGTTTGGGTGTAGTCTTGGAAGACTCTTTCTTTTATATCGGGAGACAGTGATGTGTTGCTAGATACCCCTCACTGATCGTGATGACGTAAGTTATCGTTACCGACATTTAAAGGAAACCCTTAGGGTCGCACAATTTGATGATATGGCTTACTTAAGTCAGATCGTGTGGACTGAATTGTTTAGGTTCAGTTTAAAGGGATTTAATCTCTGATTGTGAGTGAGATCTGGTCTGATCATGTTTGATTGATTAGGGCTTGAGATCGGTAAGCTTCGATTGAGAGAATGGATACTAGATCGGTGAGATCAGGAGCATCAAGAGATCAACGGTCAGATCAAGAACCTTAGGGTTTAATGTGATCTGGACTAATGGCTTGGGTTAATTGGTCTTTGAACCAAACCAAAATTGAACCAGCTCATCATGTGAGCGCACGGTTCAAGTTAAGAGAAATATGCGATTGGGAAAAAACCCTTGATCGCATGTTGAGGAGTGGCTTTCTATTTTTAGAAAGCATGATCACATACGTGACCACGCCTCACCTCTTCACGCCTATTGTTGTCGCCCCTCTCTTCTCGTGTTTTTTTTTGGAGGCACTCTTGTGGAAGAGGATTTGACGACAAGGAAGAATCACCAAGTGTGGATCTCATCTTCTTCATCCCTTCTCACACGACAAGGTCACTTGGAGAACCTTGCTAGCACAAGGAGCGTCCAAGGAGCAAGCCATCGATCATCTTGTGTGTGGCGCTTTGGAGGAGAACCCCATCGTTCTCTCTTCTTCCTAGACACCATCTAAGCGATGGCCATGGTATGAGTCATTACCATTCTATTGCGATTGATTTTAAAGTTGATCATATATCATGCATTCGATCCCTAGAAACCCCTTCCGCTGCATGTAAACCTCCATATGCGCCTATTAGGGTTTCACTCCCCCTTGTTAGGGGACTTTCACTTTGAAACGGCCTTGAATGGCACTCGGTTTAGTACCTTTGTAGCTGTTTCCAGTGCAAATCCCCAAAAGGAGTAAGGTAGAGTAGTCTGACTCATCTGTAGGAACCCCATAAAGGGGGCGAAACCCCTAAGTAAGGCGCATATTAAAACTTTTAAGCAGCGGAAGAGGGTTTCTTAAGATCGGTTTCATGAGATATGATCAACCATTATAACCCGAATGCAAATAGAAGAAACGGATTCATACCATAGCCATTTCAAGATGGCACCTTGGAAGAAAAAGTTGCAAACGCCTCTTCTCCAAAGTCTCGCACACAAGATGAACAATGTGCTTCTTCCTTGGTGCTCCTTGTGCTAGCAAGGTTCCAAGGTTGTCTTGCCGAATGGAAGGGAAAGATGAGATGTCGTTCTCTTGGCCGAATCCTCCTCAACCTTCAAGGCGTCGCCACACACACGGAAGTCGAGAGGAATATTGAGAGCGAGAGGCGAGAATAGAGAACACTCTATTCGAACGTGAGTGACTCCAATTGGAGATCATGGTTACTAAAAATAGCAACCACTCACCGCCCCAACGTTCACGCCAAGTGAATATGTCGCCACACCTTGAACCATGCGCTCATTTCATGAGCCGGTTCAATTTGGTTTGGTTTAAAACCAATCAAGCCAAGCAATCAAGTCCAGATCTCAAATAAACCCTAAGGCTCCTGATCTGACCGTTCATCTCTTGATGCTCTTGATCTCACCGATCTAGCATCTATTCTCTCGATCGAAGCTTACCGATCTCAAGCCCTAATCAATCAAACATGATCAGACCAGATCTCACTCACAATCAGAGATTAAATCCCTTTAAACTGAACCTAAACAATTCAGTCCACACGATCTGACTTAAGTAAGCCATATCATCAAATTGTGCGACCCTGAGGGTTTCCTTTAAATGTCGGTAACGATAACTCACGTTATCACGATCAGTGAGGGGTATCTAGCAACACATCACTGTCTCCCGATATAAAAGAAATGAGTCTTCCAAGACTACACCCAAAAACAGCACAAGTGTGAATCAACTCACTAGGCATGCATACTTCCTTTGCCACTGGATGTTCTTATTGGACAAGCGTGTCAAGCTTGTAGCTCCAATATGATGAGCATGATTAGATCAGATGAAGATAGTCATCTGGGTATGGCCATACACTTTCTCAATCATCTCATCCAGGGGGCCCCTTTAGAACATCACACTCCTTAAACAAGGAGACGGCAATCCTATGTCTATCACTAGTGCCCTAACCTGACTCAAGCTCATTATCCAAGATAGTCTATAACCATTGTATTTCAAATGATATTGAACTACCTCAAAACAATGACAATCATCATTTAGAAAACACAAGTGATCTCAAGTCAGAGGAAATGTGCCACTTGTAATATACAAGGATTATTCACATTGCGACAAACAATTGAATATCCTAGTAGGGTCTGTCCAGTACATCCAATGTACCCATGAGTCTACATCTTATTCCATGCTCGAAGCATCCTATAAGACTAGAACACATATTAGTCTTAACCATATCAAGGCTGTCTCATGTTCACCAAGATACATCGACTAAGGACTTAACTGCATGTCAGCCCAGCTGAACAGCTTTGAGACATTATTCAGAAGAACATATATTGCAGCAGACAATGTAGCTAACTGAATAATAACCATGCCTTTATAAACATAAACGTTTATTACATGATACTGTTACAATCCCAAGGCCTCAAACATTAGGCTTAAGGGCATACCCCAACAATCTCCCACTTGCACTTAATCTAATGGTTGAGAAATCTCAAACCCATATTATTACAGTGCTTCTCATGCTTCTGCTGCGCCAGAGGCTTGGTAAGCGGGTCTGCCAGATTGTCATCTGTATGAACCTTGCAGACTTTGATCTCGCCACGATCTATGATCTCCCTGATCAAATGAAACCATCTCTGTATGTGCTTGGACTTCTGGTGCGACCGTGGTTCCTTTGCTTGTGCGATTGCTCCAGTGTTATCACAGAAGATAACCAAAGGATCTGCACTCGAAGGAACAACACCAAGTTCTCTCACGAACTTACGAATCCACACTGCCTCCTTGGATGCTTCCGAGGCTGCAACATACTCGGCTTCTGTTGTGGAATCAGCAACAGTTGACTGTTTGAAACTCTTCCACACCACTGCTCCTCCATTCAAGCTAAAAACATAGCCTGATTGCGATCGGAAATCATCCTGGTCAGACTGGAACGAAGCGTCAGTATATCCTTCAATACTGAGTTCTTCCTGACCACCATATATCAAGAACATATCTTTGGTCCTCCGCAGATATTTTAAGATGTTCTTGACTGCAATCCAGTGCGCCAAGCCTGGATTACTTTGGAAACGACTGGTTACGCTTAACCCGTAAGCGACGTCTGGGCGAGTACACAACATCGCATACATAATGGATCCAATAGCCGAAGCATAAGGCGTATTTGAAGGAAACCCTAAACATTAGGGGTTGAAACCCTAAACATGCGCATCTAGCATGCATAGCGGAAAAAGGGCTTCAAGTAGATCGCATATGAACTATATAATCAACATGAAGCTATGAGTTGAGATCTATACCATAGCCATAAGGTTGGAGGTCGGCTTGGAAGAAGAGAGCAAACTTGATCTCCTCCGAAAGTTCACACACAAAGGTGATGAAGACTCCTCACTTGCGCACCTCTTGTGCTAGCAAGAATGCCAAGATGTCTTTGATCGAGTATAGGAAAGAGATGAAGACTTCTTTGCTTGGCCGATCCTTTCTCCAAGATGTCGTCTCCTTCACCAATGTCTCGTCACGAGAGCAAGCGAAGGCCGAGAGTGAATGGAGCGTTCACTTGTCATTTGCGTTCAAGGAGACATGCGCTTATGACTTTCCAAATTAGGAAAAACATTAAGCCATGCGTTTAAGATCTCTAAACCGATCTTAAACTCCACAAAACGCCTTAAACAATGAACCATGCGTTCAAGCCCTTGAACCGGTTCAAAGCAAATGTGTTTGGACCAAAAGCCAAACCAAACCGGCCCAAGCCAAATCGGTCTAGATCAACCAAACCCTAAGGTTTCCAATCTAACCGTTCATCTCACAATGCTCTTGATCTCACCGATCTAGCATCATCTCTCTCGATCGAAGCTTACCGATCTCAAGCCCTAATCAATCAAACATGATCAGACCAGATCTCACTTACAATCAGAGATTAAATCCCTTTAAACTGAACCGAAACAATTCAGTCCACACGATCTGACTTAAGCAAGCCATATCACCAAATTGTGCGACCCTAAGGGTTTCCTTTAAATGTCGGTAACGATAACTTTCGTTATCACGACCAGTGAGGGGTATCTAGCAACACATCACTGTCTCCCGATATAAAGGAAAAAGTCTTCCAAGACTACACCCAAACCATGGCACAAGTGTGACTCAATTCACAAGGCATACATGTGTCCTTTGCCACTGGATGTTCTTATTGGACAAGCGGGTCAAGCTTGTAACTCCAATACGATGAGCATGATTAGATCAGATGCACATAGTCATCTGGGTATGGCCATACACTTCCTCAATCATCTCATATAAGGGGGGCCCTTTAGAACATCACACTCCTTGAACAAGGAGACGGCAATCCTTTATCTATCACTAGTGCCCTAACCTGATTCAAGCTCACCATCCAAGATAGTCTATAATCATTATGTTTCAAATGATATTGAACTACCTCAAGACAATGACAATCATCATTCAGAAACACAAGTGATCTCAAGTCAGAGGACATGTGCCACTTGCTGCTTACAAGGATCATTCACATTGTGACAAGCAATGGAATATCCCAGTAGGGTCTGTCCAGTACATCCAATGTACCCATGAGTCTACATCTTATTCCATGCTCGAAGCATCCTATAAGATTAGCACTCATATCAGTCTCAATCATATCAAGGCTGTCTCATGTTCACCAAGATATCTCGACTAAGGACTTATAGCCTGTCAGCCTAGCTGAACAGCTTTGAGACATTATTCAGAAGTACACTTATTACAGCAGACAAGGTAACAACCTGAATAATAACCATGCCTTTTATAAACATAAGAGTTTATTATATGATACTTTTACAATCCCAAAGGCCTCAAACATTAGCCTTAAGGGCATACCCCAACAATCTCCCACTTGCACTTAATCTAATGGTTGAGAAATCTCAAACCCATATTATTACAGTGCTTCTCATGCTTCTGCTGCGCCAGAGGCTTGGTAAGTGGGTCTGCCAGATTGTCATCTGTATGAACCTTGCATATTTTGATCTCGCCTCGATCAATGATCTCCCGGATCAAGTGAAACCGTCTCTGTATGTGCTTGGACTTCTGGTGCGACCGTGGTTCCTTTGCTTGTGCGATGGCTCCAGTGTTATCACAGAAGATAACCAAAGGATCTGCACTTGAAGGAACGACACCAAGTTCTCTCACGAACTTACGAATCCACACTGCCTCCTTGGATGCTTCCGAGGCTGCAACATACTCGGCTTCTGTTGTGGAATCAGCAACAGTTGACTGTTTGAAACTTTTCCACACCACTGCTCCACCATTCAAGCTAAAAACATAGCCTGATTGCGATCGGAAATCATCCTGGTCCGACTGGAACGAAGCGTCAGTATATCCCTCTATACTGAGTTCTTCCTGACCACCATATATCAAGAACATATCTTTGGTCCTCCGCAGATATTTTAAAATGTTCTTGACCGCAATCCAGTGCGCCAAACCTGGATTACTTTGGAATCGACTGGTTACGCTTAACCCGTAAGCGACGTCTGGGCGAGTACACAACATCGCATACATAATGGATCCAATAGCCGAAGCATAAGGCGTATTGTCCATTTCATCTTTCTCAGTCTGTGTTTGTGGACACTGACTCTTCGAAAGATTCAGACCATGTCTGACTGGAAGATATCCACGTTTAGAATTCTCTAAATGGAATCTCTCCAGGACTTTATCGATGTAAGTACTCTGGCACAGCCCGAGAAGCCTCTTAGATCTATCCCGGTAGATCTTCACACCTAGTACATAGGCTGCTTCTCCTAAATCTTTCATCTGGAAACATTTTCCTAACCATGCCTTAACAGCATGCAGTTCAGGAATATCATTTCCAATGATTAAGATATCATCGACGTAGAGGATTAGGAATGTAATCACGCTCCCACTAAACCTCTTATATACACACGGGTCATCCTCGTTCTTGATGAAACCAAACTCAGAGATTGATTCATCAAAACGAATGTTCCAGCTTCTTGATGCTTGTTTAAGTCCATAAATGGACTTCTTTAACTTGCATATTTTATGACGATCTGCTGGATTAGTGAAACCTTCCGGTTGTGTCATATACACATCCTCATCCAGATTTCCATTAAGGAAAGCTGTTTTCACATCCATCTGCCAGATCTCATAGTCGTAATATGCTGCTATCGCGAAAAGAATCCGAATAGACTTAAACATGGCTACAGGAGAGAAAGTTTCATCATAATCTAACCCGTAGATTTGTTTGAAATCTTTCGCTACTAGCCTGCCTTTATAGGTAACTACGTTACCATCCATGTCTATCTTCTTCTTGAAGATCCATTTACAGCCTATAGGGATTACTCCCGGAGGCGGATCAACCAAATCCCAGACTTGGTTATCTGACATGGAGTCCATCTCGGCTCGCATAGCTTCAAGCCATCTAGCTGACTCCGGTCCACTGACCGCATCCGCATAAGTGAGGGGTTCATCATTATCAATGATGTAGACTCCGTCATAGCGCTCAGGCTGTCGACGGATCCTACCCGATCTTCGCGGTTCCCGTGATATTTGAGCCTCAGGTTGCTCAATAACCTGATCTACCGGCTCAGGCACATCCAACTCTGCTTGACTACTTTGTCCTTCCTCTGGAATCTCATCCAGCTTTATTTCTCTCCCACTGGCCTCTTGCAGAAGAAATTCCTTCTCAAGAAATATGGCCGTCCGAGCAACAAACACCTTGTTCTCTTTGGGATCGTAGAAATAATAACCCTTAGTTTCCTTAGGGTAACCGACAAAGATACATTTCTCAGATCTGCTCTCTAGTTTCCCAGAGGCGAGCTTTTTGACATAAGCCTCGCAACCCCAGATCCTGATAAATGTCAAGCTTGGCTGTTTCCCATACCATAGTTCATATGGCGTCTTTGAAACTGCCTTGGATGGCACTCGGTTTAGTACCTTTGCAGCTGTTTCCAGTGCAAAACCCCAAAAGGAGTATGGAAGAGTAGCCTGACTCATCATAGAACGAACCATATCAAGTAACGTTCTATTTCTCCTCTCGGACACACCATTCCACTGCGGTGTTCCTGGCGGAGTGAGCTGTGAGATAATCCCACACTCCTTCAGATAGTCAGTAAACGCATGACTCAGGTATTCACCACCTCGATCAGAACGAAGTGCCTTGATATTTCGGCCTAACTGATTTTGTACTTCATTTTTGAACTCTTTGAACTTGTCAAAAGATTCACTTTTATGTCTCATTAAATAGACATATCCATACCTACTGAAATCATCAGTAAAGGTAATGAAGTACTGATAGCCACCTCTGGCATGTTTACTAAAAGGCCCACACACATCACTGTGTATAAGGTCAAGTAAACCTGAAGTCCTCTGACCTTTGTGAAGAAAAGGAGACTTCGTCATTTTACCCATCAAACAAGCTTTGCATGTATCAATCTCCTCATAGGAGAATGATCCCAGCAGTCCATGTTCATGCAACCGCTTAATGCGCTTCTCGTTTATATGGCCTAAACGACTATGCCATAGCAAGGTGCTGTCATCAGCATACTTGGCTTTCTTATTATCAATGTTTTGTATAGAATTTTCCATGTCCAACATGTATAACCCATTGTTAATTGAACCAGTTGCATACACAATATTATCATGAGATAAAACACACTTTGAAGTCTTGCATTCAAAGGCAAATCCTTTCCTGACAAGAGCAGGAATAGAGATAATATTCTTTGTGATACTCGGTACAAAATAACAATTGTTCAATTCTAATACAATGCCAGATGGTAAAGAAATGAAATAGTCTCCTACAGCAACAGCAGCAACCCGTGCCCCGTTTCCAACTCGTAGGTCTACCTCATGCTGTCCCACCTGCCTTCTTCTCTTGAGTTCCTGTACATTTGAACAAATGTGAACTCCACATGCAGTGTCCAACACCCATGAAATAGAAGAAGATAACATGACCTCAGTCACATATATACCTGAGCCAGAAGCGATGCTTCCTCTCTTATCTCCTTGGAGCGCTTTACAGTCCTTTTTCCAGTGACCCAGCTGGCCACAGTGGAAACACCTGTTATCCTTCGACCGCTTCACCTTCTGTTTCAGGGCCTTGCTGTAATTCTTGACAGGGGCCTTGCCCTTCTTCCCCTTCTTCTTGTTCCTAAAAGGAACCATCAAGACAGAGGTTGAAGGCTTACCCTTCAGAGTTTCCTCAGTGGTCAAGAGCATATTCAGCAGCTCTGCCGGCGTACAATCGATCTTGTTCATATTAAAGTTAATGATGAACGCATCGAAAGAGGGCGGAAGAGACTGCAGAATAATATCTACAGCAAGCTCCTGGTTGACGGTATGCCCCAGTTTCTCCAGAGCCTCCTTGTGCCCAATCATCTTGAGCACGTGAGCTCCCACTGGGCTCCCCTCAGCCAGTTTGCTCTGAAAGAAGAGCTTTGTCAGATTATAGCGTTCTGTCCTCGCCTGTGCAGCATACAGCATCTTGAGGTTCGCTATAATTTCTATAGCCGACATATCCTCATGCTGACGCTGCAGCGGTGGCGTCATAGACGCTAGCATCAGGCAAGCGACATCAATGCTATCATTGACGTGCTTTTCGTAGGCATCCCGAACCGCCCTTGCGGCGTTCGGAGCGGGCTGCGGCGGTATCGCCGTCTCGAGGACATACAGTTTCCTCTCTGCCTTAAGAACAATCTTAAGGTGTCCGAACCAGTCAGAGAAGTTCGGCCCAGCAAACTTCTCCCTTTCCAGTAGGGATCGCACATTGAAGCTCATGGTGTTCGTTGCTGCAGGAATCTACAACAAGCAAGAACAGCAAGGTCAGTATCAATGTTTCAGAATCAATCCAGGACTTAAGAAAGATTCTTTTCTCACTATTTTGTCTGACTGAAAAATCCAGTAAACAGTCCGAAAGAGTAACACTCTTTTAGTGAGATGGGATCCAGATTTCATACTTGGTCTCCGCGTCCCGCTCAGGCGAGATAAGATGCACAGAGATGACAAGCACTAGTTTCTGGTAGGCTGTCCCAGCCAATCGCCAACCCGTGCGATTCCCCTTCATCTTGGCAATCCAGCAGACTGTGCCAACTGAGTTGGTACAACACAGTCTCTGATCCCAGAGATGGCTGCCTCCATGTGCTACCATATGCGCCACATATGTAGTCTACATGGTCAAGCTGACCTGACCTACTCCCTGGACCACCACGTGCTATGCTGAGCAACGAGAGGGGATAAATCCCAACTCTGTAACACGCAGGTGAAATCCAGCACCGTCTGAAGATAGATGGACGTGCCCACTGAGTGGGTTCAACACGGCTCCAACGATAGTCAGAAAGATGAGGTTTCGCGTCAGAAGGCTTACGAGCTTGATATGTTAGCGTTGGATTTTAACGGTCTTTTATCTTCTTACTATCAGGCATGTCCTATGGCTATAGCAGAAGATAAACATAAATATGCAATTCTAATTATTAGCAATAAGTAGAAAGCATGATCTTATGTGGTAAAAGCCCATGAACCCTAGTAAGACCTTAAGATTACTTAAGTCTTCACTTGAGCTTCATTGCATCTCATCTGGTCCAACCCAGTGCCCTAGCGCCAAGAGCACCTCAGGTGCACCACCAGGTGAATGCCCCTCTTGGATGTGTGCCTTTGTTCTTGTCTAATCAAAGTACATTTGATCTATCTAGACAAGGTTGACTCGCAGGTCAACAACATATTATAAATTAAGTACAATGTGATTCGTAGATCACAAATTAATTTACAATTTTTAAGTCCAGGCACGCAGGCCCCAGCACAGCACACAATTGGGCAACCCACACAAGACTAAATAAACAAGCATATGGTTCAATCAACATGTGATCCAATCATCTTGAAATTAAAAGTTTTGAAAACCCCATGGCATCAATTTTAATTTCCTTATGAGCCCTACAACCTTACAATGGTCCATTGATGGGGATCCACTCATCCATCTAGTTAGATCCTTTGCCCTTGCATGCACCGAGTCCTAACTGACCCGAGTTGACCTAATGGTCAACCATGCATGCGCCAAGGGCTGAACTCCCCCCATGAGTTTTGGCAAGCGGGTGTGACCCCGGGCCTAACTCAAGTGTGTTCAGTAGTGTCTCAACCAGACCTCGCTACACGCCCTAGATGCAGTCAACCTATAGCCACCTTGTGCTTGCGCATAGGTGCTATCAGGTTAACCCATCTGAGCTGTCAGATGGTCTGATCAGACTTGGATCTAACCTAGTGGTGACTTCAACCCCATCAACCCATCTAAGGGTTTAATGTAGTGGCACCTTAGATCTAATCAAGCGCACAAGATGTAAGTTTTAGAAAAACCTTAGAACATGCGCTAACATCAAACAAAGTTGATAACCCTTAGATCTAAGGGGGTCCCCTTCTAGGGGGAGCGCAAACTTGAGGGGGTCCCCTTCAAGGGGGAGCGCATACATAGCCCATGATACAAGCGCAAGCTGCATGTTAGCATGATACAAGCGCAATCTACAAGTACATGTAACCATGCATCATGAAAGCAAAGCATCAAGTAAGCGCAACAAGCATGGATCACATAACACTTCTAGCAATCATATAGATCATATGGAGAGCCTGCCTCTGATACCAATTGAAGGAAACCCTAAACATTAGGGGTTGAAACCCTAAACATGCGCATCTAGCATGCATAGCGGAAAAAGGGCTTCAAGTAGATCGCATATGAACTATATAATCAACATGAAGCTATGAGTTGAGATCTATACCATAGCCATAAGGTTGGAGGTCGGCTTGGAAGAAGAGAGCAAACTTGATCTCCTCCGAAAGTTCACACACAAAGGTGATGAAGACTCCTCACTTGCGCACCTCTTGTGCTAGCAAGAATGCCAAGATGTCTTTGATCGAGTATAGGAAAGAGATGAAGACTTCTTTGCTTGGCCGATCCTTTCTCCAAGATGTCGTCTCCTTCACCAATGTCTCGTCACGAGAGCAAGCGAAGGCCGAGAGTGAATGGAGCGTTCACTTGTCATTTGCGTTCAAGGAGACATGCGCTTATGACTTTCCAAATTAGGAAAAACATTAAGCCATGCGTTTAAGATCTCTAAACCGATCTTAAACTCCACAAAACGCCTTAAACAATGAACCATGCGTTCAAGCCCTTGAACCGGTTCAAAGCAAATGTGTTTGGACCAAAAGCCAAACCAAACCGGCCCAAGCCAAATCGGTCTAGATCAACCAAACCCTAAGGTTTCCAATCTAACCGTTCATCTCACAATGCTCTTGATCTCACCGATCTAGCATCATCTCTCTCGATCGAAGCTTACCGATCTCAAGCCCTAATCAATCAAACATGATCAGACCAGATCTCACTTACAATCAGAGATTAAATCCCTTTAAACTGAACTGAAACAATTCAGTCCACACGATCTGACTTAAGCAAGCCATATCACCAAATTGTGCGACCCTAAGGGTTTCCTTTAAATGTCGGTAACGATAACTTTCGTTATCACGACCAGTGAGGGGTATCTAGCAACACATCACTGTCTCCCGATATAAAGGAAAAAGTCTTCCAAGACTACACCCAAACCATGGCACAAGTGTGACTCAATTCACAAGGCATACATGTGTCCTTTGCCACTGGATGTTCTTATTGGACAAGCGGGTCAAGCTTGTAACTCCAATACGATGAGCATGATTAGATCAGATGCACATAGTCATCTGGGTATGGCCATACACTTCCTCAATCATCTCATATAAGGGGGGCCCTTTAGAACATCACACTCCTTGAACAAGGAGACGGCAATCCTTTATCTATCACTAGTGCCCTAACCTGATTCAAGCTCACCATCCAAGATAGTCTATAATCATTATGTTTCAAATGATATTGAACTACCTCAAGACAATGACAATCATCATTCAGAAACACAAGTGATCTCAAGTCAGAGGACATGTGCCACTTGCTGCTTACAAGGATCATTCACATTGTGACAAGCAATGGAATATCCCAGTAGGGTCTGTCCAGTACATCCAATGTACCCATGAGTCTACATCTTATTCCATGCTCGAAGCATCCTATAAGATTAACACTCATATCAGTCTCAATCATATCAAGGCTGTCTCATGTTCACCAAGATATCTCGACTAAGGACTTATAGCCTGTCAGCCTAGCTGAACAGCTTTGAGACATTATTCAGAAGTACACTTATTACAGCAGACAAGGTAACAACCTGAATAATAACCATGCCTTTTATAAACATAAGAGTTTATTATATGATACTTTTACAATCCCAAAGGCCTCAAACATTAGCCTTAAGGGCATACCCCAACAGTATTGTCCATTTCATCTTTCTCAGTCTGTGTTTGTGGACACTGACTCTTCGAAAGACTCAGACCATGTCTGACTGGAAGATATCCTCGTTTAGAATTCTCTAAATGAAATCTCTCCAGGACTTTTTCGATGTAAGTACTCTGGCACAGCCCGAGAAGCCTCTTAGATCTATCCCCTGTAGATCTTCACACCTAATACATAGGCTGCTTCTCCTAGATCTTTCATCTGGAAACATTTCTTTAACCATGCTTTAACAGCATGCATTTCAGGAATGTCATTTCCAATGATCAAGATGTCATCGACGTAGAGGACTAGGAAAGTAATTACGCTCCCACTAAACCTCTTATACACACACGGGTCATCCTCGTTCTTGATGAAACCAAATTCAGTGACTGATTCATCAAAACGAATATTCCAGCTTCTTGATGCTTGCTTAAGTCCATAAATGGACTTCTTTAACTTGCATATTTTATGACGATCTGATGGATTAGTGAAACCCTCAGGTTGTGTCATATACACATCCTCATCCAGATTTCCATTAAGGAAAGCTATTTTCACATCCATCTGCCAAATCTCATAATCGTAATATGCAGCTATCGCGAAAAGAATCCGAATAGACTTGAACATAGCTACAGGTGAGAAAGTTTCATCATAATCTATCCCGTAGATTTGTTTGAAACCTTTCGCAACTAGCCTGCCTTTATAGGTAACCACGTTACCATCCATGTCAATCTTCTTCTTGAAGATCCACTTACAGCCTATAGGGATAACTCCCGGAGGCGGATCAACCAAATCCCAAACTTGGTTATCTGACATGGAGTCCATCTCGGCGCGCATAGCTTCAAGCCATCTCGCTGACTCCGGTCCACTGACCGCATCCGCATAAGTGAGGGGTTCATCATTATCAATGATGTAGACTCCGTCATAACGCTCAGGTTGTCGACGAATCCTTCCCGATCTTCGCGGTTCCCGTGATATCTGAGCCTCAGGTTGTTCAATAACCTGATCTACCGGCTCAGGCTCATCCAACTGTGCTTGACTACTTTGTCCTTCCTCTGGATTCTCATCCAGCTTTATTTCTCTCCCACTGGCCTCTTGCAGAAGAAACTCCTTCTCAAGAAATATGGCCGTTGATGTGGGGAGGCGACATGACCCACGGAAATACAAATGGAGTTTAAGGTTACCCTAGCTAGGGCACCTAAATTTCCATCTCTTGCATTGCATGCATCTTTAAGTTAGATTTTCATTCCTTGCATTGCATGCATCCTTTAAGTTATTTCCATCTCTTGCATTGCATGCATCTTTAAGTTAGATTTTCATTCCTTGCATAGCATGCATCCTTTAAGTTAGATCTCCTAGCATAACTTGCATCATATGGTAGGTTAGATCCACCCACCAATTACACCATGTAGTTACATGCCTAGGATCCGCCACTTATGTATAGTAGGTTAGTGCATGAAATTAATGTAATAGTATAGGTCAACTCCATTCTTGGAATGCAAGTCAAAATCAGGTCAAGACAACTCCAAGAGATACCATGGGCCATCAGCCCAACTCATGAAGAAATCAGCCCACCCCAATGGATCAACACCACAAGCATCCCAAATTCCACCATCCTAGTTGGCAGCCATGTGGAGTTGCCTTCATCTCTAATCAAGTCAAGGAGCAGCCAGCTCAATGACCTATTTCAGCTCAACATGCGCCAGCCATCAAAGTCAAGGGGCAGCTTGAAACAATGCCCACTTCAGTCCATCATGCGCCAGCCCCCAAAGTCAAGGAGCAGCCTGCACTTTGCAACAACTTCAGTCCCTTCAAGTGCCAGCCGCCCATGCCAATTTGCAGCCTGAAATGTCAGCCATCAGCAGCCTCTTCAGTCCACTCTCATCTCAGATTTCGAGCTTACTAACCTGCTGAAGACTCCAAAGTTCAAACTCCAAACAACCACCCATTTGGAAGAAGAGATCAGCCCATTGAGTTGTCTACATCATGCTTGCTTGTGTGACTTGTTTTGAGCTTAGGGAGATAACCGTTGGAGACTCCCCTATATGATGTAGTCCTCTTGTAAAGTGAAGTACTTAGAGTTGAATGAATTTTCGAATTTCAGAAGTGTGTCTTCTAATGGTGTGTGTCACCTAACCCCTCCCCTCTTCCAACCATTGCCGAGAGTGTCTTTCCACCCCCTCTTGCTCTTCAACCTTCCTCCACCATTTGCGCTTGTCATGGAGTTAGGAGCTCACGCCACTTCCTCCCTTTAGTCTTGAAGAGTCCTCAGCCATGATGAGGAGCTGGATACTTCCGAGACTCAAGAAGGTGCCATCAGCCCCATGCCAAGATCAAACCACCACCCTAAGTTAGCTAAGTCTCTCTTCTCCCTTGGTTGATGTTTTCTTGAAGTTTCTGAACATTCATCTGCACTCACTAAGGTTCTTTTCAGGTTGCGCAAGGTCAAGGAGGGTATACAAGTTCATCCCCCCCCCCCCTTCCCCTCTTAACTAGTTAGTCTCAAAGTGTTAGCAAGGGAATTTGGAGGCTATCCTCCCCCTTGAATGTGTTTATGTGAATGGCCTCTTAATATTATTTCAAATTCACCCACGCATGTGTGGGATGCTGCAATGTCATGTGTGTAAGCTCATAGGGCCCTACTTCGTGAGATTCAACCATTGGACCGGTGAAGAACGGGAAGGTCACCCTTTCTATTCTCAAAGGGTGCAAGGTGAGTTCCTCCCTTAGATTAGCCCTAGTTTCTTATGGTAGAATCGCATGCTAGATTTCTTTAATGTTGTAGAACCGCATGCTAGATCTACTTGAGGTTTTAGAATCACTTGATAAGCTTTACTAGAAGTGCATGATAAGATTAGTTGCTGAATGTAGCTTCGGATTTCATTATAAGACTATAGCTTCGGATTTCATTATAAGACTATCAAACCTAATTTCTCAAAGCGTTAGTTTAAATGGGTTTCATAGTTATATCTTAATAGCAAATGTTTTTCAAAAAGCGTTGTTTGAATGTTGCATGCTTGGCCCCCCCATCAACTTGGTATCAGAGCTTAGGCTCTTAGAGTAGGATTTTATAAGATCAAAAATTTATTTTCCTACTACTAGGACGATTTTGGACCTAGGTGCTTGAAAGAACTTGATTAGCTATATTTTACCACCTTAGGGTCTATTTTCAAAACTCTACTTGTTTTCCAAAATGACTACTAGATGCAATAGACAACCCATCAAGAGATGGGATGACATGATAAAAGAGGTATATGATCCTACATCTCTCAATGAAAATTTGCTTACCCAAGAGAACATGAATGTAGCTGAATATATACTAAAGTTCAAAACCCTCTACCATAGTACTAGAGAAGCTCCTAGGGTTATGCTTAACCGGTTTAGAGATGGTCTTAGCTTTGAGATTAAGAGAGGTCTCACATACTACCCCATATACACAATAGAAGATGCTTTTCGAATAGCTAGTGAGGTAGAGCAAAATCTTAAGAGATTTTATAAAAGGAAAATTGACCATCCAAGACCCAAAGCCCCTAAGGTAGTCAACCAAACCATGGAGCTCAATCAAGCCTTAGAACCAAAGCTACCTTCCCAAAGCCAATCTCACATCAAGTCTAGGGAACCCATTGAAAACTTACCTCTAAGTCAAACCATGTTGTCCCTAGAACCTAAACAAGAACTCAACCAACTTAGGGAAAGCTCTCTTGACATCCACATAGGTCATACTAAGTCCACACCTTTAAGATCAATCTCACCTAAGCCTACGGAAGAACTTGAACCCAATCATATTAGGCTAGACTTAGTGGAAGCTATCCTACCCTTAGTGACCTGTGAGACTAGTTTGCCTCACCCTTTAGGGCTCCCATGTTTAGATCAAGTGCTTGAACCATGTGACCCTACTCTTCATGACATAGGGCAAACTTTAGAGAACTCTTCAATAGGTTGTGAACACTTAGGTTCCAAGCCACTTGACCTTAGTGAAAGTTTAGATGAGCCTCTAGACACTTTAGAAATCCAACACCTTCAATTAGAGGACCATCACACTTTAGGCTTGACTCAACCTAAGTTTGAACCTTTCTCTATGGATGATCTGCCTAAGTATCTTACACCACCATATTTAGAGATTAAGGTGGACATACCATCTTGTCTAGGCCTTTCTTTGACCACTTCTGAGCCATCTAGCACTAAACTTTACAACTTAGGTCTAAACCCACCCCTAGAGCCAAAACTTTTAGAAATAGAGGATCCTTCACCTTTAGATATCAACCAACATGAGTTAAGATCCCTTACTTTGCCTAAGATGGAACCCATGCTAGATCCTTTTGTCATTGACCAAGATCCTAAGTCCCAAACATTAGGAGAACCTCAACTTCAAGGCCTAGAAGACTTTACCTTTGATCCGATGACCCATGAAGCATATCTCTTTGGTCTTGCCACCCACACTCCTAAGCCACATTTAGGGCCAATTGAACATGGGCTTATAACCCAAGACTCTAGGGATGACCCTACTCAAGTTGACCCCATAGGGACTGACCTATATCAACCTTCTCCTTATGACATGATAGAGCCCCCCCAGTTTAGCTTCGAGGATCTTACTCCAGATATGGGAGAGCCATTTCTTTTTCCCTTAGGAAGTCCAATCCTAGAGGCGCCCCTCACCCTTCTTGAGTTAGACATTAGCTCACCTGAATATGAAGAAGAATTTACTTTAGATCCTCTTGAGTTTCCCATGCTAGGATATGATTTAGAACCTAACTTGTCTGAGTTGGCAACATCCCCCATCTCTCCTTTAGACCTTGAGTCTGGCCTTAGTACTCCAGGGTTAAAGAAAATTCAATTGAATAATGATTTGCTTTCCCTCCCAGAACTTGAACACTTTGAGTTTGTTATGCCTGAATCTTTTAGTAGGCCTGTATACCACAAACATACTAATGAATATGGCCGAGAAAGGACATTCTGTGTAGGAGACCCTGAATTTAAGGAGCATGAAGATTGGGATGAAGAGATTGATTGCTGTGATGCTGTTGACACTGATTTTTGGACCCCCATCACTTTTGATGTGGATGACTTCATATTGCATAAGCACCATTCCACCCCATACTATGACCCCACTTGTGAGCATATGATTGAGTCCATCCTTGAGGACCAAACCCATTTCACCCGTAATGAGGTAGAGTTACTCTACTTAGTTGGATATGACCATGGTGAAGAGGGTTGGCTCCCTGAGGAAGAACTCACCCTTACTACCTCAAAGCTCCTCATGGATAAGGACAATTCTTCGGAGAAGAATTTTTCTCACCCGGGGAGAGCTGATGTGGGGAGGCGACATGACCCACGGAAATACAAATGGAGTTTAAGGTTACCCTAGCTAGGGCACCTAAATTTCCATCTCTTGCATTGCATGCATCTTTAAGTTAGATTTTCATTCCTTGCATTGCATGCATCCTTTAAGTTATTTCCATCTCTTGCATTGCATGCATCTTTAAGTTAGATTTTCATTCCTTGCATAGCATGCATCCTTTAAGTTAGATCTCCTAGCATAACTTGCATCATATGGTAGGTTAGATCCACCCACCAATTACACCATGTAGTTACATGCCTAGGATCCGCCACTTATGTATAGTAGGTTAGTGCATGAAATTAATGTAATAGTATAGGTCAACTCCATTCTTGGAATGCAAGTCAAAATCAGGTCAAGACAACTCCAAGAGATACCATGGGCCATCAGCCCAACTCATGAAGAAATCAGCCCACCCCAATGGATCAACACCACAAGCATCCCAAATTCCACCATCCTAGTTGGCAGCCATGTGGAGTTGCCTTCATCTCTAATCAAGTCAAGGAGCAGCCAGCTCAATGACCTATTTCAGCTCAACATGCGCCAGCCATCAAAGTCAAGGGGCAGCTTGAAACAATGCCCACTTCAGTCCATCATGCGCCAGCCCCCAAAGTCAAGGAGCAGCCTGCACTTTGCAACAACTTCAGTCCCTTCAAGTGCCAGCCGCCCATGCCAATTTGCAGCCTGAAATGTCAGCCATCAGCAGCCTCTTCAGTCCACTCTCATCTCAGATTTCGAGCTTACTAACCTGCTGAAGACTCCAAAGTTCAAACTCCAAACAACCACCCATTTGGAAGAAGAGATCAGCCCATTGAGTTGTCTACATCATGCTTGCTTGTGTGACTTGTTTTGAGCTTAGGGAGATAACCGTTGGAGACTCCCCTATATGATGTAGTCCTCTTGTAAAGTGAAGTACTTAGAGTTGAATGAATTTTCGAATTTCATGAAACCCATTTAAACTAACGCTTTGAGAAATTAGGTTTGATAGTCTTATAATGAAATCCGAAGCTATAGTCTTATAATGAAATCCGAAGCTACATTCAGCAACTAATCTTATCATGCACTTCTAGTAAAGCTTATCAAGTGATTCTAAAACCTCAAGTAGATCTAGCATGCGGTTCTACAACATTAAAGAAATCTAGCATGCGATTCTACCATAAGAAACTAGGGCTAATCTAAGGGAGGAACTCACCTTGCACCCTTTGAGAATAGAAAGGGTGACCTTCCCGTTCTTCACCGGTCCAATGGTTGAATCTCACGAAGTAGGGCCCTATGAGCTTACACACATGACATTGCAGCATCCCACACATGCGTGGGTGAATTTGAAATAATATTAAGAGGCCATTCACATAAACACATTCAAGGGGGAGGATAGCCTCCAAATTCCCTTGCTAACACTTTGAGACTAACTAGTTAAGAGGGGAAGGGGGGGGGGGATGAACTTGTATACCCTCCTTGACCTTGCGCAACCTGAAAAGAACCTTAGTGAGTGCAGATGAATGTTCAGAAACTTCAAGAAAACATCAACCAAGGGAGAAGAGAGACTTAGCTAACTTAGGGTGGTGGTTTGATCTTGGCATGGGGCTGATGGCACCTTCTTGAGTCTCGGAAGTATCCAGCTCCTCATCATGGCTGAGGACTCTTCAAGACTAAAGGGAGGAAGTGGCGTGAGCTCCTAACTCCATGACAAGCGCAAATGGTGGAGGAAGGTTGAAGAGCAAGAGGGGGTGGAAAGACACTCTCGGCAATGGTTGGAAGAGGGGAGGGGTTAGGTGACACACACCATTAGAAGACACACTTCTGAAATTCGAAAATTCATTCAACTCTAAGTACTTCACTTTACAAGAGGACTACATCATATAGGGGAGTCTCCAACGGTTATCTCCCTAAGCTCAAAACAAGTCACACAAGCAAGCATGATGTAGACAACTCAATGGGCTGATCTCTTCTTCCAAATGGGTGGTTGTTTGGAGTTTGAACTTTGGAGTCTTCAGCAGGTTAGTAAGCTCGAAATCTGAGATGAGAGTGGACTGAAGAGGCTGCTGATGGCTGACATTTCAGGCTGCAAATTGGCATGGGCGGCTGGCACTTGAAGGGACTGAAGTTGTTGCAAAGTGCAGGCTGCTCCTTGACTTTGGGGGCTGGCGCATGATGGACTGAAGTGGGCATTGTTTCAAGCTGCCCCTTGACTTTGATGGCTGGCGCATGTTGAGCTGAAATAGGTCATTGAGCTGGCTGCTCCTTGACTTGATTAGAGATGAAGGCAACTCCACATGGCTGCCAACTAGGATGGTGGAATTTGGGATGCTTGTGGTGTTGATCCATTGGGGTGGGCTGATTTCTTCATGAGTTGGGCTGATGGCCCATGGTATCTCTTGGAGTTGTCTTGACCTGATTTTGACTTGCATTCCAAGAATGGAGTTGACCTATACTATTACATTAATTTCATGCACTAACCTACTATACATAAGTGGCGGATCCTAGGCATGTAACTACATGGTGTAATTGGTGGGTGGATCTAACCTACCATATGATGCAAGTTATGCTAGGAGATCTAACTTAAAGGATGCATGCTATGCAAGGAATGAAAATCTAACTTAAAGATGCATGCAATGCAAGAGATGGAAATAACTTAAAGGATGCATGCAATGCAAGGAATGAAAATCTAACTTAAAGATGCATGCAATGCAAGAGATGGAAATTTAGGTGCCCTAGCTAGGGTAACCTTAAACTCCATTTGTATTTCCGTGGGTCATGTCGCCTCCCCACATCAGCCGTCCGAGCAACAAATACCTTGTTCTCTTTGGGATCGTAGAAATAATAACCCTTAGTCTCCTTAGGGTAACCGACAAAGTTACATTTGTCATATCTGCTCTCTAGTTTCCCGGAGGCGAGCTTTTTGACATAAGCCTCGCAGCCCCAGATCCTGATAAATGTCAAGCTCGGCTGTTTCCCATACCATAACTCATATGGAGTTTTTGAAACTGCCTTGGATGGCACTCGGTTTAGTACCTTTGCAGCTGTTTCCAGTGCAAAACCCCAAAAGGAGTAAGGAAGAGTAGCCTGACTCATCATAGAACGAACCATATCAAGTAACGTTCTGTTTCTCCTCTCGGACACACCATTCCATTGCGGTGTTCCTGGCGGAGTGAGCTGTGAGATAATCCCACACTCCTTCAGATAGTCAGTAAACGTATGACTCAAGTATTCTCCACCTCGATCTGAGCGAAGTGCCTTGATATTTCGGCCTAGCTGATTTTGTACTTCATTCTTGAACTCTTTGAACTTGTCAAAAGATTCACTTTTATGTCTCATTAAATAGACATACCCATATCTACTGAAATCATCAGTAAAGGTAATGAAGTACTGATAGCCACCTCTGGCATGTTTACTAAATGGCCCACACACATCACTGTGTATAAGGTCAAGTAAACCTGAAGCCCTTTGACCTTTGTGAGGAAAAGGTGACTTCGTCATTTTACCCATCAAACAAGCTTTGCATGTATCAAT
Source organism: Costus lasius (assembly GCA_027563935.2). NCBI lineage: Eukaryota > Viridiplantae > Streptophyta > Magnoliopsida > Zingiberales > Costaceae > Costus > Costus lasius. Next base: position 49,713,680 of record CM050446.2, read on the forward strand.
CTCCTTGTAAGAGAATGATCCCAGCAGTCCATGATCATGCAATCGCTTAATGCGTTTCTCGTTAATATGGCCTAAACGACTATGCCATAGCAAGGTGCTGTCATCAGCATACTTGGCTTTCTTAATATCAACATTTTGTGTAGAACGCTCCATGTCCAACATGAATAATCCATTGCTAATTGAACCAGTTGCATAAACAATATTATCATAAGATAAAAGACACTTTGAAATATTGCATTCAAAGGAAAAACCCTTCCTGACAAGAGCAGGAATGGAGATAATATTTTTAGTAATACTGGGAACAAAATAACAATTGTCTAGTTCCAACACAATTCCAGATGGTAAAGAAATGAAATAGTCTCCTACAGCAACAGCAGCAACCCGTGCCCCGTTTCCAACTCGTAGGTCCACCTCATGCTGTCCCACCTGCCTTCTTCTCTTGAGTTCCTGTACATTTGAACAAATGTGAACTCCACATGCAGTGTCCAACACCCATGATATAGAAGAAGAGAACATGACCTCAGTCACATAAATACCTGAGCCAGAAGCGATGCTTCCCCTCTTATCTCCTTAGAGCGCTTTACAGTCCTTTTTCCAGTGACCCAGCTGGCCACAGTGGAAACACCTGTATTCCTTGGACCACTTCACCTCTTGCTTCAGAGCCTTGCTGTAGCTCTTGACAGGGGTCTTGCCCTTCTTCCCCTTCTTCTTGTTCCTCGAAGGAACCATTAAGACAGAGGTCGAAGGCTTTCCCTTCAGAGTCTCCTCAGTAGTCAAGAGCATATTCAGCAGCTCTGCCGGAGTACAATCGATTTTGTTCATATTAAAGTTAATAATGAACGCGTCGAATGAAGGCGGGAGAGACTGCAGAATAATATCCACAGCAAGCTCCTGGTTGATGGTATGCCCCAGTTTCTCTAGAGCCTCCTTGTGCCCAATCATCTTGAGCACGTGAGCTCCCACTGGGCTCCCTTCAGCCAGTTTGCTCTGAAAGAAGAGCTTTGTCAAATTGTAGCGCTCAGTCCTTGCCTGTGCAGCATACAGCATCTTGAGGTTCGCTATCATGTCTATAGCAGACATATCCTCATGCTGACGCTGCAGCGGTGGCGTCATAGACGCTAACATCAGGCAAGCGACATCAATGCTATCATTGACGTGCTTTTCATAGGCTTCCCGAACCGCCCTTGCGGCGTTCGGAGCGGGCTGGGCGGTATCGCCGTCTCGAGGACATACAGTTTCCTCTCTGCCTTAAGAACAATCTTAAGGTGTCCAAACCAGTCAGAGAAGTTCGGCCCAGCAAACTTCTCCCTTTCCAGTAGGGATCGCACATTGAAGTTCATGGTGTTCGTTGCTGCAGGTATCTACAACAATGCAAGAACAGCAAGGTCAGTATCAATGTTAAGAATCAATCAGGACTTAAGAAAGATTCATTTTCTCACTATTTTATCAGACTGAAAAATCCATTAAACAGTCCGAAAGAGTAGACACTCTTTTAGTGAGATAGGATCCGGATTTCATACTTGGTCTCCGCGTCCCGCTCAGGCGAGATAAGATGCACAGAGAGTACAAGCACTAATCTCCGGTAGGCAGTCCCTGCCGATCGCCAACCCGTGCGATTCCCCTTCATCTGGGCAATCCAGCAGACTGTGCCAACTGAGTTGGTACAACACAGTCTCTGATCCCACAGATGGCTGCCTCCATGTGCTACCATATGCGCCACATATGTAGCCTACATGGTCAAGCTGACCCGACCTACTCCCTGGACCACCATGTGCTATGCTGAGCAACGAGAAGGGATAAATCCCTACTCTGTAACACACAGGTGTAATCCCACACCGTCTGAAGATAGATGGACGTGCCCACTGAGTGGGTAGAACACGGCTCCAACGATAATCAGAACAGTGAGGTTTCGCGTCAGAAGGCTTACGAGCTTGATATTTTAGCGTTGGATTTTAACGGTCTTTTATCTTCTTCACTATCATGCAATTCCTATGGTGATAGCAGAAGATAAACTAATCATGCAATTCTAATATTTAAACAATAAATAAAAGAAAGCATGAATCTTATGTGGTAAAAGCCCATAGCCCTAGTAAGACCTTAATTAACTTAAGTCTTTACTTGCTTTTCTTCATGGGGCTTTTGCTGCTCATCTGGCCCAAACCAAGGCCCAAGCGCCATCTGCAGGTCTGGTGCGCCCACCAGGAATATGCGCCAGGTCCTAGGGTCGAACCCTAGACCTCCCACCTGGTCAAGCCACTTGCTGCATGCGCCTCTGCCAAGAGTGCTCTGTGCTCTTGTCTAATTAAATTACAAATTTAACTATCTAGACAAGATTGACACGCAGGTCAATTACATTTTATAAATTAAAGCAATGTGATGCGCAGATCACAATATAAAATTAATTTACAAAATTAACCAGGCACGCAGGCCCCAGCACAGCACTCATTAAAGACGGGCAGCCCACATAAGATTAAATAAACATACATATGCAACAATCAACATATGATCCATTCATGAAAATTAAATTTCGAAAACCCCTTGGGATGAATTTTAATTTTCCTTATTTGCCCTACTGCCTTACAATGGTCTATTACTAGGGATCCACTCATCCATCCTAGTCAGATCCACTGCCCTTGCATGCACCAAGTCCTAACTGACTTGAGTCGACCATAAGGTCAACCATGCATGCGCCAGGGCTGAACTACCACAATGAGGTCTGGCAAGCGGGTGTGACCCCGGGCCTAACTCATGTGCGTTCATCAGTTGTCTCAATCAGACATCGCTACACACCTGTCTGCAGCCGACCTGTAGCCACCACGTGCTTGCGCACAGGTGCTACCTGGTCAACCCATCAAGGCTGTCAGATAGTCTGATTAGACTTTTGGATCTAACCTAGGGGGTGACTTCAACCCTAATAACCCATCTAAGGGTTTAAAGTAGGTGCTTTAGATCTAAGATGAATCGCGCAAGTTATTTGTTTTGAAAACACAATAAAACATGCGCCAACAACATGCGCCAGGGAGAAAATAACATCTATAAGAAACATGTATTTTCGCCAACTTACAACTACAGCATAAGCATTCGCATGTGACCTATAGATCTGTTATCTTGCGCAAACATGGATCATAAAACATAACATGGCAATCATAACACACGCATGAAACATTGGCTCTGATACCAATTGTAGGAACCCCATAAAGGGGGCGAAACCCCTAAGTAAGGCGCATATTAAAACTTTTAAGCAGCGGAAGAGGGTTTCTTAAGATCGGTTTCATGAGATATGATCAACCATTATAACCCGAATGCAAATAGAAGAAACGGATTCATACCATAGCCATTTCAAGATGGCGCCTTGGAAGAAAAAGTTGCAAACGCCTCTTCTCCAAAGTCTCGCACACAAGATGAACAATGTGCTTCTTCCTTGGTGCTCCTTGTGCTAGCAAGGTTCCAAGGTTGTCTTGCCGAATGGAAGGGAAAGATGAGATGTCGTTCTTTTGACCGAATCCTCCTCAACCTTCAAGGCGTCGCCACACACACGGAAGTCGAGAGGAATATTGAGAGCGAGAGGCGAGAATAGAGAACACTCTATTCGAACGTGAGTGACTCCAATTGGAGATCATGGTTACTAAAAATAGCAACCACTCACCGCCCCAACGTTCACGCCAAGTGAACATGTCGCCACACCTTGAACCATGCGCTCATTTCATGAGCCGGTTCAATTTGGTTTGGTTTAAAACCAATCAAGCCAAGCAATCAAGTCCAGATCTCAAATAAACCCTAAGGCTCCTGATCTGACCGTTCATCTCTTGATGCTCTTGATCTCACCGATCTAGCATCTATTCTCTCGATCGAAGCTTACCGATCTCAAGCCCTAATCAATCAAACATGATCAGACCAGATCTCACTCACAATCAGAGATTAAATCCCTTTAAACTGAACCTAAACAATTCAGTCCACACGATCTGACTTAAGTAAGCCATATCATCAAATTGTGCGACCCTGAGGGTTTCCTTTAAATGTCGGTAACGATAACTCACGTTATCACGATCAGTGAGGGGTATCTAGCAACACATCACTGTCTCCCGATATAAAAGAAATGAGTCTTCCAAGACTACACCCAAAAACAGCACAAGTGTGAATCAACTCACTAGGCATGCATACTTCCTTTGCCACTAGATGTTCTTATTGGACAAGCGTGTCAAGCTTGTAGCTCCAATATGATGAGCATGATTAGATCAGATGAACATAGTCATCTGGGTATGGCCATACACTTTCTCAATCATCTCATCCAGGGGGCCCCTTTAGAACATCACACTCCTTAAACAAGGAGACGGTAATCCTATGTCTATCACTAGTGCCCTAACCTGACTCAAGCTCATTATCCAAGATAGTCTATAACCATTGTGTTTCAAATGATATTGAACTACCTCAAAACAATGACAATCATCATTTAGAAAACACAAGTGATCTCAAGTCAGAGGAAATGTGCCACTTGTCATATACAAGGATTATTCACATTGCGACAAACAATTGAATATCCTAGTAGGGTCTGTCCAGTACATCCAATCTACCCATGAGTCTACATCTTATTCCATGCTCGAAGCATCCTATAAGACTAGAACACATATTAGTCTTAACCATATCAAGGCTGTCTCATGTTCACCAAGATACATCGACTAAGGACTTAACTGCATGTCAGCCCAGCTGAACAGCTTTGAGACATTATTCAGAAGAACATATATTGCAGCAGACAATGTAGCTAACTGAATAATAACCATGCCTTTATAAACATAAACGTTTATTACATGATACTGTTACAATCCCAAGGCCTCAAACATTAGGCTTAAGGGCATACCCCAACATCATCATTGAACGAACCATATCCAATAAGGTTCAATTTCTCCTCTCGGACACACCATTCCATTGCGGTGTTCCTGGCGGAGTGAGCTGTGAGATAATCCCACACTCCTTCAGATAGTCAGTAAACTCATGACTCAAGTATTCTCCACCTCGATCTGATCGAAGTGCCTTGATATTTTGGCCTAACTGATTCTGTACTTCATTTTTGAACTCTTTGAACTTGTCAAAAGATTCACTCTTATGTCTCATAAGATAGACATAACCGTATCTACTGAAATCATCAGTAAAAGTAATGAAGTATAAGTAGCCACCTCTGGCATGTTTACTAAATGGCCCACACACATCACTGTGAATGAGGTCAAGTAAACCTGAAGCCCTTTGACCTTTATTAGAAAAAGGAGACTTCGTCATTTTACCCATTAAACAAGCTTTGCATGTATCAAGCTCCTCATAGGAGAATGATCCCAGCAGTCCATGGTCATGCAACCGCTTAATGCGCTTCTTGTTAATGTGGCCTAAACGACTATGCCATAGCAAGGTGCTATAATCAGCATGAAAGGTCCCCTAAAGACAAGGGGACGAAACCCTATAGGAGGCGCATATGAAAAACTTTGATGCAGCGGAAGGGGTTTCAAGGATCTATGCATATAATATGTTCAACTTTAAATTCCAAAACGATTCTCACCATTGCCATCGCTTAGATGGTGTCTTGGAAGGAAAGGCGCAAGTGCTCCTTCTCCAAAGGTGACGCACACAATTGGTGTCGCCTACTCTTCCTTGGTGCTCCTTGTGCTAGCAAGGTTCCAAGAAGCCGTTGTCGAATGGAAGGGGAGAGATCTTCTTTGCTTGGCGATTGCTTCCTTCTCTTTCGTCAACTTCTTCACCACACGAGAGTGCGAGTGCTGAATGCCCAAGTTGGCGACGAGAGTGAGGAGAAAACGAGAGATGAGGGCGCCTTAGGCGTGAACGTGAGTAGTGGTCACGTATGTGATCATGCTTTCTAAAAATAGAAAGCCACTCACTCACTTGCGATCATGAGTTTACCCCATGCGCAAACTCCTCTCAATTTGAACCACACGCTCACTCAATGAGCTGGTTCAATTTGGTCTGGTTCATAGACCAATCGACCTAAGCCATTAGTCCAGATCACATTAAACCCTAAGGCTCTTGATCTGACCGTCGATCTCTTGATGCTCCTGATCTCACCGATCTAGCATCCAATCTCTCGATCGAAGCTTACCGATCTCAAGCCCTAATCAATCAAACATGATCAGACCAGATCTCACTTACAATCAGAGATTAAATCCCTTTAAACTGAACCTGAACAATTCAGTCCACACGATCTGACTTAAGTAAGCCATATCATCAAATTGTGCGACCCTGAGGGTTTCCTTTAAATGTCGGTAACGATAACTCACGTTATTGCAGGGAACCCCTTTCAAGAAAGGGCGAAACCCTAATAGGAGGCGCAACAAAATTTCTAGCGGAATCTAGGGTTTCTTATGCGATCTTAAAGCATGTAATATGATCAACTTATAATGAAAAGCGATACTCACCATTGCCATCACTTGGATGGTGTCTTGGAATGAGAGAGCGAAATGGATCTCCTCCTTAGGTGGCACACACAAGGTGATGTCGCCTACTCTTTGTTGATCCTTGTGCTAGCAAGGTTCTCCAAAGGTTCTTGTCGAGTGGAAAGGATGAGAGATCTCCTTGGCGAAAACTTCCTTGTCGTCTTAGCCTCTCCTCCACGCGAGAATGCCTCAAGACCCTCTAGCCAAGCGCGGCGACAAGGTGAGAATGAAGCGAGAGAGATGTGACCACGCTTAGGAGTCATGGTTTCTAAAAATAGAAAACCACTCCCACGTTCATGCTCTCATGCGACTTCGGTTTTACCCAAGCGCAAACTTCTCTTCACTTTGAACCATGCGCTCATTCATGAGCCGGTTCATCACGGTTTGGTCCAAGACCAATTATCCCAAGCAATATGGTCTAGATCTTAATTAAACCCTAAGGCTTCAGATCTAACCGTCGATCTCTTTGATGCTCTTGATCTGACCGATCTAGCATCCATTCTCTCGATCGAAGCTTACCGATCTCAAGCCCTAATCAATCAAACATGATCAGACCAGATCTCACTTACAATCAGAGATTAAATCCCTTTAAACTGAACCTGAACAATTCAGTCCACACGATCTGACTTAAGTAAGCCATATCATCAAATTGTGCGACCCTGAGGGTTTCCTCTAAATGTCGGTAACGATAATTCTCATTATCACGATCAGTGAGGGGTATCTAGCAACACATCACTGTCTCCCGATATAAAGGAAAGAGTCTTCCAAGACTACACCCAAACCACAGCACAAGTGTGAATCAACTCACAAGGCATGCATATTTCCTTTGCCACTGGATGTTCTTATTGGACAAGCTTGTCAAGCTTGTAACTCCAATATGATAAGCATGATTAGATCAGATGAACACAGTCACCTGGGTATGGCCATACACTCTCTCAATCATCTCATCCAGGGGGCCCCTTTAGAACATCACACTCCTTAAACAAGGAGACGGCAATCCTATGTCTATCACTAGTGCCCTAACCTGATTCAAGCTCACCATCCAAGATAGTCTATAATCATTATGTTTCAAATGATATTGAACTACCTCAAAACAATGACAATCATCATTTAGAAAACACAAGTGATCTCAAGTCAAAGGAAATGTGCCACTTGTCACATTCAAGGAATATTCACATTGTGACAAACAATTGAACATCCTAGTAGGGTCTGTCCAGCACATCCAATGTACCCATGAGTCTACATCTTATTCCATGCTCGAAGCATCCTATAAGATTAGAACATATATTAGTCTCAATCATATCAAGGCTGTCTCATGTTCACCAAGATATATCGACTAAGGACTTAACAGCATGTCAGCCTAGCTGAACAGCTTTGAGACATTATTCAGAAGAACATATATTGCAGCAGACAATGTAACTAACTGAATAACAACCATGCCTTTATAAACATAACAGTTTATTACATGATACTGATACATTCCCATAGGCCTCAAACATTAGCCTTAAGGGCATACCCCAACAATCTCCCACTTGCACTTAATCTAATGGTTGAGAAATCTCAAACCCATATTATTACAGTGCTTCTCATGCTTCTGCTGCGCCAGAGGCTTGGTAAGCGGGTCTGCCAGATTGTCATCTGTATGAACCTTGCAGATTTTGATCTCGCCACGATCTATGATCTCCCTGATCAAATGAAACCGTCTCTGTATGTGCTTGGACTTCTGGTGCGACCGTGGTTCCTTTGCTTGTGCGATTGCTCCAGTGTTATCACAGAAGATAACCAAAGGATCTGCACTCGAAGGAACAACACCAAGTTCTCTCACGAACTTACGAATCCACACTGCCTCCTTGGATGTTTCCGAGGCTGCAACATACTCGGCTTCTGTTGTGGAATCAGCAACAGTTGACTGTTTGAAACTCTTCCACACCACTGCACTTCCATTCAAGCTAAAAACATAGCCTGATTGCGATCGGAAATCATCCTGGTCCGACTGGAACGAAGCGTCAGTATATCCTTCAATACTGAGTTCTTCCTGACCACCATATATCAAGAACATATCTTTGGTCCTCCGCAGATATTTTAAAATGTTCTTGACTGCAATCCAGTGCGCCATACCTGGATTACTTTGGAAACGACTGGTCACGCTTAACCCGTAAGCAACGTCTGGGCGAGTACACAACATCGCATACATAATGGATCCAATAGCCGAAGCATAAGGCGTATTGTCCATTTCATCTTTCTCAGTCTGTGTTTGTGGACACTGACTCTTCGAAAGATTCAGACCATGTCTGACTGGAAGATATCCTCGTTTAGAATTGTCTAAATGAAATCTCTCCAGGACTTTATCGATGTAAGTACTCTGGCACAGCCCGAGAAGCCTCTTAGATCTATCCCTGTAGATCTTCACACCTAATACATAGGCTGCTTCTCCTAGATCTTTCATCTGGAAACATTTCCTTAGCCATGCCTTAACAGCATGCATCTCAGGAATGTCATTTCCAATGATCAAGATGTCATCGACGTAGAGGACTAAGAAAGTAATCACGCTCCCACTAAACCTCTTATATACACACGGGTCATCCTCGTTCTTGATGAAACCAAATTCAGTAACTGATTCATCAAAACGAATATTCCAGCTTCTTGATGCTTGCTTAAGTCCATAAATAGACTTCTTTAACTTGCTTATCTTATGACGATCTGCTGGATTAGTGAAACCTTCTGGTTGTGTCATGTACACATCCTCATCCAGATTTCCATTAAGGAAAGCTGTTTTCACATCCATCTGCCAAATCTCATAATCATAATATGCAGCTATCGCGAAAAGAATCCGAATAGACTTAAACATGGCTACAGGTGAGAAAGTTTCATCATAATCTATCCCGTAGATTTGTTTGAAACCTTTCGCAACTATCCTGCCTTTATAGGTAACCACGTTACCATCCATGTCAATCTTCTTCTTGAAGATCCATTTACAGCCTATAGGGATAACTCCCGGAGGCGGATCAACCAAATCCCAGACTTGGTTATCTGACATGGAGTCCATCTCGGCGCGCATAGCTTCAAGCCATCTCGCTGAATCCGGTCCACTGACCGCATCCGCATAAGTGAGGGGTTCATCATTATCAATGATGTAGACTCCGTCATAGCGCTCAGGCTGTCGACGGATCCTTCCCGATCTTCGCGGTTCCCGTGATATCTGAGCCTCAGGTTGTTCAATAACCTGTACTACCGGCTCAGGCTCATCCAACTCTGCTTGATCACTTTGTCCTTCTTCTGGATTCTCATCCAACTTTATTTCTCTCCCACTGGCCTCTTGCAGAAGAAACTCCTTCTCAAGAAATATGGCCGTCCGAGCAACAAAAACCTTGTTCTCTTTGGGATCGAAGAAATAATAACCCTTAGTTTCCTTAGGGTAACCGACAAAGATACATTTGTCAGATCTGCTCTCTAGTTTCCCAGATGCGAGCTTTTTAACATGAGCCTCGCAGCCCCAGATCCTGATAAATGTCAAGCTTGGCTGTTTCCCATACCATAACTCATATGGAGTCTTAGAAACTGCCTTGGATGGCACTCGGTTTAGTACCTTTGCAGCTGTTTCCAGCGCAAAACCCCAAAAGGAGTTGGGTAAAGAAGCCTGACTCATCATAGAACGAACCATATCAAGTAACGTTCTATTTCTCCTCTCGGACACACCATTCCATTGCGGTGTTCCTGGCGGAGTGAGCTGTGAGATAATCCCACACTCCTTTAGATAGTCAGTAAATGCATGACTTAGGTATTCACCACCTCGATCTGAGCGAAGTGCCTTGATATTTCGGCCTAACTGATTCTGTACTTCATTTTTGAATTCTTTGAACTTGTCAAAAGATTCACTTTTATGTCTCATCAGATAGACATAACCATACCTACTGAAATCATCAGTAAAGGTAATGAAGTACTGATAGCCACCTCTGGCATGTTTACTAAATGGCCCACACACATCACTGTGTATAAGGTCAAGTAAACCTGAAGCCCTTTGACCTTTATGAAGAAAAGGTGACTTCGTCATTTTACCCATCAAACAAGCTTTGCATGTATCAATCTCCTTATAGGAGAATGATCCCAGCAGTCCATGATCATGCAACCGCTTAATGCGTTTCTCGTTAATATGGCCTAAACGACTATGCCATAACAAGGTGCTATCATCAGCATACTTGGCTTTCTTAATATCAATTTGCTGTATTGAACATTCCATGTCCAACATGAATAACCCATTGTTAATTGAACCAGTTGCATAAACAATATTATCTAAAGATAAAACACACTTTGAAATATTGCATTCAAAGGAAAATCCCTTCCTGACAAGAGCAGGACTGGAGATAATATTTTTAGTAATACTGGGAACAAAGTAACAATTGTCTAGTTCCAATACAATGCCAGATGGTAAAGAAATGAAGTAGTCTCCTACAGCAACAGCAGCAACCCGTGCTCCGTTTCCAACGCGTAGGTCCACCTCATGCTGTCCCACCTGCCTTCTTCTCTTGAGTTCCTGTACATTTGAACAAATGTGAACTCCACATGCAGTGTCCAACACCCATGATATAGAAGAAGAAAACATGACCTCAGTCACGAATATACCTGAGCCAGAAGCAATGCTTCCCCTCTTATCTCCTTGGAGCGCTTTACAGTCCTTTTTCCAGTGACCCAGCTGGCCACAGTGGAAACACCTGTATTCCTTAGACCGCTTGACCTTTTGCTTCAGAGCCTTGCTGTAGCTCTTGACAGTGGCCTTGCCCTTCTTCCCCTTCTTCTTGTTCCTGGAAGGAACCATTAAGACAGAGGTCGAAGGCTTACCCTTCAGAGTCTCCTCAGTGGTCAAGAGCATATTCAGCAGCTCTGCCGGAGTACAATCGATTTTGTTCATATTAAAATTAATAATGAACGCGTCGAATGAAGGCGGGAGAGACTGCAGAATAATGTCCACAGCAAGCTCCTGGTTGATGGTATGCCCCAGTTTCTCTAGAGCCTACTTGTGCCCAATCATCTTGAGCACGTGAGCTCCCACTGGGCTCCCTTCAGCCAGTTTGCTCTGAAAGAAGAGCTTCGTCAAATTGTAGCGCTCTGTCCTCGCCTGTGCAGCATACAGCATCTTGAGGTTCGCTATAATCTCTATAGCCGACATATCCTCATGCTGACGCTGCAGCGGTGGCGTCATAGACGCTAGCATCAGGCAAGCGACATCAATGCTATCATTGACGTGCTTTTCATAGGCTTCCCGAACCGCCCTTGCGGCGTTCGGAGCGGGCTGCGGCGGTATCGCCGTCTCGAGGACATACAGTTTCCTCTCTGCCTTAAGAACGATCTTAAGGTGTCCAAACCAGTCAGAGAAGTTCGGCCCAGCAAACTTCTCCCTTTCCAGTAGGGATCGCACATTGAAGTTCATGGTGTTCGTTGCTGCAGGTATCTACAACAATGCAAGAACAGCAAGGTCAGTATCAATGTATAAGAATCAATCAGGACTTAAGAAAGATTCTTTTTCTCACTATTTTTATCTGGCTGAAAAATCCAGCAAAACAGCCCGAAAGAGTAGTACTCTTTTAGTGAGATGGGATCCGGATTTCATACTTGGTCTCCGCGTCCCGCTCAGGCGAGATAAGATGCACAGAGAGTACAAGCACTAATCTCCGGTAGGCATTCCCTGCCGATCGCCAACCCGTGCGATTCCCCTTCATCTGGGCAATCCAGCAGACTGTGCCAACTGAGTTGGTACAACACAGTCTCTGACCCCACAGATGGCTGCCTCCATGTGCTACCATATGCGCCACATATGTAGCCCACACGGTCAAGCTGACCCGACCTACTCCCTGGACCACCATGTGCTATGCTGAGCAACGAGAAGGGATAAATCCCCACTCTGTAACACACAGGTGTAATCCCGCACCGTCTGAAGATAGATGGACGTGCCCACTGAGTGGGTACAACACGGCTCCAACGATAATCAGAACAGTGAGGTTTCGCGTCAGAAGGCTTACGAGCTTGATATTTAGCGTTGGATTTTAACGGTCTTTTATCTTCTTTCACTATCATGCAATTCCTATGGTGATAGCAGAAGATAAACTTAATCATGCAATTCTAATATTTAAACAGTAAATAAAAGAAAGCATGAATCTTATGTGGTAAAAGCCCATAGCCCTAGTGAGACCTTAACCTAAATCAAGTCTTCACTTGCTCTTCATGGGTCTTTTGCTGCTCATCTGGCCCAAAACAGGGCCCAAGCGCCAATTGCAGCTCTGGTGCACCCACCAGGAAAATTGCGCCAGGTCCTAGGGTCGAACCCTAGACCTCCCACCTGGTCCAGCCACTGCTGCATGCGCCTCTGCCAAGTGTGCTCAGTGCTCTTGTCTAATTAAATTACAAATTTAACTATCTAGACAAGATTGACACGCAGGTCAATATGACATTATAAATTAATTAAACTGTGATTCGCAGATCACAAAAATAACAATTAATTTACAATTGTAAATCCCAGGCACGCAGGCCCCAGCACAGCACACAATTAATATGGGCAGCCCACATAAGACTAAATAGACAAACATATGCATCATTCAAACATGTGATCCAACCAAGAAAATTAAAATTTTGAAAAAACCCCATAGGTATCAATTTAATTTCCTTATTCGCCCTTCAACCTTACAACGGTCCATTACCAGGGATCCACTCATCCAACCTAGTCAGATCCACTGCCCTAGCATGCACCAAGTCCTAATTGACTTGAGTCGACCATAAGGTCAACCATGCTTGCGTCAGGGCTGAACAACCACATTGAGGTCTGGCAAGCGGGTGTGACCCCGGGCCTAACTCATGTGTGTTCATAGGTTGTCTCAATCAGACATCGCTACACACCTGTCTGCAGTCGACCTATAGCCACCACAGGCTTGCGCCAAGGTGCTATCTGGTCGACCCATTCAGGCTGTCAGATAGTCTGATCAGACCGTTTGGATCTAACTCAGGGGGTGACTTCAACCCTAATAACCCGTCTAAGGGTTTATAGGAGGGCCTTAGATCTATAGTGAGTCGCGCATGTGAAATAGTTTTGAGAAAACCAAGATGCGCCAATATATCATCATACATGCGCAAATGAAACATGAAATAGGTTTCGGCATGAAACAAATCAACATGTTAAAATTTCGCATGATATAGATCTAAGCATTCATGGAACACAAAATCAAAGCAATCATATTATCATGCACGAACCTTCGCTCTGATACCAATTGCAGGGAACCCCTTTCAAGAAAGGGCGAAACCCTAATAGGAGGCGCAACAAAATTTCTAGCGGAATCTAGGGTTTCTTATGCGATCTTAAAGCATGTAATATGATCAACTTATAATGAAAAGCGATACTCACCATTGCCATCACTTGGATGGTGTCTTGGAATGAGAGAGCGAAATGGATCTCCTCCTTAGGTGGCGCACACAAGGTGATGTCGCCTACTCTTTGTTGATCCTTGTGCTAGCAAGGTTCTCCAAAGGTTCTTGTCGAGTGGAAAGGATGAGAGATCTCCTTGGCGAAAACTTCCTTGTCGTCTTAGCCTCTCCTCCACGCGAGAATGCCTCAAGACCCTCTAGCCAAGCGCGGCGACAAGGTGAGAATGAAGCGAGAGAGATGTGACCACGCTTAGGAGTCATGGTTTCTAAAAATAGAAAACCACTCCCACGTTCATGCTCTCATGCGACTTCGGTTTTACCCAAGCGCAAACTTCTCTTCACTTTGAACCATGCGCTCATTCATGAGCCGGTTCATCACGGTTTGGTCCAAGACCAATTATCCCAAGCAATATGGTCTAGATCTTAATTAAACCCTAAGGCTTCAGATCTAACCGTCGATCTCTTTGATGCTCTTGATCTGACCGATCTAGCATCCATTCTCTCGATCGAAGCTTACCGATCTCAAGCCCTAATCAATCAAACATGATCAGACCAGATCTCACTTACAATCAGAGATTAAATCCCTTTAAACTGAACCTGAACAATTCAGTCCACACGATCTGACTTAAGTAAGCCATATCATCAAATTGTGCGACCCTGAGGGTTTCCTCTAAATGTCGGTAACGATAATTCTCATTATCACGATCAGTGAGGGGTATCTAGCAACACATCACTGTCTCCCGATATAAAGGAAAGAGTCTTCCAAGACTACACCCAAACCACAGCACAAGTGTGAATCAACTCACAAGGCATGCATATTTCCTTTGCCACTGGATGTTCTTATTGGACAAGCTTGTCAAGCTTGTAACTCCAATATGATAAGCATGATTAGATCAGATGAACACAGTCACCTGGGTATGGCCATACACTCTCTCAATCATCTCATCCAGGGGGCCCCTTTAGAACATCACACTCCTTAAACAAGGAGACGGCAATCCTATGTCTATCACTAGTGCCCTAACCTGATTCAAGCTCACCATCCAAGATAGTCTATAATCATTATGTTTCAAATGATATTGAACTACCTCAAAACAATGACAATCATCATTTAGAAAACACAAGTGATCTCAAGTCAAAGGAAATGTGCCACTTGTCACATTCAAGGAATATTCACATTGTGACAAACAATTGAACATCCTAGTAGGGTCTGTCCAGCACATCCAATGTACCCATGAGTCTACATCTTATTCCATGCTCGAAGCATCCTATAAGATTAGAACACATATTAGTCTCAATCATATCAAGGCTGTCTCATGTTCACCAAGATATATCGACTAAGGACTTAACAGCATGTCAGCCTAGCTGAACAACTTTGAGACATTATTCAGAAGAACATATATTGCAGCAGACAATGTAACTAACTGAATAACAACCATGCCTTTATAAACATAACAGTTTATTACATGATACTGATACATTCCCATAGGCCTCAAACATTAGCCTTAAGGGCATACCCCAACAGTTATCACGATCAGTGAGGGGTATCTAGCAACACATCACTGTCTCCCGATATAAAGAAAAGAGTCTTCCAAGACTACACCCAAACCACAGCACAAGTGTGAATCAAACTCACAAGGCATGCATGTTTCCTTTGCCACTGGATGTTCTTATTGGACAAGCGTGTCAAGCTTGTAGCTCCAATATGATAAGTATGATTAGAACAAATGAACACAGTCACCTGGGTATGGCCATACACTTTCTCAATCATCTCATCCAGGGGGCCCCTTTAGAACATCACACTCCTTAAACAAGGAGACGGCAAACCATTGTCTATCACTAGTGCCCTAACCTGACTCAAGCTCACCATCCAAGATAGTCTATAATCATTATGTTTCAAATGATATTGAACTAACTCAAAACAATGACAATCATCATTTAGAAACACAAGAGATCTCAAGTCAGAGGAAATGTGCCACTTGTCGCAATCAAGGATTATTCACATTGTGACAAACAATTGAATATCCTAGTAGGGTCTGTCCAGTACATCCAATGTACCCATGAGTCTACATCTTATTCCATGCTCGAAGCATCCTATAAGATTAGAACACATATTAGTCTTAACCATATCAAGGCTGTCTCATGTTCACCAAGATATATCGACTAAGGACTTTATAGCATGTTAGCCCAGCTAAACAGCTTTGAGACATTATTCAGAAGTACAATTATTGCAGTAGACAATATAACAACCTGAATAACAACCATGCCTTTATAAACATAAGAGTTTATTACATGATACTGATACAATCCCAAGGCCTCAAACATTAGCCTTAAGGGCATACCCCAACAATCTCCCACTTGCACTTAATCTAATGGTTGAGAAATCTCAAACCCATATTATTACAGTGCTTCTCATGCTTCTGCTACGCCAGAGGCTTGGTAAGCGGGTCTGCCAGATTGTTGTCTGTATGTACCTTGCAGACTTTGATCTCGCCACGATCAATGATCTCCCTGATCAAATGAAACCGTCTCTGTATGTGCTTGGACTTCTGGTGCGACCGTGGTTCCTTTGCTTGTGCGATTTCTCCAGTGTTATCACAAAAGATAACCAAAGGATCTACACTCGAAGGAACAACACCAAGTTCTCTCACGAACTTACGAATCCACACTGCCTCCTTGGATGCTTCCGAGGCTGCAACATACTCGGCTTCTGTTGTGGAATCAGCAACAGTTGACTGTTTGAAACTTTTTCACACCACTGCTCCACCATTCAAGCTAAATACATAGCCTGATTGCGATCGGAAATCATCCTGGTCAGACTGGAACGAAGCGTCAGTATATCCTTCAATACTGAGTTCTTCCTGACCACCATATATCAAGAACATATCTTTGGTCCTCCGCAGATATTTTAAGATGTTCTTGACCGCAATCCAGTGCGCCAAACCTGGATTACTTTGGAACCGACTGGTCACGCTTAACCCGTAAGCGACGTCTGGGCGAGTACACAACATCGCATACGTAATGGACCCAATAGCCGAAGCATAAGGCGTATTGTCCATTTCATCTTTCTCAGTCTGTGTTTGTGGACACTGACTCTTCGAAAGATTCAGACCATGTCTGACTGGAAGATATCCTCTTTTAGAATTCTCTAAATGAAATCTCTCCAGGACTTTTTCGATGTAAGTACTCTGGCACAGCCCGAGAAGCCTCTTAGATCTATCCCTGTAGATCTTCACACCTAATACATAGGCTGCTTCTCCTAGATCTTTCATCTGGAAACACTTCCTTAACCATGCCTTAACCGCATGCATTTCAGGAATGTCATTTCCAATGATCAAGATATCATCGACGTAGAGGACTAGGAAAGTAATCACGCTCCCACTAAACCTCTTATATACACACGGGTCATCCTCGTTCTTGATGAAACCAAATTCACTGATTGATTCATCAAAACGAATATTCCAGCTTCTCGATGCTTGTTTAAGTCCATAAATAGACTTCTTTAATTTGCATATCTTATGACGATCTGATGGATTAGTGAAACCTTCTGGTTGTGTCATATACACATCCTCATCCAGATTTCCATTCAGGAAAGCTGTCTTCACATCCATTTGCCAAATCTCATAATCATAATATGCAGCTATCGCGAAAAGAATCCGAATAGACTTAAACATAGCTACAGGTGAGAAAGTTTCATCATACTCTATCCCGTAGATTTGTTTGAAACCTTTCGCAACTAGCCTGCCTTTATAGGTAACCACGTTACCATCCATGTCAATCTTCTTCTTGAAGATCCATTTACAGCCTATAGGGATAACTCCCGGAGGCGGATCAACCAAATCCCAGACTTGGTTATCTGACATGGAGTCCATCTCGGCGCGCATAGCTTCAAGCCATCTCGCTGACTCCGGTCCACTGACCGCATCCGCATAAGTGAGGGGTTCATCATTATCAATGATGTAGACTCCGTCATAGCGCTCAGGCTGTCGACGGATCCTTCCCGATCTTTGCGGTTCCCGTGATATCTGAGCCTCAGGTTGTTCAATAACCTGTTCTACCGGCTCAGGCTCATCCAACTGTGCTTGACTACTTTGTCCTTCCTCTGGATTCTCATCCAGCATTATTTCTCTCCCACTGGCCTCTTGCAGAAGAAACTCCTTCTCAAGAAATATGGCCGTCCGAGCAACAAATACCTTGTTCTCTTTGGGATCGTAGAAATAATAACCCTTAGTTTCCTTAGGGTAACCGACAAAGATACATTTGTCAGATCTGCTCTCTAGTTTCCTAGAGGCGAGCTTTTTGACATAAGCCTCGCAGCCCCAGATCCTGATAAATGTCAAGCTCGGCTGTTTCCCATACCATAACTCATATGGCGTCTTTGAAACTGCCTTGGATGGCAATCGGTTTAGTACCTTTGCAGCTATTTCCAGTGCAAAACCCCAAAAGGAATATGGAAGAGTAGCCTGACTCATCATAGAACGAACCATATCAAGTAACGTTCTATTTCTCCTCTCGGACACACCATTCCATTGCGGTGTTCCTGGAGGAGTGAGCTGTGAGATAATCCCATACTCCTTCAGATAGTCAGTAAACTCTCGACTTAGGTATTCTCCACCTCGATTAGAACGAAGTGCCTTGATACTTCGGCCAAGCTGATTCTGTACTTCATTCTTGAACTCTTTGAACTTGTCAAAAGATTCACTTTTATGTCTCATCAAATAGACATACCCATATCTACTGAAATCATCAGTAAAGGTAATGAAGTACTGATAGCCACCTCTGGCATGTTTACTAAATGGCCCACACACATCACTGTGTATAAGGTCATGTAAACCTGAAGCCCTTTGACCTTTGTGAGGAAAAGGTGACTTCGTCATTTTACCCATTAAACAAGCCTTGCATGTATCAATCTCCTCATAGGAGAATGATCCCAGCAGTCCATGATCATGCAACCGCTTAATGCGTTTCTTGTTAATATGGCCTAAACGACTATGCCATAGCAAGGTGCTGTCATCAGCATACTTGGCTTTCTTAATATCAATCGCGTGTATAGAACATTCCATGTCCAACATGAATAACCCATTATTAATTGAACCAGTAGCATAAACTATATTATCAAGAGATAAAACACACTTTGAAATATTGCATTCAAAGGAAAATCCCTTCCTGACAAGAGCAGGAATGGAGATAATATTCTTAGTAATGCTGGGAACAAAGTAACAATTGTTCAGTTCTAATACAAGCCCAGATGGCAAAGAGATGAAATAGTCTCCTACAGCAACAGCAGCAACCCGTGCCCCGTTTCCAACTCGTAGGTCCACCTCATGCTGTCCCACCTGCCTTCTTCTCTTGAGTTCCTGTACATTTGAACAAATGTGAACTCCACATGAAGTGTCCAACACCCATGATATAGAAGAAGATGAAACCATGACTTCTGTCACGTAAATACCTGAGCCAGAAGCGATGCTTCCCCTCTTATGTCCTTGGAGCGCTTTACAGTCCTTTTTCCAGTGACCCAGCTGGCCACAGTGGAAACTGTTGGGGTATGCCCTTAAGCCTAATGTTTGAGGCCTTGGGAATGTATCAGTATCATGTAATAAACTGTTATGTTTATAAAGGCATGGTTATTATTCAGTTAGCTACATTGTCTGCTGCAATATATGTTCTTCTGAATAATGTCTCAAAGCTGTTCAGCTAGGCTGACAGGCTATAATGTCCTTAGTCGATG
Organism: Costus lasius; assembly: GCA_027563935.2. Lineage (NCBI taxonomy): Eukaryota > Viridiplantae > Streptophyta > Magnoliopsida > Zingiberales > Costaceae > Costus > Costus lasius. The sequence continues at coordinate 49,733,246 of CM050446.2, forward strand.
TATCTTGGTGAACATGAGACAGCCTTGATATGGTTAAGACTAATATGTGTTCTAGTCTTATAAGATGCTTCGAGCATGGAATAAGATGTAGACTCATGGGTACATTGGATGTACTGGACAGACCCTACTAGGATGTTCAATTGTTTGTCGCAATGTGAATAATCTTTGAATATGACAAGTGGCACATTTCCTCTGACTTGAGATCACTTGTGTTTTCTAAATGATGATTGTCATTGTTTTGAGGTAGTTCAATATCATTTGAAACACAATGGTTATAGACTATCTTGGATAATGAGCTTGAGTTATGTTAGGGCACTAGTGATAGACATAGGATTGCCGTCTCCTTGTTTAAGGAGTGTGATGTTCTAAAGGGGCCCCCTGGATGAGATGATTGAGAAAAGTGTATGGCCATACCCAGGTGACTGTGTTCATCTGATCTAATCATGCTCATCATATTGGAGCTACAAGCTTGACACGCTTGTCCAATAAGAACATCCAGTGGCAAAGGAAACATGTATGCCTAGTGATGTGGATTCACACTTGTGCTGTGTTTTGGGTGTAGTCTTGGAAGACTCTTTCCTTTATATCGGGAGACAGTGATGTGTTGCTAGATACCCCTCACTGATCGTGATAACGTGAGTTATCGTTACCGACATTTAAAGGAAACCCTCAGGGTCGCACAATTTGATGATATGGCTTACTTAAGTCAGATCGAGTGGACTGAATTGTTCGGGTTCAGTTTAAAGGGATTTAATCTCTGATTGTGAGTGAGATCTGGTCTGATCATGTTTGATTGATTAGGGCTTGAGATCCGTAAGCTTCGATTGAGAGATTGGATGCTGGATCGATGAGATCAGGAGCATCAGGAGATCAACGGTCAGATCTGAGCCTTAGGGTTTATTTGAGATCTGGACTTGATTGCTTGGCTTAATTGGTCTCTGGACCAAACCAATTTGAACCGGCTCGTTTAATGAGCGCATGGTTCAAGGGGAGAGGAGTTGGCGACATGTTCACTTGGCGTGAACGTTGGAGCGAAGTGTGGTGGCTATTTTTAGTAACCACGATCTCCACTTGGAGATGTGGTTCACGATCGAATAGAGTGCTCTCTATTCTCGCCTCTCGCCCATATTCCTCTTAACGCTTTTGTGTGTGGCAACACCTTGAAGGTAGAGGAGGATTCGGCCAAGAGAAGGACATCTCATCTTTCCCTTTCACTCGACAAGGACCTCTTGGAACCTTGCTAGCACAAGGAGCACCAAGGGAGGAAGCAACATCATCTTGTGTGTGACGATTTGGAGGAGAGCTCTCTTGTTCTCTTGCTTCCAAGGCGCCTTCCATTATATGGCTTCGGTATGAGTTCATTTCATGCTTTAAAGTTGATCATAATCATGCTATGCGATTTTGAAAGCCCTAGATTCCGCTAGAATGTTATTGCGCCTCCTATTAGGGTTTTCGCCCCCTTGTGTAGGGGACCTTCAATTGGTATCAGAGCAGGTTTTCATGCATGTTTTATGATTGCTTGAAAATGATTGTGATCCATGTTTTGCGCAAATTCATAGATCTATAGTTACATGCTTTATGTTGGCGAAAATGCATGCTAGTAATAGATATGATTTTCTCCTTGGCGCATGTTAAGTTGGCGCATATATTATGTTGTAGTTTTTCTTAAAACTTAAACACTTGCGCGTATACCACTAGATCTAAGGCCTTACATTAAATCCTTAGACGGGTTATTAGGGTTGAAGTCACCCCCTAGGTTAGATCCAAAAGTCTGATCAGACCATCTGACAGCCTTGACGGGTTGACCAGGTAGCACCTGTGCGCAAGCACATGGTGGCTACAGGTCGACTGCAGACAGGCGTGTAGCGATGTCTAATTGAGACAACTAGTGAACACACATGAGTTAGGCCCGGGGTCACACCCGCTTGCCAGACCTCATTGTGGTTGTTCAGCCCTGGCGCATGCATTGTTGACCTTATGGTCGACTCAAGTCAGTTAGGACTTGGTGCATGCAAGGGCAGTGGATCTGACTAGGATGGATGAGTGGATCCCTAGTAATGGACCGTTGTAAGGTTGTAGGGCAAATAAGGAAATTAAAATTGATGCCTATGGGTTTTCGAAATTTAAATTTTCTTGAGTGGATCACATGTTGATTGATGCCATATGTTTGTCTATTTACTCTTATGTGGGCTGCCCGTTTTTAATGTGTGCTGTGCTGGGGCCTGCGTGCCTGGGAATTAATTGTAAATTAATTTTTATTTTTGTGATCTGCGAATCACAGTTTAATTAATTTATAATGTGTAATTGACCTGCGTGTCAATCTTGTCTAGATAGTTAAATTTGTAATTTAATTAGACAAGAGCACAGAGCACACTTGGCAGAGGCGCTTGCAGCAGTGGCTGGACCAGGTGGGAGGTCTAGGGTTCGACCCTAGGACCTGGCGCAAATTCCTGGTGGGCGCACCAGAGCTGCAGATGGCGCTTGGGCCCAGGTTTGGGCCAGATGAGCAGCAAAAGCCCTATGAAGAAAAGCAAGTCAAGACTTAAGTTAAATTAAGGTCTTACTAGGGCTATGGGCTTTTACCACATAAGATTCATGCTCTCTTTTATTATTGTTTAAATATTAGAATTGCATGATTAGTTTATCTTCTGCTATCACCATAGGAATTGCATGATAGTGAAGAAGATAAAAAGACCGTTAAAATCCAACGCTAAAATATCAAGCTCGTAAGCCTTCTGACGCGAAACCTCACTGTTCTGATTATCGTTGGAGCCGTGTTGTACCCACTCAGTGGGCACGTCCATCTATCTTCAGACGGTGTGGGATTACACCTGTGTGTTACAGAGTAGGGATTTATCCCTTCTCGTTGCTCAGCATAGCACATGGTGGTCCAGGGAGTAGGTCGGGTCAGCTTGACCATGTAGGCTACATATGTGGCGCATATGGTAGCACATGGAGGCAGCCATCTGTGGGATCAGAGACTGTGTTGTACCAACTCAGTTGGCACAGTCTGCTGGATTGCCCAGATGAAGGGGAATCGCACGGGTTGGCGATCGGCAGGGACTGCCTACCGGAGATTAGTGCTTGTACTCTCTGTGCATCTTATCTCGCCTGAGCGGGACGCGGAGACCAAGTATGAAATCCGGATCCCATCTCACTAAAAGAGTGTCTACTCTTTCGGACTGTTTAATGGATTTTTCAGTCAGATAAAATAGTGAGAAAAAGAATCTTTCTTAAGTCCTGATTGATTCTTAACATTGATACTGACCTTGCTGTTCTTGCATTGTTGTAGATACCTGCAGCAACGAACACCATGAACTTCAATGTGCGATCCCTACTGGAAAGGGAGAAGTTTGCTGGGCCGAACTTCTCTAACTGGTTCGGACACCTTAAGATCGTTCTTAAGGCAGAGAGGAAACTGTATGTCCTCGAGACGGCGATACCGCCTCAGCCCGCTCCGAACGCCGCAAGGGCGGTTCGGGAAGCCTATGAAAAGCACGTCAATGATAGCATTGATGTCGCTTGCCTGATGCTAGCGTCTATGACGCCACCGCTGCAGCGTCAGCATGAGGATATGTCTGCTATAGACATGATAGCGAACCTCAAGATGCTGTATGCTGCACAGGCGAGGACAGAGCGCTATAATCTGACAAAGCTTTTCTTTCAGAGCAAACTGGCTGAAGGGATCCCAGTCGGAGCTCACGTGCTCAAGATGATTGGGCACAAGGAGGCTCTAGAGAAACTGGGGCATACCATCAACCAGGAGCTTGTTGTGGATATTATTCTGCAGTCTCTCCCGCCTTCATTCGACGCGTTCATTATTAATTTTAATATGAACAAAATCGATTGTACTCCGGCAGAGCTGCTGAATATGCTCCTCACTACTGAGGAGACTCTGAAGGGAAAGCCTTCGACCTCTGTCTTAATGGTTCCTTCCAGGAACAAGAAGAAGGGGAAGAAGGGCAAAGCCCCTGTCAAGAGCTACAGCAAGGCTCTGAAGCAGAAGGTGAAGCGGTCTAAGGAATACAGGTGTTTCCACTGTGGCCAGCTGGGTCACTGGAAAAAGGACTGTAAAGCGCTCCAAGGAGATAAGAGGGGAAGCATCGCTTCTGGCTCAGGTATATTCGTGACTGAGGTCATGTTTTCTTCTTCTATATCATGGGTGTTGGACACTGCATGTGGAGTTCACATTTGTTCAAATGTGCAGGAACTCAAGAGAAGAAGGCAGGTGGGACAGCATGAAGTGGACCTACGAGTTGGAAACGGGGCACGGGTTGCTGCTGTTGCTGTAGGAGACTATTTCATTTCTTTACCATCTGGACTTGTATTGGAACTAAACAGTTGTTATTTTGTTCCCAGTATTACTAAAAATATTATCTCCATTCCTGCTCTTGTCAGGAAGGGTTTTTCCTTTGAATGCAATATTTCAAAGTGTGTTTTATCTTATGATAATATTGTTTATGCAACTGGTTCAATTAGCAATGGGTTATACATGTTGGACATGGAATGTTCTATACAGAAAATTGATATTAAGAAAGCCAAGAATGCTGATGACAGCACCTTGCTATGGCATAGTCGTTTAGGCCATATTAACGAGAAACGCATTAAGTGGTTGCATGATCATGGACTGCTGGGATCATTCCCCTACAAGGAGATTGATACATGCAAAGCTTGTTTAATGGGCAAAATGACGAAGTCACCTTTTCTTAACAAAGGACAAAGGGCTTCAGGTTTACTTGACCTTATACACACTGATGTGTGTGGGCCATTTAGTAAACATGCCAGAGGTGGCTATCAGTACTTCATTACCTTTACTGATGATTTCAGTAGACATGGGTATGTCTATTTAATGAGACATAAAAGTGAATCTTTTGACAAGTTCAAAGAGTTCAAGAATGAAGTACAAAATCAGCTAGGCCGAAATATCAAGGCACTTCGCTCAGATCGAGGTGGAGAATACCTAAGTCATGCGTTTACTGACTATTTAAAGGAGTGTGGGATTATCTCACAGCTCACTCCGCCAGGAACACCGCAATGGAATGGTGTGTCCGAGAGGAGAAATAGAACGTTACTTGATATGGTTCGTTCTATGATGAGTCAGGCTACTCTTCCATACTCCTTTTGGGGTTTTGCACTGGAAACAGCTGCAAAGGTACTAAACCGAGTGCCATCCAAGGCCGTTTCAAAAACTCCATATGAGTTATGGTATGGGAAACAGCCAAGCTTGACATTTATCAGGATCTGGGGCTGCGAGGCTTATGTCAAAAAGCTCGCCTCTGGGAAACTAGAGAGCAGATCTGACAAATGCATCTTTGTCGGTTACCCTAAGGAAACTAAGGGTTATTATTTCTACGATCCCAAAGAGAACAAGGTTTTTGTTGCTCGGACGGCCATATTTCTTGAGAAGGAGTTTCTTCTGCAAGAGGCCAGTGGGAGAGAAATAAAGCTGGATGAGAATCCAGAGGAAGGACAAAGTGATGAAGCAAAGTTGGATGAGCCTGAGCCGGTGGAACAGGTTATTGAACAACCTGAGGCTCAGATATCACGGGAACCACGAAGATCGGGAAGGATTCGTCGACAGCCTGAGCGCTATGACGGAGTCTACATCATTGATCATGATGAACCCCTCACTTATGCGGATGCGGTCAGTGGACCGGAATCAGCTAGATGGCTTGAAGCTATGCGAGCCGAGATGGACTCCATGTCAGATAACCAAGTTTGGGATTTGGTTGATCCGCCTCCGGGAGTTATCCCTATAGGCTGTAAATGGATCTTCAAGAAGAAGATTGACATGGATGGTAACGTAGTTACCTATAAAGGCAGGCTAGTTGCGAAAGGTTTCAAACAAATCTACGGGATAGATTATAATGAAACTTTCTCACCTGTAGCCATGTTTAAGTCTATTCGGATTCTTTTCGCGATAGCTGCATATTATGATTATGAGATCTGGCAGATGGATGTGAAAACAGCTTTCCTTAATGGAAATCTGGATGAGGATGTGTATATGACACAACCTGAGGGTTTTACTAATCCATCAGATCGTCATAAGATATGCAAGTTAAAGAAGTCCATTTATGGACTTAAGCAAGCATCAAGAAGCTGGAATATTCGTTTTGATGAATCAGTCACGGAATTTGGTTTCATCAAGAACGAGGATGACCCGTGTGTATATAAGAGGTTTAGTGGGAGCGTAATTACTTTCCTAGTCCTCTACGTCGATGATATCTTGATCATTGGAAATGACATTCCTGAAATGCATGCTGTGAAGGCATGGTTAAGGAAATGTTTCCAGATGAAAGATTTAGGAGAAGCAGCCTATGTATTAGGTGTGAAGATCTACAGAGATAGATCTAAGAGGCTTCTCGGGCTGTGCCAGAGTACTTACATCGATAAAGTCCTGGAAAGATTTCATTTAGAGAATTCTAAACGAGGATATCTTCCAGTCAGACATGGTCTGAGTCTTTCGAAGAGTCAGTGTCCACAAACACAGACTGAGAAAGATGAAATGGACAATACGCCTTATGCTTCGGCTATTGGATCCATTATGTATGCGATGTTGTGTACTCGCCCAGACGTTGCTTACGGGTTAAGCGTGACCAGTCGTTTCCAAAGTAATCCAGGTCAGGCACACTGGATTGCAGTCAAGAACATTTTAAAATATCTGCGGAGGACCAAAGATATGTTCTTGATATATGGTGGTCAGGAAGAACTCAGTATTGAAGGATATACTGACGCTTCGTTCCAGTCTGACCAGGATGATTTCCGATCGCAATCAGGCTATGTTTTTAGCTTGAATGGAGGAGCAGTGGTGTGGAAGAGTTTCAAACAGTCAACTGTTGCTGATTCCACAACAGAAGCCGAGTATGTTGCAGCCTCGGAAGCATCCAAGGAGGCAGTGTGGATTCGTAAGTTCGTGAGAGAACTTGGTGTTGTTCCTTCGAGTGCAGATCCTTTGGTTATCTTCTGTGATAACACTGGAGCAATCGTACAAGCAAAGGAACCACGGTCGCACCAGAAGTCCAAGCACATACAGAGACGGTTTCATTTGATCAGGGAGATCATAGATCGTGGCGAGATCAAAATCTGCAAGGTTCATACAGATGACAATCTGGCAGACCCGCTTACCAAGCCTCTGGCGCGGCAGAAGCATGAGAAGCACTGTAATAATATGGGTTTGACATTTCTCAACCATTAGATTAAGTGCAAGTGGGAGATTGTTGGGGTATGCCCTTAAGCCTAATGTTTGAGGCCTTGGGAATGTATCAGTATCATGTAATAAACTGTTATGTTTATAAAGGCATGGTTATTATTCAGTTAGCTACATTGTCTGCTGCAATATATGTTCTTCTGAATAATGTCTCAAAGCTGTTCAGCTAGGCTGACAGGCTATAATGTCCTTAGTCGATGTATCTTGGTGAACATGAGACAGCCTTGATATGGTTAAGACTAATATGTGTTCTAGTCTTATAAGATGCTTCGAGCAAGGAATAAGATGTAGACTCATGGGTACATTGGATGTACTGGACAGACCCTACTAGGATGTTCAATTGTTTGTCGCAATCTGAATAATCTTTGAATATGACAAGTGGCACATTTCCTCTGACTTGAGATCACTTGTGTTTTCTAAATGATGATTGTCATTGTTTTGAGGTAGTTCAATATCATTTGAAACACAATGGTTATAGACTATCTTGGATAATGAGCTTGAGTCATGTTAGGGCACTAGTGATAGACATAGGATTGCCGTCTCCTTGTTTAAGGAGTGTGATGTTCTAAAGGGGCCCCCTGGATGAGATGATTGAGAAAAGTGTATGGCCATACCCAGGTGACTGTGTTCATCTGATCTAATCATGCTCATCATATTGGAGCTACAAGCTTGACACGCTTGTCCAATAAGAACATCCAGTGGCAAAGGAAACATGTATGCCTAGTGATGTGGATTCACACTTGTGCTGTGTTTTGGGTGTAGTCTTGGAAGACTCTTTCCTTTATATCGGGAGACAGTGATGTGTTGCTAGATACCCCTCACTGATCGTGATAACGTGAGTTATCGTTACCGACATTTAAAGGAAACCCTCAGGGTCGCACAATTTGATGATATGGCTTACTTAAGTCAGATCGAGTGGACTGAATTGTTCGGGTTCAGTTTAAAGGGATTTAATCTCTGATTGTGAGTGAGATCTGGTCTGATCATGTTTGATTGATTAGGGCTTGAGATCGGTAAGCTTCGATTGAGAGATTGGATGCTGGATCGATGAGATCAGGAGCATCAGGAGATCAACGGTCAGATCTGAGCCTTAGGGTTTATTTGAGATCTGGACTTGATTGCTTGGCTTAATTGGTCTCTGGACCAAACCAATTTGAACCGGCTCGTTTAATGAGTGCATGGTTCAAGGGGAGAGGAGTTGGCGACATGTTCACTTGGCGTGAACGTTGGAGCGAAGTGTGGTGGCTATTTTTAGTAACCACGATCTCCACTTGGAGATGTGGTTCACGACCGAATAGAGTGCTCTCTATTCTCGCCTCTCGCCCATATTCCTCTTGACGCTTTCGTGTGTGGCGCCTCCTTGAAGGTAGAGGAGGATTCGGCCAAGAGAAGGACATCTCATCTTTCCCTTTCACTCAACAAGGACCTCTTGGAACCTTGCTAGCACAAGGAGCACCAAGGGAGGAAGCAACATCATCTTGTGTGTGACGATTTGGAGGAGAGCTCTCTTGTTCTCTTGCTTCCAAGGCGCCTTCCATTATATGGCTTCGGTATGAGTTCATTTCATGCTTTAAAGTTGATCATAATCATGCTATGCGATTTTGAAAGCCCTAGATTCCGCTAGAATGTTTTTGCGCCTCCTATTAGGGTTTTCGCCCCCTTGTGTAGGGGACCTTCAGAAACATCTGTATTCCTTGGACCGCTTAACCTTCTGCTTCAGAGCCTTGCTGTAATTCTTAACAGGGGCCTTGCCCTTCTTCCCCTTCTTCTTGTTCCTCGAAGGAACCATCAAGACAGAGGTTGAAGGCTTACCCTTCAGAGTTTCCTCAGTAGTCAAGAGCATATTCAGCAGCTCTGCCGGAGTACAGTCGATTTTGTTCATATTAAAGTTAATAATGAACGCATCGAAAGAGGGCGGAAGAGACTGCAGAATAATGTCTACAGCAAGCTCCTGGTTGATGGTATGCCCCAGTTTCTCTAGAGCCTCCTTGTGCCCAATCATCTTGAGCACGTGAGCTCCCACTGGGCTCCCTTCAGCCAGTTTGCTCTGAAAGAACAGCTTTGTCAGATTATAGCGTTCTGTCCTCGCCTGTGCAGCATACAGCATCTTGAGGTTTGCTATCATGTCTATAGCAGACATATCCTCATGCTGACGCTGCAGCGGTGGCGTCATAGACGCTAGCATCAGGCAAGCGACATCAATGCTATCACTGACGTGCTTTTCATAGGCTTCCCGACCGCCCTTGCGGCGTTCGGAGCGGGCTGAGGCGGTATCGCCGTCTCGAGGACATACAGTTTCCTCTCTGCCTTAAGAACAATCTTAAGGTGTCCGAACCAGTCTGAGAAGTTCGGCCCAGCAAACTTCTCCCTTTCCAGTAGGGATCGCACATTGAAGCTCATGGTGTTCGTTGCTGCAGGTATCTACAACAATGCAAGAACAGCAAGGTCAGTATCAATGTCAAGAATCAATCAGGACTTAAGAAAGATTCTTTTTCTCACTATTTTATCTGGCTGAAAAATCCAGCAAAACAGCCCGAAAGAGTAGAACTCTTTTAGTGAGATGGGATCCAGATTTCATACTTGGTCTCCGCGTCCCGCTCAGGCGAGATAAGATGCACAGAGAGTACAAGCACTAATCTCTGGTAGGCAGTCCCTGCCAATCGCCAACCCGTGCGATTCCCCTTCATCTGGGCAATCCAGCAGACTGTGCCAACTGAGTTGGTACAACACAATCTCTGACCCCACAGATGGCTGCCTCCATGCGCTACCATATGCGCCACATATGTAGCCAACACGGTCAAGCTGACCCGACCTACTCCCTGGACCACCACGTGCTATGCTGAGCAACGAGAAGCGATAAATCCCTTCTCTGTAACACGCAGGTGTAATCCCGCACCGTCTGAAGATAGATGGACGTGCCCACTGAGTGGGTACAACACGGCTCCAACGATAATCAGAACAGTGAGGTTTCGCGTCAGAAGGCATACGAGCTTGATATTTTAGCGTTGGATTTTAACGGTCTTTTATCTTCTTCACTATCATTCAATTCCTATGGTGATAGCAGAAGATAAATAAATCATGCTGTTCTACTTATTTAAACAATAAAAGAAAGCATGGATCTTATGTGGTAAAAGCCCATAGCCCTAGTAAGACCTTAATTAACTTAAGTCTTCACTTGCTTTTCTTCATGGGTCTTTTGCTGCTCATCTGGCCCAAACCAGGGCCTAAGCGCCATCTGCAGCTCAGGTGCGCCCACCAGGGAAAATGCGCCTGGTCCCAGAGTCGAACCCTGGACCTCCCGTCTGGTCAAGCCACTACTGCTTGCGCCTCTGCCAAGTGTGCTCTGTGCTCTTGTCTGATTAATTTACAAATTAATCTATCTAGACAAGATTAACACGCAGGTCAATTACATTTTATAAATTAAATACAATGTGATACGCAGATCACAATAATTAATTTACAACTTTAAAGTCCAGGCACGCAGGCCCCAGCACAGCACACATTTAATATGGGCAGCCCACATAAGAATAAATAAACAAGCATAGGCATCAACCAACATGTGATCCAATCAAGAAAATTAAATTTTTGAAAAACCCCATAGGTATCAATTTTAATTTCCTTATTTGCCTTACAACCTTACAACGGTCCATTACTAGGGATCCACTCATCCAACCTAATCAGATCCACTGCCCTTGCATGCACCAAGTCCTAACTGACTTGAGTCGACCAAAGGTCAACCATGCATGCGCCAAGGGCTGAACGACCACAATGAGGTCTGGCAAGCGGGTGTGACCCCGGGCCTAACTCATGTGCGTTCATAGGTTGTCTCAATCAGACATCGCTACACACCTGTCTGCAGTCGACCTATAGCCATCTCGTGCTTGCGCACAGATGCTATCTGGTCGACCCATCAAGGCTGTCAGATGGTCTGATCAGACTGTCTGGATCTAACCTAGGGGATGACTTCAACCCTAATAACCCGTCTAAGGGTTTAATGCAGGGCATTAGATCTATAATGAGTCGCGCATGTCATAAGAAGTTTGAGAAAACAAACATATGCGCCAACATGAAAACATGCGCCTAGGAGAAATAAAAATAGCTCTAATCAGCATGTAAATTTCGCCTATCACTACATGCGCATGTAACATATAGATCAATTCATAGGATCACACAAAGAAAGCAAACATATAAATATGCATGTAACCTGGCTCTGATACCAATTGAAAGGTCCCCTAAAGACAAGGGGATGAAACCCTATAGGAGGCGCATATGAAAAACTTTGATGCAGTGGAAGGGGTTTCAAGGATCTATGCATATAATATGTTCAACTTTAAATTCCAAAACGATTCTCACCATTGCCATCGCTTAGATGGTGTCTTGGAAGGAAAGGCGCAAGTGCTCCTTCTCCAATGGTGATGCACACAATTGGTGTCGCCTACTCTTCCTTGGTGCTCCTTGTGCTAGCAAGGTTCCAAGAAGCCGTTGTCGAATGGAAGGGGAGAGATCTTCTTTGCTTGGCGATTGCTTCCTTCTCTTTCGTCAACTTCTTCACCACACGAGAGTGCGAGTGCTGAATGCCCAAGTTGGCGACGAGAGTGAGGAGAAAACGAGAGATGAGGGCGCCTTAGGCGTGAACGTGAGTAGTGGTCACGTATGTGATCATGCTTTCTAAAAATAGAAAGCCACTCACTCACTTGCGATCATGAGTTTACCCCATGCGCAAACTCCTCTCAATTTGAACCACACGCTCACTCAATGAGCTGGTTCAATTTGGTCTGGTTCATAGACCAATCGACCCAAGCCATTAGTCCAGATCACATTAAACCCTAAGGCTCTTGATCTGACCGTCGATCCCTTGATGCTCCTGATCTCACCGATCTAGCATCCAATCTCTCGATCGAAGCTTACCGATCTCAAGCCCTAATCAATCAAACATGATCAGACCAGATCTCACTTACAATCAGAGATTAAATCCCTTTAAACTGAACCTGAACAATTCAGTCCACACGATCTGACTTAAGTAAGCCATATCATCAAATTGTGCGACCCTGAGGGTTTCCTTTAAATGTCGGTAACGATAACTCACGTTATCACGATCAGTGAGGGGTATCTAGCAACACATCACTGTCTCCCGATGTAAAGAAAAGAGTCTTCCAAGACTACACCCAAACCACAGCACAAGTGTGAATCAAACTCACAAGGCATGCATGTTTCCTTTGCCACTGGATGTTCTTATTGGACAAGCGTGTCAAGCTTGTAGCTCCAATATGATAAGTATGATTAGAACAGATGAACACAGTCACCTGGGTATGGCCATATACTTTCTCAATCATCTCATCCAGGGGGCCCCTTTAGAACATCACACTCCTTAAACAAGGAGACGGCAAACCTTTGTCTATCACTAGTGCCCTAACCTGACTCAAGCTCACCATCCAAGATAGTCTATAATCATTATGTTTCAAATGATATTGAACTAACTCAAAACAATGACAATCATCATTTAGAAACACAAGCGATCTCAAGTCAGAGGAAATGTGCCACTTGTCGCAATCAAGGATTATTCACATTGTAACAAACAATTGAATATCCTAGTAGGGTCTGTCCAGTACATCCAATGTACCCATGAGTCTACATCTTATTCCATGCTCGAAGCATCCTATAAGATTAGAACACATATTAGTCTTAACCATATCAAGGCTGTCTCATGTTCACCAAGATATATCGACTAAGGACTTTATAGCATGTTAGCCCAGCTAAACAGCTTTGAGACATTATTCAGAAGTACAATTATTGCAGCAGACAATATAACAACCTGAATAACAACCATGCCTTTATAAACATAAGAGTTTATTACATGATACTGATACAATCCCAAGGCCTCAAACATTAGCCTTAAGGGCATACCCCAACACAGCATACTTGGCTTTCTTATTATCAATTTGTTGTACAGAACATTCCATGTCCAACATGAATAACCCATTGTTAATTGACCCAGTAGCATAAACAATATTATCTAATGAAATACAACACTTTAAAGTTTTGCATTCAAAGGAAAACCCTTTCCTGACAAGAGCAGGAATAGAGATAATATTCTTAGTTCTGCTCGGTACAAAATAACAATTGTCCAGTTCTAATACATAACCAGATGGTAAAGAGATGTTATATTGTCCTACAGCAACAGCAGCAACCCGTGCCCCGTTTCCAACTCGTAGGTTCACCTCATGCTGTCCCACCTATCTTCTTCTCTTGAGTTCCTGTATATTTGAACAAATGTGAACTCCACATGCAATGTCCAACACCCATGAAATAGAAGAAGAAGAAGATATCATGACTTCAGTCACAAAAATACCTAAGCTAGAAGTGAAAGGCTTGCTTCCCTTCTTATCTCCTTGGAGCGCTTTACAGTCCTTCTTCCAGTGACCCAGCTGGCCACAATGGAAACATCTGTATTCCTTCGACCGCTTGATCTTTTGTTTCAGAGCCTTGTTGTAGCTCTTGACAGGGGCTTTGCCCTTCTTCCCCTTCTTCTTGTTCCTTGAAGGAATCATCAAGACAGAGGATGAAGGCTTTCCCTTTTCAAGAGTCTGCTCTGTAGTATAGAGCATGTTCAGTAACTCTGCCGGGGTACAGTCAATCTTGTTCATATTAAAATTAATGATGAACGGATCGAAAGAGGCCGGGAGAGACTGCAGGATAATGTCTACAACAAGCTCCTGATTGATGGTGTGTCCCAGTTTCTCTAGAGCCTCTTTGTACCCAATCATCTTGAGTACGTGAGCTCCCACTGGACTCCCTTCAGTCAGTTTGCTCTGAAAGAAAAGTTTTGTCAAGTTATAGCGTTCAGTCCTTGCTTGTGCAGCATACAGCATCTTGAGATTTGCTATAATTTCAACAGCAGATAAATCCTCATGCTGACGCTGAAGCTCTGGCGTCATAGACGCAAGCATAAGGCAAGCGACATCAATGCTATCATTGACATGCTTCTCATAAGCATCCCGAACCGCCCTTGCGGCGTTCGCAGCGGGTTGAGGCAGTATTGCCGTCTCAAGGACATACAGTTTCCTCTCAGCCTTAAGAACAATCTTAAGGTGTCCGTACCAGTCTGAGAAGTTTGGCCCAGCAAACTTCTCCCTTTCCAGTAAGGATCGCACATTGAACGCTGTGGTGTTCGTTGCTGCAGTAATCTACAACATTGCAAGAACAACAAGGTCAGTATCAATGTTAGAATCAATCCAGGACTTAAGAATGATTCTTTTCTCACTATTTTATCTGACTGAAAAATCCATTAAAACAGTCCGAAAGAGTAACACTCTTTTAGTGATATGGGATCCAGATTTCATACTTGGTCTCCGCGTCCCGCTCAGGCGAGATAAGATGCACAGAGAGTACAAGCACTAATCACCGGTAGGCTATCCATGCCAATCGCCAACCCGTGCGATTCCCCTTCATCTAGGCAATCCAGAAGACTGTGCCAACTGAGTTGGTACAATACAGTCTCTGATTCCACAGATGGCTGCCTCCATATAGCTAACATATGCTCAATATGTAGCCCACATGGTCAAGCTGACCTGACCTACTCCCTGGACCACCACGTGCTATGCTGAGCAACGAGAAGCGATAAATCCCTTCTCTGTAACACGCAGGTGTAATCACACACCGTCTGAAGATAGCTGGGCGTGCCCACTGAGTGGGTACAACACGGCCCCAACGATAGTCAGAACAGTGAGGTTTCGCGTCAGAAGGCTTTCGTGCTTGATATTTAATGTTGGATTTTAACGGTCCTTTTATCTTCTTACTACCATGCATATCCTATGGTGATAGCAGAAGATAAACTCATGCAGGTGCTAATATTACTTAAACAGTAAATAGAAAGCACAATGATCTTATGTGGTAAACGCCCATTAAGCCTAGTAAAACCCTAGTTTTACACAAGTCTTCACTTGAGCTCTTCATGGGTCTTTTGCACTTCATCTGGCCCAGCCCGGGCCCAAGTGCCTGAAGGGTCCCCTTCAAGGGGGAGCGCATGCATATGAAACCCCTTTCAAGAGGGGGGCGAAAAACCCTTTAGGGTGGCGCATCAAAAGTTTCAAGCGGAAGCTAGGGTTTTCATGGATCTTAGCAAGATAATATGATCAACAAGATGGAGTTTAGATCTTTACCAAAGCCATGAAGAAGATGGCGACTTGGAAGAGAAAAATCGAAAGGGATCTTCTCCCTAGTTGACGCACACAAGATGATGTGCTTGCTCCTTGGAGATCCTTGTGCTAGCAAGGTCCTTCAAGGGTTGTCGTATGCAAGGGATGAGATGATCCTTTGGCCGAGAGCTCCTTGTCCAAAACCACCTTCTCGTCGATCACCCTCAAGCGAAAAATGCAAGGCGTTGAGACCAGCCTTCCACGTTACCACATGGAAGCGTTTTTCTTTCATTATCGAAAACCGCCTTCCAAAATAGGTAAGTCTCAATGGCTTAAGCGTTCACTCCAAGTGAACGTTCGAAACTTCCTTGCATTGAACCTCTCATTGAACCAAGCGATCACATAGTGAACCGGTTCAATTAGAGTTGGTTCATAAACGCAAATTGAGCCAAGCCACTTGGTCTAGACCATATCAAACCCTAAGGTTCCAGATCCAACCGTCCATCTCCTGATGCTCTTGATCTCACCGATCTAGCATCAACTCTCTCGATCGAAGCTTACCGATCTCAAGCCCTAATCAATCAAACATGATCAGACCAGATCTCACTTACAATCAGAGTTTATTTCCCTTTAAACTGAACCCAAAGAATTCAGTCCACACGATCTGACTTAAGTAAGCCATATCATCACATTGTGCGACCCTAAGGGTTTCCTTTAAATGTCGGTAACGATAACTTACGTTATCACGATCAGTGAGGGGTATCTAGCAACACATCACTGTCTCCCGATATAAAGGAAAGAGTCTTCCAAGACTACACCCAAAACACACCTCAAGTGTGAATCAAACTCACGAGGCATGCATGTTTCCTTTGCCACTGGATGTTCTTATTGGACAAGCATGTCAAGCCTGTAACTCCAATACGATGAGCATGATTAGATCAGATGATCATAGTCATCTGGGTATGGCCATACACTATCTCAATCATCTCATATAGGGGGGCCCTTTAGAACATCACACTCCTTGAACAAGGAGACGGCAATCCTATATCTATCACTAGTGTCCTAACCTGACTCATGATCATTATCCAAGATAGTCTATAATCATTATCTTTCAAATGATATTGAACTACCTCAAAATAATGACATTCATCATTTAGAAACACAAGTGATCTCAAGTCAAAGGACATGTGCCACTTGAAGCATACAAGGAATATTCACATTGTGACAACCAACTGAATATCCTAGTAGGGTCTGTCCAGTACATCCAATGTACCCATGAGTCTACATCTTATTCCATGCTCGAAGCATCCTATAAGATTAGAACACATATTAGTCTTAACCATATCAAGGCTGTCTCATGTTCACCAAGATATCTCGACTAAGGACTTATAGCCTGTCAGCCTAGCTGAACAGCTTTGAGACATTATTCAGAAGTACTCTCATTACAGCAGACAAGATAACAACCTGAATAATAACCATGCCTTTTATAAACACAAGAGTTTATTACATGATACTTATACAATCCCAAGGCCTCAAACATTAGCTTTAAGGGCATACCCCAACAATCTCCCACTTGCACTTAATCTAATGGTTGAGAAATCTCAAACCCATCTTATTACAGTGCTTCTCATGCTTCTGCTGCGCCAGAGGCTTGGTAAGCGGGTCTGCCAGATTGTCATCTGTATGAACCTTGCATATTTTGATCTCGCCTCGATCAATGATCTCCCGGATCAAGTGAAACCGTCTCTGTATGTGCTTGGACTTCTGGTGCGACCGTGGTTCCTTTGCTTGTGCGATTGCTCCAGTGTTATCACAGAAGATAACCAAAGGATCTGCACTCGAAGGAACAACACCAAGTTCTCTCACGAACTTACGAATCCACACTGCCTCCTTGGATGCTTCCGAGGCTGCAACATACTCGGCTTCTGTTGTGGAATCAGCAACAGTTGACTGTTTGAAACTCTTCCACACCACTGCTCCACCATTCAAGCTAAAGACATAGCCTGATTGCGATCGGAAATCATCCTGGTCTGACTGGAACGAAGCGTCAGTATATCCCTCTATACTGAGTTCTTCCTGACCACCATATATCAAGAACATATCTTTGGTCCTCCGCAGATATTTTATAATGTTCTTGACCGCAATCCAGTGTGCCAAACCTGGATTACTTTGGAATCGACTGGTCACGCTTAACCCGTAAGCGACGTCTGGGCGAGTACACAACATCGCATACATAATGGACCCAATAGCCGAAGCATAAGGCGTATTGTCCATTTCATCTTTCTCAGTCTGTGTTTGTGGACACTGACTCTTCGAAAGATTCAGACCATGTCTGACTGGAAGATATCCACGTTTAGACTTCTCTAAATGGAATCTCTCCAGGACTTTATCGATGTAAGTACTTTGGCACAGCCCGAGAAGCCTCTTAGATCTATCCCGGTAGATCTTCACACCTAACACATAGGCTGCTTCTCCTAGATCTTTCATCTGGAAACATTTTCCTAACCATGCTTTAACCGCATGCAGTTCAGGAATATCGTTTCCAATGATTAAGATATCATCGACGTAGAGGATTATGAATGTAATTACGCTCCCACTAAACCTCTTATATACACACGGGTCATCTTCGTTCTTGATGAAACCAAACTCAGAGATTGATTCATCGAAACGAATATTCCAGCTTCTAGATGCTTGTTTCAATCCATAAATGGATTTCTTTAACTTGCATATTTTATGACGATCTGCTGGATTAGTGAAACCCTCAGGTTGTGTCATATACAAATCCTCATCTAGATTTCCATTAAGGAAAGCTGTTTTCACATCCATCTGCCAGATCTCATAATCGTAATACGCAGCTATCGCGAAAAGAATCCGAATAGACTTAAACATGGCTACAGGTGAGAATGTTTCATCATAATCTATCCCGTAGATTTGTTTGAAACCTTTCGCAACTAGCCTGCCTTTATAGGTAACCACGTTACCATCCATGTCAATCTTCTTCTTGAAGATCCATTTACAGCCTATAGGGATTACTCCCGGAGGCGGATCAACCAAATCCCAGACTTGGTTATCTGACATGGAGTCCATCTCGGCTCGCATAGCATCAAGCCATCTAGCTGACTCCGGTCCACTGACCGCATCCGCATAAGTGAGGGGTTCATCATTATCAATGATGTAGACTCCGTCATAGCGCTCAGGCTGTCGACGGATCCTTCCCGATCTTCGCGGTTCCCGTGTTATCTGAGCCTCAGGTTGTTCAATAACCTGATCCACTGGCTCTGGCTCATCCAACTGCACTTGACTACTTTGTCCTTCCTCTGGATTCTCATCCAGCTTTATTTCTCTCCCACTGGCCTCTTGCAGAAGAAATTCCTTCTCAAGAAATATGGCCGTCCGAGCAACAAAAACCTTGTTCTCTTTGGGATCGTAGAAATAATAACCCTTAGTTTCCTTAGGGTAACCGACAAAGATGCATTTCTCATATCTGCTCTCCAGTTTCCCAGAGGCGAGCTTTTTGACATAAGCCTCGCAACCCCAGATCCTGATAAATGTCAAGCTAGGCTGTTTCCCATACCATAACTCATATGGCGTCTTTGAAACTGCCTTGGATGGCACTCGGTTTAGTACCTTTGCAGCTGTTTCCAGTGCAAAACCCCAAAAGGAGTATGGAAGAGTAGCCTGACTCATCATAGAACGAACCATGTCAAGTAACGTTCTATTTCTCCTCTCGGACACACCATTCCATTGCGGTGTTCCTGGCGGAGTGAGCTGTGAGATAATCCCACACTCTTTCAGATAGTCAGTAAATTCTCGACTTAGGTATTCTCCACCTCGATCAGAACGAAGTGTCTTGATATTTCGGCCTAACTGATTTTGTACTTCATTTTTGAACTCTTTGAACTTGTCAAAAGATTCACTTTTATGTCTCATTAGATAGACATACCCATACCTACTGAAATCATCAGTAAAGGTAATGAAGTACTGATAGCCACCTCTGGCATGTTTACTAAATGGCCCACACACATCACTGTGTATGAGGTCAAGTAAACCTGAAGCCCTTTGACCTTTGTTAGAAAAAGGAGACTTCGTCATTTTACCCATCAAACAAGCTTTGCATGTATCAAACTCCTCATAGGAGAAAGATCCCAGCAGTCCATGATCATGCAACCGCTTAATGCGTTTCTCGTTTATATGGCCTAAACGACTATGCCATAGCAAGGTGCTGTCATCAGCATACTTGGCTTTCTTATTATCAATGTTTTGTATAGAATTTTCCATGTCCAACATGTATAACCCATTGTTAATTGAACCAGTTGCATACACAATATTATCTACAGATAAAACACACTTTGAAATATTGCATTCAAAGGCAAATCCTTTCCTGACAAGAGCAGGAATAGAGATAATATTCTTGGTGATACTCGGTACAAAATAACAATTGTTTAATTCCAATACAATGCCAGATGGTAAAGAAATGAAATAGTCTCCTACAGCAACAGCAGCAACCCGTGCCCCGTTTCCAACGCGTAGGTCTACCTCATGCTGTCCCACCTGCCTTCTTCTCTTGAGTTCCTGTACATTTGAACAAATGTGAACTCCACATGCAGTGTCCAACACCCATGAAATAGAAGAAGATGAAACCATGACTTCCGTCACGTATATACCTGAGCCAGAAGCGATGCTTCCCCTCTTATCTCCTTGGAGCGCTTTACAGTCCTTTTTCCAGTGACCCAGCTGGCCACAGTGGAAACACCTGTTGTCCTTGGACCACTTGACCTTCTGTTTCAGAGCCTTACTGTAGTTCTTGACAGGGGCCTTGCCCTTCTTCCCCTTCTTCTTGTTCCTAAAAGGAACCATTAAGACAGAGGTTGAAGGCTTGCCCTTCAGAGTTTCCTCAGTAGTCAAGAGCATATTCAGCAGCTCTGCCGGTGTACAATCGATTTTGTTCATATTAAAGTTAATGATGAACGCATCGAAAGAAGGCGGAAGAGACTGCAGAATAATATCTACAGCAAGCTCCTGGTTGACGGTATGCCCCAGTTTCTCCAGAGCCTCCTTGTGCCCAATCATCTTGAGCACGTGAGCTCCCACTGGGCTCCCCTCAGCCAGTTTGTTTTGAAAGAAGAGCTTCGTCAGATTATAGCGTTCTGTCCTCGCCTGTGCAGCATACAGCATCTTGAGGTTCGCTATAATCTCTATAGCCGACATATCCTCATGCTGACGCTGCAGCGGTGGCGTCATAGACGCTAGCATCAGGCAAGCGACATCAATGCTATCATTGACGTGCTTTTCATAGGCATCACGAACCGCCCTTGCGGCGTTCGCAGCGGGCTGCGGCGGTATCGCCGTCTCGAGGACATACAGTTTCCTCTCTGCCTTAAGAACGATCTTAAGGTGTCCGAACCAGTCAGAGAAGTTCGGCCCAGCAAACTTCTCCCTTTCCAGTAGGGATCGCACATTGAAGCTCATGGTGTTCGTTGTTGCAGGAATCTACAACAATGCAAGAACAGCAAGGTCAGTATCAATGTTCAGAATCAATCCAGGACTTTAAGAAAGATTCTTTTTCTCACTATTTTGTCTGACTGAAAAATCCAGAAAACAGTCCGAAAGAGTAACACTCTTTTAGTGAGATGGGATCCAGATTTCATACTTGGTCTCCGCGTCCCGCTCAGGCGAGATAAGATGCACAGAGATGACAAGCATTAATTTCTGGTAGGCTGTCCTAGCCAATCGCCAACCCGTGCGATTCCCCTTCATTTGGGCAATCCAGCAGACTGTGCCAACTGAGTTGGTACAACACAGTCTCTGACCCCACAGATGGCTGCCTCCATGCACTACCATATGCGCCACATATGTAGTCTACATGGTCAAGCTGACCTGACCTACTCCCTGGACCACCACGTGCTATGCTGAGCAACGAGAAGGGATAAATCCCTACTCTGTAACACGCAGGTGTAATCCCGCACTGTCTGAAGATAGATGGACGTGCCCACTGAGTGGGTTCAACACGGCTCCAACGATAGTCAGAACAGTGAGGTTTCGCGCCAGAAGGCATTACGTGCTTGATATATTAGCGTTGGATTTTAACGGTCTTTTATCTTCTTAACTATCATACAAGGCCTATGGTGATAGCAGAAGATAAACACATGCAATTCTAATTATTTAAGCAATAAATAGAAAGCATGATCTTATGTGGTAAAAGCCCATGAACCCTAGTAAGACCTTAATTTTACTTAAGTCTTCACTTGAGCTCATTTGCATCTCATCTGGTCCAACCCAGGGCCCTAGCGCCAAGAGCACCTCAGGTGCGCCACCAGGTGAATGCTCCTCTGATGTGTGCCTTTGTGCTCTTGTCTAATCAAATACAATTTGATCTATCTAGACAAGTTTGACTCGCAGGTCAATTATACATTATAAATTAAGTACAAATGTGATTCGCAGATCACAAAATAATTTACAAGTTTGATTCCAGGCACGCAGGCCCCAGCACAGCACACATTTAAAATGGGCAGTCCACATAAGAATAAATAGACAAGCATCATGGCATCAATCATCATGTGATCCAATCAAGAAATTAAATTTTTGAAAACCCCATAGGCATCAATATTAATTTCCTTATGTGCCCTACAACCTTACAATGGTCCATTGATAGGGATCCACTCATCCATCTAGTTAGATCCTGTGCCCTTGCATGCACCGAGCCCTAACTGACCCGAGTTGACCTAATGGTCAACCATGCATGCGCCAAGGGCTGAACCACCTTCAAGAGTTTTGGCAAGCGGGTGTGACCCCGGGCCTAACTCAAGAGTGTTCATTGGTTGTCTCAACCAGACCTCGCTACACACCTTTGATGCAGTCAACCTATAGCCACCTCATGCTTGCGCACAGGTGCTATCTGGTCAACCCATCTAGGCTGTCAGATGGTCTGATCAGACTAGTTTGATCCATTCTAGATGAAGCTTTCAACCCTATCAACCCATCTAAGGGTTTATTATAGGTGCATCTTAGATCTAGTTGGGCGCGCATGTCATTTAGGGTTTTGTGAAAAACAACAACAACATGCTATAACCGCAACCTACATACATGCGCAAATAGAAACATACTATCATCTAGTATACACGCATGAAGAGTTAACATATGTCAAACAAGATCAACATACATGTAGATGCGCAACCAAGGATCACAAAAAATTATCTCACGCAATCATATTACCAAGCTTCAACATCGCTCTGATACCAATTGAAGGGTCCCCTTCAAGGGGGAGCGCATGCATATGAAACCCCTTTCAAGAGGGGGGCGAAAAACCCTTTAGGGTGGCGCATCAAAAGTTTCAAGCGGAAGCTAGGGTTTTCATGGATCTTAGCAAGATAATATGATCAACAAGATGGAGTTTAGATCTTTACCAAAGCCATGAAGAAGATGGCGACTTGGAAGAGAAAAATCGAAAGGGATCTTCTCCCTAGTTGACGCACACAAGATGATGTGCTTGCTCCTTGGAGATCCTTGTGCTAGCAAGGTTCTTCAAGGGTTGTCGTATGCAAGGGATGAGATGATCCTTTGGCCGAGAGCTCCTTGTCCAAAACCACCTTCTCGTCGATCACCCTCAAGCGAAAAATGCAAGGCGTTGAGACCAGCCTTCCACGTTACCACATGGAAGCGTTTTTCTTTCATTATCGAAAACCGCCTTCCAAAATAGGTAAGTCTCAATGGCTTAAGCGTTCACTCCAAGTGAACGTTCGAAACTTCCTTGCATTGAACCTCTCATTGAACCAAGCGATCACATAGTGAACCGGTTCAATTAGAGTTGGTTCATAAACGCAAATTGAGCCAAGCCACTTGGTCTAGACCATATCAAACCCTAAGGTTCCAGATCCAACCGTCCATCTCCTGATGCTCTTGATCTCACCGATCTAGCATCAACTCTCTCGATCGAAGCTTACCGATCTCAAGCCCTAATCAATCAAACAAGATCAGACCAGATCTCACTTACAATCAGAGTTTATTTCCCTTTAAACTGAACCCAAAGAATTCAGTCCACACGATCTGACTTAAGTAAGCCATATCATCACATTGTGCGACCCTAAGGGTTTCCTTTAAATGTCGGTAACGATAACTTACGTTATCACGATCAGTGAGGGGTATCTAGCAACACATCACTGTCTCCCGATATAAAGGAAAGAGTCTTCCAAGACTACACCCAAAACACAGCTCAAGTGTGAATCAAACTCACGAGGCATGCATGTTTCCTTTGCCACTGGATGTTCTTATTGGACAAGCATGTCAAGCCTGTAACTCCAATACGATGAGCATGATTAGATCAGATGATCATAGTCATCTGGGTATGGCCATACACTATCTCAATCATCTCATATAGGGGGGCCCTTTAGAACATCACACTCCTTGAACAAGGAGACGGCAATCCTATATCTATCACTAGTGTCCTAACCTGACTCATGATCATTATCCAAGATAGTCTATAATCATTATCTTTCAAATGATATTGAACTACCTCAAAATAATGACATTCATCATTTAGAAACACAAGTGATCTCAAGTCAAAGGACATGTGCCACTTGAAGCATACAAGGAATATTCACATTGTGACAACCAACTGAATATCCTAGTAGGGTCTGTCCAGTACATCCAATGTACCCATGAGTCTACATCTTATTCCATGCTCGAAGCATCCTATAAGATTAGAACACATATTAGTCTTAACCATATCAAGGCTGTCTCATGTTCACCAAGATATCTCGACTAAGGACTTATAGCCTGTCAGCCTAGCTGAACAGCTTTGAGACATTATTCAGAAGTACTCTCATTACAGCAGACAAGATAACAACCTGAATAATAACCATGCCTTTTATAAACACAAGAGTTTATTACATGATACTTATACAATCCCAAGGCCTCAAACATTAGCCTTAAGGGCATACCCCAACAGTGCCCTCTGCAGCTCAGATGCGCCCACCAGGTAGCATGCGCCTGTACTAGAGTCGAACTCTAGGCCTCCCACTGGTGAAGCTACTTGCTGCATGCGCCTCTGCCATGTATGCTCTGTGCTCATGTCTGATTAAATTACATTTTAATCTATCTAGACATGATTTGACTCACAGGTCAATTACACATTGTCATAAATTGAAATGTGATTCGCAGATCACAATAATAATTTACATTTAATCCAAGCACGCAGGCCCCAGCACAGCACACAATTTAGGGCAGCCCACATAAGATGAAATAAACATCCAAGCATGTTATAACATACAAACATGTGATCCAATCATCTTAACAGAAAATAAAATTTTTGAAAAACCCCATGGTATCAATTTTATTTCCTTATGTGCCCTACTACCTTACAACGGTCCATTAATAGGGATCCACTCATCAGACCAAGTCAGACCCACTGCCCTTGCATGCACCAAGTCATAACTGACTTGCGTCGACCTCATGGTCAACAATGCATGCCTTAAGGGCTGAACGTCCCACATGATTTCTGGCAAGCGGGTGTGACCCCGGGCCTTAATCATGATCGTTCACTGGTTGCCTCAATCAGACATCGCTACACGCCTTTCTGCAGTCGACCTATAGCCACCTCATGCTTGCGCATAGGTGCTATGTGGTCGACCCATCTAGGCTGTCAGATGGTCTGATCAGACTGTTGGGTCTAGACTAGACTGATGACTTCAACCCTAGTAACCCGTCTAAGTATTTCAAGTAGGCGCTTTTAGATCTAAGTGGAGTCGCGCAAGATTATGAGTTTTGACAAAAACCTCTTCAACATGCGCCAACAGGCATCATGCGCAATCAAAAATAAAAACATACATCTATCTCATAGCATGTATTTTTCGCATGATCATAAGATTTAGCTCTACTCAACGCAAGCATGGATCACACAAATTTTGCAATCATATAGATCATACCAGAACCTGCTCTGATACCAATTGAAAGTGGGGCGAAACCCTAAGCAGGCGCATATAAAATTTTTTTCTAGGGTTTCATGAAGATCGCATAAGGCATGAATATATGATCAACTTAAAACTTGCAAAGATCAAGTTGTGATCTTACCATAGCCATTGCTTGGATGGCGTCTTGGAAGCAAGAGGGCGAGCGGCTCTCCTCCAAAGCAATCACACACAAGATGGTGGTGGCTTCCTCCCTTGGCGTGAACCTTGTGCTAGCAAAGCTCTCCAAAGTGTCCTAGTCGCATGAAGGAGATCAGATGTTTTCATGGCTGGCCGAATACCTTCTTTATCCTCTCGTGGAGACGAGACACACGAGAGAGATTAAGGCGAGAGAGGCGTTGAGGCGGTTTCTATTCGTGGGAAGTGTCATGGCTTCCAAAAATAGTAAGTCATGACTTCATACGTTCACGCTTAGTGAACCAATCAAAACGCCCCCTTAATTGAACCATGCGTTCACATAAGTGAACCGGTTCAATTGACTTTGGTTCAAAGACCAAATCAAACCAAGACATGGTCTAGATCTCATTAAACCAAAAGGCTCAAGATCTAACCACACATCTCTTGATGCTCTTGATCTCACCGATCAAGCATCAATTCTCTCGATCGAAGCTTACCGATCTCAAGCCCTAATCAATCAAACATGATCAGACCAGATCTCACTTCCAATCAGAGTTTAAACTCCTATAAACTGAACCAAAACAATTTAGTCCACACGATCTGACATAAGTAAGCCATATCATCAAATTGTGCGACCCTAAGGGTTTCCTTTAAATGTCGGTAACGATAACTTACGTTATCACGAACAGAGAGGGGTATCTAGCAACACATCACTGTCTCCCGATATAAAGGAAAGAGTCTTCCAAGACTACACCCAAACCATAGCACAAGTGTGAACCCAAGTCACATGACATATGTGTTTCCTTTGCCACTGGATGTTCTTATTAGACAAGCGTGTCAAGCCTGTAATTCCAATATGATGAGAGTGGTTAGATCAGATGAACATAGTCATCTGGGTATGGCCATACACTTTCTCAACCATCTCATCCAGGGGGCCCCTTTAGAACATCACACTCCAAACAAGGAGAAGGCAATCCTATATCTATCACTTGTGCCCTAACATGACTCATGTTCATTATCCAAGATAATTTATAACCATTATATTTCAAATGATATTGAACTACCTCAAGACAATGCCAATCATCATTTAGAAACACAAGTGATCTCAAGTCAGAGGAAATATGCCACTTGTTTGCATACAAGGATTATTCACATTGTGACAAACAATTGAATATCCTAAGTAGGGTCAGTCCAGTACATCCAATGTACCTATGAGTCTACATCTTATTCCATGCTCGAAGCATCCTGTAAGATTAGAACACATATTAGTCTCAATCATATCAAGGCTGTCTCATGTTCACCAAGATATCTCGACTAAGGACAATACTGCATGTCAGCCAAGCTGAACACCATTGAGACATTATTCAGAAGTATACATATAGCAGCAGATAATGCAACAACCTGAATAACAACCATTGCCTTTATAAACATAGAGTTTATACATGATGCTGATAACAACCCAAGGCCTCAAACATTAGCCTTAAGGGCATACCCCAACAATCTCCTCTAGCAGTCTGAAGGCAGCATCTGGTGTTTTGCTCATAAGAGCTCCACCTGCAGCAGCATCCACAGTTAATTTGATATTATTTGATAATCCATAGTAATTTTGCAGTAAAACCCAATCTTCAATGCCATGGTGAGGACACTTTCACTGTAGTTCGTTGAATCTCTCCCAGGCCTCGCTGAATGACTCCCCATCTTTTTGTGAAAAGTTTGTAATTTGATTTCTCAATTGAAATGTCTTGCTTGGGGGGAAGTATTTCGTCAAGAAGGAATTTGACAGTTGATTCTAAGTTGTGAACGTACTGGTTGGATGAGAATGAAGCCATGTCTTTGCTCGGTCCCTAAGAGAAAAAGGAAAAAGTCTTAATCTTAAAGCATCATCAGAAACACCATTTATTTTGATGGTATCGCATAATTCCAAAAATAAAGACAAGTGTTGGTTGGGATCTTCTAGAGGAGATCCTCCAAACTAGTTCTGTTGAATCATTGAAATAAAAGCAAGCTTAATCTCGAAGTTATTAGCCTCTATTGCTGGTCTAGCAATGCTTGAACGAATTTCTTGGGGATTAGGGGCTGCATAGTCCCTAAGTGTTCTCTGATTATCCCCCCATCTCTGCAATTTCTTCTGGTGATGTCTCTTGAGATATCTCTTGTAAGTGTTCTAGTGATGTCTCTTCTAATTTCAATTTCCTGCGCGCTCTAAGTGTTCTATTGATTTCAGGATCCAATGGAACAAGTGGTCTTAACCTAAGACTTATGCGCATGCAAAGTAATCTGATCAAGTGATTTCAAGAAAAACAAAAAATAAGAGAAATAAATAAAAACAGTAAATAAAAACCTAGTCTAGCAATAATCTCAATGTCTTCAATATTGACAAAACTAAGATCCCCGGCAACGGCGGCAAAACTTGTTGTGATCCGAAAGGACACACTTTTAAATACAAGCAGGTAGACTCATTTCAGGGGTTGCGGCCAAAGGTATTGGCGTACAGGGCTATTGTCACTCCCTGGCATGGCTCCAAAAACTTGTAGTGTCCGCAAGTGCACGGATACTCGAAGTAATAAAAAAAGATATCGAACCCACAGAGACTTATATTGTTAAGTACTGATCAATTGATTTCTTACTATCTAGGTAGTCGAATGAAAGTCAAGCAAATATCGCAAACACACGGAAGAATACTGTCGGAGAAAAAACTGGGACTAGGGTTTCATTTATTGGGGTATGCCCTTAAGGCTAATGTTTGAGGCCTTGGGATTCTTTCAGTATCATGTATAAACTCTAAGTTTATAAAGGGAATGGTTGTTATTCAGGTTGTTACATCATCTGCTGCAATATGTATATTTCTGAATAATGTCTCAATGCTGTTCAGCTTGGCTGACATGCAGTTTTGTCCTTAGTCGAGATATCTTGGTGAACATGAGACAGCCTTGATATGGTTGAGACTAATATGTGTTCTAATCTTATAGGATGCTTCGAGCATGGAATAAGATGTAGACTCATGGGTACAGTGGATGTACTGGACAGACCCTACTAGGATATTCAATTGTTTGTCACAATGTGAATAATCCTTGTATGCAAACAAGTGGCATATTTCCTCTGACTTGAGATCACTTGTGTTTCTAAATGATGATTGACATTATTTTGAGGTAGTTCAATATCATTTGAAATATAATGGTTATAGACTATCTTGGATAATGAGCATGAGTCATGTTAGGGCGCTAGTGATAGATATAGGATTGCCGTCTCCTTGATTGGAGTGTGATGTTCTAAAGGGGCCCCCTGGATGAGATGATTGAGAAAGTGTATGGCCATACCCAGATGACTATGATCATCTGATCTAATCATTCTCATCATATTGGAATTACATGAAAGGTCCCCTAAAGCCAAAGGGGGCGAAACCCTAATAGGTGGCGCATATAAAACTTTTGCAACGAAAGCTAGGGTTTCAAGATCAACTTGCATGTTATATGATCAACTAGATAAAAAGCTTGCAAAGATCAACAAAAACGATCATACCATTGCCATAGCTTAGATGGCGCCTTGGAAGCAAAGAGTCGATTGCTTCTTCTCCAAAGGGAATCGCACACAAGAGGAAGATGGCCTACTCCTTTGTCACTCCTTGTGCTAGCAAGGCTCCAAAGTATCCCTGATCGCATGAAGGGATGAAGAGACGATTATTAGGCTTGCCCCACTCTTCCTTGGCGTGAGTTCTATCTCCACACACGAGAGACCTCGTGAGGAAGAGGCGAGAGGATGTTACAAAACGAAGTGGAGTCGTTTCACTCAAAACGTGGAGACGTTTTCTCAAATTGAAAACCGACTTTCCAAATATAGAAAGTCCCTAACTCCAAGCGTTCATGCGTTCATGAACCTTTCGAAACTCATCCTCCAATTGAACCAAGCGCTCACTTGATGAGCCGGTTCAAATTGGTTTCGTTCAAAGACCAATTAAGCCAAGCCTTTTGTCCAGATCAAATTAAACCCTAAGGTTCTAGATCTGACCGTTCATCTCTTGATGTTCATGATCTCACCGATCTAACATCCATTCTCTCGATCGAAGCTTACCGATCTCAAGCCCTAATCAATCAAACATGATCAGACTAGATCTCACTTACAATCAGAGATTAAATCACTTTAAACTGAACCCAAACAATTCAGTCCACACGATCTGACTTAAGTAAGCCATATCATCAAATTGTGCGACCCTAAGGGTTTCCTTTAAATGTCGGTAACGATAACTTACGTTATCACGATCAGTGAGGGGTATCTAGCAACACATCACTGTCTCCCGATATAAAGAAAAGAGTCTTCCAAGACTACACCCAAACCACAGCACAAGTGTGAATCCACTTCACTAGGCATACATGCTTCCTTTGCCACTGGATGTTCTTATTGGACAAGCGTGTCAAGCCTGTAGCTCCAATATGATGAGCATGATTAGATCAGATGAACATAGTCACCTGGGTATGGCCATACACTTTCTCAATCATCTCATTCAGGGGGGCCCCTTTAGAACATCACACTCCAAACAAGGAGACGGCAATCCTATATCTATCACTAGTGCCCTAATATGACTCATGCTCATCATCCAAGATAGTCTATAACCATTATGTTTCAAATGATATTGAACTACCTCAAAACAATGACAATCATCATTTATAAACACAAGTGATCTCAAGTCAGAGGACATGTGCCACTTGTTGCAAACAAGGATTATTCACATTGTGACAAGCAATTGAATATCCTAGTAGGGTCTGTCCAGTACATCCAATGTACCCATGAGTCTACATCTTATTCCATGCTCGAAGCATCCTATAAGATTAGAACACATATTAGTCTCAATCATATCAAGGCTGTCTCATGTTCACCAAGATATCTCGACTAAGGACATTACAGCATGTCAGCCAAGCTGAACAGCATTGAGACATTATTCAGAAGCACACTTATTGCAGCAGACAATTGAAGTGTCCCCTTAACAAGGGGGGGGGGCGAAACCCTAATAGGCGCATATGGAGGTTTTGACATAGCGGAAGGGGGTTTCTAGGATCTTTGCAGATAGTATGATCAACATAAATCTTATACAAAGAAAAGAACCATACCGATGCCATTGTATGGATGGTGTCTAGGAAGAAGAGACTCAAGTGCTTCTCCTCCAAATGGCTCGCACACAAGATGTGATCACCTACTCCCTTAGTGCTCCTTGTGCTAGCAAGGTTCTAAGGAGTCCTTGTCGAATGGAAGGGAAGAGAATCCTTTGCTTGGCGAGACCTTCTCTTTTTGTCTACCTCTTCTCGCCTCACGAAAGTCTTGGCGTCGAGAGAGAAGAACAAAGGGCGAGAATAGAGTTGCTTGGCGTGAACGTGAGGCGTGGTCACGTTAGAGAACATGCTAGCTAAAAAATAGCAAAGCCTCAACGTTCACTTGTTCACACCAATTGAACAAGTCGCAAATCTCTTTTTCCCTTTCAACCATGCGCTCACTTGATGAGCCGGTTCACTTTGGTTTGGTTCAAAGTCCAATTAACCCAAGCCATTAGCCCAGATCACATTAAACCCTAAGGTTCTTGATCTGACCGTTGATCTCTTGATGCTGCTGATCTCACCGATCTAGCATCCATTCTCTCGATCGAAGCTTACCGATCTCAAGCCCTAATCAATCAAACATAATCAGACCAGACCTCACTTACAATAAGAGATTAAATCCCTTTAAACTGAACCAAAAACAATTCAGTCCATACGATCTGACTTAAGTAAGCCATATCATCAAATTGTGCGACCCTAAGGGTTTCCATTAAATGTCGGTAATGATAACTTACGTTATCACGATCAGTGAGGGGTATCTAGCAACACATCACTGTCTCCCGATATAAAGAAAAGAGTCTTCCAAGACTACACCCAAACCACAGCACAAGTGTGAATCCAACTCACAAGGCAAACAAGCTTCCTTTGCCACTGGATGTTCTTTATTGGACAAATGTGTCAAGCTTGTAACTCCAATATGACGAGCATGATTAGATCAGATGAACATAGTCACCTGGGTATGGCCATACACTTTCTCAATCATCTCATCCAGGGGGCCCCTTTAGAACATCACACTCCAATTAAGGAGACGGCAATCCTATATCTATCACTAGTGCCCTAACATGACTCATGATCATTATCCAAGATAATCTATAACCATTATGTTTCAAATGATATTGAACTACCTCAAAACAATGACAATCATCATTTAGAAACACAAGTGATCTCAAGTCAGAGGACATGTGCCACTTGTTGCATTCAAGGATTATTCACATTGTGACAAGCAATTGAATATCCTAGTAGGGTCTGTCCAGTACATCCATTGTACCCATGAGTCTACATCTTATTCCATGCTCGAAGCATCCTATAAGATTAGAATACATATTAGTCTTAATCATATCAAGGCTGTCTCATGTTCACCAATATATCTCGACTAAGGACAAAAATGCATGTCAGCCAAGCTGAACAGCATTTAGACATTATTCAGAAGTATATGTATTGCAGCAGATAATATAACAACCTGAATAACAACCATTGCCTTTATAAACATAAGAGTTTATACATGATACTGATACAATCCCAAGGCCTCAAACATTAGCCTTAAGGGCATACCCCAACAATCTCCCACTTGCACTTAATCTAATGGTTGAGAAATCTCAAACCCATATTATTATAGTGCTTCTCATGCTTCTGCTGCGCCAGAGGCTTGGTAAGCGGGTCAGCCAGATTGTCATCTGTATGAACCTTGCAGACTTTGATCTCGCCTCGATCAATGATCTCCCGGATCAAATGAAACCGTCTCTGTATGTGCTTGGACTTCTGGTGCGACCGTGGTTCCTTTGCTTGTGCGATTGCTCTAGTGTTATCACAGAAGATAACCAAAGGATCTGCACTCGAAGGAACAACACCAAGTTCCTGAACGAACTTACGAATCCACACTGCCTCCTTTGATGCTTCTGAGGCTGCAACATACTCGGCTTCTGTTGTGGAATCAGCAACGATAGACTGTTTGAAACTTTTCCACACCACTGCTCCACCATTCAAGCTAAAAACATAGCCTGATTGCGATCGGAAATCATCCTGGTCAGATTGGAACGAAGCGTCAGTATATCCTTCAATACTGAGTTCTTCCTGACCTCCATATACCAAGAACATATCTTTGGTCCTCCGCAGATATTTTAAAATGTTCTTGACTGCAATCCAGTGCGCCTGACCTGGATTACATTGGAACCGACTGGTCACGCTTAACCCGTAAGCGACGTCTGAGCGAGTACACAACATCGCATACATAATGGACCCAATAGCCAAAGCATAAGGCGTATTGTCCATTTCATCTTTCTCAGTCTGTGTTTGTGGACACTGACTCTTCGAAAGATTCAGACCATGTCTGACTGGAAGATATCCTCTTTTAGAATTCTCTAAATGGAATCTCTCCAGGACCTTATCGATGCAAGTACTCTGGCACAGCCCGAGAAGCCTCTTAGATCTATCCCTGTAGATCTTCACACCTAACACATAGGCTGCTTCTCCTAAATCTTTCATCTGGAAACATTTTCTTAACCATGCTTTAACAACATGCAGTTCAGGAATATCGTTTCCAATGATTAAGATATCATCGACGTAGAGGACTAGGAAAGTAATCACGCTCCCACTAAACCTCTTATATACACACGGGTCATCTTCGTTTTTGATGAAACCAAACTCACAGATTGATTCATCAAAACGAATATTCCAGCTTCTAGATGCTTGCTTAAGTCCATAAATAGACTTCTTTAACTTGCATATTTTATGGCGATCTGATGGATTGGTGAAACCTTCAGGTTGTGTCATATACACATCCTCATCCAGTTATCCATTAAGGAAAGCGGTCTTCACATCCATTTGCCAGATCTCATAATCATAATATGCCGCTATCGCAAGTATAATCCGAATAGACTTGAACATGGCTACAGGAGAGAAAGTTTCATCATAATCTATCCCGTAGATTTGTTTGAAACCTTTCGCAACTAGCCTGCCCTTATAGGTAACCACGTTACCATCCATGTCAATCTTCTTCTTGAAGATCCATTTACAGCCTATAGGGATTACTCCCGGAGGCGGATCAACCAAATCCCAGACTTGGTTATCTGACATGGAGTCCATCTCGGCTCGCATAGCTTCAAGCCATCTAGCTGAATCCGGTCCACTGACTGCATCCGCATAAGTAAGGGGTTCATCATGATCAATGATGTAGACTCCGTCATAGCGCTCAGGCTGTCGACGGATCCTTCCCGATCTTCGCGGTTCCCGTGATATCTGAGCCTCAGGTTGTTCAATAACCTGTTCTACCGGCTCAGGCTCATCCAACTGTGCTTGACTACTTTGTCCTTCTTCTGGATTCACATCCAGCTTTATTTCTCTCCCACTGGCCTCTTGCAGAAGAAACTCCTTCTCAAGAAAAATAGCCGTCCGAGCAACAAATACCTTGTTCTCTTTGGGATCGTAGAAATAATAACCCTTAGTTTCCTTAGGGTAACCGACAAAGATGCATTTCTCAGATCTGCTCTCTAGTTTCCCAGAGGCGAGCTTTTTGACATAAGCCTCGCAACCCCAGATCTTGATAAATGTCAAGCTAGGCTGTTTCCCATACCATAACTCATATGGAGTCTTTGAAACTGCCTTGGATGGCACCCGGTTTAGTACCTTTGCAGCTGTTTCCAGTGCAAATCCCCAAAAGGAGTAAGGTAGAGCAGCCTGACTCATCATAGAACGAACCATATCAAGTAATGTTCTATTTCTCCTCTCGGACACACCATTCCATTGCGGTGTTCCTGGCGTAGTGAGCTGTGAGATAATCCCACACTCCTTCAGATAGTCAGTAAACTCTCGACTTAGGTATTCTCCACCTCGATCAGAATGAAGTGCCTTGATATTTCGGCCTAGCTGATTCTGTACTTCATTCTTGAACTCTTTGAACTTGTCAAAAGATTCACATTTATGTCTCATTAGATTGACATACCCATATCTACTGAAATCATCAGTAAAGGTAATGAAGTATGAATAGCCACCTCTGGCATGTTTACTAAATGGCCCACACACATCACTGTGTATAAGGTCAAGTAAACCTGAAGCCCTTTGACCTTTGTGAGGAAAACGAGCCTTCGTCATTTTACCCAATAAACAAACTTTGCATGTATCAATCTCCTCATAGGAGAATGATCCCAGCAGTCCATGATCATGCAACCGCTTAATGTGTTTCTTGTTAATATGGCCTAAACGACTATGCCATAACAAGGTGCTGTCATCAGCATACTTGGCTTTCTTATTATCAATGTTTTGTATAGAACATTCCATGTCCAACATGAATAACCCATTGTTAATTGATCCAGTAGCATAAACAATATTATCTAAAGAAAGAACACACTTTGAAATATTGCATTCAAAGGAAAAACCTTTCCTGACAAGAGCAGGAATGGAGATAATATTTTTAGTAATGCTAGGTACAAAGTAACAATTGTTTAGTTCTAATACAAGTCCAGATGGTAATGAGATGTAATATTCTCCTACAGCAACAGCAGCAACCCGTGCCCCGTTTCCAACTCGTAGGTCCACCTCATGCTGTCCCACCTGTCTTCTTCTCTTGAGTTCCTGTACATTTGAACAAATGTGAACTCCACATGCAGTGTCCAACACCCATGAAATAGAAGAAGAGGATATCATGACTTCAGTCACGAAAATACCTGAGCCGGAAGCGATGCTTCCCTTCTTGTCTCCTTGGAGCGCTTTACAGTCCTTTTTCCAGTGACCCAGCTGGCCACAGTGGAAACATCTGTATTCCTTCGACCGCTTAACCTTCTGTTTCAGAGCCTTGTTGTAATTCTTGACAGGGGCTTTGCCCTTCTTCCCCTTCTTCTTGTTCCTGGAAGGGAACATCAAGACAGAGGTTGAAGCCTTGCCCTTTAGAGTTTCCTCTGTAGTCAAGAGCATATTCAGCAACTCTGCCGGAGTACAGTCGATCTTGTTCATATTAAAATTAATAATGAACGGATCGAAAGAGGCCGGGAGGGAGTGCAGAATAATGTCTACAGCAAGCTCCTGATTGATGGTATGCCCCAGTTTCTCTAGAGCCTCTTTGTGCCCAATCATCTTGAGCACATGAGCTCCCACTGGACTCCCTTCAGCCAGTTTGCTCTGAAAGAAAAGCTTGGTCAAATTATAGCGCTCAGTCCTCGCCTGTGCAGCATATAGCATCTTGAGGTTTGCTATCATTTCTATAGCAGACATATCCTCATGCTGACGCTGCAGCTGTGGCGTCATAGACGCTAGCATCAGGCAAGCGACATCAATGCTATCATTGACATGCTTTTCATAGGCATCCCGAACCGCCCTTGCGGCGTTCGGAGCGGGTTGAGGTGGTACAGCCGTCTCGAGGACATACAGTTTCCTCTCTGCCTTAAGAACAATCTTAAGGTGTCTGTACCAGTCTGAGAAGTTTGGCTCAGCAAACTTCTCCCTTTCCAGTAGGGATCGCACATTGAAGCTCATGGTGTTCGTTGCTGCAGAAATCTACAACAATGCAAGAACAGCAAGGTCAGTATCAATGTTAAGAATCAATTCAGGACTTAAGAATGATTCTTTTCTCACTATTTTATCTGACTGAAAAATCCAGCAAAAACAGCCCGAAAGAGTTGAACTCTTTTAGTGAGATGGGATCCAGATTTCACACTTGGTCTCCGCGTCCCGCTCAGGCGAGATAAGATGCACAAAGAGTACAAGCACTAATTTCTGGTAGGCAGTCCCTGCCAATCGCCAACCCATGCGATTCCCCTTCATCTGGGCAATCCAGCCGACTGTGCCAACTGAGTTGGTACAACACAGTCTCTGATCCCTCAGATGGCTGCCTCCATATAGCTCACATATGCTCAGTATGTAGCCTATACGGTCAAGCTGACCCGACCTACTCCCTGGACCAACACGTGCTATGCTGAGCAACGAGAAGCGATAAATCCCTTCCCTGTAACACGCAGGTGTAATCACACACCGTCTGAAGATAGATGGGCGTGCCCACTGAGTGGGTACAACACGGCCCCAACAATAGTCAGAACAGTGAGGTTTCGCGTCAGAAGGCTTACGAGCTTGATATTTAGCGTTGGATTTTAACGGTCTTTTATCTTCTTAACTATCATGCAATTCCTATGGTGATAGCAGAAGATTAATTCATGCATTTCCTATTATTTAAACAATAAATGAAAGCATGCTGATCTTATGTGGTAAAAGCCCATTAAGCCTAAGAAAGACCTTAATTTAACTTAAGTCTTCACTTGCTTTTCTTCATGGGGCTTTTGCTCCTCATCTGGCCCTAACCAGGGCCCAAGCGCCCACTGCAGCTGAGGTGCGCCCACCAGGTAATTGCGCCTGTCCCAGAGTCGAACCCTGGACCTCCCACCTAGTCAAGCCACTGCTGCATGCGCCTCTGCCAAGTGTGCTCTGTGCTCTTGTCTGATTAAATTACAATTTAATCTATCTAGACAAGATTGACACGCAGGTCAATTACACTTTATAAATTAAATAAAATGTGATGCGCAGATCACAATAAAAATTAATTTACAACTTTAATACAGGCACGCAGGCCCCAGCACAGCACACATTAATAAGGCGTCCCATATAAGATGAAATAAACAGGTATATGGCATTCAATCAACATGTGATCCATTTAAGAAAATAAAATTTTCAAAAACCCATTGGCATCAATTTTATTTTCCTTATGTGCCCTACTACCTTACAACGGTCCATTACTAGGGATCCACTCATCAGACCTAGTCAGATCCACTGCCCTTGCATGCACCAAGTCCTAACTGACTTGAGTCGACCAAATGGTCAACCATGCATGCGACAAGGGCTGAACGACCTCATGAGTTCTGGCAAACGGGTGTGACCCCGGGCCTAACTCATGTGCGTTCATTGGTTGTCTCAACCAGACATCGCTACACGCCGGTCCGCAGTCGACCTATAGCCACCTCGTGCTTGCGCACAGGTGCCATCTGGTCGACCCATCTAGGCTGTCAGATAGTCTGATCAGACTGGTTGGATCTAGACTAGACTGTGACTTCAACCCTAATAACCCGTTTAAGTGTTTAAAGCAGGGCCTCTTAGATCTAATGAAGGTCGCGCAAGTCATAAAGTTTTTGAGAAAAACAACTATGCGCCAACAAACATGCGCCAAGGAAACATAAATCAAGTTTCGCATATGCAATAACTTAACATGTAATATTCGCATGTTATAGATCTAAGCATACATTTGCAAACAAGGATCACAACACCTTAAGCAATCATAAAACATGCATTAAACTTGCTCTGATACCAATTGAAGTGTCCCCTTAACAAGGGGGGGGGGGCGAAACCCTAATAGGCGCATATGGAGGTTTTGACATAGCGGAAGGGGGTTTCTAGGATCTTTGCAGATAGTATGATCAACATAAATCTTATACAATGAAAAGAACCATACCGATGCCATTGTATGGATGGTGTCTAGGAAGAAGAGACTCAAGTGCTTCTCCTCCAAATGGCTCGCACACAAGATGTGATCGCCTACTCCCTTAGTGCTCCTTGTGCTAGCAAGGTTCTAAGGAGTCCTTGTCGAATGGAAGGGAAGAGAATCCTTTGCTTGGCGAGACCTTCTATTTTTGTCTACCTCTTCTCGCCTCACGAAAGTCTTGGCGTCGAGAGAGAAGAACAAAGGGCGAGAATAGAGTTGCTTGGCGTGAACGTGAGGCGTGGTCACGTTAGAGAACATGCTAGCTAAAAAATAGCAAAGCCTCAACGTTCACTTGTTCACACCAATTGAACAAGTCGCAAATCTCTTTTTCCCTTTGAACCATGCACTCACTTGATGAGCCGGTTCACTTTGGTCTGGTTCAAAGACCAATTAACCCAAGCCATTAGCCCAGATCACATTAAACCCTAAGGTTCTTGATCTGACCGTTGATCTCTTGATGCTGCTGATCTCACCGATCTAGCATCCATTCTCTCGATCGAAGCTTACCGATCTCAAGCCCTAATCAATCAAACATGATCAGACCAGACCTCACTTACAATCAGAGATTAAATCCCTTTAAACTGAACCAAAAACAATTCAGTCCATACGATCTGACTTAAGTAAGCCATATCATCAAATTGTCCGACCCTAAGGGTTTCCTTTAAATGTCGGTAACGATAACTTACGTTATCACGATCAGTGAGGGGTATCTAGCAACACATCACTGTCTCCCGATATAAAGAAAAGAGTCTTCCAAGACTACACCCAAACCACAGCACAAGTGTGAATCCAACTCACAAGGCAAACAAGCTTCCTTTGCCACTGGATGTTCTTTATTGGACAAACGTGTCAAACTTGTAACTCCAATATGACGAGCATGATTAGATCAGATGAACATAGTCACCTGGGTATGGCCATACACTTTCTCAATCATCTCATCCAGGGGGCCCCTTTAGAACATCACACTCCAATTAAGGAGACGGCAATCCTATATCTATCACTAGTGCCCTAACATGACTCATGATCATTATCCAAGATAATCTATAACCATTATGTTTCAAATGATATTGAACTACCTCAAAACAATGACAATCATCATTTAGAAACACAAGTGATCTCAAGTCAGAGGACATGTGCCACTTGTTGCATTCAAGGATTATTCACATTGTGACAAGCAATTGAATATCCTAGTAGGGTCTGTCCAGTACATCCAATGTACCCATGAGTCTACATCTTATTCCATGCTCGAAGCATCCTATAAGATTAGAATACATGTTAGTCTCAATCATATCAAGGCTGTCTCATGTTCACCAAGATATCTCGACTAAGGACAAAAATGCATGTCAGCCAAGCTGAACAGCATTGAGACATTATTCAGAAGTATATGTATTGCAGCAGATAATATAACAACCTGAATAACAACCATTGCCTTTATAAACATAAGAGTTTATACATGATACTGATACAATCCCAAGGCCTCAAACATTAGCCTTAAGGGCATACCCCAACAACAATGTAACAAACTGAATAACAACCATTGCCTTTATAAACATAAGAGTTTATACATGATACTGAAAGAATCCCAAGGCCTCAAACATTAGCCTTAAGGGCATACCCCAACATTACAGGCTTGACACGCTTGTCCAATAAGAACATCCAGTGGCAAAGGAAACACGTATGTCTAGTGACTTGGGTTCACACTTGTGCTGTGGTTTGGGTGTAGTCTTGGAAGACTCTTTCCTTTATATTGGGAGACAGTGATGTGTTGCTAGATACTCCTCACTGATCGTGATAACGTAAGTTATCGTTACCGACATTTAAAGGAAACCCTTAGGGTCGCACAATTTGATGATATGGCTTACTTAAGTCAGATCGTATGGACTGAATTGTTTTGGTTCAGTTTAAAGGGATTTAAACTCTGATTGTAAGTGAGATCTGGTCTGATCATGTTTGATTGATTAGGGCTTGAGATCGGTAAGCTTTGATCTAGAGAATTGATGCTAGATCGGTGAGATCAGGAGCATCAGGAGATGAACGGTTAGATCTGGAGCCTTAGGGTTTAATTGTGATCTAGACCAAATGCTTGGGTTAATTGGTCTTTGAACCAAACCAAATTGAACTGGCTCATTAAGTGAGCGCATGGTTCAATAGGAGAGAAAAATGCGATGGTTCACTTGGAGTGAACGCATCACACGTTGAGGGGGTTTTCTATTTTGGGAAACCATGTTTCCAAAACATGGTCACGCCTCACGTTCGCTCCTCTCACGCCTATTGTCGCCTCTTCCTCTCGATGCTCTCGGACTCTTGGGTGTTGAAGGAGTTGATGACAAGGAGGTCTCGGCCAAGCAAGACATCTCTTCTTCCCTTCCGTTCGATCAGGAGACTTGAAGGTCTTTGCTAGCACAAGGATCAACAAGAAGTAGGCGATCTTCTTCTTGTGTGCGCATCTTCTGGAGGAGATCCCTTTCGCTCTCTTCTTCCAAGGCACCATCCAAGCAATGGCGATGGTATGACTCTTATCAATGTATACAAGTTTTAATAGTTGATCATATGACATGCATGCAACCGATCACCTAGAAACCCTTATTTCCGCTGCCCAAAATTTTACATGCGCCACTTTAGGGTTTCGCCCTCCCCTTTGGGGGACTATCAATTGGTATCAGAGGAGGTTATTAGCATGTTTTTATGATTGCTTGAGGCTTATGTGATCCATGTTTGCGCTTGTATGCTTAGATCTACATTACATGCGAAAATTACATGTTAAGTTGTTCAAGCGAAACACTTGATGAACATGTTTTCTATTTGGCGCATGTAATGGCGCTTATTAGTTTTTCTCAAAAACTATATTACTTGCGCGACTCACCTTAGATCTAAGAGGCGCCTACTTTAAAAACTTAGACGGGTTATTAGGGTTGAAGTCATAGTCGAGTCTAGATCCAATAAGTCTGATCAGACTATCTTACAGCCTAGATGGGTTGACCAGATGGCACCTGTGCGCAAGCACGAGGTGGCTATAGGTCGACTGCGGACAGGCGTGTAGCGATGTCTGATTGAGACAACTATTGAACGCGCATGAGTTAGGCCCGGGGTCACGCCCGCTTGCCAGAACTCATGCAGGTCGTTCAGCCCAACGCATGCATTGTTGACCACTGGGTCGACTCAAGTCAATTAGGACTTGGTGCATGCCGGGGTAGAGGATCTGACTAGGTCTGATGAGTGGATCCCTATTAATGGACCGTTGTTAGGTAGTAGGGCTCATAAGGAAAATAAAAATTGATGCCAATGGGTTTTCGAAATTTTTTATTTTCTGGTTTGGATCACATGATGAATGTATACCATATTGCTTGTTTATTTAATCTTATGTGGGCTGCCTATTTAATGTGTGCTGTGCTGGGGCCTACGTGCCTGGATTAAAATTGTAAATTAATATTTATTGTGATCTGTGCATCACATTTTAATTAATTTATAAAGTGTAATTGACCTGCGTGTCATTCATGTCTAGATAGATTAAATTGTATTTTAATCAGACATGAGCACAGAGCACACTTGGCAGAGGCGCATGCAGCTTGAGGCTTGACCAGGTGGAAGGTCTAGAGTTCGACTATAGGACAGGCGCATTTACCTGGTGGGCGCACCTGAGCTGCAGTGGGCGCTTGGGCCCAGGTTGGGCCAGATGGAGTTGCAAAAGGACCCATGAAGAGCTCAAGTGAAGACTTAAGTTAAATTAAGGTCTTACCTAGGCTTAATGGGCTTTTACCACATAAGATCATCATGCTTTCATTTATTGTTAAGAACTGCATGATTTAATCTTCTTCTATCACCATAGGGTTTGTATGATAGTTTAGAAGATAAAAGGACCGTTAAAATCCAACGTTAAATATCAAGCTCGTAAGCCTTCTGACGCGAAACCTCACTGTTCTGACTATCGTTGGGGCCGTGTTGTACCCACTCAGTGGGCACGCCCATCTATCTTCAGACGGTGTGTGATTACACCTGCGTGTTACAGAGAAGGGATTTGTCGCTTCTCGTTGCTCAGCATAGCACGTGGTGGTCCAGGGAGTAGGCCAGGTTAGCTTGACCATGTAGGCTACATATGTGGCGCATATTGTAGCCATATGGAGGCAGCCATCTGAGGGATCAGAGACTGTGTTGTACCAACTCAGTTGGCACAGTCTGCTGGATTGCCCAGATGAAGGGGAATCGCACGGGTTGGCGATTGGCAGGGATTGCCTACCAGAGATTAGTGCTTGTACTCTCTGTGCATCTTATCTCGCCTGAGCGGGACGTGGAGACCAAGTATGAAATCTGGATCCCATCTCACTAAAAGAGTTTTACTCTTTCGGGCTGTTTTGCTGGATTTTTCAGCCAGATAAAATAGTGAGAAAAGAATCATTCTTAAGTCCTGAATTGATTCTAACATTGATACTGACCTTGCTGTTCTTGCATTGTTCTAAATTACTGCAGCATCGAACACCACAGCGTTCAATGTGCGATCCCTACTGGAAAGGGAGAAGTTTGCTGGGCCGAACTTCTCATATTGGTACGGACACCTTAAGATTGTTCTTAAGGCTGAGAGGAAACTGTATGTCCTCGAGACGGCTATACCGCCTCAACCCGCTCCGAACGCCGCAAGGGCGGTTCGTGATGCTTACGACAAGCACGTCAATGATAGCATTGATGTCGCTTGCCTGATGCTAGCGTCTATGACGCCGCAGCTGCAGCGTCAACATGAAGATTTATCTGCTATTGAAATAATAGCAAATCACAAGTTGTTGTATGCTGCACAGGCAAGGACTGAACGCTACAATTTGACTAAACTTTTCTTTCAGAGCAAACTGGCTGAAGGGAGTCCAGTGGGAGCTCACGTACTCAAGATGATTGGGTACAAGGAGGCTCTAGAGAAACTGGGACACACCATCAATCAAGAGCTTGTTGTAGACATTATTCTGCAGTCTCTCCCGGCCTCTTTCGATCCATTCATTATTAATTTTAATATGAACAAGATCGACTGTACGCCGGCAGAGTTGCTGAACATGCTCTTGACTACAGAGCAGACTCAGTCTCGTGAGAAGGGAACACCTTCATCCTCTGTCCTAATCGTTCCTTCTAGGAACAAGAAGAAGGGGAAGAAGGGCAAGCCCCTATCAAGAGCTACAACAAGGCTCTAAAGCAAAAGTTAAAGCGGTCGAAGGAATACAGATGTTTCCATTGTGGCCAGCTGGGTCACTAGAAAAAGGACTGTAAAGCGCTCCAAGGAGATAAGAAGGGAAGTAAGCCTTTCGCTTCTGGCTCAGGTATTTTCGTGACTGAAGTCATGGTTTCTTCTTCTATATCATGGGTGTTGGACACTGCATGTGGAGTTCACATTTGTTCAAATGTACAGAAACTCAAGAGAAGAAGACAGGTGGGACAGCATGAGGTGGACCTACGAGTTGGAAACGGGGCACGGGTTGCTGCTGTTGCTGTAGGAGTTTATTACATCTCATTACCATCTGGGCTTGTATTGGAACTGGACAATTGTTACTTTGTACCAAGCATTACGAAAAATATTATCTCTATTCCTGCTCTTGTCAGGAAAGGGTTTTCCTTTGAATGCAATATTTCAAAGTGTGTTATTTCTTATGATAATATTGTTTATGCTTTTGGCTCAATTAACAATGGGTTATTCATGTTGGACATGGAATGTTCTGTACAATAAATTGATAATAAGAAAGCCAAGTATGCTGATGACAGCACCTTGCTATGGCATAGTCGTTTAGGCCATATTAACAAGAAACGCATTAAGCGGTTGCATGACCATGGACTGCTGGGATCATTCTCCTATGAGGAGCTTGATACATGCCAAGCTTGTTTAATGGGTAAAATGACGAAGTTTCCTTTTTCTCACAAAGGTCAAAGGGCTTCAGGTTTACTAGACCTCATTCACAGCGATGTGTGTGGGCCATTTAGTAAACATGCGAGAGGTGGCTATCTATACTTCATTACCTTTACTGATGATTTCAGTAGATATGGGTATGTCTATTTAATGAGACATAAAAGTGAATCTTTTGACAAGTTCAAAGAGTTCAAAAATGAAGGACAAAATCAGCTAGGCCGAAATATCAAGGCACTTCGTTCAGATCGAGGTGGTGAATACTTGAGTCGAGAGTTTACTGACTATCTAAAGGAGTGTGGGATTATCTCACAGCTCACTCCTCCAGGAACACCGCAATGGAATGGTGTATCCGAGAGGAGAAATAGAACTTTACTTGATATGGTTCGTTTTATGATGAGTCAGGCTACTCTACCTTACTCCTTTTGGGGATTTGTACTGGAAACAGCTGCAAAGGTACTAAACCGAGTGCCATCCAAGGCCGTTTCTAAGACTCCATATGAGTTATGGTATGGGAAACAGCCGAGCTTGACATTTATTAAGATCTGGGGTTGCGAGGCTTATGTCAAAAAGCTCGCCTCTGGGAAACTAGAGAGCAGATCAGAGAAATGTATCTTTGTCGGTTACCCTAAGGAAACTAAGGGTTATTATTTCTACGATCCTAAAGAGAACAAAGTATTTGTTGCTCGGACGGCTATTTTTCTTGAGAAGGAATTTCTTCTGCAATAGGCCAGTGGGAGAGAAATAAACCTGGATGAGAATCCAGAAG
The DNA here is from genome assembly GCA_027563935.2 of Costus lasius. Taxonomy (NCBI): domain Eukaryota; kingdom Viridiplantae; phylum Streptophyta; class Magnoliopsida; order Zingiberales; family Costaceae; genus Costus; species Costus lasius. The sequence continues at coordinate 49,777,845 of CM050446.2, forward strand.
AAGGACAAAGTAGTCAAGCGCAATTGGATGAGCCTGAGCCAGTAGATCAGGTTATTGAACAACCTGAGGCTCAGATATCATGGGAACCGCGAAGATCGGGAAGGATCCGTCGTCAGCCTGAGTGCTATGACGGAGTCTAGATCATTGATGATGAACCCCTCACTTATGCGGATGCGGTCAGTGGACCGGAATCAGCGAGATGGCTTGAAGCTATGCGAGCCGAGATGGACTCCATGTCTGATAACCAAGTCTGGGATTTGGTTGATCCGCCTCCGGGAGTAACCCCTATAGGCTGTAAATGGATCTTCAAGAAGAAGATAGACATGGATGGTAACGTGGTTACCTATAAAGGCAGGCTAGTTGCGAAAGGTTTCAAACAAATCTACGGGATAGATTATGATGAAAGTTTCTCTCTTGTAGCTATGTTCAAGTCTATTCGGATAATTCTTGCGATAGCAGCATATTACGATTATGAGATCTGGCAGATGGATGTGAAGACCGCTTTCCTTAATGGAAAACTGGATGAGGATGTGTATATGACACAACCTGAAGGTTTCACTAATCCATCAGATCGTCATAAAATATGCAAATTAAAGAAGTCCTTTTATGGACTTAAGCAAGCATCAAGAAGCTGGAATATTCGTTTTGATGAATCAATCTGTGAATTTGGTTTCATCAAGAATGAAGATGACCCGTGTGTATATAAGAGGTTTAGTGGGAGCGTGATTATTTTCCTAGTCCTCTACGTCGATGATATCTTGATCATTGGAAACGATATTCCTGAACTACATGCTGTTAAAGCATGGTTAAGAAAATGTTTATAGATGAAAGATCTAGGAGAAGCAGCCTATGTATTAGGTGTGAAGATCTACAGAGATAGATCTAAGAGGCTTCTCGGGCTGTGCCAGAGTACTTACATCGATAAAGTCCTGGAGAGATTCCATTTAGAAAATTCTAAAAGAGGATATCTTCCAGTCAGACATGGTCTGAATCTTTCAAAGAGTCAGTGTCCACAAACACAGACTGAGAAAGATGAAATGGACAATACGCCTTATGCTTCGGCTATTGGATTCATTATGTATGCGATGTTGTGTACTCGCCCAGACGTCGCTTACGGATTAAGCGTGACCAGTCGATTCCAAAGTAATCCAGGGAAGGCACACTGGATTGCGGTCAAGAACATTTTGAAATATCTTCGGAGGACCAAAGATATGTTCTTGATTTATGGAGGTCAGGAAGAACTCGGTATTGAAGGATATACTGATGCTTCATTTCAGTCTGACCAGGATGATTTCCGATCGCAATCAGGCTATGTTTTTAGCTTGAATGGAGGAGCAGTGGTGTGGAAAAGTTTCAAACAGTCAATTGTTGCTGATTCCACAATAGAAGCCGAGTATGTTGCAGCCTCAGAAGCATCTAAGGAGGCAGTGTGGATTCGTAAGTTCGTTCAGGAACTTGGTGTAGTTCCTTCAAGTGCAGATCCTTTGGTTATCTTCTGTGATAACACTGGAGCAATAGCACAAGCAAAGGAACCACGGTCACACCAGAAGTCCAAGCACATACAGAGAAGGTTTCACTTGATCCGAGAGATCATTGATCGTGGCGAGATCAAAGTCTGCAAGGTTCATACAGATGACAATCTAGCAGACCCGCTTACAAAGCCTCTGGCGCAGCAGAAGCATGAGAAGCACTGTAATAATATGGGTCTGAGATTTCTCAACCATTAGATTAAGTGCAAGTGGGAGATTGTTGGGGTATGCCCTTAAGGCTAATGTTTGAGGCCTTGGGATTCTTTCAGTATCATGTATAAACTCTAAGTTTATAAAGGCAATGGTTGTTATTCAGGTTGTTACATCATCTGCTGCAATATGTATATTTCTGAATAATGTCTCAATGCTGTTCAGCTTGGCTGACATGCAGTTTTGTCCTTAGTCGAGATATCTTGGTGAACATGAGACAGCCTTGATATGGTTGAGACTAATATGTGTTCTAATCTTATAGGATGCTTCGAGCATGGAATAAGATGTAGACTCATGGGTACAGTGGATGTACTGGACAGACCCTACTAGGATATTCAATTGCTTGTCACAATGTGAATAATCCTTGTATGCAAACAAATGGCATATTTCCTCTGACTTGAGATCACTTGTGTTTCTAAATGATGATTGACATTATTTTGAGGTAGTTCAATATCATTTGAAATATAATGGTTATAGACTATCTTGGATAATGAGCATGAGTCATGTTAGGGCGCTAGTGATAGATATAGGATTGCCGTCTCCTTGATTGGAGTGTGATGTTCTAAAGGGGCCCCCTGGATGAGATGATTGAGAAAGTGTATGGCCATACCCAGATGACTATGATCATCTGATCTAATCATTCTCATCATATTGGAATTACAGGCTTGACACGCTTGTCCAATAAGAACATCCAGTGGCAAAGGAAACACGTATGTCTAGTGACTTGGGTTCACACTTGTGCTGTGGTTTGGGTGTAGTCTTGGAAGACTCTTTCCTTTATATTGGGAGATAGTGATGTGTTGCTAGATACCCCTCACTGATCGTGATAACGTAAGTTATCGTTACCGACATTTAAAGGAAACCCTTAGGGTCGCACAATTTGATGATATGGCTTACTTAAGTCAGATCGTATGGACTGAATTGTTTTGGTTCAGTTTAAAGGGATTTAAACTCTGATTGTAAGTGAGATCTGGTCTGATCATGTTTGATTGATTAGGGCTTGAGATCTGTAAGCTTTGATCTAGAGAATTGATGCTAGATCGGTGAGATCAGGAGCATCAGGAGATGAACGGTTAGATCTGAAGCCTTAGGGTTTAATTGTGATCTAGACCAAATGCTTGGGTTAATTGGTCTTTGAACCAAACCAAATTGAACTGGCTCATTATGTGAGCGCATGGTTCAATAGGAGAGAAAAATGCGATGGTTCACTTGGAGTGAACGCATCACACGTTGAGGGGGTTTTCTATTTTGGGAAACCATGTTTCCAAAACATGGTCACGCCTCACGTTCGCTCCTCTCACGCCTATTGTCGCCTCTTCCTCTCGATGCTCTCAGACTCTCGGGTGTCGAAGGAGTTGACGACAAGGAGGTCTCGGCCAAGCAAGACATCTCTTCTTCCCTTCCGTTCGATCAGGAGACTTGAAGGTCTTTGCTAGCACAAGGATCAACAAGAAGTAGGCGATCTTCTTCTTGTGTGCGCATCTTCTGGAGGAGATCCCTTTCACTCTCTTCTTCCAAGGCACCATCCAAGCAATGGCGATGGTATGACTCTTATCAATGTATACAAGTTTTAATAGTTGATCATATGACATGCATGCAACCGATCACCTAGAAACCCTTATTTCCGCTGCCCAAAATTTTACATGCGCCACTTTAGGGTTTCGCCCTTCCCTTTAGGGGACTATCATCATTCACTATAATTTCTATGACTAGACATGAATAAAGAATTCGTCAGTTTAATTTTATCATGATGAAGATGCAAATTACTTAATAAAAAGATTGTTTCACTCTCGTGCAAACAACCCTGCATGGATTAATCTTCGCTTTCGTGCAAGATTCATCCCAACGCTGAAGATAAGTAAATTATCAATCAATGAACTCAATGATCACTTTCGTGCATCCGAATTCTAGGTTGATAATCTCTAGTGGAATCTCAAGGATCACTTTCGTGCATCCGAGCCTCAACACTAGTTTTGCTCATGGATCTCCAATGTTCTGATTCTTACTTTCGTGCAAGATCTCCACGTTTGATAATTAGACTCGATATATAGATTCTTCTTATTATCATGGCAATTAATCTACTAGAATTGAACAAATTGGATCTAACCTAAGGAAGGGTTCCTAACATGCAATTCTAGGGTTCTGAATTCTCAAGCAATTACCTTTCAGTCAATAGCGAAAATTCTAAAAACATGATTAGTAACATAGATCTATAGAGAGTCTAAGCACAAATATCACATGAGCAAAATCATCATGCTAAGATTAAACGCAACGAAATAGTGAAAAAAATAGTCATCTAGTCATTAGAAATCAAGTGAATTACTCCCCCATATCCCAAAAGTAGTTTAAGCTAGCATGCTGGAGAAAATTCAATATTGCATAATTTCAAAAGTTAAAAAATCAGTAAAAGAAGAGTTTTGGGAAAATACAGGATGGCTGTGAAGTATTTCACAACCGTAATTTCAAAAGCTCTAGGTGAACAGTGGTTGTCCTTCTTCATTCCTCGATTCCTCTTCCAATTGATCTCCTTCTCTTTTGAAACTTCTGGCACGTTGTCTCCTCTTCCAGACGAAGCTTCAGTATGAAAATCACGGCCGGAGGTGGTCTGGATTGGTCGTGGCGGCGGAACCCTAGGCGGCGGCGTGAATCGTGATTTTGCCTCGACAGTGTATCAAAATTGGGGCTTTTTGTGTGTGTGTAATCCTCCCATCAAAAGCTCCCTCATTGCTTCTTACTGCTTTGAATATAAACCTCTGGTTTTCCCGCAATCGTCTCCGTAAGAATCAGACTTCAGAATTGACCTGGAAATTGCGTTTAACAACAGAAATACGGCAGTGTAATAGTTTACGGCACTGTCGTAAAATCGGTCGATCTTTCTGGTCTGATGTTGTCTGGGCAATACGGCATTGTAATCTGGTTTATGGTACTACCGTAAAATCGGCTAAACTCTCTGTTCGGAAGTGACTAGAAAATACGGCCCGTGTTATCCTTTACAGCGGTGCCGTAAAATCAAGCAAAGTTTCTGTTCTGAAGCGCTCTGAAATTCGGTACCGTAATCTGGTTTACGGTACTGCCATAAAATCCGAAAAACCTTCTGTTTGGAAACTCCTCAAAATACGGCAGTGGCTCAGATTTTACGGTAGCGTATGAAAATACGGTACCGTAAAATAGGTTACGGCACTGCCGTAATTTGATGAGTTACTCCGTTTTGCATGAAATTTATTGGGTGATCTCCTCTTGATGATGGTAACTCTTCTATGTGTTTGATTTTTCTTGAAAACTCCTTGAAATATTGCCTTTTTACCTGAAAATCGTGAAAAACCAAAATAGAAGTAGACTTTGCAATATTCGATGAATTTAGCATGGAAACAAGTAATAAGATCCTCAATTTAGCATGAAAAGATATCTAAAATGATACAAAATATACTATATATTTTGGTGTCATTAGGAAGAGAGGAGGATGGGGCTCAGCCCTAGGAGGAGATGAAGAAGGAGAACATCCGATAGAAAAGGAAGATTACTAGAAAACTATTTCAGTACTAAATTCATTGAAATCTTTCTTACAATGCTGCAATAAGAGATACATATATAGCTGAAGCTTGCAGGCAAGACATGCTGGCGAGTGACGTTGCTGGTGAGAGACGTTGTTACTTCCAATTTTGATAGGCAAAGAGGATGCGTTGGAGATTCCTTAAGAGGTGCATGTAGACATTGAAGCTTCCTTTGTTGAAGATGAACATTGGTTAGCAATGCAACTCATTTGTTTGTGTGGTGATTTATTCCTGATAAGTGGGCTTGAATGCCTTGGGCCTCTTTTATTCCTCATAAGTGGCCTTGAATACCTTGGGCCTATTTTGGAGCGGTTGAAATAGTTCTTCTATTATTATGCTAGCTTTTGTCATTGTTCATGCTAGCTTATTCGCGACCTCCAGGCCATTAACTAGGGTACTCGTAAACTCCACTTGTAGCTTCTTGGCCTGTGGTCCCTGCCTCCATTATCTTGTCTCTTCATTACAACTTATTAGTAAGCCCCATTAAGTAATGGGCCTAGCCCAAGGTCCATTATGCATGTTAACCAAGCCATTGGATCCAATCCAATTTAACCCAAGGTCAAACAAGACTTAACCATGGTTAGTTTGGTCAATATGCCAAAAATAGATCTGAGTTATCCAATAACTCGATCTAACAGCTACCCGATCAATATGAAAACTCGAGTATCAAGGTGTGTGACCTTGTAGGTTCCTCTGATGTTGGCAGTGATGAACTTAGGTCATCACAAGCAGTGAGTGGGTCCTAGTAATGCATCGCCGCTACCCAAGTCATCAAAATGGATATTGACATCGACATCCCCATCTTTGCAACTAGGTACAGATATATTAAAGTCTCTTTGCCAAACTGATATATGATTGGACAAGTGTGTTGTTGTGTCCGCAGGTGCACGGATACTCGAAGTAATAAAAAATATCGAACCACAGAGACCTTGTTGTCAAATACTGAATAGTCAATTTCTCGCTAGCTAGGCAATCGGTAAATAGTGAATCAAATTAGCGAAAAGAACACGAAAAAAATATCAGAGAGGAAATTGGGACTAGGGGTTCATCTACTTTAATTTCTAACAACTAGATTAATATAAGTATTTGTCAATCTAATTCTATCATGATAAAGGTATAATTTACTTCATAAATAAATTGTCTCGCTCTCGCGCAGACAACTAACAAAGAAGCGATCCCCACTCTCGTGCAAGATCTATTCGATGTTGAGAATAAGTAAACCATCAACTAAGAACTCTAGGATCACTCTCGTGCATCCAAATTATAGGTTGATAACCTCAAGTGGAGACTCAAAGATCACTCTCGTGCATCTGAGTCTCAACACTAGATTTACTCAAGGTTTTCCGACGACTCGATACTCAATCTCTTGCAATATCAAATCAAGTCTACACAATGACTCAATCCTAAGGGTCATAAAATCAACAAGGCATTATAGTTATCTAAAAAATCAGAATTCAAATAACAACCTAATCTCTTACGGTAATTCCAAACTCAACAATTCCTAGGATTCCGAGTTTCAAACAATCAACCTCTCGGTCTATTTTGCGAAACTCTAAAACATGCTGAATTTAAAGACACAAAGGAGAATCAAAGAATTATCAATCACAAGAGTAAAATTATCATAAAGGAATTAGTTTGACAAAGTTAATATTTCTAGTCATTAAGAAACAAAGAGATTACACCCCCATGTCCCAAAGAAAGATTAAGCTACCATGATGAAGGGATTACAATAAAACATGTTTAAGAGTGATAAGAAATCGAAAAGAGGGAAGAAAGATTACAAAACAGGGCTGTAATAAAATTACAGCCCGTTATTTTGTCTTGAACAGCGCTGTCACTACTGTTGTGTCGATTTCTCCTTCGATTCAACCCCAAACGCTCTGAAACTTGAGGTACGTGTTCTCCTTCACCAGACGAAGCTCTCTCTCAAATTTCGTGGCCAGAGGTGGTCTGTAGGTGGAGAACCGACGAATCCTAGCACTTCCGCCCTTCTCTAAAATTCACCGTGGATGGATGATAAAGATTGTTCCTTTCAGTCTGGTTATATTCTCCTCGTAAAGACGAGTCCACCGCCTCTTTCAGATCTAAATTTGGATTCCTAAATCTCTGGGAATCGCGTTTTGACTGATTCGGCGGAAATCTCGAATTTCTGGGTTGGCAAATACGGTACCGTGTAGATGTACACGGCAGTGTCGTATTTCTTTCTGTGAAATCTGGTTAGAAAGCACGGCACCGTGTATTCTCCTACGACAGTGCCATATTTCTGCTAAAACTTCTTTGGTCAAAATCGATAGCAAATACGATACCGTGACAAAATCGGGGTGAAATACGGCAGTGCTGTATTTTCATCTGGTTGAAAGCGATAAAATACGGTACCGTGTAGATTTACACGGTAGTGCCGTATTTTTGCTAGGAGCATCCTTTTGACTTGAAATTTGATGGGTATACTCCTCTTCATGGTTGGAACTCATTCATGCATCTGAATTGCTTGAAAACCGGTGAAAAATATGCCTTTTTGCCTGAAATAGATTAAAAACCAAAGATTGTGTAGATTCCGAAGCTTTTGACAAAATAGGTATAAAAAAATAAAGCGAGAGAGCAAAATTATGACTCAAAAATCTGGTAAATATGTGTGAAAAATACTATGAAATTTAGAGTCATCAAACACATAAGGCTCAAACCTTGCTTGTCCTCAAACAAATAAAGAAATCAATACCGAGTATTGGAACTTAAATTTTCATATGACGAATAAATTTCTAGAATATAATCATCCATAGAAAATTTCATCAATCTCACACAAAATTTCCAAGTAAATACATCATCTTCTGAAATTAATCTTTAAGATTCAAATAAAACTCAATCAAATAAAATTTTGGAATATGCATAGCAATAAAATTTCAATCTCATGAATTAATCCCGTTTTAAGATTTTCATCTAATATGCTTTTCTTTACAGGAATAGGATCTTCAAATCTTTTTTCACTCAAATTTTTCTCTATCTCTTTCTTTTTCATTTGTCCTTGACATTTTCTAAATTGATTATCACCCTTTTTCCGGTGACGAACTTAGAGTATGTTGGTCACGTAACCACACATAATAGAACTCATATCTCATAGGTAGAAAGAATTTTCTTGAGACAGAGGAGTTAATGTCAAAGGAACTCTCTCTTGGCATGAATCTACACAGATACACACTTTTGTAATGAACTTCAACTCTTGTCTTAGGTACCATTGTAAACACAATGCCAAGAAGAGGAGTTATTATTTTTCTTTCTGTGTACTTCAGGTTATTCTTTCTGTGGACTTTCTGCAAAAACTTGTTGTATCCGCAAGTGCATGGATACTTCGAAGTAATAAAAATATCGAACCACAGAGACCTTATTGTTAAGTACCAAATAATTGTATTCTCACAAGCTAAACGAATTGAATATGATGCAAGTAAAAGATGCAGAAAAGTATGCTAAAAGATGATCAGAGAGATAAACATGGGACTAGGGTTTCATCCACCTTAATTCTAATGACTAGAAGGAAATAAAGGTTGTCAGTTTAATTCTGTTGTGATAAAGACCTAATTCACATCATAATGATATTGTCTCACTCTCGTGCAGACAATCATGTAGATAACCGATCCTCACTCTCGTGCAAGATCTATTATCAATGCTAAAGATAAGTGAATCATTGAACAAAGAACTCAAGGATCACTCTCGTGCATCCGAATTCTAAGTCAATCATCTCAAGTGGAATCTCAAGGATCACTCTCGAGCATCCTGAAACTCAACACAGGTTTTACTTATGGTTTTCCGACGACTCGATCCTCACTCTCGTGCAAGATCAAATCAAGTCTACACATTAACTCAATCCAAAGTATTAGAAATTCAATATGGCAATAAAATCACTAAAAATCAGAATTTGAAGAACAAACCTAATCTCTTATGATAAGTTCCAAACTTAACGATTTTTAGTGTTCCGAATTTCAAACGATCAACCTCTCGGTCTATTTTGCAAAACTCTAAAACATGCTGATATTTATAAAACTAAAGAGAATTAAAGACAAGTCATCACATAAGTAAAATTATCATACTAAAATTAAACTTGACAAAAATCGATGATCTCAAGTCATTAACAAACCAAGGGGATTACACCCCATGTCCCATAAAAAGTTATAAGCTAGCATGAAGGAAAGATTACAATCAACCATAGTTTCAAAGTGTCAGAAATCAAAGGAGACGGGTAGAAGTTACAAAACACGGTGCTGTAATCAAAATTACAGCACCGTAATTGCCTTTGAACAGCACTGTCACCGCTGTTTTGTTGATTTCTCCGCCGATAAGACTCCAAATGCTCTGAAAATTCTGGTGCGTCCTCCTCTCCTCTAGGCGATGCTTCAGTGTAAAAATCATGGCCCGAGGTGGCCTCCATGCCTCTCGGCATGAAGCCAAACCCTAAGCACCTTTCTGTCAATTTCTCTCTCAATACTGGATAAACGTTCCCCCTTCTACTTCACGCGTCTTCTCCGTTTACAGAGGAGTCCAGAACATCTTTCGGATCTTAATTTGGACTTCTGGATCAAACGTTATGGCCCGCGCAAGAATCGGACCCAAAAAATTTGCGAAAATCCTCCCAAAATACGGCACCGTGAACATTGTACCACAAAATATGGTAGTGCCGTATTTTTGCCTCTAGAGTTATGTAAAGAATTGTTTGAAAATACAGCACCATGATAATTTCTCTCCAAAATACGATAGTGCCGTATTTTCTGATGTGAATTCTGGGCAGAAAATACGGTGCCGTGACAATGTCGCCCGAATATACGGCATTGCCGTATTCTTGCTGAAATCTTCTGGTCGAAAATGGTGGAAAATACGGTACCGTGAAAGATTCTCTGGAAAATACGGTAGTGCCGTATTTTGCCAAAAAAATGTCTGCTGAGAAATACCGTACCGTGAGAGTTGCTCCCAAAAATACGGTAGTGCCGTATTTTTGTAAATTAGCTCCAAATTTAGTGAAAATTGATGGGTAGCTTCGTTTCGACGTCTGGAATCCATTGGTGTGCTCAAATCTTCCAAAATCCATCAAAATATAGCACTTTTAACCTGAAAATGATCAAAAACAAGAAATGGTGTAGATTCTGCAATATTTGACAAATAAGGCTTAAAAACAAGCAAAAGAGCATAATTATGACACAAAAAGACACATGAAATGACACAAAATATACTATGAATTTGGTGTCATCAAACACATAAGGCTCAAACTTTTCTTGTCCTCAAGCAAATAAAATAAAGAACAATGCTAAGTATGGAAAATATGCTCTTTTATGAAAAATAAATTTCTAAAATATAATCACTCATGAAATATTCCATCAACTTTTTGGACAAAATTTCAGATAAATACATCGTCCTCTAAAATTAATCTTTAAGATCTACAACTTTGATCAAATAAAACTTTGCAACACGCATAATAAAAAGAATTTCAGTCTCATGAATTCACCCAAGTTTCAGTTTAAATCTATCAAACTTTTGTTTATAGGAATTTGATATCCAAAATCTTTTTCCATACAATTTTTTTTTATGTATTTTTGATGGTATGTACCCACATAGATACACACTTTTTATTTGGACTTCAACTCTTATCTTTGGTACCACTGTCAATTTTACACAGTGTCGAGTAGAGGAGTCATTCTCTCATGCCTACCCAAAATTTTTCTCTCATCAAATTTTTTTATAATTTTTTTTTTGACTTCAATCCATTTCTTAGGTACCACTGTCAATTTTGCACAGTGCCAAGTAGGGGAGTCTCTCACTATTTTTGTAGATCATGGATTCTTCCTTCCCAACAAATAGTAAAATAGACCAAACATCAACTAGGCTAATCAATTGACATCACTTCAAAAATTACACTCATATGCTCATTTTATTCAAGAAAGATGCTTCACTCTTAGATTACATTCATCAAACAACATACCTACCCAAACCATATGCATCAATCAATGGATAATTTCAACAAGTAGATATATATTGAAGAAATAAATTCAACATAATAGGTATATCTTCATTTACAGGCATTAGAATGAACTTTCATAATCAATGTTTAATCTACACATCTCTTATCTCATGGATTCAAGTCATAAAAATTTTTAAACCTCAAAATATGTCAAAATCAATGCAAAAGGTGTGAAGCATCAAACTCAAACAATCATGGTCAAGAGGGTAAAACGGTAGATTCAAGAGACCACATCGAATAGAAATCTCAGTGAGTGATACAATCAGAGATGCAACCATATGAAATAATCATGAATACAAGAGAGTGCAAAAGATACTCACAAAACTATATTGCAATCTCTGACCGAAAATACATAAGGCTCAGATCAAAAATAGTGTCGGGGTAGATGCTGCTAGGTCCAAAGATGTGCCTTTTAAAAATTTCCCTACATAATTTTAAGTACATAACGCTCAGTTCGAAAAATAGTCTCTTACTAAAAAAAAATAACATTTTTTTTTCAAAAGGAAATCAGAGATATCATCCATGGTCCAGAAGAGTGCTGGTGCAGCTGAGAAGTAGAGATGGAACAGAGGCTAGCTGAAAAGCTGCTAGCAATGATGGTGATGGTGCCGACAGTAGAGTGAGTAATCTTTAGTGGCCTGCTAGAGAATACAGTCATAGAGGTGAGATCGTCGGCCGGTGCAAAAGATAGTACTGCATAAAAAAAATCAGAGTCAATAATAAAGAACTACTGCAAAAATAAATAAAATCATAAAATAAGAAGCAGCAAAAGAAATAAGAATCTGCTGGTGGTATGATCCAGTGTCGACGGCTGGAGACAGTGATGTCAAAGGCAGATGTAGTGGTGGCTATAGGTGCTGAAAATCTGGAGAAGAAGCCGCAGGTGTCCAAGGAGAGCAGTGCAACCGTAAAGAATTTTATTTTCCTGTAAAAAAAAAATTCTAAAAATAAACTAAAATAAAAGAAACTAAACTAAGGCAAAAGTTCTTGGGTTGCCTCCCAAGAAGCGCTAATTTTTGGTCCATAACTTGACCTAAACTCAGTTATCATGGTGAAGCAGGTGAATCAGTACCAAAGTAAAGAGCAAACAATTTTCTCCATTTTCGCTGTCCAAAAAGTTTAGCCACTAAATCCAACATCCAAAATTTCATGTAAATCACAATTGAAGTGGCTTTTTTAAATTTGCAGAAATTAAAATCAAAATTTTTAAATCCACTAAAAGAAATCTTTATGATCTTCCTATGTTTGTCAAAAAGTAAAATCATTAGTCCTTTCTTCAAATTAATGTTTTCAATAGCAATAAGAAAAGGACTTTGATCAAAAGATTCAAATATCGGATCATCAAAATAAGTTTTATGTCTTTCATTAGATTCCTCAATAAAGCATGAATTTTCAAATAAATCAAAAGATTCAACAAAAGATATGGGCAAAACATGAGAGTGAGATTCATCAGTGTTTGTATTTTTCAAATCTTTTTCAATTTCCTCATGTTCATCATCAAACAATTTTTCAATATCAAAATTATCAACAAAATCAAGATGAGACTCTTTAAAATCAATTTCCTCATGCCTCCCCACAAATAATTCATCATCAGAAGAGTCATAATCAGAATCATATGAAAAATCATGAGATTTATCAATGTTAGCAAAAGAATTTATAGAACCAGAGTTAACCACAAAAGATTTATCATTAATCTCAACAATATCATCAAAATCAAATTGAGGTATATGAATATCACAATTTTCAGACTCATCAGATTTAACCATAAATGATATATCATCAAAAGCATCAATTTGAACAAAAGAGGGTTTTTCAATTTCAATTTCCTCAACTTTTTCCAATAATACATTATCAAAGGAATCAATTTCAGAATTATCAAAATCAGAGTGGGATGCATTAATGTCCACATAAGGCTCAATCTCAAAACAATCATAATTAGTGGGGGAATTTTCTAAATCAATCTTTTCAGCTTCCAAATCAAACTCAAATAAACATGCTTGTTGTGCTAATTGGGTTTCTAAAATTTCATTGTGTGCAACCATGTCATCCAACTTAGAATTGATTTGTTTGAGGGTCTCACTCACATCTTGTTTCATGAACTTTTCAAACATAATCTCTAGGCTAGATTTTTCAGTTTTCTCAAAGCATGGTTCAGAAGTATAGTTTGAGCAATCATCATAAAAAGATCTAAAATCATATTGATTATCTTGATACCATGGTGAATTGGAATTTAAAAATTGACAATTAGAGGAACAATGATCAAAATATCCACAAATTTCACATCTAATAGGAGAAGAAGATTTCTTAACAGAGTGCATAAAAGAGTTAAACGTATCTTGAAGAGACTTACTTGGTGGCATGTATACCTCACCTCTTTCAGTTGCCCATGAATTGTAATTAAAAGACATATTTTTAAATTTATCAAGAACAGAGAGATAATCCAATAACAATCAATAAGAACTATTTTTTTTTCAGAATATAGAAAAATTAAATAAAACACAAGCAAATTTATAAATTTAAGAATTCACAGTTCTGTCACTGTAAGATCCAAGGATCTTAAGTTCTGGTAAGCATTATTTTCTATGATAAATTATGATAAATTATTGATTTAAATAAAATTATCGATTATGATATTTTCTATGTATTGGTTGTTGATGGTTAATTAATTAGAAATTATTTATTTGATTGTTGGCTGTTAAATTATGATAATTTATTATGGGTTGTTCATGATAAATTAATTAGGAATTATGGTTGTAAATTGTGAGTTAATTAGACCTTATTGGTTAATTAATTTAATCCTTATTGGATGTTAACTTAAATTCTTATTGGATTTTCGGTTAAGTGATTGGTTATTGGATAAGTTAATTAAATTAATTGGTTAACTATGGGATTTTGGAATAAAAATTCGAATTAGCTAATTGGGTTTGAAAATTCGAAATTATTAGTTAAGTGGGTTAAACCTATTGGAATTAATGGGTTATAGGGTTTAAAATTTAGAAACCCAAAGTTTAAGTGGTAAATTCGACTAGGGTGAGATTATTGGCGATTTTGGAGTCTTGAGAGAATTAAGGTGGCGGCTTGGAAGAACTTGGCGACTCTTGGAAAGCTTGGAGGCGATTTTTGGTGTTCTTCCTTCATCTTCTTCCCCTTGACGAATTTTCCTTGAGGTGAAACTTTCTTGGCGATTCTTGGAGATCCTTTGGGTGACTTCAAAAGCTTTGGACGATTTCTTTTGTGGAGAATTTTCGATTTAAGAGGTGAGTGGAGTGTCTAATTGATTGCTATCTATTTGTTTGTGTTAATTGATGTATTAGATGAGACATTTGTTTGTTGGAAACATTATCATGCTAAAACCGAAATTCAGGATTTCACTATGATGAAAACCGAATTTTTGTAAAGATGATTATATGATGAAAACCGAATTTTGACAAAGGTAATTGTATGATGAAAATTGAATTTAAGGCATTAGTTGTTCTTCATGTGAAAAACCGAAAATTGCAAGAAGGTATATATCATGTAAATTGTTGTAAAAACCGAATTAATCTTGGTGTTTGTTTAACCGAAATTTGTATGAAATTTAAGGTATTTTGGTAGTATTAAATCATTGAACATTGAGCATGAATTTCTTGTTAATTAGGTATTTTATAAAGAATTTTAGTAATATTAAACCAATGATTTTTTGTAGCCGAAACATTGTTAATTGTAGTTAAACCGAAATTTGATAATTGTATTTAACATGTTTACATATGGTAATTTGTGGTAATTGTGGTAATTTGTAAAGTAAATTATAAGAATATATGTTTTACATTTTATGCTGATTTTATGAATGCCTGTTTTAATTTTATGTTCTTTGTGGGTGTAACTTGTATTTTTGTCTGAGACAAATCTGGGTGATAACATAGAAAAATTTGATTAAACTAACCAGCATGAAATATAAGGACTACACTATATGATCTTCATTATGTGACCTTTGGAATTTTATGTTGATCATTATGTGATTATGTGAAATATGAATATTATGTGATTATGTGAATTTCGAAAATTATGTTGATATGGGGTTTTCGAATATTATCTGTGATGATCATGTGATGGTTAGGACTAAGGCTAGGTGTAACTATGAA
Organism: Costus lasius; assembly: GCA_027563935.2. Classification (NCBI taxonomy): domain Eukaryota; kingdom Viridiplantae; phylum Streptophyta; class Magnoliopsida; order Zingiberales; family Costaceae; genus Costus; species Costus lasius. Next base: position 49,793,254 of record CM050446.2, read on the forward strand.
CTCAAGGGGATAGTCCTTATGTGATATGTTAAGGGTCTGAATTTCAGCCCTGTATTGTGATATGTGAGGGGGTTGATGATCAGCCTGCCTATTATGATTATTGTGATGGGGGTTGATGCTCAGCCTGCCCGATGTGATTTTTTTGTGATGACTATCCTAGAGTCTAGTTGACACTTAGGAGTCCGTTTATGTGACCTTTGTGAAATATGTCCACCCTTGTGAAATATGAAATAAGATGTGTCTGTTGTCCAGTAGGAACCTTTTGGGAGAACGGGTTTTGACGCAAAGTGCCATGTCTTGGTCAGACAGGGGCCACCTCTTGATGTCACTACTCTTTTATGTGTTGGGAATGATATAAGACCCAAAGTGCCATGTCTTGGTCAGACAGGGGCCACCTCTTGATGTCATCATTCTCGTTATATGTTATGGCGTGATAGACCAGCGTGCCACGTCGTGACCTGACGGGGGCCACCTCCTGATTCTATTCTCGTTTTATGTTATGGCGTGATAGACCAGCGTGCCACGTCGTGACCTGACGGGGGCCACCTCCTGATTCTATTCACTGTCCATGTTTATGTGTTGCACGAGATTTTGCAGCTCCCAGTGCTTTGGCCAAGCCGGGTTAGACCATATTGGTCACTTTGTGAATATGCTGGACAACTAGGTTAATTAAGTATGGTGTGTTTAGTTGGTTTAGAATATGTGTGTTCGGTTGGTTTAGAGTATAACTCTAGAATCTGAGGTTATTATATGTTGGTGTGTATATTTTTGGCTGCTTGTATGACTTTTGCATCGAATTTGTTATTATGTGTTGACATGATATCCTGTTAAAGATTTTTAAAATAATCTGCATATGTTTTTGAGAGTATGTTATGGATGGTCAATTAGACTATCCACTCACTGGGCTGTGTAGCTCACCCCTCACTATTTTCAGGTGTAGAGCAGGGGCGCAGTTAGCATTATATGGATGCTGTGATTATGCTTAATGTGTTTATGATTATGATGCCAGTTGTGGCTAAAACTTATGATTTATATGAACTATGTGAACCATGTGATGTGAACAATGTGAACTATGTGAGTTTGTGTTGCCAGATGGTAGCAATCAACTGAGTTGGATTTTTGTGTCACCGCGGGCTTCGGCCTGGTTTCGGTGTTTGGTATTAGTTTATAAAATCGATTTTGTGGATTTGTTTTGAAATTGAAGTTGATGTGTATTTTTGCAATCGGTTTTGATACAACTGTAACGTGCATATGTCTAGTGCACGTATTGCGTGGTGGCAGGTACCTTTATGTGATTTATGAGATTTGTGATTCGAAGATTTTGTGTTTGGAGTTTTGAAAATTTTCAGATCGTGTTTTTCTTGAACTCGGTTTTACCTAGCATTTGATCGATCTTATATGAAACATCCTATTACTTTTGCGATTGTGTTATTTGCTTGGGGTTAAGTATGTGGGATGTTACAGAATGGTATCAGAGGGGTTGGCTAGCTAAAACTTAGTTTGGGGAAAACATGTTTGTGTATTGCTAGACACCTAATAGGTTATGTTTGTTTTCCTGACTATGATATGTGTGTGACTATGATATGTGTGTGTAGGAATTTGGGAATTTAAGATGGTGCGAACCAGAGGAAATGCTAGTGATGAGGGCGAGCAGACCCCGAACCTCACTTGAACTATTGAGGCCTTGACTGGCATGGTACAGCAACAAGGTGCCATGATTGAGAGGCAAGCTCAGATGCTGCAGCAGCAGCAGACTCAGCACCAAGAAGCACAACATCAGCTTTTGCAGCAGCTGACTCAAGAGAGACCCCAGACTACTACTCGGGCAGTGGGGGATGACTCTCAGGAGGGCGCTCACAGGCGTTATGCCTCGTTAGTGAGTGAATTTCAGAAACTGGGTCCTAGCTCATTTTATGGGGGCTCAGAATCCAGTACTGCTGAGAACTGGCAGTTGGTCTTGGAAAAGATTTTCCAAGTTATGCGCTGCTCAGATGAGGATAAGCTATGTTTGTCCACCTATATGATGCGTGGCGACGCAGATGAGTGGTGGAAAGGAGTTGTGAGACTAGCAGCGGAAAGGCAGGAAACAGTGGATTGGCCTTACTTTCTATCTCAATTTAATGAGAAGTATTTTCCAGATAGCTTGGTAGAGGACCGAGAGGTGGCATTTATTCACCTGGAGCAGGGTGATATGACAGTGGACCAGTATGAGCTACAGTTCACGAAATTGGGAAAGTATGCTCTTCATCTGATAAACACTGAAAAGAGGAGAGCTACCAAGTTTCTCAGAGGTCTCAGATGGGACATTAGAGAGCAGGTTGGTGCTCAACACTTGGAGACCTATGTTGAAACTGTTGGGCGAGCACGCACTATAGAGAGGTATATATCTGAGAGGAGTTCTCATGCTACGGTGACTGTAGTTCCTGCAGCTGAGGCGGCGGTTCCTCAGTATGGCAGTGGCGGCAAGGGTAAGAAGTACCCTAGGCATAAAGATTATAAGAAGAGCAGGTATAAGCCTTACTCCTACAAGGCACCGCAGCAGTCCAGGGATGCACCGCAGCAGTTTAGGGATGCCAGGGATGCAAGAAACGTTATCACTTGTAGTCATTGTGGGCTCAAAGGACATCTAGTGAAAGACTGCCATAGGAAGAATGGTGTATGCTTCAGGTGTAAGAAACCCGGGCACATGGCCAAGGACTGCAAAGAGCCTGAGATGCAGCCTAGAGGCACAGATAAGCCCACAGTCCAGACCAGAGTGTATGCTGTGGCTGAGAAGGATACACGAGCATCCCGATCCGTTGTGGAAGGTACATTATTTGTATTTGATCAGTTAGCTCGCATTCTATTTGACCCTGGTGCAAATTTGTCTTTTGTCTCTGTTAAGTTTGCTGCTTGTTTACCTGTTGTACCTAAGATGCTAGATTATGCTGTGTCTGTCAGTACTCCTTTAGGAAAGTCATTGTCTACAGACACTGTATGTGCTGATTGTGTAGTGCATGTAGAGGGTTATGAGTTTCTGGTAGACTTAATTCTCTTAGACATGCAAGATTATGATGTCATCTTAGGAATGGACTGGTTGTCTTCGCATCATGCCTCGGTGGATTGCTTTGAGAAAGTAATCACTTTGAATATGTTTGATGGGAATCGGATTTTTGTGAGAGGTCTAGTGTCAGACCAAGGACCACATGTGATATCTTTCCTGCAGGCCAGGAAGTTACTTGCTAGTGGATGCAAGGGGTATCTTGCACATGTTAAGGTGCAGGATGATTCTACTTCTGATCTGACTCAGATGGCGGTGGTGAAAGAATTTCCTGATGTGTTCTCTGAGGAATTTTCAGGTTTGCCACCAGTTAGAGAAGTGGAATTTGGCATTGAGTTGGCGCCAGGTACGGCACCTATCTCCAGAGCTCCTTATCGTATGGCTACTTCAGAGTTGGCCGAGCTTAAGAAACAACTGGAGGAATTGTTAGAGAAAGGGTACATTCGGCCTAGTGCTTCACCCTGGGGAGCGCCAGTGCTATTTGTGAAGAAGAAGGATGGAACCCTGAGGATGTGTATAGACTACAGACAGTTGAACCAAGTGACCATTAAGAATAAGTATCCTCTTCCCAGAATTGATGATCTATTCGATCAATTACAGGGAGCTACAGTGTTCTCTAAAATTGATCTGAGATCAGGGTATTATCAGCTTAGAGTCAAGGATGAGGATATATTTAAGACTGCTTTCAGGACCAGGTATGGACATTTCGAATTTTTAGTTATGCCTTTTGGACTGACGAATGCACCTGCTGTCTTCATGGATTTGATGAACAGGGTATTCCATGAATTGCTTGACTCTTGTGTAGTAGTCTTTATAGACGATATATTGGTGTACTCTCGGACTACTTCAGATCATGTCAGTGATTTGCGCAGAGTACTGGAGGTTCTGAGGAAGAATCGGTTATATGCCAAGGCTAGTAAGTGTGAGTTCTGGCTAGAGAAGATCAGTTTTCTTGGACATGTGATTTCTGGTCAGGGGGTGTCTGTGGATCCTGTTAAAGTACAAGCTATCCTTGATTGGGGAAGACCTACTAGTGCTACTGAGATCAGGAGTTTTCTGGGTTTAGCAGGTTACTACCGGAGATTTGTTGAGGGATTCTCCAAGCTGGCGGGTCCTTTAACCAAATTGACCAGAAAGGAGACCAAGTTTGTTTGGGATGACAAGTGTGAAGAGAGCTTCCAGGAGCTGAAAAGAAGATTGACTAGTACACCGATCCTCATTATTCCTAGTGATGGGGAAAGGTTTACTGTTTATACGGATGCTTCAGGCAAAGGGTTGGGTTGTGTCTTGATGCAGAAGGGTTCTGTAGTAGCCTATGCGTCGAGACAACTGAAGGAGTATGAGTTGAACTACCCTACTCATGACTTAAAATTGGCTGCCGTAGTCTTTGCTTTGAAGATATGGCGTCACTATTTGTTGGGTCAGGAGTTTGATCTGTTCACTGATCACCAGAGTCTCAAGTACATCTTCACTCAGAAGGAGTTGAACATGAGGCAGAGGAGATGGATGGAATTGATTAAAGATTATGACTTCTCTATTCAGTATCAGGCTGGAAAGGCCAATGTGGTGGCGGATGCACTGAGTAGACATCCAGTTACTCAGTAGCTGCTTTACGAGTCAGTGAGTGGCAGTTGCTGCAGGAGTTTAGCGATCTCAAGATCAGTGTTTCTCCTAGAGTTCAGTCGGGTTATGTGGCTTTTCTCAGAGTACAGTCTGCTTTGTTGCAGAAGATCAGAGATCAGCAGTCTGTGGATCCGAAATTAGTTCAGATCAGGGATAGTTTGGTTGATGGAGCAGTTCAGGATTTTAGCCTGTCTGTTGATGGTATTCTTCGGTTTCGTGGAAGGGTATGTGTCCCTGAGGAACCGAGCTTGAGGAAGGAAATATTGGAGGACAGCCATAACTCCAAATATTCTCTACATCCTGGCGTGACTAAGATGTATCAAGACCTCAAGAAAAGTTTTTGGTGGCCGGGTATGAAGAAAGAAGTGCTTGATTTTGTCTCTAGGTGTTTGACCTGTCAGACTATAAAGGCCGAACACCAGAAGCCTGGTGGTTTGTTGCAGCCTCTTCCTATTCCTGAGTGGAAGTGGGAAAGCATCAGTATGGATTTTGTATGTGGTTTGCCCAGAACCAGATTGGGTCATGATGCTATTTGGGTGATTGTTGATAGGCTCACTAAATCAGCCCATTTTCTTCCAATCAAGATGACTTATTCTTTAGAGAGACTGGCTAGATTGTACATTGATGAGATAGTCAGGCTGCATGGAGTGCCAGTTGATATTGTGTCTGATAGGGATTCTCGATTTCTGTCCAGATTTTGGAGGAGTTTACAGGAGGGTTTGGGTACTAAGTTGAGTTTTAGTACCGCATACCATCCTCAGTCTGATGGCCAGACGGAGCGTACTATACAGACTCTAGAGGATTTGTTGAGAGCCTATGTGGTTGATTGGAGTTCTGAGTGGAACCGGGATCTATCTTTGATAGAATTCACTTATAATAATAGTTTCCACTCCAGTATTCAGATGGCTCCTTATGAGGCCTTGTATGAGAGAAGGTGTAGGACTCCCTTGTGTTGGGAGGAAACTGGTGACAGGATGATTTTGAGATCTGATGCAGTTCAGGAGACTACTGATAAGGTCAGAGAGATCCAGGATAAGCTGAAAATTGCTCGGGACAGACAGAAGAGTTATGCCGATGACCGACGTCGTCCTTTGGAGTTTATGGTAGGAGACCATGTGTTCTTGAAGGTGTCGCCTACTAAGGGTGTTATGAGGTTTGGCAAAAAGGGCAAGTTGAGCCCTAGGTTTGTAGGCCCTTTTGATATTGTTGAGAGAGTTGGTCCAGTGGCTTACCGTTTAGCTTTACCTCCTGCTATGGACCATGTACATAATGTATTCCATGTCTCTGCTTTGAGGAAGTATCATCCTGATCCATCTCATGTGTTGGAGTTGGAACCTCTTCAGATTCAGAGTGACTTGACTTTTGAGGAAAGACCTCTCCGGATTGTGGATAGGAAGGATAAAGTTCTGAGGAACAAGACTATACCTTTGGTAAAGGTTATCTGGGGAAATCAATCAGTTGAAGAAGCGACTTGGGAGACTGAAGCTGATATGAGGAAAAATTATGCTTACCTCTTTGATGATATGGATGCTGAGCTTTAGAGGACTAAAGCTTTATAAGGAGGGAGGAATGTAAGATCCAAGGATCTTAAGTTCTGGTAAGCATTATTTTCTATGATAAATTATGATAAATTATTGATTTAAATAAAATTATCGATTATGATATTTTCTATGTATTGGTTGTTGATGGTTAATTAATTAGAAATTATTTATTTGATTGTTGGCTGTTAAATTATGATAATTTATTATGGGTTGTTCATGATAAATTAATTAGGAATTATGGTTGTAAATTGTGAGTTAATTAGACCTTATTGGTTAATTAATTTAATCCTTATTGGATGTTAACTTAAATTCTTATTGGATTTTCGGTTAAGTGATTGGTTATTGGATAAGTTAATTAAATTAATTGGTTAACTATGGGATTTTGGAATAAAAATTCGAATTAGCTAATTGGGTTTGAAAATTCGAAATTATTAGTTAAGTGGGTTAAACCTATTGGAATTAATGGGTTATAGGGTTTAAAATTTAGAAACCCAAAGTTTAAGTGGTAAATTCGACTAGGGTGAGATTATTGGCGATTTTGGAGTCTTGAGAGAATTAAGGTGGCGGCTTGGAAGAACTTGGCGACTCTTGGAAAGCTTGGAGGCGATTTTTGGTGTTCTTCCTTCATCTTCTTCCCCTTGACGAATTTTCCTTGAGGTGAAACTTTCTTGGCGATTCTTGGAGATCCTTTGGGTGACTTCAAAAGCTTTGGACGATTTCTTTTGTGGAGAATTTTCGATTTAAGAGGTGAGTGGAGTGTCTAATTGATTGCTATCTATTTGTTTGTGTTAATTGATGTATTAGATGAGACATTTGTTTGTTGGAAACATTATCATGCTAAAACCGAAATTCAGGATTTCACTATGATGAAAACCGAATTTTTGTAAAGATGATTATATGATGAAAACCGAATTTTGACAAAGGTAATTGTATGATGAAAATTGAATTTAAGGCATTAGTTGTTCTTCATGTGAAAAACCGAAAATTGCAAGAAGGTATATATCATGTAAATTGTTGTAAAAACCGAATTAATCTTGGTGTTTGTTTAACCGAAATTTGTATGAAATTTAAGGTATTTTGGTAGTATTAAATCATTGAACATTGAGCATGAATTTCTTGTTAATTAGGTATTTTATAAAGAATTTTAGTAATATTAAACCAATGATTTTTTGTAGCCGAAACATTGTTAATTGTAGTTAAACCGAAATTTGATAATTGTATTTAACATGTTTACATATGGTAATTTGTGGTAATTGTGGTAATTTGTAAAGTAAATTATAAGAATATATGTTTTACATTTTATGCTGATTTTATGAATGCCTGTTTTAATTTTATGTTCTTTGTGGGTGTAACTTGTATTTTTGTCTGAGACAAATCTGGGTGATAACATAGAAAAATTTGATTAAACTAACCAGCATGAAATATAAGGACTACACTATATGATCTTCATTATGTGACCTTTGGAATTTTATGTTGATCATTATGTGATTATGTGAAATATGAATATTATGTGATTATGTGAATTTCGAAAATTATGTTGATATGGGGTTTTCGAATATTATCTGTGATGATCATGTGATGGTTAGGACTAAGGCTAGGTGTAACTATGAACTCAAGGGGATAGTCCTTATGTGATATGTTAAGGGTCTGAATTTCAGCCCTGTATTGTGATATGTGAGGGGGTTGATGATCAGCCTGCCTATTATGATTATTGTGATGGGGGTTGATGCTCAGCCTGCCCGATGTGATTTTTTTGTGATGACTATCCTAGAGTCTAGTTGACACTTAGGAGTCCGTTTATGTGACCTTTGTGAAATATGTCCACCCTTGTGAAATATGAAATAAGATGTGTCTGTTGTCCAGTAGGAACCTTTTGGGAGAACGGGTTTTGACGCAAAGTGCCATGTCTTGGTCAGACAGGGGCCACCTCTTGATGTCACTACTCTTTTATGTGTTGGGAATGATATAAGACCCAAAGTGCCATGTCTTGGTCAGACAGGGGCCACCTCTTGATGTCATCATTCTCGTTATATGTTATGGCGTGATAGACCAGCGTGCCACGTCGTGACCTGACGGGGGCCACCTCCTGATTCTATTCTCGTTTTATGTTATGGCGTGATAGACCAGCGTGCCACGTCGTGACCTGACGGGGGCCACCTCCTGATTCTATTCACTGTCCATGTTTATGTGTTGCACGAGATTTTGCAGCTCCCAGTGCTTTGGCCAAGCCGGGTTAGACCATATTGGTCACTTTGTGAATATGCTGGACAACTCGGTTAATTAAGTATGGTGTGTTTAGTTGGTTTAGAATATGTGTGTTCGGTTGGTTTAGAGTATAACTCTAGAATCTGAGGTTATTATATGTTGGTGTGTATATTTTTGGCTGCTTGTATGACTTTTGCATCGAATTTGTTATTATGTGTTGACATGATATCCTGTTAAAGATTTTTAAAATAATCTGCATATGTTTTTGAGAGTATGTTATGGATGGTCAATTAGACTATCCACTCACTGGGCTGTGTAGCTCACCCCTCACTATTTTCAGGTGTAGAGCAGGGGCGCAGTTAGCATTATATGGATGCTGTGATTATGCTTAATGTGTTTATGATTATGATGCCAGTTGTGGCTAAAACTTATGATTTATATGAACTATGTGAACCATGTGATGTGAACAATGTGAACTATGTGAGTTTGTGTTGCCAGATGGTAGCAATCAACTGAGTTGGATTTTTGTGTCACCGCGGGCTTCGGCCTGGTTTCGGTGTTTGGTATTAGTTTATAAAATCGATTTTGTGGATTTGTTTTGAAATTGAAGTTGATGTGTATTTTTGCAATCGGTTTTGATACAACTGTAACGTGCATATGTCTAGTGCACGTATTGCGTGGTGGCAGGTACCTTTATGTGATTTATGAGATTTGTGATTCGAAGATTTTGTGTTTGGAGTTTTGAAAATTTTCAGATCGTGTTTTTCTTGAACTCGGTTTTACCTAGCATTTGATCGATCTTATATGAAACATCCTATTACTTTTGCGATTGTGTTATTTGCTTGGGGTTAAGTATGTGGGATGTTACAGTCACAACTGTGAAATCCAAAACTTGCAAAAACAAAAATTAAAGTTAAATCTAAAATAATAAAATTTAGTCTAGCAATACTAACAACTATTTTGATATTAACAAAACTAAGGTCCCTAGCAACAGCGCCAAAAACTTGTTGTATCCGCAAGTGCACGGATACTTCGAACTAATAAAAATATTGAACCACAGAGACCTTATTGTTAAGTACCAAATAATTGTATTCTCACTAGCTAAGCGAATCGAATATGTTGCAAGTAAAAGATGCAGAAAAGTATGCTAAAAGATGATCAGAGAGATAAACATGGGACTAGGGTTTCATCTACCTTAATTCTAATGACTAGAAGAAATAAAGGTTGTCAGTTTAATTCTGTTGTGATAAAGACCTAATTCACTTCATAAAGGTATTGTCTCACTCTCGTGCAGACAATCATGCAGATAACCGATCCTCACTCTCGTGCAAGATCTATTATCAATGCTAAAGATAAGTGAATCATTGAACAAAGAACTCAAGGATCACTCTCGTGCATCCGAATTCTAAGTCAATCATCTCAAGTGGAATCTCAAGGATCACTCTCGTGCTTCCTGAAACTCAACACAGGTTTTACTTATGGTTTTCCGACGACTCGATCCTCACTCTCGTGCAAGATCAAATCAAGTCTACACATTAACTCAATCCAAAGTATTAGAAATTCAATATGGCAATAAAATCACTAAAAATCAGAATTTGAAGAACAAACCTAATCTCTTACGATAAGTTCCAAACTTAACGATTTTTAGTGTTCCGAATTTCAAACGATAAACCTCTCGGTCTATTTCGCAAAACTCTAAAACATGCTGATATTTATAAAACTAAAGATAATTAAAGACAAGTCATCACATAAGTAAAATTATCATACTAAAATTAAACTTGACAAAAATCGATGATCTCTAGTCATTAACAAACCAAGGGGATTACACCCCATGTCCCATAAAAAGATCTAAGCTAGCATGAAGGAAAGATTACAATCAACCATAGTTTCAAAGTGTCAAAAATAAAAGGAGAAGGGTAGAAGTTACAAAACACGGTGCTGTAATCAAAATTACAGCACCGTAATTGCCTTTGAACAGCGCTATCACCGCTGTTTTGTTGATTTCTCCTCCGATCGGACTCCAAACACTCTAAAACTTCTGGTACGTCCTCCTCTCCTCCAGGTGAGGCTTCAGTGTAAAAATAATGACCCGAGGTGGCGTCCACGCCTCTCGGCATGAAGCCAAACCCTAAGCGCCGTTCTGTCATTTTCTCTCTCAATACTGGATAAACGTTCCCCCTTCCACTTCGTGCGTCTTCACCTTTTACAGAGGAGGAGTCCGGAACATCTTTCGGATCTTAATTTGGACTTCTGGATCAATAGCCCGCGCAAGAATCGGACATGAAAAACTTGCGAAAATCTTCCCAAAATACGGCACCGTGAACGTTGTACCACAAAATACAGTAGTGCCGTATTTTTGGCTCTGGAGTTCTATAAAGAATTGTCTGGAAATACGGCACCATGATAATTTCTCTCCAAAATATGGTAGTGCCGTATTTTCTTTTGTGAATTCTGGGCAGAAAATACGGTGCCGTGACAATGTCGCCCGAATATACGGTTGTGCCGTATTCTTGCTGAAATCTTCTGGTCGAAAACGGTGGAAAATACGGTACTGTGAAAGATTCTCTGGAAAATATGGTAGTGCCATATTTCGCCAAAGAATGTCTGCTGAGAAATACGGTACCGTGAGAGTTGCTCCCAAAAATACGATAGTGCCGTATTTTTATAAATTAGCTCCAAATTTAGTGAAAATTGATGGGTAGCTTCGTTTCGACATCTGGAATCCATTGGTGTGCTCAAATCTTCCAAAATCCATCAAAATATAGCACTTTTAACCTGAAAATGATCTAAAACAAGAAATGGTGTAGATTCTGCAATATTTGACAAATAAGACTTAAAAACAAGCAAAAGAGCATAATTATGACACAAAAAGACACATGAACTGACACAAAATATACTATGAATTTTGGTGTCATCATGTGTCATCACATATTTTTACCCAATCAAATGGTCATGACTAAATTAGGTTCTCACTTGGGTATGGCCATACACTTTCAGTCATAGAACCATAGAGGAGCTCCATGGATTCAAGCTTCGCTTAGGAAGGGGCAAATCCTCTATTTGTACATTGACCTTCTCATATGGCACGTGACATACTCAATTACAACCGTTATAACCTTCCAACTATGGCGATGTGTTATCTTGCATCAAAGCATATCCCTAACCATCTAGAAGAGTCACTTGTGAGGATAACTCATGACACCATATCATTGCCTTACAGTGTGTCAGTCCAGTATATCCACCACTAATATACCCATATGTCTGGATTAGCACCACATGCCTAACCAACCCATATATCGGTTTCACAAGTACCATAGCTGTCCCATATCCACTAAGGTACATCAACTGGGGACGAGTTTGAGCACAGATTCAATCTGTCTCCAGGGACATTATCATGGAAGTACACAGTCGCAAGTGCAAACAAACAATGATAATGACAATGTCAAATGATATTTATATTGGAAATATCTGTATCAAGTAGTACATAAAGTAGACCATAACTAGGTCTCAGGGCATGAACACTGACAACCACCACTTCACATGTGCCAACCATTAGGAAGAGATGCGCCAAGAGTGTTGGGGTATGCCCTTAAGGCTAATGTTTGAGGCCTTGGGATTGTATCAGTATCATGTATAAACTCTTTTGTTTATAAAGGCAATGGTTATTATTCAGGTTGTTACATCATCTGCTGCAATGTGTGTTCTTCTGAATAATGTCTCAAAGCTGTTCAGCTAGGCTGACATGCTATATGTCCTTAGTCGAGATATCTTGGTGAACATGAGACAGCCTTGATATGATTGAGACTAATGTGTGTTCTAATCTTATAGGATGCTTCGAGCATGGAATAAGATGTAGACTCATGGGTACATTGGATGTACTGGACAGACCCTACTAGGATATTCAATTGTTTGTCACAATGTGAATAATCCTTGTTTGCAACAAGTGGCACATGTCCTCTGACTTGAGATCACTTGTGTTTCTAAATGATGATTGTCATTGTTTTGAGATAGTTCAATATCATTTGAAACATAATGGTTATAGACTATCTTGGATAATGATCATGAGTCAGGTTAGGGCACTAGTGATAGATACAGGATTGCCGTCTCCTTATTTAAGGACTGTGATGTTCTAAAGGGGCCCCCTGGATGAGATGATTGAGAATAGTGTATGGCCATACCCAGGTGACTATGTGCATCTGATCTAATCATGCTCATCATATTGGAGCTACAGGCTTGACATGCTTGTCCAATAAGAACATCCAGTGGCAAAGGAAACATGTATGCCTAGTGAAGTGGATTCACACTTGTGCTGTGGTTTGGGTGTAGTCTTGGAAGACTCTTTCCTTTATATCGGGAGACAGTGATGTGTTGCTAGATACCCCTCACTGATCGTGATAACGAAAGTTATCGTTACCGACATTTAAAGGAAACCCTCAGGGTCGCACAATTTGATGATATGGCTTACTTAAGTCAGATCGTGTGGACTGAATTGTTTGGGTTCAGTCTGAAGGGATTTGATCTCTGATTATAAGTGAGATCTGGTCTGATCATGTTTGATTGATTAGGGCTTGAGATCGGTAAGCTTCGATCGAGAGATTTGATGCTAGATCGGTGAGATCAAGAGCATCAAGAGATCAACGGTTAGATCTTGAACCTTTAGGGTTTATTGTGATCTAGACCATATGGCTTGGGTTAATTGGTCTTGGACCAAACCGACATTGAACCGGCTCATGAATGAGCGCATGGTTCATGGGAGATGAGTTAAGCGCTTGGTTCACTTAAGGGTGAACGCTTGAGCCTTGACTACTTTCCATTTTGGGAATTCGGTTTCCAAATGGATTGTATGTAACGCCTCCACATTAGTGTGGGAGGTTACTCTCTCGCCGAACTCTCTCTTGTGTAGGTTTCTCCATCTTTCGGTGGAGAGCGCTTGACGAAAAGAAGAGAAGGAAGTCTCGGCCAAGCTTGATCTCTCATCATCCTCACGCGACAAGGACCCTTTGAAGCACTTTGCTAGCACAAAGGATTCAAAGGAGCAAGCCATCTTCATTTGTTGTGTGCGTCACCTTTGGAGAAGGAGCACTTGTGTCTTTGCTTCCAAGGCACCATCCATTCGATGGCATTGGTATGATCTCCTTCTTGATCTATTCAATCTATCAAAGTTGATCATATGAGCATATAAGCGATTGTGTTGTTGAAACCCTAGCAAAACATGCATGCGCCCCCTAAATTAGGGTTTCATCTGCTTGCGCTCCCCCTTGAAGGGGACTCTTCAAAGAGAAGAGAGGGAAGAGGTGAAGCCGCCAAGTCCAAGTCCACCTTGCGCCAAGAGGAAAGGATGAATATGACTCTCAGCTAGGAAGATGGGAGGGAGGGATGTGCCACCAAAGTCTTGCTCTCGCCTCTATATTGCTTGCTCACGCCAACATTAGTCTAAGGAGCTCTCGCACATGTCATCATATGTAGATGCAAGAGAGGGCAGCAACACAAGGGGCTTGGCGCATCTCATGAATTAGGGTTAGGCTTTTGGAAACTCTCCAAGAGTTTTCCATAAACCCTTTCCTATTAGCCATATGCGCCAAAAACCTTCCTAAGAAATTCTTCAAGCCATATCAGCCCCATGACTTGCCATAGTGGCAAGCATACCATCCAAGGATGAAGGGCTGGGCGCCAATTGCTTCCTTATGAAGCAAATTGCGCCAACTCCTCCCCATTATGCCCATAGGCACCAATGGGGGAGATTTATCCCCATTATACCCTTTTAGCCCATTATTTCTTCATGACAACTTGTTATTGGGACTTATTAGGTAATGAGATAGCCCAAACTTCATTGCATAAGTTGATTAAGTCATTGGATCCAATCCAATGCAACCCAAAGTCAAATGTGACCGACCATGGTCAATTTTGTGTCAACCTGCTAAAAATGAAGATTGACTCCAATAACTTTCTTCCATCTCATCAGGCCCATTGGCGCTGATGAAATCTTCCAAATAGATCTGAGTTATCCAATAACTCGATCATAAGGATTCCCAAACAATACGAGAACTTGAGTATCAAGGTGTGCGACTCTGTAGGTTCCTCTGACGTTGGTAGTGCTGACCTAAGGTCACCACAAGTAGTGAATGGCACCTAGTAGTGCATCGCTGCTACCCATGTCATCGGAATAGATATCGACATCAACATCCCTATCATCGCAACAAATACTTTATTCTCCTTGGGATTGTAGAAATAATAACCCTTAGTTTCTTTAGGGTATCCGACAAATATGCATTTATCAGATCTGCTTTCCAGTTTCCCAGAGGCGAGCTTTTTGACATAAGCCTCGCAACCCCAGATCTTGATAAATGTCAAGCTCGGCTGTTTCCCATACCATAACTCATATGGCGTCTTTGAAACGGCCTTGGATGGCACTCGGTTTAGCACCTTTGCAGCTGTTTCCAGTGCAAATCCCCAAAAGGAGTAAGGTAGAGTAGCTTGACTCATCATAGACCGAACCATATCCAATAAGGTTCGATTCCTCCTCTCGGACACACCATTCCATTGCGGTGTCCCCGGCGAAGTGAGCTGTGAGATGATCCCACACTCCTTCAGATAGTCATTAAACTCATGACTCAAGTATTCTCCACCTCGATCTGATCGAAGTGCCTTAATATTTCGGCCTAACTGATTCTGTACTTCATTTTTGAATTCTTTGAACTTGTCAAAAGATTCACTCTTATGTCTCATTAAGTAGACATAACCATACCTACTGAAATCATCAGTAAAAGTAATGAAGTATGAATAGCCACCTCTGGCATGTTTACTAAATGGCCCACACACATCACTGTGAATAAGGTCAAGTAAACCTGAAGCCCTTTTACCTTTATTTGTAAAAGGAGTCTTCGTCATCTTACCCATTAAACAAGCTTTGCATGTATCAAGCTCCTCACAGGAGAATGATCCCAGCAGTCCATAGTCATGCAACCGCTTAATGCGTTTCTTGTTAATATGACCTAGACGACTATGCCATAATAAGGTGCTGTCATCAGCATGCTTGGCTTTCTTATTATCAATTTGTTGTACAGAACATTCCATGTCCAACATGTATAACCCATTGTTAATCGATCCAGTTGCATAAACAATACCATCAAATGAAATACAGCACTGTGAAGTTTTGCATTCAAATGAAAAACCTTTCCTGACAAGAGCAGGAATAGAGATAA
Organism: Costus lasius; assembly: GCA_027563935.2. Lineage (NCBI taxonomy): Eukaryota > Viridiplantae > Streptophyta > Magnoliopsida > Zingiberales > Costaceae > Costus > Costus lasius. The sequence goes on from CM050446.2 coordinate 49,808,865, forward strand.
TATTCTTTGTTATGCTTGGTACAAAGTAACAATTGTCAAGTTCTAATACAAGTCCAGATGGTAAAGAGATGTGATATTCTCCTACAGCAACAGCAGCAACTCGTGCCCCGTTTCCAACTCGTAGGTCCACCTCATGCTATCCCACCTGTCTTCTTCTCTTGAGTTCCTGCACATTTGAACAAATGTGAACTCCACATGCAGTGTCCAACACCCATGAAATAGAAGAAGCAACCATGACTTCAGTCACGAAAATACCTGGGCCAGAAGTGGAAGGCTTGCTTCCCTTCTTCTCTCCTCGGAGCGCTCTACAGTCCTTCTTCCAGTGACCCAGTTGGCCACAATGGAAGCATCTGTTGTCCTTTGACCACTTCACCTTTTGTTTCAAAGCCTTGTTGTAGCTCTTGTTAGGGTTTTTGCCCTTCTTCCCCTTCTTCTTATTCCCTAGAGGAACCATCAAGGCAGAGGACGAAGGCTTTCCCTTCTCAAGAGTCTGCTCTGTAGTGCAGAGCATATTCAGTAATTCTGCCGGAGTACAGTCGATTTTGTTCATATTAAAATTAATGATGAACGCATCGAAAGAAGCCGGGAGAGACTGCAAGATGATGTCTACAACAAGTTCTTGATTGATGGTATGTCCCAGTTTCCCTAGAGCTTCTTTGTACCCAATCATCTTGAGTACGTGAGCTCCCACTGGACTCCCTTCAGTCAGCTTGCTATGAAAGAAAAGTTTCGTCAAGTTATAGCGTTCTGTCCTTGCCTGTGCAACATACAGCATTTTCAGATTTGCTATAATATCAATAGCAGATAAATCCTCATGCTGACGCTGGAGCTCGGGCGTCATTGACGCAAGCATAAGGCAAGCGACATCAGTACTATCACTGACGTGCTTCTCATAAGCATCTCGAACCGCCCTTGCGGCGTTCGCAGCGGGTTGAGCCGGCATTGCCGACTCAAGGACGTACAGCTTTCTCTCAGCTTTGAGGACAATCTTTAGTTGTCTGTACCAGTCTGAGAAGTTTGGCCCAGCAAACTTCTCCTTTTCCAATATGGATCGCAAGTTGAGCCCTGTGGTGTTCGTTGCTGCAGGAATCTACAACATAGCAAGAACAACAAGGTCAATATCCATGTTAGAATCATTCCAGGACTTAAGAGTGATTCTTTTCTCACTATTTTATCTGACTGAAAATCCAATAAAACAGCCCGAAAGAGTCAAACTCTTTTAGTGAGATGGGATCCAGATTTCATATTTGATCTCCGCGTCCCGCTCAGGCGAGATAAGATGCACAGAGAGTTCAAGCACTAATTACTGGTAGGCAATCCATGCCAATCGCCAACCCGTGCGATTCCCCTTCATCTAGGCAATCCAGAAGACTGTGCCAACTGAGTTGGTACAACACAGTTTCTGATTCCTCAGATGGCTGCCTCCATATAGCTATCATGTGCTCAACTTGTAGCCTATATGGTCAAGCTGACCTGACCTACTTCCTGGACCACCACGTGCTATGCTGAGCAACGAGAAGCGATAAATCCCTTCTCTGTAGCATGTAGGTGTAATCGTGCACCGTCTGAAGATAGCTGGGCGTGCCCACTGGGTGGGTACAACACGGCCCCAACGATAGTCAGAACAGTGAGGTTTCGCGTCAGAAGGCAATCCTTAGCTTGATATTTACGTTGGATTTTAACGGTCTTTTTATCTTCTTACTACCATGCAAATTCTATAGTGATAGCTGCATAATAAAACATACATGTGCTACTTACTTAAAACAGTAAATGAAAGCACCATTATCTTATGTGGTAAACGCCCATAAAACTTAAGTAAAACGCTAGGTTAACAAAAGTCTTTACTTGAGCTCTTTATGGGACTCTTGTACCTCATCCGGCCCAGCCTGGGCCCAACGCCATCTGCAGCCCTAACGCGCCCACCAGATAGAATGCGTCTGTTCTAGAGTCGAACTCTAGACCACCCACCTAGTGAAGCCAACTGCTGCAAACGCCACTGCCATATGTGCTGTGTGCTCATGTCTGATCAAATTACATTTTAAAAACTATCTAGACATGGTTTGACACGCAGGTCAATTATACATTTTAATAATTTCAAATGTGACTCGTAGATCACATCAAATATATTAATTTCCAGGCACGCAGGCCCCAGCATAGCATACAAAATAGGGCAGCCCACATAAGATTAAATAAACACTCAATGTACACAATGCAACATGTTAAACATGTACAACATGTGATCCAATCAGAAATAAAATTTTTGAAAAATCCCATGGCATCAATTTTATTTCCTTATGCGCCCTACTACCTTACAACGGTCCATTAACAGATATCCACTCATCAGACCAAGTCAGACCCACTGCCCTTGCATGCACCCAGTCATAACCGACTTGCGTCGACCCAATGGTCGACTATGCATGCCTTAAGGGCTGAACGTCCCACATGATTTTCAGCAAGCGGGTGTGACCACGGGCCATAATCATGATCGTTCACTAGGCGCCTCAAACAGACATCGCTACACGCCCTTCTGCAGTCGGCTTATAGCCACCTGTACAGCTTGCGCACAGGTGCTATCTAGCCGCCCATCCAGGCTGTCAGATAGTCTGATTAGGCTGTTGGGTCCATACTTGACTAACGACTTCAAAACTGTTAACCCGTCTAAGTGTTCGAAGTAGGCTCACAGATAGATCTAGTGAAGTCGCGCATGAAGATAATTTAGTTTGAAAAACAACTATGATACATGCGCAAACTATGTATGTAATGATTCATCTAACATCATATGCGCAAGCTATGTATGTAATGATTCATCTAACATCATATGCGCAAATTATGTATGTAAACATTACATCATGTAGTCGCATATGAACATAAACAAGATCTACCCAATAACTCAAACATGGATCACAAGAAGGCAACCATATGCATCAAGTCAGAAAAACTTGCTCTGATACCACTAAAAGAGAACCTAGGTCACAAGTATTATTCTAAAATAAAACTTGTCGCAGCGGAAAATCTAGGATCGCATGAGTTGAGCACATGATCAACCTTCTATAACTTGTATAGGACAAGTTAGAGTATTACCTGTGCCATGATGTGAGAGGCGACTTGGAAGATGAAAGGGGCGAGTGCCTCTTCTCCAAAGATGTCACACACAAGATGAGAAAAGCTTTCTTCCTTGTGTTCCTTGTGCTAGCAAAGACACCAAGGAGTCTTGATCGTCTCTAGGAAAGGAAGATGTGTGTCCCCTTTGGCCGGTCAAGCTTCTCTTCCTTGTGTGAAGATGATCCACACACGAGAGTGAAGAGAGGAGGAGGCGAGAGGGGGAATCGAAAACCGTGTATCACCAAAGGAAAAATTCGGCCACCACTTATGGTAAGTACCGAATTTGTAACTCCCTCCATAACTCCCTTTAAGTGATAGAAAACTCCCCTTTTAATTGAACCATGCGTTCACAAGTGAACCGGTTCAATTTCAATTTGGTTCAAGCACCAAATCAAACCAGCACTGGTTATAATCTTCTTTGAACCAAATGGCTCAAGATCTAACCACACATCACATTGAACCCCTGATCTTTACGATCAAGCTTCAATCCTCCGATCAAAGCTTACCGATCACATGTCCTAATCAATCAAACATGATTAGACTAGATCTCACTTTTAATCAGAGCTTAAATTCCTTTAAACTGAACTAGAATAATTCCAGTCCACACGATCTGACATAAGTAAGCCATATCATCAAATTGTGCGACCCTAAGGGTTTCCTTCAATGTCGGTAACGATAACTTACATTATCACGACCAGAGAGAGGTATCTAGCAACACATCACTGTCTTCCAATATGAAGGAAAGAGTCTTCCAAGACTACTCCCAAACTTCAGCACAAGTGTGAAACTCATTCACTTGATATATATGTTTCCCTTTGCCACTGGATGTTCTCGTCGGACAAGCGTGTCAAGCCTGTGATTCCAACATGATGAAAAAGGTTAGATCAGATGAACATAGTCGTCTGGGTATGGCCATACACATTCTCAACCATTTCATCCATAGGGCCCCTTTAGAACATCTCACTCCAACCAGGAGAGGCAATCCTATATCTATCACAAGTACCCTAACATGACTCATGCCCACTATCCAAGATAATCCTTAATCATTATCTTTCAAATGATATGGAACTACCTCAAGATAATGCCAATCATCACTTAGAAACACAAGTGATCTCAAGTCAGAGGGAATATACCACTTGCTTGCATACAAGGATTATTCACATTGTGACAAACAATTGAATATCCTGAGAAGGGTTAGTCTAGTACATCCAATGCACCTATGTGTCTAAATCTTATTCCATGCTCGAAGCATCCTATAAGATTAGAACACATATTAGTCTCAATCATACCAAGGCTGTCTCACGTTCACCAAGATATCTCGACTAAGGACAATACTGAATGTCAGCTAAACTGAACATCATCGAGACATTACTCAGAAGTATACATATAACAACAGATAATGTAACAATCTGAATAACAACAATTCCTTGGAAACAAATATATTTAGTTTATACATCATACTGACAATAACCCAAGGCCTCAAACATTAGCCTTAAGGGCATACCCTAACACTAAAGACCTCAACTTGAAGATGCTCACATTCAATGCAACCCCTCCCTTCCAAATCATGTCCAAGCGCCACCCATTGGGGAGGAGTCGAATGCAAGAAAGGGCCAGCCCACATCTTACCATTTGAGTCAAGCCATCAATGCGCCATCAATCAAAATCCATAATTTGTGGAAGCTAAGGAAGGAAATCTTCTAGGTGCCCAAGCTTTTGAAGAAAGGAATTCAAATTCAAAAGGATTCATTGAACCAAGCCATGAATCCATCCAAGCCAACAAGGAAAGTTCTAGCCACCTAAAGATCTTGAAGGAAGGAATTTGAAATTCAAAGCAAGCAAGGAAAGCAATCAAAGGATTCGGCTACACAAAGGAAATTCCCAACCAAAATTGAATGTGCATTTTTCTTATTTATCTTGTGAATTCGCCTAGGGTGAAATGCCATCATTCTCCCTGGCTCAAACTAGCCTATAAGTTGTAATTCCCTTTCTTTGTCGAGTAGTTGCCTAGTGAAAAAAAACATGGTGTTTGCAATGGTGCTTGTGTCGCCAAAGACCTCTCCTCTCCCCCCTCTTCTAAAGGGGTGAGCCCTTTCCCTTCCTCTCTTCCCCTTTCTTCCTTGATCATCCACTCAACCGAAATCTTTGAAGGCCCCCTTACACTCTTGGATGAGACTCTAAGGAAGTTCCATCATCATTTGATATTGGCAAAGCATAGAAGGAATTGATAGCTTCATCACTCTCGGCCAACATGAAGGATAGCATCATGAAGACACTTCGGCTAAGTTCCTTCCCCTCATCTTTCTCTATGTTTTAGAACTTAATTTCTACACTAATCTAAGTGCTTGTTGAAGGATTGGCGCAAGGCTTGGAGATCCATATTGGCGCAAGTTCTCTCCTCTTCCACCCGCCCTCTAAATCTAGATAGTCCTTATTTTTGTTAGCAAGAGAACTTGGGAACCTAACTCCCCTCTTGGATCTTTGTTGTTGTTGGACACTTTAAATTTTAACACTCACCCACGCGTGTGTTGTAATACTCTCAAAAGGAAGCAAAATTATAAATTATGAATTGAAAAATAGTTATGCATGAGGATAAAAGTGATATATAGTACTTGGAATGTTGAATGACTTTGCATAAGTGAGGATGCAAATGTAAGGGCATATAAGAATATGTGACAAAATGTTGAAAACTCAACTTGCCACCTCACCATACATGCATTACCACCTTCTTACACCTCACACCTTCATTATTACTTGAGACAAATCACCCTCCTTCATGCGTACATGTGAAGTTTCACTTGTTTTTGCCGATTTGTAACCAGAGAAGAGAAAAGCTTAGGGAAGGGAAGAGAAAGACCAAGGGTGAAAGCTAGCATAGAGAGACTTTAGCTTCTTAGGCAAGTAAACTCTTCTTTCTTTGTGAAATTTTGCCTACAACGATTAGAGGTGCAGGAATGGAAATGGGAAAGTATTGCTATGGATTTTGTTTTTGGGTTTCCATTAACATCTAGGAAGCATGATGCCATTTGGGTGATTGTGGATAGGTTGACAAAATCTGCACATTTCTTGCCTATTAGAATGACATAATCTCTTGATAAACTCACAAGTTTATACATTGATGAAATAGTAAGACTTCATGGTGTTCCGGTTGAGATTATATCTGATAGAGACCCAAGATTTCTTTCTAGATTTTGGCAAAGATTACAAGAAGCTTTGGGGACCAAGCTAAAGTTTAGTATAGCTTACCATCCTCAAACTGATGGGCAGTCAGAGAGAACCATACAAATACATGAAGACTTGCTTAGATCTTATGTGATAGAGTGGAAAGGTGAATGGGATAATGATCTCTCTCTCATTGAATTCACCTACAATAATAGTTATCACTCAAGCATTCAAATGGCACCATACGAAGCCTTGTATGGACGGAAGTGTAGAACACCTATATGCTAGGAAGAGTTTGGTGATAGAAAGATCTTAAACCCTGATAAAGTGTAGGAGACAACAAATAAGATACATGTTATAAAAGAGAAATTGAAAGTTGCACGGAGTTGCCGATAGAGTTATGCTAATCAGTGAAGGAAATACATAGAATTTCAAGTTGGAGACTATGTTTTCTTAAAGATTTCTCCTTCGAGAGGTGTAATACGATTTGGAAAGAAAGGCAAATTAAGTCCAAGATTCAATGGTCCTTTTGAGATTCTTGATAAGATTGGTTCTGTTGCTTATAGGATTGCTTTACTACCATCCCAAGCCAAGGTTCATAATGTATTTCATGTTTCCATGCTGAGAAAGTACCATCATGATCCATCTCACATAATTGATTATGAGCCCATTCCGATTGACCAAGACTTATCCTACATTGAAAGGCCCATAAAGATTGTGGATAGAAAATAGAAGATCTTAAGGAATCGAGTCATACCATTAGTGAAAGTTATTTGGCAACATCATGCTTATGAGGAACCAATATGGGAGTTAGAGGAAGACATGAGAAGAGTTCATCCACATCTGTTTACTACTCAAGGTATGACAACTTTAGAAGACTACAGTTTTCTTTAAGGGAGGAGGAATTGTAATACCCTCAAAAGAAAGCAAAATTATATATTATGAATTGAAAAATAGTTATGCATGAGAATAAAAGTGATATATAGTACTTAGCATGATGGATGACTTTGCATAAGTGAGGATGCAACTGTAAGGGCATATAAGAATATGTGACAACATGTTGAAAAGTGAACTTGCCACCTCACCATACATGCATTACCACCTTCTTACACCTCACACCTTTATTATTACTTGAGACAAATCACCCTCCTTCATGCATACATGTGAAGTTTCACTTGTTTTTGCCCATTTGTAACCAGAGAAGAGAAAACCTTAGGGAAGGGAAGAGAGAGACCAAGAGTGAAAGCTAGCATAGAGAGACTTTAGCTTCTTAGGCAAGTAAACTCTTCTTTCTTTGTGAAATTTTGCCTCTTCGTCTAATTCATAAGATTTTTTATATTCTTTGTCAATTTGATATCAATTTACTTCTGTTTGTCTTGGTTTTGATCAATTTGTTTCGTGGAAGAATGATCTTATATCATGTTATAAGACCATGAATGTGAAATCAAAGTAACCTGACCTTTGTGTATACAAAGTACCATAACTTTCGATTCACTTATTCAAATCTTATGATTTTGGATTCATTGCAAAGAAGACTCAAGGATCTTTCTTTTGAGTCAGATATTGGATACTTTAGAACTAATTATCATATTTATTGATTCAGTTCAATCTGAACCAGGAAATCAGTTTTTTTAGCTTTGACCTTTATCTAGTGAATGATCTATCATGTTTCTATTTGCTTTTACTTATGGAACCATTATATGCCTCTTTGGCTTGCCTCTTCTTTATGATTCCTATGCTTACCATGTCACAATCATGTTTCTATTTGAGTTTATTTATGAAACCATTTGGTGAATATGTTATCATTCATTACATCAATTATGAATAACTTGGTATGATCCATCTCATTTTGGCATCTCATTACTTGCTGAGCATTCTTGCTCGATCCTTGCATTCTAACCTCTTTATAGGTTAGCTTTGGGCTACAAGGTCATGTTATTTCAGGAGAAGGGATATCAGTTGATCCGAAAAAGGTAGAAGCAGTGGTCAAGTGGGAAAGACCAACCACTGTAGCAGAGATGAGAAGTTTCCTTGGCATGGTAGGTTACTATAGACGGTTTGTAGCAGGTTTTTCACAAATTTCATGCTCTCTCACGAAATTGATTAGAAAGAAGGTAAAGTTTATTTGGAGTGATGAATGTGAAGAAAGCTTCCAAGAGTTAAAAAGAAGGTTAACTAGTGAATCAATCTTGACTATTCCTCAACGTAATGATGGATTTGTAGTTTATACTGATGCTTCAAAAAAAGGGCTTGGTTGTGTCTTGATGCAGAATGGCCAAGTAATTGCTTATGCTTCTAGGCAATTGAAAGTGTATGAGCAAAACTATCCAACACATGACTTTGAGTTAGCTGCTACCATTTTTGCCTTTAAAATATGGAGACATTATCTGTATGGCCAGACATTTGAAATCTGTACTAATCATAAAAGCTTGAAATACATCTTCACTCAAAAAGATTTGAATATGAGGCAAAGGAGATGGATAGAGTTATTAAAAGACTATGATTGTACTATTCATTACCAATCAGGTAAAGCAAATGTGGTAGCGAATGCACATAGTAGAAATTCTTCAAACTTGGTGGCAACCTTGATGGTAAAGCAGTGACAATTATTGGAAGAATTTTGTGGTTTGAACATCAAGATAATCACTCAAAAGCCAAAAGTGCTAATTGCATCGCTCAAGGTTCAATCGGATTTTCTTCAATAGGTAAAAGAATAACAACTTCAAGATGTACAACTAAAGAGCTTAAGAGAGAAAGTTAGTAAAGGTTGGGGACATGATTTTCATATTAGGAATGATGGTATATTAATGTTTTGGGATAGGATTTGTATCCCAAGTGGTTCAGAAAGTAAGGATAAGATATTGGAAGAGGGACATAAGTCCAAATTCTATATACACCCGGGTAGCACCAAGATGTCTCATGATTTAAAGAAATACTTTTGGTGGGATGGTATGAAGACGGATATTGCAAAGTATGTTTCCAAGTGTTTAACATGTCAGTTGATCAAAGTTGAACACCAAAAGCCTGGAGGTTTCCAAATAAAGTTGCAAAGGTCTTATTTGATCCTAACTCAAATTTATCATTTGTTTCCCCTCATTTTGCATCTCACTTGGGAAAAGAACCTAAGCAACTTGATTTCTTGTTGTGTATCTCAACACCTGTTGGTGAGTCTTTGACTACGGATCTTGTTTATCCTTCCTATTTAATCCCTATGGGAGAATATGAACTTCTAGCAAATTTGATCCTTTTAAATGTTCAAGATTATGATATTATCCTTGGTATGGATTGGCTTTCTTCATATCATACTATGGTAGACTATTTTGGGAAGATAGTCACTTGACATATGTGGGCATGGATGATTGCATCTGTGTAAGCTCATAGGGCCCTACTTGGTTGCCATTAACCATTAGAATGGTGAAGAATGGGAAGGTGACCCCTTCTATTCTCAAGGGGTCCAAGCTGAGTATTTAATTTCAAGTCTTTATTTTCTTGCAAGTAGATCTAAATTTCAGTTTCCTCTACTATTAAAATACCAAAAATATTTTCCAACCACGTTAGAGTAATTCTCATATTTTATTATAAAATACATAAAAAATATTTTCTCAAAGCGTTGTTTGAATGCACCTTTCTCTTGTGTTTGCCCCCTACATCAAACTCCAAGAAAGTTGTGCCAAGGTGCTACCCCTTCAAGACTTGCGCCAACAGGAGTATAGCTCCAACTTGAAGTATGTTGTCCCCTTCTTCAATATGTTCCATCAGGGCACACAGGAAGAAGGAGAAGGCCTTCTTCTTCCCTCTTGCGCCAAAGGGAGTAAGTTGTCCCCTAAGGAGGAGGGGCGACAACCAACAAAGGAGGTGCCAAGAGGAAGGAGAGGGGCGGCTAGGGTTGAGAGGGGAGAAGGAGACCTAGGCGGCTAGGGTTTATAACAAGAGAGCACACAAGCATATGCGCCTGTAGCCCCTTATTTATAGAGTTTAAATGAGCGGGCCCCATGACTTAAGTCGCAATATAAATATTCGAAATAATGATTTGTGATTTAAGTCGTGGCCCCTACAACTTATTTCATTAATTAATTAATTCATTCATATATCTGAATATAAATTCAAATATTCAACCAAGCTTGTGGACTCATCCTAATCAAGTCATCAAGCCACTGAAACATTTCGGTGCTAACTCGAGTTTTGACCCATCTGTTGGGAAACCTCGGGGATATTTTAAAATTTTACAAAAATATTACATAGACATAGCAGAAGCATATCCCTAAAACAGGCCGGTCCCAAAAACCTAATGGATCGATTCTGGCAAGGGGGTCAACACGGTGAGAGGAAAAAGCACCTAAAGCAATAGCGGAGCGATATCGATGTAGGCGCCCAAGTGTACACCCTCTGTAGTCTCATACACACGGATCCTCAAGTCCTCTTCTTCCACGCCCGGTGCTAGACTCAGGAAGAAGATCCAAGCCTTTGTGTACTCTCCACTTCACTTGCACCACCAAGAGGGAAGGTTGTGCCAAGAGGAAGATGGAGGAAGCGAAGCCGCCAAGCACCAATACTCCTTGCGCCAAGAGGAAAGGAGAAAGAAGGCTTGTGGCTTGATGGAAGAGATGTTGCGCCAAGATGTTCTTGCCCTCGCCCCTTAGATGCTCACGCCAATGATGATGGATGTTGCTCTTGCATATGTTGAAGTCATAAGATGCAAGGGGCGGCAAGATCAAGAGAAATAGGCACATGACACATGAAGAGATGCAGCAAGGGTTTAGTGAGGGAGTAATTAGGGTTAGAGGTAAGGAAAGTCTCGAAGACTTTACCATAAACCGCTTCTCCTTTTCCATATGCGCCTAGGACATGCCATATAAGTCCATTCAGCCATATGCTCCCCAAGCCTTACCTTAGATACAAGGCTTCCATCCAAGGATGAAGGGGATGGCGCCAATTGCATCCTAATGAAGCACATTGCGCCAACTCCTCCCCATTAAGCCCTTAGGTGCCAATGGGGTGAGTTTTTCCCCATTATACACTTATGCCATGATATCTCTTAATGATAACTTATTATTGGGTCTCATTGGATAATGAGCTAGTCGAAACTTCATTACACAAGTTGATTAAGCCATTGGATCCAATCCAATGCAACCCGAACTCAAATTTGACTAACCACGGTCAATTTTGGGCCAACGTGCCAAAAAAGAAGTTTGCCTCTAATAAGTCTTTTCCATCTCATCAGGCCCATTGGCGCTGATGAAATTTTCCAAATAGATCCGAGCTATCCAATAACTTGATCATAAGGCTTCCCGATCAATACGAGCACTCGAGTATTAAGGTGTGTACCCTGTAGGTTCCTCTGACGTTGGCAGTCATCACAAGTAGCGAGTGGCACCTAGCAGTGCATCACTGCTACCCATGTCATCGGAATGGATATCGACATCGACATCCCCATCATCACAATAAGGTACTGATGCATTATAGTCTCTTTGCCAAATTGATATCCGATTGGACAAGTGTGTCATCACTAGTTTTTTTACCCAATCTCATAGTCATGACTAAATCATGTTTTCACTTGGGTGTGACCGTGCACTTTCAGTCATAGAACCATAGAGGGCCCTATGGATATCAAGCTTCACTCAAGAAGGGGCAAATCCTCTGTCTATCCATTGTCCTTCTCATATGAGTCATGACATACTCAATAACAACCATTATGACCTCCCAACTATGGTGAGGTGTTAGGTTGGATCAAAGTATGTCCCTAACCATATAGAAGAGCCAATAACCACAAGTCAAGGGATCAATGCATATCCTGTCACTTGTGAGGATAACTTATGACACCAAGTCTATGCCTTATAGCGGGCCGGTCCAGTATATCTACCACTAATATACCCATATATCTATGTTAGCACCTCGCGCCTAACTAGCCCATATATCAATCTCATATGTACCAGAGCTATGCCATATCCACTCAGGTACATCGACTGGGGACAAGAGTTTGAGCACAAATCCAATCTTTCTCCATGGACATTATCATGTAAGAACACAATCGCATATGTAAACTAAGCATGATAACGACAATGCCAGAATGATATATAAGAAATATCAATGTCAAGTAGTATAAAATATAGACAAATAATAGGTCTTAGGGCATAAACACCAACAATCTCTCATTTGCACTTAAACCTAAAGGTTGAGAAACCTCAACCCCAGGTCCCTCGTATGATCGTCATGCTTCTGTTGTGCCACAGCCTTGGTCAGTGGGTCTGCTAGATTGTTCTCTGTGTCAGCTCTGCTAATCTTGACATCACCTCGGTTAATGATCTCTCTAATCAGGTGAAATTTCCTAAATATGTGTTTGGACCTTTGATTCGACCGTAGTTCCTTTGCCTATGCAATTGCTCCATTATTGTCACAATAAAGCTCAATGGGATCCACAGCAGTTGGAACCACCTAAGGTTCACAAATGAACTTCCTTATCCAAAAGGCTTCTTTGGTTGCCTCAAAAGCGGTGACGTACTCAGCCTCAGTTGTAGAATATGCTATAGTGGATTGCTTGAAGCTCTTTTAGCATACAGTGCCTCCATTCATCTTGAACACACAATTTGCCTACAATCAGAAGTCATCAGGGTCAGACTGGAATGACGCATCAGTGTTGCCCTGAATATTAAGCTTTTCCTGTCTCCCATAGACCAAGAACAAATTCTTAGTTCTTCTCAGATGCTTCAAGATGTTCTTTACAGCCACCCAGTGCTACAGACCCGGATTGGATTTGTATCGGCTGGTTACGCTCACAGCATAAGCTACATCTGGTCTAGTATGATGTAGGACAGGGGGGGTCTAGAACATTCAAACAATGCTTTTGAAATCGGTTTTGATAGATAAGTAAATAGTAAGGGAAAACCGATTTTACACTAACGGATTTGAAACTAAGTAAATAGTATAAAGAAAAATCTCAGCAATTGATTTATAAAATTTTAAATAGACATATCATCCTTTGAATTCAATTCTCAAGATCCACAACTTAATCGAATAAGACTTCACAACTCGTATAAAAAGTTGAATTTCAATCTCATGAATTCATCCAATTTTCAGTTCAAATCTATCATACTTTTGTTTACAGGAATAGGATATCCAAAATCTTTTTCCACTCAAATTTTTTTCTTTTTCTTCATTTTTCTTTTTATTCTTTTTGTGTTTTTGATGGTATGTACCCACATAGATACACACTTTTTATCTGGGACTTCAACTCTTGTCTTAGGTACCACTATCAATTTTACATAGTGCCAAGTAGAGGAGTCATTTTCTTTTTCTTTCTCTCTAATTTTTTTCTTTACAGCCGTATTTTGTAGAGGGTGTTGGGGTATGCCCTTAAGGCTAATGTTTGAGGCCTATGGGAATGTATCAGTATCATGTAATAAACTGTTATGTTTAAAGGCATGGTTGTTATTCAGTTAGCTACATTGTCTGCTGCTATATATGTTCTTCTGAATAATGTCTCAAAAGCTGTTCAGCTAGGCTGATATGCTATTATGTCCTTAGTCGATGTATCTTGGTGAACATGAGACAACCTTGATATGGATAAGACTAATATGTAGTCTAATCTTATAGGATGCTTCGAGCATGGAATAAGATGTAGACTCATGGGTACATTGGATGTACTGGACAGACCCTACTAGGATGTTCAATTGTTTGTCGCAATATGAATATTCCTTGATTGCAACAAGTGGCACATTTCCTCTGACTTGAGATCACTTGTGTTTCTAAATGATGATTGTCATTGTTTTGAGGTAGTTCAATATCATTTGAAACATAATGATTATAGACTATCTTGGATGATGAGCTTGAGTCAGGTTAGGGCACTAGTGATAGACATAGGATTGCCGTCTCCTTGTTTAAGGAGTGTGATGTTCTAAAGGGGCCCCCTGGATGAGATGATTGAGAGAGTGTATGGCCATACCCAGGTGACAGTGTTCATCTGATCTAATCATGCTCATCATATTGGAGTTACGAGCTTGACAGGCTTGTCCAATAAGAACATCCAGTGGCAAAGGAAATATGCATGCCTTGTGAAATGATTCACACTTGTGCTGTGGTTTGGGTGTAGTCTTGGAAGACTCTTTCCTCTATATCGGGAGACAGTGATGTGTTGCTAGATACCCCTCACTGATCGTGATAATGAGAATTATCGTTACCGACATTTAAAGGAAACCCTCAGGGTCGCACAATTTGATGATATGGCTTACTTAAGTCAGATCGTGTGGACTGAATTGTTCAGGTTCAGTTTAAAGGGATTTAATCTCTGATTGTGAGTGAGATCTGGTCTGATCATGTTTGATTGATTAGAGCTTGAGATCGGTAAGCTTCGATCGAGAGAATAGATGCCAGATCGGTCAGATCAGGAGCATCAAGGAGATCGACGGTTAGATCGGGAACCTTAGGGTTTATTTAAGATCTAGACCATAATACTTGGATTTATTGGTCTTGGACCAAACCGAAATGAACCGCTCATGGAATGAGCGCATGGTTCAAGGCTTGGCGACAAGTTCACTTGGCGTGAACATATGGGGCGGTGAGTGGTTACTATTTTTAGTAACCATGATCTCCACTTGGTGGGGGGGCTCTCGTCCGATTAGAGTAATCTCTATTCTTGCCACTTGAACTGATTTTTCCTCTCGACTCTCGTGGTGTGTGGCGACGCTTGAAGGTTGAGGAGGATTCGGCCAAGAGAAAAGATCTCCATCCCTTTCTCATTCGATCAAGGATTCTTTGAACCCTTGCTAGCACAAGGAGCAACAAAGAGTTTGCCTTCATCCTCTTGTGTGCGAGACTTTGGAGAAGTGGCACTTGCGACTTTAGCTTCCAAGGCGACATCTACTCCATGGCGATGGTATGATCGTTTTGCATCATCTTGAATAGCTTTTCATTAAGTTGATCTTTTAACATGCAAGTCGATCCTATAAACCCTAGTTTCCGCAAGTCAAAATTTTATGCGCCATCACTTTAGGGTTTTTGCTCCCTCAAGAAGGGGACCCCCTTATCTAAGGGGCACTTTCAATTGGTATCAGAGCCAAGTTAATGTATGTTATTTTGATTGCTTGATGCCTTATGTGATCCATGTTTGCGTGTACATGCTTAGATCTCGTTTACATGCGTTTTTCTTTAAGTTTTTGTACATGCGAAACTTGAAGTATGTTATCATTGGCGCATTGTTGTTAGCGCATGCTTTGTGTTTTTCTTAAAAACCCTAATTTACATGCGCGCCTAACACTAGATCTAAGGCCCTACTATAAACCCTTAGACGGGTTATTAGGGTTGAAGTCACCCCTAGTTTAGATCCAACAGTCTGATCAGACTATCTGACAGCCTGAATGGGTCGACCAGATAGCACCTTGGCGCAAGCCTATGGTGGCTATAGGTCGACTGCAGACAGGCGTGTAGCGATGTCTGATTGAGACGATTAATGAACGCACCTGAGTTAGGCCCGGGGTCACGCCCGTTTGCCAGACCTCAGTGTGGATGTTCAGCCCTGGCGCATGCATAGTTGACCTTATGGTCGACGCAAGTCAGTTAGGACTTGGTGCATGCAAGGGCAGTGGATCTGACTAGGTTGGATGAGTGGATCCCTAGTAATGGACCGTTGTAAGGTTGTAGGGCAAATAAGGAAAATTAAAATTGATCCTATGGGGTTTTCAAAAATTTTAATTTTTTATGATGGATCACATGGTTGTTGATTGATCCATATGTGTGTCTATTTAGTCTTATGTGGGCTGCCCGTTATTATTTGTGTGCTGTGCTGGGGCCTGCGTGCCTGGGAGTTAAATTTGTAAATTAATTATTGTGATCTGCGCATCACATTGCTTTAATTTATAAAATGTTATTGACCTGCGTGTCAATCTTGTCTAGATAGTTAAATTTGTAATTTAATTAGACAAGAGCACAGAGCACACTTGGCAGAGGCGCATGCAGCAGTGGCTTGACCAGGTGGGAGGTCTAGGGTTCGACCCTAGGACCTGGCGCATATTCCTGGTGGGCGCACCAGACCTGCAGATGGCGCTTGGGCCCTGGTTTGGTCCTGATGAGCAGCTAAAGACCCATGAAGAGCAAGTGAAGACTTAAGTTAGGTTAAGGTCTCACTAGGGCTATGGGCTTTTACCACATAAGATTCATGCTTTCTTTTATTGTTTATATATTAGAATTGCATGATTAAATTATCTTCTGCTATCACCATAGGAATTGCATGATAGGCAAGAAGATAAAAGACCGTTAAAATCCAACGCTAAAATATCAAGCTCGTAAGCCTTCTGATGCGAAACCTCACTGTTCTGATTATCGTTGGAGCCGTGTTGTACCCACTCAGTGGGCACGTCCATCTATCTTCAGACGGTGCGGGATTACACCTGTGTGTTACAGAGTAGGGATTTATCCCTTCTCGTTGCTCAGCATAGCACATGGTGGTCCAGGGAGTAGGTCGGGTCAGCTTGACCGTGTAGCCTACATATGTGGCGCATATGGTAGCACATGGAGGCAGCCATCTGTGGGGTCAGAGACTGTGTTGTACCAACTCAGTTGGCACAGTCTGCTGGATTGCCCAGATGAAGGGGAATCGCACGGGTTGGCGATTGGCAGGGACTGCCTACCAGAGATTAGTGCTTGTACTCTCTGTGCATCTTATCTCGCCTGAGCGGGACGCGGAGACCAAGTGTGAAATCTGGATCCCATCTCACTAAAAGAGTTCTACTCTTTCGGGCTGTTTTGCTGGATTTTTCAAGCCAGAGAAAATAGTGAGAAAAAGAATCTTTCTTAAGTCCTGATTGATTCTTATACATTGATACTGACCTTGCTGTTCTTGCATTGTTGTAGATACCTGCAGCAACGAACACCATGAACTTCAATGTGCGATCCCTACTGGAAAGGGAGAAGTTTGCTGGGCCAAACTTCTCTGACTGGTTTGGACACCTTAAGATCGTTCTTAAGGCAGAGAGGAAACTGTATGTCCTCGAGACGGCGATACCGCCGCAGCCCGCTCCGAACGCCGCAAGGGCGGTTCGGGAAGCATATGAAAAGCACGTCAATGATAGCATTGATGTCGCTTGCCTGATGCTAGCGTCTATGACGCCACCGCTGCAGCGTCAGCATGAGGATATGTCAGCTATACAGATTATAGCAAACCTCAAGATGCTGTATGCTGCACAGGCGAGGACTGAACGCTATAATTTGACTAAGCTCTTCTTTCAGAGCAAACTGGCTGAAGGGAGCCCAGTGGGAGCTCACGTGCTCAAGATGATTGGGCACAAGGAGGCTCTGGAGAAACTGGGGCACACCATCAACCAGGAGCTTGCTATGGACATTATTCTGCAGTCTCTCCCGCCATCATTCGACGCGTTCATTATTAATTTTAATATGAACAAAATCGATTGTACTCCGGCAGAGCTGCTGAATATGCTCTTGACCACTGAGGAGACTCTGAAGGGTAAGCCTTCGACCTCTGTCTTGATGGTTCCTTCAAGGAACAAGAAGAAGGGGAAGAAGGGCAAGGCCCCGGTCAAGAATTACAGCAAGGCTCTGAAGCAGAAGGTGAAGCGGTCTAAGGAATACAGGTGTTTCCACTGTGGCCAGCTGGGTCACTGGAAAAAGGACTGTAAAGCGCTCCAAGGAGATAAGAGGGGAAGCTTCGCTTCTGGCTCAGGTATATTTGTGACTGAGGTCATATTTTCTTCTTCGATATCATGGGTGTTGGACACTGCATGTGGAGTTCACATTTGTTCAAATGTACAGGAACTCAAGAGAAGAAGGCAGGTGGGACAGCATGAGGTGGACCTACGCGTTGGAAACGGGGCACGGGTTGCTGCTGTTGCTGTAGGAGACTACTTTATTTCTTTACCATCTGGACTTGTATTGGAACTAGACAATTGTTATTTTGTTCCCAGTATAACTAAAAATATTATCTCCATTCCTGCTCTTGTCAGGAAGGGATTTTCCTTTGAATGCAATATTTCAAAGTGTATTTTGTCTTTTGATAATATTGTTTATGCAACTGGTTCAATTAACAATGGGTTATACATGTTGGACATGGAATGTTCGATACAGCAAATTGATATTAAGAAAGCCAAGTATGCTGATGACAGCACCTTGCTATGGCATAGTCGTTTAGGCCATATTAACGAGAAACGCATTAAGCGGTTGCATGATTATGGACTGCTGGGATCATTCTCCTATGAGGAGATTGATACATGCAAAGCTTGTTTGATGGGTAATATGACGAAGTCACCTTTTCCTCACAAAGGTCAAAGGGCTTCAAGTTTACTTGACCTTATACACAGTGATGTGTGTGGGCCATTTGGTAAACATGCCAGAGGTGGCTATCAGTACTTCATTACCTTTACTGATGATTTCAGTAGGTATGGGTATGTCTATCTGATGAGACATAAGAGTGAATCTTTTGACAAGTTCAAAGAGTTCAAAAATGAAGTACAGAATCAGCTAGGCCTTAATATCAAGGCACTTCGCTCAGATCGAGGTGGTGAATACCTAAGTCATACGTTTACTGACTATCTAAAGGAGTGTGGGATTATCTCACAGCTCACTCCACCAGGAACACCGCAATGGAATGGTGTGTCCGAAAGGAGAAATAGAACGCTACTTGATATGGTTCGTTCTATGATGAGTCAGGCTACTCTTCCATACTCCTTTTGGGGTTTTGCACTGGAAACAGCTGCAAAGGTACTAAACCGAGTGCCATCCAAGGCAGTTTCAAAGACGCCATATGAGTTATGGTATGGGAAACAACCAAGCTTGACATTTATCAGGATCTGGGGCTGCGAGGCTTATGTCAAAAAGCTCGCCTCTGGGAAACTAGAGAGCAGATCTGACAAATGTATCTTTGTCAGTTACCCTAAGGAAACTAAGGGTTATTATTTCTACGACCCCAAAGAGAACAAGGTTTTTGTTGCTCGGACTGCCATATTTCTTGAGAAGGAGTTTCTTCTGCAAGAGGCCAGTGGGAGAGAAATAAAGCTGGATGAGAATCCAGAAGAAGGACAAAGTGACCAAGTAGAGTTGGATGAGCCTGAGCCGGTAGAACAGGTTATTGGACAACCTGAGGCTCAGATATCACGGGAACCGCGAAGATCGGGAAGGATTCGTCAACAGCCTGAGCGCTATGACGGAGTCTATATCATTGACAATGATGAACCCCTCACTTATGCGGATGCGGTCAGTGGACCGGAGTCAGCGAGATGGCTTGAAGCTATGCGCGCCGAGATGGACTCCATGTCAGATAACCAAGTTTGGGATTTGGTTGATCCGCCTCCGGGAGTAATCCCTATAGGCTGTAAATGGATCTTCAAGAAGAAGATTGACATGGATGGTAACATAGTTACCTATAAAGGCAGGCTAGTTGCGAAAGGTTTCAAACAAATCTACGGGATAGATTATGATGAAACTTTCTCACCAGTAGCCATGTTTAAGTCTATTCGGATTCTTTTCGCGATAGCTGCATATTATGATTATGAGATTTGGCAGATGGATGTGAAAACAGCTTTCCTTAATGGAAATCTGGATGAGGATGTGTATATGACACAACCTGAGGGTTTCACTAATCCATCAGATCGTCATAAAATATGCAAGTTAAAGAAGTCTATTTATGGACTTAAGCAAGCATCAAGAAGCTGGAATATTCGTTTTGATGAATCAGTTACTGAATTTGGTTTCATCAAGAACGAGGATGACCCGTGTGTATTTAAGAGGTTTAGTGGGAGCGTGATCACTTTCCTAGTCCTCTACGTCGATGATATCTTGATCATTGGAAATGACATTCCTGAAATGCATGCTGTGAAGGCATGGCTGAGGAAATGTTTCCAGATGAAAGATCTAGGAGAAGCAGCCTATGTGTTAGGTGTGAAGATCTACAGGGATAGATCTAAGAGGCTTCTCGGGCTGTGCCAGAGTACTTACATCGAAAAGGTCCTGGAGAGATTTCATTTAGAGAATTCTAAACGAGGATATCTTCCAGTCAGACATGGTCTGAATCTTTCGAAGAGTCAGTGTCCACAAACACAGACTGAGAAAGATGAAATGAACAATACGCCTTATGCTTCGGCTATTGGTTCCATAATGTATGCGATGTTATGTACTCGCCCAGACGTTGCTTACGGGTTAAGCGTGACCAGTCGTTACCAGAGTAATCCAGGTATGGCGCACTGGATTGCAGTCAAGAACATTTTAAAATATCTGCGGAGGACCAAAGATATGTTCTTGATATATGGTGGTCAGGAAGAACTCAGTATTGAAGGATATACTGACGCTTCGTTCTAGTCTGACCAGGATGATTTCCGATCGCAATCAGGCTATGTTTTTAGCTTGAATGGAGGTGCAGTGGTGTGGAAGAGTTTCAAATAGTCAACTGTTGCTGATTCCACAACAGAAGCCGAGTATGTTGCAGCCTCGGAAGCATCCAAGGAGGCAGTGTGGATTCGTAAGTTCGTGAGAGAACTTGGTGTTGTTCCTTCGAGTGCTGATCCTTTGGTTATCTTCTGTGATAACACTGGAGCAATCGCACAAGCAAAGGAACCACGGTCGCACCAGAAGTCCAAGCACATACAGAGACGGTTTCATTTGATCAGGGAGATCATAGATCGTGGCGAGATCAAAGTCTGCAAGGTTCATACAGATGACAATCTGGCAGACCCGCTTACCAAGCCTCTGGCGCAGCAGAAGCATGAGAAGCACTGTAATAATATGGGTTTGAGGTTTCTCAACCATTAGATTAAGTGCAAGTGGGAGATTGTTGGGGTATGCCCTTAAGGCTAATGTTTGAGGCCTATGGGAATGTATCAGTATCATGTAATAAACTGTTATGTTTAAAGGCATGGTTGTTATTCAGTTAGCTACATTGTCTGCTGCTATATATGTTCTTCTGAATAATGTCTCAAAAGCTGTTCAGCTAGGCTGATATGCTATTATGTCCTTAGTCGATGTATCTTGGTGAACATGAGACAACCTTGATATGGATAAGACTAATATGTAGTCTAATCTTATAGGATGCTTCGAGCATGGAATAAGATGTAGACTCATGGGTACATTGGATGTACTGGACAGACCCTACTAGGATGTTCAATTGTTTGTCGCAATATGAATATTCCTTGATTGCAACAAGTGGCACATTTCCTCTGACTTGAGATCACTTGTGTTTCTAAATGATGATTGTCATTGTTTTGAGGTAGTTCAATATCATTTGAAACATAATGATTATAGACTATCTTGGATGATGAGCTTGAGTCAGGTTAGGGCACTAGTGATAGACATAGGATTGCCGTCTCCTTGTTTAAGGAGTGTGATGTTCTAAAGGGGCCCCCTGGATGAGATGATTGAGAGAGTGTATGGCCATACCCAGGTGACAGTGTTCATCTGATCTAATCATGCTCATCATATTGGAGTTACGAGCTTGACAGGCTTGTCCAATAAGAACATCCAGTGGCAAAGGAAATATGCATGCCTTGTGAAATGATTCACACTTGTGCTGTGGTTTGGGTGTAGTCTTGGAAGACTCTTTCCTCTATATCGGGAGACAGTGATGTGTTGCTAGATACCCCTCACTGATCGTGATAATGAGAATTATCGTTACCGACATTTAAAGGAAACCCTCAGGGTCGCACAATTTGATGATATGGCTTACTTAAGTCAGATCGTGTGGACTGAATTGTTCAGGTTCAGTTTAAAGGGATTTAATCTCTGATTGTGAGTGAGATCTGGTCTGATCATGTTTGATTGATTAGAGCTTGAGATCGGTAAGCTTCGATCGAGAGAATAGATGCCAGATCGGTCAGATCAGGAGCATCAAGGAGATCGACGGTTAGATCGGGAACCTTAGGGTTTATTTAAGATCTAGACCATAATACTTGGATTTATTGGTCTTGGACCAAACCGAAATGAACCGCTCATGGAATGAGCGCATGGTTCAAGGCTTGGCGACAAGTTCACTTGGCGTGAACATATGGGGCGGTGAGTGGTTACTATTTTTAGTAACCATGATCTCCACTTGGTGGGGGGGCTCTCGTCCGATTAGAGTAATCTCTATTCTTGCCACTTGAACTGATTTTTCCTCTCGACTCTCGTGGTGTGTGGCGACGCTTGAAGGTTGAGGAGGATTCGGCCAAGAGAAAAGATCTCCATCCCTTTCTCATTCGATCAAGGATTCTTTGAACCCTTGCTAGCACAAGGAGCAACAAAGAGTTTGCCTTCATCCTCTTGTGTGCGAGACTTTGGAGAAGTGGCACTTGCGACTTTAGCTTCCAAGGCGACATCTACTCCATGGCGATGGTATGATCGTTTTGCATCATCTTGAATAGCTTTTCATTAAGTTGATCTTTTAACATGCAAGTCGATCCTATAAACCCTAGTTTCCGCAAGTCAAAATTTTATGCGCCATCACTTTAGGGTTTTTGCTCCCTCAAGAAGGGGACCCCCTTATCTAAGGGGCACTTTCAGAGGGGGCACTGTTGGGGTATGCCCTTAAGGCTAATGTTTGAGGCCTTGGGATTGTAACAGTATCATGTATAAACTCTGATGTTTATAAAGGCAATGGTTGTTATTCAGTTTGTTATATTATCTGCTGCAATACATATACTTCTGAATAATGTCTCAATGCTGTTCAGCTGGGCTGACATGCAGTAAAGTCCTTAGTTGATATATCTTGGTGAACATGAGACAGCCTTGATATGATTGAGACTAATATGTGTTCTAATCTTATAGGATGCTTCGAGCATGGAATAAGATGTAGACTCATGGGTACATTGGATGTACTGGACAGACCCTACTAGGATATTCAATTGCTTGTCACAATGTGAATAATCCTTGATTGCAACAAGTGGCACATTTCCTCTGACTTGAGATCACTTGTGTTTCTAAATGATGATTGTCATTGTTTTGAGGTAGTTCAATATCATTTGAAACATAATGGTTATAGACTATCTTGGATGGTGAGCTTGAGTCAGGTTAGGGCACTAGTGATAGAAAAAGGATTGCCGTCTCCTTAATTGGAGTGTGATGTTCAAAAGGGGCCCCCCTGGATGAGATGATTGAGAAAGTGTATGGCCATACCCAGGTGACTATGTTCATCTGATTTAATCATGCTCATCATATTGGAGCTACAGGCTTGACACGCTTGTCCAATAAGAACATCCAGTGGCAAAGGAATCATGTATGCCTAGTGAGTTGATTCACACTTGTGCTGTTGTTTGGGTGTAGTCTTGGAAGACTCTTTCCTTTATATCGGGAGACAGTGATGTGTTGCTAGATACCCCTCACTGATCGTGATGACGTAAGTTATCGTTACCGACGTTTAAAGGAAACCCTTAGGGTCGCACAATTTGATGATATGGCTTACTTAAGTCAGATCGTGTGGACTGAATTATTTGGGTTCAGTTTAAAGGGATTGTTATATCTGATTATAAGTGAGATCTGGTCTGATCATGTTTGATTGATTAGGGC
Source organism: Costus lasius (assembly GCA_027563935.2). Lineage (NCBI taxonomy): Eukaryota > Viridiplantae > Streptophyta > Magnoliopsida > Zingiberales > Costaceae > Costus > Costus lasius. The sequence goes on from CM050446.2 coordinate 49,832,598, forward strand.
TTGAGATCGGTAAGCTTTGATCGAGAGAGTTGATGCTAGATCGGTGAGATTAGGAGCATCAAGAGATGAACGGTTAGATCTGAAACCTTAGGGTTTACAATGGTCTAGATCAATGGCTTGGCTTGATTGGTCTTTGAACCAAACCGACATTGAACCAACTCATTGAATGAGCGCATGGTTCAAAGGGGATGAGAGAAATGCGTTGGGGTAAACCCATGAACGCATAAGCGTTGGGCGGTTACTATTTTTGGTTTTCCAAAATTAGAGTAACGCACTATACGTTGGTGTGTAACGCTCTCTCTCGTTCAGATCACCTCACGTCGCCTCTTCTCTTGGGAAAAGAACTCTTGACGAAAGAGAGAGGTCTCGGCAAGCAAGCAAGAAACTCTCTTCTCATCCTCTTCACACGACAAGAACTCCTTAGAACCTTGCTAGCACAAGGAGCACTAAGGGAGTAGGCGACATCTTTTGTGTGCGCACCATTTGGAGGAGAAGCGCTTGAGTCTCTTCTTCCTAGACGCCATCCAAACAATGGCTTTGGTAAGAATTAATTCCTTGATTCTTGTTTACAATCGTTTATAGTTGATCATATAACTGCAAAGATCCTAGAAACCCCCTTTCCGCTGCATGAAAAACTTCATATGCGCCTATCTAGGGTTGCGCTCCCCCTTGAAGGGGACCTAACAATTGGTATCAGAGCGGTTTTGATGCATGTTTTATGATTGCTATCCTGCTGTGATCCTTGTATGCTTAGATCTTTCTTACATGTGAGACTTACATGTACATTGTTCATTCATGCCGAAACTTGTATGTTTCCATGGCGCATGTGTATTGATAGCGCATCTATCATGTTGTTGTAGTTGTTTTTCTAAAAACCCTAATGACATGCGCGACTATCATTAGATCTAAGCCGCACCTACATTAAACCCTTAGACGGGTTAGTAGGGTTGAAGTCATCTCTAGTTATGATCCAACAAGTCTGATCAGACCATCTGACAGCCTAGATGGGTCGACCAGATGGCACCTATGCGCATGCATAAGGTGGCTATAGGTCGACTGCATCAAGGGCGTGTAGCGAGGTCTGGTTGAGACAACCTATGAATGCACATGAGTTAGGCCCGGGGTCACACCCGCTTGCCAGAACTCATGAGGCCGTTCAGCCCTTGGCGCATGCATGGTTGACCGTTAGGTCAACTCAAGTCAGTTAGGACTTGGTGCATGCAAGGGCAGTGGATCTGACTAGTCTGATGAGTGGATCCCTATTAATGGACCGTTGTAAGGTAGTAGGGCACATAAGGAAAAATTAAAATTGATGCCAATGGGGTTTTCGAAATTTTATTTTCTTATGTTGGATCGCATGATGTTTGTTTATTTAATCTTGTGTGGGCTGCCCATGTTTAATGTGTGCTGTGCTGGGGCCTGCGTGCCTGGAATTTAAATGTAAATAAATATTTTTATTGTGATCTGCGCATCACTTTTCATTTAAATTATAAAGTGTAATTGACCTGCGAGTCAATTTTGTCTAGATAGATTAATTTGTAAATTAATCAGACAAGAGCACAGAGCACACTTGGCAGAGGCGCTTGCAGTAGAGGCTTGACCAGGTGGGAGGTCCAGGGTTCGACTCTGGGACCAGGCGCGCATTTTCCCTGGTAGGCGCACCTGAGCTGCAGATGGCGCTTGGGCCCTGGTTTGGGCCAAATGAGCAGCAAAAGACCCATGAACAAAAGCAAGTGAAGACTTAAGTTTAATTTAAGGTCTAACTTAGGCTTAATGGGCTTTTACCACATAAGATCAGCATGCTTTCTATTTATTGCTTTTATAATTAGAATTGCATGAGTTCATCTTCTGCTATCACCATAGGAATTGCATGATAGTGAAGAAGATAAAAGACCGTTAAAATCCAATGCTAAAATATCAAGCTCGTAAGCCTTCTGACGCGAAACCTCACTGTTCTGATTATCGTTGGAGCCGTGTTGTACCCACTCAGTGGGCACGTCCATCTATCTTCAGACGGTGCTGGATTACACCTACGTGTTACTGTCACATCCCGATATCTTAACCCCAAACAAGCAACACAATTCACATAGAAACAGGATGTTATCACACAGGATCGATGCACATGCTAAGTAAAACCAAGTCCAGGAAATCCGATCTGAAAATTTCGAAAATCCATACATACAAATCTCCACAAAAACACAATTTCATAAAGGTACCTGCCACCACGCAATACTTGCACTAGACATATGCAAGTCACATTTATATCAAATCCGATCGCAAAAGTATAAATCGACTCGAACTTAGAAACAAAACCACAATGTCGATTCTATAAATTCATTCAATGATACCACACCGAAACCAGGCCAAAGCCCGCGGTGACACAAAAATCAGAATATCAAACTGCCATAACCGGCAACACAAGTTCACATAGTTTGGCCACAACTGGCAACACAAGTTCATATAATTCGGCCACAACCGGCCCCAGTAATTAAGCACAAAAGTCTTATTCATTCAACTGGCATATCACGATATTCATATAAAATGCTAACTGGAAATGCGCCCCTGCTCTACACCTGAAAATAATGAGGGGTGAGCTACACAGCCCAGTGAGTGGATAGTCTCAATCGACCATCCATAATATACACTCAAAAATACATGCAGATTATTTTAAAGACATTTAACAGAATATCATGTCAACATTTGACAAACTTAAAGAACAGAATTCATATAAAACAGTCAGATGTACACTGCTAAAACATCACATAATTATCACTACAGAGTAACCAAGGTTCTAGAGTTATACTCTAAACCAACTAAACACACCAACCACTTAATCAACCTAGTTGTCCAGTATATTCAGTAGTGACCATTATGGTCCAACCCGGCTTTGGCCTAAGCACTGGGAGAAGCCTGCAAATCACATGCAACATATAGATGGACAGTGAGTAGACTCAAGAGGTAATCACCACCTGGTCAAGATGTGATACATTGATCTACACCACCCCATAATCACAAAAATCTAAGCGTCTAAGAGTGACGACATCAAGAGGTGGCCCCTGTCCGACCAAGACATGGCACTTTGCATCTTATATCACTCGTTCTCCCAAAGGGTTCCTACTGGACAACAATAGACACATCTTATATTTTATTTCACAACGGTGGACTCTGTTGGGGTATGCCCTTAGCCTAATGTTTGAGGCCTTGGGATTGTATCAGTATCATGTAATAAACTCTTCTGTTTATAAAGGCATGGTTATTATTCAGTTTGCTACATTGTCTGCTGCAATATATGTTCTTCTGAATAATGTCTCAAAGCTGTTCAGCTAGGCTGACATGCTATAAGTCCTTAGTCGATATATCTTGGTGAACATGAGACAGCCTTGATATGATTGAGACTAATATGTGTTCTGATCTTATAGGATGCTTCGAGCATGGAATAAGATGTAGACTCATGGGTACATTGGATGTACTGGACAGACCCTACTAGGATATTCAATTGTTTGTCGCAATGTGAATAATCCTTGTATATGACAAGTGGCACATTTCCTCTGACTTGAGATCACTTGTGTTTTCTAAATGATGATTGTCATTGTTTTGAGATAGTTCGATATCATTTGAAACATAATGATTATAGACTATCTTGGATGGTGAGCTTGAGTCATGTTAGGGCACTAGTGATAGACATAGGATTGCCGTCTCCTTGTTTAAGGAGTGTGATGTTCTAAAGGGGCCCCCTGGATGAGATGATTGAGAAAGTGTATGGCCATACCCAGGTGACTATGTTCATCTGATCTAATCATGCTCATCATATTGGAGTTACAAGCTTGACACGCTTGTCCAATAAGAACATCCAGTGGCAAAGGAAATATGTATGCTTCGTGAGTTGGATTCACACTTGTGCTGTGTTTTGGGTGTAGTCTTGGAAGACTCTTTTCTTTATATCGGGAGACAGTGATGAGTTGCTAGATACCCCTCACTGATCGTGATGACGTAAGTTATCGTTACCGACAATTAAAGGAAACCCTCAGGGTCGCACAATTGATGATATGGCTTACTTAAGTCAGATCGTGTGGACTGAATTAGTTGGGTTCAGTTTAAAGGGATTTAATCTCTGATTATGAGTGAGATCCGGTCTGATCATGTTTGATTGATTAGGGCTTGAGATCGGTAAGCTTTGATCGAGAGAATGGATGCTTGATCAGTGAGATCAGGAGCATCAAGAGATCAACGGTTAGGTCTGGAACCTTAGGGTTTTAATTTGATCTAGGCCATGTCGCTTGGTTTATTTGGCTATTGAACCAAATTCAAGATGAACCAGCTCATGGATGAGCGCATGGTTCAAGGGTGAAGTGAGTTGGCGATTGGGGTAAACCCATGATCTCAAGTGGAGAAGTGGCATGCTATTTTTAGATAGCACTTCTCTTGCGTGACCACCTCTCACGTTCACGCCCCCCCTTTCTCTCTTGTGTTCGTCGCCTTGCCTCTTGCTCTTGACGAGAGAACTTGGTGTTGTGAAGAGGTTGACGAAAAGAGGAAAAGAAATCGCCAAGCAAAACATCTCTTCCCTTTTACCATTCGACAAGGACACCTTTGGGCCTTGCTAGCACAAGGAGCGCCAAAGAGGAGTAGGCGACATCAACTGTGTGCGTCACCTCTGGAGAAGATCCAGTTCGATCTTTGCTTCCAAGGCGCCATCTAGAAATGGCTATGGTATGATTCTATCTCTTCCGTGCAATCGGATTTTATATGGTTGATCATATCTCATGAAACTAATCCTTTGAAACCCTTTCCGCTGCTTAAAATTTTAATATGCGCCATGCTGGGTTTCGCCCCCCTCTTGAAAGGGGTTCTTTCAATTGGTATCAGAGCCAATGTTTCATGCTTGCTTATGATTGCCATGTTATGTCATTTGATCCATGTTTGCGCAAGAAAAAGATCTAGAGGTCACATGCGAATACTTATGCTATAGATGTTATTTTCACCATGGCGCATGTTGTTATTGGCGCATGTTTTTGTATGTTTTCTTAAAACCTATATCACATGCGCGAATCACCTTAGATCTAAAGCGCCTACTGTAAACCCTTAGATGGGTTATTAGGGTTGAAATCTCAGTCTAGTCAAGATCCAACCAGTCTGATCAGACTATCTGACAGCCTTGATGGGTCGACCAGATAGCACCTTGGCGCAAGCTTGAGGTGGCTATAGGTCGACTGCAGACAGGCGTGTAGCGATGTCTGATTGAGACAACCTATGAACGCACATGAGTTAGGCCCGGGGTCACACCCGCTTGCCAGACCTCATTGTGGTCGTTCAGCCCTTGGCGCATGCATAGTTGGCCTATTGGTCGACTCAAGTCAGTTAGGACTTGGTGCATGAAAGGGCAGTGGATCTGACCAGGTCTGATGAGTGGATCCCTAGTAATGGACCATTGTAAGGTAGTAGGGCAAATAAGGAAAATTAAAAATGATCCCAAGGGGTTTTTAAAATTTAATTTTTCATGATTGGATCACATGATGATTGATGCATCTGTATGTTTATTTATTCTTATGTGGGCTGCCCAAGTTAACTGTGTGCTGTGCTGGGGCCTGCGTGCCTGGAAATTATTGTTGTAAATTAATTTTTATTTATGTGATCTGCGAATCACAGTTTAATTAATTTATAATGTGAAATTGACCTGCGTGTCAATCTTGTCTAGATAGTTAAATTTGTAATTTAATTAGACAAGAGCACAGAGCACACTTGGTAGAGGCGCATGCAGCAGTGGCTTGACCAGGTGGGAGGTCTAGGGTTCGACCCTAGGACCTGGCGCATTTTCCCTGGTGAGCGCACCAGATCTGCAGATGGCGCTTGGGCCCTGGTTTGGGCCAGATGAGCAGCAAAAGCCCCATGAAGCAAAAGCAAGTCAAGACTTAAGTTAAATTAAGGTCTTACTTAGGGCTATGGGCTTTTACCACATAAGATTCATGCTTTCTTTTATTTTATTATTTAAATATTAGAATTGCATGATTACTTTATCTTCTGCTATCACCATAGGAATTGCATGATAGTGAAGAAGATAAAAGACCGTTAAAATCCAACGCTAAAATATCAAGCTCGTAAGCCTTCTGACGCGAAACCTCACTGTTCTGATTATCGTTGGAGCCGTGTTGTACCCACTCAGTGGGCACGTCCATCTATCTTCAGACGGTGTGGGATTACACCTGCGTGTTACAGGGTAGGGATTTATCCCTTCTCGTTGCTCAGCATAGCACGTGGTGGTCCAGGAAGTAGGTCGGGTCAGCTTGACCATGTAGGCTACATATGTGGCGCATATGGTAGCGCATGGAGGCAGCCATCTGTGGAATCAGAGACTGTGTTGTACCAACTCAGTTGGCACAGTCTGCTGGATTGCCCAGATGAAGGGGAATCGCACGGGTTGGCGATCGGCAGGGACTGCCTACCGGAGATTAGTGCTTGTACTCTCTGTGCATCTTATCTCGCCTGAGCGGGACGCGGAGACCAAGTATGAAATCCGGATCCCATCTCACTAGAAGAGTTCTACTCTTTCGGACTGTTTAATGGATTTTTCAGTCAGATAAAATAGTGAGAAAAAGAATCTTTCTTAAGTCCTGATTGATTCTTAACATTGATACTGACCTTGCTGTTCTTGCATTGTTGTAGATACCTGCAGCAACGAACACCATGAACTTCAATGTGCGATCCCTACTGGAAAGGGAGAAGTTTGCTGGGCCGAACTTCTCTTACTGGTTTGGACACCTTAAGATTGTTCTTAAGGCAGAGAGGAAACTGTATGTCCTCGAGACGGCGATACCGCCTCAGCCCGCTCCGAACGCCGCAAGGGCGGTTCGGGAAGCCTATGAAAAGCACGTCAATGATAGCATTGATGTCGCTTGCCTGATGTTAGCGTCTATGACGCCACCGCTGCAGCGTCAGCATGAGGATATGTCTGCTATAGACATGATAGGGAACCTCAAGATGCTGTATGCTGCACAGGCAAGGACTGAGCGCTACAATTTGACAAAGCTCTTCTTTCAGAGCAAACTGGCTGAAGGGAGCCCAGTAGGAGCTCACGTGCTCAAGATGATTGGGCACAAGGAGGCTCTAGAGAAACTGGGGCATACCATCAACCAGGAGCTTGCTGTGGATATTATTCTGCAGTCTCTCCCGCCTTCATTTGACGCGTTCATTATTAATTTTAATATGAACAAAATCGATTGTACTCCGGCAGAGCTGCTGAATATGCTCCTCACTACTGAGGAGACTCTGAAGGGAAAGCCTTCGACCTCTGTCTTAATGGTTCCTTCCAGGAACAAGAAGAAGGGGAAGAAGGGCAAGACCCCTGTCAAGAGCTACAGCAAGGCTCTGAAGCAAAAGGTGAAGCGGTCCAAGGAATACAGGTGTTTCCACTGTGGCCAGCTGGGTCATTGGAAAAAGGACTGTAAAGCGCTCCAAGGAGATAAGAGGGGAAGCATCGCTTCTGGCTCAGGTATATTCGTGACTGAGGTCATGTTTTCTTCTTCTATATCATGGGTGTTGGACACTGCATGTGGAGTTCACATTTGTTCAAATGTACAGGAACTCAAGAGAAGAAGACAGGTGGGACAGCATGAGGTGGACCTACGAGTTGGAAACGGGGCACGGGTTGTTGCTGTTGCTGTAGGAGACTATTTCATTTCTTTACCATCTGGACTTGTATTGGAACTAGACAATTGTTATTTTGTTCCCAGTATTACTAAAAATATTATCTCCATTCCTACTCTTGTCAGGAAGGGTTTTTCCTTTGAATGCAATATTTCAAAGTGTCTTTTATCTTATGATAATATTGTTTATGCAACTGGTTCAATTAGCAATGGATTATTCATGTTGGACATGGAGCGTTCCATACAAAATGTTGATATTAAGAAAGCCAAGTACGCTGATGACAGCACCTTGCTATGGCATAGTCGTTTAGGCCATATTAACGAGAAACGCATTAAGCGGTTGCATGATCATGGACTGCTGGGATCATTCTCCTATAAGGAGATTGATACATGCAAAGCTTGTTTCATGGGTAAAATGATGAAGTCACCTTTTTCTCACAAAGGTCAAAGGGCTTCAGGTTTACTTGACCTTATACACAGTGATGTGTGTGGGCCATTTAGTAAACATGCCAGAGGTGGCTATCAGTACTTCATTACCTTTACTGATGATTTCAGTAGATATGGGTATGTCTATTTAATGAGACATAAAAGTGAATCTTTTGACAAGTTCAAAGAGTTCAAGAATGAAGTACAAAATCAGCTAGGCCGTAATATCAAGGCACTTCGCTCAGATCGAGGTGGAGAATACTTGAGTCATACGTTTACTGACTATCTGAAGGAGTGTGGGATTATCTCACAGCTCACTCCGCCAGGAACACCGCAATGGAATGGTGTGTCCGAGAGGAGAAATAGAACGTTACTTGATATGGTTCGTTCTATGATGAGTTAGGCTACTCTTCCTTACTCCTTTTGGGGTTTTGCACTGGAAACAGCTGCAAAGGTACTAAACCGAGTGCCATCCAAGGCAGTTTCAAAAACTCCATATGAGTTATGGTATGGGAAACAGCCGAGCTTGACATTTATCAGGATCTGGGGCTGCGAGGCTTATGTCAAAAAGCTCGCCTCTGGGAAACTAGAGAGCAGATCTGACAAATGTAACTTTGTCGGTTACCCTAAGGAGACTAAGGGTTATTATTTCTACGATCCCAAAGAGAACAAGGTATTTGTTGCTCGGACGGCCATATTTCTTGAGAAGGAGTTTCTTCTGCAAGAGGCCAGTGGGAGAGAAATAAAGCTGGATGAGAATCCAGAGGAAGGACAAAGTAGTCAAGCACAGTTGGATGAGCCTGAGCCGGTAGATCAGGTTATTGAACAGCCTGAGGCTCAGATATCACGGGAACCGCGAAGATCGGGAAGGATTCGTCGACAACCTGAGCGTTATGACGGAGTCTACATCATTGATCATGATGAACCCCTCACTTATGCGGATGCGGTCAGTGGACCGGAGTCAGCAAGATGGCTTGAAGCTATGCGCGCCGAGATGGACTCCATGTCAGATAACCAAGTTTGGGATTTGGTTGATCCGCCTCCGGGAGTTATCCCTATAGGCTACAAATGGATCTTCAAGAAGAAGATTGACATGGATGGTAACGTGGTTACCTATAAAGGCAGGCTAGTTGCGAAAGGTTTCAAACAAATCTACGGGATAGATTATGATGAAACTTTCTCACCTGTAGCTATGTTTAAGTCTATTCGGATTCTTTTCGCGATAGCTGCATATTACGATTATGAGATCTGGCAGATGGATGTGAAAACAGCTTTCCTTAATGGAAATCTGGATGAGGATGTGTATATGACACAACCTGAGGGTTTCACTAATCCATCAGATCGTCATAAAATATGCAAGTTAAAGAAGTCCATTTATGGACTTAAGCAAGCATCAAGAAGCTGGAATATTCATTTTGATGAATCAGTCACTGAATTTGGTTTCATCAAGAACGAGGATGACCCGTGTGTGTATAAGAGGTTTAGTGGGAGCGTAATTACTTTCCTAGTCCTCTACGTCGATGACATCTTGATCATTGGAAATGACATTCCTGAAATGCATGCTGTTAAAGCATGGTTAAAGAAATGTTTCCAGATGAAAGATCTAGGAGAAGCAGCCTATGTATTAGGTGTGAAGATCTACAGGGATAGATCTAAGAGGCTTCTCGGTCTGTGCCAGAGTACTTACATCGAAAAAGTCCTGGAGAGATTTCATTTAGAGAATTCTAAACGAGGATATCTTCCAGTCAGACATGGTCTGAGTCTTTCGAAGAGTCAGTGTCCACAAACACAGACTGAGAAAGATGAAATGGACAATACGCCTTATGCTTCGGCTATTGGATCCATTATGTATGCGATGTTGTGTACTCGCCCAGACGTCGCTTACGGGTTAAGCGTGACCAGTCGTTTCCAAAGTAATCCAGGCTTGGCGCACTGGATTGCAGTCAAGAACATCTTAAAATATCTGCGGAGGACCAAAGATATGTTCTTGATATATGGTGGTCAGGAAGTACTCAGTATTGAAGGGTATACTGACGCTTCGTTCCAGTCTGACCAGGATGATTTCCGATCGCAATCAGGCTATGTTTTTAGCTTGAATGGAGGAGCAGTGGTGTGGAAAAGTTTCAAACAGTCAACTGTTGCTGATTCCACAACAGAAGCCGAGTATGTTGCAGCCTCGGAAGCATCCAAGGAGGCAGTGTGGATTCGTAAGTTCGTGAGAGAACTTGGTGTTGTTCCTTCGAGTGCAGATCCTTTGGTTATCTTCTGTGATAACACTGGAGCAATCGCACAAGCAAAGGAACCACGGTCGCACCAGAAGTCCAAGCACATACAGAGACGGTTTCATTTGATCAGGGAGATCATAGATCGTGGCGAGATCAAAGTCTGCAAGGTTCATACAGATGACAATCTGGCAGACCCGCTTACCAAGCCTCTGGCGCAGCAGAAGCATGAGAAGCACTGTAATAATATGGGTTTGAGATTTCTCAACCATTAAATTAAGTGCAAGTGGGAGATTGTTGGGGTATGCCCTTAGCCTAATGTTTGAGGCCTTGGGATTGTATCAGTATCATGTAATAAACTCTTCTGTTTATAAAGGCATGGTTATTATTCAGTTTGCTACATTGTCTGCTGCAATATATGTTCTTCTGAATAATGTCTCAAAGCTGTTCAGCTAGGCTGACATGCTATAAGTCCTTAGTCGATATATCTTGGTGAACATGAGACAGCCTTGATATGATTGAGACTAATATGTGTTCTGATCTTATAGGATGCTTCGAGCATGGAATAAGATGTAGACTCATGGGTACATTGGATGTACTGGACAGACCCTACTAGGATATTCAATTGTTTGTCGCAATGTGAATAATCCTTGTATATGACAAGTGGCACATTTCCTCTGACTTGAGATCACTTGTGTTTTCTAAATGATGATTGTCATTGTTTTGAGATAGTTCGATATCATTTGAAACATAATGATTATAGACTATCTTGGATGGTGAGCTTGAGTCATGTTAGGGCACTAGTGATAGACATAGGATTGCCGTCTCCTTGTTTAAGGAGTGTGATGTTCTAAAGGGGCCCCCTGGATGAGATGATTGAGAAAGTGTATGGCCATACCCAGGTGACTATGTTCATCTGATCTAATCATGCTCATCATATTGGAGTTACAAGCTTGACACGCTTGTCCAATAAGAACATCCAGTGGCAAAGGAAATATGTATGCTTCGTGAGTTGGATTCACACTTATGCTGTGTTTTGGGTGTAGTCTTGGAAGACTCTTTTCTTTATATCGGGAGACAGTGATGTGTTGCTAGATACCCCTCACTGATCGTGGTGACGTAAGTTATCGTTACCGACAATTAAAGGAAACCCTCAGGTCGCACAATTGATGATATGGCTTACTTAAGTCAGATCGTGTGGACTGAATTAGTTGGGTTCAGTTTAAAGGGATTTAATCTCTGATTATGAGTGAGATCCGGTCTGATCATGTTTGATTGATTAGGGCTTGAGATCGGTAAGCTTTGATCGAGAGAATGGATGCTTGATCAGTGAGATCAGGAGCATCAAGAGATCAACGGTTAGATCTGGAACCTTAGGGTTTTAATTTGATCTAGGCCATGTCGCTTGGTTTATTTGGCTATTGAACCAAATTCAAGATGAACCAGCTCATGGATGAGCGCATGGTTCAAGGGTGAAGTGAGTTGGCGATTGGGGTAAACCCATGATCGCAAGTGGAGAAGTGGCATGCTATTTTTAGATAGCACTTCTCTTGCGTGACCACCTCTCACGTTCACGCCCCCCCCTTTCTCTCTTGTGTTCGTCGCCTTGCCTCTTGCTCTTGACGAGAGAACTTGGTGTTGTGAAGAGGTTGACGAAAAGAGGAAAAGAAATCGCCAAGCAAAACATCTCTTCCCTTTTACCATTCGACAAGGACACCTTTGGGCCTTGCTAGCACAAGGAGCGCCAAAGAGGAGTAGGCGACATCAACTGTGTGCGTCACCTCTGGAGAAGATCCAGTTCGATCTTTGCTTCCAAGGCGCCATCTAGAAATGGCTATGGTATGATTCTATCTCTTCCGTGCAATCGGATTTTATATGGTTGATCATATCTCATGAAACTAATCCTTTGAAACCCTTTCCGCTGCTTAAAATTTTAATATGCGCCATGCTGGGTTTCGCCCCCCTCTTGAAAGGGGTTCTTTCAATTGGTATCAGAGCCAATGTTTCATGCTTGCTTATGATTGCCATGTTATGTCATTTGATCCATGTTTGCGCAAGAAAAAGATCTAGAGGTCACATGCGAATACTTATGCTATAGATGGTATCTAGAGGTCACATGCGAATACTTATGCGAATACTTAATATGCGCCATGCTGGGTTCCGACCAAGACATGGCACTTTGCGTCTTATATCACTCGTTCTCCCAAAGGGTTCCTACTGGACAACAATAGACACATCTTATATTTTATTTCACAATGGTGGACTCCTAAGTGTCAACTAGACTCTAGGATAGTCATCACAATAATCACAACAGGCAGGCTGAACAACAACCCCCTCTTTTATCACAATAATCACATCAGGCAGGCTGAACAACAACCCCCTCACATATCACAATACAGGGCTGAAATTCAAACCCTTAACATATCACATATAGACTATCCCCTTGAGTACACAGTTACACTTAGCCTTAGTCCTAACCATTCCATGACCACAACACATAATATTTGAGTTCACATAACCACATAATATTCGAAAATCACATAACCACATAATATTCAAAAAATCACATAATCACATAATATTCAAAAATCACATAACCACATAATATTCCAAAAATCACATAATTCACATAGTAGTGTAGTCCTTAGGTTTCATGCTGATTAGTTCAGTCTAACCTTGCTATGTTATCACCCAAAGTTATCAATCAATATTTCATGTCATTACTTTCTGCATACACCATTCAATTAAAAATACATAATAATACAGAAAATTCACTAAATTTCGTTCACAATTAACATAAATGCAGAATATCACATATTCATAGTTTTCTACTAGTTCTGATAACAAAAGACAGAAATACCCCTAGTTCAAAGTTTAAGTCATACAAGAAAAGTTATCCAAAAATTTCGTAAAAATATTCATTACGTCCCTCATGATCCCTAGATTCGTAATTTCAAGTTTTCCCCAATTTTAACTAGGAAATTTACCGAATTACCCCTAGGTCAATTTCAGTCAACAGAAACTTTTATTTCTAAAAATTCCCAAAAAAATACAGTAGAATCCTCATATACCTAATTTCATGAATATCAAGTTTTCCCCAATTTTTACCCATGCATTTGGACGTAACTTCATGAAGAAGGGTCGAAATTCTCATTCAAACCCTAACCTTCATGCAATTGAAAAACTAAAGCTACATACAAGCTTAAACAAGGTCTAATTGATGATTAGAAGCCTTAAAAATGAAAAGCCCTAATTGTGATGCAACCTAGGGTTTCGAATTTTCGGGAAAAGCAAAGAAAACGTATACAACTTGCAATCAAGGTTCATGTCATGTTTCTAGGCATCAAACTTCTCTAAAACAAACAATACATCCAAAATTCATGAACTAGGTGAAGGAGAAAATCCACTCACTTAGTTTCGGTTCTTCCCAAGCCTCACCCTTTGCGCCTTCCCTCACACCACCACGTCGCCGGAAACGTTCAAGGACTCGCCGGAAGTCGCCCCAACACCACTCGCCGCCGGCCACCAAAGGAGGAGAAGAAGAAGAGAGAGCAAGCCGCCACTTTCCCCAAGAACCGTGAGCAAAGAGCAAAGAGGAAAAACGTGAGCGAGAGGGTATGAGGGAAAAATCGTGAGTGAGAGGTGAGAAAAATGGATCCCCTAAGGTTTTAGCTTTCTACCCATTAAGCCTCCAAGATCCAATAACCCTTTACTATAAGTTATTTTTCCACCTCACCTTTAACAAGAGCTCTTACCCTTTTCTAATAGAAAGACACCACTAGCCTAGTGGTGTGCAGCACACACTCTACGCCTTAAGTCGCGGGTTCGAATCCTCTCCGTGACACATTTTTACATAGCAGGAAAAAATGCACAAATCGATACATTATCTCAAAGAAAACGTCCACATAAAAATCAGATAATCAAAGCTTTATTTTTCTTACCTGCTAATAAATTTCTGGATCTTACATTCCTCCCTCCTTATAAAGCTTTAGTCCTCTAAAGCTCAACATTCGTATCATCAAAAAGATAAGCATACAACTTCCTCATATCAGCTTCAGTCTCCTAGATAACCTTTACCAAAGGTATAGACTTGTTCCTCAGAACTTTATCCTTTCTATCCACAATCCGGAGAGGTCTTTCCTCAAAAGTCAAATCACTCTGAATCTGAAGAGGTTCCAATTCCAATACATGAGATGGATCAGGATGATATTTCCTCAAAGTAGAAACATGGAACACATTATGCACATGATCCATAGCAGGAGGTAAAGCTAACCTGTAAGCCACTGGACCAACTCTCTCAATAATGTCAAAAGGGCCTACAAACCTAGGGCTCAACTTGCCCTTTTTGCCAAACCTCATAACACCCTTAGTAGGTGACACCTTTAAGAAAACATGATCCCCTACCATAAACTCCAAGGAACGACGACGGTCATCAGCATAACTCTTCTGCCTGTCCCGAGCAATCTTCAGTTTATCCTGAATCTCTCTGACCTTATCAGTAGTTTCATGTACTGCATCAGATCTCAAAATCATTCTGTCACCAGTCTCCTCCCAACACAAGGGAGTCCTACACCTTCTTCCATACAAAGCCTCATATGGAGCCATCTGAATACTGGAGTGGAAGCTATTATTATAAGTGAACTCTATCAAAGATAGATCCCGATTCCACTCAGAACTCCAATCAACTACATAAGCTCTCAATAAGTCTTCTAGAGTCTGTATAGTACGCTCCGTCTGGCCATCAGACTGAGGATGGTATGCTGTACTAAAACTCAACTTAGTACCCAAACCCTCCTGTAAGCTCTTCCAAAACCTGGACAGAAATCGAGAGTCCCTATCAGACACAATATCAACAGGCACTCCATGCAGTCTGACTATCTCATCAATATACAATCTAGCCAGTCTCTCTAAAGGATAAGTCATCTTGATCGGAAGAAAATGGGCTGATTTAGTGAGTCTATCAACAATCACCCAAATAGCATCATGACCCAATCTGGTTCTAGGCAAACCACACACAAAGTCCATACTGATGCATTCCCACTTCCACTCAGGAATAGGAAGGGGCTGCAACAAACCACCAGTTTTCTGGTGTTCAGCCTTTACCGTCTGACAGGTTAAACACCTAGAGACAAAATCAATTACCTCTTTCTTCATACCCGGCCACCAAAAGCTTTTCTTGAGGTCCTGATACATCTTAGTCACGCCAGGATGTAGAGAATATTTGGAATTATGGCTGTCCTCCAATATTTCTTTCCTCAAGCTCGGTTCCTCAGGGACACACACCCTTCCACGAAACCGAAGAACACCATCATCAGACAAGCTAAAATCCTGAACTGTACCCGCAACCAAACTATCCCTGATCTGAACTAATTTCGGATCCACTGACTGCTGATCTCTGATTTTCTGCAACAAAGCAGACTGTACTCTGAGGAAAGCCACATAACCCGACTGAACTTTAGGAGAAACACTGATCCTGAGATCTCTGAACTCCTGCAGTAACTGCCACTCACTGACCCGCAATGCAGCTACTGAAGTAACTGGATGTCTGCTCAGTGCATCAGCCACTACATTGGCCTTTCCAGCCCGATACTGAATAGAGAAGTCATAGTCTTTGATCAACTCCATCCATCTTCTCTGTCTCATGTTCAACTCCTTCTGAGTGAAGATGTACTTGAGACTTTGGTGGTCAGTGAACAGATCAAACTCCTGACCCAATAAATAGTGACGCCATATCTTCAGAGCAAAGACTACGGCCGCCAACTCTAAGTCATGAGTAGGGTAGTTCAACTCATACTCCTTCAGTTGTCTCGAAGCATAGGCTACCACATAACCCTTCTGCATCAAGACACAACCCAACCCCTTGCTTGAAGCATCCGTATAGACAGTAAACCTTTCCCCATCACTAGGAATAATGAGGATCGGTGTACTAGTCAACCTTCTCTTCAGCTCCTGAAAGCTTTCTTCACACTTGTCATCCCAAATAAATTTGGCCTCCTTTCTGGTCAATTTAGTTAAAGGACCCGCCAGCTTGGAGAATCCCTCAACAAATCTCCGGTAGTAACCTGCTAAACCCAGGAAACTTCTGATCTCAGTAGCACTAGTCGGTCTTCCCCAATTGAGGATGGCTTGCACTTTAACTGGATCTACAGACACCCCCTGACCAGAAATCACATGCCCAAGGAAACTGATCTTTTCTAGCCAGAACTCACACTTACTAGCCTTGGCATATAACCAGTTTTTCCTCAGGATCTCCAGCACTCTGCGCAAGTCACTAACATGATCCGAAGTAGTCCGAGAGTACACCAAGATATCATCTATGAAAACTACCACACAAGAATCGAGCAATTCATGAAATACCCTGTTCATCAAATCCATGAAGACAGCAGGTGCATTCGTCAGTCCAAAAGGCATAACTAGAAATTCAAAATGCCCATACCTGGTCCTGAAAGCAGTCTTAAATATATCCTCATCCTTGACCCTAAGCTGGTAATACCTTGATCTCAGGTCAATCTTAGAGAACACTGTCGCTCCCTGTAATTGATCAAATAGATCATCAATTCTGGGGAGAGGATACTTATTCTTGATAGTCACTTGGTTCAGTTGCCTGTAGTCTATACACATCCTCAGGGTTCCATCCTTCTTCTTTACGAACAGCACTGGCGCTCCCCAGGGAGAAGCACTAGGCCGGATGTAACCTTTTTCCAGCAATTCATCCAGCTGCTTCTTAAGTTCGGCCAACTCTGAGGTAGCCATGCGGTAAGGAGCTCTGGAGATAGGTGCAGTACCTGGCACCAACTCAATGCCAAACTCCACTCCTCGTATTGGTGGCAAGCCTGAAAATTCCTCAGAGAACACATCAGGAAACTCTTTCACCACCGCCATCTGAGTCAAATCAGAAGTAGAATCATCCTACATCTTAACATGTGCAAGGTAACCCTTAAACCCACTAGCAAGTAACTTCCTGGCCTGCAGGAAAGATATCACATGCGGTCCTTGGTCTGACACTAGACCTCTCACAAAAAGCCGATTCCCATCTAGCAGATTCAAGGTGATTACTTTCTCAAAGCAATCCACAGTGGCATGATGTGAGGATAACCAATCCATACCTAGGATGACATCATAGTCTTGCATGTCTAAGAGGATTAGATCTACAAGAAACTCATAACCCTCTACATGCACTACACAATCAGCACAAACAGTGTCTGTAGATGATGATTTTCCTAAGGGAGTACTTACAGACACAACATAATCCATCACCTTAGGCAATACAGGTAAACATGCAGCAAATTTAACAGATACAAAAGACAAATTTGCACCAGGGTCAAATAAAATGCGGGCTAACTGATCGAATACAAATAAGGTACCTTCCACGACAGATCGGGAAGCTCGTGTATCCTTCTCAGCCACGGCATAAACCCGAGTTTGGACTGTAGGCTTATCTGCGCCTCTCTGCTGCATCTCAGGTTCTTTGCAGTCCTTGACCATGTGCCCAGGTTTCTTACACCTGAAGCAAACACCATTCTTCTTATAACAGTCCTTCATTAGATGTCCCTTGAGCCCACAATAATTACAATTCCGGTCCTCTGTGATACTGTTCTTTACATCCCTGGCATCCCTGGACTGCTGCGATGCCTTGTAAGAGTAAGGCTTATACCTGCTCTTCTTGTAGTCCTTATGTTTAGGGTACTTCTTACCCTTGCCGCCATTACCATACTGAGGAGCCGCCGCCTCAACTGCAGGAATCACAGTCACGGCCACACTAGAACTCCTCTCAGATATGTACCTCTCAATGGTGCGTGCTCGCCCAACAGTCTCAACATAAGTCTCCAAGTGCTGAGCACCAACCTGCTCTCGAATGTCCCATCTGAGACCTCTGAGAAACTTAGTAGCCCTCCTCTTTTCAGTGTTTATCAGGTGAGGGGCATACTTTCCCAACTTAGTGAACCGTAACTCATACTGGTCCACAGTCATATCGCCCTGCTCCAGATGAATAAATTCCACCTCTCGGTCCTCCACCAAGCTATCGGGGAAGTACTTCTCATTAAATTGAGACAAGAAATAGGGCCAATCTACTGTTTCATGTCTTTCTTCAGCAAGCCTCACCACGCCCTTCCACCACTCATCTGCATCACCACGCATCATATAGGTGGTCAGACACAGCTTGTCCTCATCCGAGCAACGCATGACTTGGAAAATCTTTTCCAAGACCAACTGCCAGTTTTCTGCAGTACTTGATTCTGAGCCCCCATAAAAAGAGCTGGGACCCAGTTTCTGGAATTCACTCACAAGTGAGGCATAGCGCCTGTGAGCGCCCTCCTGAGAGTCATCCCCCACCGCCCGGGTAGTAGTCTGGGATCTCTCTTGAGTCAACTGCTGCAAGAGCTGCTGTTGCGCCTCTTGATGCTGAGTCTGTTGCTGCTGCAGCATCTGAGCTTGCCTCTCTATCATGGCACCCTGTTGCTGTACCATGCCTGTCAGAGTCGCAATGGCTCTCGTGAGATCCGAGGTCTGCTCGCCTTCACTGCTAGCATTTCCTCTGGATCGCACCATCTTAAGTTCCTACACACACATACCACAGTAAGGAAATCAAACATAAACCTATCAGGTGTCTAGCAATACACAAACATGTTTTCCCCCGAACTAAGTTTTAGCTAGCCAACTACTCTGATACCATTCTGTCACATCCTGTTTCTATGTGAATTGTGTTGCTTCTTTGGGGTTAAGATAACGGGATGTGACAGTTACAGAGAAGGGATTTATCGCTTCTCGTTGCTCAGCATAGCACGTGGTGGTCCAGGGAGTAGGTCGGGTCAGCTTGACCATGTAGGCTACATATGTGGCGCATATGGTAGCGCATGGAGGCAGCCATCTGTGGGGTCAGAGATTGTGTTGTACCAACTTAGTTGGCACAGTCTGCTGGATTGCCCAGATGAAGGGGAATCGCACGGGTTGGCGATTGGCTGGGACAGCCTACCAGAGACTAGTGCTTGTACTCTCTGTGCATCTTATCTCGCCTGAGCGGGACGCGGAGATCAAGTATGAAATCTGGATCCCATCTCACTAAAAGAGTTCTACTCTTTCGAACTGTTTTCATGGATTTTTCAGCCAGATAAAATAGTGAGAAAAGAATCTTTCTTAAGTCCTGGATTGATTATGAACATTGATACTGACCTTGCTGTTCTTGCATTGTTGTAGATACCTGCAGCAACGAACACCATGAGCTTCAATGTGCGATCCCTACTGGAAAGGGAGAAGTTTGCTGGGCCAAACTTCTCAGACTGGTTCGGACACCTTAAGATCGTTCTTAAGGCAGAGAGGAAACTGTATGTCCTCGAGATGGCTGTGCCGCCTCAACCCGCTGCGAACGCCGCAAGGGCGGTTCGTGAAGCTTATGAAAAGCATGTCAATGATAGCATTGATGTCGCTTGCCTGATGCTAGCGTCTATGACGCCACCGCTGCAGCGTCAGCATGAGGATATGTCTGCTATACAAATTATAGCGAACCTCAAGATGCTGTATGCTGCACAGGCGAGGACTGAACGCTATAATCTGACCAAGCTTTTCTTTCAGAGCAAACTGGCTGAAGGGAGCCCAGTGGGAGCTCACGTGCTCAAGATGATTGGGCACAAGGAGGCTCTAGAGAAACTGGGGCATACCATCAATCAGGAGCTTGCTGTAGACATTATTCTGCAGTCTCTCCCGCCCTCTTTCGATGCGTTCATCATTAACTTTAATATGAACAAAATCGACTGTACTCCGGCAGAGCTGCTGAATATGCTCTTGACTACTGAGGAGACTCTGAAGGGAAAGCCTTCGACCTCTGTCTTAATGTTTCCTTCAAGGAACAAGAAGAAGGGGAAGAAGGGCAAGGCCCCTGTCAAGAGTTACAGCAAGGCTCTGAAGCAAAAAGTTAAGCGGTCAAAGGAATACAGATGTTTCCACTGTGGCCAGCTAGGTCATTGGAAAATGGACTGTAAAGCGCTCCAAGGAGACAAGAGGGGAAGCATCGCTTCTGGCTCAGGTATTTACGTGACAGAAGTCATGGTTTCATCTTCTTCTATTTCATGGGTGTTGGACACTGCATGTGGAGTTCACATTTGTTCAAATGTACAGGAACTCAAGAGAAGAAGACAGGTGGGACAGCATGAGGTGGACCTACGAGTTGGAAATGGGGCACGGGTTGCTGCTGTTGCTGTAGGAGACTATTTCATCTCTTTACCATCTGGACTTGTGTTAGAATTAAACAGTTGTTACTTTGTTCCAAGTATTACTAAAAATATTATCTCTATTCCTGCTCTTGTCAGGAAAGGGTTTTCCTTTGAATGCAATATTTCAAGGTGTATTCTTACTTTAGATAATATTGTTTATGCTACTGGTTCAATTAACAATGGGTTATTCATGCTGGACATGGAATGTTCTATACACAATATTGATAATAAGAAAGCCAAATATGCTGATGACAGCACCTTGCTATGGCATAGTCGTTTAGGCCATATTAACAAGAAACGCATTAAGCGGTTGCATGATTATGGACTGCTGGGATCATTCTCCTATGAGGAGATTGATACATGCAAAGCTTGTTTAATGGGTAAAATGACGAAGTCACCTTTTCCCCACAAAGGTCAAAGGGCTTCAGGTTTACTTGACCTTATACACAGTGATGTGTGTGGGCCATTTAGTAAACATGCCAGAGGTGGCTATCAGTACTTCATTACATTTACTGATGATTTCAGTAGATATGGTTATGTCTATCTTATGAGACATAAAAGTGAATCTTTTGACAAGTTAAAAGAATTCAAGAATGAAGTACAGAATCAGCTTGGCCGAAATATCAAGGCACTTCGTTCTGATCGAGGTGGAGAATACCTAAGTCGAGAGTTTACTGACTATCTAAAGGAGTGTGGGATTATCTCACAGCTCACTCCGCCAGGAACACCACAATGGAATGGTGTGTCCGAGAGGAGAAATAGAACGTTACTTGATATGGTTCGTTCTATGATGAGTCAGGCTGCTCTACCTTACTCCTTTTGGGGATTTGCACTGGAGACAGCTGCAAAGGTACTAAATCGAGTGCCATCCAAGGCAGTTTCAAAGACGCCATATGAGTTATGGTATGGGAAACAGCCGAGCTTAACATTTATCAGGATCTAGGGCTGCGAGGCTTATGTCAAAAAGCTCGCCTCTGGGAAACTAGAGAGCAGATCTGAGAAATGTATCTTTGTCGGTTACCCTAAGGAAACTAAGGGTTATTATTTCTACGATCCCAAAGAGAACAAGGTGTTTGTTGCTCGGACGGCCATATTTCTTGAGAAGGAGTTTCTTCTGCAAGAGGCCAGTGGGAGAGAAATAAAACTGGATGAGAATCCAGAGGAAGGACAAAGTGGTCAAGCACAGTTGGATGAGCCTGAGCCGGTAGAACAGGTTACTGAACAACCTGAGGCTCAGATATCACGGGAACCGCGAAGATCGGGAAGGATCCGTCGACAGCCTGAGCGCTATGACGGAGTCTACATCATTGACAATGATGAACCCCTCACTTATGCAGATGCGGTCAGTGGACCGGAGTCAGCGAGATGGCTTGAAGCTATGCGCGCCGAGATGGACTCCATGTCAGATAACCAAGTCTGGGATTTGGTTGATCCGCCTCCGGGAGTTATCCCTATAGGCTGTAAATGGATCTTCAAGAAGAAGATTGACATGGATGGTAACGTGGTTACCTATAAAGGCAGGCTAGTTGCGAAAGGTTTCAAACAAATCTACGGGATAGATTATGATGAAACTTTCTCACCTGTAGCCATGTTTAAGTCTATTCGGATTCTTTTCGCGATAGCAGCATATTACGATTATGAGATCTGGCAGATGGATGTGAAGACTGCTTTCCTTAATGGAAATTTGTAAGAGGATGTGTATATGACACAACCAGAAGGTTTCACTAATCCATCAGATCGTCATAAAATATGCAAGTTAAAGAAGTCTATTTATGGACTGAAACAAGCATCTAGAAGCTGGAATATTCGTTTTGATGAATCAATCTCTGAATTTGGTTTCATCAAGAACGAGGATGACCCGTGTGTATATAAGAGGTTTAGTGGGAGCGTGATTACTTTCCTAGTCCTCTACGTCGATGATATCTTGATCAATGGAAACGACATTCCTGAAATGCATGCGGTTAAGGCATGGCTAAGGAAATGTTTCCAGATGAAAGATCTTGGAGAAGCAGCCTATGTATTAGGTGTGAAGATCTACAGGGATAGATCTAAGAGGCTTCTCGGGCTGTACCAGAGTACTTACATCGATAAAGTCCTGGAGAGATTTCATTTAGAGAATTCTAAAAGAGGATATCTTCCAGTCAGACATGGTCTGAATCTTTCGAAGAGTCAGTGTCAACAAACACAGACTGAGAAAGATGAAATGGACAATACGCCTTATGCTTCGGCTATTGGATCCATTATGTATGCGATGTATGCAATTCATACTGGTCCACTGTCATATCACCCTGCACCAGGTGAATAAATTCCACCTCTCGATCCTCCACCAAGCTATCGGGGAAGTACTTCTCATTAAATTGAGACAAGAAATAGGGCCAATCTACTGTTTCATGTCTTTCTTCAGCAAGCCTCACCACGCCCTTCCACCACTCATCTGCGTCACCACGCATCATATAGGTGGCCAGACACAGCTTGTCCTCATCTGAGCAACGCATGACTTGGAAAATCTTGTCCAAAACCAACTGCCAGTTCTCTGCCGTACTTGATTCTGAGCCCCCATAAAAAGAGCTAGGACCCAGTTTCTGGAATTCACTCACAAGTGAGGCATAGCGCCTGTGAGTGTCCTCCTGAGAGTCAGTCCCCACTCCTCGAGTTGTAGTCTGGGATCTCTCCTGAGTCAATTGCTGCAAGAGCTGCTGTTGCGCTTCTTGATGCTGAGTCTGTTTCTGCTGCAGCATCTGAGCTTGCCTCTCTATCATGGCACCCTGTTGCTGTACCATGCCTGTCAGAGTCGCAATAGTTCTCGAGAGATTCGAAGGCTGCTCATCCTCGCCACTAGCATTTCCTCTGGTTCGCACCATCTTAAATTCCTACACACACAGGCCATAGTCAGGAAAACAAACATAAACCTATCAGGTGTCTAGCAATACACAAACATGTTTTCCCCCGAACTAAGTTTTAGCTAGCCAACTGCTCTGATACCATTCTGTAACATCCCGTTATCTTAACCCCAAACAAGCAACACAAATCATGAAAGAAACAGGATGTTATCATACAAGATCGATACATATGATAGGTAAAACCCCGTTCAGGAAACCCGATCTGAAAATTTCGAAAATCCATACATATAAATCTCCACAAAAACACAATTTCATAAAGGTACCTGCCACCACGCATTCCTTGCACTAGACATATGCAAGTTACAGGTATATCAAAACCGATTACAAAGAATACACCACAAACCGAATTTCAAAACAAAATCACAAAATCGATTTTTATAAACTCATGCCAAACACCGAAACCAGGCTGAAGCCCGCGGTGACACAAAAATCAAACTCATTTAACAGTCACAATCTGACATCACAAGTACACATAGTTCACATGGTTCACATAGCTCATATCATTCATATAGTTTGGCCACAACCGGCCCCAAATAATTAAGCACAAAAGTTCTTAAACAGCAAACTAGCGATATCCATGCCAATGCTAACTCAAGACATGCGCCCCTGCTCTATGCCTGAAAATAGTGAGGGGTGAGCTACACAGCCCAGTGAGTGGATACTCTAAATCGACCATCCATAACATACACTCAAAAATATAGACAGATTATTTTAAAAATCTTTAACAGGAACATTATGTCAACATATAACAACATAAAGAAAACAGAAGTCATATAAACAGTCAGATGTACACACCAACATATAACAAACTCAGGTTCTAGAGTTATACTCTAAACCAACTCAGATGTACACACCAACACTTAATTAACCTAGTTGTCCAGCATATTCAGTAGTGACCATTATGGTCTAACCCGGCTTTGGCCTAAGCACTGGGAGACTGCAAAATTTCATGCAACATATAAACATGGACAGTGAGTAGAATCAAGAGGTGGCCCCCGCCAGGTCACGACGTGGCACTTTGCTCTAAAACACCCCATAACACATCGATGGATAGTGTGTAGATTCAAGAGGTGGCCCCCGCCGGGTCACGACGTGGCACTTTGCTCTACGACACCCCATATCACAAAAAGAGTGATGACATCAAGAGGTGGCCCCTGTCCGACCAAGACATGGCATTTTGCGTCAAAACCCGCTCTCCCAAAAGGTTCCTACTGGACAACAGACACATCTTATATCTTATTTCACAACGGTGGACGTCTAAGTGTTAACTAGACTCTAGGATAGTCATCACAATAATCATATCGGGCAGGCTGAACATCAACCCCCATCACAATAATCATAACAGGTAGGCTGAACATCAACCCCTTCACATATCACAATACAGGGCTGAAATCTCAAACCCTTAATATATTACACATACTATCCCCTTGAGTACACAGTCACACTTAGCCTTAGTCCTACCCATCACATAACACATAATAACCGAAAATCACATAACCACATAATTTTAAAAAAATCACATAACCACATAATAATCAAGGATCACATAACCACATAATAATCAAAAATCACATAATCACCTAACAGTGTAGTCCTTAGATTTCATGCTGATTAGTTCAGTCAAACCTTGCTATGTTATCACCCAAGTTTCTCAAATACAAATACATAGCCATAAATATAGAATCATAAATATTTAACATGTTACACACACCAAGAAACAATCATATCAAGCATCCATAAAATCAACTTAAAATTTAAAACAAGTGTTCATATAAACTACTTTACAAATTACCACATGTAACATGTTAACTACAACATCAAAATTCGGTTTTCATAAACAATTATCAAGATCATCAAGATTTCGGTTTTTAGGTTTTCATGGAAAATACCCTAAATTCGGTTTTCATGAAGAACAAGAATATCTATTCGATTTCATGGAAAAATACTTTAGATTTGATTTTCATGAAGAACATATTAATTTCGGTTTTCATGTCCTAAATTCGGTTTTAACATGGTGAAGGTATCGGTTTTAGCATAGTAAAAATTCCAACAAGCAAAGGTATCATTTAACACATCATCTAACACAAACAATAGATAGAATCGAATAGACACTCCACTCACCTCTTAACCGTGATCACCAATATGAAAAACCTTTCCAAAAATTCGTCTAAAGCTTTGAAAGACGCCACCAAACACCAAGGAATGCCGGCCAAAGGAAGAAGGAAGAGGAAAATCGCCAAGTTCCTCAAAAATCGCCCACTTCTTTGCCCTAGCCGCCCCAAGATTTCCTCAAGCCAAAATCGCCAATTTCCCTTCCCTAACCGAATTACTAATTTGAATTTTCGGTTTTTAATTCTTTAACCTGAAAGTCCCCTAAAGAGGGAAGGAAACCCTAATAGGCGCAAGTAAGGGATTTAAAACAGCGGAAGAGGGTTTCTAAGATCGCATAGCATGTATTATGATCAACTTTAAAATATGAAAAAGAATTCATACCATGGCCATTTCAAGATGGCGCCTTGGAAGCAAAGATCAAATGAGATCTTCTCCTTGTCGTCACACACAGGATGATGACGCTATCTCCCTTGGTGCTCCTTGTGCTAGCAAGGTTCCAAGAGGTCCTTGTCGAGTGAAAGGGAATGATGAGATCTCGATCTCTCTTGGCCGAATCCTCCTCTATCCTTCAAGCATCGCCGCACTCACACAAGGTGTCGAGAGGAATATGGGCGAGAGGGAAAAATCGTAGAGGCGAAAATAGAGCATACTCTATTTGGACGAGAGCGCTCTCCAAGTGGAGATCATGGTTACTAAAAATAGTAACCACTCATCGCCCCAACGTTCACACCAAGTGAACATGTCGTCAACTCCTCTCCCCTTGAACCATGCGCTCATTTAGTGAGCCGGTTCATTTTGGTTCAATTTAAGAACCAATCAAGCCAAGCAACTAGCCCAAATCATAATTAAACCATAAGGCTTTTGATCTGACCGTTGATCTCTTAATGCTCCTGATCTGACCGATCTAGCATCCATTCTCTCGATCGAAGCTTACCGATCTCAAGCCCTAATCAATCAAACATGATCAGACCAGATCTCACTTACAATCAGAGATTAAATCCCTTTAAACTGAACCTAAACAATTCAGTCCACACGATCTGACTTAAGTAAGCCATATCATCAAATTGTGCGACCCTAAGGGTTTCCTTTAAATGTCGGTAACGATAACTCACGTCATCACGATCAGTGAGGGGTATCTAGCAACACATCACTGTCTCCCGATATAAAGAAAAGAGTCTTCCAAGACTACACCCAAAAATAGCACAAGTGTGAATCAACTTCACTAGGCATACATATGTCCTTTGCCACTGGATGTTCTTATTGGACAAGCGTGTCAAGCTTGTAACTCCAATATGACGAGCATGATTAGAACAGATGAACACTGTCACCTGGGTATGGCCATACACTTTTCTCAATCATCTCATCCAGGGGGCCCCTTTAGAACATCACACTCCTTAAACAAGGAGACGGCAATCCTATGTCTATCACTAGTGCCCTAACCTGACTCAAGCTCACCATCCAAGATAGTCTATAATCATTATGTTTCAAATGATATTGAACTACCTCAAAACAATGACAATCATCATTTAGAAAACACAAGTGATCTCAAGTCAAAGGAAATGTGCCACTTGTTGCACTCAAGGATTATTCACATTGTGACAAACAATTGAATAACCTAGTAGGGTCTGTCCAGTACATCCAATGTACCCATGAGTCTACATCTTATTCCATGCTCGAAGCATCCTATAAGATTAGAACACATATTAGTCTCAATCATATCAAGGCTGTCTCATGTTCACCAAGATATCTCGACTAAGGACATATAGCATGTCAGCCCAGCTGAACAGCTTTGAGACATTATTCAGAAGAACATATATTGCAGCAGACAATGTAGACAACTGAATAATAACCATGCCTTTATAAACATAACAGTTTATTACATGATACAGATACTTTCCCATAGGCCTCAAACATTAGCCTTAAGGGCATACCCCAACAATCTCCCACTTGCACTTAATCTAATGGTTGAGAAATCTCAAACCCATATTATTACAGTGCTTCTCATGCTTCTGCTGCGCCAGAGGCTTGGTAAGCGGGTCTGCCAGATTGTCATCTGTATGAACCTTGCAGACTTTGATCTCGCCACGATCTATGATCTCCCTGATCAAATGAAACCGTCTCTGTATGTGCTTGGACTTCTGGTGCGACCGCGGTTCCTTTGCTTGTGCGATTGCTCCAGTGTTATCACAGAAGATAACCAAAGGATCTGCACTCGAAGGAACGACACCAAGTTCTCTCACGAACTTACGAATCCACACTGCCTCCTTGGATGCTTCCGAGGCTGCAACATACTCGGCTTCTGTTGTGGAATCAGCAACAGTTGACTGTTTGAAACTCTTCCACACCACTGCTCCTCCATTCAAGCTAAAAACAAAGCCTGATTGCGATCGGAAATCATCCTGGTCCGACTGGAACGAAGCGTCAGTATATCCTTCAATACTGAGTTCTTCCTGACCACCATATATCAAGAACATATCTTTGGTCCTCCGCAGATATTTTAAAATGTTCTTGACTGCAATCCAGTGCGCCATACCTGGATTACTTTGGAAACGACTGGTTACGCTTAACCCGTAAGCGACGTCTGGGCGAGTACACAACATCGCATACATAATGGATCCAATAGCCGAAGCATAAGGCGTATTGTCCATTTCATCTTTCTCAGTCTGTGTGTGTGGACACTGACTTTTTGAAAGATTCAAACCATGTCTGACTGGAAGATATCCTCGTTTAGAATTCTCTAAATGAAATCTCTCCAGGACCTTATCGATGTAAGTACTCTGGCACAGCCCGAGAAGCCTCTTAGATCTATCCCTGTAGATCTTCACACCTAACACATAGGCTGCTTCTCCTAAATCTTTCATCTGGAAACATTTCCTCAGCCATGCCTTCACAGCATGCATTTCAGGAATGTCATTTCCAATGATCAAGATGTCATCGACGTAGAGGACTAGAAAAGTAATCACGCTCCCACTAAACCTCTTATATACACACGGGTCATCCTCGTTCTTGATGAAACCAAATTCAGTGACTGATTCATCAAAACGAATATTCCAGCTTCTTGATGCTTGCTTAAGTCCATAAATGGACTTCTTTAACTTGCATATCTTATGACGATCTGCTGGATTAGTGAAACCTTCTGGTTGTGTCATGTACACATCCTCATCCAGATTTCCATTCAGGAAAGCTGTTTTCACATCCATCTGCCAGATCTCATAATCATAGTATGCAGCTATCGCGAAAAGAATCCGAATAGACTTAAACATAGCTACAGGTGAGAAAGTTTCATCATAATCTATCCCGTAGATTTCTTTGAAACCTTTCGCAACTAGCCTGCCTTTATAGGTAACCACGTTACCATCCATGTCAATCTTCTTCTTGAAGATCCATTTACAGCCTATAGGGATAACTCCCGGAGGCGGATCAACCAAATCCCAAACTTGGTTATCTGACATGGAGTCCATTTCGGCGCGCATAGCTTCAAGCCATCTCGCTGACTCCGGTCCACTGACCGCATCCGCATAAGTGAGGGGTTCATCATTATCAATGATGTAGACTCCGTCATAACGCTCAGGTTGTCGACGGATCCTTCCCGATCTTCGCGGTTCCCGTGATATCTGAGCCTCAGGTTGTTCAATAACCTGTTCTACCGGCTCAGGCTCATCCAACTGTGCTTGACTACTTTGTCCTTCCTCTGGATTCTCATCCAGCTTTATTTCTCTCCCACTGGCCTCTTGCAGAAGAAACTCCTTCTCAAGAAATATGGCTGTCTGAGCAACAAAAACCTTGTTCTCTTTGGGATCGTAGAAATAATAACCCTTAGTTTCCTTAGGGTAACCGACAAAGATACATTTGTCAGATCTGCTCTCTAGTTTCCCAGAGGCGAGCTTTTTGACATAAGCCTCGCAGCCCCAGATCCTGATAAATGTCAAGCTTGGCTGTTTCCCATACCATAACTCATATGGCGTCTTTGAAACTGCCTTGGATGGCACTCGGTTTAGTACCTTTGCAGCTGTTTCCAGCGCAAAACCCCAAAAGGAGTATGGAAGAGTAGCCTGACTCATCATAGAACGAACCATATCAAGTAACGTTCTATTTCTCCTCTCGGACACACCATTCCATTGCGGTGTTCCTGGCGGAGTGAGCTGTGAGATGATCCCACACTCCTTCAGATAGTCAGTAAACGCATGACTTAGGTATTCACCACCTCGATCTGAGCGAAGTGCCTTGATATTTCGGCCTAGCTGATTCTGTACTTCATTTTTGAACTCTTTGAACTTGTCAAAAGATTCACTTTTATGTCTCATTAAAAAGACATACCCATACCTACTGAAATCATCAGTAAAGGTAATGAAGTACTGATAGCCACCTCTGGCATGTTTACTAAATGGCCCACACACATCACTGTGTATAAGGTCAAGTAAACCTGAAGCCCTTTGACCTTTGTGAAGAAAAGGTGACTTCGTCATTTTACCCATTAAACAAGCCTTGCATGTATCAATCTCCTTGTAGGAGAATGATCCCAGCAGTCCATGATCATGCAACCGCTTAATGCGTTTCTCGTTAATATGGCCTAAACGACTATGCCATAGCAAGGTGCTGTCATCAGCATACTTGGCTTTCTTAATATCAATTTGCTGTATAGAACATTCCATGTCCAACATGTATAACCCATTGTTAATTGAACCAGTTGCATAAACAATATTATCAAAAGACAAAATACACTTTGAAATATTGCATTCAAAGGAAAATCCCTTCCTGACAAGAGCAGGAATGGAGATAATATTTTTAGTAATACTGGGAACAAAATAACAATTGTTTAGTTCCAATACAAGTCCAGATGGTAAAGAAATGAAATAGTCTCCTACAGCAACAGCAGCAACCCGTGCCCCGTTTCCAACGCGTAGGTCCACCTCATGCTGTCCCACCTGCCTTCTTCTCTTGAGTTCCTGTACATTTGAACAAATGTGAACTCCACATGCAGTGTCCAACACCCATGATATAGAAGAAGAGAACATGACCTCAGTCACGAATATACCTGAGCCAGAAGCGAAGCTTCCCCTCTTATCTCCTTGGAGCGCTTTACAGTCCTTTTTCCAGTGACCGAGCTGGCCACAGTGGAAACACCTGTATTCCTTGGACCGCTTAACCTTCTGCTTCAGAGCCTTGCTGTAGCTCTTGACAGGGGCCTTGCCCTTCTTCCCCTTCTTCTTGTTCCTAGAAGGAACCATCAAGACAGAGGTTGAAGGCTTACCCTTCAGAGTCTCCTCAGTGGTGAGGAGCATATTCAGCAGCTCTGCCGGAGTACAATCGATTTTGTTCATATTAAAATTAATAATGAATGCGTCGAATGAAGGCGGGAGAGACTGCAGAATAATATCCACAGCAAGCTCCTGGTTGATGGTGTGCCCCAGTTTCTCCAGAGCTTCCTTGTGCCCAATCATCTTGAGCACGTGAGCTCCCACTGGGCTCCCTTCAGCCAGTTTGCTCTGAAAGAAGAGCTTCGTCAAATTGTAGCGCTCTGTCCTCGCCTGTGCAGCATACAGCATCTTGAGGTTCGCTATAATCTCTATAGCCGACATATCCTCATGCTGACGCTGCAGCGGTGGCGTCATAGACGCTAGCATCAGGCAAGCGACATCAATGCTATCATTGACGTGCTTTTCATAGGCTTCCCGAACCGCCCTTGCGGCGTTCGGAGAGGGCTGCGGCGGTATCGCCGTCTCGAGGACATACAGTTTCCTCTCTGCCTTAAGAACGATCTTAAGGTGTCCAAACCAGTCAGAGAAGTTCGGCCCAGCAAACTTCTCCCTTTCCAGTAGGGATCGCACATTGAAGTTCATGGTGTTCGTTGCTACAGGTATCTACAACAATGCAAGAACAGCAAGGTCAGTATCAATGTATAAGAATCAATCAGGACTTAAGAAAGATTCTTTTTCTCACTATTTTTTCTGGCTGAAAAATCCAGCAAAACAGCCCGAAAGAGTAGTACTCTTTTAGTGAGATGGGATCCGGATTTCATACTTGGTCTTCGCGTCCCGCTCAGGCGAGATAAGATGCACAGAGAGTACAAGCACTAATCTCTGGTAGGCATTCCCTGCCGATCGCCAACCCGTGCGATTCCCCTTCATCTGGGCAATCCAGCAGACTGTGCCAACTGAGTTGGTACAACACAGTCTCTGACCCCACAGATGGCTGCCTCCATGTGCTACCATATGCGCCACATATGTAGCCTACACGGTCAAGCTGACCCGACCTACTCCCTGGACCACCATGTGCTATGCTGAGCAACGAGAAGGGATAAATCCCCACTCTGTAACACACAGGTGTAGTCCCACACCGTCTGAAGATAGATGGACGTGCCCACTGAGTGGGTACAACACGGCTCCAACGATAATCAGAACAGTGAGGTTTCGCGTCAGAAGGCTTACGAGCTTGATATTAAGCGTTGGATTTTCACGGTCTTTTATCTTCTTCACTATCATGCAATTCTTATGGTGATAGCAGAAGATAAACTTAATCATGCAATTCTAATATTTAAACAATAAATAAAAGAAAGCATGAATCTTATGTGGTAAAAGCCCATAGCCCTAGTGAGACCTTAACCTAACTTAAGTCTTCACTTGCTCTTCATGGGTCTTTTGCTGCTCATCTGGCCCAAACCAGGGCCCAAGTGCCAATTACAGCACAGGTGCGCCCACCAGGGAAAATGTGCAGCTCAGATGGTTAAAGGGTCATGACTTGTGAGGGTCATGGACAGGGGTCGAATCCTGCTGCAGACGTGAATTGTTTGGGGTAACGGGGATCCAAACCAGGATTCGTGAGGTCGGAGGGACCTAGCCCGCTGGGCCTGGACCTGTTACGGGTGGGGTGGCCCTAACAAAAAAGGCGCCTTTTTTGTTAGGGCCACCACCCGTAACAGGTCCAGGCCCAGCGGGCTAGGTCCCTCCGACCTCACGAATCCCGGTTTGGATCCCCGTTACCCCAAACAATTCACGTCTGCAGCAGGATTCGACCCCTGTCCATGACCCTCACGAGTCATGACCCTTTAACCATCTGAGCTAACCTAACTTAAGTCTTCACTTGCTCTTCATGGGTCTTTTGCTGCTCATCTGGCCCAAACCAGGGCCCAAGTGCCAATTACAGCACAGGTGCGCCCACCAGGGAAAATGCGCCTGGTCCCAGAGTCGAACCCTGGACCTCCCACCTGGTCAAGCCACTGCTGCATGTGCCTCTGCCAAGTGTGCTCTGTGCTCTTGTCTAATTAAATTACAAATTTAACTATCTAGACAAGATTGACACGCAGGTCAATTACAATTTTATAAATTAAAGCGATGCGATGCGCAGATCACAATAATTAATTTACAATTTTTAAATCCCAGGCACGCAGGCCCCAGCACAGCACACAATTAATATGAGCAGCCCACATAAGACTAAATAGACAAACATATGCATCCAATCAGCAATCATGTGATCCATAAAAATTAAAATTTTCGAAAAACCCCATGGGATCAATTTTAATTTCCTTATTCGCCCTTACTACCTTACAACGGTCCATTACTAGGGATCCACTCATCCAACCTAGTCAGATCCACTGCCCCTGCATGCACCAAGTCCTAACTGACTTGAGTCGACCATAAGGTCAACCATGCATGCGCCAGGGCTGAACAACCACAATGAGGTCTGGCAAGCGGGTGTGACCCCGGGCCTAACTCATGTGTGTTCATTAGTTGTCTCAATCAGACATCGCTACACACCTGTCTGCAGTCGACCTATAGCCACCATAGGCTTGCGCCAAGGTGCTAACTGGTCGACCCATTCAGGCTGTCAAATGGTCTGATCAGACTGTTGGATCTAACCTAGGGGATGACTTCAACCCTAGTAACCCGTCTAAGGGTTTACAGTAAGGCCTTAGATCTATAGTGAGTCGCGCATGTGTTTAAGTTTTTAAGAAAACCAACAACATTGTAAATGCGCCAAGACATCAAACATGCGCAAGATATAGAAACATACATATGGATGTATTTTCGCAAGATGATACTTAATATCATGAAACTTTCGCATGTGAATTAGATCTAGGCATATGCGCAAATATGGGTCAAACATTAAGCAATCATAAAAACATGCATGATAAACTGGCTCTGATACCAATTGAAAGTCCCCTAAAGAGGGAAGGAAACCCTAATAGGCGCAAGTAAGGGATTTAAAACAGCGGAAGAGGGTTTCTAAGATCGCATAGCATGTATTATGATCAACTTTAAAATATGAAAAAGAATTCATACCATGGCCATTTCAAGATGGCGCCTTGGAAGCAAAGATCAAATGAGATCTTCTCCTTGTCGTCACACACAGGATGATGACGCTATCTCCCTTGGTGCTCCTTGTGCTAGCAAGGTTCCAAGAGGTCCTTGTCGAGTGAAAGGGAATGATGAGATCTCGATCTCTCTTGGCCGAATCCTCCTCTATCCTTCAAGCATCGCCGCACTCACACAAGGTGTCGAGAGGAATATGGGCGAGAGGGAAAAATCGTAGAGGCGAAAATAGAGCATACTCTATTTGGACGAGAGCGCTCTCCAAGTGGAGATCATGGTTACTAAAAATAGTAACCACTCATCGCCCCAACGTTCACACCAAGTGAACATGTCGTCAACTCCTCTCCCCTTGAACCATGCGCTCATTTAGTGAGCCGGTTCATTTTGGTTCAATTTAAGAACCAATCAAGCCAAGCAACTAGCCCAAATCATAATTAAACCATAAGGCTTTTGATCTGACCGTTGATCTCTTAATGCTCCTGATCTGACCGATCTAGCATCCATTCTCTCGATCGAAGCTTACCGATCTCAAGCCCTAATCAATCAAACATGATCAGACTAGATCTCACTTACAATCAGAGATTAAATCCCTTTAAACTGAACCTAAACAATTCAGTCCACACGATCTGACTTAAGTAAGCCATATCATCAAATTGTGCGACCCTAAGGGTTTCCTTTAAATGTCGGTAACGATAACTCACGTCATCATGATCAGTGAGGGGTATCTAGCAACACATCACTATCTCCCGATATAAAGAAAAGAGTCTTCCAAGACTACACCCAAAAACAGCACAAGTGTGAATCAACTTCACTAGGCATACATATGTCCTTTGCCACTGGATGTTCTTATTGGACAAGCGTGTCAAGCTTGTAACTCCAATATGACGAGCATGATTAGAACAGATGAACACTGTCACCTGGGTATGGCCATACACTTTTCTCAATCATCTCATCCAGGGGGCCCCTTTAGAACATCACACTCCTTAAACAAGGAGACGGCAATCCTATGTCTATCACTAGTGCCCTAACCTGACTCAAGCTCACCATCCAAGATAGTCTATAATCATTATGTTTCAAATGATATTGAACTACCTCAAAACAATGACAATCATCATTTAGAAAACACAAGTGATCTCAAGTCAAAGGAAATGTGCCACTTGTTGCACTCAAGGATTATTCACATTGTGACAAACAATTGAATAACCTAGTAGGGTCTGTCCAGTACATCCAATGTACCCATGAGTCTACATCTTATTCCATGCTCGAAGCATCCTATAAGATTAGAACACATATTAGTCTCAATCATATCAAGGCTGTCTCATGTTCACCAAGATATCTCGACTAAGGACATATAGCATGTCAGCCCAGCTGAACAGCTTTGAGACATTATTCAGAAGAACATATATTGCAGCAGACAATGTAGACAACTGAATAATAACCATGCCTTTATAAACATAACAGTTTATTACATGATACAGATACTTTCCCATAGGCCTCAAACATTAGCCTTAAGGGCATACCCCAACATAACCCGCTAACCAACTAATTCAAATAGGGTTTAACCCATTTAACTAATAAATTCGAATTTTAAAACCCAATTAGTGTAAACCCAATAACCCATGGTTTAAGTGAAAATCCAATAAGAATTTAAACTAACATCCATTTAATGAATTCACTTAAACGCAAATCCAATAAGGATTTAATTAATACCCAATAAGGTCTAGTTAATTAACCAATAAGGTCTAATTAATTAATCAATAAACTCTAATTAATTAACTGAAAATTAACATCCAATATGCTAGTTAATTAATTAACATTAACGTCCAAAAATCTCTAATTTAATTAACTATAAGTTAACAACCAAAATCTCTAGTTAATTAACTATTAACAACCAATACATAGGAAAATATCACAGTCAATAATTTTATTTAAATCATGAACACAATATCACAACCAATGAGTTTATTTAAATCAAAAATAATGCTTACCAGGACTTAAGATCCTTGGATCTTACATCCCTCCCTCCTTATAAAGCTTTAGTCCTCTAAAGCTCAGCATCCATATCATCAAAGAGATAAGCATAAAATTTCCTCATATCAGCTTCAGTCTCCCAAGTTGCCACCTCAACCGACTGATTTCCCCAGATAACCTTTACCAAAGGTATAATCTTGTTTCTCAGAACTTTATCCTTTCTATCCACAATCCGGAGAGGTCTTTCCTCAAAAGTCAAATCACTCTGAATCTGAAGAGGTTCCAATTCCAATACATGAGATGGATCAGGATGATATTTCCTCAAAACAGAAACATGGAACACATTATGCACATGATCCATAGCAGGAGGTAAAGCTAACCGGTAAGCCACTGGACCAATTCTCTCAATAATGTCAAAAGGTCCTACAAACCTAGGGCTCAGCTTGCCCTTTCTGCCAAACCTCATAACACCCTTAGTAGGTGATACCTTTAAGAAAACATGATCCCCTACCATAAACTCCAAGGAACGACGACGGTCATCAGCATAACTCTTCTGTCTGTCCCGAGCAATCTTCAATTTATCCTGAATCTCTCTGACCTTATCAGTAGTCTCCTGTACTGCATCAGATCTCAAAATCATTCTGTCACCAGTCTCCTCCCAACACAAGGGAGTCCTGCACCTTCTTCCATACAAAGCCTCATATGGAGCCATCTGAATACTTGAGTGGAAACTATTATTATAAGTGAACTCTATCAAAGATAGATCCCGGTTCCACTCAGAACTCCAATCAACCACATAGGCTCTCAACAAATCTTCTAGAGTCTGTATAGTACGCTCCGTCTGGCCATCAGACTGAGGATGGTATGCTGTACTAAAACTCAACTTAGTACCCAAACCCTCCTGTAAACTCTTCCAAAATCTGGACAAAAACCGAGAGTCCCTATCAGACACAATATCAACCGGCACTCCATGCAGTCTGACTATCATCAATGTACAATCTGGCTAGTCTCTCTAAAGAATAGGTCATCTTAATCGGAAGAAAATGGGCTGATTTAGTGAGTCTATCAACGATCACCCAGATAGCATCATGACCCAATCTGGTTCTAGGCAAACCACACACAAAATCCATACTGATGCATTCCCACTTCCACTCAGGAATAGGAAGAGGCTGCAACAAACCACCAGGCTTCTGATGTTCAGCCTTTACAGTCTGACAGGTTAAACACCTAGAGACAAAATCAGATACTTCTTTCTTCATACCCGGCCACCAAAAATTTTTCTTAAGGTCCTGATACATCTTAGTCACGCCAGGATGTAGAGAATATTTGGAGTTATGGCTGACCTCCAATATTTCTTTCCTCAAGCTCGGTTCCTCAGGGACACATACCCTTCCACGAAACCGAAGAATACCATCATCAGACAAGCTAAAATCCTGAACTGCTCCATCAACCAAACTATCCCTGATCTGAACTAATCTCGGATCCACCGACTGCTGATCTCTGATCTTCTGCAACAAAGCAGACTGTACTCTGAGAAAAGCCACATAACCCGACTGAACTCTAGGAGAAACACTGATCCTGAGATCGCTGAACTCCTGCAGTAACCGCCACTCACTGACTCGTAGTGCCGCTACTGAAGTAACTGGATGTCTGCTCAGTGCATCAGCCACTACATTGGCCTTTCCAGCCTGATACTGAATGGAGAAGTCATAGTCTTTGATCAACTCCATCCATCTTCTCTGTCTCATGTTCAACTCCTTCTGAGTGAAGATGTACTTGAGACTCTGGTGATCAGTGAACAGATCAAACTCCTGACCCAACAAATAGTGACGCCATATCTTCAGAGCAAAGACTACGGCCGCCAACTCTAAGTCATGAGTAGGGTAGTTCAATTCATACTCCTTCAGTTGTCTCGAAGCATAGGCTACTACAGAACCCTTCTGCATCAAGACACAACCCAACCCCTTGCCTGAAGCATCCGTATAAACAGTAAACCTTTCCCCATCACTAGGAATAATGAGGATCGGTGTACTAGTCAACCTCCTCTTCAGCTCCTGAAAGCTCTCTTCACACTTGTCATCCCAAATAAACTTAGCCTCCTTTCTGGTTAATTTAGTTAAAGGACCCGCCAGCTTGGAGAATCCCTCAACAAATCTCCGGTAGTAACCTGCTAAACCCAGGAAACTTCTGATCTCAGTAGCACTAGTCGGTCTTCCCCAATCAAGGATGGCTTGCACTTTAACTGGATCCACAGACACCCCCTGACCAGAAATCACATGCCCAAGGAAACTGATCTTTTCTAGCCAAAACTCACACTTACTAGCCTTGGCATATAATCGGTTCTTCCTCAGAACCTCCAGCACTCTGCGCAAGTCACTGACATGATCTGAAGTAGTCCGTGAGTATACCAAGATATCATCTATAAAGACTACCACACAAGAGTCAAGCAACTCATGAAATACCCTGTTCATCAAATCCATGAAGACAGCAGGTGCATTCGTCAGTCCAAAAGGCATAACTAGAAATTTGAAATGCCCATACCTGGTCCTGAAAGCAGTCTTAAATATATCCTCATCCTTGACTCTAAGCTGATAATACCCTGATCTCAGGTCAATCTTAGAGAACACTGTCGCTCCCTGTAATTGATCAAATAGATCATCAATTCTGGGAAGAGGATACTTATTCTTGATAGTCACTTGGTTCAGTTGCCTGTAGTCTATACACATCCTCAGGGTTCCATCTTTCTTCTTTACAAACAGCACTGGCGCTCCCCAGGGAGAAGCACTAGGCCGGATATACCCTTTCTCTAGCAATTCCTCCAGTTGTTTCTTAAGCTCGGCCAACTCTGAAGTAGCCATACGGTAAGGAGCTCTGGAGATAGGTGCCGTTCCTGGCGCCAACTCAATGCCAAACTCCACTTCTCTAATTGGTGGCAAGCCTGAAAATTCCTCAGAGAACACATCAGGAAACTCTTTCACCACCGCCATCTGAGTCAAATCAGAAGTAGAATCATCCTACACCTTAACATGCGCAAGGTAACCCTTACACCCACTAGCAAGTAACTTTCTGGCCTGCAGAAAAGATATTACATGTGGTCCTTGGTCTGACACTAGACCTCTCACAAAAATCCGATTCCCATCTAGCAGATTTAAAGTGATTACTTTCTCAAAGCAATCCACAGTGGCATGATGTGAAGACAACCAATCCATACCTAGGATGACATCATAACTTGCATGTCTAAGAGGATTAGATCTACCAGAAACTCATAACCCTCTACATGCACTACACAATTAGCACAAACAGTATCTGTAGATAATGACTTTCCTAAGGGAGTACTGACAGACACAACATAATCTAGCATCTTAGGTACAACAGGTAAACATGCAGCAAATCTAACAGATACAAAAGACAGATTTGCACCAGGGTCAAATAAGATACGAGCTAACTGATCAAATATAAATAAGGTACCTTCCACGATGGATCGGGAAGCTCGTGTGTCCTTCTCAGCCACAGCATAAACTCGTGTCTGGACGGTAGGCTTCTCTGCGCCTCTATTCTATATCTCAGGCTCTTTGCAGTCTTTGACCATGTGCCCTGGTTTCTTACACCTGAAGCATACACCATTCCTCTTATGACAGTCTTTCACTAGATGTCCCTTGAGCCCACAATAATTACAAGTCCGGTCCTCTGTGATACTGTTTCTTACATCCCTGGCATCCCTGAACTGCTGCGGTGCATCCCTGGACTGCTGCGGTGCCTTGTAAGAGTAAGGCTTATACCTGCTCTTCTTGTAATCCTTATGCTTGGGGTACTTCTTACCCTTGCCGCCAATGCCATAATGAGGAGCTGCTGTCTCAGCTGCAGGAACCACGGTCACGGCAACATGAGAACTCCTCTCAGATATGTATCTCTCAATGGTGCGTGCTCGCCCAACAGTCTCAACATAGGTCTCCAAGTGCTGAGCACCAACCTGCTCTCTAATGTCCCATCTGAGACCTCTAAGAAACTTAGTAGCCCTTCTCTTTTCAGTGTTTATCAGGTGAGGAGCATACTTTTCCAACTTAGTGAACTGCAATTCATACTGGTCCACTGTCATATCACCCTACTCCAGGTGAATAAATTCCACCTCTCGGTCCTCCACCAAGCTATCGGGGAAGTACTTCTCATTAAATTGAGACAAGAAATAGGGCCAATCTACTGTTTCATGTCTTTCTTCAGCAAGCCTCACCACGCCCTTCCACCACTCATCTGCGTCACCACGCATCATATAGGTGGCCAGACACAGCTTGTCCTCATCTGAGCAACGCATGACTTGGAAAATCTTGTCCAAAACCAACTGCCAGTTCTCTGCCGTACTTGATTCTGAGCCCCCATAAAAAGAGCTAGGACCCAGTTTCTGGAATTCACTCACAAGTGAGGCATAGCGCCTGTGAGTGTCCTCCTGAGAGTCAGTCCCCACTCCTCGAGTAGTAGTCTGGGATCTCTCCTGAGTCAATTGCTGCAAGAGCTACTGTTGCGCTTCTTGATGCTGAGTCTGTTGCTGCTGCAGCATCTGAGCTTGCCTCTCTATCATGGCACCCTGTTGCTGTACCATGCCTGTCAGAGTCGCAATAGTTCTCGAGAGATTCGAAGGCTGCTCATCCTCGCCACTAGCATTTCCTCTGGTTCGCACCATCTTAAATTCCTACACACACAGGCCATAGTCAGGAAAACAAACATAAACCTATCAGGTGTCTAGCAATACACAAACATGTTTTCCCCCGAACTAAGTTTTAGCTAGCCAACTGCTCTGATACCATTCTGTAACATCCCGTTATCTTAACCCCAAACAAGCAACACAAATCATGAAAGAAACAG
Organism: Costus lasius; assembly: GCA_027563935.2. NCBI lineage: Eukaryota > Viridiplantae > Streptophyta > Magnoliopsida > Zingiberales > Costaceae > Costus > Costus lasius. The sequence continues at coordinate 49,873,243 of CM050446.2, forward strand.
GATGTTATCATACAAGATCGATACATATGCTAGGTAAAACCCCGTTCAGGAAACCCGATCTGAAAATTTCGAAAATCCATACATATAAATCTCCACAAAAACACAATTTCATAAAGGTACCTGCCACCACGCATTCCTTGCACTAGACATATGCAAGTTACAGGTATATCAAAACCGATTACAAAGAATACACCACAAACCGAATTTCAAAACAAAATCACAAAATCGATTTTTATAAACTCATGCCAAACACCGAAACCAGGCTGAAGCCCGCGGTGACACAAAAATCAAACTCATTTAACAGTCACAATCTGACATCACAAGTTCACATAGTTCATATGGTTCACATAGCTCATATCATTCATATAGTTCGGCCACAACCGGCCCCAAATAATTAAGCACAAAAGTTCTTAAACAGCAAACTAGCGATATCCATGCCAATGCTAACTCAAGACATGCGCCCCTGCTCTATGCCTGAAAATAGTGAGGGGTGAGCTACACAGCCCAGTGAGTGGATACTCTAAATCGACCATCCATAACATACACTCAAAAATATAGACAGATTATTTTAAAAATCTTTTACAGGAACATTATGTCAACATATAACAACATAAAGAAAACAGAAGTCATATAAACAGTCAGATGTACACACCAACATATAACAAACTCAGGTTCTAGAGTTATACTCTAAACCAACTCAGATGTACACACCAACACTTAATTAACCTAGTTGTCCAGCATATTCAGTAGTGACCATTATGGTCTAACCCGGCTTTGGCCTAAGCACTGGGAGACTGCAAAATTTCATGCAACATATAAACATGGACAGTGAGTAGAATCAAGAGGTGGCCCCCGCCAGGTCACGACGTGGCACTTTGCTCTAAAACACCCCATAACACATCGATGGATAGTGTGTAGATTCAAGAGGTGGCCCCCGCCGGGTCACGACGTGGCACTTTGCTCTACGACACCCCATATCACAAAAAGAGTGATGACATCAAGAGGTGGCCCCTGTCCGACCAAGACATGGCACTTTGCGTCAAAACCCGCTCTCCCAAAAGGTTCCTACTGGACAACAGACACATCTTATATCTTATTTCACAACGGTGGACTTCTCAGTGTTAACTAGACTCTAGGATAGTCATCACAATAATCATATCGGGCAGGCTGAACATCAACCCCCATCACAATAATCATAACAGGTAGGCTGAACATCAACCCCTTCACATATCACAATACAGGGCTGAAATCTCAAACCCTTAACATATTACACATACTATCCCCTTGAGTACACAGTCACACTTAGCCTTAGTCCTACCCATCACATAACACATAATAACCGAAAATCACATAACCACATAATTTTAAAAAAATCACATAACCACATAATAATCAAGGATCACATAACCACATAATAATCAAAAATCACATAATCACCTAACAGTGTAGTCCTTAGATTTCATGCTGATTAGTTCAGTCAAACCTTGCTATGTTATCACCCAAGTTTCTCAAATACAAATACATAGCCATAAATATAGAATCATAAATATTTAACATGTTACACACACCAAGAAACAATCATATCAAGCATCCATAAAATCAACTTAAAATTTAAAACAAGTGTTCATATAAACTACTTTACAAATTACCACATGTAACATGTTAACTACAACATCAAAATTCGGTTTTCATAAACAATTATCAAGATCATCAAGATTTCGGTTTTTAGGTTTTCATGGAAAATACCCTAAATTCGGTTTTCATGAAGAACAAGAATATCTATTCGATTTCATGGAAAAATACTTTAGATTTGATTTTCATGAAGAACATATTAATTTCGGTTTTCATGTCCTAAATTCGGTTTTAACATGGTGAAGGTATCGGTTTTAGCATAGTAAAAATTCCAACAAGCAAAGGTATCATTTAACACATCATCTAACACAAACAATAGATAGAATCGAATAGACACTCCACTCACCTCTTAACTGTGATCACCAATATGAAAAACCTTTCCAAAAATTCGTCTAAAGCTTTGAAAGATGCCACCAAACACCAAGGAATGCCGGCCAAAGGAAGAAGGAAGAGGAAAATCGCCAAGTTCCTCAAAAATCGCCCACTTCTTTGCCCTAGCCGCCCCAAGATTTCCTCAAGCCAAAATCGCCAATTTCCCTTCCCTAACCGAATTACTAATTTGAATTTTCAGTTTTTAATTCTTTAACCCGCTAACCAACTAATTCAAATAGGGTTTAACCCATTTAACTAATAAATTTGAATTTTAAAACCCAATTAGTGTAAACCCAATAACCCATGGTTTAAGTGAAAATCCAATAAGAATTTAAACTAACATCCATTTAATGAATTCACTTAAACGCAAATCCAATAAGGATTTAATTAATACCCAATAAGGTCTAGTTAATTAACCAATAAGGTCTAATTAATTAATCAATAAACTCTAATTAATTAACTGAAAATTAACATCCCATATGCTAGTTAATTAATTAACATTAACGTCCAAAAATCTCTAATTTAATTAACTATAAGTTAACAACCAAAATCTCTAGTTAATTAACTATTAACAACCAATACATAGGAAAATATCACAGTCAATAATTTTATTTAAATCATGAACACAATATCACAACCAATGAGATTATTTAAATAAAAAATAATGCTTACCAGGACTTAAGATCCTTGGATCTTACACCCGCTTACTAAGCCTCTGGCGCAGCAGAAGCATGAGAAGCACTGTAATAATATGGGTTTGAGATTTCTCAACCATTAGATTAAGTGCAAGTGGGAGATTGTTGGGGTATGCCCTTAAGGCTAATGTTTGAGGCCTTGGGATTGTAACAGTATCATGTATAAACTCTGATGTTTATAAAGGCAATGGTTGTTATTCAGTTTGTTATATTATCTGCTGCAATACATATACTTCTGAATAATGTCTCAATGCTGTTCAGCTGGGCTGACATGCAGTAAAGTCCTTAGTTGATATATCTTGGTGAACATGAGACAGCCTTGATATGATTGAGACTAATATGTGTTCTAATCTTATAGGATGCTTCGAGCATGGAATAAGATGTAGACTCATGGGTACATTGGATGTACTGGACAGACCCTACTAGGATATTCAATTGCTTGTCACAATGTGAATAATCCTTGATTGCAACAAGTGGCACATTTCCTCTGACTTGAGATCACTTGTGTTTCTAAATGATGATTGTCATTGTTTTGAGGTAGTTCAATATCATTTGAAACATAATGGTTATAGACTATCTTGGATGGTGAGCTTGAGTCAGGTTAGGGCACTAGTGATAGAAAAAGGATTGCCGTCTCCTTAATTGGAGTGTGTGTTGGGGTATGCCCTTAAGGCTAATGTTTGAGGCCTTTGGGATTGTATAAGTATCATGTAATAAACTCTTGTGTTTATAAAAGGCATGGTTGTTATTCAGTTTGTTACCTTGTCTGCTGTAATAAGTGTACTTCTGAATAATGTCTCAAAGCTGTTCAGCTAGGCTGACAGTCAATATGTCCTTAGTCGAGATATCTTGGTGAACTTGAGACAGCCTTGATATGGTTAAGACTAATATGTGTTCTAATCTTATAGGATGCTTCGAGCATGGAATAAGATGTAGACTCATGGGTACATTGGATGTACTGGACAGACCCTACTAGGATATTCAATTGCTTGTCACAATGTGAATGATCCTTGTAAGCAGCAAGTGGCACATGTCCTCTGACTTGAGATCACTTGTGTTTCTAAATGATGATTGTCATTGTCTTGAGGTAGTTCAATATCATTTGAAACATAATGATTATAGACTATCTTGGATGGTGAGCTTGAATCAGGTTAGGGCACTAGTGATAGACAAAGGATTGCCGTCTCCTTGTTTAAGGAGTGTGATGTTCTAAAGGGCCCCCCTATATGAGATGATTGAGAAAGTGTATGGCCATACCCAGATGACTATGTTCATCTGATCTAATCATGCTCATCATATTGGAGTTACAAGCTTGACATGCTTGTCCAATAAGAACATCCAGTGGCAAAGGAAACATGTATGCCTTGTGAAGTGGGTTCACACTTGTGCTGTGGATTGGGTGAAGTCTTGGAAGACTCTTTCCTTTAAATCGGGAGACAGTGATGTGTTGCTAGATACCCCTCACTGATCGTGATAACGAAAGTTATCGTTACCGACATATAAAGGAAACCCTCAGGGTCGCACAATATGGTGATATGGCTTACTTAAGTCAGATCGTGTGGACTGAATTATTTGGGTTCAGTTTAAAGGGCTTTAGTCTCTGATTGTAAGTGAGATCTGGACTGATCATGTTTGATTGATTAGGGCTTGAGATCGGTAAGCTTCGATCGAGAGATTGGATGCTGGATCGTGAGATCTAGAGCATCGGAAGATGAACGGTTAGATCATGAGCCATTTGGTTCATAGAAGGTCTAGATCGTAGCTTGGCTTGATTTGATTTGGTGATTGAACAAAATTCGATTGAACCAAATCAAAGAACCGGTTCAACACTTGGTTCAAAGAGGAGATTCGATGGTTCACTTGGTGTGAACGCATGAGGCTTTGAATACTTACCTTTTTGGGAAATCGGTTTCAAAGATTGAATGCATGTAACGCCTCCACATTAGTGTGGAAGGTTACACACTCACCTCTAGTGAAACTCTCTTTGGTGTCGTGGTGAATTGACGACAAGGTGAAGAGAAGAAAACTCTCTCGCCAAGCAAGAAGTTCTTCCCCTTTTCTCATACGGCAAAGACCCTTGAAGAGGCTTGCTAGCACAAGATTCACAAGGGGTAAGCAACATCACTTTGTGTGCGTCGCTTGTGGAGAAGATCTCGTTTGGTCTTTTGCTTCCAAACCGACATCCACTCTAATGGCATTGGTATGACACCTTGTGATCTCTTTTTCGTTCACATAAGTTAATCATATGACTACATGCGATCTTGATGATGAATCCCCTAAAACATCTACATGCGCCCCCACCCCCTTATTTAGGGCTTCATCTTGTTTCCGCTCCCCCTTGAAGGGGACTTTGAAATTGCGCTCCCCCTTGAAGGGGACTTTCAAATGGTATCAGAGCAGGATTCATGTAGTATCATATGATTGCTTGCGCATATTGTGATCCTTGTTTGTGTTTGATAAATAGATCTAGTAGGAAGCACTTGCGCATCTACATGTTAAGTAGTGATGAAAATACATGATGTAATTTTTGTACTCCTTTGCGCATGTGTGAAGTATGGTGGCGCATGTTGGTAGTTGTTGTATTTTTTAACAAACTTTATCACTTGCGCGCCTCACTAGATCTAAGTGGCGCCTACTATAAACCCTTAGATGGGTTGATGGGGTTGAAGTCACCTCTATGTTAGATCCAAAGTCTGATCAGACCATCTGACAGCCTAGATGGGTTGACCAGATAGCACCTGTGCGCAAGCACAAGGTGGCTATAGGTTGACTGCATCAAAGGCGTGTAGCGAGGTCTGGTTGAGACAACCAATGAACACTCCTGAGTTAAGCCCGGGGTCACACCCGCTTGCCAAAACTCTTGAAGGTGGTTCAGCCCTTGGCGCATGCATGGTTGACCATTAGGTCAACTCGAGTCAGTTAGGACTCGGTGCATGCAAGGGCAAAGGATCTGACTAGATGGATGAGTGGATCCCTATCAATGGACCATTGTAAGGTTGTAGGGCACATAAGAAAATTAAAAATGGATGCCAATGGGGTTTTCAAAATTTTTATTTTCTTTTAATTGGATCACATGTTGAATGATGCATATGTTTGTTTATTTAGTCTTATGTGGGCTGCCCATGTTAATTGTGTGCTGTGCTGGGGCCTGCGTGCCTGGTTACACCTGTAAATTAATTTTATTGTGATCAGTGAATCACATTTTTAGTTAATTTATTGTATAATAGACCTGTGAGTCTAACTTGTCTAGATAGATCAAATGTATTTGATTAGACAAGAGCAAAGGCACACATCCCAGAGGGGCATTCAGCTGGTGGCGCACCTGAGGTGCTCTTGGCGCTAGGGCCCTGGGTTGGACCAGATGAGATGCAAAAGAGCTCAAGTGAAGACTTAAGTAAAATTAAGGTCTTACTAGGGTTCATGGGCTTTTACCACATAAGATGCATGCTTTCTTTTATTGCTTATATAAGTAGAACAGCATGATTTATTTATCTTCTGCTATCACCATAGGAATTGCATGATAGTGAAGAAGATAAAAGACCGTTAAAATCCAACGCTAACATATCAAGCTCGAAAGCCTTCTGACGCGAAACCTCACCGTTCTGACTATCGTTGGAGCCGTGTTGTACCCACTCAGTGGGCACGTCCATCTATCTTCAGACGGTGCTGGATTTCACCTGCGTGTTACAGAGTAGGGATTTATCCCTTCTCGTTGCTCAGCATAGCACGTGGTGGTCCAGGGAGTAAGTCGGGTTAGCTTGACCATGTAGGCTACATATGTGGCGCATATGGTAGCACATGGAGGCAGCCATCTGTGGGATCAGAGACTGTGTTGTACCAACTCAGTTGGCACAGTCTGCTGGATTGCCCAGATGAAGGGGAATCGCACGGGTTGGCGATTGGCTGGGACAGCCTACCAGAAATTAGTGCTTGTCCTCTCTGTGCATCTTATCTCGCCTGAGCGGGACGCGGAGACCAAGTATGAAATCTGGATCCCATCTCACTAAAAGAGTGTTACTCTTTCGGACTGTTTACTGGATTTTTCAGTCAGACAAAATAGTGAGAAAAGAATCTTTCTTAAGTCCTGGATTGATTCTAAACATTGATACTGACCTTGCTGTTCTTGCATTGTTGTAGATTCCTGCAGCAACGAACACCATGAGCTTCAATGTGCGATCCCTACTGGAAAGGGAGAAGTTTGCTGGGCCGAACTTCTCTGACTGGTTCGGACACCTTAAGATCGTTCTTAAGGCAGAGAGGAAACTGTATGTCCTCGAGATGGCAATACCGCCGCAGCCCGCTCCGAACGCCGCAAGGGCGGTTCGGGATGCCTATGAAAAGCACGTCAATGATAGCATTGATGTCGCTTGCCTGATGCTAGCGTCTATGACGCCACCGCTGCAGCGTCAGCATGAGGATATGTCGGCTATAGAGATTATAGCGAACCTCAAGATGCTGTATGCTGCACAGGCGAGGACAGAACGCTATAATCTGACGAAGCTCTTCTTTCAGAGCAAACTGGCTGAGGGGAGCCCAGTGGGAGCTCATGTGCTCAAGATGATTGGGCACAAGGAGGCTCTAGAGAAACTGGGGCATACCATCAACCAGGAGCTTGCTGTAGATATTATTCTGCAGTCTCTTCCGCCTTCTTTCGATGCGTTCATCATTAACTTTAATATGAACAAAATCGATTGTACGCCGGCAGAGCTGCTGAATATGCTCTTGACCACTGAGGAAACTCTGAAGGGAAAGCCTTCAACCTCTGTCTTAATGGTTCCTTCTAGGAACAAGAAGAAGGGGAAGAAGGGCAAGGCCCCTGTCAAGAACTACAGTAAGGCACTGAAACAGAAGGTGAAGCGGTCGAAGGACAACAGGTGTTTCCACTGTGGCCAGCTGGGTCACTGGAAAAAGGACTGTAAAGCGCTCCAAGGAGATAAGAGGGGAAGCATCGCTTCTGGCTCAGGTATATACGTGACGGAAGTCATGGTTTCATCTTCTTCTATTTCATGGGTGTTGGACACTGCATGTGGAGTTCACATTTGTTCAAATGTACAGGAACTCAAGAGAAGAAGGCAGGTGGGACAGCATGAGGTAGACCTACGAGTTGGAAACGGGGCACGGGTTGCTGCTGTTGCTGTAGGAGACTATTTCATTTCTTTACCATCTGGCATTGTATTAGAATTAAACAATTGTTATTTTGTACCCAGTATTACCAAGAATATTATCTCTATTCCTGCTCTTGTCAGGAAAGGATTTGCCTTTGAATGCAAGATTTCAAAGTGTGTTTTAACATATGATAATATTGTGTATGCGACTGGTTCAATTAACAATGGGTTATTCATGTTGGACATGGAACATTCTATACAAAACATTGATAACAAGAAAGCCAAGTATGCTGATCACAGCACCTTGCTATGGCATAGTCGTTTAGGCCATATTAACAAGAAACGCATTAAGCGGTTGCATGATCATGGACTGCTGGGATCATTCTCCTGTGAGGAGATTGATACATGCAAAGCTTGTTTGATGGGTAAAATGACGAAGTCACCTTTTCCTAACAAAGGACAAAGGGCTTCAGGTTTACTTGACCTTATACACAGTGATGTGTGTGGGCCTTTCAGTAAACATGCCAGAGGTGGCTATCAGTACTTCATTACCTTTACTGATGATTTCAGTAGGTATGGTTATGTCTTTTTAATGAGACATAAAAGTGAATCTTTTGACAAGTTCAAAGAGTTCAAAAATGAAGTACAAAATCAGTTAGGCCGTAATATCAAGGCACTTCGTTCTGATCGAGGTGGTGAATACCTGAGTCATGCGTTTACTGACTATCTAAAGGAGTGTGGGATTATCTCACAGCTCACTCCGCCAGGAACACCGCAATGGAATGGTGTGTCCGAAAGGAGAAATAGAACGTTACTTGATATGGTTCGTTCTATGATGAGTCAGGCTACTCTTCCATATTCCTTTTGGGGTTTTGCACTGGAAACAGCTGCAAAGGTACTAAACCGAGTGCCATCCAAGGCAGTTTCAAAGACGCCATATGAGTTATGGTATGGGAAACAGCCTAGCTTGACATTTATCAGGATCTGGGGTTGCGAGGCTTATGTCAAAAAGCTCGCCTCTGGGAAACTAGAGAGCAGATCTGAGAGATGTATTTTTGTCGGTTACCCTAAGGAAACTAAGGGTTATTATTTCTACGATCCCAAGGAGAACAAGGTATTTGTTGCTCGGACAGCCATATTTCTTGAGAAGGAGTTTCTTCTGCAAGAGGCCAGTGGGAGAGAAATAAAACTGGATGAGAATCCAGAAGAAGGACAAAGTGTTCAAGCACAGTTGGATGAGCCTGAGCCAGTAGATCAGGTTATTGAACAACCTGAGGCTCAGATATCACGGGAACCGCGAAGATCGGGAAGGATCCGTCGACAGCCTGAGCGCTATGACGGAGTCTACATCATTGAGAATGATGAACCCCTTACTTATGCGGATGCGGTCAGTGGACCGGAGTCAGCTAGATGGCTTGATGCTATGCGAGCCGAGATGGACTCCATGTCAGATAACCAAGTCTGGGATTTGGTTGATCCGCCTCCGGGAGTAATCCCTATAGGCTGTAAATGGATCTTCAAGAAGAAGATTGACATGGATGGTAACGTGGTTACCTATAAAGGCAGGCTGGTTGCGAAAGGTTTCAAACAAATCTACGGGATAGATTATGATGAAACTTTCTCACCTGTGGCTATGTTTAAGTCTATTCGGATTCTTTTCGCGATAGCTGCATATTACGATTATGAGATCTGGCAGATGGATGTGAAGACAGCTTTCCTTAATGGAAATCTGGATGAGGATGTGTATATGACACAACCTGAGGGTTTCACTAATCCATCAGATCGTCATAAAATATGCAAATTAAAGAAGTCCATTTATGGACTTAAGCAAGCATCTAGAAGCTGGAACATCCGTTTTGATGAATCAATCTCTAAGTTTGGTTTCATCAAGAATGAAGATGACCCGTGTGTATATAAGAGGTTTAGTGGGAGCGTGATTACATTTCTAATCCTCTACGTCGATGATATCTTGATCATTGGAAATGATATTCCTGAACTGCATGCTGTTAAAGCATGGTTAGGAAAATGTTTCCAGATGAAAGATCTAGGAGAAGCAGCCTATGTGTTAGGTGTGAAGATCTACCGGGATAGATCAAGAGGCTTCTCGGGCTGTGCCAGAGTACTTACATCGATAAGGTCCTGGAGAGATTCCATTTAGAGAATTCTAAACGTGGGTATCTTCCAGTCAGACATGGTCTGAATCTTTCAAAGAGTCAGTGTCCACAAACACAGACTGAGAAAGATGAAATGGACAATATGCCTTATGCTTCGGCTATTGGGTCCATTATGTATGCGATGTTGTGTACTCGCCCAGACGTCGCTTACGGGTTAAGCGTGACCAGTCGATTCCAAAGTAATCCAGGTTTGGCGCACTGGATTGCAGTCAAGAACATCTTAAAATATCTGCGGAGGACCAAAGATATGTTCTTGATATATGGTGGTCAGGAAGAACTCAGTATAGAGGGATATACTGACGCTTCATTCCAGTCGGACCAGGATGATTTCCGATCGCAATCAGGCTATGTTTTTAGCTTGAATGGTGGAGCAGTGGTGTGGAAGAGTTTCAAACAGTCAACTGTTGCTGATTCCACAACAGAAGCCGAGTATGTTGCAGCCTCGGAAGCATCTAAGGAGGCAGTGTGGATTCGTAAGTTCGTGAGAGAACTTGGTGTTGTTCCTTCGAGTGCAGATCCTTTGGTTATCTTCTGTGATAACACTGGAGCAATCGCACAAGCAAAGGAACCACGGTCGCACCAGAAGTCCAAGCACATACAGAGACGGTTTCACTTGATCCGGGAGATCATTGATCGTGGCGAGATCAAAATATGCAAGGTTCATACAGATGACAATCTGGCAGACCCGCTTACCAAGCCTCTGGCGCAGCAGAAGCATGAGAAGCACTGTAATAATATGGGTTTGAGATTTCTCAACCATTAGATTAAGTGGAAGTGGGAGATTGTTGGGGTATGCCCTTAAGGCTAATGTTTGAGGCCTTTGGGATTGTATAAGTATCATGTAATAAACTCTTGTGTTTATAAAAGGCATGGTTGTTATTCAGTTTGTTACCTTGTCTGCTGTAATAAGTGTACTTCTGAATAATGTCTCAAAGCTGTTCAGCTAGGCTGACAGTCAATATGTCCTTAGTCGAGATATCTTGGTGAACTTGAGACAGCCTTGATATGGTTAAGACTAATATGTGTTCTAATCTTATAGGATGCTTCGAGCATGGAATAAGATGTAGACTCATGGGTACATTGGATGTACTGGACAGACCCTACTAGGATATTCAATTGCTTGTCACAATGTGAATGATACTTGTAAGCAGCAAGTGGCACATGTCCTCTGACTTGAGATCACTTGTGTTTCTAAATGATGATTGTCATTGTCTTGAGGTAGTTCAATATCATTTGAAACATAATGATTATAGACTATCTTGGATGGTGAGCTTGAATCAGGTTAGGGCACTAGTGATAGACAAAGGATTGCCGTCTCCTTGTTTAAGGAGTGTGATGTTCTAAAGGGCCCCCCTATATGAGATGATTGAGAAAGTGTATGGCCATACCCAGATGACTATGTTCATCTGATCTAATCATGCTCATCATATTGGAGTTACAAGCTTGACATGCTTGTCCAATAAGAACATCCAGTGGCAAAGGAAACATGTATGCCTTGTGAAGTGGGTTCACACTTGTGCTGTGGTTTGGGTGAAGTCTTGGAAGACTCTTTCCTTTAAATCGGGAGACAGTGATGTGTTGCTAGATACCCCTCACTGATCGTGATAACGAAAGTTATCGTTACCGACATATAAAGGAAACCCTCAGGGTCGCACAATATGGTGATATGGCTTACTTAAGTCAGATCGTGTGGACTGAATTATTTGGGTTCAGTTTAAAGGGCTTTAGTCTCTGATTGTAAGTGAGATCTGGACTGATCATGTTTGATTGATTAGGGCTTGAGATCGGTAAGCTTCGATCGAGAGATTGGATGCTGGATCGTGAGATCTAGAGCATCGGAAGATGAACGGTTAGATCATGAGCCATTTGGTTCATAGAAGGTCTAGATCGTAGCTTGGCTTGATTTGATTTGGTGATTGAACAAAATTTGATTGAACCAAATCAAAGAACCGGTTCAACACTTGGTTCAAAGAGGAGATTCGATGGTTCACTTGGTGTGAACGCATGAGGCTTTGAATACTTACCTTTTTGGGAAATCGGTTTCAAAGATTGAATGCATGTAACGCCTCCACATTAGTGTGGAAGGTTACACACTCACCTCTAGCGAAACTCTCTTTGGTGTCGTGGTGAATTGACGACAAGGTGAAGAGAAGAAAACTCTCTCGCCAAGCAAGAAGTTCTTCCCCTTTTCTCATACGGCAAAGACCCTTGAAGAGGCTTGCTAGCACAAGATTCACAAGGGGTAAGCAACATCACTTTGTGTGCGTCGCTTGTGGAGAAGATCTCGTTTGGTCTTTTGCTTCCAAACCGACATCCACTCTAATGGCATTGGTATGACACCTTGTGATCTCTTTTTCGTTCACATAAGTTAATCATATGACTACATGTGATCTTGATGATGAATCCCCTAAAACATCTACATGCGCCCCCACCCCCTTATTTAGGGCTTCATCTTGTTTCCACTCCCCCTTGAAGGGGACTTTGAAATTGCGCTCCCCCTTGAAGGGGACTTTCAGTGTGATGTTCAAAAGGGGCCCCCTGGATGAGATGATTGAGAAAGTGTATGGCCATACCCAGGTGACTATGTTCATCTGATTTAATCATGCTCATCATATTGGAGCTACAAGCTTGACACGCTTGTCCAATAAGAACATCCAGTGGCAAAGGAATCATGTATGCCTAGTGAGTTGATTCACACTTGTGCTGTTGTTTGGGTGTAGTCTTGGAAGACTCTTTCCTTTATATCGGGAGACAGTGATGTGTTGCTAGATACCCCTCACTGATCGTGATGACGTAAGTTATCGTTACCGACGTTTAAAGGAAACCCTTAGGGTCGCACAATTTGATGATATGGCTTACTTAAGTCAGATCGTGTGGACTGAATTATTTGGGTTCAGTTTAAAGGGATTGTTATCTCTGATTATAAGTGAGATCTAGTCTGATCATGTTTGATTGATTAGGGCTTGAGATCGGTAAGCTTTGATCGAGAGAGTTGATGCTAGATCGGTGAGATCAGGAGCATCAAGAGATGAACGGTTAGATCTGAAACCTTAGGGTTTACAATGGTCTAGATCAAATCGCTTGGCTTGATTGGTCTTTGAACCAAACCGACATTGAACCAACTCATTGAATGAGCGCATGGTTCAAAGGGGATGAGAGAAATGCATTGGGGTAAACCCATGAACGCATAAGCGTTGGGCGGTTACTATTTTTGGTTTTCCAAAATTAGAGTAACGCACTACACGTTGGAGTGTAACGCTCTCTCTCGTTCGGATCACCTCACGTCGCCTCTTCTCTTGGGAAAAGAACTCTTGACGAAAGAGAGAGGTCTCGGCAAGCAAGCAAGAAACTCTCTTCTCATCCTCTTCACACGACAAGAACTCCTTAGAACCTTGCTAGCACAAGGAGCACCAAGGGAGTAGGCGACATCTTTTGTGTGCGCACCATTTGGAGGAGAAGCGCTTGAGTCTCTTCTTCCTAGACGCCATCCAAGCAATGGCTTTGGTAAGAATTAATTCCTTGATTCTTGTTTACAATCGTTTATAGTTGATCATATAACTGCAAAGATCCTAGAAACCCCCTTTCCGCTGCATGAAAAACTTCATATGTGCCTATCTAGGGTTGCGCTCCCCCTTGAAGGGGACCTAACAGGCACTGTGAACAATGTCGGCGCCTCCTTTTTCCTCGATTTCTCCTCCAATTGATCTCCTTTCATTCTAAAACTTCTGGGCTGTTGTCTCCGACTCTAGGCGAACCTTTAGTGTGAATTTCACGGTCGGAGGTGGCCTCCATGCCACTCGGTGTGAGGCCGAACCCTAAATGCCTCTCTATCGATTGCTCCCCCGATCCCTCCTCAAATTGGGGCTTTCGGTATCTTTATTTTCCCGTCATTGAGACCAGTCCACCACTTCTTTCAGATCTCATGCAATCATCTCCACAAAAATTGGGCTTCAAAGTTGACCGTGGAAGTTGCGTTCAAAAGCAAAATACGGCAATGTAATATTTCACGGCAGTGCCGTAAAATCGATCGGGTTCTCTGATCTGATGTTGTTTGGAAAATACGGCACCGTACAATAGTTCACGGCACTGCCGTAAAATTGGCTGAACTGTTTGGTCGAAATCATCATTAAAAATATGGCCCGTGTCAAAGTTTACGGCAGTGCCGTAATTTCAGCAATTTTCTCTGTTCTGAATGCAGTTCAAAATACGGCCCGTGTAATTTCTTACGACCGCACCATATTTTTCATTAAACTCTCTGATTGGAAAATCCACCAATTTACGGTAGTGCTTTGATATTACGGTAGCCTACGAAAATATGGTACTATAATATAGAATACGACACTACTGTATTTTGGTGTGTTGCTCTGATTTGCATGAAATTAGTCAGGTGATCTCCTCTTGATGATGGTAACTCTTCCATGTCTTTGATTTTGCTTGAAAATGCCATAAAATAGTGCCTTTTTACCTGAAAATCATGAAAAACCAAAATAGAAGTAGATTTTGCAATATTTGATAAATTTAGCATAAAAATAAGCAAAAAAACTTCAATTTAGCATGAAAAGATATATAAAATGATACAAAATATACTATATATTTTGGTGTCATCAGGGTTCTATGGTTGGGTTTGTCTCTAAGAGGCCTAAAGGATTGGCTACCTTAGGGGGTTTTGGTTTGGACCTCTTGATCTTAATCTTGGGGTTTTGACACCTTAAGACATAAGAAACATCTTGTTTTTGGTGGTACCCGTTAACATCATATAAGCAAGGCTCTCCTAGGTGGACATGGTATGTACCTTCTAGGGGTAAGACATCACACCAAACTTCTAATAAGAGGGTACCTAACAAAATAGGAAGTAGGGACTTATGGTTCTCTAAGGTTTTGGTTCCATCATCCCTACTAATGGTGTATGGGTTTGGGTTAGGCTCTGTGGCAAGGCTAAATCTATCAATGGCAATAGGAGTTATGAAGTTGAAGCCTATGGGCTCATCTATGGCTACCTTACACATCTTATCTTTCATTTTGATGTAGGTATGGAAAAAATCATTCCAAAGGGTTACCCTATATGTTGGGAGTCTCTCTAGGTATTGGCTGTGGTTTTCCTCTTGAGTTTCAGATGTCACATCTCGACTTGTTTTAGTCTCTAATGTAGACTCTGAGGTTTGAGCAAGTTTTTATTGGAGTGGTTGGCTTTGTGTTCTAGGTTGGTCAAGTCCTTTCCTATATGTTGCCTTAATATTTTGTTCTACCATACTAGCTATTTGAAAAGCATCTTCTATTGCGTATATGGGAGGCACGTACTTCTCCTTAAGACGGCAACACATCTCCACCCACCGAGAGATGGGCAAAAGACGTTGGTCGACTATTTGACGCTCCATGTTTGTCCAATACAACTGAGCGGAGTAGGTGAGTAGAAGACGGACGTAGCTGACCTTAAGGTGATCGTACATGGCGCTCCACTCGAAATAATTATCCATGGCCATAGCCTAATCGAGGAAGTCACAGAGGTCTAGGCTACCATTAAAGATCGGCGGGTTAATGCACGTCAGCTAGCGGATCTCGTCATCCTCACAGCTACGCAGAGCGGGACGATGCGGGGGAGGAACATCCTCAACCCATGCGGACTCATCGGCAAAAACCGAGGGGACTCAGTGGCTTCCACACGAAGCAGAGCCAACGGGTGAGGAACGCTAAGTGAGGGTCGGCCCTCGGTGGGCTTAGACTGGAGTTCTACCACGCGGTCCATAAGGTCTTGGACCAAAGCCATAAGGCACTGAAGCACCACTTCCATCGCTTCGAAGCATATGGACAATGACTCTACCGACTCTACCCTAGATGGAGTACCTTCTTTAGTTGTTACGGGCACTAGAGGGGTGGGGTTTTGGTAAGGGGCTCCTGATCTAGTAGTCATGATGTATGGAATGCATGCTGAAATAAAACCGAGAAAACCGATATGGAATGCAGTGGAGAGACCGGCGGAGCTAGACTAGAGTTCGCTCCAACCTCCTCTGATACCAAATTGATGCCGCAAAACTGTGGGAGGGATCCTTAAGAGTCATACTCTAGGGTGGTGACGACCCTGATGCGGAAAGCATGAGAGGGACATGAGATGAGGGAAAATAGAAAAGCTTCAGACGGAAACCCGAGAGAAAACCGATGAAATCGCACCGCGTAGATGCGACATGAGCAATACCAGCACGCCGAGAAACCAAGAACATGATACTAAACTCAAAATACATACCTTACCCGTAGAGAGGATTTTATTGTTAGCATGCACGCACAATTGGAATCCCTATACAGAGCAGCGAAAGGAGGGGCATCCGCTCATCCGAGACCAGGAAGGTAGGCAAGCGACAAGTGTTGGCGTAGGAGGTTGGGCGCACCGGTGCTGGGCGCACAAGAGGCAGCTGGGGTGAGTTGCTAGGTGCGTGAGAAAGCAGTATGAAAGGCAATGCGAGTTGCTCGGAGTGCTTCTCTGGCCCCTTTTGATTAAATCAGGAAAAGCTTACAAAACAGGGAAACGAGGGAACCCACAGGCGAGTTCCTCGGAGCTCATTGGACCTAGGCCTTGCATGGGGAAGGCAACTACTACAGCAAAACTAAAAACTAAAGAAGCCCTCATCCCTCTTTGATAGACCAAGAGAGAGGGAGCAGCACATGACAAACACATGGGAGTTGTTGGAGAAGCCAACAAACTCCTAACCTCCTAAAAGGGGTCAAGATACCCACCCCCAAACTAACTAAAAGTAAAGACTAACAACCTCCTAAAAGGGCCAAGAAGGCTAGCTCACAAGCCCAAAGGCTCGGCCATGGAAACTTGCACAACCATGCCTCCTCCATGAGTGATGCACCACCCAATTTGAAGCTTGTTGCTCCACCATGCGAGCTGTGCAAGCTTCAAGCAAGCACCAAGTTCATGTAACTTGCGCCCCCTAATCTTCTTCTTGAATTTACAAAAACATAAGAAAAGAAAAGGTGGCATGCAGGCCACACAAGAATATATCATAGACATGCAAGAGGCTTGAGATATGACCAGAATATCATGCACAAACATGGTACTATCTCATGCTATTCTATATGCTAATGATAAACACAAAAATCAGAAATTTTAGGTTTTTTATCAAAACATGTCTCTCTTCCTTCACCTCTTATCACAAATCCTTAGTTCTTTGTTTCTCTCAGGGGTCTACAAGAGGCATACCCGTTGCCCTCCTTGCAATCCCTAACTTGCAAAGATTAGGGCAATCACCATGGCCATGACAAGACCTATCAGATGGTGGAGGAATGCGTTTTATTGCCGTCCTTGCAAAAGAATGTCAAGCGTATTGTCCGCCATTGTGGCACTTGCCATATGATCAAACCTAGTCTACCAAACACGTGTCTATACACCCTGTTACCTGGCTCTGGAGGCCGTGGCATGACCTTAGCATAGACTTCATCATTGGGTTGCCTCAGATCACATCGCATTTTGACTCTGTCTATGTTGTTATGGATCGGTTCTCCAAAATGGCCCATTTCATTCCTTGTTATCGGACATCAGGTGCCTCCCACGTGGGCCATCTTTTTGTCAAGGAGATTGTGCGCCTTCATGGCCTCCCGTTGACCATCGTGTCTAATCGTGACACCCACTTTGTAAGCCACTTCTGGTGCTCACCGTGGGCCCTCTTGGGCATCACCCTAAAATTCTCCTTGGCCTATCAGCCCCAGACTGATGGACGAATTGAGGTTGTCAATCGGAGTTTAGGCAATTTGCTCCATTGTCTTGTCGACAACCACCCAAGGATCAGTGGACCACATGGGGTCTGGGGGACAAGCCCCCTTCTTAGCGCTAGGCACTATGAGTGGCATGGCTTCTGCCCCATGAACGAAGGGTTCATTCACTGTGAGGGGCAAGAAGCTATTTACGTGAAAGAATCGGCCCGCGACACTAAAGCCGATGAAGATGGTCGGGGACCACCCACCTACTCCAATGGTAGAAGAGGAGAGTAATGCACAGGATTGGGAGGCACTCCTGAATCCCCTTGTGTTAGGCACTGCCTCTACTAGTAGTGGGAGGCCTATGCTGCTTTATGTTGCCTCCCACATAAACTCTCTACTGGTGAACGCCATGATTGATACAGGTGTGTCGCACCTTTTCATAAGTGAAGCCACGGCTAAGAGAGTTGGACTTAAGATGTCCCCAGCATGGGACCGAGTGAGGTCGATTGGTGAAGTAGACCCTGAGGTCCTAGGGATATCATATGATGTGGATATCGTAATTGGTAGTTGGCAGGGCCGCTGCCATGCATATATTCTAAAACTCGCAGATTACAAGGCTATATTCGGCCTCGAACTTTTGGTTAAGGCAAATATAGCTGTGATGCCAAATCTATATGGGATACAGATACATGAGGAGCACACCCTTGCCTCGTGTCGTGCATTAGAAGCATGGAGTCGAGGAAGGAAAAGATGAGGGACTCCTAGGGAGTACCCTTGTCTGCGAATGCCTTGGCTGCAGGGTTGCGCCAAGGAGATTCGACGCTTATGGCCATTTGGGTGGAGGGCCCCCACCCTGAAAGGAGTGAGACTTCCTTGGCAGTCAAGAAAGTGTTGGAGGAGTTTGCTGACGTGACGCCTTCAGAACTGCCGAAGCACCTCCCACATAGGAGAGGGATCGATCACAAGATAGAACTTGTGGTAGCATCTACTCCCCCACCCAAGGCTCCTTATAGGATGCTGCCAGTGGAGTTGGCCGAGCTCCACAAACAACTCGACGAGTTATTGGAAGCAGGGTTTGTGCGGCCAACTATGTCACCTTATGGAACCTCAATCATATTCCATAAGCAGAAGGACGGGTTCTTAAGGTTCTGTGCGGATTACAGAGCCCTGAATAAGGTAACAGTCCGGGACTGCTATCCTATTCCACTGATTCCAGATCTGTTGGATAGATTGGGAAAAGCTAGGATATTCTCCGAGCTTGACTTGAGATTGGGCTACTGGCAGGTCCATTTCACCGAGGACAAGTCCATATCGCCGAGGGCTATTGGCAGGTCCATTTCTGGTCATGCCCTTTGGGCTAACCAATGCTCCAGAGATGTTTTGTTATCTAATGAATAAGGTGTTAGCACCTTTTCTAGATGAATTCGTCGTGGTATATCTGGACGATATAGTGGTGTATTCCTCAAGCATTGAGGAGCACTTGGAACACTTGAAGAGGGTTCTTGAAGTTTTGAAGGAAAACCAACTCTATTTGAAGTTGGAGAAATGCACATTATTGTAATCCGCAAGTGCACAGATACTCGAAGTAATAAAGAAAGATATCGAACCACAGAGACCTTATTGTTAAGTACCAAACAATTGTATTCTTACTAGCTAAGTAAACCGAATATGATGCAAGTGAACGAAAAGAGTGTCAAGTAAATCAGAGAGATAAGTATGGGACTAAGGTTTCATCCACCTTGATTCTAATGATTAGATATAAATAAAAGGTTGTCAATCTAATTTTATCATGATAAAGACTTAATTTACTTCATAAAGGGATCATCTCACTTTCGTGCAGACAATCATGCAGGGACCAATCCTCGCTTTCGTGCAAGACTTATCCCTGGCTAATGATAAGTAAATCATCAATTAATGAACTCAAGGATCACTTTCATGCATCCGAGTTCTAGGTTGATAATCTCTAGTGGAATCTGAAGGATCAATTTCGTGCATCCAAGCCTCAACACTAGTTTTACTCATGGATCTCCAACGTTCCGATCCCCACTTTCGTGCAAGATCTCCACGTTTGAAAAATAGACATCGATCTATAGATTCATGTTATAATTATGGCAATTATTCTACTAGAATAGATCAAGTTGGATCTAACCTAAGGAAGGGATCATAACATGCAATTCTAGGGTTCCAAGTTCTCAAGCAAATCACCTTTCAGTCTCATTGCAAAAACTCTAAAAACATGATTAATAACATGGATCTATAGAGAGTCTAAGCACAAATATCACATGAGCAAAATCATCATAATAAAACTATTCTGACGAAAATAAGAGTTATCTAATCATTAAAAAATCAAAGTGAATTACACCCATGTCCCAAACATGTTTAAGCTTGCATGGAGAAGAAAATAAAATAATTTATGGCGATCAGAAATTGAAAATCAAAGTAAAAAAGTTAAAAAAATATAGCACGGCTGTGAATTCACAGCCGTATTTTGCAATTTCAATGATGAATAGTGTCAGCACCTCTTCTTTCTTTGATTTCTCTTCCAATTGATCTCCTTTTGCTCTGAAATTTCTGTGGTGTCCTCCTCTCCTCTTGGTTAAGCTTTTTCATGAAAATCACAGCCGGAGGTGTCCTCCATGCCTCTCGGCATGAAGCCAAACCCTAACCGCCTCTCTGACGATTGCTCTCTCGATAAGTGATAAAAATTCTTCTTTTTAGTTCTTGTGTCTTCTCCTCTTATATATGAGTCCGCAGCAACTTTCAGATCTCAATTTGGAGCTCTAGATCAAAAGTTATGGCCCGCGCAAGAATCGGATCCGTAAAAATTGCGTTTTTGAGTGTAATTACGGTACCGTAAAATTTTACGGCAGTGCCGTATTTTCATTCTGTGCACCAAAAGTCAAAATTATGGCCCATAAAATATTTCTCGATGGTGCCAAAAAATCAGACGAGTTCTCTGAAGGTCCCCTACAAGGGGCGAAACCCTAAAACATGCGCTAAACAAAACTTGCATGGGCGGAATCTAGGGTTTCCTATGATCGGATAGCATGTATTATGATCAACTTTAACAACAGAAAAGGAATTCATACCGAAGCCATATGAAGGATGTCGCCTTGGAAGCAAGAGAACAAAAGAGGTCTCCTCCAAATCGTCACACACAAGATGATGTCGCTTTCTCTTTTGGTGCTCCTTGTGCTAGCAAGGTTCCAAGAGGTCTTGATCGAATGGGAGGGAAGATGATCTCCTTGCTTGGCGAAACTTTCTCCTCTTGTCGTCTTAGCTTTTTCACACGAGAATGCTTCTCCAAAGAAAACCAAGGAGGCGACAAAGGCGTGAAGAGGCGAGAGAGAGGCGACGTGAGATCATGGACACGTTTGAGAACATGCTATCTAAAAATAGCAAAGTCCAAACGTTCATGCGACCATGCATTACCCCAATCGCAAATGCCTCACCACCTGAACCATGCGCTCATCCAATGAGCTGGTTCAAATCGATTTGGTTCAACAACCAAATAAACCAAGCAATTAGTCCAGATCATAATAAACCACTGAGGCCGAAGATCTGACTGTTGATCTCTTAATGCTCTTGATCTGACCGATCTAGCATCTATTCTCTCGATCGAAGCTTACCGATCTCAAGCCCTAATCAATCAAACATGATTAGACCAGATCTCACTTTTATTCAGAGAGTAAATCCCTTTAAACTGAACTCAAACAATTCAGTCCACACGATCTGACTTAAGTAAGCCATATCATCAAATTGTGCGACCCTAAGGGTTTCCTCTAAATGTCGGTAACGACAACTTACATTATCACGATCAGTGAGGGGTATCTAGCAACACATCACTATCTCCCGATATAAAGGAAAGAGTCTTCCAAGACTACACCCAAACTACAGCACAAGTGTGAATCCAATTCAAAAGGCATGCATATTTCCTTTGCCACTGGATGTTCTTATTGGACAAGTGTGTCAAGCTTGTAGCTCCAATATGATGAGCATGATTAGAACAGATGAACATAGTCACCTGGGTATGGCCATACACTTTCTCAATCATCTCATCCAGGAGGCCCCTTTAGAACACCACACTCCAATTATAGAGACGGCAATCCTTTGTCTATCACTAATGCCCTAACCTGACTCAAGCTCACCATCCAAGATAGTCTATAACCATTATGTTTCAAATGATATTGAACTACCTCAAAACAATGACAATCATCATTTAGAAACACAAGTGATCTCAAGTCAGAGGAAATGTGCCACTTGTTACATTCAAGGATTATTCACATTGTGACAAGCAATAGAATATCCTAGTAGGGTCTGTCCAGTACATCCAATGTACCCATGAGTCTACATCTTATTCCATGCTCGAAGCATCCTATAAGATTAGAGCACATATTAGTCTCAATCATATCAAGGCTATCTCATGTTCACCAAGATATCTCGACTAAGGACTTCACAGCATGTCAGCCCAGCTGAACAGCTTTGAGACATTATTCAGAAGTACACTTATTGCAGCAGATAATGTAACAAACTGAATAACAACCATGCCTTTATAAACATAAGAGTTTATTACATGATACTGATACAATCCCAAGGCCTCAAACATTAGCCTTAAGGGCATACTCCAACAATCTTCCACTTGCACTTAATCTAATGGTTGAGAAATCTCAAACCCATATTATTACAGTGCTTCTCATGCTTCTGCTGCGCCAGAGGCTTAGTAAGTGGGTCTGCCAGATTGTCATCTGTATGAACCTTGCAGACTTTGATCTCGCCACGATCAATGATCTCCCTGATCAAATGAAACCGTCTCTGTAAGTGTTTGGACTTCTGGTGCGACCGTGGTTCCTTTGCTTGTGCGATTGCTCCAGTGTTATCACAAAAGATAACCAAAGGATCTGCACTCGAAGGAACAACACCAAGTTCTCTCACGAACTTACGAATCCATACTGCCTCCTTGGATGCTTCCGAGGCTGCAACATACTCGGCTTCAGTTGTGGAATCAGCAACAGTTGACTGTTTGAAACTCTTCCACACCACCGCTCCTCCATTCAAGCTAAAAACATAGCCTGATTGCGATCGGAAATCATCCTGGTCAGACTGGAACGAAGCGTCAGTATATCCTTCAATACTGAGTTCTTCCTGACCACCATACACCAAGAACATATCTTTGGTCCTCCGCAGATATTTTAAAATGTTCTTGACCGCAACCCAGTGCGCCATACCTGGATTACTTTGGAACCGACTGGTCACGCTTAACCCGTAAGCGACGTCTGGGCGAGTACACAACATCGCATACATAATGGATCCAATAGCCGAAGCATAAGGCGTATTGTCCATTTCATCTTTCTCAGTCTGTGTTTGTGGACACTGACTCTTTGAAAGATTCAGACCATGTCTGACTGGAAGATATCCTCTTTTAGAATTCTCTAAATGAAATCTTTCCAGGACTTTATCGATGTAAGTACTCTGGCACAGCCCGAGAAGCCTCTTAGATCTATCCCTGTAGATCTTCACACCTAATACATAGGCTGCTTCTCCTAAATCTTTCATCTGGAAATATTTCCTTAACCATGCCTTAACCGCATGCATTTCAGGAATGCCATTTCCAACGATCAAGATGTCATCGACGTAGAGGACTAGGAAAGTAATCACGCTCCCACTAAACCTCTTATATACACACGGGTCATCCTCGTTCTCGATGAAACCAAATTCACTGACTGATTCATCAAAACGAATATTCCAGCTTCTCGATGCTTGTTTAAGTCCATAAATAGACTTCTTTAATTTGCATATCTTATGACGATCTGATGGATTAGTGAAACCTTCAGGTTGTGTCATATACACATCCTCTTCCAGATTTCCATTAAGGAAAGCTGTCTTCACATCCATTTGCCAGATCTCATAATCGTAATATGCTGCTATCGCGAAAAGAATCCGAATGGACTTAAACATGACTACAGGTGAGAAAGTTTCATCATAATCTATTCCGTAGATTTGTTTGAAACCTTTCGCAACTAGCCTGCCTTTATAGGTAACCACGTTACCATCCATGTCAATCTTCTTCTTGAAGATCCATTTACAGCCTATAGGGATAACTCCCGGAGGCGGATCAACCAAATCCCAGACTTGGTTATCTGACATGGAGTCCATCTCGGCGCGCATAGCTTCAAGCCATCTCGCTGAATCCGGTCCACTGACCGCATCCGCATAAGTAAGGGGTTCATCATTATCAATGATGTAGACTCTGTCAAAGAGCTCAGGCTGTCGACGGATCCTTCCCGATCTTCGCGGTTCCCATGATGTCTGAGCCTCAGGTTGTTCAATAACCTGATCCACCGGCTCAGGCTCATCCAACTGTGCTTGAGCACTTTGTCCTTCCTCTGGATTCTCATCCAGCTTTATTTCTCTCCCACTGGCCTCTTGCAGAAGAAACTCCTTCTCAAGAAATATGGCCATTCGAGCAACAAATACCTTGTTCTCTTTGGGATCGTAGAAATAATAACCCTTAGTTTCCTTAGGGTAACCGACAAAGATACATTTTTCAGATCTGCTCTCTAGTTTCCCAGAGGCGAGCTTTTTGACATAAGCCTCGCAGCCCCAGATCCTGATAAATGTCAAGCTCGGCTGTTTCCCATACCATAACTCATATGGCGTCTTAGAAACTGCCTTGGATGGCACTCGGTTTAGTACCTTTGCAGCTGTCTCCAGTGCAAATCCCCAAAAGGAATATGGAAGAGTAGCTTGACTCATCATAGAACGAACCATATCAAGTAACGTTCTATTTCTCCTCTCGGACACACCATTCCATTGCGGTGTTCCTGGCGGAGTGAGCTATGAGATAATCCCACACTCCTTTAGATAGTCTATAAACTCTCGACTTAGGTATTCACCACCTCGATCAGAACGAAGTGCCTTGATATTTCGGCCTAGCTGATTCTGTACTTCATTCTTGAAGTCTTTGAACTTGTCAAAAGATTCACTTTTATGTCTCATCAGATAGACATAACCATACCTACTGAAATCATCAGTAAAGGTAATGAAGTAAAGATAGCCACCTCTGGCATGTTTACTAAATGGCCCACACACATCACTGTGTATAAGGTCAAGTAAACCTGAAGCCCTTTGACCTTTATGAGGAAAAGGTGACTTCGTCATTTTACCCATTAAACAAGCTTTGCATGTATCAATCCCCTCAAAGGAGAATGATCCCAGCAGTCCATTATCATGCAACCGCTTAATGCGTTTCTCGTTAATATGGCCTAAACGACTATGCCATAACAAGGTGCTGTCATCAGCATACTTGGCTTTCTTAATATCAATATTTTGTATAGAACATTCCATGTCCAACATGAATAACCCATTGTTAATTGAACCAGTAGCATAAACAATATTATCTAAAGAAAGAACACACTTTGAAATATTGCATTCAAAGGAAAATCCCTTCCTGACAAGAGCAGGAATGGAGATAATATTTTTAGTAATGCTGGGAACAAAGTAACAATTGTTTAGTTCTAATACAAGTCCAGATGGTAATGAGATGAAATAGTCTCCTACAGCAACAGCAGCAACCCGTGCCCCGTTTCCAACTCGTAGGTCCACCTCATGCTGTCCCACCTGTCTTCTTCTCTTGAGTTCCTGTACATTTGAACAAATGTGAACTCCACATGCAGTGTCCAACACCCATGAAATAGAAGAAGAGGATATCATGACTTCCGTCACATAAATACCTGAGCCAGAAGCAAAGCTTCCCCTCTTATCTCCTTGGAGCGCTTTACAGTCCTTTTTCCAGTGACCCAGCTGGCCACAGTGGAAACATCTGTATTCCTTTGACCGCTTAACTTTTTGCTTCAGAGCCTTGCTGTAACTCTTGACAGGGGCCTTGCCCTTCTTCCCCTTCTTCTTGTTCCTAGAAGGAACCATTAAGACAGAGGTCGAAGGCTTTCCCTTCAGAGTCTCCTCAGTAGTCAAGAGCATATTCAGCAGCTCTGCCGGAGTACAGTCGATTTTGTTCATATTAAAGTTAATGATGAACGCATCGAAAGATGCGGGAGAGACTGCAGAATAATGTCTACAGCAAGCTCCTGATTGATGGTATGCCCCAGTTTCTCTAGAGCCTCCTTGTGCCCAATCATCTTGAGCACGTGAGCTCCCACTGGGCTCCCTTCAGCCAGTTTGCTCTGGAAGAACAGCTTTGTCAGATTATAGCGTTCTGTCCTCGCCTATGCAGCATACAACATCTTGAGGTTCGCTATAATCTCTATAGCCGACATATCCTCATGCTGACACTGCAGCGGTGCCGTCATATGAAAGTCCCCTAACTAAGGGGGCGAAACCCTATAGGAGGCGCATATGAAAAACTTTGATGCAGCGGAAGGGGTTTCAAGGATCTATGCATATAATATGTTCAACTTTAAATTCCAAAACGATTCTCACCATTGCCATCGCTTAGATGGTGTCTTGGAAGGAAAGGCGCAAGTGCTCCTTCTCCAAAGGTGACGCACACAATTGGTGTCGCCTACTCTTCCTTGGTGCTCCTTGTGCTAGCAAGGTTCCAAGAAGTCGTTGTCGAATGGAAGGGGAGAGATCTCCTTTGCTTGGCGATTGCTTCCTTCTCCTTTCGTCAATCTCTTCACCACACAAGAGTGCCCAACCGAATAACTCAAGTTGGCGACAAGAGAGGAGGAGAGGCGAGAGAGTAGAGCGCCTTAGGCGTGAACGTGAGTCATGGTCACGTATGTGATCATGCTTTCTAAAAAATAGAAAGCCACTCACTCACATGCGATCATGGGTTTACCCCAATCGCAAACTCCTCTCAATTTGAACCATGCGCTCAACCAATGAGCTGGTTCAATTTGGTTTGGTTTAATAACCAAATAAACCAAGCAATCAGTCCAGACCACAATAAACCCTAAGGCTCTTGATCTGACCGTCGATCTCTTGATGCTCCTGATCTCACTGATCTAGCATCCAATCTCTCGATCGAAGCTTACCGATCTCAAGCCCTAATCAATCAAACATGATCAGACCAGATCTCACTTACAATCAGAGATTAAATCCCTTTAAACTGAACCTGAACAATTCAGTCCACACGATCTGACTTAAGTAAGCCATATCATCAAATTGTGCGACCCTGAGGGTTTCCTTTAAATGTCGGTAACGATAACTCACGTTATCACGATCAGTGAGGGGTATCTAGCAACACATCACTGTCTCCCGATATAAAGAAAAGAGTCTTCCAAGACTACACCCAAACCACAGCACAAGTGTGAATCAAACTCACAAGGCATGCATGTTTTCCTTTGCCACTGGATGTTCTTATTGGACAAGCGTGTCAAGCTTGTAGCTCCAATATTGAAGGAACCCCTAGTTCAAAGGGGGGAGAAACCCTAAACTTGCGATTCTAACAAGCATGGCGAAAAGGGTTTCTAAACAAGATCGAATATGATAACTATATGATCAACTTGAAGTTATGAGAACTCATACCAAAGCCATGAAGAGGGTGGCGGCTTGGAAGCAAGAGATCAAAGTAGGTCTCCTCTTCAAGTTCACACACAAGATGAGGGGTGGCTACCCTTTAGGATCTTCCTTGTGCTAGCAAGAGATCCCAATGTCCTTGTCGTGTGTTGAGATGCGCTTGGCCGAGAGCTACCGTCTCCAAGAATCCTCTTTCGTCCAACGAAGATGACAATTCAGTAAAACCGATTTGCGTTAAGCCTTCTCCAATCAAGTCATGGCGTTACACTTCCATAAATGGAAGGTTTTCAAGCCATGCGCTCACTTGAAGGAAAAACCGCCCAACAAGCCTTTACACCTTGAACCATACGTTCACACATGTGAACCGGTTCAAGTCAATTAGGTTCAACCCAATTCGGTTCATTAAACCAGCCCAAGCCATGGTCTAGATCTCTTTGAACCAAATGGTTCAAGATCTAACCATTCATCTCTTGATGCTCTTGATCTCTATGATCTAGCATCCAAACTCTCGATCGAAGCTTACCGATCTCAAGCCCCAATCAATCAAACATGATCAGACTAGATCTCACTTACAATCAGAGTCTGAACTCGTTTAAACTGAGTCTAAACAGTTCAGTCCACACGATCTGACTTAAGTAAGCCATATCATCAAATTGTGCGACCCTGAGGGTTTCCTCTAAATGTCGGTAACGATAACTTACGTTATCACGATCAGTGAGGGGTATCTAGCAACACATCACTGTCTCCCGATATAAAGGAAAGAGTCTTCCAAGACTCCACCCAAACCATAGCACAAGTGTGAATCAACTCACTTGGCATACATGTGTCCTTTGCCACTGGATGTTCTTATTGGACAAGCGGGTCAAGCTTGTAACTCCAATATGATGAGCATGATTAGATCAGATGAACATAGTCATCTGGGTATGGCCATACACTTCCTCAATCATCTCATATCGGGGGGGCCCCTTAGAACATCACACTCCTTGAACAAGGAGACGGCAATCCTTTATCTATCACAAGAGCCCTAACCTGACTCAAGCTCACCATCCAAGATAGTCTATAATCATTATGTTTCAAATGATATTGAACTACCTCAAAACAATGACAATCATCATTTAGAAACACAAGTGATCTCAAGTCAAAGGACATGTGCCACTTGCGGCTTATAAGGATCATTCACATTGTGACAAGCAATGGAATATCCCAGTAGGGTCTGTCCAGTACATCCAATGTACCCATGAGTCTACATCTTATTCCATGCTCGAAGCATCCTATAAGATTAGCACACATATTAGTCTCAATCATATCAAGGCTGTCTCATGTTCACCAAGATATCTCGACTAAGGACATATAGACTGTCAGCCTAGCTGAACAGCTTTGAGACATTATTCAGAAGTACACTTATTACAGCAGACAAGGTAACAACCTGAATAATAACCATGCCTTTATAAACACAACAGTTTATTACATGATACTATTACAATCCCAAAGGCCTCAAACATTAGCCTTAAGGGCATACCCCAACAATCTCCCACTTGCACTTAATCTAATGGTTGAGAAATCTCAAACCCATATTATTACAGTGCTTCTCATGCTTCTGCTGCGCCAGAGGCTTGGTAAGCGGGTCTGCCAGATTGTCATCTGTATGAACCTTGCAAATCTTGATCTCGCCACGATCAATGATCTCCCGGATCAAGTGAAACCGTCTCTGTATGTGCTTGGACTTCTGGTGTGACCGTGGTTCCTTTGCTTGTGCTATTGCTCCAGTGTTATCACAGAAGATAACCAAAGGATCTGCACTCGAAGGAACGACACCAAGTTCTCTCACGAACTTACGAATCCAGACTGCCTCCTTGGATGCTTCCGAGGCTACAACATACTCGGCTTCTGTTGTGGAATCAGCAACAGTTGACTGTTTGAAACTCTTCCACACCACTGCTCCACCATTCAAGCTAAAAATATAGCCTGACTGCGATCGGAAATCATCCTGGTCCGACTGGAACGAAGCGTCAGTATATCCCTCTATACTGAGTTCTTCCTGACCACCATATATCAAGAACATATCTTTGGTCCTCCGCAGATATTTTAAGATGTTCTTGACTGCAATCCAGTGCGCCAAACCTGGATTACTTTGGAATCGACTGGTCACGCTTAACCCGTAAGCGACGTCTGGGCGAGTACACAACATCGCATACATAATGGACCCAATAGCCGAAGCATAAGGCGTATTGTCCATTTCATCTTTCTCAGTCTGTGTTTGTGGACACTGACTCTTCGAAAGATTCAGACCATGTCTGACTGGAAGATATCCACGTTTAGAATTCTCTAAATGGAATCTCTCCAGGACCTTATCGATGTAAGTACTCTGGCACAGCCCGAGAAGCCTCTTAGATCTATCTCGGTAGATCTTCACACCTAACACATAGGCTGCTTCTCCTAGATCTTTCATCTGGAAACATTTTCCTAACCATGCTTTAACAGCATGCAGTTCAGGAATATCATTTCCAATGATCAAGATGTCATCGACGTAGAGGATTAGGAATGTAATCACGCTCCCACTAAACCTCTTATACACACACGGGTCATCTTCGTTCTTGATGAAACCAAACTCAGAGATTGATTCATCAAAACGAATATTCCAGCTCCTAGATGCTTGTTTCAGTCCATAAATGGACTTCTTTAACTTGCATATTTTATGACGATCTGATGGATTAGTGAAACCTTCAGGTTGTGTCATATACACATCCTCATCCAGATTTCCATTAAGGAAAGCTGTCTTCACATCCATCTGCCAGATCTCATAATCGTAATATGCTGCTATCGCGAAAAGAATCCGAATAGACTTAAACATAGCTACAGGTGAGAAAGTTTCATCATAATCTATCCCGTAGATTTGTTTGAAACCTTTCGCAACTAGCCTGCCTTTATAGGTAACCACGTTACCATCCATGTCAATCTTCTTCTTGAAGATCCATTTACAGCCTATAGGGATTACTCCCGGAGGCGGATCAACCAAATCCCAGACTTGGTTATCTGACATGGAGTCCATCTCGGCTCGCATAGCTTCAAGCCATCTAGCTGACTCCGGTCCACTGACCGCATCCGCATAAGTGAGGGGTTCATCATTATCAATGATGTAGACTCCGTCATAGCGCTCAGGCTGTCGACGGATCCTTCCCGATCTTCGCGGTTCCCGTGTTATTTGAGCCTCAGGTTGTTCAATAACCTGATCTACCGGCTCAGGCTCATCCAACTGTGCTTGAGCACTTTGTCCTTCCTCTGGATTCTCATCCAGTTTTATTTCTCTCCCACTGGCCTCTTGCAGAAGAAATTCCTTCTCAAGAAATATGGCCGTCCGAGCAACAAAAACCTTGTTCTCTTTGGGATCGTAGAAATAATAACCCTTAGTTTCCTTAGGGTAACCGACAAAGATGCATTTATCAGATCTGCTCTCTAGTTTCCCAGAGGCGAGCTTTTTGACATAAGCCTCGCAACCCCAGATCCTGATAAATGTCAAGCTAGGCTGTTTCCCATACCATAACTCATATGGCGTCTTTGAAACTGCCTTGGATGGCACTCGGTTTAGTACCTTTGCAGCTGTCTCCAGTGCAAAACCCCAAAAGGAGTATGGAAGAGTGGCCTGACTCATCATAGAACGAACCATATCAAGTAACGTTCTATTTCTCCTCTCGGACACACCATTCCACTGCGGTGTTCCTGGTGGAGTGAGCTGTGAGATAATCCCACACTCCTTCAGATAGTCAGTAAACGCATGACTTAGGTATTCTCCACCTCGATCAGAACGAAGTGCCTTGATATTTCGGCCTAACTGATTTTGTACTTCATTTTTGAACTCTTTGAACTTGTCAAAAGATTCACTCTTATGTCTCATCAGATAGACATAACCATACCTACTGAAATCATCAGTAAAGGTAATGAAGTACTGATAGCCACCTCTGGCATGTTTACTAAACGGCCCACACACATCACTGTGTATAAGGTCAAGTAAACCTGAAGCCCTTTGACCTTTATTAGGAAAAGGTGACTTCGTCATTTTACCCATTAAACAAGCTTTGCATGTATCAATCTCCTCATAGGAGAATGATCCCAGCAGTCCATGATCATGCAACCGCTTAATGCGCTTCTCGTTTATATGGCCTAAACGACTATGCCAAAGCAAGGTGCTGTCATCAGCATACTTGGCTTTCTTATTATCAATGTTTTGTATAGAATATTCCATGTCCAACATGAATAACCCATTGTTAATTGAACCAGTTGCATACACAATATTATCATAAGTCAAAATACACTTTGAAATCTTGCATTCAAAGGCAAATCCTTTCCTGACAAGAGCAGGAATAGAGATAATATTCTTGGTAATACTGGGTACAAAATAACAATTGTTTAATTCTAATACAATGCCAGATGGTAAAGTAATGAAATAGTCTCCTACAGCAACAGCAGCAACCCGTGCCCCGTTTCCGACTCGTAGGTCTACCTCATGCTGTCCCACCTGCCTTCTTCTCTTGAGTTCCTGTACATTTGAACAAATGTGAACTCCACATGCAGTGTCCAACACCCATGAAATAGAAGAAGATGAAACCATGACTTCCGTCACGAATATACCTGAGCCAGAAGCAACGCTTCCCCTCTTATCTCCTTGGAGCGCTTTACAGTCCTTTTTCCAGTGACCAAGCTGGCCACAGTGGAAACACCTGTTGTCCTTCGACCGCTTCACCTTCTGTTTCAGAGCCTTGCTGTAATTCTTGACAGGGGCCTTGCCCTTCTTCCCCTTCTTCTTGTTCCTAGAAGGAACCATTAAGACAGAGGTTGAAGGCTTTCCCTTCAGAGTTTCCTCAGTGGTCAAGAGCATATTCAGCAGCTCTGCCGGCGTACAATCGATTTTGTTCATATTAAAATTAATGATGAACGCATCGAAAGAGGGCGGGAGAGACTGCAGAATAATATCCACAGCAAGCTCCTGGTTGATGGTATGCCCCAGTTTCTCTAGAGCCTCCTTGTGCCCAATCATCTTGAGCACGTGAGCTCCCACTGGGCTCCCATCAGCCAGTTTGCTCTGAAAGAAGAGCTTCGTCAGATTATAGCGTTCTGTCCTCGCCTGTGCAGCATACAGCATCTTGAGGTTCGCTATAATCTCTATAGCCGACATATCCTCATGCTGACGCTGCAGCGGTGGCGTCATAGACGCTAGCATCAGGCAAGCGACATCAATGCTATCATTGACGGGCTTTTCATAGGCTTCCCGAACCGCCCTTGCGGCGTTCGGAGCGGGCTGCGGCGGTATTGCCGTCTCGAGGACATACAGTTTCCTCTCTGCCTTAAGAACGATCTTAAGGTGTCCGAACCAGTCAGAGAAGTTTGGCCCAGCAAACTTCTCCCTTTCCAGTAGGGATCGCACATTGAAGCTCATGGTGTTCGTTGCTGCAGGAATCTACAACAAGCAAGAACAGCAAGGTCAGTATCAATGTTCAGAATCAATCCAGGACTTAAGAAAGATTCTTTTCTCACTATTTTGTCTGACTGAAAAATCCAGTAAACAGTCCGAAAGAGTAACACTCTTTTAGTGAGATGGGATCCAGATTTCATACTTGGTCTCCGCGTCCCGCTCAGGCGAGATAAGATGCACAGAGATGACAAGCACTAATTTCTGGTAGGCTGTCCCAGCCAATCGCCAACCCGTGCGATTCCCCTTCATCTGGGCAATCCAGCAGACTGTGCCAACTGAGTTGGTACAACACAGTCTCTGATCCCATAGATGGCTGCCTCCATGTGCTACCATATGCGCCACATATGCAGCCTACATGGTCAAGCTGACCTGACCTACTCCCTGACCACCACGTGCTATGCTGAGCAACGAGAGGGGATAAATCCCAACTCTGTAACACGCAGGTGAAATCCAGCACCGTCTGAAGATAGATGGACGTGCCCACTGAGTGGGTTCAACACGGCTCCAACGATAGTCAGAACGGCGAGGTTTCGCGTCAGAAGGCTTACGAGCTTGATATATTAGCGTTGGATTTTAACGGTCTTTTATCTTCTTCACTATCATGCAAGTCCTATGGTGATAGCAGAAGATAAACTTAAACATGCAATTCTAATTATTTAAACAATAAATAGAAAGCATGATCTTATGTGGTAAAAGCCCATGAACCCTAGTAAGACCTTAATTTTCCTTAAGTCTTCACTTGAGCTCTTTTGCATCTCATCTGGTCCAACCCAGGGCCCTAGCGCCAAGAGCACCTCAGGTACGCCACCAGCTGAATGCTCCTTTGGGATGTGTGCATTTGTGCTCTTGTCTAATCAAATACAATTTGATCTATCTAGACAAGCTTTGACTCGCAGGTCAAATATACAATAAATTAATGAAAAAGTGATTCGCAGACCACAATAAATTTAACTTATAAATTACCAGGCACGCAGGCCCCAGCACAGCACACAATAGGGCAACCCACATAAGACTAAATAAACAAGCATATGGTTCAATCAACATGTGATCCAATCAGGAAATAAAATTTTTTTTTTTTGAAAATACCCCATGGCATCAATTTTAATTTCCTTATGAGCCCTATAACCTTACAATGGTCCATTGATGGGGATCCACTCATCCATCTAGTTAGATCCTTTGCCCTTGCATGCACCGAGTCCTAACTGACCCGTGTTGACCTAATGGTCAACCATGCATGCGCCAAGGGCTGAACCACCCTCATGAGTTTTGGCAAGCGGGTGTGACCCCGGGCCTAACTCATGTGTGTTCAATAGTGTCTCAACCAGACCTCGCTACACGCCCTAGATGCAGTCAACCCATAGCCACCTTGTGCTTGCGCACAGGTGCTATCAGGTCAACCCATCTAGGCTGTCAGATGGTCTGATCAGACTAGTTGGATCTAACCTAGAAGATGCTTTCAACCCTATCAACCCATCTAAGGATTTAATATAGTGGCACCTTAGATCTAATCATGCGCGCAAGATATAAGTTTTGGAAAACTTCTAGAACATGCGCAAACAAACAAACAAACAACATGCTTGCAAGTTGATAACCCTTAGATCTAAGGGGGTCCCCTTCAAGGGGGAGCGCAAACTTTAAGGGGGTCCCCTTCAAGGGGGAGCGCATACTTCATCTAACCATGATACAAGCGCAAATTGATGTAAGCATGATACAAGCGCAACTTCATGTAAGCATGATACAAGCGCAAATTGATGTAAGCATGATACAAGCGCAACTTCATGTAAGCATGATACAAGCGCAACTACATGTAAACAAAGCATACATCAAGTAAAAGTAAGCGCAACATGTATGGATCACAAGGACTTGAAGCAATCATATAGATCATATCAAGAACCTCGCTCTGATACCAATTGAAGGAACCCCTAGTTCAAAGGGGGGAGAAACCCTAAACTTGCGATTCTAACAAGCATGGCGAAAAGGGTTTCTAAACAAGATCGAATATGATAACTATATGATCAACTTGAAGTTATGAGAACTCATACCAAAGCCATGAAGAGGGTGGCGGCTTGGAAGCAAGAGATCAAAGTAGGTCTCCTCTTCAAGTTCACACACAAGATGAGGGGTGGCTACCCTTTAGGATCTTCCTTGTGCTAGCAAGAGATCCCAATGTCCTTGTCGTGTGTTGAGATGCGCTTGGCCGAGAGCTACCGTCTCCAAGAATCCTCTTTCGTCCAACGAAGATGACAATTCAGTAAAACCGATTTGCGTTAAGCCTTCTCCAATCAAGTCATGGCGTTACACTTCCATAAATGGAAGGTTTTCAAGCCATGCGCTCACTTGAAGGAAAAACCGCCCAACAAGCCTTTACACCTTGAACCATACGTTCACACATGTGAACCGGTTCAAGTCAATTAGGTTCAACCCAATTCGGTTCATTAAACCAGCCCAAGCCATGGTCTAGATCTCTTTGAACCAAATGGTTCAAGATCTAACCATTCATCTCTTGATGCTCTTGATCTCTATGATCTAGCATCCAAACTCTCGATCGAAGCTTACCGATCTCAAGCCCCAATCAATCAAACATGATCAGACTAGATCTCACTTACAATCAGAGTCTGAACTCGTTTAAACTGAGTCTAAACAGTTCAGTCCACACGATCTGACTTAAGTAAACCATATCATCAAATTGTGCGACCCTGAGGGTTTCC
This sequence comes from Costus lasius, assembly GCA_027563935.2. NCBI lineage: Eukaryota > Viridiplantae > Streptophyta > Magnoliopsida > Zingiberales > Costaceae > Costus > Costus lasius. The sequence goes on from CM050446.2 coordinate 49,908,568, forward strand.
TCTAAATGTCGGTAACGATAACTTACGTTATCACGATCAGTGAGGGGTATCTAGCAACACATCACTGTCTCCCGATATAAAGGAAAGAGTCTTCCAAGACTCCACCCAAACCATAGCACAAGTGTGAATCAACTCACTTGGCATACATGTGTCCTTTGCCACTGGATGTTCTTATTGGACAAGCGGGTCAAGCTTGTAACTCCAATATGATGAGCATGATTAGATCAGATGAACATAGTCATCTGGGTATGGCCATACACTTCCTCAATCATCTCATATCGGGGGGGCCCCTTAGAACATCACACTCCTTGAACAAGGAGACGGCAATCCTTTATCTATCACAAGAGCCCTAACCTGACTCAAGCTCACCATCCAAGATAGTCTATAATCATTATGTTTCAAATGATATTGAACTACCTCAAAACAATGACAATCATCATTTAGAAACACAAGTGATCTCAAGTCAAAGGACATGTGCCACTTGCGGCTTATAAGGATCATTCACATTGTGACAAGCAATGGAATATCCCAGTAGGGTCTGTCCAGTACATCCAATGTACCCATGAGTCTACATCTTATTCCATGCTCGAAGCATCCTATAAGATTAGCACACATATTAGTCTCAATCATATCAAGGTTGTCTCATGTTCACCAAGATATCTCGACTAAGGACATATAGACTGTCAGCCTAGCTGAACAGCTTTGAGACATTATTCAGAAGTACACTTATTACAGCAGACAAGGTAACAACCTGAATAATAACCATGCCTTTATAAACACAACAGTTTATTACATGATACTATTACAATCCCAAAGGCCTCAAACATTAGCCTTAAGGTCATACCCCAACAAATATGATAAGTATGATTAGAACAGATGAACACAGTCACCTGGGTATGGCCATACACTTTCTCAATCATCTCATCCAGGGGGCCCCTTTAGAACATCACACTCCTTAAACAAGGAGACGGCAATCCTTTGTCTATCACTAGTGCCCTAACCTGACTCAAGCTCACCATCCAAGATAGTCTATAATCATTATGTTTCAAATGATATTGAACTACCTCAAAACAATGACAATCATCATTTAGAAAACACAAGTGATCTCAAGTCAGAGGAAATGTGCCACTTGTCGCAATCAAGGATTATTCACATTGTGACAACCAATTGAATATCCTAGTAGGGTCTGTCCAGTACATCCAATGTACCCATGAGTCTACATCTTATTCCATGCTCGAAGCATCCTATAAGATTAGAACACATATTAGTCTCAATCATATCAAGGCTGTCTCATGTTCACCAAGATATCTCGACTAAGGACATTACAGCATGTCAGCCTAGCTGAACAGCTTTGAGACATTATTCAGAAGTACAATTATTGCAGCAGACAATATAACAACCTGAATAACAACCATGCCTTTATAAACATAAGAGTTTATTACATGATACTGATACAATCCCAAGGCCTCAAACATTAGCCTTAAGGGCATACCCCAACAATCTCCCACTTGCACTTAATCTAATGGTTGAGAAATCTCAAACCCATATTATTACAGTGCTTCTCATGCTTCTGCTGCGCCAGAGGCTTAGTAAGCGGGTCTGCCAGATTGTCATCTGTATGTACCTTGCAGACTTTGATCTCGCCTCGATCTATGATCTCCCGGATCAAGTGAAACCGTCTCTGTATGTGCTTGGACTTCTGGTGCGACTGTGGTTCCTTTGCTTGTGCGATTGCTCCAGTGTTATCACAAAAGATAACCAAAGGATTTGCACTCGAAGGAACGACACCAAGTTCTCTCACAAACTTACGAATCCACACTGCCTCCTTGGATGCTTCCGAGGCTGCAACATACTCGGCTTCTGTTGTGGAATCAGCAACAGTTGACTGTTTGAAACTCTTCCACACCACTGCTCCTCCATTCAAGCTAAAAACATAGCCTGATTGCGATCGGAAATCATCCTGGTCAGACTGGAACGAAGTGTCAGTATATCCTTCAATACTGAGTTCTTCCTGACCACCATATATCAAGAACATATCTTTGGTCCTCCGCAGATATTTTAAAATGTTCTTGACTGCAATCCAGTGCACCTGACCTGGATTACTTTGGAACCGACTGGTCACGCTTAACCCGTAAGCGACGTCTGGGCGAGTACACAACATCGCATACATAATGGACCCAATAGCCGAAGCATAAGGCGTATTGTCCATTTCATCTTTCATTCTGTGTTTGTGGACACTGACTCTTCGAAAGATTCAGACCATGTCTGACTGGAAGATACCCTCTTTTAGAATTCTCTAAATGAAATCTCTCCAGGACTTTATCGATGTAAGTACTCTGGCACAGCCCGAGAAGCCTCTTAGATCTATCCCTATAGATCTTCACACCTAGTACATAGGCTGCTTCTCCTAGATCTTTCATCTGGAAACATTTCCTTAACCATGCCTTAACCGCATGCATTTCAGGAATGTCATTTCCAATGATCAAGATATCATCGACGTAGAGGACTAGGAAAGTAATCACGCTCCCACTAAACCTCTTATATACACACGGGTCATCCTCGTTCTTGATGAAACCAAACTCAGAGATTGATTCATCAACACGAATATTCCAGCTTCTAGATGCTTGTTTAAGTCCATAAATAGACTTCTTTAACTTGCATATCTTATGACGATCTGATGGATTAGTGAAACCTTCAGGTTGTGTCATATACACATCCTCATCTAGATTTCCATTAAGGAAAGCTGTCTTCACATCCATTTGCCAAATCTCATAATCATAATATGCTGCTATCGCGAAAAGAATCCGAATAGACTTAAACATAGCTACAGGTGAGAAAGTTTCATCATAATCTATCCCGTAGATTTGTTTGAAACCTTTCGCAACTAGCCTGCCTTTATAGGTAACCACGTTACCATCCATGTCAATCTTCTTCTTGAAGATCCATTTACAGCCTATAGGGATTACTCCTGGAGGCGGATCAACCAAATCCCAAACTTGGTTATCTGACATGGAGTCCATCTCGGCGCGCATAGCTTCAAGCCATCTCGCTGACTCCGGTCCACTGACCGCATCCGCATAAGTGAGGGGTTCATCATTATCAATGATGTAGACTCCGTCATAGCGCTCAGGCTGTCGACGGATCCATCCCGATCTTCGCGGTTCCCGTGATATCTGAGCTTCAGATTGTTCAATAACCTGATCCACCGGCTCAGGCTCATCCAACTGTGCTTGACTACTTTGTCCTTCCTCTGGATTCTCATCCAGCATTATTTCTCTCCCACTGGCCTCTTGCAGAAGAAACTCCTTCTCAAGAAATATGGCCGTCCGAGCAACAAATACCTTGTTCTCTTTGGGATCATAGAAATAATAGCCCTTAGTTTCCTTAGGGTAACCGACAAAGATACATTTGTCAGATCTGCTCTCTAGTTTCCCAGAGGCGAGCTTTTTGACATAAGCCTCGCAGCCCCAGATCCTGATAAATGTCAAGCTCGGCTGTTTCCCATACCATAACTCATATGGCGTCTTTGAAACTGCCTTGGATGGCACTCGGTTTAGTACCTTTGCAGCTGTTTCCAGTGCAAAACCCCAAAAGGAATATGGAAGAGTAGCCTGACTCATCATAGAACGAACCATATCAAGTAGGGTTCTATTTCTCCTTTCAGACACACCATTCCATTGCGGTGTTCCTGGCGGAGTGAGCTGTGAGATAATCCCACACTCCTTTAGATAGTCAGTAAATTCTCGACTTAGGTATTCACCACCTCGATCAGAACGAAGTGCCTTGATACTTCGGCCTAGCTGATTCTGTACTTCATTCTTGAACTCTTTGAACTTGTCAAAAGATTCACTTTTATGTCTCATCAAATAGACATACCCATACCTACTGAAATCATCAGTAAAGGTAATGAAGTACTGATAGCCACCTCTGGCATGTTTACTAAATGGCCCACACACATCACTGTGTATAAGGTCAAGTAAACCTGAAGCCCTTTGACCTTTGTTAGAAAAAGGTGACTTCGTCATTTTACCCATTAAACAAGCCTTGCATGTATCAATCTCCTCATAGGAGAATGATCCCAGCAGTCCATGATCATGCAACCGCTTAATGCGTTTCTCGTTAATATGGCCTAAACGACTATGCCATAGCAAGGTGCTATCATCAGCATACTTGGCTTTCTTAATATCAATCTGCTGTATAGAACTTTCCATGTCCAACATGAATAACCCATTGTTAATTGAACCAGTGGCATAAACAATATTATCAAAAGATAAAACACACTTTGAAATATTGCATTCAAAGGAAAATCCCTTCCTGACAAGAGCAGGAATAGAGATAATATTCTTAGTAATGCTGGGAACAAAGTAACAACTGTTTAGTTCTAATACATGCCCAGATGGCAAAGAGATGAAATAATCTCCTACAGCAACAGCAGCAACCCGTGCCCCATTTCCAACGCGTAGGTCCACCTCATGCTGTGCCACCTGTCTCCTTCTCTTGAGTTCCTGCACATTTGAACAAATGTGAACTCCACATGCAGTGTCCAACACCCATGATATAGAAGAAGATGAAACCATGACTTCCGTCACGTAAATACCTGAGCCAGAAGCGATGCTTCCCCTCTTATCTCCTTGGAGCGCTTTACAGTCCTTTTTCCAGTGACCCAGCTGGCCACAGTGGAAACATCTGTATTCCTTTGACCGCTTAACTTTTTGCTTCAGAGCCTTACTGTAACTCTTGACAGGGGCCTTGCCCTTCTTCCCCTTCTTCTTGTTCCTAGAGGGAACCATTAAGACAGAGGTCGAAGGCTTTCCCTTCAGAGTCTCCTCAGTAGTCAAGAGCATATTCAGCAGCTCTGCCGGAGTACAATCGATTTTATTCATATTAAAGTTAATGATGAACGCATCGAAAGAGGGCGGGAGAGACTGCAGAATTATGTCTACAGCAAGCTCCTGGTTGATGGTATGCCCCAGTTTCTCTAGAGCCTCCTTGTGCCCAATCATCTTGAGCACGTGAGCTCCCACTGGGCTCCCTTCAGCCAGTCTGCTCTGAAAGAAAAGCTTTGTCAGATTATAGCGTTCTGTCCTCGCCTGTGCAGCATACAGCATCTTGAGGTTTGCTATCATGTCTATAGCAGACATATCCTCATGCTGACGCTGCAGCAGTGGCGTCATAGACGCTAGCATCAGGCAAGCGACATCAATGCTATCATTGACGTGCTTTTCATAAGCTTCCCGAACCGCCCTTGCGGCGTTCGGAGCGGGCTGAGGCGGTATCACCGTCTCGAGGACATACAGTTTCCTCTCTGCCTTAAGAACGATCTTAAGGTGTCCGAACCAGTCTGAGAAGCTCGGCCCAGCAAACTTCTCCCTTTCCAGTAGGGATCGCACATTGAAGCTCATGGTGTTCGTTGCTGCAGGAATCTACAACAATGCAAGAACAGCAAGGTCAGTATCAATGTAAAGAATCAATTCAGGACTTAAGAATGATTCTTTTTCTCACTATTTTATCTGACTGAAAAATCCAGCAAAACAGCCCGAAAGAGTAGAACTCTTTTAGTGAGATGGGATCCAGATTTCATACTTGGTCTCCGCGTCCCGCTCAGGCGAGATAAGATGCACAGAGAGTACAAGCACTAATCTCTGGTTGTTGGGGTATGCCCTTAAGGCTAATGTTTGAGGCCTTGGGATTGTATTAGTATCATGTAATAAACTCTTAAGTTTATAAAGGCATGGTTATTATTCAGGTTGTTACCTTGTCTGCTGTAATAAGTGTACTTCTGAATAATGTCTCAAAGCTGTTCAGCTAGGCTGACAGGCTATATGTCCTTAGTCGAGATATCTTGGTGAACATGAGACAGCCTTGATATGATTGAGACTAATATGAGTGCTAATCTTATAGGATGCTTCGAGCATGGAATAAGATGTAGACTCATGGGTACATTGGATGTACTCGACAGACCCTACTGGGATATTCCATTGCTTGTCACAATGTGAATAATCCTTGTAAGCAGCAAGTGGCACATGTCCTTTGACTTGAGATCACTTGTGTTTCTAAATGATGATTGTCATTGTCTTGAGGTAGTTCAATATCATTTGAAACATAATGATTATAGACTATCTTGGATGGTGAGCTTGAATCAGGTTAGGACACTAGTGATAGACATAGGATTGCCGTCTCCTTGTTTAAGGAGTATGATGTTCTAAATGTAGGAACCCCTAATCATAAGGGGGCAAAACCCTAAGCATGGCGCTAATGTAAAATATGCAAGCGGAAGCAAGGGTCGCAAGATCATTTGCATGCCATATGTTCAACTATAATCGATTGAATAGATTGAGATAAAAATCATACCAACGCCATATGCTTGGAAGTCGGCTTGGATAAAGAGAACAAAGTAGATCTCCTCCACAAGTTCACACACAAGGTGAAGATGCTTACTCCTTGCGGTCTCTTGTGCTAGCAAGACACCCAAGCCTTCAAGTGTCGAATGGAAGGGGATGATGAACCTCTTGGCCGAGAGCTCCTCTTGCTCAACCTCTCCTTCTCTTCGTCAATCGCCACCCAACCAAAGTCGAATGCGTTGAAGAGAAGAGCGCAAACGCATATGCGTTTTTGGCATTGAAGTGAGTGAAACCGGCCCTTGATGACTTTCCATAAATGGAAGCTCATCAAGTCCATGCGCTCAACTCAACCCAAACGCATTTTAGGATTGAACCATGCGTTCACCATTGTGAACCGGTTCAAGCCAAAATGTCAAATCGGCTTTGGTTCAACAAACCAAACCGAAATAGCTCTAGCCACTTGGTCTAGACCAAATTGAACCCCCAAGGCTCATGATCTAACCATTCATCATCTGATGCCCTTGATCTCTCCGATCTAGCATCACCTCTCTCGATCGAAGCTTACCGATCTCAAGTCCTAATCAATCAAACATGATCAGACCAGATCTCACTTACAATCAGAGATTAAATCCCTTTAATCTGAACTCAAAGAATCCAGTCCATACGATCTGACTCAAGTAAGCCATATCACCAAATTGTGCGACCCTGAGGGTTTCCTCTAAATGTCGGTAACGATAACTTACGTTATCACGATCAGTGAGGGGTATCTAGCAACACATCACTGTCTCCCGAAATAAAGGAAAGAGTCTTCCAAGACTACTCCCAAACCATAGCACAAGTGTGACTCAATTCACAAGGCATACATGTGTCCTTTGCCACTGGATGTTCTTATTGGACAAGCGGGTCAAGCTTGTAACTCCAATACGATGAGCATGATTAGATCAGATGCACATAGTCATCTGGGTATGGCCATACACTATCTCAATCATCTCATATAGGGGGGCCCTTAGAACACCACACTCCTTAAACAAGGAGACGGCAATCCTTTATCTATCACTAGTGCCATAACCTGATTCAAGCTCACCATCCAAGATAGTCTATAATCATTATATTTCAAATGATATTGAACTACCTCAAAACAATGACAATCATCATTTAGAAACACAAGTGATCTCAAGTCAAAGGACATGTGCCACTTGCTGCTTACAGGGATCATTCACATTGTGACAAGCAATGCAATATCCCAGTAGGGTCTGTCCAGTACATCCAATGTACCCATGAGTCTACATCTTATTCCATGCTCGAAGCATCCTATAAGATTAGCACTCATATTAGTCTCCATCATATCAAGGCTGTCTCATGTTCACCAAGATATCTCGACTAAGGACATATAGCCTGTCAGCCTAGCTGAACAGCTTTGAGACATTATTCAGAAGTACACTTATTACAGCAGACAAGGTAACAACCTGAATAACAACCATGCCTTATTATAAACTTAAGAGTTTATTACATGATACTTATACAATCCCAAGGCCTCAAACATTAGCCTTAAGGGCATACCCCAACAATCTCCCACTTGCACTTAATCTAATGGTTGAGAAATCTCAAACCCATATTATTACAGTGCTTCTCATGCTTCTGCTGCGCCAGAGGCTTGGTAAGCGGGTCTGCCAGATTGTCATCTGTATGAACCTTGTAAATCTTGATCTCGCCTCGATCAATGATCTCCCGGATCAAGTGAAACCGTCTCTGTATGTGCTTGGACTTCTGGTGCGACCGTGGTTCCTTTGCTTGTGCTATAGCACCAGTGTTATCACAGAAGATAACCAAAGGATCTGCACTCGAAGGAACGACACCAAGTTCTCTCACGAACTTACGAATCCACACTGCCTCCTTGGATGCTTCCGAGGCTGCAACATACTCGGCTTCTGTTGTGGAATCAGCAACAGTTGACTGTTTGAAGTTCTTCCACACCACTGCTCCACCATTCAAGCTAAAAACATAGCCTGATTGCGATCGGAAATCATCCTGGTCCGACTGGAACGAAGCGTCAGTATATCCCTCTATACTGAGTTCTTCCTGACCACCATATATCAAGAACATATCTTTGGTCCTCCGCAGATATTTTAAGATGTTCTTGACTGCAATCCAGTGCGCCAATCCTGGATTACTTTGGAATCGACTGGTCACGCTTAACCCGTAAGCGACGTCTGGGCGAGTACACAACATCGCATACATAATGGACCCAATAGCCGAAGCATAAGGCGTATTGTCCATTTCATCTTTCTCAGTCTGTGTTTGTGGACACTGACTCTTTGAAAGATTCAGACCATGTCTGACTGGAAGATATCCACGTTTAGAATTCTCTAAATGGAATCTCTCCAGGACTTTATCGATGTAAGTACTCTGGCACAGCCCGAGAAGCCTCTTAGATCTATCCCGGTAGATCTTGACACCTAATACATAGGCTGCTTCTCCTAGATCTTTCATCTGGAAACATTTTCCTAACCATGCCTTAACAGCATGCAGTTCAGGAATATCATTTCCAATGATCAAGATATCATCGACGTAGAGGATTAGGAATGTAATCACGCTCCCACTAAACCTCTTATATACACACGGGTCATCTTCGTTCTTGATGAAACCAAACTCAGAGATTGATTCATCAAAACGAATATTCCAGCTTCTTGATGCTTGTTTAAGTCCATAAATGGACTTCTTTAACTTGCATATTTTATGACGATCTGCTGGATTAGTGAAACCTTCCGGTTGTGTCATATACACATCCTCATCCAGATTTCCATTAAGGAAAGCTGTCTTCACATCCATTTGCCAGATCTCATAGTCGTAATATGCTGCTATCGCGAAAAGAATCCGAATAGACTTAAACATGGCTACAGGAGAGAAAGTTTCATCATAATCTATCCCGTAGATTTGTTTGAAACCTTTCGCAACTAGCCTGCCTTTATAGGTAACCACGTTACCGTCCATGTCAATCTTCTTCTTGAAGATCCATTTACAGCCTATAGGGATTACTCCCGGAGGCGGATCAACCAAATCCCAGACTTGGTTATCTGACATGGAGTCCATCTCGGCTCGCATAGCTTCAAGCCATCTAGCTGATTCCGGTCCACTGACCGCATCCGCATAAGTTAGGGGTTCATCATTATCAATGATGTAGACTCCGTCATAGCGCTCAGGCTGTCGACGGATCCTACCCGATCTTCGCGGTTCCCGTGATATCTGAGCCTCAGGTTGTTCAGTAACCTGATCTACCAGCTCAGGCACATCCAACTCTGCTTGACTACTTTGTCCTTCCTCTGAATTCTCATCCAGCTTTATTTCTCTCCCACTGGCCTCTTGCAGAAGAAACTCCTTCTCAAGAAATATGGCCGTCCGAGCAACAAAAACCTTGTTCTCTTTGGGATCGTAGAAATAATAACCCTTAGTTTCCTTAGGGTAACCGACAAAGATACATTTCTCAGATCTGCTCTCCAGTTTCCCAGAGGCGAGCTTTTTGACATAAGCCTCGCAACCCCAGATCCTGATAAATGTCAAGCTAGGCTGTTTTCCATACCATAACTCATATGGCGTCTTTAAAACTGCCTTGGATGGCACTCGGTTTAGTACCTTTGCAGCTGTTTCCAGTGCAAAACCCCAAAAGGAATATGGAAGAGTGGCCTGACTCATCATAGAACGAACCATGTCTAGTAACGTTCTATTTCTCCTCTCGGACACACCATTCCATTGCGGTGTTCCTGGCGGAGTGAGCTGTGAGATAATCCCACACTCCTTCAGATAGTCAGTAAATCCATGACTCAGGTATTCACCACCTCGATCAGAACGAAGTGCCTTGATATTTCGGCCTAGCTGATTTTGTACTTCATTTTTGAACTCTTTGAATTTGTCAAAAGATTCACTTTTATGTCTCATTAAATAGACATACCCATACCTACTGAAATCATCAGTAAAGGTAATGAAGTACTGATAGCCACCTCTGGCATGTTTACTAAAAGGCCCACACACATCACTGTGTATAAGGTCAAGTAAACCCGAAGCCCTTTGACCTTTGTGAGGAAAAGGAGACTTCGTCATTTTACCCATCAAACAAGCTTTGCATGTATCAATCTCTTCATAGGAGAATGATCCCAGCAGTCCATGTTCATGCAACCGCTTAATGCGCTTCTCGTTTATATGGCCTAAACGACTATGCCATAACAAGGTGCTGTCATCAGCATACTTGGCTTTCTTATTATCAATGTTTTGTATAGAATTTTCCATGTCCAACATGTATAACCCATTGTTAATTGAACCAGTTGCATACACAATATTATCATGAGATAAAACACACTTTGAAATATTGCATTCAAAGGCAAATCCTTTCCTGACAAGAGCAGGAATAGAGATAATATTCTTGGTAATACTCGGTACAAAATAACAATTGTTTAATTCTAATACAACGCCAGATGGTAAAGAAATGAAATAGTCTCCTACAGCAACAGCAGCAACCCGTGCCCCGTTTCCAACTCGTAGGTCTACCTCATGCTGTCCCACCTGCCTTCTTCTCTTGAGTTCCTGCACATTTGAACAAATGTGAACTCCACATGCAGTGTCCAACACCCATGATATAGTAGAAGAAGATAACATGACCTCAGTCACATATATACCTGAGCCAGAAGCGATGCTTCCCCTCTTATCTCCTTGGAGCGCTTTACAGTCCTTTTTCCAGTGACCCAGCTGGCCACAGTGGAAACACCTGTTGTCCTTCGACCGCTTCACCTTCTGTTTCAGGGCCTTGCTGTAATTCTTGATAGGGGCCTTGCCCTTCTTCCCCTTCTTCTTGTTCCTAGAAGGAACCATCAAGACAGAGGTTGAAGGCTTACCCTTCAGAGTTTCCTCAGTGGTCAAGAGCATATTCAGCAGCTCTGCCGGCGTACAATCGATCTTGTTAATATTAAAGTTAATAATGAACGCATCGAAAGAGGGCGGAAGAGACTGCAGAATAATGTCCACAGCAAGCTCCTGGTTGACGGTATGCCCCAGTTTCTCTAGAGCCTCCTTGTGCCCAATCATCTTGAGCACGTGAGCTCCCACTGGGCTCCCCTCAGCCAGTTTGCTCTGAAAGAAGAGCTTCGTCAGATTATAGCGCTCAGTCCTCGCCTGTGCAGCATATAGCATCTTGAGGTTCGCTATAATTTCTATAGCCGACATATCCTCATGCTGACGCTGCAGCGGTGGCGTCATAGACGCTAGCATCAGGCAAGCGACATCAATGCTATCATTGACGTGCTTTTCGTAGGCTTCCCGAACCGCCCTTGCGGCGTTCGGAGCGGGCTGCGGCGGTATCGCCGTCTCGAGGACATACAGTTTCCTCTCTGCCTTAAGAACAATCTTAAGGTGTCCGAACCAGTCAGAGAAGTTCGGCCCAGCAAACTTCTCCCTTTCCAGTAGGGATCGCACATTGAAGCTCATGGTGTTCGTTGCTGCAGGAATCTACAACAAGCAAGAACAGCAAGGTCAGTATCAATGTTTCAGAATCAATCCAGGACTTAAGAAAGATTCTTTTCTCACTATTTTGTCTGACTGAAAAATCCAGTAAACAGTCCGAAAGAGTAAACACTCTTTTAGTGAGATGGGATCCAGATTTCATACTTGGTCTCCGCGTCCCGCTCAGGCGAGATAAGATGCACAGAGATGACAAGCACTAGTTTCTGGTAGGCTGTCCCAGCCAATCGCCAACCCGTGCGATTCCCCTTCATCTTGGCAATCCAGCAGACTGTGCCAACTGAGTTGGTGCAACACAGTCTCTGATCCCAGAGATGGCTGCCTCCATGTGCTACCATATGCGCCACATATGTAGTCTACATGGTCAAGCTGACCTGACCTACTCCCTGGACCACCACGTGCTATGCTGAGCAACGAGAGGGGATAAATCCCAACTCTGTAACACGCAGGTGAAATCCAGCACCGTCTGAAGATAGATGGACGTGCCCACTGAGTGGCTTCAACACGGCTCCAACGATAGTCAGAAAGGTGAGGTTTCGCGTCAGAAGGCTTACGAGCTTGATATGTTAGCGTTGGATTTTAACGGTCTTTTATCTTCTTACTATCAGGCATGTCCTATGGCTATAGCAGAAGATAAACATAAATATGCAATTCTAATTATTAGCAATAAGTAGAAAGCATGATCTTATGTGGTAAAAGCCCATGAACCCTAGTAAGACCTTAATATAACTTAAGTCTTCACTTGAGCTTCATTGCATCTCATCTGGTCCAACCCAGTGCCCTAGCGCCAAGAGCACCTCAGGTGCACCACCAGGTGAATGCCCCTCTTGGATGTGTGCCTTTGTTCTTGTCTAATCAAAGTACATTTGATCTATCTAGACAAGGTTGACTCGCAGGTCAACAACATATTATAAATTAAGTACAATGTGATTCGCAGATCACAAATTAATTTACAATTTTTAACTCCAGGCTCGCAGGCCCCAGCACAGCACACAATTGGGCAACCCACATAAGACTAAATAAACAAGCATATGGTTCAATCAACATGTGATCCAAACATCTTGAAATTAAAAGTTTTGAAAACCCCATGGCATCAATTTTAATTTCCTTATGAGCCCTACAACCTTACAATGGTCCATTGATGGGGATCCACTCATCCATCTAGTTAGATCCTTTGCCCTTGCATGCACCGAGTCCTAACTGACCCGAGTTGACCTAATGGTCAACCATGCATGCGCCAAGGGCTGAACTACCCCCATGAGTTTTGGCAAGCGGGTGTGACCCCGGGCCTAACTCAAGTGTGTTCAGTAGTGTCTCAACCAGACCTCGCTACACGCCCTAGATGCAGTCAACCTATAGCCACCTTGTGCTTGCGCATAGGTGCTATCAGGTTAACCCATCTGAGCTGTCAGATGGTCTGATCAGACTTGGATCTAACCTAGTGGTGACTTCAACCTCATCAACCCATCTAAGGGTTTAATGTAGTGGCACCTTAGATCTAATCAAGCGCGCAAGATGTAAGTTTTAGAAAAACCTTAGAACATGCGCAATCATACAAACAAACAACATGCTTGCATATAACCCTTAGATCTAAGGGGGTCCCCTTCAAGGGGGAGCGCAAACTTTAGGGGGTCCCCTTCAAGGGGGAGCGCATACTTCATATAAGCAAAGCATGATACAAGCGCAACTTCATGTAAGCAAAGCATGATACAAGCGCAACTTCATGTAAGCAAAGCATGATACAAGCGCAACTTCATGTAAGCAAAGCATGCCTCAAGTAAAAGTAAGCGCAACATGAGGATCACATCAGCAAACATAATAGCATGCATAGAGCCAAGCTCTGATACCAATTGTAGGAACCCCTAATCATAAGGGGGCAAAACCCTAAGCATGGCGCTAATGTAAAATATGCAAGCGGAAGCAAGGGTCGCAAGATCATTTGCATGCCATATGTTCAACTATAATCGATTGAATAGATTGAGATAAAAATCATACCAACGCCATATGCTTGGAAGTCGGCTTGGATAAAGAGAACAAAGTAGATCTCCTCCACAAGTTCACACACAAGGTGAAGATGCTTACTCCTTGCGGTCTCTTGTGCTAGCAAGACACCCAAGCCTTCAAGTGTCGAATGGAAGGGGATGATGAACCTCTTGGCCGAGAGCTCCTCTTGCTCAACCTCTCCTTCTCTTCGTCAATCGCCACCCAACCAAAGTCGAATGCGTTGAAGAGAAGAGCGCAAACGCATATGCGTTTTTGGCATTGAAGTGAGTGAAACCGGCCCTTGATGACTTTCCATAAATGGAAGCTCATCAAGTCCATGCGCTCAACTCAACCCAAACGCATTTTAGGATTGAACCATGCGTTCACCATTGTGAACCGGTTCAAGCCAAAATGTCAAATCGGCTTTGGTTCAACAAACCAAACCGAAATAGCTCTAGCCACTTGGTCTAGACCAAATTGAACCCCCAAGGCTCATGATCTAACCATTCATCATCTGATGCCCTTGATCTCTCCGATCTAGCATCACCTCTCTCGATCGAAGCTTACCGATCTCAAGTCCTAATCAATCAAACATGATCAGACCAGATCTCACTTACAATCAGAGATTAAATCCCTTTAATCTGAACTCAAAGAATCCAGTCCATACGATCTGACTCAAGTAAGCCATATCACCAAATTGTGCGACCCTGAGGGTTTCCTCTAAATGTCGGTAACGATAACTTACGTTATCACGATCAGTGAGGGGTATCTAGCAACACATCACTGTCTCCCGATATAAAGGAAAGAGTCTTCCAAGACTACTCCCAAACCATAGCACAAGTGTGACTCAATTCACAAGGCATACATGTGTCCTTTGCCACTGGATGTTCTTATTGGACAAGCGGGTCAAGCTTGTAACTCCAATACGATGAGCATGATTAGATCAGATGCACATAGTCATCTGGGTATGGCCATACACTATCTCAATCATCTCATATAGGGGGGCCCTTAGAACACCACACTCCTTAAACAAGGAGACGGCAATCCTTTATCTATCACTAGTGCCCTAACCTGATTCAAGCTCACCATCCAAGATAGTCTATAATCATTATATTTCAAATGATATTGAACTACCTCAAAACAATGACAATCATCATTTAGAAACACAAGTGATCTCAAGTCAAAGGACATGTGCCACTTGCTGCTTACAGGGATCATTCACATTGTGACAAGCAATGCAATATCCCAGTAGGGTCTGTCCAGTACATCCAATGTACCCATGAGTCTACATCTTATTCCATGCTCGAAGCATCCTATAAGATTAGCACTCATATTAGTCTCCATCATATCAAGGCTGTCTCATGTTCACCAAGATATCTCGACTAAGGACATATAGCCTGTCAGCCTAGCTGAACAGCTTTGAGACATTATTCAGAAGTACACTTATTACAGCAGACAAGGTAACAACCTGAATAACAACCATGCCTTATTATAAACTTAAGAGTTTATTACATGATACTTATACAATCCCAAGGCCTCAAACATTAGCCTTAAGGGCATACCCCAACACTAAAGGGCCCCCTTATGAGATGATTGAGATAGTGTATGGCCATACCCAGATGACTATGTGCATCTGATCTAATCATGCTCATCGTATTGGAGTTACAGGCTTGACATGCTTGTCCAATAAGAACATCCAGTGGTAAAGGACATATGTATGCCTTGTGAATTGAGTCACACTTGTGCTATGGTTTGGGAGTAGTCTTGGAAGACTCTTTCCTTTATATCGGGAGACAGTGATGTGTTGCTAGATACCCCTCACTGATCGTGATAACGTAAGTTATCGTTACCGACATTTAGAGGAAACCCTCAGGGTCGCACAATTTGGTGATATGGCTTACTTAAGTCAGATCGTATGGACTGGATTCTTTGAGTTCAGATTAAAGGGATTTAATCTCTGATTGTAAGTGAGATCTGGTCTGATCATGTTTGATTGATTAGGGCTTGAGATCGGTAAGCTTCGATCGAGAGAGGTGATGCTAGATCGGAGAGATCAGGGGCATCAGGAGATGAACGGTTGGATCATAAGCCTTGGGGTTCGATTTGGTCTAGACCAAGTGGCTTGAGCTATTTCGGTTTGGTTTGATGAACCAAAGCCGATTTGACATTTTGGATTGAACCGGTTCACAAATATGAACGCTTGGTTCAATGCCAAAATGCGTTTTGGGTTGGCTTGAACGCATGGCTTGATTGACTTCCATTTATGGAAAGTCATCAAGGGCCGGTTTTGCTTCAATGCCAAAACGCTTATGCGTTGAGCTCCTCACTTCAACGCCTTGATTCTTTTCGAGGTGTGGTTGACGAAGGTGTGGAGTAGACATCCAAGAGAAGCTCTTGGCCGAACGGATTCATCTCATCAAACCCTTTCCATTCGACAAGAGAAGGCTTGGGTGTCTTGCTAGCACAAGAGATCTCAAGGAAGTGAGCATCTTCATCTTGTGTGTGGACTTGTGGAGGAGACCTAGTTTGATCTCTTCTTCCAAGCCGAATTCCAAGCTTATGGCGTTGGTATGATTTCTCATAACTTAAGTTGATCATATAGTTTCATATGCGATTTTGAAACCCTATTTTCCGCCATGCATGCTAGATGCGCATGATTAGGGTTTTTCCCCCCCCCCCCTTTATGTTAGGGGTCCCTTCAATTGGTATCAGAGCTAGGCTCTTGATATGATCTATATGATTGCTTTGAAGTGTTTGTGATCCATACATATTGCGCTTACTTGATGCATGCTTTGTTTACATGAAGTTTGCGCTTGTATCATGCTAACATGAAGTTTGCGCTTGTATCATGCTAACATGTAGTTTGCGCTTGTATCATGGCTTTGATGAAGTATGCGCTCCCCCTAGAAGGGGACCCCCTAAAGTTTGCGCTCCCCCTTGAAGGGGACCCCCTTAGATCTAAGGGTTATCAACATGCTAGAAGATATATCTTATGGATGTTCTAGATGTTTGCGCATGTCAAAATGTTTTCTAAAACTTACATCTTGCGCGCATGATTAGATCTAAGGTGCCACTACATTAAATCCTTAGATGGGTTGATGGGGTTGAAAGCATCTTCTAGGTTAGATCCAACTAGTCTGATCAGACCATCTGACAGCCTAGATGGGTTGACCAGATAGCACCTGTGCGCAAGCACGAGGTGGCTATAGGTCGACTGCATCCAAGGCGTGTAGCGAGGTCTGGTTGAGACAACTACTGAACACACATGAGTTAGGCCCGGGGTCACACCCGCTTGCCAAAACTCATGAGGGTGGTTCAGCCCTTGGCGCATGCATGGTTGACCATCAGGTCAACTCGGGTCAGTTAGGACTCGGTGCATGCAGGGGCAAAGGATCTAACTAGATGGATGAGTGGATCCCTATCAATGGACCATTGTAAGGTTGTAGGGCACATAAGGAAATTAAAATTGATGCCATGGGGTTTTTCAAAAATTTAATTTCTTGATTGGATCACATGATGATTTGATGCCATGATGCTTGTCTATTTAGTCTTATGTGGGTTGCCCTATTGTGTGCTGTGCTGGGGCCTGCGTGCCTGGTAAATTATAAGTTAATTTTATTGTGATCTGCGAATCACTTTTTCATTAATTTATTGTATAATTGACCTGCGAGTCAACCTTGTCTAGATAGATCAAATGTACTTTGATTAGACAAGAGTACAAATGCACACATCCCAAAGGAGCATTCAGCTGGTGGCGCACCTGAGGTGCTCTTGGCGCTAGGGCCCTAGGTTGGACCAGATGAGATGCCAAGGAGCTCAAGTGAAGACTTAAGTAAAATTAAGGTCTTACTAGGGTTCATGGGCTTTTACCACATAAGATCATGCTTTCTACTTATTGCTAATAATTAGAATTGCATGTTTAAGTTTATCTTCTACTATAGCCATAGGATATGCCTGATAGTAAGAAGATAAAAGACCGTTAAAATCCAACGCTAACATATCAAGCTCGATAAGCCTTCTGACGCGAAACCTCACCTTTCTGATTATCGTTGGAGCCGTGTTGAACCCACTCAGTGGGCACGTCCATCTATCTTCAGACGGTGCTGGATTTCACCTGCGTGTTACAGAGTAGGGATTTATCACTGCTCGTTGCTCAGCATAACACGTGGTGGTCCAGGGAGTAGGTCGGGTCAGCTTGACCATGTAGGCTACATATGTGGCGCATATGGTAGCGCATGGAGGCAGCCATCTCTGGAATCAGAGACTGTGCTGTACCAACTCAGTTGGCACAGTCTGCTGGATTGCCAAGATGAAGGGGAATCGCACGGGTTGGCGATTGGCTGGGACAGCCTACCAGAAATTAGTGCTTGTCATCTCTGTGCATCTTATCTCGCCTGAGCGGGACGCGGAGACCAAGTATGAAATTTGGATCCCATCTCACTAAAAGAGTGATACTCTTTCGGACTGTTTACTGGATTTTTCAGTCAGACAAAATAGTGAGAAAAGAATCTTTCTTAAGTCCTGGATTGATTCTAAACATTGATACTGACCTTGCTGTTCTTGCTTGTTGTAGATTCCTGCAGCAACGAACACCATGAGCTTCAATGTGCGATCCCTACTGGAAAGGGAGAAGTTTGCTGGGCCGAACTTCTCTGACTGGTTCGGACACCTTAAGATCGTTCTTAAGGCAGAGAGGAAACTGTATGTCCTCGAGACGGCGATACCGCCGCAGCCCGCTCCGAACGCCGCAAGGGCGGTTCGGGATGCCTATGAAAAGCACGTCAATGATAGCATTGATGTCGCTTGCCTGATGCTAGCGTCTATGACGCCACCGCTGCAGCGTCAGCATGAGGATATGTCGGCTATAGAAATTATAGCGAACCTCAAGATGTTGTATGCTGCACAGGCGAGGACAGAACGCTATAATCTGACGAAGCTCTTCTTTCAGAGCAAACTGGCTGAGGGGAGCCCAGTGGGAGCTCACGTGCTCAAGATGATTGGGCACAAGGAGGCTCTGGAGAAACTGGGGCATACCATCAACCAGGAGCTTGCTGTAGATATTATTCTGCAGTCTCTTCCGCCTTCTTTCGATGCGTTCATCATTAACTTTAATATGAACAAAATCGATTGTACGCCGGCAGAGCTGTTGAATATGCTCTTGACTACTGAGGAAACTCTGAAGGGTAAGCCTTCAACCTCTGTCTTGTTGGTTCCTTCTAGGAACAAGAAGAAGGGGAAGAAGGGCAAGGCCCCTGTCAAGAATTACAGCAAGGCCCTGAAACAGAAGGTGAAGCGGTCGAAGGATAACAGGTGTTTCCACTGTGGCCAGCTGGGTCACTGGAAAAAGGACTGTAAAGCGCTCCAAGGAGATAAGAGGGGAAGCATTGCTTCTGGCTCAGGTATATACGTGACGGAAGTCATGGTTTCATCTTCTTCTATATCATGGGTGTTGGACACTGCATGTGGAGTTCACATTTGTTCAAATGTGCAGGAACTCAAGAGAAGAAGGCAGGTGGGACAGCATGAGGTAGACCTACGCGTTGGAAACGGGGCACGGGTTGCTGCTGTTACTGTAGGAGACTATTTCATCACTTTACCATCTGGCATTGTATTAGAATTGAACAATTGTTATTTTGTACCCAGTATTACCAAGAATATTATCTCTATTCCTGCTCTTGTCAGGAAAGGATTTGCCTTTGAATGCAAGATTTCAAAGTGTGTTTTAACTTATGATAATATTGTGTATGCAACTGGTTCAATTAACAATGGGTTATTCATGTTGGACATGGAATATTCTATACAAAACATTGATAATAAGAAAGCCAAGTATGCTGATGACAGCACCTTGCTATGGCATAGTCGTTTAGGCCATATAAACAAGAAGCGCATTAAGCGGTTGCATAATCATGGACTGCTGGGATCTTTCTCCTATGTGGAGATTGATACATGCAAAGCTTGTTTAATGGGTAAAATGACGAAGTCTCCTTTTCCTCACAAAGGTCAAAGGACTTCAGGTTTACTTGACCTGATACACAGTGATGTGTGTGGGCCTTTCAGTAAACATGCCAGAGGTGGCTAGCAGTACTTCATTACCTTTACTGATGATTTCAGTAGGTATGGATATGTCTATTTAATGAGACATAAAAGTGAATCTTTTGACAAGTTCAAAGAGTTCAAAAATGAAGTACAAAATCAGTTAGGCCGAAATATCAAGGCACTTCGTTCTGATCGAGGTGGAGAATACCTGAGTCATACGTTTACTGACTATCTGAAGGAGTGTGGGATTATCTCACAGCTCACTCCGCCAGGAACACCGCAGTGGAATGGTGTGTCCGAGAGGAGAAATAGAACGTTACTTGATATGGTTCGTTCTATGATGAGTCAGGCGACTCTTCCATATTCCTTTTGGGGTTTTGCACTGGAAACAGCTGCAAAGGTACTAAACCGAGTGCCATCCAAGGCAGTTTCAAAGACGCCATATGAGCTATGGTATGGGAAACAGCCTAGCTTGACATTTCTCAGGATCTGGGGTTGCGACGCTTATGTCAAAAAGCTCGCCTCTGGGAAACTGGAGAGCAGATCTGAGAAATGCATCTTTGTCGGTTACCCTAAGGAAACTAAGGGTTACCCTCGGACGGCCATATTTCTTGAGAAGGAGTTTCTTCTGCAAGAGGCCAGTGGGAGAGAAATAAAGCTGGATGAGATTCCAGAGGAAGGACAAAGTAGTCAGGCAGAGTTGGATGTGCCTGAGCCAGTAGATCAGGTTACTGAACAACCTGAGGCTCAAATATCACGGGAACCGCGAAGATCGGGTAGGATCCGTCGACAGCCTGAGCGCTATGTCGGAGTCTACATCATTGATAATGATGAACCCCTAACTTATGCGGATGCGGTCAGTGGACCGGAGTCAGCTAGATGGCTTGAAGCTATGCGAGCCGAGATGGACTCCATGTCAGATAACCAAGTCTGGGATTTGGTTGATCCGCCTCCGGGAGTAATCCCTATAGGCTGTAAATGGATCTTCAAGAAGAAGATTGACATGGATGGTAACGTGGTTACCTATAAAGGCAGGCTAGTTGCGAAAGGTTTCAAACAAATCTACGGGATAGATTATGATGAAACTTTCTCACCTGTAGCCATGTTTAAGTCTATTCGGATTCTTTTCGCGATAGCTGCATATTACGATTATGATATCTGGCAGATGGATGTGAAGACAGCTTTCCTTAATGGAAATCTGGATGAGGATGTGTATATGACACAACCAGAAGGTTTCACTAATCCATCAGATCGTCATAAAATATGCAAGTTAAAGAAGTCCATTTATGGACTTAAACAAGCATCTAGGAGCTGGAATATTCGTTTTGATGAATCAATCTCTGAGTTTGGTTTCATCAAGAACGAGGATGACCCGTGTGTATATAAGAGGTTTAGTGGGAGCGTGATTACATTCCTAATCCTCTACGTCGATGATATCTTGATCATTGGAAATGATATTCCTGAACTGCATGCTGTTAAGGCATGGTTAGGAAAATGTTTCCAGATGAAAGATTTAGGAGAAGCAGCCTATGTATTAGGTGTGAAGATCTATAGGGATAGATCTAAGAAGCTTCTCGGGCTGTGCCAGAGTACTTACATCGATAAGGTCCTGGAGAGATTCCATTTAGAGAATTCTAAACGTGGATATCTTCCAGTCAGACATGGTCTGAATCTTTCGAAGAGTCAGTGTCCACAAACACAGACTGAGAAAGATGAAATGGACAATACGCCTTATGCTTCGGCTATTGGGTCCATTATGTATGCGATGTTGTGTACTCACCCAGACGTCGCTTACGGGTTAAGCGTAACCAGTCGATTCCAAAGTAATCCAGGTTTGGCGCACTGGATTGCAGTCAAGAACATTTTAAAATATCTGCGGAGGACCAAAGATATGTTCTTGATATATGGTGGTCAGGAAGAACTCAGTATAGAGGGATATACTGACGCTTCGTTCCAGTCGGACCAGGATGATTTCCGATCGCAATCAGGCTATGTTTTTAGCTTGAATGGTGGAGCAGTGGTGTGGAAGAGTTTCAAACAGTCAACTGTTGCTGATTCCACAACAGAAGCCGAGTATGTTGCAGCCTCGGAAGCATCCAAGGAGGCAGTGTGGATTCGTAAGTTCGTGAGAGAACTTGGTGTCGTTCCTTCGAGTGCTGATCCTTTGGTTATCTTCTGTGATAACACTGGAGCCATCGCACAAGCAAAGGAACCGCGGTCGCACCAGAAGTCCAAGCACATACAGAGACGGTTTCACTTGATCCGGGAGATCATTGATCGAGGCGAGATCAAAATATGCAAGGTTCATACAGATGACAATCTGGCAGACCCACTTACCAAGCCTCTGGCGCAGCAGAAGCATGAGAAGCACTGTAATAATATGGGATTGAGATTTCTCAACCATTAGATTAAGTGCAAGTGGGAGATTGTTGGGGTATGCCCTTAAGGCTAATGTTTGAGGCCTTGGGATTGTATTAGTATCATGTAATAAATTCTTAAGTTTATAAAGGCATGGTTATTATTCAGGTTGTTACCTTGTCTGCTGTAATAAGTGTACTTCTGAATAATGTCTCAAAGCTGTTCAGCTAGGCTGACAGGCTATATGTCCTTAGTCGAGATATCTTGGTGAACATGAGACAGCCTTGATATGATTGAGACTAATATGAGTGCTAATCTTATAGGATGCTTCGAGCATGGAATAAGATGTAGACTCATGGGTACATTGGATGTACTCGACAGACCCTACTGGGATATTCCATTGCTTGTCACAATGTGAATAATCCTTGTAAGCAGCAAGTGGCACATGTCCTTTGACTTGAGATCACTTGTGTTTCTAAATGATGATTGTCATTGTCTTGAGGTAGTTCAATATCATTTGAAACATAATGATTATAGACTATCTTGGATGGTGAGCTTGAATCAGGTTAGGACACTAGTGATAGACATAGGATTGCCGTCTCCTTGTTTAAGGAGTATGATGTTCTAAAGGGCCCCCTTATGAGATGATTGAGATAGTGTATGGCCATACCCAGATGACTATGTGCATCTGATCTAATCATGCTCATCGTATTGGAGTTAGAGGCTTGACATGCTTGTCCAATAAGAACATCCAGTGGTAAAGGACATATGTATGCCTTGTGAATTGAGTCACATTTGTGCTATGGTTTGGGAGTAGTCTTGGAAGACTCTTTCCTTTATATCGGGAGACAGTGATGTGTTGCTAGATACCCCTCACTGATTGTGATAACGTAAGTTATCGTTACCGACATTTAGAGGAAACCCTCAGGGTCGCACAATTTGGTGATATGGCTTACTTAAGTCAGATCGTATGGACTGGATTCTTTGAGTTCAGATTAAAGGGATTTAATCTCTGATTGTAAGTGAGATCTGGTCTGATCATGTTTGATTGATTAGGGCTTGAGATCGGTAAGCTTCGATCGAGAGAGGTGATGCTAGATCGGAGAGATCAGGGGCATCAGGAGATGAACGGTTGGATCATAAGCCTTGGGGTTCGATTTGGTCTAGACCAAGTGGCTTGAGCTATTTCGGTTTGGTTTGATGAACCAAAGCCGATTTGACATTTTGGATTGAACCGGTTCACAAATATGAACGCTTGGTTCAATGCCAAAATGCGTTTTGGGTTAGCTTGAACGCATGGCTTGATTGACTTCCATTTATGGAAAGTCATCAAGGGCCGGTTTTGCTTCAATGCCAAAACGCTTATGCGTTGAGCTCCTCACTTCAACGCCTTGATTCTTTTCGAGGTGTGGTTGACGAAGGTGTGGAGTAGACATCCAAGAGAAGCTCTCGGCCGAACGGATTCATCTCATCAAACCCTTTCCATTCGACAAGAGAAGGCTTGGGTGTCTTGCTAGCACAAGAGATCTCAAGGAAGTGAGCATCTTCATCTTGTGTGTGGACTTGTGGAGGAGACCTAGTTTGATCTCTTCTTCCAAGCCGAATTCCAAGCTTATGGCGTTGGTATGATTTCTCATAACTTAAGTTGATCATATAGTTTCATATGCGATTTTGAAACCCTATTTTCCGCCATGCATGCTAGATGCGCATGATTAGGGTTTTTCCCCCCCCCCCCTTTATGTTAGGGGTCCCTTCACTGGTAGGCTGTCCCAGCCAATCGCCAACCCGTGCGATTCCCCTTCATCTGGGTAATCCAGCAGACTGTGCCAACTGAGTTGGTACAACACAGTCTCTGACCCCACAGATGGCTGCCTCCATGCGCTACCATATGCGCCACATATGTAGGCTACATGGTCAAGCTGACCCGACCTACTCCCTGGACCACCACGTGCTATGCTGAGCAACGAGAAGCGATAAATCCCTTCTCTGTAACACGCAGGTGTAATCCCGCACCGTCTGAAGATAGATGGACGTGCCCACTGAGTGGGTACAACACGGCTCCAACGATAATCAGAACAGTGAGGTTTCGCGTCAGAAGGCTTACGAGCTTGATATTTAAGCGTTGGATTTTAACGGTCTTTTATCTTCTTCACTATCATGCATTTCCTATGGTGATAGCAGAAGATAAATAAATCATGCTATTCTACTTATTTAAACAATAAAAGAAAGCATGAATCTTATGTGGTAAAAGCCCATAGCCTAAGTAAGACCTTAAGATACTTAAGTCTTCACTTGCTTTTCTTCATGGGACTTTAGCTGCTCATCAGGCCCAAACCAGGGCCCAAGCGCCATCTGCAGCTCAGGTGCGCCCACCAGGGAAAATGCGCCTGGTCCCAAAGTCGAACCCTGGACCTCCCACCTGGTCAAGCCTCTGCTGCATGCGCCTCTGCCAAGTGTGCTCTGTGCTCTTGTCTGATTAATTTACAAATTAATCTATCTAGACAAGATTGACACGCAGGTCAATTACATTTTATAAATTAAATACAATGTGATACGCAGATCACAATAATTAATTTACAACTTTAAAGTCCAGGTGTTGGGGTATGCCCTTAAGGCTAATGTTTGAGGCCATGGGAATGTATCAGTATCATGTAATAAACTGTTATGTTTATAAAGGCATGGTTATTATTCAGTTGTTTACATTGTCTGCTGCAATATATGTTCTTCTGAATAATGTCTCAAAGCTGTTCAGCTAGGCTGACATGCTATAAGTCCTTAGTCGAGATATCTTGGTGAACATGAGACAGCCTTGATATGGTTGAGACTAATATGTGTTCTAATCTTATAGGATGCTTCGAGCATGGAATAAGATGTAGACTCATGGGTACATTGGATGTACTGGACAGACCCTACTAGGATGTTCAATTGTTTGTCACAATGTGAATATTCCTTGAATATGACAAGTGGCACATTTCCTCTGACTTGAGATCGCTTGTGTTTTCTGAATGATGATTGTCATCATTTTGAGGTAGTTCAATATCATTTGAAACATAATGGTTATAGACTATCTTGGATGGTGAGCTTGAATCAGGTTAGGGCACTAGTGATAGACATAGGATTGCCGTCTCCTTGTTTAAGGAGTGTGATGTTCTAAAGGGGCCCCCTGGATGAGATGATTGAGAGAGTGTATGGCCATACCCAGGTGACAGTGTTCATCTGTTCTAATCATGCTCATCATATTGGAGTTACAAGCTTGACAGGCTTGTCCAATAAGAACATCCAGTGGCAAAGGAAATATGTATGCTTTGTGAGTTGATTCACACTTGTGCTGTATTTTGGGTGTAGTCTTGGAAGACTCTTTTCTTTATATCGGGAGACAGTGATGTGTTGCTAGATACCCCTCACTGATCGTGATAATGAGAATTATCGTTACCGACATTTAAAGAAAACCCTCAGGGTCGCACAATTTGATGATATGGCTTACTTAAGTTAGATCGTGTGGACTGAATTGTTTGGGTTCAGTTTAAAGGGATTTAATCTCTGATCGTAAGTGAGATCTGGTCTGATCATGTTTGATTGATTAGGGCATTAGATCGGTAAGCTTTGATCGAGAGAATGGATGCTAGATTGGTCAGATCAGGAGCATCAAAGAGATCGACGGTTAGATCTGGAGCCTTAGGGTTTAATTTGATCTAAGCCTTGTCGCTTGGCTTATTTGGTTTTTGGACCGAACCAACATGAACCGGCTCATGGATGAGCGCATGGTTCAAGGGTGAAGTGAGTTGCGATTGGGGTAAACCCATGACCGTAAGTGGTGAAGTGGCATGCTATTTTTAGATAGCACTTCCCTACGTGACCACGACTCACGATTCACGCCTTTCTCTCTTGTCGTTTGACGCTCATCTCTCGCTCTAGAGCATCCATCTCTCGGGGGTTTTTGCATTCGAGAAAGAGAGAGGTTGACGAAAAGAAGGAGGAAGAAAATCGCCAAGCAAAGAAGATCTCCTTCCCTTCCATTCGAGAAGAACACCTTGACGCCTTGCTAGCACAAGGAGCATCAAGGAGTAGGCACATCTTTCATCTTGTGTGCGCATCTTCAGGAGGAGAGCGGCATCACTCTCTGCTTCCAAGGCGCCATCTAGAAATGGCTATGGTATGGTTCTATCTCATCTATGCAATCGGTTTTGTTAATCATATAACATGAAAGATCCTAAGAAACCCTCTCCGCTGCGTTCTCCCTTAATATGCGCCTCACTTGGGTTTCGCCCCCCCCTTATCTGGGGACCTTTCAATTGGTATCAGAGCCATAGGTTAACACATGTTTTATGATTGCATGAGCCATTTTTGTGATTCATGTTGCAGATCTTTATTACATGCGCATATACATGTTTAGTTGTCATGAACGATACTTGTATTTTTCATCTTGGCGCATGTAAGATGGCGCATTATTTTTGTTGTTGTTTTTACAAAACGATGATAACATGCGCGACTCACTATAGATCTGAGGCCCTGCTATAAACCCTTAGACGGGTTATTAGGGTTGAAGTCACCCCCTAGGTTAGATCCAAACAGTCTGATCAGACTATCTGACAGCCTGAATGGGTCGACCAGATAGCACCTTGGCGCAAGCCTATGGTGGCTATAGGTCGACTGCAGACAGGTGTGTAGCGATGTCTGATTGAGACAACAGATGAACACACATGAGTTAGGCCCGGGGTCACACCCGCTTGCCAGACCTCATTGTGGTTGTTCAGCCCTGGCGCATGCATGGTTGACCTTATGGTCGACTCAAGTCAGTTAGGACTTGATGCATGCTAGGGCAGTGGATCTGACTAGGTTGGATGAGTGGATCCCTAGTAATGGACCGTTGTAAGGTTGAAGGGCAAATAAGGAAATTAAAATTGATCCCATGGGGTTTTTCGAAAATTTTAATTTTTATGGATCACATGATTGCTGATTGGATGCATATGTTTGTTTATTTAGTCTTATGTGGGCTGCCCATATTAATTGTGTGCTGTGCTGGGGCCTGCGTGCCTGGGATTTAAAAGTGTAAATTAATTATTGTGATCTGCGCATCACATTGCTTTAATTTATAAAATGTAATTGACCTGCGTGTCAATCTTGTCTAGATAGTTAAATTTGTAATTTAATTAGACAAGAGCACAGAGCACACTTGGCAGAGGCGCATGCAGCTGTGGCTGGACTAGGTGGGAGGTCTAGGGTTCGACCCTAGGACCTGGCGCATTTCCCTGGTGGGCGCACCAAAGCTGCAATTGGCGCTTGGGCCCTGGCTTGGGCCAGATGAGCAGCAAAAGACCCATGAAGAGCAAGTGAAGACTTAAGTTAGGTTAAGGTCTCACTAGGGCTATGGGCTTTTACCACATAAGATTCATGCTTTCTTTTATTTATTGTTTAAATATTAGAATTGCATGATTAAGTTTATCTTCTGCTATCACCATAGGAATTGTATGATAGTGAAGAAGATAAAAGACCGTGAAAATCCAACGCTTAATATCAAGCTCATAAAGCCTTCTGACGCGAAACCTCACTGTTCTGATTATCGTTGGAGCCGTGTTGTACCCACTCAGTGGGCACGTCCATCTATCTTCAGAGGGTGTGGGATTACACCTGTGTGTTACAGAGTAGGGATTTATCCCTTCTCGTTGCTCAGCATAGCACATGGTGGTCCAGGGAGTAGGTTGGGTCAGCTTGACCATGTAGGCTACATATGTGGCGCATATGGTAGCACATGGAGGCAGCCATCTGTGGGGTCAGAGACTGTGTTGTACCAACTCTGTTGGCACAGTCTGCTGGATTGCCCAGATGAAGGGGAATCGCATGGGTTGGCGATCTGCAGGGAATGCCTACCGGAGATTAGTGCTTGTACTCTCTGTGCATCTTATCTCGCCTGAGCGGGACGCGGAGACCAAGTATGAAATCCGGATCCCATCTCACTAAAAGAGTACTACTCTTTCGGGCTGTTTTGCTGGATTTTTTCAGCCAGATAAAATAGTGAGAAAAAGAATCTTTCTTAAGTCCTGATTGATTCTTAAACATTGATACTGACCTTGCTGTTCTTGCATTGTTGTAAATACCTGCAGCAACGAACACCATGAACTTCAATGTGCGATCCCTACTGGAAAGGGAGAAGTTTGCTGGGCCGAACTTCTCTGACTGGTTTGGACACCTTAAGATCGTTCTTAAGGCAGAGAGGAAACTGTATGTCCTCGAGACGGCGATACCGCCGCAGCCCGCTCCGAACGCCGCAAGGGCGGTTCGGGAAGCCTATGAAAAGCACGTCAATGATAGCATTGATGTCGCTTGCCTGATGCTAGCGTCTATGATGCCACCGCTGCAGCGTCAGCATGAGGATATGTCAGCTATAGAGATTATAGCGAACCTCAAGATGCTGTATGCTGCACAGGCGAGGACAGAGCGCTACAATTTGACGAAGCTCTTCTTTCAGAGCAAACTGGCTGAAGGGAGCCCAGTGGGAGCTCACGTGCTCAAGATGATTGGGCACAAGGAAGCTCTGGAGAAACTGGGGCACACCATCAACCAGGAGCTTGCTGTGGATATTATTCTGCAGTCTCTCCCGCCTTCATTCGACGCGTTCATTATTAATTTTAATATGAACAAAATCGATTGTACTCCGGCAGAGCTGCTGAATATGCTCCTCACTACTGAGGAGACTCTGAAGGGAAAGCCTTCGACCTCTGTCTTAATGGTTCCTTCAAGGAACAAGAAGAAGGGGAAGAAGGGCAAGACCCCTGTCAAGAGCTACAGCAAGGCTTTGAAGCAGAAGGTCAAGCGGTCCAAGGAATACAGGTGTTTCCACTGTGGCCAGCTGGGTCACTAGAAAAAGGACTGTAAAGCGCTCCAAGGAGATAAGAGGGGAAGCTTCGCTTCTGGCTCAGGTATATTCGTGACTGAGGTCATGTTTTCTTCTTCTATATCATGGGTGTTGGACACTGCATGTGGAGTTCACATTTGTTCAAATGTACAGGAACTCAAGAGAAGAAGGCAGGTGGGACAGCATGAAGTGGACCTACGAGTTGGAAACGGGGCACGGGTTGCTGCTGTTGCTGTAGGAGACTATTTCATTTCCTTACCATCTGGACTTGTATTGGAACTAAACAGTTGTTATTTTGTTCCCAGTATTACTAAAAATATTATCTCCATTCCTGCTCTTGTCAGGAAGGGATTTTCCTTTGAATGCAATATTTCAAAGTGTATTTTGTCTTTAGATAATATTGTTTATGCAACTGGTTCAATTAGCAATGGGTTATTCATGTTGGACATGGAATGTTCGATACAGCAAATCGATATTAAGAAAGCCAAGTATGCTGATGACAGCACCTTGCTATGGCATAGTCGTTTAGGCCATATAAACGAGAAACGCATTAAGCGGTTGCATGATAATGGACTGCTGGGATCATTCTCCTATAAGGAGATTGATACATGCAAGGCTTGTTTAATGGGTAAAATGACGAAGTCACCTTTTCCTCATAAAGGTCAAAGGGCTTCAGGTTTACTTGACCTAATACACAGTGATGTGTGTGGGCCATTTAGTAAACATGCCAGAGGTGGCTATCAGTACTTCATTACCTTTACTGATGATTTCAGTAGGTATGGCTATGTCTTTTTAATGAGACATAAGAGTGAATCTTTTGACAAGTTCAAAGAGTTCAAGAATGAAGTACAAAATCAGTTAGGCCGAAATATCAAGGCACTTCGCTCAGATCGAGGTGGAGAATACCTAAGTCATGCGTTTACTGACTATCTGAAGGAGTGTGGGATCATCTCACAGCTCACTCCGCCAGGAACACCGCAATGGAATGGTGTGTCCGAGAGGAGAAATAGAACGTTACTTGATATGGTTCGTTCTATGATGAGTCAGGCTAATCTACCTTACTCCTTTTGGGGTTTTGCGCTGGAAACAGCTGCAAAGGTACTAAACCGAGTGCCATCCAAGGCAGTTTCTAAGACTCCATATGAGTTATGGTATGGAAAACAGCCGAGCTTGACATTTATCAGGATCTAGGGCTGCGAGACTTATGTCAAAAAGCTCGCCTCTGGGAAACTAGAGAGCAGATCTGACAAATGTATCTTTGTCGGTTACCCTAAGGAAACTAAGGGTTATTATTTCTACGATCCCAATGAGAACAAGGTTTTTGTTGCTCGGACGGCCATATTTCTTGAGAAGGAGTTTCTTCTGCAAGAGGCTAGTGGGAGAGAAATAAAGCTGGATGAGAATCCAGAGGAAGGACAAAGTGACCAAGCACAGTTGGATGAGCCTGAGCCGGTAGAACAGGTTATTGAACAACCTGAGGCTCAAATATCACGGGAACCGCGAAGATCGGGAAGGATCCGTCGACAGCCTGAGCGCTATGACGGAGTCTACATCATTGATAATGATGAACCCCTCACTTATGCGGATGCGGTCAGTGGACCGGAGTCAGCGAGATGGCTTGAAGCTATGCGCGCCGAGATGGACTCCATGTCAGATAACCAAGTTTGGGATTTGGTTGATCCGCCTTCGGGAGTTATCCCTATAGGCTGTAAATGGATCTTCAAGAAGAAGATTGACATGGATGGTAACGTAGTTACCTATAAAGGCAGGCTTGTTGCGAAAGGTTTCAAACAAATCTACGGGATAGATTATGATGAAACTTTCTCACCTGTAGCCATGTTTAAGTCTATTCGGATTCTTTTCGCGATAGCTGCATATTATGATTATGAGATCTGGCAGATGGATGTGAAAACAGCTTTCCTGAATGGAAATCTGGATGAGGATGTGTACATGACACAACCGGAAGGTTTCACTAATCCAGCAGATCGTCATAAGATATGCAAGTTAATGAAGTCCATTTATGGACTTAAGCAAGCATCAAGAAGCTGGAATATTCGTTTTGATGAATCAGTCACCGAATTTGGTTTCATCAAGAACGAGGATGACCCGTGTGTATATAAGAGGTTTAGTGGGAGCGTGATTACTTTCCTAGTCCTCTACGTCGATGACATCTTGATCATTGGAAATGACATTCCTGAAATGCATGCTGTGAAGGCATGGCTAAGGAAATGTTTCCAGATGAAAGATCTAGGAGAAGCTGCCTATGTGTTAGGTGTGAAGATCTACAGGGATAGATCTAAGAGGCTTCTCGGGCTGTGCCAGAGTACTTACATCGATAAAGTCCTGGAGAGATTTCATTTAGAGAATTCTAAACGAGGATATCTTCCAGTCAGACATGGTCTGAATCTTTCAAAGAGTCAGTGTCCACAAACACAGACTGAGAAAGATGAAATGGACAATACGCCTTATGCTTCGGCTATTGGTTCCATTATGTATGCGATGTTGTGTACTCGCCCAGACGTCGCTTACGGGTTAAGCGTGACCAGTCGTTTTCAAAATAATCCAGGTTTGGCGCACTGGATTGCAGTCAAGAACATCCTAAAATATCTGCGGAGGACCAAAGATATGTTCTTGATATATGGTGGTCAGGAAGAACTCAGTATAGAGGGATATACTGACGCTTCATTCCAGTCTGACCAGGATGATTTCCGATCGCAATCAGGCTATGTTTTTAGCTTGAATGGAGGAGCAGTGGTGTGGAAGAGTTTCAAACAGTCAACTGTTGCTGATTCCACAACAGAAGCCGAGTATGTTGCAGCCTCGGAAGCATCCAAGGAGGCAGTGTGGATTCGTAAGTTCGTGAGAGAACTTGGTGTTGTTCCTTCGAGTGCAGATCCTTTGGTTATCTTCTGTGATAACACTGGAGCAATCGCACAAGCAAAGGAACCACGGTCGCACCAGAAGTCCAAGCACATACAGAGACGGTTTCATTTGATCAGGGAGATCATAGATCGTGGCGAGATCAAAATCTGCAAGGTTCATACAGATGACAATCTGGCAGACCCGCTTACCAAGCCTCTGGCGCAGCAGAAGCATGAGAAGCACTGTAATAACATGGGTTTGAGATTTCTCAACCATTAGATTAAGTGCAAGTGGGAGATTGTTGGGGTATGCCCTTAAGGCTAATGTTTGAGGCCATGGGAATGTATCAGTATCATCTAATAAACTGTTATGTTTATAAAGGCATGGTTATTATTCAGTTGTTTACATTGTCTGCTGCAATATATGTTCTTCTGAATAATGTCTCAAAGCTGTTCAGCTAGGCTGACATGCTATAAGTCCTTAGTCGAGATATCTTGGTGAACATGAGACAGCCTTGATATGGTTGAGACTAATATGTGTTCTAATCTTATAGGATGCTTCGAGCATGGAATAAGATGTAGACTCATGGGTACATTGGATGTACTGGACAGACCCTACTAGGATGTTCAATTGTTTGTCACAATGTGAATATTCCTTGAATATGACAAGTGGCACATTTCCTCTGACTTGAGATCGCTTGTGTTTTCTGAATGATGATTGTCATCATTTTGAGGTAGTTCAATATCATTTGAAACATAATGGTTATAGACTATCTTGGATGGTGAGCTTGAATCAGGTTAGGGCACTAGTGATAGACATAGGATTGCCGTCTCCTTGTTTAAGGAGTGTGATGTTCTAAAGGGGCCCCCTGGATGAGATGATTGAGAGAGTGTATGGCCATACCCAGGTGACAGTGTTCATCTGTTCTAATCATGCTCATCATATTGGAGTTACAAGCTTGACAGGCTTGTCCAATAAGAACATCCAGTGGCAAAGGAAATATGTATGCTTTGTGAGTTGATTCACACTTGTGCTGTATTTTGGGTGTAGTCTTGGAAGACTCTTTTCTTTATATCGGGAGACAGTGATGTGTTGCTAGATACCCCTCACTGATCGTGATAATGAGAATTATCGTTACCGACATTTAAAGAAAACCCTCAGGGTCGCACAATTTGATGATATGGCTTACTTAAGTTAGATCGTGTGGACTGAATTGTTTGGGTTCAGTTTAAAGGGATTTAATCTCTGATCGTAAGTGAGATCTGGTCTGATCATGTTTGATTGATTAGGGCATTAGATCGGTAAGCTTTGATCGAGAGAATGGATGCTAGATTGGTCAGATCAGGAGCATCAAAGAGATCGACGGTTAGATCTGGAGCCTTAGGGTTTAATTTGATCTAAGCCTTGTCGCTTGGCTTATTTGGTTTTTGGACCGAACCAACATGAACCGGCTCATGGATGAGCGCATGGTTCAAGGGTGAAGTGAGTTGCGATTGGGGTAAACCCATGACCGTAAGTGGTGAAGTGGCATGCTATTTTTAGATAGCACTTACCTACGTGACCACGACTCACGATTCACGCCTTTCTCTCTTGTCGTTTGACGCTCATCTCTCGCTCTAGAGCATCCATCTCTCGGGGGTTTTTGCATTCGAGAAAGAGAGAGGTTGACGAAAAGAAGGAGGAAGAAAATCGCCAAGCAAAGAAGATCTCCTTCCCTTCCATTCGAGAAGAACACCTTGACGCCTTGCTAGCACAAGGAGCATCAAGGAGTAGGCACATCTTTCATCTTGTGTGCGCATCTTCAGGAGGAGAGCGGCATCACTCTCTGCTTCCAAGGCGCCATCTAGAAATGGCTATGGTATGGTTCTATCTCATCTATGCAATCGGTTTTGTTAATCATATAACATGAAAGATCCTAAGAAACCCTCTCCGCTGCGTTCTCCCTTAATATGCGCCTCACTTGGGTTTCGCCCCCCCTTATCTGGGGACCTTTCACCAGGCACGCAGGCCCCAGCACAGCACACATTTAATATGGGCAGCCCACATAAGAATAAATAAACAAACATAGGCATCATCCAAGATGTGATCCAGTCAAGAAAATTAAATTTTTTGAAAAACCCCATAGGCATCAATTTTAATTTCCTTATTTGCCTTACAACCTTACAACGGTCCATTACTAGGGATCCACTCATCCAACCTAGTCAGATCCACTGCCCTTGCATGCACCAAGTCCTAACTGACTTTAGTCGACCAAAGGTCAACCATGCATGCGCCAGGGCCGAACAACCCTCATGAGTTCTGGCAAGCGGGTGTGACCCCGGGCCTAACTCATGTGTGTTCGCTAGTCGTCTCAATCAGACATCGCTACACGCCTGTCTGCAGTCGACCTATAGCCATCTGGTGCTTGCGCACAGATGCTATCTGGTCAACCCATCAAGGCTGTCAGATGGTCTGATCAGACTGTCTGGATCTAACCTAGGGGATGACTTCAACCCTAATAACCCGTCTAAGGGTTTAATGCAGGGCCTTAGATCTATAATTAGTCGCGCATGTCATAAGAAGTTTGAGAAAACAAACATATGCGCCTACATGAACAAATGCGCCTACATGAAAACATGCGGCTAAGAGAAATAAAAATATCTCTAACATCATGTAACAGATAGATCAATGCATAGGATCACAAAGAAAGCAAACATATTAGCATGCAATAACTGGCTCTGATACCAATTGAAAGTCCCCTAACTAAGGGGGCGAAACCCTATAGGAGGCGCATATGAAAAACTTTGATGCAGCGGAAGGGGTTTCAAGGATCTATGCATATAATATGTTCAACTTTAAATTCCAAAACGATTCTCACCATTGCCATCGCTTAGATGGTGTCTTGGAAGGAAAGGCGCAAGTGCTCCTTCTCCAAAGGTGACGCACACAATTGGTGTCGCCTACTCTTCCTTGGTGCTCCTTGTGCTAGCAAGGTTCCAAGAAGTCGTTGTCGAATGGAAGGGGAGAGATCTCCTTTGCTTGGCGATTGCTTCCTTCTCCTTTCGTCAATCTCTTCACCACACGAGAGTGCCCAACCGAATAACTCAAGTTGGCGACAAGAGAGGAGGAGAGGCGAGAGAGTAGAGCGCCTTAGGCGTGAACGTGAGTCATGGTCACGTATGTGATCATGCTTTCTAAAAATAGAAAGCCACTCACTCACATGCGATCATGGGTTTACCCCAATCGCAAACTCCTCTCAATTTGAACCATGCGCTCAACCAATGAGCTGGTTCAATTTGGTTTGGTTTAATAACCAAATAAACCAAGCAATCAGTCCAGACCACAATAAACCCTAAGGCTCTTGATCTGACCGTCGATCTCTTGATGCTCCTGATCTCACTGATCTAGCATCCAATCTCTCGATCGAAGCTTACCGATCTCAAGCCCTAATCAATCAAACATGATCAGACCAGATCTCACTTACAATCAGAGATTAAATCCCTTTAAACTGAACCTGAACAATTCAGTCCACACGATCTGACTTAAGTAAGCCATATCATCAAATTATGCGACCCTGAGGGTTTCCTTTAAATGTCGGTAACGATAACTCACGTTATCACGATCAGTGAGGGGTATCTAGCAACACATCACTGTCTCCCGATATAAAGAAAAGAGTCTTCCAAGACTACACCCAAACCACAGAACAAGTGTGAATCAAACTCACAAGGCATGCATGTT
Source organism: Costus lasius (assembly GCA_027563935.2). Lineage (NCBI taxonomy): Eukaryota > Viridiplantae > Streptophyta > Magnoliopsida > Zingiberales > Costaceae > Costus > Costus lasius. The sequence continues at coordinate 49,944,223 of CM050446.2, forward strand.
TCCTTTGCCACTGGATGTTCTTATTGGACAAGCGTGTCAAGCTTGTAGCTCCAATATGATAAGTATGATTAGAACAGATGAACACAGTCACCTGGGTATGGCCATACACTTTCTCAATCATCTCATCCAGGGGGCCCCTTTAGAACATCACACTCCTTAAACAAGGAGACGGCAATCCTTTGTCTATCACTAGTGCCCTAATCTGACTCAAGCTCACCATCCAAGATAGTCTATAATCATTATGTTTCAAATGATATTGAACTACCTCAAAACAATGACAATCATCATTTAGAAAACACAAGTGATCTCAAGTCAGAGGAAATGTGCCACTTGTCGCAATCAAGGATTATTCACATTGTGACAACCAATTGAATATCCTAGTAGGGTCTGTCCAGTACATCCAATGTACCCATGAGTCTACATCTTATTCCATGCTCGAAGCATCCTATAAGATTAGAACACATATTAGTCTCAATCATATCAAGGCTGTCTCATGTTCACCAAGATATCTCGACTAAGGACATTACAGCATGTCAGCCTAGCTGAACAGCTTTGAGACATTATTCAGAAGTACAATTATTGCAGCAGACAATATAACAACCTGAATAACAACCATGCCTTTATAAACATAAGAGTTTATTACATGATACTGATACAATCCCAAGGCCTCAAACATTTGCCTTAAGGGCATACCCCAACATCATAGACGCTAGCATCAGGCAAGCGACATCAATGCTATCATTGACGTGCTTTTCATAAGCTTCCCGAACCGCCCTTGCGGCGTTCGGAGCGGGCTGAGGCGGTATAGCCGTCTCGAGGACATACAGTTTCCTCTCTGCCTTAAGAACAATCTTAAGGTGTCCGTACCAGTCTGAGAAGTTCGGCCCAGCAAACTTCTCCCTTTCCAGTAGGGATCGCACATTGAAGCTCATGGTGTTCGTTGCTGCAGGTATCTACAACAATGCAAGAACAGCAAGGTCAGTATCAATGTTAAGAATCAATCAGGACTTAAGAATGATTCTTTTTCTCACTATTTTATCTGGCTGAAAAATCCAGCAAAATAGCCCGAAAGAGCAGAACTCTTTTAGTGAGATGGGATCCAGATTTCATACTTGGTCTCCGCGTCCCGCTCAGGCGAGATAAGATGCACAGAGAGTACAAGCACTAATCTCTGGTAGGCTGTTCCAGCCAATCGCCAACCCGTGCGATTCCCCTTCATCTGGGCAATCCAGCAGACTGTGCCAACTGAGTTGGTACAACACAGTCTCTGACCCCACAGATGGCTGCCTCCATGTGCTACCATATGCGCCACATATGTAGCCTACATGGTCAAGCTAACCCGACCTACTCCCTAGACCACCACGTGCTATGCTGAGCAACGAGAAGCGATAAATCCCTTCTCTGTAACACGCAGATGTAATCCCGCACCGTCTGAAGATAGATGGACGTGCCCACTGAGTGGGTACAACACGGCTCCAACGATAGTCAGAACAGTGAGGTTTCGCGTCAGAAGGCTTACGAGCTTGATATTTTAGCATTGGATTTTAACGGTCTTTTATCTTCTTAACTATCATGCAATTCCTATGGTGATAGCAGAAGATAAACTCATGCAATTCTAATTATAAAAGCAATAAATAGAAAGCACGCTGATCTTATGTGGTAAAAGCCCATTAAGCCTAAGTAAGACCTTAACCTAACTTAAGTCTTCACTTGCTTTTCTTCATGGGTCTTTTGCTGCTCATTTGGCCCAAACCAGGGCCCAAGCGCCATCTGCAGCTCAGGTGCGCCTACCAGGGAAAATGCGCCTGTCCCAGAGTCGAACCCTGGACCTCCCGTCTGGTCAAGCCACTGCTGCATGCGCCTCTGCCAAGTGTGCTCTGTGCTCTTGTCTGACTAATTTACAAATTAATCTATCTAGACAAGATTGACTCGCAGGTCAATTACATTTTATAAATTAATTAAACTGTGATTCGCAGATCACAAAAATAAGAATTAATTTACAATAAAATTCCAGGCACGCAGGCCCCAGCACAGCACACATTAAACATGGGCAGCCCACATCAGATTAAATAAACATACATATGGCATCATACATCATTTGATTCAATCATGAAAAATAAAATTTTGAAAAACCCCATTGAGATCAATTTTATTTTTCCTTATGTGCCCTACTACCTTACAACGGTCCATTACTAGAGATCCACTCATCCGACCTAGTCAGATCCATTGCCCTTACATGCACCAAGTCCTAACTGACTTGAGTCAACCAAAAGGTCAACAATGCATGCGCCAAGGGCTGAACGACCACAATGAGGTCTGGCAAGCGGGTGTGACCCCGGGCCTAAACTCATGTGCGTTCATAGGTTGTCTCAATCAGACATCGCTACACGCCTGTCTGCAGTCGACCTATAGCCATCTCGTGCTTGCGCACAGATGCTATCTGGTCGACCCATCAAGGCTGTCAGATGGTCTGATCAGACTGTTTGGATCTAACTCAGGGGATGACTTCAACCCTAATAACCCGTCTAAGGGTTTAAAGCAGGGCCTTAGATCTAGTGTAAGTCGCGCATGTGATATAGTTTTTTTTTTGAGAAAAACAAGAATGCGCCAACAGACATGCGCCATAGACTAACACATTCAAGTTTCGCATGTTCAACAACTTAAAATGAAATTTTCGCATGTCAACTAGATCTAAGCATACTTGCGCATATGGATCACAAAAGGCTTTAAGCAATCATAAAAACATGCATCAACTTGCCTCTGATACCAATTGAAGGTCCCCTACAAGGGGCGAAACCCTAAAACATGCGCTAAACAAAACTTGCATGGGCGGAATCTAGGGTTTCCTAAGATCAGATAGCATGTATTATGATCAACTTTAACAACAGAAAAGGAATTCATACCGAAGCCATATGAAGGATGTCGCCTTGGAAGCAAGAGAACAAAAGAGGTCTCCTCCAAATCGTCACACACAAGATGATGTCGCTTTCTCTTTTGGTGCTCCTTGTGCTAGCAAGGTTCCAAGAGGTCTTGATCGAATGGGAGGGAAGATGATCTCCTTGCTTGGCGAAACTTTCTCCTCTTGTCGTCTTAGCTTTTTCACACGAGAATGCTTCTCCAAAGAAAACCAAGGAGGCGACAAAGGCGTGAAGAGGCGAGAGAGAGGCGACGTGAGATCATGGACACGTTTGAGAACATGCTATCTAAAAATAGCAAAGTCCAAACGTTCATGCGACCATGCATTACCCCAATCGCAAATGCCTCACCACCTGAACCATGCGCTCATCCAATGAGCTGGTTCAAATCGATTTGGTTCAACAACCAAATAAACCAAGCAATAAGTCCAGATCATAATAAACCACTGAGGCCTAAGATCTGACCGTTGATCTCTTAATGCTCTTGATCTGACCGATCTAGCATCTATTCTCTCGATCGAAGCTTACCGATCTCAAGCCCTAATCAATCAAACATGATTAGACCAGATCTCACTTTTATTCAGAGAGTAAATCCCTTTAAACTGAACTCAAACAATTCAGTCCACACGATCTGACTTAAGTAAGCCATATCATCAAATTGTGCGACCCTAAGGGTTTCCTCTAAATGTCGGTAACGACAACTTACGTTATCACGATCAGTGAGGGGTATCTAGCAACACATCACTGTCTCCCGATATAAAGGAAAGAGTCTTCCAAGACTACACCCAAACTACAGCACAAGTGTGAATCCAATTCACAAGGCATGCATATTTCCTTTGCCACTGGATGTTCTTATTGGACAAGCGTGTCAAGCTTGTAGCTCCAATATGATGAGCATGATTAGAACAGATGAACATAGTCACCTGGGTATGGCCATACACTTTCTCAATCATCTCATCCAGGGGGCCCCTTTAGAACACCACACTCCAATTATAGAGACGGCAATCCTTTGTCTATCACTAATGCCCTAACCTGACTCAAGCTCACCATCCAAGATAGTCTATAACCATTATGTTTCAAATGATATTGAACTACCTCAAAACAATGACAATCATCATTTAGAAACACAAGTGATCTCAAGTCAGAGGAAATGTGCCACTTGTTACATTCAAGGATTATTCACATTGTGACAAGCAATTGAATATCCTAGTAGGGTCTGTCCAGTACATCCAATGTACCCATGAGTCTACATCTTATTCCATGCTCGAAGCATCCTATAAGATTAGAGCACATATTAGTCTCAATCATATCAAGGCTGTCTCATGTTCACCAAGATATCTCGACTAAGGACTTCACAGCATGTCAGCCCAGCTGAACAGCTTTGAGACATTATTCAGAAGTACACTTATTGCAGCAGATATTGTAACAAACTGAATAACAACCATGCCTTTATAAACATAAGAGTTTATTACATGATACTGATACAATCCCAAGGCCTCAAACATTATCCTTAAGGGCATACCCCAACATTCTCTGGTCTGGATCGCCTGGGAAATACGGTACCGTAGAATAGTTTACGACCGTGCCGTAAAATCAGCAAAGGTTTCTGTTCTGAAAGCGCTGAAAAATACGGCAGTGTAATTCTTTACGGCAGTGCCGTAAAATCACAAAAACTTTCTGTACGGAAAATCCTCCAAATTACGACAGTGTTCTGATTTTACGGTACTGTATGAAATTATGGTACCGTAAAATGGATTACGACATTGCCGTATTTTGCTGAGTTGCTCCTTTTTGCGTGAAATTTCTTGGGTGACCTCCTCTTGATGATGGTAACTCTTTTATGTGTTTGATTTTACTTGAAAATTCCTTGAAATAGTGCCTTTTTACCTGAAAACCATGAAAAACCAAAATAGAAGTAGACTTTGCAATATTTGATGAATTCAGCATAAATATAAGCAAAAAGATCCTCAATTTAGCATGAAAAGATACATAGAATGATACAAAATATACTATATATTTTGGTGTCATCACGCATTCATGTTGATGACACCAAAATATATAGTATATTTTGTATCATTTTAGGTACCTTTTCATGCTAAATTGAGGATCTTTTACTTTTTTTTATGCTGAATCCATCAAATATTGCAAAGTCTACTTCTATTTTGGTTTTTCATGATTTTCAGGCAAAAAGGCATCATTTTAGGGTATTTTCGAGTAAAATCAAACACAAAGAAGAATTCTCATCATCAAGAAGAAAATACATGACAAATTTTACGCAAAACGGAGCAACTCACCAAAATACGGTAGTGCCATAATCTATATTACAATACCGTATTTCCATACGATACGGTAATATCGGAGCTCCTGCCGTAATTTGGGAAAACTTCAGATCAGAATATTGTGTGAAAAATATGGCATTGCTGTAAGATTTTACACGACAGTATTTTGGAGCACTTTCGGAACAGAGACCATTGCTGAAATTACGGCACTGCCGTAAACTATTTCACGGGCTGTATTTTCCAGACGTTTCCGACCAGAGAGTTCAGCCGATTTTACGGCAGTGTCATGAACCATATTACGGCACTGTATTTCCCAGCACTTTCAGAAAAGAAAACTCGAGCGATTTTACGGCAGTGCCGTGAACTATTACACTGTTGTATTTCTGTTTTTGAATGCGACTCCCTGTGTGCGGCAACTTTGGAGGAGACCCCTTTCGATCTCTGCTTCCAAGTCGTCACCTTCCTCATGGCACTGGTATGAATCTCATTTGATTTATACAATCTCAAGAGTTGATCATATGTACTTGCATTCGATCTTTTGAAACCCTAGATTCCGCTATAAAATTTATTTGCGCCACCTATTAGGGTTTCGCCCCCCTTGATTTAGGGGACTTACAATTGGTATCAGAGGGTAGGTTATTGCTTGTTCATATGATTGCTTGATCTTCATGTTTGATCCATGCTTGCGCTTATGTAAAGATCTAAAGTTTATTACATGCGACTTTTCATGCTAGTTCATCATGCGAAACTACATGTATACTTTTGTTGGCGCATGTATATTGTTGGCGCTTGTTAGATGTTTTTTCAAAAACTTATCTTGCGCGCCTCCTTATTAGATCTAACCAGCACCTGCTATAAACCCTTAGACGGGTTAGTAGGGTTGAAGTCATCATCTAGTAAAGATCCAACTAGTCTGATTAGACCATCTGACAGCCTAGATGGGTCGACCAGATGGCACCTGTGCGCAAGAACGAGGTGGCTATAGGTCGACTGCAGACAGGCGTGTAGCGAGGTCTAGTTGAGACAACCTATGAACGCACATGAGTTAGGCCCGGGGTCACACCCGCTTGCCAGAACTCATGAAGGCTGTTCAGCCCTTGGCGCGTGCATGGTTGACCATTAGGTCGACTCAAGTCAGTTAGGACTTGGTGCATGCAAGGGCATGGATCTAACTAGATATGATGAGTGGATCCCTATTAATGGACCGTTGTAAGGTTGTAGGGCCCATAAGAAAATTAAAATTGATGCCAATGGGTTTTCAAAAATTTTATTTTCTTATTATTGGATCACATGTTGATTGGATGCCATGATGCTTGTTTATTTAATCTTATGTGGGCTGCCTAATTTAATGTGTGCTGTGCTGGGGCCTGCGAGCCTGGAATTAAATTGTAAATTAATTTTATTGTGATCTGCGCATCACATGTTATTTAATTTATAAAGTGTAATTGACCTGCGAGTCAATCTTGTCTAGATAGATTAAATTGTAATTTAATCAGATAAGAGCACAGAGCACACATGGCAGAGGCGCATGCAGCTTGAGGCTTAACCAGGTGGGAGGTCCAGGGTTCGACTCTGGGACAGGCGCATTTACCTGGTGGGCGCACCTGAGCTGCAGTGGGCGCTCGGGCCCTGGGTTGGGCCAGATGAGAAGGCAAAAGACCCATGAAGAGCTCAAGTGAAGACTTAAGTTAAATTAAGGTCCTACTTAGGTTTAATGGGCTTTTACCACATAAGATCAGCATGCTTTCTACTTATTGTTTATATAATTAGAACTGCATGATTTAATCTTCTGCAATCACCATAGGTTATGCATGATAGTTAAGAAGATAAAAGACCGTTAAAATCCAACGCTAAAATATCAAGCACGTAAGCCTTCTGACGCGAAACCTCACTGTTCTGACTATCGTTGGGGCCGTGTTGTACCCACTCAGTGGGCACGCCCATCTATCTTCAGACGGTGTGTGATTACACCTGCGTGTTACAGAGAAGGGATTTATCGCTTCTCGTTGCTCAGCATAGCACGTGGTGGTCCAGGGAGTAGGTCAGGTCAGCTTGACCCATGTAGCCTACATACTGAGCATATGTGAGCTATATGGAGGCAGCCATCTGTGGGATCAGAGACTGTGTTGCACTAACTCAGTTGGCACAGTCTGCTGGATTGCCCAGATGAAGGGGAATCGCACGGGTTGGCGATTGGCAGGCATTGCCTACCAGAAATTAGTGCTTGTACTCTCTGTGCATCTTATCTCGCCTGAGCGGGATGCAGAGACCAAGTATGAAATCTGGATCCCATCTCAATAAAAGAGCGTTACTCTTTCGGACTGTTTAATGGATTTTTCAGTCAGATAAAATAGTGAGAAAAGAATCTTTCTTAAGTCCTGGATTGATTCTAAACATTGATACTGACCTTGCTGTTCTTGCATTGTTGTAGATTACTGCAGTAACGAACACCACGAATTTCAATGTGCGATCCCTACTGGAAAGGGAGAAGTTTGCTGGGCCAAACTTCTCAGACTGGTACGGACACCTTAAGATTGTTCTTAAGGCAGAGAGGAAACTGTATGTCCTCGAGACGGCTATACCACCTCAACCCGCTGCGAACGCCGCAAGGGCGGTTCGGGAAGCCTATGAAAAGCATGTCAATGATAGCATTGATGTCGCTTGCCTGATGCTTGTGTCTATGACGCCAGAGCTGCAGCGTCAGCATGAGGATCTATCTGCTATACAGATTATAGCAAACCTCAAAATGCTGTATGCTGCACAGGCTAGGACTGAATGCTACAATTTGACTAAGCTTTTCTTTCAGAGCAAACTGGCTGAAGGGAGTCCAGTGGGAGCTCACGTACTCAAGATGATTGGGTACAAAGAGGCTCTAGAGAAACTGGGACATACCATCAATCAGGAGCTTGCTGTAGACATCATTCTTCAGTCTCTCCCGGCCTCTTTCGATCCGTTCATTATTAATTTTAATATGAACAAGATCGACTGTACCCCGGCAGAGTTACTGAACATGCTCTTGACTACAGAGTTGACTCTAAAGGGAAAGCCTTCAACCTCTGTCTTGATGGTTCCTTACAGGAACAAGAAGAAGGGGAAGTAGGGCAAAGCCCCTGTCAAGAGTTACAACAAGGCTCTGAAACAAAAGGTTAAGCGGTCGAAAGAATACAGATGTTTCCATTGTGGCCAGCTAGGTCACTGGAAAAAGGACTATAAAGCGCTCCAAGGAGACAAGAAGGGAAGCATCGCTTCTGGCTCAGGTATTTTTGTGACTGAGGTCATGTTTTCTTCTTCTATTTCATGGGTGTTGGACACTGCATGTGGAGTTCACATTTGTTCAAATGTACAGGAACTCAAGAGAAGAAGGCAGGTGGGACAGCATGAGGTAGACCTATGCGTTGGAAACGGGGCACGGGTTGCTGCTGTTGCTGTAGGAGAATATCACATCTCAATACCATCTGGACTTGTATTAGAACTGAACAATTGTTACTTTGTACCAAGCATAACGAAAAATATTATCTCTATTCCTGCTCTTGTCAGGAAAGGGTTTTCCTTTGAATGCAATATTTCAAAGTGTGTTATTTCTTTAGATAATATTGTTTATGCTACTGGATCAATTAACAATGGATTATTCATGTTGGACATGGAATGTTCTATACAAAACATTGATAATAAGAAAGCCAAGTATGCTGATAATAGCACCTTGCTATGGCATAGTCGTTTAAGCCATATTAACAAGAAACGCATTAAGCAGTTGCATGATCATGGACTGCTGGGATCATTCTCCTATGAGGAGCTTGATACATGCAAAGCTTGTTTAATGGGTAAAATGACGAAGGCTCCTTTTCCTAACAAAGGTCAAAGGGCTTCAGGTTTACTTGACCTCATTCACAGTGATGTGTGTGGGCCATTTAGTAAACATGCCAGAGGTGGCTATTCATACTTCATTACCTTTACTGATGATTTCAGTAGATACGGGTATGTCTATCTAATGAGACATAAGAGTGAATCTTTTGACAAGTTCAAAGAGTTCAAAAATGAAGTGCAAAATCAGCTAGGCCGAAATATCAAGGCACTTCGCTCAGATCGAGGTGGAGAATACCTAAGTCGAGAGTTTACTGACTATCTGAAGCAGTGTGGGATTGTCTCACAGCTTACTCCGCCAGGAACACCGCAATGGAATGGTGTGTCCGAGAGGAGGAACAGAACCTTATTGGATATGGTTCGTTCAATGATGAGTCAGGCTACTCTACCTTACTGCTTTTGGGGATTTGCACTGGAAACAGCTGCAAAGGTACTAAACCGAGTGCCATCCAAGGCAGTTTCAAAGACTCCATATGAGTTATGGTATGGGAAACAGCCGAGCTTGACATTTATTAAGATCTGGGGTTGCGAGGCTTATGTCAAAAAGCTCACCTCTGGGAAACTAGAGAGCAGATCTGAGAAATGCATCTTTGTCGGTTACCCTAAGGAAACTAAGGGTTATTATTTCTACGATCCCAAAGAGAACAAGGTATTTGTTGCTCGGACGGCCATTTTTCTTGAGAAGGAATTTCTTCTGCAAGAGGCCAGTGGGAGAGAAATAAAGCTGGATGAGAATCCAGAGGAAGGACAAAGTAGTCAAGCACAGTTGGATGAGCATGAGCCAGTAGAACAGGTTATTGAACAACCGAGGCTCAGATATCACGGGAACCGCGAAGATCGGGAAGGATCCGTCGACAGCCTGAGCGCTATGACGGAGTCTACATCATTGATCATGATGAACCCCTCACTTATGCGGATGCGGTCAGTGGACCGGAATCAGCGAGATGGCTTGAAGCTATGCGAGCCGAGATGGACTCCATGTCAGATAACCAAGTTTGGGATTTGGTTGATCCGCCTCCGGGAATAATCCCTATAGGCTGTAAATGGATCTTCAAGAAGAAGATTGACATGGATGGTAACGTGGTTACCTATAAAGGCAGGCTAGTTGCGAAAGGTTCCAAACAAATCTACGGGATAGATTATGATGAAACTTTCTCTCCTGTAGCCATGTTCAAGTCTATTCGGATCATTCTCGCAATAGCAGCATATTATGATTATGAGATCTGGCAGATGGATGTGAAGACCGCTTTCCTTAATGGAAATTTGGATCAGGATGTGTATATGACACAACCTGAAGGTTTCACTAATCCATCAGATCGTCATAAAATATGCAAGTTAAAGAAGTCCATTTATGGACTTAAGCAAGCATCAAGAAGCTGGAACATTCGTTTTGATGAATCAATCTGTGAATTTGGTTTCATCAAGAATGAAGATGACCCGTGTGTATATAAGAGGTTTAGTGGGAGCGTAATTACATTCCTAGTCCTCTACGTCGATGATATCTTAATCATTGGAAACGATATTCCTGAACTACATGCGGTTAAGTCATGGTTAAGAAAATGTTTCCAGATGAAAGATCTAGGAGAAGCAGCCTATGTATTAGGTGTGAAGATCTACAGAGATAGATCTAAGAGGCTTCTCGGGCTGTGCCAGAGTACTTACATCGATAAAGTCCTGGAGAGATTCCATTTAGAGAATTCTAAAAGAGGATATCTTCCAGTCAGACATGGTCTGAATCTTTCGAAGAGTCAGTGTCCGCAAACACAGACTGAGAAAGATGAAATGGACAAAACGCCTTATGCTTCGGCTATTGGGTCCATTATGTATGCGATGTTGTGTACTCGCCTAGACGTCGCTTACGGGTTAAGCGTGACCAGTCGATTCCAAAGTAATCCAGGTCAGGCACACTGGATTGCAGTCAAGAACATTTTAAAATATCTGCGGAGGACCAAAGATATGTTCTTGGTGTATGGTGGTCAGGAAGAACTCAGTATTGAAGGATATACTGACGCTTCGTTCCAATCTGACCAGGATGATTTCCGATCGCAATCAGGCTATGTTTTTAGCTTGAATGGAGGTGTGGTGGTGTGGAAAAGTTTCAAACAATCTATTGTTGCTGATTCTACAACAGAAGCCGAGTATGTTGCAGCCTCAGAAGCATCTAAGGAGGCAGTGTGGATTCGTAAGTTCATTCAGGAACTTGGTGTTGTTCCTTCGAGTGCAGATCCTTTGGTTATCTTCTGTGATAACACTGGAGCAATCGCACAAGCAAAGGAACCACGGTCGCACCAGAAGTCCAAGCACATACAGAGACGGTTTCACTTGATCCGGGAGATCATTGATCGAGGCGAGATCAAAATCTGCAAGGTTCATACAGATGACAATCTGGCTGACCCGCTTAGAAAGCCTCTGGCGCAGCAGAAGCATGAGAAGCACTATAATAATATGGGTTTGAGATACCTCAACCATTAGATTAAGTGCAAGTGGGAGATTGTTGGGGTATGCCCTTAAGGCTAATGTTTGAGGCCTTGGGATTATATCAGTATCATGTATAAACTTCATGTTTATAAAGGCAATGGTTGTTATTCATGTTGTTGCATTATCTGCTGTCATATGTATACTTCTGAATAATGTCTCAATGCTGTTCAGCTTGGCTGACATGCAGATAAGTCCTTAGTCGAGATATCTTGGTGAACATGAGACAGCCTTGATATGATTGAGACTAATATGTGTTCTAATCTTATAGGATGCTTCGAGCATGGAATAAGATGTAGACTCATGGGTACATTGGATGTACTGGACAGACCCTACTAGGATATTCAATTGCTTGTCACAATGTGAATAATCCTTGTATGCAACAAGTGGCATATTTCCTCTGACTTGAGATCACTTGTGTTTCTAAATGATGATTGTCATTGTTTTGAGGTAGTTCAATATCATTTGAAACATAATGGTTATAGACTATCTTGGATAATGATCATGAGTCAGGTTAGGACACTAGTGATAGATAAAGGATTGCCGTCTCCTAGTTTGGAGTGTGATGTTCTATAGGGGCCCCCTGGATGAGATGATTGAGAAAGTGTATGGCCATACCCAGGTGACTATGTTCATCTGATCTAATCATTCTCATCATATTGGAGCTACAGGCTTGACTCGCTTGTCCAATAAGAACATCCAGTGGCAAAGGAAACATGTATGCCTAGTGAGTTGATTCACACTTGTGCTGTGGTTTGGGTGTAGTCTTGGAAGACTCTTTCCTTTATATTGGGAGACAGTGATGTGTTGCTAGATACCCCTCGCTGATCGTGATAATGTAAGTTATCGTTACCGACATTTAAAGGAAACCCTTAGGGTCGCACAATTTGATGATATGACTTACTTAAGTCAGATCGTGTGGACTGAATTGTTTGGGTTCAGTTTAAAGGAGTTTAAACTCTGATTGTAAGTGAGATCTGGTCTGATCATGTTTGATTGATTAGGGCTTGAGATCGGTAAGCTTCGATCGAGAGTATTGATGTTAGATCGGTGAGATCAAGAGCATCAAGAGATGAACGGTTAGATCTGGAACCTTAGGGTTTAATATGATCTAGACCAAGTGGCTTGGGTAATTTGGTCTTTGAACCAAACCAAATTGAACTGGCTCATGAGTGAGCGCTTGGTTCAATGGGAGAGTTTTGATGGTTCACTTGGGTGAACGCATGAAACGTAGAGAGTTACTATTTTTGGAAGGCGGTTTTCCAAACTGAAAATGCTCCCACGATTGTAACGTCGCTCGCCTCTCTCAATTGCTCTTGTGTGTGGTGAACTTCTTCTTCACGGAAAAGAGGTAGAGAGTTTTCGAGCCCTAGCCGCAAGAGGAACATCTAACCCCTTTCATTCGATCAAGGATACTTGAAGATCTTTGCTAGCACAAAGATCACCAAGGAGGAGCCATCTCTCTTCTTGTGTGCAGCAACTTTGGAGGAGACCCCTTTCGATCTCTGCTTCCAAGTTGTCACCTTCCTCATGGCACTGGTATGAATCTCATTTGATTTATACAATCTCAAGAGTTGATCATATGTACTTGCATTCGATCTTTTGAAACCCTAGATTCCGCTATAAAATTTATTTGCGCCACCTATTAGGGTTTCGCCCCCCTTGATTTAGGGGACTTACAGCCACTTCCTTCCAAAGGAAGCAATTTATGCCACTCACACCCCATTATTCCCCTAGGCGCCAATGGGGTTGGGTTTCTACCCATTATACCCTTTTAAGCCAATTCCCTCTTCATGACAACTTATAATCGGGCCTCATTGGATAATGAGCTAGCCCAAACTTCATGGCATGGGTCGATTAATCCATTTGATCCAATCCAATGCAACCCTAATCCAAATGTGACCAATTTAGGTCAATTTTGGGTCAACCTGCCAAAAATGAAGTTTGGCTCCAATAACTTTCTTCCAACTCATCAGGCCCATTGGCGCTGACGAAATCTTCCAAATTGATCCAAGTTATCCAATAACTTGATCATAAGGCTTTTCATTAAAGCAACGTCAAGAGTCTATTACATGTGACCCCGTAGGATCCATATGACGATGGCAATGATGTAAACATCATAAATAGTGAGGGGTATCTAGCAACACATCACTACTACCCATGTCATAGGACTTAAGTCATTATGGCAACAACTCCTAACAAGCAACAAGGATTCCCATTGCATTATAGATCCCTTTGCCTAAACTGATATCCTACCATTGGATTAGTCTCAAGTTTATCAATCCAATGCATTGGTCATGACTCAACAAGTGTGGCCACACATTCCTGTCATGCACCAATAAGGTGGGGCGCCCCGAGTGGATATCATGCTTCCAATAAGGAAGGGGCAAATCCTACTATTGTTCATCCATGTCTCTACGTGACTTATGACATGCCCAATGACAGTCGTTTTGGTCTCCCAATTACGGAGAGACGTAAGACTGTATCAAAGCATACCCATCATCAAATCTAGACATGAATACCTCAAGTCTAAGGATCAATGCAAACCTCTTGCATGTGAGATTGACTTGTTGACTAGACAAGTCAATCCTCACGGTGGATCACTCCAGTGCATCCAATGCACCTGTATGTCTGCGTTACTGTGCCCCGCACTTAACCAGCCCATACACCATTCTCACATGTACCAAAGCTATCCCATATCTGCTAAGGTACCTTGTCTGGGGATTTCTTATGAGAATGGATCCAATCCAAACTCCTGGGACATTATATATGCAACTCAATACATCAACGCAGGTAGAGAAATCTGCATAATAACGACCATGCCTATATATATGTATAAATAATTCTATCAAAGTACATTCAAACAATGCCTGACCATGTCCATATATTGGTCTTCAGGGCATATACACCAACAATCTCCCACTTGCACTAAGACCAAGGACAACTGATGTTCAGCCATTTCCAATGTCTCTAGTATGACCCATTTAGCTTCCGCTGTGCCAGAGGCTAGGTCAGTGGGTTTTTCCAAATTGCTATCTATGTTTATTTTAACAAATTTGATCATCATCCTTATTCATGATCTCTAAGATCAGATGATATGCTGCAGTACATACTTGAGCACTAAATTCCTTCACTTATGCTATGGCCCTAGTAAGAACTGTATTGGACCATCAAGCATCATGAACTAAATCAAGTTCAAATTAATGAAGCTGCTTCCTTGGCTGCCACAAGAAGCTGCAATGTACTCAGCCTTATTTGTAGAATCTTGCCACTTTGGTTTGCATAATGCTCTTTCAGCACACAACACAACAATAAGGTAAAGCGCAAATCCTGGTTGTGATCAATAGTCACTAGACTGGAATGAAGTATCAGTGTACCCCTGTACACAAAATTCTTTCCTATCTATCATAGACTAGACTTCAATCCTTTATACTTCCCAAGTATATATATAAGGATTGCTTTCACAGCTATCTAGTGTTAAACACTAAGATCTGATTGAAACTTGCTGGCTATGCTCCAAGCATTTGCCACAAATGGTCTTGAGTATATTATTCAAAACATGATCCATCCTATACACCATGTATCAGGATTTTAGACCCAAGTTATTACTCTCCAGCTGTGTCACAGGACACAACATCCTTGAGGGAGTCAGACCATATCTTCCTGGAAGGTATCAATTTTTGGAATCATCCAATATAAACCTCTCCAGAAACTCTTGGATGAACATAGATTGACTAAAGGGCAATGACTTTCTTGGATCTCTATCTATAGATCCTCATGCTTAGGATGTAAGCATCATTCCCTAGATCATTCTTCTCGAAATACATCTCAAGCCTTTTTCTTCACCATGTGAAGAGCTGAGATGTTATTCCATGTGAGGAGAATATCATCAATCATCTAGAACAAGAAATACTATTAAGGTGCTCCCACTGATTTTCTTGTAAACACAGGCTCTTTTAAACATGCTTGCATAATGCCATGCATATTTTATGGCCTTGATATGAAAACCTTCTGGCTATTTCCTTATAGATATCCTTTCAGACGTCTATGCAAGAAAGGCAGTTTTCATAACAATATGCCATAACTGATCATGCAATTATAACATGCAGATTCCTAATGGACTTAAAAAAAAACTTAGCTATTGGTGAAAAATTTCATGATTATCCACCCAGTGGATTTGCCTGAAATTTCTGTTCACTAGCTTGCCTTTCAAGGTAACAGTGTTACCTTCCATGCCTATCTTCCTAGAAGATTTATTTACAGCCTGTGGGAATTACCCCTTTGGCAGCTCATCCAAGTCCTAGACTTGATTAGCAGACATGGAGTCCATTACGGTTCTCTTGGCCTTTAGCCATTTCTTGGAATCTAGTCCACCGACTGCTTCCATTTCCTCATAAGTCTTAGGTTCATCCTTGATGAAAAATTCATCATGCCCAGCATATCGAATCGATCCAGACTTATGTGGTTCCTGTGTTACTTGAACCTTAGGTTGACTTTCAACCTGTATGTGAGATTTTTGCTCTCCATCTGTGTCTAATTATATTGTGGTTGATTCAGGACCTTATCCCAATCAAATCTACTCCCACTAGCTTCTTTTAAAAGAAATACTTTCTCAAGAGAGACAAGAGTTTGAACAACAAATATTTTGTTCTCTTTGGGATAGAACTAGCACTCTACAGTGCACCACAAACACATACTTTTGAATAACTGCTCATTACATTCCCAATTCTATTGAAGAAATGGGATATTTGCAGTTCGCAACTCAAAAGCTAACTTAGACATTTTCTTATGGAGTGGCAGTACATCTGTTTGCATGACATCATAGTAGTATATTTGCATGACTATTCAAAGATGGAACCGCATCCAATGTATTCCTTTTCTTTCTTTGAAATTTACCACACAGTGGTGTACTAAGTAAGCTGTGAGATAACTCTACACTTCTTAGGACAGTCATCAAATTCTCCACTAATTACCTTGATCTAATCAAAGTGCTTTAATAGATCCTTCAATTTGACTCAATACTTCATTTGTGAACTTCTTGGATTTTTCAAAGTTCTTTAGGTTGGATAAGGCATACCCACACCTGATGAAGCACGTAACACCTCTTAGTGCATGTTTATATGGGTCCACATACATTGTTATGTAATAGATCCAACAAGCCAATAGTCCTTCCATCCTTTATGGTGAAGGCAGCATCTGTCATACTGTTCCTTTGAACTAGGCTCACATGTATCATAATCCTGAAAGGACAATGATCCCAATAGTCCATGGACCTTTGGATGTGACCATTGTTCTATGGTTCAAGAGACAATGCTATAAGAGGATGTTTATTGAATCATTAGATTTGATCTTGTGTTACATATAGAACCACAAACTATTGTCAACTGTATCACTTCAATAGAACATCTCATAAAATATCATATATTATTTCAAACTGAAATCCTTTCTAAAAGGAATGATGTTCTATTACATAAGCTGATACATAATAGCAAAGTTCTATATAAAGTCTTCAAGGTAGTGAGATGATATCAACAGCAGCATCCAATGCTCCGTCCATGACCCGAGAGTCGATCCCATCAAGCCTCTTCGTCCTACTTCCTTTGAGCTCCTGCACATGTAAAACATATGTGAGCCTCACATACGGTACCCAGTACCCATGAATAAGAAGTAGACAAAAGACCTCGGTAACACAATACCTGAAGCGGATGAATTACGTCTCTTCTTCTTTGCCATGCACTTCTTGGCCATTAATCCTCTTCGAAATACCCATGCATTCCCAGTCTTCCGAAGTATTGGCTTTGAAGATACAGAACCATGGTCATTCTCAGATTTAGGCATACACTCTGAAGATCCAACAGAACTCTCCTGATCATTGTCTATAGAGCATGGTGTGAAGAGACCTTTGAGATGTATGATAAGATCATAAATCCCCATCTCATCACATTCAACCTTGACTTCTAGGGTCATGCACTCTAAGACAAGAGCAGTGTACTGTTCGTTATCTTCACAATGTTCAAGATAGACATTCCACTCCCACTCATTAGTGAAATACACACTGGGCTGGGATGGAGGTCTTTCAAGAAGATGCACCTTATGCAGGGAACCCCTTTCAAGAGGGGGGCGAAACCCTATAGGAGGCGCAACAAAATTTCTAGCGGAATCTAGGGTTTCTTATGCGATCTTAAAGCATGTAATATGATCAACTTATAATGAAAAGCGATACTCACCATTGCCATCACTTGGATGGTGTCTTGGAATGAGAGAGCGAAATGGATCTCCTCCTTAGGTGGCGCACACAAGGTGATGTCGCCTACTCTTTGTTGATCCTTGTGCTAGCAAGGTTCTCCAAAGGTTCTTGTCGAGTGGAAAGGATGAGAGATCTCCTTGGCGAAAACTTCCTTGTCGTCTTAGCCTCTCCTCCACGTGAGAATGCCTCAAGACCCTCTAGCCAAGCGCGGCGACAAGGTGTGAATGAAGCGAGAGAGATGTGACCACGCTTAGGAGTCATGGTTTCTAAAAATAGAAAACCACTCCCACGTTCATGCTCTCATGCGACTTCGGTTTTACCCAAGCGCAAACTTCTCTTCACTTTGAACCATGCGCTCATTCATGAGCCGGTTCATCACGGTTTGGTCCAAGACCAATTATCCCAAGCAATATGGTCTAGATCTTAATTAAACCCTAAGGCTTCAGATCTAACCGTCGATCTCTTTGATGCTCTTGATCTGACCGATCTAGCATCCATTCTCTCGATCGAAGCTTACCGATCTCAAGCCCTAATCAATCAAACATGATCAGACCAGATCTCACTTACAATCAGAGATTAAATCCCTTTAAACTGAACCTGAACAATTCAGTCCACACGATCTGACTTAAGTAAGCCATATCATCAAATTGTGCGACCCTGAGGGTTTCCTCTAAATGTCGGTAACGATAATTCTCATTATCACGATCAGTGAGGGGTATCTAGCAACACATCACTGTCTCCCGATATAAAGGAAAGAGTCTTCCAAGACTACACCCAAACCACAGCACAAGTGTGAATCAACTCACAAGGCATGCATATTTCCTTTGCCACTGGATGTTCTTATTGGACAAGCTTGTCAAGCTTGTAACTCCAATATGATAAGCATGATTAGATCAGATGAACACAGTCACCTGGGTATGGCCATACACTCTCTCAATCATCTCATCCAGGGGGCCCCTTTAGAACATCACACTCCTTAAACAAGGAGACGGCAATCCTATGTCTATCACTAGTGCCCTAACCTGATTCAAGCTCACCATCCAAGATAGTCTATAATCATTATGTTTCAAATGATATTGAACTACCTCAAAACAATGACAATCATCATTTAGAAAACACAAGTGATCTCAAGTCAAAGGAAATGTGCCACTTGTCACATTCAAGGAATATTCACATTGTGACAAACAATTGAACATCCTAGTAGGGTCTGTCCAGCACATCCAATGTACCCATGAGTCTACATCTTATTCCATGCTCGAAGCATCCTATAAGATTAGAACACATATTAGTCTCAATCATATCAAGGCTGTCTCATGTTCACCAAGATATATCGACTAAGGACTTAACAGCATGTCAGCCTAGCTGAACAGCTTTGAGACATTATTCAGAAGAACATATATTGCAGCAGACAATGTAACTAACTGAATAACAACCATGCATTTATAAACATAACAGTTTATTACATGATACTGATACATTCCCATAGGCCTCAAACATTAGCCTTAAGGGCATACCCCAACAATCTCCCACTTGCACTTAATCTAATGGTTGAGAAATCTCAAACCCATATTATTACAGTGCTTCTCATGCTTCTGCTACGCCAGAGGCTTGGTAAGCGGGTCTGCCAGATTGTCATCTGTATGAACCTTGCAGATTTTGATCTCGCCACGATCTATGATCTCCCTGATCAAATGAAACCGTCTCTGTATGTGCTTGGACTTCTGGTGCGACCGTGGTTCCTTTGCTTGTGCGATTGCTCCAGTGTTATCACAGAAGATAACCAAAGGATCTGCACTCGAAGGAACAACACCAAGTTCTCTCACGAACTTACGAATCCACACTGCCTCCTTGGATGCTTCCGAGGCTGCAACATACTCGGCTTCTGTTGTGGAATCAGCAACAGTTGACTGTTTGAAACTCTTCCACACCACTGCACCTCCATTCAAGCTAAAAACATAGCCTGATTGCGATCGGAAATCATCCTAGTCCGACTGGAACGAAGCGTCAGTATATCCTTCAATACTGAGTTCTTCCTGACCACCATATATCAAGAACATATCTTTGGTCCTCCGCAGATATTTTAAAATGTTCTTGACTGCAATCCAGTGCGCCATACCTGGATTACTTTGGAAACGACTGGTCACGCTTAACCCGTAAGCAACGTCTGGGCGAGTACACAACATCGCATACATAATGGATCCAATAGCCGAAGCATAAGGCGTATTGTCCATTTCATCTTTCTCAGTCTGTGTTTGTGGACACTGACTCTTCGAAAGATTCAGACCATGTCTGACTGGAAGATATCCTCGTTTAGAATTCTCTAAATGAAATCTCTCCAGGACTTTATCGATGTAAGTACTCTGGCACAGCCCGAGAAGCCTCTTAGATCTATCCCTGTAGATCTTCACACCTAATACATAGGCTGCTTCTCCTAGATCTTTCATCTGGAAACATTTCCTTAGCCATGCCTTAACAGCATGCATCTCAGGAATGTCATTTCCAATGATCAAGATGTCATCGACGTAGAGGACTAAGAAAGTAATCACGCTCCCACTAAACCTCTTATATACACACGGGTCATCCTCGTTCTTGATGAAACCAAATTCAGTAACTGATTCATCAAAACGAATATTCCAGCTTCTAGATGCTTGCTTAAGTCCATAAATAGACTTCTTTAACTTGCATATCTTATGACGATCTGCTGGATTAGTGAAACCTTCTGGTTGTGTCATGTACACATCCTCATCCAGATTTCCATTAAGGAAAGCTGTTTTCACATCCATCTGCCAAATCTCATAATCATAATATGCAGCTATCGCGAAAAGAATCCGAATAGACTTGAACATGGCTACAGGTGAGAAAGTTTCATCATAATCTATCCCGTAGATTTGTTTGAAACCTTTCGCAACTAGCCTGCCTTTATAGGTAACCACGTTACCATCCATGTCAATCTTCTTCTTGAAGATCCATTTACAGCCTATAGGGATAACTCCCGGAGGCGGATCAACCAAATCCCAGACTTGGTTATCTGACATGGAGTCCATCTCGGCGCGCATAGCTTCAAGCCATCTCGCTGAATCCGGTCCACTGACCGCATCCGCATAAGTGAGGGGTTCATCATTATCAATGATGTAGACTCCGTCATAGCGCTCAGGCTGTCGACGGATCCTTCCCGATCTTCGCGGTTCCCGTGATATCTGAGCCTCAGGTTGTTTAATAACCTGTACTACCGGCTCAGGCTCATCCAACTCTGCTTGATCACTTTGTCCTTCTTCTGGATTCTCATCCAACTTTATTTCTCTCCCACTGGCCTCTTGCAGAAGAAACTCCTTCTCAAGAAATATGGCCGTCCGAGCAACAAAAACCTTGTTCTCTTTGGGATCGAAGAAATAATAACCCTTAGTTTCCTTAGGGTAACCGACAAAGATACATTTGTCAGATCTGCTCTCTAGTTTCCCAGAGGCGAGCTTTTTAACATAAGCCTCGCAGCCCCAGATCCTGATAAATGTCAAGCTTGGCTGTTTCCCATACCATAACTCATATGGAGTCTTAGAAACTGCCTTGGATGGCACTCGGTTTAGTACCTTTGCAGCTGTTTCCAGCGCAAAACCCCAAAAGGAGTTGGGTAAAGAAGCCTGACTCATCATAGAACGAACCATATCAAGTAACGTTCTATTTCTCCTCTCGGACACACCATTCCATTGCGGTGTTCCTGGCGGAGTGAGCTGTGAGATAATCCCACACTCCTTTAGATAGTCAGTAAATGCATGACTTAGGTATTCACCACCTCGATCTGAGCGAAGTGCCTTGATATTTCGGCCTAACTGATTCTGTACTTCATTTTTGAATTCTTTGAACTTGTCAAAAGATTCACTTTCATGTCTCATCAGATAGACATAACCATACCTACTGAAATCATCAGTAAAGGTAATGAAGTACTGATAGCCACCTCTGGCATGTTTACTAAATGGCCCACACACATCACTGTGTATAAGGTCAAGTAAACCTGAAGCCCTTTGACCTTTATGAAGAAAAGGTGACTTCGTCATTTTACCCATCAAACAAGCTTTGCATGTATCAATCTCCTTATAGGAGAATGATCCCAGCAGTCCATGATCATGCAACCGCTTAATGCGTTTCTCGTTAATATGGCCTAAACGACTATGCCATAACAAGGTGCTATCATCAGCATACTTGGCTTTCTTAATATCAATTTGCTGTATTGAACATTCCATGTCCAACATGAATAACCCATTGTTAATTGAACCAGTTGCATAAACAATATTATCTAAAGATAAAACACACTTTGAAATATTGCATTCAAAGGAAAATCCCTTCCTGACAAGAGCAGGAATGGAGATAATATTTTTAGTAATACTGGGAACAAAGTAACAATTGTCTAGTTCCAATACAATGCCAGATGGTAAAGAAATGAAGTAGTCTCCTACAGCAACAGCAGCAACCCGTGCTCCGTTTCCAACGCGTAGGTCCACCTCATGCTGTCCCACCTGCCTTCTTCTCTTGAGTTCCTGTACATTTGAACAAATGTGAACTCCACATGCAGTGTCCAACACCCATGATATAGAAGAAGAAAACATGACCTCAGTCACGAATATACCTGAGCCAGAAGCAATGCTTCCCCTCTTATCTCCTTGGAGCGCTTTACAGTCCTTTTTCCAGTGACCCAGCTGGCCACAGTGGAAACACCTGTATTCCTTAGACCGCTTGACCTTTTGCTTCAGAGCCTTGCTGTAGCTCTTGACAGTGGCCTTGCCCTTCTTCCCCTTCTTCTTGTTCCTGGAAGGAACCATTAAGATAGAGGTCGAAGGCTTACCCTTCAGAGTCTCCTCAGTGGTCAAGAGCATATTCAGCAGCTCTGCCGGAGTACAATCGATTTTGTTCATATTAAAATTAATAATGAACGCGTCGAATGAAGGCGGGAGAGACTGCAGAATAATGTCCACAGCAAGCTCCTGGTTGATGGTATGCCCCAGTTTCTCTAGAGCCTCCTTGTGCCCAATCATCTTGAGCACGTGAGCTCCCACTGGGCTCCCTTCAGCCAGTTTGCTCTGAAAGAAGAGCTTCGTCAAATTGTAGCGCTCTGTCCTCGCCTGTGCAGCATACAGCATCTTGAGGTTCGCTATAATCTCAATAGCCGACATATCCTCATGCTGACGCTGCAGCGGGTGGCGTCATAGACGCTAGCATCAGGCAAGCGACATCAATGCTATCATTGACGTGCTTTTCATAGGCTTCCCGAACCGCCCTTGCGGCGTTTGGAGCGGGCTGCGGCGGTATCGCCGTCTCGAGGACATACAGTTTCCTCTCTGCCTTAAGAACGATCTTAAGGTGTCCAAACCAGTCAGAGAAGTTCGGCCCAGCAAACTTCTCCCTTTCCAGTAGGGATCGCACATTGAAGTTCATGGTGTTCGTTGCTGCAGTTATCTACAACAATGCAAGAACAGCAAGGTCAGTATCAATGTATAAGAATCAATCAGGACTTAAGAAAGATTCTTTTTCTCACTATTTTTATCTGGCTGAAAAATCCAGCAAAACAGCCCGAAAGAGTAGTACTCTTTTAGTGAGATGGGATCCGGATTTCATACTTGGTCTCCGCGTCCCGCTCAGGCGAGATAAGATGCACAGAGAGTACAAGCACTAATCTCCGGTAGGCATTCCCTGCCGATCGCCAACCCGTGCGATTCCCCTTCATCTGGGCAATCCAGCAGACTGTGCCAACTGAGTTGGTACAACACAGTCTCTGACCCCACAGATGGCTGCCTCCATGTGCTACCATATGCGCCACATATGTAGCCCACACGGTCAAGCTGACCCGACCTACTCCCTGGACCACCATGTGCTATGCTGAGCAACGAGAAGGGATAAATCCCCACTCTGTAACACACAGGTGTAATCCCGCACCGTCTGAAGATAGATGGACGTGCCCACTGAGTGGGTACAACACGGCTCCAACGATAATCAGAACAGTGAGGTTTCGCGTCAGAAGGCTTACGAGCTTGATATTTAGCGTTGGATTTTAACGGTCTTTTATCTTCTTTCACTATCATGCAATTCCTATGGTGATAGCAGAAGATAAACTTAATCATGCAATTCTAATATTTAAACAGTAAATAAAAGAAAGCATGAATCTTATGTGGTAAAAGCCCATAGCCCTAGTGAGACCTTAACCTAAATCAAGTCTTCACTTGCTCTTCATGGGTCTTTTGCTGCTCATCTGGCCCAAAACAGGGCCCAAGCGCCAATTGCAGCTCTGGTCCACCCACCAGGAAAATTGCGCCAAGTCCTAGGGTCGAACCCTAGACCTCCCACCTGGTCCAGCCACTGCTGCATGCGCCTCTGCCAAGTGTGCTCAGTGCTCTTGTCTAATTAAATTACAAATTTAACTATCTAGACAAGATTGACACGCAGGTCAATATGACATTATAAATTAATTAAACTGTGATTCGCAGATCACAAAAATAACAATTAATTTACAATTGTGAATCCCAGGCACGCAGGCCCCAGCACAGCACACAATTAATATGGGCAGCCCACATAAGACTAAATAGACAAACATATGCATCATTCAAACATGTGATCCAACCAAGAAAATTAAAATTTTGAAAAAACCCCATAGGTATCAATTTAATTTCCTTATTCGCCCTTCAACCTTACAACGGTCCATTACCAGGGATCCACTCATCCAACCTAGTCAGATCCACTGCCCTAGCATGCACCAAGTCCTAATTGACTTGAGTCGACCATAAGGTCAACCATGCTTGCGTCAGGGCTGAACAACCACATTGAGGTCTGGCAAGCGGGTGTGACCCCGGGCCTAACTCATGTGTGTTCATTGGTTGTCTCAATCAGACATCGCTACACACCTGTCTGCAGTCGACCTATAGCCACCACAGGCTTGCGCCAAGGTGCTATCTGGTCGACCCATTCAGGCTGTCAGATAGTCTGATCAGACCGTTTGGATCTAACTCAGGGGGTGACTTCAACCCTAATAACCCGTCTAAGGGTTTATAGGAGGGCCTTAGATCTATAGTGAGTCGCGCATGTAAAATAGTTTTGAGAAAACCAAGATGCGCCAATATATCATCATACATGCGCAAATGAAACATGAAATAGGTTTCGGCATGAAACAAATCAACATGTTAAAATTTCGCATGATATAGATCTAAGCATTCATGGAACACAAAATCAAAGCAATCATATTATCATGCATGAACCTTCGCTCTGATACCAATTGCAAGGAACCCCTTTCAAGAGGGGGGCGAAACCCTATAGGAGGCGCAACAAAATTTCTAGCGGAATCTAGGGTTTCTTATGCGATCTTAAAGCATGTAATATGATCAACTTATAATGAAAAGCGATACTCACCATTGCCATCACTTGGATGGTGTCTTGGAATGAGAGAGCGAAATGGATCTCCTCCTTAGGTGGCGCACACAAGGTGATGTCGCCTACTCTTTGTTGATCCTTGTGCTAGCAAGGTTCTCCAAAGGTTCTTGTCGAGTGGAAAGGATGAGAGATCTCCTTGGCGAAAACTTCCTTGTCGTCTTAGCCTCTCCTCCACGCGAGAATGCCTCAAGACCCTCTAGCCAAGCGCGGCGACAAGGTGTGAATGAAGCGAGAGAGATGTGACCACGCTTAGGAGTCATGGTTTCTAAAAATAGAAAACCACTCCCACGTTCATGCTCTCATGCGACTTCGGTTTTACCCAAGCGCAAACTTCTCTTCACTTTGAACCATGCGCTCATTCATGAGCCGGTTCATCACGGTTTGGTCCAAGACCAATTATCCCAAGCAATATGGTCTAGATCTTAATTAAACCCTAAGGCTTCAGATCTAACCGTCGATCTCTTTGATGCTCTTGATCTGACCGATCTAGCATCCATTCTCTCGATCGAAGCTTACCGATCTCAAGCCCTAATCAATCAAACATGATCAGACCAGATCTCACTTACAATCAGAGATTAAATCCCTTTAAACTGAACCTGAACAATTCAGTCCACACGATCTGACTTAAGTAAGCCATATCATCAAATTGTGCGACCCTGAGGGTTTCCTCTAAATGTCGGTAACGATAATTCTCATTATCACGATCAGTGAGGGGTATCTAGCAACACATCACTGTCTCCCGATATAAAGGAAAGAGTCTTCCAAGACTACACCCAAACCACAGCACAAGTGTGAATCAACTCACAAGGCATGCATATTTCCTTTGCCACTGGATGTTCTTATTGGACAAGCTTGTCAAGCTTGTAACTCCAATATGATAAGCATGATTAGATCAGATGAACACAGTCACCTGGGTATGGCCATACACTCTCTCAATCATCTCATCCAGGGGGCCCCTTTAGAACATCACACTCCTTAAACAAGGAGACGGCAATCCTATGTCTATCACTAGTGCCCTAACCTGATTCAAGCTCACCATCCAAGATAGTCTATAATCATTATGTTTCAAATGATATTGAACTACCTCAAAACAATGACAATCATCATTTAGAAAACACAAGTGATCTCAAGTCAAAGGAAATGTGCCACTTGTCACATTCAAGGAATATTCACATTGTGACAAACAATTGAACATCCTAGTAGGGTCTGTCCAGCACATCCAATGTACCCATGAGTCTACATCTTATTCCATGCTCGAAGCATCCTATAAGATTAGAACACATATTAGTCTCAATCATATCAAGGCTGTCTCATGTTCACCAAGATATATCGACTAAGGACTTAACAGCATGTCAGCCTAGCTGAACAGCTTTGAGACATTATTCAGAAGAACATATATTGCAGCAGACAATGTAACTAACTGAATAACAACCATGCCTTTATAAACATAACAGTTTATTACATGATACTGATACATTCCCATAGGCCTCAAACATTAGCCTTAAGGGCATACCCCAACACCTTATTCTCTTGTTTCAGTATTTTGGACAAAATCTTGAACCAATTTGTCCAGTTTGTCCCATCCAACTTATTTTTATAAAGTTACAATCTAAGATCAGGAGATGCCATCTACAATAAGTAAATAAGTAAAATAAGTACAATGATAAAGCATTTAACAAGGACTTTAAATTAAATGCTATGCTCCCACTACTTCCAAAACAAGTTGAGAACTCTCAAACTCAACATGGAAATAAGTGAGTAGGATCCTAATTTCACATAAGGTCTCCGCGACTCACGAGGGTGAGTTGGGATGCACAGAGAGTTTCATGCTTCCTCAGGTAGGCGTACCAGCCAATTGTGCCATGCACAATTCCTCTTAGTCAAGACAGACTAGGCGCCCTGTGTCCAGCGAGGGCTGGATACAACACAGAACCCTATCCTCTCAATAGCTGCCTCCAGTGATTCATCATGTCAGTGTCATATGAAAAACTAGTCAAGTCTGGTCCTAACTGTTATGCCCAAGGTCAACGAATTTCCTTGCGAAGGCACGCCCAGGTTAAAACTGGACTGGGGAAATCATTGTCACCACACACATTCTAAAGATAAGTGGGTGTGTCCCACGAGGGTGGGAAATAGTTCACAACACCACCGATCGATAGTTTGATGAGGGCTACGCGTTAGAAGGCTATCGACTTGATATCGTATTGAGAGGTTTTTGCATGTTTGTTTTATTCTTTTCTAGCATGCAGTTTTCCTATGATTATGGCAGCAAAGGAAAAACATCACAGGCATGCTATGGACAAAATAATAAACCATCACAGGCATGCTAGTTTGGTAGATATGGTCATTGCCCTTTTCATACACATAACTTGTCACGAGCCATGTGACATGTTATCGTGCATCCAAGGGTTGCGAGTCCCTAAAGCAGATCAGCCCATGCCAGAAGCCGAAAGCATGTGTCCTTCCTTCAGCCGCAAGTCCATCACCACGCTTCCAAAGCTGGCGCCACTTCTGACTCAGATTGAAGAAGACTCCTTGTTGTCAAGATGAAGCCTTAACCTATCATGTAATTCTACATCTATTCTAAACAAGATGAAAAATTCTTTACAACAAGATAGGGAGAGAACCACACGCAGGTGGAAAGAGATTTTACAAGCACTCATCACAAGTGGAAACATGCTTCCACATCACAACATAGGAGGGCACTCGCTATGACCATATCAACCCAATCAAGTGGCGCATGTAAAAATTGAAAATCCGGCAAAATCAAATTTTAGCACCTTATGCGCCAACATCACCCAAAGCACTCTCTTAACTAAATTTATGCCAAAATTTAGATCAAGTTTCATGATGATTTCATAGACCCTATCGGCTGGCAGTTTTGTCAGATCAAGAGACCCGGCCAGTCCGAAGACACAATGCCCGTCCTACTTGACAAAACCACGTGCGCCTTTGGTCTTAAATCAAGCATAAACAAAATCCAAGTTTCGGCCACAAAGATGAGAAGAGAGGTCTGGATGAAAAATGCTTTCTACGTGAAACGCGCATGGATAGAAGAAAAATTTTCAAAAATTTTTCACACAAGCAAACGTACACCTTGTGTTTCTTGCAAGTAGCTTTGGTACCACTGTTAGGGAATACCGGGTGTAATTTAAAATTTTGCAGTCCCAAGACGCAGCGGAAGAATCATTACACCCGAAACATATTCCGGTCCCAAGGATCCATGCGAGAGAGAAGACATAAGGATGTGTTAGAGATGTACCTCTTTTGCTTGTCTAGTTGCCGAAGCCATGTTGAAGGCGCCCAAGTGTTCGCCCTCCACAAGTATCAACGCGTCGACTCCTTGATCGTTGCCCCCTTCCACGCTTGGTGCTAGCCTCGGGAAGAGAATCAAGCCTTAGGGTTCCTTCACTACTTTTGCGCCACCTCCAAGGATCATGCGCCAAGTGCAAGGAAGATGCCGCCAACTCCTTATCCTCTTCACTCCAAGAGAAGAGGGAGAAGAAGAGTTTCAGCCCTTAGGAAGAGTAAGAGGAAGTGGCGCCACCAAGTCCTTCTCCAAGTCACGCCAAGAGGAGAGGAAGGAGAAGACTTGCGGCCACTAGTAGGAAGAAGGGTTGTGCCACCTTGATGTTGTCGCCCTTTGCCCTTGCTCTCGCCCCTCTATTTGTGTTCACGTCTCCAAGCATTCGAACCATTGAGAGGGGGCAGCTAGGGTCCCTTTTATAAGCCAAGAGGCGGTTTAGGGAGGCCCAAGATCATGCCAAGTGGGCGGCTAGGATTAGGGGTTTGTGGTACGGAAAGTCACCAAGACTTTGCCATAAACCTCATTCAACCTATCCTTATTTGCCCAATGGCCATATCAGCCCAAGACATGCCTTAGAGGCATTCTTTCCATCCAAGGAGAAGGGCTAGGCGCAACAAGTAAGAGGAATTCGGCTAGGGTAAGGGTTTGGGCGCATGTAGGGTTCATAAGATAAGGAAAGTCTCCAAGACTTTACCATAAACATCTTCCTACTTCTCATATGTGCCCAAGCTCTTTCCAAAAGAGTCCTCAAGCCATATCAGCCCCCACACTTACCATAGAGGCAAGATACCATCAAAGGATGAAGGGGGAGGCGCCACTTCCTTCCAAAGGAAGCAATTTATGCCACTCACACCCCATTATGCCCCTAGGCGCCAATGGGGTTAGGTTTCTCCCCATTATATCCTTTTAAGCCAATTCCCTCTTTATGACAACTTATAATTGGGCCTCAATGGATAATGAGCTAGCCCAAACTTCATGGCATGGGTCGATTAAGCCATTGGATCCAATCCAATGCAACCCTAATCCAAATGTGACCAATTTAGGTCAATTTTGGGTCAACCTGCCAAAAATGAAGTTTGGCTCCAATAACTTTCTTCCAACTCATCAGGCCCATTGGCGCTGACGAAATCTTCCAAATTGATCCAAGTTATCCAATAACTTGATCATAAGGCTTCTGATTAAAGCAACGTCAAGAGTCTATTGCGTGTGACCCCGTAGGATCCATATGACGATGGCAATGATGTAAACATCATAAATAGTGAGGGGTATCTAGCAACACATCACTACTACCCATGTCATAGGACTTAAGTCATTATGGCAACAACTCCTAACAAGCAACGAGGATTCCCATTGCATTATAGATCCCTTTGCCTAAACTGATATCCTACCATTGGATTAGTCTCAAGTTTATCAATCCAATGCATTGGTCATGACTCAACAAGTGTGGCCACACATTCCTGTCATGCACCAATAAGGTGGGGCGCCCCGAGTGGATATCATGCTTCCAATAAGGAAGGGGCAAATCCTACTATTGGTCATCCATGTCTCTACGTGACTTATGACATGCCCAATGACAGTCGTTTTGGTCTCCCAATTACGGAGAGACGTAAGACTGTATCAAAGCATACCCATCATCAAATCTAGACATGAATACCTCAAGTCTAAGGATCAATGCAAACCTCTTGCATGTGAGATTGACTTGTTGACTAGACAAGTCAATCCTCACGGTGGATCACTCTAGTGCATCCAATGCACCTGTATGTCTGCGTTACTGTGCCCCGCACTTAACCAGCCCATACACCATTCTCACATGTACCAAAGCTGTCCCATATCTGCTAAGGTACCTTGTCTGGGGATTTCTTATGAGAATAGATCCAATCCAAACTCCTGGGACATTATATATGCAACTCAATACATCAACGCAGGTAGAGAAGTCTGCATAATAACGACCATGCCTATATATATATAATAATAATTCTATCAAAGTATATTCAAACAATGCCTGACCATGTCCATATATTGGTCTTCAGGGCATATACACCAACAATCTCCCACTTGCACTAAGACCAAGGACAACTGATGTTCAGCTAGTTCCAATGTCTCTAGTATGACCCATTTACCTTCCGCTGCGCCAGAGGCTAGGTCAGTGGGTTTTTCCAAATTGCTATCTATGTTTATTTTAACATATTTGATCATCATCCTTATTCATGATCTCTAAGATCAGATGATATGCTGTAGTACATACTTGAGCACTAAGTTCCTTCACTTATGCTATGGCCCTAGTAAGAACTATATTGGACCATCAAGCATCATGTACTAAAGGTGAATCGCCTGAAAGTTTCTAAAGGGGGCGAAACCCTAATCATGCGGATATTCTCAAGGCGGAATCTAGGGTTTCCTAGGATCGCATGTATGAACATAGATCAACTTAACATTTTGTATAGATCTAGTGAGAGATCATACCAATGCCATTGCTTTGGATGGCGACTTGGAAGAAGAGGGCGAGCGGCTCTCCTCCAAAGGTGACGCACACAAGGTGAAGATGACTACTCCCTTGGCGTCTTTGTGCTAGCAAAGCTTCAAGGTTTCCCTTCGTGAAGGAGATGAGAGATGTCTCTTGGTTTTGTTCTCTTCTCCTTTGCGTGAAGTCTCACCACACGACACCAGAGAGGTCGAGAGAGGAGAAGATGGCGACGAGAGAAGCGTTGCTCTTCGAACGTGGAGGCGTTCCACATTTTGGAAAACCGATTTCCAAAAATAGCAAGTGCTTCAATGTATGCGATCATGTGTTCACTCCAAGTGAACCGATCACAAACTTTTTCTCTCCCATTGAACCATGCGTTCATATGATGAACCGGTTCAATTGGATTTGGTTCAAAGACCAAATCAAACCAAGCATTGGTCTAGATCATATTAAACCATAAGGTTCAAGATCTAACCATTCATCTCTTGATGCTCTTGATCTCACCGATCTAGCATCAATTCTCTCGATCGAAGCTTACTGATCTCAAGCCCTAATCAATCAAACATGATCAGACCAGATCTCACTTACAATCAGAGTTTAAACTCCTTTAAACTGAACCAAAACAATTCAGTCCACACGATCTGACATAAGTAAGCCATATCATCAAATTGTGCGACCCTAAGGGTTTCCTTTAAATGTCGGTAACGATAACTTACGTTATCACGATCAGTGAGGGGTATCTAGCAACACATCACTGTCTCCCGATATAAAGGAAAGAGTCTTCCAAGACTACACCCAAACCACAGCACAAGTGTGAACCCAAGTCACTTGACATATGTGTTTCCTTTGCCACTGGACGTTCTTATTGGACAAGCGTGTCAAGCCTGTAATTCCAATATGATGAGAATGATTAGATCAGATGAACATAGTCATCTGGGTATAGCCATACACTTTCTCAATCATCTCATCCAGGGGGCCCCAACAGAACATCACACTCCAAACAAGGAGACGGCAATCCTATATCTATCACTAGTGCCCTAACATGACTCATGCTCATTATCCAAGATAGTCTATAACCATTATGTTTCAAATGATATTGAACTACCTCAAAACAATGCCAATCATCATTTAGAAACAGAAGTGATCTCAAGTTAGAGGAAATATGCCACTTGTTTGCATACAAGGATTATTCACATTGTGACAAGCAATTGAACATCCTAAGTAGGGTCTGTCCAGTACATCCAATGTACCCATGAGTCTACATCTTATTCCATGCTCGAAGCATCCTATAAGATTAGAACACATAGTAGTCTCAATCATATCAAGGCTGTCTCATGTTCACCAAGATATCTCGACTAAGGACAAAACTGCATGTCAGCCAAGCTGAACAGCATTGAGACATTATTCAGAAGTATACATATTGCAGCAGATAATGTAACAACCTGAATAACAACCATTGCCTTTATAAACATAGAGTTTATACATGATACTGAAATAATCCCAAGGCCTCAAACATTAGCCTTAAGGGCATACCCCAACAATCTCCCACTTGCACTTAATCTAATGGTTGAGAAATCTCAAACCCATATTATTACAGTGCTTCTCATGCTTCTGCTGCGCCAGAGGCTTTGTAAGCGGGTCAGCTAGATTGTCATCTGTATGAACCTTGCAGATTTTGATCTCGCCACGATCAATGATCTCCCGGATCAAGTGAAACCTTCTCTGTATGTGCTTGGACTTCTGGTGCGACCGTGGTTCCTTTGCCTGTGCTATTGCTCCAGTGTTATCACAGAAGATAACCAAAGGATCTGCACTCGAAGGAACAACACCAAGTTCTTGAACGAACTTACGAATCCACACTGCCTCCTTAGATGCTTCTAAGGCTGCAACATACTCAGCTTCTGTTGTGGAATCAGCAATAATTGATTGTTTGAAACTTTTCCACACCACTGCTCCTCCATTCAAGCTAAAAACATAGCCTGATTGCGATCGGAAATCATCCTGGTCAGACTGGAACGAAGCGTCAGTATATCCTTCAATACTGAGTTCTTCCTGACCTCCATATATCAAGAACATATCTTTGGTCCTCCGAAGATATTTCAAAATGTTCTTGACCGCAATCCAGTGTGCCTTCCCTGGATTACTTTGGAATCGACTGGTCACGCTTAACCCGTAAGCGACGTCTGGGCGAGTACACAACATCGCATACATAATGGACCCAATAGCCGAAGCATAAGGCGTATTGTCCATTTCATCTTTCTCAGTCTGTGTTTGTGGACACTGACTCTTTGAAAGATTCAGACCATGTCTGACTGGAAGATATCCTCTTTTAGAATTTTCTAAATGGAATCTCTCCAGGACTTTATCGATGTAAGTACTCTGGCATAGCCCGAGAAGCCTCTTAGATCTATCTCTGTAGATCTTCACACCTAATACATAGGCTGCTTCTCCTAAATCTTTCATCTGGAAACATTTTCTTAACCATGCTTTGACAGCATGTTGTTCAGGAATATCGTTTCCAATGATTAAGATATCATCGACGTAGAGGACTAGGAAAGTAATCACGCTCCCACTAAACCTCTTATATACACACGGGTCATCTTCATTCTTGATGAAACCAAATTCACATATTGATTCATCAAAACGAATATTCCAGCTTCTTGATGCTTGTTTAAGTCCATAAATGGACTTCTTTAATTTGCATATTTTATGACGATCTGATGGATTAGTGAAACCTTCAGGTTGTGTCATATACACATCCTCCTCTAAGTTTCCATTAAGGAAAGCGGTCTTCACATCCATTTGCCAGATCTCATAATCATAATATGCTGCTATCGCAAGAATAATCCGAATAGACTTGAACATAGCTACAGGAGAGAAAGTTTCATCATAATCTATCCCGTAGATTTGTTTGAAACCTTTCGCAACTAGCCTGCCTTTATAGGTAACCACGTTACCATCCATGTCTATCTTCTTTTTGAAGATCCACTTACAGCCTATAGGGATTACTCCCAGAGGCGGATCAACCAAATCCCAGACTTGGTTATCTGACATGGAGTCCATCTCGGCTCGCATAGCTTCAAGCCATCTCGCTGATTTCGGTCCACTGACCGCATCCGCATAAGTGAGGGGTTCATCATCAATGATGTAGACTCCGTCATAGCGTTCAGGCTGTCGACGGATCCTTCCCGATCTTCGCGGTTCCCGTGCTATCTGAGCCTCAGGTTGAACATCAACCTGTTCTATTGGCTCAGGCTCATCCAACTGTGCTTGACTACTTTGTCCTTCTTCTGGATTCTCATCCAGCTTTATTTCTCTCCCACTGGCCTCTTGCAGAAGAAATTCCTTCTCAAGAAAAATAGCCGTTCGAGCAACAAATACTTTGTTCTCTTTGGGATCGTAGAAATAATAACCCTTAGTTTCCTTAGGGTAACCGACAAAGATACATTTCTCAGATCTGCTCTCTAGTTTCCCAGAGGCGAGCTTTTTGACATAAGCCTCGCAACCCCAGATCTTAATAAATGTCAAGCTCGGCTGTTTCCCATACCATAACTCATACGGAGTCTTTGAAACGGCCTTGGATGGCACTCGGTTTAGTACCTTTGCAGCTGTTTCCAGTGCAAATCCCCAAATGGAGTAAGGTAGAGTAGCCTGACTCATCATAGAACGAACCATATCCAGTAAGGTTCTATTTCTCCTCTCGGACACACCATTCCATTGCGGTGTTCCAAACGGAGTGAGCTGTGAGATAATCCCACACTCCTTCAGATAGTCAGTAAACTCATGACTCAAGTATTCTCCACCTCGATCTGAACGAAGTGCCTTGATATTTCGGCCTAGCTAATTTTGTACTTCATTTTTGAACTCTTTGAACTTGTCAAAAGATTCACTCTTATGTCTCATTAGATAGACATAACCATACCTACTGAAATCATCAGTAAAGGTAATGAAGTATGAATAGCCACCTCTGGCATGTTTACTAAATGGCCCACACACATCACTGTGAATGAGGTCAAGTAAACCTGAAGCCCTTTGACCTTTATTAGAAAAAGGAGACTTCGTCATTTTACCCATTAAACAAGCTTTGCATGTATCAAGCTCCTCATAGGAGAATGATCCCAGCAGTCCATGGTCATGCAACCACTTAATGCGCTTCTTGTTAATATGGCCTAAACGACTATGCCATAGCAAAGTGCTGTCATCAGCATACTTGGCTTTCTTAATATCAATCTGCTGTATTGAACATTCCATGTCCAACATGAATAACCCATTGTTAATTGACCCGGTAGCATAAACAATATTATCAAAAGAAATATAACACTTTGAAATTTTGCATTCAAAGGAAAACCCTTTCCTGACAAGAGCAGGAATAGAGATAATATTCTTAGTTATGCTCGGTACAAAATAACAATTGTCAAGTTCTAATACAAGACCAGATGGTAAAGAGATGTGATAAACTCCTACAGCA
This sequence comes from Costus lasius, assembly GCA_027563935.2. Taxonomy (NCBI): domain Eukaryota; kingdom Viridiplantae; phylum Streptophyta; class Magnoliopsida; order Zingiberales; family Costaceae; genus Costus; species Costus lasius. The sequence goes on from CM050446.2 coordinate 49,979,646, forward strand.
ACAGCAGCAACCCGTGCCCCGTTTCCTACTCGTAGGTCCACCTCATGCTGTCCCACCTGTCTTCTTCTCTTGAGTTCCTGTTGAAGAGTCCCCTTCAAGGGGGAGCGCAAGCGGATAAAACCCCTTTCAAGAGGGGGGCCGAAACCCTAAGGTAGGGGGCGCATGCAAGTTTGCTAGGGTTTCATCATATATGATCGCTTACATGCTCATATAATCAACTATGATAAATTGATTGAAGCAAGAGGGAGATTCATACCAACGCCATTGGCTTGGAGGTCGGCTTGGAAGAAGAGAGCAACTTAGATCTCCTCCAAAAGTTCACACACAAGATGAAGATCGCCTACCCCTTGTGATGCTTGTGCTAGCAAGAATCTTCAAGGGTCCTTGCCGTGTGTAAGGGGATGAAGAGACGATTTCCTTTTGGCCGAGAGCTCCACACGCAAAAACCCTTCTCCTCGTCAACCTCTTGCCCAACCAAGTTCAAGGCGTTGAAGTGAAGACAAGAACGCATATGCGTTTTGGCGTTCAAGAGAAACCGGCCTTGATGACTTTCCATAAATGGATGATCATCAAGCCATGCGCTTACTCCAACCCAAAACGCATATTAGCATTGAACCAAGCGTTCACCTTTGTGAACCGGTTCAAGCCAACATGTTCCAATCGCATTTGGTTCATGAACCAAACCGAAATAGCTCAAGCCATGTGGTCTAGACCATATTGAACCCTAAGGCTCAAGATCTCACCATTCATCTCCTGATGCTCCTGATCTCACCGATCTAGCATCATCTCTCTCGATCGAAGCTTACCGATCTCAAGCCCTAATCAATCAAACATGATCAGACCAGATCTCACTTACAATCAGAGATTAAATCCCTTTAAACTGAATCCAAACAATTCAGTCCACACGATCTGACTCAAGTAAGCCATATCATCAATTGTGCGACCCTGAGGGTTTCCTTTAAATGTCGGTAACGATAACTCACGTTATCACGATCAGTGAGGGGTATCTAGCAACACATCACTATCTCCCGATATAAAGGAAAGAGTCTTCCAAGACTACTCCCAAACCACAGCACAAGTGTGAATCTATTCACAAGGCATGCATGTGTCCCTTGCCACTGGATGTTCTTATTGGACAAGCGTGTCAAGCCTGTGACTCCAATATGATGAGCATGATTAGATCAGATGAACATAGTCATCTGGGTATGGCCATACACTATCTCAATCATCTCATCTAGGGGGGCCCTTATAGAACATCACACTCCTTCAACAAGGAGACGGCAATCCTCTATCTATCACTAGTGCCCTAACCTGACTCAAGCTCATTATCCAAGATAGTCTATAACCATTATCTTTCAAATGATATTGAACTACCTCAAAACAATGACAATCATCATTCAGAGACACAAGTGATCTCAAGTCAAAGGACATGTGCCACTTGTAGCATACAAGGATTATTCACATTGTGACAAGCAATAAGAATATCCTAGTAGGGTCTGTCCAGTACATCCAATGTACCCATGAGTCTACATCTTATTCCATGCTCGAAGCATCCTATAAGATTAGAACACATATTTGTCTCAATCATATCAAGGCTGTCTCATGTTCACCAAGATATATCGACTAAGGACATTATAGCATGTCAGCCTAGCTGAACAGCTTTGAGACATTAATCAGAAGTACACTTATTACAGCAGACAAGGTAACAACCTGAATAATAACCATGCCTTTATAAACACAAGAGTTTTTTACATGATACTGTTACAATCCCAAAGGCCTCAAACATTAGCCTTAAGGGCATACCCCAACACCTGTACATTTGAACAAATGTGAACTCCACATGCAGTGTCCAACACCCATGAAATAAAAGAAGAAGATACCATGACTTCAGTCACGAAAATACCTGAGCCAGAAGCGAAAGGCTTGCTTCCCTTCTTGTCTCCTTGGAGCGCTTTACAGTCCTTTTTCCAATGACCCAACTGGCCACAATGGAAATATCTGTATTCCTTTGACCGCTTTATCTTTTGCTTTAGAGCCTTGTTGTAGCTCTTGATAGGGGCTTTGCCCTTCTTCCCCTTCTTCTTGTTCCTAGAAGGAACCATTAGGACAGAGGATGAAGGCTTTCCCTTCTCAAGAGTCTGCTCTGTAGTAAGGAGCATGTTCAGTAACTCCGCCGGCGTACAGTCGATCTTGTTCATATTAAAATTAATAATGAATGGATCGAAAGAGGCCAGGAGAGACTGCAGGATGATGTCTACAACAAGCTCCTGATTGATGGTGTGTCCCAGTTTCTCTAGAGCCTCTTTGTACCCAATCATCTTGAGCACGTGAGCTCCCACTGGACTCCCTTCAGTCAGTTTGCTCTGAAAGAAAAGTTTCGTCAAGTTATAGCGTTCAGTCCTTGCCTGTGCAGCATACAGCATCTTGAGGTTTGCTATAATTTCTATAGCAGATAAATCCTCATGCTAACGCTGCAGCTGTGGCGTCATAGACGCAAGCATAAGGCAAGCGACATCAATGCTATCATTGACATGCTTCTCATAAGCTTCCCGAACCGCCCTTGCGGCGTTCGCAGCGGGTTGAGGCGGTATAGCCGTCTCGAGGACATACACCTTCCTCTCAGCCTTAAGAACAATCTTAAGGTGTCCGTACTAGTCTGAGAAGTTTGGCCCAGCAAACTTCTCTCTTTCCAGTAGGGATCGCACATTGAAATTTGTGGTGTTCGTTGCTGCAGGAATCTACAACAATGCAAGAACAGCAAGGTCAGTATCAATGTTAGAATCAATTCAGGACATAAGAATGATTCTTTTCTCACTATTTTATCTGGCTGAAAAATCCAGCAAAACAGCCCGAAAGAGTAAAACTCTTTTAGTGAGATGGGATCTAGATTTCATACTTGGTCTCCGCGTCCCGCTCAGGCGAGATAAGATGCACAGAGAGTACAAGCACTAATCTCTGGTAGGCAATCCCTGCCAATCGCCAACCCGTGCGATTCCCCTTCATCTGGGCAATCCAGCAGACTGTGCCAACTGAGTTGGTACAACACAGTCTCTGATCCCACAGATGGCTGCCTCCATATAGCTACCATATGCTCAATATGTAGCCTACATGGTCAAGCTGACCCGACCTACTCCCTGGACCACCACTGTTGGGGTATGCCCTTAAGGCTAATGTTTGAGGCCTTGGGAATGTATCAGTATTATGTATAAACTTTTATGTTTATAAAGGCATGGTTGTTATTCAGGTTGTTACATTGTCTGCTGCAATAAGTGTACTTCTGAATAATGTCTCAGTACTGTTCAGCTAGGCTGACATGCAGTAAAGTCCTTAGTCGATATATCTTGGTGAACATGAGACAGCCTTGATATGGTTAAGACTTATATGTGTTCTAATCTTATAGGATGCTTCGAGCATGGAATAAGATGTAGACTCATGGGTACATTGGATGTACTGGACAGACCCTACTAGGTTATTCAATTGCTTGTCACAATGTGAATAATCCTTGAATGCGACAAGTGGCACATTTCCTCTGACTTGAGATCACTTGTGTTTTCTAAATGATGATTGTCATTGTTTTGAGGTAGTTCAATATCATTTGAAACATAATGATTATAGACTATCTTGGATGGTGAGCTTGAGTCAGGTTAGGGCACTAGTGATAGACATAGGATTGCCGTCTCCTTGTTTAAGGAGTGTGATGTTCTAAAGGGGCCCCCTGGATGAGATGATTGAGAAAAGAGTATGGCCATACCCAGGTGACTATGTTCATCTGATCTAATCATGCTCATCATATTGGAGTTACAAGCTTGACACGCTTGTCCAATAAGAACATCCAGTGGCAAAGGAAAGATGCATGCCTTGTGAATTGGATTCACACTTGTGCTGTGGTTTGGGTGTAGTCTTGGAAGACTCTTTCCTTTATATCGGGAGACAGTGATGTGTTGCTAGATACCCCTCACTGATCGTGATAATGTGAGTTATCGTTACCGACATTTAAAGGAAACCCTCAGGGTCGCACAATTTGATGATATGGCTTACTTAAGTCAGATCGTGTGGACTGAATTATTCAGGTTCAGTTTAAAGGGATTTAATCTCTGGTTGTAAGTGAGATCTGGTCTGATCATGTTTGATTGATTAGGGCTTGAGATCGGTAAGCTTCGATTGAGAGAATGGATGCTGGATCGGTGAGATCAGGAGCATCAAGAGATCGACGGTCAGATCAAGAGCCTTAGGGTTTATTGTGGTCTGGACTGATTGCTTGGTTTGTTTGGTTATTGAACCAAATCGATTTGAACCAGGTCATTGGTTGAGCGTATGGTTCAATCTAAGAGGAGTTTGCGATTGGGTAAAGCCATGATCGCATTTGGAGGTGAGGCTTTCTATTTTTGGAAAGCATGATCACTTACGTGACCACGCCTCATGAAACTTGCCTCTTCATGCCTTTGTCGCCAACTTGAGTATTCGGTGCTTGCATTCTCGTGTGGAGAAGTGTAGACGACAAGAGGAAATATTCGGCCAAGCAAGGTGATCTCTCCCCTTTCCATTCGGCAAGACAATCTTGGAGCCTTGCTAGCACAAGGAGCACCAAGGAAGAGTAGGCGACATCAATTGTGTGCGTCACCTTAGGAGAAGGAGCATTTGCGCCTTTCCTTCCAAGACACCATCTAAGCGATGGCAATGGTAAGAATCGCTTCTCATTGAAAGTTGAATATATTACATGCTATGCGATCCTTTTAGAAACCCTAGATTCCGCTAGAGTTTTTGTTGCGCCTCCTATTAGGGTTTCGCCCCCCCTTGTGGGGACCCCCCTTTCAATTGGTATCAGAGCCTGATTATTGCATGATAATATGTTTGCTTTCTTTGTGATCCTATGTATAGATCTATAAGTTACATGCGATAGTTGTGGTTGGCGAATTTTACATGCTTGATAGAGATGTTTTTTCTCCTTGGCGCATGTTTCTTGTTGGCGCATATTGTACGTTTTCTCAAAAACTTATATTACATGCGCGACTCATTATAGATCTAAGGCCCTGCTTTAAACCCTTAGATGGGTTATTAGGGTTGAAGTCATCCCCTAGGTTAGATCCAGACAGTCTGATCAGACCATCTGACAGCCTTGATGGGTTGACCAGATAGCACCTGTGCGATAGCACCTGGTGGCTATAGGTCGACTGCAGACAGGCGTGTAGCGATGTCTGATTGAGACGACTAGTGAACACACATGAGTTAGGCCCGGGGTCACACCCGCTTGCCAGATCTCATGAGGGTTGTTCGGCCCTGGCGCATGCATGGTTGACCTTTTGGTCGACTCAAGTCAGTTAGGACTTGGTGCATGCAAGGGCAGTGGATCTGACTAGGTTGGATGAGTGGATCCCTAGTAATGGACCGTTGTAAGGTTGTAGGGCAAATAAGGAAATTAAAATTGATGCCTATGGGGTTTTCGAAATTTAATTTTCATGATTGGATCACATGTTGATTGATGCCTATGTATGTTTATTTATTCTTATGTGGGCTGCCCATGTTAATTGTGTGCTGTGCTGGGGCCTGCGTGCCTGGAAATTAAAGTTGTAAATTAATTATTGTGATCTGCGTATCACATTGTATTTAATTTATAAAGTGTAATTGACCTGCGTGTCAATCTTGTCTAGATAGATTAATTTGTAAGTTAATCAGACAAGAGCACAGAGCACACATGGCATTGGCGCATGCAGCAGTGGCTTGGCCAGGAGGGAGGTCCAGGGTTCGACTCTGGGACCAGGCGCATTTTCCCTGGTAGGCGCACCTGAGCTGCAGATGGCGCTTGGGCCCTGGTTTGGGCCAAATGAGCAGCTAAAAGACCCATGAAGAAAAGCAAGTGAAGACTTAAGTTAATTAAGGTCTTACTTAGGCTATGGGCTTTTACCACATAAGATCCATGCTTTCTTTTATTGTTTAAATAAGTAGAACAGCATGATTTATTTATCTTCTGCTATCACCATAGGAATTGCATGATAGTGAAGAAGATAAAAGACCGTTAAAATCCAACGCTAAAATATCAAGCTCGTATGCCTTCTGACGCGAAACCTCACTGTTCTGATTATCATTGGAGCCGTGTTGTACCCACTCAGTGGGCACGTCCATCTATCTTCAGACGGTGCGGGATTACACCTGCGTGTTACAGAGAAGGGATTTATCGCTTCTCGTTGCTCAGCATAGCACGTGGTGGTCCAGGGAGTAGGTCGGGTCAGCTTGGCCATGCAGGCTACATATGTGGCGCATATGGTAGCACATGGAGGCAGCCATCTGTGGGGTCAGAGACTGTGTTGTAACAACTCAGTTGGCACAGTCGGCTGGATTGCCCAGATGAAGGGGAATCGCACGGGTTGGCGATTGGCTGGGACAGCCTACCAGAGATTAGTGCTTGTACTCTCTGTGCATCTTATCTCGCCTGAGCGGGACGCGGAGACCAAGTATGAAATCTGGATCCCATCTCACTAAAAGAGTTCTACTCTTTAGGGCTGTTTTGCTGGATTTTTCAACCGGATAAAATAGTGAGAAAAAGAATCCTTCTTAAGTCCTGATTGATTCTTGACATTGATACTAACCTTGCTGTTCTTGGATTGTTGTAGATACCTACAGCAACGAACACCATGAACTTCAATGTGCGATCCCTACTGGAAAGGGAGAAGTTTGCTGGGACGAACTTCTCAGACTGGTTCGGACACCTTAAGATTGTTCTTAAGGCAGAGAGGAAACTGTATATCCTCGAGACGGCAATACCACCTCAGCCCGCTCCGAACGCCGCAAGGGCGGTTCGGGAAGCCTATGAAAAGCACGTCAATGATAGCATTGATGTCGCTTGCCTGATGCTAGCGTCTATGACGCCACCGCTGCAGCGTCAGCATGAGGATATGTCGGCTATAGAGATTATAGCGAACCTCAAGATGCTGTATGCTGCACAGGCGAGGACTGAACGCTATAATTTGACCAAGCTTTTCTTTCAGAGCAAACTGGCTGAAGGGAGCCCAGTGGGAGCTCACGTGCTCAAGATGATTGGGCACAAGGAGGCTCTAGAGAAACTGGGGCATACCATCAATCAGGAGCTTGCTGTAGACATTATTCTGCAGTCTCTCCCGCCCTCTTTCGATGCGTTCATTATTAACTTTAATATGAACAAAATCGACTGTACTCCGGCAGAGCTGCTGAATATGCTCTTAACTGCTGAGGAGACTCTAAAGGGAAAGCCTTCGACCTCTGTCCTAATTGTTCCTTCTAGGAACAAGAAGAAGGGGAAGAAGGGCAAGGCCCCTTTCAAGAGTTACAGCAAGGCTCTGAAGCAAAAGGTTAAGCGGTCAAAGGAATACAGATGTTTCCACTGTGGCCAGCTGGGTCACTGGAAAAAGGACTGTAAAGCGCTCCAAGGAGATAAGAAGGGAAGCTTTGCTTCTGGCTCAGGTATTTATGTGACGGAAGTCATGATATCCTCTTCTTCTATTTCATGGGTGTTGGACACTGCATGTGGAGTTCACATTGTTGGGAAACCCCGGGGACATTTTACAATTTTTAGAGTCATGGACATACATATTTGCACAGCGGAAGAATGTCCCCGAAACAGGCCGGTCCCAAAAACCCAGTGAAGATCGCATGCAAGGGAGTCGACATGATGAGTTAGGAAATACCTTAGAGCAAAGAAGAGAGCGATGCCGATGTAGGCGTCCAAGTGTCCGCCCTCTGCAGTCTCACACACACGGATCTCTTGAGTTCTCTTCTTCCTCGCCCGGTGCTAGCCTCAGGAAGAAGATCCAAGCCTTAGTCCTTCTTCTTCAATCCTTGTGCCACCTCCAAGGTAGAATCGCCTAGAAGAAGAGGTGGAGAGGTAGACGCCAAGTTCAAGTCTTTCTTGACCCAAGAGGAGGAGAAGAGGACTTGTGCTTGCGGCTAGATGATGGAGGAAGAGAGGTTGCGCCAAGAGCCTCCAAGTTTTCGCCCCCTTTTAAAGATTATGCCTCCAAGGAATTATCACTTCTCAAGAGGGGCGACTAGGTGCTCTTTTATAGGGCAAGAGGCGATTTATGAAAGGCTAGGATTAAGACAAGTGTAGGGCTAGGATGAGGAGGTTTGAGATAAGGAAAGTCTCCAAGACATTTCCTTAATTCTCATTCAACCTTTCCTCATTAAGCTCCACGCCTTCCTTGTGCGCCAAGGCCTTGCCTTGCACCTCAAGCAATGCCTTAAAGGCATGCATTCCATCAATGGAAGAGGGCTAGGCGCCAATTGCTTCCTTAATGAAGCAATTTTGCCACCCTAACCCCATTATGCCCCTTAGGCGCCAATGGGGTTGGGTCTCTCCCCATTATACCCTTTTAGCCTCTCATCTCTTCATGAGAACTTGTTATTGGGTCTCATTGGATAATGAGCTAGCCCAAACTCCATTACATGGGTTGATTAAGCACTTGGATCCAATCCAATGCAACCCTAATTCAAATGTGACCAACCATGGTCAAATACGGGTCAACCTGCCAAAAATGAAGTTTGGCTCCAATAATATTCTTCCATCTCATCAGGCCCATTGGCGCTGATGAAATCTCCCAATTAGATCCGAGTTATCCAATAACTCGATTATAAGGCTTCCCGATCAATGCGAGAACTCAAGTATCAAGGTGTGCGACCCTGTAGGTTCCTCTGACGCTGGCAGTGCTGACCAAAGGTCACCACAAGCAGTGAGTGGCACCTAGCAGTGCATCGCTGCTACCCAGGTCATTGGAATGGATATCGACATCGACATCCCCATCATCGCAACTAGGTACAGATGCATTACAGTCTCTTTGCCGAACTGATATCCGATTGGACAAGTGTGTCACCACTTGTTTTCATCCAATCACATGGCTATGACTAAATCAGGTTCTTACCTGGGTATGGCCATACACTTTCAGTCATAGAACCATAGAGGAGCTCCATGGATATCAAGCTTCCCAAAGGAAGGGGCAAATCCTATGTCTGTCCATTGACCTTCTCATATGGGTCGTGACACGCTCAATGACAACCTTTATGACCTTCCAACTACGGCAAGGTGTTAGGTTGCATCAAAGCAAGTCTCTAACCATATAGAATGATCAATGACCTCAAGTCAAGGGATCAATGCATCTCCTGTCACTTATGAGGATAACTCATGACACCAAGTCATAGCCTCATAGCGGGTCTATCCAGTATATCCTCCCATGATGTAGGCATGCCTCATAGCGGGTCTATCCATTGAAGCTGCAGCTCAATGGTTAGAGGGACTTGGTTTGTGAAGGCCAAGTCGAGGGTTCGAATCCTGCTGCAGACGAAATTTGCACAGCCTATAACTGTGCCAGGATTCGACACCCTGGACCTTGCGGGTTAGGTCTCTGGGATGCCTAACCTCGAGGGGATCGGTGGAGCTCCGCCGGTCCTTAGTGTTGTAGGGGAGGGGGGCGAACATGTCAGACGCGCCGAATGAGGCAGGCATGGGTCGCTTATGTCAGATGCGCCGAATGAGGCAGACATACATGTCCGGACGGCCCTTGTGAGGCAGGCATGGCTCTCTCCTACATCAGCTTTAATGGATCTTCCAAGCTGGTTCTCTACTTCATTCTTGAACTCCTTGAATTTCTCAAAGGATTCAGACTTATGTCTTATCAGGTAGACATAACCATACCTACTGAAGTCATCAGTGAAGGTAATGAAGTAGTTGTACCCTCCTCTGGCTTATTTATTGAAAGGCCCACACACATCAGTATGTATGAGATCCAATAAACCTCCTGTCCTCTCACCAATCTTGGTGAAGGGCGCTTTTGTCATTTTCCCTAATAAACAAGGTTCACAAGTATCAAATTCCTCCAAGGAACTTGAATCTAACAATCCATTTGCATGGAGTTGTTGGATGCGATTCTTGTTTATATGGGCCAATCGACAGTGCCATAGGAAAGCACCAACTGAACCACTCAGTTTGGTCCTTTTATTACTTATGTTACAAATAGAACTTTCCATATCCAAGATATACAGACCATTGCATAAAGTACCCTTCCCATAGAACATGTTTGCAAATGAAAAAGAACAGGAGTTCTTATTTATTTCAAATTTAAAGCCCTTCCTTGCTAAGCAAGGAATGGATATAATGTTCTTGGTAAGAGAAGGTACATAGAAGCAATTATCTAGTTCTAAGTGAAGTCCAGAAGGCAAGGAGAGAGTCAAAACGCCTACAGCAACAGCAGCAACCTGTGCCCCGTTTCCAACTCGTAGGTCTATCTCTCCAGGCTTCACCGTTCTACTTTTCTTGAGCCCCTGCATATTTGTACAAATATGCAGCTCCACATGCGTATCCAATACCCATGACATAGAAGTAGAAAGATTGACTTCTGTAACATAAATACCTGAGCTAGAAGACGAAGCCTTGCCTCTCTTCTTCTCATTCTGAAGTCGTACCATATCCTTTATCATGTGAGGTGGTCCTCCACATGAGTAGCACTTATTATCCCTGACTCTTTCCATCTTTATTTTCAGTGTTTTAGTTAAGCCTTTGGGCTCAACACACTGAATGTCTACTTTAGGAGGGTTGAGCTCAACCAATGTATCAAAGAGCTGCCTTAGATTAGAAATGATTTCAGAGGCACTCTTAGATTCATATTGCCCTCTAACCTCGGGCGACATGTTGGTTAGCATCAATTGTGCAACCTCCAAAGTATCAACTTGATGCTTATCATAAGCATCCTTCTCAGCCGCTGAGGCCGAGCATGGAAGTAGCTCAGGAATTGGTTTCTCAAGGATATATAGTTTCCTCTCGAGCTTGAGCACAATTCTCAACTTCATATACCAATCATTTAAGTTGGATTCAACCAACTTATCCCTTTCTAGGGTAGATCGCAGTGACCATCTGCCATTGTTCACAGCCATTGTTCTACAACACCCAAGAAACAGCAGATTAGTACTACTTTGAATCATTTAAACTGGACTTGTTTTAAATGATTATGGCTCCCACTATTTTGATTTGAATTGACAACCCACAAAGTCAATCCGGAAGTTTAAGACTTCCTAGTGAGATGGGATCCTCATTTCGCATGAGGCTTCGCGTCCCACGAGGGTGGGATGAGATGCACAAAGTGACCCATGCTTCACAAGGTGGGCGCGCCGGCCGGTTGCTCCAAGCAACTCCCTTTATTGAAACAGTCTAGGCGTTTCATATCCAGCGAAGGCTGGATACAACATGAAACCCTAACCTTTCAACGATGCCTCTAGAATTTCACCATGTGCCCAGCACATGTGAATTTCTAGTCAAGTCCATTCCTAACCGTTATGCCCAGGGCCAACGAGTTTCCTTGCGAAGGCACGTCCAGGTTAAAACTGGACTGGGGAAATCATTGTCACCACGCACTTTCTAAAGATAAGTGAGTGTGTCCCACGAGGGTGGGAAACAATTCACAACTCCACTGATCGATAGCTTAGTGAGGGCTACGCGTTAGAAGGCTACTAGACTTGATATTTCTTTGAGGGTTTTTAAGTCTCATCATCCTACATTTTATCTTATGTCTAACAATACAGGCATGCTCTCCTATAGTGATAACATAACGATAAAACATTTTAGGCATGCTTTTATCAGATAGGGAAAGCAGTGAAGGATGATGTTATCAAAGCCCTTTCAAGACATTGAATCAACTCATGCCTAAGGAGATTCAACTCTTGACATAGGACTCAAGCCCCTAAAATAGACCTAGCCTAGCCGCCCTCTATCTTGGTCCTCAAGGTCGGCTCCAAGGTCCTTTCCACATGGTTTAGCTCACAAACCCTAAGGGTAGACCCCAAAGGTTCGGCCAATGCCATGGTCTTTCTTTGTGGAGGATGCGCCACCATGCAAGAAGCCAAGTTAGCTAGCACACAAACCCAAGGGTTCGGCCATGCCAAACTTGCGCCACTATGCAAGCTTGTTGCGCCTCTTCCTTCGATGCATGCGCCAAGCTCCAAGTACATGCGCCACCCTAATCTTCTTCTTTGAAAAAGGAAAAGCGGCACGCAGGCCTCACAAGGATACATCACAGGCATGCAAAGGTGACTTGACTAATGATCACAACATCATGCACAATCAAGGTATTTACTCATGCAATTCTACATGCTCATGAAAAACATAAAATCAGAAATTTTACTTTTTCATAAAACTAGTCTCTTCTTCTCATCTTCTTCTCACAAATCTTTTGGTTAATTGGAATTTATTTTTCAAGACGATTTCATAGATCCTTTCGGCTGGCAATTTTGTCATATCAAGAGACCTGGCCAGTCCGGAGACACAATGCCCATCCTACTTGACAAAATTACGTGCGCCTTTGATCTTTAAATCAAACAAGAAAAATAGTCCAAAAATCCAAAAGAGATTGAGAGGATGATAGAAACAAGAAACCCTAATTTTTCTAATTTTAGAAAAATTGATTGCCATGCATCATGCTATTTACGAAAATAGAGATATGGCATGTGAGCATGAAAGAAAAGCATAAAACATCGTTCGAGGCTTGCAAGTCGCTCTGATACCACTGTTGGGAAACCCCGGGGACATTTTACAATTTTTAGAGTCATGGACATACATATTTGCACAGCGGAAGAATGTCCCCGAAACAGGCCGGTCCCAAAAACCCAGTGAAGATCGCATGCAAGGGAGTCGACACGATGAGTTAGGAAATACCTTAGAGCAAAGAAGAGAGCGATGCCGATGTAGGCGTCCAAGTGTCCGCCCTCTGCAGTCTCACACACACGGATCTCTTGAGTTCTCTTCTTCCTCGCCCGGTGCTAGCCTCGGGAAGAAGATCCAAGCCTTAGTCCTTCTTCTTCAATCCTTGCGCCACCTCCAAGGTAGAATCGCCTAGAAGAAGAGGTGGAGAGGTAGACGCCAAGTTCAAGTCTTTCTTGACCCAAGAGGAGGAGAAGAGGACTTGTGCTTGCGGCTAGATGATGGAGGAAGAGAGGTTGCGCCAAGAGCCTCCAAGTTTTCGCCCCCTTTTAATGATTACGCCTCCAAGGAATTATCACTTCTCAAGAGGGGCGACTAGGTGCTCTTTTATAGGGCAAGAGGCGATTTATGAAAGGCTAGGATTAAGACAAGTGTAGGGCTAGGATGAGGAGGTTTGAGATAAGGAAAGTCTCCAAGACATTTCCTTAATTCTCATTCAACCTTTCCTCATTAAGCTCCACGCCTTCCTTGTGCGCCAAGGCCTTGCCTTGCACCTCAAGCAATGCCTTAAAGGCATGCATTCCATCAATGGAAGAGGGCTAGGCGCCAATTGCTTCCTTAATGAAGCAATTTTGCCACCCTAACCCCATTATGCCCCTTAGGCGCCAATGGGGTTGGGTCTCTCCCCATTATACCCTTTTAGCCTCTCATCTCTTCATGAGAACTTGTTATTGGGTCTCATTGGATAATGAGCTAGCCCAAACTCCATTACATGGGTTGATTAAGCACTTGGATCCAATCCAATGCAACCCTAATTCAAATGTGACCAACCATGGTCAAATACGGGTCAACCTGCCAAAAATGAAGTTTGGCTCCAATAATATTCTTCCATCTCATCAGGCCCATTGGCGCTGATGAAATCTCCCAATTAGATCCGAGTTATCCAATAACTCGATTATAAGGCTTCCCGATCAATGCGAGAACTCAAGTATCAAGGTGTGCGACCCTGTAGGTTCCTCTGACGCTGGCAGTGCTGACCAAAGGTCACCACAAGCAGTGAGTGGCACCTAGCAGTGCATCGCTGCTACCCAGGTCATTGGAATGGATATCGACATCGACATCCCCATCATCGCAACTAGGTACAGATGCATTACAGTCTCTTTGCCGAACTGATATCCGATTGGACAAGTGTGTCACCACTTGTTTTCATCCAATCACATGGCTATGACTAAATCAGGTTCTTACCTGGGTATGGCCATACACTTTCAGTCATAGAACCATAGAGGAGCTCCATGGATATCAAGCTTCCCAAAGGAAGGGGCAAATCCTATGTCTGTCCATTGACCTTCTCATATGGGTCGTGACACGCTCAATGACAACCTTTATGACCTTCCAACTACGGCAAGGTGTTAGGTTGCATCAAAGCAAGTCTCTAACCATATAGAATGATCAATGACCTCAAGTCAAGGGATCAATGCATCTCCTGTCACTTATGAGGATAACTCATGACACCAAGTCATAGCCTCATAGCGGGTCTATCCAGTATATCCTCCCATGATATACCCATGTGTCTGCGTTAGCACCCCGTGCCCTAACCAGCCCACATACCAGTCTCATAAGCACCATAGTTGTCCCATATCCACTAAGGTACATTGACTGGGGATCTTTATTTGAGCACAGATCCAATCTGTCTCCAGGGACATTATCATGTAAGTACACAATCGCAGGTGTAGATAGACAATGATAACGACAATGCCATAATGATATATAAATATCAATGTCAAGTAGTACATAAGTTGACCAAAGCTAGGTCCTAGGGCATATACACCAACACACATTTGTTCAAATGTACAGGAACTCAAGAGAAGAAGGCAGGTGGGACAGCATGAGGTGGACCTACGAGTTGGAAACGGGGCACGGGTTGCTGCTGTTGCTGTAGGAGACTATTTCATCTCTTTGCCATCTAGGCTTGTATTAGAACTAAACAGTTGTTACTTTGTTCCCAGCATTACTAAAAATATTATCTCCATTCCTGCTCTTGTCAGGAAGGGATTTTCCTTTGAATGCAATATTTCAAAGTGTGTTTTATCTTTTGATAATATTGTTTATGCAATTGGTTCAATTAACAATGGGTTATTCATGTTGGACATGGAATGTTCTATACAAAATGTTGATATTAAGAAAGCCAAGTATGCTGATGATAGCACCTTGCTATGGCATAGTCGTTTAGGCCATATTAACAAGAAGCGCATTAAGCGGTTGCATGATCATGGACTGCTGGGATCATTCTCCTATGAGGAGATTGATACATGCAAGGCTTGTTTAATGGGTAAAATGACGAAGCCACCTTTTCCTAACAAAGGTCAAAGGGCTTCAGGTTTTACTTGACCTTATACACAGTGATGTGTGTGGGCCATTTAGTAAACATGCCAGAGGTGGCTATCAGTACTTCATTACCTTTACTGATGATTTCAGTAGATATGGGTATGTCTATCTGATGAGACATAAAAGTGAATCTTTTGACAAGTTCAAAGAGTTCAAGAATGAAGTACATAATCAGCTAGGCCAAAATATCAAGACACTTCGTTCTGATCGAGGTGGAGAATACTTGAGTCATGCGTTTACTGACTATCTGAAGGAGTGTGGGATTATCTCACAGCTCACTCCGCCAGGAACACCGCAATGGAATGGTGTGTCCGAGAGGAGAAATAGAACGTTACTTGATATGGTTCGTTCTATGATGAGTCAGGCTACTCTTCCATATTCCTTTTGGGGATTTGCATTGGAGACAGCTGCAAAGGTACTAAACCGAGTGCCATCCAAGGCAGTTTCTAAGACTCCATATGAGTTATGGTATGGGAAACAGCCGAGCTTGACATTTATCAGGATCTGGGGCTGCGAAGCTTATGTCAAAAAGCTTGCCTCTGTGAAACTGGAGAGCAGATCTGACAAATGTATCTTTGTCGGTTACCCTAAGGAAACTAAGGGTTATTATTTCTTCGATCCCAAAGAGAACAAGGTGTTTGTTGCTCGGACGGCCATATTTCTTGAGAAGGAGTTTCTTCTGCAAGAGGCCAGTGGGAGAGAAATAAAACTGGATGAGAATCCAGAGGAAGGACAAAGTAGTCAAGCGCAGTTGGATGAGCCTGAGCCGGTAGAACAGGTTATTGAACAACCTGAGGCTCAGATATCACGGGAACCGCGAAGATCGGGAAGGATCCGTCGACAGCCTGAGCGCTATGACGGAGTCTACATCATTGATAATGATGAACCCCTCACTTATGCGGATGCGGTCAGTGGACCGGAGTCAGCGAGATGGCTTGAAGCTATGCGCGCCGAGATGGACTCCATGTCAGATAACCAAGTCTGGGATTTGGTTGATCCGCCTCCGGGAGTTATCCCTATAGGCTGTAAATGGATCTTCAAGAAGAAGATTGACATGGATGGTAACGTGGTTACCTATAAAGGCAGGCTAGTTGCGAAAGGTTTCAAACAAATCTACGGGATAGATTATGATGAAACTTTCTCACCTGTAGCCATGTTTAAGTCTATTCGGATTCTTTTCGCGATAGCAGCATATTATGATTATGAGATCTGGCAAATGGATGTGAAAATAGCTTTCCTGAATGGAAATCTGGATGAGGATGTGTATATGACACAACCAGAAGGTTTCACTAATCCATCAGATCGTCATAAAATATGCAAGTTAAAGAAGTCCATTTATGGACTTAAACAAGCATCTAGGAGCTGGAATATTCGTTTTGATGAATCAGTCACTGAATTTGGTTTCATCAAGAACGAGGATGACCCGTGTGTATATAAGAGGTTTAGTGGGAGCGTGATTACTTTCCTAGTCCTCTACGTCGATGATATCTTGATCATTGGAAATGACATTCCTGAAATGCATGCGGTTAAGGCATGGTTAAGAAAGTGTTTCCAGATGAAAGATCTAGGAGAAGCAGCCTATGTATTAGGTGTGAAGATCTACAGGGATAGATCTAAGAGGCTTCTCGGGCTGTGCTAGAGTACTTACATCGATAAAGTCCTGGAGCGATTTCATTTAGAGAATTCTAAACGAGGATATCTTCCAGTCAGACATGGTCTGAATCTTTTGAAGAGTCAGTGTCCACAAACACAGACTGAGAAAGATGAAATGGACAATACGCCTTATGCTTCGGCTATTGGATCCATTATGTATGCGATGTTGTGTACTCGCCCAGACGTCGCTTACGGGTTAAGCGTGACTAGTCGGTTCCAAAGTAATCCAGGTCAGGCACACTGGATTGCAGTCAAGAACATTTTAAAATATCTTCGGAGGACCAAAGATATGTTCTTGATATATGGTGGTCAGCAAGAACTCAGTATTGAAGGATATACTGACGCTTCGTTCCAGTCTGACCAGGATGATTTCCGATCGCAATCAGGCTATGTATTTAGCTTGAATGGAGGAGCAGTGGTGTGGAAGAGTTTCAAATAGTCAATCGTTGCTGATTCCACAACAGAAGCCGAGTATGTTGCAGCCTCGGAAGCATCCAAGGAGGCAGTGTGGATTCGTAAGTTCGTTCAGGAACTTTGTGTTGTTCCTTCGAGTGCAGATCCTTTGGTTATCTTCTGTGATAACACTGGAGCAATAGCACAGGCAAAGGAACCACGGTCGCACCAGAAGTCCAAGCACATACAGAGACGGTTTCATTTGATCAGGGAGATCATTGATCGTGGCGAGATCAAAGTCTGCAAGGTACATACAGATGACAATCTAGCAGACCCGCTTACTAAGCCTCTGGCGCAGCAGAAGCATGTGAAGCACTGTAATAATATGGGTTTGAGATTTCTCAACCATTAGATTAAGTGCAAGTGGGAGATTGTTGGGGTATGCCCTTAAGGCTAATGTTTGAGGCCTTGGGAATGTATCAGTATTATGTATAAACTTTTATGTTTATAAAGGCATGGTTGTTATTCAGGTTGTTACATTGTCTGCTGCAATAAGTGTACTTCTGAATAATGTCTCAGTACTGTTCAGCTAGGCTGACATGCAGTAAAGTCCTTAGTCGATATATCTTGGTGAACATGAGACAGCCTTGATATGGTTAAGACTAATATGTGTTCTAATCTTATAGGATGCTTCGAGCATGGAATAAGATGTAGACTCATGGGTACATTGGATGTACTGGACAGACCCTACTAGGTTATTCAATTGCTTGTCACAATGTGAATAATCCTTGAATGCGACAAGTGGCACATTTCCTCTGACTTGAGATCACTTGTGTTTTCTAAATGATGATTGTCAATGTTTTGAGGTAGTTCAATATCATTTGAAACATAATGATTATAGACTATCTTGGATGGTGAGCTTGAGTCAGGTTAGGGCACTAGTGATAGACATAGGATTGCCGTCTCCTTGTTTAAGGAGTGTGATGTTCTAAAGGGGCCCCCTGGATGAGATGATTGAGAAAAGAGTATGGCCATACCCAGGTGACTATGTTCATCTGATCTAATCATGCTCATCATATTGGAGTTACAAGCTTGACACGCTTGTCCAATAAGAACATCCAGTGGCAAAGGAAAGATGCATGCCTTGTGAATTGGATTCACACTTGTGCTGTGGTTTGGGTGTAGTCTTGGAAGACTCTTTCCTTTATATCGGGAGACAGTGATGTGTTGCTAGATACCCCTCACTGATCGTGATAACGTGAGTTATCGTTACCGACATTTAAAGGAAACCCTCAGGGTCGCACAATTTGATGATATGGCTTACTTAAGTCAGATCGTGTGGACTGAATTATTCAGGTTCGGTTTAAAGGGATTTAATCTCTGATTGTAAGTGAGATCTGGTCTGATCATGTTTGATTGATTAGGGCTTGAGATCGGTAAGCTTCGATTGAGAGAATGGATGCTGGATCGGTGAGATCAGGAGCATCAAGAGATCGACGGTCAGATCAAAAGCCTTAGGGTTTATTGTGGTCTGGACTGATTGCTTGGTTTGTTTGGTTATTGAACCAAATCGATTTGAACCAGCTCATTGGTTGAGCGTATGGTTCAATCTAAGAGGAGTTTGCGATTGGGTAAACCCATGATCGCATTTGGAGGTGAGGCTTTCTATTTTTGGAAAGCATGATCACTTACGTGACCACGCCTCATGAAACTTGCCTCTTCATGCCTTTGTCGCCAACTTGAGTATTCGGCGCTTGCATTCTCGTGTGGAGAAGTGTAGACGACAAGAGGAAATATTCGGCCAAGCAAGGTGATCTCTCCCCTTTCCATTCGGCAAGACAATCTTGGAGCCTTGCTAGCACAAGGAGCACCAAGGAAGAGTAGGCGACATCAATTGTGTGCGTCACCTTAGGAGAAGGAGCATTTGCGCCTTTCCTTCCAAGACACCATCTAAGCGATGGCAATGGTAAGAATCGCTTCTCATTGAAAGTTGAATATATTACATGCTATGCGATCCTTTTAGAAACCCTAGATTCCGCTAGAGTTTTTGTTGCGCCTCCTATTAGGGTTTCGCCCCCCCTTGTGGGGACCCCCCTTTCAACCACGTGCTATGCTGAGCAACGAGAAGCGATAAATCCCTTCTCTGTAACACGCAGGTGTAATCACACACCGTCTGAAGATAGATGGGCGTGCCCACTGAGTGGGTACAACACGGCCCCAACGATAGTCAGAACAGTGAGGTTTCGCGTCAGAAGGCTATCGTGCTTGATATTTAACGTTGGATTTTAACGGTCCTTTTATCTTCTTACTATCATGCAAATACTATGGTGATAGCAGAAGAATAGATCATGCAGTTACTTAAACAGTAAATTAAAAGCATGATGATCTTATGTGGTAAAAGCCCATTAAGCCTAAGTAAGACCTTAATTAACTTAAGTCTTCACTTGAGCTCTTCCTGGGTCTTTAGCATTTCATCTGGCCCAACCCAGGCCCAAGCGCCCACTACAGCTCAGATGCGCCCACCAGGTAAAATGCGCCTGTCCTAGAGTCGAACCCTAGACCTCCCACTGGTGAAGCCACTTGCTGCATGCGCCTCTGCCATGTGTGCTCTGTGCTCATGTCTGATTAAATTACAATTTAATCTATCTAGACATGATTGACACGTAGGTCAATTACACTTTATAAATTAATTAAAAATGTCATGCGCAGATCACAATAAATAATTTACAATATCAATCCAGGCACGCAGGCCCCAGCACATCACACATTAAATTTTGGGCAGCCCACATAAGATTAAATAAACACTCAACATGTTATACAAACATCATGTGATCCATTCAAGAAAATAAAATTTTCGAAAATCCCATTGGCATCATTTTATTTCCTTATGTGCCCTACTACCTTACAACGGTCCATTAATAGGGATCCACTCATCAGACCTAGTCAGACCCACTGCCCTTGCATGCACCAAGTCATAACCGACTTGAGTCGACCTCATGGTCAACAATGCATGCGTTAAGGGCTGAACGTCCCTCATGAGTTCTGGCAAGCGGGTGTGACCCCGGGCCTTAATCATGAGCGTTCATCGGTTGTATCAATCAGACATCGCTACACGCCTTTCTGCAGTCGACCAATAGCCACCTCATGCTTGCGCATAGGTGCCATCTGGTCGACCCATCTAGGCTGTCAGATAGTCTGATCAGACTGTTGGGTCTAGACTGGACGATGACCTCAACCCTAATAACCCGTCTAAGACTTTAAAGCAGGCGCTTAGATCTAATGAGGGGTGCGCAAGTAATGTTTTGAGAAAAAACTACAACAAGCGCCAAACATCATACATGCGCCAACAAGTAATAAACATACATCTAGTTTGGCATGATGACCTATACCATTAGATCTACTCTTAAGCGCAAATAAGGATCACTATAAGCAATCATATGAATCATACATGGAACTAGGCTCTGATACCAATTGAAAGTTTCTAAAGGGGGCGAAACCCTAATCATGCGGATATTCTCAAGGCGGAATCTAGGGTTTCCTAGGATCGCATGTATGAACATAGATCAACTTAACATTTTGTATAGATCTAGTGAGAGATCATACCAATGCCATTGCTTTGGATGGCGACTTGGAAGAAGAGGGCGAGCGGCTCTCCTCCAAAGGTGACGCACACAAGGTGAAGATGACTACTCCCTTGGCGTCTTTGTGCTAGCAAAGCTTCAAGGTTTCCCTTCGTGAAGGAGATGAGAGATGTCTCTTGGTTTTGTTCTCTTCTCCTTTGTGTGAAGTCTCACCACACGACACCAGAGAGGTCGAGAGAGGAGAAGATGGCGACGAGAGAAGCGTTGCTCTTCGAACGTGGAGGCGTTCCACATTTTGGAAAACCGATTTCCAAAAATAGCAAGTGCTTCAATGTATGCGATCATGCGTTCACTCCAAGTGAACCGATCACAAACTTTTTCTCTCCCATTGAACCATGCGTTCATATGATGAACCGGTTCAATTGGATTTGGTTCAAAGACCAAATCAAACCAAGCATTGGTCTAGATCATATTAAACCATAAGGTTCAAGATCTAACCATTCATCTCTTGATGCTCTTGATCTCACCGATCTAGCATCAATTCTCTCGATCGAAGCTTACCGATCTCAAGCCCTAATCAATCAAACATGATCAGACCAGATCTCACTTATAATCAGAGTTTAAACTCCTTTAAACTGAACCAAAACAATTCAGTCCACACGATCTGACATAAGTAAGCCATATCATCAAATTGTGCGACCCTAAGGGTTTCCTTTAAATGTCGGTAACGGTAACTTACGTTATCACGATCAGTGAGGGGTATCTAGCAACACATCACTGTCTCCCGATATAAAGGAAAGAGTCTTCCAAGACTACACCCAAACCACAGCACAAGTGTGAACCCAAGTCACTTGACATATGTGTTTCCTTTGCCACTGGACGTTCTTATTGGACAAGCGTGTCAAGCCTGTAATTCCAATATGATGAGAATGATTAGATCAGATGAACATAGTCATCTGGGTATGGCCATACACTTTCTCAATCATCTCATCCAGGGGGCCCCAACAGAACATCACACTCCAAACAAGGAGACGGCAATCCTATATCTATCACTAGTGCCCTAACATGACTCATGCTCATTATCCAAGATAGTCTATAACCATTATGTTTCAAATGATATTGAACTACCTCAAAACAATGCCAATCATCATTTAGAAACAGAAGTGATCTCAAGTCAGAGGAAATATGCCACTTGTTTGCATACAAGGATTATTCACATTATGACAAGCAATTGAACATCCTAAGTAGGGTCTGTCCAGTACATCCAATGTACCCATGAGTCTACATCTTATTCCATGCTCGAAGCATCCTATAAGATTAGAACACATATTAGTCTCAATCATATCAAGGCTGTCTCATGTTGACCAAGATATCTCGACTAAGGACAAAACTGCATGTCAGCCAAGCTGAACAGCATTGAGACATTATTCAGAAGTATACATATTGCAGCAGATAATGTAACAACCTGAATAACAACCATTGCCTTTATAAACATAGAGTTTATACATGATACTGAAATAATCCCAAGGCCTCAAACATTAGCCTTAAGGGCATACCCCAACATCGCCGACCTAGCCGACCTCTATCTTGAACTTCAAGGTTGGCTCCAAGGTCCTCCAAAGGTGAATCACCATCTTGCAAGTTCCAACATAGCTAGCTCACAAGCCCTAAGGCTCGGCCATGCTATGCTTGCGCCACCAAGCAAGCTTGCACCATCTTGCATGCGCCACCAATCCAAGTAGGGTGCTTGTTGCGCCACCATCCAAGATGCGCCACCAAGTTCCTTCCCTTAATCTTCGTCTTAATTTTACAAAAATAAAGAAAAAGATGGCACGCTGGCCGCACAAGGATACATCACAGGCATGCAAGGGGGCTTGACTCATGATCACAACAACATGCACAATCAAGGTATTTACACATGCAATTCTACATGCTCATGAAAAAAATAAAATCTCAAATTTTACTTTTTCATAAAACCAGTTTCTTTTCCTCATCTTCTTCTCACAAATCTTTTAGTTATTTGCGATTAACTTTCATGATGATTTCAAAGATCCTTTCGGCTGGTAATTTTGTTAGATCAAGGGACCCGGCCAGTCCGAAGACACAATGCCCGTCCTACTTGACAAAACCACGTGCGCCTTTGATCCTTAAATCATGCAAGAAAAATAACCCAAAAATCCAAAAGAAATTGAAAAGGTGATAGAAACAAGAAATCCTAATTTTTCCTACTTTTAGAAAAATCGTTTGCCATGCAATTTGCAATTTTTGAAAATTGAAATATGGCATGTGAGCATGAAAAACATGAAAAGCATGAACAACATCGTTCGAGTTTCGCAAGTCGCTTTGATACCACTGTTGGGAAACCCAGAAGATATTTTACAATTTTTCAGAGGTTTATGGACACAAATACATTGCGCAGCGGAAGAATATCCCTGAAACAGGCCAGTCCCAAAAACCCAGTGAAGATCGTCAAGCGAGAGAGTCGACACGATGTGATAGAAAATACCTTAATGCAAGGTGAGGCCGATGTCAACGTAGGCGCCCAAGTGTGCGCTCTCTGCAGTCTCACACACACGGATTGCTCAAGTCCTCTTCTTCCACGCCCGGTGCTAGCCTCGGGAAGAAGATCCAAGCCTTGGGGAGATCA
The DNA here is from genome assembly GCA_027563935.2 of Costus lasius. Lineage (NCBI taxonomy): Eukaryota > Viridiplantae > Streptophyta > Magnoliopsida > Zingiberales > Costaceae > Costus > Costus lasius. The sequence goes on from CM050446.2 coordinate 50,002,957, forward strand.
CCACTTCACTTGCGCTACCTTCTAGAGAAGTTGCGCCAAGGAGGAAGAGGAGAGAAGACAAGCCGCCAAGCTCCAAAGCTCCAAGCGCCAAAAGGAAAGGAGGAAGGATGCTTGCGGCTAGGGTATGGAAGGTGTTCGCCCAAGCCTTCTTTGTTCTCGCCCTCAAGAGCTAGAACTAGCCTCCTCTCTTGATCACGCCTCCAATGAATAATTATCTTGAGAGGGGTGGCTTGGGGTGTTATTTATAGGGCAAGGGGTGGCTTAATGTGTGGCCACCATTCAAATTGAATGTGCAGCTAGGAGAGATTTTAGGGAGTTAAGTCCTAGTCCAATTAGGACTTAATTTTGGCGGTTAGATCATGTCCTAATCCAATTAGGACTCTCATGAACGGTTTGATCATGTGGGTGGTTTGATCAAGTTTAATTCCTAATCTAATTAGGATTTGATCAAGCCCAAGTCCTAATCCAACTAGGACTTTCAATGAGCGGTTTGAACAAGTCCTAATCCAATTAGGATTTGATTATTTATTTAATTAATTGAATCCTAATCCAATTAGGACTCTAATTAATTCAAATAAATCAGCCCATTAAACCTCATAAATTAGGACTCTAATTAATTCAAATAATTAGTCCCAAGATTAATTTCAAAGCTCATGATGCATTGGCGCTAACCCTAGTCTAACTAGGGTTAAGCACACGCCATGCACACGCCATCCCTTTTCTCCTCCTTAACCCCATTAAGCCCAATGTCTATTATGCATGTTAACCAAGCCCACGGATCCAATCCAAATTTAACCCGAGGTCAAATTGGGCTAACCATGGTTAATATGCCGTAAATGGAAGTTGGCCCCAATAAATTTCTTCCATCTCATCAGGCCCATTAGCGCTGATGAAATCTCCAAAATAGATCTGAGTTATCCAATAACTCGATCATAAGGCTTCCCGATCAATACGAGAACTCGAGTATCAAGGTGTGCGATCCTGTAGGTTCCTCTGACGTTGGCAGTACTGACCTAAGGTCATCACAAGCAGTGAGTGGCACCTAGCAGTGCATTGCTGCTACCCAAGTCATCGGAATGGATATCGACATCGACATCCACATCATCGTAATCAGGTACAGATGCATTACAGTCTCTTTGTCGTACTGATATCCGATTGGACAAGTGTGTCACCACTTGTTTCTATCCAATCTCATGGCTATGACTAAATTAGGTCTAACCTGGGTATGGCCATACACTTTCAGTCATAGAACCATAGAGGAGCTCCATGGATATCATGCTTCCCTTAGGAAGGGGCAAATCCTATGTCTGTGCATTGACCTTCTCATATGGGTCGTGACATGCCCAATGACAACCGTTATTACCTCCCAACTACGGCAAGGTGTTAGGTTGTATCAAAGCATATCCCTAACCACATAAAATGGCCAATGACATCAAGTCAAGGGATCAATGCATCTCATATCACTTGTGAGGATAACTCGTGACACCAAGTCATTGCCTCATAGCGGGTCGGTCCAGTATATCTACCACTGATATATCCATATGCCTGCGTTAGCACCTCGTGCCTAACCAGCCCATATACCAGTCTTACAAGTACCATAGCTGTCCCATATCCACTAAGGTACATTGACTAGGGACAATAGTTTGAGCACAGATCCAATCTGTTTCCAGGGACATTATCATACAAGTACATGTTCGCAGATGTAAACAAATAATGATAACGATGAAAGTCCCCTTCAAGGGGGAGCGAAACCCTAATAGGCGCATGTGTAAAATTTTTCATTGCGGAAGCTTGGGTTTCAATGATCGCATGTATGTTTCATTGATCAACTTATATAAACTTGCATAGATTGGAAGAGATTCATACCATGGCCATCGCTTGGATGGAGATTTGGAAGCAAGAGAACGATGAGGTTCTCCTCCAAAGTGTGCGCAGACGAGATGAGACTTAGCCTACTCCTTGTTGCTCCTTGTGCTAGCAAGGCTCCAAGAATCCTGATCGCTTGAGGGAGAAGAGATGATGTCTCTAGCTTGGCCGAGTCTCTCCTTGTCGTCCACCCTTTCTCCACACGCGAAGACGTCGAGAGGAAGAGGCAAAAAGGGCGAGAATAGCATGAGTGCTCTCGAACGTGAGGTGAGTTAACTATTTTGGAAAACGCCTCTTCCAAAAATAGTAAAAACTTCACTTCATTCGTTCACGCATTCGTGAACCATGCGCTCATTCAAGGCAAACCGCCCAAAGCGCCATCAAGCCTTTGAACCATGCGTTCACCTATGTGAACCGGTTCAAGCCATTCGGTTCAACCCAATTTGGTTCAAAGACCAAATCAAACCAAGCCTTGGTCCAGATCACCTAAAACCCTAAGGTTCATGATCTAATCGTTCATCTCTTGATGCCCTTGATCTCATCGATCTAGCATTAACTCTCTCGATCGAAGCTTACCGATCTCAAGCCCTCATCAATCAAACATGATCAGACCAGATCTCACTTACAATCAGAGTTTAAATCCCTTTAAACTGAACCAAAACAATTCAGTCCACACGATCTGACTTAAGTAAGCCATATCATCAAATTGTGCGACCCTGAGGGTTTCCTTTAAATGTCGGTAATGATAACTTACGTTATCACGATCAGTGAGGGGTATCTAGCAACACATCACTGTCTCCCGATATAAAGGAAAGAGTCTTCCAAGACTACACCCAAACCACAGAACAAGTGTGAATCTATTTCACAAGGCATACTTGTTTCCTTTGCCACTGGATGTTCTTATTGGACAAGCGTGTCAAGCCTGTAGCTCCAATATGATGAGCATGATTAGATCAGATGAACATAGTCACCTGGGTATGGCCATACTCTTTTCTCAATCATCTCATCCAGGGGGCCCCTTTAGAACATCACACTCCTTAAACAAGGAGACGGCAATCCTGTATCTATCACTAGTGCCCTAACCTGACTCATGATCATCATCCAAGATAGTCTATAATCATTATGTTTCAAATGATATTGAACTACCTCAAAACATTGACAATCATCATTTAGAAACACAAGTGATCTCAAGTCAGAGGACATTATGCCACTTGTTGCAAACAAGGATTATTCACATTATGACAAGCAATTGAATATCCTAGTAGGGTCTGTCCAGTACATCTAATGTACCCATGAGTCTACATCTTATTCCATGCTCGAAGCATCCTATAAGATTAGAACACATATTAGTCTCAATCATATCAAGGCTGTCTCATGTTCACCAAGATATCTCGACTAAGGACTTCATTGCATGTCAGCCTAGCTGAACAGCATTGAGACATTATTCAGAAGCACACTTATTGCAGCAGACAATGTAACAAACTGAATAACAACCATTGCCTTTATAAACATAAGAGTTTATACATGATACTGAAAGAATCCCAAGGCCTCAAACATTAGCCTTAAGGGCATACCCCAACAATCTCCCACTTGCATTTAATCTAATGGTTGAGAAATCTCAAACCCATATTATTACAGTGCTTCTCATGCTTCTGCTGCGCCAGAGGCTTGGTAAGCGGGTCAGCCAGATTGTCATCTGTATGAACCTTGCAGACTTTGATCTCGCCTCGATCAATGATCTCCCGGATCAAGTGAAACCGTCTCTGTATGTGCTTGGACTTCTGGTGCGACCGTGGTTCCTTTGCTTGTGGTATTGCTCCAGTGTTATCACAGAAGATAACCAAAGGATCAGCACTCGAAGGAATAACACCAAGTTCCTGAATGAACTTACGAATCCACACTGCCTCCTTAGATGCTTCTGAGGCTGCAACATACTCGGCTTCTGTTGTGGAATCAGCAACAATAGACTGTTTGAAACTTTTCCACACCACTGCTCCTCCATTCAAGCTAAAAACATAGCCTGATTGCGATCGGAAATCATCCTGGTCAGATTGGAACGAAGCGTCAGTATATCCTTCAATACTGAGTTCTTCCTGACCTCGATATATCAAGAACATATCTTTGGTCCTCTGAAGATATTTCAAAATGTTCTTGACCGCAATCCAGTGCGCCTGACCTGGATTACTTTGGAATCGACTGGTCACGCTTAACCCGTAAGCGACGTCTGGGCGAGTACACAACATCGCATACATAATGGACCCAATAGCCGAAGCATAAGGCGTATTGTGCATTTCATCTTTCTCAGTCTGTGTTTGTGGACACTGACTCTTTGAAAGATTCAGACCATGTCTGACTGGAAGATATCCTCTTTTAGAATTCTCTAAATGAAATCTCTCCAGGACTTTATCGATGTAAGTACTTTGGCACAGCCCGAGAAGCCTCTTAGATCTATCCCTGTAGATCTTCACACCTAATACATAGGCTGCTTCTCCTAAATCTTTCATCTGGAAACATTTTCTTAACCATGCTTTAACAGCATGCAGTTCAGGAATATCGTTTCCAATGATTAAGATATCATCGACATAGAGGACTAGGAAAGTAATCACGCTCCCACTAAACCTCTTATAAACACACGGGTCGTCTTCATTCTTGATGAAACCAAATTCACAGATTGATTCATCAAAACGAATATTCCAGCTTCTTGATGCTTGCTTAAGTCCATAAATGGACTTCTTTAACTTGCATATTTTATGACGATCTGATGGATTAGTGAAACCTTCAGGTTGTGTCATATACACATCCTCATCCAGTTTTCCATTAAGGAAAGCAGTCTTCACATCCATTTGCCAGATCTCATAATCATAATATGCCGCTATCGCAAGTATAATCCGAATAGACTTGAACATGGCTACAGGAGAGAAAGTTTCATCATAATCTATCCCGTAGATTTGTTTGAAACCTTTCGCAACTAGCCTGCCTTTATAGGTAACCACGTTACCATCCATGTCAATCTTCTTCTTGAAGATCCATTTACAGCCTATAGGGATTACTCCCGGAGGCGGATCAACCAAATCCCAGACTTGGTTATTTGACATGGAGTCCATCTCGGCTCGCATAGCTTCAAGCCATCTAGCTGACTCCGGTCCACTGACCGCATCCGCATAAGTGAGGGGTTCATCATGATCAATGATGTAGACTCCGTCATAGCGCTCAGGCTGTCGACGGATCCTTCCCGATCTTCGCGGTTCCCGTGATATCTGAGCCTCAGGTTGTTCAATAACCTGCTCAACAGGCTCAGGCTCATCCAACTGTGCTTGACTACTTTGTCCTTCCTCTGGATTCTCATCCAGCTTTATTTCTCTCCCACTGGCCTCTTACAGAAGAAACGCCTTCTCAAGAAAAATAGCCGTCCGAGCAACAAATACCTTGTTCTCTTTGGGATCGTAGAAATAATAACCCTTAGTTTCCTTAGGGTAACCGACAAAGATGCATTTCTCAGATCTGCTCTCTAGTTTCCCAGAGGCGAGCTTTTTGACATAAGCCTCGCAACCCCAGATCTTAATAAATGTCAAGCTCGGCTGTTTCCCATACCATAATTCATATGGAGTCTTTGAAACTGCCTTGGATGGCACTCGGTTTAGTACCTTTGCAGCTGTTTCCAGTGCAAAACCCCAAAAGGAGTAAGGTAGAGTAGCCTGACTCATCATAGAACGAACCATATCTAGTAAGGTTCTGTTCCTCCTCTCGGATACACCATTCCACTGCGGTGTTCCTAGTGGAGTGAGCTGTGAGATAATCCCACACTCCTTCAGATAGTCAGTAAATTCTCGACATAGGTATTCACCACCTCGATTTGAGCGAAGTGCCTTGATATTTCGGCCTAGCTGATTCTGTACTTCATTTTTGAACTCTTTGAACTTGTCAAAAGATTCACTTTTATGTCTCATTAGATAGGCATACCCATATCTACTGAAATCATCAGTAAAGGTAATGAAGTACGAATAGCCACCTCTGGCATGTTTACTAAATGGCCCACACACATCACTGTGTATAAGGTCAAGTAAACCTGAAGCCCTTTGACCTTTGTTAGGAAAAGGAGACTTCATCATTTTACCCAATAAACAAGCTTTGCATGTATCAATCTCCTCATAGGAGAATGATCCCAGCAGTCCATGATCATGCAACCGCTTAATGCGTTTCTTGTTAATATGGCCTAAACGACTATGCCATAACAAGGTGCTGTCATCAGCATACTTGGCTTTCTTATTATCAATGTTTTGTATAGAACATTCCATGTCCAACATGAATAACCCATTGTTAATTGATCCAGTAGCATAAACAATATTATCATAAGAAAGATAACACTTTGAAGTCTTGCATTCAAAGGAAAATCCTTTCCTGACAAGAGCAGGAATGGAGATAATATTTTTAGTAATGCTTGGTATAAAGTAACAATTGTTTAGTTCTAATACAAGACCAGATGGTAATGAGATGTAATATTCTCCTACAGCAACAGCAGCAACCCGTGCCCCGTTTCCAACTCGTAGGTCCACCTCATGCTGTCCCACCTGTCTTCTTCTCTTGAGTTCCTGTACATTTGAACAAATGTGAACTCCACATGCAGTGTCCAACACGCATGAAATAGAAGAAGAGGATATCATGACTTCAGTCACAAAAATACCTGAGCCGGAAGCGATGCTTCCCTTCTTGTCTCCTTGGAGCGCTTTACAGTCCTTTTTCCAGTGACTCAGCTGGCCACAGTGGAAACATCTATATTCCTTCGACTGCTTAACCTTCTGTTTCAGAGCCTTGTTGTAATTCTTGACAGGGGCTTTGCCCTTCTTCCCCTTCTTCTTGTTCCTAGAAGGAAACATCAAGACAGAGGTTGAAGGCTTTCCCTTTAGAGTTTCCTCTGTAGTCAAGAGCATATTCAGCAACTCTGCCGGAGTACAGTCGATCTTGTTCATATTAAAATTAATAATGAACGGATCGAAAGAGGCCGGGAGAGACTGCAGAATAATGTCTACAGCAAGCTCCTGATTGATGGTATGCCCCAGTTTCTCTAGAGCCTCTTTGTGCCCAATCATCTTGAGCACATGAGCTCCCACTAGACTCCCTTGAGCCAGTTTGCTCTAAAAGAAAAGCTTGGTCAAATTATAGCGTTCAGTCCTCGCCTGTTTAGCATATAGCATCTTGAGGTTTGCTATGATTTCCATAGCAGACATATCCTCATGCTGACGCTGCAGCGGTGGCGTCATAGACGCTAGCATCAGGCAAGCGACATCAATGCTATCATTGACATGCTTTTCATAGGCATCGCGAACCGCCCTTGCGGCGTTCGCAGCGGGTTGAGGCGGTATAGCCGTCTCGAGGACATACAGTTTCCTCTCAGCCTTAAGAACGATCTTAAGGTGTCCGTACCAGTCTGAGAAGTTTGGCCCAGCAAACTTCTCCCTTTCTAGTAGGGATCGCACATTGAAGCTCATGGTGTTCGTTGCTGCAGGAATCTACAACAATGTAAGAACAGCAAGGTCAGTATCAATGTTAAGAATCAATTCAGGACTTAAGAATGATTCTTTTCTCACTATTTTATCTGGCTGAAAAATCCAGCAAAACAGCCCGAAAGAGTAAAACTCTTTTAGTGAGATGGGATCCAGATTTCATACTTGGTCTCCGCGTCCCGCTCAGGCGAGATAAGATGCACAGAGAGTACAAGCACTAATTTCTGGTAGGCAGTCCCTGCCAATCGCCAACCCGTGCGATTCCCCTTCATCTGGGCAATCCAGCCGACTGTGCCAACTGAGTTGGTACAACACAGTCTCTGATCCCACAGATGGTTGCCTCCATGTGCTATCATATGCCCCATATGTAGCCTACATGGTCAAGCTGACCCGACCTACTCCCTGGACCACCACGTGCTATGCTGAGCAACGAGAAGCGATAAATCCCTTCCCTGTAACACGTAGGTGTAATCCCGCACCGTCTGAAGATAGATGGACGTGCCCACTGAGTGGGTACAACACGGCTCCAACGATAGTCAGAACAGTGAGGTTTCGCGTCAGAAGGCTTACGTGCTTGATATTATAGCGTTGGATTTTAACGGTCTTTTATCTTCTTAACTATCATGCAAACCCTATGGTGATAGCAGAAGATAAATAAATCATGCAATTCTAATTATTTAAACAATAAAAGAAAGCATGATGATCTTATGTGGTAAAAGCCCATTAACCCTAAGTAAGACCTTAATTTTCACTTAAGTCTTCACTTGAGCTTTCTTCATGGGTCTTTTATCTTGTCTGGCCCAACCTAGGGCCCAAGCACCAAATGCAGCTCAGGTGCGCCCACCAGGTATGCGCCTGTCATAGGGTCGAACCCTAGACCTCCCACCTGGTCAAGCCTCAAGCTGCTGCGCCTCTGCCAAGTGTGCTCTGTGCTCTTGTCTGATTAAATTACAATTTAATCTATCTAGACAAGATTGACTCGCAGGTCAATTACATTTTATAAATTAATCAAAAAGTGATTCGCAGATCACAATAAAAATTAATTTACAATTTTAATCCAGGCTCGCAGGCCCCAGCACAGCACACATTAAAAGGGCAACCCACATAAGATGAAATAAACATATATCATGGCATCCAATCAACATGTGATCCTTTAACAAGAAAATAAAATTTTTGAAAAACCCATTGGCATCAATTTTAATTTTCTTATGTGCCCTACAACCTTACAACGATCCATTGATAGGGATCCACTCATCATATCTAGTCAGATCCACTGCCCTTGCATGCACCAAGTCCTAACTGACTTGAGTTGACCTAATGGTCAACCATGCATGCGCCAAGGGCTGAACAACCCTCATGAGTTCTGGCAAGCGGGTGTGACCCCGGGCCTAACTCATGTGCGTTCACTGGTTGTCTCAATCAGACCTCGCTACACGCCTGTGATGCAATCGACCTATAGCCACCTCATGCTTGCGCATAGGTGCCATCTGGTCGACCCATCTAGGCTGTCAGATGGTCTGATCAGACTATTTGGATCTAACCTAGAGGATGACTTCAACCCCATCAACCCGTCTAAGGGTTTATAGTAGGCGCTTAGATCTAAGGTAGGGGCGCGCAAGTTAAGTTTTGATAAAACTCTATAGCATGCGCCAACACATCATACATGCGCAAATCATAAATAAACATACATCTAAGTTCTCAAACTAGCATGTAGTTTTCGGCATGTAATTAGATCTACTCTTAGCAAGCGCAAACAAGGATCACAAATAAGCAATCAAATGAACATACATAGAACCTCCTCTGATACCATTTGAAAGTCCCCTTCAAGGGGGAGCGAAACCCTAATAGGCGCATGTGTAAAATTTTTCATTGCGGAAGCTTGGGTTTCAATGATCGCATGTATGTTTCATTGATCAACTTATATAAACTTGCATAGATTGGAAGAGATTCATACCATGGCCATCGCTTGGATGGAGATTTGGAAGCAAGAGAACGATGAGGTTCTCCTCCAAAGTGTGCGCACACGAGATGAGACTTAGCCTACTCCTTGTTGCTCCTTGTGCTAGCAAGGCTCCAAGAATCCTGATCGCTTGAGGGAGAAGAGATGATGTCTCTAGCTTGGCCGAGTCTCTCCTTGTCGTCCACCCTTTCTCCACACGCGAAGACGTCGAGAGGAAGAGGCAAAAAGGGCGAGAATAGCATGAGTGCTCTCGAACGTGAGGTGAGTTAACTATTTTGGAAAACGCCTCTTCCAAAAATAGTAAAAACTTCACTTCATGCGTTCACGCATTCATGAACCATGCGCTCATTCAAGGCAAACCGCCCAAAGCGCCATCAAGCCTTTGAACCATGCGTTCACCTATGTGAACCGGTTCAAGCCATTCGGTTCAACCCAATTTGGTTCAAAGACCAAATCAAACCAAGCCTTGGTCCAGATCACCTAAAACCCTAAGGTTCATGATCTAACCGTTCATCTCTTGATGCCCTTGATCTCATCGATCTAGCATCAACTCTCTCGATCGAAGCTTACCGATCTCAAGCCCTAATCAATCAAACATGATCAGACCAGATCTCACTTACAATCAGAGTTTAAATCCCTTTAAACTGAACCAAAACAATTCAGTCCACACGATCTGACTTAAGTAAGCCATATCATCAAATTGTGCGACCCTGAGGGTTTCCTTTAAATGTCGGTAACGATAACTTACGTTATCACGATCAGTGAGGGGTATCTAGCAACACATCACTGTCTCCCGATATAAAGGAAAGAGTCTTCCAAGACTACACCCAAACCACAGCACAAGTGTGAATCTATTTCACAAGGCATACTTGTTTCCTTTGCCACTGGATGTTCTTATTGGACAAGCGTGTCAAGCCTGTAGCTCCAATATGATGAGCATGATTAGATCAGATGAACATAGTCACCTGGGTATGGCCATACACTTTCTCAATCATCTCATCCAGGGGGGCCCCTTTAGAATATCACACTCCTTAAACAAGGAGACGGCAATCCTGTATCTATCACTAGTGCCCTAACCTGACTCATGATCATCATCCAAGATAGTCTATAATCATTATGTTTCAAATGATATTGAACTACCTCAAAACAATGACAATCATCATTTAGAAACACAAGTGATCTCAAGTCAGAGGACATTATGCCACTTGTTGCAAACAAGGATTATTCACATTGTGACAAGCAATTGAATATCCTAGTAGGGTCTGTCCAGTACATCTAATGTACCCATGAGTCTACATCTTATTCCATGCTCGAAGCATCCTATAAGATTAGAACACATATTAGTCTCAATCATATCAAGGCTGTCTCATGTTCACCAAGATATCTCGACTAAGGACTTCATTGCATGTCAGCCTAGCTGAACAGCATTGAGACATTATTCAGAAGCACACTTATTGCAGCAGACAATGTAACAAACTGAATAACAACCATTGCCTTTATAAACATAAGAGTTTATACATGATACTGAAAGAATCCCAAGGCCTCAAACATTAGCCTTAAGGGCATACCCCAACAAACGACAATGGCAGTATGATATAAATATCAATGTCAAGTAGCACAAGTAATGGACCAGAATTAGGTCCTTAGGGCATATACACCAACAATTTGATGACACCAAAATATATAGTATATTTTGTATCATTTTAGATACCTTTTCATGCTAAATTGAGGATCTTTTACTTGTTTTTATGCTGAATCCATCAAATATTGCAAAGTCTACTTCTATTTTGGTTTTTCATGATTTTCAGGCAAAAAGGCATCATTTTAGGGTGTTTTCGAGCAAAATCAAACACATAGAAAAATTCTCATCATCAAGAAGAAGATACATGACAAATTTCACGCAAAACGGAGCAACTCACTAAAATACGGTAGTGCCGTAATCTATATTACGGTACCATATTATCATACAATACCGTAATATCGGAGCACCTGCCGTAATTTGGGAAAACTTCAGATCAGAAGATTGTGTGAAAAATACGGCACTGCCGTAAGATTTTACACGGTCGTATTTTGAAGCACTTTCAGAACAGAGACCATTGCAGAAATTACGGCACTACCGTAAACTATTTCACGGGCCGTATTTTCCAGACGTTTCCGACCAGAAAGTTCAGCCGATTTTACGGCAGTGCCGTGAACCATATTACGGTGTCGTATTTCCCAGCACTTTCAGAACAGAAAACTCGAGCGATTTTACGGCAGTGTCGTGAACTATTGCACTGTCGTATTTCTATTTTTGGACGCGACTCCCAAGTCAATTTCGATGCCCGATTTTTGCGGAGAATATTGCGCGCGATCCAGAGCCTTAAATTGGATGTCGTATGAAGGAGGAGAGCTGACGACGAGAGGATCACGTAGACACCAAAAGCCCCAAATTGCATCCACTATCGAGGGAGAAATCACGGTACACACTGCCGCTTAGGGTTCCGCCGCCGCGACCAATCCTGAGCACCTCCAGCCGTGATTTTCATACTGAAGCTTCACCTAGATAAGGAGACAACGTGCCAGAAGTTTCAGAATGAAAGGAGATTAATTTGAGGAGAAATCAAAGGAAGAAGAAGCGCCACCACTGTTCACCACTTTCATTGCTAATAGTTCTTTTTCAGTGGTGGCATAGTTGGCTTGCGCTCCATCCAAGGTTTTACTCGCGTAGTAGATAGCATGCAACCTCCCATCCTTGCGCTGCCCTAGGACTGCGCCAACCGCAAAATCACTCGCGTCGCACATCAACTCGAATGGGCGCGCCCAATCTGGGGGCTGCATGATAGGAGCAGAAGTTAATGATGCCTTCAGTTTGCAAAAAGCAGTCAAACAATCTTGATCAAAAATAAATGGAGCATCTTTAGCAAGGAGACTAGTAAGGGGCTTAGAAATGATGGAAAAGTCTTTGATAAACCGACGGTAAAATCCAGCGTGTCCAAGGAAGCTACGGATTCCCTTCACCGTAGAGGGAGGTGGCATCTTTTCAATAACATCTACTTTGGCTCTATCCACCTCGATGCCGCGCTCAGATATCAAGTGCCCTAGGACAATACCTTCTTTGACCATAAAATGACATTTTTCCCAATTAAGGACTAAGTCTACCTCCTCGCATCTTTGCATAATCATCCATAAACGTTGTCTTTTCAAAAGAGAATCCATAAACTGAAAAATCATCCATAAACACATCCATAATCTTTTCAAGGTGATCGAAAAAAATTGCCATCATGCACCGTTGAAACGTGGCGGGTGCATTGCATAACCCGAATGGCATGCGTCGGTATGTGAATGTCCCGAACGGGCATGTAAACGTTGTCTTTTCTTGATCGTCCGGATGTATCAGGATTTGAAAGAATCCTGAAAAACCGTCCAAAAAACAGAAATGTGAGTTACATGCTAAGCGTTCTAACATTTGATCAATGAACAGAAGAGGAAAATGATCTTTTCGGGTGGCCGTGTTCAATTTTCAGTAATCTATACACATGCGCCACCCGGTTACCGTTCGCGTAGGAATCAGCTCATTATTTTCATTCTCGACCACTGTCACTCCCCCTTTCTTTGGGACCACATGAACGGGGCTAACCCATTTGCTGTCCGAGATCGGGTAGATCACCCCGGCATCCAAAAGTTTGAGTATCTCCTTTTTGACAACATCCTTCATATTAGGATTTAAACGTCTTTGGCATTCCACGGTGGGCTTACTTCCCTCTTCTAGGAAGATCCTGTGCATACAAAGAGATGGATTAATACCCTTGATATCATCAATAGAATATCCAATTACCTTCTTTCGTTGTTTAAGATCTTCAAGAAGAAGTTGAGTTTGATACTTACTTAAGTTCGCATCGACGATAACCGGAAGGGTGGAGTCATCACCAAGGAATTCATACCTTAGGTTATTTGGTAGGACTTTAAGTTCAATCTTTTGTGCAGTGGTTACCTCCGGTTTCACTACACTTGGAAACTCCAACTTCTCTCTCTTGCTTTCAATTTTTTGAGTGGAGTCGAGTAATTTTGTGTATGCTTCTTTCTCATCTCCGGCACTAGTATCTTCTTCATTGAGCAGGCACCTCTCAAGCGGGTCTTCTCGACTTCGTACCACATCGGAGCCGTCCGGTATGGTTTCCAACACATCGACACTGCAGCATGAACCTGCAAGGCAAGGTTTCTTTAGACTTTCTGAAAGATCAAACTCTATGGTTTCCTCACCTATCTTCAAAGTAAGTCGCCCATTTTTCACATCAATGATCGCGCCTGTAGTGGCTAAAAACGGTCTCCCTAAAATTATTGGGAGACGGTGATCCTCCTCCATTTCTAAAACTACAAAATCAACAAGAACAAAAAACTTACCCACTCGAATGGGCACATCTTCCAATATGCCCACCGGATATCTTACCGAGCGATCGGCGAGTTGAAGTGAGATTGTAGTCGGTTTGAGTTCTCCAAGTTCTAGCTTCTCAAATATGGAGTAGGGTATTAGGCTGACGCTTGCGCCCAAGTCGCACAAGGCACGATCGAAAGTCATGGCACCAACGGAGCACGGTATGGAAAAGCTCCCGGGATCCTTAAGCTTCGGGGGAAGCTTATTTTGAATGATTGCACTACACTCCTCGGTTAGCGCCACCGTTCCTTGTTCATCAATCCTTCTCTTATTGGAGAGGATGTCCTTGAGGAATTTTGCGTAGGTCGGCATCTGCGATAATGCATCAGTAAAAGGAATATTGATGTATAATTTTTTTAGTACCTCAAGGAATTTTCCAAATTGTTTGTCCAATTTGGCTTTCGCTAAGCGTTGAGGAAACGGTACAGGTGGAACATATGGTGGTGGTGGAATGTAAACGGGCTGCTCATCATGTGTGCGATCAGACTCTTCCAACGGTGTTTGGTCTCTTTCATTTCCACCTTGCTGTCCATCTCCATGATTTTTGTCCATTTCCGGCTCAACCAACTGTTCGCCACTGCATGTGGACACAGCGTTACAGTGCTCACGTGGGTTCTCTTCTGGTTGACCGGGCAGTTGTCCTTGAGGTCGGGATGAGGCAGTAGCTTGCTGGGCAATCTGGGTTTCCAGCATTTTGTTGTGAGCTGCTAAGGCATCCATCTTGGAATTCATTTGATTGATGATCTCATTTTGTTTCGACTGCACAATAGCCAAACTCTCTAGCATAGCCTCCAAATTTGATTTCTGGGGTTGGGGGTATGGTTTTTGCTGAAAACCTGGTGGTTGGTGGTAAATTGCTTGAGGGATCGGTTGAGAAACCTGTGGTTGAAAACCGGGCTGGGAAATCTGGGGTTGATTTGTCCGGTAGGAGAAGTTGGGGTGGTTTCTCCATCCCGGGTTGTACGTGCTTGAATACGGGTTATTTTGAGGCCTTTGGTTGAATTGATTCACTGCATTGATAGCCTCTTCAGGTTCATTTTGGGTGAGACATACAAATTGACACTCATATGATTTATGACCTGTACAACCACATATCTCACAGGCAAGTGCATTAACTTGATACAATTGAGAAGGTTGAGAAGATGATGAAAAAGCATTTGAACGTAATGCATTTAACTCTTGAGATAAAGAGTCTACCTTCTTCACCAAAGAATCCATGGTATCGGTATCAGTCTTACCAGTGACCCTTGTATGGATGCTTCTTTCACTTGTCCATTGATGATGGTTAAGTGCCATATCCTCCAGTAGTTCTAGAGCATCTTCAACACGTTTGTTCATGAAGGCTCCACCTGATGCTGCATCCACAGTCATTCGAGTGTTAAAATTTAAAGCATTGTAAAAGGAAGAAACTAATAACCACTTTTCGAGGCCGTGGTGTGGACAAATCCGTTGAAGCTCCTTGAAACGATCCCACGCTTCATATAATGATTCGTCGTCCCTTTGCTTAAATCCAGTGATCTGCCCTCTCAATTGAGCTGTCTTGCTCGGTGGGAAGTACTTGGTGAGGAATGAGTGTGATAGCCCTTCCCAGGTGGTGATCTGATGGGGTCACCAAGCATGCAACATTCAAACAACGCTTTTTGAAAACATTTGCTATTAAGATATAACTATGAAACCCATTTAAACTAATGCTTTGAGAAATTAGGTTTGATAATCTTATAATGAAATCCGAAGCTACATTCAGCAACTAATCTTATCATGCACTTCTAGTAAAGCTTATCATGTGATTCTAAAACCTCAAGTAGACATAGCATGCGGTTCTACCATAAGAAACTAGGGCTAATCTAAGGGAGTAACTCACCTTGCACCCTTTGAGAATAGAAAGGGTGTCCTTCCCGTTCTTCACCGGTCCAATGGTGGAATCTCACGAAGTAGGGCCCTATGAGCTTACACACATGTCATTGCAGCATCCCACACATGCGTGGGTGAATTTTGAAAATAATATTAAGAGGCCAATACACAAGACAATCAAGGGGGAGGCTAGACTCCAAATTCCCTTGTTAACATAGTTTAGACTATCTAGGCTTAGGGGGAGAGAAGAGGGGATAGCTTGCTTGTCATCCCATGGCCTTGCGCCTCCTGCAGAAAGCAAACGTAAGTGCAAAGGGGCTGTCCAACAAGTATCAAGAACCACAACAACAATTAACAAGAACAATGACCCAAAGGGGAAGAAGACTTAGCTAAAGTGGGGGTGGCTTGTTCTCGGCATGGAGTTGATGGCACCTTCTTGAGTCTCGAATGTGTCCAGCTCCTCCTCTTGATTGAAGGCTCTTCAAGGCTAGAGGGAGGAAGTGGCGTGAGCTCCCATCTTCAAGACAAGCGCATATGGAGGAAGAAGGTGGAAGAGCAAGAGGGGTGGATAGACACTCTCGGCAATGGTTGGAAGAGGGGAGGGGGTTAGGTGACACACACCATAAGAAGACACACTTCTGAAATTCGAAAATTCATTCAACACTAACTGATGGCTTTACAAGAATTTACATCATATAGGGGAGTCTCCAACGGTTATCTCCCTTCCTAAGTTCAAAAACAAGTCACACAAGTCAAAGATGATGTAGACAACTCAAGGGCTGGTTTCTTCTTCCAAATGGGCGATTGCTTGGAGGTTGAACTCTGAAGTCTTCAGCAGGTTGGTAAGTTCGAAATCTGAGATGAGAGTGGACTGAAGAGGCTGCTGATGGCTGACATTGCAGGCTGCAAATTGGCATGGGCGGCTGGCACTTGAAGGGACTGAAGTTGTTGCAAAGTGCAGGCTGCTCCTTGACTTTGGGGGCTGGCGCATGATGGACTGAAGTGGGCATTGTTTCAAGCTGCCCCTTGACTTTGATGGCTGGCGCATGTTGAGCTGAAATAGGTCATTGAGCTGGCTGCTCCTTGACTTGATTAGAGATGAAGGTGAACTCCACATGGCTGCCAACTAGGATGGTGGAAGTTGGGGTACTTGTGGTGTTGCTCCATTAGGTTGGGGTGGGCTGATTTCCTCTTGAGTTGGGCTGATGGCCCATGGCATCTCTTGGAGTTGTCTTGACCTGATTTTGACTTGCATTCCAAGATCGGAGTTGACCTATACTATTACATCAATTTCATGCACTAACCTACTATACATAAGTGGCGGATCCTAGGCATGTAACTACATGGTGTAATGGGAGGGTGGATCTAACCTACCATATGATGCACCCTAATCTAAGACAAAATAAGCAACAAAAGGGGGTCCTAAGGAAGCCATATCTAATGGCTAGGATAGCCATACCGAGAGGGCTTCTTTCGGACCCGGGTGGACCTCCGAAGGTCCTGCTTTGGTCCCACATCATGATCGCTCCGTTCGGCAGTGACTGAAGCCATGCACGTGCTCGATCCTTTAGGGTAAACGGGAAGAGTCTCAATCTTAGAGCATCGATGGATATCCCTCCCATTTTGAACGTATCACAGTATTCTATGAACATTGAGAGGTGGAGTACAGGATCTTCATTTGGCATTCCCCCAAATTGTTCCTTCTGTAGCATGGTAAGGAATGCCGGCTTTATTTCGAAGTTGTTAGCTTCGATAGCCGGACGGGCAATACTCGAATGAAGTCCCTGCACGGAGGGAGATGCAAAATCTCGAAGTGAGCGGTTTTGGTCCATTTCTGTTGAATTCTGCTTCTCTTTTGCTTTAGCTCAAGCTTGTTTGCGTCGGAGTCGGAATGTTTTTTCGATCTCCGGATCCTCGTCGATCAAATGTTCACTCCGCAAAGTCCTGCGCATGCACAAGCCTCAAGATAGATTATCAAATTTTCAACAGTAAGATGGATCAAAATAGAGAGCAAGTGTTCTGCGCATGCACAAGCCCTTCTCTTGATTTTTTTTTTATCTAATCCCGCGAATTTATCAGATTTAATCGATAATGGCGAAATTGGTCCCCGGTAACGGCGCCAAAAACTTGATGAGCCCGCAAGTGTACGGTCTAATCGAAGTAGTAAATTATATCGTCCACAGAGACCCATTTGTCAAGTACCGGTAAATCCTTGAGTCGCAGTCTAGACAGATCAAGGGTTGATTTAAAGCGATCGAAATAACTAACAATTAATAAGTAAATGCTAAGCAAGGAAAGTAACAAGCGGACAGATAAACGATCGGATTTCTATTATGGGAGAATATCGGGGCATCGGGTTTCACCGGTATGCCAATCCGCAAATGAAAGTAGTAACTACATGATATGCAAAGTTTGATAAGTTGAAGAGATCCATCAAATGGTACAAACCGCCCCCTTTCAGCAGCACGGTTCGGTGCTTATGCAAATCTACCTCCTACTTTCGTGGCTTGTAAATTTACATAGGCCCATTGGGCGAGGGATGAATAGTTTGTTGGGAAACCCCGGGGATATTTTACAATTTTTCAGAGACACATACATACATTGCACAGCGGAAGAATGTCCCCGAAACAGGTCCGTCCCAAAAACCCAGTGAAGATCGCATGCAAGGGGGTCGACACGATGAGTTAGAAAATACCTCAGAGCAAGATGAGGTCGATGTCGTGATAGGTGCCCAACTGTGCGCCCTCTGCAGTCTCACACACACGGATGCCTCGAGTCCTCTTCTTCCACGCCCGGTGCTAGCCTTGGGAAGAAGATCCAAGCCTTAGGGAGATGCTCCAACCACCTTGCGCCACCAAGAGAGAAAGATGCGCCAAGTGGTAAGGAAGGAGAAGCTTGCGGCAACTTGATGGAAGAGGAAGAGATTGCGCCAATGCTCCTTGCTCTCGCTCCCTTCTTATGTTCACGCCTCCAAGGATGAATCATATAAGAGGGGGCGGCTAGGGTCACATATATAGGGCAAGAGGCGATTAGGGCAAGGGCTAGGATCATGACAAGTGTAGGGCTAGGATGAGGAGGTTTGATGCAAGGAAAGTCTCCAAGACTTTACCATAAACTTCATTCAACCTTTCCATAATTGCCCAAGTACCATATCAGCCCAAGACATGCCTTAAAGGCATTCATACCATCAAGGGAGAAGGGCTAGGCGCAAATTGCTTCCTTAATGAAGCAATTTTGCCACCCTAACCCCATTATGCCCCTTAGGCGCCAATGGGGTTGGGTTTCTCCCCATTATACCCTTTTATCCTCTCTTCTCTTCATGAGAACTTGTTATTGGGCTTCATTGGAAAATGAGCTAGCCCAAACTTCATCCTATGGGTTGATTAAGCATTTGGATCCAATCCAATGCAACCCTAATCCAAGTGTGACCAACCATGGTCAAATACGGGTCAACCTGCCAAAAATGAAGTTTGGCTCCAATAACATTCTTCCATCTCATCAGGCCCATTGGTGCTGATGAAATCTCCCAATTAGATCCGAGTTATCCAATAACTTGATCATAAGGCTTCTCGATCAATACGAGAACTCAAGTATCAAGGTGTGCGACCCTGTAGGTTCTTCTGACGCTGGCAGTGCTGACCAAAGGTCACCACAAGCAGTGAGTGGCACCTAGCAGTGCATCGCTGCTACCCAGGTCATTGGAATGGATATCGACATCGACATCCCCATCATCGCAACTAGGTACAGATGCATTATAGTCTCTTTGCCGGACTGATATCCAATTGGACAAGTGTGTCACCACTTGTTTTCACCCAATCACATGGCTATGACTAAAACAGGTTCTTACCTGGGTATGGCCATACACTCTCAGTCATAGAACCATAGAGGAGCTCCATGGATATCATACTTCCCTAAGGAAGGGGTAAATCCTATGTCTGTCCATTGACCTTCTCATATGGGTCGTGACATGCTCAATGACAACCGTTATGACCTCCCAACTACGGCGAGGTGTTAGGTTGTATCAAAGCAAGTCCCTAACCATATAGAATGATCAATGACCTCAAGTCAAGGGATCAATGCATCTCCTGTCACTTGTGAGGATAACTTATGACACCAAGTCATAGCCTCACAGCGGGTCTTTCCAGTATATCCTCCAATGATATACCCATGTGTCTGAGTTAGCACCACGTACCTAACCAGCTCACATACCAGTCTCACAAGTACCATAGCTGTCCCATATCCACTAAGGTACATCGACTGGGGACAATAGTTTGAGCACAGATCCAATCTATCTCCAGGGACATTATCATGTCAGTACATGTGCGCAGATGTAAACAAACATTGATAATGACAATGCCAGAATGATATATATAAATATCAAAGTCAAGTAGTACATAAGTGGACCAAAACTAGGTCCTAGGGCATATACACCAACAATCTCCCACTTGCACTAAGACCTAGAGGTTGAGAAATCTTAACCCCATATCTCTAGCGTGACCATCATGCTTCTGCTGCGCCAAAGCCTTGGTCAATGGGTCTGCCAGATTGTTTTCTGTGTCAACTCTGCTAATCTTGACATCACCTCTTTCAATGATCTCTCTGATCAGGTGAAATCTTCTGAGTATGTGTTTGGATCTTTGATGAGACCGTGGTTCCTTGGCTTGTTCAATTGCTCCATTGTTGTCACAATAGAGTTCAATGGGATCCACTGCACTAGGAACCACCTGAAGATCAGATATGAACTTCCTTATCCAAACGGCTTCCTTGGCTGCCTCAGAAGCGGCCACATACTCTGCCTCGGTTGTAGAATCTGCTATGGTGGATTGCTTGAAGCTCTTCCAGCATACAGCGCCTCCATTTATCTTGAACACATAGCCGGCCTGCGATCTAAAGTCGTCAGGGTCAGACTGGAATGATGCATCAGTATAGCCCTGCATACTGAGCTCTTCCTGTCCCCCATAGACCAAGAACAAATCCTTAGTTCTCCTCAGATACTTTAGGATGTTCTTTACAGTCACCTAGTGCTGCAGACCTGGATTGGATTGGTATCGGCTGGTTATGCTTACAGCATATGCCACGTCTGGTCTAGTTCACAACATTGCATACATGATCGATCCTACTGCCGAAGCATAAGGAATTCGACTCATGTTATCCCTCTCAGCCTGTGTTGTAGGACACTGGCTCTTTGAGAGAGTAAGGCCATGTCTTACTGGAAGGTATCCTTTCTTGGATTGCTCCAAGTTAAACCTCTCAAGGACCTTATCAATGTAGGTACTCTGACTAAGGGCCAGGAGCCTCTTGGATCTTTCTCGGTAGATCCTCACGCCTAGAATATAGGCGGCCTCCCCTAAGTCTTTCATCTCAAAACACTTCCCCAACCATGTCTTCACAGCTTGAAGACTAGGGATGTCATTTCCGATGAGCAGTATGTCATCGACATACAAGACCAGAAAAATCACCAAGCTCCCACTGAATTTTCTATATACAAAGGCGTCATCTTCGCTTTTGATAAAGCCATAATCTCTCACAGCTTCATCAAATCGAAGATTCCAACTTCGAGATGCTTGCTTTAATCCATAAATGGATCTCTTTAGCCTGCAGACCTTATTAGCCTCTGCAGGATGGATGAAACCATCAGGTTGTGTCATGTACACATCCTTAGTCAGCTTCCCGTTAAGGAACGCTGTCTTCACATCCATCTGCCATATCTCATAGTCATGATATGCAGCTATAGCAAGCAGAATCCGAATGGACTTGATCATGGCAACTGGCGAGAAGGTTTCATCATAGTCCACCCCGTGGACTTGTTTAAAACCTTTAGCCACTAGTCTACCCTTATAGGTAACTATATTGCCATCCATGTCTGTCTTCTTCTTGAAGACCCATTTACACCCTATGGGTTTTACCCCATCAGGCAGCTCAACCAAATCCCAGACTTGGTTAGCCGACATGGAATCCATCTCGGATCGCATGGCGTCAAGCCATCTCTCGGAGTCCGGTCCACTGACCGCCTCATCATAGGTTCTGGGTTCATCCTCAATGATGAAAATTCTATCGTGTTGAGTCGGCAGCGACCCGTACCTCTCAGGTGCACGACGAATCCTCCCAGACCTACGTGTGACCTGTGTCTGAGCCTCAGGTTGTATAACAACCGGTGCAGATGGCTCAGATTCCATCTCTTTGTCTTGTGGTTGCACTTGGACCTCATCCAAGTCAAACTCCCTCCCACTTACTTCTTTCATAAGAAATTCTTTCTCTAGAAAGACAGCACCCCGAGCAACAAAAACTTTGTTCTCGGTTGGGACATAGAAGTAGTATCCTTTAGTTTCCTTAGGATACCCCACAAATACACACTTATCAGATCTAGGTTCTAGCTTGCTAGAATCCTGACGTTTGACATAAGCCTCACATCCCCAGATCCTGATAAACGTGAGATTAGGGCGTCTCCCACTCCATACCTCGTATGGTATTTTGGAGACACTCTTAGATGGAACATTATTCAGTATCAGAGAAGCTGTCTCAAGTGCATGCCCCCAGAATGAGGGAGGTAGAGTTGCATGACTCATCATAGATCGAACCATATCCAATAAAGTTCGATTTCTCCTTTCAGACACACCATTCCATTGAGGTGTTCCAGGAGGAGTGAGTTGGGATATGATCCCAGACTCTCTCAGATAGTCAAAGAACTCTCCACTCAGGTATTCTCCACCTCGATCAGATCGAAGAGCTTTAATGGATCTTCCAAGCTGGTTCTCTACTTCATTCTTGAACTCTTTGAATTTCTCAAAGGACTCAGATTTATGTCTCATTAGGTAGACATATCCATACCTACTGAAGTCATCAGTGAAGGTAATGAAGTAGTTGTACCCTCCTCTGGCTTGTTTATTGAAAGGCCCACACACATCAGTATGTATGAGATCCAGTAAACCTCCTGCCCTCTCACCAATCTTGGTGAAGGGTGCCTTTGTCATTTTCCCTAATAAACAAGGTTCACAGGTATCAAATTCCTCCAAGGAACTTGAATTTAACAATCCATTTGCATGGAGTTGTTGGATGCGATTTTTGTTTATATGGGCTAATCGACAGTGCCATAGGAAAGCACCAACTGAACCACTCAGTTTGGTCCTTTTATTACTTATGTTACAGATAGAACTTTCCATATCCAAGATATACAGACCATTGCACAAAGTACCCTTCCCATAGAACATATTTGCAAATGAAAAAGAACAAGAGTTCTTATTTATTTCAAACTTAAATCCCTTATTTGCTAAGCAAGGAATGGATACAATGTTCTTAGTAAGTGAAGGTACACAAAAGCAATTATCCAGTTCTAATAGAAGTCCAGAAGGCAAGGAGAGAGTCAAGACGCCTACAGCAACAGCAGCAACCTGTGCCCCATTTCCAACGCGTAGGTCAATCTCTCCAGGTCTCACCGATCTACTTCTCTTGAGCCCCTGCATATTTGTACAAATATGAGCTCCACATGCGGTATCCAATACCCATGACATAGAAGTAGAAAGATTGACTTCTGTAACATAGATACCTGAGCATGAAGACGAAGCCTTGCCTCTCTTCTTCTCATTCTGAAGTCGTACTATGTCCTTTATCATGTGAGGTGGTCCTCCACATGAGTAGCACTTATTATTCCTGACTCTTTCCATCTTAATTTTCAATGTTTTAGTTAAGCCTTTGGGCTTAACACATTGAATGTCTACTTTAGGAGGGTTGAGCTCAACCAATGCATCAAAGAGCTGCCTTAGACTAGAAATAATTTCAGAGGCACTCTTAGATTCATATTGCCCTCTTAGCTCAGGCGACATGTTGGTTAGCATCAATTGTGCAATCTCCAAAGTATCAGCTTGATGCTTATCATAAGCATCCTTCTCAGCTGCTGAGGCCAAGCATGGAAGTGGCTCAGGAATTGGCTTCTCAAGGACATATAGCTTCCTCTCGAGCTTGAGCACAATTCTCAAGTTCATATACCAATCCTTTAAGTTGGATCCAACCAACTTATCCCTTTCCAGGGTAGATCGCAGTGACCATCTGCCATTGTTCATTGTTCTACAATAACCAAGAAACAGCAGATTAGTACTACTTCGAATCATTTAAACTGGACTTGTTTTAAACGATTACTGCCCCCACTATTTTAAATTCGAATTGACAACCCACAAAGTCAATCGGGAAGTTTAAGACTTCCTAGTGAGATGGGATCCTTATTTCACATGAGGCTTTGCGTCCCACGAGGGTGGGATGAGATGCACAAAGTAACCCATGTTTCCTAAGGTGGGCGCGCCGGCCGGTTGCTCCAAGCAACTCCCCTTGTTGAGACAGTCTTGGGCATTTCATGTCCAGCGAGGGCTGAATCATGAAACCCTAACCTCTCAACGATGCCTCTAGACTTTCATCATGTGCCCAGTACATGTGAATTTCTAGTCAAGTCCATTCCTAACCGTTTATGCCCAGGGCCAATGAGTTTCCTTGCGAAGGCACGCCCAGGTTGAAACTGGACTGGGGAAACCATTGTCACCACACACTTTCTAAAGATAAGTGGGTGTGTCCCACGAGGGTGTGAACCAGTTCACAACTCCACTGATCGATAGCTTAGTGAGGGCTACGCGTTAGAAGGCTTCTAGACTTGATATTTTATGAGGGTTTTTATGGTCTCATCAGTTTTATCTTATGTCTAACAATAAAGGCATGCATTCCTATAGTGATAACATAATGATAAAACATCACAGGCATGCTTTTAGCAGATAAGGAAAGCAGTAAAAGATGATGTGATCAAAGCCCTTTCAAGACATTGAACCAACCCATGCCAAAAGGAGGTTCAACTCTTGACATAGGACTCAAGCCCCTAAGATAGACCTATCCTAGTCGCCCTCTATCTTGGTCTTCAAGGTGGGCTCCAAGGTCCTTTCTTCATGGCTTAGCTCTCAAACCTTAAGGGTAGACCTCAAAGGTTCGGCCAATGCCATGGTCTTCCTCCAAGGAGAATGCGCCACAATGAAAGATGCCAAGTTAGCTAGCTCTCAAACCCAAGGGTTCGGCCATGCCTAACTTGTGTCATCAAGCAAGGTTGCGCCTTTTCCTTGATGCTTGTTGCGCCACCATCCAAGGTGCGCCAACTCCATGCATGCGCCAAGCTCCAAGTACATGCGCTACCCTAGTCTTCTTAAAAGCAAAAAGAAAAGCGGCACGCAGGCCTCACGAGGAAACATCACAGGCATGCAAAGGGGGGCTTGACTAATGATCACAACATTATGCACAATCAAGGTATTTACTCATGCAATTCTACATGCTCATGAAAAACATAAAATCTGAAATTTTACTTTTTCATTAAAACTAGTCTCTTTTTTCTCCTCTTCTTCTCACAAATCTTTTGGTTAATTGCGATTTATTTTTCAAGGTGATTTCAGAGATCCTTTCGGCTGGCAATTTTGTCAGATCAAGAGACTTGGCCAGTCCGAAGACACAATGCCCGTCCTACATGACAAAACTACGTGCGCCTTTGATCTTTAAATCAGACAAGAAAAATAGTCCAAAAATCCAAAAGAGATTGAGAGGATGATAGAAACAAGAAACCCTAATTTTTTCCTACTTAGAAAAAATCGTTTGCCATGCATCATGCTATTTTCGAAAATAGAGATATGGCATGTGAGCATGAAAGAAAAGCATAAAACATCGTTCGAGTCTTGCAAGTCGCTTTGATACCACTGTTGGGAAACCCCGGGGACATTTTACAATTTTTCAGAGACACATACATACATTGCACAGCGGAAGAATGTCCCCGAAACAGGTCCGTCCCAAAAACCCAGTGAAGATCGCATGCAAGGGGGTCGACACGATGAGTTAGAAAATACCTCAGAGCAAGATGAGGTCGATGTCGTGATAGGCGCCCAACTGTGCGCCCTCTGCAATCTCACACACACGGATGCCTCGAGTCCTCTTCTTCCACGCCCGGTGCTAGCCTCGGGAAGAAGATCCAAGCCTTAGGGAGATGCTCCAACCACCTTGCACCACCAAGAGAGAAAGATGCGCCAAGTGGTAAGGAAGGAGAAGCTTGCGGCAACTTGATGGAAGAGGAAGAGATTGCGCCAATGCTCCTTGCTCTCGCTCCCTTCTTATGTTCACGCCTCCAAGGATGAATCATATAAGAGGGGGCGGCTAGGGTCACATATATAGGGCAAGAGGCGATTAGGGCAAGGGCTAGGATCATGACAAGTGTAGGGCTAGGATGAGGAGGATTGATGCAAGGAAAGTCTCCAAGACTTTACCATAAACTTCATTCAACCTTTCCATAATTGCCCAAGTACCATATCAGCCCAAGACATGCCTTAAAGGCATTCATACCATCAAGGGAGAAGGGCTTGGCGCAAATTGCTTCCTTAATGAAGCAATTTTGCCACCCTAACCCCATTATGCCCCTTAGGCGCCAATGGGGTTGGGTTTCTCCCCATTATACCCTTTTATCCTCTCTTCTCTTCATGAGAACTTGTTATTGGGCTTCATTGGATAATGAGCTAGCCCAAACTTCATCCTATGGGTTGATTAAGCATTTGGATCCAATCCAATGCAACCCTAATCCAAGTGTGACCAACCATGGTCAAATACGGGTCAACCTGCCAAAAATGAAGTTTGGCTCCAATAACATTCTTCCATCTCATCAGGCCCATTGGTGCTGATGAAATCTCCCAATTAGATCCGAGTTATCCAATAACTTGATCATAAGGCTTCTCGATCAATACGAGAACTCAAGTATCAAGGTGTGCGACCCTGTAGGTTCTTCTGACGCTGGCAGTGCTGACCAAAGGTCACCACAAGCAGTGAGTGGCACCTAGCAGTGCATCGCTGCTACCCAGGTCATTGGAATGGATATCGACATCGACATCCCCATCATCGCAACTAGGTACAGATGCATTACAGTCTCTTTGCCGGACTGATATCCGATTGGACAAGTGTGTCACCACTTGTTTTCACCCAATCACATGGCTATGACTAAAACAGGTTCTTACCTGGGTATGGCCATACACTCTCAGTCATAGAACCATAGAGGAGCTCCATGGATATCATACTTCCCTAAGGAAGGGGCAAATCCTATGTCTGTCCATTGACCTTCTCATATGGGTCGTGACATGCTCAATGACAACCGTTATGACCTCCCAACTACGGCGAGGTGTTAGGTTGTATCAAAGCAAGTCCCTAACCATATAGAATGATCAATGACCTCAAGTCAAGGGATCAATGCATCTCCTGTCACTTGTGAGGATAACTTATGACACCAAGTCATAGCCTCACAGCGGGTCTTTCCAGTATATCATCCAATGATATACCCATGTGTCTGCGTTAGCACCACGTACCTAACCAGCTCACATACCAGTCTCACAAGTACCATAGCTGTCCCATATCCACTAAGGTACATCGACTGGGGACAATAGTTTGAGCACAGATCCAATCTATCTCCAGGGACATTATCATGTCAGTACATGTGCGCAGATGTAAACAAACATTGATAATGACAATGCCAGAATGATATATATAAATATCAAAGTCAAGTAGTACATAAGTGGACCAAAACTAGGTCCTAGGGCATATACACCAACATAGTTGTTCTCTCACGTGGGAGAAGAGCTACTTTCGTGCTCTTCTTCACGCGCCTAAGCATACGAGATCCGACGTCGGGATTGGGCTGTCGCTTTTTCTCCCAACGTCCAAAACATACAAACACCGATATAGAGATTGGGCTGTCGCTTTTTCTCTCGATATCGGAGATCAATAATATGCAATAAGAGTTGTAAGGAAATGACAAACACATATGCTAGGTCAACTAAATCAAACCAACATGTCAAAATAATAAACTACTTCATGAATGCGTTTTAGGCATAGGGCTAAGCCCTAACCCCGATAGTACTTTAAGCTACAATCATCTTAGAGACGTCATGAATATTCGACAACAAGCTCACACTCAAGAAATCCATTTGGAGGCTAGAAGCAACAATGAAAATGAAGGATTAAGAGATATCTTGACTCCCCTTTCTAAGTAGATGAAGAAATCTTTGCTAGGGGCTTCAAAGGACTCCTCTTTTCCTTGAAATCGTGCTTTGTCTTCTCCAGCCGCCCAAGTCGCGTCCACAGCCGTTTCTCCCTTCTCTTGATTAGGGTTTCCTATGGATTAAGGTCTCAAAGCTTCCCTTTTATCCCCCTATAGTCGTGATTAACATTTACCAAAGTACCCCTAAGATTTGGAGCCCACCGAGTTAGAGTCGAGCAGATTTTCGTGACAGGCGGAACTTTTCCCAGGTTGGGAAAATCTTCTCAACCCGGCTGTGAAAACTTCAGTTTCTTCAGAATTTCCTGAAAAGTTAGATAACACCAGATCTTGTGTAGATTCCGCGCGTATGGAAGAATTTAAGTAAAAATGATGATGCAAAAGCGATGATTTAACAGAAAAAATGCTTCATAGTATATGAAAATATCAAGTATAAATGCATCGCATCAGAAATATCTCACAGCCGTGCGGTATTTTCCTAAAACTCCTTTCTTGTTGATTTTTGATATTTTGAAATTATGGTATTTTGTAATTCCTTCACCATGCTAGCTTAAACTTATTTTGGGACACGGGGGAGTAATTCCCTTTGATTTTCTTAATTACTAGATAATCTTTTACTTTCATCATGATTATTCTACTTTGATAATTTTACCTATGCGATTATTCTTCTAAGATTCTCCTTAGTTTGCTTTTTGTCATCATGATTTAGTGTTTTCCCAATAAGGACCGAAAGGTGATTTGCTTGAGAACTTGGAACCCTAAAATGGATTAATAGGAACTCATCGTAGGAAACTAGGTTAAGTTCTTATTTCTTTATTTTAGTAAGTTAAATTGCCATGATGATATTAATGAACTTAGGATTGAGTTATTGTGTCAAACGTGGAGATCTTGCACAAAAGTGAGGATCGGAACGTTGGAGAACCATAGGTAAAACGTGTGTTGAGTCTCGGATGCACAAAAGTGATCCTCGAGATTCCACTCGAGGCAATCAACTTAGAACTCGGATGCACGAAAGTGATCTTTGAGTTCTTTGATTGATGATTTACTTATCTTCAGCTTGGGATGAATCTTGTGCGAAAGTGAAGATTTATCTCTACTTGGTTATCTGCACGAAAGTGAGATAATCCCTTTTTGAAGTAAATTGAGTCTTTATCATGTTAGAATTCGATTGATGAACATCTTTATATATCTAGTCGTGGAAATCCAAGAGAATGAAACCCTAGTCCCAATTTCTCTCTGACATTATTCTCCCGCGTGTTTTCGCTCTCTACTTGCCTTTCTCTTTTTCGATTGCCTAGATAGGAAGAAATCAATTATTCGGTACTTGACAACATAGGTCTCTCTGGGGATCGATATTTACTTTATTACTTCGAGTATCCGTGCACTTGCGGACACTACAAGTTAGGGACAACAAGTTTTTGGAGCCGTGCTAGAGAGAGACAATAGCCCTTGTACGCCAATAACTTTGGCCGTGACACTTGAAACGAGTCTACCTGCTTCTATTTAAAAGTGTGTCCTTTCGGATCACATCACATGTTGGAAGAAATATCTTTCCTACGACATGTGGTTGGCCACGTCCAGGAGCAAATGGAAAAGAGTAAAAGTGTGTCCTATTCAAAATATGCAAGGTTCATACAGACGACAATCTGGCTGACCCGCTTACCAAGCCTCTGGCGCAGCAGAAGCATGAGAAGCACTGTAATAATATGGGTTTGAGATTTCTCAACCATTAGATTAAGTGCAAGTGGGAGATTGTTGGGGTATGCCCTTAAGGCTAATGTTTGAGGCCTTGGGATTACATCAGTATCATGTATATAAACTCTTATGTTTATTAAGGCAATGGTTGTTATTCAGTATGTTACATTGTCTGCTGCAATAAGTGTGCTTCTGAATAATGTCTCAATGCTGCTCAGCTAGGCTGACATGCTGTAATGTCCTTAGTCGAGATATCTTGGTGAACATGAGACAGCCTTGATATGATTGAGACTAATATGTGCTCTAATCTTATAGGATGCTTCGAGCATGGAATAAGATGTAGACTCATGGGTACATTGGATGTACTGGACAGACCCTACTAGGATATTCAATTGCTTGTCACAATGTGAATAATCCTTGTATGCATCAAGTGGCACATGTCCTCTGACTTGAGATCACTTGTGTTTCTAAATGATGATTGTCATTGTTTTGAGGTAGTTCAATATCATTTGAAACATAATGGTTATAGACTGTCTTGGATAATGATCATGAGTAAGGTTAGGACACTAGTGATGGATATAGGATTGCCGTCTCCTTGTTTAAGGAGTGTGATGTTCTAAAGGGGCCCCCCTAAATGAGATGATTGAGAAAGTGTATGGCCATACCCAGGTGACTATGTTCATCTGGTCTAATCATGCTCATCATATTGGAGCTACAGGCTTGACACGCTTGTCCAATAAGAACATCCAGTGGCAAAGGAAACATGTATGCCTCGTGAAGTAACTTCACACTTGTGCTGTGATTTGGGAGTAGTCTTGGAAGACTCTTTCCTTTATATCGGGAGACAGTGATGTGTTGCTAGATACCCCTCACTGATCGTGATAACGTAAGTTATCGTTACCGACATTTAAAGGAAACCCTCAGGGTCGCACAATTTGAAGATATGGCTTACTTAAGTCAGATCGTGTGGACTGAATTGTTTGGGTTCAGTTTGAAGGGATTGAATCTCTGATTATAAGTGAGATCTGGTCTGATCATGTTTGATTGATTAGGGCTTAAGATCGGTAAGCTTTGATCGAGAGAGTTGATGCTAGATCGGTGAGATCAGGGGCATCAAGAAATGAACGGTTAGATCTTGAACCTTTAGGGTTTATTGTGATCTAGACCATATGGCTTGGGTAAATTGGTCTTGGACCAAACCGACTTTGAACCGGCTCATGAATGAGCGCATGGTTCATGGGAGATGAGATAAGCGCTTGGTTCACTTAAGGGTGAACGCATGAGCCTTGACTACTTTCCATTTTGGGAATTCGGTTTCCAAATGGAATGTATGTAACGCCTCCACATTAGTGTGAGAGGTTACTCACTCTCTCGACGGATCCTCTCTTGTGAAGGCTTCCCCCTTTTTCGGTGGAGAAGGTTTTTGACGAAAACAAGTGAAGGAAGTCTCGCCAAGCAAGAAGTTCTCTTCCCTTCCATACGGCAAGGACACTTGAAGATCTTTGCTAGCAAAAAGATCAACAAGAGGAAGCCATCTCTCTTCTTGTGTGCGTCACTTGTGGAGAAGATCTCTCTTGGTCTTTGCTTCCAAGCCGCATCCACTCATGGCTATGGTATGAACTTCCTCTTGATCCATTCAATCATTTGAAGTTGATCATAAGAATGTATTACATGCGATTTTGTTGAAACCCTAGCATCTTCATGCGTAAATGAAATATGCGCCACCCTTAGGGTTTCACCCCCTTGCGCTCCCCCTTGAAGGGGACTCTTCAATTGGTATCAGAGCATAGGTTCTTATATGTTCTTATGATTGCTTTGTGTGATCCATATATGCTTGATGCTTAGATCTTTGTTTTCTCTTCATGCGATTATACTAGTTGATAGTATGTTCATGTTGCACATGTATGAGAGTTATGTTGGCGCTAGTTGATTGTTGCGCATGTATTGGCGCATGCTTTGTTTTCTCAAATCAAAAGAACTTGCGCGCCCTTCATTAGATCTAATAAGCGCCTACTATAAACCCTTAGACGGGTTGATAGGGTTGAAAGCATCATCTTGAATAGATCCAATCAGTCTGATCAGACCATCTGACAGCCTAGATGGATCGACCAGATGGCACCTGTGCGCAAGCACGAGGTGGCTATAGGTCGACTGCATCAAGGGCGTGTAGCGAGGTCTGGTTGAGACAACCTGTGAACACACATGAGTTAGGCCCGGGGTCACACCTGCTTGCTAGAACTCATGGGGTCGTTCAGCCCTTTGCGCATGCATGGTTGACCATTAGGTCAACGCAAGTCAGTTAGGACTTGGTGCATGCAAGGGCAGTGGATCTGACTAGATGGATGAGTGGATCCCTATCAATGGACCGTTGTAAGGTTGTAGGGCACATAAGAAAAATAAAATTGATGCCTATGGGGTTTTCAAAATTTTATTTTCTTGTAAAAGGATCACATGTTGAATGATGCCATGATGCTTGTTTATTTAATCTTATGTGGGTTGCCCTTTTAATGTGTGCTGTGCTGGGGCCTGCGAGCCTGGTAAATTATTATTTTTGTGATCTGCGAATCACATTTTTAATTACTTTATTGTATAATTGACCTGCGAGTCAAACTTGTCTAGATAGATTAAAATGTATTTTAATTAGACAAGAGCACAAAAGCACACATCGCAGAGTAGCATTCAGCTGGTGGGCGCACCTGAGCTGCATTGAGCGCTAGGGCCCTGGGTTGGACCAGATGAGATGCAAAAGAGCTCAAGTGAAGACTTAAGTTGATTTAAGGTCTTACTTAGGCTCTATGGGCTTTTACCACATAAGATCCATGCTTTCTTTTATTTTCTAAATAATTAGAAATGCATGATTTATTTATCTTCTACTATCACCATAGGATTTGCATGATAGTAAAGAAGATAAAAGACCGTTAAAATCCAACCCTAAAATATCAAGCTCGATAGCCTTCTGACGCGAAACCTCACTGTTCTGACTATCGTTGGAGCCGTGTTGTACCCACTCAGTGGGCACGTCCATCTATCTTCAGACGGTGCGGGATTTCACCTGCGTGTTATAGAGAAGGGATTTATCGCTTCTCGTTGCTCAGCATAGCACGTGGTGGTCCAGGGAGTAGGTCGGGTCAGCTTGACCATGTAGGCTACATATGTGGCGCATATGGTAGCACATGGAGGCAGCCATCTGTGGGATCAGAGACAGTGTTGTACCAACTCAGTTGGCACAGTCTGCTGGATTGCCCAGATGAAGGGGAATCGCACGGGTTGGCGATTGGCAGGGACTGCCTACCAGAAATTAGTGCTTGTACTCTCTGTGCATCTTATCTCGCCTGAGCGGGACGCGGAGACCAAGTATGAAATCTGGATCCCATCTCACTAAAAGAGTGTTACTCTTTCGGACTGTTTAATGGATTTTTCAGTCAGACAATATAGTGAGAAAAGAATCTTTCTTAAGCCCTGGATTGATTCTAAACATTGATACTGACCTTGCTGTTATGGCATTGTTGTAGATTCCTGCAGCAACGAACACCATGAGCTTCAATGTGCGATCCCTACTGGAAAGGGAGAAGTTTGCTGGGCCAAACTTCTCAGACTGGTATGGACACCTTAAGATCGTTCTTAAGGCAGAGAGGAAACTGTATGTCCTCGAGACGGCTGTGCCGCCTCATCCCGCTGCGAACGCCACAAGGGCGGTTCGTGATGCCTATGAAAAGCACGTCAATGATAGCATTGATGTCGCTTGCCTGATGCTAGCGTCTATGACGCCACCGCTGCAGCGTCAGCATGAGGATATGTCTGCTTTAGAAATTATAGCAAACCTCAAGATGCTGTATGCTGCACAGGCGAGGACAGAACGCTATAATCTGACAAAGCTTTTCTTTCAGAGCAAACTGGCTGAAGGGAGCCCAGTGGGAGCTCACGTGCTCAAGATGATTGGGCACAAAGAGGCTCTGGAGAAACTGGGGCATACCATCAATCAGGAGCTTGCTGTAGACATTATTCTGCAGTCTCTCCCACCTTCTTTCGATGCGTTCATTATTAACTTTAATATGAACAAAATCGACTGTACTCCGGCAGAGCTGCTGAATATGCTCTTGACTACTGAGGAGACTCTGAAGGGAAAGCCTTCAACCTCTGTCTTAATGGTTCCTTCCAGGAACAAGAAGAAGGGGAAGAAGGGCAAAGCCCCTGTCAAGAACTACAGTAAGGCTCTGAAACAAAAGGTGAAGCGGTCGAAGGACAACAGGTGTTTCCACTGTGGCCAGCTGGGTCACTGGAAAAAGGACTGTAAAGCGCTCCAAGGAGACAAGAAGGGAAGCATCGCTTCTGGCTCAGGTATATTTGTGACTGAAGTCATGATATCCTCTTCTTCTATTTCATGGGTGTTGGACACTGCATGTGGAGTTCACATTTGTTCAAATGTACAGGAACTCAAGAGAAGAAGACAGGTGGGACAGCATGAGGTGGACCTACGCGTTGGAAACGGGGCACGGGTTGCTGCTGTTGCTGTAGGGGATTATTACATCTCATTACCATCTGGCATTGTATTAGAATTAAACAATTGTTACTTTGTACCCAGTATTACCAAAAATATTATCTCTATTCCTGCTCTTGTCAGGAAAGGGTTTTCCTTTGAATGCAAGATTTCAAAGTGTTATCTTACTCTTGATAATATTGTTTATGCTACTGGTTCAATTAACAATGGGTTATTCATGTTGGACATGGAATATTCTATACAAAACATTGATAATAAGAAAGCCAAGTATGCTGATGACAGCACCGTGCTATGGCATAGTCGTTTAGGCCATATTAACAAGAAGCGCATTAAGCGGTTGCATGATCATGGACTGCTGGGATCATTCTCCTATGAGGAGATTGATACATGCAAAGCTTGTTTAATGGGTAAAATGACGAAGTCACCTTTTCCTAACAAAGGTCAAAGGGCTTCAGGTTTACTTGACCTTATACACAGTGATGTGTGTGGGCCATTTAGTAAACAGGCCAGAGGTGGCTATCAGTACTTCATTACCTTTACTAATGATTTCAGTAGATATGGTTATGTCTATCTTATGAGACATAAGAGTGAATCTTTTGACAAGTTCAAAGAGTTCAAGAATGAAGTACAGAATCAGCTAGGCCGAAATATCAAGGCACTTCATTCTGATCGAGGTGGAGAATACTTGAGTCATGCGTTTACTGACTATCTAAAAGAGTGTGGGATTATCTCACAGCTCACTCCGCCAGGAACACCGCAATGGACTGGTGTGTCCGAGAGGAGAAATAGAACGTTACTAGACATGGTTCGTTCTATGATGAGTCAGGCTACTCTACCTTACTCCTTTTGGGGATTTGCACTGGAAATAGCTGCAAAGGTACTAAACCGAGTTCCATCTAAGGCAGTTTCAAAGACTCCATATGAATTATGGTATGGGAAACAGCCTAGCTTGACATTTATCAGGATCTGGGGTTGCGAGGCTTATGTCAAAAAGCTCGCCTCTGGGAAACTAGAGAGCAGATCTGAGAAATGTGTCTTTGTCGGTTACCCAAAGGAAACTAAGGGTTATTATTTCTACGATCCCAAGGAGAACAAGGTATTTGTTGCTCGGACGACAATTTTTCTTGAGAAGGAGTTTCTTCTGCAAGAAGCCAGTGGGAGAGAAATAAAGCTGGATGAGAATCCAGAGGAAGGACAAAGTAGTCAAGCACAGTTGGATGTGCATGAGCCAGTGGATCAGGTTATTGAACAACCTGAGGCTCAGATATCACGGGAACCGCATAGATCGGGAAGGATCCGTCGACAGCCTGAGCGCTATGACGGAGTCTACATCATTGATAATGATGAACCCCTCACTTATGCGGATGCGGTCAGTGGACCGGAGTCAGCGAGATGGCTTGAAGCTATGCGCGCCGAGATGGACTCCATGTCAGATAACCAAGTCTGGGATTTGGTTGATCCGCCTCCGGGAGTAATCCCTATAGGCTGTAAATGGATCTTCAAGAAGAAGATTGACATGGATGGTAACGTGGTTACCTATAAAGGCAGGCTAGTTGCGAAAGGTTTCAAACAAATCTACGGGATAGATTATGATGAAACTTTCTCTCCTGTAGCCATGTTCAAGTCTATTCGGATTCTTTTCGCGATAGCAGCATATTACGATTATGAGATCTGGCAGATGGATGTGAAGACCGCTTTCCTTAATGGAAAACTAGATGAGGATGTGTATATGACACAACCTGAAGGTTTCACAAATCCATCAGATCGTCATAAAATATGCAAGTTAAAGAAGTCCATTTATGGACTTAAACAAGCATCTAGAAGCTGGAATATTCGTTTTGATGAATCAATCTCTGAGTTTGGTTTCATCAAGAATGAAGATGACCCGTGTGTATATAAGAGGTTTAGTGGGAGCGTGATTACTTTCCTAGTCCTCTACGTCGATGATATCTTAATCATTGGAAACGATATTCCTGAAATGCATGCTGTTAAAGCATGGCTAAGGAAATGTTTCTAGATGAAAGATCTAGGAGAAGCAGCCTATGTATTAGGTGTGAAGATCTACAGAGATAGATCTAA
Source organism: Costus lasius (assembly GCA_027563935.2). Classification (NCBI taxonomy): domain Eukaryota; kingdom Viridiplantae; phylum Streptophyta; class Magnoliopsida; order Zingiberales; family Costaceae; genus Costus; species Costus lasius. The sequence continues at coordinate 50,038,867 of CM050446.2, forward strand.
GAGGCTTCTCGGGCTGTGCCAGAGTACTTACATCGATAAAGTCCTGGAGAGATTTCATTTAGAGAATTCTAAAAGAGGACATCTTCCAGTCAGACATGGTCTGAATCTTTCAAAGAGTCACTGTCCGCAAACACAGACTGAGAAAGAGGAAATGGACAATACGCCTTATGCTTCGGCTATTGGGTCCATTATGTATGCGATGTTGTGTACTCGCCCAGACGTTGCTTACGGGTTAAGCGTGACCAGTCGATTCCAAAGTAATCCAGGTCAGGCACACTGGATTGCAGTCAAGAACATTTTAAAATATCTGCGGAGGACCAAAGATATGTTCTTGATATATGGTGGTCAGGAAGAACTCAGTATTGAAGGATATACTGACGCTTCGTTCCAGTCGGACCAGGATGATTTCCGATCGCAATCAGGCTATATTTTTAGCTTGAATGGAGGAGCGGTGGTGTGGAAGAGTTTCAAACAGTCAATCATTGCTGATTCCACAACAGAAGCCGAGTATGTTGCAGCCTCGGAAGCATCCAAGGAGGCAGTGTGGATTCGTAAGTTCATTCAGGAACTTGGTGTTGTTCCTTCGAGTGCAGATCCTTTGGTTATCTTCTGTGATAATACTGGAGCAATCGCACAAGCAAAGGAACCACGGTCGCACCAGAAGTCCAAGCACATACAGAGACAGTTTCACTTGATCCGGGAGATCATTGATCGTGGCGAGATCAAAATATGCAAGGTTCATACAGACGACAATCTGGCTGACCCGCTTACCAAGCCTCTGGCGCAGCAGAAGCATGAGAAGCACTGTAATAATATGGGTTTGAGATTTCTCAACCATTAGATTAAGTGCAAGTGGGAGATTGTTGGGGTATTCCCTTAAGGCTAATGTTTGAGGCCTTGGGATTACATCAGTATCATGTATATAAACTCTTATGTTTATTAAGGCAATAGTTGTTATTCAGTATGTTACATTGTCTGCTGCAATAAGTGTGCTTCTGAATAATGTCTCAATGCTGTTCAGCTAGGCTGACATGCTGTAATGTCCTTAGTCGAGATATCTTGGTGAACATGAGACAGCCTTGATATGATTGAGACTAATATGTGCTCTAATCTTATAGGATGCTTCGAGCATGGAATAAGATGTAGACTCATGGGTACATTGGATGTACTGGACAGACCCTACTAGGATATTCAATTGCTTGTCACAATGTGAATAATCCTTGTATGCATCAAGTGGCACATGTCCTCTGACTTGAGATCACTTGTGTTTCTAAATGATGATTGTCATTGTTTTGAGGTAGTTCAATATCATTTGAAACATAATGGTTATAGACTGTCTTGGATAATGATCATGAGTCAGGTTAGGACACTAGTGATGGATATAGGATTGCCGTCTCCTTGTTTAAGGAGTGTGATGTTCTAAAGGGGCCCCCCTAAATGAGATGATTGAGAAAGTGTATGGCCATACCCAGGTGACTATGTTCATCTGGTCTAATCATTCTCATCATATTGGAGCTACAGGCTTGACACGCTTGTCCAATAAGAACATCCAGTGGCAAAGGAAACATGTATGCCTCGTGAAGTAACTTTACACTTGTGCTGTGATTTGGGAGTAGTCTTGGAAGACTCTTTCCTTTATATCGGGAGACAGTGATGTGTTGCTAGATACCCCTCACTGATCGTGATAACGTAAGTTATCATTACCGACATTTAAAGGAAACCCTCAGGGTCGCACAATTTGAAGATATGGCTTACTTAAGTCAGATCGTGTGGACTGAATTGTTTGGGTTCAGTTTGAAGGGATTGAATCTCTGATTATAAGTGAGATCTGGTCTGATCATGTTTGATTGATTAGGGCTTAAGATCGATAAGCTTTGATCGAGAGAGTTGATGCTAGATCGGTGAGATCAGGGGCATCAAGAAATGAACGGTTAGATCTTGAACCTTTAGGGTTTATTGTGATCTAGACCATATGGCTTGGGTTAATTGGTCTTGGACCAAACCGACTTTGAACCGGCTCATGAATGAGCGCATGGTTCATGGGAGATGAGATAAGCGCTTGGTTCACTTAAGGGTGAACGCATGAGCCTTGACTACTTTCCATTTTGGGAATTCGGTTTCCAAATGGAATGTATGTAACGCCTCCACATTAGTGTGAGAGGTTACTCACTCTCTCGACGGATCCTCTCTTGTGAAGGCTTCCCCCTTTTTCGGTGGAGAAGTTTTTTGACGAAAACAAGTGAAGGAAGTCTCGCCAAGCAAGAAGTTCTCTTCCCTTCCATACGGCAAGGACACTTGAAGATCTTTGCTAGCAAAAAGATCAACAAGAGGAAGCCATCTCTCTTCTTGTGTGCGTCACTTGTGGAGAAGATCTCTCTTGGTCTTTGCTTCCAAGCCGCATCCACTCATGGCTATGGTATGAACTTCCTCTTGATCCATTCAATCATTTGAAGTTGATCATAAGAATGTATTACATGCGATTTTGTTGAAACCCTAGCATCTTCATGCGTAAATGAAATATGCGCCACCCTTAGGGTTTCACCCCCTTGCGCTCCCCCTTGAAGGGGACTCTTCATATGCGATAGCTGAAGAGTCCCCTTCAAGGGGGAGCGCAAGCAGATGAAACCCTAATTTAGGGGGCGCATGCATGATTTGCTAGGGTTTCAACAACACAATCGCTTATATGCTCATATGATCAACTTTGATAGATTGAATAGATCAAGAAGGAGATCATACCAATGCCATCGAATGGATGGTGCCTTGGAAGCAAAGACGCAAGTGCTCCTTCTCCAAAGGTGACGCACACAACAAATGAAGATGGCTTGCTCCTTTGAATCCTTTGTGCTAGCAAAGTGCTTCAAAGGGTCCTTGTCGCGTGAGGATGATGAGAGATCAAGCTTGGCCGAGACTTCCTTCTCTTCTTTTCGTCAAGCGCTCTCCACCGAAAGATGGAGAAACCTACACAAGAGAGAGTTCGGCGAGAGAGTAACCTCCCACACTAATGTGGAGGCGTTACATACAATCCATTTGGAAACCGAATTCCCAAAATGGAAAGAAGTCAAGGCTCAAGCGTTCACCCTTAAGTGAACCAAGCGCTTAACTCATCTCCCATGAACCATGCGCTCATTCATGAGCCGGTTCAATGTCGGTTTGGTCCAAGACCAATTAACCCAAGCCATATGGTCTAGATCACAATAAACCCTAAAGGTTCAAGATCTAACCGTTGATCTCTTGATGCTCTTGATCTCACCGATCTAGCATCAAATCTCTCGATCGAAGCTTACCGATCTCAAGCCCTAATCAATCAAACATGATCAGACCAGATCTCACTTATAATCAGAGATCAAATCCCTTCAGACTAAACCCAAACAATTCAGTCCACACGATCTGACTTAAGTAAGCCATATCATCAAATTGTGCGACCCTGAGGGTTTCCTTTAAATGTCGGTAACGATAACTTTCATTATCACGATCAGTGAGGGGTATCTAGCAACACATCACTGTCTCCCGATATAAAGGAAAGAGTCTTCCAAGACTACACCCAAACCACAGCACAAGTGTGAATCCACTTCACTAGGCATACATGTTTCCTTTGCCACTGGATGTTCTTATTGGACAAGCATGTCAAGCCTGTAGCTCCAATATGATGAGCATGATTAGATCAGATGAACATACTCATCAGGGTATGGCCATACACTATTCTCAATCATCTCATTCAGGGGGGCCCCTTTAGAACATCACACTCCTTAAACAAGGAGATGGCAATCCTGCATCTATCACTAGTGCCCTAACCTGACTCATGATCATTATCCAAGATAGTCTATAACCATTATGTTTCAAATGATATTGAACTATCTCAAAACAATGACAATCATCATTTAGAAACACAAGTGATCTCAAGTCAGAGGACATGTGCCACTTGTTGCAAACAAGGATTATTCACATTGTGACAAGCAATTGAATATCCTAGTAGGGTCTGTCCAGTACATCCAATGTACCCATGAGTCTACATCTTATTCCATGCTCGAAGCATCCTATAAGATTAGAACACATATTAGTCTCAATCATATCAAGGCTGTCTCATGTTCACCAAGATATCTCGACTAAGGACATATAGCATGTCAGCCTAGCTGAACAGCATTGAGACATTATTCAGAAGAACACACATTGCAGCAGATGATGTAACAACCTGAATAAAAACCATTGCCTTTATAAACAAAAGAGTTTATACATGATACTGATACAATCCCAAGGCCTCAAACATTAGCCTTAAGGGCATACCCCAACAATCTCCCACTTGCACTTAATCTAATTGTTGAGAAATCTCAAACCCATATTATTACAGTGCTTCACATGCTTCTGCTGCGCCAGAGGCTTGGTAAGTGGGTCAGCCAGATTGTCATCTGTATGAACCTTGCAGATTTTGATCTCACCACGATCAATGATCTCCCGGATCAAGTGAAACAGTCTCTGTATGTGCTTGGACTTCTGGTGCGACCGTGGTTCCTTTGCTTGTGCTATAGCTCCAGTGTTATCACAGAAGATAACCAAAGTATCTGCACTCGAAGGAACGACACCAAGTTCCTGAATGAACTTACGAATCCACACTACCTCCTTGGATGCTTCCGAGGCTGCAACATACTCGGCTTCTGTTGTGGAATCAGCAACAGTAGACTGTTTGAAACTCTTCCACACCACTGCTCCATCATTCAAGCTAAAAACATAGCCTGATTGCGATCGGAAATCATCCTGGTCCGACTGGAACGAAGCGTCAGTATATCCTTCTATACTGAGTTCTTCCTGACCACCATATATCAAGAACATATCTTTGGTCCTCCGCAGATATTTTAAAATGTTCTTGACCGCAATCCAGTGCGCCAAACCTAGATTACTTTGGAATCGACTGGTCACGCTTAACCCGTAAGCGACGTCTGGGCGAGTACACAACATCTCATACATAATGGACCCAATAGCCGAAGCATAAGGCGTATTGTCCATTTCATCTTTCTCAGTCTGTGTTTGTGGACACTGACTCTTTGAAAGATTCAGACCATGTCTGACTGGAAGATATCCTCTTTTAGAATTCTCTAAATGAAATCTTTCCAGGACTTTATCGATGTAAGTACTCTGGCACAGCCCGAGAAGCCTCTTAGATCTATCCCTGTAGATCTTCACACCTAATACATAGGTTGCTTCTCCTAGATCTTTCATCTGAAAACATTTTCCTAACCATGCTTTAACAGCATGCAGTTCAGGAATATCGTTTCCAATGATTAAGATATCATCGACGTAGAGGACTAGGAATGTAATTACGCTCCCACTAAACCTCTTATATACACATGGGTCATCTTCATTCTTGATGAAACCAAACTCAGAGATTGATTCATCAAAACGAATATTCCAGCTTCTAGATGCTTGTTTAAGTCCATAAATGGACTTCTTTAACTTGCATATTTTATGACGATCTGATGGATTAGTGAAACCTTCTGGTTGTGTCATATACACATCCTCATCCAGATTTCCATTAAGGAAAGCAGTCTTCACATCCATTTGCCAGATCTCATAATCATAATATGCAGCTATCGCGAAAAGAATCCGAATAGACTTAAACATGGCTATAGGAGAGAAAGTTTCATCATAATCTATCCCGTAGATTTGTTTGAAACCTTTCGCAACTAGCCTGCCTTTATAGGTAACCACGTTACCATCCATGTCAATCTTCTTCTTGAAGATCCATTTACAGCCTATAGGGATAACTCCCGGAGGCGGATCAACGAAATCCCAGACTTGGTTATCTGACATGGAGTCCATCTCGGCTCGCATAGCTTCAAGCCATCTAGCTGACTCCGGTCCACTGACCGCATCCGCATAAGTGAGGGGTTCATCATTATCAATGATGTAGACTCCGTCATAGCGCTCAGGCTGATGATGGATCCTTCCCGATCTTCGCGGTTCCCGTGATATCTGAGCCTCAGGTTGTTCAATAACCTGCTCAACTGGCTCAGGCTCATCCAACTGTGCTTGACTACTTTGCCCTTTCTTTGGATTCTCATCCAGCTTTATTTCTCTCCCACTGGCCTCTTGCAGAAGAAATTCCTTCTCAAGAAAGATGGCCGTCCGAGCAACAAATACCTTGTTCTCTTTGAGATCGTAGAAATAATAACCCTTAGTTTCCTTAGGGTATCCGATAAAGATACATTTCTCAGATCTGCTCTCTAGTTTCCCAGAGGCGAGCTTTTTTGACATAAGCCTCGCAACCCCAGATCCTGATAAATGTCAAGCTAGGCTGTTTCCCATACCATAACTCATATGGAGTCTTTGAAACGGCCTTGGATGGCACTCGGTTTAGTACCTTTGCAGCTGTTTCCAGTGCAAAACCCCAAAAGGAGTAAGGTAGAGTAGCCTGACTCAACATAGAACGAACCATATCCAGTAAGGTTCTGTTCCTCCTCTCGGACACACCATTCCATTGCGGTGTTCCTGGCGGAGTGAGCTGTGAGATAATCCCACACTCTTTCAGATAGTCAGTAAACGCATGACTCAAGTATTCTCCACCTCGATCAGAACGAAGTGCCTTGATATTTCGGCCTAGCTGATTCTGTACTTCATTTTTGAACTCTTTGAACTTGTCAAAAGATTCACTTTTATGTCTCATCAGATAGACATACCCATATCTACTGAAATCATCAGTAAAGGTAATGAAGTACGAATAGCCACCTCTGGCATGTTTACTAAATGGCCCACACACATCACTGTGTATAAGGTCAAGTAAACCTGAAGCCCTTTGACCTTTATGAGGAAAAGGTGACTTCGTCATTTTACCCATTAAACAAGCTTTGCATGTATCAATCTCCTCATAGGAGAATGATCCCAGCAGTCCATGATCATGCAACCGCTTAATGCGCTTCTTGTTAATATGGCCTAAACGACTATGCCATAGCAAGGTGCTGTCATCAGCATACTTGGCTTTCTTATTATCAATGTTTTGTATAGAATATTCCATGTCCAACATGAATAACCCATTGTTAATCGAACCAGTAGCATAAACAATATTATCAAGAGTAAGATAACACTTTGAAATCTTGCATTCAAAGGAAAACCCTTTCCTGACAAGAGCAGGAATAGAGATCATATTTTTGGTAATACTGGGTACAAAATAACAATTGTTTAATTCTAATACAATGCCAGATGGTAATGAGATGTAATAATCCCCTACAGCAACAGCAGCAACCCGTGCCCCGTTTCCAACTCGTAGGTCCACCTCATGCTGTCCCACCTGTCTTCTTCTCTTGAGTTCCTGTACATTTGAACAAATGTGAACTCCACATGCAGTGTCCAACACCCATGAAATAGAAGAAGATGAAACCATGACTTCCGTCACGTATATACCTGAGCCAGAAGCGATGCTTCCCCTCTTATCTCCTTGGAGCGCTTTACAGTCCTTTTTCCAGTGACCCAGTTGGCCACAGTGGAAACACCTGTTGTCCTTTGACCGCTTAACCTTCTGTTTCAGAGCCTTACTGTAGTTCTTGACAGGGGCTTTGCCCTTCTTCCCCTTCTTCTTGTTCCTAGAAGGAACCATTAAGACAGAGGTTGAAGGCTTTCCCTTCAGAGTCTCCTCAGTAGTCAAGAGCATATTCAGCAGCTCTGCCGGAGTACAATCGATTTTGTTCATATTAAAGTTAATAATGAACGCATCGAAAGAGGGCGGGAGAGACTGCAGAATAATGTCTACAGCAAGCTCCTGATTGATGGTATGCCCCAGTTTCTCCAGAGCCTCCTTGTGCCCAATCATCTTGAGCACGTGAGCTCCCACTGGGCTCCCTTCAGCCAGTTTGCTCTGAAAGAAAAGCTTGGTCAGATTATAGCGTTCAGTCCTCGCCTGTGCAGCATACAGCATCTTGAGGTTCGCTATAATCTCTATAGCCGACATATCCTCATGCTGACGCTGCAGCGGTGGCGTCATAGACGCTAGCATCAGGCAAGCGACATCAATGCTATCATTGACATGCTTTTCATAGGCATCACGAACCGCCCTTGCGGCGTTCGCAGCGGGTTGAGGCGGCACAGCCGTCTCGAGGACATACAGTTTCCTCTCTGCCTTAAGAACGATCTTAAGGTGTCCGAACCAGTCTGAGAAGTTTGGCCCAGCAAACTTCTCCCTTTCCAGTAGGGATCGCACATTGAAGCTCATGGTGTTCGTTGCTGCAGGAATCTACAACAATGCAAGAACAGCAAGGTCAGTATCAATGTTAAGAATCAATCAGGACTTAAGAATGATTCTTTTTCTCACTATTTTATCTGGCTGAAAAATCCAGCAAAACAGCCCAAAAGAGTAGAACTCTTTTAGTGAGATGGGATCCAGATTTCATACTTGGTCTCCGCGTCCCGCTCAGGCGAGATAAGATGCACAGAGAGTACAAGCACTAATTTCTGGTAGGCAGTCCCTGCCAATCGCCAACCCGTGCGATTCCCCTTCATCTGGGCAATCCAGCAGACTGTGCCAACTGAGTTGGTACAACACAGTCTCTGATCCCACAGATGGCTGCCTCTATGTGCTACCATATGCGCCACATATGTAGCCTACATGGTCAAGCTAACCCGACTTACTCCCTGGACCACCACGTGCTATGCTGAGCAACGAGAAGCGATAAATCCCTTCTCTGTAACACGCAGGTGTAATCCCGCACCGTCTGAAGATAGATGGACGTGCCCACTGAGTGGGTACAACACGGCTCCAACGATAGTCAGAACAGTGAGGTTTCGCGTCAGAAGGCTATCGAGCTTGATATTTTAGCGTTGGATTTTAACGGTCTTTTATCTTCTTACCTATCATGCAAACCCTATGGTGATAGCAGAAGATAACTAAACATGCAATTCTAATTATAAGCAATAAGTAGAAAGCATGCTGATCTTATGTGGTAAAAGCCCATAGAGCCTAAGTAAGACCTTAATCAACTTAAGTCTTCACTTGCACTTGTTGGGTCTTTTGCATCTCATCTGGTCCAACCCAGGGCCCTAGCGCTCAATGCAGCTCAGGTGCGCCCACCAGCTGAATGCACCTCTGCGATGTGTGCTTTTGTGCTCTTGTCTAATTAAACTACATTTTAATCTATCTAGACAAGTTTGACTCGCAGGTCAATTATACAATAAATTAATTAAAAATGTGATTCGCAGATCACAAAAATAATAATTTACAATTTACCAGGCTCGCAGGCCCCAGCACAGCACACATTAAAGGGCAACCCACATAAGATTAAATAAACAAGCATCATGGCATCATTCAATCAATCATGTGATCCATTACAAAGAAAATAAAATTTTGAAAACCCATTGGCATCAATTTTAATTTTCTTATGTGCCCTACAACCTTACAACGGTCCATTGATAGGGATCCACTCATCAATCCAGTTAGATCCATGCCCTTGAATGCACCAAGTCCTAACTGACTCGAGTTGACCTAATGGTCAACCATGCATGCGCCAAGGGCTGAACAGCCAACATGAGTTCTGGCAAGCGGGTGTGACCCCGGGCCTAACTCATGTGTGTTCACTGGTTGTCTCAACCAGACCTCGCTACACGCCTGTGATGCAATCGACCTATAGCCACCTCGTGCTTACGCACAGGTGCCATCTGGTCGATCCATTTAGGCTGTCAGATGGTCTGATCAGACTAATTTGATCTATACTAGATGATGCTTTCAACCCCATCAACCCATCTAAGGGTTTATTGTAGGTGCGGCTTGGATCTAGTGAAAGTCGCGCAAGTCATTTAGTTTTTTTTTTTTTTAGAAAAACAACTACAACAACATAATAGAAGCGCAACCAACATACATGCGCCAAGGAAACATACAAGTTTCGGCATGTATAAACTTTACATGTAAATCTCGCATGTAAGGAAGATCTAAGCATACAAGGATCACATAACATACATAGCAATCATATGAACCATATAAGATCCTAGCTCTGATACCAATTGAAGAGTCCCCTTCAAGGGGGAGCGCAAGCAGATGAAACCCTAATTTAGGGGGCGCATGCATGTTTTGCTAGGGTTTCAACAACAAAATCGATTATATGCTCATATGATCAACTTTGATAGATTGAATAGATCAAGAAGGAGATCATACCAATGCCATCGAATGGATGGTGCCTTGGAAGCAAAGACGCAAGTGCTCCTTCTCCAAAGGTGACGCACACAACAAATGAAGATGGCTTGCTCCTTTGAATCCTTTGTGCTAGCAAAGTGCTTCAAAGGGTCCTTGTCGCGTGAGGATGATGAGAGATCAAGCTTGGCCGAGACTTCCTTCTCTTCTTTTCGTCAAGCGCTCTCCACCGAAAGATGGAGAAACCTACAAAAGAGAGAGTTCGGCGAGAGAGTAACCTCCCACACTAATGTGGAGGCGTTACATACAATCCATTTGGAAACCGAATTCCCAAAATGGAAAGTAGTCAAGGCTCAAGCGTTCACCCTTAAGTGAACCAAGCGCTTAACTCATCTCCCATGAACCATGCGCTCATTCATGAGCCGGTTCAATGTCGGTTTGGTCCAAGACCAATTAACCCAAGCCATATGGTCTAGATCACAATAAACCCTAAAGGTTCAAGATCTAACCGTTGATCTCTTAATGCTCTTGATCTCACCGATCTAGCATCAAATCTCTCGATCGAAGCTTACTGATCTCAAGCCCTAATCAATCAAACATGATCAGACTAGATCTCACTTATAATCAGAGATCAAATCCCTTCAGACTGAACCCAAACAATTCAGTCCACACGATCTGACTTAAGTAAGCCATATCATCAAATTGTGCGACCCTGAGGGTTTCCTTTAAATGTCGGTAATGATAACTTTCGTTATCACGATCAGTGAGGGGTATCTAGCAACACATCACTGTCTCCCGATATAAAGGAAAGAGTCTTCCAAGACTACACCCAAACCACAGCACAAGTGTGAATCCACTTCACTAGGCATACATGTTTCCTTTGCCACTGGATGTTCTTATTGGACAAGCATGTCAAGCCTGTAGCTCCAATATGATGAGCATGATTAGATCAGATGAACATAGTCATCAGGGTATGGCCATACACTATTCTCAATCATCTCATTCAGGGGGGCCCCTTTAGAACATCACACTCCTTAAACAAGGAGACGACAATCCTGTATCTATCACTAGTGCCCTAACCTGACTCATGATCATTATCCAAGATAGTCTATAACCATTATGTTTCAAATGATATTGAACTATCTCAAAACAATGACAATCATCATTTAGAAACACAAGTGATCTCAAGTCAGAGGACATGTGCCACTTGTTGCAAACAAGGATTATTCACATTGTGACAAGCAATTGAATATCCTAGTAGGGTCTGTCCAGTACATCCAATATACCCATGAGTCTACATCTTATTCCATGCTCGAAGCATCCTATAAGATTAGAACACATATTAGTCTCAATCATATCAAGGCTGTCTCATGTTCACCAAGATATCTCGACTAAGGACATATAGCATGTCAGCCTAGCTGAACAGCATTGAGACATTATTCAGAAGAACACACATTGCAGCAGATGATGTAACAACCTGAATAATAACCATTGCCTTTATAAACAAAAGAGTTTATACATGATACTGATGCAATCCCAAGGCCTCAAACATTAGCCTTAAGGGCATACCCCAACAATAGCACCTTCCACCTCTTGGCGTGAGCAAGCAAAGTATTGGTGTATATGCCCTAGGACCTAGTTTTGGTCAACTTATGTACTACTTGACATTGATATTTATATATCATTCTGGCATTGTCGTTATCATTGTTTGTCTACACCTGCGATTGTGCACTTACATGATAATGTCCCTGGAGACATATTGGATCTGTGTTCAAATAATTATCCCCAGTCGATGTACCTGAGTGGATATGGGACAACTCTGGTACTTGTGAGACAAGTATGTGGGCTGGTTAGGCACATGGTGCTAACGCAGACACATGGGTATATCATTGGAGGATATACTGGATAGACCCGCTATGAGGCTATGACTTGGTGTCATGAGTTATCCTCATAAGTGACAGGAGATGCATTGATCCCTTGACTTGAGGTCATTGATCATTCTATATGGCTAGGGACTTGCTTTGATACAACCCAACACCTTACCGTAGTTGGGCGGTCATAACGGTTGTCATTGAGCATGTCATGACCCATATGAGAAGGTCAATGGACAGACATAGGATTTGCCCCTTCCTTAGGGAAGTATGATATCCATAGAGCTCCTCTATGGTTCTATGGCTGAGAGTGTATGGCCATACCCAGGTAAGAACCTGTTTTAGTCATAGCCATGTGATTGGATGAAAACAAGTGGTGACACACTTGTCCAATCGGATATCAGTTCGGCAAAGAGACTGTAATGCATCTGTACCTAGTTGCGATGATGGGGATGTCGATGTCGATATCCATTCCAATGACCTGGGTAGCAGCGATGCACTGCTAGGTGCCACTCACTGCTTGTGATGACCTTTGGTCAGCACTGCCAGCATCAGAGGATACCTACAGGGTCGCACACCTTGATACTTGAGTTCTCGTATTGATCGGGAAGCCTTATGATCGAATTATTGGATAACTCGGATCTAATTGGGAGATTTCATCAGCGCCAATGGGCCTGATGAGATGGAAGAATATTATTGGAGTCAAACTTCATTTTTGGCAGGTTGACCCGAAATTGACCTAGATTGGTCACATTTGGATTAGGGTTGCATTGGATTGGATCCAAGTGCTTAATTAACCCATGTAATGGAGTTTGGGCAAGCTCATTATCCGATGAGGCCCAATAATAAGTTGTCATGAAGAGAAGAAGGGCTAGAAGGGTATAATGGGGACAAATCTTCTCCCCTAGGCCTATGGGCATAATGGGGAGAAGTGGCGCAATTTGCTTCATAAGGAAGCAATTGGCGCCTCCCCCTTTATCCCTTATGGTATGAATGCCTATATGGCATTGCTTGGGGCGCAAGGCAAGGCCTTGGCGCACAAAGAAAGACATGGGCACAAAAGGAATGGTTGAATGAGAATTATGGAAATGTCTTGGAGACTTTCCTTGTCTCAAACCTTCTCATCCTAGCCGCCCACTTGTCTTGATCCTTGCCTTTCATAAACTGCCTCTTGTCCTATAAAAGAGCACCTAGCCGAGCCCTCTTATGAGTGATCAATCCTTGAAGGCGTGAACACAAGAAGAGGGGCGAGTGCTAGGAGCAAGGGCGCATCTTCCTTCTTCCATAGCCGAGAGTTTCTCCTTCCTTTCCTCTTGGCGGCTTGGGTTGTTTCATACTTCTCTTGGCGCATCCTTTCCTCTTGGTGGCGCAAGTGAAGTGGAGCATCTCCCTAAGGCTTTGATCTTCTTCCCGAGGCTAGCACCGGGCGTGGAAGAATAGAACTCAAGAGATCCGTGTGTGTGAGGCTGTAGAGGGTGCACACTTGGGCGCCTACATCGGCATCACACCAAATTGCTCTTAAGGTATTTCTTAACTCATCGTGTCGACTCTCTTGCTTGCTATCTTCACTGGGTTTTTGGGACCGGCCTGTTTTGGGGACATTCTTCCGCTGCGTAATATGTATGTCTATGACTCTGAAAATTGTAAAATGTCCTCGGGGTTTCCCAACAGTGGTATCAGAGCGACTTGCAAGACTCGAACGATGTTTTATGCTTTTCTTTCATGCTCACATGCCATATCTCTATTTTCGTAAATAGCATGATGCATGGCAAACGATTTTTCTAAGTAGGAAAAATTAGGGTTTCTTGTTTCTATCATCCTCTCAATCTCTTTTGGATTTTTGGACTATTTTTCTTGTTTGATTTAAAGATCAAAGGCGCATGAGATTTTGTGAAGTAGGACGGGCATTGTGTCTTCGGACTGGCCAAGTCTCTTGATCTGACAAAATTGCCAGCCGAAAGGATCTCTGAAATCATCATGAAAAATAAATCGCAATAAACCAAAAGATTTGTGAGAAGAAGATGAGAAAAAGAGACTAGTTTTATGAAAAGGTAAAATTTCAGATTTTATGTTTTTCATGAGCATGTAGAATTGCATGAGTAAATACCTTGATTGTGCATGATGTTGTGATCATTAGTCAAGCCCCCCCCCCCCTTTGTATGCCTCCGATGTATCCTTGTGAGGCCTGCGTGCCGCTTTTCTTTTTGCTTTTGACTAAGAAGAAGATTAGGGTGGCGCATTGATGTAGGAGCATTTTCGCATGATATTAGACTTAATTTTGACTTGGTCAAATTTTGCATGATTGTTTTAAACCATGATTGAACCTAGACTTAGTCAACATTTATGTCTAAATTTTGACTTTGATTGGAATGCAATTCTAAATTTTAATGAGGCACTAATCCTTATTATTTCATTTGCCATGTAATCAACATGAGATCAAGTCAATTGGGTGCACACATCAAGCCTAGATCAAACTCAAATCGAGCAGCATAAGAAGGCTCAAATTGGAGCCCAAAGATATCCAAAGCCCCAGAAAGAGATGCTGAACGTTGCAACTTACTTGAAGAAGAAAACTCCAGAGGCAAGCTCATCAAATTAAATCAAATCCACCGCCAAGCACAACCTCATCAGCCAATCAAACGCCACCACCAATTGCATTTACCAATGCGTGCCAAGCAATTATCATCAGCTGCATCTATTCAAACAAATTCCTGCAAAATCTGGGCTGCATCCACAACGTCCACATGAAGTCAACCTTGTGCCAGCAACATTCAAGCACATCTCCATCAAGCTACTTACGCAGAAGAGTTGCCCGTTGCAGCTGGCGTGAAGATGAAGAAAGGAGCAACGGCATTATTATCAGCCCCCTCTTTATAAAACTGTGTCTCCTTCTTGTAAAAACAGAAGTTGAAGATTAATGGAAATAGTGTTTGTCTGATTCGTTCGGATGTCTCCTTCTTCCCCTCTCCTTCTCTAGGTGCTGAGCACCTCTCTTCCTTCTTCAGTTTCCCTCTTCTCCAGCTGAACGTCACCTATCTCCCACCTCTAACCACGCTTAAACATTCTTCCGCCGCTGTCGCAATCCACGCCCGCTTGCTTGCCGAGTCTAGATCTGGACTCTCCGTTCGCCTCGCCGCCAGCGACGATCCAACTGACGGATCGTCCTTAAATTTCAACCACGCCTTCTACAGTTCTAGTCGAACCCATAACCGGTGGGATCACCCCATCTGACGTCGGGATCGCCGGAATCGGAAGATTTCCGGTGACGCCTCAGCTCACGCCCCTGTTTCCGCCCTTCTCCACGGATCGCCGTCGATCTCCTCCGACAAGTCCCCGTTCGACCCCAAACTCCGGCCATGACCTCTCTTCCATCTTGAGAGCCTCCAGTTGAAGCAGGTTTTGAGTTCGTCCACCATCGGACGAACGGCGAGCAATTCTGTCTACCCATATAGCTTCCCCTGTTACCGCCCATTTTCTGCCCTGCTCCCGCCTTTCACCGTAGTCCACCTTCGACCGGCCACTGTCCACCCAGAAACTCAGGCCACATGCTCGCCTCATCCCTAGCAATTCCCAGTTGTAGCAGATCGGGAGTTCATGCCATCTCCGATGATCACCGGCA
The DNA here is from genome assembly GCA_027563935.2 of Costus lasius. NCBI lineage: Eukaryota > Viridiplantae > Streptophyta > Magnoliopsida > Zingiberales > Costaceae > Costus > Costus lasius. The sequence goes on from CM050446.2 coordinate 50,054,459, forward strand.
GCCCCTGCATCCTCGCACGTCCTCCCCTGTCTCCGCCAGAAGCAGGCCCGTGTTAGCGCCACCCACCTCCTAGCGCTCAGGCGCCACCGCCTGCCGGCCGTCACGCCGGAATGCATCCCTACAGCCTCGAGCCTCCCTTCCCCACGCCGCTGCAGCCACCAACATCGACCCGCTCATGCCCCAGATGCCCTGCTGCTTCATGAGAACTCAGCCGAGACTGTTACTGTTCACATTCCTGCATTTTGTCTTAATTTGATTAGCGTTTTTTTTAATGCAGGTACTTAACATGCTAGGGGCCACTGAAACACCTGACGCCCTATGCAACTTGGAAGAACATGTCTTGATCTTCATCCTGGACGACTTAATTTCAGCCGAGCGCCAACAGATCAACCTACGCATCCAAGCAAATTAAGCTGTTTGATAAAATTTTTGTGTTGATTTTCCTTGCTGATTTGAGTATCTATTTTCTTGGAGATCAACTCTATTTACTGCTTGGAATTATGGCTGCTTATTGTAATTTTAGGTTTTAATTACTTTTCTTTTGGTTTGCACATCACGTGTCTCCGCCCCACATCAGTTTGGTATCAGAGGAAGTTGTGAGCAACTCTTGTCTGCTCACACGATCCTTGCTTTGCTCTTTGCATAAAAAAAAAAAAAAACATGTTACATGCTCTCATGTTTAGTTCTTCCATTTAGTTTGCATTTGTAAGTTATTTGCTAGTTGTAGTTTATATGCACAAAAAAAAAAAATATTGCTTACATTGAGAACAATTATGCATAGAACTGCATGATATTTCTGGATTTTTGCTATGCACTTCAAATTCTGCATGTGTTTTCCTGATGCTCCACTTGAAGGTTCCCTTAGACAAGGGGGGGGGGGGCGAAACCCTAATAGGCGCATCTTGGAGGATTTAAAGCAGCGGAGAGGGTTTCTAGATCTATTGCATGCTATATGATCAACAAAAACATTCTATAGAAAGAATGAGATTCATACCGATGCCATTTCTAGATGGCGACTTGGAAGCAGAAAGCGATGTGGCTTTCCTCCAGAGGTGACGCACACAAGATGAGTCTTGGCTCCTCCTTGTCGCCCCTTGTGCTAGCAAGGATCGTCCAAGTATCCTGATCGAATGAAAGGGATGAGATCTTCTTGGCGATTTCTTCCTTCTCCTTTGCGTTCACCTTCTTCACCACACGAGAGAGAGCTTGTGTCGACTCGTGGAGAGGCGAAGAGAGAAGAGGCGTGAAGAGGAAAACGTGAGGCGTGGTCACGTTTAGAGAAGTGCTCTCTAAAAATAGCATGCCACTTCTCAATATGCGATCATGGGTCTACCCCAATCGCAAACCTCTTATCTCATGAACCATCCGCTCACTTAATGAGCTGGTTCAATTCGGTTCAGTTCAAGAACCAATCAAGCCAAGCGATCCAGTCTAGATCATGATTAAACCCTAAGGCTCCAGATCTAACCGTTGATCTCTTGATGCTTCTGATCTCACCGATCTAGCATCCATTCTCTCGATCGAAGCTTACCGATCTCAAGCCCTAATCAATCAAACATGATCAGACCAGATCTCACTTACAATCAGAGATTAAATCCCTTTAAACTGAACCTGAATAATTCAGTCCACACGATCTGACTTAAGTAAGCCATATCATCAAATTGTGCGACCCTGAGGGTTTCCTTTAAATGTCGGTAACGATAACTTACGTTATCACGATCAGTGAGGGGTATCTAGCAACACATCACTGTCTCCCGATATAAAGGAAAGAGTCTTCCAAGACTACACCCAAACCACGGCACAAGTGTGAATCAACTTCACCAGGCATGCAAATATCCTTTGCCACTGGACGTTCTTATTGGACAAGCATGTCAAGCTTGTAGCTCCAATATGATGAGCATGATTAGATCAGATGAACATAGTCACCTGGGTATGGCCATACACTATTCTCAATCATCTCATTCAGGGGGGCCCCTTTAGAACATCTCACTCCTTAAACAAGGAGACGGCAATCCTTTATCTATCACTAGTGCCCTAACCTGATTCAAGCTCACCATCCAAGATAGTCTATAATCATTATGTTTCAAATGATATTGAACTAACTCAAAACAATGACAATCATCATTTAGAAACACAAGTGATCTCAAGTCAGAGGACATGTGCCACTTGTTGCAAACAAGGATTATTCACACTGTGGCAACCAATTGAATATCCTAGTAGGGTCTGTCTAGTACATCCAATGTACCCATGAGTCTACCTCTTATTCCATGCTCGAAGCATCCTATAAGATTAGAGCACATATTAGTCTCAATCATATCAAGGCTGTCTCATGTTCACCAAGATATATCGACTAAGGACTTTATAGCATGTCAGCCCAGCTGAACAGCTTTGAGACATTATTCAGAAGTGCAATTATTGCAGCAGATAACGTAACAAACTGAATAACAACCATGCCTTTATAAACATACGAGTTTATTACATGATACTGTTACAATCCCAAGGCCTCAAACATTAGCCTTAAGGGCATACCCCAACAATCTCCCACTTGCACTTAATCTAATGGTTGAGAAATCTCAAACCCATATTATTACAGTGCTTCTCATGCTTCTGCTGCGCCAGAGGCTTAGTAAGCGGGTCTGCCAGATTGTCATCTGTATGTACCTTGCAGACTTTGATCTCGCCACGATCTATGATCTCCCTGATCAAGTGAAACCGTCTCTGTATGTGCTTGGACTTCTGGTGCGACCGTGGTTCCTTTGCTTGTGCGATTGCTCCAGTGTTATCACAGAAGATAACCAAAGGATCTGCACTCGAAGGAACAACACCAAGTTCTCTCATGAACTTACGAATCCACACTGCCTCCTTGGATGCTTCCGAGGCTGCAACATACTCGGCTTCTGTTATGGAATTAGCAACAGTTGACTGTTTGAAACTCTTCCACACCACTGCTCCTCCATTCAAGCTAAATACATAGCCTGATTGCGATCGGAAATCATCCTGGTCAGACTGGAACGAAGCGTCAGTATATCCTTCAATACTGAGTTCTTCCTGACCACCATATATCAAGAACATATCTTTGGTCCTCCGCAGATATTTTAAGATGTTCTTGACTGCAATCCAGTGCGCCATACCTGGATTACTTTGGAACCGACTGGTCACGCTTAACCCGTAAGCGACGTCTGGGCGAGTACACAACATCGCATACATAATGGATCCAATAGCCGAAGCATAAGGCATATTGTCCATTTCATCTTTCTCAGTCTGTGTTTGTGGACACTAACTCTTCGAAAGATTCAGACCATGTCTGACTGGAAGATATCCTCTTTTAGAATTCTCTAAATGAAATCTCTCCAGGACTTTATCGATGTAAGTACTCTGGCACAGCCCGAGAAGCCTCTTAGATCTATCCCTGTAGATCTTCACACCTAATACATAGGCTGCTTCTCCTAGATCTTTCATCTGGAAACATTTCCTTAGCCATGCCTTAACCGCATGCATTTCAGGAATGTCATTTCCAATGATCAAGATATCATCGACGTAGAGGACTAGGAAAGTAATCACGCTCCCACTAAACCTCTTATATACACACGGGTCATCCTCATTCTTGACGAAACCAAATTCACTGATTGATTCATCAAAACGAATATTCCAGCTTCTAGATGCTTGTTTAAGTCCATAAATAGACTTCTTTAACTTGCATATCTTATGACGATCTGATGGATTAGTGAAACCTTCTGGTTGTGTCATATACACATCCTCATCCAGATTTCCATTAAGGAAAGCTGTCTTCACATCCATTTGCCAAATCTCATAATCATAATATACTGCTATCGCGAAAAGAATCCGAATAGACTTAAACATAGCTACAGGTGAGAAAGTTTCATCATAATCTATCCCGTAGATTTGTTTGAAACCTTTCGCAACTAGCCTGCCTTTATAGGTAACCACGTTACCATCCATGTCAATCTTCTTCTTGAAGATCCATTTACAGCCTATAGGGATAACTCCCGGAGGCGGATCAACCAAATCCCAGACTTGGTTATCTGACATGGAGTCCATCTCGGCGCGCATAGCTTCAAGCCATCTCGCTGACTCTGGTCCACTGACCGCATCCGCATAAGTGAGGGGTTCATCATTATCAATGATGTAGACTCCGTCATAGCGCTCAGGCTGTCGACGGATCCTTCCCGATCTTCGCGGTTCCCGTGATATCTGAGCCTCAGGTTGTTCAATAACCTGTTCTACCGGCTCAGGCTCATCCAACTGTGCTTGAGCACTTTGTCCTTCCTCTGGATTCTCATCCAGCTTTATTTCTCTCCCACTGGCCTCTTGCAGAAGAAACTCCTTCTCAAGAAATATGGCCGTCCGAGCAACAAACACCTTGTTCTCTTTGGGATCGTAGAAATAATAACCCTTAGTTTCCTTAGGGTAACTGACAAAGATACATTTGTCAGATCTGCTCTCTAGTTTCCCAGAGGCGAGCTTTTTGACATAAGCCTCGCAACCCCAGATCCAGATAAATGTCAAGCTCGGCTGTTTCCCATACCATAACTCATATGGCGTCTTAGAAACTGCCTTGGATGGCACTCGGTTTAGTACCTTTGCAGCTGTTTCCAGTGCAAAACCCCAAAAGGAATATGGAAGAGTAGCCTGACTCATCATAGAACGAACCATATCAAGTAACGTTCTATTTCTCCTCTCGGACACACCATTCCATTGCGGTGTTCCTGGCGGAGTGAGCTGTGAGATAATCCCACACTCCTTCAGATAGTCAGTAAACTCTCGACTTAGGTATTCTCCACCTCGATCAGAACGAAGTGCCTTGATATTTCGGCCAAGCTGATTCTGTACTTCATTCTTGAACTCTTTGAACTTGTCAAAAGATTCACTTTTATGTCTCATCAGATAGACATACCCATACCTACTGAAATCATCAGTAAAGGTAATGAAGTACTGATAGCCACCTCTGGCATGTTTACTAAATGGCCCACATACATCACTGTGTATAAGGTCAAGTAAACCTGAAGCCCTTTGACCTTTGTTAAGAAAAGGTGACTTCGTCATTTTACCCATTAAACAAGCCTTGCATGTATCAATCTCCTCATAGGAGAACGATCCCAGCAGTCCATGATCATGCAACCGCTTAATGCGTTTCTTGTTAATATGGCCTAAACGACTATGCCATAGCAAGGTGCTGTCATCAGCATACTTGGCTTTCTTAATATCAATCGTGTGTATAGAACATTCCATGTCCAACATGAATAACCCATTATTAATTGAACCAGTAGCATAAACTATATTATCAATAGATAAAACACACTTTGAAATATTGCATTCAAAGGAAAAACCCTTCCTGACAAGAGCAGGAATGGAGATAATATTTTTAGTAATGCTGGGAACAAAGTAACAATTGTTCAGTTCTAATACAAGCCCAGATGGCAAAGAGATGAAATAGTCTCCTACAGCAACAACAGCAACCCGTGCCCCGTTTCCAACTCGTAGGTCCACCTCATGCTGTCCCACCTGTCTTCTTCTCTTGAGTTCCTGTACATTTGAACAAATGTGAACTCCACATGCAGTGTCCAACACCCATGATATAGAAGAAGATGAAACCATGACTTCCGTCACGTAAATACCTGAGCCAGAAGCGATGCTTCCCCTCTTATCTCCTTGGAGCGCTTTACAGTCCTTTTTCCAGTGACCCAGCTGGCCACAGTGGAAACATCTGTATTCCTTTGACCGCTTAACTTTTTGCTTCAGAGCCTTGCTGTAACTCTTGACAGGGGCCTTGCCCTTCTTCCCCTTCTTCTTGTTCCTCGAAGGAACCATCAAGACAGAGGTTGAAGGCTTACCCTTCAGAGTTTCCTCAGTAGTCAAGAGCATATTCAGCAGCTCTGCCGGAGTACAATCGATTTTGTTCATATTAAAGTTAATAATGAACGCATCGAAAGAGGGCGGGAGAGACTGCAGAATAATGTCTACAGCAAGCTCCTGGTTGATGGTATGCCCCAGTTTCTCTAGAGCCTCCTTGTGCCCAATCATCTTGAGCACGTGAGCTCCTACTGGGCTCCCTTCAGCCAGTTTGCTCTGAAAGAACAGCTTTGTCAAATTATAGCGTTCTGTCCTCGCCTGTGCAGCATACAGCATCTTGAGGTTTGCTATCATGTCTATAGCAGACATATCCTCATGCTGACGCTGCAGCGGTGGCGTCATAGACGCTAGCATCAGGCAAGCGACATCAATGCTATCATTGACGTGCTTTTCATAAGCTTCCCGAACCGCCCTTGCGGCGTTCGGAGCGGGCTGAGGCGGTATCGCCGTCTCGAGGACATACAGTTTCCTCTCTGCCTTAAGAACAATCTTAAGGTGTCCGAACCAGTCTGAGAAGTTCGGCCCAGCAAACTTCTCCCTTTCCAGTAGGGATCGCACATTGAAGCTCATGGTGTTCGTTGCTGCAGGTATCTACAACAATGCAAGAACAGCAAGGTCAGTATCAATGTAAAGAATCAATTCAGGACTTAAGAATGATTCTTTTTCTCACTATTTTATCTGACTGAAAAATCCATTAAAACAGTCCGAAAGAGTAGAACTCTTTTAGTGAGATGGGATCCAGATTTCATACTTGGTCTCCGCGTCCCGCTCAGGCGAGATAAGATGCACAGAGAGTACAAGCACTAATCTCTGGTAGGCAGTCCCTGCCAATCGCCAACCCGTGCGATTCCCCTTCATCTGGGCAATCCAGCAGACTGTGCCAACTGAGTTGGTACAACACAGTCTCTGACCGCACAAATGGCTGCCTCCATGTGCTACCATATGCGCCACACATGTAGCCTACATGGTCAAGCTGACCCGACCTACTCCCTGGACCACCACGTGCTATGCTGAGCAACGAGAAGCGATAAATCCCTTCTCTGTAACACGCAGGTGTAATCCCGCACCGTCTGAAGATAGATGGACGTGCCCACTGAGTGGGTACAACACGGCTCCAACGATAATCAGAACAGTGAGGTTTCACGTCAGAAGGCTTACGAGCTTGATATTTAGCGTTGGATTTTAACGGTCTTTTATCTTCTTCACTATCATGCAATTCCTATGGTGATAGCAGAAGATAAATAAATCATGCTGTTCTACTTATTTAAACAATAAAAGAAAGCATGGATCTTATGTGGTAAAAGCCCATAGCCTAAGTAAGACCTTAACTTAACTTAAGTCTTCACTTGCTTTTCTTCATGGGACTTTTGCTGCTCATCTGGCCCAACCCAGGGCCCAAGCGCCATCTGCAGCTCAGGTGCGCCCACCAGGGAAATTGCGCCTGGTCCCAGAGTCGAACCCTGGACCTCCCACCTGGTCAAGCCACTGCTGCATGCGCCAATGCCAAGTGTGCTCTGTGCTCTTGTCTGATTAATTTACAAATTAATCTATCTAGACAAGATTGACTCGCAGGTCAATTACATTTTATAAATTAAATGCAATGTGATGCGCAGATCACAATAAAAAGATAATTTACAAAATTAACCAGGCACGCAGGCCCCAGCACAGCACACATTAAAAACGGGCAGCCCACATAAGATTAAATAAACAAGCAAATGGCATCAATCAGCATGTGATCCAAACAAGAAATTAAAACTTTTGAAAACCCCATGGGATCATTTTAATTTCCTTATATGCCCTACTACCTTATAACGGTCCATCATCAGGGATCCACTCATCCAACCTAGTCAGATCCACTGCCCTTGCATGCACCAAGTCCTAACTGACTTGAGTCGACCAAAGGTCAACCATGCATGCGCCAGGGCCGAACAACCCTCATGAGTTTTGGCAAGCGGGTGTGACCCCGGGCCTAACTCATGTGTGTTCGTTAGTCGTCTCAATCAGACATCGCTACACGCCTGTCTGCAGTCGACCTATAGCCATCTCGTGCTTGCGCACAGATGCTATCTGGTCGACCCATCAAGGCTGTCAGATGGTCTGATCAGACTGTCTGGATCTAACCTAGGGGATGACTTCAACCCTAATAACCCGTCTAAGGGTTTAAAGCAGGCGCCTCTTAGATCTAATGAGAGTCGCGCAAGTTTTGTTTTGTTTTGAAAACATAATGAAACAAGCGCCAAGAACATGCGCCAACATAAACATGTAACATGAAATATTTTTTGCATGAAACATCTACTATGCGCATGTTATAGATCTAAGCCGACTGATACTTTCGCATATATGGATCACACAGTCTTAAGCAATCATAGAAACATGCAAACACTTGCTCTGATACCAATTGAAGGTTCCCTTAGACAAGGGGGGGGCGAAACCCTAATAGGCGCATCTTGGAGGATTTAAAGCAGCGGAGAGGGTTTCTAGATCTATTGCATGCTATATGATCAACAAAAACATTCTATAGAAAGAATGAGATTCATACCGATGCCATTTCTAGATGGCGACTTGGAAGCAGAAAGCGATGTGGCTTTCCTCCAGAGGTGACGCACACAAGATGAGTCTTGGCTCCTCCTTGTCGCCCCTTGTGCTAGCAAGGATCGTCCAAGTATCCTGATCGAATGAAAGGGATGAGATCTTCTTGGCGATTTCTTCCTTCTCCTTTGCGTTCACCTTCTTCACCACACGAGAGAGAGCTTGTGTCGACTCGTGGAGAGGCGAAGAGAGAAGAGGCGTGAAGAGGAAAACGTGAGGCGTGGTCACGTTTAGAGAAGTGCTCTCTAAAAATAGCATGCCACTTCTCAATATGCGATCATGGGTCTACCCCAATCGCAAACCTCTTATCTCATGAACCATCCGCTCACTTAATGAGCTGGTTCAATTCGGTTCAGTTCAAGAACCAATCAAGCCAAGCGATCCAGTCTAGATCATGATTAAACCCTAAGGCTCCAGATCTAACCGTTGATCTCTTGATGCTTCTAATCTCACCGATCTAGCATCCATTCTCTCGATCGAAGCTTACCGATCTCAAGCCCTAATCAATCAAACATGATCAGACCAGATCTCACTTACAATCAGAGATTAAATCCCTTTAAACTGAACCTGAATAATTCAGTCCACACGATCTGACTTAAGTAAGCCATATCATCAAATTGTGCGACCCTGAGGGTTTCCTTTAAATGTCGGTAACGATAACTTACGTTATCACGATCAGTGAGGGGTATCTAGCAACACATCACTGTCTCCCGATATAAAGGAAAGAGTCTTCCAAGACTACACCCAAACCACGGCACAAGTGTGAATCAACTTCACCAGGCATGCAAATATCCTTTGCCACTGGACGTTCTTATTGGACAAGCATGTCAAGCTTGTAGCTCCAATATGATGAGCATGATTAGATCAGATGAACATAGTCACCTGGGTATGGCCATACACTATTCTCAATCATCTCATTCAGGGGGGCCCCTTTAGAACATCTCACTCCTTAAACAAGGAGACGGCAATCCTTTATCTATCACTAGTGCCCTAACCTGATTCAAGCTCACCATCCAAGATAGTCTATAATCATTATGTTTCAAATGATATTGAACTAACTCAAAACAATGACAATCATCATTTAGAAACACAAGTGATCTCAAGTCAGAGGACATGTGCCACTTGTTGCAATCAAGGATTATTCACACTGTGACAACCAATTGAATATCCTAGTAGGGTCTGTCCAGTACATCCAATGTACCCATGAGTCTACCTCTTATTCCATGCTCGAAGCATCCTATAAGATTAGAGCACATATTAGTCTCAATCATATCAAGGCTGTCTCATGTTCACCAAGATATATCGACTAAGGACTTTATAGCATGTCAGCCCAGCTGAACAGCTTTGAGACATTATTCAGAAGTACAATTATTGCAGCAGATAACGTAACAAACTGAATAACAACCATGCCTTTATAAACATAAGAGTTTATTACATGATACTGTTACAATCCCAAGGCCTCAAACATTAGCCTTAAGGGCATACCCCAACACCACTCAGTTTTATAAATCCTGCAACATCTGGACCATTAAATTTTTTGAGATACCTGATTTGTTTTCAACCTCTAGCTGCACAAGATTTAATAAACTGCACACTTGTGAAAGCAACTATAACTGAGTTTTCAATTTGCTGAATTCTGCACTTGACTTATGAGTTTTAAATCTGGTTTTCAGCCTACCGAATCTGAAATTTTCAGCCTGCTTACTGCAATAATCTGTATCAAACTGCAGCTAGGAAAACCATCAACGTATTTCAGTTTAAAACACCTATAAGTGCAGCCTTGGCTGCAATCAACTTGTTTTGTCATCAACCTATGGGGAACTTTTAAAAGTGTACCTCTAGGGTTTGAGAGCTAAACCATGAGAGAAGGACCTTGGAGCCAACCTTGAAGTTCAAGCTAGAGGTCTGCTAGGCTAGGTCTAGTTTTTGGGGCTTGAGTTCTAGGACAAGAGTTGAACCTATTTCATGGCATGGATTGGTTCAATGTCTTGAATAGGATATGATCACATCATTCTTTACTGCTTTTATTATTATCTACAGAAGCATGCCTGAAATGTTTTATCATTATGTTATCACCATAGGATTGCATGCCTGTAATGATAGACATAAGATAAAACTGAGATGATGAGACCTTAAACAAAAACCCTCAATTAAAATATCAAGTCTGGTAGCCTTCTAACGCGTAGCCCTCACTAAGCTATCGATCAGTGGAGTTGTGAATTGTTTCCCACCCTCGTGGGACACACCCACTTATCTTTAGAAAGTGCGGGGTGGCAATGGTTTCCCCAGTCTAGTTTTAACCTGGGCGTGCCTTCGCAAGGAAACTCGTTGGCCCTGGGCATAACGGTTAGGAATGGACTTGACTAGAAGTTCACCTGTGCACGGCACATGGTGAAAGTCTAGAGGCATCATTGAGAGGTAAAGGTTTCATGTTGTATCTAGCCCTCGCTGGACATGAAATGCCCAGACTGTCTCAACAAGGGGAGTTGCTTGGAGCAACCGGCCGGCACACCCACCTTAGGAAACATGGGTTACTTTGTGCATCTCATCCCACCCTCGTGGGACGGAAAGCCTCATGTGAAATAAGGATCCCATCCACTAGGAAGTCTTAAACTTCCCGATTGACTTTGTGGGTTGTCAATTCGAATTTAAAATAGTGGGAGCAGTAATCATTTAAAACAAGTCCAGTTTAAATGATTCGAAGTAGTACTAATCTGTTCTTCTTGGGTGTTGTAGAACAATGGCTACGAACACTGGTGGATTATCACTGCAATCACTCCTTGATAAGGATAAGTTAGTTGGAACTAACTTTATGGATTGGCATCGAAACTTGAGGATAGTCCTCAAGCTCGAGAAGAAGCTGTATGTCCTTGAACAGGCTCTTCCTGCGGCTCCTCCGCCTAATGCCCGAACGGCAGATAGAGATGCTTATAGAAAGCATCAGGATGACTCTTTGGAGGTTGCATGTCTTATGCTAGCCAGCATGGCACCTAAACTGCAGGTGCAATATGAGGAGCAGAATGCTTTTCAGATGATCACTCGTCTGAAACAGATGTTCGAGGCTCAGGCTAGAACTGAGAGATTTGACACCGCCAAAGCAGTCTTTCGGTGCAAGTTGTCTGAGGGTGCACCAGTGAGACCCCATGTTCTCAAACTCATTGGGAACGTGGATCATCTCAGGAGACTGGGACACACCATAGACAACGAGCTGGTTGTGGATCTTATTCTGCATTCCCTGCCCCCTAGCTTCAGTCTGTTTATTATTAACTTTAACATGAACTGGATTGAGTGCACACGGGAGGAATTGATGAATATGCTCCAAACAGCCTAGCGAGAGATGGGTAAGACCAAACCCAATTATGTTCTTTTGGTCCCTGCGACCAAGAAGATAAAGAAGAAGGCTAAGGCACGTGCTAAGAGCAGTGCCAGAGGTCCTACCAAAGCACTGAAGAAAAAGGCGAAGAAGTCAAAGGACCAGAGGTGTTTTCGCTGTGGCGAGCAGGGTCATTGGAGAAGGGACTACAAGCAGCTTCGGAATGAGGATAAGAAAGGCTTGGCCTTAACTTCTAGCTCAGGTATCTATGTTACAGAAGTCAATCTTTCTACTTCAATGTCATGGGTATTGGATACCGCATGTGGAGCTCATATTTGTACAAATATGCAGGGGCTCAAGAAAAGTAGTGTTGGGGTATGCCCTTAAGGCTAATGTTTGAGGCCTTGGGATTCTATCAGTATCATGTATAAACTCTTATGTTTATAAAGGCAATGGTTGTTATTCAGTTTGTTACATTGTCTGCTGCAATAAGTGTACTTCTGAATAATGTCTCAATGCTGTTCAGCTAGGCTGACATGCTCTATGTCCTTAGTCGAGATATCTTGGTGAACATGAGACAGCCTTGATATGATTGAGACTAATATGTGTTCTAATCTTATAGGATGCTTCGAGCATGGAATAAGATGTAGACTCATGGGTACATTGGATGTACTGGACAGACCCTACTAGGATATTCAATTGCTTGTCACAATGTGCATAATCCTTGTTTGCAACAAGTGGCACATGTCCTCTGACTTGAGATCACTTGTGTTTCTAAATGATGATTGTCATTGTTTTGAGGTAGTTCAATATCATTTGAAACATAATGGTTATAGACTATCTTGGATAATGATCATGAGTCAGGTTAGGACACTAGTGATAGATATAGGATTGTCGTCTCCTTGTTTAAGGAGTGTGATGTTCTAAAGGGCCCCCCCCCCCCCGAATGAGATGATTGAGAAAGTGTATGGCCATACCCAGGTGACTATGTTCATCTGATCTAATCATGCTCATCATATTGGAGCTACAGGCTTGACACGCTTGTCCAATAAGAATATCCAGTGGCAAAGGAAACATGTATGCCTAGTGAAGTGGATTCACACTTGTGCTGTGGTTTGGGAGTAGTCTTGGAAGACTCTTTCCTTTATATCGGGAGACAGTGATGTGTTGCTAGATACCCCTCACTGATCGTGATAATGTAAGTAATCGTTACCGACATTTGAAGGAAACCCTTAGGGTCGCACAATTTGATGATATGGCTTACTTAAGTCAGATCGTGTGGACTGAATTGTTTAGGTTCAGATTAAAGGAGTTTAAACTCTGATTGTAAGTGAGATCTGGTCTAATCATGTTTGATTGATTAGGGCTTAAGATCGGTAAGCTTCGATCGAGAGTATTGATGCTAGATCGGTGAGATCAAGTGCATCAAGAGATGAATGGTTAGATCTTGAACCATTTGGTTCAGAGAGATCTAGAACATGGCTTGGGCTGGTTTGGTTTGGTCTTTGAACCGAATTGAATAGAATTGAATTGGTTTGAACCGGTTCACATATGTGAACGCATGGTTCAAGGCTTGATTGTGTTTTGGGCGGTTTTCTTTGAGTGAGCGCATGGCTTCATGACTTTCCATATTTGGAAGTCATGTAACGCCATCTCTTGAAAACGCCTCAACGCATTTGCCAATTCTCTTCTCTTGTTGCCTTCACTCTTGGGAAGAATCTTCTTGACGAAAAAAGGAGCTCGGCCAAGCATCTCTCTTCTTCTACACACGACAAGGAACTTGGGAGATTCTTGCTAGCACAAGGAACATCCAAGGAGGTAGCCATCTCTCATCTAGTGTGCGTCTTCTTTGGAGGAGAGCTTATTTGCCCTCTTGCTTCCAAGCCGCCTCCTTCATCATGGCTATGGTAAAAGATCTTAACTTGATCTTTGCAATATAATCAAAGTTGATCATATATATTCATGCAATCGATCTTGTTGAAACCCAAAAATTTCATATGCGCATGCTTTAGGGTTCCCCCCCCCCTTTAAGGGGTCTTTCAATTGGTATCAGAGGTATGGTTTATGCATGAATCTTATGATTGCTTTGAAGTAGATCTATCGTCACCATGAGAACATGCTAGTCATTAGATGTTGGCGCATGTTTGATATAACTTGTTTGCGCTAATGTAAAGATCTAATGTTAACATGCGAAACTTCATGATTTAGTTGTTTGCGCATGTATGATTGTTTCATGTTGGCGCTTGTTGAATGTATTTGTTAAAACTCATTACATCTTGCGCGCCTATCACCTAGATCTACATTTGCGCCTGCTATAAACCCTTAGACGGGTTATTAGGGTTGAAGTCATAGACTAGTTAAGATCCAACCAGTCTGATCAGACCATCTGACAGCCTAGATGGGTCGACCAGATGGCACCTGTGCGCAAGCAAGAGGTGGCTATAGGTCGACTGCAGACAGGCATGTAGCGATGTCTGGTTGAGACAACCAGTGAACACACATGAGTTAGGCCCGGGGTCACACCCGCTTGCCAGAACTCATGAGGGTAGTTCAGCCCAACGCATGCATTGTTGACCATTAGGTCAACTCAAGTCAGTTAGGACTTGGTGCATGCAAGGGCAGTGGATCTGACTAGGTCTGATGAGTGGATCCCTATTAATGGACCGTTGTAAGGTAGCAGGGCACATAAGAAAAATAAAATTGATGCCTATGGGGTTTTTCGAAAATTTCATTTTCTTGTAATAGGATCACATGTTGGTTGAATACCATGATGCTTGTTTATTTCATCTTATGTGGGTTGCCCTTTTTATGTGTGCTGTGCTGGGGCCTGCGAGCCTGGATTAATTATAAATTATTATTTATGTGATCTGCGCATCACATTTTAATTAATTTATTGTGTAATTGACCTGCGTGTCAACCTTGTCTAGATAGATTAAAATGTACTTTTAATCAGACAAGAGCTCAAAGCACACATGGATGAGGGGCATGCAGCTTGAGGCTTGACCAGGTGGGAAGTCTAGGGTTTGACCCTAAGACAGGCACATTTACCTGGTGGGCGCACCTGAGCTGCACTGGGCGCTATGGCCCTGGGCTGGGCCAGATGAGAGGCAAAAGACCCAAGAAGAGCTCAAGTGAAGACTTAAGTTAACTTAAGGTCTTACCTAGGCTTAATGGGCGTTTACCACATAAGATCATTATGCTTTCTTTTATTGTTTAAATAATTAGACTTGCATGATTTATTTATCTTCTGCTATCACCATAGGGTTTGCATGATAGTTAAGAAGATAAAAGACCGTTAAAATCCAACGCTAAAATATCAAGCTCGAAAGCCTTCTGACGCGAAACCTCACTGTTCTGACTATCGTTGGAGCCGTGTTGTACCCACTCAGTGGGCACGTCCATCTATCTTCAGACGGTGTGTGATTTCACCTGCGTGTTACAGAGAAGGGATTTATCGCTTCTCGTTGCTCAGCATAGCACGTGGTGGTCCAGGGAGTAGGTCAGGTCAGCTTGACCATGTGGGCTACATATGGGGCATATGTTAGCTATATGGAGGCAGCCATCTGTGGGATCAGAGACTATGTTGTACCAACTCAGTTGGCACAGTCTGCTGGATTGCCTAGATGAAGGGGAATCGCACGGGTTGGCGATTAGCAGGGACTGCCTACCAGAGATTAGTGCTTGTACTCTCTGTGCATCTTATCTCGCCTGAGCGGGACGCGGAGACCAAGTATGAAATTTGGATCCCATCTCACTAAAAGAGTGATTACTCTTTCGGACTATTTTAATGGATTTTTCAGTCAGATAAAATAGTGAGAAAAGAATCATTCTTAAGTCCTGGATTGATTCTAAACATTGATACTGACCTTGCTGTTCTTGCATTGTTGTAGATTCTTGCAGCAACGAACACCATGAGCTTCAATGTGCGATCCCTACTGGAAAGGGAGAAGTTTGCTGGGCCAAACTTCTCAGACTGGTACGGACACCTTAAGATTGTTCTTAAGGCTGAGAGGAAACTGTATGTTCTCGAGACGGCTATACCGCCTCAACCCGCTCCGAACGCCGCAAGGGCGGTTCGGGAAGCCTATGAAAAGCATGTCAATGATAGCATTGATGTTGCTTGCCTGATGCTAGCGTCTATGACGCCACAGCTGCAGCGTCAGCATGAGGATATGTCTGCTATAGAAATTATAGCAAACCTCAAGATGCTGTATGCTGCACAGGCGAGGACTGAACGCTATAATTTGACCAAGCTTTTCTTTCAGAGCAAACTGGCTGAAGGGAGTCCAGTGGGAGCTCATGTGCTCAAGATGATTGGGCACAAAGAGGCTCTAGAGAAACTGGGGCATACCGTCAATCAGGAGCTTGCTGTAGACATTATTCTGCAATCTCTCCCGGCCTCTTTCGATCCGTTCATTATTAATTTTAATATGAACAAGATCGACTGTACTCCGGCAGAGTTGCTGAATATGCTCTTGACTATAGAGGAGACTCTAAAGGGAAAGCCTTCAACCTCTGTCTTGATGTTCCCTTCCAGGAACAAGAAGAAGGGGAAGAAGGGCAAAGCCCCTGTTAAGAACTACAGCAAGGCTCTGAAACAAAAGGTGAAGCGGTCGAAGGACAACAGATGTTTCCACTGTGGCCAGCTGGGTCACTGGAAAAAGGACTGTAAAGCGCTCCAAGGAGACAAGAAGGGAAGCATCGCTTCTGGCTCAGGTATTTTCGTGACTGAAGTCATGATATCCTCTTCTTCTATTTCATGGGTGTTGGACACTGCATGTGGAGTTCACATTTGTTCAAATGTACAGGAACTCAAGAGAAGAAGACAGGTGGGACAGCATGAGGTGGACCTACGAGTTGGAAACGGGGCACGGGTTGCTGCTGTTGCTGTAGGAACTTATTACATCTCATTACCATCTGGACTTGTATTAGAACTAAACAATTGTTACTTTGTACCGAGCATTACTAAAAATATTATCTCTATTCCTGCTCTTGTCAGGAAAGGATTTTCCTTTGAATGCAATATTTCAAAGTGTGTTATTTCTTGTGATAATATTGTTTATGCTACTGGGTCAATTAACAATGGGTTATTCATGTTGGACATGGAATGTTCTATACAAAACATTGATAATAAGAAAGCCAAGTATGCTGATGACAGCACCTTGCTATGGCATAGTCGTTTAGGCCATATTAACAAGAAACGCATTAAGCAGTTGCATGATCATGGACTGCTGGGATCATTCTCCTATGAGGAGATTGATACATGCAAAGCTTGTTTAATGGGCAAAATGACGAAGTCTCCTTTTCCTCACAAAGGTCAAAGGGCTTCAGGTTTACTTGACCTTATACACAGTGATGTGTGTGGGCCTTTTAGTAAACATGCCAGAGGTGGCTATTCATACTTCATTACCTTTACTGATGATTTCAGTAGGTATGGATATGTCAATCTAATGAGACATAAGAGTGAATCTTTTGACAAGTTCAAAGAGTTCAAGAATGAAGTACAAAATCAGCTAGGCCGAAATATCAAGGCACTTCGTTCAGATCGAGGTGGTGAATACCTAAGTCGAGAGTTTACTGACTATCTGAAGGAGTGTGGGATTATCTCACAGCTCACTCCGCCAGGAACACCGCAATGGAATGGTGTGTCCGAGAGGAGGAACAGAACCTTACTGGATATGGTTCGTTCAATGATGAGTCAAGCTACTCTACCTTACTCCTTTTGGGGATTTGCACTGGAAACAGCTGCAAAGGTACTAAACCGAGTGCCATCCAAGGCAGTTTCTAAGACTCCATATGAGTTATGGTATGGGAAACAGCCTAGCTTGACATTTATTAAGATCTGGGGTTGCGAGGCTTATGTCAAAAAGCTCGCCTCTGGGAAACTGGAGAGCAGATCTGAGAAATGTATCTTTGTCGGTTACCCTAAGGAAACTAAGGGTTATTATTTCTACGATCCCAAAGAGAACAAAGTATTTGTTGCTCGGATGGCTATTTTTCTTGAGAAGGAATTTCTTCTGCAAGAAGCCAGTGGGAGAGAAATAAAGCTGGATGAGAATCCAGAGGAAGGACAAAGTAGTCAAGCATAGTTGGATGAGCCTGAGCCGGTTGAACAGGTTACTGAACAACCTGAGGCTCAGATATCACGGGAACCGCGAAGATCGGGAAGGATCCGTCGACAGCCTGAGCGCTATGACGGAGTCTACATCATTGATAATGATGAACCCCTTACTTATGCGGATGCGGTCAGTGTTGGGGTATGCCCTTAAGGCTAATGTTTGAGGCCTTAGGATTCTATGAGTATCATGTATAAACTGTGATGTTTATAAAGGCAATGGTTGTTATTCAGTATGTTACATTGTCTGCTGCAATAAGTGTGCTTCTGAATAATGTCTCAATGCTGTTCAGCTAGGCTGACATGCTGTAATGTCCTTAGTCGAGATATCTTGGTGAACATGAGACAGCCTTGATATGATTGAGACTAATATGTGTTCTAATCTTATAGGATGCTTCGAGCATGGAATAAGATGTAGACTCATGGGTACATTGGATGTACTGGACAGACCCTACTAGGATATTCAATTGCTTGTCACAATGTGAATAATCCTTGTTTGCAACAAGTGGCACATGTCCTCTGACTTGAGATCACTTGTGTTTCTAAATGATGATTATCATTGTTTTGAGGTAGTTCAATATCATTTGAAACATAATGGTTATAGACTATCTTGGATAATGATCATGAGTCAGGTTAGGACACTAGTGATGGATATAGGATTGCCGTCTCCTTGTTTAAGGAGTGTGATGTTCTAAAGGGGCCCCCCTAAATGAGATGATTAAGAAAGTGTATGGCCATACCCAGGTGACTATGTTCACCTGATCTAATCATGCTCATCATATTGGAGCTACAGGCTTGACACGCTTGTCCAATAAGAACATCCAGTGGCAAAGGAAACATGTATGCCTTGTGAGGTTGATTCACACTTGTGCTGTGGTTTGGGCGTAGTCTTGGAAGACTCTTTCCTTTATATCGGGAGACAGTGATGTGTTGCTAGATACCCCTCACTGGTCGTGACAACGTAAGTTATCATTACCGACATTTAAAGGAAACCCTCAGGGTCACACAATTTGGTGATATGGCTCACTTATGTCAGATCGTGTGGACTGAATTGTTTTGGTTCAGTTTAAAGGAGTTTAAACTCTGATTGTAAGTGAGATCTGGTCTGATCATGTTTGATTGATTAGGGCTTGAGATCGGTAAGCTTCGATCGAGAGTGTGGATGCTAGATCGGTGAGATCAAGAGCATCAAGAGATGTACGGTTAGATCTTGAACCTTCACGGTTCATATGAGATTTAGACCATGGCTTGGCTTGGTTCGATTTGTCATTTGGACCAAATGAAATTGGACCGAATTCAATTGAACCGGTTCACATAAGTGAACGCATGGTTCAATTGAGTTGGCGTTTTGGAATGGTTCAAAAGACATGAACGCATGTCTTGATGACTTTCCTTTTATGGAAGTCTTGAAACGCCAAAACGCCTATGTTGACTCAACGCCTCTAAGCTTCGATGCTCTCTCTTGGGTGAGGTATCGTTTACGCAAGGAGGAAGAGCTTTCGAAGACCAAGAAGCTTTCATCTCGTCTCCTTCACACGGTTAGGAGACTTGGCGTTCCTTGCTAGCACAAGGAGTAACAAGAAGGGGCTATCTCTCATCTAGTGTGTGTCTTCTTTGGAGGAGAGCTTGTTTGCCCTCTTGCTTTCAAGCCGCATCCAATCTAATGGCTATGGTATGAGTTGATTCTTTGCAATCCTCGTTTACAAGTTAATCATGTGTCATGCTAACCGATCTTGAAGCCCTAGCTTCCGCTATGTGCACATATATGTGCCTAATTAGGGTTTGCGCTCCCCCTTGAAGGGGACCCAACAATTGGTATCAGAGGATGGTATCGTATGTTCATATGATTGCTTGTTGTTTATGTGTGATCCTTGTATGTGCTTATAGCTTTGATCTAAGGTTTGTTATCATGCGTATAGTTTACATGCAAGTTATCATGTTGCGCATGTATTGGCGCATGCTTAAGTTTACATGCAAGTTATCATGTTGCGCATGTATTGGCGCATGCTTAAGTTTACATGCAAGTTTTCTTGTTGCGCATATGTTGGCGCATGCGTTGCTTTCTCAAATCAAAAGAACTTGCGCGCCCTTCATTAGATCTAATAAGCACCTACTATAAACCCTTAGACGGGTTGATAGGGTTGAAAGCATCATCTTGAATAGATCCAACCAGTCTGATCAGACCATCTGACAGCCTAGATGGGTCGACCAGATGGCACCTGTGCGCAAGCACGAGGTGGCTATAGGTCGACTGCATCACAGGCGTGTAGCGAGGTCTGGTTGAGACAACCAGTGAACGCACATGAGTTAGGCCCGGGGTCACACCCGTTTGCCAGAACTCATGTTGGTTGTTCAGCCCTTGGCGCATGCATGGTTGACCATTAGGTCAACGCGAGTCAGTTATGACTTGGTGCATGCAAAGGGCATGGATCTAACTAGACATGATGAGTGGATCCCTATCAATGGACCGTTGTAAGGTTGTAGGGCACATAAGACAAGTAAAATTGATTCCAATGGGATTTTGAAAATTTTATTTTGTCTATGGATCACATGTTGATTGAATGATGCCATGATGCTTGTT
The DNA here is from genome assembly GCA_027563935.2 of Costus lasius. NCBI lineage: Eukaryota > Viridiplantae > Streptophyta > Magnoliopsida > Zingiberales > Costaceae > Costus > Costus lasius. The sequence continues at coordinate 50,074,928 of CM050446.2, forward strand.
TATTTAATCTTATGTGGGTTGCCCTTTTAATGTGTGCTGTGCTGGGGCCTGCGAGCCTGGTAAATTATTATTTTTGTGATCTGCGAATCACATTTTTAATTAATTTATTGTATAATTGACCTGCGAGTCAAACTTGTCTAGATAGATTAAAATGTATTTTAATTAGACAAGAGCACAAAAGCACAAAAGCACACATCGCAGAGTAGCATTCAGCTGGTGGGCGCACCTGAGCTGCATTGAGCACTAGGGCCCTGGGTTGGACCAGATGAGATGCAAAAGAGCTCAAGTGAAGACTTAAGTTGATTTAAGGTCTTACTTAGGCTCTATGGGCTTTTACCACATAAGATCCATGCTTTCTTTTATTTTCTAAATAATTAGAAATGCATGATTTATTTATCTTCTGCTATCACCATAGGATTTGCATGATTGTAAAGAAGATAAAAGACCGTTAAAATCCAACGCTAAAATATCAAGCTCGATAGCCTTCCGACGCGAAACCTCACTGTTCTGACTATCGTTGGAGCCGTGTTGTACCCACTCAGTGGGCACGTCCATCTATCTTTAGACGATGCGGGATTTCACCTGCATGTTACAGAGAAGGGATTTATCGCTTCTCGTTGCTCAGCATAGCACGTGGTGGTCCAGGGAGTAGGTCGGGTCAGCTTGACCATGTAGGCTACATATGTGGCGCATATGGTAGCACATGGAGGCAGCCATCTGTGGGATCAGAGATTGTGTTGTACCAACTCAGTTGGCACAGTCTGCTGGATTGCCCAGATGAAGGGGAATCGCACGGGTTGGCGATTGGCAGGGACTGCCTACCAGAAATTAGTGCTTGTATTCTCTGTGCATCTTATCTAGCTTGAGCGGGACGCGGAGACCAAGTATGAAATCTGGATCCCATCTCACTAAAAGAGTGTTACTCTTTCGGACTGTTTAATGGATTTTTCAGTCAGACAAAATAGTGAGAAAAGAATCTTTCTTAAGTCCTGGATTGATTCTAAACATTGATACTGACCTTGCTGTTCTTGCATTGTTGTAGATTCCTGCAGCAACGAACACCATGAGCTTCAATGTCCGATCCCTACTGGAAAGGGAGAAGTTTGCTGGGCCAAACTTCTCAGACTGGTATGGACACCTTAAGATCGTTCTTAAGGCAGAGAGGAAACTGTATGTCCTCGAGACGGCTGTGCCGCCTCAACCCGCTGCGAACGCCGCAAGGGCGGTTCGCGATGCCTATGAAAAGCATGTCAATGATAGCATTGATGTCACTTGCCTGATGCTAGCGTCTATGACGCCACCGCTGCAGCGTCAGCATGAGGATATGTCTGCTATAGAAATTATAGCAAACCTCAAGATGCTGTATGCTGCACAGGCGAGGACAGAATGCTATAATCTGACAAAGCTTTTCTTTCAGAGCAAACTGGCTGAAGGGAGCCCAGTGGGAGCTCACGTGCTCAAGATGATTGGGCACAAAGAGGCTCTGGAGAAACTGGGGCATACCATCAACCAGGAGCTTGCTGTAGACATTATTCTGCAGTCTCTCCCGCCTTCTTTCGATGCGTTCATTATTAACTTTAATATGAACAAAATCGACTGTACTCCGGCAGAGCTGCTGAATATGCTCTTGACTATTGAGGAGACTCTGAAGGGAAAGCCTTCAACCTCTGTCTTAATGGTTCCTTCCAGGAACAAGAAGAAGGGGAAGAAGGGCAAAGCCCCTGTCAAGAACTACAGTAAGGCTCTGAAACAGAAGGTGAAGCGGTCAAAGGACAACAGATGTTTCCACTGTGGCCAGCTGGGTCACTGGAAAAAGGACTGTAAAGCGCTCCAAGGAGACAAGAAGGGAAGCATCGCTTCTGGCTCAGGTATATTTGTGACTGAAGTCATGATATCCTCTTCTTCTATTTCATGGGTGTTGGACACTGCATGTGGAGTTCACATTTGTTCAAATGTACAGGAACTCAAGAGAAGAAGACAGGTGGGGCAGCATGAGGTGGACCTACGCGTTGGAAACGGGGCACGGGTTGCCGCTGTTGCTGTAGGGGATTATTACATCTCATTACCATCTGGCATTGTATTAGAATTAAACAATTGTTACTTTGTACCCAGTATTACCAAAAATATTATCTCTATTCCTGCTCTTGTCAGGAAAGGGTTTTCCTTTGAATGCAAGATTTCAAAGTGTTATCTTACTCTTGATAATATTGTTTATGCTACTGGTTCAATTAACAATGGGTTATTCATGTTGGACATGGAATATTCTATACAAAACATTGATAATAAGAAAGCCAAGTATGCTGATGACAGCACCTTGCTATGGCATAGTCGTTTAGGCCATATTAACAAGAAGCGCATTAAGCGGTTGCATGATCATGGACTGCTGGGATCATTCTCCTATGAGGAGATTGATACATGCAAAGCTTGTTTAATGGGTAAAATGACGAAGTCTCCTTTTCCTAATATAGGTCAAAGGGCTTCAGGTTTACTTGACCTTATACACAGTGATGTGTGTGGGCCATTTAGTAAACATGCCAGAGGTGGCTATCAGTACTAAGGGTTATTATTTCTACGATCCCAAAGAGAACAAGGTATTTGTTGCTCGGACGGCCATTTTTCTTGAGAAGGAGTTTCTTCTGTAAGAGGCCAGTGGGAGAGAAATAAAGCTGGATGAGAATCCAGAGGAAGGACAAAGTAGTCAAGCACAGTTGGATGTGCATGAGCCAGTGGATCAAGTTATTGAACAACCTGAGGCTCAGATATCACGTGAACCGCGTAGATCGGGAAGGATCCGTCGACAGCCTGAGCGTTATGACGGAGTCTACATCATTGATAATGATGAACCCCTTACTTATGCGGATGCGGTCAGTGGACCGGACTCAGCTAGATGGCTTGAAGCTATGCGAGCCGAGATGGACTCCATGTCAGATAACCAAGTCTGGGATTTGGTTGATCCGCCTCCGGGAGTAATCCCTATAGGCTGTAAATGGATCTTCAAGAAGAAGATTGACATGGATGGTAACGTGGTTACCTATAAAGGCAGGCTAGTTGCGAAATGTTTCAAACAAATCTACGGGATAGATTATGATGAAACTTTCTCTCCTGTAGCCATGTTCAAGTCTATTCGGATTCTTTTCGCGATAGCAGCATATTACGATTATGAGATCTGGCAAATGGATGTGAAGACGGCTTTCCTTAATGGAAAACTGGATGAGGATGTGTATATGACACAACCTGAAGGTTTCACTAATCCATCAGATCGTCATAAAATATGCAAGTTAAAGAAGTCCATTTATGGACTTAAACAAGCATCTAGAAGCTGGAATATTCGTTTTGATGAATCAATCTCTGAGTTTGGTTTCATCAAGAATGAAGATGACCCGTGTGTATATAAGAGGTTTAGTGGGAGCGTGATTACTTTCCTATTCCTCTACGTCGATGATATCTTAATCATTGGAAACGATATTCCTGAACTGCATGCTGTTAAAGCATGGTTAGGAAAATGTTTCCAGATGAAAGATCTAGGAGAAGCAGCCTATGTATTAGGTGTGAAGATCTACAGGGATAGATCTAAGAGGCTTCTCGGGCTGTGCCAGAGTACTTACATCGATAAAGTCCTGGAGAGATTTCATTTAGAGAATTCTAAAAGAGGATATCTTCCAGTCAGACATGGTCTGAATCTTTCAAAGAGTCAGTGTCCGCAAACACAGACTGAGAAAGAGGAAATGGACAATACGCCTTATGCCTCGGCTATTGGGTCCATTATGTATGCGATGTTATGTACTCGCCCAGACGTCGCTTACGGGTTAAGCGTGACCAGTCGATTCCAAAGTAATCCAGGTCAGGCACACTGGATTGCAGTCAAGAACATTTTAAAATATCTGCGGAGGACCAAAGATATGTTCTTGATATATGGTGGTCAGGAAGAACTCAGTATTGAAGGATATACTGACGCTTCGTTCCAGTCAGACCAGGACGATTTCCGATCGCAATCAGGCTATGTTTTTAGCTTGAATGGTGGAGCAGTGGTGTGGAAGAGTTTCAAACAGTCCATTGTTGCTGATTCCACAACAGAAGCCGAGTATGTTGCAGCCTCGGAAGCATCCAAGGAGGCAGTGTGGATTCGTAAGTTCATTCAGGAACTTGGTGTCGTTCCTTCGAGTGCAGATCCTTTGGTTATCTTCTGTGATAACACTGGAGCAATCGCACAAGCAAAGGAACCACGGTCGCACCAGAAGTCCAAGCACATACAGAGACGGTTTCACTTGATCCGGGAGATCATTGAACGTGGCGAGATCAAAATATGCAAGGTTCATACAGATGACAATCTGGCTGACCCGCTTACTAAGCCTCTGGCGCAGCAGAAGCATGAGAAGCACTATAATAATATGGGTTTGAGATTTCTCAACCATTAGATTAAGTGCAAGTGGGAGATTGTTGGGGTATGCCCTTAAGGCTAATGTTTGAGGCCTTAGGATTCTATGAGTATCATGTATAAACTGTGATGTTTATAAAGGCAATGGTTGTTATTCAGTATGTTACATTGTCTGCTGCAATAAGTGTGCTTCTGAATAATGTCTCAATGCTGTTCAGCTAGGCTGACATGCTGTAATGTCCTTAGTCGAGATATCTTGGTGAACATGAGACAGCCTTGATATGATTGAGACTAATATGTGTTCTAATCTTATAGGATGCTTCGAGCATGGAATAAGATGTAGACTCATGGGTACATTGGATGTACTGGACAGACCCTACTAGGATATTCAATTGCTTGTCACAATGTGAATAATCCTTGTTTGCAACAAGTGGCACATGTCCTCTGACTTGAGATCACTTGTGTTTCTAAATGATGATTGTCATTGTTTTGAGGTAGTTCAATATCATTTGAAACATAATGGTTATAGACTGTCTTGGATAATGATCATGAGTCAGGTTAGGACACTAGTGATGGATATAGGATTGCCGTCTCCTTGTTTAAGGAGTGTGATGTTCTAAAGGGGCCCCCCTAAATGAGATGATTAAGAAAGTGTATGGCCATACCCAGGTGACTATGTTCACCTGATCTAATCATGCTCATCATATTGGAGCTACAGGCTTGACACGCTTGTCCAATAAGAACATCCAGTGGCAAAGGAAACATGTATGCCTTGTGAGGTTGATTCACACTTGTCCTGTGGTTTGGGCGTAGTCTTGGAAGACTCTTTCCTTTATATCGGGAGACAGTGATGTGTTGCTAGATACCCCTCACTGGTCGTGACAACGTAAGTTATCGTTACCGACATTTAAAGGAAACCCTCAGGGTCACACAATTTGGTGATATGGCTCAGTTATGTCAGATCGTGTGGACTGAATTGTTTTGGTTCGGTTTAAAGGAGTTTAAACTCTGATTGTAAGTGAGATCTGGTCTGATCATGTTTGATTGATTAGGGCTTGAGATCGGTAAGCTTCGATCGAGAGTGTGGATGCTAGATCGGTGAGATCAAGAGCATCAAGAGATGTACGGTTAGATCTTGAACCTTCACGGTTCATATGAGATTTAGACCATGGCTTGGCTTGGTTCGATTTGTCATTTGGACCAAATGAAATTGGACCGAATTCAATTGAACCGGTTCACATAAGTGAACGCATGGTTCAATTGAGTTGGCATTTTGGAATGGTTCAAAAGACATGAACGCATGTCTTGATGACTTTCCTTTTATGGAAGTCTTGAAACGCAAAAACGCCTATGTTGACTCAACGCCTCTAAGCTTCGATGCTCTCTCTTGGGTGAGGTATCGTTTACGCAAGGAGGAAGAGCTTTCGAAGACCAAGAAGCTTTCATCTCGTCTCCTTCACACGGTTAGGAGACTTGGCGTTCCTTGCTAGCACAAGGAGTAACAAGAAGGGGCTATCTCTCATCTAGTGTGTGTCTTCTTTGGAGGAGAGCTTGTTTGCCCTCTTGCTTTCAAGCCGCATCCAATCTAATGGCTATGGTATGAGTTGATTCTTTGCAATCCTCGTTTACAAGTTAATCATGTGTCATGCTAACCGATCTTGAAGCCCTAGCTTCCGCTATGTGCACATATATGTGCCTAATTAGGGTTTGCGCTCCCCCTTGAAGGACATTACTACGGAACTGAATCACACCCCACACGCATACAAGTAAAATACGGGGTTTCAAAAATTTTTACTCTTCCATTAAAACACAAGAAGAAAGCGGCATCGAAGGACATTACTACGGAACTGAAAACCGCACAGAACTGAGTAGGATCGATTACTAGGAAATAGAAATCCGGAAATCCAGAAGAAAATCCGGCAGCAAGTATACTAAATTACGCTGCACAGACCCACATATTCTAGAACAAAATAGATGTCCACACTACACATATGTGGAGAACACAAATTTCAGAAATATTGCAGAAACTGATTATTCAGATACCAAATACAACAATAACTCGGTTACACATTTCAGAATAAGAACAATTGTATTTTCATAACTCCAAAACTCGTATCCAACAATAAAATGAGACAACTATAATATAATATCTTGAAAACAGGCATAAGCCCTCAGGAGATAAAACGTGTCATATAAGTAAGTTAGGCACGCAGGCCTGATAAATCTTTAGAAGACAACTCTTAGAAACTATATAACACATTACCAAGCATTATAACAAATTTAGTAGCTGTAGCAATCACTGTCCTGATGTCTCACCTGAAAATATTTAAACAACGGGGGTGAGCTAAAAAGCTCAGTGAGTAAAAGACACTAAAAGCCATCCATAGTACACATCAAAAATATCATGCTTAACAGATAAGATAATTAACATGAACACTCATATCAGAAACAAAACATAATCAAATACAGACACTTATAACAATAGGCATCAAGCATGAAGTAGGATATAAGTCTACCAACCCATTCCAACTAATCACACTGCCCAACACATCTATAATACAGATCGAAACAGAACTACAGAAAATCAGAGCTGACAGACAGTGATGTAGGACGGAAGCGTGTGATAATGCTACTAATTAAGAACATGAAATTTAACTAATTAAAATACCACTAATAAAAAAAATCAATTTATTTATTCATCAAAACTTCATAAAGCAACCAGAATTTCAGGACTATGAAAATAATAAATTAAGAAAAGTAGTCCTGTCAAATAATGGGTTCCAATTATTCAATATTCAAACTGAATAAACTGCATTGTAAAAGTAAATTAGTTCTTTGAATCAATCAAAATTTGGGATTCCGGTCTTTCATGCAAGTAAGATCTCTGCAACAAAAATAGTTATTCTGATCAGACAATAATTCAGTGTAGGAATTGTATTAGACATCAATGTTTGCTAGGCTTCCTAAATTGATCTGTTGGTTCTTTAATGGAGCCAAGTTATCTGATCTACAGAGTGAAACCTGTTCTTCATGATCATATCCGAGATCAGGGGTTCTGTTACGTCCAAGCACGATGAATACCTGCAAGAAGAAGCTTGACTAGTTAAGTTTTAAAGCAAGCAGATAAACAGGAGATATGGGAGTTTGAAAAAAAAAACAGAGGGATGGTGGCAAGCGCTGATCAACGGCGCTGGGACTTGGATGGTCTGTCGGCGGCGTAGAGTCGAGACGGAGTGATGTTGAAGACGTCGGAGCACCGACGGGAGGTGGCGGAGGAGGCGAGGACGGCGTCGGAGTACAGGCGGAAGCGGAGAAGAAGATGTTCAACCGAACAGGGGAAGTGCGGGATCGGAGAAGAGTTCGTCGCCGGACAACCGGTGGTGCACGAACTCGAAACCTGCTACTACTGGAGGATGCTGTGGCTGACGAGAGGACATGGCCGGAGTTTGGAGACGAATGGTGGCCGGACGGAGGAGGGCGACGATGAAAGGCGGAGCTGAGGCGGGAGTATGGCGGAAGCAGGGGAAACACGAGCGCAGAGCAGAGTTGACCGGCGTTCGTCCGGTGGTCCACGATTGCCGGACCTGTTAAGGTTGGAGGTCCCTCTGACGATGGCTAAGTGATGGCCAGAGTTTGAGATCGATTGGTGGCTGGTCGGAGGAGAACGGTGCTGGAAGACGGAACTAGGGCGGAAAGCCTGGCGAGAACAGAGGATTCGAACGGGAGTTCGATTCGGGTGATCGGAGAATCGGATGGATGGATGCCGGTGGCTATGGCTTCGTCTTTGGGAGGAGGAGGGATGCCCGAAGTTTTGTGAGGATCAGACCGGCGGATCGTCGGCGGCGTGCTCACAATCTTTCGAAAATCTGGAAACAGGGAATGCGTGGTTGTTTGATTTGGTTTCGTGAGGAAAAGAGAATGGAAGAGAGGGGAAGAGAAGGGAAGAGGACTCGGCCCTAGAAGGAGAAGGAGAAGGAGAGCATCCGATAAGGAGGAAGATTACTAGAAAACTACTTCATTAGATTCAATTTCAACAAATTCTGTCTGTTACAAGGTTCAAGCTTTGATACATATAGGAGAAGATTGGGAGAGACGTTGCTGCAGAGGGACGTTGCGATTTCCATTTGAGGCTTCCACGTGAGCAGCTGGTGTAGACGTTGAAGCTTCCATTTTGGTTGAAGATGAATGTCGGCAGCAAGGAAACGTTGGAGAACTTCTTTATTCGGCACCAAGAGACGTTGAGGAGCTTTGAGCGAAGATGGCAGCCAAGTGACGTTGGAGTTTCCCTTTTTTCTTGGCTGAGCGAATGTAACGTTGGAGCTTCCTTTTTTGCTTTGTTGAAGATGATGCGTTCGCTGCAAATGTGGGTTGCAAGGTGCAGCGTTGGAGATGGGCTTGGGCCTCTTTTATTCTTGAAGTAGTTCCTCCTATTATTTGAGCTAGCTTTATAAGTGAAGCTTTGCTAGCTTATTCATGAGTCTCTGAGCCTTTGTCTATGGTACTCGTAAACTCCATTTGTATCTTCGAGGTCGGTGGTCTCTGCCTCCATCAGTTCTCCCCGCGTGAAAAAAATTCTTCTCCGAAGAATTGTTATTGCGCTGAAGTTCTGGAGGGGTATGAGTCAATCTCCATAGTCCAAGCTGCAAGTGAGGGATACCTGCATTGAATTCCCTTTCCCGGCCATATTCATTAGTAAGTTTGCTATAAGGAATTCTAACATGTAAGTAGCTCGGAATAATGAAATCAACATATTCAATAACTTGGAAAGTAGACAAAGCAAATTTGTTTTCAATTATTTGAATTTGAGTTGACCCTAATGGTGGTTTAACAGTGTGAGTAGAAGGACCTAAAAGACAAGATTCAAGGATCATAGGGTCCTGAAAAAGATTTTCTAATTCTAGGGGTTGACCTAAAGGTTGAGGATTAGGATCCAGGTCAAGCTCAAAGGGATCTAACTTAGGTTCCATGTGAGGTTCAAGAAGACCTACGGGTTTGGGTTCAACTTTAGGCTCTCTAGTAGTGCTAAGCTCAAGTTGAGAACCTATGGGTATGGGCCCTAAAATTGAAGATAATTGCCCTATTTGACACTTAGGTTGAGACAAGCCTACTGTGGTCTCTATGGGCAACTCAAGTGTAGTTTGACTCTCAGACAAGTCAACTATGGTTTCTTTAGCTGGATTGCTAGACTCAGGTTGAGGACCTATGGGTATGGGCCCTAAAATTGAAGGTTGAGGTATGGGTTCTACCTCATGGTTTGCCTGTTGAGTTTCACATGTGTTACCTGAGCTTGTTTTTGTTCCCATGGTAGACTCTAAGGTTGGTATATTCTCTTGAGAGTTTGAGGGAGTAGGTACCTTAGGGGTTTTAGGTTTGGACCTCTTGATCTTAATCTTTGGGTTTTGGCATCTTAAGACATATGAATCATCTTGCCTTTGGTAATACCCATTGACATCATATAACCAAAGTGCTCCTAGGTGGACATGGTATGTACCTTCTAAGGGTAAGACATAACACCAAACTTCTAGTAGAAGGGTACCTAACAAAATAGGAACTAGGCACATATTGTTTACTAAGGTTTTGGTTCCATCATCCCTACTAATGGTGTAAGGGTCTGGGATAGGCTCACTGGTAAGGCCAAATCTATCAATGGCACTAGGGGTTATGAAGTTGAAGCCTATGGACTCATCTATGGCTACCTTACACATCTTATCTTTCATTTTGATGTAGGTATGGAAAAAATCATTCCTAAGGGTGACACTATAACTTGGAAGTTTCTCTAGATATTGCTTGTGTAGGATTTGTCTCATGTCTTCTATATAGTTGTGACAGGCTTTGAGATTGTTCTCCATGGACTTGAAGTTGTTATCAAATTTGAGCATTTGTTCTTGATTGATACTAGTGGCCATGGGATGATTTGAAAAATATTTTGACAATAGAGCTGAAACAATGCTGAAAACAGATTAGAAAAATTCAGAATTCAAGTGCAAAATTTAGAATCATAAACATTGCATCAATAGCTGCACTAATGGGTGTTTTAAACTGAAATATATTGATGGCTACCCAAGCTGCAGTTTGATAGAGATTGGGTGCAGTAGGGAGGCTGAACTCAGTCAGAAAGAGAATTCAGATGGTCAGAACACAGAATCTGTATATCAGTGCAGATTTGAGTTTCAGCAATATTGAAAAACAGCTCTGAAAAATTATATGCAGTTTAGTGCAGAATTATAAGCGGAAACTCAGCAGTATTTGAAATTTGATCGTGACAAGTGCAGTATGTGGGGCTGAAAGTTCAAATAGATTGAAACTCTGCTTTCTGTAGTTTGATTGAGTTCAAATGCAGCCAGAAAGCCAAGAATATCACATTTAGAAGGCTGAAGAAAAACCAGAGTTTGTTGGGCAGAATTCAGCAAGTAGGAAAATTAAATCAAAGAACCAAAACTCAGCACTTAATGGTTCTAAATCAAAGCAGGTTAAAACGTTGATACTTGCTGCAGGTACGATAAAGATGAATGCGGTAAGTTGGGTACAAGTCAATCAACAATTTCCAGAATTTAGAAGCTTGAATCAACTCAGAAATCTTAGTTGTGCAGAATTAAGAAAAGCTTATCAAAACTTGTAGAAGGTGCAGTAGCGTGCAGAGTTGATCAGAAGCTTTGCAGCTTTGCAAAATTTCATATGCAGCTGTTTCTTTTTCTTTTGGAAAATAAACTGGCAAATAGCTTAACTAACATGCAAACTCAATACCAAGAAACATGAAAACATGTAAATTTTTTTTTTTTTTTTTTATTTAAATGCAACTAGCAAATAATATGCAACAACTAAGCATGAATCACAAGCAAGAACTAAGAATGAATTTTTTTTTTTTTTTTTTTTTTTTTTTTTTTTTATGCAAAGAACAAAGTAAGGATCGTGTGGGCAGACAAGAGTTGCTCACAACCTTTGCTCTGATACCAAGCTGATGTAGGACGGAAGCGTGTGATAATGCTACTAATTAAGAACATGAAATTTAACTAATTAAAATACCACTAATAAAAAAAATCAATTTATTTATTCATCAAAACTTCATAAAGCAACCAGAATTTCAGGACTATGAAAATAATAAATTAAGAAAAGTAGTCCTGTCAAATAATGGGTTCCAATTATTCAATATTCAAACTGAATAAACTGCATTGTAAAAGTAAATTAGTTCTTTGAATCAATCAAAATTTGGGATTCCGGTCTTTCATGCAAGTAAGATCTCTGCAACAAAAATAGTTATTCTGATCAGACAATAATTCAGTGTAGGAATTGTATTAGACATCAATGTTTGCTAGGCTTCCTAAATTGATCTGTTGGTTCTTTAATGGAGCCAAGTTATCTGATCTACAGAGTGAAACCTGTTCTTCATGATCATATCCGAGATCAGGGGTTCTGTTACGTCCAAGCACGATGAATACCTGCAAGAAGAAGCTTGACTAGTTAAGTTTTAAAGCAAGCAGATAAACAGGAGATATGGGAGTTTGAAAAAAAAAACAGAGGGATGGTGGCAAGCGCTGATCAACGGCGCTGGGACTTGGATGGTCTGTCGGCGGCGTAGAGTCGAGACGGAGTGATGTTGAAGACGTCGGAGCACCGACGGGAGGTGGCGGAGGAGGCGAGGACGGCGTCGGAGTACAGGCGGAAGCGGAGAAGAAGATGTTCAACCGAACAGGGGAAGTGCGGGATCGGAGAAGAGTTCGTCGCCGGACAACCGGTGGTGCACGAACTCGAAACCTGCTACTACTGGAGGATGCTGTGGCTGACGAGAGGACATGGCCGGAGTTTGGAGACGAATGGTGGCCGGACGGAGGAGGGCGACGATGAAAGGCGGAGCTGAGGCGGGAGTATGGCGGAAGCAGGGGAAACACGAGCGCAGAGCAGAGTTGACCGGCGTTCGTCCGGTGGTCCACGATTGCCGGACCTGTTAAGGTTGGAGGTCCCTCTGACGATGGCTAAGTGATGGCCAGAGTTTGAGATCGATTGGTGGCTGGTCGGAGGAGAACGGTGCTGGAAGACGGAACTAGGGCGGAAAGCCTGGCGAGAACAGAGGATTCGAACGGGAGTTCGATTCGGGTGATCGGAGAATCGGATGGATGGATGCCGGTGGCTATGGCTTCGTCTTTGGGAGGAGGAGGGATGCCCGAAGTTTTGTGAGGATCAGACCGGCGGATCGTCGGCGGCGTGCTCACAATCTTTCGAAAATCTGGAAACAGGGAATGCGTGGTTGTTTGATTTGGTTTCGTGAGGAAAAGAGAATGGAAGAGAGGGGAAGAGAAGGGAAGAGGACTCGGCCCTAGAAGGAGAAGGAGAAGGAGAGCATCCGATAAGGAGGAAGATTACTAGAAAACTACTTCATTAGATTCAATTTCAACAAATTCTGTCTGTTACAAGGTTCAAGCTTTGATACATATAGGAGAAGATTGGGAGAGACGTTGCTGCAGAGGGACGTTGCGATTTCCATTTGAGGCTTCCACGTGAGCAGCTGGTGTAGACGTTGAAGCTTCCATTTTGGTTGAAGATGAATGTCGGCAGCAAGGAAACGTTGGAGAACTTCTTTATTCGGCACCAAGAGACGTTGAGGAGCTTTGAGCGAAGATGGCAGCCAAGTGACGTTGGAGTTTCCCTTTTTTCTTGGCTGAGCGAATGTAACGTTGGAGCTTCCTTTTTTGCTTTGTTGAAGATGATGCGTTCGCTGCAAATGTGGGTTGCAAGGTGCAGCGTTGGAGATGGGCTTGGGCCTCTTTTATTCTTGAAGTAGTTCCTCCTATTATTTGAGCTAGCTTTATAAGTGAAGCTTTGCTAGCTTATTCATGAGTCTCTGAGCCTTTGTCTATGGTACTCGTAAACTCCATTTGTATCTTCGAGGTCGGTGGTCTCTGCCTCCATCAGACAGAACAGATCGAAACAGAACTACAGAAATCAGAGCTGACAGACAGAAAATCAGAATTTTTAGAATCCAAACGGATAGTCTACATCGGAAACAGAAAGGCCACAGAAGGCCTGAAGACCACAGAAGGTCTGATGACCACAGAAGGTCTGACCCCACCTCTGCCGAGGACGAGACATGCATGCATATCAGAAACAGAATGGTAGAGGAGGTATCAGTGGGTGGCCTCCGTCTCGTCAAGACGTGGCACTCTGGCCTCCAATACTGGTAGAGGAGGTATCAGTGGGTGGCCCCCGTCTTGTCAGGACGTGGCACTCTGGCCTCCAATACCCAGAACAGAACAGAAATAGTGGAGGGAGAACGGAAGGTGAGACCAGCTCACATCTACCCTTCACTAGTGTCTCATGGGTCGTAGTAGACTATCAGCACCATTACAGCGCCACAGAAGGAGGGTAAGGACACGGAAGAGTGCTACACTAGGGCATAATTTTTACAGAACAGATCATGCTGAAACGGAGGAGTAGGAACTAACCACTACTAAATTCTCACATCATGCCCAAAGTATCTCACAAACCAGAAAATGACACACCCCAATATCCAGTCCTTAACAAAATTACAATTTTGTAGAAAATCAAAGCTGAACACACTTCATAATTTTTACCATCAACCAGAAGTAATATATGAGTGAATTCCTTGAATTCCTTAGATTTCATGCAACTATCCTTAATTCATGTCAAACCATTCTATGTTCTCACAAAGGTTATAACACATTCAAAGTTTCAGAAAATTCACAACATATATATACAGAATAGAAATTTTTCACATAACAAACAATTAAACAGATGTTTCAGAAAAAATAGATTAATATATCATACTTGCAACAGATGTTTCAGACCGAGTAAGTAACCTAAAATAGGCAATATGATATTCACAATAAAGCTATTTGAATCTACTTTCCAATAGAACTGAATCCGTCGGATTTGGAGTTATAACCGGGGAGATATGGGTGTTCGAACATAGAAAGGTCGGGATTTCAGAATTCCAGAAAACAGATTCGTATATCAGAATTGCGACACAAATTTCAGATCCAATAACTAATAGAAAATAGGCGATATGGTAATAAAAATGAATCCCTTCGAGTCTACTTTCTAATAAAACTGATTTGACAAGATTTCGAGCTATACCTAGGGAGATATGATGGTTCGAACACATAAAGGTCGAAATCCAGATTTCCATTAAACTGATTTTGTACAGCTAGATTGCAATACAGATTGAAATACGAATACAGCTCGGATATGGTCGATATCATATTCAAATTAAAACCGAATGTATGTAGTTTCATACAAAATTTATTTCGTGCGATTTGGATCTATAGGCCATGAGATATTGGGGTTATAGTACACAAAGGTCAGATTAGAGAATGCAGATTTCAGCAGAACAGGATTTTAAAATCCTATAAATATTTGAATTCGACCCCATACGGATAATCATTGCAAATAACGAATTTTAATTGAATGATAATCTACAATTTAGCGGATTAGACTCCTTAGGATCGATTTACTCACCAGAAAAATCATCCACAGAGAAAAACGCCAAGACAGAGGATCACCAGGAAGTTCGTCCACCACCAGTCTGCCACCACCAGCGTCAGAAATCTCAGGAGGCGCCAAGCACAGTGAGGGGCGACAACCAAAGGCGGCTAGGGCAAGAAAAACCAACAAAAGTCGTGAGGGAGAGGAGCCCTCACGCAATTCCTCTTTTTCTCCCACCCCAAACGGATCCAAGATCCAATAACCCAGTTAACTTAAGTGAAAAATCAGTTTTATGGGCTTACCTGGGCTTAACCACCCTGCGCCACTCCAATAATATCAGAAATATGCGCCACCATGGTGGAAGGAATTCCAGGAGCAAAGAATCAAGGTTGAGGGTTCGAATCCCCAACCAAAATAATTATTTTTGCCCTGTAGGAAAAATTCCTACACTTAGGCAAAAATCCCAAAATTTTAACAGATAAAAATACAGAAACAGAATTTCTAACCTTAAATCATAATTCAGAAAAATCGAGGGCGTTACATTCTCCCCCCCCCCCCCTTATAGAGCTTTAGTCCTCTAAAGCTGACCAAGCCCGTCACTGAACAGGTGAGGATGCTCCTTTCTCATATCTGCTTCAACCTCCCAAGAGGCTTCTTCAACAGACTGATTTCCCCAGATGACTTTCACAAGTGGAATAACCTTATTCCTCAGCACTTTCTCTTTTCTATCTTCAATTCTGAGAGGTTTCACCACAAAAGTCATGTTCTCTTCAAGCTGAAGAGGTTCCAACTCTAGAACATGAGAAGGATCAGAACAATATTTTCTGAGTGCAGAAACATGGAACACATTATGGAGGTGTTCCAGTGATGGGGGCAGAGCAAGTCGGTATGCCACTGGTCCAACCCTCTCAATGATATCAAAGGGACCAATGTACCTGGGACTCAATTTCCCCCTCTTCCCAAATCTCATCACCCCTTTCATAGGTGAGACTTTTAGGAAAACATGCTCTCCCACCAAAAACTCAAGAGGACGCCGCCTCACATCAGCATAACTCTTCTGTCTATCCTGAGCAATCTTCATCTTTCTCTGAATTTCTCTGATCTTCTCAGTGGCTTCCTGAACAGCATCAGACCTTAGCACTGTTCTGTCCCCAGTTTCTTCCCAGCATATAGGTGTTCTGCATTTCCTCCCATGTAGGGCCTCATACGGAGCCATCTGTATGCTAGAGTGAAAGCTATTGTTGTAGGTGAACTCTATCAGTGATAAGTCCAGATCCCACTCAACAGACCAGTCAACCACATAAGATCTCAGGAGATCCTCAAGTGTCTGAATAGTTCTCTCTGTCTGACCATCAGATTGAGGATGATATGCAGTGCTGAAACTCAGATTAGTTCCCAAATCTTCCTGTAATTTCTTCCAAAACCTAGACAGAAATCGAGGATCACGGTCAGAGACAATGTCCAAGGGAACTCCATGTAATCTGACAATCTCATCGATGTACAGTTTTGCTAACCGATCCAAACTGTAAGTCATTTTGATCCGTAAGAAGTGAGCTGACTTCGTGAGTCTGTCCACAATCACCCATACGGCATCATGATTCCTTCTGGTATTGGGCAGTCCACACACAAAGTCCATACTAATATGCTCCCACTTCCACTGAGGAATAGGGAGAGACTGCATCAAACCGCCCGGCCTCTGATGCTCAGCCTTCACGGTTTGGCAAGTCAAACATCTGGACACAAACAAATGCACATCCTTCTTCATACCATGCCACCAGAAAGTCTTTTTTAGATCCTGATACATCTTGGTACTACCAGGATGAACGGTATACTTAGTGCAATGGCTTTCCTTAAGAATTTCATTTCTCAACTCAGGGTCCTCAGGGACACAGACCCTTCCACGGAATCTGAGAAGACCATCATCCGACATACTGAAATTCTCAACACAGCCTTGCTCCGACCTCTCTTTCCACCGTAGAATATCCGGATCTGACTGCTGCCCTGACCTCAGTCTCTGCAGTAAGTCTGACTGAACCCTGAGAGAAGCTAGAAGACCGCCTCTCTCACTCGGAGTCACACTCAGATGCATGTCACTGAACTCCTACAATAGTTGCCACTCCTGGACTCGCAGTGCAGCTATCTGAGTCACAGGATACCGACTAAGAGCATCAGCCACCACATTGGCTTTACCAGACTGATATTGGATGGTGAAGTCATAATCCTTTATCCATTCAAGCCATCGCCTCTGTCTCATATTCAGCTCTTTCTGAGTGAAGATATACTTCAAGCTCTGGTGATCTGTAAACAATTCAAATGTTTGTCCAAACAGATAGTGCCTCCAGATCTTCAAGGCAAAAACTACAGCTGCCAACTCCAGATCATGAGTGGGGTAGTTTACCTCATAGTCTTTGAGTTGCCTTGAAGCATAAGCAACTACCTTTCCTTGCTGCATCAGTACAGCACCCAGACCCTTACCAGAGGCATCAGTGTACACAGTGAACTTTTCTCCATCACAGGGAACGATGAGGATAAGAGCACTGGTCAGTCTCCTTTTCAGTTCCTGAAAACTAGACTCACAATTATCAGACCACTCAAACTTCAAATTCTTTCTAGTTAGCTTAGTCAGAGGACCAGCCAGCTTGGAAAAACCCTCCACAAAGCGACGGTAGTATCCAGCTAAGCCCAGAAAACTTCTGACCTCAGTCGCTGTAGTTGGTCTTCCCCAGTGAAGAATGGCCTCCACCTTCACTGGATCCACAGACACACCCTGGCCAGAAATAATGTGCCCCAGAAAGCCAATCTGACATAGCCAGAACTCACATTTGCTGGCCTTAGCATACAGCTGCTTCAGCCACAGAATCTCCAGCACCTTGCGCAAATCCTGAGAGTGATCTTGCGCATTCTTGGAGTAGATCAGAATATCATCAATGAAGACGACCACACATTTGTCCAGGAGCTCATGAAATACCCTGTTCATCAGATCCATAAACACCGCAGGGGCATTTGTCAGTCCAAAGGGCATAACAAGAAACTCATAGTGCCCATACCTGGTCCTGAATGCAGTTTTAGGTACATCCTCCTCCTGAACTCTCAGCTGATAATAGCCAGACCTCAGGTCAATTTTAGAGAATACAGTAGCACCCTGCAACTGATCAAAGAGATCATCAATACGGGGTAATGGGTACTTATTCATAACGGTCACTTGGTTGAGTTGACGGTAATCGATGCACATGCGCAAAGTACCATCCTTCTTCTTCACAAATAACACAGGTGCTCCCCATGGAGAAACACTGGGTCGAATATACCCCTTCTCTAATAGTTCTTCCAGTTGCTTCTTCAGCTCTGTCAGTTCTGAAGTTGCCATCCTGTAAGGAGCTTTAGATACCGGTGTCGTGCCTGGCAACAACTCGATACCAAACTCAACTTCTCTGCTGGGTGGTAACCCAGATAAATCATCAGAGAAGACGTCAGTAAACTCTCTTACCACAGGAATTCTAGCCAGATCCAAATCAGGCTCAGTCTGCACCTTGACATGCGCCAGATACCCCTTGCAGCCCTGGGCTAAAAGCTTCCTGGCCTGCAGATGAGATATCACCAAAGGCTCCTATTCTGAAATCCGGCCTTGGATAACCAGTTGCTATCCATCACTTAGATGCAGAGTAATTAACTTTTCAAAACAATCTAAAGTAGCATGATAGGCAGACAGCCAATCCATGCCCAGAATGATGTCATAGTCTTTCATAGGAAGACTAATCAAATCAATAGGTAAATCATATCCTTCAACCTTAATCAAACAGTCAGGATATGCTGTATCTGTAGATACGGCCTCACCCATAGGTGTATGAACAGAAATACAGAAAATAAGTATCCTAGGCAACACAGGCAGACATGGTGCAAAACATGCAGACACAAAGGATAAATTGGCACCAGGATCAAAAAGAATGCGTGCCAAATTACTAAACACATATAGTGTACCTTCCACCACGGACTTCGAAGCCGAAGCATCCCTCTCCGCGATGGCATACACGCGAGTCTGCACAGTAGGCTTCTCACCCTGTCCTCTAGCATCCGGCATAGGACAGTCCTTAATCATATGCCCCACCTTACCACATCTGAAGCAAGCGCCAGTCTTCCTGTAGCACTCATTATCCTGATGTTTAGTGCTCCCACAGTGGAGACACTTCTTGCCATTCTGAGAAACTGTGCTGGCTGGCTTCTGATAAGGTTTGTATCTGCCCTTATTGTCTTTCTTCTCTTTCTTGAAATTCTTCTTATCCTTACCACCCAGAGTGGGTGCGTAAGTCACAGAAGTAAGGGCGGATGCAGTGATAGTATCAACAGCCATCTCAGCAATGCACCTCTCAGCAGTGCGAGCCCTGTCTACCACTTCAGCATAAGCCTCCAAGTGTAGCATAGCTACCCTTGTCCTGATGTCTTTCCTCAGACCCCGCTGAAACTTCTTGGCTCTTCTTTCCTCGGTGTTGACTAAGTGAGGAGCATACCCCGACAACCGAGCGAATGTGGCCTCATACTGATCCACCGTCAGGTCGCCCTGCTCAAGATGAATAAACTCCACCTCGCGCTCCTCAGATAAGCTAGAGGGAAAAAACTTGGCATTGAACTTCATCATGAAGTACTGCCAATCAACAACTCTAGATTCAGTTGCCACCAGTCTGACGACTCCCTTCCACTAGTCTTCGGCATCTCCACGCAACATGAAGACAGACAAACATAGCTTGTCTGCATCATCACAGCGCAAAACCTGGAAAATCTTTTCCAGTGCCAACAGCCAATCCTCAGCCGCTCTGGGCCCCGGACTACCATAAAATGTAGTCGGGTTCAGGTGCTGAAACTCTCGAACCAACCGAGCATATCGTTGATGTGCGCCATCACCCAGAGGAGAACCAGCGCCACCCACACCGTGTCCAGCCGGTTGTGACTGTGACTGAGGCTGTGTCTGCGACAGCCACTGCAATAACTGTTGCTGAACCTCCATGTGCTGCGCCTGCTGCTGCTGCATCATCTGAGTTTGCTGCTGGATGAATGCGTTCTGTTGTTGCATCATAGCAGTCATAGCCTCCATGGCCTGCCTCAGATCAGACTGTTGATCACCGTAGCTACTGCTAGATCTTGGTCGCACCATTTTTTTTTTGTACCTGCATCACATAACACGGTAGAATAACAACCAATACTCAATCACGGATCAGATCCTATCTTGGTTTCTAGCAATACACAAACAGAGTTTTCCAATATTCAATCACGGATCAGATCCTATCTTGGTTTTTAGCAATACACAAACAGAGTTTTCCTTTCCCGGAGTTTCTAATTGATAGTAATATGCTCTGATACCATATGTAACATCCCTCAGAATCACACCCCACACGCATACAAGTAAAATACGGGGTTTCAAAAATTTTTACTCTTCCATTAAAACACAAGAAGAAAGCGGCATCGAAGGACATTACTACGGAACTGAAAACCGCACAGAACTGAGTAGGATCGATTACTAGGAAATAGAAATCCGGAAATCCAGAAGAAAATCCGGCAGCAAGTATACTAAATTACTGCTGCACAGACCCACATATTCTGGAACAAAACAGATGTCCACACTACACATATGTGGAGAACACAAATTTCAGAAATATTGCAGAAACTGATTATTCAGATACCAAATACAACAATAACTCGGTTACACATTTCAGAATAAGAACAATTGTATTTTCATAACTCCAAAACTCGTATCCAACAATAAAATGAGACAACTATAATATAATATCCTGAAAACAGGCATAAGCCCTCAGGAGATAAAACGTGTCATATAAGTAAGTTAGGCACGCAGGCCTGATAAATCTTTAGAAGACAACTCTTAGAAACTATATAACACATTAGCAAGCATTATAACAAATTTAGTAGCTGTAGCAATCACTGTCCTGATGTCTCACCTGAAAATATTTAAACAACGGGGGTGAGCTAAAAAGCTCAGTGAGTAAAAGACACTAAAAGCCATCCATAGTACACATCAAAAATATCATGCTTAACAGATAAGATAATTAACATGAACACTCATATCAGAAACAAAACATAATCAAATACAGACACTTATAACAATAGGCATCAAGCATGAAGTAGGATATAAGTCTACCAACCCATTCCAACTAATCACACTGCCCAACACATCTATAATACAGATCGAAACAGAACTACAGAAAATCAGAGCTGATAGACAGAACAGATCGAAACAGAACAACAGAAATCAGAGCTGACAGACAGAAAATCAGAATTTTCAGAATCCAAACGGATAGTCTACATCGGAAACAGAAAGGCCACAGAAGGCCTGAAGACCACAGAAGGTCTGATGACCACAGAAGGTCTGACCCCACCTCTGCCGAGGACGAGACATGCATGCATATCAGAAACAGAATGGTAGAGGAGGTATTAGTGGGTGGCCCCCATCTCGTCAAGACGTGGCACTCTGGCCTCCAATACTGGTAGAGGAGGTATCAGTGGGTGGCCCCCGTCTTGTCAGGACGTGGCACTCTGGCCTCCAATACCCAGAACAGAACAGAAATAGTGGAGGGAGAACGGAAGGTGAGACCAGCTCACATCTACCGTTCACTAGTGTCTCATGGGTCGTAGTAGACTATCAGCACCATTACAGCGCCACAGAAGGAGGGTAAGGACACGGAAGAGTGCTACACTAGGGCATAATTTTTACAGAACAGATCATGCTGAAACGGAGGAGTAGGAACTAACCACTACTAAATTCTCACATCATGCCCAAAGTATCTCACAAACCAGAAAATGAC
Source organism: Costus lasius (assembly GCA_027563935.2). Classification (NCBI taxonomy): domain Eukaryota; kingdom Viridiplantae; phylum Streptophyta; class Magnoliopsida; order Zingiberales; family Costaceae; genus Costus; species Costus lasius. The sequence continues at coordinate 50,096,546 of CM050446.2, forward strand.
ACACCCCAATATCCAGTCCTTAACAAAATTACAATTTTGCAGAAAATCAAAGCTGAACACACTTCATAATTTTTACCATCAACCAGAAGTAATATATGAGTGAATTCCTTGAATTCTTTAGATTTCATGCAACTATCCTTAATTCATGTCAAACCATTCTATGTTCTCACAAAGGTTATAACACATTCAAAGTTTCAGAAAATTCACAACATATATATACAGAATAGAAATTTTTCACATAACAAACAATTAAACAGATGTTTCAGAAAAAACAAATTAATATATCATACTTGCAACATATGTTTCAGACTGAGTAAGTAACCTAAAATAGGCAATATGATATTCACAATAAAGCTATTTGAATCTACTTTCCAATAGAACTGAATCTGTCGGATTTGGAGTTATAACCGGGGAGATATGGGTGTTCGAACATAGAAAGGTCAGGATTTCAGAATTCCAGAAAACAGATTCGTATATCAGAATTGCGACACAAATTTCAGATCCAATAACTAACAAAAAATAGGCAATATGGTAATAAAAATGAATCCCTTCGAGTCTACTTTCTAATAAAACTGATTTGACAAGATTTCGAGCTATACCTAGGGAGATATGATGGTTCGAACACATAAAGGTCGAAATCCAGATTTCCAGAAAACTGATTTTGTACAGCTAGATTGCAATACAGATTGAAATACGAATACAGCTCGGATATGGTCGATATCATATTCAAATTAAAGCCGAATGTATCTAGTTTCATACAAAATTTATTTCGTGCGATTTGGATCTATAGGCCATGAGATATTGGGGTTATAGTACACAAAGGTCAGATTAGAGAATGCAGATTTCAGCAGAACAGGATTTTAAAACCCTATAAATATTTGAATTCGACCCCATACGTATAATCATTGCAAATAACGAATTTTAATTGAATGATAATCTACAATTTAGCGGATTAGACTCCTTAGGATCGATTTACTCACCAGAAAAATCGTCCACAGAGAAAAACGCCAAGACAGAGGATCACCAGGAAGTTCGTCCACCACCAGTCTGCCACCACCAGCGTCAGAAATCTCAGGAGGCGCCAAGCACAGTGAGGGGCGACAACCAAAGGCGGCTAGGGCAAGAAAAACCAACAAAAGTCGTGAGGGAGAGGAGCCCTCACGCAATTCCTCTTTTTCTCCCACCCCAAACGGATCCAAGATCCAATAACCCAGTTAACTTAAGTGAAAAATCGGTTTTATGGGCTTACCTGGGCTTAACCACCCTGCGCCACTCCAATAATATCAGAAATATGCGCCACCATGGTGGAAGGAATTCCAGGAGCAAAGAATCAAGGTTGAGGGTTCGAATCCCCAACCAAAATAATTATTTTTGCCCTGTAGGAAAAATTCCTACACTTAGGCAAAAATCCCAAAATTTTAACAGATAAAAATACAGAAACAGAATTTCTAACCTTAAATCATAATTCAGAAAAATCGAGGGCGTTACAACCACGGTCGCACCAGAAGTCCAAGCACATACAGAGACGGTTTCACTTGATCCGGGAGATCATTGATCGAGGCGAGATCAAAATCTGCAAGGTTCATACAGACGACAATCTGGCTGACCCGCTTACCAAGCCTCTGGCGCAGCAGAAGCATGAGAAGCACTGTAATAATATGGGTTTGAGATTTCTCAACCATTAGATTAAGTGCAAGTGGGAGATTGTTGGGGTATGCCCTTAAGGCTAATGTTTGAGGCCTTGGGATTGTATCAGTATCATGTATATAAACTTTTATGTTTATAAAGGCGATGGTTGTTATTCAGTATGCTGCATTGTCTGCTGCAATATGTATACTTCTGAATAATGTCTCAAAGCTGTTCAACTAGGCTGACATGCATATGTCCTTAGTCGAGATATCTTGGTGAACATGAGACAGCCTTGATATGATTGAGACTAATATGTGTTCTAATCTTATAGGATGCTTCGAGCATGGAATAAGATGTAGACTCATAGGTACATTGGATGTACTGGACAGACCCTACTAGGATATTCAATTGCTTGTCACAATGTGAATAATCCTTGTTTGCATCAAGTGGCACATGTCCTTTGACTTGAGATCACTTGTGTTTCTAAATGATGATTGTCATTGTTTTGAGGTAGTTCAATATCATTTGAAATATAATGGTTATAGACTATCTTGGATAATGATTATGATTCAGGTTAGGGCACTAGTGATAGATATAGGATTGCCGTCTCCTTGTTGAAGGAGTGTGATGTTCTATAGGGGCCCCCTAGATGAGATGATTGTGAAAGTGTATGGCCATACCCAGGTGACTATGTTCATCTGATCTGATCATGCTCATCATATTGGAGTTACAAGCTTGACCCGCTTGTCCAATAAGAACATCCTGTAGGCAAAGGATACATGCATGCCTTGTGAAGTTAATTCACACTTGTGCTGTGGTTTGGGTGTAGTCTTGGAAGACTTTTTCCTTTATATCGGGAGACAGTGATGTGTTGCTAGATACCCCTCACTGGTCGTGATAACGTAAGTTATCGTTACCGACATTTAAAGGAAACCCTCAGGGTCACACAATTTGGTGATATGGCTTTCTTGAGTCAGATCGTGTGGACTGAATTGTTTTGATTCAGTTTAAAGGAGTTTGAACTCTGATTGTAAGTGAGATCTGGTCTGGTCATGTTTGATTGATTAGGGCATGAGATCGGTAAGCTTCGATCGAGAGTAGTGATGCTAGATCGGTGAGATCAAAGGCATCAAGAGATGAACGGTTAGATCTTGAACCATTTGGTTCAGAGAGATCTAGACCATGGCTTGGGCTGGTTTGGTTTGGTCTTTGTACCAAACGCATTGAACCGTTGGATTGAACCGGTTCACACATGTGTGAACGCATGGTTCATGATGAAAGTGTTTTTGGGCGGTTTGCATGGATTTAAGCGCATGGCTTCATGACTTTCCATAATTGGAAGTCATGTAACGCCACTTAACTTGTAAACGCCAAAACGCATTTCGGTTCTGATTGTGTGTGGCCGATCCACTCTCGTGTAGAGGGGAGTTCACGCAAGCAAGAGTGAGAGCTTCATCGCCCTAGCAAAGATCTCATCTTCTCCACACAAGGACAACTTGGCACTTTTGCTAGCACAAGAGGTGCGCAAGAAGGAAGTCTTCATCACTTTGGTGTGTTTCTTCTTTGGAGAAGATCCCCTTCGATCTTTACTTCCAAGTCGCCATCCGCTCATGGCTATGGTATGAATTACTTCTTATCTATACAAGTTATGATGTTGATCATATGGCATGCAAAAGATCCCAACCAACCCTATGCTTCCTTGCGCAATTCATGATATGCGCCTACTTAGGGTTCGCCCCCCTCTTGAAAGGGGTTTCTTCAGAGGCTTCTCGGGCTGTGCCAGAGTACTTACATCGATAAAGTCCTGGAGAGATTTCATTTAGAGAATTCTAAAAGAGGATATCTTCCAGTCAGACATGGTCTGAATCTTTCGAAGAGTCAGTGTCCACAAACACAGACTGAGAAAGATGAAATGGACAATACGCCTTATGCTTCAGCTATTGGATCCATTATGTATGCGATGTTGTGTACTCGCCCAGACGTCGCTTACGGGTTAAGCGTGACCAGTCGGTTCCAAAGTAATCCAGGTATGGCGCACTGGATTGCAGTCAAGAACATTTTAAAATATCTGCGGAGGACCAAAGATATGTTCTTGATATATGGTGGTCAGGAAGAACTCAGTATAGAAGGATATACTGACGCTTCATTCCAGTCTGACCAGGATGATTTCCGATCACAATCAGGCTATGTTTTTAGCTTGAATGGAGGAGCAGTGGTGTGGAAAAGTTTCAAACAGTCAATTGTTGCTGATTCTACCACAGAAGCCGAGTATGTAGCAGCCTCGGAAGCATCCAAGGAGGCAGTGTGGATTCGTAAGTTCGTTCAAGAACTTGGTGTTGTTCCTTCGAGTGCAGATCCTTTGGTTATCTTCTGTGATAACACTGGAGCAATCGCACAAGCAAAGGAACCACGGTCGCACCAGAAGTCCAAGCACATACAGAGGCGGTTTCACTTGATCAGGGAGATCATTGATCGTGGCGAGATCAAAGTCTGCAAGGTTCATACAGATGACAATCTGGTAGACCCGCTTACTAAGCCTCTGGCGCAGCAGAAGCATGAGAAGCACTGTAATAATATGGGTTTGAGATTTCTCAACCATTAGATTAAGTGCAAGTGGGAGATTGTTGGGGTATGCCCTTAAGGCTAATGTTTGAGGCCTTGGGATTGTAACAGTATCATGTATAAACTCTTATGTTTATAAAGGCAATGGTTGTTATTCAGTTTGTTATATTATCTGCTGCAATAGATAAACTTCTGAATAATGTCTCAATGGTGTTCAGCTAGGCTGACATGCTGTAATGTCCTTAGTCGAGATATCTTGGTGAACATGAGACAACCTTGATATGATTGAGACTAATATGTGTTCTAATCTTATAGGATGCTTCGAGCATGGAATAAGATGTAGACTCATGGGTACATTGGATGTACTAGACAGACCCTACTAGGATATTCAATTGCTTGTCACAATGTGAATAATCCTTGATTGCAACAAGTGGCACATTTCCTCTGACTTGAGATCACTTGTGTTTCTAAATGATGATTGTCATTGTTTTGAGGTAGTTCAATATCATTTGAAACATAATGGTTATAGACTATCTTGGATGGTGAACTTGAGTCATGTTAGGGCGCTAGTGATAGATATAGGATTGCCGTCTCCTTGATTGGAGTGTGATGTTCTAAAGGGGCCCCCCTGGATGAGATGATTGAGAAAGTGTATGGCCATACCCAGGTGACTATGATCATCTGATCTAATCATGCTCATCATATTGGAGCTACAAGCTTGACACGCTTGTCCAATAAGAACATCCAGTGGCAAAGGAAATTTGCATGCCTTGTGAAGTGGATTCACACTTGTGCTGTGGTTTAGGTGTAGTCTTGGAAGACTCTTTTCTTTATATCGGGAGACAGTGATGTGTTGCTAGATACCCCTCACTGATCGTGATAACGTGAGTTATCGTTACCGACATTTAAAGAAAACCCTCAGGGTCGCACAATTTGATGATATGGCTTACTTAAGTCAGATCGTATGGACTGAATTGTTTGGGTTCAGTTTGAAAGGATTTAATCTCTGATTGTAAGTGAGATCTGGTCTGATCATGTTTGATTGATTAGGGCTTGAGATCGGTAAGCTTCGATCGAGAGAATGGATGCTAGATCGGTGAGATCAGGAGCATCAAGAGATGAACGGTTGGATCTGGAGCCTTAGGGTTTAATTGTGATCTAGACCAAATCGCTTGGGTTAATTGGTCTTGGACCAAACTGAAATTGAACCAGCTCATCAAGTGAGCGCATGGTTCAAGTGGAGAGGAGTATGCGCTTGGGGTAATCCCATGGTCGCATGAAGAGAGTGGTTTACTATTTTTGGAAACCATGTTTCCAAATCGTGACCACGCCTCACGATAGCTTCTCTTCACGCCTATTGTCGCTCCTTCCTCGCGTGGCTCTCTCATTCGAGTGTTTTTGGGGTTGACGACAAGAAGCAAATCGCCAAGCAAAGAAAAGGTTCTCTCTTCCCTTCCATACGACAAGGACCTCTTGGAACCTTGCTAGCACAAGGAGCACCATCGGAGTAGGCGACTTCTTCATCTTGTGTGCGCATCCTTTGGAGGAGATCCCTATCGCTCTCTGCTTCCAAGTCGCCATCTAGAAATGGCATCGGTATGACATCATCTATGTTTGCAATCGGTTTAACAAGTTGATCATATGTTATGCATGAATCCGATCCCCTAGAAACCCTCTTCCGCTGCTTAAAAATTTTATATGCGCCATGCTTTAGGGTTTCGCCTGTTGGGGTATGCCCTTAAGGCTAATGTTTGAGGCCTTGGGATTCCATGAGTATCATGTATATAAACTCTTTTGTTTATAAAAGGCAATGGTTGTTATTCAGGTTGTTACATTGTCTGCTGCAATATGTGTACTTCTGAATAATGTCTCAAAGCTGTTCAGCTAGGCTGACATGCAGTTAAGTCCTTAGTCGAGATATCTTGGTGAACATGAGACAGCCTTGATATGATTGAGACTAATGTGTGTTCTAATCTTATAGGATGCTTCGAGCATGGAATAAGATGTAGACTCATAGGTACATTGGATGTACTGGACAGACCCTATTGGGATATTCAATTGCTTGTCACAATGTGAATAATCCTTATGCTACAAGTGGCACATGTCCTCTGACTTGAGATCACTTGTGTTTCTAAATGATGATTGTCATTGTTTTGAGGTGGTTGAATATCATTTGAAATATAATGATTATAGACTATCTTGGATAATGATCTTGAGTCAGGTTAGGGCACTAGTGATAGATAAAGGATTGCCATCTCCTTAATTGGAGTGTGATGTTCTAAAGGGCCCCCCCTGAATGAGATGATTGAGAATGTGTATGGCCATACCCAGGTGACTATGTTCATCTGATCTAATCATGCTCATCATATTGGAGTTACAGGCTTGACACGCTTGTCCAATAAGAACATCAAGTGGCATAGGACACATGCATGCCTAGTGAAGTGGATTCACACTTGTGCTATGTTTTGGGTGTAGTCTTGGAAGACTCTTTTCTTTATATCGGGAGACAGTGATGTGTTGCTAGATACCTCTCACTGATCGTGATAACGTAAGTTATCATTACCGACATTTAAAGGAAACCCTCAGGGTCGCACAATTTGATGATATGGCTTACTTGAGTCAGATCGTGTGGACTGAATTGTTTTGGTTCAGTTTAAAGGAGTTTAAACTCTGATTGCAAGTGAGATCTGGCCTGATCATGTTTGATTGATTAGGGCTTGAGATCGGTAAGCTTCGATCGAGAGTAGTGATGCTAGATCGGTGAGATCAAAGGCATCAAGAGATGTACGGTTAGATCTCGAACCTTCATGGTTCAGATGAGATTTAGACCATGGCTTGGCTTGGTTCAATTTGGTCTTTGAACCGAAATCAATTAGACCGAATTCTATTTGAACCGGTTCACATATGTGTGAACGCATGGTTAAATCGAATTGGCGTTTTGGTTTGGTTCATAAGACATGAACGCTTGTAGTGATGACTTACCATTTTTGGAAGTGGAGGTTTCGGAAATGGTTTCTCAACGCTTCACTTTGGATGAGAACGTTGGTCTCTCTCTCGACTCAACGCCTCTTTCTCGGTGTGGAGAGATTTGACGAGAACAAGGAGGAGTTCATCCACGCCAAGATCATCTCCTTTTTCCTTCATTCGATCAAGGACATCTTGGAGATCCTTGCTAGCACAAGGAGCAACAAGAAGCAAGTCAATTCTCATCTTGTGTGCGCATCTTGTGGAGGAGACCCTCTTCGATCTCTTCTTCCAAGGGACCATCCGAAAGATGGCTATGGTATGATCTACTCTTGATCTATTCAATCTATGATAGTTGATCAAATGACATGCAAAAGATCATCAAACCCTTGCTACCGCTTGCAAAATCTTATTTGCGCCATGCTTAGGGTTTGCGCCCCCCTCATGAAAGGGGTTTCTTCAATTGGTATCAGAGCTGCGGTTGTATGTATGGTTATATGATTGCTTTGTGATCCTTGTTTGCGCTCTAGTATAGATCTTTTGTTTTACATGCGAAACTACATGCTAAGTTTTAGGTGTTGGCGCATGTGTTTTGTTCATGTTTTTGCATGATCTTGTTGGCGCATGTTTAGTTTGTTGAATGGTATTTCATTAAAACTTGTTTACTTGCGCGCAAACAATTAGATCTATATGCGCTTACTATAAACCCTTAGACGGGTTGATGGGGTTGAAGTCACCCTCTAGGTTAGATCCAATAGTCTGATCAGACCATCTGACAGCCTAGATGGATCGACCAGATGGCACCTGTGCGCAAGCACTAGGTGGCTATAGGTCGATTGCATCACAGGCGTGTAGCGAGGTCTGGTTGAGACAACCAGTGAACACACATGAGTTAGGCCCGGGGTCACACCCGCTTGCCAGAACTCATGTTGGTTGTTCAGCCCTTGGCGCATGCATGGTTGACCATTAGGTCAACTCGAGTCAGTTAGGACTTGGTGCATGCAAGGGCATGGATCTAACTAGATTGTTGAGTGGATCCCTATCAATGGACCGTTGTAAGGTTGTAGGGCACATAAGGAAACTAAAATTGATGCCTATGGGGTTTTCAAAATTTTATTTTCTTTGTAAGGGATCACATGATGATTGATTGATGCCATATGCTTGTTTATTTTATCTTATGTGGGATGCCCAATTTAATGTGTGCTGTGCTGGGGCCTGCGAGCTTGGAATTAAACTTGTAAATTAATTTGTTTTGTGATCTGCGAATCACATTTTTAATTAATTTATTGTATAATTGACCTGCGAGTCAAGCTTGTCTAGATAGATCAAAATGTATTTTGATTAGACAAGAGCTCAAAAGCACACATTGCAGAGGCGCATTCATCTGGTGGGCGCACCTGAGCTGCATTGAGCGCTAGGGCCCTGGGTTGGACCAGATGAGATGCAAAAGACCCAAGAAGCAAGTGAAGACTTAAGATAACTTAAGGTCTTACTTAGGGTTCATGGGCTTTTACCACATAAGATCAGCATGCTTTCTATTTATTGCTTTTATAATTAGAATTGCATGAGTTTATCTTCTGCTATAGCCATAGGATTTGCCTGATAGTAAGAAGATAAAAGACCGTTAAAATCCAACGCATAAATATCAAGCTCGTAAGCCTTCTGACGCGAAACCTCACTGTTCTGACTATCGTTGGAGCCGTGTTGTACCCACTCAGTGGGCACGTCCATCTATCTTCAGACGTTGCGGGATTTCACCTGCGTGTTATAGAGAAGGGATTTATCGCTTCTCGTTGCTCAGCATAGCACGTGGTGGTCCAGGGAGTAGGTCGGGTCAGCTTGACCATGTAGGCTACATATGTGGCACATATGGTAGCACATGGAGGCAGCCATCTGCGGGGTCAGAGACTGTGTTGTACCAACTCAGTTGGCACAGTCGGCTGGATTGCCCAGATGAAGGGGAATCGCACGGGTTGGCGATTGGCAGGGACTGCCTACCAGAAATTAGTGCTTGTATTCTCTGTGCATCTTATCTCGCCTGAGCGGGACGCGGAGACCAAGTATGAAATCTGGATCCCATCTCACTAAAAGAGTGTTACTCTTTCGGACTGTTTTAATGGATTTTTCAGTCAGATAAAATAGTGAGAAAAGAATCATTTCTTAAGTCCTGGATTGATTCTAAACATTGATACTGACCTTGCTGTTCTTGCATTGTTGTAGATTCCTGCAGCAACGAACACCATGAGCTTCAATGTGCGATCCCTACTGGAAAGGGAGAAGTTTGCTGGGCCAAACTTCTCAGACTGGTTCGGACACCTTAAGATCATTCTTAAGGCAGAGAGGAAACTGTATGTCCTCGAGACGGCTATACCGCCTCAACCCGCTGCGAACGCCGCAAGGGCGGTTCGTGATGCCTATGAAAAGCACGTCAATGATAGCATTGATGTCGCTTGCCTGATGCTAGCGTCTATGACGCCACCGCTGCAGCGTCAGCATGAGGATATGTCGGCTATAGAGATTATAGCGAACCTCAAGATGCTGTATGCTGCACAGGCGAGGACAGAACGCTATAATCTGACAAAGCTTTTCTTTCAGAGCGAACTGGCTGACGGGAGCCCAGTGGGAGCACACGTGCTCAAGATGATTGGGCACAAGGAGGCTCTGGAGAAACCGGGGCATACCATCAATCAGGAGCTTGCTGTAGACATTATTCTGCAGTCACTCCCGCCTTCTTTCGATGCGTTCATTATTAACTTTAATATGAACAAAATCGATTGTACTCCGGCAGAGCTGCTCAATATGCTCTTGACTACTGAGGAAACTCTGAAGGGAAAGCCTTCAACCTCTGTCTTAATGGTTCCTTCCAGGAACAAGAAGAAGGGGAAGAAGGGCAAAGCCCCTGTCAAGAGTTACAGCAAGGCTCTGAAACAGAAGGTTAAGCGGTCAAAGGACAACAGGTGTTTCCACTGTGGCCAGCTGGGTCACTGGAAAAAGGACTGTAAAGCGCTCCAAGGAGACAAGAGGGGAAGCATCGCTTCTAGCTCAGGTATATTTGTGACTGAGGTCATGATATCCTCTTCTTCTATTTCATGGGTGATGGACACTGCATGTGGAGTTCACATTTGTTCAAATGTACAGGAACTCAAGAGAAGAAGACAGGTGGGACAGCATGAGGTGGACCTACGCGTTGGAAACGGGGCACGGGTTGCTGCTGTTGCTGTAGGGGATTATTACATCTCATTACCATCTGGCATTGTATTAGAATTAAACAATTGTTATTTTGTACCCAGTATTACTAAAAATATTATCTCTATTCCTGCTCTTGTCAGGAAAGGGTTTTCCTTTGAATGCAAGATTTCAAAGTGTTATCTTACTCTTGATAATATTGTTTATGCTACTGGTTCAATTAACAATGGGTTATTCATGTTGGACATGGAATATTCTATACAAAATATTGATAATAAGAAAGCCAAGTATGCTGATGACAGCACCTTGTTATGGCATAGTCGTTTAGGCCATATTAACAAGAAGCGCATTAAGCGGTTACATGATCATGGACTGCTGGGATCATTCTTCTATGAGGAGATTGATACATGCAAAGCTTGTTTAATGGGTAAAATGACGAAGGCTCCTTTTCCTAACAAAGGTCAAAGGGCTTCAGGTTTACTTGACCTTATACACAGTGATGTGTGTAGGCCATTTAGTAAACATGCCAGAGGTGGCTATCAGTACTTCATTACCTTTACTGATGATTTCAGTAGATATGGGTATGTCTATCTTATGAGACATAAGAGTGAATCTTTTGACAAGTTCAAAGAGTTCAAGAATCAAGTGGAGAATCAGCTAGGCCGAAATATCAAGGCACTTCGTTCTGATCGAGGTGGAGAATACCTGAGTCATGCGTTTACTGACTATCTAAAGGAGTGTGGGATTATCTCACAGCTCACTCCGCCAGGAACACCGCAATGGAATGGTGTGTCCGAGAGGAGAAATAGAACGTTACTTGATATGGTTCGTTCTATGATGAGTCAGGCTACTCTTCCTTACTCCTTTTGGGGATTTGCACTGGAAACAGCTGCAAAGGTACTAAACCGAGTGCCATCCAAGGCAGTTTCAAAGACGCCATATGAGTTATGGTATGGGAAACAGCCTAGCTTGACATTTATTAAGATCTGGGGTTGCGAGGCTTATGTCAAAAAGCTCGCCTTTGGGAAACTGGAGAGCAGATCTGAGAAATGCATCTTTGTCGGTTACCCTAAGGAAACTAAGGGTTATTATTTCTACGATCCCAAAGAGAACAAGGTATTTGTTGCTCGAACGGCCATATTTCTTGAGAAGGAGTTTCTTCTGCAAGAGGCCAGTGGGAGAGAAATAAAGCTGGATGAGAATCCAGAGGAAGGACAAAGTAGTCAAGCACAGTTGGATGAGCCTGAGCCGGTAGAACAGGTTATTGAACAACCTGAGGCTCAGATATCACGGGAACCGCGAAGATCGGGAAGGATCCGTCGACAGCCTGAGCGCTATGACGGAGTCTACATCATTGACAATGATGAACCCCTCACTTATGCGGATGCGGTCAGTGGACCGGAGTCAGCTAGATGGCTTGAAGCTATGCGAGCCGAGATGGACTCCATGTCAGATAACCGAGTCTGGGATTTGGTTGATCCGCCTCCGGGAGTAATCCCTATAGGCTGTAAATGGATCTTCAAGAAGAAGATTGACATGGATGGTAACGTGGTTACCTATAAAGGCAGGCTAGTAGCGAAATGTTTCAAACAAATCTACGGGATAGATTATGATGAAACTTTCTCTCCTGTAGCCATGTTCAAGTCTATTCGGATTCTTTTCGCGATAGCAGCATATTACGATTATGAGATCTGGCAGATGGATGTGAAAACTGCTTTCCTTAATGGAAAACTGGATGAGGATGTGTACATGACACAACCTGAAGGTTTCACTAATCCAGCAGATCGTCATAAAATATGCAAGTTAAAGAAGTCCATTTATGGACTTAAACAAGCATCTAGAAGCTGGAATATTCGTTTTGATGAATCAATCTCTGAGTTTGGCTTCATCAAGAACGAGGATGACCCGTGTGTATATAAGAGGTTTAGTGGGAGCGTGATTACTTTCCTAGTCCTCTACGTCGATGATATCTTAATCATTGGAAACGATATTCCTGAAATGCATGCGGTTAAGGCATGGCTAAGGAAATGTTTCCAGATGAAAGATCTAGGAGAAGCAGCCTATGTGTTAGGTGTGAAGATCTACAGGGATAGATCTAAGAGGCTTCTCGGGCTGTGCCAGAGTACTTACATCGATAAAGTCCTGGAGAGATTCCATTTAGAGAATTCTAAAAGAGGGTATTTTCCAGTCAGACATGGTCTGAATCTTTCGAAGGGTCAGTGTCCACAAACACAAACTGAGAAAGATGAAATGGACAATACGCCTTATGCTTCGGCTATTGGGTCCATTATGTATGCGATGTTGTGCACTCGCCCAGACGTCGCTTACGGGTTAAGTGTGACCAGTCGATTCCAAAGTAATCCAGGTCAGGCACACTGGATTGCGGTCAAGAACATTTTAAAATATTTGCGGAGGACCAAAGATATGTTCTTGATATATGGTGGTCAGGAAGAACTCAGTATAGAAGGATATACTGACGCTTCATTCCAGTCGGACCAGGATGATTTCCGATCGCAATCAGGCTATGTCTTTAGCTTGAATGGAGGAGCGGTGGTGTGGAAAAGTTTCAAACAGTCAACTGTTGCTGATTCCACAACAGAAGCCGAGTATGTTGCAGCCTCGGAAGCATCCAAGGAGGCAGTGTGGATTCGTAAGTTCGTGAGAGAACTTGGTGTCGTTCCTTCGAGTGCTGATCCTTTGGTTATCTTCTGTGATAACACTGGAGCAATCGCACAAGCAAAGGAACCACGGTCGCACCAGAAGTCCAAGCACATACAGAGACGGTTTCACTTGATCCGGGAGATCATTGATCGTGGCGAGATCAAAATCTGCAAGGTTCATACAGACGACAATCTGGCTGACCCGCTCACCATGCCTCTGGCGCAGCAGAAGCATGAGAAGCACTGTAATAATATGGGTTTGAGATTTCTCAACCATTAGATTAAGTGCAAGTGGGAGATTGTTGGGGTATGCCCTTAAGGCTAATGTTTGAGGCCTTGGGATTCCATGAGTATCATGTATATAAACTCTTTTGTTTATAAAAGGCAATGGTTGTTATTCAGGTTGTTACATTGTCTGCTGCAATATGTGTACTTCTGAATAATGTCTCAAAGCTATTCAGCTAGGCTGACATGCAGTTAAGTCCTTAGTCGAGATATCTTGGTGAACATGAGACAGCCTTGATATGATTGAGACTAATGTGTGTTCTAATCTTATAGGATGCTTCGAGCATGGAATAAGATGTAGACTCATAGGTACATTGGATGTACTGGACAGTCCCTATTGGGATATTCAATTGCTTGTCACAATGTGAATAATCCTTATGCTACAAGTGGCACATGTCCTCTGACTTGAGATCACTTGTGTTTCTAAATGATGATTGTCATTGTTTTGAGGTGGTTGAATATCATTTGAAATATAATGACTATAGACTATCTTGGATAATGATCTTGAGTCAGGTTAGGGCACTAGTGATAGATAAAGGATTGTCATCTCCTTAATTGGAGTGTGATGTTCTAAAGGGCCCCCCCTGAATGAGATGATTGAGAATGTGTATGGCCATACCCAGGTGACTATGTTCATCTGATCTAATCATGCTCATCATATTGGAGTTACAGGCTTGACACGCTTGTCCAATAAGAACATCAAGTGGCATAGGACACATGCATGCCTAGTGAAGTGGATTCACACTTGTGCTATGTTTTGGGTGTAGTCTTGGAAGACTCTTTTCTTTATATCGGGAGACAGTGATGTGTTGCTAGATACCTCTCACTGATCGTGATAACGTAAGTTATCGTTACCGACATTTAAAGGAAACCCTCAGGGTCGCACAATTTGATGATATGGCTTACTTGAGTCAGATCGTGTGGACTGAATTGTTTTGGTTCAGTTTAAAGGAGTTTAAACTCTGATTGCAAGTGAGATCTGGCCTGATCATGTTTGATTGATTAGGGCTTGAGATCGGTAAGCTTCGATCGAGAGTAGTGATGCTAGATCGGTGAGATCAAAGGCATCAAGAGATGTACGGTTAGATCTCGAACCTTCATGGTTCAGATGAGATTTAGACCATGGCTTGGCTTGGTTCAATTTGGTCTTTGAACCGAAATCAATTAGACCGAATTCTATTTGAACCGGTTCACATATGTGTGAACGCATGGTTAAATCGAATTGGCGTTTTGGTTTGGTTCATAAGACATGAACGCTTGTAGTGATGACTTACCATTTTTGGAAGTGGAGGTTTCGGAAATGGTTTCTCAACGCTTCACTTTGGATGAGAACGTTGGTCTCTCTCTCGACTCAACGCCTCTTTCTCGGTGTGGAGAGATTTGACGAGAACAAGGAGGAGTTCATCCACGCCAAGATCATCTCCTTTTTCCTTCATTCGATCAAGGACATCTTGGAGATCCTTGCTAGCACAAGGAGCAACAAGAAGCAAGTCAATTCTCATCTTGTGTGCGCATCTTGTGGAGGAGACCCTCTTCGATCTCTTCTTCCAAGGGACCATCCGAAAGATGGCTATGGTATGATCTACTCTTGATCTATTCAATCTATGATAGTTGATCATATGACATGCAAAAGATCATCAAACCCTTGCTACCGCTTGCAAAGTCTTATTTGCGCCATGCTTAGGGTTTGCGCCCCCCTCATGAAAGGGGTTTCTTCATCGCCCCCTTCTGGGGACTTTCACAAGCATCTCTCTTCTTCTACACACGACAACGAACTTGGGAGATTCTTGCTAGCACAAGGAACATCCAAGGAGGTAGCCATCTCTCATCTAGTGTGCGTCTTCTTTGGAGGAGAGCTTATTTGCCCTCTTGCTTCCAAGCCGCCTCCTTCATCATGGCTATGGTAAAAGATCTTAACTTGATCTTTGCAATATAATCAAAGTTGATCATATATATTCATGCAATCGATCTTGTTGAAACCCAAAAATTTCATATGTGCATGCTTTAGGGTTTCCCCCCCCCCTTTAAGGGGTCTTTCAAGTAGATCGGTGCGGCTTGGAGAGATTGACTTACGCGTTGGAAACGGGGCACAGGTTGCTGCTGTTACTGTAGGCGTTTTGACTCTCTCCTTGCCTTCTGGACTTCAATTAGAACTAGATAATTGCTTCTGTGTACCTTCACTTACTAAGAACATTGTATCCATTCCTTGCTTAGCAAAGAAAGGATTTAAATTTGAAAAAAATAAGAACTCTTGTTCTTTTTCATTTGCAAATATGTTCTATGGGAAGGGCACTTTGTGCAATGGTCTATATATCTTGGATATGGAAAGTTCTATTTGTAACATAAGTAATAAAGGGACCAAACTGAGTGGTTCAGTTGGTGCTTTCCTATGGCACTGTCGATTAGCCCATATAAACATGAATCGCATCCAACAACTCCATGAAAATGGATTGTTAGATTCAAGTTCATTGGAGGAATTTGATACTTGTGAACCTTGTTTATTAGGGAAAATGACAAAGGCGCCCTTCACCAAGATTGGTGAGAGGGCAGAAGGTTTATTAGATCTCATAGATACTGATGTGTGTGGGCCCTTCAATAAACAAGCCAGAGGAGGGTACAACTACTTCATTACCTTCACTGATGACTTTAGTAGGTATGGCTATGCCTACTTAATGAGACATAAATCTGAATCCTTTGAGAAATTCAAGGAGTTCAAGAATAAAGTAGAGAACCAGCTTGGAAGATCCATTAAAGCTCTTCGATCAGATCGAGGTGGAGAGTACCTGAGCGGTGAGTTCTTTGACTATCTGAGAGAGTGTGGGGTCATATCCCAACTCACTCCTCCTGGAACACCTCAATGGAATGGTGTGTCTGAAAGGAGAAATCGAACTTTATTGGATATGGTTCGATCTATGATGAGTCATGCAACTCTACCTTCATGATTCTGGGGGCATGCACTAGAAACAGCTTCTCTGATACTGAATAACGTTCCATCTAAGAGTGTCTCCAAAATACCATACGAGATGTGGAGTGGGAGATGCCCTAATCTCACTTTTATCAAGATCTGGGGATGTGAGGCTTATGTCAAACGTCAGGATTCCAGTAAGCTAGAACCTAGATCTGATAAGTGTGTGTTTGTGGGGTATCCTAAGGAAACTAAAGGATACTACTTCTATGTCCCAACCGAGAACAAAGTTTTTGTTGCTCGGGGTGCTGTCTTTCTGGAGTAAGAATTTCTTATGAAAGAAGTTAGTGGGAGGAAGTTTGACTCGGATGAGGTCCAAGTGCAAACACAAGACAAAGAGATGGAATCTGAGCCACCTGCACCGGTTGCTAGGCAACCTGAGGCTCAAACACAGGTCCCGCGTAGGTTTGGGAGAATTCGTCGTGCACCTGAAAGGTATGGGTCGCTGCCGACCCACACGATGGGATCTTCATCATTGAGGATGAACCCAGAACCTATGATGAGGCGGTCAGTGGACCGGACTCCAAGAGATGGCTTGACGCCATGCGATCCGAGATGGATTCCATGTCGGCTAACCAAGTCTGGGATTTGGTTGAGCTGCCTGATGGGGTAAAACCCATAGGGTGTAAATGGGTCTTCAAGAGGAAGACAGACATGGATGGAAAAATAGTTACCTATAAGGGTAGACTAGTGGCTAAAGGATTTAAACATGTCCACGGGGTGGACTATGATGAAACCTTCTCGCCAGTTGTCATGATTAAATTCATTCGGATTCTGCTTGCTATAGCTGCATATCATGACTATGAGATATGGCAGATGGATGTGAAGATAGCGTTCCTTAACGGGAAGCTGACTGAGGATGTGTATATGTCACAACCTGATGGCTTCATCCATCCTGTAGAAGCTAATAAGGTCTGCAGGCTGAAGAGATCCATTTATGGATTAAAACAAGCATCTCGAAGTTGGAATCTTCGATTTGATGAAGCCGTGAGAGATTATGGCTTTATCAAAAGCGAAGATGACGCCTGTGTATACAGAAAATTCAGTGGGAGCTTGGTGATTTTTCTGGTCTTGTATGTTGATGACATACTGCTCATCGGAAACGACATCCCTAGTATTCAAGCTGTGAAGACATGGTTGGGGAAGTGTTTCGAGATGAAAGACTTAGGGGAGGCCGCCTATATTTTAGGCGTAAGGATCTACCGGGATAGATCCAAGAGGCTTCTGGCCCTTAGTCAGAGTACCTACATTGATAAGGTACTGGAGAGGTTCAACATGGAGCAATCCAAGAAAGGATACCTTCTAGTGAGACATGGCCTTACTCTCTCAAAGAGCCAGTGTCCTACAACACAGGCTGAGAGGTATGACATGAGTCGAATTCCTTATGCTTCGGCAGTAGGATCGATCATGTATGCAATGTTGTGTACTAGACCAGATGTGGCATATGCTGTGAGCATAACCAGCCGATACCAATCCAATCCAGGTCTGCATCACTGGGTGGCTGTAAAGAACATCCTAAAGTATCTGAGAAGAACTAAGGATCTGTTCTTGGTCTATGGGGGACAGGAAGAGCACAGTATGCAGGCTATACTGATGCATCGTTCCAGTCTGACCCTGACGACTTTAGATCGCAGGCCGGCTATGTGTTCAAGATAAATGGAGGCGCTGTATGTTGGAAGAGCTTCAAGCAATCCACCATAGCAGATTCTACAACCGAGGCTGAGTATGTGGCTGCTTCTGAGGCAGCCAAGGAAGCCGTTTGGATAAGGAAGTTCTTATGTGATCTTCAGGTGGTACCTAGTGCAATGGATCCCATTGAACTCTACTGTGACAACAATGGAGCAATTGCGCAAGCCAAGGAACCACGGTCTCATCAAAGATCCAAACACATACTCAGAAGATTTCACCTGATCAGAGAGATCATTGACAGAGGTGATGTCAAGATTAGCAGAGTAGAAATAGAGAACAATCTGGCAGACCCATTAACCAAGGCTTTGGCACAGCAGAAGCATGATGGTCACGCTAGAGATATGGGGTTGAGATTCCTCAACTTCTAGGTCTTAGTGCAAGAGGGAGATTGTTGGTGTATATGCCCTAGGACCTAGTTTTGGTCAACTTATGTACTACTTGACATTGATATTTATATATCATTCTGGCATTGTTGTTATCATTGTTTGTCTACACCTGCGATTGTGTACTTACATGATAATGTCCCTGGAGACAGATTGGATCTGTGTTCAAATAATTATCCCAGTCGATGTACCTGAGTGGATATGGGACAACTCTGGTACTTGTAAGACTGGTATGTGGGCTGGTTAGGCACATGGTGCTAACGCAGACACATGGGTATATCATTGGAGGATATACTGGATAGACCCGCTATGAGGCTATGACTTGGTGTCATGAGTTATCCTCATAAGTGATAGGAGATGCATTGATCCCTTGACTTGAGGTCATTGATCATTCTATATGGCTAGGGACTTGCTTTGATACAACCCAACACCTTACCGTAGTTGGGAGGTCATAACGGTTGTCATTGAACATGTCACGACCCATATGAGAAGGTCAATGGACAGACATAGGATTTGCCCCTTCCTTAGGGAAGTATGATTTCCATGGAGCGCCTCTATGGTTCTATGACTGAGAGTGTATGGCCATACTCAGGTAAGAACCTGTTTTAGTCATAGCCATGTGATTGGATGAAAACAAGTGGTGACACACTTGTCCAATCGGATATCAGTTCGGCAAAGAGATTGTAATGCATCTGTACCTAGTTGCGATGATGGGGATGTCGATGTCGATATCCATTCCAATGACCTGGGTAGCAGCGATGCACTGCTAGGTGCCACTCATTGCTTGTGATGACCTTTGGTCAGCACTGCCAGTGTCAGGGGAACCTACAGGGTCGCACACCTTGATACTTGAGTTCTCGTATTAATCGGGAAGCCTTATGATCGAGTTATTGGATAACTCGGATCTAATTGGGAGATTTCATCAGCGCCAATGGGCCTGATGAGATGGAAGAATATTATTGGAGCCAAACTTCATTTTTGGCAGGTTGACCCGAAATTGACCTAGATTGGTCACATTTGGATTAGGGTTGCATTGGATTGGATCCAAGTGATTAATCAACCCATGTAATGGAGTTTGGGCTAGCTCAATCCAATGAGGCCCAATAATAAGTTGTCATGATGAGAAGAAGGGCTAGAAGGGTATAATGGGGACAAATCTTCTCCCCTAGGCGCCTATGGGCATAATGGGGAGAAGTGGCGCAATTTGCTTCATAAGGAAGCAATTGGCGCCTCCCCCTTTATCCCTTATGGTATGAATGCCTATATGGCATTGCTTGGGGCGCAAGGCAAGGCCTTGGCGCACAAAGAAAGACATGGGCACAAAAGGAATGGTTGAATGAGAATTATGGAAATATCTTAGAGACTTTCCTTGTCTCAAACCTTCTCATCCTAGCCGCCCACTTGTCTTGATCCTAGCCTTTCATAAACCGCCTCTTGTCCTATAAAAGAGCACCTAGCCGAGCCCTCTTATGAGTGATCAATCCTTGAAGGTGTGAACACAAGAAGAGGGGCGAGTGCTAGGAGCAAGGGCGCATCTTCCTTCTTCCATAGCCGAGAGTTTCTCTTTCCTTTCCTCTTGGCGGCTTGGGTTGTTTCATACTTCTCTTGGCGCATCCTTTCCTCTTGGTGGCACAAGTGAAGTGGAGCATCTCCCTAAGGCTTTGATCTTCTTCCCACTTCCCATTACTCTAGCTGAATTCTCCTTCATGACATGCGCCCATATACTTGTCTTGCCGCCCCTTGCCCATTAACACATCAACATATGCGATAGCACCTTCCACCTCTTGGCGTGAGCAAGCAAAGGCAAGAGCAAGGGTTCCATATGCGCAAGTCTTCTTCCTCGTAGCCGCATGCCTTCTTCTCATTCTCCTCTTGGCACAAGAAGAACTTGTGCTTGGCAGCTTCATCTCCCTCTCCCTCTCCTTGGCACATCTTCCCTAGAAGGTGGTGCAAGTGGTGTAGGAGGCTCCCTAAGGCGTGGATCTTCTTCCCGAGGCTAGCACTAAGCGTGGAAGAAGAGGACTCGTGCATCCGTTGTGTTTGACATTGTAGAGGACGCACAATTGGGCGCCTACATTAGTGTCGATCCATCTTGCTCTTAGGTACTTTCTCTCTACATCGTGTCAACCCCCTCGCATACATCGATCTTCTAGGTTTTTGGGACTGGCTTATTTCGGGGATTTTCTTCCACTGTGTCTATGTAAAAATTTTAAAATCCCTGGGTTTCCCAACAGATCCGACATTGGCTGAAACCTCTCACTGGTTTCAAGGTCCGTAGCTTTTTGAGACTTGCAGGGTTTTACGGCCACTTCATCCATGGGTTCACCATGATTTCAACCCCATTGATCCAATGCCTGTCTAAGGATGACTTTGAGTGGACACCCGCCACTCAACGCACTTTCGATGCCCTTAAGGAGACCCTTATGACTGCCCCTGTCCTACGCCTCCCAGGCTTCTCAAAAGTTTTCGATGTTGCATGTGATGCGTCCGATACTAGAATCAAGGGTTCCCTTAGTCAAGAAGGCCACCCTATTGCCTTCTTCAGTGACAAGCTAAACGCTGTCCGGCAACGTTGTTCGACCTATGATAAGGAGTTCTACGCCATCATCCAGTCATTGCAGCAATGGATGCACTATCTCGTCCACCGTGAGTTTGTGTTGTATAGCAACCACCAAGCCTTGTCCTTCTTGAGTGCCCAAAAGAAGTTGGGTGCCCGTCATGCGAAATGGGTTGAGTATTTGCAACAGTACTCATTTGTGATCAACCATAAGGCGGGAAAGGAGAATGTCATTGCGGATGCGCTGAGCTGTGTTCAAACTCTCTTGTGCTTCATGCCCATTCGTGTCAACACCTTTCATCACGTTAAGGATGAATACCCAACTTGCCCGGACTTTGGCTCCATCAACTCGTGTCTTGCTGAGTCCGCCGATCCTGAATCCCCTTACCAGCTTTGTGAGGGGTACCTATTTTTGGGGAATCGCATGTGTATACCCCACTCGTCCCTTCGGGACCACCTCTTGCTTGAGTTGCATGCAGGTGGCATCCCTGGTCACCATGGCCATGACAAAACCTATCAGATGTTGGAGGAATGCCTTTTCTGGCCGTCCTTGCAAAAGGATGTTAAGCGTATTGTCCGCCATTGTGGCCCTTGCCATATGGTCAAACGTAGTCTGCCAAACACGTGTCTGTACACCCTGTTACCTGTCTCTGGAGGGCCGTGGCATGACCTTAGCATGGACTTCATCCTTGGGTTGCCCCGGATCACATCGTGTTTTGACTCGGTCTACATTGTTATGGACCGGTTCTCTGAAATGGCCCATTTCATTCCTTGTTATCGGACATCAGATGCCTCCCACGTGGGCCATCTTTTTGTCATGGAGATTGTGCACCTTCATGGTCGCCCGTTGACCATCGTGTCCGATCGTGACACCCACTTTGTGAGCCACTTCTAGTGCTCACCGTGGGCCCTCTTGGGCATCACCCTAAAATTCTTCTTAGCCTATCAGCCCCAGACTAATGGACGAACTAAGGTTGTCAACCGGAGTTTAGGCAATTTGCTTCGTTGTCTTGTCGGCAACCACCCAAGGATCGGTAGACCACATGGGGTCTGGGGGACAAGCCCCCTTTTTAGCCCTAGTCACTGTGAGTGGCATGGATTCTGCCCCATGAACGAAGGGTTCATTCACCATGAGAGGCAAGAAGCTATTTATGTGAACGAGTCGGCCCGCGACACGATGAAGGCGGTCAGGAACTGCCCACCTACTACAATGGTAGAAGAGGAGAGTAATGCACAGGATCGGGAGGCACTCCTGAATCCACTTGTGTTAGGCACTGCCTCTACTAGTAATGGGAGGCCTATGCTGCTTTATGTTGCCCCCCACATAAACTCTCTACCGGTGAATGCTATGATTGATATAGGTGTGTCGCACCTTTTCATAAGCGAAGCCACGGCTAAGAGAGTTGGACTTAAGATGTCCCCAGCATGGGACAGAGTGAGGTCAATTGGTGCAGTAGACCCTAAGGTCCTAGGAATATCATATGATGCGGATATCGTAATTGGCAGTTGGCAGGGCCGCTGCCATGCATAGATTCTAAAACTCGCAGATTACAAGGCTATCTTCTGCCTCAAACTTTTGGTCAAGGCAAAGATAGTAGTGATGCCATATCTATATGGGATGCAGATACATGAGGAGGACTCCCCTTGCCTCGTGTCGTGCATTAGAAGCACGGAGCCGAGGAAGGAAAAGATGAGGGGCTCCCGGGGAGTACCCTTGTCTGCGAATGCCTTGGCTGCAGGGTTGCGCTAAGGAGATCCGACGCTTATGGCCATTTGGGTGGAAGGCCCTCACCCTGAAAGGAGTGAGACTCCCTTGGCAGTCAAGAAAGTGTTGGAGGAGTTTGATGACATGATGCCTTCGGAACTGCCAAAGCACCTCCCACATAGAAGAGGGATCGACCACATGATAGAGCTTGTGGCAGGATTTACTCCCCCATCCAAAGCTACTTATAGGATGCTGCCGATGGAGTTGGCCGAGCTCCGCAAACAACTCGACGAATTATTGGAAGCAGGGTTTGTGCGGCCAACTGTGTCACCGTATGGAGCCCCAGTCCTATTCCAAAAGAAGAAGGACAGGTCCTTAAGGTTCTATGTGGATTACATTGCCATGAATAAGATAACAGTCCGGGACTGCTATCCTATTCCACTAATCCCAGATCTGTTGGATAGACTGGGAAAAGCTAGGATATTCTCCGAGCTTGACTTGAGATTGGGCTACTGGCAGGTCCATATCGCCGAGGGCAATGAACGAAAGACAACCTACGTGACCCGTTATGGACCATTTGAGTTTCTGGTCATGCCCTTCAGGCTAACTAATGCTCCAGCGATGTTTTGTCATCTAATGAATCTAGTGTTATCACCTTTTCTAGATGAATTCATCGTGGTACATTTGGACGATATAGTGGTGTATTCCTCAAGCATTGAGGAGCACTTGGAACACTTGAAGAGGATTCTTGAAGTTTTCAGGGAAAACCAACTCTATTTGAAATTGGAGAAATGCACATTCAACTCTTTCCTTGGACATGTGGTTGGCGCCAGGAGCAAAAGGATAAGAGTAAGGTTTGAGCCATTGTGGAATGGCAAGTTCCCTCATATCAAACTGAGTTATAGAGTTTTTTTTGGTGTCGTGAACTTCTATCAAAAGTTCATCCGAGGTTCCTCGAGAATAACTGCACCCCTCGGCAATTTGCTACAAAAGAATACCAACTGGGTTGGGACGATCAGTGTCAGTCGGCTTTTCAAGACTTGAAAGAGTGAATAGCTTCTGAACCGATCCTAGAATTACTAGATTTTGAAAAACCTTTCAAGGTTTACACTGACGCTTCAGATGTAGCGATCGGTGGTGTGCTGATATAGGATGGGCATCCTGTAGCTTTTGAGAGTTGAAAGCTGAATGAGACGGAGTAGAGGTATTATGTGCTTGAAAACGAGATGGTAGCAGTGGTGCACTACCTGCGAACATGGAGAGTATATCTCTTGGGTATCGCCTTCATGGTGAAAACGGATAATGTGGCGGACACATATTTCACCACATAGAAGAAATTGTCGGCAAAATAGGCCAGATGATAGGAATTCCAAGCAGAATTCTAGTTCTAGTGGGAACACAAGCTTGGAAAGGCTAATGTGGTTCCTGATACACTGAGTAGGCTTAACGCCTTGGTCTGCTTTGCGATCTCCAGACTGGAAGGAGATCTATGTACGAGGATAAAAGCAGCAGCTACTTTCGATGAGACATATCGAAAGCTTGTTCAGTAGATCAAGTTGGGTACAACCCGACGATATTACTTGGACGTCAATGACGTTGTCATGCCCCGTGGCGGAAGGCCACTAGTCCCTGCATCTGGTGGGTTGCGACATGAGCTACTTAGGGAGCCAAACTTCATTTTTGGCAGGTTGATCTAAAATTGACCAGGGTTGGTCACATTTGACTTTGGGTTGCATTGGATTGGATCCAATGGCTTAATCAAATTGTGTGATGAAGTTTGGGCAAGCTCATTACATAATGAGGCTCAATAATAAGTTATCACGGAGAGAAAAGAAGGCATAAGGGTATAATGGGGAGAAAATTATCCCCATTGGTGCCTAAGAGCATAATGGGGTGAGGTAGGCGCATAAGGCTTCATTAGGAAGCTTTTGGTGAACTCCGTAGGCCACATCATTTTTTTGTAGGTGAACTAGTGAGGGTGCGTATCCACCCCAAGCATGTATCCAACCGAGCACACTTTAAGCTCCAGCCACATTACATGGGGCCCTATGCGGTGGTGTGGCGGATTGTCTCCAACGCCTATGTCCTGGACTTATCCGAGACAATGGGGATCAATTCCGTCTTCAATGTGGTAGACATCCTTCCCTTCCACGGTCCACTGGAGGAGCCCTTGGACATCGATGATCCCTTTGACACCAGGGCGGGGGGGAGGTAGGGGGGGTGTTGATGTAAGAGAAGCGAGCACTAATGAGGGGGAAGATCTTGACCAAAAAACACCCCCAACAATTTTCTGTGAGACCATCATGGGTAGGCCGTGAATGCAGAAATGGGCGTGAATGCCTCGGCCAAAAATACAAGCAGCTGGCATGAATAGAGTCATGGCCGTGCGCCAAAGCATGGGCGGGCCATGACCTCTATAGTAGATTATAATGAACAGAATGACGATCGTGCGCCAAAGCACAGGCAAGACAGCCAGACGATGAACGCCTCAGCAAAATCCAGCGCACAAGATCATGGCCGTGAACAATATCACGGGTAGGCCATGATCTCCTCAGCATAAATTGGAAAAATTGGTGATTTCGGACCTGAACTCTGTTGAACAATAAATTTTTACCCAAAAATATTTTTAATATAAAGTCCCAATTAATTTTGACTTTTGAAAAAAAAGCATGTGCCTCTACAAATTTGGAATTACAAATCCAGAAACGAAATTCCAAAATAGGTAGGTGTAGGCAAAAGAGAATGGAAGAATAAATTTAGAATTGGAAAAAAAAATGAGAGCTAAATAAAGGAAGAAAACTTCAGCGTGCACAAAAAAAAAAAAAAAAAATCAACTATAGAAAAAGAGAAGGCAATCCGGCCATATGCGCACACAAGAAAGAAATCAAATCAACCGTATAATAAAGGAATGGAAAGTTTTTTTAAAAGGAAATCAAAGAGGAGAAAATTTGGCTAAGAGAAAAGAAGGAAAGTGCATCATGTCAATGGTCCTCATCCGATTGGTTATAAAAGAAACAGCACAAACAAAAGAGGACAGGCCCGGGGGAGCGTCAAAAAAAAAAAAAAAAACTCCAAGTCTCGACGGCAACATAAAAAGAGGAGATTGGCTTTGGAGAGCCAAAGGCCAAAGAAGAGGAGGAAGAGGTTCTCAGAGGGGAGTAGCCGAAGGCAATTAAAGAAGAATTCAGAAGAATAGAAGGATAGAATTAAAGAAGAGGGGGGAAGCAGCAAGGAGCGGCGGCATTAAGGACGGAGGCATGGCTCTCGGCAAAACAAAAAGGAGTGCTTAAGAGGAGTCTCGGCAAGGATCTCTCGGCAAAGGAAAAGAGGGGATAAGACATTGGATTCCAGATCCAATTATCCATGGGATTTTATCCCTAATTATTCTTGGATTTTTATCCTTGGGATTTTATCCCTAATTATTCTTGGATTTTTATCCATGGGATTTTTATCCCTAATTATTCTTGGATTTTTATCCTTTGGGATTTTATCCCTAATTATTCTTGGATTTTTTATCCTTGGGATTTTTATCCCTAATTATTCTTGGATTTTTTATCCTTGGGATTTTATCCCTAAATTATTTCTGGATATTTATTCTTGGGATTTTATCCCTAAATTATTCCTGGATTTTTATCCTTGGGATTTTATTCCTAAATTATTTCAGGGATTTTTATCCCCAAATAATTTTTCTGAGATTTTATATCTCAATTTTTTCTTGGGATTTTTATACTCCCTTATCACACTGTATTATTCTGATTTTTTTTAGCATGTGCAAAATTATATGGTCGTCTCTTGAAACCCTCACGATAGATGTTTACTTGCAAAGCCATATGATACCGAATCCCTCTTTTTTCGCTGACGCCCTTACTCATCAAAGCCTACATCTAGCCGTCAGATCAACATCAAACTTACACCACACCTTCTACTCGAGTGAGAAAACCCACTGATAGAAAGATCCGGCAATCTGATAGCTAGATCGCCAGAATCAAATGCTTTTACGCCGGCGACGTTGTTCTCGCCAAAAACCTCGATTAGTCGTCTACACTTCACCGGAAGCCTCCAAACTCCGGCCACAAGTCCCCCTCAACATATAGAAGCTACACCCAGATCCGATTGGCCGGAGGTGCGGTGAGCGGGCAGCGCCGACGAACCCTAGCTTTCGATCCACCGCCGCCATCGCGAGTAATGTAGAAAATAAATGAAGGGTCCAGATCCATTCAAACACATCGACGGTCGAGATCTAACATCAATCAACGGTTCAGATTACATCATGTTTAATCGAAAAGATGAGATTAATTCAATCAAATCAATTGAATCCAACGGATGAGATTCGTTCAAATGAAATCAACGATCCAGATTCAAAATATAATCAACGATCAAGATCACTTCAATCTTAATCGAACGGCCAAGATCAATACAATCTAATAACTTAAATCCAACCGAGGTTCATTTCATGAAATGAATGGTCCAGATCTTCATAAATCGATGCTCCAGATTATTTTGAACAAGATCGAACGGCTGATATCTAGCCAACTTAATAAATTCAAATCAACGGATTAGATTAAATCAAACTTCGATCGAACGGCTCAGATCTAAACTTCAAATGAATGGTTAAGAATGATTAGAACATATATAGGTCAATCCATTGACGATTGACATGATCCAGGTGTCGATTCCTACTATTTCGACTCTGATCTTTCCAAATCCAATATCAGAATTTTCATCCGAGACCCAGATTGAACCTAATCGATGAATTTAAATGGACATTAAAGATGAGTATGATCTAAGCTATAAATCAACGACTGAGGATGTTCTAAGCATATCTTGGTCAATAGGTTGACCTTTGAGATGATCCAGGTGTCGATTCCTATTATCTCGACCCTGATCTTTCTAAATCCAATATCAGATATTTGATCTGAGACCCGGACTGAAGCTAATCGATGAATTTAAATGGACGGTAAAGATGAGTCTGATTTAAGCTCCAAATCAACGGCTGAGTTTGATCTAAGCATATCTAGGTCAATCGGTTGACCTTTGACATGATTCAGGTGTCGATTCCTACTATCTCAACCATGATCTCTCCAACTACAATATCAGGTTTTTCAATCCGAGATCTGGATTGAGGCAAATCTGTGAATTTAAATGAACGATCGTGATAAATCATATTTAAACTTAAATCGACAGTTAAAATTGATCTGGATATATCTAGGTTAATTGGTTGACATTTGACATGATCAGATAGTTGATTCCTATTAAATTGAACCTGATCTTTCCGAATATGAACTCGGATTTTCAATCCAAGTCTTGAATTAAACATATCTATGAATTTAAATAAACGGCCATGAGAAAATCAGATGTTTGTTGGCTAAAGATGATTTTTGTCAATATAAGTTAAAATTAAGTCCAATCTTCCAGTTGAATATGAGCTAATTAACTCACTCAACCTATTTTGATCAAACCATCATATCACAATATAATATTGTTTGGGAGGTGCGTAGGTCGATGCTTGTCATCGGGGCGTAGCTCCTCAATATCATATTGTGTATATGATGCTCTAAGATAAAATAAATATTCCTCATGATAAATCAAGTTCAAATGCTTACAAGTCATCAAGGTCGAGCAGAAATCAATTTCAAATGCTCTCCAAGGGCCAAACCAATTCCAAATATCCAAATGCTGTCACGGCTAGAGATTTCTCAAATTTAAAATATCCAACAAGTCGTCAAGGCCAGATATTTCTCAAATTTAAAATATCCAATAAGCCGTCAAGGCCAAACAGATATCAAATCAAATGTTCATAAGCCGTCAAGGCCGAACATATATCAAATCAAATGTTCATAAGCCGTCAAGGCCGAACATACATCAAATCAAATGTTCATAAGCCGTCAAGGCCGAACAGATATCAAATCAAATGTTCATAAGCCGTCAAGGCCGAATAGATATCAAATCAAATATTCATAAGCCGTCAAGGCCGAACACATATCAAATCAAATGCTCATAAGCCAATAAGGCCGAGCATAAATCAAATTCAAATGCTCATAAGCCATCAAGGCCGAGCACATATAAAATTAAATACTCACAAGCCATCAAGGCTGAGTATTAAATCGAATTCAAATGCTCATAAGCCAATAAGGCCGAGCATAAATCAAATGCTCATAAGCAAATAAGGCCGAGCACAAATAAAGTTCAAATACTCACAAGTCATCAAGACCGAGTATATCAAATCCAAATGCTCGCA
This sequence comes from Costus lasius, assembly GCA_027563935.2. Taxonomy (NCBI): domain Eukaryota; kingdom Viridiplantae; phylum Streptophyta; class Magnoliopsida; order Zingiberales; family Costaceae; genus Costus; species Costus lasius. Next base: position 50,125,369 of record CM050446.2, read on the forward strand.
AGCCATCAAAGCCGAGTATAAATCAAATTCAAATGCTCATAAGTCATCAAGGTCGAGCACAAATCAAATTAAATGCTCATAAGCCATTAAAGCCGGGCATAAAATCAAAATCCAAGTGCTCATAAGCCATCAAGGCCGAGTATATATCAAATCAAATGCTCTTAAGCCATCAAGAGGCCGAGCACTTCAAATCCAAAATACTCACAAGCTGTCGAGGCCGAGTATAAATGAGATCGAAATACTCACAAGCTATTGAAGCCAAGTATAAATCAGATCCAATTACTCACAAGCTATTGAAGCCGAGTATAAATCAAATCCAAATACTCATAAGCTATTGAAGCTGAGTACTTATCAAATTCAAATACTCAAAAGCTATTGGAGCCGAGAACATATCAAATTTAGATACTCATAAGCCATCAAGGCCGAGTATTCAAATTCTCACATGTTAATGAAAGATCGAACATCTGCTGACAAGTCTTTCTTTAACCAATGAAGATTGCTTCCAATTTAAAGCTGTTCATGAGCCATGTATTGATATGACATTTATAAAATATTTCTGCCCTCCCATTTATGGAATGTTGTTTACTATATAGATCTCTTAATCAAAGGTGCTCTGATTTTCAGAGGTAATTAACAATGAGTACTTGCGCTTATTGGAATCCATAACCAATTAAACAAAAAGCCTTATTAATTTAAGGTGAATTTGAAATGGTCTATTACATTTTCAATGTAACACTTTTTAACCCCACAAACACTATCACAGCTGTGAACAACATCACAGCCCGGCCGTGAACATCTCGATGACCTTCGAGCCATTAGATCACGGCTGTGAATGCCAACACGGCCAGCCCGTGAATGACCCTGACGATGCAAAACTGCCTCAGAGGCCCTATTTTGACGTACATCACTCTCTGTACCATGTTGCCTCATCCCAAGAAGACCCAAAGGAGCCCAATAAGCTAACAATCTGGTGCTCCCAATGCTCAAGTCAATTGCCAGACCATTACATGGGGGTGATTAGCCTACTCTCGGTCCACACTGAAATCCTCCAGCCCATGGGCCTCCCAGCTCAATCCACCGAAGGCCCAGCCCAAGACAGTTATCATAATCATTTCAATAACACTGCCCAAGAGCAAGCTTCAACCGTAATGAACCAACCCATGATCTCGAAGTTTTGTTGCTTTGTCGCAGCTTGTTCCGAGGTCGTCTAACCGCCACACGCAGCCCCATATGCCTAGGACTCAAGGACATGCGTAGAGCTTCAGTAGTAGTTGGTAGAAGTTTGTTTTAGTTTGTCTTATGTAGCAGTCTTTACTACTTTTTGGCTACAAAAGTAGGTAGTTGGTAGGATTCAGCCCTTATCTTGTTCCCTCCTCTCTTATCCTATAAAAGAGAATGGGTGGACTGGCATCTTCCTTAGTTCTCTAGTAGTGGTAGAATTCTCGTAGTGTAAGCTGAAGGAGTGGTGGTGGGAGCCTCGACTCCGAAGTGTGTGCTATAAGAGTGGAGGTTGGTGCCTCGACTCCGAAGTGTTTTCTATAAGAGTGGAGGTTGGTGCCTCGACTCCTCATGTATTCCTTTCGTTGCAAGAAGTAAATCCCGCCGCCTTCGATGGGTCAAGTTCGCTTATTTTTCAATGTTATCATGTTCTTTCCGCTGTGTTTTCGCATTTGTCCCCTTCACCCCTCCCCCACGAGCATCCATACATTGGAGGCGTTGAGTGATGTCTCATATTTTTATAGTTTTTTAAACCTATATTTACCTGTGAATCGAGATATATTTTCATAATTTTATATCTCTTTCCAGCTTATTTCATTGATTTTCTTCAGAAGCTTCACTTCTTATCATGTTTGATGAATACAGGATAATTCACTCGCTTTTGGAACTATTTGGAGGTATATTTATATCCCCGAGTGAATTAGGAACCTTGACCAGAAGTTTGGCTTTAAATAGAGCTAATTTCCAAAATTACGGACTAGACCATAATCTGCATTATGGCCATAATTTATAGTTTCAATTCTTAAGAAGCCCATTTTCATTCAAGCATAATCATATTCCGAAGGCGTGCCCTTAATTTTCTCAAAAGAAGCCTTTCGGAAGGCGAAAACTCCGACAGAAGACGTTACGGGTATAGCTGTAATTTCACCTTGCCTGTAATCTTCACATCGTCTACCTTTGACATCATACTATGGCCGAATTCAAGTCAAGTCAAAGGTCAATTCACACGCAAAATTTCAGATGAAATAGAGTTCGTTACAGAAATTACAAGCATGCCCATAATCTCATTACATTCATAATGGTGTTAAGAGCATTAAGTGCGTTGAAGGGCTACATTAATTCGGTCATAACTTTTCCGTTACAACTCCGATTTGGGCGTTTTTGGTGTCATTACGATGAGCATTTAATGGGCCATAAATGTATGAATGTTTCGGGAGTCAAAGAGCATCAGTTTTGACATTACAGGCGTGCCCGTGATTTACATTACACCCATAATCTCCTCTGCGCAGCCCAAACTTAAATCAATCATAACTCTCTCATTATAGCTCCGTTTTGAACGTTCTTGGTGTAAAAATATAGCTAATTAAAAGGGCTATAATGCTGACATATCAAAGGGCACTTTCGATATGATAAAAGGGGCAAAAATCTCTGAAAAACGCAACACCCAATTAGGGCACAAGGGGGGCTAGTGAGTTTTGCAAAGGGAAGTTCTTGGCGATTACAAGGGAGGAGGAAGAAATAGTATATCATTCTAGAAGACTTGAAGGAATGTTGCAATGCTTCTACAGAGAGTTTGCTTACTCTTTCTTCTATCTTATCTTTAGTTTCTTCTATTCCTTTAGAGATTTGTACTGAATCGATGCTATGATAGCATAATCTTTTTAATCGGAACAAGGGTGTATTTGAGTTATTTGGATCTTGTTTTTGAACTTGTTTTCTCATAGCAAATGTAACTTTATCTTGTGTTTATTCGATCTATGCTGTTTTATTGCTAGTATTGCCTTGATCACGCAATTACTTTTCTCGGGCGCCGCAAGAAGGATTGAAAGGTGAATTTGCGACGCTAGATCTGCCTTATCGATCATGCTCTGACCTGTCAAGAAATTGGGCAGGATTTGTGTGAGGAAACTTATAATATCTCTAAACCCAATGGATCAATCTATGTATAGTGAGCGACAAAAGTAGGACGCTGATCTATATTGATACCGGATTACGCCATCGAAAGAGGGTAATCTATACCAATTGATATTTTCTTGAATACTTTTAAAATTACATTGTTATGATAATTGTCTTGTTTGAGTTTAAGATCCATCAACGAGATGAACTCGAAGTTCCAATGTCTCTAAACCTTGTTTTCTATCCCAAACTTACACTTACTTGATTCGGCTAGCATTTGTATTTAGTTGTATTCTCATTTATTTTTGAAAAATCCAAAAACATTTACCCGATTGTCTAGCTATTGATTTGCAATCACTCGGTACTTGATCACTGTCCCTATCGGATCCACATCTTAAGTACTACTATGACAAAGTGTTGTACTCCGCAAGTGCATGAATACTCGAAGTAATAAAAAAAGATATCGAACCACAGAGACCTTATTGTTAAGTACCAAATAGTTATATTCTTACTAGCAAGCAATTGATTATACTGGAAGTAAATGATAGAATGAACACAAAATTAGAAAGAAACTGGGACTGGGGTTTTATCTACCTTAATTCCAATGACTAGATATGAAGAAAAGGTCGAAAAACTAATTTTATCATGATAAAGACAGAATTTACTTCATAAGGATCATCTCACTTTCGTGCAGACGATCATGCAGGGACCAATCCTCGCTTTCGCGCAAGATCTATCCCAACGCTGAAAATAAGTAAATCATCAATCAAAGGAGTCAAGGATCACTTTCGTGCATCCGAATCCTAAGTTGATTTTCTCAAGTGGAAACTCAAGGATCACTTTCATGCATCCGAGTCTCAACATAGGTTCTATTTATGGTTTTCCAACGCTCCGATCCTTACTTTCACACAAGATATTTACGTTTAACAAAATAACTCAATCCTATATTCCAATTATCAAACATGGCAATAAAACTACTAAAAATCAAAATTGAAAGAACAAACCTAATTTCTTATGGTAAGTTCCAAACTCAATGATTTCTAGGGTTCCAAGTTTCACAATCAACCTCTCAGTCTATTTTGAAAAACTCTAAAACATGCATGATAATAAGAATAGTTCGGATAATTATAAGCAATCGTCACATAAGTAGAATTATCACAACAAAATTATTCTGACGAAATAAAAGTTATCTAGTCATATAAAATCAAGGGAAATTACTCCCCCATGTCCCAAAAAAAGATTAAGCTTGCATAGAAAAAGAAATACAATAAACCATAGTATCAAAGTGTAAGAAATCAAAGAAAGAGGGAGAATTAACGTTACAATACGACTGTAATAGAAATTACAGGTTGTGCCCGCAGTGAATTGCTTATAAACCCGCAGTGAACAGTGCCGGTGACGCTCCTTTGTTGATTTCTCCTCCGTGTGAGATCCTTTGGCTTTGAAACGTCTGTGGTGTCCTCTCCTCCTCTAGGTGAAGCTTCAGTGTAAAAATTGTGGCCTGAGGTGACCTCCACGCCTCTCGGTGTAAGGCTGTGCCCTAAGGACCTCTCTGTCGATTGCTCCCTTGATCCCACATAAAGATTAGGGCTTTTGTTCCATTTATATTTTCCTCATCGAGACGAGTCTGCAACTTCTTTCGGATCTCAATTTGGATGTCTGGATCTCAAGATATGGCCTGCGCAAGAATCGGGCCCGAAAAACTCGCGTGTCCAGGTTAAAATTACGGCCGTAATTTAAATTCGGTAGTGCTGTAATTTGGTTCTGTGAACCCTGAGTCAAAATTACGGCCCATGAAAAATATTATGGCAGTACCATAATTTTTGTAAAACTTTTTGGTCGAAAACGTCTAGAAATTACAGCCCGTAAAATGGTTTACGGTAGTGCCGTAATTTCAGTGAATATCTCTGGTTTGAAAGCACTTTAGATTATGGCCCGTGTAAATTCTGACCATAGTGCCATAATTTTTGTAAAATCTTCTGATGAAAAATTAACCAAAATATGGTAGTACTCTAATATTACGGCAGTGTACGAAAATACGGTACCGTAATATATATTACGGCCCTGCCGTATTTTTGTTCATGGCTTTTGCTTGAAATTTGTCATGCATCCTCTTCTTGATGATGGTAACTCTTCCATGTATTTGATTTTGCTTGAAAACGCCTAAAAATAGTGCCTTTTTACCTGAAAATCATCAAAAACTAAAATAGAAGTAGATTTTGCAATATTTGATATATTTGGCACAAAAATAAACCAAAGAGCTTCAATTTAGCATGAAAAGATATATTAAATGATACAAAATATACTATATATTTTGGTGTAATCAAAATACATAAGGCTGAAACTTTGCTTGCCCCCAAGCAAAAATCAAAAATTGATTAAAAGATAAACTTTTTCATACTCAATAAATTTCTAAAATACAATCATCAATGAAAAATTTCATCAATTGTTTCACAAAACTTCAAATAAACATATCATTCTTAGAACTCGACCCTCTAGATCTACATCTCAATCAAATAAAACTCTGCAACTTATATAATAAATAGAATTTTCAATCTCATGTTTTCACCCAATTTTCAGTTCAAATCTATCATACTTTTGTTTACAGGAATTATGTTTCCAAGATCTTTTTCCACACATATTTTTTTATTCATTTTTTTCCTTTTCATGTATTTTGTTATTTTTGCACACATGACATGTATCCATTCAGATACACACTTTTTATTTTGACTTCAACTTTTATCTTCGGTACCACTATCAATTTTGTATAGTGCCAAGTAGATGAATCTTATTCTTTTTCTCTCTCATTATCTTTTGGACATAGACTTCAATCTATGTCTTAGGTACCACTATCAATTTTACATAGTGCGAAGTAGGGGAGTGTTAGGGAATACCAGGTGTAATTTAAAATTTTGCAGTCCCAGGATGCAACGGAAGAATCATTACACCCGAAACATATTCCTTTCCCAAGGATCCATGCGAGAGAGAAGACACAAGGATGTGTTAGAGATATACCTCTTTTGCTTGCTTAGTCATTGAAGCCATGTTGAAGGCGCCCAAGTGTTCACCCTCTACAAGTATCCATGCGTCGACCGTCTCAACATTGCTCCCTTCCATGCCCGGTGCTAGCCTCTGGAAGAGAAGATCACCTCTTGGAATCTCCCTCCTCTCCCTCCTTTGTTCTTCACGCTTAGAAGTTTCCTCTAAGGAAACTCTCGGCCAAAGAGGAGAAGGAAAAGGGTGGTGGTGCTCCTTCCTTTGCTCTTCATGCCAACAAGTTTCCTCCAAGGAAACTCTCGGCTAACAAGGAACAAGAGATGGTGGCGACACTTCAAGGAAGATGGTGGCTAGGGATAGAGAGCATGCGCAACTCCAAGTTGCCTTGCTCTTCCTTGCTCTCGGCTCGAGTAGATATCTCATCTATTTTGAGAGGGGCGCATACCCCTCCTTTTATAGCCATGAAGCCCAAACCGCCTCCACTCTTCCTTTCAAATTTATGGCTCAAATTCCTCCAAGGAATTAACCCATTCAATTTCAGCCACATATTTGAATTGGCGCATCATGAGGCCAATTTGAGTTCGATTATGACTTACCATATTAGTCCTCACATCCAAGCATGTTTCAATTAAGGAAACAAATTCAAATTAGGATTCAAATTTCTCCAGTGGACGCAAATTCCACAAGTGGAATTATATCATGCGCCATGTATGAATCCAACCCCTATTAGGATTCCAATTTGCCATAAATAGATTTAATCCACAATCCCATATTGGATTTGAATCTCAATGCTATTTATGCTCTTGAATTAAATCCTTATTGGACTAGGATTTGCGCCCAACCCAATGGGCCTGTAGGAACCCCTAATAAAGGGGGGAAACCCTATACATGCGCATCTAGCATGCAATGCGGAAAAAGGGCTTCTAAAGATCGCATATGAACTATATAATCAACTTAAACCAACTTAAGATCATGATATGATCTTACCATTGCCATGGATGGAAGGCGGCTTGGAAGAAGAAAACAAGGTTGATCTCCTCCAAAAGGTGCGCACACAAGAAGACAAAGACTACTCCCTTCTCAACTTTGTGCTAGCAAAAGCTTCAAGCGGTCTTATCGCATGAAGGAGATGATGAACTCTTGGCCGATCTTTCTTCTCGTCACTTTCACCACACAAGAAAGTGTGTGTCGTCGAGAGCAAGATGATGGAGAGGAGCGTTAGCCAAACTTGTGATCGAATGTGGAGACATTCATCACAATTGTCAAACCGAAATGCCATAAATGGCAAGTCATCAAAGCTTGCGTTATGCGTTCACATGAAGTGAACCAAACGCATAGCTCTCCTCTCAAATGAACCAAGCGCTCACATGTGAGCCGGTTCAATTCAATTGGTCCAATGACCAAACCAAATCAGCCCAATAATCGGTTCAGACCAAATTAAACCCTAAGGTTCAAAATCTGACCGTTCATCCTTTTAATGCTCTTGATCTCTTCGATCTAGCATCCACACTCTCGATCTAAGCTTACCGATCTCAAGCCCTAATCAATCAAACATGATCAGACTGGATCTCACTTACAATCAGAGTTTAATCTCCTTTAAACTGAACTCGAACAATTCAGTCCACACGATCTGACTTAAGTAGCCATATCATCAAATTGTGCGACCCTAAGGGTTTCCTTTAAATGTCGGTAACGATAACTTACGTTATCACGATCAGCGAGGGGTATCTAGCAACACATCACTGTCTCCCGATATAAAGGAAAGAGTCTTCCAAGACTCCACCCAACCACAGCATAAGTGTGAATCAACTCACTAGGCATGCATGATTCCTTTGCCACTGGATGTTCTTATTGGACAAGCATGTCAAGCCTGTAACTCCAATACGATGAGCATGATTAGATCAGATGCACATAGTCATCTGGGTATGGCCATACACTTCCTCAATCATCTCATATAGGGGGGCCCTTTAGAACATCACACTCCTTAAACAAGGAGACGGCAATCCTTTATCTATCACAAGTGCCCTAACCTGACTCAAGCTCACCATCCAAGATAGTCTATAATCATTATGTTTCAAATGATATTGAACTACCTCAAAACAATGACAATCATCATTTAGAAACATAAGTGATCTCAAGTCAAAGGACATGTGCCACTTAGTGCTTACAAGGATCATTCACATTGTGACAAGCAATGGAATATCCGAGTAGGGTCTGTCCAGTACATCCAATGTACCCATGAGTCTACATCTTATTCCATGCTCGAAGCATCCTATAAGATTAGCACTCATATCAGTCTCAATCATATCAAGGCTGTCTCATGTTCACCAAGATATCTCGACTAAGGACATATAGCCTGTCAGCCTAGCTGAACAGCTTTGAGACATTATTCAGAAGTACACTTATTACAGCAGACAAGGTAACAACCTGAATAATAACCATGCCTTTATAAACTTAAGAGTTTATTACATGATACTTATACAATCCCAAGGCCTCAAACATTAGCCTTAAGGGCATACCCCAACAGGGCCTCATCCAAAGCCAATTCCTATTAGGATTTGAATCCTAGTTGGATCATGACTTGCGCCCAAGATAATGGGCCTTGTCTAGATCTAACTCCTCTTAGGATTTGAATCCTAATTAGATTAGGATTCCAACTCCTAATTGGATTAGGATTCTAATTCCTAATTGGATCCTTGTTGGATTAGGAGTCTAACTCCTAATTGGATTATGACATGCGCCCAACCATTATGGGCCTCATCCAATCCAAATTTGAATCCTTATTGAGCTTAGGAGTCCAACTCCTAAAATTAGATTCAACCATGAATCTGCCTTGGACATGAACTCAAATACATATATTCCAAGATATCCAGATCATAAAACAACGTCAAGAGTCTTTTGCGTGTGACCCCGTAGGATCCAAATGACGATGGCAATGATGACAGAACATCATAAGTAGTGAGGGGGTATCTAGCAACACATCACTACTACCCATGTCTTTGGATTAAAGTCATATGGCAACAACTCCCTAATAAGCAACGAGGATTCCCATGCATTATAGATCCCTTTGCCTAAACCGATATCCTGCCATTGGATTAGTCTCAAGTTTATTCATCCAATGCATTGGTCATGACTCAACTAGTGTGGCCACACATTCCTGTCATGCACCAATAAGGAGGGGCGCCCCCAGAGTGGATATCATGCTTCCTCCGAAGGAAGGGGCAAATCCTACTATTGGTCATCCATATCCCTACATGACTTATGACATGCCCAATGACACCATTTTAATCTCCCAATTACGGAGAGATGTAAGACTGTATCAAAGCACATCCATCATCAAATCTATACATGAATACCTCAAGTCTAAGGATCAATGCAAACCTCTTGCATGTGAGATTGACTTGTTGACTAGACAAGTCAATCCTCACGGTGGATCACTCCAGTGCATCCAATGCAACCGTATGTCTGCGTTACTATTGTTGGGGTATGCCCTTAAGGCTAATGTTTGAGGCCTATGGGAATGTATTTGTATCATGTAATAAACTGTTATGTTTATAAAGGCATGGTTATTATTCAGGTTGTTACATTGTCTGCTGCAATATATGTTCTTCTGAATAATGTCTCAAAGCTGTTCAGCTGGGCTGACATGCTGTTATGTCCTTAGTCGATATATCTTGGTGAACATGAGACAGCCTTGATATGGTTAAGACTAATATGAGTTCTAATCTTATAGGATGCTTCGAGCATGGAATAAGATGTAGACTCATGGGTACATTGGATGTACTGGACAGACCCTACTAGGATATTCAATTGCTTGTCACAATGTGAATATTCCTTGATTGCAACAAGTGGCACATTTCCTCTGACTTGAGATTACTTGTGTTTCTAAATGATGATTGTCATTGTTTTGAGATAGTTCAATATCATTTGAAACATAATGATTATAGATTATCTTGGATGGTGAGCTTGAATCAGGTTAGGGCACTAGTGATAGACATAGGATTGCCGTCTCCTTGTTCAAGGAGTGTGATGTTCTAAAGGGGCCCCCTGGATGAGATGATTGAGAAAAGAGTATGGCCATACCCAGGTGACTGTGTTCATCTGATCTAATCATGCTCATCATATTGGAGCTACAAGCTTGACACGCTTGTCCAATAAGAACATCCAGTGGCAAAGGAAAGATGCATGCCTTGTGAGTTAGAGTCACACTTGTGCTGTGGTTTGGGTGAAGTCTTGGAAGACTCTTTCCTTTCTATCGGGAGACAGTGATGTGTTGCTAGATACCCCTCACTGATCGTGATAACGAAAGTTATCGTTACCGACATTTAAAGGAAACCCTTAGGGTCGCACAATTTGATGATATGGCTTACTTAAGTCAGATCGTGTGGACTGAATTGTTTAGGTTCAGTTTAAAGGAGTTTTAAACTCTGATTGTAAGTGAGATCTGGTCTGATCATGTTTGATTGATTAGGGCTTGAGATCGGTAAGCTTCGATCGAGAGATTTGATGCTAGATCGGTGAGATCAGGAGCATCTTGAGATCAACGGTGATCTTGAGCCTTGAGGTTCAATAAGATCGACCATTGCTTGGGCTGATTTGGTCTTGAACCAAAGTCATATGAACCGGCTCATCTTGTGAGCGCTTGGTTCAATGATTCGAATGGGTGAAGGTGTTACGGTTCACTTCATGTGAACGCATAACCGTTGAGAGAAATGGGTTGCTATTTCGGGATAGCAATGCCTCCACGTTGAGAACAACGTTCGCTCTCGCCTTTGATTGCCTTGGACGATATTTCTCTCTTGTGCTCGTGTGACAACGGCGCTCGATGAGAAAAGAGGAAGTTCATCTTCGCCAAGCAAAAGGATCTCATCTCCTCCACGCGCAAAGGACCCTTGAAGCTTTGCTAGCACAAAGACGACAAGGAGAAGCCATTCCTCATCGTGTGTGCGTCGACTAGGGAGAAGATCCCTTTCGGTCTTTGATTCCAACCCATCATCCAACGAATGGCGATGGTATGATTCATCTTGATTTGCAATCGGTTTTTCATAGTTGATCATATTTATATCATGCAACCGATTCTTGATGCCCTAATTTCCGCCCATGCAAAAGTGTTCTATGTGCATGTATTAGGGTTTTGCGCCCCCTTTCTTGAAGGGGTTTCATCAGCTTGCTCTCCCCCTTGAAGGGGACTCCAACAATTGGTATCAGAGCAGGCTTTTATGCATGATAAATATGTTTGCTGTGATTTGTGATCCTTGTATGCACCATGTTATTAGATCTAGGCTACATGCGCATCTTTACTAGTTATGTATTGCAGTTGGCGCATGTATGTAGGTAGCGCTTCTATATGTTGTTTTGATGTTTATCTTAAAACAAAATGACTTGCGCGCTTACCATTAGATCTAAATGGCGCCTGCAGTAAACCCTTAGACGGGTTATTAGGGTTGAAGTCGTCCTCTAAGTTAGATCCAACAGTCTGATCAGACTATCTGACAGCCTGAATGGGTCGACCAGATAGCACCTTGGCGCAAGCCTATGGTGGCTATAGGTCGACTGCAGACAGGTGTGTAGCGATGTCTGATTGAGACGATTAATGAACGCACCTGAGTTAGGCCCGGGGTCACGCCCGCTTGCCAGACCTCAGTGTGGTCGTTCAGCCCTGACGCATGCATGGTTGACCTTATGGTCGACTCAAGTCAGTTAGGACTTGGTGCATGTAAGGGCAGTGGATCTGACTAGGTTGGATGAGTGGATCCCTAGTAATGGACCGTTGTAAGGTTGTAGGGCAAATAAGGAAAATTAAAATTGATCCCATGGGGTTTTCGAAAATTTTAATTTTTTTATGCTGGATCACATGGTTGTTGATTGATGCATCTGTTTGTCTATTTAGTCTTATGTGGGCTGCCCATATTAATTGTGTGCTGTGCTGGGGCCTGCGTGCCTGGATTTAAAAATTGTAAATTAATTATTGTGATCTGCGCATCACATTGTTTTAATTTATAAAATGTAAGTGACCTGCGTGTCACTCTTGTCTAGATAGTTAAATTTGTAATTTAATTTGACAAGAGCACAGTGCACACTTGGTAAAGGCACATGCAGCAAGTGGCTGGACTAGGTGGGAGGTCTAGGGTTCGACCCTAGGACCTGGCGCATATTCCTGGTGGGCGCACCTGTGCTGCAGATGGCGCTTGGGCCCAGGTTTGGGCCAGATGAGCAGCAAAAGACCCATGAAGAGCAAATGAAGACTTAAGTTAGGTTAAGGTCTTCTAGGGCTATGGGCTTTTACCACATAAGATACATGCTTTCTTTTATTGTATAATATTAGAATTGCATGTTTAAGTTTATCTTCTGCTATCACCATAGGAATTGTATGATAGTGAAGAAGATAAAAGACCGTTAAAATCCAACGCTAAAATATCAAGCTCGTAAGCCTTCTGACGCGAAACCTCACTGTTCTGATTATCGTTGGAGCCGTGTTGTACCCACTCAGTGGGCACGTCCATCTATCTTCAGACGGTGCGGGATTACACCTGCGTGTTACAGAGTGGGGATTTATCCCTTCTCGTTGCTCAGCATAGCACGTGGTGGTCCAGGGAGTAGGTCGGGTCAGCTTGACCGTGTAGGCTACATATGTGGCGCATATGGTAGCACATGGAGGCAGCCATCTGTGGGATCAGAGACTGTGTTGTACCAACTCAGTTGGCACAGTCTGCTGGATTGCCCAGATGAAGGGGAATCGCACGGGTTGGCGATTGGCTGGGATGCCTACCAGAAACTAGTGCTTGTACTCTCTGTGCATCTTATCTCGCCTGAGCGGGACGCGGAGACCAAGTATGAAATCTGGATCCCATCTCACTAAAAGAGTTCTACTCTTTCGGGCTGTTTTGCTGGATTTTTCACGCCTGATAAAATAGTGAGAAAAAGAATCTTTCTTAAGTCCTGATCGATTCTTATACATTGATACTGACCTTGCTGTTCTTGCATTGTTGTAGATACCTGCAGCAACGAACACCATGAACTTCAATGTGCGATCCCTACTGGAAAGGGAGAAGTTTGCTGGGCCGAACTTCTCTGACTGGTTTGGACACCTTAAGATCGTTCTTAAGGCAGAGAGGAAACTTTATGTCCTCGAGACGGCGATACCGCCGCAGCCCGCTCCGAACGCCGCAAGGGCGGTTCGGGAAGCCTATGAAAAGCACGTCAATGATAGCATTGATGTCGCTTGCCTGATGCTAGCGTCTATGACGCCACCGCTGCAGCGTCAGCATGAGGATATGTCAGCTATACAGATTATAGCAAACCTCAAGATGCTGTATGCTGCACAGGTGAGGACTGAACGCTATAATTTGACTAAGCTCTTCTTTCAGAGCAAACTGGCTGAAGGGAGCCCAGTGGGAGCTCACGTGCTCAAGATGATTGGGCACAAGGAGGCTCTGGAGAAACTGGGGCACACCATCAACCAGGAGCTTGCTGTGGACATTATTCTGCAGTCTCTCCCGCCATCATTCGACGCGTTCATTATTAATTTTAATATGAACAAAATCGATTGTACTCCGGCAGAGCTGCTGAATATGCTCTTGACCACTGAGGAGACTCTGAAGGGTAAGCCTTCGACCTCTGTCTTGATGGTTCCTTCAAGGAACAAGAAGAAGGGGAAGAAGGGCAAGGCCCCGGTCAAGAATTACAGCAAGGCTCTGAAGCAGAAGGTGAAGCGGTCCAAGGAATACAGGTGTTTCCACTGTGGCCAGCTGGGTCACTGGAAAAAGGACTGTAAAGCGCTCCAAGGAGATAAGAGGGGAAGCTTCGCTTCTGGCTCAGGTATATTCGTGACTGAGGTCATGTTCTCTTCTTCTATATCATGGGTGTTGGACACTGCATGTGGAGTTCACATTTGTTCAAATGTACAGGAACTCAAGAGAAGAAGACAGGTGGGACAGCATGAGGTGGACCTACGAGTTGGAAACGGGGCACGGGTTGCTGCTGTTGCTGTAGGAGACTATTTCATTTCTTTACCATCTGGACTTGTATTGGAACTAGACAATTGTTACTTTGTTCCCAGTATAACTAAAAATATTATCTCCATTCCTGCTCTTGTCAGGAAGGGATTTTCCTTTGAATGCATTATTTCAAAGTGTATTTTGTCTTTTGATAATATTGTTTATGCAACTGGTTCAATTAACAATGGGTTATACATGTTGGACATGGAATGTTCGATACAGCAAATTGATATTAAGAAAGCCAAGTATGCTGATGACAGCACCTTGCTATGGCATAGTCGTTTAGGCCATATTAACGAGAAACGCATTAAGCGGTTGCATGATCATGGACTGCTGGGGTCATTCTCCTATAAGGAGATTGATACATGCAAAGCTTGTTTGATGGGTAAAATGACGAAGTCACCTTTTCCTCACAAAGGTCAAAGGGCTTCAGGTTTACTTGACCTTATACACAGTGATGTGTGTGGGCCATTTGGTAAACATGCCAGAGGTGGCTATCAGTACTTCATTACCTTTACTGATGATTTCAGTAGGTATGGGTATGTCTATCTGATGAGACATAAGAGTGAATCTTTTGACAAGTTCAAAGAGTTCAAAAATGAAGTACAGAATCAGCTAGGCCGAAATATCAAGGCACTTCGCTCAGATCGAGGTGGTGAATACCTAAGTCATGCGTTTACTGACTATCTAAAGGAGTGTGGGATTATCTCACAACTCACTCCGCCAGGAACACCGCAATGGAATGGTGTGTCCGAGAGGAGAAATAGAACGCTACTTGATATGGTTCGTTCTATGATGAGTCAGGCTACTCTTCCATACTCCTTTTGGGGTTTTGCGCTGGAAACAGCTGCAAAGGTACTAAACCGAGTGCCATCCAAGGCAGTTTCAAAGACGCCATATGAGTTATGGTATGGGAAACAGCCAAGCTTGACATTTATCAGGATCTGGGGCTGCGAGGCTTATGTCAAAAAGCTCGCCTCTGGGAAACTAGAGAGCAGATCTGACAAATGTATCTTTGTCGGTTACCCTAAGGAAACTAAGGGTTATTATTTCTACGATCCCAAAGAGAACAAGGTTTTTGTTGCTCGGACGGCCATATTTCTTGAGAAGGAGTTTCTTCTGCAAGAGGCCAGTGGGAGAGAAATAAAACTGGATGAGAATCCAGAGGAAGGACAAAGTAGTCAAGCACAGATGGATGAGCCTGAGCCGGTAGAACAGGTTATTGAACAACCTGTGGCTCAGATATCACGGGAACCGCGAAGATCGGGAAGGATCCGTCGACAACCTGAGCGTTATGACGGAGTCTATATCATTGACAATGATGAACCCCTCACTTATGCGGATGCGGTCAGTGGACCGGAGTCAGCGAGATGGCTTGAAGCTATGCGCGCCGAAATGGACTCCATGTCAGATAACCAAGTTTGGGATTTGGTTGATCCGCCTCCGGGAGTTATCCCTATAGGCTGTAAATGGATCTTCAAGAAGAAGATTGACATGGATGGTAACGTAGTTACCTATAAAGGCAGGCTAGTTGCGAAAGGTTTCAAACAAATCTACGGGATAGATTATGATGAAACTTTCTCACCTGTAGCCATGTTTAAGTCTATTCGGATTCTTTTCGCGATAGCTGCATACTATGATTATGAGATCTGGCAGATGGATGTGAAAACAGCTTTCCTGAATGGAAATCTGGATGAGGATGTGTACATGACACAACCAGAAGGTTTCACTAATCCAGCAGATCGTCATAAGATATGCAAATTAAACAAGTCCATTTATGGACTTAAGCAAGCATCTAGAAGCTGGAATATTCGTTTTGATGAATCAGTTACTGAATTTGGTTTCATCAAGAACGAGGATGACCCGTGTGTATATAAGAGGTTTAGTGGGAGCGTGATTACTTTCCTAGTCCTCTACGTCGATGACATCTTGATCATTGGAAATGACATTCCTGAAATGCATGCTGTTAAAGCATGGCTGAGGAAGTGTTTCCAGATGAAAGATCTAGGAGAAGCAGCCTATGTGTTAGGTGTGAAGATCTACAGGGATAGATCTAAGAGGCTTCTCGGGCTGTGCCAGAGTACTTACATCGATAAGGTCCTGGAGAGATTTCATTTAGAGAATTCTAAACGAGGATATCTTCCAGTCAGACATGGTCTGAGTCTTTCGAAGAGTCAGTGTCCACAAACACAGACTGAGAAAGATGAAATGGACAATACGCCTTATGCTTCGGCTATTGGTTCCATTATGTATGCGATGTTGTGTACTCGCCCAGACATCGCTTACGGGTTAAGCGTAACCAGTCGTTTCCAAAGTAATCCAGGTATGGCGCACTGGATTGCAGTCAAGAACATTTTAAAATATCTGCGGAGGACCAAAGATATGTTCTTGATATATGGTGGTCAGGAAGAACTCAGTATTGAAGGATATACTGACGCTTCGTTCCAGTCGGACCAGGATGATTTCCGATCGCAATCAGGCTATGTTTTTAGCTTGAATGGAGGTGCAGTGGTGTGGAAGAGTTTCAAACAGTCAACTGTTGCTGATTCCACAACAGAAGCCGAGTATGTTGCAGCCTCGGAAGCATCCAAGGAGGCAGTCTGGATTCGTAAGTTCATGAGAGAACTTGGTGTTGTTCCTTCGAGTGTCGATCCTTTGGTTATCTTCTGTTATAACACTGGAGCAATCGCACAAGCAAAGGAACCACGGTCGCACCAGAAGTCCAAGCACATACAGAGACGGTTTCATTTGATCAGGGAGATCATAGATCGTGGCGAGATCAAAATTTGCAAGGTTCATACAGATGACAATCTGGCAGACCCGCTTACCAAGCCTCTGGCGCAGCAGAAGCATGAGAAGCACTGTAATAATATGGGTTTGAGATTTCTCAACCATTAGATTAAGTGCAAGTGGGAGATTGTTGGGGTATGCCCTTAAGGCTAATGTTTGAGGCCTATGGGAATGTATTTGTATCATGTAATAAACTGTTATGTTTATAAAGGCATGGTTATTATTCAGGTTGTTACATTGTCTGCTGCAATATATGTTCTTCTGAATAATGTCTCAAAGCTGTTCAGCTGGGCTGACATGCTGTTATGTCCTTAGTCGATATATCTTGGTGAACATGAGACAGCCTTGATATGGTTAAGACTAATATGAGTTCTAATCTTATAGGATGCTTCGAGCATGGAATAAGATGTAGACTCATGGGTACATTGGATGTACTGGACAGACCCTACTAGGATATTTAATTGCTTGTCACAATGTGAATATTCCTTGATTGCAACAAGTGGCACATTTCCTCTGACTTGAGATTACTTGTGTTTCTAAATGATGATTGTCATTGTTTTGAGATAGTTCAATATCATTTGAAACATAATGATTATAGATTATCTTGGATGGTGAGCTTGAATCAGGTTAGGGCACTAGTGATAGACATAGGATTGCCGTCTCCTTGTTCAAGGAGTGTGATGTTCTAAAGGGGCCCCCTGGATGAGATGATTGAGAAAAGAGTATGGCCATACCCAGGTGACTGTGTTCATCTGATCTAATCATGCTCATCATATTGGAGCTACAAGCTTGACACGCTTGTCCAATAAGAACATCCAGTGGCAAAGGAAAGATGCATGCCTTGTGAGTTAGAGTCACACTTGTGCTGTGGTTTGGGTGAAGTCTTGGAAGACTCTTTCCTTTCTATCGGGAGACAGTGATGTGTTGCTAGATACCCCTCACTGATCGTGATAACGAAAGTTATCGTTACCGACATTTAAAGGAAACCCTTAGGGTCGCACAATTTGATGATATGGCTTACTTAAGTCAGATCGTGTGGACTGAATTGTTTAGGTTCAGTTTAAAGGAGTTTTAAACTCTGATTGTAAGTGAGATCTGGTCTGATCATGTTTGATTGATTAGGGCTTGAGATCGGTAAGCTTCGATCGAGAGATTTGATGCTAGATCGGTGAGATCAGGAGCATCTTGAGATCAACGGTGATCTTGAGCCTTGAGGTTCAATAAGATCGACCATTGCTTGGGCTGATTTGGTCTTGAACCAAAGTCATATGAACCGGCTCATCTTGTGAGCGCTTGGTTCAATGATTCGAATGGGTGAAGGTGTTACGGTTCACTTCATGTGAACGCATAACCGTTGAGAGAAATGGGTTGCTATTTCGGGATAGCAACGCCTCCACGTTGAGAACAACGTTCGCTCTCGCCTTTGATTGCCTTGGACGATATTTCTCTCTTGTGCTCGTGTGACAATGGCACTCGACTAGAAAAGAGGAAGTTCATCTTCGCCAAGCAAAAGGATCTCATCTCCTCCACGCGCAAAGGACCCTTGAAGCTTTGCTAGCACAAAGACGACAAGGAGAAGCCATTCCTCATCGTGTGTGCGTCGACTAGGGAGAAGATCCCTTTCGGTCTTTGATTCCAACCCATCATCCAACGAATGGCGATGGTATGATTCATCTTGATTTGCAATCGGTTTTTCATAGTTGATCATATTTATATCATGCAACCGATTCTTGATGCCCTAATTTCCGCCCATGCAAAAGTGTTCTATGTGCATGTATTAGGGTTTTGCGCCCCCCTTTCTTGAAGGGGTTTCATCAGCTTGCGCTCCCCCTTGAAGGGGACTCCAACAACTATGCCCCGCACCTAACCAGCCCATACACCAGTCTCACATGTACCAAAGATGTCCCATATCTGCCAAGGTACCTTGACCGGGGATAGCTTATGAGAATGGATCCAACCAAACTCCTGGGACATTATTTATGCAACTTAATACATCAACGCAGGTAGAGAAGTCTGCATAATAACGACCATGCCTTTATAAAGAATAGAAATTCTATCAAAGTACATTCAAACAATGTCTGACCATGTCCATACATTGGTTTGGAGGGCATATACACCAACAATCTCCCACTTGCACTAAGACCAAGGGCAATTGATGTTTAATCAGTCTCTGTGTCTCTAGTATGACTTATTTAGCTTCCGCTACGCCAGAGGCTACGTCAATGGGTTTTTCCAGATTGCTATCTATGTTTATTTTAACAAATTTGAATCATCATCTTTATCCATGATCTCCAAGATCAGATGATATTGCTGCAATACATACTTGAGTGCTAAGTTCCATGCTATGGCCCCAATAAGAAGTATATTGGACCATCGAGCACTAGGAACTAAATCAAGTTCAAGTGAATGAAGCTGCTTCCTTGGCTGCCGCAAGAAGCTGCTGAAAGTCCCCAGATAAAGGGGGCGAAACCCTAGTAGGAGGCGCATATAAAACTTTCATAGCGGAAGCAAGGGTTTCTAAACATCTTTTGCAAGAATATATGATCAACTTCATATAGTTTGGATTCATACCATAGCCATTTCGCTTGGATGGCGATTTGGAAGAGAAAGATGCAAACGCTTCTTCTCCAAAGGCACCGCACACAAGATGTGATCGCCTACTCCTTGTTGCTTCTTGTGCTAGCAAGGCTCCAAGTATCCTTGTCGTGTGAAGGAAGATGAGATGCGAGAGTAGTTCTCTCCTTTGGCTGAATGCTTCTCTACACCTCGTGTAGATGAGCCACACAAGTGCAAGACCAAAAGAGGGGCGAGCGTTTTGGAACGTGGAGGCGTGCATTCATTTTTGGAACTTCCAAAAATAGCAAACGCTTAACGCATCCACTCATGCGTTCACGAACCAACCAAAACGCATCCTCACTTTGAACCATGCGTTCACTCATGTGAACGGGTTCCTTTTGGTTTGGTTCAAAGACCAATTAAGCCAAGCCTTTGGTCTAGATCATAATTAAACCCTAAGGTTCCAGATCTAACCGTTCATCTCTTGATGCTCTTGATCTCACAGATCTAGCATCAATACTCTCGATCGAAGCTTAACGATCTCAAGCCCTAATCAATCAAACATGATCAGACCAGATCTCACTTACAATCAGAGTTTAAACTCCTTTAAACTGAACCAAAACAATTCAGTCCACACGATCTGACTTAAGTAAGCCATATCATCAAATTGTGCGACCCTAAGGGTTTCCTTTAAATGTTGGTAACGATAACTTACGTTATCACAATCAGCGAGGGGTATCTAGCAACACATCACTGTCCCCCAATATAAAGGAAAGAGTCTTCCAAGACTACACCCAAACCACAGCACAAGTGTGAATCCACTTCACTAGGCATACATGTTTCCTTTGCGACTGGATGTTCTTATTGGACAAGCGTGTCAAGCCTGTAACTCCAATATGATGAGAATGATTAGATCAGATGAACATAGTCATCTGGGTATGGCCATACACTTTCTCAATCATCTCATCCAGGGGGCCCCTTTAGAACATCACACTCCAAACTAGGAGACGGCAATCCTTTATCTATCACTAGTGTCCTAACCTGACTCATGATCATTATCCAAGATAGTCTATAACCATTATGTTTCAAATGATATCGAACTACCTCAAAACAATGACAATCATCATTTAGAAACACAAGTGATCTCAAGTCAGAGGAAATATGCCACTTGTTTGCATACAAGGATTATTCACATTGTGACAAGCAATTGAATATCCTAGTAGGGTCTGTCCAGTACATCCAATGTACCTATGAGTCTACATCTTATTCCATGCTCGAAGCATCCTATAAGATTAGAACACATATTAGTCTCAATCATATCAAGGCTGTCTCATGTTCACCAAGATATCTTGACTAAGGACTTAACTGCATGTCAGCCAAGCTGAACAGCATTGAGACATTATTCAGAAGTATACATATTGCAGCAGATGATGTAACAACCTGAATAATAACCATTGCCTTTATAAATAAAGAGTTTATACATGATACTGATATAATCCCAAGGCCTCAAACATTTGCCTTAAGGGCATACCCCAACAATCTCCTACTTGCACTTAATCTAATGGTTGAGAAATCTCAAACCCATATTATTACAGTGCTTTTCATGCTTCTGCTGTGCCAGAGGCTTTGTAAGCGGGTCTGCCAGATTGTCATCTGTATGAACCTTGCAGATTTTGATCTCACCTCGATCAATGATCTCCCGGATCAAGTGAAACCGTCTCTATATGTGCTTGGACTTCTGGTGCGACCGTGGTTCCTTTGCCTGTGCGATTGCTCCAGTGTTATCACAGAAGATAACCAAAGGATCTGCACTCGAAGGAACAACACCAAGTTCCTGAATGAACTTACGAATCCACACTGCCTCCTTAGATGCTTCCGAGGCTGCAACATACTCGGCTTCTGTTGTGGAATCAGCAACAATAGATTGTTTGAAACTTTTCCACACCACTGCTCCTCCATTCAAGCTAAAAACATAGCCTGATTGCGATCAGAAATCATCCTGGTCAGATTGGAACGAAGCGTCAGTATATCCTTCAATACTGAGTTCTTCCTGACCACCATACACCAAGAACATATCTTTGGTCCTCCGAAGATATTTCAAAATGTTCTTGACTGCAATCCAGTGCGCCTGACCTGGATTACTTTGGAATCGACTAGTCACGCTTAACCCGTAAGCGACGTCTGGGCGAGTACACAACATCGCATACATAATGGACCCAATAGCCGAAGCATAAGGCGTATTGTCCATTTCATCTTTCTCAGTCTGTGTTTGTGGACACTGACTCTTTGAAAGATTCAGACCATGTCTGACTGGAAGATATCCTCTTTTAGAATTCTCTAAATGGAATCTCTCCAGGACTTTATCGATGTAAGTACTCTGGCACAGCCCGAGAAGCCTCTTAGATCTATCTCTGTAGATCTTCACACCTAATACATAGGCTGCTTCTCCTAGATCTTTCATCTGGAAACATTTTCTTAACCATGCCTTAACCGCATGTAGTTCAGGAATATCATTTCCAATGATTAAGATATCATCGATGTAGAGGACTAGGAATGTAATCACGCTCCCACTAAACCTCTTATATACACACGGGTCATCTTCATTCTTGATGAAACCAAATTCACAGATTGATTCATCAAAACGAATATTCCAGCTTCTAGATGCTTGCTTAAGTCCATAAATGGACTTCTTTAACTTGCATATTTTATGACGATCTGATGGATTAGTGAAACCTTCAGGTTGTGTCATATACACATCCTCCTGCAGATTTCCATTAAGGAAAGCAGTCTTCACATCCATTTGCCAGATCTCATAATCATAATATGCTGCTATTACGAGAATGATCCGAATAGACTTGAACATGGCTACAGGAGAGAAAGTTTCATCATAATCTATCCCGTAGATTTGTTTGAAACCTTTCGCAACTAGCCTGCCTTTATAGGTAACCACGTTACCATCCATGTCAATCTTCTTCTTGAAGATCCATTTACAGCCTATAGGGATTACTCCCGGAGGCGGATCAACCAAATCCCAGACTTGGTTATCTGACATGGAGTCCATCTCGGCTCGCATAGCTTCAAGCCATCTCGCTGATTCCGGTCCACTGACCGCATCCGCATAAGTGAGGGGTTCATCATGATCAATGATGTAGACTCCGTCATAGCGCTCAGGCTGTCGACGGATCCTTCCCGATCTTCGCGGTTCCCGTGATATCTGAGCCTCAGGTTGCTCAATAACCTGTTCTACTGGCTCAGGCTCATCCAACTGTGCTTGACTACTTTGTCCTTCTTCTGGATTCTCATCCAGCTTTATTTCTCTCCCACTGGCCTCTTGCAGAAGAAACTCCTTCTCAAGAAAAATGGCCGTCCGAGCAATAAATACCTTGTTCTCTTTGGGATCATAGAAATAATAACCCTTAGTTTCCTTAGGGTAACCGACAAAGATGCATTTCTCAGATCTGCTCTCTAGTTTCCCAGAGGCGAGCTTTTTGACATAAGCCTCGCAACCCCAGATCTTAATAAATGTCAAGCTCGGCTGTTTCCCATACCATAACTCATATGGAGTCTTTAAAACTGCCTTGGATGGCACTCGGTTTAGTACCTTTGCAGCTGTTTCTAGTGCAAATCCCCAAAAGGAGTAAGGTAGAGTAGCCTGACTCATCATAGAACGAACCATATCCAGTAAGGTTCTGTTTCTCCTCTCGGACACACCATTCCATTGCGGTGTTCCTGGTGGAGTGAGCTGTGAGATAATCCCACACTCCTTTAGATAGTCAGTAAACTCTCGACTTAGGTATTCTCCACCTCGATCTGAGCGAAGTGCCTTGATATTTCGGCCTAGCTGATTCTGTACTTCATTTTTGAACTCTTTGAACTTGTCAAAAGATTCACTTTTATGTCTCATTAGATAGACATATCCATACCTACTGAAATCATCAGTAAAGGTAAAGAAGTATGAATAACCACCTCTGGCATGTTTACTAAATGGCCCACACACATCACTGTGTATAAGGTCAAGTAAACCTGAAGCCCTTTGACCTTTGTTAGGAAAAGGAGCCTTCGTCATTTTACCCATTAAACAAGCTTTGCATGTATCAATCTCCTCATAGGAGAATGATCCCAGCAGTCCATGGTCATGCAACCGCTTAATGCGTTTCTTGTTAATATGGCCTAAACGACTATGCCATAGCAAGGTGCTATTATCAGCATACTTGGCTTTCTTATTATCAATATTTTGTATAGAACATTCCATGTCCAACATGAATAACCCATTGTTAATTGACCCAGTAGCATAAACAATATTATCATTAGAAATAACACACTTTGAAATATTGCATTCAAAGGAAAACCCTTTCCTGACAAGAGCAGGAATAGAGATAATATTTTTCGTTATGCTAGGTACAAAATAACAATTGTTCAATTCTAATACAAGTCCAGATGGTAATGAGATGTGATATTCTCCTACATCAACAGCAGCAACCCGTGCCCCGTTTCCAACTTGTAGGTCCACCTCATGCTGTCCCACCTGTCTTCTTCTCTTGAGTTCCTGTACATTTGAACAAATGTGAACTCCACATGCAGTGTCCAACACCCATGAAATAGAAGAAGAAGATATCATGACCTCAGTCACAAAAATACCTGAGCCAGAAGCGATGCTTCCCTTCTTGTCTCCTTGGAGCGCTTTACAGTCCTTTTTCCAGTGACCCAGCTGGCCACAATGGAAACATCTGTATTCCTTCGACCGCTTAACCTTTTGTTTCAGAGCCTTGTTGTAGCTCTTGACAGGGGCTTTGCCCTTCTTCCCCTTCTTCTTGTTCCTGGAAGGAAACATCAAGACAGAGGTTGAAGGCTTTCCCTTTAGAGTCAACTCTGTAGTCAAGAGCATGTTCAGTAACTCTGCCGGGGTACAGTCGATCTTGTTCATATTAAAATTAATGATGAACGGATCGAAAGTAGCCGGGAGAGACTGAAGAATGATGTCTACAGCAAGCTCCTGATTGATGGTATGTCCCAGTTTCTCTAGAGCCTCCTTGTACCCAATCATCTTGAGTACGTGAGCTCCCACTGGACTCCCTTCAGCCAGTTTGCTCTGAAAGAAAAGCTTAGTCAAATTGTAGCGTTCAGTCCTAGCCTGTGCAGCATACAGCATCTTGAGGTTTGCTATAATCTGTATAGCAGATAGATCCTCATGCTGACGTTGCAGCTCTGGCGTCATAGACGCAAGCATCAGGCAAGCGACATCAATGCTATCATTGACATGCGCCCACAGCAGCTCAGGTGCGCCCACCAGGTAAATGCGCCTGTCCCAGAGTCGAACCCTGGACCTCCCACCTGGTCAAGCCACTGCTGCATGCGCCTCTGCCAAGTGTGCTCTGTGCTCTTGTCTGATTAAAATACAATTTAATCTATCTAGACAAGATTGACACGCAGGTCAATTACACAATAAATTAATTAAAATGTGATGCGCAGATCACAATTAAAATAATTTACAATTTAATCCAGGCTCGCAGGCCCCAGCACAGCACACATTAAAAGGGCAACCCACATAAGATAAAATAGACAAGCATCATGGTATACAATCAACATGTGATCCATTACAAGAAAATAAAATTTTCTAAAACCCATTGGCATCAATTTTATTTTTCTTATTTGCCCTACTACCTTACAATGGTCCATTAATAGGGATCCACTCATCATGTCTAGTCAGATCCACTGCCCTTGCATGCACCAAGTCCTAACTGACTTGAGTTGACCCAGTGGCCAACAATGCATGCAGATGGGCTGAACGACACTCATGAGTTCAGGCAAGCGGGTGTGACCCCGGGCCCAACTCATGCGCGTTCACTGGTTGTCTCAACCAGACATCGCTACACGCCTGTCCGCAGTCGACCTATAGCCACCTCGTGCTTGCGCACATGTGCCATCTGCTCGACCCATCTAGGCTGTCAGATAGTCTGATCAGACTGTTTGGATCTTAACTAGATGATGACTTCAACCCTATCAACCCGTCTAAGGGTTTATAGTAGGCGCTGCTTAGTTCTAATGTGGGGCGCGCAAGATACAAGTTTTGACAAAACAAAAGCTTTAACAAGCGCCAACATAATCATGCATAAACATGAATATTACACATGCGCCTACATCTAAAACCTAGCATGTAGTTTCGCATGTGATAAAAATTAGATCTACGCAAACAAGGATCACACATTAACATGAAGCAATCATATTAACATACAACAACCTGCTCTGATGCCAATTGAAAGTCCCTAGATAAAGGGGGCGAAACCCTAGTAGGAGGCGCATATAAAACTTTCATAGCGGAAGCAAGGGTTTCTAAACATCTTTTGCAAGAATATATGATCAACTTCATATAGTTTGGATTCATACCATAGCAATTTCGCTTGGATGGCGATTTGGAAGAGAAAGATGCAAACGCTTCTTCTCCAAAGGCACCGCACACAAGATGTGATCGCCTACTCCTTGTTGCTTCTTGTGCTAGCAAGGCTCCAAGTATCCTTGTCGTGTGAAGGAAGATGAGATGCGAGAGTAGTTCTCTCCTTTGGCCGAATGCTTCTCTACACCTCGTGTAGACGAGCCACACAAGTGCAAGACCAAAAGAGGGGCGAGCGTTTTGGAACGTGGAGGCGTGCATTCATTTTTGGAACTTCCAAAATAGCAAACGCTTAACGCATCCACTCATGCGTTCACGAACCAACCAAAACGCATCCTCACTTTGAACCATGCGTTCACTCATGTGAACGGGTTCCTTTTGGTTTGGTTCAAAGACCAATTAAGCCAAGCCTTTGGTCTAGATCATAATTAAACCCTAAGGTTCCAGATCTAACCGTTCATCTCTTGATGCTCTTGATCTCACAGATCTAGCATCAATACTCTCGATCGAAGCTTACCGATCTCAAGCCCTAATCAATCAAACATGATCAGACCAGATCTCACTTACAATCAGAGTTTAAACTCCTTTAAACTGAACCAAAACAATTCAGTCCACACGATCTGACTTAAGTAAGCCATATCATCAAATTGTGCGACCCTAAGGGTTTCCTTTAAATGTTGGTAACGATAACTTACGTTATCACGATCAGCGAGGGGTATCTAGCAACACATCACTGTCCCCCAATATAAAGGAAAGAGTCTTCCAAGACTACACCCAAACCACAGCACAAGTGTGAATCCACTTCACTAGGCATACATGTTTCCTTTGCGACTGGATGTTCTTATTGGACAAGCGTGTCAAGCCTGTAACTCCAATATGATGAGAATGATTAGATCAGATGAACATAGTCATCTGGGTATGGCCATACACTTTCTCAATCATCTCATCCAGGGGGCCCCTTTAGAACATCACACTCCAAACTAGGAGACGGCAATCCTTTATCTATCACTAGTGTCCTAACCTGACTCATGATCATTATCCAAGATAGTCTATAACCATTATGTTTCAAATGATATCGAACTACCTCAAAACAATGACAATCATCATTTAGAAACACAAGTGATCTCAAGTCAGAGGAAATATGCCACTTGTTTGCATACAAGGATTATTCACATTGTGACAAGCAATTGAATATCCTAGTAGGGTCTGTCCAGTACATCCAATGTACCTATGAGTCTACATCTTATTCCATGCTCGAAGCATCCTATAAGATTAGAACACATATTAGTCTCAATCATATCAAGGCTGTCTCATGTTCACCAAGATATCTCGACTAAGGACTTAACTGCATGTCAGCCAAGCTGAACAGCATTGAGACATTATTCAGAAGTATACATATTGCAGCAGATGATGTAACAACCTGAATAATAACCATTGCCTTTATAAACAAAGAGTTTATACATGATACTGATATAATCCCAAGGCCTCAAACATTAGCCTTAAGGGCATACCCCAACAGCTGCAATGTACTCAGCCTTAATTGTAGAATTTGCCATTGTGGTTTGTCCAATGCTCTTCCAGCACACAACACCATAACATGGCAAAGCGCAAATCCTGGCTATGATCAATAGTCATTAGACTGGAACGAAGTGTCAGTGTACTCCTGTACACAAAGTTCTTCCTGTCTATCATAGACTAGACCTCAATCCTTTATACTTCCCAAGTATATATAAGGATTACTTTCACAGCTATCTAGTGTCAAACACTAGGATCTGATTGAAACTTGCTTGCTATGGTCCAAGCATTTGTCATATGTGGTCTTGTGCACTATGCACAAAACATGATCTATCCTGTACCCAATGTAACAGGATTTTAGACCCATGTTACTACTCTCCAGCTGTGTCATAGGACATAGCATCCTTGTGAGAGTCAGACCATATCTCTCTGGAAGGTATCAATATTTAGAATTACCCAATATGAACCTCTCCAGAAACTCCTGAATGAACATAGATTGACTAAAGGGCAATGACTTTCTTGGATCTCTATCTATAGACCCTCATGCCAAGAACGTTGGCATCATTCCCAAGATCATCCTTCTCGAAATACTGCTCTAGCTTGGTCTTCACCATGTGAAGAGCTGAGATGTCATTTGAGTAGGATATCATCAATCATTTAGAACAAGAATTATTATTATGGTGCTCCCACTGATCTTCTTGTAAACACAGGCTCATGCTTACATAAGACCATGCATATCTTTACGTCCTTGATATGAAAACCTTTCAGCTATTTCCATATGGACATACCCTTACAGACGTGCATTAAGAAATGCAATTTTTCATAACAACATGCCATAACAGAAAATGCGATTATAACAAGCACATACCTTAATGGACTTCAAACACAGCTATTGGTAAAAATTTCATCACTATCTACCCAGTCAATTTGCTTGAAATTTCTATTCACCAGCTTGCCTTTAAGGTAACAATATTACCTTCCATGTCTATCTTCCTAGAAGATTTATTTACAGCCTATGGGTGTTACCCTTTTGGCAGCTCATCCAAGTCCCAGACCTGATCAGCAGACATGGAGTCCATTACGGTTCTCGTGGCACTTAGCCATTTCTTGGAATCTGGTCTATTGACCGCTTCCATTTCGTCATAAGTCTTAGGTTCATCCTTGATGAAAAATTCGTCATGCCCAGCATTTCGAATCCATCCAAACTTATGTGGTTCCTGTGTTACTTGAACTTCAGGTTGACTTTCAACCTATATGTGAGATTCAACTCTCCATTTGTGTTTAATTGTATTGTGGTTGATTCTGGACCTTGTCCCAATCAAATCTACTCCCACCAGCTCCTTTCAAAAGAAATATCTTCTTAAGAGAGACAAAAGTTTGAGCAACAAATATTTTTATTCTCTTTGGGATAGAAATAGCACTCTACAGTGCCCCACAAACACAAACTTTTGAATCACTGCATATTACATTCCCAATATCTATTGATGAAATGGGATATTTGCAGTTCCCAACTCAAAAGCTATCTTAGGCACACTTTCCAATGGAGTGACAGTACATCTGTTTGCATGGCGTCATAGTAGTATATTTGCATGACTATTCAAAGATGGAACCACATCCAATGTGTTCCTCTTTCTTTCTTTGAAATTCACCACACAGTGGCATTCCAAGTAAGCTGTGAGATAACCCCACACTCTTTAGGACAGTCATCAAATTCTCCACTAATCACTTTGATCCAATCAAAGTGCTTTAATAGATCTACCAATTTGATTCATAACTCCATTTGTGAACTTCATGGATTTCTCCAAAGTTATTGGATATGGCATACCCACACCTAATGAAGTAACAACACCTCTTAGTGCTTCTTTACATGGGTCCACACACATTGTTGTGTAATAGATCCAACAAGCCACTTGCCCTTCAATCCTTTTGGTGAAGGCAGCATCTGTTACTTTGTTCCTTTGAACAAGGCTCACATTTATCATAATCCTAAAAGGATAATTATCCCAATAGTCCATGGACCTTTGGATGTGACCATTGTTCTATGGTTTAAGAGACAATGCTATAAGAGGGTGTTTATTGAATCATTGGATCTGATCTTGTGTTTATTGTTTATTGGAAAAGACTCCTCTACTTTGCACTGTTAAATTTGACAGTGGTACCTAAGACATGAGTTGAAGTCTAATAATAAAAAAAAAGAGAGGATGAAAATGGAGAAAAAGAGAAAGCTGTAGGCCATGTGGACAACTCCGCTGACTTTCATGATTGAGACTATGAGTTAAATTATACTACTTTATAGTATACTTTAAACATGTTATGATGCTAACAATAAATAGCATATAACAGTTTAAAGACCAAATTGCTTTAAAAATTTCTTATCTTTAACATCACTGAAATTCTTGAAGTAGAAATTTTATCTGTTAAGTGAAATGGATTTATTAAGATGAAAGTATTTGATGCTTAGTGTGTGTTGAATGTATGTTATGACATGAATTGTGAATTTTATCTTTCTTGGATTGTAACCTCTTGGGAATTTATTTCTATTATGATTTCTCTTGAATTACTTGAGTTTGAAATATTGATTGCTTAATTTGTAAACTGATGATATTAATAGGGGCAAAAACAATTGAAAAATCCTTATCTTACATTCTTTATACATATCAAGGTATTGCTCTAGGATAAGCAAAATTCTAAGTCTAGGGTATTTTGATGTGTTTCATTTATATAGTGTTTTTGCCTATGTTTTAAATCATATTTTGGGTTTATTTGCATGATTTTGTGCGACTTTTAGTCTTTTTATCTTACTTTGCACAGAATCTTCACTTTTCTTGGTTTTTGTGAAAATATAGGTAAAATGGCCTAAAAATGATGGATTTTGAGGGTTTTTGAAGCCAAAGCATGATTCCCGAGGAGATCACGAGCTCAAACGTCCACTTTGGGGCGAAAACGGTGAAGAACGAGACATTTACGGCCTTGGCCGTAATTGCTGATTCGGCCGTAAAAGCGACGACGAACAAAGGACGAATAAACAGAAACTTTCACAGACAAGGCCGTAATTCTATCACGGGCCGTAAAAGTTTCTGTGACCAAAAGCATTATACACCGAAATAATTACGGCCGAAGCCGTAAACTCATCACCGACCGTAAAAGTTTCCGCCCCTTCGTGTTTCTCACTTGGTTCGACTCCAAACTGAACCAAAATTGAACCAAACTCTCTAGAAACCTTCCTACACCGGTTCTATACTGATTAGAGGATAAAAAGAAAGGTTTTGGAAGGGTTTCGAGGGCTTGTAGGCACGAAAATGAGAGGAAGTGGCGGCGACGGTGAGAATTGATTCTATGGCAGAAAACGAACAAGAAAGCCGCGCAAAATAAAAATTAGAGGGTTGATCTTCGTCTCCATGTGGAGGGGACGCTTTTCTACTATCTTGTCTAGCGATTTCTTATATTTTTATTGAGTTTCATGCGATTTTCATCAATGAACATGCTGTTTGTTATGAACATGAACGTGTAAACCCTTATTTCGGGATTTGGGGAATAGCCCGTTGATGATTTATGGATTAAATACATAGTTTTAAATCTTTGACACGATCTTTTATAGATTTGATTTGATTAGAATTGTGCTTATTTTGTGAATTACCCTGATCAAGTAATTTTATGTCTTAGACGTTGCGAGAAGGACCGGGAGGTGAATCGCAACGTCGGATCTATTCTTTTCAAACCTGTGAATACGATCACGGAGTAGTTCGGATTCGCTTGAAGGATTACCATGGTTTTTCACAAAACTTAATGGGTCTATTTATGTTAATTGCCACGAGAGTAGGGAATTAATGTAGATAGATACCGGGTTACGCTTCAGGAGGAGGTAATCTGTACTATAGGAAAAATCCTCTTCAAAATTATAATTTTCAGATCAAAAGATTTATTTGCAAATTTTATTCATAATCATCAACGTGGTGAAACCCTAGATCCTGAATTTATTCGAATTGATTTTTACCCGAACAGTCGCTTTTGCTTCTTTTTGTACTTAGAAGTTGCCAAAACAAAAACCACATATTGATTCGTCTATATATAGATCAAACATGTAATCGGTACTTGACTGCCAGATCCTCGTTGGGAACGATAATCTTTTTATTACTTCGATAAATCCGTGCACTTGCGGATACCTATCAGTCCTCGGGTGGATGACGATTTCCTCTGCTTCATTCGGAACACCATCGCACCCTTCGCGGGTGGCCTCGATCCCACATAGTTTATAGATTGGGTCGCGTCTGTTGATGCATATTTTGACCTTTACGATTGGCCACAGCACTCACGCGTTAGGTACATGCGCACCTTGCTTGAGGGGCCTGCACATTTACATTGGTAAAATGTGGAGCGCCAAAACGTACAGCAAGCCCTTCCCCCGAACACCGAATGGGTGGAGATGTGGTATCGCCTCTATGAGCGATACATACCTCCTTCATATAGGCAGCATCTCCTTGATCAGTATAGCAGCCTGCACCAGGGCTTGGGCACCGTCGAGGAGTACCATCTCACCTTTGAAACGTTGCAACTCCGTTGCAACCTGTAGGAGGACCCTGAGTTAGTATTGTCCAAATTTAAGAACGGATTCCGTGCTGATATCCGCCGAGCCTTGCCCACGTATGGTTCGGAGACGTTTGACCAGACCTTTCAGCGCGCTAGAGATATCGAGCATGACCTTCGCGCTACGGCTAGACGCAGCGAAGTCGGACCCCATAGGCGACCTCTTGCGGGCGACCCCGTTTCAAGGTACATCACCCTCCCTACCATGTTACTCCACCTCAGGATGATCTAAAGGAGCCTATCAAGGTGTCATTACGGCGTTCCCAATGCACCTCTCAATCGCCTGATCGCTTCGTGGGAGATGTTAGCCCATTATCAATTCATACCGCGGTGCTCCCACCCAAGAGCTTTGCAACCCAACTGCATGAAGGCTTAGTCCAAGATGGGCCGCACAATCATCTCAACAATACGGCCCAAGAGTGCGCCACGACAGTCGTCACTCAGCCCACAACATCCAAATTCTACGGTTTCATCGCAGCATGCTCCGAACACGTCTAACCACCTGGTTGTACTACGGGATGACGGGTCAAGAGACATGCATCTGCTTCACTTTAGTTGTTAGAAGTTTGTTTTGTTTTCTATTTAGTGGTAGCTTGACCCCTTTTTAGGCTCCAATAGTAGGTAATTGGTTAGGATTTTATTCCCCCACTAGTTTGGCTTGTTCCCTCCCCTCTTGTTCTATAAAAGAGGAGGTTGGGCTAGATAATCTTCAGTTCTCTTAGAGTGTAGAGACCTCCTGGTGAGCCGAGAGCCTCCAGCGCATGGAAGTCAAGCCGGTGCCTCGCCTTCGAAGTGTTCAGGTTGAGGACGTTTCATCGATTCCAAGTTGTTCTTCATTTACTAGTTGGCAAGAAGTAAATCCCACCCCTCCTGTGGGTCTGGTTTGCTTCTTTTTGTTCACTTTTCATTGTGCTTACTCGCTGTGGTTTCCATGCTTCTTCACCCTCGGCCGCTCGCCATCAGAGGCATGGTCGGATCTCTTGTCTTTAGGTGTAATTTCAGCTCCCTAGGCGCACGAGCTGAATCCTGTCAACCGCAATCCCTGACGCGTGGCTGAGCTTAAAAACGTGCTAAGCGAGCTTAAAAAAATTTCTACGAGGTTAGTATGTTATATTCAGTAGTTAGGTGCAATTCCCTTTTATTCGCATTCATATTGCCCCGATCAAATTCTACGCCGTGCCTTCGTGCTTCTATCGGTTTCCCTGCACTTTCCGACGCGCTTTCTCTTCCCTCATATCACGACCCTCTCCCATTTTTGCGTGCATTGTGTAAAATCCTAGAGTACGGTATTAAGGACCATCCCACCTATTAGTCGCTTCATCAATTATGGTATCAGAGGAGGTTGCGCATTCGATTCTTATCGTTCGCATTATCTCACTGCATCGCATTGCATATTTTTGCACTTTTCGATTTTCCACATTTCGCATTAGTCGCATCCCCCTTGTTTGTGCATGGTGACTACGAGGTCAAAAATCATGGTGACTACAGTCCAGCCTTCGGAAGGGGCTAACACCTGCTTAGAGTCTATGGCTACGCTTGAGGCGCGAATTGATGCGAAACTTGAGGCGCTATCCGCACACATGGATGCCCATCAAGCCAGCACGAACACCATGGTCGAGCAGATTTTGGCTGGGATCCAACACCTCATTGGTCAAGCCAGGGCCACGGAGCAGGGACACACAAATTCGGTTAACCCTTCCGGCATCCGCAAACCCAGCCCCCACTAGAGAGTTACCTCAATTGGTGGCGCCCACCTGGCGGCGTCTCCACGAGGAGGAATGGGGTCGTCCACGGCCTTATGAGGCACATTGGGATCCGAGTCACAGTGACGACCCACTTGATGACGATGATGTTCGGGCCGCTCAAGGTCCTGAGCCCAATGGTCGCTTTGGCCATGCTTGGACCGCACCTCGAACCCCAGCCCAAACCCACATCGAACACCCCTGGGCGGATGACGACTTCCTCCTCTTCATTCGAAATACCCCGCACCTTTCACGGGTGGTCTTGACCCCACACAGTTTCTTGATTGGGGTCGCATCCGTCGACATATACTTTGATCTTAGTGAGTGTCCGCAACACTCCCGCGTTAGGTATGTGCGCACCTTGCTTGAGGGGCCTGCACGTTTACATTGGGAAAACGTGGAGTGCCAAAACACGCAGCAAGCCCTTCCCTCAATCACCGAGTGGGCAGAAATGCGGTATCGCCTTTGGGAGCGATATGTACCCCCTTCGTATAGGCAGCGTCTCCTTGACCAATATAGTAGCCTACACCAAGGTTCGGGTACCATCGAGGAGTATCGTCTCACCTTCGAGATGCTTCAACTCCACTGCAACTTGTAGGGGGACCCCGAGTTAGCACTGTCGAAGTTTATGAATGGACTCCGCGTGGACATCCGCCGAGCCTTGCCTACGTATGGTTCGGAGACCTTTGACCAAACCTTTCAGCATGCTTGAGACATCGAGCAAGACCTTCGCGCCGTGGCTAGGTGCAGGGACTTTGGCCCCCATAGGCGTCCTCATGCGGGCGGTTCCCCGCAACCCCACCCGCGATTTGAGCGTTCGGAGCCTCGTCCGGACCAGCGACCCACACCCCCGACCCATCCATCCCCTAGACGCCCACACCTCAAGGCTTCGTCTTCTTGGCCCACTTGGGAGGAGAAGGGCAAGGCCCCTACGGTTGGGTCCTCTAGCTGCATCACCTGTTACAACTATCTGTAGCCGGGTCACTTGTCGCGTGAGTGTCCCAAGAAACCCGCCCGAGCCAACGCAGGTCCGGCCTGCATCACTACCATAAACCCCGCTGAGCACGAAGTCGAGGCCGAGTGCTACACTAGTGGTGAGGAGTCAGGTCCAGCCCGCACCTTCCAAGGATTGGAGGCGCTCGGGCATTTTTACCACTTACATTAAGTGCAATGGGCACCCATGTAAGATCGTCATAGACGGATGCAGCAGCTTGAACGTGATCTCGCGGACAGCGGTCATGCGCTTCGGCCTTCCCCTTGAGCGACACCCGAGACCTTACTCTATTGCGTGGGTCGATACCACGAGTCTTCCGGTCATGCACCAATGTCAGGTTCCCATCGCTTTTGGGAACAATCGTGAGAAGGTATTGTGTGACGTCACGACTATGGATGTCGCCCACGTCCTCCTTGGCTGCCCATGGCTATACAATAGGGATGTGGTTCACTATGGCTAGTCGAACACTTATGTGTTTGACCACGATGAGTAGAAGATCCGCTTGATCTCGGCTCCGCCCAAGGAGCTTCGCGCGTCCACCTCTAAAGGCCTGATCACACCCTCGGTACTTGCACCTCCGCGTCCCCCCAAGGTCTCTCTCATGCGCACCCCCCGCACTGGTTCGCGAGGCCCATAAGACCAAGACCGTCTACGCACTCATGCTGCGCGAAGTGCAGGATTCTATCCCTTGCCTTGACTCGGCACCTCCCATTGAGGTGTCTGCCCTCCTTGCCGAGTTTGGTGATATCAGCCCTGAGGATTTGCCTCACGGCGAGAGTCTCAGCCCTTGTGTCGTTCCCGCGCTACTCACACCCAAGAAGGATGGGTCATGGCGCATGTGTATTGATAGTCGTGTTAAAGTGTTAAGGGAATTCGTGAGGCTTAATGATGCAGCTACTAGTGGGAGGAGGGTCCTTAAAGCCGTACTCTAAGGGATTACACGATGCACGCGAAAACGGGAGAGGGTCTTTAGAGGAGGGAAGTGAAAAGCGTTCGGAAAATAGCAAGAAAACATGAAGAAATCAGCGTCGAGTTCGATCGGGGCAACACGAATGCAAGAAGAAATCAACGACACTCAACTACTGAAAATACATCACTAACCTCTTAGCATTTAGTGCGCTCTCTAAGCAAATTTTAAGCTCAGCACGTCGCAATGGGGATAGCGGATTCGCAGCGTACAACTTGCGCGCCTATGCGCCTGAAACAAACCAAAAACAAGGAACGACCACGCCTCCGCCATGCGGATACTCGTGGAAAAGAGGGAAACTACAGCGGAAAAGAACACGAGGGAATGGAAAACAGGCGAACCTGACCCACCAGAGGCGGTGGGATTTACTTCTTATAATGCTGGAAATGGACCTTCGAGTCGAGGCACCAACCACGACTCTACACGCCTCGAAGCCGAGGCAAGACGCTTACAACCTTGGAATCGAGGCACTGTCCCGGATCTCCACAAGTTGGAGTACTCTACCACTCTAGAGAACTGAGAATGAAGCTAGCCCACCCCTTCTCTTTTATTGGATAAGAGAGGGGAACAAGACAAGGGCTGAATTCCTACCAACTACCTACTTTTGCAGCCCAAAAGTAGTCAAGACTGCTACATAAGAAAAAAAACTGCTACAAGGGACAAAAGAGCAACAAACCTCTAGCAACTAAAGTGGACTGGCGCAGGTCCTTTGATTCCTGCTCGTACGAGGTGGCTGCGAAGGTAGTTAGACGCGTTCGGAGCATACCGCGATGAAGCAGCAGAATTTGGACGTCGTAGGCTGAGTCACCGCTGTCGTGGCACGCTCTTGGGCCGTGTTACTAACATGATTGCGGTGTCCTTCCGGACTTGGGCCGCTTGGGGGCTGGTCTATGGCACCCTTGGGCTGGATCATTTCGGTGTGGATTGCAAGTGGACTGACGACACACACGAAACGATCTGGCGGATGGGATGTGCGTTGGGATCGCCAAATAATCACTTGGTTGGGCTCCTTTGGATCCTCCTCAAATGGATGAACATGGTGGGGAGGGTTGTGCACGTCAAAACAGGGCCGTTGGGGCAAATCAGCGGTTTCAGGATTTCCACGGGTCACCCCATGACCAATTCCACACCCCATGACTTTTTCACAACAGTCCACAGAAACTTCCCCGGGGTGTGACTTTGGTCACGGGGTCGACCGCGGAACATTCTGTGTATACTTGATTTTTTCCATAGGAACTTCCTCGGGGTGTGACTTCGGTCGCTGGGTCAACCGCGGAACATTCTGTGCATACTTGCCTTTTTCCACAGGAACTTCCTCGGGGTGTGACTTCGGTCGCTGGGTTGACCACGGAACATTCTGTGCATACTTGCCAGAATCCACAGAAAATTCCTCGGGTGTGACTTCGGTCGCTGGGTCGACCGCGGAATGTTCTGTGACACCCGAATTTGCAAAAACTTTCTTGGGCTATGGTTTAGGTCGCTTGGTACCTAGAGGAATGTTCTGTACAGATCGGGATGTGTGGTCTGGAGCGCCGTTGCAGAAGCCGCGGGCAGTGGTCTTGGTCATTGGGTCGACCGCAGAACATTCTGTGATGCCAGAACTCATAGAAAATTTGTGGGGCGCCTCCTGGAGCAAGTTTTCCCCTTCTTCTAAGTTGTATGCTCCTGCATCAGCTTCCGCTACATTCTCTGAGGAGGTCTCCTCCGGAGAACTCGGGGGATGAGATTCGTCGGGGTCCGATGGCTCCTCCAAAGGACCGTAGAATGGAAGGAGATTCGCCACGTTGAAGATGGGGTGGAGGCCCATGTCCTCGGGTAGGTCTAGCACATAGGCGTTGGAGCCGATCCGCCACACCACCGCATAGGGCCCCATGTAACGTAGCCGGAGCTTAAAATGAGCCCTGTTGGAAACTCTCTCGGGGTGGATGTGCACCCTCACCAACTCACCGACAGAAAAATGATGTGGCCTACGGTGCTCGTTGGCCTTCAATGCATTATGAGTGTTGCCCAAAAAGATCCGATGCCGAACTTCCTCATGCAAGCTAGCTACATGCTGAGCGAATGAGTATGCATGCTCGGAAAGATGGGACTCAAGGGGAAGGTCATGCAAGTCAATAGGCTTACGAGATTGACGGCCTGAAACCACTTGGAAAGGACTAAGACCCGTAGACCTATTGGAAGCACTATTATACGCGAACTCTGCCATAGGTAGGATGGTGTCCCATGACCTCGGATGATCGCCAATGAGGCACCGAAGCAAATTACCCAAACTAAGATTAACCACCTCAGCTTTGTTGGGGTATGCCCTTAAGGCTAATGTTTGAGGCCTTGGGATTCTTTCAGTATCATGTATAAACTCTTATGTTTATAAAGGCAATGGTTGTTATTCAGTTTGTTACATTATCTGCTGCAATAAGTGTGCTTCTGAATAATGTCTCAATGCTGTTCAGCTTGGCTGACATGCTGTAATGTCCTTAGTCGAGATATCTTGGTGAACATGAGACAGCCTTGATATGATTGAGACTAATATGTGTTCTAATCTTATAGGATGCTTCGAGCATGGAATAAGATGTAGACTCATGGGTACATTGGATGTACTGGACAGACCCTACTAGGATATTCAATTGCTTGTCACAATGTGAATAATCCTTGTTTGCAACAAGTGGCACATGTCCTCTGACTTGAGATCACTTGTGTTTCTAAATGATGATTGTCATTGTTTTGAGGTAGTTCAATATCATTTGAAACATAATGGTTATAGACTATCTTGGATAATGATCATGAGTCAGGTTAGGACACTAGTGATAGATATAGGATTGCCGTCTCCTTGATTGGAGTGTGATGTTCTAAAGGGGCCCCCTTGAATGAGATCATTGAGAAAGTGTATGGCCATACCCAGATGACTATGTTCATCTGATCTAATCATTCTCATCATATTGGAGTTACAGGCTTGACACGCTTGTCCAATAAGAACATCCAGTGGCAAAGGAAACATGTATGCCTTGTGAAGTGGATTCACACTTGTGCTGTGGTTTGGGTGTAGTCTTGGAAGACTCTTTCCTTTATATCGGGAGACAGTGATGTGTTGCTAGATACCCCTCACTGATCGTGATAACGTGAGTTGTCGTTACCGACATTTAAAGGAAACCCTTAGGCTCGCACAATTTGATGATATGGCTTACTTAAGTCAGATCGTGTGGACTGAATTGTTTTGGTTCAGTTTAAAGGGATTTAATCTCTGATTGTAAGTGAGATCTGGTCTGATCATGTTTGATTGATTAGGGCTTAAGATCGGTAAGCTTTGATTGAGAGAATGGATGCTAGATCGGTGAGATCAAGAGCATCAAGAGATGAACGGTTAGATCTTGAACCTTTAGGGTTTATTGTGATCTAGACCAAATGGCTTGGGTTAATTGGTCTTTGAACCAAACCAAATTGAACCAGCTCATCAAGTGAGCGCATGGTTCATGGGAGAAGAGATTTGTGATTTGTTCATGAGCGCATTTCATGGTGAGAAGTGGTTTTGCTATTTTTAGATAGCATGTCACTTATGTGACCACATCTCACGTCGCCTCTCTTCACGCCTCCCTCTCGCCCTCTTGTCGCCGGTTGGTTTTTGGTTCTTGACACATTCGTGTGGTAGAGCTTCTTGACGACAAGGGAGAGGTCTCGCCAAGCAAGAAAAATCTTCTCTTCCCTTTCATATGACAAAGACCTTTGAAGAACCTTGCTAGCACAAGGATCAACAAAGAGTAGGCGGCATCACCTTGTGTGCGTCACTTTTGGAGAAGATCCCTTTCGATCTTTGCTTCCAAGGCACCATCCAAAGGATGGCGATGGTATGATCCTTCTTATGTTTGCAATCGGGGTTTTTGTAGTTGATCATATCTCATGCAATCGATCCCTAGAAATCCATTCCGCTGCTTTAAAACCTCCATATGCGCCAGTAGGGTTTCGCCCCCCCCCCCCCCTTGTTGAGGGGACTTTCAACTGGTATCAGAGCCAAGTTCTTATGCATGTTAATATGATTGCTATGTTTGATTTGTGATCCATGTTTGCGCCATATTGCTAGATCTATAGGTTACATGCGAAAACTTACATGTTGTATATTAATCTTTGCGCATGTATGAAGGTAGCGCTTCTTTCATATTGTTGTTGATGTTTTTCACAAAACTTAATGACTTGCGCGCTTACCATTAGATCTAAGTGGCGCCTACTTTAAACCCTTAGACGGGTTATTAGGGTTGAAGTCACAGTCTAGTCAAGATCCAACCAGTCTGATCAGACTATCTGACAGCCTAGATGGGTCGACCAGATGGCACCTGTGCGCAAGCACGAGGTGGCTATAGGTCGACTGCGGACAGGCGTGTAGCGATGTCTGGTTGAGACAACCTGTGAACGCACATGGTTTAGGCCCGGGGTCACACCCGCTTGCCAGAACTCATGATGTCGTTCAGCCCTTGGCGCATGCATGATTGACCATTTGGTCGACTCAAGTCAGTTAGGACTTGGTGCATGCAAGGGCAGTGGATCTGACTAGGTCTGATGAGTGGATCCCTAATAATGGACCGTTGTAAGGTAGTAGGGCACATAAGGAAAAATAAAATGATGCCAATGATGTTTTTTCAAAATTTTATTTTCTTATTGGATCACATGTTGATTGTAAGCATATGCTTGTTTATTTAATCTTATGTGGGCTGCCCGTGTTAATGTGTGCTGTGCTGGGGCCTGCGAGCCTGGATTAATTATAAATTATTATTTTTGTGATCTGCGCATCACATTTTAATTAATTTATTGTGTAATTGACCTGCGTGTCAATCTTGTCTAGATAGATTAAATTGTAATTTTAATCAGACAAGAGCACAGAGCACACATGGTAGTGGCGCATGCAGCAGTGGCTTGACCAGGTGGGAGGTCTAGGGTTCGACGCTAGGACAGGCGCATTTACCTGGTGGGCGCACCTGAGCTGCAAAGGGCGCTAGGGCCCTGGGTTGGGCCAGATGAGATGCAAAAGACCCATGAAGAGCTCAAGTGAAGACTTAAGTTAAAATTAAGGTCTTACTTAGGGTTAATGGGCTTTTACCACATAAGATCAGCATGCTTTCTACTTATCGTTTTTTATAATTAGAATTGCATGATTTAATCTTCTGCTATCGCCATAGGGTTTGCATGATAGTTAAGAAGATAAAAGACCGTTAAAATCCAACGCTATAATATCAAGCACGTAAGCCTTCTGACGCGAAACCTCACTGTTCTGACTATCGTTGGGGCCGTGTTGTACCCACTCAGTGGGCACGCCCATCTATCTTCAGACGGTGTGTGATTACACCTGCGTGTTATAGGGAAGGGATTTATCGCTTCTCGTTGCTCAGCATAGCACGTGGTGGTCCAGGGAGTAGGTGTAAGATCCAAGGATCTTAAGTCTTGGTAAGCATTATTTTGATTTTGTCTAAAATTATTGAGTGTGATATTTTTCTATGTATTGGTTGTTAATAGTTAATTAACTAGAGATTTTTGGTTGTTAATTTATTGTAAATTAATTAGAGATTATTTATTTGATTATTGGCTGTGTTAATTTATGATAAATTATTATTGGTTGTTTATGATAAATTAATTAGAGCTTAGTGGTTAATTAAATCCTTATTGGATGTTAATTAAATCCTTATTGGATTTTCGTTAAGTGAGTGGTTAAATGGATTAAAACCTATGTGAATTAGCTAATTGGATTTAAAATTCGATTTTAATTAGTTAAAGGGGTTAAACCCTATTTGAATTAATTGGTTAGTGGGTTTAAAATTCAAAAACCGAATTTTTAGTGGGTTTAACGATTGGGGAAAGAAAATTGGCGATTTTGGCTTGGGAGAAAACTTGGGCGACGGCTAGGAAGAAGTGGGCGATTCTTGGAGGCTTGGAGGCGAAATTCCTTTCTTCCTCTTCCTTTTCCTTTGGCCGGCATTCCTTGGTGTTTGGTGGCGTCTTTCAAAGCCTTAGACGAATTTTTTGGAAGGGTTTTTCTTATTGGTGTTCACGGTTCAAGGTGAGTGGAATGTCTTGTTTGACCTATGAATTTAGTTGTGTTTGTGACATGATACATTTGAGTTCTTGGAATTTCTACCATGTTAAAACCGAATTTAAGGGATGAAAACCAAAATTGAGATGTTCTTTCATGTAAACCGAATTCTTGATAATTTTCATGATAATCCGAAATCTTGATATTATTTATGATAAATTATTCATGACAACCGAAATTTGGTATTATTTATGAAAAACCGAAATTAACATGTTTACATGAGGATTATAAAGACAATTACATGTTATAATTTTATGTTGATGTTATGGAATTTAGGTAGTTTTAAATTAGTGAATTTTGAGCATGACATTCTTGTTAACTAGAGTTTAAATTTTAAATAGATGACATGTTGTAAAACCGTGGGTTATATGTGTTGTAATGATTTTAGGATGTGTGTTAATTACAATCCATGACTGTTTATTTAGGTGTATAGCATGTTATTTAATTTGGGCGTGTAGCCTGTTATTTAATTGTTTGAGAAATTTGGGTGATAACATAGCAAGATTTGACTAAACTAATCAGCATGAAATCTAAGGACTACACTATATTATGTGATATTCGAATATGAAATATTATGTGTTATGTTATGTGATTTTCGAATAGTATGGATTATGTGAATTTTGAACAATATGTGTTGTGTGATGGATTATGTGAATTTTGAATATTATGTGTTATGTGTTGGTTAGGACTATGGCTAAGTGTAACCGTGTACTCATAGGATAGTCCTTATGTGATATGTTAAGGGTTTGAATTTCAGCCCTGTATTTGATATGTGAGGAGGTTGATGTTCAGCCTGCCTATTATGATTATTGTGATGGGGGTTGATGTTCAGCCTGCCCGATATGATTTTTATGATGACTATCCTAGAGTCTAGTTGACACTTAGGAGTCCACCTTTATGAAATATGATATAAGATGTGTTTGTTGTCCAGTAGGAACCTTTTGGGAGAACGGGTTTTGACGCAAAGTGCCATGTCTTGGTCAGACAGGGGCCACCTCTTGATGTCATCACTCTCTTTTTGTGATATGGGGTGTCGTAGAGCAAAGTGCCACATCGTGAACCGGCGGGGGCCACCTCTTGAATCTACACACAAGCCATCGATGTGTTTATGGGGTGTTTTAGAGCAAAGTGCCACGTCGTGACCTGGCGGGGGCCACCTCTTGATTCTACTCACTGTCCATGTTTATGTGTTGCACGAGATTTTGCAGCTCCCAGTGCTTAGGCCAAAGCCGGGTTAGACCATATTGGTCACTACTGAATATGCTGGACAACTAGGTTAACTAAGTATTGGTGTGTTTAGTTGGTTTAGAGTATAACTCTAGAACCTGAGTTTGTTTAGAACCTGAGTTTGTTATATGTTGGTGTGTACATCTGGCTGTTTATATGACTTCTGTATTTAATCTTGTTGTATATTGACATAATGTTCTGTTAAAGATTTTTAAAATAATCTGCCTATATTTTTGAATGTATGTTATGGAT
Organism: Costus lasius; assembly: GCA_027563935.2. Taxonomy (NCBI): domain Eukaryota; kingdom Viridiplantae; phylum Streptophyta; class Magnoliopsida; order Zingiberales; family Costaceae; genus Costus; species Costus lasius. The sequence continues at coordinate 50,168,562 of CM050446.2, forward strand.
GGTCGATTTAGACTATCCACTCACTGGGCTGTGTAGCTCACCCCTCACTATTTTCAGGCATAGAGCAGGGGCGCATTTCTTGAGTTAGCATTGGCGTGGACATTATGCTAGTTTGCTGTGATTATATTTAAGAACTTTTGTGCTTAAATATGAGGCCGGTTGTGGCCGAACTATATGAGTTATACGAACTATATGAATGATGTGAACTATGTGAATTTGTGTGAACCACGTGAACTATGTGAAATTTGTGTTGCCAGATTGTGGCAGTTAAATGAGTTTGATTTTTGTGTCACCGCGGGCCTCAGCCTGGTTTCGGTGTTTGGTATGAGTTTATAAAATCGACTTTGTGGCTTTGCTTTGAATTTCGAATCGAATTGTATTTATGCCATCGGATTTGATATAACTGTTGCCTTGCATATGTCTAGTGCAAGGATTGCGTGGTGGCAGGTACCCTTATGTGATTTATGAGATTTGTGTTTTGTGGATATTTATGTATGGGTTTGTGGAAATTTTCAGATCGTGTTTTCTTGAACTCGGTTTTACCTAGCATATGAATCGATCTTATATGAAACATCCTGTTTCTTTCATGATTTGTGTTGCTTGTTTGGGGTTAAGATAACGGGATGTTACAGAATGGTATCAGAGGAGTTGGCTAGCTAAAACTTAGTTCGGGGGAAAACATGTTTGTGTATTGCTAGACATCTGATAGGTTTATGTTTGCATTCCTGACTATGGAATGTGTGTGTAGGAATTTAAGATGGCGCTATGCCTCACTTGTGAGTGAATTCCAGAAACTGGGTCCTAGTTCTTTTTATGGGGGCTCAGAATCATGTAATGCCGAGAACTGGCAGTTATGCTTGGACAAGATTTTCCAAGTCATGCGCTGCTCAGATGAGGATAAGTTATGTCTGACCACCTATATGATGCGTGGGGACGCAGATGAGTGGTGGAAGGGCGTAGTGAGACTTGCCGAAGAAAGACATGAGACTGTAGATTGGCCTTACTTCTTGTCTCGATTTAACGAGAAGTACTTCCCCGATAGCTTGGTTGAGGACCGAGAGGTGGAATTTATTCACCTGGAGCAGGGTGATATGACTGTGGACCAGTATGAATTACAGTTCACGAAATTGGGAAAGTATGCTCCTCATCTGATAAACACTGAAAAGAGGAGAGCTACCAAGTTTCTCAGAGGTCTCAGATGGGACATTAGAGAGCAGGTTGGTGCTCAGCATTTGGAGACCTATGTTGAGACTGTTGGGCGAGCACGCACCATTGAGAGATACATAGCTGAGAGGAGTTCTCATGTTGCCGTGACAGTGGTTCCTGCAGCTGAGGCGGCGGTTCCTCAGTATGGTAGTGGCGGCAAGGGTAAGAAGTACCCTAAACATAAGGACTACAAGAAGAGCAGGTATAAGCCTTACTCTTACAAGGCACCGCAGCAGTCCAGGGATGCACCGCAGCAGTTCAGGGATGCCAGGGAGGCAAAGATCAGTAACAATGAGAACTGGACTTGCAATTATTGTGGGCTCAAGGGACATCTAGTGAAAGACTGTTATAAGAAGAATGGCGTGTGCTTCAGGTGTAAGAAACCGGGGCACATGGTCAGGGACTGCAAAGAGCCTGAGATATAGCCTAGAGGCGCAAATAAGCCTACAGTCCAGACTAGAGTTTATGCTGTGGCTGAGAAGGACACACGAGCTTCCCGATCCGTCGTGGAAGGTACCTTATTTGTATTTGATCAGTTAGCTCGTATCTTATTTGACCCTGGTGCAAATCTGTCTTTTGTATCTGTTAGATTTGCTGCATGTTTACCTGTTGTACCTAAGATGCTAGATTATGTTGTGTCTGTGAGTACTCCCTTAGGAAAGTCATTATCTACAGACACTGTGTGTGCTGATTGTGTGGTGCATGTAGAGGGTTATGAGTTTCTAGTGGATTTAATCCTCCTAGACATGCAAGACTATGATGTCATCCTAGGTATGGATTGGTTATCCTCACATCATGCTACTGTGGATTGCTTTGAGAAAGTAATCACTTTAAATCTGCTAGATGGGAACCGGATTTTTGTGAGAGGTCTAGTGTCGGACCAAGGACCGCATGTAATATCTTTCCTGCAGGCCAGGAAGTTACTTGCTAGTGGATGCAAGGGTTATCTTGCGCATGTTAAGGTGCAGGATGATTCTACTTCTGATTTGACTCAGATGGCGGTGGTGAAAGAATTTCCTGACGTGTTCTCTGAGGAATTTTCAGGTTTACCACCAATTCGAGAGGTAGAGTTTGGCATTGAGTTGGCGCCAGGTACGGCACCTATCTCCAGAGCTCCTTATCGTATGGCTACTTCAGAGTTGGCCGAGCTTAAGAAACAACTGGAGGAATTGCTAGAGAAAGGGTATATTCGGCCTAGTGCTTCTCCCTGGGGAGCGCCAGTGCTATTTGTAAAGAAGAAAGATGGAACCCTGAGGATGTGTATAGACTACAGGCAATTGAACCAAGTGACTATCAAGAATAAGTATCCTCTTCCCAGAATTGATGATCTATTTGATCAATTACAGGGAGCGACAGTGTTCTCTAAGATTGACCTGAGGTCAGGGTATTAGCAGCTTAGGGTCAAGGATGAGGATATATTTAAGACTGCTTTCAGGACCAGGTATGGGCATTTCAAATTTTTAGTTATGCCTTTTGGACTGACGAATGCACCTGCTGTCTTCATGGATTTGATGAACAGGGTATTCCATGAATTGCTTGACTCTTGTGTGGTAGTCTTTATAGACGATATTTTGGTATACTCACGGACTACTTCAGATCATGTCAGAGACTTGCGCAGAGTGCTGGAGGTTCTGAGGAAGAACCGGTTATATGCCAAGGCTAGTAAGTGTGAGTTCTGGCTAGAGAAGATCAGCTTCTTGGGACATGTGATTTCTGGTCAGGGGGTGTCTGTGGATCCAGTTAAGGTGCAAGCCATCCTTAATTGGGGAAGACCGACTAGTGCTACTGAGATCAGGAGTTTCCTGGGTTTAGCAGGTTACTACCGGAGATTTGTTGAGGGATTCTCCAAGCTGGCGGGTCCTTTAACTAAATTAACCAGAAAGGAGGCTAAGTTTATTTGGGATGACAAGTGTGAAGAGAGCTTCCAAGAGCTGAAGAGGAGGTTGACTAGTACACCGATCCTCATTATTCCTAGTGATGGGGAAAGGTTTACTGTCTATACAGATGCTTCAGGCAAAGGGTTGGGTGTGTCTTGATGCAGAAGGGTTCTGTGGTAGCCTATGCTTCGAGACAACTGAAGGAGTATGAATTGAACTACCCTACTCATGATTTAGAGTTGGCGGCCGTAGTATTTGCTTTGAAGATATGGCGTCACTATTTGCTGGGTCAGGAGTTTGATCTGTTCACTGATCACCAGAGTCTCAAGTATATCTTCACTCAGAAGGAGTTGAACATGAGACAGAGAAGATGGATGGAGTTGATCAAAGACTATGACTTCTCTATTCAGTATCAGGCTGGAAAGGCCAATGTAGTGGCGGATGCGCTGAGCAGACATCCAGTTACTTCAGTAGCGGCACTACGAGTCAGTGAGTGGCGGTTACTGCAGGAGTTCAGCGATCTCAGGATCAGTGTTTCTCCTAGAGTTCAGTCGGGTTATGTGGATTTTCTCAGAGTACAGTCTGCTTTGTTGCAGAAGATCAGAGATCAGCAGTCTGTGGATCCGAAATTAGTTCAGATCAGGGATAGTCTGGTTGATGGAGCAGTTCAGGATTTTAGCCTGTCTGATGATGGTATTCTTCGGTTTCGTGGAAGGGTATGTGTCCCTGAGGAACCGAGCTTGAGGAAAGAAATATTGGAGGACAGCCATAACTCCAAATATTCTCTACATCCTGGTGTGACTAAGATGTATCAGGACCTTAAGAAAAATTTTTGGTGGCCGGGTATGAAGAAAGAAGTATCTGATTTTGTCTCTAGGTGTTTAACCTGTCAGACTGTAAAGGCTGAACATCAGAAGCCTGGTGGTTTGTTGCAGCCTCTTCCTATTCCTGAGTGGAAGTGGGAATGCATCAGTATGGATTTTGTGTGTGGTTTGCCTAGAACCAGATTGGGTCATGATGCTATTTGGGTGATCGTTGATAGACTCACTAAATCAGCCCATTTTCTCCCGATCAAGATGACTTATCCTTTAGAGAGGCTGGCTAGATTATACATTGATGAGATAGTCAGACTGCATGGAGTGCCGGTTGATATTGTGTCTGATAGGGACTCTCGGTTTTTGTCCAGATTTTGGAAGAGTTTACAGGAGGGTTTGGGTACTAAGTTGAGTTTTAGTACAGCATACCATCCTCAGTCTGATGGCCAGACGGAGCGTACTATACAGACTCTAGAAGACTTGTTGAGAGCTTATGTGGTTGATTGGAGTTCTGAGTGGAATCGGGATCTATCTTTGATAGAGTTCACTTATAATAATAGTTTCCACTCCAGTATTCAGATGGCTCCATATGAGGCTTTGTATGGAAGAAGGTGTAGGACTCCCTTGTGTTGGGAGGAAACTGGTGACAGAATGATTTTGAGATCTGATGCAGTTCAGGAGACTACTGATAAAGTCAGAGAGATTCAGGATAAATTGAAGATTGCTCGGGACAGACAGAAGAGTTATGCTGATGACCGTCGTCGTTCCCTGGAGTTTATGGTAGGGGATCATGTTTTCTTAAAGGTGTCACCTACTAAGGGTGTTATGAGGTTTGGCAGAAAGGGCAAGCTGAGCCCTAGGTTTATAGGACCTTTTGACATTATTGAGAGAATTGGTCCAGTGGCTTACCGGTTAGCTTTACCTCCTGCTTTGGATCATGTGCATAATGTATTCCATGTCTCTGCTTTGAGGAAATATCATCCTGATCCATCTCATGTGTTGGAGTTGGAACCTCTTCAGATTCAGAGTGATTTGACTTTTGAGGAAAGACCTCTTCGGATTGTGGATAGAAAGGATAAAGTTCTGAGGAACAAGACTATACCTTTGGTAAAGGTTATCTGGGGAAATCAGTCAGTTGAGGAGGCGACTTGGGAGACTGAAGCTGATATGAGGAAATTTTATGCTTATCTCTTTGATGATATGATTTGAGCTTTAGAGGACTAAAGCTTTATAAGGAGGGAGGGATGTAAGATCCAAGGATCTTAAGTCTTGGTAAGCATTATTTTGATTTTGTCTAAAATTATTGACTATGATATTTTTCTATGTATTGGTTGTTAATAGTTAATTAACTAGAGATTTTTGGTTGTTAATTTATTGTAAATTAATTAGAGATTATTTATTTGATTATTGGCTGTGTTAATTTATGATAAATTATTATTGGTTGTTTATGATAAATTAATTAGAGCTTAGTGGTTAATTAAATCCTTATTGGATGTTAATTAAATCCTTATTGGATTTTCGTTAAGTGAGTGGTTAAATGGATTAAAACCTATGTGAATTAGCTAATTGGATTTAAAATTCGATTTTAATTAGTTAAAGGGGTTAAACCCTATTTGAATTAATTGGTTAGTGGGTTTAAAATTCAAAAACCGAATTTTTAGTGGGTTTAACGATTGGGGAAAGAAAATTGGCGATTTTGGCTTGGGAGAAAACTTGGGCGACGGCTAGGAAGAAGTGGGCGATTCTTGGAGGCTTGGAGGCGAAATTCCTTTCTTCCTCTTCCTTTTCCTTTGGCCGGCATTCCTTGGTGTTTGGTGGCGTCTTTCAAAGCCTTAGACGAATTTTTTGGAAGGGTTTTTCTTATTGGTGTTCACGGTTCAAGGTGAGTGGAATGTCTTGTTTGACCTATGAATTTAGTTGTGTTTGTGACATGATACATTTGAGTTCTTGGAATTTCTACCATGTTAAAACCGAATTTAAGGGATGAAAACCAAAATTGAGATGTTCTTTCATGTAAACCGAATTCTTGATAATTTTCATGATAATCCGAAATCTTGATATTATTTATGATAAATTATTCATGACAACCGAAATTTGGTATTATTTATGAAAAACCGAAATTAACATGTTTACATGAGGATTATAAAGACAATTACATGTTATAATTTTATGTTGATGTTATGGAATTTAGGTAGTTTTAAATTAGTGAATTTTGAGCATGACATTCTTGTTAACTAGAGTTTAAATTTTAAATAGATGACATGTTGTAAAACCGTGGGTTATATGTGTTGTAATGATTTTTGGATGTGTGTTAATTACAATCCATGACTGTTTATTTAGGTGTATAGCATGTTATTTAATTTGGGTGTGTAGCCTGTTATTTAATTGTTTGAGAAATTTGGGTGATAACATAGCAAGATTTGACTAAACTAATCAGCATGAAATCTAAGGACTACACTATATTATGTGATATTCGAATATGAAATATTATGTGTTATGTTATGTGATTTTCGAATAGTATGGATTATGTGAATTTTGAACAATATGTGTTGTGTGATGGATTATGTGAATTTTGAATATTATGTGTTATGTGTTGGTTAGGACTATGGCTAAGTGTAACCGTGTACTCATAGGATAGTCCTTATGTGATATGTTAAGGGTTTGAATTTCAGCCCTGTATTTGATATGTGAGGAGGTTGATGTTCAGCCTGCCTATTATGATTATTGTGATGGGGGTTGATGTTCAGCCTGCCCGATATGATTTTTGTGATGACTATCCTAGAGTCTAGTTTGTAGGAACCCCTAATTGGGGGGCAAAAACCCTAAGCATGGCGCTAATGAAAAATATGCTAGCGGAAGCAAGGGTTTAAAATCATTTGCATGCCATATGTTCAACTATAACCGATTGAATAGGTTGAGATGAAAATCATACCATAGCCATATGCTTGGAAGTCGGTTTGGAAGAAGAGATCAACTTAGGTCTCCTCCACAAGTCCACACACAAGATGAAGATGCTCACTTCCTTGAGATCTCTTGTGCTAGCAAGACACCCAAGCCTTCTTGTCGAATGGAAGGGGATGATGAACCTCCTTGTTGCCGAGAGCTTCACTTGCCCAACCTCTCCTTCTCGTCGTCAACCACACCTCAACGAAAGTCCAAGGCGTTCAAGAGAAGAGAGCAAACGCATATGCGTTTAGGCGTTTTTGTGAAACCGGCCTTGATGACTTTCCATAAATGGAAGCTCATCAAGCCATGCGCTCAAGCCAACCCAAACCCATTTGAGCATTGAACCATGCGTTCACAATTGTGAACCGGTTCAAGCTAAACCGTTCCAATCGACTTTGGTTCATGAACCAAACCGAAATGGCTCAAGCCATGTGGTCTAGACCATATTGAACCGCAAGGCTCATGATCTAACCATTCATCACCTGATGCCCCTGATCTCTCCGATCTAGCATCATCTCTCTCGATCAAAGCTTACCGATCTCAAGCCCTAATCAATCAAACATGATCAGACCAGATCTCACTTACAATCAGAGATTAAATCCCTTTAATCTGAACTCAAAGAATCCAGTCCACACGATCTGACTTAAGTAAGCCATATCATCAAATTGTGCGACCCTGAGGGTTTCCTTTAAATGTCGGTAACGATAACTTACGTTATCACGATCAGTGAGGGGTATCTAGCAACACATCACTGTCTCCCGATATAAAGGAAAGAGTCTTCCAAGACTACTCCCAAACCATAGCACAAGTGTGACTCAATTCACAAGGCATACATGTGTCCTTTGCCACTGGATGTTCTTATTGGACAAGCGGGTCAAGCTTGTAACTCCAATACGATGAGCATGATTAGATCAGATGCACATAGTCATCTGGGTATGGCCATACACTATCTCAATCATCTCATATAGGGGGCCCTTTAGAACACCACACTCCTTAAACAAGGAGACGGCAATCCTATGTCTATCACTAGTGCCCTAACCTGATTCAAGCTCACCATCCAAGATAGTCTATAATCATTATGTTTCAAATGATATTGAACTACCTCAAGACAATGACAATCATCATTCAGAAACACAAGTGATCTCAAGTCAGAGGACATGTGCCACTTGCTGCATACAAGGATCATTCACATTGTGACAAGCAATGGAATATCCCAGTAGGGTCTGTCCAGTACATCCAATGTACCCATGAGTCTACATCTTATTCCATGCTCGAAGCATCCTATAAGATTAGCACTCATATTAGTCTCAATCATATCAAGGCTGTCTCAAGTTCACCAAGATATCTCGACTAAGGACTTATAGCCTGTCAGCCTAGCTGAACAGCTTTGAGACATTATTCAGAAGTACACTTATTACAGCAGACAAGGTAACAACCTGAATAATAACCATGCCTTTTATAAACATACCAGTTTATAACATGATACATTTTATAATCCCAAGGCCTCAAACATTAGCCTTAAGGGCATACCCCAACAATCTCCCACTTGCACTTAATCTAATGGTTGAGAAATCTCAAACCCATATTGTTACAGTGCTTCTCATGCTTCTGCTGCGCCAGAGGCTTGGTAAGTGGGTCTGCCAGATTGTCATCTGTATGAACCTTGCAAATCTTGATCTCGCCTCGATCTATGATCTCCCGGATCAAGTGAAACCGTCTTTGTATGTGCTTGGACTTCTGGTGCGACCGTGGTTCCTTTGCTTGTGCAATTGCTCCAGTGTTATCACAGAAGATAACCAAAGGATCAGCACTCGAAGGAACGACACCAAGTTCTCTCACGAACTTACGAATCCACACTGCCTCCTTGGATGCTTCCGAGGCTGCAACATACTCGGCTTCTGTTGTGGAATCAGCAACAGTTGACTGTTTGAAACTTTTCCACACCACTGCTCCACCATTCAAGCTAAAAATATAGCCTGACTGCGATCGGAAATCATCCTGGTCCGACTGGAACGAAGCGTCAGTATATCCCTCTATACTGAGTTCTTCCTGACCACCATATATCAAGAACATATCTTTGGTCCTCCGCAGATATTTTAAAATGTTCTTGACCGCAATCCAGTGCGCCAAACCTGGATTACTTTGGAATCGACTGGTTACGCTTAACCCGTAAGCGACGTCTGGGCGAGTACACAACATCGCATACATAATGGATCCAATAGCCGAAGCATAAGGCGTATTGTCCATTTCATCTTTCTCAGTCTGTGTTTGTGGACACTGACTCTTCGAAAGATTCAGACCATGTCTGACTGGAAGATATCCACGTTTAGAATTCTCTAAATGGAATCTCTCCAGGACCTTATCGATGTAAGTACTCTGGCACAACCCGAGAAGCCTCTTAGATCTATCCCTGTAGATCTTCACACCTAGTACATAGGCTGCTTCTCCTAAATCTTTCATCTGGAAACATTTTCCTAACCATGCTTTAACAGCATGCAGTTCAGGAATATCATTTCCAATGATCAAGATATCATCGACGTAGAGGATTAGGAATGTAATTATGCTCCCACTAAACCTCTTATAAACACACGGGTCATCCTCGTTCTTGATGAAACCAAACTCAGAGATTGATTCATCAAAACGAATATTCCAGCTTCTTGATGCTTGTTTAAGTCCATAAATGGACTTCTTTAACTTGCATATTTTATGACGATCTGCTGGATTAGTGAAGCCTTCCGGTTGTGTCATATACACATCCTCATCCAGATTTCCGTTAAGGAAAGCTGTTTTCACATCCATCTGCCAGATCTCATAATCGTAATATGCAGCTATCGCGAGAAGAATCCGAATAGACTTAAACATAGCTACAGGTGAGAAAGTTTCATCATAATCTATCCCGTAGATTTGTTTGAAACCTTTCGCAACTAGCCTGCCTTTATAGGTAACCACGTTACCATCCATGTCAATCTTCTTCTTGAAGATCCATTTACAGCCTATAGGGATTACTCCCGGAGGCGGATCAACCAAATCCCAGACTTGGTTATCTGACATGGAGTCCATCTCGGCTCGCATAGCTTCAAGCCATCTAGCTGACTCCGGTCCACTGACCGCATCCGCATAAGTTAGGGGTTCATCATTATCAATGATGTAGACTCCGTCATAGCGCTCAGGCTGTCGACGGATCCTACCCGATCTTCGCGGTTCCCGTGATATCTGAGCCTCAGGTTGTTCAATAACCTGATCTACTGGCTCAGGCTCATCCAACTGCACTTGACTACTTTGTCCTTCTTCTGGATTCTCATCCAGCTTTATTTCTCTCCCACTGGCCTCTTGCAGAAGATATTCCTTCTCAAGAAATATGGCCGTCCGAGCAACAAATACCTTGTTCTCCTTGGGATCGTAGAAATAATAACCCTTAGTTTCCTTAGGGTAACCAACAAAGATGCATTTGTCAGATCTGCTCTCTAGTTTCCCAGAGGCGAGCTTTTTGACATAAGCCTCGCAACCCCAGATCCTGATAAATGTCAAGCTAGGCTGTTTCCCATACCATAACTCATATGGCGTCTTTGAAACTGCCTTGGATGGCACTCGGTTTAGTACCTTTGCAGCTGTTTCCAGTGCAAAACCCCAAAAGGAATATGGAAGAGTAGCCTGACTCATCATAGAACGAACCATATCAAGTAGCGTTCTATTTCTCCTCTCGGACACACCATTCCATTGCGGTGTTCCTGGCGGAGTGAGCTGTGAGATAATCCCACACTCTTTCAGATAGTTAGTAAATGCATGACTTAGGTATTCTCCACCTCGATCAGAACGAAGTGCCTTGATATTTCTGCCTAACTGATTTTGTACTTCATTTTTGAACTCTTTGAACTTGTCAAAAGATTCACTTTTATGTCTCATCAAATAGACATACCCATACCTACTGAAATCATCAGTAAAGGTAATGAAGTACTGATAGCCACCTCTGGCATGTTTACTAAATGGCCCACACACATCACTGTGTATAAGGTCAAGTAAACCTGAAGTCCTCTGACCTTTGTGAGGAAAAGGAGACTTCGTCATTTTACCCATCAAACAAGCTTTGCATGTATCAATCTCCTCATAGGAGAATGATCCCAGCAGTCCATGTTCATGCAACCGCTTAATGCGCTTCTCGTTTATATGGCCTAAACGACTATGCCATAGCAAGGTGCTGTCATCAGCATACTTGGCTTTCTTATTATCAATGTTTTGTATAGAATATTCCATGTCCAACATGAATAACCCATTGTTAATTGAACCAGTGGCATACTCAATATTATCATAAGTCAAAATACACTTTGAAATCTTGCATTCAAAGGCAAATCCTTTCCTGACAAGAGCAGGAATAGAGATAATATTCTTGGTAATACTTGGTACAAAATAACAATTGTTTAATTCTAATACAATGCCAGATGGTAAAGAAATGAAATAGTCCCCTACAGCAACAGCAGCAACCCGTGCCCCGTTTCCAACGCGTAGGTCTACCTCATGCTGTCCCACCTGCCTTCTTCTCTTGAGTTCCTGCACATTTGAACAAATGTGAACTCCACATGCAGTGTCCAACACCCATGATATAGAAGAAGATGAAACCATGACTTACGTCACGTATATACCTGAGCCAGAAGCGATGCTTCCCCTCTTATCTCCTTGGAGCGCTTTACAGTCCTTTTTCCAGTGACCCAGCTGGCCACAGTGGAAACACCTGTTGTCCTTCGACCGCTTCACCTTCTGTTTCAGGGCCTTGCTGTAATTCTTGACAGGGGCCTTGCCCTTCTTCCCCTTCTTCTTGTTCCTCGAAGGAACCATCAAGACAGAGGTTGAAGGCTTACCCTTCAGAGTTTCCTCAGTAGTCAAGAGCATATTCAGCAGCTCTGCCGGCGTACAATCGATTTTGTTCATATTAAAGTTAATAATGAACGCATCGAAAGAAGGCGGGAGAGACTGCAGAATAATGTCCACAGCAAGCTCCTGGTTGATGGTATGCCCCAGTTTCTCCAGAGCCTCCTTGTGCCCAATCATCTTGAGCACGTGAGCTCCCACTGGGCTCCCTTCAGCCAGTTTGCTCTGAAAGAAGAGCTTCGTCAGATTATAGCGTTCTGTCCTCGCCTGTGCAGTATACAGCATTTTGAGGTTCGCTATAATCTCTATAGCCGACATATCCTCATGCTGACGCTGCAGCGGTGGCGTCATAGACGCTAGCATCAGGCAAGCGACATCAATGCTATCATTGACGTGCTTTTCATAGGCATCCCGAACCGCCCTTGCGGCGTTCGGAGCGGGCTGCGGCGGTATCGCCGTCTCGAGGACATACAGTTTCCTCTCTGCCTTAAGAACGATCTTAAGGTGTCCAAACCAGTCAGAGAAGTTCGGCCCAGCAAACTTCTCCCTTTCCAGTAGGGATCGCACATTGAAGCTCATGGTGTTCGTTGCTGCAGTTATCTACAACAAGCAAGAACAGCAAGGTCAGTATCAATGTTCAGAATCAATCCAGGACTTAAGAAAGATTCTTTTCTCACTATTTTGTCTGACTGAAAAATCCAGTAAACAGTCCGAAAGAGTAACACTCTTTTAGTGAGATGGGATCCAGATTTCATACTTGGTCTCCGCGTCCCGCTCAGGCGAGATAAGATGCACAGAGATGACAAGCACTAATTTCTGGTAGGCTGTCCCAGCCAATCGCCAACCCGTGCGATTCCCCTTCATCTGGGCAATCCAGCAGACTGTGCCAACTGAGTTGGTACAACACAGTCTCTGATCCCACAGATGGCTGCCTCCACGTGCTACCATATGCGCCACATATGTAGTCTACATGGTCAAGCTGACCTGACCTACTCCCTAGACCACCACATGCCTATCCCTTTAATCTGAACTCAAAGAATCCAGTCCACACGATCTGACTTAAGTAAGCCATATCATCAAATTGTGCGACCCTGAGGGTTTCCTTTAAATGTCGGTAACGATAACTTACGTTATCACGATCAGTGAGGGGTATCTAGCAACACATCACTATCTCCCGATATAAAGGAAAGAGTCTTCCAAGACTACTCCCAAACCATAGCACAAGTGTGACTCAATTCACAAGGCATACATGTGTCCTTTGCCACTGGATGTTCTTATTGGACAAGCGGGTCAAGCTTGTAACTCCAATACGATGAGCATGATTAGATCAGATGCACATAGTCATCTGGGTATGGCCATACACTATCTCAATCATCTCATATAGGGGGCCCTTTAGAACACCACACTCCTTAAACAAGGAGACGGCAATCCTATGTCTATCACTAGTGCCCTAACCTGATTCAAGCTCACCATCCAAGATAGTCTATAATCATTATGTTTCAAATGATATTGAACTACCTCAAGACAATGACAATCATCATTCAGAAACACAAGTGATCTCAAGTCAGAGGACATGTGCCACTTGCGGCATACAAGGATCATTTACATTGTGACAAGCAATGGAATATCCCAGTAGGGTCTGTCCAGTACATCCAATGTACCCATGAGTCTACATCTTATTCCATGCTCGAAGCATCCTATAAGATTAGCACTCATATTAGTCTCAATCATATCAAGGCTGTCTCAAGTTCACCAAGATATCTCGACTAAGGACTTATAGCCTGTCAGCCTAGCTGAACAGCTTTGAGACATTATTCAGAAGTACACTTATTACAGCAGACAAGGTAACAACCTGAATAATAACCATGCCTTTTATAAACATACCAGTTTATAACATGATACATTTTATAATCCCAAGGCCTCAAACATTAGCCTTAAGGGCATACCCCAACATAGTTGACACTTAGGAGTCCACCTTTATGAAATATGATATAAGATGTGTTTGTTGTCCAGTAGGAACCTTTTGGGAGAACGGGTTTTGACGCAAAGTGCCATGTCTTGGTCAGACAGGGGCCACCTCTTGATGTCATCACTCTCTTTTTGTGATATGGGGTGTCGTAGAGCAAAGTGCCACGTCGTGAACCGGCGGGGGCCACCTCTTGAATCTACACACAAGCCATCGATGTGTTTATGGGGTGTTTTAGAGCAAAGTGCCACGTCGTGACCTGGCGGGGGCCACCTCTTGATTCTACTCACTGTCCATGTTTATGTGTTGCACGAGATTTTGCAGCTCCCAGTGCTTAGGCCAAAGCCGGGTTAGACCATATTGGTCACTACTGAATATGCTGGACAACTAGGTTAACTAAGTATTGGTGTGTTTAGTTGGTTTAGAGTATAACTCTAGAACCTGAGTTTGTTTAGAACCTGAGTTTGTTATATGTTGGTGTGTACATCTGGCTGTTTATATGACTTCTGTATTTAATCTTGTTGTATATTGACATAATGTTCTGTTAAAGATTTTTAAAATAATCTGCCTATATTTTTGAATGTATGTTATGGATGGTCGATTTAGACTATCCACTCACTGGGCTGTGTAGCTCACCCCTCACTATTTTCAGGCATAGAGCAGGGGCGCATTTCTTGAGTTAGCATTGGCGTGGACATTATGCTAGTTTGCTGTGATTATATTTAAGAACTTTTGTGCTTAAATATGAGGCCGGTTGTGGCCGAACTATATGAGTTATACGAACTATATGAATGATGTGAACTATGTGAATTTGTGTGAACCACGTGAACTATGTGAAATTTGTGTTGCCAGATTGTGGCAGTTAAATGAGTTTGATTTTTGTGTCACCGCGGGCCTCAGCCTGGTTTCGGTGTTTGGTATGAGTTTATAAAATCGACTTTGTGGCTTTGCTTTGAATTTCGAATCGAATTGTATTTATGCCATCGGATTTGATATAACTGTTGCCTTGCATATGTCTAGTGCAAGGATTGCGTGGTGGCAGGTACCCTTATGTGATTTATGAGATTTGTGTTTTGTGGATATTTATGTATGGGTTTGTGGAAATTTTCAGATCGTGTTTTCTTGAACTCGGTTTTACCTAGCATATGAATCGATCTTATATGAAACATCCTGTTTCTTTCATGATTTGTGTTGCTTGTTTGGGGTTAAGATAACGGGATGTTACAGTAGGTCAGGTCAGCTTGACCATGTAGGCTACATATGGGGCATATGTTAGCTATATGGAGGCAGCCATCTGTGGGATCAGAGACTGTGTTGTACCAACTCAGTTGGCACAGTCTGCTGGATTGCCCAGATGAAGGGGAATCGCATGGGTTGGCGATTGGCAGGGACTGCCTACCAGAAATTAGTGCTTGTACTCTCTGTGCATCTTATCTCGCCTGAGCGGGACGCGGAGACCAAGTATGAAATCTGGATCCCATCTCACTAAAAGAGTCTTACTCTTTCGGACTATTTTAATGGATTTTTCAGTTAGATAAAATAGTAAGAAAAGAATCTTTCTTAAAGTCCTGGATTGATTCTAAACATTGATACTGACCTTTCTGTTCTTGCATTGTTGTAGATTCCTGCAGCAACGAACACCATGAGCTTCAATGTGCGATCCCTACTGGAAAGGGAGAAGTTTGCTGGGCTAAACTTCTCAGACTGGTACGGACACCTTAAGATTGTTCTTAAGGCTGAGAGGAAATTGTATGTCCTCGAGACGGCTATACCGCCTCAACCCGCTCCGAACGCCGCAAGGGCGGTTCGGGATGACTATGAAAAGCATGTCAATGATAGCATTGATGTTGCTTGCCTGATGCTAGCGTCTATGACGCCACAGCTGCAGCGTCAGCATGAGGATATGTCTGCTATAGAAATTATAGCAAACCTCAAGATGCTATATGCTGCACAGGCGAGGACTGAACACTATAATTTGACCAAGCTTTTCTTTCAGAGCAAACTGGCTGAAGGGAGTCCAGTGGGAGCTCATGTGCTCAAGATGATTGGGCACAAAGAGGCTCTAGAGAAACTGGGGCATACCATCAATCAGGAGCTTGCTGTAGACATTATTCTGCAGTCTCTCCCGGCCTCTTTCGATCCGTTCATTATTAATTTTAATATGAACAAGATCGACTGTACTCCTGCAGAGTTGCTCAATATGCTCTTGACTACGGAGGAGACTCTAAAGGGAAAGCCTTCAACCTCTGTCTTGATGTTCCCTTCCAGGAACAAGAAGAAGGGGAAGAAGGGCAAAGCCCCAGTCAAGAACTACAACAAGGCTCTAAAACAAAAGGTTAAGCGGTCGAAGGAATACAGATGTTTCCATTGTGGCCAGCTGGGTCACTGGAAAATGGACTGTAAAGCGCTCCAAGGAGACAAGAAGGGAAGCATCGCTTCTGGCTCAGGTATTTTTGTGACTAAAGTCATGATATCTTCTTCTTCTATTTCATGGGTGTTGGACTCTGCATGTGGAGTTCACATTTGTTCAAATGTACAGGAACTCAAGAGAAGAAGACAGGTGGGACAGCATGAGGTGGACCTACGAGTTGGAAACGGGGCACGGGTTGCTGCTGTTGCTGTAGGAGTTTATTACATCTCATTACCATATGGACTTGTATTGGAACTAGACAATTGTTACTTTGTACCAAGCATTACGAAAAATATTATCTCTATTCCTGCTCTTGTCAGGAAAGGGTTTTCCTTTGAATGCAAGACTTCAAAGTGTTATCTTTCTCTTGATAATATTGTTTATGCTACTGGGTCAATTAACAATGGGTTATTCATGTTGGACATGGAATGTTGTAACATCCCGTTATCTTAAGCCCAAACAAGCAACACAAATCATGAAAGAAACAGGATGTTATCATACAAGATCGATACATATGCTAGGTAAAACCCCGTTCAGGAAACCCGATCTGAAAATTTCGAAAATCCATACATATAAATCTCCACAAAAACACAATTTCATAAAGGTACCTGCCACCACGCATTCCTTGCACTAGACATATGCAAGGCAACAGTTATATCAAATCCGTATCAAATCCATAAAATCCATAAACGTACCTGCCACCAGGCAATACTTGCACTAGACATATGCAAGTTACAGGTATATCAAAACCGATTACAAAGAATACACCACAAACCGAATTTCAAAACAAAATCACAAAATCGATTTTTATAAACTCATACCAAACACCGAAACCAGGCTGAAGCCCGCGGTGACACAAAAATCAAACTCATTTAACAGTCACAATCTGACATCACAAGTTCGCATAGTTCACATAGTACACATAGCTCATATCATTCATATAGTTCGGCCACAACCGGCCCCAAATAATTAAGCACAAAAGTTCTTAAACAGCAAACTAGCGATATCCATGCCAATGCTAACTCAAGAAATGCGCCCCTGCTCTATGCCTGAAAATAGTGAGGGGTGAGCTACACAGCCCAGTGAGTGGATAGTCTAAATCGACCATCCATAACATACACTCAAAAATATAGACAGATTATTTTAAAAATCTTTAACAGGAACATTATGTCAACATATAACCACATAAAGAAAACAGAAGTCATATAAACAGTCAGATGTACACACCAACATATAACAAACTCAGGTTCTAGAGTTATACTCTAAACCAACTCAGATGTACACACCAACACTTAATTAACCTAGTTGTCCAGCATATTCAGTAGTGACCATTATGGTCTAACCCGGCTTTGGCCTAAGCACTGGGAGACTGCAAAATTTCATGCAACATATAAACATGGACAGTGAGTAGAATCAAGAGGTGGCCCCCGCTAGGTCACGACGTGGCACTTTGCTCTAAAACACCCCATAACACATCGATGGATAGTGTGTAGATTCAAGAGGTGGCCCCTGCCGGGTCACGACGTGGCACTTTGCTCTTCGACACCCCATATCACAAAAAGAGTGATGACATCAAGAGGTGGCCCCTGTCCGACCAAGACATGGCACTTTGCATCAAAACCCGTTCTCCCAAAAGGTTCCTACTGGACAACAGATACATCTTATATCTTATTTCACAACGGTGGACTTCTAAGTGTCAACTAGACTCTAGGATAGTCATCACAATAATCATATCGGGCAGGCTGAACATCAACCCCCATCACAATAATCATAACAGGTAGGCTGAACATCAACCCCTTCACATATCACAATACAGGGCTGAAATCTCAAACCCTTAACATATTACACATACTATCTCCTTGAGTACACAGTCACACTTAGCCTTAGTCCTACCCATCACATAACACATAATATTCTAAATTCCCATAACCACATAATATTCCAAAAATCACAAATCACATAATATTCAAAAACCACATAAACTTCATAAAAATCACATTGTAGTGTAGTCCTTAGGTTTCATGCTGATTAATTCAGTCTAACCTTGCTAAATTATCACCCAATGTTCTCAAACATGAATACATGGTCTTAGATAAATAAACATGAGTTTTATAACATTATTAGCATTTATCAAGCATCCATAAAATCGACATATAGCATTTATCAAGCATACATAAAAATCAACATAAAATTAAACATAAAATTAAAACATGTATTCATACAATTGCTTTACAAATCACTACATGTAACCCACGGTTAACATAACATATTATCTACTAAATTTTAAACCTTAGTTAACATGAATATCATGCTCAAAATCATTGGTTTAAAACTTCCTAAATTCCATAAATTAATACCTTAAATTTCATATTACAAACTTTCGGTTTCATAAAACAATCATCAAGATTTCGGTTGAAAGTTTTCATAAAACAATCATCAAGATTTCGGTTTCATAATTAACATCAAAATTTCAGTTTTCATAAATAATTATCAAGATTTCGAGTCTCCTAATTATTATCAAGAATTCGGTTTTCATGGAGAAATACCCTAAATTCAGTTTTCATGAAGATAAGAAATATCTTACATTCGGTTTTCATGGAGAAATACCCTAAATTCAGTTTTCATGAAGAAGCATCTTAAATTCGGTTTTCATGGTAGATACACTTTGCAAAATTTTGATTTTAACATGGTAAATTTCTCAAGAAATCAAATATATCATTTAACACAAACACAACCAAATTGATAGATCTAATAAGACACTCCACTCACCTCAACCGAGAATACCAAGATGAAGATCCTCCACAAAATTCGTCTAAGAGCTTTGAAATGATCCTAGGAAGACGCCAACAATGGACAATAAACGCCTCCAAACACCAAAGACGCCGGCCAAAGGAAGAAAGGAAGAGGAAGGAGAAATCACCCAAGAACTCTTCAAGAATCGCCAACTTCTTCAAGCCGTCGCCCAATGTTTTTCTCCAAGCCAAAAAAAACGCCTATTCTCTACCCTAGCCGAAATCACTAACTTAAAGTTTAAATTTCGGTTTTTAATGTTTAACCCGCTAACCAATTAATTCAAAAGGGTTTAACCCATTTAACTAATAAATTTGAATTTTAAACCCAATTAGCGCAATCCCAATAACTCATAATTTAAGTGAAAATCCAATAAGGTTAAACTAACATCCAATAAGCTAGTTAACTAATTAAATTTAACATCCATTAAGCTAATTAACGTCCAACAAAATTAACAACCAATAATCTCTAATTTAATTAACTATAAATTAACAACCAAAAATCTCTAGTTAATTAACTATTAATTAACAACCAAAAATCTCTAGTTAATTAACTATAAATTAACAACCAATACATAGAAAATATCACAGTCAGTAATTTTATTTAAATCATGAACACAATATCACAGCCAACGAGTTTATTTAAATCAAAAAAATAATGCTTACCAGGACTTAAGATCCTTGGATCTTACATCCCTCCCTCCTTATAAAGCTTTAGTCCTCTAAAGCTCAGCATCCATATCATCAAAGAGATAAGCATAAAATTTCCTCATATCAGCTTCAGTCTCCCAAGTTGCCTCCTCAACCGACTGATTTCCCCAGATAACCTTTACCAAAGGTATAGTCTTGTTCCTCAGAACTTTGTCCTTTCTATCCACAATCCGAAGAGGTCTTTCCTCAAAAGTCAAATCACTCTGAATCTGAAGAGGTTCCAATTCCAATACATGAGATGGATCAGGATGATATTTCCTCAAAACAGAAACATGGAACACATTATGCACATGATCCATAGCAGGAGGTAAAGCTAACCGGTAAGCCACTGGACCAATTCTCTCAATAATGTCAAAAGGGCCTACAAACCTAGGGCTCAATTTGCCCTTTTTGCCAAACCTCATAACACCCTTAGTAGGTGATACCTTTAAGAAAACATGATCCCCTACCATAAACTCCAGGGAACGACGACGGTCATCAGCATAACTCTTCTGTCTGTCCCGAGCAATCTTCAGTTTATTCTGTATCTCTCTGACCTTATCAGTAGTCTCCTGAACTGCATCAGATCTCAAAATCATTCTGTCACCAGTCTCCTCCCAACACAAGGGAGTCCTACACCTTCTCCCATACAAAGCCTCATATGGAGCCATCTGAATACTGGAGTGGAAGCTATTATTATAAGTGAACTCTATCAAAGATAGATCCCGATTCCACTCAGAACTCCAATCAACCACATAGGCTCTCAACAAATCTTCTAGAGTCTGTATAGTACGCTCCGTCTGGCCATCAGACTGAGGATGGTATGCTGTACTAAAACTCAACTTAGTACCCAAACCCTCCTGTAAACTCTTCCAAAATCTGGACAAAAACCGAGAGTCCCTATCAGACACAATATCAACCGGCACTCCATGCAGTCTGACTATCTCATCAATGTACAATCTGGCCAGTCTCTCTAAAGGATAAGTCATCTTGATCGGAAGAAAATGGGCTGATTTAGTGAGTCTATCAACGATCACCCAAATAGCATCATGACCCAATCTGGTTCTAGGCAAACCACACACAAAATCCATACTGATGCATTCCCACTTCCACTCAGGAATAGGAAGGGCCTGCAACAAACCACCAGGCTTCTGGTGTTCAGCCTTTACAGTCTGACAGGTTAAACACCTAGAGACAAAATCATAGACCTCTTTCTTCATGCCCGGCCACCAAAAACTCTTCTTGAGGTCCTGATACATCTTAGTCACGCCAGGATGTAGAGAATATTTGGAGTTATGGCTGTCCTCCAATATTTCTTTCCTCAAGCTCGGTTCCTCAGGGACACATACCCTTCCACGAAACCGAAGAATACCATTATCAGACAAGCTAAAATCCTGAACTGCTCCATCAACCAAACTATCCCTGATCTGAACTAATCTCGGATCCACAGACTGCTGATCTCTTGTAACATCCCGTTATCTTAACCCCAAACAAGCAACACAAATCATGAAAGAAACAGGATGTTTCATATAAGATCGATTCATATGCTAGGTAAAACCGAGTTCAAGAAAACACGATCTGAAAATTTCCACAAACCCATACATAAATATCCACAAAACACAAATCTCATAAATCACATAAGGGTACCTGCCACCACGCAATCCTTGCACTAGACAAATGCAAGGCAACAGTTATATCAAATCCGATGGCATAAATACAATTCGATTCGAAATTCAAAGCAAAGCCACAAAGTCGATTTTATAAACTCATACCAAACACCGAAACCAGGCTGAGGCCCGCGGTGACACAAAAATCAAACTCATTTAACTGCCACAATCTGGCAACACAAATTTCACATAGTTCATGTGGTTCACACAAATTCACATAGTTCACATCATTCATATAGTTCGTATAACTCATATAGTTCGGCCACAACCGGCCTCATATTTAAGTACAAAAGTTCTTAAATATAATCACAGCAAACTAGCATAATGTCCACGCCAATGCTAACTCAAGAAATGCGCCCCTGCTCTATGCCTGAAAATAGTGAGGGGTGAGCTACACAGCCCAGTGAGTGGATAGTCTAAATCGACCATCCATAACATACATTCAAAAATATAGGCAGATTATTTTAAAAATCTTTAACAGAACATTATGTCAATATACAACAAGATTAAATACAGAAGTCATATAAACAGCCAGATGTACACACCAACATATAACAAACTCAGGTTCTAAACAAACTCAGGTTCTAGAGTTATACTCTAAACCAACTAAACACACCAATACTTAGTTAACCTAGTTGTCCAGCATATTCAGTAGTGACCAATATGGTCTAACCCGGCTTTGGCCTAAGCACTGGGAGCGGCAAAATCTCATGCAACACATAAACATGGACAGTGAGTAGAATCAAGAGGTGGCCCCCGCCAGGTCACGACGTGGCACTTTGCTCTAAAACACCCCATAAACACATCGATGGATTGTGTGTAGATTCAAGAGGTGGCCCCCGCTGGTTCACGACGTGGCACTTTGCTCTACGACACCCCATATCACAAAAAGAGAGTGATGACATCAAGAGGTGGCCCCTGTCCGACTAAGACATGGCACTTTGCGTCAAAACCCATTCTCCCAAAAGGTTCCTACTGGACAACAAACACATCTTATATCATATTTCATAAAGGTGGACTCCTAAGTGTCAACTAGACTCTAGGATAGTCATCACAAAAATCATATCGGGCAGGCTGAACATCAACCCCCATCACAATAATCATAATAGGCAGGCTGAACATCAACCTCCTCACATATCAAATACAGGGCTGAAATTCAAACCCTTAACATATCACATAAGGACTATCCTATGAGTACACGGTTACACTTAGCCATAGTCCTAACCAACACATAACACATAATATTCAAAATTCACATAATCCATCACATAACACATATTGTTCAAAATTCACATAACCCATACTATTCGAAAATCACATAACATAACACATAATATTTCATATTCGAATATCACATAATATAGTGTAGTCCTTAAATTTCATGCTGATTAGTTTAGTCAAACCTTACTATGTTATCACCCAAATTTCTCAAACAATTAAATAACAGGCTACACACCTAAATTAAATAACATGCTACACACCTAAATAAACAGTCATGGATTGTACATGGAACACATTATGCACATGATCCATAGCAGGAGGTAAAGCTAACCGGTAAGCCACTGGACCAATTCTCTCAATAATGTCAAAAGGGCCTACAAATCTAGGGCTCAACTTGCCCTTTTTGCCAAACCTCATAACACCTTTAGTAGGTGATACCTTTAAGAAAACATGATCCAGTAAATAGTGGCGCCATATCTTCAAAGCAAATACTACGGCCGCCAACTCTAAATCATGAGTAGGGTAGTTCAACTCATACTCCTTCAGTTGTCTCGAAGCATAGGCTACTACAGAACCCTTCTGCATCAAGACACAACCCAACCCTTTGCCTGAAGCATCCGTATATACAGTAAACCTTTCCCCATCACTAGGAATAATGAGGATCGGTGTACTAGTCAACCTCCTTTTCAGCTCTTGAAAGCTCTCTTCACACTTATCATCCCAAATAAACTTAGCCTCCTTTCTGGTTAATTTAGTTAAAGGACCCGCCAGCTTGGAGAATCCCTCAACAAATCTCCGGTAGTAACCTGCTAAACCCAGGAAACTTCTGATCTCAGTAGCACTAGTCGGTCTTCCCCAATTAAGGATGGCTTGCACCTTAACTGGATCCACAGACACCCCCTGACCAGAAATCACATGTCCCAAGAAGCTGATTTTCTCTAGCCAGAACTCACACTTACTAGCCTTGGCATATAATCGGTTCTTCCTCAGAACCTCCAGCACTCTGCGCAAGTCACTGACATGATCTGAAGTAGTCCGTGAGTATACCAAAATATCGTCTATAAAGACTACCACACAAGAGTCAAGCAATTCATGGAATACCCTGTTCATCAAATCCATGAAGACAGCAGGTGCATTCGTCAGTCCAAAAGGCATAACTAAAAATTCGAAATGCCCATACCTGGTCCTGAAAGCAGTCTTAAATATATCCTCATCCTTGACCCTAAGCTGATAATACCCTGATCTCAGATCAATCTTAGAGAACACTGTAGCTCCCTGTAATTGATCAAATAGATCATCAATTCTGGGAAGAGGATACTTATTCTTGATAGTCACTTGGTTCAGTTGCCTGTAGTCTATACACATCCTCAGGGTTCCATCTTTCTTCTTTACAAACAGCACTGGCGCTCCCCAGGGAGAAGCACTAGGCCGAATGTACCCTTTCTCCAGCAATTCCTCCAGTTATTTCTTAAGCTCGGCCAGCTCTGAGGTAGCCATGCGATAAGGAGCTCTGGAGATAGGTGCCGTTCCTGGCGCCAACTCAATGCCAAACTCCACTTCTCTAATTGGTGGTAAGCCTGAAAATTCTTCAGAGAACACATCAGGAAATTCTTTCACCACCGCCATCTGAGTCAAATCAGAAGTAGAATCATCCTGCACCTTAACATGCGCAAGATAACCCTTGCATCCACTAGCAAGTAACTTCCTGGCCTGCAGGAAAGATATTACATGCGGTCCTTGGTCTGACACTAGACCTCTCACAAAAAATCCGATTCCCATCTAGCAGATTTAAAGTGATTACTTTCTCAAAGCAATCCACAGAGGCATGATGTGAGGACAACCAATCCATACCTAGAATGACATCATAGTCTTGCATGTCTAGGAGGATTAAATCCACTAGAAACTCATAACCCTCTACATGCACCACACAATCAGCACACACAGTGTCTGTAGATAATGACTTTCCTAAGGGAGTACTCACAGACACAACATAATCTAGCATCTTAGGTACAACAGGTAAACATGCAGCAAATCTAACAGACACAAAAGACAGATTTGCACCAGGATCAAATAAAATGCGAGCTAACTGATCAAATACAAATAAGGTACCTTCCACAACGGATCAGGAAGCTCGTGTATCCTTCTCAGCCACAGCATAAACTCTAGTCTGGACTGTAGGCTTATCTGCGCCTCTAGGCTGTATCTCAGGCTCTTTGCAGTCCCTGACCATGTGCCCCGGTTTCTTACACCTGAAGCACACGCCATTCTTCTTATAACAGTCTTTCACTAGATGTCCCTTGAGCCCACAATAATTGCAAGTCCTATCCTCTGTGATACTGTTCTTTACATCTCTGACATCCCTGAACTGCTGCGGTGCCTTGTAAGAGTAAGGCTTATACCTGCTCTTCTTGTAGTCCTTATGTTTAGGGTACTTCTTACCCTTGCCGCCACTACCATACTGAGGAACCGCCACCTCAGCTGCAGGAACCACTGTCACGGCAACATGAGAACTCCTCTCAGCTATGTATCTCTCAATGGTGCGTGCTCGCCCAACAGTCTCAACATAGGTCTCCAAGTGCTGAGCACCAACCTGCTCTCTAATGTCCCATCTGAGACCTATGAGAAACTTAGTAGCCCTCCTCTTTTCAGTGTTTATCAGGTGAGGAGCATACTTTCCCAATTTCGTGAACTGTAATTCATACTGGTCCACAGTCATATCACCCTGCTCCAGGTGAATAAATGCCACCTCTCGGTCCTCCACCAAACTATCTGGGAAGTACTTCTCGTTAAATCGAGACAAGAAGTAAGACCAATCTACAGTCTCATGTCTTTCTTCGGCAAGTCTCACCACGCCCTTCCACCACTCATCTGCGTCAGCACGCATCATATCGGTGGTCAGACATAACTTATCCTCATCTGAGCAGCGCATGACTTGGAAAATCTTTTCCAAGCACAACTGCCAGTTCTCAGCAGTACTGGATTCTGAGCCCCCATAAAAAGAACTAGGACCCAGTTTCTGGAATTCACTCACAAGTGAAGCATAGCGCCTGTGAGCGCCCTCCTGAGAGTCATCCCCCACCGCCCGAGTAGTAGTCTGGGGTCTCTCTTGAGTCAGCTGCTGCAAGAGCTGCTGTTGCGCCTCTTGATGCTGAGTCTGTTGCTGCTGCAGCATCTGAGCTTGCCTCTCTATCATGGCACCTTGTTGCTGTACCATGCCAGTTAGAGCCTCAATAGTTCTCGTGAGATTCGGGGTCTGCTCGCCCTCATCACTAGCATTTCCTCTGGTTCGCACCATCTTAAATGCCTACACACACATATCATAGTCAGGAAAACAAACATAAACCTATCAGGTGTCTAGCAATACACAAACATGTTTTCCCCCCGAACTAAGTTTTAGCTAGCCAACTCCTCTGATACCATTCTGTAACATCCCGTTATCTTAACCCCAAACAAGCAACACAAATCATGAAAGAAACAGGATGTTTCATATAAGATCGATTCATATGCTAGGTAAAACCGAGTTCAAGAAAACACGATCTGAAAATTTCCACAAACCCATACATAAATATCCACAAAACACAAATCTCATAAATCACATAAGGGTACCTGCCACCACGCAATCCTTGCACTAGACATATGCAAGGCAACAGTTATATCAAATCCGATGGCATAAATACAATTCGATTCGAAATTCAAAGCAAAGCCACAAAGTCGATTTTATAAACTCATACCAAACACCGAAACCAGGCTGAGGCCCGCGGTGACACAAAAATCAAACTCATTTAACTGCCACAATCTGGCAACACAAATTTCACATAGTTCACGTGGTTCACACAAATTCACATAGTTCACATCATTCATATAGTTCGTATAACTCATATAGTTCGGCCACAACCGGCCTCATATTTAAGTACAAAAGTTCTTAAATATAATCACAGCAAACTAGCATAATGTCCACGCCAATGCTAACTCAAGAAATGCGCCCCTGCTCTATGCCTGAAAATAGTGAGGGGTGAGCTACACAGCCCAGTGAGTGGATAGTCTAAATCGACCATCCATAACATACATTCAAAAATATAGGCAGATTATTTTAAAAATCTTTAACAGAACATTATGTCAATATACAACAAGATTAAATACAGAAGTCATATAAACAGCCAGATGTACACACCAACATATAACAAACTCAGGTTCTAAACAAACTCAGGTTCTAGAGTTATACTCTAAACCAACTAAACACACCAATACTTAGTTAACCTAGTTGTCCAGCATATTCAGTAGTGACCAATATGGTCTAACCCGGCTTTGGCCTAAGCACTGGGAGCGGCAAAATCTCGTGCAACACATAAACATGGACAGTGAGTAGAATCAAGAGGTGGCCCCCGCCAGGTCATGACGTGGCACTTTGCTCTAAAACACCCCATAAACACATCGATGGATTGTGTGTAGATTCAAGAGGTGGCCCCCGCCGGTTCACGACGTGGCACTTTGCTCTACGACACCCCATATCACAAAAAGAGAGTGATGACATCAAGAGGTGGCCCCTGTCCGACCAAGACATGGCACTTTGCGTCAAAACCCGTTCTCCCAAAAGGTTCCTACTGGATAACAAACACATGTTATATCATATTTCATAAAGGTGGACTCCTAAGTGTCAACTAGACTCTAGGATAGTCATCACAAAAATCATATCGGGCAGGCTGAACATCAACCCCCATCACAATAATCATAATAGGCAGGCTGAACATCAACCTCCTCACATATCAAATACAGGGCTGAAATTCAAACCCTTAACATATCACATAAGGACTATCCTATGAGTACACGGTTACACTTAGCCATAGTCCTAACCAACACATAACACATAATATTCAAAATTCACATAATCCATCACATAACACATATTGTTCAAAATTCACATAACCCATACTATTCGAAAATCACATAACATAACACATAATATTTCATATTCGAATATCACATAATATAGTGTAGTCCTTAAATTTCATGCTGATTAGTTTAGTCAAACCTTACTGTGTTATCACCCAAATTTCTCAAACAATTAAATAACAGGCTACACACCTAAATTAAATAACATGCTACACACCTAAATAAACAGTCATGGATTGTAATTAACACACATCCAAAAATCATTACAACACATATAACCCACGGTTTTACAACATGTCATCTATTTAAAATTTAAACTCTAGTTAACAAGAATGTCATGCTCAAAATTCACTAATTTAAAACTATCTAAATTCCATAACATCAACATAAAATTATAACATGTAATTGTCTTTATAATCCTCATGTAAACATGCTAATTTCGGTTTTTCATAAATAATACCAAATTTCGGTTGTCATGAATAATTTATCATAAATAATATTAAGATTTCGGATTATCATGAAAATTATCAAGAATTCGGTTTACATGAAAGAACATCTCAATTTTGGTTTTCATCCCCTAAATTCGGTTTTAACATGGTAGAAATTCCAAGAACTCAAATGTATCATGTCACAAACACAACTAAATTCATAGGTCAAACAAGACATTCCACTCACCTCTTAAACCGAGAATACTAAGGTTAAAATCTTCCCAAAAAAACTCGCCTAAAGCCTTGATGTCGCCCAAAGGATCTCCAAGAACTCACCAAGGAAGTTTCACCTCAAGGAAATTCGCCAAGGGGAAGAAGATGGAGAAAATCGCCAAGAACTCTTCAAGAATACCAAGATCGCCTTCTTCCTTGCCCTAGCCGCCCCAAGATTTCCTCAAGCCAAAAATCGTCAATTCTTCCTTCCCTAACCGAAATACCCACTAAAAATTCGGTTTTTAAATTTTTAACCCATTAACCCATTAATTCAAATAGGGTTTAATCCATTTAACTAATAAATTTCAATTTCAAACCCAATAACCCATGGTTTAAGTGACAATCCAATAAGAACTTAAATTAACATCCATTTAATGAATTCACTTAAACGCAAATCCAATAAGGATGTAATTAATATCCAATAAGCTAGTTAATTAACCAATAAGGTCTAATTAATTAACCAATAAGGTCTAATTAATTACCCAATAAACTCTAACTAATTTATCATAAATTAGCAACCAATAATCGAATAAATTAACCACCATTAATCTCTAATTAATTTACACTAAATTAACAACCAAAATCTCTAGTTAATTAACTATAATTTATCAACCAAAAATCTCTAGTTAATTAACTATTAACAACCAATACATAGAAAAATACCACAGTCAATAATTTTATTTAAAATAATGCTTACCAGGACTTAAGATCCTTGGATCTTACATCTCTGATCTTCTGCAACAAAGCAGACTGTACTCTGAGAAAAGCCACATAACCCGACTGAACTCTAGGAGAAACACTGATCCTGAGATCGCTGAACTCCTGCAGTAACCGCTACTCACTGACTCGTAGTGCCGCTACTGAAGTAACTGGATGTCTGCTCAGTGCATCAGCCACTACAATGGCCTTTCCAGCCTGATACTGAATGGAGAAGTCATAGTCTTTGATCAACTCCATCCATCTTCTCTGTCTCATGTTCAACTCCTTCTGAGTGAAGATATACTTGATACTCTGGTGATCAGTGAACAGATCGAACTCCTGACCCAGCAAATAGTGGCGCCATATCTTCAAAGCAAAGACTACGGCCGCCAACTCTAAATCATGAGTAGGGTAGTTCAATTCATACTCCTTCAGTTGTCTCGAAGCATAGGCTACTACAGAACCCTTCTGCATCAAGACACAACCCAACCCTTTGCCTGAAGCATCCGTATAAACAGTAAACCTTTCCCCATCACTAGGAATAATGAGGATCGGTGTACTAGTCAACCTCCTCTTCAGCTCTTGAAAGCTCTCTTCACACTTGTCATCCCAAATAAACTTGGCCTCCTTTCTGGTCAATTTAGTTAAAGGACCCGCCAGCTTGGAGAATCCCTCAACAAATCTCCGGTAGTAACCTGCTAAACCCAGGAAACTTCTGATCTCAGTAGCACTTGTCGGTCTTCCCCAATTAAGAATGGCTTGCACTTTAACTGGATCCACCGACACCCCTTGACCAGAAATCACATGCCCAAGGAAACTGATCTTTTCTAGCCAAAACTCACACTTACTAGCCTTGGCATATAATCGGTTCTTCCTCAGAACCTCCAGCACTCTGCGCAAGTCACTGACATGATCTGAAGTAGTCCGTGAGTATACCAAGATATCATCTATAAAGACTACCACACAAGAGTCAAGCAACTCATGAAATACCCTGTTCATCAAATCCATGAAGACAGCAGGTGAATTCGTCAGTCCAAAAGGCATAACTAGAAATTCAAAATGCCCATACCTGGTCCTGAAAGCAGTCTTAAATATATCCTCATCCTTGACCCTAAGCTGGTAATACCCTGATCTCAGGTCAATCTTAGAGAACACTGTCGCTCCCTGTAATTGATCAAATAGATCATCAATTCTGGGGAGAGGATACTTATTCTTAATAGTCACTTGGTTCAGTTGCCTGTAGTCTATACACATCCTCAGGGTTCCATCCTTCTTCTTTACAAACAGCACTGGCGCTCCCCAGGGAGAAGCACTAGGCCGGATATACCCTTTCTCTAGCAATTCCTCCAGTTGTTTCTTAAGCTCAGCCAGCTCTGAGGTAGCCATGCGATAAGGAGCTCTGGAGATAGGTGCCGTACCTGGCGCCAACTCAATGCCAAACTCCACTTCTCTAATTGGTGGCAAGCCTGAAAATTCCTCAGAGAACACATCAGGAAACTCTTTCACCACCGCCATCTGAGTCAAATCAGAAGTAGAATCATCCTGCACCTTAACATGTGCAAGATAACCCTTGCACCCACTAGCAAGCAACTTCCTAGCCTGTAGGAAAGATATCACATGTGGTCCTTGGTCTGACACTAGACCTCTCACAAAAATCCGATTTCCATCAAGTAAATTCAGGGTGATTACTTTCTCAAAGCAATCCACAGTGGCATGATGTGAAGACAACCAATCCATTCCTAAGATGACATCATAATCTTGCATGTCTAAGAGGATTAGATCTACCAGAAACTCATAACCCTCTACATGCACTACACAATTAGCACAAACAGTATCTGTAGACAATGATTTTCCTAAGGGAGTACTCACAGACACAACATAGTCTAGCATCTTAGGTACAACAGGTAAACATGCAGCAAATCTAACAGACACAAAAGACAGATTTGCACCAGGATCAAATAAGATACGAGCTAACTGATCAAATACAAATAAGGTACCTTCCACGACGGATCGGGAAGCTCGTGTATCCTTCTCAGCCACAGCATAAACTCGTGTCTGGACTGTAGGCTTCTCTGCGCCTCTATTCTATATCTTAGGCTCTTTGCAGTCTTTGACCATGTGCCCTGGTTTCTTACACCTGAAGCATACACCATTCCTCTTATGACAGTCTTTCACTAGATGTCCCTTGAGCCCACAATAATTACAAGTCCGGTCCTCTGTGATACTGTTTCTTACATCCCTGGCATCCCTGAACTGCTGCGGTGCATCCCTGGACTGCTGCTGTGCCTTGTAGGAGTAAGGCTTATACCTGCTCTTTTTGTAGTCCTTATGTTTAGGGTACTTCTTACCCTTGCCACCACTACCATACTGAGGAACCGCCGCCTCAGCTGCAGGAACCACTGTCACGGCAACATGAGAACTCCTCTCAGCTATGTATCTCTCAATGGTGCGTGCTCGCCCAACAGTCTCAACATAGGTCTCCAAGTGCTGAGCACCAACCTGCTCTCTAATGTCCCATCTGAGACCTCTGAGAAACTTGGTAGCTCTCCTCTTTTCAGTGTTTATCAGGTGAGGAGCATACTTTCCCAACTTAGTGAACTGCAACTCATACTGGTCCACTGTCATATCACCCTGCTCCAGGTGAATAAATGCCACCTCTCGGTCCTCCACCAAACTATCTGGGAAGTACTTCTCGTTAAATCGAGACAAGAAGTAAGGCCAATCTACAGTCTCATGTCTTTCTTCGGCAAGTCTCACCACGCCCTTCCACCACTCACCTGCGTCCCCACGCATCATATAGGTGGTCAGACATAACTTATCCTCATCTGAGCAGCGCATGACTTGGAAAATCTTTTCCAAGCACAACTGCCAATTCTCAGCAGTACTGGATTCTGAGCCCCCATAAAAAGAACTAGGACCCAGTTTCTGGAATTCACTCACAAGTGAAGCATAGCGCCTGTGAGCGCCCTCCTGAGAGTCATCCCCCACCGCCCGAGTAGTAGTCTGGGGTCTCTCTTGAGTCAACTGCTGCAAGAGCTGCTGTTGCGCCTCTTGATGCTGAGTCTGTTGCTGCTGCAGCATCTGAGCTTGCCTCTCTATCATGGCACCTTGTTGCTGTACCATGCCAGTCAGAGCCTCAATAGTTCTTGTGAGGTTCGAAGGCTGCTCATCCTCGCCACTAGCATATCCTCTGGTTCGCACCATCTTAAATTCCTACACACACATACCATAGTCAGGAAAACAAACATAAACCTATCAGGTGTCTAGCAATACACAAACATGTTTTCCCCCCGAACTAAGTTTTAGCTAGCCAACTCCTCTGATACCATTCTGTAACATCCCGTTATCTTAACCCCAAACAAGCAACATAAATCATGAAAGAAACAGGATGTTATCATACAAGATCGATACATATGCTAGGTAAAACCCCGTTCAGGAAACCCGATCTGAAAATTTCAAAAATCCATACATATAAATCTCCACAAAAACACAATTTCATAAAGGTACCTGCCACCACGCATTCCTTGCACTAGACATATGCAAGGCAACAGTTATATCAAATCCGTATCAAATCCATAAAATCCATAAAGGTACCTGCCACCAGGCAATACTTGCACTAGACATATGCAAGTTACAGGTATATCAAAACCGATTACAAAGAATACACCACAAACCGAATTTCAAAACAAAATCACAAAATCGATTTTTATAAACTCATACCAAACACCAAAACCAGGCTGAAGCACGCGGTGACACAAAAATCAAACTCATTTAACAGTCACAATCTGACATCACAAGTTCGCATAGTTCACATGGTTCACATAGCTCATATCATTCATATAGTTCGGCCACAACCGGCCCCAAATAATTAAGCACAAAAGTTCTTAAACAGCAAACTAGCGATATCCATGCCAATGCTAACTCAAGAAATGCGCCCCTGCTCTATGCCTGAAAATAGTGAGGGGTGAGCTACACAGCCCAGTGAGTGGATAGTCTAAATCGACCATCCATAACATACACTCAAAAATATAGACAGATTATTTTAAAAATCTTTAACAGGAACATTATGTCAACATATAAACAGTCAGATGTACACACCAACATATAACAAACTCAGGTTCTAGAGTTATACTCTAAACCAACTCAGATGTACACACCAACACTTAATTAACCTAGTTGTCCAGCATATTCAGTAGTGACCATTATGGTCTAACCCGGCTTTGGCCTAAGCACTGGGAGACTGCAAAATTTCATGCAACATATAAACATGGACAGTGAGTAGAATCAAGAGGTGGCCCCCGCCAGGTCACGACGTGGCACTTTGCTCTAAAACACCCCATAACACATCGATGGATAGTGTGTAGATTCAAGAGGTGGCCCCCGCCGGGTCACGACGTGGCACTTTGCTCTACGACACCCCATATCACAAAAAGAGTGATGACATCAAGAGGTGGCCCCTGTCCGACCAAGACATGGCACTTTGCGTCAAAACCCGTTCTCCCAAAAGGTTCCTATTGGACAACAGACACATCTTATATCTTATTTCACAACGGTGGACTTCTAAGTGTCAACTAGACTCTAGGATAGTCATCACAATAATCATATCGGGCAGGCTGAACATCAACCCCCATCACAATAATCATAACAGGTAGGCTGAACATCAACCCCTTCACATATCACAATACAGGGCTGAAATCTCAAACCCTTAACATATTACACATACTATCCCCTTGAGTACACAGTCACACTTAGCCTTAGTCCTACCCATCACATAACACATAATATTCTAAATTCCCATAACCACATAATATTCCAAAAATCACAAATCACATAATATTCAAAAACCACATAAACTTCATAAAATCACATTGTAGTGTAGTCCTTAGGTTTCATGCTGATTAATTCAGTCTAACCTTGCTAAATTATCACCCAATGTTCTCAAACATGAATACATGGTCTTAGATAAATAAACATGAGTTTTATAACATTATTAGCATTTATCAAGCATCCATAAAATCGACATATAGCATTTATCAAGCATACATAAAAATCAACATAAAATTAAACATAAAATTAAAACATGTATTCATACAATTGCTTTACAAATCACTACATGTAACCCACGGTTAACATAACATATTATCTACTAAATTTTAAACCTTAGTTAACATGAATATCATGCTCAAAATCATTGGTTTAAAACTTCCTAAATTCCATAAATTAATACCTTAAATTTCATATTACAAACTTTCGGTTTTATAAAACAATCATCAAGATTTCGGTTGAAAGTTTTCATAAAACAATCATCAAGATTTCGGTTTCATAATTAACATCAAAATTTCAGTTTTCATAAATAATTATCAAGATTTCGAGTCTCCTAATTATTATCAAGAATTCGGTTTTCATGGAGAAATACCCTAAATTCAGTTTTCATGAAGATAAGAAATATCTTACATTCGGTTTTCATGGAGAAATACCCTAAATTCAGTTTTCATGAAGAAGCATCTTAAATTCGGTTTTCATGGTAGATACACTTTGCAAAATTTTGATTTTAACATGGTAAATTTCTCAAGAAATCAAATATATCATTTAACACAAACACAACCAAATTGATAGATCTAATAAGACACTCCACTCACCTCAACCGAGAATACCAAGATGAAGATCCTCCACAAAATTCGTCTAAGAGCTTTGAAATGATCCTAGGAAGACGCCAACAATGGACAATAAACGCCTCCAAACACCAAAGACGCCGGCCAAAGGAAGAAAGGAAGAGGAAGGAGAAATCACCCAAGAACTCTTCAAGAATCGCCAACTTCTTCAAGCCGTCGCCCAATGTTTTTCTCCAAGCCAAAAAAACGCCTATTCTCTACCCTAGCCGAAATCACTAACTTAAAGTTTAAATTTCGGTTTTTAATGTTTAACCCGCTAACCAATTAATTCAAAAGGGTTTAACCCATTTAACTAGTAAATTTGAATTTTAAACCCAATTAGCGCAAACCCAATAACTCATAATTTAAGTGAAAATCCAATAAGGGTTAAACTAACATCCAATAAGCTAGTTAACTAATTAAATTTAACATCCATTAAGCTAATTAACGTCCAACAAAATTAACAACCAATAATCTCTAATTTAATTAACTATAAATTAACAACCAAAAATCTCTAGTTAATTAACTATTAATTAACAACCAAAAATCTCTAGTTAATTAACTATAAATTAACAACCAATACATAGAAAATATCACAGTCAGTAATTTTATTTAAATCATGAACACAATATCACAGCCAACGAGTTTATTTAAATCAAAAAAATAATGCTTACCAGGACTTAAGATCCTTGGATCTTACAAATGTTCTATACAAAACTTTGATAATAAGAAAGCCAAGTATGCTGATGACAGCACCTTGCTATGGCATAGTCGTTTAGGCCATATTAACAAGAAACGCATTAAGCGGTTGCATGATCATGGACTGCTGGGATCATTCTCCTATGAGGAGATTGATACATGCAAAGCTTGTTTATTGGGCAAAATGACGAAGGCTCCTTTTCCTAACAAAGGTTAAAGGGCTTCAGGTTTACTTGACCTTATACACAGTGATGTGTGTGGGCCATTTAGTAAACATGCCAGAGGTGGCTATTCATACTTCATTACCTTTACTGATGATTTCAGTAGATATGGTTATGTCTATCTGATGAGACATAAGAGTGAATCTTTTGACAAGTTCAAAGAGTTCAAAAATGAAGTACAGAATCAGCTAGGCCGAAATATCAAGGCACTTCGCTCAGATCGAGGTGGTGAATACCTAAGTCGAGAGTTTACTGACTATCTGAAGGAGTGTGGGATTATCTCACAGCTCACTCCACCAGGAACACCGCAATGGAATGGTGTGTCCGAGAGGAGGAACAGAACCTTACTGGATATGGTTCGTTCTATGATGAGTCAGGCTACTCTACCTTACTCCTTTTGGGGATTTGCACTGGAAACAGCTGCAAAGGTACTAAACCGAGTGCCATCCAAGGCAGTTTCAAAGACTCCATTGAGTTATGGTATGGGAAACAGCCGAACTTGACATTTATTAAGATCTGGGGTTGCGAGGCATATGTCAAAAAGCTTGCCTCTGGGAAACTGGAGAGCAGATCTGACAAATGCATCTTTGTCGGTTACCCTAAGGAAACTAAGGGTTATTATTTCTACGATCCCAAAGAGAACAAAGTATTTGTTGCTCGGACGGCTATTTTTCTTGAGAAGGAGTTTCTTCTGCAAGAAGCCAGTGGGAGAGAAATAAAGTTGGATGAGAATCCAGAGGAAGGACAAAGTAGTCAAGCACAGTTGGATGAGCCTGAGCCAGTAGAACAGGTTATTGAACAACCTGAGGCTCAGATATCACGGGAACCGCGTAGATCGGGAAGGATCCGTCGACAGCCTGAGCGCTATGACGGAGTCTACATCATTGATAATGATGAACCCCTTACTTATGCGGATGCGGTCAGTGGACCGGAGTCAGCTAGGTGGCTTGAAGCTATGCGAGCCGAGATGGACTCCATGTCAGATAACCAAGTTTGGGATTTGGTTGATCCGCCTTCGGGAGTAATCCCTATAGGCTGTAAATGGATCTTCAAGAAGAAGATTGACATGGATGGTAACGTGCTTACCTATAAAGGCAGGCTAGTTGCGAAAGGTTTCAAACAAATCTACGGGATAGATTATGATGAAACTTTCTCTCCTGTAGCCATGTTCAAGTCAATTCGGATTATTCTTGCGATAGCAGCATATTACGATTATGAGATCTGGCAAATGGATGTGAAGACCGCTTTCCTTAATGGAAAACTAGATGAGGATGTGTATATGACACAACCTGAAGGTTTCACTAATCCATCAGATCGTCATAAAATATGCAAGTTAAAGAAGTCCATTTATGGACTTAAGCAAGCATCTAGAAGCTGGAATATTCATTTTGATGAATCAATATGTGAATTTGGTTTCATCAAGAATGAAGATGACCCGTGTGTATATAAGAGGTTTAGTGGGAGCGTGATTACTTTCCTAGTCCTCTACGTCGATGATATCTTAATCATTGGAAACGATATTCCTGAACTGCATGCTGTTAAAGCATGGTTAAGAAAATGTTTCCAGATGAAAGATCTAGGAGAAGCAGCCTATGTGTTAGGTGTGAAGATCTACAGGGATAGATCTAAGAGGCTTCTCGGGCTGTGCCAAAGTACTTACATCGATAAAGTCCTGGAGAGATTTCATTTAGAGAATTCTAAAAGAGGATATCTTCCAGTCAGACATGGTCTGAATCTTTCAAAGAGTCAGTGTCCACAAACACAGACTAAGAAAGATGAAATGGACAATACGCCTTATGCTTCGGCTATTGGATCCATTATGTATGCGATGTTGTGTACTCGCCCAGACGTCGCTTACGGGTTAAGCGTGACCAGTCGATTCCAAAGTAATCCAGGTCAGGCGCACTGGATTGCGGTCAAGAACATTTTGAAATATCTTCGGAGGACCAAAGATATGTTCTTGATTTATGGAGGTCAGGAAGAACTCAGTATTGAAGGATATACTGACGCTTCGTTCCAATCTGACCAGGATGATTTCCGATCGCAATCAGGCTATGTTTTTAGCTTGAATGGAGGAGCAGTGGTGTGGAAAAGTTTCAAACAGTCTATCGTTGCTGATTCCACAACAGAAGCCGAGTATGTTGCAGCCTCGGAAGCATCCAAGGAGGCAGTGTGGATTCGTAAGTTCGTTCAAGAACTTGGTGTTGTTCCTTCGAGTGCAGATCCATTGGTTATCTTCTATGATAACACTGGAGCAATCGCACAAGCAAAGGAACCACGGTCGCACCAGAAGTCCAAGCACATACAGAGACGGTTTCACTTGATCCGGGAGATCATAGATCGTGGTGAGATCAAAATCTGCAAGGTTCATACAGATGACAATCTGGCTGACCCGCTTACCAAGCCTCTGGCGCAGCAGAAGCATGAGAAGCACTGTAATAATATGGGTTTGAGATTTCTCAACCATTAGATTAAGTGCAAGTGGGAGATTGTTGGGGTATGCCCTTAAGGCTAATGTTTGAGGCCTTGGGATTCTTTCAGTATCATGTATAAACTCTTATGTTTATAAAGGCAATGGTTGTTATTCAGTTTGTTACATTGTCTGCTGCAATAAGTGTGCTTCTGAATAATGTCTCAATGCTGTTCAGCTTGGCTGACATGCTGTAATGTCCTTAGTCGAGATATCTTGGTGAACATGAGACAGCCTTGATATGATTGAGACTAATATGTGTTCTAATCTTATAGGATGCTTCGAGCATGGAATAAGATGTAGACTCATGGGTACATTGGATGTACTGGACAGACCCTACGAGGATATTCAATTGCTTGTCACAATGTGAATAATCCTTGTTTGCAACAAGTGGCACATGTCCTCTGACTTGAGATCACTTGTGTTTCTAAATGATGATTGTCATTGTTTTGAGGTAGTTCAATATCATTTGAAACATAATGGTTATAGACTATCTTGGATAATGATCATGAGTCAGGTTAGGACACTAGTGATAGATATAGGATTGCCGTCTCCTTGATTGGAGTGTGATGTTCTAAAGGGGCCCCCTTGAATGAGATGATTGAGAAAGTGTATGGCCATACCCAGATGACTATGTTCATCTGATCTAATCATTCTCATCATATTGGAGTTACAGGCTTGACACGCTTGTCCAATAAGAACATCCAGTGGCAAAGGAAACATGTATGCCTTGTGAAGTGGATTCACACTTGTGCTGTGGTTTGGGTGTAGTCTTGGAAGACTCTTTCCTTTATATCGGGAGACAGTGATGTGCTGCTAGATACCCCTCACTGATCGTGATAACGTGAGTTGTTGTTACCGACATTTAAAGGAAACCCTTAGGGTCGCACAATTTGATGATATGGCTTACTTAAGTCAGATCGTGTGGACTGAATTGTTTTGGTTCAGTTTAAAGGGATTTAATCTCTGATTGTAAGTGAGATCTGGTCTGATCATGTTTGATTGATTAGGGCTTAAGATCGGTAAGCTTTGATTGAGAGAATGGATGCTAGATCGGTGAGATCAAGAGCATCAAGAGATGAACGGTTAGATCTTGAACCTTTAGGGTTTATTGTGATCTAGACCAAATGGCTTGGGTTAATTGGTCTTTGAACCAAACCAAATTGAACCAGCTCATCAAGTGAGCGCATGGTTCATGGGAGAAGAGATTTGTGATTTGTTCATGAGCGCATTTCATGATGAGAAGTGGTTTTGCTATTTTTAGATAGCATGTCACTTATGTGACCACATCTCACGTCGCCTCTCTTCACGCCTCCCTCTCGCCCTCTTGTCGCCGGTTGGTTTTTGGTTCTTGACACATTCGTGTGGTAGAGCTTCTTGACGACAAGGGAGAGGTCTCACCAAGCAAGAAAAATCTTCTCTTCCCTTTCATACGACAAAGACCTTTGAAGAACCTTGCTAGCACAAGGATCAACAAAGAGTAGGCGGCATCACCTTGTGTGCGTCACTTTTGGAGAAGATCCCTTTCGATCTTTGCTTCCAAGGCACCATCCAAAGGATGGCGATGGTATGATCCTTCTTATGTTTGCAATCGGGGTTTTTGTAGTTGATCATATCTCATGCAATCGATCCCTAGAAATCCATTCCGCTGCTTTAAAACCTCCATATGCGCCAGTAGGGTTTCGCCCCCCCCCCCCCCCCTCCCCTTGTTGAGGGGACTTTCAAGCTTGACCGTCAGTTTGGGGGTGGTAGGCAGTGGAAAGCTTGAGTGTAGTGCCCATGATGGCCCAAAGTGAGCGCCAGAAGTGGCTCACAAAGCGCGTGTCCCGGTCGGACACGATGGTCTTAGGAAGGCCATGGAGACAGACGATCTCTTTGAAAAAGAGGGTGGCCACGTGGGACGCATCCGCAGTCCACGAGCAAGGGATGAAATGAGCCATCTTCGAGAACCGATCCACGACGACGTAGATGGAATCGAAGCGCGAGGAGGTCCGAGGCAGCCCTAGGACAAAATCCATACTAATGTCAGTCCAGGGGGCATCGGCCACCGGCAAAGGTGTGTAGAGGCCCGTGTTGGGCAGACGAGGTTTAGCGGACTGGCACGTGCCACAATGGCACACGATGCGCTCGACATCCCGGCGAAGGGAAGGCCAAAATAGGCGTTCCTCCGCCATCTCAAGGGTTTTATCGCGCCATGGTGGCCGGCGACGCCACCCGCATGTAGCTCGAGTAACAGGTGGTCGTGAAGGGACGACCGGGGAATGCACAGACGGTTCCCTAAGAAGAGATAGCCTTCGCAAAGCTGGTACGAGGACTCAGGGTCTGGCGACATGGTCAAGGCGGCATACGTGGTGCCGAAATCGGGACAGGTGGCATACTCATCCTTGACGTGGTCAAAAGTGTTGACCCGGGTGCGCATAACGCACAGAAGGGTCCGGACTCGACTCAGGGCATCCGCGACAATGTTCTCTTTACCCGCCTTGTGATTGATCACAAAAGAGTACTGTTGCAAGTACTCGACCCACTTGGCATGGCGGGCGCTCAACTTCTTTTGAGCATTCAGAAAAGACAAGGCCTGGTGGTCGCTATACAAGACGAACTCGCGGTGGAGGAGGTAGTGCCTCCACTACTTAGAAGTTCACACAAAATCACATCTTGAATCACTTAGATATAAACGAGTTGTGTAATCAATACTTGACCACCAGATCCTCATTGGGAATGATCTTATTTTTATTATTTCGATAAATCCATATACTTGCGGACACATCAAGTTTTTGGAGCCGTTGCTAGGGATCAAGCCAACCAATATCGATTTGATCGATAAGTTTATAGACTAGGCATTTATTTTTCCTTTCATTTTAGCATTTTCTCAATTTTTCTTCGATTGCTATTTTCTACTATTTCAGTTTTATTTTTATTGATTAACACATTCGATGCACAGAGCTTTAAAGACAGGTACTCTATTGATTAACACGTTCCATTTTCTGTCAGGGATCGCGCACGGGCTTGGTTATATTCTTTTCCTACTAGATCGATTACTACATGGGATAGGCTTGGTTATATTCTTTTCTAACCAAATACTTTCCACCAAGCAAGACAGTGTAGTTGAGGATTATTATAACTTACTTTGGATAAAAAAAAAGGAGAATCACTCTATGACGCTTGGGATCATTTCAAGGAGCTTCAGCGCATGTGTCCTCGTCATGGGCTTGAGAAGTGGGTCCTAATCCATATCTTCTATAATGGATTGGACTACAACACAAAGCTCATGGTGGATGCTGCTGCTGGGGGAGTTATCATGAGCAAAAATGTAGAACATGCAACAACCTTGCTTGAGGACATGACCATAAATCATAATCATTGGTCCAATGAGCAGGGTATTA
Organism: Costus lasius; assembly: GCA_027563935.2. Classification (NCBI taxonomy): domain Eukaryota; kingdom Viridiplantae; phylum Streptophyta; class Magnoliopsida; order Zingiberales; family Costaceae; genus Costus; species Costus lasius. The sequence goes on from CM050446.2 coordinate 50,209,726, forward strand.
CATCGATAGGAATTAGTAAGTATAGTAGTGACTCCTTGACATCTTCAGCTGCAAAGGTTGATTCTTTGGCTCAAAATTTAGATTCTTTTACTTTTCCTTCAGTTGTAGTTAATTATGTTTCTTGTGAGGTCTGTGGTGTTTCAGGTCATATTTCTACTGATTGTCAGCTTTTAGCCTCACCATAGGATGACTCTTGTTAGGAGTATGTGAATGCTTTAGGCAACTACAACCAAAGGCAGGTGAACGACCCTTATTCAGCTACATATAATCTAAGCTAAAGGAACCACCCCAATTTGTCATACAAGAATAATCAAGGGAAAATTTCCTCAGCAGTTTAATTAGCAGAATAATAGGCCGCCACTTGGTTTTCAGTCTAGGCAGTTCAATCAGCCTCAGAAGTCCAACTTGGAGTCCCTTTTGGAAGGTTTCATTGTTGCTCAGAAAAAGCACAATGAAGATGTCTTTGATGCCATTAAGCACCTAACATCTCATGTAGATGCATTGGCAACCCACAACAAAATGTTATAGAACCAAATCGCTCAGCAGGCAAGTACCTCCAATAGGCCTACAAGTAAGCTTCTAGGCCAACCAGAGATGAACCCAGGGAGCCTTGTAATGCTGCCACCATGGTAAGTGGTGAATATATTGATGAACCTGGGATGCCTAATGAACAACCTACACCTGAAGTTTGGGAAAGAAAGCCTGAAGAGACTTTGCCTGAAAAAGAGATGTCAATGGAAAAGGTAAGGGAGGAAGTCTGTGTAGGTCCACCTGCATATGTTCCACCCATTCCTTGCCCACAGAGGCTCATAATGTGATATCCATGATTTATCTTCTAACATAATTATGAAGATTATTAAGTAATTATAGAGAAATACCCATATTAACTCAAGGGGAATAATGCATAAAGAAAAAGACTAAAGTGTAAATGTAATAATTTAGGATGCATATTGATCACTTAATTGGAAATTTGAATAAGTGATTAATCATTAGTTTGTAAAGTCAAAACAAATAAGAGAGAAAGGATATAATTACTTAAGTGAAATGTATAAAAAGAAAAACACCTCATGCTTGTCTTTTTAGCCACCTCAAGCTTGCATGAGGTGAAGATGAACAAGCTGAAGACACCTCATTCTTGGGGATGACTAATGAGGTAAAAATGAGGGAAACAAAGGGAAAAGAGGTTTTTTTCACCTGCCATTCATGTTTAAGTAGGGAGAGCAAAGTAGGGTGGTGAATTTGGAGAAGAAGAAATTGGAGAAAGCAAATCTTTGCTTAAGGCAAGTTTCTACCCTATGCCCTTAATTCATGGTTTCATACATATGATAATTTGATAATAAAATAATGTTCAAATCCTAAAGATCTAGTTGACACTCTGATTTGCTGAACTCAAAATGAATTTTGAAGTTGTTGATAAACTAATGTGAAAAATTTTAAAAGAATGGTTAAGGTGATATGAGTATGCAAATCTGACCTTTGTAGGGTTCTTATAATATATCTTTGTACACACAAGTGGTTAATAACTGGGAATTGATTTGTGTGAAAAAAGACTTGAAAACCTTTCCAACGCATCCAATATGGTATATAGTTAATTGGAGCTAGAGCATCAATAATGTAGCGTCATTCAGTATATATTTGCTGTAAAACTAGACTGACCTACTTTTGTAGTTTTGCTTATAACTTCTGATATGCAACTCGGTTTTGACTAATTCTTCTTTTAAATAAAAGGAGATTCAAATATCTTTCCAACATATCATATATTGTATATCTTTGATATGCTTCATACCCTTAAACCGATTGCATTATCTAGTCCAATGCCCTAGAATTTCTAGAAATGGGATAGTTTGACCCTTTATTACTTTAACCATGATATCTTTTTGTGTACTTTGTCAAATGGAATCAAACCAAGTTTATTAGAAAGTAGACTCAAAAATGGCTTTAATGAATCCCATTTTGTATGGTTTTATGTAGTTTATCCTTCTGATTATTAGTTCATGCATGGGCATGGTCATTGTAAACCTTTGGTACTTTTAGCCATGATCATGTTGTAAGGGCATTTGATTGGACTGCAAAAATATGTTGCTAACTTTGCTTCTATCATGACCAAATTGCCTTTTGGCCCTTACAACTTTAGTGGGAAAATGATTTGATCCCAATTATGGGAATTAATGCATAAAGGATGTGTAGCTAAGTGCTACATGGAGAAAAGTGCCACATTAGAAATAATGGGGGCCACCTCTTGAGTATATGGGAGCCACCTCTAGAGTCCCTCCATTCACATTTGATTGGGCCATAACGAGCCTTTGCCAGCTTTTGCTTTGTGGGCTTTCCCATATGTGGGTTAGTCTTGCTTCTGGATGTGGAGGACTTTGTTTTACTTTATTCCTGTTGGGAAACCCCGGGGATATTTTACAAATTTTTCAGAAACAAATACAATGCACAGCGGAATAATATCCTCGAAACAGGCCGGTCCCAAAAACCCAATGAAGATCGCATGCGAGAGAGTCAACACAATGTGATAGAAAATACCTTAAAGCAAGATGAGGCCGATGTCGAGGTAGGCGCCCAAGCGTGCGCCCTCTGCAGTCTCACACACACGGATGCCTCGAGTCCTCTTCTTCCACGCCCGATGCTAGCCTCGGGAAGAAGATCCAAGCCTTAGGGAGACCTCCACTTCACTTGCACCACCTTCTAGAGAAGTTGCGCCAAGGAGGAGGAGGGAAGAAGACAAGCCAGCAATCTCCAATGCTCCAAACACCAAGAGGAAAGGAAGAAGGTTGCTTGCGGCTAGGGTATGGAAGATGTTCGCCCAAGTTCTCCTTGCTCTCGCCCCTTCTATTGTTCACGCTTTCAAGTAATTCATTCATGCAAGAGGTGTTGGGGTATGCCCTTAAGGCTAATGTTTGAGGCCTTGGGATTGTAAAAGTATCATGTAATAAACTCTTATGTTTATAAAGGCATGGTTGTTATTCAGGTTGTTACATTGTCTGCTGCAATAAGTGTACTTCTGAATAATGTCTCAAAGCTGTTCAGCTGGGCTGACATGCTATAAAGTCCTTAGTCGAGATATCTTGGTGAACATGAGACAGCCTTGATATGATTGAGACTAATATGTGTTCTAATCTTATAGGATGCTTCGAGCATGGAATAAGATGTAGACTCATGGGTGCATTGGATGTAGTGGACAGACCCTACTAGGATATTCAATTGCTTGTCACAATGTGAATAATCCTTGAATGTAACAAGTGGCACATTTCCTCTGACTTGATATCACTTGTGTTTTCTAAATGATGATTGTCATTGTTTTGAGGTAGTTCAATATCATTTGAAACATAATGATTATAGACTATCTTGGATAATGAGCTTGAGTCAGGTTAGGGCACTAGTGATAGATAAAGGATTGCCGTCTCCTTGTTTAAGGAGTGTGATGATCTAAAGGGGCCCCCTGGATGAGATGATTGAGAGAGTGTATGGCCATACCCAGGTGACTATGTTTATCTGATCTAATCATGCTCATCATATTGGAGTTACAAGCTTGACACGCTTGTCCAATAAGAACATCTAGTGGCAAAAGAAATATGCATGCCTTGTGAGTTGATTCACACTTGTGCTGTGGTTTGGGTGTAGTCTTGGAAGACTCCTTTCTTTCTATCGGGAGACAGTGATGTGTTGCTAGATACCTCTCACTGATCGTGATGACGTAAGTTATCGTTACCGACATTGAAGGAAACCCTCAGGGTCGCACAATTTGATGATATGGCTTACTTAAGTCAGATCGAGTGGACTGAATTATTTGGGTTCAGTTTAAAGGGATTTAATCTCTGATTGTAAGTGAGATCTAGTCTGATCATGTTTGATTGATTAGGGCTTCAGATCGGTAAGCTTCGATTGAGAGAATAGATGCTAGATCGGTGAGATCAGAAGCGTCAAGAGATCAACGGTCAGATCAAGAAACTTAGGGTTCAATTGTGATCTAGGCTAAGTCGCTTGGTTTATTTGGTCATTGAGCCAAATGAAATTGAACCGGCTCATGGGTTGAGCGCATGGTTCAAAGAGAAGTGGTAAATGCGGTTTGTTCATGATCGCATGAACGCATGAACTTATGGTTTTGCTATTTTTGGAAGATGGTTTTCGAAGATAGAAAAACGCCTCCACGTTCATGAGTTGCGTTACACTCTTGCTCGCATCTCGCTCTCTCGTCGCCTCAAGCATTCATCTTGCGTAGTGAAGGTGAACGAAAGAAGGAGCAAGAAATCGCCAAGCAAAGAAGGTCTCCTTCCCTTCCATTCGACAAGCACTTCTTGGAGCCTTGCTAGCACAAGGAGCACCAAGGAAAAGTAGGCGACATCAATTGTGTGCGTCACCTTTGGAGGAGATCTCTCTTGCTCTCTCCTTCCAAGACACCATCCAAGAGATGGCGATGGTATGGATCCTTCTCTTGTTATTTCTAATGTGTGAAAGTTGATCATATGCGATATTAAGATCTCTTGAAACCCTAGCTTCCATGCGAAATTTATACATGCGCCACCAATAGGGTTTCGCCCCCCTCTTGAAAGGGGTCCTTCAATTGGTATCAGAGCATAGGTTTCTCTATATGCATATAGATTGCTTGATGATAATTTTGTGATCCATGTTTGCGCAAAATGCTTAGATCTATTGGTTACATGCGAAAATGATTACATATGTTTTTCATGTTTGCGCATGTATAATGTTAGCGCATCTTTGTTGTTGATGTTTTATCCAAACGTATATCACTTGCGCGCCTATCATTAGACTAAGCGCCTACTATAAACCCTTAGACGGGTTAGTAGGGTTGAAGTCATCCTAGAGATTAGATCCAACTAGTCTGATCAGACCATCTGACAGCCTAGATGAGTCGACCAGATAGCACCATTGCGCAAGCAAGTGGTGGCTATAGGTCGACTGCATCACAGGCGTGTAGCGATGTCTGGTTGAGACGAATGTTGAATGCACATGAGTTAGGCCCGGGCTCACACCCGTTTGCCAGACCTCATAGTGGTCGTTCAGCCCTAAACGCATGCATAGTTGACCACTGGGTCGACACAAGTCAGTTAAGACTTGGTGCATGCAAGGGCTCTGGATCTGACTAGATTGGATGAGTGGATCCCTATTGATGGACCGTTGTAAGGTTGTAGGGCATATAAGAAAATTAAAATTGAGGCCAATGGGGTTTTCAAAAATTTATTTTCTTATTGGATCACATGCTGATTGGATGCCATATGTTTGTTTATTTAATCTTATGTGGGCTGCCCATGTTTAATGTGTGCTGTGCTGGGGCCTGCGTGCCTGGGATATGATTGTAAATTATTTTATTTTTGTGATCTGCGAGTCACAGGTTAATTAATTTATAATGTGAAATTGACCTGCGTGTCAATCTTGTCTAGATAGTTAAATTGTAATTTAATTAGACAAGAGCACAAAAGCACACATGGCAGAGGCGCATGCAGCACTGGCTTGACCAGGTGGGAGGTCTAGGGTTCGACCCTAGGACAGGCGCATTTACCTGGTGGGCGCACCTGAGCTACAGTTGGCGCTTGGGCCCTGATTTGGGCCAGATGAGCAGCAAAAGACCCATGAAGAAAAGCTAGTGAAGACTTAAATGATATTAAGGTCTAACTTAGGCTTATGGGCTTTTACCACATAAGATCCATGCTTTCTTTTATTGTTTAAATATTAGAATTGCATGATTAGTTTATCTTCTGCTATCACCATAGGAATTGCATGATAGTGAAGAAGATAAAAGACCGTTAAAATCCAACGATTAAATATCAAGCTCGTAAGCCTTCTGACGCGAAACCTCACTGTTCTGATTATCGTTGGAGCCGTGTTGTACCCACTCAGTGGGCACGTCCATCTATCTTCAGACGGTGCGGGATTACACCTGCGTGTTACAGAGAAGGGATTTATCGCTTCTCGTTGCTCAGCATAGCACGTGGTGGTCCAGGGAGTAGGTCGGGTCAGCTTGACCATGTAGGCTACATATATGGCGCATATGGTAGCACATGGAGGCAGCCATCTGTGGGGTCAGAGACTGTGTTGTACCAACTCAGTTGGCACAGTCTGCTGGATTGCCCAGATGAAGGGGAATCGCACGGGTTGGCGATTGGCTGGGATAGCCTACCAGAGATTAGTGCTTGTACTCTCTGTGCATTTTATCTCGCCTGAGCGGGACGCGGAGACCAAGTATGAAATCTGGATCCCATCTCACTAAAAGAGTGTTACTCTTTCGGGCTGTTTTGCTGGATTTTTCAGCCAGATAAAATAGTGAGAAAAGAATCTTTCTTAAGTCCTGGATTGATTCTAAACATTGATACTGACCTTGCTGTTCTTGCATTGTTGTAGATTCCTGCAGCAACGAACACCATGAACTTCAATGTGCGATCCCTACTGGAAAGGGAGAAGTTTGCTGGGCCAAACTTCTCAGACTGGTTCGGACACCTTAAGATCGTTCTTAAGGCAGAGAGGAAACTGTATGTCCTCGAGACGGCAATACCGCCTCAACCCGCTCCGAACGTCGCAAGGGCGGTTCGGGAAGCCTATGAAAAGCACGTCAATGATAGCATTGATGTCGCTTGCCTGATGCTAGCATCTATGACGCCACCGCTGCAGCGTCAGGATGAGGATATGTCGGCTGTAGAGATTATAGCGAACCTCAAGATGCTGTATGCTGCACAGGCGAGGACAGAACGCTATAATCTGACAGAGCTTTTCTTTCAGAGCAAACTGGCTGAAGGGAGCCCAGTGGGAGCTCACGTGCTCAAAATGATTGGGCACAAAGAAGCTCTAGAGAAACTGGGGCATACCATCAATCAGGAGCTTGCTGTAGATATTATTCTGCAGTCTCTCCCGCCCTCTTTCGATGCGTTCATTATTAACTTTAATATGAACAAAATCGATTGTACGCCGGCAGAGCTGCTGAATATGCTCTTGACTACTGAGGAAACTCTGAAGGGAAAGCCTTCAACCTCTGTCTTAATGGTTCCTTCAAGGAACAAGAAGAAGGGGAAGAAGGGCAAGGCCCCTGTCAAGAGCTACAGCAAGGCTCTGAAGCAAAAGGTCAAGCGGTCCAAGGAATACAGATGTTTCCACTGTGGCCAGCTAGGTCACTGGAAAGAGGACTGTAAAGCGCTCCAAGGAGACAAGAAGGGAAGCATCGCTTCTGGCTCAGGTATATTTGTGACTGAAGTCATGATATCTTCTTCTTCTATATCATGGGTGTTGGACACTGCATGTGGAGTTCACATTTGTTCAAATGTACAGGAACTCAAGAGAAGAAGACAGGTGGGACAGCATGAGGTGGACCTACGAGTTGGAAACGGGGCACGGGTTGCTGCTGTTGCTGTAGGAGACTATTTCATCTCTTTGCCATCTGGACTTGTATTAGAACTAAACAGTTGTTACTTTGTTCCCAGCATTACTAAGAATATTATCTCCATTCCTGCTCTTGTCAGGAAGGGTTTTTCCTTTGAATGCAATATTTCAAAGTGTGTTTTGTCTTTAGATAATATTGTTTATGCAACTGGTTCAATTAACAATGGGTTATTCATGTTGGACATGGAATGTTCTATACACAACATTGATAATAAGAAAGCCAAGTATGCTGATGACAGCACCTTGCTATGGCATAGTCGTTTAGGCCATATTAACGAGAAACGCATTAAGCGGTTGCATGATAATGGACTGCTGGGATCATTCTCTTATGAGGAGATAGATACATGCAAAGCTTGTTTAATGGGTAAAATGACGAAGTCACCTTTTCCTCACAAAGGTCAAAGGGCTTCAGGTTTGCTTGACCTTATACACAGTGATGTGTGTGGGCCATTTAGTAAACATGCCAGAGGTGGCTATCAATACTTCATCACATTTACTGATGATTTCAGTAGATATGGTTATGTCTATTTGATGAGACATAAAAGTGAATCTTTTGACAAGTTCAAAGAGTTCAAGAACGAAGTACAAAATCAGCTAGGCCGAAATATCAAGGCACTTCGTTCTGATCGAGGTGGAGAATACCTAAGTCGAGAATTTAATGACTATCTAAAGGAGTGTGGGATTATCTCACAGCTCACTCCGCCAGGAACACCGCAATAGAATGGTGTGTCCGAGAGGAGGAACAGAACCCTACTTGATATGGTTCGTTCCATGATGAGTCAGGCTACTCTTCCTTACTCCTTTTGGGGATTTGCACTGGAGACAGCTGCAAAGGTACTAAACCGAGTGCCATCCAAGGCAGTTTCAAAGACCCCATATGAATTATGGTGTGGGAAACAGCCGAGCTTGACATTTATCAGGATCTGGGGCTGCGAGGCTTATGTTAAAAAGCTCGCCTCTGGGAAACTAGAGAGCAGATCTGACAAATGTATCTTTGTCGGTTACCCTAAGGAAACTAAGGGTTATTATTTCTACGATCCCAAAGAGAACAAGGTATTTGTTGCTCGGACGGCCATATTTCTTGAGAGGGAGTTTCTTCTCCAAGAGGCCAGTGGGAGAGAAATAAAGTTGGATGAGAATCCAGAGGAAGGACAAAGTGCTCAAGCACAGTGGGATGAGCCTGAGCCGGTAGAACAGGTTATTGAACAACCTGAGGCTCAGATATCACGGGAACCGCGAAGATCGGGAAGGATCCGTCGACAGCCTGAGCGCTATGACGGAGTCTACATCATTGATAATGATGAACCCCTCACTTATGCGGATGCGGTCAGTGGATCGGAGTCAGCGAGATGGCTTGAAGCTATGCGAGCCGAGATGGACTCCATGTCAGATAACCAAGTTTGGGATTTGGTTGATCCGCCTCCGGGAGTAATCCCTATAGGCTGTAAATGGATCTTCAAGAAGAAGATTGACATGGATGGTAACGTGGTTACCTATAAAGGCAGGCTAGTTGCGAAAGGTTTCAAACAAATCTACGGGATAGATTATGATGAAACTTTCTCTCCTGTAGCCATGTTTAAGTCTATTCGGATTCTTTTCGCGATAGCAGCATATTACGATTATGAGATCTGGCAGATGGATGTGAAGACAGCTTTCCTGAATGGAAATCTGGATGAGGATGTGTATATGACACAACCAGAAGGTTTCACTAATCCATCAGATCGTCATAAAATATGCAAATTAAAGAAGTCTATTTATGGACTTAAACAAGCATCAAGAAGCTGGAATATTCGTTTTGATGAATCAATCAGTGAATTTGGTTTCATCAAGAACGAGGATGACCCGTGTGTATATAAGAGGTTTAGTGGGAGCGTAATTACTTTCCTAGTCCTCTACGTCGATGATATCTTGATCATTGGAAATGACATTCCTGAAATGCATGCGGTTAAGGCATGGCTAAGGAAATGTTTCCAGATGAAAGATTTAGGAGAAGCAGCCTATGTATTAGGTGTGAAGATCTACAGGGATAGATCTAAGAGGCTTCTTGGGCTGTGCCAGAGTACTTACATCGATAAAGTCCTGGAAAGATTTCATTTAGAGAATTCTAAAAGAGGATATCTTCCAGTCAGACATGGTCTGAATCTTTCGAAGAGTCAGTGTCCGCAAACACAGACTGAGAAAGATGAAATGGACAATATGCCTTATGCTTCGGCTATTGGGTCCATAATGTATGCGATGTTGTGTACTCGCCCTGACGTCGCTTACGGGTTAAGCGTGACCAGTCGGTTCCAAAGTAATCCAGGTATGGCGCACTGGATTGCAGTCAAGAACATTTTAAAATATCTGCAGAGGACCAAAGATATGTTCTTGATATATGGTGGTCAGGAAGAACTCAGTATTGAAGGATATACTGTTGGGGTATGCCCTTAAGCCTAATGTTTGAGGCCTTGGGATTGTAACAGTATCATGTAATAAACTCTTGTGTTTATAAAGGCATGGTTATTATTCAGTTTGTTACCTTGTCTGCTGCAATAAGTATACTTCTGAATAATGTCTCAAAGCTGTTCAGCTGGGCTGACATGCTATTATGTCCTTAGTCGATGTATCTTGGTGAACATGAGACAGCCTTGATATGGTTAAGACTAATATGTGTTCTAATCTTATAGGATGCTTCGAGCATGGAATAAGATATAGACTCATGAGTACATTGGATGTACTGGACAGACCCTACTAGGATATTCAGTTGCTTGTCACAATGTGAATAATCCTTGAGTGCAACAAGTGGCACATTTCCTCTGACTTGAGATCACTTGTGTTTTCTAAATGATGATTGTCATTGTTTTGAGGTAGTTCAATATCATTTGAGAAATAATGATTATAGACTATCTTGGATAATGAGCTTGAGTCATGTTAGGGCACTAGTGATAGACATAGGATTGCCGTCTCCTTGTTTAAGGAGTGTGATGTTCTAAAGGGGCCCCCTGGATGAGATGATTGAGAAAGTGTATGGCCATACCCAGATGACAGTGTTCACCTGATCTAATCATGCTCATCATATTGGAGCTACAAGCTTGACACGCTTGTCCAATAAGAACATCCAGTGGCAAAGGAAGTATGCATGCCTTGTGAATTGGATTCACACTTGTGCTGTGGTTTGGGTGTAGTCTTGGAAGACTCTTTTCTTTATAACGGGAGACAGTGATGTGTTGCTAGATACCCCTCACTGATCGTGATAACGTGGGTTATCGTTACCGACATTTAAAGGAAACCCTCAGGGTCGCACAATTTGATGATATTGCTTACTTAAGTCAGATCGTGTGGACTGAATTGTTCGAGATCAGTTTAAAGGGATTTAATCTCTGATTGTAAGTGAGATCTAGTCTGATCATGTATGATTGATTAGAGCTTGAGATCGGTAAGCTTCGATCGAGAGAATAGATGCTAGATCGGTGAGATCAGAAGCATCAAGAGATCGACGGTTAGATCTGGAGCCTTAGGGTTTAATTTGATCTAGACCATGTCGCTTGGCTTATTTGGTCTTTGAACCAGACCAAGATGAACCGGCTCATGGATGAGCGAGTGGTTCAAAATAAGAGAAGAGATTTGCGACTTGTGAACGTTGAGACGTGTTTGCTATTTTTAGATAGCATGTCTCTTACGTGACCACATCTCACGTTGGCTCTATGGTCGCTCATCACTCTCGCCTCTTGCCTCTTCTCGTGTGGCTTGCTCTCTCGTGAAGAAGAGTTTTTGACGAAAAGAAGGAGGAAATCGCTAAGCAAGTTTTTCTCTTCCCTTCATACGATTGTGATACTTGGACGATCCTTGCTAGCACAAGGGACGACAAGAAGAAGCGCATTCTCATCTTGTGTGTGACGATTTGGAGAAGATCTCGTTTGATCTTTGCTTCCAAGGCGCCATCTAGAAATGGCCATGGTATGAATCGCATTCATTCTTGTTTACAAGTTATATCAAAGTTAATCATACTTCATGCACCGATTCTTTGAAACCCTAGTATCCGCTGCCCATGTTTCTGTTTGCGCCAGTTTAGGGTTTTTCCCCCTTAGTCAGGGGACTTTCAATTGGTATCAGAGCCAAGGTTAACGCATGTTTTTATGATTGCTTAATGCTTGGTCTTCATGTTTGATCCATACTTGTGCATATGCTTAGATCTACATGTCATGCGAAAGTGTTATGATAGTTTTTATCATCTTGCGAAAATACATCTATTATGTATGTTTCTATCTTTTGCACATGTTTGATGTGTTGGCGCATCTTAGGTTTTCAAAATCTAAATTACTTGCGTGACCTCACTAGATCTAAGGCCTTGCATTAAACCCTTAGACGGGTTATTAGGGTTGAAGTCACCCCCTAGGTTAGATCCAAAAGTCTGATCAGACCATCTGACAGCCTTGATGGGTTGACCAGGTAGCACCTGTGCGCAAGCACGTGGTGGCTACAGGTCGGCTGCAGACAGGCGTGTAGCGATGTCTGATTGAGACAACCGATGAACGCACATGAGTTAGGCCCGGGGTCACACCCGCTTGCCAGACCTCATTGTGGTTGTTCAGCCCTGGCGCATGCATGGTTGACCTTATGGTCGACTCAAGTCAGTTAGGACTTGATGCATGCAAGGGCAGTGGATCTGACTAGGATGGATGAGTGGATCCCTAGTAATGGACCGTTGTAAGGTTGTAGGGCAAATAAGGAAATTAAAATTGATGCCTATGGGGTTTTCGAAATTTAATTTTCATGATTGGATCACATGTTGAATGATGCCATGTGCTTGTCTATTTATTCTTATGTGGGCTACCCATGTTAAATGTCTGCTGTGCTGGGGCCTGCGTGCCTGGAAATTAAAGTTGTAAATTAATTATTGTGATATGCGCATCACATTGCTTTAATTTATAAAATGTAATTGACCTGCGTGTCAATCTTGTCTAGATAGTTAAATTTGTAATTTAATTAGACAAGAGCATAGAGCACACTTGGCAGAGGCGCTTGCAGCAGAGGCTTGACCAGGAGGGAGGTCCAGGGTTCGACTCTGGGACCAGGCGCATTTTCCCTAGTAGGCGCACCTGAGCTGCAGATGGCGCTTGGGCCCTGGTTTGGGCCAGATGAGCAGCAAAAGCTCCATGAACAAGAGCAAGTGAAGACTTAAGTTATGATTAAGATCTTACTAGGGCTATGGGCTTTTACCACATAAGATCCATGCTTTCTTTTATTGTTTATATAAGTAGAACAGCATGTTTTGATTTATCTTCTGCTATCACCATAGGAATTGCATGATAGTCAAGAAGATAAAAGACCGTTAAAATCCAACGCTTAAATATCAAGCTCGTAAGCCTTCTGACGCGAAACCTCACTGTTCTGACTATCGTTGGAGCCGTGTTGTACCCACTCAGTGGGCACGTCCATCTATCTTCAGACGGTGCGGGATTACACCTGCGTGTTACAGAGAAGGGATTTATCACTTCTCGTTGCTCAGCATAGCACGTGGTGGTCCAGGGAGTAGGTCGGGTCAGCTTGACCATGTAGGCTACATATGTGGCGCATATGGTAGCACATGGAGGCAGCCATCTGTGGGGTCAGAGACTATGTTGTACCAACTCAGTTGGCATAGTCTGCTGGATTGCCCAGATGAAGGGGAATCGCACGGGTTGGCGATCGGCAGGGACTGCCTACCAGAAATTAGTGCTTGTACTCTCTGTGCACCTTATCTCGCCTGAGCGGGACGCGGAGACCAAGTATGAAATCTGGATCCCATCTCACTAAAAGAGTGTTTACTCTTTCGGGCTGTTTTGCTGGATTTTTCAGCCAGATAAAATAGTGAGAAAAAGAATCTTTCTTAAGTCCTGATTGATTCTTAACATTGATACTGACCTTGCTGTTCTTGCATTGTTGTAGATACCTGCAGCAACGAACACCATGAACTTCAATGTGCGATCCCTACTGGAAAGGGAGAAGTTTGCTGGGCCGAACTTCTCTGACTGGTTTGGACACCTTAAGATCGTTCTTAAGGCTGAGAGGAAACTGTATGTCCTCGAGACGGCGATACCGCCTCAGCCCGCTCCGAACGCCGCAAGGGCGGTTCGGGAAGCTTATGAAAAGCACGTCAATGATAGCATTGATGTCGCTTGCCTGATGCTAGCGTCTATGACGCCACCGCTGCAGCGTCAGCATGAGGATATGTCTGCTATAGACATGATAGCAAACCACAAGATGCTGTATGCTGCACAGGCGAGGACAGAACGCTATAATCTGACAAAGCTTTTCTTTCAGAGCAAACTGGCTGAAGGGAGCCCAGTGGGAGCTCACGTGCTCAAGAAGATTGGGCACAAGGAGGCTCTAGAGAAACTGGGGCATACCATCAACCAGGAGCTTGCTGTAGATATTATTCTGCAGTCTCTCCCGCCCTCTTTCGATGCGTTCATTATTAACTTTAATATGAACAAAATCGATTGTACTCCGGCAGAGCTGCTGAATATGCTCTTGACTACTGAGGAAACTCTGAAGGGTAAGCCTTCGACCTCTGTCTTAATGGTTCCTTCCAGGAACAAGAAGAAGGGGAAGAAGGGCAAGGCCCCTGTCAAGAGCTACAGCAAGGTTCTGAAGCAGAAGGTTAAGCGGTCCAAGGAATACAGGTGTTTCCACTGTGGCCAGCTGGGTCACTGGAAAAAGGACTGTAAAGCGCTCCAAGGAGATAAGAGGGGAAGCTTCGCTTCTGGCTCAGGTATTTACGTGACGGAAGTCATGGTTTCATCTTCTTCTATATCATGGGTGTTGGACACTGCATGTGGAGTTCACATTTGTTCAAATGTACAGGAACTCAAGAGAAGAAGGCAGGTGGGACAGCATGAGGTGGACCTACGCGTTGGAAACGGGGCACGGGTTGCTGCTGTTGCTGTAGGAGACTATTTCATTTCTTTACCATCTGGTCTTGTATTAGAACTAAACAGTTGTTACTTTGTTCCCAGTATTACTAAAAATATTATCTCTATTCCTGCTCTTGTTAGGAAGGGATTTTCCTTTGAATGCAATATTTCAAAGTGTGTTTTATCTTTTGATAATATTGTTTATGCAACTGGTTCAATTAACAATGGGTTATTCATGTTGGACATGGAAAGTTCTATACAAAACATTGATATTAAGAAAGCCAAGTATGCTGATGACAGCACCTTGCTATGGCATAGTCGTTTAGGCCATATTAACAAGAAACGCATTAAGCGGTTGCATGATCATGGACTGCTGGGATCATTCTCCTATGAGGAGATTGATACATGCAAGGCTTGTTTAATGGGTAAAATGACGAAGTCACCTTTTCTTAACAAAGGTCAAAGGGCTTCAGGTTTACTTGACCTTATACACAGTGATGTGTGTGGGCCATTTAGTAAACATGCCAGAGGTGGCTATCAGTACTTCATTACCTTTACTGATGATTTCAGTAGGTATGGGTATGTCTATTTAATGAGACATAAAAGTAAATCTTTTGACAAGTTCAAAGAGTTCAAGAATGAAGTACAAAATCAGCTAGGACGAAATATCAAGGCACTTCATTCTGATCGAGGTGGAGAATACCTAAGTCATGCGTTTACTGACTATCTAAAGGAGTGTGGGATTATCTCACAACTCACTCCGCCAGGAACACCGCAATGGAATGGTGTGTCCGAAAGGAGAAATAGAACGTTACTTGATATGGTTCGTTCTATGATGAGTCAGGCTACTCTTCCATATTCCTTTTGGGGGTTTGCACTGGAAACAGCTGCAAAGGTACTAAACCGAGTGCCATCCAAGGCCGTTTCTAAGACTCCATATGAGTTATGGTATGGGAAACAGCCGAGCTTGTCATTTATCAGGATCTGGGGCTGCGAGGCTTATGTCAAAAAGCTCGCCTCTGGGAAACTAGAGAGCAGATCTGACAAATGCATCTTTGTCGGTTACCCTAAGGAAACTAAGGGTTATTATTTCTACGATCCCAAAGAGAACAAGGTTTTTGTTGCTCGGACGGCCATATTTCTTGAGAAGGAATTTCTTCTGCAAGAGGCCAGTGGGAGAGAAATAAAGCTGGATGAGAATCCAGAAGAAGGACAAAGTGCGCAAGCAGAGTTGGATGAGCCTGAGCCGGTAGAACGGGTTTCTGATCAACCTGAGGCTCAGATATCACGGGAACCGCGAAGATCGGGAAGGATCCGTCGACAGCCTGAGCGCTATGACGGAGTCTACATCATTGATAATGATGAGCCCCTCTCTTATGCGGATGCGGTCAGTGGACCGGAGTCAGCGAGATGGCTTGAAGCTATGTGCGCCGAGATGGACTCCATGTCAGATAACCAAGTCTGGGATTTGGTTGATCCGCCTCCGGGAGTTATCCCTATAGGCTGTAAATGGATCTTCAAGAAGAAGATTGACATGGATGGTAACGTGGTTACCTATAAAGGCAGGCTAGTTGCGAAAGGTTTCAAACAAATCTACGGGATAGATTATGATGAAACTTTCTCACCTGTAGCTATGTTTAAGTCTATTCGGATTCTTTTCGCGATAGCTGCATATTATGATTATGAGATCTGGCAGATGGATGTGAAAACAGCTTTTCTTAATGGAAATCTGGATGAGGATGTGTATATGACACAACCAGAAGGTTTCACTAATCCATCAGATCGTCATAAGATATGCAAGTTAAAGAAGTCCATTTATGGACTGAAACAAGCATCGAGAAGCTGGAATATTCGTTTTGATGAATCAGTCAGTAAATTTGGTTTCATCAAGAACGAGGATGACCCGTGTGTATATAAGAGGTTTAGTGGGAGCGTGATTACTTTCCTAGTCCTCTACGTCGATGACATCTTGATCATTGGAAATGACATTCCTGAAATGCATGCAGTTAAGGCATGGTTAAGGAAATGTTTCCAGATGAAAGATCTAGGAGAAGCAGCCTATATATTAGGTGTAAAGATCTACAGGGATAGATCTAAGAGGCTTCTCGGGCTGTGCCAGAGTACTTACATCGATAAAGTCCTGGAGAGATTTCATTTAGAGAATTCTAAACGAGGATATCTTCCAGTCAGACATGGTCTGAATCTTTCGAAGAGTCAGTGTCCACAAACACAGACTGAGAAAGATGAAATGGACAATACGCCTTATGCTTCGGCTATTGGATCCATTATGTATGCGATGTTGTGTACTCGCCCAGACGTCGCTTACGGGTTAAGCGTGACCAGTCGGTTCCAAAGTAATCTAGGTCAGGCACACTGGATTGCAGTCAAGAACATTTTAAAATATCTGAGGAGGACCAAAGATATGTTCTTGATATATGGTGGTCAGGAAGAACTCAGTATTGAAGGATATACTAACGCTTCGTTCCAGTCTGACCAGGATGATTTCCGATCGCAATCAGGCTATGTTTTTAGCTTGAATGGAGGAGCAGTGGTATGGAAGAGTTTCATACAGTCAACTGTTGCTGATTCCACAACAGAAGCCGAGTATGTTGCAGCCTCGGAAGCATCCAAGGAGGCAGTGTGGATTCGTAAGTTCGTGAGAGAACTTGGTGTTGTTCCTTTGAGTGCAGATCCTTTGGTTATCTTCTGTGATAACACTGGAGCAATCGCACAAGCAAAGGAACCACGGTCACACCAGAAGTCCAAGCACATACAGAGACAGTTTCATTTGATCAGGGAGATCATAGATCGTGGCGAGATCAAAGTCTGCAAGGTACATACAGATGACAATCTGGCAGACCCGCTTTCTAAGCCTCTGGCGAAGCAGAAGCATGAGAAGCACTGTAATAATATGGGTTTGAGATTCCTCAACCATTAGATTAAGTGCAAGTGGGAGATTGTTGGGGTATGCCCTTAAGCCTAATGTTTGAGGCCTTGGGATTGTAACAGTATCATGTAATAAACTCTTGTGTTTATAAAGGCATGGTTATTATTCAGTTTGTTACCTTGTCTGCTGCAATAAGTATACTTCTGAATAATGTCTCAAAGCTGTTCAGCTGGGCTGACATGCTATTATGTCCTTAGTCGATGTATCTTGGTGAACATGAGACAGCCTTGATATGGTTAAGACTAATATGTGTTCTAATCTTATAGGATGCTTCGAGCATGGAATAAGATATAGACTCATGAGTACATTGGATGTACTGGACAGACCCTACTAGGATATTCAGTTGCTTGTCACAATGTGAATAATCCTTGAGTGCAACAAGTGGCACATTTCCTCTGACTTGAGATCACTTGTGTTTTCTAAATGATGATTGTCATTGTTTTGAGGTAGTTCAATATCATTTGAGAAATAATGATTATAGACTATCTTGGATAATGAGCTTGAGTCATGTTAGGGCACTAGTGATAGACATAGGATTGCCGTCTCCTTGTTTAAGGAGTGTGATGTTCTAAAGGGGCCCCCTGGATGAGATGATTGAGAAAGTGTATGGCCATACCCAGATGACAGTGTTCATCTGATCTAATCATGCTCATCATATTGGAGCTACAAGCTTGATACGCTTGTCCAATAAGAACATCCAGTGGCAAAGGAAGTATGCATGCCTTGTGAATTGGATTCACACTTGTGCTGTGGTTTGGGTGTAGTCTTGGAAGACTCTTTTCTTTATACCGGGAGACAGTGATGTGTTGCTAGATACCCCTCACTGATCGTGATAACGTGGGTTATCGTTACCGACATTTAAAGGAAACCCTCAGTGTCGCACAATTTGATGATATGGCTTTCTTAAGTCAGATCGTGTGGACTGAATTGTTCGAGATCAGTTTAAAGGGATTTAATCTCTGATTGTAAGTGAGATCTAGTCTGATCATGTATGATTGATTAGAGCTTGAGATCGGTAAGCTTCGATCGAGAGAATAGATGCTAGATCGGTGAGATCAGAAGCATCAAGAGATCGACGGTTAGATCTGGAGCCTTAGGGTTTAATTTGATCTAGACCATGTCGCTTGGCTTATTTGGTCTTTGAACCAGACCAAGATGAACCGGCTCATGGATGAGCGAGTGGTTCAAAATAAGAGAAGAGATTTGTGACTTGTGAACGTTGAGACGTGTTTGCTATTTTTAGATAGCATGTCTCTTACGTGACCACATCTCACGTTGGCTCTATGGTCGCTCATCACTCTCGCCTCTTGCCTCTTCTCGTGTGGCTTGCTCTCTCGTGAAGAAGAGTTTTTGACGAAAAGAAGGAGGAAATCGCTAAGCAAGTTTTTCTCTTCCCTTCATACGATTGTGATACTTGGACGATCCTTGCTAGCACAAGGGACGACAAGAAGAAGCGCATTCTCATCTTGTGTGTGACGATTTGGAGAAGATCTCGTTTGATCTTTGCTTCCAAGGCGCCATCTAGAAATGGCCATGATATGAATCGCATTCATTCTTGTTTACAAGTTATATCAAAGTTAATCATACTTCATGCACCGATTCTTTGAAACCCTAGTATCCGCTGCCCATGTTTCTGTTTGCGCCAGTTTAGGGTTTTTCCCCCTTAGTCAGGGGACTTTCATATATTGACGCTTCGTTCCAGTCTG
This sequence comes from Costus lasius, assembly GCA_027563935.2. NCBI lineage: Eukaryota > Viridiplantae > Streptophyta > Magnoliopsida > Zingiberales > Costaceae > Costus > Costus lasius. The sequence continues at coordinate 50,228,646 of CM050446.2, forward strand.
ACCAGGATGATTTCCGATCGCAATCAGGCTATGTTTTTAGCTTGAATGGAGGAGCAGTGGTGTGGAAGAGTTTCAAACAGTCAACTGTTGCTGATTCCACAACAGAAGCCGAGTATGTTGCAGCCTCGGAAGCATCCAAGGAGGCAGTGTGGATTCGTAAGTTCGTGAGAGAACTTGGTGTCGTTCCTTCGAGTGCAGATCCTTTGGTTATCTTCTGTGATGACACTGGAGCAATAGCACAAGCAAAGGAACCACGGTCGCACCAGAAGTCCAAGCACATACAGAGACGGTTTCATTTGATCAGGGAGATCATTGATCGTGGCGAGATCAAAGTGTGCAAGGTTCATACAGATGACAATCTGGCAGACCTGCTTACCAAGCCTCTGGCGCAGCAGAAGCATGAGAAGCACTGTAATAATATGGGTTTGAGATTTCTCAACCATTAGATTAAGTGCAAGTGGGAGATTGTTGGGGTATGCCCTTAAGGCTAATGTTTGAGGCCTTGGGATTGTAAAAGTATCATGTAATAAACTCTTATGTTTATAAAGGCATGGTTGTTATTCAGGTTGTTACATTGTCTGCTGCAATAAGTGTACTTCTGAATAATGTCTCAAAGCTGTTCAGCTGGGCTGACATGCTATAAAGTCCTTAGTCGAGATATCTTGGTGAACATGAGACAGCCTTGATATGATTGAGACTAATATGTGTTCTAATCTTATAGGATGCTTCGAGCATGGAATAAGATGTAGACTCATGGGTGCATTGGATGTACTGGACAGACCCTACTAGGATATTCAATTGCTTGTCACAATGTGAATAATCCTTGAATGTAACAAGTGGCACATTTCCTCTGACTTGAGATCACTTGTGTTTTCTAAATGATGATTGTCATTGTTTTGAGGTAGTTCAATATCATTTGAAACATAATGATTATAGACTATCTTGGATAATGAGCTTGAGTCAGGTTAGGGCACTAGTGATAGATAAAGGATTGCCGTCTCCTTGTTTAAGGAGTGTGATGATCTAAAGGGGCCCCCTGGATGAGATGATTGAGAGAGTGTATGGCCATACCTAGGTGACTATGTTCATCTGATCTAATCATGCTCATCATATTGGAGTTACAAGCTTGACACGCTTGTCCAATAAGAACATCCAGTGGCAAAAGAAATATGCATGCCTTGTGAGTTGATTCACACTTGTGCTGTGGTTTGGGTGTAGTCTTGGAAGACTCCTTTCTTTCTATCGGGAGACAGTGATGTGTTGCTAGATACCTCTCACTGATCGTGATGACGTAAGTTATCGTTACCGACATTGAAGGAAACCCTCAGGGTCGCACAATTTGATGATATGGCTTACTTAAGTCAGATCGAGTGGACTACATTATTTGGGTTCAGTTTAAAGGGATTTAATCTCTGATTGTAAGTGAGATCTAGTCTGATCATGTTTGATTGATTAGGGCTTCAGATCGGTAAGCTTCGATTGAGAGAATAGATGCTAGATCGGTGAGATCAGAAGCGTCAAGAGATCAACGGTCAGATCAAGAACCTTAGGGTTCAATTGTGATCTAGGCTAAGTCGCTTGGTTTATTTGGTCATTGAGCCAAATGAAATTGAACCGGCTCATGGGTTGAGCGCATGGTTCAAAGAGAAGAGGTAAATGCGGTTTGTTCATGATCGCATGAACGCATGAACTTATGGTTTTGCTATTTTTGGAAGATGGTTTTCCAAGATAGAAAAACGCCTCCACGTTCATGAGTTGCATTACACTCTTGCTCGCATCTCGCTCTCTCGTCGCCTCAAGCATTCATCTTGCGTAGTGAAGGTGAACGAAAGAAGGAGCTAGAAATCGCCAAGCAAAGAAGGTCTCCTTCCCTTCCATTCGACAAGCACTTCTTGGAGCCTTGCTAGCACAAGGAGCACCAAGGAAAAGTAGGCGACATCAATTGTGTGCGTCACCTTTGGAGGAGATCTCTCTTGCTCTCTCCTTCCAAGACACCATCCAAGAGATGGCGATGGTATGGATCCTTCTCTTGTTATTTCTAATGTGTGAAAGTTGATCATATGCGATATTAAGATCTCTTGAAACCCTAGCTTCCATGCGAAATTTATACATGCGCCACCAATAGGGTTTCGCCCCCCTCTTGAAAGGGGTCCTTCAAGAGGGGCGACTAGGGGTTATATTTAAAGCAAGGAGAGGCGATTAGGGATGGCTATGATCAAGCTAAGTGGGCGGCTTGGAGAAGAAGTAGGAAATATAATTATTTTAATAATTAATCAAGTCCTAATCCAATTAGGAGTCTAATTAATTATTTAAATAATCAAGTCCTAATCCAATTAGGAGTCTAATTAATTATTTAAATAATCAAGTCCTAATCCAATTAGGACTCTAGTTAATTATTTAAATAATCAGCCCTATTAAATAGGACTCCAATTAATTAATTAGCCCACAAATGATTAAATCAACTTAGATTAACCATATGTGTCATAGGCGCCAACCCTAGTCTAACCAGGGTTAAACATGCGCCTACACATTCTTCTCCTTAAGCCCATTTAACTTATTAATAAGCCCAACTATAGAATGGGCCTAGCCCAAGGTCCATTATGCATGTCAATCAACCCATTGGATCTAATCCAATTTAACTCATGGTCAAACCAGGTTAACCATGGTTACTTTGGTCAATATGCCAAAAATGGAAGTTGACCCTAATAAGTTTCTTCCATCTCATCAGGCCCATTGGCGCTAATGAAATCTCCCAAATAGATCCGAGTCATCCAATAACTCGATCATAAGGCTTCTCGATCAATACGAGAACTCGAGTATCAAGGTGTGCGACCCTGTAGGTTCCTCTGACGTTGGTAGTGCTGACCTAAGGTCACCACAAGCAGTGAGTGGTACCTAGCAGTGCATCGCTGCTACCTAAGTCATCGGAATGGATATCGACATCGACATCCTCATCATCTCAATCAGGTACAGATGCATTACAGTCTCTTTGCCGAACTGATATCCGATTGGACAAGTGTGTCACCACTTACTTTTATCCAATCTCATGGTTATGACTAAATCAGGTCTCACCTGGGTATGGCGATACACTTTCAATCATAGAACCATAGAGGAGCTCCATGGATATCATGCTTCCCTTAGGAAGGGGCAAATCCTATGTCTGTCTATTGACCTTCTCCTATGGGTCGTGACATGCTCAATGACAACCATTATTACCCCCAAACTACGGCGAGGTATTAGGTTGTATCAAAGCATGTCCCTAACCACATAGAATGGCCAATGTCCTCAAGTCAAGGGATCAATGCATCTCCTATCACTTGTGAGTATAACTCGTGACACCAAGTCATTGCCTCACAGCGGGTCGGTCCACTATATCCAGCACTAATATACCCATATGTCTACGTTAGCACATCGTGCCTAACCAGCCCATATACCAGTCTCACAAGTACCAGAGTTGTCCCATATCCACTCTAGTACATCGACTGGGGATGATCATTTGAGCACAGATCCAATCTATCTCCAGGGTCATTATCATGTAAGTACATAATCGCAGATGTAGACAAACATTGATAATGACAATGCCAGAATGATATATATAAATATCAAAGTCAAGTAGTACAATAATGGACCAAAACTAGGTCCTAGGGAATATACACCAACAATTCCCACTACTCTATCTATGATAGTTTGAAATTCATGAGTTAATAATGCCATCACTAGTTCCTTTGTGACACTTTCGTACTCATGGGATGAGTACATCTTTTGTATCCATAATGATTTTGATACTCAAAAGTTAGAAATACTAACTTATCATGATTTATTTCGGTTCTTGATATCATCGGTATGCTCTATGTTTAGGTTGTCATTATGGTATGAGTTTTTAGATATCCATTTGATAAATTCCATATTGATGCTTCTCTTTTGCATATTATATGACTTGTTTAAAAAGTAATGAAAAATGTATTTTGTTGCTTGGGCAAAGTAGATCTTGTTGAGTTTTATAGCTCACTCTTTTGGCATTATATAATACAGGTTAGCTTTCATTGCTTTTCCTGTTGGGAAACCCCGGGGATATTTTACAATTTTTCATAGAGAATACAATACTTGCGCAGCGGAAGAATATCCCCAAAATAGGCCGGTCCCATAAACCCAGTGAAGATCTCTTGCGAGGGGGTCGACACGATGTGATAGTAAGTACCTTTAAGCAATGAGAAGCCGATGTCGAGGAAGGCGCCCAAGTGTTCACCCTCTACAGTCTCGCACACACAGATTCCTCGAGCTTTCTTCTTCCTCACCCGGTGCTAGCCTCAGGAAGAAGATCCACGCCTTAGGAGAGTCCTCCAAGCAACTTGCGCCACCATCAAGATGTGATGCGCCATGGAGATGGAAGAGGAGAGGAAGCCGCAAGCCTTCTTCTTCCTTTGCGCCAAGGAAAGGAAGGAGGAGGAAGAAGAAGCTTGCTTGCGCCCTTTGATGGAAGAAGAAGAGCTCCAAGCTCTCCAAGGATTGTCGCCCCTCTTGTTCTACACGCCTCCAAGGAATGCCACATTAAGAGGGGGCGGCAAGGGTCCCTTAAATAAGAATAAGAGGCAATTAGGGTTACTAGGAAAGAGTTGGCGATTAGGGCCTGAATTAATGAGTTTATTTAATCAATAATATTGATCAAATCCTTAATTCTTATTGTGCCAAGGCCTTGCCTTAACAATTTCCTAAAGAAGCAAACTCCTCATCTATTCGCCAAGTGCAAGTCAAGGCAAATTAGGAGTTTCCTAATGGGGTATGGGCGCAAGTCCTAATCTAATTAGGACTCTAATTATGTGAATAATCAGCCCCACTTGCACCCAATTAATTCTCAATCAATATCTCAAGTGATTAGATTGAATCCTATCCAAATCAATCACTTGAAGATACCAAACATGCACTAGGCGCCAATCCTAGTCCAACTAGGATTCTTCCATGCGCCTATGCCATAAATTCCTCCCCATTATACCCTTTAAGCCTCTTAGCTCTTCATTAAAACTTATTAGCAAGCCCAACTAAGCAATGGGCCTAGCCCAAAGTCCATTATGCATGTTAACCAAGCTATTGGATCCATTCCAACTCAACCCAAGGTCAAATGAGGCTAACCATGGTTAATTTGGTCAATATGCCAAAAATGGAAGTTGGCTCCAATAAGTTTCTTCCATCTCATCAGGCCCATTGGCGCTGACGAAATCTCCCAAATAGATCTGAGTTATCCAATAACTCGATCTAAAGGCTACCCGATCAATATGAAAACTCGAGCATCAAGATGTGCAACCCTGATCTAAAGGCTACCCAACTACAGCGAGGTGTTAGGTTGTATCAAAGCATATCCCTAACCATATAGAATGGTCAATGACCTCAAGTGAAGGGATCAATGCATCTCTTGTCACTTGTGAGGATAACTCATGACACCAAGTCATTGCCTCACAGTGGGTCTATCCAGTATATGCACCACTGATATACCCATATGTCTGCATTAACACCTTGTGATGGAGGCAGAGGCCACCGACCTCGAAGATACAAATGGAGTTTACGAGTACCATAGACAAAGGCTCAGAGACTCATGAATAAGCTAGCAAAGCTTCACTTATAAAGCTAGCTCAAATAATAGGAGGAACTACTTCAAGAATAAAAGAGGCCCAAGCCCATCTCCAACGCTGCACCTTGCAACCCACATTTGCAGCGAACGCATCATCTTCAACAAAGCAAAAAAGGAAGCTCCAACGTTACATTCGCTCAGCCAAGAAAAAAAGGGAAACTCCAACGTCACTTGGCTGCCATCTTCGCTCAAAGCTCCTCAACGTCTCTTGGTGCCGAATAAAGAAGTTCTCCAACGTTTCCTTGCTGCCGACATTCATCTTCAACCAAAATGGAAGCTTCAACGTCTACACCAGCTGCTCACGTGGAAGCCTCAAATGGAAATCGCAACGTCCCTCTGCAGCAACGTCTCTCCCAATCTTCTCCTATATGTATCAAAGCTCGAACCTTGTAACAGACAGAGAAGTTGTTGAAATTGAATCTAATGAAGTAGTTTTCTAGTAATCTTCCTCTTTATCGGATGCTCTCCTCCCTCATCTCCTTCTAGGGCCGAGCCCTCCTCTCCTCCTCCCTTCCTCTATTTTCTACCCTCTTCTTCCTCCAGAAATCAATCCAGTTCCAGTTTCCAGATTTTCGGAATTTTCCGAGTTCGCCGCCGACGATCCACCGGCCGGATCTCCACGAGACTTCGGCCACCACTCCCCCTCCCTAAGACGAAGCCACAGCCACAGGCATCCATCCATCCGACTCTCCGATCACCGGAATCGGACTTCCGTTCGAATCCTCTGTTTTCGCCAGCCTTCCGTCCCACTTCCGCCTTTCATCGTCGTCCGCCTCCGACCGGCCACCGTCCGCCCCGAAACTCCGGCCACCTCGTCACCACGACTATACCAACCTCCAGTAGTAGCAGTTTCGGCGTCCGTGCACTACCGGCCGTCCGGCGACGCGCCCTGTTCTTCTTTGCATTTCCCCTGCTTTCGCAAGTCTTCCGCCCCAGCTCCGCCTTTCCTCGTCGCCCTCCTCCGACCGGCCACCATTCGACCTCATACTCCGGCCACCACTTCGCCATAGTCATAGGGACCTCCCATCGTAACAGGTCCGGCGACCGTCGGCCACCGGACGAACACCGACCAACTCCGCTCGGCGCTCGTGTTTCCCCCTGTTTCTCCAGATTCCGCCCTCGATCTGCTCCTCATCATGGTTCTCCTCCGGCCAGCCACCGCCTGTCTCCAAACTCCGGCCAAATCTTCTCCATGAACATACGGACCCCCAGTCGTAACAGGTCCGGAGGTCGTACACTACCGGACGAACACCGACGACTTCCGCCCCTTACGCCATTTCCCCTGTTTCCCATAATTCCCCGTGTCTACTGTTTTGTGTTCTGCTAATTCTAATCTGAATAAGCTTCTTCTTGCAGGTATCTTAAGCAATCAGCGCAACAAAAATTCTGATCCTTGGAACTAATTGAAAGATCAGAACATCTTCTATCATTCCAATCAGTTGCGACAAATCCAGATGGACCAGAAAATGCTACAAGACATAGCAACGTTTGCTGAATGATTTAATTCCTGCATTCGTTTTCACAACTAATCTGAATAGTGTTATTTGTGCAGGTGCTCTAAGCAATTGGTGCAACAAGTATCTTGAACTTTGGTTAGATAATGAAGCACACACCTTGTACTTTCATTTGGACTAGTTGATGCAAGCCCAGGTTCAACGGGTCAACTTATGAGGCATTGCAACAATTGCTATCTGAAACAGTTCAATGCAGTTTTAATTTTCCAATCTGATTAGTTATAAGGTTGCAGTGATTATATATGCCTGATAGTTCTTCACGCTATAATTCTTACACGATTTTAAAGAACTACTTTTGTTCTACATCTTGGTATAATAGGTTCAAATTTTAGATATATGGATTTTCCTACAAGGCATAGTTATTTTTTATAAATGATATTCTTCAGTGGCACTGAATTCTGACTGATTTCTGAATTTTGGTTTCTCTAAAAATAAAATAAAAATAATAATAATTTAATTTTAAATTAGTATCATTGTCACACGCTTCCGTCCTACATCAGCTTGGTATCAGAGGAGTTCGTTGGCAACTCTTGTCTGCCTACACGATCCTTGCTTTGTTCTTTGCATAAAAAAAAAAAAATGTTAGTTCTTGGTTTCATATTTTATTGCCTATTGCTTTGCATGTTTTGCTAATTACTTGCATTTGAAAAAAAAAAAAAAAAAAAAAATCCTTCATGTTTCTTTATATTTAGTTTTGCATTCTAGTTTCATGTTTCATTGTTCATATCATTTAGTTTGCATACTTTTGCTATTTGATAAAGAAAAAAAAAAATTATTATGTGCTTATTGTTTGCATGCTAGTTTGTTATTCTGAGATAAATTTTTCATACTAGCTGAAATCATTTTTGACATCTTACGGAGCTCTATTTTCAAAGGATTATATTGTGTTTTCAAAACATCCCATGGCCACTAGACTCCAACCCCCTACCTTTAGTGGTTCTCTTAACCCTATGGATTTTAGTGATTGGATAACAAAACTTGAGCATTATTTTTATTCAACTGCCATGCCCGAACATTGCAAAGTTAGGTTCACCCGATGTCTCCTAGAAGGCACAGCTAAATTATACTGGACCAGTGTAGAAAGAAACCTAGAAATGTTTGGACGCCCCCCTATTGAAAAATGGGATGAGATGCTTTATAAACTAGAAGAAAAATATGATTCTCCATTTCTCCATAAAACTTTTTGTGAACAATTTATTAGCCTTACACAGAAAAATATGACAGTGCCTGAATATATATTCGAGTTTAATGATCTCCGCTATAGGAGTAGAATTAGAGAAACTCCTAGGGTTATGCTTAATAGGTTTAAGAATGGTCTTAGATTTGATATTTGGAAAGGTCTAACCTACTACCCCATACACACTTTAGAAGAAGCTTTCAAAATAGCTACTGAGGTAGAGCAGAATCTTAAAGCAACACATAGGAGGAAACTTGACCTACCTACAACCATTCTGAACATACCCCTAGATGAGTGTAAATCCAATACTAGGGAACCTTTAGTTGACTTATCTGATAGTCAACCTAACCCTAAGTCACCTTTAGAGACCCCTTTAGAACTTGAACAAACTTTGGAGCCTACTTTAGAACCTAACTCATGTCTTGATGAAACTAGTGAACTTGAAGAAGTAAGACATAAAGAACCAAACCTTCCAGTAGAACCAGTACCTTCACCTTCAATTTTAGGGCCCATACCCATAGGTCCTCAACCTGAGTCTAGCAATCCAGCTAAAGAAACCATAGTTGACTTGTCTGAGAGTCAAACTACACTTGAGTTGCCCATAGAGACCACAGTAGGCTTGTCTCAACCTAAGTGTCAAATAGGGCAATTACCTTCAATTTTAGGGCCCATACCCATAGGTTCTCAACTTGAGCTTAGCACTACTAGAGAGCCTAAAGTTGAACCCAAACCCATAGGTCTTCTTGAACCTCACATGGAACCTAAGTTAGATCCCTTTGAGCTTGACCTGGATCCTAATCCTCAACCTTTAGGTCAACCCCTAGAATTAGAAAATCTTTTTCAGGACCCTATGATCCTTGAATCTTGTCTTTTAGGTCCTTCTACTCACACTGTTAAACCACCATTAGGGTCAACTCAAATTCAAATAATTGAAAACAAATTTGCTTTGTCTACTTTCCAAGTTATTGAATATGTTGATTTCATTATTCCGAGCTACTTACATGTTAGAATTCCTTATAGCAAACTTACTAATGAATATGGCCGGGAAAGGGAATTCAATGCAGGTATCCCTCACTTGCAGCTTGGACTATGGAGATTGACTCATACCCCTCCAGAACTTCAGCGCAATAACAATTCTTCGGAGAAGAATTTTTTTCACGCGGGGAGAACTGATGGAGGCAGAGGCCACCGACCTCGAAGATACAAATGGAGTTTACGAGTACCATAGACAAAGGCTCAGAGACTCATGAATAAGCTAGCAAAGCTTCACTTATAAAGCTAGCTCAAATAATAGGAGGAACTACTTCAAGAATAAAAGAGGCCCAAGCCCATCTCCAACGCTGCACCTTGCAACCCACATTTGCAGCGAACGCATCATCTTCAACAAAGCAAAAAAGGAAGCTCCAACGTTACATTCGCTCAGCCAAGAAAAAAAGGGAAACTCCAACGTCACTTGGCTGCCATCTTCGCTCAAAGCTCCTCAACGTCTCTTGGTGCCGAATAAAGAAGTTCTCCAACGTTTCCTTGCTGCCGACATTCATCTTCAACCAAAATGGAAGCTTCAACGTCTACACCAGCTGCTCACGTGGAAGCCTCAAATGGAAATCGCAACGTCCCTCTGCAGCAACGTCTCTCCCAATCTTCTCCTATATGTATCAAAGCTCGAACCTTGTAACAGACAGAGAAGTTGTTGAAATTGAATCTAATGAAGTAGTTTTCTAGTAATCTTCCTCTTTATCGGATGCTCTCCTCCCTCATCTCCTTCTAGGGCCGAGCCCTCCTCTCCTCCTCCCTTCCTCTATTTTCTACCCTCTTCTTCCTCCAGAAATCAATCCAGTTCCAGTTTCCAGATTTTCGGAATTTTCCGAGTTCGCCGCCGACGATCCACCGGCCGGATCTCCACGAGACTTCGGCCACCACTCCCCCTCCCTAAGACGAAGCCACAGCCACAGGCATCCATCCATCCGACTCTCCGATCACCGGAATCGGACTTCCGTTCGAATCCTCTGTTTTCGCCAGCCTTCCGTCCCACTTCCGCCTTTCATCGTCGTCCGCCTCCGACCGGCCACCGTCCGCCCCGAAACTCCGGCCACCTCGTCACCACGACTATACCAACCTCCAGTAGTAGCAGTTTCGGCGTCCGTGCACTACCGGCCGTCCGGCGACGCGCCCTGTTCTTCTTTGCATTTCCCCTGCTTTCGCAAGTCTTCCGCCCCAGCTCCGCCTTTCCTCGTCGCCCTCCTCCGACCGGCCACCATTCGACCTCATACTCCGGCCACCACTTCGCCATAGTCATAGGGACCTCCCATCGTAACAGGTCCGGCGACCGTCGGCCACCGGACGAACACCGACCAACTCCGCTCGGCGCTCGTGTTTCCCCCTGTTTCTCCAGATTCCGCCCTCGATCTGCTCCTCATCATGGTTCTCCTCCGGCCAGCCACCGCCTGTCTCCAAACTCCGGCCAAATCTTCTCCATGAACATACGGACCCCCAGTCGTAACAGGTCCGGAGGTCGTACACTACCGGACGAACACCGACGACTTCCGCCCCTTACGCCATTTCCCCTGTTTCCCAGAGTTCCCCGTGTCTACTGTTTTGTGTTCTGCTAATTCTAATCTGAATAAGCTTCTTCTTGCAGGTATCTTAAGCAATCAGCGCAACAAAAATTCTGATCCTTGGAACTAATTGAAAGATCAGAACATCTTCTATCATTCCAATCAGTTGCGACAAATCCAGATGGACCAGAAAATGCTACAAGACATAGCAACGTTTGCTGAATGATTTAATTCCTGCATTCGTTTTCACAACTAATCTGAATAGTGTTATTTGTGCAGGTGCTCTAAGCAATTGGTGCAACAAGTATCTTGAACTTTGGTTAGATAATGAAGCACACACCTTGTACTTTCATTTGGACTAGTTGATGCAAGCCCAGGTTCAACGGGTCAACTTATGAGGCATTGCAACAATTGCTATCTGAAACAGTTCAATGCAGTTTTAATTTTCCAATCTGATTAGTTATAAGGTTGCAGTGATTATATATGCCTGATAGTTCTTCACGCTATAATTCTTACACGATTTTAAAGAACTACTTTTGTTCTACATCTTGGTATAATAGGTTCAAATTTTAGATATATGGATTTTCCTACAAGACATAGTTATTTTTTATAAATGATATTCTTCAGTGGCACTGAATTCTGACTGATTTCTGAATTTTGGTTTCTCTAAAAATAAAATAAAAATAATAATAATTTAATTTTAAATTAGTATCATTGTCACACGCTTCCGTCCTACATCACCTTGTACCTAACCAGCCCATATACCAGTCTCACAAGTACCAGAGCTGTCCCAAAACCACTCAGGTACATCACCTGGGGACAATCATTTGAGCACAGATCCAATCTGTCTCCAGGGACATTATCATGTAAGTACATAATCGCAGGTGTAGACAAGAAATGATAACGACAATGCCAGAAAGATATATATAAATATCAGGGTCAAGTAGTACAAAGATGGACCAAAACTAAGTCCTAGGGCATATACACCAACATTTCCTTGGGGGCAATGAAGGAGGTGTTGAGAGGAAATTTTGCTAATATGCTCTTGTTTAGTTGATGTAGTAATGTAAAGCATAGCATGATATGCTCATATATGTATATATTTTGTGTATAGAGGATGTTTGAGCAATTTTGGATATGATATCACTTTGTACTTATGAACTAGTTGTGTAAATGAAGTTTGATGGTTAATCTATCTTTGTGGTTGGTTGATAATTAATGATTTGATTACATGAATTGTCATTCACCTAGGACTACGTTAACAAAGTTGTTCTCAAATTTTGTTCGATTTGATTTTGGATTTTGGGAATTTTGTGTTAAATAAATATTATTCCTTGGGGTCTGACAAATGGTGGTATTAGAGCATGATTTGAGAATATGTTATGTTCATGTTTCGGAATTGATTTATTATATGGCTCATGATTAATGGGAGTTTCTTTTGGATGACTTAGGGATATAATATGACGAGGTCCTCACAATCTCCGAAGGATTCTCAAAGACAAATGAGTGGTGTTTTGAAATCTTTGGATACTATGACAAGTTCAATGCAACAACAAATGTCTAGGGGAGAAAAGTCTTTTGATGTTGGAACAAGTAGTCAAGCCAATTCAGAGAATATGGGATTTGAGAAGTTTAAGAAAATGAATCCTCCTTCTTTTATTGGTGATTCAAATCCTATGATAGCTGAAAAGTGGATAATGCAGATCAAAAAGATATTTGATGTGTTCCATTGTTCAAATATACAAAAAGTTTCTTTTGCCTCTTTTATGTTGGATGGAGAAGCTGAGAACTGGTGGAAAATGATTAAGAGTGTAGTAGAAGCAAAGCAAGAAACAATAACTTGGGAAGTCTTTCAAAACAAATTCCTTGAAAAGCATTTTCCTAAATGTGTGAGCGATCAAAAAGAGATGGAGTTTATAAATTTGATACAAGGAAAACTTTCGGTTGCATAGTATAATGAAAAATTTTCTAAAGTATCCAGATTTGCTCCACATCTAGTTGAAAATGAAGTTAGAAGGGCAAAGAGGTTTGAAAGGGGGTTAAGACCAAGTATTCGAGGTAAAATTTCAGCCTTAAAGCTTAGAACATATGATGAAGTTATTGATCGAGCAGCCATAGTTGAGATGGATGTGGAGGAGATGCGAGAGCTAAGAAATTAAAGAGACAAGTTCAGATCTAATTTCCAAAATCTAAAGAGAGAGTTTGGGTTTGGAGTTGACAATAAGAGAGCAAAGTTACAAAGAACTGAAATGAAGAGACAAGGAGACAAATATCCATCATGTAGTAATTGTGGAGGGAAACATGACACCAAGCAGTGTTATAGGACAATAGGAACTTGTTTTGCTTGTGGAAAATTTGGACATCAAGTGAGAGATTGCCTCGATAATGGAAGGAAAGCACCAATGCCTCAAAAGCCGATAAGTCATACACGAGTCCATTCTCTCACAACAAAACTAGATGATAAAGCCTCTAAATCAATTGTAGAGGGTATTATTTCTATTTATAAAAGAACTGCAAAAGACTTATTTGACCCTGGTTCCAATCCATCCTTTATTTCTCATCATTTTGCTCAACATTTCAATAAGCAACCTGAGTCATTGCTATCTATGCATGTGACAACACCAATTGGAGATTTTATGATCGCCTCTCTTATGTATTCCTATTGTTTGATCTCAATTGGGGAATATGAGCTTCCTGCAAATTTGATTCTTTTAAATATGCAACACTATGATATCCTACTTAGTATGGATTGGCTTTCCTCTTATCATGCAATGGTAGATTGCTATAGAAAAGAGGTGACTTTTAATTTGCCAGATTAACCATCATTTCATTTTATGGGAACGGTACAAGAATCACATCCCCATCTCATATCTTTTATAAATGCTCATCAGTTACTTCAACAAGGTTATATATGTTACTTAGCTTATATCAAGGATTGTCAACCTAAAGAAATGAATATGGATGAAATACTAGTGGTCCAAGAGTTTCCTGATGTTTTTCCAAATGATTTACCTGGCTTGCCACTTGATAGAGAAATAGAGTTTGGTATTGATCTCATATCTGGTACAACACCCATATAAAAAGCACCTTATAGAATGGCACCATCAGAATTGGTAGAGTTAAAAAATCAACTACAAGAAATATTCTATAAAGGCTTCATCCTTCCTAGTGTTTCACCTTGGGGAGCACAAGTATTATTTGTAAAGAAGAAAGATGCAACATTGAGACTTTGTATTGATTATAGGTAGCTGAATCAGATGACAGTTAAGAATAAGTATCCACTTCCCAGAATAAATGATTTATTCGATCAATTGTAGGGGGCACAAGTCTTTTCTAAAATTGATTTGAGGTCAGGCTAGTACAAATTAAAAATTAAGAGGGATGACATTCCTAAGACTACTTTCAGACCTTGGTATGGCCATTATGAGTTTTTAGTTATGCCATTTGGTTTGACAAATACTCTAGTAGTATTTATAGCTTTAATGAAATGAGTTTTTCAACCTTTATTATACACATGTGTTATTGTTTTTATTGATGATATACTCATTTATTCAAGGAGTAATAATGAACATGAAGAACATTTGAGGAAGGTGCTGAGAGTACTAATAGAAGAGAAGTTGTATGCTAAATTTAGCAAATGTGAATTTTGGCTAAATCAAATTGATTTCATAGGATATATAGTTTCAAAAGATGGCATTTCTATGGATCATAAGAAAGTAGAAGCTATTGTACAATGAAAGCAAGCAACAAATGTGGAAGAGTTTAAAAGTTTCTTATGCTTAGCAGGTTATTATAGAAGATTTATTGAAGGATTTTCAAAAATTTCAAGTCCTCATACTAGATTGACTAGGAAAGAAGTCAAGTTTGAATGGAATGAAGAATGTGAAAATGGTTTCCAAGAATTGAAAAAAAGGTTAACTAATGCTCCAATTCTTACAATTCCATGTGGTAATGATGGTTTTTCAGTTTATACCGATGCCTCTACTAAAGGTCTTGGTTGTGTTCTCATGCAAAATGGGCAAGTTATTACATATGCTTCAAGACAATTGAAAACTTATGAACAGAATTATCCAACTCATGATTTAGAATTGGTAGCAATCATCTTTTCATTAAATATATGGTGGCATTATTTATGTAGACAAACATTTGAAATATATGCTGATCACAAAAGTTTGAAATATATATTTACTCAAAAGGAATTGAATATGAGGCAAAGGAGATGGATAAAATTTCTAAAGGATTATGATTGTACCATTCTTTATCAAGCAGGTAAAGCAAATGTTGTGGCTAATGCACTTAGCCGAAAATCAAGTAGTAAATTGGCAAATTTGATGGCAAAGCAACGGAACTTATTAGAAGAGTTTTGCAATCTTATCATTGATGTAAAAATTAAAAATCCCAAGATGTTGCTTGCATCATTGAAAGTCCAATCTGATTTTCATCAACAAATACTAGAGAAGCAATTAGAAGATCCAATGTTGTCATCCATTAGAAGCAAAGTTGGGGAAGGTCAGATGCTTGATTTCCAAATTACTCAATATGGGATTTTGAAATTTCAAAGTAGACTATGTATTCCAAATGATCCAAATATAAAGAATAAAATATTGAAAGAAGCACACAAATCTAAATATTCCTTACACCCAGGTCATACCAAAATGTATAGGGACTTGAAATGTAATTACTATTGGAATGGCATGAAGAAAGATATTGCAAAATATGCATCTAAATGTTTAACTTGCCAACTGATTGATGCAGCTACTACAGGTGGGTTTGTCCTTAGCTCCGTAGTCTAGGGGTTTATGAGACGATGATCGGAAAACGTGTGAGGTTTTGGAGACGACGGAAGTAAAATGTGTGTCCGAAAATGAGCAACGTGAAAACCAGTGAGAAACAATGCGGAAGACGGTGATGAATACGTTTCGAGGTAACACGGATGACAAAGAAACCAACGACACCCAACTATACAAATGAAACTCATTAACCTCTCTTAGCGAGCGATTCAAGCACAGCACAGCAACAAGGGCAGCGGATTTAGCGGTGACTCAGCTTGCGCGCCTATGAACCTGTGATCACACCAAAGCCAAGGAACCTCCGCGTCTCCGGCGAACGGATGCCCGTGGGTAAGTAAATCAAGCAAGAACAACACAATGAAAATTCAAAAACAGGCGAACCTAACACACCGGCGGTGTGATTTACTTCTTTGAAAGGAAAGATGATTACAACTGGTAGGCGAGGAATCAAGACCAAGCCAAGGATCACACACCTTGCTCCACACTCTAACCTCTCCGAAGTGAGCTCCTATCACACAAGAAAGCTAAGGAACAAGCTAACCTCTAGCTCCCTTTTATATAGTAAGGTAGGGAATATCACACCACAAGCATGACTAGGGAATAACACACCACAAGCATGACTACCTACTCTAACTAACTAAAAGCAATCAAGATGCTACTGATGCAAGCATGTTGATGCAAACACTAACTAACTCATACTAACTACTACCAACTAAAGTAGATGAGTGAATCTGAAGCTGGCGCAAGGACTGGGCCTTCTAGGCTGCAACTCGGCCTTCTGGGCTACGATTGGGCCATCAAACCATCTCGGAACACGCAGCGATGAAACAGCAGAATTTGCTGATGGTGTGCTAATTCATCATTGTGCTATCTTGTTCTTGGGCCGTGTTGGTCAACTTGTGATGGAGGCAGTAGCCCTGCTCTGAGGAGATCTGGTCGGACCCGTAGGGTACCTAATCGATATGGGTTCCCTTAGGGTTCCATTTCTTGCATGGCATCTAGGGTAATTTACTTTTCAATAAAAACATGCATCATGTAGACCTTTATGGCAAGTCCACTTGTAGTAGGTGGTGCATTGTAATTCATGAACTTATGTATTCTTGCATCATAAGTAGTGCATATAGGCATTAGGATCATTTTGGCAGGTCAATTAGGAAAGGAGCAGCTCAAGATCCAGCTCAAGGTCACTCAAGCTCCACTCATCAAGTTCAGCTCCAGAAAAGGAAAGGAGGACTTCAAAGCCCAAGCTCACTTCAATCCATGTTATAACTTACTTGCTATTTTTGTTGGGCGCATCTTCAAGGAAGCAATCAACCACCTCATCATCCAATCAAGTTATATGCACCAACCACTAGAGGAATGAATTCAAATCTCCTCCATCAAGATCCACAATCAAAGGGATTACTCATCAAGATCCACAATTAGAGGAGAGCATTTATGAAGATATTAATGAGAAGATTCCAACTCTTGTTGCCGCCCATGCCTTCATGGAAAGGATTCAAATTTTGAAATCCCTTGTCCATGCGCCACCAAGCTTGTCGCCAAAGATAAGAAGACAACCCTCAAGCACTTAAAGAGTTGCCAAACAAAGATCACCAAAGAAGGAAACTCATGAAGAGGATTTGCGCCCACATCACCATGAATTTGAAATTCAAACTCCATCCATTTGTGTAATAGGCACATGGAAGACAATTACTATCCTGCCCTAGCCCCATCTCACCTATAAAAGCATGACCTCCCCCTTGTATTTTCGATTACCTCTTGATGAAATATATTGTCTATTATTTGCCTAGCTTAATTAATTGTGTTAGTGTTCAAGTTCTCTTTAGCCGAGGTCTATCCCTTTCTTCTAGTTCTTCCACCGAATCCCTAAGAAGCTTTTCCTCTTTGTTTGTGTGCGCCACTACAAGGAGCCCTTCTTCACCCTCGGTTTGGAGCAAGAAGAGAAGCATCCTCGGCTTCAAGGAGTTCTCACCCTTTCGGATAAGTCTTCTTCTTTACACCTCTTATTTACTCTAAAGAACTCTTCTCTACACTCATATTTTGTTTATAAAACTTTAGGGTTGCGCTTGGAGTGGTCTAAGAGGGGCGCTTCCCCTCCCCTTCTCCTTCTTCCCCTCTCTCTAGTTGATTAGGATTAGCAAGGGAATTTGTGAGGCCTAACCTCACCCCTTGATTTGTTCTTGTATTAAAATCCGTGGCTTGTACGGATCTTCTGTGTTTGCTTGTAAGCTCCACCCTACACCTTCCATCAGAGTTGGACCGGTGAAGATCGGGAAGCACAGCCCTTCAATTCTCAAGGGCTGCACTGTAAGTTTAATTCCTGCATTTACTGCTTTCTAGGGTTTTACTGTTCTACTTGTTCTCGGTTTTCCTATATATACTAAAATACAAAAAAATTAGTTTCAAACCTCGTTAGTGTAATTTCGGTTTTCTTATTATTAAGCTAGTTATCAAAACTATTTTCAAAAGACGTTGTTTGAATGCTTTAGACCCCCGTCCTACATCAGCTTGGTATCAGAGCTTTGGCTCTTAGACTATAAATTTTGAGCCTCAAAAACTTATTTTTCTACTTCTAAGCGGTCTTTGGATTTAGGTTGTTTGAAAGAAGTTGACTACTTATCTTATCTATCATTTTGGCCTTATTTTCAAAACTTATATCTTGTCAAAACACCCATGCAAACTCGGTCTAAAACCCAACAACAAGAACAAAATCCCACCATGGATCGCAATGCTACAGATGAAAGGTTTGAGTTCTTAACTGAGCAGATAGGGACCCTTACCCGAAGCCTTAACCAACTTACTACTGAATTTCATGATTTTAGGGAGAGGTCTTCTCATCATGCTAGTGAACCGCCTAGCCCTCATCATGTAGAAACCCAACAACCACCTGCGTGGAACGGGCATCAAACCCCAAACCGTGCAGGCGCCCAACCTATGTGGAATGGATACCCAAATCCAAACCATGAAGGAACCCATCCTCAACCAACATGGAATGGATACCCCAATCCAAACCATGCGGGAAACCACCAACCCAATATGTGGAATAGACCTCCTATTCAAACCCCACCTCAACCCAGATTCAGGGAGGATGATGTGCACTGCGCCATCAAACTCAACCCACCAACCTTCAATGGCTCCCTAGAACCCCGAGACTTCTTGGACTGGACAACCAAACTCGAACAATATTTCGAGTGGAGTATGATCCCTGAGCACAGCAAGGTCCGACTTGCAAAGTGCCTTCTTGAGGGAAATGCTAGGTTGTATTGGACCAATGTAGAGAACAACCAACAAAGACTCAACCTTCCTCCCATAGACACCTGGCTAGAAATGCGCCAACAGCTTAAACTGAAATATGTTCCCTCATATTTTCAGAGTAAGTTGTTTGACCAAGCCTCTAGCTTAATCCAAGGAGCAATGACCGTTGACCAATACACTGCTAGCTTTGAGGAATTCCTCCTTAGGGGAAACCCAGGAGAAAACCCTCTATTTACCCTTAGCAGGTATAAAAATGGTCTCCGATCTGAGATTAGAAAGGGCCTTACCTACTACCAGATAGATTCCATAGAGGTTGCCCATCTTAGAGCCAAGGAGATTGAACAAGAACTTAAGGTTGCCTATAGGAAAGAGTTTAGTGCCTCTAGACCCAGTCCTAGACCAACCCAACCTCAAAGCTCTCCTAGACCAACCCAACCGCAAAACTCTAACACTCCTAGAACCAATTCCTCGAGTTATCCAGAACCATCTAGGGTCAAGTGCCATGGGTGTCAACAATATGGACACTATATAAAAGACTGTCCCAAACGAGTCTTATACCTAGGTGAGGAAACCCAAACCCCTAGGCTTGAAGATATTAATGATCCAGATACTGACTGCCAAATCCTAGAAGATAATGATTATGATAGTAGTGAGGAACCTGTCCAAAACACCTTAGGAGTTGTTAGGTGTACCCTGATCAAACCCTCACCCACGGATGATTGGCGAAGAACTAGTATCTTCCATACTTACACGAAATGCAATGGAAACATGTGCAAAGTAGTGATAGATGGGGGTAGTAGTCTCAACGCTGTCTCCCACTCTGCTGTCACCAAGTTTAAGCTTAAGATGGAAGCTCACCCAACCCCTTATAACATCTCTTGGGTCAACCAGTCTAGTGTGCCAGTAACTCATAGGAGTCTAGTGCCTTTACAGTTTGGTACCTATGATGGACAAATTTGGTGCGACGTCATCACCATGGATGTCGCTCAAGTCCTTCTAGGCAGACCATGGCTATATGACATGGATGTAGTCCACTACGGTCGGACTAACACCTATGTCTTTAGTCACTCAGGTCAAAAGATCAAACTTAAACCATCTATGCCTAGAGAGCTTAAAGTCTCAACCAATAAGGGAAAAATAGAAGAGAACAAAACCATACAACCAACCCTTCAGCTCATGAGACCTAAGGACTATAGACCTGATCAACCTTTATACACCTTAGTCCTGAAGGAAGTCAACCAAGAGGAAGAGAGCAAACCACCCCCTGAAGTAGAAGCCCTCTTAGAACAATATAGTGAGCTTACCCCTGAAGAACTACCCACAGGTCTCCCACCTCTTAGGGACATCCAGCATGCAATAGATCTTGTCCCTGGCTCAACCCTTCCCAATCTACCCCACTATAGGATGAACCCTACTGAGCATCAAGAACTTAAGAGGCAGGTAGATGACCTATTAGAGAAAGGACATATCAGAGAAAGTCTAAGCCCTTGCGCCGTGCCTGCTCTGCTCACCCCTAAAAAGGATGGCAGTTGGCGCATGTGCATAGACTGCAGAGCCATAAACAAAATCACAGTAAAGTATAGGTTTCCTATTCCTAGACTTGATGACATGCTAGACATGTTAGTTGGCTCCAAGTGGTTTAGTAAGCTTGACTTAAGGAGTGGATACCACCAGGTCAGGATAAGGGTAGGTGATGAATGGAAGACAGCCTTCAAGACCAAGGATGGTCTCTATGAATGGTTAGTCATGCCTTTTGGCTTGACTAATGCCCCTTCCACATTCATGAGACTCATGACTCAAGTCTTGAAGCCTTTCATTGGAAAATTCCTGGTAGTCTACTTTGATGATATCCTCATCTATAGTAAGACTAAAGAGGAACACCTAGAGCACCTTAGGAAGACCCTTGACCTTCTTAAGGAAGAGCAACTCTACATCAATCTCAAGAAATGCTCCTTTCTGTCACATAGTGTGATCTTCTTAGGATTCATAGTGTCTGAGCATGGCCTTCAAGCCGACCCATCCAAAATCCAAGCCATCAAAGATTGGCCTGAACCTAAGACCATCACTGAGGTCAGAAGTTTCCATGGCCTAGCTACCTTCTATAGGAGATTCATAAGGAACTTCAGCTCTATAGTGGCACCTATCACTAGTTGCCTAAAACAAGGTGAATTTTCCTGGACCAAAGCTGCTAGCAAAGCCTTCCAAGAACTTAAGGATAAGATGACCACCGCCCCGGTCCTTAGATTGCCTGACTTCAGTAAAGTCTTTGAGGTAGATTGTGACGCCTCTGGAGTTGGCATAGGGGGAACCCTAAGCCAAGAAGGTCATCCCATAGCCTTCTTTAGTGAAAAGCTCAACGAGGCAAAACAAAAATACTCTACCTATGATAAGGAATTTTATGCTGTAGTCCAAGCCCTAAGGTATTGGAGACATTACCTCATCCATAGGGAGTTTACCCTTAACAGTGACCACCAGGCCCTCTCCTACCTAAGTGCTCAGAAAAAGTTAAACTCAAGGCATGCTAAGTGGGTCGAATACTTACAACAATACACTTTTGTGCTTAGACATAAATCAGGATCTGAGAATAAAGTAGCAGATGCCCTTAGTAGAGTAACTTTACTTTTGAATAAAATGCATGTTGAAGTTACCTGCTTTGAATCCATGAAAAATGCTTATCTTGAATGTCCTGATTTTTCTACTTTATATGCTGACCTTCGTCAAGACCCTTTAAGCCACCCCCTCTACACCCTTAGGGATGGGTATCTCTTTCTGGGCCCAACCCTTTGTGTGCCGAAGACTTCCATCCGAGAATTCCTTGTTTGGGAATTGCACGGAGGCGGGTCTGCCGGGCACCACGGTCGAGATAAGACCCAAGCCCTTGTAAAGGAACGGTTCTACTGGCCGAACCTTTACCAAGATGTAGCCAAGGTTGTGAAACATTGTAGGACTTGTCAGCTCACCAAAGTCCACAAGCATAGTCCCGGCCTGTACACTCCCTTACCTATTCCCCAAGCCCCTTGGCAAGACCTTAGTATGGACTTCATTCTAGGACTACCCCGAACCTCAGCTAAACATGATTCTATATTTGTGGTAGTTGATAGATTTACTAAGATGGCCCATTTCATAGCTTGCACCAAAACCACTGATGCCTCCCATGTTGCTAAACTCTTCTTTAGGGAAGTTGTAAGGCTACGTGGAACACCTTTAACTATAGTGTCTGATAGAGACCCTAGGTTTGTAAGTCATTTTTGGAGAACCCTCTGGACCCTTCTAGGAACAAAGCTCAAGTTCTCCACAGCCTACCATCCCCAGACGGATGGGCAGACTGAAGTGGTCAACCGATCACTTGGGAGTATCCTTAGAAGTTTGGTGAGTGAACACCCTGGCAACTGGGATAAACTCTTACCCACTGCCGAGTTCTCCTACAACAGTACAGTCAACAAGACCACAGGTCTCTCCCCCTTCCAAGCCAACCTAGGATATCAACCCAACAAACCCATAGATCTCTTCCCCCTACCTAGACACTTTAGAACCTCTTTACCTGCTTGTGACTTTGCATTACATACCTCGCAAATGCATGCTGAAATATTTTCAAAAATGCTAGAATCTGTTAATCAATATCGCGAAGCTGCTAACAAACATCACCGAGAAAGGTTATTTTCTACAGGTGATAAGGTGATCCTACGAGCACGGGAAGAGCGCATCCATGGGATTGGACACAAGTTGGAAGCAAAAGGACTAGGCCCCTTCACCATTGTGGACAAAATCAATGACAATGCCTATGTCCTCGACCTGCCACCTGAACTGGGGATCCCCACTACCGTCAACGTGGAGGATCTCACCCTCTATCATGAGCCCCTCTCCATACCAGATCCAAGTGACCCTCACAAAATGGAGATTGAGGCTATTCTTGAAGACCAAACCAAGTTCACCACTGATGAGGTACAAATGTTTTATCGCGTTAGACTCATTAATGGTGAAGAGGTATGGCTTCATGAGTCTGAGCTAGCTATAGCCGCCCCTGAGTTACTCCAAGGGTACAAGGACAATTCTCCAGAGGAGAATTCTTTCAACCCGGGGAGAGCTGATGGAGGCAGTAGCCCTGCTCTGAGGAGATCTGGTCGGACCCGTAGGGTACCTAATCGATATGGGTTCCCTTAGGGTTCCATTTCTTGCATGGCATCTAGGGTAATTTACTTTTCAATAAAAACATGCATCATGTAGACCTTTATGGCAAGTCCACTTGTAGTAGGTGGTGCATTGTAATTCATGAACTTATGTATTCTTGCATCATAAGTAGTGCATATAGGCATTAGGATCATTTTGGCAGGTCAATTAGGAAAGGAGCAGCTCAAGATCCAGCTCAAGGTCACTCAAGCTCCACTCATCAAGTTCAGCTCCAGAAAAGGAAAGGAGGACTTCAAAGCCCAAGCTCACTTCAATCCATGTTATAACTTACTTGCTATTTTTGTTGGGCGCATCTTCAAGGAAGCAATCAACCACCTCATCATCCAATCAAGTTATATGCGCCAACCACTAGAGGAATGAATTCAAATCTCCTCCATCAAGATCCACAATCAAAGGGATTACTCATCAAGATCCACAATTAGAGGAGAGCATTTATGAAGATATTAATGAGAAGATTCCAACTCTTGTTGCCGCCCATGCCTTCATGGAAAGGATTCAAATTTTGAAATCCCTTGTCCATGCGCCACCAAGCTTGTCGCCAAAGATAAGAAGACAACCCTCAAGCACTTAAAGAGTTGCCAAACAAAGATCACCAAAGAAGGAAACTCATGAAGAGGATTTGCGCCCACATCACCATGAATTTGAAATTCAAACTCCATCCATTTGTGTAATAGGCGCATGGAAGACAATTACTATCCTGCCCTAGCCCCATCTCACCTATAAAAGCATGACCTCCCCCTTATATTTTCGATTACCTCTTGATGAAATATATTGTCTATTAGTTGCCTAGCTTAATTAATTGTGTTAGTGTTCAAGTTCTCTTTAGCCGAGCTCTATCCCTTTCTTCTAGTTCTTCCACCGAATCCCTAAGAAGCTTTTCCTCTTTGTTTGTGTGCGCCACTACAAGGAGCCCTTCTTCACCCTCGGTTTGGAGCAAGAAGAGAAGCATCCTCGGCTTCAAGGAGTTCTCACCCTTTCGGATAAGTCTTCTTCTTTACACCTCTTATTTACTCTAAAGAACTCTTCTCTACACTCATATTTTGTTTATAAAACTTTAGGGTTGCGCTTGGAGTGGTCTAAGAGGGGTGCTTCCCCTCCCCTTCTCCTTCTTCCCCTCTCTCTAGTTGATTAGGATTAGCAAGGGAATTTGTGAGGCCTAACCTCACCCCTTGATTTGTTCTTGTATTAAAATCCGTGGCTTGTACGGATCTTCTGTGTTTGCTTGTAAGCTCCACCCTACACCTTCCATCAGAGTTGGACCGGTGAAGATCGGGAAGCACAGCCCTTCAATTCTCAAGGGCTGCACTGTAAGTTTAATTCCTGCATTTACTGCTTTCTAGGGTTTTACTGTTCTACTTGTTCTCGGTTTTCCTATATATACTAAAATACAAAAAAATTAGTTTCAAACCTCGTTAGTGTAATTTCGGTTTTCTTATTATTAAGCTAGTTATCAAAACTATTTTCAAAAGACGTTGTTTGAATGCTTTAGACCCCCGTCCTACATCAACTTGTTGTGCTAGCGATCGTTGACTGGGGCTTCAGGTGGACGAGGTGCCAAGCACATGGGTTGTAACACCTCCGTGTGGGCTGATAATGGACTAATGGTACCCACAAATCGATTGGGTGGTTGACTTGAAAGTTGAGATCGCTTTATTGTGATTGCATCGGGCCCCTTTGAACTTTTTAAGGGAGGTGGAATCTTGTCTTGAGGGAAATCCACAGAATGACCATGTTTCTCTAGTTCTGGAGCTGTCGAGGAAGCTCCTCCTGCATCAATCCCCCCTAGTTTGAAGAGTTCTACTCTAAAGAACTAAGGGGATTCTCATCGGTGGCAAGGGGCTCCTCCAACGGGTCGGGGTGGGGAAGGAGGTCCGTGATGTTGAAGACGGGGTGGATCCCCATGCTCTCCGATAGATTGTGGACATAGGCATTGGAGCCTACCCGCTGTAGTACCGCATAGGGCCCTATGTACCGTGCTTGAAGCTTAAAATGCACCCAACTTGCCACTCGCTCGGGGTGGATGCACA
The DNA here is from genome assembly GCA_027563935.2 of Costus lasius. NCBI lineage: Eukaryota > Viridiplantae > Streptophyta > Magnoliopsida > Zingiberales > Costaceae > Costus > Costus lasius. The sequence goes on from CM050446.2 coordinate 50,253,778, forward strand.
CCCTCACAAGATCACCTGCACTAAAGTGGAGCGGCCTACGATGTTCATTGGCCTTCAGAGCATTCCAAGTGTTGCCCAAAACGATCCGATGCCGAACTTCCTCATGCAAACTCGCAATATGACTGGCAAAGGAAAATGCATGCTCATAAAGATGGGACTCCATGGGAAGGTCATGCAAGTCAATAGGTTTTGGTGGTTGTTGTCCAAGGACCACTTGGAAGGCACTTAGACCGGTAAACCGATTGACTGCACTATTATATGCGAATTCGGCAATAGGGAGCACAGTGTCCCAAATCTTAGGGTGATCACCAATGAGACAATGGAGCAAGTTACCCAAACTCCGGTTAACGACCTCAGTTTGGCCGTTAGTTTGGGGGTGGGTGATAGGCCTTAGAGAACTTAAGGGTGGTCCCTAATAGTGCCCATAGTGCTTGCCAAAAGTGGCTCATAAAGCGGGTGTCGCGATCGGACACTATAGAGAGTGGGAGGCCATGGAGGCGAACTATGATGGGGGCAGAGACCACAAACCACGATGGTACAAGTGGAGTTTACGATTGCCATAGACGAAGGCTCAGAGTCTTGCGAATAAGCTAGCAAACTCACTTATAAAGCTAGCTCAATAATTAGTAGATGACTACTTCAACCCCTCAATAAACTCAAGACATTCAAGCTCATAAGTTGCGGGAATCAATTCCAAAACGTGACCTGCATCAACGGCAAACCAAACAAATCATGCGTCAACCAGCTAAAGCTCTCGTGACACGCCAGCCAGTGTCAACTTCAGTCAACACTCAACGCTGCAAATATGGAAGCTGCAGCGAAGGAAATCTTCAACGTTTCCCCCCTTGCTGCTCAAGATGGAAGCCGCAACGTTCACATCTCTCCAACGTCTTCCCTTGGCACCTCACAAAGGAAGGTGTAATAACGTCTCTCAAGCAATCGAAGGAAGAAAAGCTTCAACGCCAATCTCACGCAGGAACCTTGCCACGCTTGTAGCCAACAAAGGAAATACCAATCTCTTTGCACAACACTCATCTTCTTCAACGCTGGAACCTTGCGATGCTCACTCACAGCCAACAATGGAAACTTCTCCAACGTCTCTTTCCTGCTGAAGATGGAAGCTTCAACGTTCGGCAGCAACCTCTATCCAGCTTCACCCTATATGTATCAATGCTTAAACCTTGTAAACGCAGACAGATTGTTTTGAATGAATGGAAATGGTTTTTCTTCCGATGAATCGGATGTCTCCTTCTTCCTTCTTTGAGGTGCTTGTCACCTAGTTTTCTCTTCTTCTCCTTCTAGGGCTGAGCCCCTCCCTCTTCCTTTCTTCTCTAATCTCTCCTTTTCCCCCCAATTCTCCTGCTCCGCTACCAACATCGCACACCCAGCAAACCTGCAGATTTCCGTCATTTCGACAGCTCACCGCCGGCGATCCCACCGTCGGATCTCCATGAAACTTTGGATATCTCCTCGCCTCCCATAGTTGAACCTTCAGCCGCCGGAATCCGCCCATCCGCCACGCCGATCGCCGGAATCGAAACACAGACGTGTTCCCCTGTTTCCGCCCAGTTTCTGCCCTGCTCCCGCCTTTCACCGTTGTCCTCCTCCGACCGGCCACCGTCCGCCCCGAAACTCTGGCCACGTCGTCACCACAACCATACCAACCTCCAGTAGTAGCAGTTTTTGATTTGGTCAACCACTAGCCGGCCGGCAACAAATCCTTCTCCAGCGCGAGATCCCCTGTTCCTGCCCTGCCCGCGATCTAGCTCCGCCCTTCCGCATCGTGCTCCTCCGACCAGCCACCGCCCGTCACCAAACTCCGGCCACCTCTTCGCCATCATCACAGTGACTCCCCGTCGTAGCAGGTCCGGCGAGCGTGCACCACCGGACGACCGCCGACCAACCCTGCTCCAGACGCGCCATCTCCCCTGTTCCACATCTATTTGTCTCCAATTTCAGTTTTCCTACATTGCTAATCTGATTAAGCTATTTCTTGCAGGGATTTTAAGAATTTGGCGCAACAACAATCTTGACTTTTGGCACGGATATGAAGTGCAAATGTTGTTCTATCATTTGGACCAGTTGGGGAAGATTCAAATTGAGCATATCAGCCTACATGACACTGCAACTTTTGATAAATGATCAAATCCTGCATTTATTTTCTCAACTAATCTGATTAGCATGTTTTGTGCAGGTACTTTGAGCAATCTTTGCAACAAAGATCTTGGACTTTGGTCAGATAATGAAGCACACATCTTGTACTTTCATTTGGGTTAGTTGATGCGAGCCCGGGTTCAACGGGTCAATCTAACAAGCATTGCAAAATTTGCAATCTAAAACATTTCTGTGCAGTTTTAACTTACTGATCTGACTAGCTATATTCGTTGCACTAAATCTATATGCTCGAGTAGGAGTCTACTCTCCATTTTGATACGCATGCAAAGAACTAATTTAGTTCTACAATGCAGTTCATTTAGTTTGAATATTGAATGATTGGAACCCCCTCTATGACATTGCCACATTTGCTAAATAATAATTTTCTGAACTCCTGGAATTCTAGCTGCTTTCATGAATATGCTATTTTCTGAAAATTCGAAAAAAAAATAACTGAATTTTAATTTAGTAGTTTGTTGTCACACGCTTCCCCCCTACATCAGTTTGGTATCAGAGCAAGTTTGTGGGCAACTCTTGTCTGCCCGCACGATCCTTTGTTTTACTCTTTGCATTTAAAAATAAAAAAATTTTCATGCTTTCATAATTAGTTATTTTCTTGTTATTTAGTTTGCATATCTTAGGTTATTTGCTAGTTGTTGTTTATGTGGTAAAAAAAAAAATTGCTTACATTGAGAACAATTATGCATAGAACTGCATAATATTTCTGGATTTTTGCTATGCACCTCAAATTCTGCATGTGTTTTCCTGATGCTCCACTCAGTTTTATAAATCCGGCAACATCTGGACCATTAAATTTCTGAGATACCTGATTTGTTTTCAACCTCTGGCTGCGCAAAATTTAATAAACTGCACACTTTTGAAAGCAACTATAACTGAGTTTTCAATTTGCTGAATTCTGCACTTGACTTATGAGTTTTAAATCTGGTTTTCAGCCTACCGAATCTGAAACTTTCAGCCTGCTTACTGCAATAATCTGTATCAAACTGCAGCTAGGAAAACCATCAACGTATTTCAGTTTAAAACACCTATAAGTGCAGCCTTGGATGTATTGATTTGATGCTGAAATTCTGCATTTGATTTCTGAATTTTGTTTTGTTCATATTGTTGTCATCAACTTGCTGCAAACAATTCTGATTTATTGCTAGGTTTGTTTATAGTTTTTGCACTCAAACAATAGTCTTTTCCTGCTTGCTAAGTTTCTTGTTTTATCATGCGTCAGTATAATCAAAGAGACTTAATCTTTTCTAGAGATGGATATCAAAGACTCACCCTTAGTCCTACTAGTTTCAAAACTTATGTTTGGTGTAATGGTTATAAGAGTAGTGTTGGGGTATGCCCTTAAGCCTAATGTTTGAGGCCTTGGGAATGTATCAGTATCATGTAATAAACTGTTATGTTTATAAAGGCATGGTTATTATTCAGTTAGCTACATTGTCTGCTGCAATATATGTTCTTCTGAATAATGTCTCAAAGCTGTTCAGCTAGGCTGACAGGCTATAATGTCCTTAGTCGATGTATCTTGGTGAACATGAGACAGCCTTGATATGGTTAAGACTAATATGTGTTCTAGTCTTATAGGATGCTTCGAGCATGGAATAAGATGTAGACTCATGGGTACATTGGATGTACTGGACAGACCCTACTAGGATGTTCAATTGTTTGTCGCAATATGAATAATCTTTGAATATGACAAGTGGCACATTTCCTCTGACTTGAGATCACTTGTGTTTTCTAAATGATGATTGTCATTGTTTTGAGGTAGTTCAATATCATTTGAAACACAATGGTTATAGACTATCTTGGATAATGAGCTTGAGTCATGTTAGGGCACTAGTGATAGACATAGGATTGCCGTCTCCTTGTTTAAGGAGTGTGATGTTCTAAAGGGGCCCCCTAGGATGAGATGATTGAGAAAAGTGTATGGCCATACCCAGGTGACTGTGTTCATCTGATCTAATCATGCTCATCATATTGGAGCTACAAGCTTGACACGCTTGTCCAATAAGAACATCCAGTGGCAAAGGAAACATGTATGCCTAGTGATGTGGATTCACACTTGTGCTGTGTTTTGGGTGTAGTCTTGGAAGACTCTTTCCTTTATATCGGGAGACAGTGATGTGTTGCTAGATACCCCTCACTGATCGTGATAACGTGAGTTATCGTTACCGACATTTAAAGGAAACCCTCAGGGTCGCACAATTTGATGATATGGCTTACTTAAGTCAGATCGAGTGGACTGAATTGTTCGGGTTCAGTTTAAAGGGATTTAATCTCTGATTGTGAGTGAGATCTGGTCTGATCATGTTTGATTGATTAGGGCTTGAGATCGGTAAGCTTTGATTGAGAGATTGGATGCTAGATCGATGAGATCAGGAGCATCAGGAGATCAACGGTCAGATCTGAGCCTTAGGGTTTATTTGAGATCTGGACTTGATTGCTTGGCTTAATTGGTCTCTGGACCAAACCAATTTGAACCGGCTCGTTTAATGAGCGCATGGTTCAAGGGGAGAGTGTTGGGGTATGCCCTTAAGGCTAATGTTTGAGGCCTTTGGGATTGTAACAGTATTATGTAATAAACTCTTGTGTTTATAAAGGCATGGTTATTATTCAGGTTGTTACCTTGTCTGCTGTAATAAGTGTACTTCTGATTAATGTCTCAAAGCTGTTCAGCTAGGCTGACATGCTATAATGTCCTTAGTCGATATATCTTGGTGAACATGAGACAGCCTTGATATGATTGAGACTAATATGTGTTCTAATCTTATAGGATGCTTCGAGCATGGAATAAGATGTAGACTCATGGGTACATTGGATGTACTGGACAGACCCTACTAGGATATTCTTATTGCTTGTCACAATGTGAATAATCCTTGTATGCTACAAGTGGCACATGTCCTTTGACTTGAGATCACTTGTGTCTCTGAATGATGATTGTCATTGTTTTGAGGTAGTTCAATATCATTTGAAAGATAATGGTTATAGACTATCTTGGATAATGAGCTTGAGTCAGGTTAGGGCACTAGTGATAGATAGAGGATTGCCGTCTCCTTGTTGAAGGAGTGTGATGTTCTATAAGGGCCCCCCTAGATGAGATGATTGAGATAGTGTATGGCCATACCCAGATGACTATGTTCATCTGATCTAATCATGCTCATCATATTGGAGTCACAGGCTTGACACGCTTGTCCAATAAGAACATCCAGTGGCAAGGGACACATGCATGCCTTGTGAATAGATTCACACTTGTGCTGTGGTTTGGGAGTAGTCTTGGAAGACTCTTTCCTTTATATCGGGAGATAGTGATGTGTTGCTAGATACCCCTCACTGATCGTGATAACGTGAGTTATCGTTACCGACATTTAAAGGAAACCCTCAGGGTCGCACAATTGATGATATGGCTTACTTGAGTCAGATCGTGTGGACTGAATTGTTTGGATTCAGTTTAAAGGGATTTAATCTCTGATTGTAAGTGAGATCTGGTCTGATCATGTTTGATTGATTAGGGCTTGAGATCGGTAAGCTTCGATCGAGAGAGATGATGCTAGATCGGTGAGATCAGGAGCATCAGGAGATGAATGGTGAGATCTTGAGCCTTAGGGTTCAATATGGTCTAGACCACATGGCTTGAGCTATTTCGGTTTGGTTCATGAACCAAATGCGATTGGAACATGTTGGCTTGAACCGGTTCACAAAGGTGAACGCTTGGTTCAATGCTAATATGCGTTTTGGGTTGGAGTAAGCGCATGGCTTGATGATCATCCATTTATGGAAAGTCATCAAGGCCGGTTTCTCTTGAACGCCAAAACGCATATGCGTTCTTGTCTTCACTTCAACGCCTTGAACTTGGTTGGGCAAGAGGTTGACGAAGAGAAGTGGTTTTGCAAGTGGAGCTCTCGGCCAAAAGGAAATCGTCTCTTCATCCCCTTACACACGGCAAGGACCCTTGAAGATTCTTGCTAGCACAAGCATCACAAGGGGTAGGCGATCTTCATCTTGTGTGTGAACTTTTGGAGGAGATCTAAGTTGCTCTCTTCTTCCAAGCCGACCTCCAAGCCAATGGCGTTGGTATGAATCTCCCTCTTGCTTCAATCAATTTATCATAGTTGATTATATGAGCATGTAAGCGATCATATATGATGAAACCCTAGCAAACATGCATGCGCCCCCTACCTTAGGGTTTCGGCCCCCCTCTTGAAAGGGGTTTTATCCGCTTGCGCTCCCCCTTGAAGGGGACTCTTCAATTGGTATCAGAGGTAGGATCTCATATGGTCATATGATTGCTATGTTTGGTGATCCTTGTTTGCGCTTATGATCTAAGTTTTCTCATCATGCGTTAATACTAGTTGAAAGTATTTTGGTGGCGCATATATGAGATGTTTTTGGTGGCACATGTGTAAGGTTAATTTTGTTGATGCATGTATATTGCTTACATTGTTGCGCATGTTACATGTTTTTGTTTCATCAAAACTTTACTTGCGCGCCTCTAACTAAATCTAAGCCGCACCTGCAATAAACCCTTAGACGGGTTGCTAGGGTTGAAAGCATCATCTAGTTTAGATCAACTTAGTCTGATCAGACCATCTGACAGCCTAGATGGGTCGACCAGATAGCACCTGTGCGCATGCACGTGGTGGCTATAGGTCGATTGCATCAAAGGCGTGTAGCGAGGTCTGGTTGAGACACCCTGTGAACACACATGAGTTAGGCCCGGGGTCACACCCGCTTGCCAGATCTCATGTTGGTTGTTCAGCCCTTGGCGCATGCATGGTTGACCATTAGGTCAACGCAAGTCAGTTAAGACTTGGTGCATGCAAAGGGCATGGATCTAACTAGATACGATGAGTGGATCCCTATCAATGGACCGTTGTAAGGTTGTAGGGCACATAAGACAAGTAAAATTGATTCCAATGGGATTTCGAAAAATTTTATTTTGTCTATGGATCACATGTTAATTGATTGATGCCATGATGCCTGTTTATTTAATCTTATGTGGGTTGCCCTTAATGTGTGCTGTGCTGGGGCCTGCGAGCCTGGTAAATTATTATTTTTGTGATCTGCGAATCACATTCTTAATTAATTAATTGTATAATTGACCTGCGAGTCAAGCTTGTCTAGATAGATCAAAATGTATTTTGATTAGACAAGAGCACAGAACACAATTGCAAAGGCGCATGCAGCTGGTGGGCGCACCTGAGCTGCAGAGGGCGCTTAGGCCCTGGTCTGGGCCAGATGAGAGGCAACAAGACCCAAGAAGCAAGTGAAGACTTAAGATAACTTAAGGTCTTACTTAGGGTCAATGGGCTTTTACCACATAAGATCCATGCTTTCTGTTATTGTTTAAATAAGTAGAACAGCATGAGTTATTTATCTTCTGCTATAGCCATAGGATTTGCCTGATAGTAAGAAGATAAAAGACCATTAAAATCCAACGCTAACATATCAAGCTTGTAAGCCTTCTGACGCGAAACCTCACTGTTCTGATTATCGTTGGAGCCGTGTTGTACCCACTCAGTGGGCACGTCCATCTATCTTCAGACGGTGCGGGATTTCACCTGCGTGTTACAGAGAAGGGATTTATCGCTTCTCGTTGCTCAGCATAGCACGTGGTGGTCCAGGGAGTAGGTCGGGTCAGCTTGACCATGTAGGCTACATATGTGGAGCATAAGGTAGCACATGGAGGCAGCCATCTGCGGGGTCAGAGATTGTGTTGTACCAACTCAGTTGGCACAGTCTGCTGGATTGCCCAGATGAAGGGGAATCGCACGGGTTGGCGATTGGCAGGGACTGCCTACCAGAGATTAGTGCTTGTACTCTCTGTGCATCTTATCTCGCCTGAGCGGGACGCGGAGACCAAGTATGAAATCTGGATCTCATCTCACTAAAAGAGTGTTACTCTTTCGGACTGTTTACTGGATTTTTCAGTCAGACAAAATAGTGAGAAAAAGAATCTTTCTTAAGTCCTGGATTGATTCTAAACATTGATACTGACCTTGCTGTTCTTGCATTGTTGTAGATTCCTGCAGCAACGAACACCATGAGCTTCAATGTGCGATCCCTACTGGAAAGGGAGAAGTTTGCTGGGCCGAACTTCTCTGACTGGTTCGGACACCTTAAGATCGTTCTTAAGGCAGAGAGGAAACTGTATGTCCTCGAGACGGCTGTGCCGCCTCAACTCGCTGCGAACGCCGCAAGGGCGGTTCGTGAAGCCTATGAAAAGCACGTCAATGATAGCATTGATGTCGCTTGCCTGATGCTAGCGTCTATGACGCCACCGCTGCAGCGTCAGCATGAGGATATGTCGGCTATAGAGATTATAGCGAACCTCAAGATGCTGTATGCTGCACAGGCGAGGACAGAACGCTATAATCTGACGAAGCTCTTCTTTCAGAGCAAACTGGCTGAAGGGAGCCCAGTGGGAGCTCACGTGCTCAAGATGATTGGGCACAAGGAGGCTCTGGAGAAACTGGGGCATACCGTCAACCAGGAGCTTGCTGTAGACATCATTCTGCAGTCTCTTCCGCCCTCTTTCGATGCGTTCATCATTAACTTTCATATGAACAAAATCGATTGTACACCGGCAGAGCTGTTGAACATGCTCTTGACTACTGAGGAAACTCTGAAGGGAAAACCTTCAACCTCTGTCTTAATGGTTCCTTCAAGGAACAAGAAGAAGGGGAAGAAGGGCAAGGCCCCTGTCAAGAACTACAGTAAGGCTCTGAAACAGAAGGTGAAGCGGTCCAAGGACAACAGGTGTTTCCACTGTGGCCAGCTGGGTCACTGGAAAAAGGACTGTAAAGCGCTCCAAGGAGATAAGAGGGGAAGCATCGCTTCTGGCTCAGGTATTTACGTGACGGAAGTCATGGTTTCATCTTCTTCTATTTCATGGGTGTTGGACACTGCATGTGGAGTTCACATTTGTTCAAATGTACAGGAACTCAAGAGAAGAAGGCAGGTGGGACAGCATGAGGTAGACCTACGCGTTGGAAACGGGGCACGGGTTGCTGCTGTTGCTGTAGGAGACTATTTCATTTCTTTACCATCTGGCATTGTATTAGAATTAAACAATTGTTATTTTGTACCCAGTATAACTAAAAATATTGTCTCTATTCCTGCTCTTGTCAGGAAAGGATTTGCCTTTGAATGCAATATTTCAAAGTGTGTTTTATCTTTAGATAATATTGTTTATGCAACTGGTTCAATTAACAATGGGTTATACATGTTGGACATGGAAAGTTCTACACAAAGTGTTGATGTTAAGAAAGCCAAGTATGCTGATGACAGCACCTTGCTATGGCATAGTCGTTTAGGCCATATTAACGAGAAGCGCATTAAGCGGTTGCATGATCATGGACTGCTGGGATCATTCTCCTATGAGGAGATTGATACATGCAAAGCTTGTTTGATGGGTAAAATGACGAAGTCACCTTTTCCTAACAAAGGTCAAAGGGCTTCAGGTTTACTTGACCTTATACACAGTGATGTGTGTGGGCCTTTTAGTAAACATGCCAGAGGTGGCTATCAGTACTTCATTACCTTTACTGATGATTTCAGTAGGTATGGTTATGTCTATCTTATGAGACATAAAAGTGAATCTTTTGACAGGTTCAAAGAGTTCAAAAATGAAGTACAAAATCAGTTAGGCCAAAATATCAAGGCACTTCGTTCTGATCGAGGTGGTGAATACCTAAGTCATGCGTTTACTGACTATCTAAAAGAGTGTGGGATTATCTCACAGCTCACTCCGCCAGGAACACCGCAATGGAATGGTGTGTCCGAGAGGAGAAATAGAACGTTACTTGATATGGTTCGTTCTATGATGAGTCAGGCTACTCTTCCATACTCCTTTTGGGGATTTGCACTGGAAACAGCTGCAAAGGTACTAAACCGAGTGCCATCCAAGGCAGTTTCTAAGACACCATATGAGTTATGGTATGGGAAACAGCCAAGCTTGACATTTATCAGGATCTGGGGTTGCGAGGCTTATGTCAAAAAGCTCGCCTCTGGGAAACTGGAGAGCAGATCTGCGAAATGTATATTTGTCGGTTACCCTAAGGAAACTAAGGGTTATTATTTCTACGATCCCAAAGAGAATAAAGTATTTGTTGCTCGGACGGCCATATTTCTTGAGAAGGAGTTTCTTCTGCAAGAGGCCAGTGGGAGAGAAATAAAGCTGGATGAGAATCCAGAGGATGGACAAAGTAGTCAAGCACAGTTGGATGTGCCTGAGCCGGTGGATCAGGTTATTGAACAACCTGAGGCTCAAATATCACGGGAACCGCGAAGATCGGGAAGGATCCGTCGACAGCCTGAGCGCTATGACGGAGTCTACATCATTGATAATGATGAACCCCTCACTTATGCGGATGCGGTCAGTGGACCGGAGTCAGCTAGATGGCTTGATGCTATGCGAGCCGAAATGGACTCCATGTCAGATAACCAAGTCTGGGATTTGGTTGATCCGCCTCCGGGAGTAATCCCTATAGGCTGTAAATGGATCTTCAAGAAGAAGATTGACATGGATGGTAACGTAGTTACCTATAAAGGCAGGCTAGTTGCGAAAGGTTTCAAACAAATCTACGGGATAGATTATGATGAAACTTTCTCACCTGTAGCTATGTTTAAGTCTATTCGGATTCTTTTCGCGATAGCTGCATATTACGATTATGAGATCTGGCAGATGGATGTGAAGACAGCTTTCCTTAATGGAAATCTGGATGAGGATGTGTATATGACACAACCTGAGGGTTTCACGAATCCATCAGATCGTCATAAAATATGCAAGTTAAAGAAGTCTATTTATGGACTTAAGCAAGCATCAAGAAGCTGGAATATTCGTTTTGATGAATCAATCTCTGAGTTTGGTTTCATCAAGAACGAAGATGACCCGTGTGTATATAAGAGGTTTAGTGGGAGCTTGATTACTTTCCTAGTCCTCTACGTCGACGATATCTTGATCATTGGAAACGATATTCCTGAACTGCATGCCGTTAAAGCATGGTTAGGAAAATGTTTCCAGATGAAAGATCTAGGAGAAGCAGCCTATGTGTTAGGTGTGAAGATCTACAGGGATAGATCTAAGAGGCTTCTCGGGCTGTGCCAGAGTACGTACATCGATAAAGTCCTGGAGAGATTCCATTTAGAGAATTCTAAAAGAGGATATCTGCCAGTCAGACATGGTCTGAATCTTTCAAAGAGTCAGTGTCCACAAACACAGACTGAGAAAGATGAAATGGACAATACGCCTTATGCTTCGGCTATTGGGTCCATTATGTATGCGATGTTGTGTACTCGCCCAGACGTCGCTTACGGGTTAAGCGTGACCAGTCGGTTCCAAAGTAATCCAGGTATGGCGCACTGGATTGCGGTCAAGAACATTTTAAAATATCTGCGGAGGACCAAAGATATGTTCTTGATATATGGTGGTCAGGAAGAACTCAGTATTGAAGGATATACTGACGCTTCGTTCCAGTCGGACCAGGATGATTTCCGATCGCAATCAGGCTATGTTTTTAGCTTGAATGGTGGAGCAGTGGTGTGGAAAAGTTTCAAACAGTCAACTGTTGCTGATTCCACAACAGAAGCCGAGTATGTTGCAGCCTCGGAAGCATCCAAGGAGGCAGTGTGGATTCGTAAGTTCGTGAGAGAACTTGGTGTTGTTCCTTCGAGTGCTGATCCTTTGGTTATCTTCTGTGATAACACTGGAGCCATCGCACAAGCAAAGGAACCACGGTCGCACCAGAAGTCCAAGCACATACAGAGACGGTTTCACTTGATCCGGGAGATCATTGATCGTGGCGAGATCAAAATCTGCAAGGTTCATACAGATGACAATCTGGCAGACCCGCTTACTAAGCCTCTGGCGCAGCAGAAGCATGAGAAGCACTGTAATAATATGGGTTTGAGGTTTCTCAACCATTAGATTAAGTGCAAGTGGGAGATTGTTGGGGTATGCCCTTAAGGCTAATGTTTGAGGCCTTTGGGATTGTAACAGTATCATGTAATAAACTCTTGTGTTTATAAAGGCATGGTTATTATTCAGGTTGTTACCTTGTCTGCTGTAATAAGTGTACTTCTGATTAATGTCTCAAAGCTGTTCAGCTAGGCTGACATGCTATAATGTCCTTAGTCGATATATCTTGGTGAACGTGAGACAGCCTTGATATGATTGAGACTAATATGTGTTCTAATCTTATAGGATGCTTCGAGCATGGAATAAGATGTAGACTCATGGGTACATTGGATGTACTGGACAGACCCTACTAGGATATTCTTATTGCTTGTCACAATGTGAATAATCCTTGTATGCTACAAGTGGCACATGTCCTTTGACTTGAGATCACTTGTGTCTCTGAATGATGATTGCCATTGTTTTGAGGTAGTTCAATATCATTTGAAAGATAATGGTTATAGACTATCTTGGATAATGAGCTTGAGTCAGGTTAGGGCACTAGTGATAGATAGAGGATTGCCGTCTCCTTGTTGAAGGAGTGTGATGTTCTATAAGGGCCCCCCTAGATGAGATGATTGAGATAGTGTATGGCCATACCCAGATGACTATATTCATCTGATCTAATCATGCTCATCATATTGGAGTCACAGGCTTGACACGCTTGTCCAATAAGAACATCCAGTGGCAAGGGACACATGCATGCCTTGTGAATAGATTCACACTTGTGCTGTGGTTTGGGAGTAGTCTTGGAAGACTCTTTCCTTTATATCGGGAGATAGTGATGTGTTGCTATTTACCCCTCACTGATCGTGATAACGTGAGTTATCGTTACCGACATTTAAAGGAAACCCTCAGGGTCGCACAATTGATGATATGGCTTACTTGAGTCAGATCGTGTGGACTGAATTGTTTGGATTCAGTTTAAAGGGATTTAATCTCTGATTGTAAGTGAGATCTGGTCTGATCATGTTTGATTGATTAGGGCTTGAGATCGGTAAGCTTCGATCGAGAGAGATGATGCTAGATCGGTGAGATCAGGAGCATCAGGAGATGAATGGTGAGATCTTGAGCCTTAGGGTTCAATATGGTCTAGACCACATGGCTTGAGCTATTTCGGTTTGGTTCATGAACCAAATGCGATTGGAACATGTTGGCTTGAACCGGTTCACAAAGGTGAACGCTTGGTTCAATGCTAATATGCGTTTTGGGTTGGAGTAAGCGCATGGCTTGATGATCATCCATTTATGGAAAGTCATCAAGGCCGGTTTCTCTTGAACGCCAAAACGCATATGCGTTCTTGTCTTCACTTCAACGCCTTGAACTTGGTTGGGCAAGAGGTTGACGAAGAGAAGTGGTTTTGCAAGTGGAGCTCTCGGCCAAAAGGAAATCGTCTCTTCATCCCCTTACACACGGCAAGGACCCTTGAAGATTCTTGCTAGCACAAGCATCACAAGGGGTAGGCGATCTTCATCTTGTGTGTGAACTTTTGGAGGAGATCTAAGTTGCTCTCTTCTTCCAAGCCGACCTCCAAGCCAATGGCGTTGGTATGAATCTCCCTCTTGCTTCAATCAATTTATCATAGTTGATTATATGAGCATGTAAGCGATCATATATGATGAAACCCTAGCAAACATGCATGCGCCCCCTACCTTAGGGTTTCGGCCCCCCTCTTGAAAGGGGTTTTATCCGCTTGCGCTCCCCCTTGAAGGGGACTCTTCAGAGAGGAGTTGGTGACATGTTCACTTGGCGTGAACGTTGGAGCGAAGTGTGGTGGCTATTTTTAGTAACCACGATCTCCACTTGGAGATGTTGTTCACGACCGAATAGAGTGCTCTCTATTCTCGCCTCTCGCCCATATTCCTCTTGACGCTTTCGTGTGTGGCGACACCTTGAAGGTAGAGGAGGATTCGGCCAAGAGAAGGACATCTCATCTTTCCCTTTCACTCGACAAGGACCTCTTGGAACCTTGCTAGCACAAGGAGCACCAAGGGAGGAAGCAACATCATCTTGTGTGTGACGATTTGGAGGAGAGCTCTCTTGTTCTCTTGCTTCCAAGGCGCCTTCCATTATATGGCTTCGGTATTAGTTCATTTCATGCTTTAAAGTTGATCATAATACATGCCATGCGATTTTGAAAGCCCTAGATTCCGCTAGAATGTTATTGCGCCTCCTATTAGGGTTTTCGCCCCCCTTGTGTAGGGGACCTTCAATTGGTATCAGAGCAGGTTTTCATGCATGTTTTATGATTGCTTGAAAATGATTGTGATCCATGTTTTGCGCAAATTCATAGATCTATAGTTACATGCTTTATGTTGGCGAAAATGCATGCTAGTAATAGATATGATTTTCTCCTTGGCGCATGTTAAGTTGGCGCATATATTATGTTGTAGTTTTTCTTAAAACTTAAACACTTGCGCGTATACCACTAGATCTAAGGCCTTACATTAAATCCTTAGACGGGTTATTAGGGTTGAAGTCACCCCCTAGGTTAGATCCAAAAGTCTGATCAGACCATCTGACAGCCTTGACGGGTTGACCAGGTAGCACCTGTGCGCAAGCACGTGGTGGCTACAGGTCGACTGCAGACAGGCGTGTAGCGATGTCTGATTGAGACAACTAGTGAACACACATGAGTTAGGCCCGGGGTCACACCCGCTTGCCAGACCTCATTGTGGTTGTTCAGCCCTGGCGCATGCATTGTTAACCTTATGGTCGACTCAAGTCAGTTAGGACTTGGTGCATGCAAGGGCAGTGGATCTGACTAGGATGGATGAGTGGATCCCTAGTAATGGACCGTTGTAAGGTTGTAGGGCAAATAAGGAAATTAAAATTGATGCCTATGGGTTTTCGAAATTTAAATTTTCTTGAGTGGATCACATGTTGATTGATGCCATATGTTTGTCTATTTACTCTTATGTGGGCTGCCCGTTTTTAATGTGTGTTGTGCTGGGGCCTGCGTGCCTGGGAATTAATTGTAAATTAATTTTTATTTTTGTGATCTGCGAATCACAGTTTAATTAATTTATAATGTGTAATTGACCTGCGTGTCAATCTTGTCTAGATAGTTAAATTTGTAATTTAATTAGACAAGAGCACAGAGCACACTTGGCAGAGGCGCTTGCAGCAGTGGCTGGACCAGGTGGGAGGTCTAGGGTTCGACCCTAGGACCTGGCGCAAATTCCTGGTGGGCGCACCAGAGCTGCAAATGGCGCTTGGGCCCAGGTTTGGGCCAGATGAGCAGCAAAAGCCCTATGAAGAAAAGCAAGTCAAGACTTAAGTTAAATTAAGGTCTTACTAGGGCTATGGGCTTTTACCACATAAGATTCATGCTCTCTTTTATTATTGTTTAAATATTAGAATTGCATGATTAGTTTATCTTCTGCTATCACGATAGGAATTGCATGATAGTGAAGAAGATAAAAAGACCGTTAAAATCCAACGCTAATATATCAAGCTCGTAAGCCTTCTGACGCGAAACCTCACTGTTCTGATTATCGTTGGAGCCGTGTTGTACCCACTCAGTGGGCACGTCCATCTATCTTCAGACGGTGTGGGATTACACCTGTGTGTTACAGAGTAGGGATTTATCCCTTCTCGTTGCTCAGCATAGCACATGGTGGTCCAGGGAGTAGGTCGGGTCAGCTTGACCATGTAGGCTACATATGTGGCGCATATGGTAGCACATGGAGGCAGCCATCTGTGGGATCAGAGACTGTGTTGTACCAACTCAGTTGGCACAGTCTGCTGGATTGCCCAGATGAAGGGGAATCGCACGGGTTGGCGATCGGCAGGGACTGCCTACCGGAGATTAGTGCTTGTACTCTCTGTGCATCTTATCTCGCCTGAGCGGGACGCGGAGACCAAGTATGAAATCCGGATCCCATCTCACTAAAAGAGTGTCTACTCTTTCGGACTGTTTAATGGATTTTTCAGTCAGATAAAATAGTGAGAAAAAGAATCTTTCTTAAGTCCTGATTGATTCTTAACATTGATACTGACCTTGCTGTTCTTGCATTGTTGTAGATACCTGCAGCAACGAGCACCATGAACTTCAATGTGCGATCCCTACTGGAAAGGGAGAAGTTTGCTGGGCCGAACTTCTCTGACTGGTTCGGACACCTTAAGATCGTTCTTAAGGCAGAGAGGAAACTGTATGTCCTCGAGACGGCGATACCGCCTCAGCCCGCTCCGAACGCCGCAAGGGCGGTTCGGGAAGCCTATGAAAAGCACGTCAATGATAGCATTGATGTCGCTTGCCTGATGCTAGCGTCTATGACGCCACCGCTGCAGCGTCAGCATGAGGATATGTCTGCTATAGACATGATAGCGAACCTCAAGATGCTGTATGCTGCACAGGCGAGGACAGAGCGCTATAATCTGACAAAGCTTTTCTTTCAGAGCAAACTGGCTGAAGGGAGCCCAGTGGGAGCTCACGTGCTCAAGATGATTGGGCACAAGGAGGCTCTAGAGAAACTGGGGCATACCATCAACCAGGAGCTTGCTGTGGATATTATTCTGCAGTCTCTCCCGCCTTCATTCGACGCGTTCATTATTAACTTTAATATGAACAAAATCGATTGTACTCCGGTAGAGCTGCTGAATATGCTCTTGACTACTGAGGAGACTCTGAAGGGAAAGCCTTCGACCTCTGTCTTAATGGTTCCTTCCAGGAACAAGAAGAAGGGGAAGAAGGGCAAGACCCCTGTCAAGAGCTACAGCAAGGCTCTGAAGCAGAAGGTGAAGCGGTCTAAGGAATACAGGTGTTTCCACTGTGGCCAGCTGGGTCACTGGAAAAAGGACTGTAAAGTGCTCCAAGGAGATAAGAGGGGAAGCATCGCTTTTGGCTCAGGTATATTCGTGACTGAGGTCATGTTTTCTTCTTCTATATCATGGGTGTTGGACACTGCATGTGGAGTTCACATTTGTTCAAATGTGCAGGAACTCAAGAGAAGAAGGCAGGTGGGACAGCATGAAGTGGACCTACGAGTTGGAAACGGGGCACGGGTTGCTGCTGTTGCTGTAGGAGACTATTTCATTTCTTTACCATCTGGACTTGTATTGGAACTAAATAGTTGTTATTTTGTTCCCAGTATTACTAAAAATATTATCTCCATTCCTACTCTTGTCAGGAAGGGTTTTTCCTTTGAATGCAATATTTCAAAGTGTGTTTTATCTTATGATAATATTGTTTATGCAACTGGTTCAATTAGCAATGGGTTATACATGTTGGACATGGAATGTTCTATACAGAAAATTGATATTAAGAAAGCCAAGAATGCTGATGACAGCACCTTGCTATGGCATAGTCGTTTAGGCCATATTAACGAGAAACGCATTAAGCGGTTGCATGATCATGGACTGCTGGGATCATTCTCCTACAAGGAGATTGATACATGCAAAGCTTGTTTAATGGGCAAAATGACGAAGTCACCTTTTCTTAACAAAGGACAAAGGGCTTCAGGTTTACTTGACCTTATACACACTGATGTGTGTGGGCCATTTAGTAAACATGCTAGAGGTGGCTATCAGTACTTCATTACCTGTACTGATGATTTCAGTAGATATGGGTATGTCTTTTTAATGAGACATAAAAGTGAATCTTTTGACAAGTTCAAAGAGTTCAAGAATGAAGTACAAAATCAGCTAGGCCGAAATATCAAGGCACTTCGCTCAGATCGAGGTGGAGAATACCTAAGTCATACGTTTACTGACTATCTGAAGGAGTGTGGGATTATCTCACAGCTCACTCCGCCAGGAACACCGCAATGGAATGGTGTGTCCGAGAGGAGAAATAGAACGTTACTTGATATGGTTCGTTCTATGATGAGTCAGGCTACTCTTCCATACTCCTTTTGGGGTTTTGCACTGGAAACAGCTGCAAAGGTACTAAACCGAGTGCCATCCAAGGCCGTTTCAAAAAACTCCATATGAGTTATGGTATGGGAAACAGCCAAGCTTGACATTTATCAGGATCTGGGGCTGCGAGGCTTATGTCAAAAAGCTCGCCTCTGGGAAACTAGAGAGCAGATCTGACAAATGCATCTTTGTCGGTTACCCTAAGGAAACTAAGGGTTATTATTTCTACGATCCCAAAGAGAACAAGGTTTTTGTTGCTCGGACGGCCATATTTCTTGAGAAGGAGTTTCTTCTGCAAGAGGCCAGTGGGAGAGAAATAAAGCTGGATGAGAATCCAGAGGAAGGACAAAGTGATCAAGCAAAGTTGGATGAGCCTGAGCCGGTGGAACAGGTTATTGAACAACCTGAGGCTCAGATATCACGGGAACCGCGAAGATCGGGAAGGATTCGTCGACAGCCTGAGCGCTATGACGGAGTCTACATCATTGATAATGATGAACCCCTCACTTATGCGGATGCGGTCAGTGGACCGGAGTCAGCGAGATGGCTTGAAGCTATGCGCGCCGAGATGGACTCCATGTCAGATAACCAAGTTTGGGATTTGGTTGATCCGCCTCCGGGGGTTATCCCTATAGGCTGTAAATGGATCTTCAAGAAGAAGATTGACATGGATGGTAACGTAGTTACCTATAAAGGCAGGCTAGTTGCGAAAGGTTTCAAACAAATCTACGGGATAGATTATGATGAAACTTTCTCACCTGTAGCCATGTTCAAGTCTATTCGGATTCTTTTCGCGATAGCTGCATATTATGATTATGAGATCTGGCAGATGGATGTGAAAATAGCTTTCCTTAATGGAAATCTGGATGAGGATGTGTATATGACACAACCTGAGGGTTTCACTAATCCATCAGATCGTCATAAGATATGCAAGTTAAAGAAGTCCATTTATGGACTTAAGCAAGCATCAAGAAGCTGGAATATTCGTTTTGATGAATCAGTCACGGAATTTGGTTTCATCAAGAACGAGGATGACCCGTGTGTATATAAGAGGTTTAGTGGGAGCGTAATTACTTTCCTAGTCCTCTACGTCGATGATATCTTGATCATTGGAAATGACATTCCTGAAATGCATGCTGTGAAGGCATGGTTAAGGAAATGTTTCCAGATGAAAGATTTAGGAGAAGCAGCCTATGTATTAGGTGTGAAGATCTATAGAGATAGATCTAAGAGGCTTCTCGGGCTGTGCCAGAGTACTTACATCGATAAAGTCCTGGAAAGATTTCATTTAGAGAATTCTAAACGAGGATATCTTCCAGTTAGACATGGTCTGAGTCTTTCGAAGAGTCAGTGTCCACAAACACAGACTGAGAAAGATGAAATGGACAATACGCCTTATGCTTCGGCTATTGGTTCCATTATGTATGCGATGTTGTGTACTCGCCCAGACGTTGCTTACGGGTTAAGCGTGACCAGTCGTTTCCAAAGTAATCCAGGTCAGGCACTGTAACATCCCACATTCTTAACCCCAAATCAAGCTATACAATTCATAAAAGAACCAGGATGTCTCATATAAGATCGATCATATGCTAGGTAAAACCGAGTTCAAGAAAAACATGATCTGAAAATTTTCAAAATTCATAAACTATCCACAAAACACAAAACTCATAAATCACGTAAGGGTACCTGCCACCACGCAATACTTGCACTAGACATATGCAAGTTACAAGGTATATCAAAACCGATTACACAGAATACACTTCAAGCCGAAATCAAAACAAAATCACAAAATCGATTTTTACAAATTCATACCAAACACCGAAACCAGGCTGAAGCCCGCGGTGACACAAAAATCAAAATCATTTAACTGCCACAGTCTGGCAACACAAATTCACACAATTCACATGACTCACAAAGTTCATATAACTCGTAGGGTTTAGCCACAACCGGCATCATAAGCATAAACACATTAAGGCCACAACCGGCATCATAAACTCATTAAGCATAATTCACAGCATCCATATAATGCTAACTGCGCCCCTGCTCTACACCTGAAAATAGTGAGGGGTGAGCTACACAGCCCAGTGAGTGGATAGTCTAATTGACCATCCATAACATACACTCAAAAACATAGGCAAATTATTTTTAAAAACCTTTAACAGCACATTATGTCAAATAAATAAACAGAAGTCATATAGACAGTTAAATGTACACACCAACATATAATAACCTCAGGTTCTAGAGTTATACTCTAAATCAACCGAACACACATATTCTAAACCAACTAAACACACCAACACATTTTTAACCTAGTTGTCCAGCATATTCAGTAGTGACCAATATGGTCTAACCCGGCTTGGCCAAAGCACTGGGAGCTGCAAATCACATGCAACACAAACATGGACAGTGAATAGAATCAAGAGGTGGCCCCCGCCTGGTCAAGACGTGGCACGTTGGTCTATCACGCCATAACACAAATCGAGAATGATGACATCAAGAGGTGGCCCCTGTCTGATCAAGACATGGCACTTTGGGTCTTATATCATTCCCAACACAAAACGAGAATGATGACATCAAGAGGTGGCCCCTGTCTGATCAAGACATGGCACTTTGGGTCTTATATCATTCCCAACACATAAAAGAGTAATGACATCAAGAGGTGGCCCCTGTCCGACCAAGACATGGCACTTTGGGTCAAAACCCGTTCTCCCAAAAGGTTCCTACTGGACAACAGACATATCTTATTTCATATTTCACAAAGGTGGACATATTTCACAAAGGTGGACTCCTAAGTGTAAACTAGACTCTAGGATAGTCATCACAAAAATCACATCGGGCAGGCTGAACATCAACCCCCATCACAATAATCATAATAGGCAGGCTGATCATCAACCCCCTCACATATCACAATACAGGGCTGAAATTCAAACCCTGAACATATCACATAAGGACTATCTCCTTGAGTTCATAGTTACACCTAGCCTTAGTCCTAACCATCACATAACCACCTAATTTTCCAATTTCACATAATCCATAATTTTCCAAATTCACAAAACCCATCACATAACACATATTGTTCAAAAGTCACATAATCATACATATTGGTAAAAATCATATAACATAACACGTAATATTTAAAAAAAATCACAAAACATAGAAAATCACATAACATAGCGTAGTCCTTAAATTTCAGGCTGGTCAGTTCAGTGTAATTTTGCTAAATTATCACCCAATGTTCTCAAACATGAATACATGGTCTTAATTAAATAAACGTGAGTTTTATAACATAACATTACATTCATAAAATTAAATCATCACCCAATGTTCTCAAGCATTCATAAAATTACATAAAACTAAACCATATATCCATATAATTTTACACATTATTCCATGTAACTACAAACATCAAAAATTCAGTTTTCACAAACAATTAACATAAATTTCATACTAATAAATCACTGATTTAATATTACCAAAATCATACCAAAATCACTGATTTAATATTACCAAAATCACATACAATAAGTACCCTAAATTCGGTTTTCATGGAAACATGCCTCACATTCGGTTTTCATGAAAGATCCCCTAAACTATGTTTGCATGGAGAATTATCAAGATTCAATTCACATGTAAACATGTTAACCACAATATCAAAATTAAAATCAAGTTTCGATTTTCATAAATAAATAGCACCAATTCGCTTTTTAGCATGATCAAACTTTCCAACTTAAATTAAACCCCTAGTTAACAAGAATCTCATGAAGACATATCCTTAAATTCGATTTTCCATAACAAACATACCATTGTAACTTTCGGTTTATAACAAAAATAAGTCTTGAGTGTTCGGTTTTTACATTACAAATTTCTAATCCATCTAAAGCATCAAATAACACAACCCAATTGTTAGGAATCAAAAAGACACACCACTCACCTTGAAACTTAGGTTAAAATCTCCTCAACAAAATCGTTCAAAGCCTTTGAAATTCTTCTAGGAAGACGCCAAAGAAACTCCACCACCCACTCAAGAATTTCGGCCAAGGGAAGAAGATGGAGAAAAAATCGCCAAGAACTCTTCAAGAACACCAAGATCGCCTTCTCCCTTGCCCTAGCCGCTCCAAGGTTTTCTCAAGACTCAAAAATCGCCAATGATTTCCTTCCTAACCGAATCACTAATTCAAATTTTCGGTTTTAACTCTTAACCCATTAACCCATTAATCCAAATAGGGTTTAACCATTTAACTAACTAAATTTGAATTTTTAAACCCAATAACCCATAGTTTAAGTGAAAGTCCAATAAGGGTTAAACTAACATCCAATAAGCTAGTTAACTAATTAATTTAATTAACTTAACCATTAACCATTCACTTAAACGAAATCCATTAAGGATTTAATTAACCAATAAGGTCTAATTAATTAACCAATAAGGTCTAATTAATTAACCAATAATTTACAACCCATAAATCCTAATTAATTTAACATGAACAACCAATAATAATTTATCATAAATTAATAGCCAATAATCAAACAAATAATTTCTAATTAATTTACAATAAATTAATAACCAAAAATCTCTAGTTAATTAACTATACTTTATCAACCACAAATCTCTGGTTAATTAACTATTAACAACCAATACATAGAAAATATCACAATCAATAATTTTATTTAAATCAAAATAATGCTTACCAGGACTTAAGATCCTTGGATCTTACATTCCTCCCTCCTTATAAAGCTTTAGTCCTCTAAAGCTCAGCATCCATATCATCAAAGAGGTAAGCATAATTTTTCCTCATATCAGCTTCAGTTTCCCATGTCGCTTCTTCAACTGATTGATTTCCCCAGATAACCTTTACCAAAGGTATAGTCTTGTTCCTCAGAACTTTATCCTTTCTATCCACAATCCGGAGAGGTCTTTCCTCAAAAGTCAAGTCACTCTGAATCTGAAGAGGTTCCAACTCCAACACATGAGATGGATCAGGATGATATTTCCTCAAAGCAGAGACATGGAATACATTATGTACATGATCCATAGCAGGAGGTAAAGCTAATCGGTAAGCTACTGGACCGACTCTCTCAATAATATCAAAAGGGCCTACAAACCTAGGGCTCAACTTGCCCTTTTTGCCAAATCTCATAACACCCTTAGTAGGCGACACCTTCAAGAACACATGGTCTCCTACCATAAACTCCAAAGAACGACGACGGTTATCAGCATAACTCTTCTGTCTGTCCCGAGCAATCTTCAGTTTATCCCGGATCTCTCTAACCTTATCAGTAGTCTCCTGTACTGCATCAGATCTCAAAATCATTCTGTCACCAGTTTCTTCCCAACACAAGAGAGTCCTACACCTTCTCCCATACAAAGCCTCATAAGGAGCCATCTGAATACTGGAGTGGAAACTATTATTATAAGTGAACTCTATCAAAGATAGATCCCGGTTCCACTCAGAACTCCAATCAACCACATAGGCTCTCAACAAATCCTCTAGAGTCTGTATAGTACGCTCCGTCTGGCCATCAGACTGAGGATGGTATGCGTTACTAAAACTCAACTTAGTACCCAAACCCTCCTGTAAACTCCTCCAAAATCTGGACAAAAATCGAGAGTCCCTATCAGACACAATATCAATAGGCACTCCATGCAGTCTGACTATCTCATCAATGTACAATCTGGCCAGTCTCTCTAAAGAGTAGGTCATCTTAATCGGAAGAAAGTGGGCTGATTTAGTGAGTCTATCAACAATCACCCAAATAGCATCATGACCCAATCTGGTTCTAGGCAAACCACACACAAAATCCATACTGATGCATTCCCACTTCCATTCAGGAATAGGGAGGGGCTGCAACAAACCACCAGGCTTCTGGTGTTCAGCCTTTATTGTCTGACAAGTCAAACACCTAGAGACAAAATCAGATACTTCATTCTTCATACCCGGCCACCAAAAATTTTTCTTAAGGTCCTGATACATCTTAGTCACGCCAGGATGTAGAGAATATTTGGAGTTATGGCTGTCCTCCAATATTTCTTTTCTCAAGCTCGGTTCCTCAGGGACACATACCCTTCCACGAAACCGAAGAATACCATCATCAGACAAGCTAAAATCCTGAACTGCGCCATCAACTAGATTATCCCTGATCTGAACTAATTTCGGATCCACAGACTGCTGATCTCTGATCTTCTGCAACAAAGCAGACTGTACTCTGAGAAAAGCCACATAACCCGACTGGACTCTAGGAGAAACACTGATCCTGAGATCTCTGAACTCCTGCAGTAACTGCCACTCACTGACCCGCAGTGCAGCTACTGAAGCAACTGGATGTCTACTCAGTGCATCCGCCACTACATTGGCCTTTCCAGCCTGATACTGAATAGAGAAGTCATAGTCTTTAATCAACTCCATCCATCTCCTCTGTCTCATGTTCAACTCCTTCTGAGTGAAGATGTACTTGAGACTCTGGTGATCAGTGAACAGATCAAACTCTTGACCCAACAAATAGTGACGCCATATCTTCAAAGCAAAGACTACGGCCGCCAACTCTAAATCATGAGTAGGGTAGTTCAATTCATACTCCTTCAGTTGTCTCGAAGCATAGGCTACTACAGAACCCTTCTGCATCAAGACACAACCCAACCCTTTGCCAGAAGCATCTGTATAAACAGTAAACCTTTCCCCATCACTAGGTATAATGAGGATCGGTGTACTAGTCAACCTTCTCTTCAGCTCCTGGAAGCTCTCTTCACACTTATCATCCCAAATAAACTTGGCCTCCTTTCTGGTTAATTTAGTTAAAGGACCCGCCAGCTTGGAGAATCCCTCAACAAATCTCCGGTAATAACCTGCTAAACCCAGAAAACTCCTGATCTCAGTAGCACTAGTCGGTCTTCCCCAATCAAGGATAGCTTGCACTTTCACTGGATCCACAGACACCCCCTGACCAGAAATCACATGTCCCAGAAAACTGATCTTCTCTAGCCAAAATTCACACTTACTAGCTTTGGCATATAACCGGTTCTTCCTCAAGATCTCGAGTACTCTGCGCAAATCACTGACATGATCTGAGGTAGTCTGAGAGTACACCAATATATCGTCTATAAAGACCACCACACAAGAGTCAAGCAACTCATGGAATACCCTGTTCATCAAATCCATGAAGACAGCAGGTGCATTTGTCAGTCCAAAAGGCATAACTAAAAATTCGAAATGCCCATACCTGGTCCTGAAAGCAGTCTTAAATATATCCTCATCCTTGACCCTAAGCTGATAATACCCTGATCTCAGATCAATCTTAGAGAACACTGTAGCTCCCTGTAATTGATCAAATAGATCATCAATTCTGGGAAGAGGATACTTATTCTTGATAGTCACTTGGTTCAGTTGCCTGTAGTCTATACACATCCTCAGGGTTCCATCCTTCTTCTTCACAAACAACACTGGCGCTCCCCAAGGTGAAGCACTAGGCCGAATGTACCCTTTCTCTAACAATTCCTCCAGTTGTTTCTTAAGCTCGGCCAACTCTGAAGTAGCCATACGATAAGGAGCTCTGGAGATAGGTGCCGTGCCTGGCGCCAACTCAATGCCAAACTCTACCTCTCGAATCGGTGGCAAGCCTGAAAATTCTTCAGAGAACACATCAGGAACTTCTTTCACCACCTCCATCTGAGTCAGATCAGAAGTAGAATCATCCTGCACCTTAACATGCGCAAGATAACCCTTGCACCCATTAGCAAGTAATTTCCTGGCCTGCAGGAAAGATATCACATGCGGTCCTTGGTCTGACACTAGACCTCTCACAAACAGTCGATTCCCATCTAACAAATTCAAAGTGATTACTTTCTCAAAGCAATCCACAGAGGCATGATGGGAAGACAACCAATCCATTCCTAAGATGATATCATAATCTTGCATGTCTAAGAGGATTAAATCTACCAGAAACTCATAACCCTCTACATGTACTACACAGTCAGCGCATACAGTGTCTGTAGATAATGATTTTCCTAAGGGAGTACTGACAGACACAACATACCCTAGCATCTTAGGGGACACAGGTAAACATGCAGCAAACTTAACAGATACAAAAGATAAATTTGCACCAGGGTCAAATAATATGCGAGCTAACTGATCAAATACAAATAATGTACCTTCCACAACGGATCGGGAAGCTCATGTATCCTTCTCAGCCACAGCATACACTCGGGTCTGGACTGTAGGCTTATCTGCGCCTCTAGGCTGTATCTCAGGTTCTTTGCAGTCCTTGGCCATGTGCCCGGGCTTCTCACACCTGAAGCACACGCCATTCTTCCTATGACAATCTTTCACTAGATGTCCCCTGAGCCCACAGTAACTACAAGTCCCGTTCTCAGTGTTACTGTTTCTTACATCCCTGGCACCCCCGAACTGTTGCGGTGCATCCCTGGACTGCTGTGGTGCCTTGTAAGAGTAAGGCCTATACCTGCTCTTCTTGTAATCCTTATGCCTAGGGTACTTCTTACCCTTGCCGCCACTGCCATACTGAGGAACCGCCGCCTCAGCTGTAGGAACCACTGCCACGGCAACATGAGAATTCCTCTCAGCTATGTATCTCTCAATGGTGCGTGCTCGTCCAACAGTCTCAACATAGGTCTCCAAATGTTGAGCACCAACCTGCTCTCTAATGTCCCATCTGAGACCTCTGAGAAACTTAGTAGCTCTCCTCTTTTCAGTGTTTATCAGATGAGGAGCATACTTTCCCAATTTCGTGAACTGTAGCTCATACTGGTCCACTGTCATATCACCCTGCTCCAGGTGAATAAATGCCACCTCTCGGTCCTCTACCAAGCTATCTGGAAAATACTTCTCATTAAATTGAGATAGGAAGTAAGGCCAATCCACTGTTTCCTGCCTTTCCACTACTAGTCTCACAACTCCCTTCCACCACTCATCTGCGTCGCCACGCATCATATAGGTGGACAGACATAGCTTATCCTCATCTGAGCAGCGCATGACTTGAAAAATCTTTTCCAAGACCAACTGCCAGTTCTCAGCAGTGCTGGATTCTGAGCCCCCATAAAAAGAACTAGGACCCAATTTCTGGAATTCACTCGCAAGTGAAGCATAGCGCCTGTGAGCGCCCTCCTGAGAGTCAGTCCCCACTCCTCTAGTAGTAGTCTGGGGTCTCTCCTGAGTCAGCTGCTGCAAAAGCTGATGTTGTGCTTCTTGGTGCTGAGTCTGCTGCTGCTAAAGCATCTGAGCTTGCCTCTCTATCATGGCACCTTGTTGTTGTACCATGCCAGTCAGAGCCTCAATAGCTCTCGAGAGATTTGGGGCCTGCTCGCCCTCATCACCAGCGTTACCTCTGGTTCGCACCATCTTAAATTCAAATTCCTACACACACATATCATAGTCACACACATACCATAGTCAGGAAAACAAACATAAACCTATCAGGTGTCTAGCAATACACAAACATGTTTTCCCCCAAACTAAGTTTTAGCTAGCCAACTGCTCTGATACCATTCTGTAACATCCCACATTCTTAACCCCAAACTAAGCTATACAATTCATAAAAGAACCAGGATGTCTCATATAAGATCGATCATATGCTAGGTAAAACCGAGTTCAAGAAAAACACGATCTGAAAATTTTCAAAATTCATAAACTATCCACAAAACACAAAACTCATAAATCACGTAAGGGTACCTGCCACCACGCAATACTTGCACTAGACATATGCAAGTTACAAGGTATATCAAAACCGATTACACAGAATACACTTCAAGCCGAAATCAAAACAAAATCACAAAATCGATTTTTACAAATTCATACCAAACACCGAAACCAGGCTGAAGCCCGCGGTGACACAAAAATCAAAATCATTTAACTGCCACAGTCTGGCAACACAAATTCACACAATTCACATGACTCACAAAGTTCATATAACTCATAGGGTTTAGCCACAACCGGCATCATAAGCATAAACACATTAAGGCCACAACCGGCATCATAAACTCATTAAGCATAATTCACAGCATCCATATAATGCTAACTGCGCCCCTGCTCTACACCTGAAAATAGTGAGGGGTGAGCTACACAGCCCAGTGAGTGGATAGTCTAATTGACCATCCATAACATACACTCAAAAACATAGGCAAATTATTTTTAAAAACCTTTAACAGCACATTATGTCAAATAAATAAACAGAAGTCATATAGACAGTTAAATGTACACACCAACATATAATAACCTCAGGTTCTAGAGTTATACTCTAAATCAACCGAACACACATATTCTAAACCAACTAAACACACCAACACATTTTTAACCTAGTTGTCCAGCATATTCAATAGTGACCAATATGGTCTAACCCGGCTTGGCCAAAGCACTGGGAGCTGCAAATCACATGCAACACAAACATGGACAGTGAATAGAATCAAGAGGTGGCCCCCGCCTGGTCAAGACGTGGCACGTTGGTCTATCACGCCATAACACAAATCGAGAATGATGACATCAAGAGGTGGCCCCTGTCTGATCAAGACATGGCACTTTGGGTCTTATATCATTCCCAACACAAAACGAGAATGATGACATCAAGAGGTGGCCCCTGTCTGATCAAGACATGGCACTTTGGGTCTTATATCATTCCCAACACATAAAAGAGTAATGACATCAAGAGGTGGCCCCTGTCCGACCAAGACATGGCACTTTGGGTCAAAACCCGTTCTCCCAAAAGGTTCCTACTGGACAACAGACATATCTTATTTCATATTTCACAAAGGTGGACATATTTCACAAAGGTGGACTCCTAAGTGTAAACTAGACTCTAGGATAGTCATCACAAAAATCACATCGGGCAGGCTGAACATCAACCCCCATCACAATAATCATAATAGGCAGGCTGATCATCAACCCCCTCACATATCACAATACAGGGCTGAAATTCAAACCCTGAACATATCACATAAGGACTATCTCCTTGAGTTCATAGTTACACCTAGCCTTAGTCCTAACCATCACATAACCACCTAATTTTCCAATTTCACATAATCCATAATTTTCCAAATTCACAAAACCCATCACATAACACATATTGTTCAAAAGTCACATAATCATACATATTGGTAAAAATCATATAACATAACACGTAATATTTAAAAAAAATCACAAAACATAGAAAATCACATAACATAGCGTAGTCCTTAAATTTCAGGCTGGTCAGTTCAGTGTAATTTTGCTAAATTATCACCCAATGTTCTCAAACATGAATACATGGTCTTAATTAAATAAACGTGAGTTTTATAACATAACATTACATTCATAAATTAAATCATCACCCAATGTTCTCAAGCATTCATAAAATTACATAAAACTAAACCATATATCCATATAATTTTACACATTATTCCATGTAACTACAAACATCAAAAATTCAGTTTTCACAAACAATTAACATAAATTTCATACTAATAAATCACTAATTTAATATTACCAAAATCATACCAAAATCACTGATTTAATATT
Source organism: Costus lasius (assembly GCA_027563935.2). Classification (NCBI taxonomy): domain Eukaryota; kingdom Viridiplantae; phylum Streptophyta; class Magnoliopsida; order Zingiberales; family Costaceae; genus Costus; species Costus lasius. Next base: position 50,283,253 of record CM050446.2, read on the forward strand.
ACCAAAATCACATACAATAAGTACCCTAAATTCGGTTTTCATGGAAACATGCCTCACATTCGGTTTTCATGAAAGATCCCCTAAACTATGTTTGCATGGAGAATTATCAAGATTCAATTCACATGTAAACATGTTAACCACAATATCAAAATTAAAATCAAGTTTCGATTTTCATAAATAAATAGCACCAATTCGCTTTTTAGCATGATCAAACTTTCCAACTTAAATTAAACCCCTAGTTAACAAGAATCTCATGAAGACATATCCTTAAATTCGATTTTCCATAACAAACATACCATTGTAACTTTCGGTTTATAACAAAAATAAGTCTTGAGTGTTCGGTTTTTACATTACAAATTTCTAATCCATCTAAAGCATCAAATAACACAACCCAATTGTTAGGAATCAAAAAGACACACCACTCACCTTGAAACTTAGGTTAAAATCTCCTCAACAAAATCGTTCAAAGCCTTTGAAATTCTTCTAGGAAGACGCCAAAGAAACTCCACCACCCACTCAAGAATTTCGGCCAAGGGAAGAAGATGGAGAAAAAATCGCCAAGAACTCTTCAAGAACACCAAGATCGCCTTCTCCCTTGCCCTAGCCGCTCCAAGGTTTTCTCAAGACTCAAAAATCGCCAATGATTTCCTTCCTAACCGAATCACTAATTCAAATTTTCGGTTTTAACTCTTAACCCATTAACCCATTAATCCAAATAGGGTTTAACCATTTAACTAACTAAATTTGAATTTTTAAACCCAATAACCCATAGTTTAAGTGAAAGTCCAATAAGGGTTAAACTAACATCCAATAAGCTAGTTAACTAATTAATTTAATTAACTTAACCATTAACCATTCACTTAAACGAAATCCATTAAGGATTTAATTAACCAATAAGGTCTAATTAATTAACCAATAAGGTCTAATTAATTAACCAATAATTTACAACCCATAAATCCTAATTAATTTAACATGAACAACCAATAATAATTTATCATAAATTAACAGCCAATAATCAAACAAATAATTTCTAATTAATTTACAATAAATTAATAACCAAAAATCTCTAGTTAATTAACTATACTTTATCAACCACAAATCTCTGGTTAATTAACTATTAACAACCAATACATAGAAAATATCACAATCAATAATTTTATTTAAATCAAAATAATGCTTACCAGGACTTAAGATCCTTGGATCTTACAGGCACACTGGATTGCAGTCAAGAACATTTTAAAATATCTGCGGAGGACCAAAGATATGTTCTTGATATATGGTGGTCAGGAAGAACTCAGTATTGAAGGATATACTGACGCTTCGTTCCAGTCTGACCAGGATGATTTCTGATCGCAATCAGGCTATGTTTTTAGCTTGAATGGAGGAGCAGTGGTGTGGAAGAGTTTCAAACAGTCAACTATTGCTGATTCCACAACAGAAGCCGAGTATGTTGCAGCCTCGGAAGCATCCAAGGAGGCAGTGTGGATTCGTAAGTTCGTGAGAGAACTTGGTGTTGTTCCTTCGAGTGCAGATCCTTTGGTTATCTTCTGTGATAACACTGGAGCAATCGCACAAGCAAAGGAACCACGGTCGCACCAGAAGTCCAAGCACATACAGAGACGGTTTCATTTGATCAGGGAGATCATAGATCGTGGCGAGATCAAAATCTGCAAGGTTCATACAGATGACAATCTGGCAGACCCGCTTACCAAGCCTCTGGCGCAGCAGAAGCATGAGAAGCACTGTAATAATATGGGTTTGAGATTTCTCAACCATTAGATTAAGTGCAAATGGGAGATTGTTGGGGTATGCCTTTAAGCCTAATGTTTGAGGCCTTGGGAATGTATCAGTATCATGTAATAAACTGTTATGTTTATAAAGGCATGGTTATTATTCAGTTAGCTACATTGTCTGCTGCAATATATGTTCTTCTGAATAATGTCTCAAAGCTGTTCAGCTAGGCTGACAGGCTATAATGTCCTTAGTCGATGTATCTTGGTGAACATGAGACAGCCTTGATATGGTTAAGACTAATATGTGTTCTAGTCTTATAGGATGCTTCGAGCATGGAATAAGATGTAGACTCATGGGTACATTGGATGTACTGGACAGACCCTACTAGGATGTTCAATTGTTTGTCGCAATATGAATAATCTTTGAATATGACAAGTGGCACATTTCCTCTGACTTGAGATCACTTGTGTTTTCTAAATGATGATTGTCATTGTTTTGAGGTAGTTCAATATCATTTGAAACACAATGGTTATAGACTATCTTGGATAATGAGCTTGAGTCATGTTAGGGCACTAGTGATAGACATAGGATTGCCGTCTCCTTGTTTAAGGAGTGTGATGTTCTAAAGGGGCCCCCTAGGATGAGATGATTGAGAAAAGTGTATGGCCATACCCAGGTGACTGTGTTCATCTGATCTAATCATGCTCATCATATTGGAGCTACAAGCTTGACACGCTTGTCCAATAAGAACATCCAGTGGCAAAGGAAACATGTATGCCTAGTGATGTGGATTCACACTTGTGCTGTGTTTTGGGTGTAGTCTTGGAAGACTCTTTCCTTTATATCGGGAGACAGTGATGTGTTGCTAGATACCCCTCACTGATCGTGATAACGTGAGTTATCGTTACCGACATTTAAAGGAAACCCTCAGGGTCGCACAATTTGATGATATGGCTTACTTAAGTCAGATCGAGTGGACTGAATTGTTCGGGTTCAGTTTAAAGGGATTTAATCTCTGATTGTGAGTGAGATCTGGTCTGATCATGTTTGATTGATTAGGGCTTGAGATCGGTAAGCTTCGATTGAGAGATTGGATGCTAGATCGATGAGATCAGGAGCATCAGGAGATCAACGGTCAGATCTGAGCCTTAGGGTTTATTTGAGATCTGGACTTGATTGCTTGGCTTAATTGGTCTCTGGACCAAACCAATTTGAACCGGCTCGTTTAATGAGCGCATGGTTCAAGGGGAGAGGAGTTGGCGACATGTTCACTTGGCGTGAACGTTGGAGCGAAGTGTGGTGGCTATTTTTAGTAACCACGATCTCCACTTGGAGATGTTGTTCACGACCGAATAGAGTGCTCTCTATTCTCGCCTCTCGCCCATATTCCTCTTGACGCTTTCGTGTGTGGAGACACCTTGAAGGTAGAGGAGGATTCGGCCAAGAGAAGGACATCTCATCTTTCCCTTTCACTCGACAAGGACCTCTTGGAACCTTGCTAGCACAAGGAGCACCAAGGGAGGAAGCAACATCATCTTGTGTGTGACGATTTGGAGGAGAGCTCTCTTGTTCTCTTGCTTCCAAGGCGCCTTCCATTATATGGCTTCGGTATGAGTTCATTTCATGCTTTAAAGTTGATCATAATACATGCCATGCGATTTTGAAAGCCCTAGATTCCGCTAGAATGTTATTGCGCCTCCTATTAGGGTTTTCGCCCCCCTTGTGTAGGGGACCTTCAAGTAGAACTATTATTGATCACTTTGTAAAGTTTAATTTTATATCTATTGATGCCCTTGAACAACTTGGTCTCACCAAAGATAAACATCATAACCCTTACTACATAACTTGGGATGATTTGACTATGACTTTTGTTGACTATCAATGCTTAGTTCCCATTATGCTAGACAATATCAAAACAAACATTTGGTGTGATGTGATGAGTCTAAAAGGTTTTGACATCTTATTAGGGAAAGAATTTATGCATGATTTTGAAGGATATTATTTTACAAAACCTTGGTGTTATAGTTTTATTCATAAAGGTTTGGAACATATAGTTTATCCTAAAGATGAAAAGTCAACACATAGCCTTTGTAAGGAGTTACGGGAAGAACTTGAAGAGATTAAGCAAGAGATAAAGAGATTTATGGAGGAATCCTTGCAAAAAGAACATAAGAGTTCAACCCCATTAGAGCTTGAGCAACCCTTAGAGTCTACATTAGAGATTAATCCATGTCTTGATGAAACCATTGAAATTGAAGTAGCAAGACATGAAGAGCCAAACCATCAAGTAGAACCAATGCCTTCACCTTCAATTTTAGAGCCCAACTCATGTCTTACCACTGAACCTGAACAAATAAGTCATGAGGAGCCAAACCATGAGGTAGAACCAATTTTAGGGCCCATACCCACAGGTCCTCAACTTGAGTCTAGCAATCCAGCTCAAGAACCCATAGTTGACTTGTCTGAGAGTCAAGCTACCCCTGAGTTGCCCATAGAGACCACTGTAGACTTGTCTCAACCTAAGTGTCAAATAGAGCCATTACCTTCAATTTTAGGGCCCATACCCATAGGTTCTCAACTTGACCTTAGCACTACCTCTAGCAAACCTAAAGATGACTTGCCTAAAAATCCAGTTGAACCCAAACCCATAGGTCTTCTTGAACCTCACATGGAACCTAAGTTAGATCCTTTTGAGCTTGACCTGAATCCTAATCCTCAACCTTTAGGTCAACCCCTAGACTTAGAAAATCTCTTCCAGGACCCTATGATCCTTGAGTCTTGTCTGTTAGGTCCTTCTACCCACACCCTTAAGCCACCATTAGGATCAACAAAACATAGTGAACTCAAACATGCTTTGCACTCTGCTCTTATTGAAGTTGAGTATATTGATTTCATCATTCCTTGTTCTTTTCAAAGTGTTGTAATTTTCTATGACAAATTTACTAATGAGTACGGCCAAGAAAGGGAATTCAATGCAGGTACCCTTGATATGCGGCTTGGACCGTGGAAAAGGAACAACAAGACAGGATGTTGTGATACTAACAGCACTTGGAAGCTTCAGATCCTTGAGGAGCAACTGACGCTCACCCCTCCAGAACTTCTCCACCTACACAAGAACAATTCTTCGGGGAAGAATTATTTTCACCCGGGGAGAAATGATGGGGGCAGAGACCACAAACCACGACGGTACAAGTGGAGTTTACGATTGCCATAGACGAAGGCTCAGAGTCTTGCGAATAAGCTAGCAAACTCACTTATAAAGCTAGCTCAATAATTAGTAGATGACTACTTCAACCCCTCAATAAACTCAAGACATTCAAGCTCATAAGTTGCGGGAATCAATTCCAAAACGTGACCTGCATCAACGGCAAACCAAACAAATCATGCGTCAGCCAGCTAAAGCTCTCGTGACACGCCAGCCAGTGTCAACTTCAGTCAACACTCAACGCTGCAAATATGGAAGCTGCAGCGAAGGAAATCTTCAACGTTTCCCCCCTTGCTGCTCAAGATGGAAGCTGCAATGTTCACATCTCTCCAACGTCTTCCCTTGGCACCTCACAAAGTAAGGTGTAATAACGTCTCTCAAGCAATCGAAGGAAGAAAAGCTTCAACGCCAATCTCACGCAGGAACCTTGCCACGCTTGCAGCCAACAAAGGAAATACCAATCTCTTTGCACAACACTCATCTTCTTCAACACTGGAACCTTGCGATGCTCACTCACAGCCAACAATGGAAACTTCTCCAACGTCTCTTTCCTGCTGAAGATGGAAGCTTCAACGTTTGGCAGCAACCTCTATCCAGCTTCACCCTATATGTATCAATGCTTAAACCTTGTAAAAGCAGACAGATTGTTTTGAATGAATGGAAATGGTTTTTCTTCCGATGAATCGGATGTCTCCTTCTTCCTTCTCTGAGGTGCTTGTCACCTAGTTTTCTCTTCTTCTCCTTCTAGGGCTGAGCCCCTCCCTCTTCCTTTCTTCTCTAATCTCTCCTTTTCCCCCCAATTCTCCTGCTCCGCTGCCAACATCGCACACCCAGCAAACCTGCAGATTTCCGTCATTTCGAGAGCTCGCCGCCGGCGATCCCACCGTCGGATCTCCATGAAACTTCGGATATCTCCTCGCCTCCCATAGTCGAACCTTCAGCTGCCGGAATCCGCCCATCCGCCACGCCGATCGCCGGAATCGAAACACAGACGTGTTCCCCTGTTTCTGCCCAGTTTATGCCCTACTCCCGCCTTTCACCGTTGTCCTCCTCCGACCGGCCACCGTCCGCCCCGAAACTCTGGCCACGTCGTCACCACAACCATACCAACCTCCAGTAGGTAGCAGTTTTTGATTTGGTCAACCACTGGCCGGCCGGCAACAAATCCTTCTCCAGCGCGAGATCCCCTGTTCCTGCCCTGCCCGCGACCTAGCTCCGCCCTTCCGCATCGTGCTCCTCTGACTAGCCACCGCCCGTCACCAAACTCCGGCCACCTCTTCGCCATCATCACAGTGACTCCCCGTCGTAGCAGGTCCGGCGAGCGTGCACCACCGGACGACCGCCGACCAACCCTGCTCCAGACGCGCCATCTCCCCTGTTCCACATCTATTTGTCTCCTATTTCAGTTTTCCTACATTGCTAATCTGATTAAGCTATTTCTTGCAGGGATTTTAAGAATTTGGCGCAACAACAATCTTGACTTTTGGCACGGATATGAAGTGCAAATGTTGTTCTATCATTTGGACCAGTTGGGGAAGATTCAAATTGAGCATATCAGCCTACATGACACTGCAACTTTTGATAAATGATCAAATCCTGCATTTATTTTCTCAACTAATCTGATTAGCATGTTTTGTGCAGGTACTTTGAGCAATCTTTGCAACAAAGATCTATGGGACTTTGGTCAGATAATGAAGCACACATCTTGTACTTTCATTTGGGTTAGTTGATGCGAGCCCGGGTTCAACGGGTCAATCTAACAAGCATTGCAAAATTTGCAATCTAAAACATTTCTGTGCAGTTTTAACTTACCGATCTGACTAGCTATATTGGTTGCACTAAATCTATATGCTCGAGTAGGAGTCTACTCTCCATTTTGATACGCATGCAAAGAACTAATTTAGTTCTACAATGCAGTTCATTTAGTTTGAATATTGAATGATTGGAACCCCCTCTATGACATTGCCACATTTGCTAAATAATAATTTTCTGAACTCCTGGAATTCTAGCTGCTTTCATGAATATGCTATTTTCTAAAAATTCAAAAAATAAATAACTGAATTTAATTTAGTAGTTTGTTGTCACACGCTTCCCCCCTACACCAAACTACCTCCCTAACGAATAGATGGGCTACGTGGGACGCATGAATAGGGGATGAAATGGGCCATCTTGGAGAACCGATCCACTATGACATAGATGGAATCGAATCTAGACGCAGTGCGGGGCAACCCCAAGACGAAGTCCATGCTAAGGTCCTTCCATGGACCCTCAGAAATAGGTAGTGGGGTGTACAGTTCAGCATTCGGGGGTCGAGGCTTAACCATTTGGCAAGTGCCATAGTGGCAGGCAATGTGCTCCACGTCTTTGCGCAAGGAGAGCCAAAATAGGCATTCCTCGGCTATCTCAAATGTCTTATCACATCCATGGTGGCCAGCAACACCACCTGCATGTAACTCTAACAGAAGGTGGTCATGAAGGGAGGACCGGGGAATACACAACCAATTCCCAAAGAACAAGTAACCCTCACACAACAGGTAAGGTGACTTGACATCCTCAGACTCACTTAGGTGAGTATAAATGGCACCAAAATCTAGGCAGGTAGGGTACTAATCCTTAACATAGGCAAAGGTATTAATGCGGGTACGCATAACACACAAAAGGGTCCTTACTCGGCTCAGGGCATCCGCTACTACGTTCTCCTTTCCTGCCTTATGGTTAATTACAAAAGAGTACTATTGCAAGTACTCCACCCACTTGGCATGCCAATCACCCAACTTCTTTTGGCGCTCAAGAAGGATAAGGCCTAGTGGTCACTATACAGGACAAACTTGCGGTAAAGTAAATAGTATCTCCACTGCCTTAATGATTGAACAATGGAATAGAATTCTTTGTCATATATGGAGTACCGCTGCCTAACGACATTCAGTTTTTCACTAAAGAAAGCAACAGGGTGGCCTTCTTGGCTCAGAGTCCCTCTGATCCCAGAACTAGAGGCATCACATGCGACTTCAAAGACTTTGGAAAAGTTTGGAAGTCGAAGAATAGGGGCTATAGTAAGGGTGTCCTTAAGGGCTTCAAAGGCACGCTGAGTGGCTAGTGGCCACTCGAAGTCAACTTTCCATAAATGCTGGGTTAATGGGGTAGCAATGGTGCTAAACCCACAGATCAATCGATGGTAGAACCCAGCAAGTCCTAAGAAACTACGAACCTCAGAAACAATGTGAGGCTCAGGCCAATGCCGAATGACATCAATCTTGGCAGGGTCAACCGAGAGACCCTGGTCAGACACTATGTACCCTAGAAAGTGGACTTGGGTGGGCATGAAGGTGCACTTCTTCATGTTAAGGAAGAGGCGCTCCTTCCGGACAATCTCAAAGGTAGAGCGAAGATGCTCTAAGTGCTCCTCTCGGGTGCGGCTGAACATCAGAATGTCGTCAAAGTAGACGACCAAGAGTTTTCCCATGTAAGGCTTGAGGACTTGACTCATCAGCCTCATGAACAAGGAGGGGGCATTCGTCAAGCCAAAGGGCATGACTAACCACTCGTATAGACCATCCTTGGTCTTGAATGCAGTCTTCCATTCACCACCCACACGGATGTGAACCTAGTGATATCCGCTCCGGAGGTTCAACATAGTAAACCATAATGAACCCGAAACCAAATCGAGCATGTCATCAAGATGGGGTATGGGGAACCGATACTTGACGGTGATCCTATTAATAGCTCGACCATCTATGCACATGCGCCAAGATCCATCCTTCTTAGGAGTGAGTAGGGCGGGGATAGCGCATGGGTTAAGACTCTCGCAGATGTACCCCTTTCTTAGGAGTTCATCCACTTGATATTGCAACTCGGCGTGTTCAGTGGGGTTGAGTCTATGGTGGGCCAAGTTTGTGAGAGGGGCTCCTGACACTATGTGTATTCCGTGTTGGATGTCCCTTTCCGGGGGGAGTCCATGAGGCAGATCTTCTGGAAAGATGTCGCTAAACTCAGACAAGAGGAGGGCGATGTCAGCTGGAGGGACTGTCTTCGCATAGGGAAACGAGTCCACCACCTCACGCAACATTAGGGCATAGACCACCTTGGTCTCACTAGCTTCACGGATCAGTGCTGGAGAGAGCATTAAGGACACAATTGCATCTAGTTTAGGGGGCACGATCAAGCCCTTAGATGTTGACGCACACAACTCTTTGGGCGGGGCTAGGTTTAGCCAGATTTTCTGGTCATTGTGATCGAAGACATAAGTGTTCGACAGGCCATAGTGGACCACATCACGGTCGTATAGCTAAGGGCGACCCAACAGCACGTGGGCATCATCCATATTGTAGGATGAAAATCCTAGGCCCTAGATTTCCTTAGGTATGTAGCTCTAAATACACGGTAAGTGCAAGATTGAAGATGATGGAATGAAAACACCTTAGGGCCCCCTTGCTGAAAGGGGGCGAACTCCTCCTAAATCTCCCAAGGCAGGAAACTTAGGTTGCAGGTCCTCACTGGTTGGAGATGAAGATCCGATGTAGTTCGGCTTCAGCCAAGTATTAATGCGTTAGAGATCCTAAAACCGGCAATAGAATAGTGTTCGACCCCGGTAAGGAACAATAATCGCAGCTTGTGGTTGTTGAAGGAGAGTGATCGGCAGTGAAGCGTGGAAACGTTGGAAGGATTGGTAACCAAAGTGGGGAGCAAGCTCAACCCAACGAGGAGCAAGCTCAACTCTTACAAACGCAAACATAGATTTCAGATTCAAAAGATATTCGACCCAAAAGTGCAAAGTGTACAAATGCAAGCTTTAAAACCTATCCTTCCTCCAACTATTACTTTCTTTAGTGTCCTTTGGCATTCTTTGATTGCACTTCCTATTTGTTGTAAAAGCTGTTTGCTGGTATTGTCCTGATGGATTCTTGATGTGAAGTCTTCTAGCCGTTGGTGGAGATGATTTGCTAGCTGTTGGTGGTGATGATTTGCTGGTAAGTGAAGTTGACGTGCCTTGCATGGAGTGGCTGAGCCGAAAGGGTGTCTCATGTGTTATGCGAAGGCTACTCCATATCCTGAAGTTGATTTGGGTGCTGGGCCGATCCTTGTAGACTTGATCTAGGCCTTCATGATGTGTTGATCTTGAGCTGGAACGTGATGCTTGTAGACCAGCTGAAACTGCCATTAGTTTGTAGTGATCTGCCTGAGGCTGGACTTGATTTGTGGTGGACTTGGGTCTTCTTTAAATGGATGTTGACTGTCGTTGGTTGATCCATGCCAAGGTCATATAACCGTTGAAGGAACTAGGTGCTGCATGTGCAATACAAGAGTGCATAGACCTAGGCTAAACAACCTATTACAATCACTAAAATAAAAATAAAGATTTCAAAATAAACCCTAGGCTAGATCCTAACTACAACAATAACCATAAATGCTGAAAATAAAAGAGTTTATAGTGTATTACAATGCCATAAACACTTCAAAATAACAAGTCCTCAAAATAGTAAGAGGAGTCAAGTAATCATCCCATAGCGCATTGGTGTCTTCTTGAGTCTTGTTGATCTCCTTAGGGATGTCCCTACATTAGCTTTCTCGGGGTTGGGAGAACTCTCCTCCTGAGAGTTAAATAAGAAGCTCTCAAGTTCCTTGGGAAAAAGCTGGCGCACTTCCTCTTTTAGGAGCCATTCCTCAGTGTGATCGTCCCATTTGATGAGGTACTGATTTTGGACTCCTTGCTTGTGGATATGTTGTTGAGCTTCCAAAACACTACCATTCCTCCTTGGTGGTCCTGGTGCTTCAACGTTGAGGGGAGCCTTGTAGGGTGCTAAGTCTTCCACATTGATGGTGTTGTGTATCCCAAGGGCCTGAGGTAATCAAGCATGTAAGCATTATCATTCACCTTTTTTAATATTCGGAAAGGGCCCATAGCTCTTGGTTGCAGCTTTGCGTGAGCACCATGTTGCCTTTCCTTCCTGTTTCACAGCATCACTAAGTCACCTTCCTGCAGTTTCAGGGAACGACGATGTGGATTAGCGGCTAACTCATATTTAAGCGTGTTTTTTGCAATGTGTTATTTTACTTCATTATGTATCTTGACAATGTGCTGCGCAAATGAGAGAGCTGAATGGTTTTGCTTGAAGGGTGACGGTAAGGGTGCTAGATCAATAGGTTTGCGTGGCTGAAAACCAAAGTTGAGTTGCAAAGGACTAGACCCCATAGTTCGATTTACAGCACTATTAAAGGCGAATTCAGTAGTGGGTAGTAACTTGTCCCAATTTCCTGGATGTGCTCCCACTAAACACCTCAAAATATTACCAAGGGATCGATTGACCACCTCGGTTTGACCATCAGATTGTGGGTGGTAAGCAGTAGAAAAATTCAGTTTAGTGCCCATTAGTTTCCATAAAGTGATCCAAAAATGTCCTACAAACTTAACATCTCTATCCGACACAATGGTTCGGGGTACCCCATGCAAGCGCACTACATTCCTAAAGAAGAGTCTTGCCACGTGAGAGGCATCCGTGGTCTTGGTACAAGATATGAAGTGGGGCATTTTGGTGAACCGATCCACTACCACGAAGATAGAGTCATAGGTGGCACTAGTGCGAGGGAGCCCAAGCGCAAAGTCCATACTCACTTCTTGCCAAGGCCCCTCGGGTATGGGTAAGGGCATGTACAATCCAGTATTATGCTTCCTTGTTTTGGAAATTTGACACGTTTGACAATGCCCCACGATTTTGGTCACATCTTTAAGCATGGTAGGCCAATAGAACCACTCCTCCACCAAAGTTAGGGTCTTATCTCTTCCATGATGCCCGGCTGTACCACCCCCATGTAATTCCCAAGCTAAGAAGTACCTTAATGAAGAACGTGGAATGCAAAGTTTGCCCCTTTTAAAAAGGTACCCCTCTCTAATTTCGAAGTCAGGATTACTTGGGATGCCGGTTATGAGCTCATTGAAAATATTCCTAAAATCTGGGCACTCTTTGTACTCATCTTTGACCCTCTCAAACCCTGTGACCGGTACTTGAAGAGTATTCAAAAAAAGCAATTTTCGGCTTAGGGCATCAGCTACCTTATTTTGACTCCCAGCTTTGTGCTTCAAGACAAAAGTGTATTGTTCTAAGAACTCAACCCACTTAGCATGCCTAGGGTTCAGTTTGACCTGACTGCTTAAATAAATGAGGGCTTGATGATCGCTGTTAAGAATGAACTCCTTGTGTACAAGATAATGTATCCAATGTTTAAGGGCTTGCACAATAGCATAAAAGTCTTTGTCATACATGGAATATTTTTGCCTAGTTTCATTTAGTTTTTCACTATAAAACGCAATCGGATGCCCCTCTTGACTAAGCGTTCCCCCAATTCCCACACCCGAGGCATCGCAATCCACAATAAACACCTTATTGAAATCGGGTAACCTTAAAACCGGTGTGGTAATGATTTTCTATTTCAGCCCTTGGGAAGCCCTCTCGGCTGATGCCGTCCATTCAAAACTTCGCTTGCGCAAACAACTAGTTATGGGTGCCACTAGAGTACTAAAACCGTGTATGAACCTCCTATAAAATGTAGCTAGGCCATGGAAACTCCTAGCCTCGGTGATGGAGGTTGGAGTGGGCCAACTAGCAATAGCTTCAACTTTTGAGGGGTCGGCCTTCAGCCCTTGATCATTGATAATGAAACTGAGGAATTCAACTTCTTGGACAGAGAAGACACATTTTTTTAAGTTCAGCAGTAAATGTTCTTCTTTCAACAAATCAAGAGTGGTCCGTAGGTGATCTAGATGTTCATGCTCAGTTTTACTAAAAATCAGAATATCATCAAAGTATACCACAAGAAACTTCCCAATATATGGCTTTAAAACCTGGTGCATCATTCTCATAAAAGTAGAAGGGGCGTTGGTTAACCCAAAGGGCATAACCATCCATTCATACAGTCCATCTTGTGTCTTAAATGCTATTTTCCATTCAGCCCCCTCCCTAATCCTAACCTGATGGTACCCACTATGGAGATCCACCTTGGAAAACCAAGCGGAACCCACAATCATATCAAGGAGGTCATCTAACCTAGGGATAGGGAAACGGTACTTAATGGTTATCTTATTAATAGCCCTGCAGTCGATGCACATTCTCTACGTGCCATCCTTTTTTGGTGTTAGTAAGGCTGGAACCGCGCATGGACTAAGGCTTTCCTTAATCAGCCCTTTGGTAAGTAACTCTTCTACTTGTCTCCTTAACTTTGCATGCTCTAAGGGGCTCATACGGTAATGGGGTAGATGGGGTAAAGTGGCCCCCGGCACCAAGTCAATAGCATGCTGAACTTCCCTGTGTGTGTGTGTGGGGGGGGGGGGGTAGCTCATCCGGGATAATGGTAGGGTAATCTTTGAGCAATTCGGTTATGATGGGAGAGTGTTTGGGTTCGGTTTCTAGACTTGCTGGTTACACAAGAAGGGTATAGAGGGTTTCCTTAACATTTTGCATAAAAACCTGTGGCCTCAACAGAGTAATGGACTTCTTAGGTTCAATAGCTTTACCCTTCTTATGTGATGTCCTAAGCTCCCTAGGCAAACTAGGTATGAGGGTGATCTTGTCCCTACCCACGGTAAACTGATAAGTGTTGCTTCTCCCATAATGGATGATATCCATATCATGCAACCATGGATGCCCAAGGAGCACATCAGCAACGTCCATATCCGTGATATCACACCACACACGTCCTTGATGATTAGCTAGCTTAAGGGGAACTTCACACCGATAGGCCACTGCGATGCTAGTTTTATCAACCCATGATATGTTATATGGTTTAGGATGTTTTTCTTGAGTCAATCCAAACCTCTCGACAGCTTGCTTAGAGATCACATTCAGGCTACTACCACTATCTACCACAATTTTGCAGACTTTGCCATTGCACTGGGTATAGGAGTAAAATAGGCTAGTGCGTCTCCAATCTTCAGTAGACACTTCTTTGATGTAGTTGCACCTAACTACCATGGTAAGCTGGGGAGGCTCCTCTTCACTATTGTATTCGGGGTGGTGTTCAAACTCGTTTATAATAGGACTCTGGTTTCCTTCTTCCTCCACTATTTCTTCCATCAATAAGGTTTTCTTGGGGCAGTTCCTAGAGAGGTGACCGAGTTGATAGCAATTATAACAGGTTACCTTAGTGGTTTGGGTAGGCATTCTTATATCTCTCTGGTTACCCTCTATGGTTGGTACTTTGGGTGATATATTGGGAGCATGCGGCTTGCTGCTAGAGGTCATGGTACTAGGCTTCGGTGTGGGAATTCTATATTGTTGTTGCAAATCATATTCGATGTGTTGGTGTATATTCCCTAAAGACCAATGTATGGACATGGTCAGGCATTGTTTAAATGTACTTTGATAGAACTATTACTCTTTATATAGGCATGGTCTTTATTATGCAGACTTCTCTACCTGCGTTGATGTATTGAGTTGCATAAATAATGTCCCAGGAGTTTGGATTGGATCCATTCTCATAAGCTATCCCCAGACAAGGTACCTTAGCAGATATGGGACAGCTTTGGTACATGTGAGACTGGTGTATGGGCTGGTTAGGTGCGGGGCACAGTAACGCAGACATACAGGTGCATTGGATGCACTGGAGTGATCCACCGTGAGGATTGACTTGTCTAGTCAACAAGTCAATCTCACATGCAAGAGGTTTGCATTGATCCTTAGACTTGAGGTATTCATGTCTAGATTTGATGATGGGTATGCTTTAATACAGTCTTACGTCTCTCTGTAATTGGGAGATCAAAACTACTGTCATTGGGCATGTCATAAGTCATGTAGAGACATGGATGACCAATAGTAGGATTTGCCCCTTCCTTATTGGAAGCATGATATCCACTCGGGGCGCCCCACCTTATTGGTGCATGACAGGAAAGTGTGGCCACACTTGTTGAGTCATGGCCAATGCATTGGATAATAAACTTGAGACTAATCCAATGGCAGGATATCAGTTTAGGCAAAGGGATCTATAATGCAATGGGAATCCTCGTTGCTTGTTAGGAGTTGTTGCCATAATGACTTAAGTCCTAGGACATGGGTAGTAGTGATGTGTTGCTAGATACCCCTCACTACTTATGATGTTTACATCATTGCCATCGTCATATGGATCCTACGGGGTCACACGCAATAGACTCTTGACGTTGCTTTAATCAGAAGCCTTAGGATCAAGTTATTGGATAACTTGGATCCATTTGGAAGATTTCATCAGCGCCAATGGGCCTGATGAGTTAGAAGAAAGTTATTGGAGCCAAACTTCATTTTTGGCAGGTTGACCCGAAATTGACCTAGATTGGTCACATTTGGATTAGGGTTGCATTGGATTGGATCCAATGGCTTAATCAACCTATGCCATGAAGTTTGGGCTAGCTCATTATCCAATGAGGCCCAATTATAAGTTGTCATAAAGAGGGAATTGGCTTAAAAGGGTATAATGGGGAGAAACCCAACCCCATTGGCGCCTAGGGGCTTAATGGGGTGAGGGTGGCATAAATTGCTTCCTTTGGAAGGAAGTGGCGCCTCCCCCTTCATTCTTTGATGGTATCTTGCCTCTATGGTAAGTATGGGGGCTGATATGGCTTAAGGACTCTTTTGGAAAGAGCTTGGGCGCATATGAGAAGTAGAAAGATGTTTATGGTAAAGTCTTGGAGACTTTCCTTATCTCATGAACCCTACATGCGCCCAAACCCTTACCCTAGCCGAAATTCCTCTTGCTTGTTGCGCCTAGCCCTTCTCCTTGGATGGAAAGAATGCCTCTAAGGCATGTCTTAGGCTGATATGGCTATTGGACAAATAAGGATAGGTTGAATGAGGTTTATGGCAAAGTCTTGAAGACTTTCCTTACCACAAACCCCTATCATCCTAGCCACCCACTTGGCATGATCTTGGCTCTCCCTTCCTCGCCTCTTGGCTTATAAAAGGGACCCTAGCTGCCTCCTCTCATGGTTCGAATGCTTAGTGGCGTGAACACAGATAGAGGGGCGAGAGCAAGGGCAAAGGACGACAACATCAAAGTGGCGCAACCCTTCTTCCTACAAGTGGCCACAAGTCTTCTCCTTCCTCTCCTCTTGACGTGACTTGGAGAAGTGCTTGGTGGCGCCACTTCCTCTTATTCTTCCTCAAGGCCGAAACTCTTCTTCTCCTTCTTCTCTTGGAGTGAAGAGGATAAAGAGTTGGCGGCATCTTCCTTGCACTTGGCGCATGAACCTTGGAGGTGGCGCAAGAATAGTGAAGGAACACTAAGGCTTGATTCTCTTCCCGAGGCTAGCACCAAGCGTGGAAGGGAGCAACGATCAAGGAGTCGATGCGTGGATACTTGTGGAGGGCGAACACTTGGGCGCCTTCAACATGGCTTCGACATCTAGACAAGTAAAAGAGGTACATCTCTAACACATCCTTGTATCTTCTCTCTCGCATGGATCCTTGGGACCGGAATATGTTTCGGGTGTAATGATTCTTCCGCAACGTCCTGGGACTGCAAAATTTTAAATTACACCCGGTATTCCCTAACAGTGGTATCAGAGCTACTTGCGAGAAACACAAGGTGTACGTTTGCTTGTGTGAAAAATTTTTGGAAAATTTTTCTTCTTTCCATGCGCGTTTCACTTAGAAAGCGTTTTTCATCCAATCTTCTCTTCTCAACTTTATGGCCAAAATTTGATTATGTTCATGATTGATTTAAGACCAAAGGCGCACGTAGGTTTTGTCAAGTAGAACGGGCATTGTGTCTTCGGACTGGCCGGGTCTCTTGATCTGACAAAACTGCCAGCCGATAGGGTCTATGAAATCATCATGGAACTTGATCTAAATTTTGGCATAAATTTGGTTAAGAGAGTGCTTTGGATGATATTGGCGCATAAGGTGCTAAAATTTGACTTTTTCGGATTTTCAAATTTCACATGCGCCACTTGATTGGGTTGATATGGTCATAGCGAGTGCCCTCCTGTGTTGTGATGTGGAAGCATGTTTCCACTTGTGATGAATGCTTATAAAATCTCTTTCCACCTGCGTGTGGTTCTCTCCCTATCTTGTTGTAAAGAATTTTTCATCTTGTTTAGAATAGATGTAGAATTATATGATAGGTTAGGGCTTCATCTTGACAACAAGGAGCCTTCTTCAATCGGAGTCAGAAGTGGCGCCAGCTTTGGAAGCATGGTGATGGACTTGCAGCTGAAGGAAGGACACATCCTTTCGGCTTCTGGCATGGGCTGATCTGCTTTAGGGACTCGCAACCCTTGGATGCACGATAACATGTCACATGGCTCGTGACAAGTTATGTGTATGAAAAGGGCTATGACCATATCGACCAAAATAGCATGCCTGTGATGGTTTATTATTTTGTCCATAGCATACCTGTGATGTTTTTCCTTTGCTGCCTGAACCATAGGAAAACTGCATGCTAGAAAAGAATAAAACAAACATGCAAAAACTCTCAATGCAATATCAAGTCGATAGCCTTCTAACGCGTAGCCCTCATCAAACTATCGATCGGTGGTGTTGTGAACTGTTTCCCACCCTCGTGGGACACGCCCACTTATCTTTAGAAGGTATGTGGTGACAATGATTTCCCCAGTCCAGTTTTAACCTGGGCGTGCCTTCGCAAGGAAATTCGTTGACCCTGGGGATAACGGTTAGGATCAGACTTGACTAGTTTTTCATATGACACTGACATGATGGATCACTAGAGGCAGCTGTTGAGAGGATAGGGTTCTGTGTTGTATCCAGCCCTCGCTGGACACAGGGCGCCTAGTCTGTCTTAACTAAGAGGAATTGTGCATGGCACAATTGGCTGGCATGCCTACCTAAGGAAGCATGAGACTCTCTGTGCATCCCAACTCACCCTCGTGAGTCGCAGAGATATTATGTGAAATTAGGATCCTACTCACTTATTTCCATGTTGAGTTAGAGAGTTCTCAACTTGTTTTGGAAATAGTGGGAGCATAGCATTTAATTTAAAGTCCTTGTTGAATGCTTTATCATTGTACTTATTTTACTTGTTTGCTTATTGTAGAAGACATCTCCTGATCTAAGGTTGAAACTTTATAAAAATAAGTTGGATGGGACAAACTGGACAAATTGGTTCAAGATTTTGTCCAAGATACTGGAACAAGAGAATAAGGTGCATCTTCTTGAAAGACCTCCATCCCAGCCCAGTGTGTATTTCACTAATGATTGGGAGTGGAATGTCTATCTTGAACATTGTGAAGATAACGAACAGTACACTGCTCTTGTCTTAGAGTGCTTGACCCAGAGGTCAAGGTTGAATATGATGAGATGGGGATTTATGATCTTATCATACATCTCAAAGGTCTCTTCACACCATGCTCTATAGACAGTGATCAGGAGAGTTCTGTTGGATCTTCAGAATGTATGCCTGAATCTGAGAATGACCATGTTCTGTATCTTCGAAGCTAATACTTCGGAAGACTGGGAATGCATGGGTATTTCGAAGAGGATTAATGGCCAAGAAGAGCATGGCAAAGAAGAAGGGATGTAATCCATCCGCTTCAGGTATTGTGTTACCAAGGTCTTTTGTCTACTTCTTATTCATGGGTACTGGGTACCGTATGTAAGGCTCACATATGTTTTACATGTACAGGAGCTCAAAAGAAGTAGGACGAACAGGCATGATGGGATCGACTCTCGGGTCAGGGACGGAGCATTGGATGTTGCTGTTGATATCATCTCACTGCCTTGAAGACTTCATATAGAACTTTGTTATTATGTATCAGCTTATGTATTAGAACATCATTCCTTTTGGAAAGGACTTCAGCTTGAAATAATAAATAATATTTTTCTTTAATCTGAGATGTTCTATTGAAGTGATACAGTTGACAATAGTTTGTGGTTCTACATGTGACACAAGATCAGATCTAATGATTCAATAAACATCCTCTTATAGCATTGTCTCTTGAACCATAGAACAATGGTCACATCCAAAGGTCCATGGACTATTGGGATCATTATCCTTTCAGGATTATGATACATGTGAGCCTAGTTCAAAGGAACAATGTGACAGATGCTGCCTTCACCGTAAAGGATGGAAGGACTATTGGCTTGTTGGATCTAATACACAAAAATGTAAGTGGACCCATGTAAACAAGCACTAAGAGGAGTTATATACTTCATTTAGGTGTGGGTATGCCTTACGCAACCCAAGAACTTTGGAAAAATCCAAGAAGTTCACAAATGAAGTATTGAGTCAAATTGAAGGATCTATTAAAGCACATTGATTGGATCAAGATGATCAGTGGAGAATTTGATGACTGTCCTAAGAAGTGTGGAGTTATCTCACAGCTTTCTTAGTACACCACTGTGTGGTGAATTTCAAAGAAAGATAAAGGAACACATTGGATGTGGTTCCATCTTTGAATAGTCATGCAAATATACTACTATGATGCCATGCAAACAGATATACTGCCACTCCATAAGAAAATGTCTAAATTAGCTTTTGAGTTGCGAACTACAAATATCCCATTTCTTCAATGGAATTGGGAATGTAATGTGCAGTGATTCAAAAGTATATGTTTGTGGTGCACTGTAGAGTGCTAATTCTATCCCAAGGAGAACAAAATATTTGTTGCACAAACTGCAGTCTCTCTTGAGAAAGTATTTCTTTTGAAAGAAGCTAGTGGGAGTAGATTTGATTTGGACAAGGTCCAGAATCAACCACAATATAATTAGACACAGATGGAGAGTAAAATCTCACATACAGGTTGAAAGTCAACCCGAGGTTCAAGTAACACAGGAACCACATAAGTCTGGATCGATTCGATATGCTGGGCATGACAAATTTTTCATCAAGCATGAACCTAAGACTTATGAGGAAATGGAAGCGGTCGGTGGACCAGATTCCGAGAAATGGCTAAGGGCCATGAAAACCATAATGGACTCCATGTCTGCTAATCAAGTCTGGGACTTGGATAAGCTGCCAAAGGGGTAATTCCCACAGGCTATAAATAAATCTTCTAGGAAGATAGACATGGAAGGTAACATTGTTACCTTAAAAGGCAAGCTAGTGAACAATAATTTCAGGCAAATCCACTGGGTGGATACTGATGAAATTTTCACCAATAGCTGAGCTTTTAATCCATTAGGGATCTGCTTGTTATAATTGCATGATCAGTTATGGCATGTTGTTATGAAAACTGCCTTTATTGCATGGACATCTGAAAAAGATATCTATAAGGAAATAGCCAGAAGGTTTTCATATCAAGGCCATAAAGATATGCATGGTGTTATGCAAGCATATTTGAAATAGCCTGTGTTTACAAGAAGATCAGTGGGAGCACCTTAATAGTATTTCTTGTTCTAGATGATTGATGATATTCTCCTCACATGGAATGACATCTCAGCTCTTCACATGGTGAAGAAAAAGTTTGATATATATTTCGAGAAGAATGATCTAGAGAATGATGCCAACATCCTAGGCATGAGGATCTATAGATAGAGATCCAAGAAAGTCATTGCCCTTTAGTCGATCTATGTTCATCCAAGAGTTTCTGGAGAAGTTTATATTGGATGATTCCAAATATTGATATCTTCCAGGAAGATATGGTCTGACTCTCTCAAGGATGTTATGTCATATGACACAGCTGGAGAGTAATAACATGGGTCTAAAATCCTAATACATGGTATATAGGATAGATCATGTTTTGAATAAAATACTCAAGACCATTCGTGGCAAATGCTTGGAGCATAGCCAGCAAGTTTCAATCAGATCCTAGTGTTTAACACTAGATAGCTGTGAAAGCAATCCTTATATATATACTTGGGAAGTATAAAGGATTGGAGTCTAGTCTATGATAGACAGGAAAGAATTTTGTGTACAAGGGTACACTGACACTTCGTTCCAGTCTAGTGACTATTGATCACAGCCATGATTTGCGCTTTGCCTTATTATGGTGTTGTGTGCTGAAAGAGCATTATGCAAACCAAAGTGGCAAGATTCTACAAATAAGGCTGAGTACATTGCAGCTCCTTGTGGCAGCCAAGGAGGCAGCTTCATTCATTTGAACTTGATCTAGTTCATGGTGCTTGATGGTCCAGTATAGTTCTTACTGGGACCATAGCATAAGAGAAGGAACTTAATGCTCAAGTATGTACTGCAGCATATCATCTGATCTTAGAGATCATGGAAAAGGATGATGATCAAATTTGTTAAAATAAACATAGATAGCAATCTGGAAAAACCCACTGACCTAGCCTCTGGCGCAGCGGAAGCTAAATGGGTAATACTAGCGACATTGGAACTGACTAAACACCAGTTGTCCTTGGTCTTAGTGCAAGTGGGAGATTGTTGGTGTATATGCCCTAAAGACCAATGTATGGACATGGTCAGGCATTGTTTGAATGTACTTTGATAGAACTATTACTCTTTATATAGGCATGGTCTTTATTATACAGACTTCTCTACCTGCGTTGATGTATTGAGTTGCATAAATAATGTCCCAGGAGTTTGGATTGGATCCATTCTCATAAGCTATCCCCAGACAAGGTACCTTAGCAGATATGGGACAACTTTGGTACATGTGAGACTGGTGTATGGGCTGGTTAGGTGCGGGGCACAGTAACGCAGACATACAGGTGCATTGGATGCACTAGAGTGATCCACCGTGAGGATTGACTTGTCTAGTCAATAAGTCAATCTCACATGCAAGAGGTTTGCATTGATCCTTAGACTTGAGGTATTCATGTCTAGATTTGATGATGGGTATGCTTTAATACAGACTTACGTCTCTCTGTAATTGGGAGATCAAAACGACTGTCATTGGGCATGTCATAAGTCGTCATGTAGAGACATGGATGACCAATAGTAGGATTTGCCCCTTCCTTATTGGAAGCATGATATCCACTCGGGGCACCCCACCTTATTGGTGCATGACAGGAAAGTGTGGCCACACTTGTTGAGTCATGGCCAATGCATTGGATAATAAACTTGAGACTAATCCAATGGCAGGATATCAGTTTAGGCAAAGGGATCTATAATGCAATGGGAATCCTCGTTGCTTGTTAGGAGTTGTTGCCATAATGACTTAAGTCCTATGACATGGGTAGTAGTGATGTGTTCCTAGATACCCCTCACTACTTATGATGTTTACATCATTGACATTGTCATATGGATCCTACGGGGTCACACGCAATAGACTCTTGACGTTGCTTTAATCAGAAGCCTTAGGATCAAGTTATTGGATAACTTGGATCCATTTAGAAGATTTCATCAGCGCCAATGGGCCTAATGAGTTGGAAGAAAGTTATTGGAGCCAAACTTCATTTTTGGCAGGTTCACCCGAAATTGACCTAGATTGGTCACATTTGGATTAGGGTTGCATTGGATTGGATCCAATGGCTTAATCAACCTATGCCATGAAGTTTGGGCTAGCTCATTATTAAATGAGGCCCAATTATAAGTTGTCATGAAGAGGGAATTGGCTTAAAAGGGTATAATGGGGAGAAACCCAACCCCATTGGCGCCTAGGGGCATAATGGGGTGAGGGTGGCATAAATTGCTTCCTTTGGAAGGAAGTGGCGCCTCCCCCTTCATCCTTTGATGGTATCTTGCCTCTATGGTAAGTATGGGGGCTAATATGTGTTAGGGTATGCCCTTAAGGCTAATGTTTGAGGCCTTGGGTTATTTTCAGTATCATGTATAAACTATATATATATGTTTTTATAAAGGCAATTGTTGTTATTCAGATTGTTACATTATCTGCTGTTGTATGTATACTTCTGAGTAATGTCTCAATGATGTTCAGCTTAGCTGACATTCAGTGTTGTCCTTAGTCGAGATATCTCGGTGAACATGAGACAGCCTTGATATGATTGAGACTAATATGTGTTCTAAACTTATAGGATGCTTCGGGCATAGAATAAGATTTAGACACATAGGTGCATTGGATGTACTGGACTGACCCTACTTAGGATATTCAATTGTTTGTCACAATGTGAATAATCCTTGTATGCAAGCAAGTGGTATATTCCCTCTGACTTGAGATCACTTGTGTTTCTAAGTGATGATTGGCATTATCTTGAGGTAGTTCAATATCATTTGAAAGATAATGATTAAGGATTATCTTGGATAGTGGGCATGAGTCATGTTAGGGCACTTGTGATAGATATAGGATTGCCTCTCCTAGTTGGAGTGTGATGTTCTAAAGGGCCCCCTGGATGAAATGGTTGAGAATGTGTATGGCCATACCCAGACGACTATGTTCGTCTGATCTAACCATTTTCATCATGTTGGAATCGCAGGCTTGACATGCTTGTCCAATGGGAACATCTAGTGGCAAAGGGAAACATGTATGCCAAGTGAATTAGATTCACACTTGTGCTGTGGTTTGGGAGTAGTCTTGGAGGACTCTTTCCTTCATAACGGGAGACAGTGATGTGTTGCTAGATACCCCTCTCTGATCGTGATAACGTAAGTTATCGTTACCGACATTGAAGGAAACCCTTAGGGTCGCACAATTTGATGATATAGCTTACTTATGTCAGATCATGTGAACTGGAGGAATTTAAGCTCTGATTGGAAGTGAGATCTAGTCTAATCATGTTTAATTGATTAGGGCATATGATCGGTAAGCTTCGATCGGGAGGATTGATGCTTGATCGTAAAGATCAGGGGTTCAATGAGATGTGTGGTTAGATCTTGAGCCATATGGTTCATAGAGATCATAACCAGGGCTGGTTCGACTTGATGCTTGAACCAATTCGAAATTGGACCGGTTCATTAGTGAACGCATGGTTCAATTAAGAGGGAAGTTTTCGATGGGTTGAATGGGAGTTAAGGAGGGAGTTACATGTTTGGTTCTTACCATATGTGGTAACCGAACATTCCTTCTTGGTCTCTCTCTCTCTCTCACGGTTTCCAGAAGAGCTCTCGTTTTTCTTCCTCTTTTCGGCTCTCTCTCGTGTGGATCTTTTTCACGCAAGGGAAGAACTTCGACCAGCCAAGAGTGCACATCTTCCTCTCCAAGACACGATTAAAGACTCCTTGGTGTCTTTGCTAGCACAAGGAACACAAGGAAGGAAGTCGACATCATCTTGTGTGTGACATCTTTGGAGAAGAGGCACTCGCCCCCTTTCATCTTCCAAGCCGCCTCTTACATCATGGCAATGGTAATACTCTAACTTGTTCTATACAAGTTTTATAAGGTTGATCATGTGCTCAATCCATGCGATTCTATGATGACCTAGTATTTCCGCTACAACAAGTTTCTGAATGATGCTTGTGACCAAGGTTTCCAAGGATTTGCCCCTTCCTTATTGGAAGCATGATATCCACTCGGGGCGCCCCACCTTATTGGTGCATGACAGGAAAGTGTGGCCACACTTGTTGAGTCATGGCCAATGCATTGGATAATAAACTTGAGACTAATCCAATGGCAGGATATCAGTTTAGGCAAAGGGATCTATAATGCAATGGGAATCCTCGTTGCTTGTTAGGAGTTGTTGCCATAATGACTTAAGTCCTATGACATGGGTAGTAGTGATGTGTTGCTAGATACCCCTCACTACTTATGATGTTTACATCATTGCCATTGTCATATGGATCCTACGGGGTTACACGCAATAGACTCTTGACGTTGCTTTAATCAGAAGCCTTAGGATCAAGTTATTGGATAACTTGGATCCATTTGGAAGATTTCATCAGCGCCAATGGGCCTGATGAGTTGGAAGAAAGTTATTGGAGTCAAACTTTATTTTTGGCAGGTTGACCCGAAATTGACCTAGATTGGTCACATTTGGATTAGGGTTGCATTGGATTGGATCCAATGGCTTAATCAACCTATGCCATGAAGTTTGGGCTAGCTCATTATCCAATGAGGCCCAATTATAAGTTGTCATGAAGAGGGAATTGGCTTAAAAGGGTATAATGGGGAGAAACCCAACCCCATTGGCGCCTAGGGGCTTAATGGGGTGAGGGTGGCATAAATTGCTTCCTTTGGAAGGAAGTGGCGCCTCCCCCTTCATCCTTTGATGGTATCTTGCCTCTATGGTAAGTATGGGGGCTGATATGGCTTAAGGACTCTTTTGGAAAGAGCTTGGGCGCATATGAGAAGTAGAAAGATGTTTATGGTAAAGTCTTGGAGACTTTCCTTATCTCATGAACCCTACATGCGCCCAAACCCTTACCCTAGCCGAAATTCCTCTTGCTTGTTGCGCCTAGCCCTTCTCCTTGGATGGAAAGAATGCCTCTAAGGCATGTCTTAGGCTGATATGGCTATTGGACAAATAAGGATAGGTTGAATGAGGTTTATGGCAAAGTCTTGGAGACTTTCCTTACCACAAACCCCTATCATCCTAGCCGCCCACTTGGCATGATCTTGGCTCTCCCTTCCTCGCCTCTTGGCTTATAAAAGGGACCCTAGCTGCCTCCTCTCATGGTTCGAATGCTTAGTGGCGTGAACACAGATAGAGGGGCGAGAGCAAGGGAAAAGGGCGACAACATCAAAGTGGCGCAACCCTTCTTCCTACAAGTGGCCGAAGTCTTCTCCTTCCTCTCCTCTTGACGTGACTTGGAGAAGTGCTTGGTGGCGCCACTTCCTCTTATTCTTCCTCAAGGCCGAAACTCTTCTTCTCCTTCTTCTCTTGGAGTGAAGAGGATAAGGAGTTGGCGACATCTTCCTTGCACTTGGCGCATGAACCTTGGAGGTGGCGCAAGAATAGTGTAGGAACACTAAGGCTTGATTCTCTTCCCGTGGCTAGCACCAAGCGTGGAAGGGAGCAACGATCAAGGAGTCAAAGCGTGGATACTTGTGGAGGGCGAACACTTGGGCGCCTTCAACATGGCTTCGACATCTAGACAAGCAAAAGAGGTACATCTCTAACACATCCTTGTGTCTTCTCTCTCGCATGGATCCTTGGGAACGGAATATGTTTCGGGTGTAATGATTCTTCCGCTGCGTCCTGGGACTGCAAAATTTTAAATTACACCCGGAATTCCCTAACAGTGGTATCAGAGCTACTTGCGAGAAACACAAGGTGTATGTTTGCTTGTGTGAAAAATCAGAGCTAAGTAATAGATCCTCAAATTTCCTGTTATACTCAGTGACCGAATCATTACCTTGGATAAGTCTAGTGAGTTGATCATATAGTTTCTGCCTTTAGTTTGGAGATACATATTTCTCTCTTAGCTTCCACTTCATGTCCTCCTAAGTGGTTATGGGAGGAAGACCACTTCTAGCTATCTTGAGTTCTAGGCTGTTCCAATACATCTGGGCTGACCATCTCAATAGGAACTTAATGCACTGGACCTTATCATGTTCAGGTACTCGGCTCCATATGAGGTAATTTTCTACCTAGATTTGCCATTATAGGAAAGTCTGGGTATCTAGACTTCCCTCAAAGGTGGGAGTGTTAAGCCTAAGGTTCCGGTACATATCCTCCTCCTCTCGGTGTTGGGAGTAGGTCCTAGGGTGCGAGTCTCCTGGAGGATATCCATGAGGGGTATAGGACTGAGTCTTATGGTGGCCAACCCTAATTTCAGGGATATGTTCCGAGTCAGGTCTGGGACTACCCCTGGGTTCATGGGGATGTCGGCTAGTACCCTCACTCCATTGGTGATTTGGAGGTCTTCCAAGGTTGAGTGGTTGGGTTTCAGTCGGTTCATCTAGGTGCGGTTCAGCTAAAGGACTATGTTGTGTGTTGGTGTCACTTTTGGTTTTCTCCAGTTCTCCTACTCGTTGTCTCAAATCTCTCATGTCGGCCTAAAGTTCAGTAAACATATGGATGACAATATCCATTTGGGTAGAGTGATGTTCAGGTTCCTCAGGGTATTGGTTGTTCCTCGTGCGAACCACCATGATGAAGGTGGGAAAAGATCAGGGTTTGAGCAACAATGAAACACCAAATAGAACAATAAGGAAAACACACAACAACAATTTGAAGCAATAGAGAACTACAATAAGAATTGAGTACAGTTATCGTGACAACAGTAAAATCTAACAAGATACTATCAGGCTATAGTTAACTAGGATAACAATTTGGCAAGTAGTAGGGTGCAGCAAGTTCAGCAGTGTATGTCTAAGTTCAAACAACAGCTATTGAAAACAGCAAACAGTTTAAGTCATAATCAGAATTTCTAGTAGACCAGAAACACAAAAATTGCAGCAAGCAGTTTAATCAGAGAGTTCAGACGGTAAGCTTTAATTAATTTCAGATTTCAGAAGTGTAGAAAATCAGCAAGAAGGCTAGCTCGACTAGAACACCAACTACGCAAGCAAAGAAATTTTTAGATATATCCAATAGCGCACGCTAAAACAGAAATCTCTTAGGAACAATATTCAGCAAAGATCAATTTGCTAGGTAAGCTACAGTACCCGAGCTGGAAAAATCAAAAACCTCAGTACAGGACATCCAGCGAACAATTTCAATGCAGGAAGTCAGGCAGGGGTTCAACCAAGTTAAATCAAAGCTTGAGTAGTGAGGAAGGACAATCAGGAATTCAGAAATAGCATACAACTAGGATTAGGGTAGCACAACTCAGAAAACTCAACAGAAATTCCCCTAATGCCGTAACCAGCACAGAAACCAAATTAGGAAATTCAGAAGTACAAACCGAGCACCTAAGGTATCCTCTGATACCACTAATGTAGGATGAAAATCCTAGGCCCTAGATCTCCTTAGGTATGTAGCTCTAAATACACGGTAAGTGCAAGATTGAAGATGATGGAATGAAAACACCTTAGGGCCCCCCTACTGAAAGGGGGCTGAACTCCTCCTGAATCTCCCAAGGCAGGAAACTTAGGTTGCTGGTCCTCACTGGTTGGAGATGAAGATCCGATGTAGTTCCGCTACATCCAAGTATTAATGCGTTAGAGATCCTGAAACCGGTAATAGAACAGTGTTCGACCCCTGTAAGGAACAGTAATCGCAGCTTGTGGTTGTTGAAGGAGAGTGGTCGGCAGTGAAGCGTGGAAACGTTGGAAGGATTGGTAACCGAAGTGGGGAGCAAGCTCAACCCAATGAGGAGCAACCTCAACTCTTACAAACGCAAACACAGATTTCAGATTCAAAAGATATTTGACCCAAAAGTGCAAAGTGTACAAATGCAAGCTTTAAAACCTATCCTTCCTCCAACGATTACTTTCTTCAGTGACCTTTGGCATTCTTTGATTGCACTTCCTATTTATTGTAAAAGATGTTTACTGATATTGTCCTGATGGATTCTTGATGTGAAGTCTTCTAGCCGTTGGTGGAGATGATTTGCTAGCTATTGGTGGAGATGATTTGCTGGTAAGTGAAGTTGACGTGCCTTGCATGGAGTGGCTGAGCCGAAAGGGTGTCTCATGTGTTCTGCGAAGGCTACTCCATATCCTGAAGTTGATTTGGGTGCTGGGCCGATCCTTGTAGACTTGATCTAGGCCTTGATGATGTGTTGATCCTGAGTTGGAACGTGATGCTTGTAGACCAGCTGAAACTGCCATTAGTTTGTAGTGATCTGCCTGAGGCTGGACATGATTTGTGGTGGACTTGGGTCTTCTTTTAATGGATGTTGACTGTCGTTGGTTGATCCATGCCAAGGTCATATAACCGTTGAAGGAACTAGGTGCTGCATGTGCAATACAAGAGTGCATAGACCTATGCTAAACAACCTATTACAATCACTAAAATAAAAATAAAGATTTCAAAATAAACCCTAGGCTAGATCCTAACTACAACAATAACCATAAATGCTAAAAATAAAAGAGTTTATAGTGTATTACAATGCCATAAACACTTCAAAATAACAAGTCCTCAAAATAGTAAGAGGAGTCAAGTAATCATCCCATAGCGCATTGGTGTCTTCTTGAGTCTTGTTGATCTCCTTAGGGATGTCCCTACATCAATCCATAGTTGCCACATCGTACCAAACTTTCTCCTTATAGTCCCCAAAACTAATGGGAACCTGACAACGGTGGGTGACTGGAAGGCTCGATGTGTCGACCCAAGCAATGGAATATGGCATCGGGTGGGGTTCAAGTGCAAGGTTGAATTGGGTGATTGCGGTGCGTGACACCACATTTATTGGGAAACCCCGGGGATATTTTACAATTTTTCAGAGATAGACATTACAGATAGATTGCACAACGGAAGAATTGTAAGATCCAAGGATCTTAAGTCCTTGTAAGTATTATTCTTGATTTAAATCTTTGACTGTGATATTTTATTCTTGATTTAAATAAAATCATTTGGCTGTGATATTTTTTCCTATGTTTTGTTTTCGTCAACCTTAGGATGGGGGAGAATTTTATCCCTAAAAATCTTAAGGGGTTAGTTATAAATTAGTGGCAAAGGGGTTAGTGGATGTTAATTTAAGTCTTAATGGATTTTGACCCTAGTAATTAATTAATTAGAGCTTATTGGATGTTAATTAAATCCTTATTGGATTTTCGCTTAAGTGAGTAATTAATTATGGGTTATTGGGTTTACACTTAAGTTAGATGGATCTTTGGGTTTAAAATTTGAATTAATCAGTAAGTGGGTTAATTCATAAACCCTATTCGAATTAATTAGTTAGCGGGTTTAAAAATTTAAAAACTGAAAATCCAAAGGGGGGCGGACGGCTAGGGCAAAGAAGTTGGCGATTTCTTGAAGGCTTGGGCGATTTCTTGAAGGCTTGGGCGATTTCTTGAAGGCTTGGACGAATTTTCTTCTTCCTCTTCTTTTTCCCTTGGCCGGCGTCTTTGGTGTTTGGTGGCGTTTCTCTTCCATTGGTGGTGTCAACCTAAGAACATCAAGGCCTTTAGACGAGTTTTGGTGGAGAGAATTTCGTGTTCACGGTTCAAGATAAGATGTGAGTGGGGTGTCTTATTTGAATTATATCCACTTGGTTGTGCTAGATGATAGATTTGAAATCTTGATAATTTTACCATGTTAAAAACCGAAACTCAAGGTGTATCTTTCATGAAAACCGAAACCTTGCAACATGAATTTTATGATATTTCTTGTATGGAATTTAGATAGTTTTAAGTCAGTGATTCTTGTGCATGAAATCTTGATAATTTTACCATGTTAAAAACCGAAACTCAAGGTGTATCTTTCATGAAAACCGAAACCTTGCAACATGAATTTTACAATATTTCTTGAATGGAATTTAGGTAGTTTTAAGTCAGTGATTCTTGAGCATGAAATTCTTGTTAACTAAGGTTAAAGTTCAAGTAGATAATATGTTGTAGAAACCGTGGGCTACATGCAGTATTATGTGTTTAATGTTAATTTTATGGATGCCCTGATAAATGCTAACAATGTTATAGGATCCATGATTGTTTCTCTATGTGCAGCATGTTATATATTTATGGCCATGTATCCTTGTTTGTGAAACTTGGGTGATAACTTAGCAAGGGTATACTAAACTGATCAGCATGAAACCTAAGGACTCTACACTACATTATGTGGTTATATGTGGTTTCGAATGTTAGGTGTTGTGGTCTGTGTAACCATTATGGATAGGACTAAGGCTAAGTGTAACTGTGTACTCAAGGGGATAGTCTATATGTGATATGTTAGGGGTTGGAGATTTCAGCCCTGTGTTTGTGATATGTGAGGGGTTGATGTTTCAGCCGCCTGTTGTGATTATCGTGATGAAAATGACTATCCTAGAGTCTGGTTGACACTTAGGAGTCCACTTTTGTGATTGTGAGATAATATATAAGATGTGTCTAGTGGTTGTCCAGATAAGGAACCCTTTGGGAGAACGAGTGATTGAAGCAAAGTGTCATGTCTTGGTCGGACAGGGGCCACCTCTTGATGTCATCACTCTTAGACTTTTAGATTTTTGTGTTATGGGGTGGTGTAGATCAAGGTATCACATCTTGACCGGATGGGGATCACCTCTTGAGTCTACACACTGTCCATGTTTGTGTTGCATGTGATTTGCAGGCTTCTCCCAGTGCTTAGGCCAAAGCCGAGTTGGACCATAGTGGTCACTCTTGATTTATGCTGGACAACAACTAAGTGGTAAGTGGTTGGTGTGTTTTGTAGGTTTAGAGTATGGCTCTAGAACCTTGGTTACTCTGTGGCGACATTTGTGTGATGTCTGTACATTTAATTGTTTATATGAGTTCTGTCCTTTGTTTTCTGTTCTTTGTTTTCTGTTCTTTGTTTTCTGTTCTTTATTTTAGTTATATGTTGACATAATGTTCTGCTAAAGATTTTAAAAACAATCTGCATGTATCTTTGAGTGTATGTTATGGATGGTCGAATGAGACTATCCACTCACTGGGCTGTGTAGCTCACCCCTCATTATTTTCAGGTGTAGAGCAGGGGCGCATTGTCTGAGTTAGCGTATGTTATGGATATTGTGATTTTCTCTACAACTATGCTGGTGCGATGTATAAGATTTTTGTGTTTAGTTAACTGGGGCCGGTTATGGCTAAACTTTGTGAACCAGTGTTGCCGGTTGTGGCATTTTTGAGATTTTGATTTTTGTGTCACCGAGGGCTTTGGCCTGTTTTCGGTGTTTGGGTCATTGATGTTAGTTCCATGAGTTTATAAAATCGATATTGTGGCTTTGCTTCGAATTTCGAGTTGATTCGGACTTTGCGATCAGATTTGATATAATTGTGAACTTGCATATGTCTAGTGCAAGTATTGCCTGGTGGCAGGTACCCTTACGTGATTTATGGATTTTACGGACTTTATGTGGTTTTGATATAACTGTTGACTTGCATATGTCTAGTGCAAGTATTGCATGGTGGCAGGTACATTTATGAATTTGTGTTTTGTGGAAATTCAATGTGTGGATTCTCGAAAAATTTTCAGATCGACTTTTCCTGAACTTGGTTTTACTTAGCATGTGCATCGATCCTGTGTGATAACATCCTGTTCCTTTGTGACTTGTGTTGCTTGTTTGGGGTTAAGATAACGGGATGTGACAGAATGGTATCAGAGGAGTTGGCTAGCTAAAACTTAGTTCGGGGGAAAACATGTTTGTGTATTGCTAGACACCTGATAGGTTTATGTTTGCTTTTCTTACTATGGTATGTGTGTGTAGGAGTTTGAGATGGTGCGATCTAGAGGAAATGCTAGCAGCGAGGGTGAGCAGACCTCAGATCTCACGAGAACCATTGAGGCTCTGACAGGCATGGTACGGCAACAGGGTGCCATGATAGAGAGGCAAGCTCAGATGCTGCAGCAGCAACAGACTCAGCATCAAGAAGCGCAACAGCAGCTCTTGCAGCAATTGACTCAGGAGAGATCCCAGACTACTACTCGGGCGGTGGGGAATGACTATCGGGAAGACGCTCACAAGCGCTATGCCTCGCTTGTGAGTGAATTCCAGAAACTGGGTCCTAGTTCTTTTTATGGGGGCTCAGAATCAAGTACTGCAGAGAACTGGCAGTTGTGCTTGGAAAAGATTTTTCAAGTCATGCGTTGCTCAGATGAGGACAAGCTGTGTCTGGCCACCTATATGATGCGTGGTGACGCAGATGAGTGGTGGAAGGGCGTGGTGAGGTTAGCTGCAGAAAGACATGAAGCAGTAAATTGGCGCTACTTCTTGTCTCAATTTAACGAGAAGTATTTCCCTGATAGCTTGGTTGAGGACCGAGAGGTGGAATTTATTCACCTGGAGCAGGGTGATCTGACTGTGGACCAGTATGAGTTGCAGTTCACTAAGTTGGGAAAGTATGCTCCTCACCTGATAAACACTGAAAAGAGGAGGGCTACCAAGTTTCTCAGAGGTCTCAGATGGGACATTCGAGAACAGGTTGGTGCTCAGCACTTGGAGACATATAGTGAGACTGTTGGGCGAGCACGCACCATCGTGCAGGGAACCCCTTTCATGAGGGGGGCGAAACCCTATAGGAGGCGCAACAAAATTTCTAGCGGAATCTAGGGTTTCTTATGCGATCTTAAAGCATGTAATATGATCAACTTATAATGAAAAGCGATACTCACCATTGCCATCACTTGGATGGTGTCTTGGAATGAGAGAGCGAAATGGATCTCCTCCTTAGGTGGCGCACACAAGGTGATGTCGCCTACTCTTTGTTGATCCTTGTGCTAGCAAGGTTCTCCAAAGGTTCTTGTCGAGTGGAAAGGATGAGAGATCTCCTTGGCGAAAACTTCCTTGTCGTCTTAGCCTCTCCTCCACGCGAGAATGCCTCAAGACCCTCTAGCCAAGCGCGGCGACAAGGTGTGAATGAAGCGAGAGAGATGTGACCACGCTTAGGAGTCATGGTTTCTAAAAATAGAAAACCACTCCCACGTTCATGCTCTCATGCGACTTCGGTTTTACCCAAGCGCAAACTTCTCTTCACTTTGAACCATGCGCTCATTCATGAGCCGGTTCATCACGGTTTGGTCCAAGACCAATTATCCCAAGCAATATGGTCTAGATCTTAATTAAACCCTAAGGCTTCAGATCTAACCGTCGATCTCTTTGATGCTCTTGATCTGACCGATCTAGCATCCATTCTCTCGATCGAAGCTTACCGATCTCAAGCCCTAATCAATCAAACATG
The DNA here is from genome assembly GCA_027563935.2 of Costus lasius. Taxonomy (NCBI): domain Eukaryota; kingdom Viridiplantae; phylum Streptophyta; class Magnoliopsida; order Zingiberales; family Costaceae; genus Costus; species Costus lasius. The sequence continues at coordinate 50,316,639 of CM050446.2, forward strand.
ATCAGACCAGATCTCACTTACAATCAGAGATTAAATCCCTTTAAACTGAACCTGAACAATTCAGTCCACACGATCTGACTTAAGTAAGCCATATCATCAAATTGTGCGACCCTGAGGGTTTCCTCTAAATGTCGGTAATGATAATTCTCATTATCACGATCAGTGAGGGGTATCTAGCAACACATCACTGTCTCCCGATATAAAGGAAAGAGTCTTCCAAGACTACACCCAAACCACAGCACAAGTGTGAATCAACTCACAAGGCATGCATATTTCCTTTGCCACTGGATGTTCTTATTGGACAAGCTTGTCAAGCTTGTAACTCCAATATGATAAGCATGATTAGATCAGATGAACACAGTCACCTGGGTATGGCCATACACTCTCTCAATCATCTCATCCAGGGGGCCCCTTTAGAACATCACACTCCTTAAACAAGGAGACGGCAATCCTATGTCTATCACTAGTGCCCTAACCTGATTCAAGCTCACCATCCAAGATAGTCTATAATCATTATGTTTCAAATGATATTGAACTACCTCAAAACAATGACAATCATCATTTAGAAAACACAAGTGATCTCAAGTCAAAGGAAATGTGCCACTTGTCACATTCAAGGAATATTCACATTGTGACAAACAATTGAACATCCTAGTAGGGTCTGTCCAGCACATCCAATGTACCCATGAGTCTACATCTTATTCCATGCTCGAAGCATCCTATAAGATTAGAACACATATTAGTCTCAATCATATCAAGGCTGTCTCATGTTCACCAAGATATATCGACTAAGGACTTAACAGCATGTCAGCCTAGCTGAACAGCTTTGAGACATTATTCAGAAGAACATATATTGCAGCAGACAATGTAACTAACTGAATAACAACCATGCCTTTATAAACATAACAGTTTATTACATGATACTGATACATTCCCATAGGCCTCAAACATTAGCCTTAAGGGCATACCCCAACAATCTCCCACTTGCACTTAATCTAATGGTTGAGAAATCTCAAACCCATATTATTACAGTGCTTCTCATGCTTCTGCTGCGCCAGAGGCTTGGTAAGCGGGTCTGCCAGATTGTCATCTGTATGAACCTTGCAGATTTTGATCTCGCCACGATCTATGATCTCCCTGATCAAATGAAACCGTCTCTGTATGTGCTTGGACTTCTGGTGCGACCGTGGTTCCTTTGCTTGTGCGATTGCTCCAGTGTTATCACAGAAGATAACCAAAGGATCTGCACTCGAAGGAACAACACCAAGTTCTCTCACGAACTTACGAATCCACACTGCCTCCTTGGATGCTTCCGAGGCTGCAACATACTCGGCTTCTGTTGTGGAATCAGCAACAGTTGACTGTTTGAAACTCTTCCACACCACTGCACCTCCATTCAAGCTAAAAACATAGCCTGATTGCGATCGGAAATCATCCTGGTCCGACTGGAACGAAGCGTCAGTATATCCTTCAATACTGAGTTCTTCCTGACCACCATATATCAAGAACATATCTTTGGTCCTCCGCAGATATTTTAAAATGTTCTTGACTGCAATCCAGTGCGCCATACCTGGATTACTTTGGAAACGACTGGTCACGCTTAACCCGTAAGCAACGTCTGGGCGAGTACACAACATCGCATACATAATGGATCCAATAGCCGAAGCATAAGGCGTATTGTCCATTTCATCTTTCTCAGTCTGTGTTTGTGGACACTGACTCTTCGAAAGATTCAGACCATGTCTGACTGGAAGATATCCTCGCTTAGAATTCTCTAAATGAAATCTCTCCAGGACTTTATCGATGTAAGTACTTTGGCACAGCCCGAGAAGCCTCTTAGATCTATCCCTGTAGATCTTCACACCTAATACATAGGCTGCTTCTCCTAGATCTTTCATCTGGAAACATTTCCTTAGCCATGCCTTAACAGCATGCATCTCAGGAATGTCATTTCCAATGATCAAGATGTCATCGACGTAGAGGACTAAGAAAGTAATCACGCTCCCACTAAACCTCTTATATACACACGGGTCATCCTCGTTCTTGATGAAACCAAATTCAGTAACTGATTCATCAAAACGAATATTCCAGCTTCTAGATGCTTGCTTAAGTCCATAAATAGACTTCTTTAACTTGCATATCTTATGACGATCTACTGGATTAGTGAAACCTTCTGGTTGTGTCATGTACACATCCTCATCCAGATTTCCATTAAGGAAAGCTGTTTTCACATCCATCTGCCAAATCTCATAATCATAATATGCAGCTATCGCGAAAAGAATCCGAATAGACTTAAACATGGCTACCGGTGAGAAAGTTTCATCATAATCTATCCCGTAGATTTGTTTGAAACCTTTCGCAACTAGCCTGCCTTTATAGGTAACCACGTTACCATCCATGTCAATCTTCTTCTTGAAGATCCATTTACAGCCTATAGGGATAACTCCCGGAGGCGGATCAACCAGATCCCAGACTTGGTTATCTGACATGGAGTCCATCTCGGCGCGCATAGCTTCAAGCCATCTCGCTGAATCCGGTCCACTGACCGCATCCGCATAAGTGAGGGGTTCATCATTATCAATGATGTAGACTCCGTCATAGCGCTCAGGCTGTCGACGGATCCTTCCCGATCTTCGCGGTTCCCGTGATATCTGAGCCTCAGGTTGTTCAATAACCTGTACTACCGGCTCAGGCTCATCCAACTCTGCTTGATCACTTTGTCCTTCTTCTGGATTCTCATCCAACTTTATTTCTCTCCCACTGGCCTCTTGCAGAAGAAACTCCTTCTCAAGAAATATGGCCGTCCGAGCAACAAAAACCTTGTTCTCTTTGGGATCGAAGAAATAATAACCCTTAGTTTCCTTAGGGTAACCGACAAAGATACATTTGTCAGATCTGCTCTCTAGTTTCCCAGAGGCGAGCCTTTTAACATAAGCCTCGCAGCCCCAGATCCTGATAAATGTCAAGCTTGGCTGTTTCCCATACCATAACTCATATGGAGTCTTAGAAACTGCCTTGGATGGCACTCGGTTTAGTACCTTTGCAGCTGTTTCCAGCGCAAAACCCCAAAAGGAGTTGGGTAAAGAAGCCTGACTCATCATAGAACGAACCATATCAAGTAACGTTCTATTTCTCCTCTCGGACACACCATTCCATTGCGGTGTTCCTGGCGGAGTGAGCTGTGAGATAATCCCACACTCCTTTAGATAGTCAGTAAATGCATGACTTAGGTATTCACCACCTCGATCTGAGCGAAGTGCCTTGATATTTCGGCCTAACTGATTCTGTACTTCATTTTTGAATTCTTTGAACTTGTCTAAAGATTCACTTTTATGTCTCATCAGATAGACATAACCATACCTACTGAAATCATCAGTAAAGATAATGAAGTACTGATAGCCACCTCTGGCATGTTTACTAAATGGCCCACACACATCACTGTGTATAAGGTCAAGTAAACCTGAAGCCCTTTGACCTTTATGAAGAAAAGGTGACTTCGTCATTTTACCCATCAAACAAGCTTTGCATGTATCAATCTCCTTATAGGAGAATGATCCCAGCAGTCCATGATCATGCAACCGCTTAATGCGTTTCTCGTTAATATGGCCTAAACGACTATGCCATAACAAGGTGCTATCATCAGCATACTTGGCTTTCTTAATATCAATTTGCTGTATTGAACATTCCATGTCCAACATGAATAACCCATTGTTAATTGAACCAGTTGCATAAACAATATTATCTAAAGATAAAACACACTTTGAAATATTGCATTCAAAGGAAAATCCCTTCCTGACAAGAGCAGGAATGGAGATAATATTTTTAGTAATACTGGGAACAAAGTAACAATTGTCTAGTTCCAATACAATGCCAGATGGTAAAGAAATGAAGTAGTCTCCTACAGCAACAGCAGCAACCCGTGCTCTGTTTCCAACGCGTAGGTCCACCTCATGCTGTCCCACCTGCCTTCTTCTCTTGAGTTCCTGTACATTTGAACAAATGTGAACTCCACATGCAGTGTCCAACACCCATGATATAGAAGAAGAAAACATGACCTCAGTCACGAATATACCTGAGCCAGAAGCAATGCTTCCCCTCTTATCTCCTTGGAGCGCTTTACAGTCCTTTTTCCAGTGACCCAGCTGGCCACAGTGGAAACACCTGTATTCCTTAGACCGCTTGACCTTTTGCTTCAGAGCCTTGCTGTAGCTCTTGACAGTGGCCTTGCCCTTCTTCCCCTTCTTCTTGTTCCTGGAAGGAACCATTAAGACAGAGGTCGAAGGCTTACCCTTCAGAGTCTCCTCAGTGGTCAAGAGCATATTCAGCAGCTCTGCCGGAGTACAATCGATTTTGTTCATATTAAAATTAATAATGAACGCGTCGAATGAAGGCGGGAGAGACTGCAGAATAATGTCCACAGCAAGCTCCTGGTTGATGGTATGCCCCAGTTTCTCTAGAGCCTCCTTGTGCCCAATCATCTTGAGCACGTGAGCTCCCACTGGGCTCCCTTCAGCCAGTTTGCTCTGAAAGAAGAGCTTCGTCAAATTGTAGCGTTCTGTCCTCGCCTGTGCAGCATACAGCATCTTGAGGTTCGCTATAATTTGTATAGCCGACATATCCTCATGCTGACGCTGCAGCGGTGGCGTCATAGACGCTAGCATCAGGCAAGCGACATCAATGCTATCATTGACGTGCTTTTCATAGGCTTCCCGAACCGCCCTTGCGGCGTTCGGAGCGGGCTGCGGCGGTATCGCCGTCTCGAGGACATACAGTTTCCTCTCTGCCTTAAGAACGATCTTAAGGTGTCCAAACCAGTCAGAGAAGTTCGGCCCAGCAAACTTCTCCCTTTCCAGTAGGGATCGCACATTGAAGTTCATGGTGTTCGTTGCTGCAGGTATCTACAACAATGCAAGAACAGCAAGGTCAGTATCAATGTATAAGAATCAATCAGGACTTAAGAAAGATTCTTTTTCTCACTATTTTTATCTGGCTGAAAAATCCAGCAAAACAGCCCGAAAGAGTAGTACTCTTTTAGTGAGATGGGATCCGGATTTCATACTTGGTCTCCGCGTCCCGCTCAGGCGAGATAAGATGCACAGAGAGTACAAGCACTAATCTCCGGTAGGCATTCCCTGCCGATCGCCAACCCGTGCGATTCCCCTTCATCTGGGCAATCCAGCAGACTGTGCCAACTGAGTTGGTACAACACAGTCTCTGACCCCACAGATGGCTGCCTCCATGTGCTACCATATGCGCCACATATGTAGCCCACACGGTCAAGCTGACCCGACCTACTCCCTGGACCACCATGTGCTATGCTGAGCAACGAGAAGGGATAAATCCCCACTCTGTAACACACAGGTGTAATCCCGCACCGTCTGAAGATAGATGGACGTGCCCACTGAGTGGGTACAACACGGCTCCAACGATAATCAGAACAGTGAGGTTTCGCGTCAGAAGGCTTACGAGCTTGATATTTAGCGTTGGATTTTAACGGTCTTTTATCTTCTTTCACTATCATGCAATTCCTATGGTGATAGCAGAAGATAAACTTAATCATGCAATTCTAATATTTAAACAGTAAATAAAAGAAAGCATGAATCTTATGTGGTAAAAGCCCATAGCCCTAGTGAGACCTTAACCTAAATCAAGTCTTCACTTGCTCTTCATGGGTCTTTTGCTGCTCATCTGGCCCAAAACAGGGCCCAAGCGCCAATTGCAGCTCTGGTGCACCCACCAGGAAAATTGCGCCAGGTCCTAGGGTCGAACCCTAGACCTCCCACCTGGTCCAGCCACTGCTGCATGCGCCTCTGCCAAGTGTGCTCAGTGCTCTTGTCTAATTAAATTACAAATTTAACTATCTAGACAAGATTGACACGCAGGTCAATATGACATTATAAATTAATTAAACTGTGATTCGCAGATCACAAAAATAACAATTAATTTACAATTGTAAATCCCAGGCACGCAGGCCCCAGCACAGCACACAATTAATATGGGCAGCCCACATAAGACTAAATAGACAAACATATGCATCATTCAAACATGTGATCCAACCAAGAAAATTAAAATTTTGAAAAAACCCCATAGGTATCAATTTAATTTCCTTATTCGCCCTTCAACCTTACAACGGTCCATTACCAGGGATCCACTCATCCAACCTAGTCAGATCCACTGCCCTAGCATGCACCAAGTCCTAATTGACTTGAGTCGACCATAAGGTCAACCATGCTTGCGTCAGGGCTGAACAACCACGTTGAGGTCTGGCAAGCGGGTGTGACCCCGGGCCTAACTCATGTGTGTTCATAGGTTGTCTCAATCAGACATCGCTACACACCTGTCTGCAGTCGACCTATAGCCACCACAGGCTTGCGCCAAGGTGCTATCTGGTCGACCCATTCAGGCTGTCAGATAGTCTGATCAGACCGTTTGGATCTAACTCAGGGGGTGACTTCAACCCTAATAACCCGTCTAAGGGTTTATAGGAGGGCCTTAGATCTATAGTGAGTCGCGCATGTAAAATAGTTTTGAGAAAACCAAGATGCGCCAATATATCATCATACATGCGCAAATGAAACATGAAATAGGTTTCGGCATGAAACAAATCAACATGATAAAATTTCGCATGATATAGATCTAAGCATTCATGGAACACAAAATCAAAGCAATCATATTATCATGCATGAACCTTCGCTCTGATACCAATTGCAGGGAACCCCTTTCATGAGGGGGGCGAAACCCTATAGGAGGCGCAACAAAATTTCTAGCGGAATCTAGGGTTTCTTATGCGATCTTAAAGCATGTAATATGATCAACTTGTTGGGGTATGCCCTTAAGGCTAATGTTTGAGGCCTATGGGAATGTATTTGTATCATGTAATAAACTGTTATGTTTATAAAGGCATGGTTGTTATTCAGTTAGCTACATTGTCTGCTGCAATATATGTTCTTCTGAATAATGTCTCAAAGCTGTTCAGCTCGGCTGACATGCTATTATGTCCTTAGTCGATATATCTTGGTGAACATGAGACAGCCTTGATATTGTTAAGACTAATATGTGTTCTAATCTTATAGGATGCTTCGAGCATGGAATAAGATGTAGACTCATGGGTACATTGGATGTACTGGACAGACCCTACTAGGATGTTCAATTGTTTGTCACAATGTGAATGTTCCTTGATTAAGACAAGTGGCACATTTCCTCTGACTTGAGATCACTTGTGTTTTCTAAATGATGATTGTCATTGTTTTGAGATGGTTCAATATCATTTGAAACATAATGATTATAGACTATCTTGGATGGTGAGCTTGAGTCAGGTTAGAGCACTAGTGATAGACATAGGATTGCCGTCTCCTTGTTGAAGGAGTCTGATGTTCTAAAGGGGCCCCCTGGATGAGATGATTGAGAAAAGTGTATGGCCATACCCAGGTGACTATGTTCATCTGTTCTGATCATGCTCATCATATTGGAGTTACGAGCTTGACAGGCTTGTCCAATAAGAACATCCAGTGGCAAAGGAAATATGTATGCTTTGTGAAATGATTCACACTTGTGCTGTGGTTTGGGTGTAGTCTTGGAAGACTCTTTCCTTTATATCGGGAGACAGTGATGTGTTGCTAGATACCCCTCACTGATCGTGATAATGTGAATTATCGTTACCGACATTTAAAGGAAACCCTCAGGGTCGCACAATTTGATGATATGGCTTACTTAAGTCAGATCGTGTGGACTGAATTGTTCAGGTTCAGTTTAAAGGGATTTAATCTCTGATTGTGAGTGAGATCTGGTCTGATCATGTTTGATTGATTAGGGCTTGAGATCGGTAAGCTTCGATCGGGAGAATAGATGCCAGATCGGTCAGATCAAGAGCATCGAAGAGATTGACGGTTAGATCTGAAGCCTTAGGGTTTAAGTAAGATCTAGACCATATTGCTTGGGTTAATTGGTCTTGGACCAAACCGATGTGAACTGGCTCATTGGTTGAGCGCATGGTTCAAGTGATGTGGCATTTGCGATTGGGTAAACCCAAGAGCGCACGTTGAGAAGTGGATGCTATTTTTGGATAGCACTTCTACTAATCGTGGCCATGACTCACGATTGCCACACTTCACGCCCCCCCTTCTCTTTGTTCGTCGCCAACGCTTGGCTTAGACGAGACAACATCTCGGCTAGAGAAGAGAGGACGACAAGAGAGAAAAACTCACTCAAGCAAGGCGATCTCTTCTCCCTTCCATTCGACAAAGGCTTCTTGGAACCTTGCTAGCACAAGGAGCACCAAGGAAAGTAGGCGACACCAATTGTGTGCGTCACCTTAGGAGAAGGCTCGCTTGCGCCTTTCCTTCCAAGTTTTCATCCAACGCATATGGCTATGGTATGAATTCAAGTTTACTTAAGTTGATCATATATCATGCAATAGATTCTTTCAAACCCTTAATTCCGCTGCAAAAGTTTTATGCGCCATATGTCTAGGGTTTTTGCTCCCCCTAGAAGGGGACCCCCCCTTAGGTTAAGGGGTACTTTCAATTGGTATCAGAGCAAGGTTGATGCATGCATTTTATGATTGCTTCATGTTGTGTGATCCATGTTTTAGATCTAGAATTATCAACATGCGAATATACATGTTTCATACCGAAACTTGTCTATGTTATTTTGCTTGTTGGCGCTTTCAGGTTTTATCTAAAATCCTTATTACATGCGCGCTCCAAATAGATCTAAGCCCATACTTTAAACCCTTAGACGGGTTACTAGGGTTGAAGTCACCCCCTAGGTTAGATCCAGAATGTCTGATCAGATCATCTGACAACCTGAATGGGTCGATCAGATAGCACCTTGGCGCAAGCCTATGGTGGCTATAGGTCGACTGCAGACAGGTGTGTAGCGATGTCTGATTGAGACAACTAATGAACGCACCTGAGTTAGGCCCGGGGTCACGCCCGTTTGCCAGACCTCAGTGTGGTCGTTCAGCCCTGGCGCATGCATAGTTGACCTTATGGTCGACGCAAGTCAGTTAGGACTTGGTGCGTGCAAGGGCAGTGGATCTGACTAGGTTGGATGAGTGGATCCCTAGTAATGGACCGTTGTAAGGTAGTAAGGGCGAATAAGGAAATTAAAATTGATACCTATGGGTTTTCGAAATTTAATTTTCTTGGTTGGATCACATGTTTGAATGTTGCATATGCTTGTTTATTTCTTCTTATGTGGGCTGCCCATATTAATTGTGTGCTGTGCTGGGGCCTGCGTGCCTGTATTAAAAATTGTAAATTAATTATTGTGATCTGCGCATCACATTGTTTTAATTTATAAAATGTTAGTGACCTGCGTGTCACTCTTGTCTAGATAGTTAAATTTGTAATTTAATTTGACAAGAGCACAGTGCACACTTGGCATAGGCGCATGCAGCAAGTGGCTGGACCAGGTGGGAGGTCTAGGGTTCGACCCTAGGACCTGGCGCATATTCCTGGTGGGCGCACCTGTGCTGCAGATGGCGCTTGGGCCCAGGTTTGGGCCAGATGAGCAGCAAAAGACCCATGAAGAGCAAATGAAGACTTAAGTTAGGTTAAGGTCTTCTAGGGCTATGGGCTTTTACCACATAAGATTCATGCTTTCTTTTATTGCTTAATATTAGAATTGCATGATTAAATTATCTTCTGCTATCACCATAGAAATTGCATGATAGGCAAGAAGATAAAAGACCGTTAAAATCCAACGCTAAAATATCAAGCTCGTAAGCCTTCTGACGCGAAACCTCACTGTTCTGATTATCGTTGGAGCCGTGTTGTACCCACTCAGTGGGCACGTCCATCTATCTTCAGACGGTGCGGGATTACACCTGCGTGTTACAGAGTAGGGATTTATCCCTTCTCGTTGCTCAGCATAGCACGTGGTGGTCCAGGGAGTAGGTCGGGTCAGCTTGACCGTGTAGGCTACATATGTGGCGCATATGGTAGCACATGGAGGCAGCCATCTGTGGGGTCAGAGATTGTGTTGTACCAACTCAGTTGGCACAGTCTGCTGGACTGCCCAGATGAAGGGGAATCGCACGGGTTGGCGATCGGCAGGGACTGCCTACCAGAAACTAGTGCTTGTACTCTCTGTGCATCTTATCTCGCCTGAGCGGGACGCGGAGACCAAGTATGAAATCTGGATCCCATCTCACTAAAAGAGTTCTACTCTTTCGGGCTGTTTTGCTGGATTTTTCACGCCTGATAAAATAGTGAGAAAAAGAATCTTTCTTAAGTCCTGATTGATTCTTATACATTGATACTGACCTTGCTGTTCTTGCATTGTTGTAGATACCTGCAGCAACGAACACCATGAACTTCAATGTGCGATCCCTACTGGAAAGAGAGAAGTTTGCTGGGCCGAACTTCTCTGACTGGTTTGGACACCTTAAGATCGTTCTTAAGGCAGAGAGGAAACTGTATGTCCTCGAGACGGCGATACCGCCGCAGCCCGCTCCGAACGCCGCAAGGGCGGTTCGGGAAGCCTATGAAAAGCACGTCAATGATAGCATTGATGTCGCTTGCCTGATGCTAGAGTCTATGACGCCACCGCTGCAGCGTCAGCATGAGGATATGTCAGCTATACAGATTATAGCAAACCTCAAGATGCTGTATGCTGCACAGGCGAGGACTGAACGCTATAATTTGACTAAGCTCTTCTTTCAGAGCAAACTGGCTGAAGGGAGCCCAGTGGGAGCTCACGTGCTCAAGATGATTGGGCACAAGGAGGCTCTGGAGAAACTGGGGCACACCATCAACCAGGAGCTTGCTGTGGACATTATTCTGCAGTCTCTCCCGCCATCATTCGACGCGTTCATTATTAATTTTAATATGAACAAAATCGATTGTACTCCGGCAGAGCTGCTGAATATGCTCTTGACCACTGAGGAGACTCTGAAGGGTAAGCCTTCGACCTCTGTCTTGATGGTTCCTTCAAGGAACAAGAAGAAGGGGAAGAAGGGCATGGCCCCGGTCAAGAATTACAGCAAGGCTCTGAAGCAGAAGGTGAAGCGGTCCAAGGAATACAGGTGTTTCCACTGTGGCCAGCTGGGTCACTGGAAAAAGGACTGTAAAGCGCTCCAAGGAGATAAGAGGGGAAGCTTCGCTTCTGGCTCAGGTATATTTGTGACTGAGGTCATGTTATCTTCTTCTATATCATGGGTGTTGGACACTGCATGTGGAGTTCACATTTGTTCAAATGTACAGGAACTCAAGAGAAGAAGACAGGTGGGACAGCATGAGGTGGACCTACGAGTTGGAAACGGGGCACGGGTTGCTGCTGTTGCTGTAGGAGACTACTTTATTTCTTTACCATCTGGACTTGTATTGGAACTAAAAAGTTGTTACTTTGTTCCCAGTATAACTAAAAATATTATCTCCATTCCTGCTCTTGTCAGGAAGGGATTTTCCTTTGAATGCAATATTTCAAAGTGTATTTTGTCTTTTGATAATATTGTTTATGCAACTGGTTCAATTAACAATGGGTTATACATGTTGGACATGGAATGTTCGATACAGCAAATTGATATTAAGAAAGCTAAGTATGCTGATGACAGCACCTTGCTATGGCATAGTCGTTTAGGCCATATTAACGAGAAACGCATTAAGCGGTTGCATGATCATGGACTGCTGGGATCATTCTCCTATAAGGAGATTGATACATGCAAAGCTTGTTTAATGGGTAAAATGACGAAGTCACCTTTTCCTCACAAAGGTCAAAGGGCTTCAGGTTTACTTGACCTTATACACAGTGATGTGTGTGGGCCATTTAGTAAACATGCCAGAGGTGGCTATCAGTACTTCATTACCTTTACTGATGATTTCAGTAGATATGGGTATGTCTATCTGATGAGACATAAGAGTGAATCTTTTGACAAGTTCAAAGAGTTCAAGAATGAAGTACAGAATCAGCTAGGCCGAAATATCAAGGCACTTCGCTCAGATCGAGGTGGAGAATACCTAAGTCATGCATTTACTGACTATCTAAAGGAGTGTGGGATTATCTCACAGCTCACTCCGCCAGGAACACCGCAATGGAATGGTGTGTCCGAGAGGAGAAATAGAACGTTACTTGATATGGTTCGTTCTATGATGAGTCAGGCTACTCTTCCATACTCCTTTTGGGGTTTTGCGCTGGAAACAGCTGCAAAGGTACTAAACCGAGTGCCATCCAAGGCAGTTTCTAAGACACCATATGAGTTATGGTATGGGAAACAGCCGAGCTTGACATTTATCAGGATCTGGGGCTGCGAGGCTTATGTCAAAAAGCTCGCCTCTGGGAAACTAGACAGCAGATCTGACAAATGTATCTTTGTCGGTTACCCTAAGGAAACTAAGGGTTATTATTTCTACGATCCCAAGGAGAACAAGGTTTTTGTTGCTCGGACGGCCATATTTCTTGAGAAGGAGTTTCTTCTGCAAGAGGCCAGTGGGAGAGAAATAATGCTGGATGAGAATCCAGAAGAAGGACAAAGTGATCAAGCACAGTTGGATGAGCCTGAGCCGGTAGAACAGGTTATTGAACAACCTGAGGCTCAGATATCACGGGAACCGCGAAGATCGGGTAGGATCCGTCGACAGCCTGAGCGCTATGACGGAGTCTACATCATTGATAATGATGAACCCCTCACTTATGCGGATGCGGTCAGTGGACCGGAGTCAGCGAGATGGCTTGAGGCTATGCGCGCCGAGATGGACTCCATGTCAGATAACCAAGTTTGGGATTTGGTTGATCCGCCTTCGGGAGTTATCCCTATAGGCTGTAAATGGATCTTCAAGAAGAAGATTGACATGGATGGTAACGTGGTTACCTATAAAGGCAGGCTAGTTGCGAAAGGTTTCAAACAAATCTACGGGATAGATTATGATGAAACTTTCTCACCTGTAGCCATGTTTAAGTCTATTCGGATTCTTTTCGCGATAGCTGCATATTATGATTATGAGATTTGGCAGATGGATGTGAAAACAGCTTTCCTTAATGGAAATCTGGATGAGGATGTGTACATGACACAACCAGAGGGTTTCACTAATCCAGCAGATCGTCATAAGATATGCAAGTTAAAGAAGTCCATTTATGGACTTAAGCAAGCATCTAGAAGCTGGAATATTCGTTTTGATGAATCAGTCACTGAATTTGGTTTCATCAAGAACGAGGATGACCCGTGTGTATATAAGAGGTTTAGTGGGAGCGTGATTACTTTCCTAGTCCTCTACGTCGATGACATCTTGATCATTGGAAATGACATTCCTGAAATGCATGCTGTTAAGGCATGGCTGAGGAAATGTTTCCAGATGAAAGATTTAGGAGAAGCAGCCTATGTGTTAGGTGTGAAGATCTACAGGGATAGATCTAAGAGGCTTCTCGGGCTGTGCCAGAGTACTTACATCGATAAGGTCCTGGAGAGATTTCACTTAGAGAATTCTAAGAAAGGATATCTTCCAGTCAGACATGGTCAGAATCTTTCAAAGAGTCAGTGTCCACAAACACAGACTGAGAAAGATGAAATGAACAATACGCCTTATGCTTCGGCTATTGGTTCCATTATGTATGCGATGTTGTGTACTCGCCCAGACGTCGCTTACGGGTTAAGCGTGACCAGTCGTTACCAAAGTAATCCAGGTATGGCGCACTGGATTGCAGTCAAGAACATCTTAAAATATCTGCGGAGGACCAAAGATATGTTCTTGATATATGGTGGTCAGGAAGAACTCAGTATTGAAGGATATACTGACGCTTCGTTCCAGTCGGACCAGGATGATTTCCGATCGCAATCAGGCTATGTTTTTAGCTTGAATGGAGGTGCAGTGGTGTGGAAAAGTTTCAAATAGTCAACTGTTGCTGATTCCACAACAGAAGCCGAGTATGTTGCAGCCTCGGAAGCATCCAAGGAGGCAGTGTGGATTCGTAAGTTCGTGAGAGAACTTGGTGTTGTTCCTTCGAGTGCAGATCCTTTGGTTATCTTTTGTGATAACACTGGAGCAATCGCACAAGCAAAGGAACCACGGTCGCACCAGAAGTCCAAGCACATACAGAGACGGTTTCATTTGATCAGGGAGATCATAGATCGTGGCGAGATCAAAGTATGCAAGGTTCATACAGATGACAATCTGGCAGACCCGCTTACCAAGCCTCTGGCGCAGCAGAAGCATGAGAAGCACTGTAATAATATGGGTTTGAGATTCCTCAACCATTAGATTAAGTGCAAGTGGGAGATTGTTGGGGTATGCCCTTAAGGCTAATGTTTGAGGCCTATGGGAATGTATTTGTATCATGTAATAAACTGTTATGTTTATAAAGGCATGGTTGTTATTCAGTTAGCTACATTGTCTGCTGCAATATATGTTCTTCTGAATAATGTCTCAAAGCTGTTCAGCTCGGCTGACATGCTATTATGTCCTTAGTCGATATATCTTGGTGAACATGAGACAGCCTTGATATTGTTAAGACTAATATGTGTTCTAATCTTATAGGATGCTTCGAGCATGGAATAAGATGTAGACTCATGGGTACATTGGATGTACTGGACAGACCCTACTAGGATGTTCAATTGTTTGTCACAATGTGAATGTTCCTTGATTAAGACAAGTGGCACATTTCCTCTGACTTGAGATCACTTGTGTTTTCTAAATGATGATTGTCATTGTTTTGAGATGGTTCAATATCATTTGAAACATAATGATTATAGACTATCTTGGATGGTGAGCTTGAGTCAGGTTAGAGCACTAGTGATAGACATAGGATTGCCGTCTCCTTGTTGAAGGAGTCTGATGTTCTAAAGGGGCCCCCTGGATGAGATGATTGAGAAAAGTGTATGGCCATACCCAGGTGACTATGTTCATCTGTTCTGATCATGCTCATCATATTGGAGTTACGAGCTTGACAGGCTTGTCCAATAAGAACATCCAGTGGCAAAGGAAATATGTATGCTTTGTGAAATGATTCACACTTGTGCTGTGGTTTGGGTGTAGTCTTGGAAGACTCTTTCCTTTATATCGGGAGACAGTGATGTGTTGCTAGATACCCCTCACTGATCGTGATAATGTGAATTATCGTTACCGACATTTAAAGGAAACCCTCAGGGTCGCACAATTTGATGATATGGCTTACTTAAGTCAGATCGTGTGGACTGAATTGTTCAGTTTAAAGGGATTTAATCTCTGATTGTGAGTGAGATCTGGTCTGATCATGTTTGATTGATTAGGGCTTGAGATCGGTAAGCTTCGATCGGGAGAATAGATGCCAGATCGGTCAGATCAAGAGCATCGAAGAGATTGACGGTTAGATCTGAAGCCTTAGGGTTTAAGTAAGATCTAGACCATATTGCTTGGGTTAATTGGTCTTGGACCAAACCGATGTGAACTGGCTCATTGGTTGAGCGCATGGTTCAAGTGATGTGGCATTTGCGATTGGGTAAACCCAAGAGCGCACGTTGAGAAGTGGATGCTATTTTTGGATAGCACTTCTACTAATCGTGGCCATGACTCACGATTGCCACACTTCACGCCCCCCCTTCTCTTTGTTCGTCGCCAACGCTTGGCTTAGACGAGACAACATCTCGGCTAGAGAAGAGAGGACGACAAGAGAGAAAAACTCACTCAAGCAAGGCGATCTCTTCTCCCTTCCATTCGACAAAGGCTTCTTGGAACCTTGCTAGCACAAGGAGCACCAAGGAAAGTAGGCGACACCAATTGTGTGCGTCACCTTAGGAGAAGGCTCGCTTGCGCCTTTCCTTCCAAGTTTTCATCCAACGCATATGGCTATGGTATGAATTCAAGTTTACTTAAGTTGATCATATATCATGCAATAGATTCTTTCAAACCCTTAATTCCGCTGCAAAAGTTTTATGCGCCATATGTCTAGGGTTTTTGCTCCCCCTAGAAGGGGACCCCCCCTTAGGTTAAGGGGTACTTTCACAACTTATAATGAAAAGCGATACTCACCATTGCCATCACTTGGATGGTGTCTTGGAATGAGAGAGCGAAATGGATCTCCTCCTTAGGTGGCGCACACAAGGTGATGTCGCCTACTCTTTGTTGATCCTTGTGCTAGCAAGGTTCTCCAAAGGTTCTTGTCGAGTGGAAAGGATGAGAGATCTCCTTGGCGAAAACTTCCTTGTCGTCTTAGCCTCTCCTCCACGCGAGAATGCCTCAAGACCCTCTAGCCAAGCGCGGCGACAAGGTGTGAATGAAGCGAGAGAGATGTGACCACGCTTAGGAGTCATGGTTTCTAAAAATAGAAAACCACTCCCACGTTCATGCTCTCATGCGACTTCGGTTTTACCCAAGCGCAAACTTCTCTTCACTTTGAACCATGCGCTCATTCATGAGCCGGTTCATCACGGTTTGGTCCAAGACCAATTATCCCAAGCAATATGGTCTAGATCTTAATTAAACCCTAAGGCTTCAGATCTAACCGTCGATCTCTTTGATGCTCTTGATCTGACCGATCTAGCATCCATTCTCTCGATCGAAGCTTACCGATCTCAAGCCCTAATCAATCAAACATGATCAGACCAGATCTCACTTACAATCAGAGATTAAATCCCTTTAAACTGAACCTGAACAATTCAGTCCACACGATCTGACTTAAGTAAGCCATATCATCAAATTGTGCGACCCTGAGGGTTTCCTCTAAATGTCGGTAATGATAATTCTCATTATCACGATCAGTGAGGGGTATCTAGCAACACATCACTGTCTCCCGATATAAAGGAAAGAGTCTTCCAAGACTACACCCAAACCACAGCACAAGTGTGAATCAACTCACAAGGCATGCATATTTCCTTTGCCACTGGATGTTCTTATTGGACAAGCTTGTCAAGCTTGTAACTCCAATATGATAAGCATGATTAGATCAGATGAACACAGTCACCTGGGTATGGCCATACACTCTCTCAATCATCTCATCCAGGGGGCCCCTTTAGAACATCACACTCCTTAAACAAGGAGACGGCAATCCTATGTCTATCACTAGTGCCCTAACCTGATTCAAGCTCACCATCCAAGATAGTCTATAATCATTATGTTTCAAATGATATTGAACTACCTCAAAACAATGACAATCATCATTTAGAAAACACAAGTGATCTCAAGTCAAAGGAAATGTGCCACTTGTCACATTCAAGGAATATTCACATTGTGACAAACAATTGAACATCCTAGTAGGGTCTGTCCAGCACATCCAATGTACCCATGAGTCTACATCTTATTCCATGCTCGAAGCATCCTATAAGATTAGAACACATATTAGTCTCAATCATATCAAGGCTGTCTCATGTTCACCAAGATATATCGACTAAGGACTTAACAGCATGTCAGCCTAGCTGAACAGCTTTGAGACATTATTCAGAAGAACATATATTGCAGCAGACAATGTAACTAACTGAATAACAACCATGCCTTTATAAACATAACAGTTTATTACATGATACTGATACATTCCCATAGGCCTCAAACATTAGCCTTAAGGGCATACCCCAACACATCGAGAGGTATATATCTGAGAGGACCGTGACTGTGATTCCTGCAGCTGAGGCGGCAGCTCCTCGGTATGGTGATGGCGGCAAGGGTAAGAAGTACCCTAAGCATAAGGACTACAAGAAGGGCAGGTATAAGCCTTACTCTCACAAGGCACCGCAGCAGTCCAGGTGTAACATCCCGTTATCTTAACCCCAAACAAGCAACACAAATCATGAAAGAAACAGGATGTTTCATATAAGATCGATTCATATGCTAGGTAAAACCGAGTTCAAGAAAACACGATCTGAAAATTTCAAAATTCCATACATATAAATATCCACAAAACACAAATCTCATAAATCACATAAGGGTACCTGCCACCACGCAATCCTTGCACTAGACATATGCAAGGCAACAGTTATATCAAATCCGATGGCATAAATACAATTGGATTCGAAATTCAAAGCAAAGCCACAAAGTCGATTTTATAAACTCATACCAAACACCGAAACCAGGCTGAGGCCCGCGGTGACACAAAAATCAAACTCATTTAACTGCCACAATCTGGCAACACAAATTTCACATAGTTCACGTGGTTCACACAAATTCACATAGTTCACATCATTCATATAGTTCGTATAACTCATATAGTTCAGCCACAACCGGCCTCATATTTAAGCACAAAAGTTCTTAAATGTAATCACAGCAAACTAGCATAATGTCCACGCCAATGCTAACTCAAGAAATGCGCCCCTGCTCTATGCCTGAAAATAGTGAGGGGTGAGCTACACAGCCCAGTGAGTGGATAGTCTAAATCGACCATCCATAACATACATTCAAAAATATAGGCAGATTATTTTAAAAATCTTTAACAGAACATTATGTCAATATACAACAAGATTAAATACAGAAGTCATATAAACAGCCAGATGTACACACCAACATATAACAAACTCAGGTTCTAAACAAACTCAGGTTCTAGAGTTATACTCTAAACCAACTAAACACACCAATACTTAGTTAACCTAGTTGTCCAGCATATTCAGTAGTGACCAATATGGTCTAACCCGGCTTTGGCCTAAGCACTGGGAGCTGCAAAATCTCGTGCAACACATAAACATGGACAGTGAGTAGAATCAAGAGGTGGCCCCCGCCAGGTCACGACGTGGCACTTTGCTCTAAAACACCCCATAAACACATCGATGGCTTGTGTGTAGATTCAAGAGGTGGCCCCCGCCGGGTCACGGCGTGGCACTTTGCTCTACGACACCCCATATCACAAAAAGAGAGTGATGACATCAAGAGGTGGCCCCTGTCTGACCAAGACATGGCACTTTGCGTCAAAACCCGTTCTCCCAAAAGGTTCCTACTGGACAACAAACACATCTTATATCATATTTCATAAAGGTGGACTCCTAAGTGTCAACTAGACTCTAGGATAGTCATCACAAAAATCATATCGGGCAGGCTGAACATCAACCCCCATCACAATAATCATAATAGGCAGGCTGAACATCAACCCCCTCACATATCAAATACAGGGCTGAAATTCAAACCCTTAACATATCACATAAGGACTATCCAATGAGTACCCGGTTACACTTAGCCATAGTCCTAACCAACACATAACACATAATATTCAAAATTCCCATAATCACATAATTTTCAAAAATCTCATAACCACATAATGTTCACAATTCACATAATCACATAATGTTCACAAATCACATAACAACATAATATTCCAAAAAATCACATAAACACCTAATATTTAAAAAATCACATAATTACATAATATTAACAATCATATAAAGTAGTGTGGTCCTTAGGTTTCATGCTGATTAGTTCAGTCAAACCTTACTAGGTTATCACCCAAATTTCTCAAACAATTTCTCAACATTGCAGTTAACAAGCATCCATAAAAATTAACATAAAACTAAAACATGTAGTCATACAAACTATTCATAAAATTAACAAAAACTAAAACATGTATTCATACAAACTATTTTACAAATCTCTACATATAACCCACGGTTAACATAACATATTATCTATTAAATTTTACACCTTGAATTAACATGAATTTCATGCTCAAACCATTGGTCTAAAACTTCCGAAATTCCATAAATTAATACCTTAAATTTCATATTACCAATTTTCGGTTTTCATAAACAATCATCAAGATTATTTCGGTTTACATGGAAATTTAGGTTTTCATGGAAAAATACAATTCGGTTCTCATGAAGAACAATACCCTAAATTCGGTTTTCATACCCTAAATACACTTTGCATAATTTCAGTTTTAACATGGTAAATTTTCCAAGAACTCAAGTGTATCATTTAACACAAACACAACCAAATTGTTAAATCAATTAAGACATTCCACTCACCTTGAACCGTGAACACCAATAAGAAAAACCCTTCCAAAAAATTCGTCTAAGGCTTTGAAAGACGCCACCAAACACCAAGGAATGCCGGCCAAAGGAAGAGGAAGAGGAAGAAAGGAATTTCGCCTCTTAGCCTCCAAGAATCGCCCACTTCTTCCTAGCCGTCGCCCAAGTTTTCTCCCAAGCCAAAATCGCCAATTTTCTTTCCCCAATCGTTAAACCCACTAAAAATTCGGTTTTTGAATTTTAAACCCACTAACCAATTAATTCAAATAGGGTTTAACCCCTTTAACTAATTAAAATCGAATTTTAAATCCAATTAGCTAATTCACATAGGTTTTAATCCATTTAACCACTCACTTAACGAAAATCCAATAAGGATTTAATTAACATCCAATAAGGATTTAATTAACCACTAAGCTCTAATTAATTTATCATAAACAACCAATAATAATTTATCATAAATTAACACAGCCAATAATCGAATAAATAATCTCTAATTAATTAACTATTAACAACCAATACATAGAAAAATATCACAGTCAATAATTTTAGACAAAATCAAAATAATGCTTACCAAGACTTAAGATCCTTGGATCTTACATCCCTCCCTCCTTATAAAGCTTTAGTCCTCTAAAGCTCAAATCATATCATCAAAGAGATAAGCATAAAATTTCCTCATATCAGCTTCAGTCTCCCATGTCGCCTCCTCAACTGACTGATTTCCCCAGATAACCTTTACCAAAGGTATAGTCTTGTTCCTCAGAACTTTATCCTTTCTATCCACAATCCGGAGAGGTCTTTCCTCAAAAGTCAAGTCACTCTGAATCTGAAGAGGTTCTAATTCCAATACATGAGATGGATCAGGATGATATTTCCTCAAAACAGAGACATGGAACACATTATACACATGATCCATAGCAGGAGGTAAAGCTAACCGGTAAGCCACTGGACCAATTCTCTCAATAATGTCAAAAGGGCCTACAAATCTAGGGCTCAACTTGCCCTTTCTGCCAAACCTCATAACACCCTTAGTAGGTGACACCTTCAAGAACACATGATCCCCTACCATAAACTCCAAGGGACGACGACGGTCATCAGCATAACTCTTCTGTCTGTCCCGAGCAATCTTCAATTTATCCTGAATCTCTCTGACCTTATCAGTACTCTCCTGAACTGCATCAGATCTCAAAATCATTCTGTCACCAGTTTCCTCCCAACACAAGGGAGTCCTACACCTTCTTCCATACAAAGCCTCATATGGAGCCATCTGAATACTGGAGTGGAAACTATTATTATAAGTGAACTCTATCAAAGATAGATCCCGATTCCACTCAGAACTCCAATCAACCACATAAGCTCTCAACAAGTCTTCTAGAGTCTGTATAGTATGCTCCGTCTGGCCATCAGACTGAGGATGGTAAGCTGTACTAAAACTCAACTTAGTACCCAAACCCTCCTGTAAACTCTTCCAAAATCTGGACAAAAACCGAGAGTCCCTATCAGACACAATATCAACAGGAACTCCATGCAGTCTGACTATCTCATCAATGTACAATCTGGCCAGCCTCTCTAAAGAATAAGTCATCTTGATCGGGAGAAAATGGGCTGATTTAGTGAGTCTATCAACGATCACCCAAATAGCATCATGACCCAATCTGGTTCTAGGCAAACCACACACAAAATCCATACTGATGCATTCCCACTTCCACTCAGGAATAGGAAGGGGCTGCAATAAACCACCAGGCTTCTGGTGTTCAGCCTTTATAGTCTGACAAGTTAAACACCTAGAGACAAAATCAGTTACTTCTTTCTTCATACCCGGCCACCAAAAATTTTTCTTAAGGTCCTGATACATCTTAGTCACACCAGGATGTAGAGAATATTTGGAGCTATGGCTGTCCTCCAATATTTCTTTCCTCAAGCTCGGTTCCTCAGGGACACATACCCTTCCACGAAACCGAAGAATACCATCATCAGACAGGCTAAAATCCTGAACTGCGCCATCAACCAAACTATCCCTGATCTGAACTAATCTCGGATCCACAGACTGCTGATCTCTGATCTTCTGCAACAAAGCAGACTGTACTCTGAGAAAAGCCACATAACCAGTCTGAACTTTAGGAGAAACACTGATCCTGAGATCTCTGAACTCCTGCAGTAACTGCCACTCACTAACCCGTAAAGCTGCTACTGAAGTAATTGGATGTCTGCTCAGCGCATCCGCCACTACATTGGCCTTTCCAGCCTGATACTGAATGGAGAAGTCATAGTCTTTGATCAACTCCATCCATCTTCTCTGTCTCATGTTCAACTCCTTCTGAGTGAAGATATACTTGAGACTCTGGTGATCAGTGAACAGATCAAACTCCTGACCCAGCAAATAGTGACGCCATATCTTCAAAGCAAAGACTACGGCCGCCAACTCTAAATCATGAGTAGGGTAGTTCAATTCATACTCCTTCAGTTGTCTCGAAGCATAGGCTACCACAGAACCCTTCTGCATCAAGACACAACCCAACCCTTTGCCTGAAGCATCTGTATAGACAGTAAACCTTTCCCCATCACTAGGAATAATGAGGATCGGTGTACTAGTCAACCTCCTCTTCAGCTCTTGGAAGCTCTCTTCACACTTGTCATCCCAAATAAACTTAGCCTCCTTTCTGGTCAATTTAGTTAAAGGACCCGCCAGCTTGGAGAATCCCTCAAAAATCTCCGGTAGTAACCTGCTAAACCCAGGAAACTCCTGATCTCAGTAGCACTAGTCGGTCTTCCCCAATTGAGAATGGCTTGCACTTTAACTGGATCCACAGACACCCCTTGACCAGAAATCACATGCCCAAGGAAACTGATCTTCTCTAGCCAGAACTCACACTTACTAGCCTTGGCATATAACCGGTTCTTCCTCAGAACCTCCAGCACTCTGCGCAAGTCTCTGACATGATCTGAAGTAGTCCGTGAGTATACCAAAATATCGTCTATAAAGACTACCACACAAGAGTCAAGCAATTCATGGAATACCCTGTTCATCAAATCCATGAAGACAGCAGGTGCATTCGTCAGTCCAAAAGGCATAACTAAAAATTTGAAATGCCCATACCTGGTCCTGAAAGCAGTCTTAAATATATCCTCATCCTTGACCCTAAGCTGCTAATACCCTGACCTCAGGTCAATCTTAGAGAACACTGTCGCTCCCTGTAATTGATCAAATAGATCATCAATTCTGGGAAGAGGATACTTATTCTTGATAGTCACTTGGTTCAATTGCCTGTAGTCTATACACATCCTCAGGGTTCCATCTTTCTTCTTTACAAATAGCACTGGCGCTCCCTAGGGAGAAGCACTAGGCCGAATATACCCTTTCTCTAGCAATTCCTCCAGTTGTTTCTTAAGCTCGGCCAACTCTGAAGTAGCCATACGATAAGGAGCTCTGGAGATAGGTGCCGTACCTGGCGCCAACTCAATGCCAAACTCTACCTCTCGAATTTGTGGTAAACCTGAAAATTCCTCAGAGAACACGTCAGGAAATTCTTTCACCACCGCCATCTGAGTCAAATCAGAAGTAGAATCATCCTGCACCTTAACATGCGCAAGATAACCCTTGCATCCACTAGCAAGTAACTTCCTGGCCTGCAGGAAAGATATTACATGCGGTCCTTGGTCCGACACTAGACCTCTCACAAAAATCCGGTTCCCATCTAGCAGATTTAAAGTGATTACTTTCTCAAAGCAATCCACAGAGGCATGATGTGAGGATAACCAATCCATACCTAGGATGACATCATAATCTTGCATGTCTAAAAGGATTAAATCCACTAGAAACTCATAACCCTCTACATGCACCACACAATCAGCACACACAGTGTCTGTAAACAATGACTTTCCTAAGGGAGTACTGACAGACACAACATAATTCATCACCTTAGGTAACACAGGTAAACATGCAGCAAACTTAACAGATACAAAAGACAAATTTGCACCAGGATCAAATAAAATGCGAGCTAACTGATCAAATACAAATAAGGTACCTTCCACAACGGATCGGGAAGCTCGTGTATCCTTCTCAGCCACAGCATAAACTCTAGTCTGGACTGTAGGCTTATCTGCGCCTCTAGGCTGTATCTCAGGCTCTTTGCAGTCCCTGACCATGTGCCCCGGTTTCTTACACCTGAAGCACACGCCATTCTTCTTATAACAGTCTTTCACTAGATGTCCCTTGAGCCCACAATAATTGCAAGTCCAGTTCTCATTGTTACTGATCTTTGCCTCCCTGGCATCCCTGAACTGCTGCGGTGCATCCCTGGACTGCTGCGGTGCATCTCTGGACTGCTGCGGTGCCTTGTAAGAGTAAGGCTTATACCTGCTCTTTTTGTAATCATTATGTTTAGGGTACTTCTTACCCTTGCCGCCACTACCATACTGAGGAGCTGCCGTCTCAGCTGCAGGAACCACGGTCACGGCAACATGAGAACTCCTCTCAGCTATGTATCTCTCAATGGTGCGTGCTCGCCCAACAGTCTCCACATAGGTCTCCAAGTGCTGAGCACCAACCTGCTCTCTAATGTCCCATCTGAGACCTCTGAGAAACTTAGTAGCTCTCCTCTTTTCAGTGTTTATCAGATGAGGAGCATACTTTCCCAATTTCGTGAACTGTAATTCATACTGGTCCACAGTCATATCACCCTGCTCCAGGTGAATGAATGCCACCTCTCGGTCCTCCACCAAACTATCTGGGAAGTACTTCTCGTTAAATCGAGACAAGAAGTAAGGCCAATCTACAGTCTCATGTCTTTCTTCGGCAAGTCTCACCACGCCCTTCCACCACTCATCTGCGTCACCACGCATCATATAGGTGGCCAGACACAGCTTGTCTTCATCCGAGCAACGCATGACTTGGAAAATCTTGTCCAAGCATAACTGCCAATTCTCGGCATTACATGATTCTGAGCCCCCATAAAAAGAACTAGGACCCAGTTTCTGGAATTCACTCACAAGTGAAGCATAGCGCCTGTGAGCGCCCTCCTGAGAGTCATCCCCCACCGCCCGAGTAGTAGTCTGGGGTCTCTCTTGAGTCAACTGCTGCAAGAGCTGTTGTTGTGCCTCTTGATGCTGAGTCTGTTGTTGCTGCAGCATCTGTGCTTGCCTCTCTATCATGGCACCTTGTTGCTGTACCATGCCAGTCAGAGCCTCAATAGTTCTCGTGAGGTTCGGGGTCTGCTCGCCCTCATCACTAGCATTTCCTCTGGTTCGCACCATCTTAAATGCCTACACACACATATCATAGTCAGGAAAACAATCATAAACCTAACAGGTGTCTAGCAATACACAAACATGTTTTCCCCCAAACTAAGTTTTAGCTAGCCAACTCCTCTGATACCATTCTGTAACATCCCGTTATCTTAACCCCAAACAAGCAACACAAATCATGAAAGAAACAGGATGTTTCATATAAGATCGATTCATATGCTAGGTAAAACCGAGTTCAAGAAAACACGATCTGAAAATTTCGAAATTCCATACATATAAATATCCACAAAACACAAATCTCATAAATCACATAAGGGTACCTGCCACCACGCAATCCTTGCACTAGACATATGCAAGGCAACAGTTATATCAAATCCGATGGCATAAATACAATTCGATTCGAAATTCAAAGCAAAGCCACAAAGTCGATTTTATAAACTCATACCAAACACCGAAACCAGGCTGAGGCCCGCGGTGACACAAAAATCAAACTCATTTAACTGCCACAATCTGGCAACACAAATTTCACATAGTTCACGTGGTTCACACAAATTCACATAGTTCACATCATTCATATAGTTCGTATAACTCATATAGTTCAGCCACAACCGGCCTCATATTTAAGCACAAAAGTTCTTAAATGTAATCACAGCAAACTAGCATAATGTCCACGCCAATGCTAACTCAAGAAATGCGCCCCTGCTCTATGCCTGAAAATAGTGAGGGGTGAGCTACACAGCCTAGTGAGTGGATAGTCTAAATCGACCATCCATAACATACATTCAAAAATATAGGCAGATTATTTTAAAAATCTTTAACAGAACATTATGTCAATATACAACAAGATTAAATACAGAAGTCATATAAACAGCCAGATGTACACACCAACATATAACAAACTCAGGTTCTAAACAAACTCAGGTTCTAGAGTTATACTCTAAACCAACTAAACACACCAATACTTAGTTAACCTAGTTGTCCAGCATATTCAGTAGTGACCAATATGGTCTAACCCGGCTTTGGCCTAAGCACTGGGAGCTGCAAAATCTCGTGCAACACATAAACATGGACAGTGAGTAGAATCAAGAGGTGGCCCCCGCCAGGTCACGACGTGGCACTTTGCTCTAAAACACCCCATAAACACATCGATGGCTTGTGTGTAGATTCAAGAGGTGGCCCCCGCCGGGTCACGGCGTGGCACTTTGCTCTACGACACCCCATATCACAAAAAGAGAGTGATGACATCAAGAGGTGGCCCCTGTCTGACCAAGACATGGCACTTTGCGTCAAAACCCGTTCACCCAAAAGGTTCCTACTGGACAACAGACACATCTTATATCATATTTCATAAAGGTGGACTCCTAAGTGTCAACTAGACTCTAGGATAGTCATCACAAAAATCATATCGGGCAGGCTGAACATCAACCCCCATCACAATAATCATAATAGGCAGGCTGAACATCAACCCCCTCACATATCAAATACAAGGCTGAAATTCAAACCCTTAACATATCACATAAGGACTATCCAATGAGTACCCGGTTACACTTAGCCATAGTCCTAACCAATACATAACACATAATATTCAAAATTCCCATAATCACATAATTTTCAAAAATCTCATAACCACATAATGTTCACAATTCACATAATCACATAATGTTCACAAATCACATAACAACATAATATTCCAAAAAATCACATAAACACCTAATATTTAAAAAATCACATAATTACATAATATTAACAATCATATAAAGTAGTGTGGTCCTTAGGTTTCATGCTGATTAGTTCAGTCAAACCTTACTAGGTTATCACCCAAATTTCTCAAACAATTTCTCAACATTGCAGTTAACAAGCATCCATAAAAATTAACATAAAACTAAAACATGTAGTCATACAAACTATTCATAAAATTAACAAAAACTAAAACATGTATTCATACAAACTATTTTACAAATCTCTACATATAACCCACGGTTAACATAACATATTATCTATTAAATTTTACACCTTGAATTAACATGAATTTCATGCTCAAACCATTGGTCTAAAACTTCCGAAATTCCATAAATTAATACCTTAAATTTCATATTACCAATTTTCGGTTTTCATAAACAATCATCAAGATTATTTCGGTTTACATGGAAATTTAGGTTTTCATGGAAAAATACAATTCGCTTCTCATGAAGAACAATACCCTAAATTCGGTTTTCATACCCTAAATACACTTTGCATAATTTCGGTTTTAACATGGTAAATTTTCCAAGAACTCAAGTGTATCATTTAACACAAACACAACCAAATTGTTAAATCAATTAAGACATTCCACTCACCTTGAACCGTGAACACCAATAAGAAAAACCCTTCCAAAAAATTCGTCTAAGGCTTTGAAAGACGCCACCAAACACCAAGGAATGCCGGCCAAAGGAAGAGGAAGAGGAAGAAAGGAATTTCGCCTCTAAGCCTCCAAGAATCGCCCACTTCTTCCTAGCCGTCGCCCAAGTTTTCTCCCAAGCCAAAATCGCCAATTTTCTTTCCCCAATCGTTAAACCCACTAAAAATTCGGTTTTTGAATTTTAAACCCACTAACCAATTAATTCAAATAGGGTTTAACCCCTTTAACTAATTAAAATCAAATTTTAAATCCAATTAGCTAATTCACATAGGTTTTAATCCATTTAACCACTCACTTAACGAAAATCCAATAAGGATTTAATTAACATCCAATAAGGATTTAATTAACCACTAAGCTCTAATTAATTTATCATAAACAACCAATAATAATTTATCATAAATTAACACAGCCAATAATCAAATAAATAATCTCTAATTAATTAACTATTAACAACCAATACATAGAAAAATATCACAGTCAATAATTTTAGACAAAATCAAAATAATGCTTACCAAGACTTAAGATCCTTGGATCTTACATCTTGTTAGAGTCACAACTCGTAACAGGTCCAGGCCTAGAGGCTGGGCTTCCTACCCAGGGGCAATCCCGCTCAAATCACGGTTTGGATCCACGTTACCCCAAACCCGGTTTGGATCCACGTTACCCCAAATAATTCACGTCTGCAGCGGGATTCGACCTCTAGACATGACCCTCACGAGTCATGACCATTTAACCATTGAGCTGCAGCTCAATGGTTAAAGGGTCATGACTCGTGAGGGTCATGTCTAGAGGTCGAATCCCGCTGCAGACGTGAAATATTTGGGGTAACGTGGATCCAAACCGGGTTTGGGGTAACGTGGATCCAAACCGGGATTTGAGCGGGATTGCCCCTGGGTAGGAAGCCCAGCCTCTAGGCCTGGACCTGTTACGAGTTGTGACTCTAACACCAGGGATGCACCGCAGCAATCCAGGGATGCAAGGAACGGTAACACAGAGGATCGGATCTGTCATCATTGTGGGCTCAAAGGACATCTGATGAGGGATTGTTATAAGAAGAATGGTGTATGCTTCAGGTGTAAGAAACCTGGGCACATGATCAAAGACTGCAAAGAGCCTGAGATGCAGCAGAGAGGCACAGATAAGCCTACAGTCCAGACTCGAGTTTATGCCGTGGCTGAGAAGGATACACGGGCTTCCCGATCCGTCGTGGAAGGTACTTTATTTGTATTCGATCAGTTAGCTCGCATCTTATTTGGCCCTGGTGCAAATTTATCTTTTGTATCTGTTAGATTTGCTGCATGTTTACCTGTATTACCTAAGGTGCTGGATTATGTTGTGTCTGTAAGTACTCCCTTAGGAAAATCATCATCTACAGACACTGTTTGTGCTGATTGTGTAGTGCATGTAGAGGGTTATGAGTTTCTTGTAGATCTAATCCTTTTGGACATGCAAGATTATGATGTCATCCTAGGTATGGATTGGTTATCCTCACATCATGCTACTGTGGATTGCTTTGAGAAAGTAATCACCTTGAATCTGCTAGATGGGAATCGGCTTTTTGTGAGAGGTCTAGTGTCAGACCAAGGACCACATGTGATATCTTTCCTGCAGGCCAGAAAGTTACTTGCTAGTGGGTGTAAGGGTTACCTTGCACATGTAAAGGTGCAGGATGATTCTACTTCTGATTTGACTCAGATGGCGGTGGTGCAAGAGTTTCCTGATGTGTTCTCTGAGGATTTTTCAGGCTTGCCACCAATTCGAGAGGTAGAGTTTGGCATTGAGTTGGTGCCAGGTACTGCACCTATCTCCAGAGCCCCTTACCGCATGGCCACCTCAGAGTTGGCCGAGCTTAAGAAGCAACTGGAGGAATTGCTGGAGAAAGGTTACATCCGGCCTAGTGCTTCTCCCTGGGGAGCACCAGTGCTTTTCGTAAAGAAAAAGGATGGAACCCTGAGGATGTGTATAGACTACAGGCAACTGAACCAAGTGACTATCAAGAATAGGTATCCTCTCCCCAGAATTGATGATCTATTTGATCAATTACAGGGAGCTACAGTGTTCTCTAAGATTGATCTGAGATCAGGGTATTACCAGCTTAGGGTCAAGGATGAGGATATATTTAAGACTGCTTTCAGGACCAGGTATGGGCATTTTGAATTTCTAGTTATGCCTTTTGGACTGACGAATGCACCTGCTGTCTTCATGGATTTGATGAATAGGGTATTTCATGAATTGCTCGATTCTTGTGTGGTGGTTTTCATAGATGATATCTTGGTGTACTCTCGGACTACTTCGGATCATGTCAGTGACTTGCGCAGAGTGCTGGAGATTCTGAGGAAGAACCGATTATATGCCAAGGCTAGTAAGTGTGAGTTTTGGCTAGAAAAGATCAGTTTCCTTGGGCATGTGATTTCTGGTCAGGGGGTGTCTGTGGATCCAGTTAAAGTGCAAGCCATCCTTAATTGGGGAAGACCGACTAGTGCTACTGAGATCAGAAGTTTCCTGGGTCTAGCAGGTTACTACCGGAGGTTTGTTGAGGGATTCTCCAAGCTGGCGGGTCCTTTAACTAAATTGACCAGAAAGGAGGCCAAGTTTAATTGGGATGACAAGTGTGAAGAGAGCTTTCAGGAGCTAAAGAGAAGGTTGACTAGTACACCGATCCTCATTATTCCTAGTGATGGGGAAAGGTTTACTGTCTATACGGATGCTTCAGGCAAGGGGTTGGGTTGTGTCTTGATGCAGAAGAGTAATGTGGTAGCTTATGCTTCGAGACAACTGAAGGAGTATGAGTTGAACTACCCTACTCATGACTTGGAGTTGGCGGCCGTAGTCTTTGCTCTAAAGATATGGCGTCACTATTTGTTGGGTCAAGAGTTTGATTTGTTCACTGACCACCAGAGTCTCAAGTACATCTTCACTCAGAAGGAGTTGAACATGAGACAGAGAAGATGGATGGAGTTGATCAAAGACTATGACTTCACTATTCAGTATCAGGCTGGAAAAGCCAATGTAGTGGCTGATGCACTGAGCAGACATCCAGTAGCTTCAGTAGCGGCACTACGGGTCAGTGAGTGGCAGTTATTGCAGGAGTTCAGAGATCTCAGGATCAGTGTTTCTCCTAGAGTTCAGTCGGGTTATGTGGCTTTCCTCAGAGTACAGTCTGTTTTGTTGCAGAAGATCAGAGATCAGCAGTCTGTGGATCCGAGATTAGCTCAGATCAGGGATAGTTTGGTTGTGGGTACAGTTCAGGATTTTAGCTTGTCTGATGATGGTGTTCTCCGGTTCCGTGGAAGGGTGTGTGTCCCTGAGGAACCGAGCTTGAGGAAAGAAATACTGGAGGATAGCCATAACTCCAAATATTCTCTACACCCTGGTGTGACTAAGATGTATCAGGACCTTAAGAAGAGCTTTTGGTGGCCGGGTATGAAGAAAGAGGTAATCGATTTTGTCTCTAGGTGTTTAACCTGTCAGACTGTAAAGGCTGAACACCAGAAGCCTGGTGGTTTGTTGCAGCCCCTTCCTATTCTTGAGTGGAAGTGGGAATGCATCAGTATGGACTTTGTGTGTGGTTTGCCCAGAACCAGATTGGGTCACGATGCTATTTGGGTGATTGTTGATAGACTCACTAAATCAGCCCACTTTCTCCCGATCAAGATGACTTATCCTTTGGAGAGACTGGCTAAGTTGTATATTGATGAGATAGTCAGACTGCATGGAGTGCCTGTTGATATTATGTCTGATAGGGACTCTCGGTTTCTGTCCAGGTTTTGGAAGAGCTTACAGGAGGGTTTGGGTACTAAGCTGAGTTTTAGTACAGCATACCATCCTCAGTCTGATGGCCAGACGGAGCGTACTATTCAGACTTTGGAAGATCTGTTGAGAGCTTATGTGGTTGATTGGAGTTCTGAGTGGAACCGGGATCTATCTTTGATAGAGTTCACCTATAATAATAGCTTCCACTCCAGTATTCAGATGGCTCCTTATGAGGCTTTGTATGGGAGAAGGTGTAGGACTCCCTTGTGTTGGGAGGAAACCGGTGATAGATTAATTTTGAGATCTGATGCAGTACAGGAGACTACTGATAAGGTCAGAGAGATTCAGGATAAACTGAAGATTTCTCGGGACAGACAGAAGAGCTATGCTGATGACCGTCGTCGTTCCCTAGAGTTTATGGTAGGGGATCATGTTTTCTTAAAGGTGTCACCTACTAAGGGTGTTATGCGGTTTGGCAAGAAAGGAAAGCTGAGCCCGAGGTTTGTTGGACCTTTTGACATTATTGAGAGAGTTGGTCCAGTGGCTTACAGGTTAGCTTTACCTCCTGCTTTGGAACATGTGCATAATGTATTCCATGTTTCTGCCTTGAGGAAGTATCATCCTGATCCATCTCATGTATTGGAGTTGGAACCTCTTCAGATTCAGAGTGATTTAACCTTTGAGGAAAGACCTCTCCGGATTGTGGATAGAAAGGATAAAGTTCTGAGGAACAAGTCTATACCTTTGGTAAAGGTTATCTGGGGAAATCAGTCGATTAAGGAGGCGACCTGGGAGACTGAGGCTGATATGAGGAGGTTGTATGCTTATCTTTTTGATGATATGAATGTTGAGCTTTAGAGGACTAAAGCTTTATAAGGAGGGAGGGATGTAAGATCCAAGGATCTTAAGTCCTTGTAAGTATTATTCTTGATTTAAATCTTTGACTGTGATATTTTATTCTTGATTTAAATAAAATCATTTGGCTGTGATATTTTTTCCTATGTTTTGTTTTCGTCAACCTTAGGATGGGGGAGAATTTTATCCCTAAAAATCTTAAGGGGTTAGTTATAAATTAGTGGCAAAGGGGTTAGTGGATGTTAATTTAAGTCTTAATGGATTTTGACCCTAGTAATTAATTAATTAGAGCTTATTGGATGTTAATTAAATCCTTATTGGATTTTCGCTTAAGTGAGTAATTAATTATGGGTTATTGGGTTTACACTTAAGTTAGATGGATCTTTGGGTTTAAAATTTGAATTAATTAGTAAGTGGGTTAATTCATAAACCCTATTCGAATTAATTAGTTAGCGGGTTTAAAAATTTAAAAACTGAAAATCCAAAGGGGGGCGGACGGCTAGGGCAAAGAAGTTGGCGATTTCTTGAAGGCTTGGGCGATTTCTTGAAGGCTTGGGCGATTTCTTGAAGGCTTGGACGAATTTTCTTCTTCCTCTTCTTTTTCCCTTGGCCGGCGTCTTTGGTGTTTGGTGGCGTTTCTCTTCCATTGGTGGCGTCAACCTAAGAACATCAAGGCCTTTAGACGAGTTTTGGTGGAGAGAATTTCGTGTTCACGGTTCAAGATAAGAGGTGAGTGGGGTGTCTTATTTGAATTATATCCACTTGGTTGTGCTAGATGATAGATTTGAAATCTTGATAATTTTACCATGTTAAAAACCGAAACTCAAGGTGTATCTTTCATGAAAACCGAAACCTTGCAACATGAATTTTACGATATTTCTTGTATGGAATTTAGATAGTTTTAAGTCAGTGATTCTTGTGCATGAAATCTTGATAATTTTACCATGTTAAAAACCGAAACTCAAGGTGTATCTTTCATGAAAACCGAAACCTTGCAACATGAATTTTACAATATTTCTTGAATGGAATTTAGGTAGTTTTAAGTCAGTGATTCTTGAGCATGAAATTCTTGTTAACTAAGGTTAAAGTTCAAGTAGATAATATGTTGTAGAAACCGTGGGCTACATGCAGTATTATGTGTTTAATGTTAATTTTATGGATGCCCTGATAAATGCTAACAATGTTATAGGATCCATGATTGTTTCTCTATGTGCAGCATGTTATATATTTATGGCCATGTATCCTTGTTTGTGAAACTTGGGTGATAACTTAGCAAGGGTATACTAAACTGATCAGCATGAAACCTAAGGACTCTACACTACATTATGTGGTTATATGTGGTTTCGAATGTTAGGTGTTGTGGTCTGTGTAACCATTATGGATAGGACTAAGGCTAAGTGTAACTGTGTACTCAAGGGGATAGTCTATATGTGATATGTTAGGGGTTGGAGATTTCAGCCCTGTGTTTGTGATATGTGAGGGGTTGATGTTTCAGCCGCCTGTTGTGATTACCGTGATGAAAATGACTATCCTAGAGTCTGGTTGACACTTAGGAGTCCACTTTTGTGATTGTGAGATAATATATAAGATGTGTCTAGTGGTTGTCCAGATAAGGAACCCTTTGGGAGAACGAGTGATTGAAGCAAAGTGCCATGTCTTGGTCGGACAGGGGCCACCTCTTGATGTCATCACTCTTAGACTTTTAGATTTTTGTGTTATGGGGTGGTGTAGATCAAGGTATCACATCTTGACCAGATGGGGATCACCTCTTGAGTCTACACACTGTCCATGTTTGTGTTGCATGTGATTTGCAGGCTTCTCCCAGTGCTTAGGCCAAAGCCGGGTTGGACCATAGTGGTCACTCTTGATTTATGCTGGACAACAACTAAGTGGTAAGTGGTTGGTGTGTTTTGTAGGTTTAGAGTATGGCTCTAGAACCTTGGTTACTCTGTGGCGACATTTGTGTGATGTCTGTACATTTAATTGTTTATATGAGTTCTGTCCTTTGTTTTCTGTTCTTTGTTTTCTATTCTTTGTTTTCTGTTCTTTGTTTTCTGTTCTTTGTTTTAGTTATATGTTGACATAATGTTCTGCTAAAGATTTTAAAAACAATCTGCATGTATCTTTGAGTGTATGTTATGGATGGTCGAATGAGACTATCCACTCACTGGGCTATGTAGCTCACCCCTCATTATTTTCAGGTGTAGAGCAGGGGCGCATTGTCTGAGTTAGCGTATGTTATGGATATTGTGATTTTCTCTACAACTATGCTGGTGCGATGTATAAGATTTTTGTGTTTAGTTAACTGGGGCCGGTTATGGCTAAACTTTGTGAACCAGTGTTGCCGGTTGTGGCATTTTTGAGATTTTGATTTTTGTGTCACCGAGGGCTTTGGCCTGTTTTCGGTGTTTGGGTCATTGATGTTAGTTCCATGAGTTTATAAAATCGATATTGTGGCTTTGCTTCGAATTTCGAGTTGATTCGTACCTTGCGATCAGATTTGATATAATTGTGAACTTGCATATGTCTAGTGCAAGTATTGCCTGGTGGCAGGTATGAAGGTCCCCTAGACAAGGGGGCGAAACCCTAATAGGAGGCGCAACAAAAACTTCTAGCGGAATCTAGGGTTTCTAATAGATCGCATAGCATATAATATGATCAACTTTCAATGAGAAGCGATACTCACCATTGCCATCACTTGGATGGTGTCTTGGAGGCAAAGGCTCAAGCGAACCTTCTCCTAAGTCTCGCACACAAGATGATCAATGCGCTTCTTCCTTGGTGCTCCTTGTGCTAGCAAGGTTCCAAGGTTGTCTTGCCGAATGGAAAGGAAAAGAGAGATCCTTGCTTGGTCGAATGTTTCCTCTTGTCGTCCACTCCTTCACCCACGAGAGTGCAAGAGACGAATGCTCAAGCGGCGTCAAGAGAGCAAGAGACGAGAATAGTATTCTCTTGGCGTGAACGTGAGATGTGGTCACGTTAAGAGATGTGCTATCTAAAAATAGCATCCCATTTCTTCACTTGCGACCATGTATCACCCCAATCGCCAATGCCTCTTATCACTTGAACCATGCGCTCAACCAATGAGCTGGTTCAAATCCATTTGGTTCAATAACCAAATAAACCAAGCAATCAGTCCAGACCATAATAAAACCTTAAGGCTCTTAATCTGACCGTCGATCTCTTGATGCTTCTGATCTGAGCAATCTAGCATCCATTCTCTCGATCGAAGCTTACCGATCTCAAGCCCTAATCAATCAAACATGATCAGACCAGATCTCACTCACAATCAGAGATTAAATCCCTTTAAACTGAACCCGAACAATTCAGTCCACACGATCTGACTTAAGTAAGCCATATCATCAAATTGTGCGACCCTGAGGGTTTCCTTTAAATGTCGGTAACGATAACTCACGTTTATCACGATCAGTGAGGGGTATCTAGAAACACATCACTGTCTCCCGATATAAAGGAAATAGTCTTCCAAGACTACACCCAAACCATAGCACAAGTGTGAATCCACATCACTAGGCATACATGTTTCCTTTGCCACTGGATGTTCTTATTGGACAAGCGTGTCAAGCTTGTAGCTCCAATATGATGAGCATGATTAGATCAGATGAACACAGTCACCTGGGTATGGCCATACTCTTTTCTCAATCATCTCATCCAGGGGGCCCCTTTAGAACATCACACTCCTTAAACAAGGAGACGGCAATCCTATGTCTATCACTAGTGCCCTAACCTGACTCAAGCTCATTATCCAAGATAGTCTATAATCATTATGTTTCAAATGATATTGAACTACCTCAAAACAATGACAATCATCATTTAGAAAACACAAGTGATCTCAAGTCAGAGGAAATGTGCCACTTGTCATATTCAAGGATTATTCACATTGTGACAAACAATTGAATATCCTAGTAGGGTCTGTCCAGTACATCCAATGTACCCATGAGTCTACATCTTATTCCATGCTCGAAGCATCCTATAAGACTAGAACACATATTAGTCTTAACCATATCAAGGCTGTCTCATGTTCACCAAGATACATCGACTAAGGACTTAACTGCATGTCAGCCCAGCTGAACAGCATTGAGACATTATTCAGAAGAACATATATTGCAGCAGACAATGTAGCTAACTGAATAATAACCATGCCTTTATAAACATAAACGTTTATTACACGATACTGTTACAATCCCAAGGCCTCAAACATTAGGCTTAAGGGCATACCCCAACAATCTCCCACTTGCACTTAATCTAATGGTTGAGAACTCTCAAACCCATATTATTACAGTGCTTCTCATGCTTCTGCTGCGCCAGAGGCTTGGTAAGCGGGTCTGCCAGATTGTCATCTGTATGAACCTTGCATATTTTGATCTCGCCACGATCTATGATCTCCCTGATCAAATGAAACCGTCTCTGTATGTGCTTGGACTTCTGGTGCGACCGTGGTTCCTTTGCTTGTGCGATTGCTCCAGTGTTATCACAGAAGATAACCAAAGGATCTGCACTCGAAGGAACAACACCAAGTTCTCTCACGAACTTACGAATCCACACTGCCTCCTTGGATGCTTCCGAGGCTGCAACATACTCGGCTTCTGTTGTGGAATCAGCAACAGTTGACTGTTTGAAACTCTTCCACACCACTGCTCCTCCATTCAAGCTAAAAACATAGCCTGATTGCGATCGGAAATCATCCTGGTCTGACTGGAACGAAGCGTCAGTATATCCTTCTATACTGAGTTCTTCCTGACCACCATATATCAAGAACATATCTTTGGTCCTCCGCAGATATTTTAAGATGTTCTTGACTGCAATCCAGTGTGCCTGACCTGGATTACTTTGGAAACGACTGGTCACGCTTAACCCGTAAGCAACGTCTGGGCGAGTACACAACATCGCATACATAATGGATCCAATAGCCGAAGCATAAGGCGTATTGTCCATTTCATCTTTCTCAGTCTGTGTTTGTGGACACTGACTCTTCGAAAGACTCAGACCATGTCTGACTAGAAGATATCCTCGTTTAGAATTCTCTAAATGAAATCTTTCCAGGACTTTATCGATGTAAGTACTCTGGCACAGCCCGAGAAGCCTCTTAGATCTATCCCTGTAGATCTTCACACCTAATACATAGGCTGCTTCTCCTAAATCTTTCATCTGGAAACATTTCCTTAACCATGCCTTCACAGCATGCATTTCAGGAATGTCATTTCCAATGATCAAGATATCATCGACGTAGAGGACTAGGAAAGTAATCACGCTCCCACTAAACCTTTTATATACACACGGGTCATCCTCGTTCTTGATGAAACCAAATTCAGTGACTGATTCATCAAAACGAATATTCCAGCTTCTCGATGCTTGCTTGAGTCCATAAATGGACTTCTTTAACTTGCATATCTTATGACGATCTGATGGATTAGTGAAACCCTCAGGTTGTGTCATATACACATCCTCATCCAGATTTCCATTAAGGAAAGCTGTTTTCACATCCATCTGCCAAATCTCATAATCGTAATATGCAGCTATCGCGAAAAGAATCCGAATAGACTTGAACATAGCTACAGGTGAGAAAGTTTCATCATAATCTATCCCGTAGATTTGTTAGAAACCTTTCGCAACTAGCCTGCCTTTATAGGTAACCATGTTACCATCCATGTCAATCTTCTTCTTGAAGATCCACTTACAGCCTATAGGGATAACTCCCGGAGGCGGATCAACCAAATCCCAAACTTGGTTATCTGACATGGAGTCCATCTCGGCGCGCATAGCTTCAAGCCATCTCGCTGACTCCGGTCCACTGACCGCATCCGCATAAGTGAGGGGTTCATCATTATCAATGATGTAGACTCCGTCATAGCGCTCAGGCTATCGACGAATCCTTCCCGATCTTCGCGGTTCCCGTGATATCTGAGCCTCAGGTTGTTCAATAACCTGATCTACTGGCTCAGGCTCATCCAACTGTGCTTGAGCACTTTGTCCTTCCTCTGGATTCTCATCCAGTTTTATTTCTCTCCCACTGGCCTCTTGCAGAAGAAACTCCTTCTCAAGAAAAATGGCCGTCCGAGCAACAAATACCTTGTTCTCTTTGGGATCGTAGAAATAATAACCCTTAGTTTCCTTAGGGTAACCGACAAAGATACATTTGTCAGATCTGCTCTCTAGTTTCCCAGAGGCGAGCTTTTTGACATAAGCCTCGCAGCCCCAGATCCTGATAAATGTCAAGCTCGGCTGTTTCCCATACCATAACTCATATGGAGTTTTTGAAACGGCCTTGGATGGCACTCGGTTCAGTACCTTTGCAGCTGTCTCCAGTGCAAATCCCCAAAAGGAGTAAGGAAGAGTAGCCTGACTCATCATAGAACGAACCATATCAAGTAACGTTCTGTTTCTCCTCTCGGACACACCATTCCATTGCGGTGTTCCTGGCGGAGTGAGCTGTGAGATAATCCCACACTCCTTCAGATAGTCAGTAAACGTATGACTCAAGTATTCTCCACCTCGATCTGAGCGAAGTGCCTTGATATTTCGGCCTAGCTGATTCTGTACTTCATTCTTGAACTCTTTGAACTTGTCAAAAGATTCACTCTTATGTCTCATCAGATAGACATAGCCATACCTACTGAAATCATCAGTAAAGGTAATGAAGTACTGATAGCCACCTCTGGCATGTTTACTAAATGGCCCACACACATCACTGTGTATAAGGTCAAGTAAACCTGAAGCCCTTTGACCTTTGTTAAGAAAAGGTGACTTCGTCATTTTGCCCATCAAACAAGCTTTCCATGTATCAATCTCCTTGTAAGAGAATGATCCCAGCAGTCCATGATCATGCAACCGCTTAATGCGTTTCTCGTTAATATGGGCTAAACGACTATGCCATAGCAAGGTGCTGTCATCAGCATACTTGGCTTTCTTAATATCAACATTTTGTATAGAACGCTCCATGTCCAACATGAATAATCCATTGCTAATTGAACCAGTTGCATAAACAATATTATCATAAGATAAAACACACTTTGAAATATTGCATTCAAAGGAAAAACCCTTCCTGACAAGAGCAGGAATGGAGATAATATTTTTAGTAATACTGGGAACAAAATAACAACTGTTTAGTTCCAATACAAGTCCAGATGGTAAAGAAATGAAATAGTCTCCTACAGCAACAGCAGCAACCCGTGCCCCGTTTCCAACTCGTAGGTCCACCTCATGCTGTCCCACCTCCCTTCTTCTCTTGAGTTCCTGCACATTTGAACAAATGTGAACTCCACATGCAGT
This sequence comes from Costus lasius, assembly GCA_027563935.2. NCBI lineage: Eukaryota > Viridiplantae > Streptophyta > Magnoliopsida > Zingiberales > Costaceae > Costus > Costus lasius. Next base: position 50,356,025 of record CM050446.2, read on the forward strand.
GTCCAACACCCATGATATAGAAGAAGAAAACATGACCTCAGTCACGAATATACCTGAGCCAGAAGCGATGCTTCCCCTCTTATCTCCTTGGAGCGCTTTACAGTCCTTTTTCCAGTGACCTAGCTGGCCACAATGGAAACACCTGTATTCCTTGGACCGCTTAACCTTCTGCTTCAGAGCCTTGCTGTAACTCTTGACAGGGGTCTTGCCCTTCTTCCCCTTCTTCTTGTTCCTTGAAGGAACCATTAAGACAGAGGTCGAAGGCTTTCCCTTCAAAGTCTCCTCAGTAGTCAAGAGCATATTCAGCAGCTCTGCCGGAGTACAATTGATTTTGTTCATATTAAAGTTAATAATGAACGCGTCGAATGAAGGCGGGAGAGACTGCAGAATAATATCCACAGCAAGCTCCTGGTTGATGGTATGCCCCAGTTTCTCTAGAGCCTCCTTGTGCCCAATCATCTTGAGCACGTGAGCTCCCACTGGGCTCCCTTCAGCCAGTTTGCTCTGAAAGAAGAGCTTCGTCAAATTATAGCGTTCAGTCCTCGCCTGTGCAGCATACAGCATCTTGAGGTTTGCTATCATGTCTATAGCAGACATATCCTCGTGCTGACGCTGCAGCGGTGGCGTCATAGACGCTAACATCAGGCAAGCGACATCAATGCTATCATTGACGTGCTTTTCATAGGCTTCCCGAACCGCCCTTGCGGCGTTCGGAGCGGGCTGAGGCGGTATCGCCGTCTCGAGGACATACAGTTTCCTCTCTGCCTTAAGAACGATCTTAAGGTGTCCGAACCAGTCAGAGAAGTTCGGCCCAGCAAACTTCTCCCTTTCCAGTAGGGATCGCACATTGAAGTTCATGGTGTTCGTTGCTGCAGGTATCTACAACAATGCAAGAACAGCAAGGTCAGTATCAATGTTAAGAATCAATCAGGACTTAAGAAAGATTCTTTTTCTCACTATTTTATCTGACTGAAAAATCCATTAAACAGTCCGAAAGAGTAAACACTCTTTTAGTGAGATGGGATCCAGATTTCATACTTGGTCTCCGCGTCCCGCTCAGGCGAGATAAGATGCACAGAGAGTACAAGCACTAATCTCTGGTAGGCTGTCCCAGCCAATCGCCAACCCGTGCGATTCCCCTTCATCTGGGCAATCCAGCAGACTGTGCCAACTGAGTTGGTACAACACAGTCTCTGATCCCACAGATGGCTGCCTCCATGTGCTACCATATGCGCCACATATGTAGCCTACATGGTCAAGCTGACCCGACCTACTCCCTGGACCACCATGTGCTATGCTGAGCAACGAGAAGGGATAAATCCCTACTCTGTAACACACAGGTGTAATCCCACACCGTCTGAAGATAGATGGACGTGCCCACTGAGTGGGTACAACACGGCTCCAACGATAATCAGAACAGTGAGGTTTCGCGTCAGAAGGCTTACAAGCTTGATATTTTAGCATTGGATTTTAACGGTCTTTTTATCTTCTTCACTATCATGCAATTCCTATGGTGATAGCAGAAGATAAACTAATCATGCAATTCTAATATTTAAACAATAAATAAAAGAAAGCATGAATCTTATGTGGTAAAAGCCCATAGCCCTAGTAAGACCTTAATTTAACTTAAGTCTTGACTTGCTTTTCTTCATAGGGCTTTATGCTGCTCATCTGGCCCAACCAGGGCCCAAGCGCCAATTGCAGCTCAAGTGCGCCCACCAGGGAAAATGCGCCTGTCCAGAGTCGAACCCTGGACCTCCCACCTGGTCTAGCCACTGCTGCATGCGCCTCTGCCAAGTGTGCTCTGTGCTCTTGTCTAATTAAATTACAAATTTAACTATCTAGACAAGATTGACACGCAGGTCAATTACACATTATAAATTAATTAAACTGTGATTCGCAGATCACAAAAATAAAAATTAATTTACAATTAATTCCCAGGCACGCAGGCCCCAGCACAGCACACATTAAGAACGGGCAGCCCACATAAGAATAAATAGACAAACACATGGCATCAATCAACATGTGATCCACTCAAGAAAATTTAAATTTCGAAAAACCCATAGGCATCAATTTTAATTTCCTTATTTGCCCTACAACCTTACAACGGTCCATTACTAGGGATCCACTCATCCATCCTAGTCAGATCCACTGCCCTTGCATGCACCAAGTCCTAACTGACTTGAGTCGACCATAAGGTCAACCATGCATACGCGAGGGCTGAACAACCACAATGAGGTCTGGCAAGCGGGTGTGACCCCGGGCCTAACTCATGTGTGTTCACTAGTTGTCTCAATCAGACATCGCTACACGCCTGTCTGCAGTCGACCTGTAGCCACCACGTGCTTGCGCACAGGTGCTACCTGGTCAACCCATCAAGGCTGTCAGATAGTCTGATCAGACTTTTGGATCTAACCTAGGGGGGTGACTTCAACCCTAATAACCCGTCTAAGGGTTTAATGCAAGGCCTTAGATCTATAGTGAGTCGCGCATGTGATGTTGGTTTTTAAAAAAAAACATACAATATGCGCCAACTGAAGACATAAACATATGATATGCGCCAACTGAAGACATAAACATATGATATGCGCCAACTTGAAAACATGCGCAAGCATGAAAAACTTTCACAAACTTGTACTATCGCATGTAACATATAGATCATGTTAAAGGATCACAAAGAAAGCAAACATATTATCATGCAAGATAAACCTTCGCTCTGATACCAATTGAAGGTCCCCTAGACAAGGGGGCGAAACCCTAATAGGAGGCGCAACAAAAACTTCTAGCGGAATCTAGGGTTTCTAATAGATCGCATAGCATATAATATGATCAACTTTCAATGAGAAGCGATACTCACCATTGCCATCACTTGGATGGTGTCTTGGAGGCAAAGGCTCAAGCGAACCTTCTCCTAAGTCTCGCACACAAGATGATCAATGCGCTTCTTCCTTGGTGCTCCTTGTGCTAGCAAGGTTCCAAGGTTGTCTTGCCGAATGGAAAGGAAAAGAGAGATCCTTGCTTGGTCGAATGTTTCCTCTTGTCGTCCACTCCTTCACCCACGAGAGTGCAAGAGACGAATGCTCAAGCGGCGTCAAGAGAGCAAGAGATGAGAATAGTATTCTCTTGGCGTGAACGTGAGATGTGGTCACGTTAAGAGATGTGCTATCTAAAAATAGCATCCCATTTCTTCACTTGCGACCATGTATCACCCCAATCGCCAATGCCTCTTATCACTTGAACCATGCGCTCAACCAATGAGCTGGTTCAAATCCATTTGGTTCAATAACCAAATAAACCAAGCAATCAGTCCAGACCATAATAAAACCTTAAGGCTCTTAATCTGACCGTCGATCTCTTGATGCTTCTGATCTGACCAATCTAGCATCCATTCTCTCGATCGAAGCTTACCGATCTCAAGCCCTAATCAATCAAACATGATCAGACCAGATCTCACTCACAATCAGAGATTAAATCCCTTTAAACTGAACCCGAACAATTCAGTCCACACGATCTGACTTAAGTAAGCCATATCATCAAATTGTGCGACCCTGAGGGTTTCCTTTAAATGTCGGTAACGATAACTCACGTTTATCACGATCAGTGAGGGGTATCTATCAACACATCACTGTCTCCCGATATAAAGGAAATAGTCTTCCAAGACTACACCCAAACCATAGCACAAGTGTGAATCCACATCACTAGGCATACATGTTTCCTTTGCCACTGGATGTTCTTATTGGACAAGCGTGTCAAGCTTGTAGCTCCAATATGATGAGCATGATTAGATCAGATGAACACAGTCACCTGGGTATGGCCATACTCTTTTCTCAATCATCTCATCCAGGGGGCCCCTTTAGAACATCACACTCCTTAAACAAGGAGACGACAATCCTATGTCTATCACTAGTGCCCTAACCTGACTCAAGCTCATTATCCAAGATAGTCTATAATCATTATGTTTCAAATGATATTGAACTACCTCAAAACAATGACAATCATCATTTAGAAAACACAAGTGATCTCAAGTCAGAGGAAATGTGCCACTTGTCATATTCAAGGATTATTCACATTGTGACAAACAATTGAATATCCTAGTAGGGTCTGTCCAGTACATCCAATGTACCCATGAGTCTACATCTTATTCCATGCTTGAAGCATCCTATAAGACTAGAACACATATTAGTCTTAACCATATCAAGGCTGTCTCATGTTCACCAAGATACATCGACTAAGGACTTAACTGCATGTCAGCCCAGCTGAACAGCATTGAGACATTATTCAGAAGAACATATATTGCAGCAGACAATGTAGCTAACTGAATAATAACCATGCCTTTATAAACATAAACGTTTATTACACGATACTGTTACAATCCCAAGGCCTCAAACATTAGGCTTAAGGGCATACCCCAATAAGGTACCCTTACGTGATTTATGGATTTTACGGACTTTATGTGGTTTTGATATAACTGTTGACTTGCATATGTCTAGTGCAAGTATTGCATGGTGGCAGGTACATTTATGAATTTGTGTTTTGTGGAAATTCAATGTGTGGATTCTCGAAAAATTTTCAGATCGACTTTTCCTGAACTTGGTTTTACTTAGCATGTGCATCGATCCTGTGTGATAACATCCTGTTCCTTTGTGACTTGTGTTGCTTGTTTGGGGTTAAGATAACGGGATGTGACAGAATGGTATCAGAGGAGTTGGCTAGCTAAAACTTAGTTCGGGGGAAAACATGTTTGTGTATTGCTAGACACCTGATAGGTTTATGTTTGCTTTTCTTACTATGGTATGTGTGTGTAGGAGTTTAAGATGGTGCGATCTAGAGGAAATGCTAGCAGCGAGGGTGAGCAGACCTCAGATCTCACGAGAACCATTGAGGCTCTGACAGGCATGGTACGGCAACAGGGTGCCATGATAGAGAGGCAAGCTCAGATGCTGCAGTAGCAACAGACTCAGCATCAAGAAGCGCAACAGCAGCTCTTGCAGCAATTGACTCAGGAGAGATCCCAGACTACTACTCAGGCGGTGGGGAATGACTATCGGGAAGACGCTCACAGGCGCTATGCCTCGCTTGTGAGTGAATTCCAGAAACTGGGTCCTAGTTCTTTTTATGGGGGCTCAGAATCAAGTACTGCAGAGAACTGGCAGTTGTGCTTGGAAAAGATTTTTCAAGTCATGCGTTGCTCAGATGAGGACAAGCTGTGTCTGGCCACCTATATGATACGTGGTGACGCAGATGAGTGGTGGAAGGGCGTGGTGAGGTTAGCTGCAGAAAGACATGAAGCAGTAAATTGGCCCTACGCAAGATGTGATGCACCATGGAGATGGAAGAGGAGAGGAAGCCGCAAGCCTTCTTCTTCCTATGCACCAAGGAAAGGAAGGAGGAGGAAGAAGAAGCTTGCTTGCTCCCTTTGATGGAAGAAGAAGAGCTCCAAGCTCTCCAAGGATTGTCTCCCCTCTTGTTCTACACACCTCCAAGGAATGTAACTAAGAGGGGGCGGTAAGGTGGTTCTTTTATAGCATTTAGAGGCGGTTAGGGTTCTATGGAAAGAGTTGGCGATTTAGCATGATTTAAAGATTTTATTCAATCAATTAAATTGATCAAATCCTCGATTAATCATGCGCCAAGGCATTCCCTAAATCAGCCAATCAACTATGTACCCAACTCATTCCAAAAGAAGCAAACTTCTCATCCATGTGCAATGAACAAGTCAATGCATGATAGAAGCTTTCCTAATGGGGTATGGGTGCAAGTCCTAATCCAATTAGGACTCTAATTATATAAATAATCAGCCCCACTTGCACCCAATTAATTCTTAATCAATATCTCAAGTGATTATATCAAATCCTAATCAAATTTGATCACTTGAAGATACCATATGTGTGATATGCGCAAATCCTAGTCCAACTAGGATTCTTCAAGCGCCCTTGAGATATTTCTCTCCCCATTATACCCTTTAAGCCTCTTAGCTCTTCATTACAACTTATTAGTGAGCCCAATTAAGCAATGGGCCAAGCCCAAAATCCATTATGCATGTTGACAAAGCCATTAGATCCAATCCAAGTTAACCCAACGTCAAATGAGACTAACTATGGTTAATTTGGTCAATATGCCAAAAATGGAAGTTGGCTCCAATAAGTTTCTTCCATCTCATCAGGCCCATTGGCGCTGACGAAATCTCCCAATTAGATTCGAGTTATCCAATAACTCGATCTAAAGGCTACCTGATCAATATGAAAACTCGAGCATCAAGATGTGCAACCCTATAGGTTCCTTTGACGTTGGCAGTGCTGGCCTAAGGTCACCACAAGTAGTGAGTGGCACCTAGTAGTGCATCGCTACTGCCCAAGTCATCGGAATGGATATCGACATCGACATCCCCATCATCACGACTAGGTATAGATGCATTACAATCTCTTTGCCGAACTGATATCCGATTGGACAAGTGTGTCACCACATGTTTTCACCCAATCACATGGTTATTACTAAATCAGGTTCTCACCTGGGTATGGCCATACACTTTCAGTCATAGAACCATAGAGGAGCTCCATGGATATCAAGCTTCCCTTAGGAAGGGGCAAATCCTTTGTCTGTCCATTGGCCTTCTCATATGGGTCGTGACATGCTCAATGACAACCGTTATGACCTCCCAACTACGGCGAGGTATTAGGTTGTATGAAAGCATGTCCCTAACCATATAGAATGGTCAATGACCTCAAGTCAAGGGATCAATGCATATCCTATCACTTGTGAGGATAACTCATGACACCAAGTCATTGCCTCACAGCGGGTTGGTCCAATATATCTGATAGCAATCCGCAACTACACGGATTTTTATCGAAGTAATAAAAGATTATCGATCCCACGAGGATCAGGCGGTCAAGTACCGATTACACGGTCGATCTATATCTAGACGAATCAAATATGTGGTTTTTGTTTTGGAAACTTCTAACGCAAGAAAACAAAAAGGTGGTTTTAGGGTTTTGGCTAAAATCAATTTGGATAAATTCAGGATTCAGGGTTTTACCACGTTGACAAATATGAATTTAATAAAAATAAATCCTTGAACAGAAAAATATAGTTTTGAAAGGGATTTTTCCTAAGGTACAGATTACCTCCTCCCGAAGCGTAATCTGGTATCTATTTATATTAATTCCCTACTCTCGTGACAATTAACAAAAATAGACCCATTAAGTTCTATGAAAAACCATGTTAATCCTTCAAACGAATCCAAACTACTCTCGTGATTGGATTTGTAGGTTTGAAAATAATAGATCTGACGTTGCGATTCACCTCTCGGTCCTTCTCGCAACGTCTAAGACGTAAAATTACATGGCAAAGGTAAATTATGGAATAAAGACAATTCTAATCAAATCAAATCTATAAAATTCATGTAAAAGATTTAAAACAATATATTCAATCCATAAATCGTCAACGGGCTATTCCCCAAATCCCAAAAATAGAGTTTACTCATTCATATTCAAAGCAAACATCATGTTCATCGATGAATTATACGTGTAATCTCTCTAAAATAATGCAAAGAGACACTAGGAAAGTAATTAGAACTCTTCCCCTTGATCTGGTGATGAAGATGAAGTGTCAAATCCCCACCCCTTTGCATGATCTCTCGCCAGAATTTTGCCCTAAAATTGATTTCCGCCGCCGCCGCTACAGCCCTTCATTTTTGTGCATAGAAGCCCCCCAAAACCCTTTCTTTTATTATCTAATCCCTATAGAACTCATCTAGGAAGGTTTCTGGAGAGTTTGGTTCAATTCTGGTTCAATTTGAAATCGAACCGAGTGAAAAACCGAAAAGGCGGACATTTTTACTGCCTGTGATGTGTTTACGGCCACGGCCATAAATCCTTCTGTGTGTACAGCACTTAAGTCACAGAAATATTCACGGCCCGTGATGGATTCACGGCCTTGGCCGTGAAAGTTTTTGTGAGCTTTTTAACTTAGCCGTTTTTCGCCTTCTGCTCGAACTCAGAATTACGGTTGATCCATAATTACGGTCAAGGCCGTAATTTTCGCATTCTTCACTATTTTGACTCCAAATTCGACGTGTAAGCTCGTGATTTCCTCGGGAATCATAATATGGCCTCAAAACTCTCGAAATCCATCATTTTTATGCCTTTTTACCTACATTTTCATAAAAACTAGAAAAAGTGAAGATTCTATGCAAAGTATAGTAAAAACATTAAAAATTGCATAAAATCATTCAAATAAGCCCAAAATATCATGTAAAATATAGGCAAAAACATGGTGTAAATGCAACGCATCAAAAACCCTAGACTTAGAATTTTGCTTGTCCTCAAGCAATACCTTGATATGTATAAAGAATGTAATGATAAGGAATACTCATTTGTTTTTGCCCCTAATAATATCCTTAGTCCACAAATTAAGTAATCAACCTTTCAAACTCAAGTAATTCAAGAAAAATCATAATAGAGAAAAATTCCCAAGAGGTTACAATCCAAGAAGGATAAAATTCACAATTCATGTCATAATATTCATTCTTCACACACTAAATATCACATACTTTCAACTTAATAAATCTATTTTACTCAATAGATGAAAATTTATTTCAAGAATCTTGGGGATGTTAAAAATAAGAGATTTTTTAAGCAATTTGGTCTTTAAACAGTTATATGCCCTTTCATGTTAGCATTATAACATTGTTTAAAGTATACCATAGAGTAGTATTGTTAGGGAATACCGGGTGTAATTTAAAATTTTGCAGTCCCAGGACGCAGCGGAAGAATCATTACACCCGAAATATATTCCGGTCCCAAGGATCCATGCGAGAGAGAAGACACAAGGATGTGTTAGAGATGTACCTCTTTTGCTTGTCTAGTTGCCGAAGCCATGTTGAAGGCGCCCAAGTGTTCGCCCTCTACAAGTATCCACGCGTCGACTCCTTGATCGTTGCTCCCTTCCACGCTTGGTGCTAGCCTCGGGAAGAGAATCAAGCCTTCACCTCACTTGCGCCACCTTCAAGAGAACTTGCGCCAAGGAGGGGATAGGGAAGATGCCGCCAAGGACTTCCCTCTTCTTCTTTCCTTGCGCCACCTCCAAGGTGCGCCTATGGCCAAGGAACGATGAGGGCTCATGGCAAGAAGATGCCACCAACCACAAAGAATCCTTGCACCAAAGAAGAGAGGAAGAGGAAGAACTTTCGGCTCCAAGGAAGAAGGAGATTGCGCTCCTTGATGAAGAAGGAGAGCACCAAGCTCTCAAGTTGTCGCCACCCTAAGCTTCCAATTCTCTCCAAGAGATGTCGCCACCAAGCCCTTCTCCAAGTTATGTCAAGAGGTGAAGAAGGAGAAGAAGGCTTGCAGCTTCAAGGAGGAAGAAGGGTTGCGCAACCTTTAAGTTGTCACCCTTTGCCCTTGCTCACGCCTCTCTTTGTGTCTTCACGCCTCCAAGGAGTTAACCTTTTAGAGGGGGCGACTAGGGTCTTATTTATAAGGGCAAGAGGCGGTTTAGGGAGGGCCAAGATCATGCCAAGTGGGCGGCTAGGATGAAGGAGGTTTGTGGCAAGGAAAGTCTCCAAGACTTTTCCATAAACCTCATTCAACCTATCCTTATTTGCCCTATAGCCATATCAGCCCAAGAGATGCCTTAAAGACATGCATTCCATCCTAGGAAGAAGGGCTAGGCGCCCTTTACTTCCATAATGAAGCAAAGGCGCCTCACTCACCCCATTATGCCCTTAGGCGCCAATGGGGTGAGATTTCTCCCAATTATGCCCTTTTAGCCTTTAATCTCTTCATGACAACTTATTATTGGGCCTCATTGGATAATGAGCTAGCCCAAACTTCATGGTATGGGTTGATTAAGCCATTGGATCCACTCCAATGCAACCCTAATCCAAATGTGACCAATCTAGGTCAATTTCAGGTCAACCTGCCAAAAATGAAGTTTGGCTCCAATAACTTTCTTCCAACTCATCAGGCCCATTGGTGCTGATGAAATCTTCCAAATTGATCCAAGTTATCCAATAACTTGATCATAAGGCTTCTGATTAAAGCAATGTCAAGAGTCTATTGCATGTGACCCCATAGGATCCATATGACGATGGCAATGATGTAAACATCATAAGTAGTGAGGGGTATCTAGCAACACATCATTACTACCCATGTCATAGGACTTAAGTCATTATGGCAACAACTCCTAACAAGCAACGAGGATTCCCATTGCATTATAGATCCCTTTGCCTAAACTGATGTCCTGCCATTGGATTAGTCTCATGTTTATCAATCCAATGCATTGGTCATGACTCAACAAGTGTGGCCACACTCCTGTCATGCACCAATAAGGTGGGGCGCCCCAAAGTGGATATCATGCTTCCAATAAGGAAGGGGCAAATCCTACTATTGGTCATCCATGTCTCTTCATGACTTATGACATGCCCAATGTCAGTCGTTTTGGTCTCCCAATTACGGAAAGACGTAAGACTGTATCAAAGCATACCCATCATCAAATCTAGACATCAATACCTCAAGTCTAAGGATCAATGCAAACCTCTTGCATGTGAGATTGACTTGTTGACTAGACAAGTCAATCCTCACGGTGGATCACTCTAGTGCATCCAATGCACCTGTATGTCTGCGTTACTGTGCCCCGCACTTAACCAACCCATACACCAGTCTCACATGTACCAAAGCTGCCCCATATCTGCTAAGGTACCTTGTCTGGGGATTTCTTATGAGAATGGATCCAATCCAAACTCCTGGGACATTATACATGCAACTCAATACGTCAACGCAGGTAGAGAAGTCTGCATAATAACGACCATGCCTCTATAAAGAATAATAATTCTATCAAAGTACATTCAAACAATGCCTGACCATGTCCATACATTGGTCTGCGGGGCATATACACCAACAAGTATAATTTAACTCATAGTCCCAATCATTAAAGTCAGCGGAGTTGTCCACTTAACCTACAGCTTTCTCTTTTTCCCCATTTTTTTTTCTTTTTTTTCTGTCATTTTTTTCTTTTTTTTATTTGTGAAGAAAGCCAGTCAGTGGCATGGTATTTAAATCGTTATTGATCTTTCTACAAGAGGGATAGATATTTGTTTAAAAGTTCTCCCTCTGTTACTTGATCACAACAGATTTAAAGTATACCAAATGATGGTATAATTTAACTCATGACTTAAGATTTCTCAACTACAGGAGTTGGAGCAAATCTCAGTTTAAAGAAACAGCACCAAATTTCTCTTCATAAAAATTTCCATCAAGTAGACATAGATAAATTTAACTTCAAGTAACAAGATACTATGCATGTGTCCTATGAACATATAACAATTCACATATAAATTTTATCAATTCCAGAATTGAATTTACTCAACAATTTAAGTCTACATGAAACTTCAAAAATTCCCTAAGTCATCAAATCAATCACTCAAGATGTTTCTTAAGTTCAAAAATTTAGGGTAAAACAAAATTGTCTATCCTTAACAATCATAAACATTCAAGATACATACCTATAAAGTTTTGATGAAAAAGCGAAATATATGAATGACACCCTAGACTTAAATTGTTGCATATGCAAAGACATTAAAATCAATGAACGATAGATTTTAGAAAAAAATGTTGCAAGAATTCCCTTTATAATGTGAGCAAAACTCTATACAGTTATATCAAAAAATGAGAACATGACCTAGAAAAATCTAGAAACTATGTCACATCAAAGATAATCATATTTTACAATGTAAACAAGTTTCAAACATTAATTACCATCATGTTTCACAATCAAAATCATATTTAAATATACTCAGAAAGAAAATGTCATCATCTCGGTCGGTATATGATTCACGGCTGCATTCGTGAACATCTCGTTAATCACTTTTCTTTCAAGTAAAAATTTTCCAACAAATTTTTGCATATAAAACAACTTATTAAAAGATTTTCTATCAATAAAAATTCATCAGTACATGCTGCCAAAATTATTAAAAATTTAAATAAAATCAAAAACCAAAAAATTAAGAAAGCAAAAATTAATAAAATTCAAAAACTTTGCACTGCCTCCCAAAAGCGCTTGTTTAAGGTCATTAGCTTGACCACAACTTCATGTCATGGTGGAGTTGGTGAATCTGTGCCATAGTAGAGAGCATATAATCTTCTTCTTTTCCTCCGTGTCATGAGTGTGCCCACCAAAGTATAAATCCAGTTAAGTAGGTGGATCCATGTTGCAGTGATCAGTACATGCATACAAAAACAAAAATAAAAGTTAAAATCATGCAAAGAATAATTAATAATTTTTCTGTATTTATCCAAGAGTAAAATCATGCATTCTTCCTTAAGATTTACATTAGCAACTGGAAGAGGATTAGAATTAAAATCAAAAACTCATACCTTGGATTGATCAAGAAGTCTTCAAATTTTATTTTTGGTTTTTCAGTTACCTCAATGCCAATGTGATCACAAATCCCATGTGCTATCCTTTGGGTACCTATGCTTGGATTTGAATCAAACAATATTTCAATCACCCCATCATCTTTGTCCTTAAAATCATCTCCTTCATCTATCATGCAAATTTCTATTGAATTTTCCTAGAGAATAGGAATTGATGGTTCATATGGTAGTGGTGGTGTAATATGCTCAGGATCCTCTTCCTCATCTTTTTCCTCAATTTCTTTCTCTTCAGTGGTGGCGGGGTAATAAGAAAATGAAGGGAGGTATTCCATCCTAACACTATCAAATTCATCCCCATCACTTTCGCTATTTCTTACTTCAGGATCCATAAATTCTTCATCCTTCTTTTCACAAGACTACAAAAATTCGAATTTCTCTTCAAACATGTCGCAAGTATTTGTGTTGCAAGACACTTCATTATGTGAGAGGGGACTAGATGGCTGGTAAAGTGTAGAGGAAGGTAAATCACAATCATCAAAATTTGAACAAGGTAAATCATAATCAGGAGTCATGACTAATGATTGATCCAACTCTACAAAATTCTCAGATTTATCGTGTATTCCATCCTCTATATCATTTTTATCAGTGCCATAAAACATACTATGAATTTTCTCATTTTGTTTAGTCACATCAGCTAAAATCTTTTCAAGCCTGGCTTCTAAGTTGGATTCTTGAGGTTCACTAAAGTTTGGTTGTGGAATAAAAGCTGGGTCATTCTGATAAAAATAATTTTCATGGTTCTCCCAATTTTGATTGTGAGTACTAGGCCAGTTAAAACATGGAGGAATCCCTAATTGACATTTAGTAAAATGATGCCCTTGACAACCACAAATATCACAAATAACAGAATATTGCATTCTTAAATATTCAGTGTGTTGATTTAAAGAATTTACCCTTTCTACAAGTGATTGTAATGAATCTATACCATATTCTCTTGTCTGCATCGCCGGTGGCGCATACATCTGACCTGACCATTGACATTGATTAAACATCATTTTTCAGTTTATGCAAATAAATTCAGAAATATATAATGTAGAACAGGAAATATAAAATATGTAGATAAGTGATTTTTTTTTTTTTTTGAGTTATCCTGTTCATACAACGGGTTAATCCAAAAAGAGAAAAATACAATAAACTACCTATATAAAAAAATACAAAAAACAAATAAAATGAAAAAAATTAAAATAAAAAAAAAATAAATAAAATAAAAAAAAAAATAAATAAAATAAAAAAAAAAATAAAAACAAATAAATATAAAAAAATGTCTAGTCTATAATTCTCACGATTAAATCAGTATTGACTGGCCTGGTTTTAGGGTTTTGGCTAAAATCAATTTGGATAAATTCAGGATTTGGGGTTTTACCATGTTTACAAATATGAATATAATAAAAATAAATCATTGAACAGAAAAATATAGTTTTGAAAGGGATTTTTCCTAAGGTACAGATTACCTCCTCCCGAAGCGTGATCCGGTATCTATTTATATTAATTCCCTACTCTCGTGACAATTAACATAAATAGACCCATTAAGTTCTATGAAAAACCATGTTAATCCTTCTAACGAATCCAAACTACTCTCGTGATTGGAATTGTAGGTTTGAAAAGAATAGATCCGACGTTGCGATTCACCTCTTGGTCCTTCTCGTAACGTCTAAGACGTAAAATTACGTGGCCAAGGTAAATTACGGAATAAACACAAATCTATTCAAATCAAATCTATAAAATTCATGTAAAAGATTTAAAACAATATATTCAATCCATAAATCGTCAACGAGCTATTCCCCAAATCCCAAAAATAGAGTTTACTCGTTCATATTCAAAGCAAACATCATGTTCATCGATGAATTATACGTAATCTCTCTAAAATAATGCAAAGAGACACTAGCAAAGTAATTAGAACTCTTCCCCTTGATTTGGTGATGAAGATGAAGCGTCAAATCCCCTCCTCTGCGTGATCTCTCGCCGGAATTTTGCCCTAAAATTGATTTCCGCCGCTGCCACTACAGCCCTTCATTTTTGTGCATAGAAGTCCCCGAAACCCTTCCAAAACCCTTCATTTTATAGTCTAATCCCTATAGAACTCATCTACAAAGGTTTCTGGAGAGTTTGGTTCACTTCTGGTTCAATTTGGAATCGAACCGAGTGAAAAACCGAGAAGGCGGACATTTTTACGACCCATGATGTGTTTATGGCCACGGTCGTAAATCCTTCTGTGTGTACAGCACTTAAGTCACAGAAATATTCACGGCCCATGATGGATTCACGGCCTCGGCCATGAAAGTTTCTGTTAGCTTTTTAACTTAGCCGTTTTTCGCCTTCTGCTCGAACTCAGAATTACGGCTGATCCATAATTATGGCCAAGGCCGTAATTTTTGCATTCTTCACTATTCTGTCTCCAAATTCAACGTGTAAGCTCGTGATTTCTTTGGGAATCATAATATGGCCTCAAAACTCTCGAAATCCATCATTTGTGTGCCTTTTTACCTACACTTTCATAAAAACCAGAAAAAGTGAAGATTCTATGTAAAGTGAAGTAAAAACATTAAAAATTGCATAAAATCATTCAAATAAGCCCAAAATATAATGTAAAATATAGGCAAAAACATGGTGTAAATGCAACGCATCAATATCCACCACTGATATCCTATATGTCTGCGTTAACACCTCATGCTTAACCAGCCTATATACTAGTCTCACAAGTGCTAGAGCTGTCTCATATCCACTCAGGTACATCGACCGGGGACAATCATTTGAGTACAGATCCAATCTGTCTCCAGGGACATTATCATATAAGTATATGATCGCAGATGTAAGCAAATAATGATAACGACAATGCTAGAATGATATATAAATATCAAAGTCAAGTAGTACATAGATGGACCAAAACTAGGTCCTAGGGCATATACACCAATAACATTCAGCCTATGACCCCCCATCATTAATGATCTTACACGAATGCCCGTTGCATTTGATGTAAGTCATGAAAATACTCATGCGCCTCCAATCCTTGGAGGGAGGGGTTTGCACTAGAGTGCACCGGACGACCGCAAGTGTGGCCTGACCCGACTCATCCTCACTAGTATAGCACTCAGGCGCAATGTCACGCTTAGTGCACTCATGGGTCATAGCAGCCAACTGGAGCTGATTCTTCATCAACATGGGTAGGACGCTTGGGGCAATCCTTCGAATAATGGTCGGGTTGGAGACAATTGAAACAATTCACATGGTTCGTGGATCCATGAGCTGGGGCCTTGCCCTTTTCCTCCCATGAAAGGCGAGGAGGAGGGGCATCGGGTGTGGGACGCCTTTGGGGGGGGTCACGAACAGTGGGAGTATGATGGGGCTCCGAATGTGCCTCGCGGGTTGCTGGAGCATATCGGGGCTCTGTGCGCTCGGCTCTAGGATGAACAAGTGGGGGATCAACAGCTAGGGGTCATCTAGATGGTACCAACTCACTGTGCCTAACTGCAACGCACAAGTCTTGCTCGACGTCCAGAGCTCGCTAGAATGTCTGGTCCAAACTCTCTAAGTTATAGGCAGGTAGGGCTCTTCGGATCTCCGATCAAAGTCTGATGGGGGTAGAGACCAGAGGCCACGAACATACAAGTGGAGCCTATGACTTCCCTATTCAAAGGCCCGGAAGCCCTCGAATAAGCTAGCAAGCTCACTCCTAAAGCTAGCTCATTAAATGGGAAAATAACTACCTCAAGCACTCATCACTTACCAAAGAATAAGTTGCCGTTCCATAATCGTGACAAGCATCCGTGCCTAGCAATGAAGGAAAGAAGCCATGCAATAGTGTTCAGCTTCAAAACAGCCAATCAAGGACCTCATCCAACGATCATCCTCATGCCAACGTTCATCAAGGGTGAAATCTTCTCCCGCCAAATACGGATCTTGTGATGCGCCAGTCAAATCAGTGAACACTTGCAAAGATGGAAGCTGCTGCGAAGGAAATCTTCAACATTCCCCTGCTGCTCAAGAGTGGAAGCTGCAACGTTCACTTCTCCTCTAACGGTTCTCTGCTGCCGAAGAAGGAAGCTTCAACGTTCGCCTACAAAACATCTGCTGAAGCTTCCCCTATATGTATCTTGCATACACGATTGTAATAGAGAGATTTGATAATTGAATGGAAATGGTTTTTCGTCCTCAATCGGATGTCTCCTTTCTTCTTCTCTTCTGAGGTGCTTGTGTCGCCTACCTTTCCCCTCTCCTTCTCCTGGGGCTGAGCCCCTCCCTCCTTCCTTCTTCTCTAATCCTTCTTCCTCCTGAAACCAAATTCTCCAAGTCACGACAGTTCCCCAGATTTTTAAAATTTCCTCAGCTCGTCGCTGACAATCCACTGGCCAGCTCTCCACGAGACTTTGGCCATCGTCACTTCTTCCTCTGATGAACCTCTAGCCGCCGGCATCCGTCCATTTGCCACTTGGATTGCCGGAATTGAACACTCATTCGAATACCCTATTTTGCACAACCTTCCGCCCTAGCTCCATTTCTCACCATCGTCCTCCTTCGACCAGCCACCATCCATCTCCAAACTCCGGCCACCTCTTCGCCGTCCTCTTAGCGACCTCCAGTTGTAGCAGGTCCGGCGATCGTGCACCACCGGACTGTTGGGGTATGCCCTTAAGGCTAATGTTTGAGGCCTTGGGATTATTTCAGTATCATGTCTAAACTCTATGTTTATAAAGGCAATGGTTGTTATTCAGGTTGTTACATTATCTGCTGCAATATGTATACTTCTGAATAATGTCTCAATGCTGTTCAGCTTGGCTGACATGCAGTATTGTCCTTAGTCGAGATATCTTGGTGAACATGAGACAGCCTTGATATGATTGAGACTAATATGTGTTCTAATCTTATAGGATGCTTCGAGCATGGAATAAGATGTAGACTCATGGGTACATTGGATGTACTGGACAGACCCTACTTAGGATGTTCAATTGCTTGTCACAATGTGAATAATCCTTATATGCAAACAAGTGGCATACTTCCTCTGACTTGAGATCACTTCTGTTTCTAAATGATGATTGGCATTGTTTTGAGGTAGTTCAATATCATTTGAAACATAATGGTTATAGACTATCTGTTGGGGTATGCCCTTAAGGCTAATGTTTGAGGCCTTGGGATTCTTTCAGTATCATGTATAAACTCTTATGTTTATAAAGGCAATGGTTGTTATTCAGTTTGTTACATTGTCTGCTGCAATAAGTGTGCTTCTGAATAATGTCTCAATGCTGTTCAGCTAGGCTGACATGCAATGAAGTCCTTAGTCGAGATATCTTGGTGAACATGAGACAGCCTTGATATGATTGAGACTAATATGTGTTCTAATCTTATAGGATGCTTCAAGCATGGAATAAGATGTAGAGTCATGGGTACATTGGATGTACTGGACAGACCCTACTAGGATATTCAATTGCTTGTCACAATGTGAATAATCCTTGTTTGCCACAAGTGGCATAATGTCCTCTGACTTGAGATCACTTGTGTTTCTAAATGATGATTGTCATTGTTTTGAGGTAGTTCAATATCATTTGAAACATAATGATTATAGACTATCTTGGATAATGATCATGAGTCAGGTTAGGACACTAGTGATAGATATAGGATTGCCGTCTCCTTGTTTAAGGAGTGTGATGTTCTAAAGGGGCCCCCCTGAATGAGATGATTGAGAAAGTGTATGGCCATACCCAGGTGACTATGTTCATCTGATCTAATCATGCTCATCATATTGGAGCTACAGGCTTGACACGCTTGTCCAATAAGAACATCCAGTGGCAAAGGAAACAAGTATGCCTTGTGAAATAGATTCACACTTGTGCTGTGGTTTGGGTGTAGTCTTGGAAGACTCTTTCCTTTATATCGGGAGACAGTGATGTGTTGCTAGATACCCCTCACTGATCGTGATAACGTAAGTTATCGTTACCGACATTTAAAGGAAACCCTCAGGGTCGCACAATTTGATGATATGGCATACTCATGTCAGATTTTGGTTCAGTTTAAAGGGATTTAAACTCTGATTGTAAGTGAGATCTGGTCTGATCATGTTTGATTGATTAGGGCTTGAGATCGGTAAGCTTCGATCGAGAGAGTTGATGCTAGATCGATGAGATCAAGGGCATCAAGAGATGAACGGTTAGATCATGAACCTTAGGGTTTTAGGTGATCTGGACCAAGGCTTGGTTTGATTTGGTCTTTGAACCAAATTGGGTTGAACCGAATGGCTTGAACCGGTTCACATAGGTGAACGCATGGTTCAAAGGCTTGATGGCGCTTTGGGCGGTTTGCCTTGAATGAGCGCATGGTTCATGAATGCGTGAACGCATGAAGTGATGTTTTTACTATTTTTGGAAGAGGCGTTTTCCAAAATAGTTAACTCACCTCACGTTCGAGAGCACTCATGCTATTCTCGCCCTTTTTGCCTCTTCCTCTCGACGTCTTCGCGTGTGGAGAGAGGGTGGACGACAAGGAGAGACTCGGCCAAGCTAGAGACATCATCTCTTCTCCCTCAAGCGATCAGGATTCTTGGAGCCTTGCTAGCACAAGGAGCAACAAGGAGTAGGCTAAGTCTCATCTCGTGTGCGCACACTTTGGAGGAGAACCTCATCGTTCTCTTGCTTCCAAATCTCCATCCAAGCGATGGCCATGGTATGAATCTCTTCCAATCTATGCAAGTTTATATAAGTTGATCAATGAAACATACATGCGATCATTGAAACCCAAGCTTCCGCAATGAAAAATTTTACACATGTGCCTATTAGGGTTTCGCTCCCCTTGAAGGGGACTTTCACTATCTTGGATAATGAGCATGAGTCATGTTAGGGCACTAGTGATAGATATAGGATTGCTGTCTCCTTGTTTGGAGTGTGCTGTTCTGTTGGGGCCCCCTGGATGAGATGATTGAGAAAGTGTATGGCCATACCTAGATGACTATGTTCATCTGATCTAATCATTCTCATCATATTGGAATTACAGGCTTGACACGCTTGTCCAATAAGAACGTCCAGTGGCAAAGGAAACACATATGTCAAGTGACTTGGGTTCACACTTGTGCTGTGGTTTGGGTGTAGTCTTGGAAGACTCTTTCCTTTATATCAGGAGACAGTGATGTGTTGCTAGATACCCCTCACTGATCGTGATAACGTAAGTTATCGTTACCGACATTTAAAGGAAACCCTTAGGGTCACACAATTTGATGATATGGCTTACTTATGTCAGATCGTGTGGACTGAATTGTTTTGGTTCAGTTTAAAGGAGTTTAAACTCTGATTGTAAGTGAGATCTGGTCTGATCATGTTTGATTGATTAGGGCTTGAGATCGGTAAGCTTCGATCGAGAGAATTGATGCTAGATCGGTGAGATCAAGAGCATCAAGAGATGAATGGTTAGATCTTGAACCTTATGGTTTAATATGATCTAGACCAATGCTTGGTTTGATTTGGTCTTTGAACCAAATCCAATTGAACCGGTTCATCATATGAACGCATGGTTCAATGGGAGAGAAAAAGTTTGTGATCGGTTCACTTGGAGTGAACGCATGATCGCATACATTGAAGCACTTGCTATTTTTGGAAATCGGTTTTCCAAAATGTGGAACGCCTCCACGTTCGAAGAGCAACGCTTCTCTCGTCGCCATCTTCTCCTCTCTCGACCTCTCTGGTGTCGTGTGGTGAGACTTCACGCAAAGGAGAAGAGAACAAAACCAAGAGACATCTCTCATCTCCTTCACGAAGGGAAACCTTGAAGCTTTGCTAGCACAAAGACGCCAAGGGAGTAGTCATCTTCACCTTGTGTGCGTCACCTTTGGAGGAGAGCCGCTCGCCCTCTTCTTCCAAGTCGCCATCCAAAGCAATGGCATTGGTATGATCTCTCACTAGATCTATACAAAATGTTAAGTTGATCTATGTTCATACATGCGATCCTAGGAAACCCTAGATTCCGCCTTGAGAAAATCTTATATCTACATGATTAGGGTTTCGCCCCCTTTAATGGAACTTTCAATTGGTATCAGAGCCTAGTTCCATGTATGATTCATATGATTGCTTATAGTGATCCTTATTTGCGCTTAAGAGTAGATCTAATGGTATAGGTCATCATGCCAAACTAGATGTATGTTTATTACTTGTTGGCGCATGTATGATGTTTGGCGCTTGTTGTAGTTTTTTCTCAAAACATTACTTGTGCGCCCCTCATTAGATCTAAGTGCCTGCTTTAAAGTCTTAGACGGGTTATTAGGGTTGAGGTCATCGTCCAGTCTAGACCCAACAGTCTGATCAGACTATCTGACAGCCTAGATGGGTCGACCAGATGGCACCTATGCGCAAGCATGAGGTGGCTATTGGTCGACTGTAGAAAGGCGTGTAGCGATGTCTGATTGAGACAACCGATGAACGCTCATGATTAAGGCCCGGGGTCACACCCGCTTGCCAGAACTCATGAGGGACGTTCAGCCCTTAACGCATGCATTGTTGACCATGAGGTCGACTCAAGTCGGTTATGACTTGGTGCATGCAAGGGCAGTGGGTCTGACTAGGTCTGATGAGTGGATCCCTATTAATGGACCGTTGTAAGGTAGTAGGGCACATAAGGAAATAAAATGATGCCAATGGGATTTTCAAAAATTTTATTTTCTTGAATGGATCACATGATGTTTGTATAACATGTTGAGTGTTTATTTAATCTTATGTGGGCTGCCCAAAATTTAATGTGTGCTGTGCTGGGGCCTGCGTGCCTGGATTGATATTGTAAATTATTTATTGTGATCTGCGCATCACATTTTTAATTAATTTATAAAGTGTAATTGACCTGCGTGTCAATCATGTCTAGATAGATTAAATTGTAATTTAATCAGACATGAGCACAGAGCACACATGGCAGAGGTGCATGCAGCAAGTGGCTTCACCAGTGGGAGGTCTAGGGTTTGACTCTAGGACAGGCGCATTTTACCTGGTGGGCGCATCTGAGCTGTAGTGGGCGCTTGGGCCCGGGTTGGGCCAGATGAAATGCAAAAGACCCATGAAGAGCTCAAGTGAAGACTTAAGTTAATTAAGGTCTTACTTAGGCTTAATGGGCTTTTACCACATAAGATCATCATGCTTTTAATTTACTGTTTAAGTAACTGCATGATCTATTCTTCTGCTATCACCATAGTATTTGCATGATAGTAAGAACATAAAAGGACCGTTAAAATCCAACGTTAAATATCAAGCACGATAGCCTTCTGACGCGAAACCTCACTGTTCTGACTATCGTTGGGGCCGTGTTGTACCCACTCAGTGGGCACGCCCATCTATCTTCAGACGGTGTGTGATTACACCTGCGTGTTACAGAGAAGGGATTTATCACTTCTCATTGCTCAGCATAGCACGTGGTGGTCCAGGGAGTAGGTCGGGTCAGCTTGACCATGTAGGCTACATATTGAGCATATGGTAGCTATATGGAGGCAGCCATCTGTGGGATCAGAGACTGTGTTGTACCAACTCAGTTGGCACAGTCTGCTGGATTGCCCAGATGAAGGGGAATCGCACGGGTTGGCGATTGGCAGGGATTGCCTACCAGAGATTAGTGCTTGTACTCTCTGTGCATCTTATCTCGCCTGAGCGGGACGCGGAGACCAAGTATGAAATCTGGATCCCATCTCACTAAAAGAGTTTTACTCTTTCGGGCTGTTTTGCTGGATTTTTCAGCCAGATAAAATAGTGAGAAAAGAATCATTCTTAAGTCCTGAATTGATTCTAACATTGATACTGACCTTGCTGTTCTTGCATTGTTGTAGATTCCTGCAGCAACGAACACCACAAATTTCAATGTGCGATCCCTACTGGAAAGGGAGAAGTTTGCTGTGCCAAACTTCTCAGACTGGTACGGACACCTTAAGATTGTTCTTAAGGCTGAGAGGAAGCTGTATGTCCTCGAGACGGCTATACCGCCTCAACCCGCTGCGAACGCCGCAAGTGCGGTTCGGGAAGCTTATGAGAAGCATGTCAATGATAGCATTGATGTCGCTTGCCTTATGCGTGCGTCTATGACGCCACAGCTGCAGCGTCAGCATGAGGATTTATCTGCTATAGAAATTATAGCAAACCTCAAGATGTTGTATGCTGCACAGGCAAGGACTGAACGCTATAACTTGACGAAACTTTTCTTTCAGAGCAAACTGACTGAAGGGAGTCCAGTGGGAGCTCACGTGCTCAAGATGATTGGGTACAAAGAGGCTCTAGAGAAACTGGGACACACCATCAATCAGGAGCTTGTTGTAGACATCATCCTGCAGTCTCTCCCGGCCTCTTTCGATCCATTCATTATTAATATGAACAAGATCGACTGTACGCCGGCGGAGTTACTGAATATGCTCCTTACTACAGAGCAGACTCTTGAGAAGGGAAAGCCTTCATCCTCTGTCCTAATGGTTCCTTCTAGGAACAAGAAGAAGGGGAAGAAGGGCAAAGCCCCTATCAAGAGCTACAACAAGGCTCTAAAGCAAAAGATAAAGCGGTCAAAGGAATACAGATGTTTCCATTGTGGCCAGTTGGGTCACTGGAAAAAGGACTGTAAAGCGCTCCAAGGAGACAAGAAGGGAAGCAAGCCTTTCACTTCTAGCTCAGGTATTTTCGTGACTGAAGTCATGGTATCTTCTTCTTCTATTTCATGGGTGTTGGACACTACATGTGGAGTTCACATTTGTTCAAATGTACAGGAACTCAAGAGAAGAAGACAGGTGGGACAGCATGAGGTGGACCTACGAGTAGGAAATGGGGCACGGGTTGCTGCTGTTGCTGTAGGAGAATATCACATCTCATTACCATCTGGTCTTGTATTAGAACTTGACAATTGTTATTTTGTACCGAGCATAACTAAGAATATTATCTCTATTCCTGCTCTTGTCAGGAAAGGGTTTTCCTTTGAATGCAAGATTTCAAAGTGTTATATTTCTTTTGATAATATTGTTTATGCTACCGGGTCAATTAACAATGGGTTATTCATGTTGGACAAGGAATGTTCAATATAACAGATTGATATTAAGAAAGCCAAGTATGCTGATGACAGCACCTTGCTATGGCATAGTCGTTTAGGCCATATTAACAAGAAGCGCATTAAGCGGTTGCATGACCATGGATTGCTGGGATCATTCTCCTATGAGGAGCTGGATACATGCAAAGCTTGTTTAATGGGTAAAATGACGAAGTCTCCTTTTTCTAATAAAGGTCAAAGGGTTTCAGGTTTACTTGACCTCATTCACAGTGATGTGTGTGGGCCATTTAGTAAACATGCCAGAGGTGGCTATTCATACTTCATTACCTTTACTGATGATTTCAGTAGGTATGGTTATGTCTATTTAATGAGACATAAGAGTGAATCTTTTGACAAGTTCAAAGAGTTCAAAAATGAAGTACAAAATCAGCTAGGCCGAAATATCAAGGCACTTCGCTCAGATCGAGGTGGAGAATACTTGAGTCATGAGTTTACTGACTATCTGAAGGAGTGTGGGATTATCTCGCAGCTCACTCCGCCAGGAACACCGCAATGGAATGGTGTGTCCGAGAGGAGAAATAGAACCTTACTGGATATGGTTCGTTCAATGATGAGTCAGGCTACTCTACCTTACTCCTTTTGGGGATTTGCACTGGAAACAGCTGCAAAGGTACTAAACCGAGTGCCATCCAAGGCCGTTTCAAAGACTCCATATGAGTTATGGTATGGGAAACAGCCGAGCTTGACATTTATTAAGATCTAGGGTTGCGAGGCTTATGTCAAAAAGCTCGCCTCTGGGAAACTGGAGAGCAGATCTGAGAAATATGTCTTTGTCGGTTACCCTAAGGAAACTAAGGGTTATTATTTCTACGATCCCAAAGAGAACAAAGTATTTGTTGCTCGAACGGCTATTTTTCTTGAGAAGGAATTTCTTCTGCAAGAGGCCAGTGGGAGAGAAATAAAGCTGGATGAGAATCCAGAAGAAGGACAAAGTAGTCAAGCACAGTTGGATGAGCCTGAGCCAATAGAACAGGTTGATGTTCAACCTGAGGCTCAGATATCACGGGAACCGCGAAGATCGGGAAGGATCCGTCGACAGCCTGAACGCTATGACGGAGTCTACATCATTGATGATGAACCCCTCACTTATGCGGATGCGGTCAGTGGACCGGAATCAGCGAGATGGCTTGAAGCTATGCGAGCCGAGATGGACTCCATGTCAGATAACCAAGTTTGGGATTTGGTTGATCCGCCTCCGGGAGTAATCCCTATAGGCTGTAAGTGGATCTTCAAAAAGAAGATAGACATGGATGGTAACGTGGTTACCTATAAAGGCAGGCTAGTTGCGAAAGGTTTCAAACAAATCTACGGGATAGATTATGATGAAACTTTCTCTCCTGTAGCTATGTTCAAGTCTATTCGGATTATTCTTGCGATAGCGGCATATTATGATTATGAGATCTGGCAAATGGATGTGAAGACCGCTTTCCTTAATGGAAACTTAGAGGAGGATGTGTATATGACACAACCTGAAGGTTTCACTAATCCATCAGATCGTCATAAAATATGCAAATTAAAGAAGTCCATTTATGGACTTAAACAAGCATCAAGAAGCTGGAATATTCGTTTTGATGAATCAATCTGTGAATTTGGTTTCATCAAGAATGAAGATGACCCGTGTGTATATAAGAGGTTTAGTGGGAGCGTGATTACTTTCCTAGTCCTCTACGTCGATGATATCTTAATCATTGGAAACGATATTCCTGAACTGCATGCCGTCAAAGCATGGTTACGAAAATGTTTCCAGATGAAAGATTTAGGAGAAGCAGCCTATGTATTAGGTGTGAAGATCTACAGAGATAGATCTAAGAGGCTTCTCGGGCTGTGCCAGAGTACTTACATCGATAAAGTCCTGGAGAGATTCCATTTAGAAAATTCTAAAAGAGGATATCTTCCAGTCAGACATGGTCTGAATCTTTCAAAGAGTCAGTGTCCACAAACACAGACTGAGAAAGATGAAATGGACAATACGCCTTATGCTTCGGCTATTGGGTCCATTATGTATGCGATGTTGTGTACTCGCCCAGACGTCGCTTACGGGTTAAGCGTGACCAGTCGATTCCAAATTAATCCAGGAAAGGCACACTGGATTGCGGTCAAGAACATTTTGAAATATCTTCGGAGGACCAAAGATATGTTCTTGATATATGGAGGTCAGGAAGAACTCAGTATTGAAGGATATACTGACGCTTCGTTCCAATCTGACCAGGATGATTTCCGATCGCAATCAGGCTATGTTTTTAGCTTGAATGGAGGAGCAGTGGTGTGGAAAAGTTTCAAACAATCAATTGTTGCTGATTCCACAACAGAAGCCGAGTATGTTGCAGCCTCAGAAGCATCCAAGGAGGCAGTGTGGATTCGTAAGTTCGTTCAAGAACTTGGTGTTGTTCCTTCGAGTGCAGATCCTTTGGTTATCTTCTGTGATAACTCTAGAGCAATAGCACAGGCAAAGGAACCACGGTCGCACCAGAAGTCCAAGCACATACAGAGAAGGTTTCACTTGATCCGGGAGATCATTGATCGTGGTGAGATCAAAATCTGCAAGGTTCATACAGATGACAATCTAGCTGACCCGCTTACAAAGCCTCTAGCGCAGCAGAAGCATGAGAAGCACTGTAATAATATGGGTTTGAGATTTCTCAACCATTAGATTAAGTGCAAGTGGGAGATTGTTGGGGTATGCCCTTAAGGCTAATGTTTGAGGCCTTGGGATTATTTCAGTATCATGTATAAACTCTATGTTTATAAAGGCAATGGTTGTTATTCAGGTTGTTACATTATCTGCTGCAATATGTATACTTCTGAATAATGTCTCAATGCTGTTCAGCTTGGCTGACATGCAGTATTGTCCTTAGTCGAGATATCTTGGTGAACGTGAGACAGCCTTGATATGATTGAGACTAATATGTGTTCTAATCTTATAGGATGCTTCGAGCATGGAATAAGATGTAGACTCATGGGTACATTGGATGTACTGGACAGACCCTACTTAGGATGTTCAATTGCTTGTCACAATGTGAATAATCCTTATATGCAAACAAGTGGCATACTTCCTCTGACTTGAGATCACTTCTGTTTCTAAATGATGATTGGCATTGTTTTGAGGTAGTTCAATATCATTTGAAACATAATGGTTATAGACTATCTTGGATAATGAGCATGAGTCATGTTAGGGCACTAGTGATAGATATAGGATTGCCGTCTCCTTGTTTGGAGTGTGATGTTCTGTTGGGGCCCCCTGGATGAGATGATTGAGAAAGTGTATGGCCATACCCAGATGACTATGTTCATCTGATCTAATCATTCTCATCATTTTGGAATTACAGGCTTGACACGCTTGTCCAATAAGAACGTCCAGTGGCAAAGGAAACACATATGTCAAGTGACTTGGGTTCACACTTGTGCTGTGGTTTTGGTGTAGTCTTGGAAGACTCTTTCCTTTATATCGGGAGACAGTGATGTGTTGCCAGATACCCCTCACTGATCGTGATAACGTAAGTTATCGTTACCGACATTTAAAGGAAACCCTTAGGGTCGCACAATTTGATGATATGGCTTACTTATGTCAGATCGTGTGGACTGAATTGTTTTGGTTCAGTTTAAAAGAGTTTAAACTCTGATTGTAAGTGAGATCTGGTCTGATCATGTTTGATTGATTAGGGCTTGAGATCGGTAAGCTTCGATCGAGAGAATTGATGCTAGATCGGTGAGATCAAGAGCATCAAGAGATGAATGGTTAGATCTTGAACCTTATGGTTTAATATGATCTAGACCAATGCTTGGTTTGATTTGGTCTTTGAACCAAATCCAATTGAACCGGTTCATCATATGAACGCATGGTTCAATGGGAGAGAAAAAGTTTGTGATCGGTTCACTTGGAGTGAACGCATGATCGCATACATTGAAGCACTTGCTATTTTTGGAAATCGGTTTTCCAAAATGTGGAACGCCTCCACGTTCGAAGAGCAACGCTTCTCTCATTGCCATCTTCTCTTCTCTCGACCTCTCTGGTGTCGTGTGGTGAGACTTCACGCAAAGGAGAAGAGAACAAAACCAAGAGACATCTCTCATCTCCTTCACGAAGGGAAACCTTGAAGCTTTGCTAGCACAAAGACGCCAAGGGAGTAGTCATCTTCACCTTGTGTGCGTCACCTTTGGAGGAGAGCCGCTCGCCCTCTTCTTCCAAGTCTCCATCCAAAGCAATGGCATTGGTATGATCTCTCACTAGATCTATACAAAATGTTAAGTTGATCTATGTTCATACATGCGATCCTAGGAAACCCTAGATTCCGCCTTGAGAAAATCTTATATCTGCATGATTAGGGTTTCGCCCCCTTTAATGGAACTTTCACGGACGACCGCCGACCAACTCTGCTCTACCCTCACGTTTCCCCTGTTTCCAGATCCCTACGCCCTATGTTGTGTCTTTGCTCAAATCTAACTTGATTACATTATTGATGCAGAATTTTAGCACGCTTGGACAAGACTCCACCTCTGATGTTTGATGCTAATAGAAAGATCATATCCTCTTCTACTATTTCGATTAGTTGGGTCGAGCCCATAATCAGCAGATCATCCTAAACCCCCTAACAACTTTTGATATCTAATACATTCCTGCACCTGTTTTAAAACTAATCTGATTAGTGTTTCTTGTGCAGGTGCTTTAAGCAATCGGTGGAGCAAAAGTCCAGAACCTTGATAAGATTACGAAGAACACATTTTGTTCTATCATATGGACAAGTCGTGCCTAACCCAGATTGATCAAATCAACCTACGATACACTTCAACCTTTGATATCTGATTAATTCTACTCTGAAAATTCTGTTACTCTATTCCAGCAATCTGATTAGTCTTCTTTGTGCAGGGACCTAGCGTGATTGGCTACCCTATAAACATCATCTTTGGAATGACCAGAAAGAGCTAGTTTAGTTCTACCTCTCAGAATAGTCAGTTCTATTGAAGGCTGAGCAGATCAACTTGGGAAGTATAGCATAATGTCAAGGCTGATAAGATCCTGCACTATTTTTATTGAATTATCTAACTAGCTATATTATTGCAAACATTATAAATTGTTGACAACTTTTTACCATCTATTTTTTATGTCATTCAAAAGAACTAGTGTTGTTCTAGAACTTGGTTTAATTGGTTCGAATTTTGGATCACTAGACCCTCCTCCAACATATAGTTACTTTTCTTAAATAATACTTTTTTGTGGCACTAATTTCTGGCTATTTTGTGAAATTTGACATTTTCTGAAAATTCAAAAAAGTAAATAACTAAATTTTAATTTAGTAGTTTTTGTCACACGCTTCCGTCCTATATCAGAGTCCGTTCTTGAATCTAGACAGGGTAAACTCGGGGTGCTCTCGCAAGTTGCACCTAAGTGCTAATGTGTCAAAGGCTAGCCTATACTCAGCAACGGTACCGAATCCCTGGTGTATGCTACTGTATTGGTCCAAGAGGCACTACCTATAGGAGGAGGGAACATACTGCTCATGGAGGTGGTACTTCATTTCATCCCAACATATAATGGGTGGGAGGGCTTGCTGCTCTAGTTGCTATTCCACAATTGCCCAATGCAGACGGGCTGGACCCTCTAGTAGGAGGCACGTAAAATTGACGCGCAAGTGTTGGGGGATGGCACACCACTCAAAATAGTTGTCGACCGAGGCGGCCCAATCAAGGAACCGTGTGGGGGTCAAGGCTACCATCAAAAGGTGCAGGTGTGGAACTCACGATGCAACATAAATCATCGTCCATCCGGTTTCAACCATAACGGGGTTGGGTTTATGGCCCTTGTCTGGCCCACACGTCATCCTCATCAAACCGTTCATCCTCAGGAAGTGGTTCTTCGTCATAGGGCCTACACCTAACGGGTTGGGTTAACGGGGATAGCTCCCTAGTCGGAGCTCGGTAGGTTGGCGGGGAGGGGTCAACTAGTACTCGAGTTCTACACTCTAAAGACTCAAGGCGATCACTCATGCCCTTGAGAGAAGCCATGAGTTGATCTATGGACTACGTGAGTAGTCGGCTAAGTTGGTGACAAAAGTCCCCATTTTGTCTAATCGTGATGACAGGGCATCATTCAAACTGACATGGTCCTTAGGCCGTTCCGTGGGTAGAATGGACTATTGGGAATCAGGGAACTGGGACATGGTTCGTGACCTCGTAGTCACCATGCACAAACAAGGTATGACTCCAAATGCAAATGCTGAAAGTGTGTGGAAATATGAAGATGCAACGGAGTTGATGAAAGTCCCCTTCAAGGGGGAGCGCAAGGGGGTGAAACCCTAAAGGGGGCGGCGCATATATAAAATTTAGGGGTGTCACCCTCAAGACCGCATGTAGATCATATGATTAACTCATTGCATAAACGAAAAAGATCTCAAAGGGATCATACCAATGCCATTGGAATGGTTGTCGGCTTGGAAGCAAAGATCAAGAGAGATCTTCTCCAAAGATGTCACACACAAGGCATGAAGGCTTCCTCCTTGCGCAACTCTTGTGCTAGCAAAAATTGCCAAGTTGTCCTTTGTGTTTTTGGAGATGAGATGAAAGCGTCTTGCTCTTCGAAAACCCTTCCACCTTGTGCAAACGATACCTCACCCAAGAGAGAGCATCGAAGCCTAGAGGCGTTGAGTCAACATAGGCGTTTTGGCGTTTCAAGACTTCCATAAAAGGAAAGTCATCAAGACATGCGTTCATGTCTTTTGAACCATTCCAAAACGCCAACTCAATTGAACCATGCGTTCACTTATGTGAACCGGTTCAATTGAATTTGGTCCAATTTCATTTGGTCCAAATGACAAATCAAACCAAGCCAAGCCATGGTCTAAATCTCATATGAACCATGAAGGTTCAAGATCTAACCGTACATCTCTAGATGCTCTTGATCTCACCGATCTAGCATCCACACTCTCGATCGAAGCTTACCGATCTCAAGCCCTAATCAATCAAACATGATCAGACCAGATCTCACTTACAATCAGAGTTTAAACTCCTTTAAACTGAACCAAAACAATTCAGTCCACACGATCTGACTTAAGTAAGCCATATCACCAAATTGTGCGACCCTGAGGGTTTCCTTTAAATGTCGGTAACGATAACTTACGTTATCACGATCAGTGAGAGGTATCTAGCCACACATCACTGTCTCCCGATATAAAGGAAAGAGTCTTCCAAGACTACACCCAAACCATAGCACAAGTGTGAATCCACTTCACGAGGCATACAAGTTTCCTTTGCCACTGGATGTTCTTATTGGACAAGCGTGTCAAGCCTGTAGCTCCAATATGATGAGCATGATTAGATCAGATGAACATAGTCATCAGGGTATGGCCATACACTATTCTCAATCATCTCATTCAGGGGGGCCCCTTTAGAACATCACACTCCTTAAACAAGGAGACGGCAATCCTGTATCTATCACTAGTGCCCTAACCTGACTCATGATCATTATCCAAGATAGTCTATAACCATTATATTTCAAATGATATTGAACTACCTCAAAACAATGACAATCATCATTTAGAAACACAAGTGATCTCAAGTCAGAGGAAGTATGCCACTTGTTGCACACAAGGATTATTCACATTGTGACAAGCAATTGAATATCCTAGTAGGGTCTGTCCAGTATGAAAGTACCCCTTATAGCGGGGGGGGGGGGGGGTCCCCTTCTAGGGGGAGCGCAAACCCTAATACCATGCACTTTAAAACTTTGCATGAGCGGAAGTAGGGTTAAGGATCGCATGTATGATTGAATGATCAACTTAAAACTATGATTGAATGAAAGATGCGATTCATACCAATGCCATTTGAAGATGACGCCTTGGATCTAAGAGAGCAACGAAGATCTCCTCCTTAGGACGCGCACACAAGATGAGGAAGCGCTTACTATCTTGGTGCTCCTTGTGCTAGCAAGGCTCCAAGAGTGTCTTTGATCGATTGCAAAGGGAAAGGAGAGATTTCTTCTTGGCGTTTTTCTCTTGTCGCCTTGGACTTTCTCCACACGAGAATGCCACTTCCAAGCCAACCCCAAGAGGCGAGAAAGGCGTGAAGAGACCAAAGAGGAGCGACGTGAGATCATGGCAACGTTCGAGAGGTGCTATCCAAAAATAGCATGCCACATCTCTACGTGCGATCTTAGGATTCACCCCAATCGCAAATGCCACATCAGCATTGAACCATGCGCTCATTCAAGAGCTGGTTCAAAGCGATTTGGTCCACTAACCAAATAAACCAAGAAATAAGTGCAGATCAAAATAAACCCTAAGGCTCTCAATCTGACCGTCAATCTCTCAATGCTTCTGATCTGACTGATCTAGCATTCATTCTCTCGATCGAAGCTTACCGATCTCAAGCCCTAATCAATCAAACATGATCAGACCAGATCTCACTCACAATCAGAGATTTAATCCCATTAAACTGAACCCAAACAATTCAGTCCACACGATCTGACTTAAGTAAGCCATATCATCAAATTGTGCGACCCTGAGGGTTTCCTTTAAATGTCGGTAACGATAACTCACGTTATCACGACCAGTGAGGGGTATCTAGCAACACATCACTGTCTCCCGATATAAAGGAAAGAGTCTTCCAAGACTTCACCCAAAAACAGCACAAGTGTGAATCAATTCACAAAGCATACATATTTCCTTTGCCACTGGATGTTCTTATTGGACAAGCCTGTCAAGCTTGTAGCTCCAATATGATGAGCATGATTAGATCAGATGAACACTGTCACCTGGGTATGGCCATACACTCTCTCAATCATCTCATCCAGGGGGCCCCTTTAGAACATCACACTCCTTCAATAAGGAGACGGCAATCCTATGTCTATCACTAGTGCTCTAACCTGACTCAAGCTCACCATCCAAGATAGTCTATAATCATTATGTTTCAAATGATATTGAACTACCTCAAAACAATGACAATCATCATTTAGAAAACACAAGTGATCTCAAGTCAGAGGAAATGTGCCACTTGTCATATCCAAGGAATATTCACATTGTGACAAACAATTGAACATCCTCGTAGGGTCTGTCCAGTACATCCAATGTACCCATGAGTCTACATCTTATTCCATGCTCGAAGCATCCTATAAGATTAGAACACATATTAGTCTTAACCATATCAAGGCTGTCTCATGTTCACCAAGATATATCGACTAAGGACATAATAGCTTGTCAGCCCAGCTGAACAGCTTTGAGACATTATTCAGAAGAACATATATTGCAGCAGACAATGTAGCTAACTGAATAACAACCATGCCTTTATAAACTTAAGAGTTTATTACATGATACAGATACATTCCCACAGGCCTCAAACATTAGCCTTAAGGGCATACCCCAACAATCTCCCACTTGCACTTAATCTAATGGTTGAGAAATCTCAAACCCATATTATTACAGTGCTTCTCATGCTTCTGCTGCGCCAGAGGCTTGGTAAGCGGGTCTGCCAGATTGTCATCTGTATGAACCTTGCAGATTTTGATCTCGCCACGATCTATGATCTCCCTGATCAAATGAAACCGTCTCTGTATGTGCTTGGACTTCTGGTGCGACCGTGGTTCCTTTGCTTGTGCGATTGCTCCAGTGTTATCACAAAAGATAACCAAAGGATCTGCACTCGAAGGAACAACACCAAGTTCTCTCACGAACTTACGAATCCACACTGCCTCCTTGGATGCTTCCGAGGCTGCAACATACTCGGCTTCTGTTGTGGAATCAGCAACAGTTGACTGTTTGAAACTTTTCCACACCACTGCACCTCCATTCAAGCTAAAAACATAGCCTGATTGCGATCGGAAATCATCCTGGTCAGACTGGAACGAAGCGTCAGTATATCCTTCAATACTGAGTTCTTCCTGACCACCATATATCAAGAACATATCTTTGGTCCTCCGCAGATATTTTAAAATGTTCTTGACTGCAATCCAGTGCGCCATACCTGGATTACTCTGGTAACGACTGGTCACGCTTAACCCGTAAGCAACGTCTGGGCGAGTACACAACATCGCATACATAATGGATCCAATAGCCGAAGCATAAGGCGTATTGTCCATTTCATCTTTCTCAGTCTGTGTTTGTGGACACTGACTCTTCGAAAGATTCAGACCATGTCTGACTGGAAGATATCCTCGTTTAGAATTCTCTAAATGAAATCTCTCCAGGACCTTATCGATGTAAGTACTCTGGCACAGCCCGAGAAGCCTCTTAGATCTATCCCTGTAGATCTTCACACCTAACACATAGGCTGCTTCTCCTAAATCTTTCATCTGGAAACATTTCCTCAGCCATGCCTTAACAGCATGCATTTCAGGAATGTCGTTTCCAATGATCAAGATGTCATCGACGTAGAGGACTAGGAAAGTAATCACGCTCCCACTAAACCTCTTATACACACACGGGTCATCATCGTTCTTGATGAAACCAAATTCAGTAACTGATTCATCAAAACGAATATTCCAGCTTCTCGATGCTTGTTTAAGTCCATAAATAGACTTCTTTAACTTGCATATCTTATGACGATCTGCTGGATTAGTGAAACCTTCTGGTTGTGTCATATACACATCCTCATCCAGATTTCCATTAAGGAAAGCTGTTTTCACATCCATTTGCCAAATCTCATAATCGTAATATGCAGCTATCGCGAAAAGAATCCGAATAGACTTAAACATGGCTACTGGTGAAAAAGTTTCATCATAATCTATACCATAGATTTGTTTGAAACCTTTCGCAACTAGCCTGCCTTTATAGGTAACCACGTTACCATCCATGTCAATCTTCTTCTTGAAGATCCATTTACAGCCTATAGGGATAACTCCCGGAGGCGGATCAACCAAATCCCAAACTTGGTTATCTGACATGGAGTCCATCTCGGCGCGCATAGCTTCAAGCCATCTCGCTGACTCCGGTCCACTGACCGCATCCGCATAAGTAAGGGGTTCATCATTGTCAATGATGTAGATTCCGTCATAGCGCTCAGGCTGTCGACGAATCCTTCCCGATCTTCGCGGTTCCCGTGATATCTGAGCCTCAGGTTGTTCAATAACCTGTTCTACCGGCTCAGGCTCATCCAACTGTGCTTGACTACTTTGTCCTTCGTCTGGATTCTCATCCAGCTTTATTTCTCTCCCACTGGCCTCTTGCAGAAGAAACTCCTTCTCAAGAAATATGGCCGTCCGAGCAACAAAAACCTTGTTCTCCTTGGGATCGAAGAAATAATAACCCTTAGTTTCCTTAGGGTAACCGACAAAGATACATTTGTCAGATCTGCTCTCTAGTTTCCCAGAGGCGAGCTTTTTGACATAAGCCTCGCAACCCCAGATCCTGATAAATGTCAAGCTTGGCTGTTTCCCATACCATAATTCATATGGCGTCTTTGAAACTGCCTTGGATGGCACTCGGTTTAGTACCTTTGCAGCTGTTTCCAGTGCAAAACCCCAAAAGGAGTAAGGAAGAGTAGCCTGACTCATCATAGAACGAACCATATCAAGTAACGTTCTATTTCTCCTCTCGGACACACCATTCCATTGCGGTGTTCCTGGTGGAGTGAGCTGTGAGATAATCCCACACTCCCTTAGATAGTCAGTAAATGCATGACTTAGGTATTCACCACCTCGATCAGAACGAAGTGCCTTGATATTTCGGCCTAGCTGATTTTGTACTTCATTTTTGAACTCTTTGAACTTGTCAAAAGATTCACTTTTATGTCTCATTAAATAGACATACCCATATCTACTGAAATCATCAGTAAAGGTAATGAAGTACTGATAGCCACCTCTGGCATGTTTACTAAAAGGCCCACACACATCACTGTGTATAAGGTCAAGTAAACCTGAAGCCCTTTGACCTTTGTGAGGAAAAGGTGACTTCGTCATTTTACCCATTAAACAAGCTTTGCATGTATCAATCCCCTTGTAGGAGAAAGATCCCAGCAGTCCATTATCATGCAACCGCTTAATGCGTTTCTCGTTAATATGGCCCAAACGACTATGCCATAGCAAGGTGCTGTCATCAGCAAACTTGGCTTTCTTAATATCAACATTTTGTATAGAACTTTCCATGTCCAACATGAATAACCCATTATTAATTGAACCAGTTGCATAAACAATATTATCATATGACAAAACACACTTTGAAATATTGCATTCAAAGGAAAAACCCTTCCTGACAAGAGCAGGAATGGAGATAATATTTTTAGTTATACTGGGAACAAAGTAACAACTGTTTAGTTCCAATACAAGTCCAGATGGTAAAGAAATAAAGTAGTCTCCTACAGCAACAGCAGCAACCCGTGCCCCGTTTCCAACTCGTAGGTCCACCTCATGCTGTCCCACCTGCCTTCTTCTCTTGAGTTCCTGTACATTTGAACAAATGTGAACTCCACATGCAGTGTCCAACACCCATGATATAGAAGAAGAAAACATGACCTCAGTCACGAATATACCTGAGCCAGAAGCAAAGCTTCCCCTCTTATCTCCTTGGAGCGCTTTACAGTCCTTTTTCCAGTGACCCAGCTGGCCACAGTGGAAACACCTGTATTCCTTGGACCGCTTCACCTTTTGCTTCAGAGCCTTGCTGTAGCTCTTGACAGTGGCCTTGCCCTTCTTCCCCTTCTTCTTGTTCCTGGAAGGAACCATCAAGACAGAGGTTGAAGGCTTACCCTTCAGAGTTTCCTCAGTGGTCAAGAGCATATTCAGCAGCTCTGCCGGAGTACAATCGATTTTGTTCATATTAAAATTAATAATGAACGCGTCGAATGAAGGCGGGAGAGACTGCAGAATAATATCCACAGCAAGCTCCTGGTTGATGGTATGCCCCAGTTTCTCTAGAGCCTCCTTGTGCCCAATCATCTTGAGCACGTGAGCTCCCACTGGGCTCCCTTCAGCCAGTTTGCTCTGAAAGAAGAGCTTTGTCAAATTGTAGCGCTCAGTCCTTGCCTGTGCAGCATACAGCATCTTGAGGTTTGTAATCATGTCTATAGCCGACATGTCCTCATGCTGACGCTGCAGCGGTGGCGTCATAGACGCTAGCATCAGGCAAGCGACATCAATGCTATCATTGACGTGCTTTTCATAGGCTTCCCGAACCGCCCTTGCGGCGTTCGGAGCGGGCTGCGGCGGTATCGCCGTCTCGAGGACATACAGTTTCCTCTCTGCCTTAAGAACAATCTTAAGGTGTCCAAACCAGTCAGAGAAGTTCGGCCCAGCAAACTTCTCCCTTTCCAGTAGGGATCGCACATTGAAGTTCATGGTGTTCGTTGCTGCAGGTATCTACAACAATGCAAGAACAGCAAGGTCAGTATCAATGTACAAGAATCAATCAGGACTTAAGAAAGATTCTTTTTCTCACTATTTTATCAGGCGTGAAAAATCCAGCAAAACAGCCCGAAAGAGTAGAACTCTTTTAGTGAGATGGGATCCAGATTTCATACTTGGTCTCCGCATCCCGCTCAGGCGAGATAAGATGCACAGAGAGTACAAGCACTAGTTTCTGGTAGGCAGTCCCTGCCGATCGCCAACCCGTGCGATTCCCCTTCATCCGGGCAGTCCAGCAGACTGTGCCAACTGAGTTGGTACAACACAATCTCTGACCCCACAGATGGCTGCCTCCATGTGCTACCATATGCGCCACATATGTAGCCTACATGGTCAAGCTGACCCGACCTACTCCCTGGACCACCACGTGCTATGCTGAGCAACGAGAAGGGATAAATCCCTACTCTGTAACACGCAGGTGTAATCCCGCACCGTCTGAAGATAGATGGACGTGCCCACTGAGTGGGTACAACACGGCTCCAACGATAATCAGAACAGTGAGGTTTCGCGTCAGAAGGCTTACGAGCTTGATATTTAAGCGTTGGATTTTAACGGTCTTTTATCTTCTTGCCTATCATGCAATTCCTATGGTGATAGCAGAAGATAATTTAATCATGCAATTCTAATATTAAGCAATAAAAGAAAGCATGTATCTTATGTGGTAAAAGCCCATAGCCCTAGAAGACCTTAACCTAACTTAAGTCTTCATTTGCTCTTCATGGGTCTTTAGCTGCTCATCTGGCCCAAACCTGGGCCCAAGCGCCAATTACAGCACAGGTGCGCCCACCAGGGAAAATGCGCCTGGTCCTAGGGTCGAACCCTAGACCTCCCACCTGGTCCAGCCACTTGCTGCATGCGCCTCTGCCAAGTGTGCACTGTGCTCTTGTCTAATTAAATTACAAATTTAACTATCTAGACAAGAGTGACACGCATGTCACTTACATTTATAAATTAAAACACAGTGATGCGCAGATCACAATAATTAATTTACAATTTTAATACAGGCACGCAGGCCCCAGCACAGCACACAATTAATATGGGCAGCCCACATAAGACTAAATAGACAAACATATGCATCAATCAAGAACCACGTGATCCATAAAAATTAAAATTTTCGAAAACCCCATAGGATCAATTTTAATTTTTCCTTATTTCCCCTACAACCTTACAACGGTCCATTACTAGGGATCCACTCATCCAACCTAGTCAGATCCACTGCCCTTGCATGCACCAAGTCCTAACTGACTTGCGTCGACCATAAGGTCAACTATGCATGCGCCAGGGCTGAACAACCACACTGAGGTCTGGCAAACGGGCGTGACCCCGGGCCTAACTCAGGTGCGTTCATTAATCGTCACAATCAGACATCGCTACACACCTGTCTGCAGTCGACCTATAGCCACCATAGGCTTGCGCCAAGGTGCTATCTGATCGACCCATTCAGGTTGTCAGATGATCTGATCAGACATTCTGGATCTAACCTAGGGGGTGACTTCAACCCTAATAACCCGTCTAAGGGTTTACAGTAGGCGGCTTAGATCTAAGGTGATACGCGCAAGAGATATAAGTTTTTGATAAAAACTCTAAAGCAAGCGCCAAGGCATCATACATGCGTAACACATAAACATACATCAAAGACCTTAAGCTAGCATGTAGTTTACCGCATGTTATTAGATCTATTCATAGGATGCGCAAACATGGATCACAAAGAAGCAATCATAACAAACATACATCATAACGCAGGCTCTGATACCAATTGTAAGTACCCCTTATAGCGGGGGGTCCCCTTCTAGGGGGAGCGCAAACCCTAATACCATGCACTTTAAAACTTTGCATGAGCGGAAGTAGGGTTAAGGATCGCATGTATGATTGAATGATCAACTTAAAACTATGATTGAATGAAAGATGCGATTCATACCAATGCCATTTGAAGATGACGCCTTGGATCTAAGAGAGCAACGAAGATCTCCTCCTTAGGACGCGCACACAAGATGAGGAAGCGCTTACTATCTTGGTGCTCCTTGTGCTAGCAAGGCTCCAAGAGTGTCTTTGATCGATTGCAAAGGGAAAGGAGAGATTTCTTCTTGGCGTTTTTCTCTTGTCGCCTTGGACTTTCTCCACACGAGAATGCCACTTCCAAGCCAACCCCAAGAGGCGAGAAAGGCGTGAAGAGACCAAAGAGGAGCGACGTGAGATCATGGCAACGTTCGAGAGGTGCTATCCAAAAATAGCATGCCACATCTCTACGTGCGATCTTAGGATTCACCCCAATCGCAAATGCCACATCAGCATTGAACCATGCGCTCATTCAAGAGCTGGTTCAAAGCGATTTGGTCCGCTAACCAAATAAACCAAGAAATAAGTGCAGATCAAAATAAACCCTAAGGCTCTCAATCTGACCGTCAATCTCTCAATGCTTCTGATCTGACTGATCT
This sequence comes from Costus lasius, assembly GCA_027563935.2. Classification (NCBI taxonomy): domain Eukaryota; kingdom Viridiplantae; phylum Streptophyta; class Magnoliopsida; order Zingiberales; family Costaceae; genus Costus; species Costus lasius. The sequence goes on from CM050446.2 coordinate 50,395,246, forward strand.
AGCATTCATTCTCTCGATCGAAGCTTACCGATCTCAAGCCCTAATCAATCAAACATGATCAGACCAGATCTCACTCACAATCAGAGATTTAATCCCATTAAACTGAACCCAAACAATTCAGTCCACACGATCTGACTTAAGTAAGCCATATCATCAAATTGTGCGACCCTGAGGGTTTCCTTTAAATGTCGGTAACGATAACTCACGTTATCACGACCAGTGAGGGGTATCTAGCAACACATCACTGTCTCCCGATATAAAGGAAAGAGTCTTCCAAGACTTCACCCAAAAACAGCACAAGTGTGAATCAATTCACAAAGCATACATATTTCCTTTGCCACTGGATGTTCTTATTGGACAAGCCTGTCAAGCTTGTAGCTCCAATATGATGAGCATGATTAGATCAGATGAACACTGTCACCTGGGTATGGCCATACACTCTCTCAATCATCTCATCCAGGGGGCCCCTTTAGAACATCACACTCCTTCAATAAGGAGACGGCAATCCTATGTCTATCACTAGTGCTCTAACCTGACTCAAGCTCACCATCCAAGATAGTCTATAATCATTATGTTTCAAATGATATTGAACTACCTCAAAACAATGACAATCATCATTTAGAAAACACAAGTGATCTCAAGTCAGAGGAAATGTGCCACTTGTCATATCCAAGGAATATTCACATTGTGACAAACAATTGAACATCCTCGTAGGGTCTGTCCAGTACATCCAATGTACCCATGAGTCTACATCTTATTCCATGCTCGAAGCATCCTATAAGATTAGAACACATATTAGTCTTAACCATATCAAGGCTGTCTCATGTTCACCAAGATATATCGACTAAGGACATAATAGCTTGTCAGCCCAGCTGAACAGCTTTGAGACATTATTCAGAAGAACATATATTGCAGCAGACAATGTAGCTAACTGAATAACAACCATGCCTTTATAAACTTAAGAGTTTATTACATGATACAGATACATTCCCACAGGCCTCAAACATTAGCCTTAAGGGCATACCCCAACACAGTACATCCAATGTACCCATGAGTCTACATCTTATTCCATGCTCGAAGCATCCTATAAGATTAGAACACACATTAGTCTTAACCATATCAAGGCTGTCTCAAGTTCACCAAGATATCTCGACTAAGGACATATAGCATGTCAGCCTAGCTGAACAGCATTGAGACATTATTCAGAAGTACACTTATTGCAACAGACAATGTAACATACTGAATAACAACCATGCCTTTATAAACATAAGCGTTTATTACATGATACTCATAGAATCCCAAGGCCTCAAACATTAGCCTTAAGGGCATACCCCAACAATCTCCCACTTGCACTTAATCTAATGGTTGAGAAATCTCAAACCCATATTATTACAGTGCTTCTCATGCTTCTACTGCGCCAGAGGCTTGGTAAGCGGGTCAGCCAGATTGTCATCTGTATGAACCTTGCAGATTTTGATCTCGCCACGATCAATGATCTCCCGGATCAAGTGAAACCGTCTCTGTATGTGCTTGGACTTCTGGTGCGACCGTGGTTCCTTTGCTTGTGCGATTGCTCCAGTGTTATCACAGAAGATAACCAAAGGATCTGCACTCGAAGGAACGACACCAAGTTCCTGAATGAACTTACGAATCCACACTGCCTCCTTGGATGCTTCCGAGGCTGCAACATACTCGGCTTCTGTTGTGGAATCAGCAACAGTAGACTGTTTGAAACTCTTCCACACCACTGCTCCACCATTCAAGCTAAAAACATAGCCTGATTGCGATCGGAAATCATCCTGGTCCGACTGGAACAAAGCGTCAGTATATCCTTCAATACTGAGTTCTTCCTGACCACCATATATCAAGAACATATCTTTGGTCCTCCGAAGATATTTTAAAATGTTCTTGACTGCAATCCAGTGCGCCATACCTGGATTACTTTGGAACCGACTGGTCACGCTTAACCCGTAAGCGACGTCTGGGCGAGTACACAACATCGCATACATAATGGATCCAATAGCCGAAGCATAAGGCGTATTGTCCATTTCATCTTTCTCAGTCTGTGTTTGTGGACACTGACTCTTCGAAAGATTCAGACCATGTCTGACTGGAAGATATCCTCTTTTAGAATTTTCTAAATGAAATCTCTCCAGGACTTTATCGATGTAAGTACTCTGGCACAGCCCGAGAAGCCTCTTAGATCTATCCCTGTAGATCTTCACACCTAGTACATAGGCTGCTTCTCCTAGATCTTTCATCTGGAAACATTTTCCTAACCATGCTTTAACAGCATGCAGTTCAGGAATATCGTTTCCAATGATTAAGATATCATCGACGTAGAGGACTAGGAAAGTAATCACGCTCCCACTAAACCTCTTATATACACACGGGTCATCTTCATTCTTGATGAAACCAAACTCAGAGATTGATTCATCAAAACGAATATTCCAGCTTCTAGATGCTTGTTTAAGTCCATAAATGGACTTCTTTAACTTGCATATTTTATGACGATCTGATGGATTAGTGAAACCTTCAGGTTGTGTCATATACACATCCTCATCCAGATTTCCATTAAGGAAAGCCGTCTTCACATCCATTTGCCAGATCTCATAATCATAATATGCAGCTATTGCGAAAAGAATCCGAATAGACTTGAACATGGCTACAGGAGAGAAAGTTTCATCATAATCTATCCCGTAGATTTGTTTGAAACCTTTCGCTACTAGCCTGCCTTTATAGGTAACTACGTTACCATCCATGTCAATCTTCTTCTTGAAGATCCATTTACAGCCTATAGGGATCACTCCCGGAGGTGGATCAACCAAATCCCAGACTTGGTTATCTGACATGGAGTCTATCTCGGCTCGCATAGCTTCAAGCCATCTAGCTGACTCCGGTCCACTGACCGCATCCGCATAAGTTAGGGGTTCATCATTATCAATGATGTAGACTCCGTCATAACGCTCAGGCTGACGACGGATCCTTCCCGATCTTCGCGGTTCCCGTGATATCTGAGCCTCAGGTTGTTCAATAACCTGCTCTACCGGCTCATGCACATCCAACTGTGCTTGACTACTTTGTCCTTCCTCTGGATTCTCATCCAGCTTTATCTCTCTCCCACTGGCTTCTTGCAGAAGAAACTCCTTCTCAAGAAATATTGCCGTCCGAGCAACAAATACCTTGTTCTCTTTGGGATCGTAGAAATAATAACCCTTAGTTTCCTTAGGGTAACCGACAAAGATGCATTTCTCAGATCTGCTCTCTAGTTTCCCAGAGGCGAGCTTTTTGACATAAGCCTCGCAACCCCAGATCTTTATAAATGTCAAGCTCGGCTGTTTCCCATACCACAATTCATATGGCGTCTTTAAAACTGCCTTGGATGGCACTCGGTTTAGTACCTTTGCAGCTGTTTCCAGTGCAAATCCCCAAAAGGAGTAAGGTAAAGTAGCCTGACTCATCATAGAACGAACCATATCAAGTAACGTTCTATTTCTCCTCTCGGACACACCATTCCATTGCGGTGTTCCTGGCGGAGTGAGCTGTGAGATAATCCCACACTCTTTTAGATAGTCAGTAAACGCATGACTCAAGTATTCTCCACCTCGATCAGAACGAAGTGCCTTGATATTTCGGCCTAGCTGATTCTGTACTTCATTCTTGAACTCTTTGAACTTGTCAAAAGATTCACTCTTATGTCTCATAAGATAGACATAACCATACCTACTGAAATCATCAGTAAAGGTAATGAAGTACGAATAGCCACCTCTGGCATGTTTACTAAACGGCCCACACACATCATTGTGTATAAGGTCAAGTAAACCTGAAGCCCTTTGACCTTTATTAGGAAAAGGAGACTTCGTCATTTTACCCAATAAACAAGCTTTGCATGTATCAATCTCCTCATAGGAGAATGATCCCAGCAGTCCATGATCATGCAACCGCTTAATGCGCTTCTTGTTAATATGGCCTAAACGACTATGCCATAGCAAGGTGCTGTCATCAGCATACTTGGCTTTCTTATTATCAATATTTTGTATAGAATATTCCATGTCCAACATGAATAACCCATTGTTAATTGAACCAGTAGCATAAACAATATTATCAAGAGTAAGATAACACTTTGAAATCTTGCATTCAAAGGAAAACCCTTTCCTGACAAGAGCAGGAATAGAGATAATATTTTTGGTAATACTGGGTACAAAGTAACAATTGTTTAATTCTAATACAATGCCAGATGGTAATGAGATGTAATAATCCCTTACAGCAACAGCAGCAACCCGTGCCCCGTTTCCAACGCGTAGGTCCATCTCATGCTGTCCCACCTGTCTTCTTCTCTTGAGTTCCTGTACATTTGAACAAATGTGAACTCCACATGCAGTGTCCAACACCCATGAAATAGAAGAAGATGAAACCATGACTTCCGTCACGTATATACCTGAGCCAGAAGCGATGCTTCCCCTCTTATCTCCTTGGAGCGCTTTACAGTCCTTTTTCCAGTGACCCATCTGGCCACAGTGGAAACACCTGTTGTCCTTTGACCGCTTAACCTTCTGTTTCAGAGCCTTACTGTAGTTCTTGACAGGGGCTTTGCCCTTCTTCCCCTTCTTCTTGTTCCTAGAAGGAACCATTAAGACAGAGGTTGAAGGCTTTCCCTTCAGAGTCTCCTCAGTAGTCAAGAGCATATTCAGCAGCTCTGCCGGAGTACAATCGATTTTGTTCATATTAAAGTTAATAATGAACGCATCGAAAGAGGGCGGGAGAGACTGCAGAATAATGTCTACAGCAAGCTCCTGGTTGACGGTATGCCCCAGTTTCTCCAGAGCCTCCTTGTGCCCAATCATCTTGAGCACGTGAGCTCCCACTGGGCTCCCTTCAGCCAGTTTGCTCTGAAAGAAAAGCTTGGTCAGATTATAGCGTTCAGTCCTCGCCTGTACAGCATACAGCATCTTGAGGTTCGCTATAATCTCTATAGCCGACATATCCTCATGCTGACGCTGCAGCGGTGGCGTCATAGACGCTAGCATCAGGCATGCGACATCAATGCTATCATTGACATGCTTTTCATAGGCATCACGAACCGCCCTTGCGGCGTTCGCAGCGGGTTGAGGCGGCACAGCCGTCTCGAGGACATACAGTTTCCTCTCTGCCTTAAGAACGATCTTAAGGTGTCCGAACCAGTTTGAGAAGTTTGGCCCATCAAACTTCTCCCTTTCCAGTAGGGATCGCACATTGAAGCTCATGGTGTTTGTTGCTGCAGGAATCTACAACAATGCAAGAACAACAAGGTCAGTATCAATGTTAAGAATCAATCAGGACTTAAGAATGATTCTTTTTCTCACTATTTTTATCTGGCTGAAAAATCCAGCAAAACAGCCCGAAAGAGTAGAACTCTTTTAGTGAGATGGGATCCAGATTTCATACTTGGTCTCCGCGTCCCGCTCAGGCGAGATAAGATGCACAGAGAGTACGAGTACTAATTTCTGGTAGGCAGTCCCTGCCAATCGCCAACCCGTGCGATTCCCCTTCATCTGGGCAATCCAGTAGACTGTGCCAACTGAGTTGGTACAACACAGTCTCTGATCCCACAGATGGCTGCCTCCATGTGCTACCATATGCGCCACATATGTAGCCTACATGGTCAAGCTGACCCGACCTACTCCCTGGACCACCACGTGCTATGCTGAGCAACGAGAAGCGATAAATCCCTTCTCTGTAACACGCAGGTGAAATCCCGCACCGTCTGAAGATAGATGGACGTGCCCACTGAGTGGGTACAACACGGCTCCAACGATAGTCAGAACAGTGAGGTTTCGCATCAGAAGGCATTACTTGCTTGATATTTTAGCGTTGGATTTTAACGGTCTTTTATCTTCTTACTATCAGGCAAATCCTATGGCTATAGCAGAAGATAAATAACTCATGCAATTCTAAGTATTTTAGAAAATAAAAGAAAGCATGGATCTTATGTGGTAAAAGCCCATAGAGCCTAAGTAAGACCTTAAATCAACTTAAGTCTTCACTTGCTCTTCTTGGGTCTTTTGCATCTCATCTGGTCCAACCCAGGGCCCTAGCGCTCAATGCAGCGTAGGTGCGCCCACCAGCTGAATGCACCTCTGCGATGTGTGCTTTTGTGCTCTTGTCTAATTAAAATACATTTTAATCTATCTAGACAAGTTTGACTCGCAGGTCAATTATACAATAAATTAATTAAAAATGTGATTCGCAGATCACAAAAATAATAATTTACAATTTACCAGGCTCGCAGGCCCCAGCACTGCACACATTAAAGGGCAACCCACATAAGATTAAATAAACAAGCATCATGGCATCATTCAATCAACATGTGATCCATAGACAAAATAAAATTTTCGAAATCCCATTGGAATCAATTTTACTTGTCTTATGTGCCCTACTACCTTACAACGGTCCATTAATAGGGATCCACTCATCCATCTAGTTAGATCCACTGCCCTTGCATGCACCAAGTCCTAACTGACTTGAGTTGACCTAATGGTCAACCATGCATGCGCCAAGGGCTGAACAACCTCATGAGTTCTGGCAAGCGGGTGTGACCCCGGGCCTAACTCATGTGTGTTCAATGGTTGTCTCAACCAGACCTCGCTACACGCCTGTCCGCAGTTGACCTATAGCCACCTCGTGCTTGCGCACAGGTGCCATCTGGTCGACCCATCTAGGCTGTCAGATGGTCTGATCAGACTGGTTGGATCTTACTTATAGGATGACTTCAACCCTACTAACCCATCTAAGGGTTTATAGCAGGCGCCATGTAGATCTAAGGGTGATAAGCGCGCAAGATGTAAGTTTTGATAAAACATCTACAACAATGCGCAAACAAACAACATGCGGCACTTGAGAAAATATCTAGCATGTTGATAACTCTTAGATCTAGGCATAAGCGCAAACATCTTGAAACAATGATACAAGCGCAAACAAACAACATGCGCATAGCATCATGTAAACGCATGTAAACAAAGCATCAAGTAAGCGCAACATAGCATCATCTATGGATCACAAACACTTCAAAGCAATCATATGAATCTACAAGAACCATAGCTCTGATACCATTTGAAAGTCCCCTTCAAGGGGGAGCGCAAGGGGGTGAAACCCTAAAGGGGGCGGCGCATATATAAAATTTAGGGGTGTCACCCTCAAGACCGCATGTAGATCATATGATTAACTCATTGCATAAACGAAAAAGATCTCAAAGGGATCATACCAACGCCATTGGAATGGTTGTCGGCTTGGAAGCAAAGATCAAGAGAGATCTTCTCCAAAGATGTCACACACAAGGGATGAAGGCTTCCTCCTTGCGCAACTTTTGTGCTAGCAAAAATTGCCAAGTTGTCCTTTGTGTTTTTGGAGATGAGATGAAAGCGTCTTGCTCTTCGAAAACCCTTCCACCTTGTGCAAACGATACCTCACCCAAGAGAGAGCATCGAAGCCTAGAGGCGTTGAGTCAACATAGGCGTTTTGGCGTTTCAAGACTTCCATAAAAGGAAAGTCATCAAGACATGCGTTCATGTCTTTTGAACCATTCCAAAATGCCAACTCAATTGAACCATGCGTTCACTTATGTGAACCGGTTCAATTGAATTTGGTCCAATTTCATTTGGTCCAAATGACAAATCAAACCAAGCCAAGCCATGGTCTAAATCTCATATGAACCATGAAGGTTCAAGATCTAACCGTACATCTCTAGATGCTTTTGATCTCACCGATCTTGCATCCACACTCTCGATCGAAGCTTACCGATCTCAAGCCCTAATCAATCAAACATGATCAGACCAGATCTCACTTACAATCAGAGTTTAAACTCCTTTAAACTGAACCAAAACAATTCAGTCCACACGATCTGACTTAAGTAAGCCATATCACCAAATTGTGCGACCCTGAGGGTTTCCTTTAAATGTCGGTAACGATAACTTACGTTATCACGATCAGTGAGAGGTATCTAGCCACACATCACTATCTCCCGATATAAAGGAAAGAGTCTTCCAAGACTACACCCAAACCATAGCACAAGTGTGAATCCACTTCATGAGGCATACAAGTTTCCTTTGCCACTGGATGTTCTTATTGGACAAGCGTGTCAAGCCTGTAGCTCCAATATGATGAGCATGATTAGATCAGATGAACATAGTCATCAGGGTATGGCCATACACTATTCTCAATCATCTCATTCAGGGGGGCCCCTTTAGAACATCACACTCCTTAAACAAGGAGACGGCAATCCTGTATCTATCACTAGTGCCCTAACCTGACTCATGATCATTATCCAAGATAGTCTATAACCATTATATTTCAAATGATATTGAACTACCTCAAAACAATGACAATCATCATTTAGAAACACAAGTGATCTCAAGTCAGAGGAAGTATGCCACTTGTTGCACACAAGGATTATTCACATTGTGACAAGCAATTGAATATCCTAGTAGGGTCTGTCCAGTACATCCAATGTACCCATGAGTCTACATCTTATTCCATGCTCGAAGCATCCTATAAGATTAGAACACACATTAGTCTTAACCATATCAAGGCTGTCTCATGTTCACCAAGATATCTCGACTAAGGACATATAGCATGTCAGCCTAGCTGAATAGCATTGAGACATTATTCAGAAGTACACTTATTGCAACAGACAATGTAACATACTGAATAACAACCATGCCTTTATAAACATAAGCGTTTATTACATGATACTCATAGAATCCTAAGGCCTCAAACATTAGCCTTAAGGGCATACCCCAACAGTTGAATCATGCGAACAATAAGAATTGAACGCGCAACCTGCCTCTGATACCAAATTTGATACAACTACTATAGGTGGGATGGTCCTTAGCTATGTACTCTAGGGGTTTATGAGACGATGATCGAAAAACATGAGAGGGTCTGGAGACGAGGGAAGTAAAACGCGTGTCAGAAAATGAGCAACGTGAAAACCAGTGAGAAATAATGAGCAACGTGAACACAAATGACGAAGAAACCAACGACACCCAACTACACAAATGAAACTCACTAACCTCTCTTAGCAAGCGATTCAAGCACAGCACGACAACAAGGGCAGTGGACTTAGCGGCCACTCAGCTTGCACGCCTATGAACTTGCGGTCACAGTAAAACCAAGGAACCTCCACGTCTCCGGCATACGGATGCTCATGGGTAAGTAAATCAAGCAAGAACAATACAATGAAATTTCAAAAATAGGCGAACCTGACGCACCGGCGGTGTGATTTACTTCTTTGTAAGGAAAGATGATTACAACTGGTAGGCGAGGAATCAAGACTGAGCCAAGAATCACACACCTTGCTCCACACTCTAACCTCCCCGAATTGAGCTCCTATCACACAAGAAAGCTAAGGAACAAGCTAACCTCCAGATCCCTTTTATAGAGTAAGGGACGGAATATCACACTACACGCATGACTAGGGAATATCACACCACAAGCATGACTAGGGAATAACACACCGTAAGCATGACTACCTACTCTAACTAACTAAAAGCAATCAAGATGCTGCTGATGCAAGCATGCTGATACAAGCACTAACTAACTCATACTAACTGGTTGTGGTAGCGATCATTAACCGGGGCTTCAGGTGGATGGGGTAATAAGCGCATGGGTCATAACACCTCCGTGTGGGCTGATAATGGACTGATGGCACCCACGAATCGATCGGGTGGTTGACATGAACATTGAGATTGCCTTATTGTGATTGCGTCAGGCCCCTTTGAACTTTTAAGGGGAGGTGGAATCTTATCTGGAGGAAAATCCACAGAATGGCCATGTTTCTCTAGTTCTGGAACTGTCGAGGAACCTCCTCCTACATCACTCATAAAAGTAGAACATCAAAAGCCAGGAGGACCATTGCAACCATTAGAAGTACTAAAATAGAAATGGGAAAGTGTTACTATGGATTTTGTTTCAATGTTGCCAAGAAATCAAAGAAGCATGATGCTATTTGGATAATTGTTGATAGGTTAACTAAGTCAGCATAGTTCTTGCTAATTAATATGACATATTCCCTTGACAATCCTGTGAAATTGTACGTTGATGAGATTGCAAGACTTCATGGACTTCCAAATGAAATTATATCAGATAGAGATCCTAGGTTTCTTTCCCGATTATGGAAAAGACTACAAGAGTCATTGGGCACTAAACTAAAATTTAGCACTGCATATCATCCTCAAACTGATGGACAATCTGAAAGAACAATTCAAACACTTGAGGACCTTCTTAGAGCATATATCATGGATTGGAAGGGTGAATGGGATGGTGACTTGTCCCTCATTGAGTTCACTTATAACAATTGTTTTCACTCAAGCATACAAATGGCACCTTATGAAGCTTTATATGGGAGAAAATGTAAGGCACTACTTTGTTGGGAAGAAGTTGGTGATAGAAAGATATTGACCTGAGATGAAGAGCAAGAAACTACAGAAAAGATTCAATTGATAAGAAACAAATTGAAAACTGCTCAAAGTCATAAAAAAACTTATCCTGATAATAGAAGAAGGGACCTTCAATTCCAAGATGGAGACCATGTATTTCTAAAGATATCTCCTTATAAAGGAGTAATAAGATTTGGTAAGAAGGGAAAGTTAAGCCCAACATTTATTGGTCCTTTCGAGATACTTGAAAGAATTGGATCTGTTGCTTATAGGGTTGCACTTCCACCAACCTTAACCAACGTTCATGATATTTTCCATGTATCTTCATTGAGGAAGTATAATCCAGATCCCTCCCACATTAGTGCGAATGAACTCTTGGAAATTGATATAGAATTGTCTTTCTCTGAACAGCCAAAACAAATTGTGGATAAAAAGGAAAAGATTTTGAGAAATCATGTTATTCCCTAGGAGAAGGTCATTTGGCAACATCATTCAATGGAAGAGGCAACATGGGAGTTCGAGGAAGAAATAAGAAAGGAGTATCCATATCTTTTCCATGAATGAGGTATGAAATTTAGAGGACTAAATTTCTCTTAAGGAGGGGAGAATGTGATATCCATGATTTATTTTCTAAGGTCATTATGAAGATCTTTAAGTAATTATAGAGAAATACCCATATTAACTCAAGGGGAATAAAGCATAAAGAAAAAGACAAGTGTAAATGTAATCATTTAGGATGCATATTGATCACTTAATTGGGAATTTGAATAAGTGATCTCTCATTAGTTTATAAAGTCAAAAAAAATAAGAGAGAAAGGATATAATTACTTAAGTGAAATGTATAAAGAGAAAAACACCTCATGATTGTCTTTTTAGCCACCTCAAGCTTGCATGAGGTGAAGATGAACAAGGTGAAGACACCTCATTCTTGGGGATGACTAATGAGGTAAAAATGAGGGAAACAAGGGGAAGAGAGGTTTTTTCACCTGCCATCCACGTTTAGGTTGGGAGAGCAAAGTATGGTGGTGAATTTGGAGAAGAAGAAATTAGAGAAAGCAAATCTTTGCATAAGGCAAGTTTCTACCCTATGCCCTAAATTCATGGTTTCATACATATGATAATTTGCTAATAAAATAATGTTCAAATCCTAAAGATCTAGTTCATACTCTGATTTGTTGAACTCCAAATGAATTTTGAAGTTGTTGATAAACTAATGTGGAGAATTTTAAAAGAATGGTTAAGGTGATATGAGTATGCAAATCTGACCATTGTAGGGTTCTTATCATATATCTTTGTACACATAACTGGTTTTAACTAAGAATTGATTTGTGTGAAAGAAGACTTGAAAACCTTTCCAACGCATCCAATATCGTATATAGTTAATTGTGAAAGTCCCCTAAAGGGGGAGGGCGAAACCCTAAAGTGGCGCATGTAAATTTTGGGCAGCGGAAATAAGGGTTTCTAGGTGATCGGTTGCATGCATGTCATATGATCAACTATTAAAACTTGTATACATTGATAAGAGTCATACCATCGCCATTGCTTGGATGGTGCCTTGGAAGAAGAGAGCGAAAGGGATCTCCTCCAGAAGATGCGCACACAAGAAGAAGATCGCCTACTTCTTGTTGATCCTTGTGCTAGCAAAGACCTTCAAGTCTCCTGATCGAATGGAATGGAAGAAGAGATGTCTTGCTTGGCCGAGACCTCCTTGTCGTCAACTCCTTCAACACACGAGAGTCAGAGAGCATCGAGAGGAAGAGGCGACAATAGGCGTGAGAGGAGCGAACGTGAGGCGTGACCATGTTTTGGAAACATGGTTTCCCAAAATAGAAAACCCCCTCAACGTGTGATGCGTTCACTCCAAGTGAACCATCGCATTTTTTCTCTCCTATTGAACCATGCGCTCACTTAATGAGCCAGTTCAATTTGGTTTGGTTCAAAGACCAATTAACCCAAGCATTTGGTCTAGATCACAATTAAACCCTAAGGCTCCAGATCTAACCGTTCATCTCCTGATGCTCCTGATCTCACCGATCTAGCATCAATTCTCTCGATCAAAGCTTACCGATCTCAAGCCCTAATCAATCAAACATGATCAGACCAGATCTCACTTACAATCAGAGTTTAAATCCCTTTAAACTGAACCAAAACAATTCAGTCCATACGATCTGACTTAAGTAAGCCATATCATCAAATTGTGCGACCCTAAGGGTTTCCTTTAAATGTCGGTAACGATAACTTACGTTATCACGATCAGTGAGGGGTATCTAGCAACACATCACTGTCTCCCAATATAAAGGAAAGAGTCTTCCAAGACTACACCCAAACCACAGCACAAGTGTGAACCCAAGTCACTAGACATACGTGTTTCCTTTGCCACTGGATGTTCTTATTGGACAAGCGTGTCAAGCCTGTAATTCCAATATGATGAGAATGATTAGATCAGATGATCATAGTCATCTGGGTATGGCCATACACTTTCTCAATCATCTCATCCAGGGGGCCCCTTTAGAACATCACACTCCAATCAAGGAGACGGCAATCCTATATCTATCACTAGCGCCCTAACATGACTCATGCTCATTATCCAAGATAGTCTATAACCATTATATTCCAAATGATATTGAACTACCTCAAAATAATGTCAATCATCATTTAGAAACACAAGTGATCTCAAGTTAGAGGAAATATGCCACTTGTTTGCATACAAGGATTATTCACATTGTGACAAGCAATTGAATATCCTAGTAGGGTCTGTCCAGTACATCCAATGTACCCATGAGTCTACATCTTATTCCATGCTCGAAGCATCCTATAAGATTAGAACACATATTAGTCTCAACCATATCAAGGCTGTCTCATGTTCACCAAGATATCTCGACTAAGGACAAAACTGCATGTCAGCCAAGCTGAACAGCATTGAGACATTATTCAGAAATATACATATTGCAGCAGATGATGTAACAACCTGAATAACAACCATTGCCTTTATAAACTTAGAGTTTATACATGATACTGAAAGAATCCCAAGGCCTCAAACATTAGCTTTAAGGGCATACCCCAACAAATTGGAGCTAGGCCATCAATTATGTAGCATCATTGAGTATATATTTGCTGTAAAATCAGACTGGCCTACTTGTGTGGTTTTGCATATAACTTATGATATGCAACTTGGTTTTGAATATTCTTGTTTTAAATGAAAGGAGATTCAAATATCTTCCCAACGGATCATACGTTGTATATCTTTGATATGCTTCATACCCGTAAACCGATTGCATTATCTTGTCCAATGCCCTGGAATTTCTGGAAATGGGATAGTTTGACCCTTTATTACTTTAACCCTGATATCTTTTTGTGTACTTTGTCAAACAGAATCAAACCAAGTTTATTAGAAAGTAGCCTCAAATATGGTTTCAATGAATCCCATTTTAAATGGTTTTATGTAGTTTATCCTTCTGATTATTAGTTCATGCTTGGGCATGGTCATTGTAAACCTTTGGTACTTTTAGCCATTGTCATGTTGTAAGGGCATTTGATTGGATTGCAACAATATGTTGCTAACTTTGCTTCTATCATGACCTAGTTGTCTTTGGGCCCTTACAACTTTAGTGGGAAAACAATTTGATCCCATTTTTGGGAATTAAGTGATGGATGTGGAGCTAAGTGCCACATTAGAAAAACGGGGGCCACCTCTTGGGTCCACGGGAGCTACCTCTAGAGTCCCTCCATTCACATTTGATTGGGCCATGACGAGCCTTTGTCGGCTTATGCTTTGTGGGCTTTCCCAGACATGGGTTAGTCTTGCTTCTAGACATGGAGGACTTTGTTTTGCTTTGTTCCAACTACTTTATCCATGATACTTTGATATTCATGAGTTAATAATCCTATCACTAGTTCTTTTGTGACATTTTGGTACTCATGGGATGAGTACACCTTTTCTGTCCATAATGATTTTGATACTAATAAGTTAGAAATACTAACTTATCATGATTTATTTGGGTTCTTGATATCATCTTTATGCTCTATGTTTAGGTTGTCATTATGGTATGTGAGGGCGAACCTAGGTCACAAGCATTATTTAAAAAAAAAAACTTGTTGTTGCAGCGGAAATACTAGGATCGCATGACATGAGCATATGATCAACCTTGTATAACTTGTATAGAGCAAGTTAGAGTATTACCATTGCCATGATGTAAGAGGCGACTTGGAAGATGTAAGGGGCGAGCGCCTCTTCTCCAAAGAAGTCACACACAAGATGAGAAAGACTTCCTTCCTTTGTGTTCCTTGTGCTAGCAAAGACACCAAGGAGTCCTGATCGTTTCTTAGAAAGAGTGATGTGTGTTCCCTTGTCGCCGGTCGAGCTTCTCTTCCTTTCGTGAAGATGATCCACACGAGAACACAAGGGCGACGAGAGGAGGAGGAGGTGAGAGGGCTTTCGAAAACGTGGGGTGCTCTAAAGGAAAAATCGGCCACCACTTATGGTAAGAACCGAATTGGTAACTCCCTCCATAACTACCCTTTAAGCGATCGAAAAATCCTCATTGATTGAACCAAGCGTTCACAAGTGAACCAGTTCAATCTTAATTTGGTTCAAGCACCAAATCAAACCAGCCCTGGTTATAATCTTCTTTGAACCAAATGGCTCAAGATCTAACCACACATCACATTGAACCCCTGATCTTTACGATCAAGCTTCAATCCTCCGATCAAAGCTTACCGATCAAATGTCCTAATCAATCAAACATGATTAGACTAGATCTCACTTTTAATCAGAGCTTAAATTCCTTTAAAATGAACTAGAATAATTCCAGTCCACACGATCTGACATAAGTAAGCCATATCATCAAATTGTGCGACCCTAAGGGTTTCCTTCAATGTCGGTAACGATAACTTACATTATCACGACCAGAGAGGGGTATCTAGCAACACATCACTGTCTCCCGATATGAAGAAAAAAAGTCTTCCAAGACTACTCCCAAACCATAGCACAAGTGTGAATCTAATTCACTTGGCATACATGGTTCCCTTTGCCACTGGATGTTCTCGTTGGACAAGCGTGTCAAGCCTGTGATTCCAACATGATGAAAATGGTTAGATCAGACGAACATAGTCGTCTGGGTATGGCCATACACATTCTCAACCATTTCATCCAGGGGGCCCCATTAGAACATCACACCCCAACTAGGAGAGGCAATCCTTTATCTATCACAAGTACCCTAACATGACTCATGCCCACTATCCAAGATAATCCTTAACCATTATATTTCAAATGATATTGAACTATCTCAAGATAATGCCAATCATCACTTAGAAACACAAGTGATCTCAAGTCAGAGGGAATATGCTACTTGCTTGCATACAAGGATTATTCACATTGTGACAAACAATTGAATATCCTAAGTAGGGTCAGTCCAGTACATCCAATGCACCTATGTGTCTAAATCTTATTCCATGCTTGAAGCATCCTATAAGATTAGAACACATATTAGTCTCAATCATACCAAGGCTGTCTCATGTTCACCTAGATATCTCGACTAAGGACAATACTGAATGTCAGCTAAGCTGACCATCATTGAGACATTACTCAGAAGTATACATACAACAGCAGATAATGTAACAATCTGAATAACAACAATTTCCTTTATATTGTTTATACATGATACTGAACATAACCCAAAGCCTCAAACATTGGCGTTAAGGGCATACCCTAACAATCTCCCACTTGCACTTAATCTAATGGTTGAGGTATCTCAAACCCATATTGTTACAGTGCTTCTCATGCTTCTGCTGCGCCAGAGGCTTTGTAAGCGGGTCAGCTAGATTGTCATCTGTATGAATCTTGCAGATCTTGATATCTCCTCGATCAATGATTTCATGGATCAAGTGAAACCTTCTTTGTATGTGCTTGGACTTCTGGTGTGACCATGGTTCCTTCGCTTGTGCAATCGCTCTAGTGTTGTCACAGAAGACAACCAATGGATCTGCACTCGAAGGAACAACACCAAGTTCCTGAATGAACTTACGAATCCATACTGCCTCCTTTGATACTTCTGAGGCTGCAACATACTCGGCTTCTGTTGTGGAATTAGCAACAATTGATTGTTTGAAACTCTTCCACACCACTGCTCCTCCATTCAAGCTAAAGACATAGCCTGATTGCGATCAGAAATCGTCTTGGTCAGATTGGAACGAGGCATCAGTATATCCTTCAATACTGAGTTCTCCCTGACCTCCATAAATCAAGAACATATCTTTGGTTCTCCGAAGATATTTTAAAATGTTCTTGACTACAATCCAGTGTGCCTTCCCTGGATTACCTTGGAACCGACTGGTTACGCTTAACCCGTAAGCGACGTCTGGGCGAGTACATAACATCGCATACATTATAGACCCAATAGCCGAAGCATAAGGCGTATTGTCCATCTCATCTTTCTCAGACTGTGTTTGAGGACACTGGCTCTTTGAAAGATTCAGACCATGTCTGACTGGAAGATATCCTCTTTTAGAATTTTCTAAATGGAATCTCTCCAGGACCTTATCGATGTAAGTACTCTAGCACAGCCCGAGAAGCCTATTAGATCTATCTCTAAAGATCTTCACACCTAGTATATAGGTCGCTTCTCCTAAATCTTTCATCTGGAAACATTTTCTTAACCATGCTTTGACTGCATGCAGTTCAGGAATATCGTTTCCAATGATTAAAATATCATCGACGTAGAGGACTAGGAAAGTAATCACGCTCCCACTAAACCTTTTATATACACACGGGTCATCTTCATTTTTGACGAAACCAAATTCAGAAACTGATTCATCAAAACGAATATTCCAGCTTCGCGATGCTTGTTTTAGTCCATAAATGGACTTCTTTAATTTGCATATTTTATGACGTTCTGACGGATTAATGAAACCTTCAGGTTGTGTCATGTACACATCCTCTTCTAATTTTCCGTTAAGGAAAGCGGTTTTCACATCCATTTGCCAGATCTCATAATCATAATATGCTGCTATCGCGAGGATAATCCGAATGGACTTGAACATGGCTACAGGAGAGAAAGTTTCATCATAATCTATCCCGTAGATTTGTTTGAAACCTTTCGCAACTAGCCTGCCCTTATAGGTAAGCATGTTACCATCCATGTCTGTCTTCTTTTTGAAGATCCACTTACAGCCTATAGGGATTACTCCCGGAGGCGGATCAACCAAATCCCAGACTTGGTTATCTGACACGGAGTCCATCTCGGCTCGCATAGCTTCAAGCCATCTTGCTGACTCCGGTCCACTGACCGCATCCGCATAAGTGAGGGGTTCATCATTAATGATGTAGACTCCGTCATAGCGCTCAGGCTGACGACGAATCCTTCCCGATCTACGCGGTTCCCGTGATGTCTGAGCCTCAGGTTGAACATTAACCTAATCTATTGGCTCAGGCTCATCCAACTGTGCTTGACTACTTTGTCCCTCTTCTGGAATTTCATCCAGCTTTATTTCTCTCCCACTGGCCTCTTGCAGAAGAAACTCCTTCTCAAGAAAAATAGCCGTTCGAGCAACAAATACTTTATTCTCCTTGGGATTGTAGAAATAATAACCCTTAGTTTCTTTAGGGTATCCGACAAATATGCATTTATCAGATCTGCTTTCCAGTTTCCTAGAGGCGAGCTTTTTGACATAAGCCTCGCAACCCCAGATCCTGATAAATGTCAAGCTCGGCTGTTTCCCATACCATAACTCATATGGCGTCTTTGAAACGGCCTTGGATGGCACTCGGTTTAGCACCTTTGCAGCTGTTTCCAGTGCAAATCCCCAAAAGGAGTAAGGTAGAGTAGCTTGACTCATCATAGACCGAACCATATCCAATAAGGTTCGATTCCTCCTCTCGGACACACCATTCCATTGCGGTGTCCCCGGCGGAGTGAGCTGTGAGATGATCCCACACTCCTTCAGATAGTCATTAAACTCAAGACTCAAGTATTCTCCACCTCCATCTGATCGAAGTGCCTTGATATTTCGGCCTAACTGATTCTGTACTTCATTTTTGAATTCTTTGAACTTGTCAAAAGATTCACTCTTATGTCTCATTAAGTAGACATATCCATACCTACTGAAATCATCAGTAAATGTGATGAAGTATGAATAGCCACCTCTGGCATGTTTACTAAATGGCCCACACACATCACTGTGAATAAGGTCAAGTAAACCTGAAGCTCTTTCACCTTTATTAGTAAAAGGAGTCTTCATCATCTTACCCATTAAAAAAGCTTTGCATGTATCAAGCTCCTCGTAGGAGAATGATCCCAGCAGTCCATAGTCATGCAATCGCTTAATGCGCTTCTTGTTAATATGGCCTAGACGACTATGCCATAACAAGGTGCTATCATCAGCATGCTTGGCTTTCTTATTATCAATTTGATGTACAGAACATTCCATGTCCAACATGTATAACCCATTGTTAATCAATCCAGTTGCATAAACAATACCATCAAATGAAATACAACACGGTGAAGTTTTGCATTCAAATGAAAAACCTTTCCTGACAAGAGCAGGAATAGAGATAATATTCTTTGTTATGCTTGGTACAAAGTAACAATTGTCAAGTTCTAATACAAGTCCAGATGGTAATGAGATGTGATATTCTCCTACAGCAACAGCAGCAACTCGTGCCCCGTTTCCAACTCGTAGGTCCACCTCATGCTGTCCCACCTGTCTTCTTCTCTTGAGTTACTGCACATTTGAACAAATGTGAACTCCACATGCAGTGTCCAACACCCATGAAATAGAAGAAGCAACCATGACTTCAGTCACGAAAATACCTGAGCCAGAAGTGGAAGGCTTGCTTCCCTTCTTCTCTCCTTGGAGCGCTCTACAGTCCTTCTTCCAGTGACCCAGTTGGCCACAATGGAAACATCTGTTGTCCTTTGATCGCTTTATCTTTTGTTTCAAAGCCTTGTTGTAGCTGTTGATAGGGGCTTTGCCCTTCTTCCCCTTCTTCTTATTCCTTGAAGGAACTATCAAGACAGAGGATGAAGGCTTTCCCTTCTCAAGAGTCTTCTCTGTTGTGCAGAGCATATTCAGTAATTATGCCGGAGTACAGTCGATTTTGTTCATATTAAAATTAATGATGAACGCATCGAAAGAAGCCGGAAGAGACTGCAAGATAATCTCTACAACAAGTTCTTGATTGATGGTATGACCCAGTTTCTCTAGAGCTTCTTTGTACCCAATCATCTTGAGTACGTGAGCTCCCACTGGACTCCCTTCAGTCAACTTGCTATGAAAGAAAAGTTTTGTCAAATTATAGCGTTCTGTCCTTGCCTATGCAGCATACAGCAATTTCAGATTTGCTATAATATCAATAGCAGACAAATCCTCATGCTGACGCTGTAGCTCGGGCGTCATTGACGCAAGCATAAGGCAAGCGACATCAGTACTATCACTGACGTGCTTGTCATAAGCATCTCGAACCGCCCTTGCGGCGTTCGCACTGGGTTGAGCCGGCATTGCCGACTCAAGGACGTACAGCTTCCTCTCAGCTTTGAGGACAATCTTCACCTGTCTATACCAGTCTGAGAAGTTTGGCCCAGCAAACTTCTCCTTTTCCAATATGGATCGCAAGTTGAGCCCCGTGGTGTTCGTTGCTGCAGGAATCTACAACATAGCAAGAACAACAAGGTCAATATCCATGTTAGAATCATTCCAGGACTTAAGAGTGATTCTCTTCTCACTATTTTATCTGACTGAAAATCCAATAAAACAGCCCGAAAGAGTCAAACTCTTTTAGTGAGATGGGATCCAGATTTCATACTTGATCTCCGCGTCCCGCTCAGGCGAGATAAGATGCACAGAGAGTTCAAGCACTAATCACTGGTAGGCAATCCATGCCAATTGCCAACCCGTGCGATTCCCCTTCATCTAGGCAATCTAGAAGACTGTGCCAACTGAGTTGGTACAACACAGTTTCTGATTCCTCAGATGGCTGCCTCCATATAGCTATCATGTGCTCAACTTCTAGCCTATATGGTCAAGCTGACCTGACCTACTTCCTGGACCACCACGTGCTATGCTGAGCAACGAGAAGCGATAAATCCCTTCTCTGTAGCATGTAGGTGTAATCGCGCACCGTCTGAAGATAGCTGGGCGTGCCCACGGAGTGGGTACAACACGGCCCCAACGATAGTCAGAACAGTGTGGTTTTGCGTCAGAAGGCAATCCTTAGCTTGATATTTACGTTGGATTTTAACGGTCCTTTTATCTTCTTACTATCATGCAAATTCTATAGTGATAGCTAAAGAATAAAACATACATGTGCTAATATTACTTAAAACAGTAAATAGAAAGCACCATTATCTTATGTGGTAAACGCCCATAAAATTTAAGTAAAACCCTAGTTTAACTAAAGTCTTTACTTGAGCTCTTTATGGGACTCTTGTACCTCATCAGGCCCAGCCTGGGCCCAAACACCATCTGCAGCCCTAACGCGCCCACCAGATAGAATGCGCCTGTTCTAGAGTCGAACTCTAGACCTCCCACCTAGTGACGCCAATAGCTGCAAACGCTTCTGCCATTTGTGCTGTGTGCTCATGTCTGATCAAATTACATTTTAAAAACTATCTAGACATGGATTGACACGCAGGTCAATTATACATTTTTTAATAATTTCAAATGTGACTCGCAGATCACATCAAATATATTAATTTCCAGGCACGCAGGCCCCAGCACAGCATACAAAATAGGGCAGCCCACATAAGATTAAATAAACACCCAATGTGCACAATGCAACATGTTAAACACGTACAACATGTGATCCAATCAGAAATAAAATTTTTGAAAAAATCCCATGGCATCAATTTTATTTCCTTATGTGCCCTACTACCTTACAACGGTCCATTAACAGATATCCACTCGTCAGACCAAGTCAGACCCACTGCCCCTGCATGCACCCAGTCATAACCGACTTGCGTCGACCTAATGGTCGACTATGCATGCCTTAAGGGCTGAACGTCCCACATGATTTCCGGCAAGCGGGTGTGACCCCGGGCCTTAATCATGATCGTTCACTAGGCGCCTCAAACAGACATCGCTACACGCCCTTCTGCAGTCGGCTTATAGCCACCTGTACAGCTTGCGCACAGGTGCTATCCAGCCGCCCATCCAGGCTGTCAGATAGTCTGATTAGGCTGTAGGGTCCATTCTTGACTAACGACTTCAGAACTGTTAACCCTGTTGGGAAACCCCGGGGACATTTTACAATTTTTCAGAGTTATGGACATACATTTTTCGCAGCGGAAGAATGTCCCCGAAACAGGCCGGTCCCAAAAAACCTAGTGAAGATCGCATGCAAGGGAGTCGACACGATGAGTTAGTAAATACCTTAAGAGCAATGTAGAGCGATGTCGATGAAGGCGCCCAAGTGTTCGCCCTCTGCAGTCTCGCACACACGGATCTCTTGAGTTCTCTTCTTCCACGCCCGGTGCTAGCCTCGGGAAGAAGATCCAAGCCTTAGGGAGATACTCTACTTCACTTGCGCCACCAAGAGAGATGATGCGCCAAGAGAAGAAGGAAGACTATCCAAAAACGCCAAGCACTAATGTTCCTTGCGCCAAGAGGAAAGGAAGAAGTGGCTTGCGGTTATGGAAGAAGGAAGATGCGCCCTTGCTCCAAGCACTCGCCCCTCTCCTTGTGTTCACGCCTTCAAGGAATTAATTACACACAAGAGGGGTCGGCTAGGTGCTCTTTTATAGGGCAAGAGGCGATTTATGAAAGGCTAGGATTAAGACAAGTGGGCGGCTATGATGAGAAGGTTTGAGATAAGGAAAGTCTCCAAGACATTTCCATAATACTCATTCAACCATTCCTTTTAGAGCCCATGTCTTTCTTTGTGCGCCAAGGCCTTGCCTTGCGCCCCAAGTAATGCCATATTGGCATTCATACCATAAGAGATTAAGGGGGAGGCGCCAATTGCTTCCTTATGAAGCAAATTGCGCCACTTCTCCCCATTATGCCCATAGGCGCCTACGGGAGAAGATTTGTCCCCATTATACCCTTTTAGCCTCTCATCTCTTCATGAGAACTTGTTATTGGGCCTCATTGGATAATGAGCTAGCCCAAACATCATTGCATAGGTTGATTAAGCACTTGGATCTAATCCAATGCAACCCTAATCCAAATGTGACCAACCATGGTCAAATACAGGTCAACCTGCCAAAAATGAAGTTTGGCTCCAATAACATTCTTCCATCTCATCAGGCCCATTGGCGCTGATGAAATCTCCCAATT
This sequence comes from Costus lasius, assembly GCA_027563935.2. NCBI lineage: Eukaryota > Viridiplantae > Streptophyta > Magnoliopsida > Zingiberales > Costaceae > Costus > Costus lasius. Next base: position 50,417,928 of record CM050446.2, read on the forward strand.
AGATCCGAGTTATCCAATAACTCGATCATAAGGCTTCCCGATCAATACGAGAACTCAAGTATCAAGGTGTGCGACCCTGTAGGTTCCTCTGACGCTGGCAGTGCTGACCAAAGGTCATCACAAGCAGTGAGTGGCACCTAGCAGTGCATCGCTGCTACCCAGGTCGTTGGAATGGATATCGACATCGACATCCCCATCATCGCAACTAGGTACAGATGCATTATAGTCTCTTTGCCGTATTGATATCCGATTGGACAAGTGTGTCACCACTTGTTTTCATCCAATCACATGGCTATGACTAAAACAGGTTCTTACCTGGGTATGGCCATACACTCTCAGTCATAGAACCATAAAGGAGCTCCATGGATATCATACTTCCTTAGGGAAGGGGCAAATCCTATGTCTGTCCATTGATCTTCTCATATGGGTCGTGACATGCTCAATAACAACCGTTATGACCTCCCAGCTACGGCAAGGTGTTAGGTTGTATCAAAGCAAGTCCCTAACCATATAGAATGATCAATGACCTCAAGTCAAGGGATCAATGCATCTCCTGTCACTTATGAGGATAACTCATGACACCAAGTCATAGCATCATAGCGGGTCTATCCAGTATATCCCCAATGATATACTCATGTGTTTGCGTTAGCACCAAGTGCCTAACCAGCCCACATACCAGTCTCACAAGTACCATAGCTGTCCCATATCCACTGAGGTACATTGACTGGGGATTATAATTCGAGCACAGATCCAATCTGTCTCCAGGGACATTATCATGTAAGTACACAATCGCAGGTGTAGTCAAACAATGATAACGACAATGCCAGAATGATATATAAATATCAGTGTCAAGTAGTACATAAGTTGACCAAAACTAGGTCCTAGGGCATATACACCAACAATCTCCCACTTGCACTAAGACCTAGAAGTTGAGGAATCTCAAACCCCATATCTCTAGCGTGACCTGAAAGTCCCCTAAAGAGGGAAGGAAACCCTAATAGGCGCAAGTAAGGGATTTAAAACAGCGGAAGAGGGTTTCTAAGATCGCATAGCATGTATTATGATCAACTTTAAAATATGAAAAAGAATTCATACCATGGCCATTTCAAGATGGCGCCTTGGAAGCAAAGATCAAATGAGATCTTCTCCTTGTCGTCACACACAGGATGATGACGCTATCTCCCTTGGTGCTCCTTGTGCTAGCAAGGTTCCAAGAGGTCCTTGTCGAGTGAAAGGGAATGATGAGATCTCGATCTCTCTTGGCCGAATCCTCCTCTATCCTTCAAGCGTTGCCGCACTCACACAAGGTGTCGAGAGGAATATGGGCGAGAGGGAAAAAAAAAATCGTAGAGGCGAAAATAGAGCATACTCTATTTGGACGAGAGCGCTCTCCAAGTGGAGATCATGGTTACTAAAAATAGTAACCACTCATCGCCCCAACGTTCACACCAAGTGAACATGTCGTCAACTCCTCTCCCCTTTGAACCATGCGCTCATTTAGTGAGCCGGTTCATTTTGGTTCAATTTAAGAACCAATCAAGCCAAGCAACTAGCCCAAATCATAATTAAACCATAAGGCTTTTGATCTGACCGTTGATCTCTTAATGCTCCTGATCTGACCGATCTAGCATCCATTCTCTCGATCGAAGCTTACCGATCTCAAGCCCTAATCAATCAAACATGATCAGACCAGATCTCACTTACAATCAGAGATTAAATCCCTTTAAACTGAACCTAAACAATTCAGTCCACACGATCTGACTTAAGTAAGCCATATCATCAAATTGTGCGACCCTAAGGGTTTCCTTTAAATGTCGGTAACGATAACTCACGTCATCACGATCAGTGAGGGGTATCTAGCAACACATCACTGTCTCCCGATATAAAGAAAAGAGTCTTCCAAGACTACACCCAAAAACAGCACAAGTGTGAATCAACTTCACTAGGCATACATATGTCCTTTGCCACTGGATGTTCTTATTGGACAAGCGTGTCAAGCTTGTAACTCCAATATGACGAGCATGATTAGAACAGATGAACACTGTCACCTGGGTATGGCCATACTCTTTTCTCAATCATCTCATCCAGGGGGCCCCTTTAGAACATCACACTCCTTAAACAAGGAGACGGCAATCCTATGTCTATCACTAGTGCCCTAACCTGACTCAAGCTCACCATCCAAGATAGTCTATAATCATTGTGTTTCAAATGATATTTAACTACCTCAAAACAATGACAATCATCATTTAGAAAACACAAGTGATCTCAAGTCAAAGGAAATGTGCCACTTGTTGCACTCAAGGATTATTCACATTGTGACAAACAATTGAATAACCTAGTAGGGTCTGTCCAGTACATCCAATGTACCCATGAGTCTACATCTTATTCCATGCTCGAAGCATCCTATAAGATTAGAACACATATTAGTCTCAATCATATCAAGGCTGTCTCATGTTCACCAAGATATCTCGACTAAGGACATATAGCATGTCAGCCCAGCTGAACAGCTTTGAGACATTATTCAGAAGAACATATATTGCAGCAGACAATGTAGACAACTGAATAATAACCATGCCTTTATAAACATAACAGTTTATTACATGATACAGATACTTTCCCATAGGCCTCAAACATTAGCCTTAAGGGCATACCCCAACATGACTCCCACTTGCACTTAATCTAATGGTTGAGAAATCTCAAACCCATATTATTACAGTGCTTCTCATGCTTCTGCTGCGCCAGAGGCTTGGTAAGCGGGTCTGCCAGATTGTCATCTGTATGAACCTTGCAGACTTTGATCTCGCCACGATCTATGATCTCCCTGATCAAATGAAACCGTCTCTGTATGTGCTTGGACTTCTGGTGCGACCGCGGTTCCTTTGCTTGTGCGATTGCTCCAGTGTTATCACAGAAGATAACCAAAGGATCTGCACTCGAAGGAACGACACCAAGTTCTCTCACGAACTTACGAATCCACACTGCCTCCTTGGATGCTTCTGAGGCTGCAACATACTCGGCTTCTGTTGTGGAATCAGCAACAGTTGACTGTTTGAAACTCTTCTACACCACTGCTCCTCCATTCAAGCTAAAAACATAGCCTGATTGCGATCGGAAATCATCCTGGTCCGACTGGAACGAAGCGTCAGTATATCCTTCAATACTGAGTTCTTCCTGACCACCATATATCAAGAACATATCTTTGGTCCTCCGCAGATATTTTAAAATGTTCTTGACTGCAATCCAGTGCGCCATACCTGGATTACTTTGGAAATGACTGGTTACGCTTAACCCGTAAGCGACGTCTGGGCGAGTACACAACATCGCATACATAATGGATCCAATAGCCGAAGCATAAGGCGTATTGTCCATTTCATCTTTCTCAGTCTGTGTTTGTGGACACTGACTCTTTGAAAGATTCAGACCATGTCTGACTGGAAGATATCCTCGTTTAGAATTCTCTAAATGAAATCTCTCCAGGACCTTATCGATGTAAGTACTCTGGCACAGCCCGAGAAGCCTCTTAGATCTATCCCTGTAGATCTTCACACCAAACACATAGGCTGCTTCTCCTAAATCTTTCATCTGGAAACATTTCCTCAGCCATGCCTTCACAGCATGCATTTCAGGAATGTCATTTCCAATGATCAAGATGTCATCGACGTAGAGGACTAGAAAAGTAATCACGCTCCCACTAAACCTCTTATATACACACGGGTCATCCTCGTTCTTGATGAAACCAAACTCAGTAACTGATTCATCAAAACGAATATTCCAGCTTCTTGATGCTTGCTTAAGTCCATAAATGGACTTCTTTAACTTGCATATCTTATGACGATCTGCTGGATTAGTGAAACCTTCTGGTTGTGTCATGTACACATCCTCATCCAGATTTCCATTCAGGAAAGCTGTTTTCACATCCATCTGCCAGATCTCATAATCATAGTATGCAGCTATCGCGAAAAGAATCCAAATAGACTTAAACATGGCTACAGGTGAGAAAGTTTCATCATAATCTATCCCGTAGATTTGTTTGAAACCTTTCGCAACTAGCCTGCCTTTATAGGTAACTACGTTACCATCCATGTCAATCTTCTTCTTGAAGATCCATTTACAGCCTATAGGGATAACTCCCGGAGGCGGATCAACCAAATCCCAAACTTGGTTATCTGACATGGAGTCCATTTCGGCGCGCATAGCTTCAAGCCATCTCGCTGACTCCGGTCCACTGACCGCATCCGCATAAGTGAGGGGTTCATCATTATCAATGATGTAGACTCCGTCATAACGCTCAGGTTGTCGACGGATCCTTCCCGATCTTCGCGGTTCCCGTGATATCTGAGCCTCAGGTTGTTCAATAACCTGTTCTACCGGCTCAGGCTCATCCAACTGTGCTTGACTACTTTGTCCTTCCTCTGGATTCTCATCCAGCTTTATTTCTCTCCCACTGGCCTCTTGCAGAAGAAACTCCTTCTCAAGAAATATGGCCGTCCGAGCAACAAAAACCTTGTTCTCTTTGGGATCGTAGAAATAATAACCCTTAGTTTCCTTAGGGTAACCGACAAAGATACATTTGTCAGATCTGCTCTCTAGTTTCCCAGAGGCGAGCTTTTTGACATAAGCCTCGCAGCCCCAGATCCTGATAAATGTCAAGCTTGGCTGTTTCCCATACCATAACTCATATGGCGTCTTTGAAACTGCCTTGGATGGCACTCGGTTTAGTACCTTTACAGCTGTTTCCAGCGCAAAACCCCAAAAGGAGTATGGAAGAGTAGCCTGACTCATCATAGAACGAACCATATCAAGTAACGTTCTATTTCTCCTCTCGGACACACCATTCCATTGCGGTGTTCCTGGCGGAGTGAGCTGTGAGATGATCCCACACTCCTTCAGATAGTCAGTAAACGCATGACTTAGGTATTCACCACCTCGATCTGAGCGAAGTGCCTTGATATTTCGGCCTAGCTGATTCTGTACTTCATTTTTGAACTCTTTGAACTTGTCAAAAGATTCACTTTTATGTCTCATTAAAAAGACATACCCATACCTACTGAAATCATCAGTAAAGGTAATGAAGTACTGATAGCCACCTCTGGCATGTTTACTAAATGGCCCACACACATCACTGTGTATAAGGTCAAGTAAACCTGAAGCCCTTTGACCTTTGTGAAGAAAAGGTGACTTCGTCATTTTACCCATTAAACAAGCCTTGCATGTATCAATCTCCTTGTAGGAGAATGATCCCAGCAGTCCATGATCATGCAACCGCTTAATGCGTTTCTCGTTAATATGGCCTAAACGACTATGCCATAGCAAGGTGCTGTCATCAGCATACTTGGCTTTCTTAATATCAATTTGCTGTATAGAACATTCCATGTCCAACATGTATAACCCATTGTTAATTGAACCAGTTGCATAAACAATATTATCAAAAGACAAAATACACTTTGAAATATTGCATTCAAAGGAAAATCCCTTCCTGACAAGAGCAGGAATGGAGATAATATTTTTAGTAATACTGGGAACAAAATAACAATTGTTTAGTTCCAATACAAGTCCAGATGGTAAAGAAATGAAATAGTCTCCTACAGCAACAGCAGCAACCCGTGCCCCATTTCCAATGCGTAGGTCCACCTCATGCTGTCCCACCTGCCTTCTTCTCTTGAGTTCCTGTACATTTGAACAAATGTGAACTCCACATGCAGTGTCCAACACCCATGATATAGAAGAAGAGAACATGACCTCAGTCACGAATATACCTGAGCCAGAAGCGAAGCTTCCCCTCTTATCTCCTTGGAGCGCTTTACAGTCCTTTTTCCAGTGACCGAGCTGGCCACAGTGGAAACACCTGTATTCCTTGGACCGCTTAACCTTCTGCTTCAGAGCCTTGCTGTAGCTCTTGACAGGGGCCTTGCCCTTCTTCCCCTTCTTCTTGTTCCTAGAAGGAACCATCAAGACAGAGGTTGAAGGCTTACCCTTCAGAGTCTCCTCAGTGGTGAGGAGCATATTCAGCAGCTCTGCCGGAGTACAATCGATTTTGTTCATATTAAAATTAATAATGAACGCGTCGAATGAAGGCGGGAGAGACTGCAGAATAATATCCACAGCAAGCTCCTGGTTGATGGTGTTCCCCAGTTTCTCCAGAGCTTCCTTGTGCCCAATCATCTTGAGCACGTGAGCTCCCACTGGGCTCCCTTCAGCCAGTTTGCTCTGAAAGAAGAGCTTCGTCAAATTGTAGCGCTCTGTCCTCGCCTGTGCAGCATACAGCATCTTGAGGTTCGCTATAATCTCTATAGCCGACATATCCTCATGCTGACGCTGCAGCGGTGGCGTCATAGACGCTAGCATCAGGCAAGCGACATCAATGCTATCATTGACGTGCTTTTCATAGGCTTCCCGAACCGCCCTTGCGGCGTTCGGAGCGGGCTGCGGCGGTATCGCCGTCTCGAGGACATACAGTTTCCTCTCTGCCTTAAGAACGATCTTAAGGTGTCCAAACTAGTCAGAGAAGTTCGGCCCAGCAAACTTCTCCCTTTCCAGTAGGGATCGCACATTGAAGTTCATGGTGTTCGTTGCTGCAGGTATCTACAACAATGCAAGAACAGCAAGGTCAGTATCAATGTATAAGAATCAATCAGGACTTAAGAAAGATTCTTTTTCTCACTATTTTATCTGGCTGAAAAATCCAGCAAAACAGCCCGAAAGAGTAGTACTCTTTTAGTGAGATGGGATCCGGATTTATACTTGGTCTCCGCGTCCCGCTCAGGCGAGATAAGATGCACAGAGAGTACAAGCACTAATCTCCGGTAGGCATTCCCTGCCGATCGCCAACCCGTGCGATTCCCCTTCATCTGGGCAATCCAGCAGACTGTGCCAACTGAGTTGGTACAACACAGTCTCTGACCCCACAGATGGCTGCCTCCATGTGCTACCATATGCGCCACATATGTAGCCTACACGGTCAAGCTGACCCGACCTACTCCCTGGACCACCATGTGCTATGCTGAGCAACGAGAAGGGATAAATCCCCACTCTGTAACACACAGGTGTAGTCCCACACCGTCTGAAGATAGATGGACGTGCCCACTGAGTGGGTACAACACGGCTCCAACGATAATCAGAACAGTGAGGTTTCGCGTCAGAAGGCTTACGAGCTTGATATTAAGCGTTGGATTTTCACGGTCTTTTATCTTCTTCACTATCATGCAATTCTTATGGTGATAGCAGAAGATAAACTTAATCATGCAATTCTAATATTTAAACAATAAATAAAAGAAAGCATGAATCTTATGTGGTAAAAGCCCATAGCCCTAGTGAGACCTTAACCTAACTTAAGTCTTCACTTGCTCTTCATGGGTCTTTTGCTGCTCATCTGGCCCAAACCAGGGGCCCAAGCGCCAATTACAGCACAGGTGCGCCCACAAGGGAAAATACGCCTGGTCCCAGAGTCGAACCCTGGACCTCCCACCTGGTCAAGCCACTGCTGCATGCGCCTCTGCCAAGTGTGCTCTGTGCTCTTGTCTAATTAAATTACAAATTTAACTATCTAGACAAGATTGACACGCAGGTCAATTACAATTTTATAAATTAAAGCGATGTGATGCGCAGATCACAATAATTAATTTACAATTTTTAAATCCCAGGCACGCAGGCCCAGCACAGCACACAATTAATATGAGCAGCCCACATAAGACTAAATAGACAAACATATGCATCCAATCAGCAATCATGTGATCCATAAAAATTAAAATTTTCGAAAAACCCCATGGGATCAATTTTAATTTCCTTATTCGCCCTTACTACCTTACAACGGTCCATTACTAGGGATCCACTCATCCAACCTAGTCAGATCCACTGCCCTTGCATGCACCAAGTCCTAACTGACTTGAGTCGACCATGAGGTCAACCATGCATGCGCCAGGGCTGAACAACCACAATGAGGTCTGGCAAGCGGGTGTGACCCCGGGCCTAACTCATGTGTGTTCATTAGTTGTCTCAATCAGACATCGCTACACACCTGTCTGCAGTCGACCTATAGCCACCATAGGCTTGCGCCAAGGTGCTAACTGGTCGACCCATTCAGGCTGTCAGATGGTCTGATCAGACTGTTGGATCTAACCTAGGGGATGACTTCAACCCTAGTAACCCGTCTAAGGGTTTACAGTAAGGCCTTAGATCTATAGTGAGTCGCGCATGTGTTTAAGTTTTTAAGAAAACCAACAACATTGTAAATGTGCCAAGACATCAAACATGCGCAAGATATAGAAACATACATATGGATGTATTTTCGCAAGATGATACTTAATATCATGAAACTTTCGCATGTGAATTAGATCTAGGCATATGCGCAAATATGGATCAAACATTAAGCAATCATAAAAACATGCATGATAAACTGGCTCTGATACCAATTGAAAGTCCCCTAAAGAGGGAAGGAAACCCTAATAGGCGCAAGTAAGGGATTTAAAACAGCGGAAGAGGGTTTCTAAGATCGCATAGCATGTATTATGATCAACTTTAAAATATGAAAAAGAATTCATACCATGGCCATTTCAAGATGGCGCCTTGGAAGCAAAGATCAAATGAGATCTTCTCCTTGTCGTCACACACAGGATGATGACGCTATCTCCCTTGGTGCTCCTTGTGCTAGCAAGGTTCCAAGAGGTCCTTGTCGAGTGAAAGGGAATGATGAGATCTCGATCTCTCTTGGCCGAATCCTCCTCTATCCTTCAAGCGTTGCCGCACTCACACAAGGTGTCGAGAGGAATATGGGCGAGAGGGAAAAAAAAAATCGTAGAGGCAAAAATAGAGCATACTCTATTTGGACGAGAGCGCTCTCCAAGTGGAGATCATGGTTACTAAAAATAGTAACCACTCATCGCCCCAACGTTCACACCAAGTGAACATGTCGTCAACTCCTCTCCCCTTTGAACCATGCGCTCATTTAGTGAGCCGGTTCATTTTGGTTCAATTTAAGAACCAATCAAGCCAAGCAACTAGCCCAAATCATAATTAAACCATAAGGCTTTTGATCTGACCGTTGATCTCTTAATGCTCCTGATCTGACCGATCTAGCATCCATTCTCTCGATCGAAGCTTACCGATCTCAAGCCCTAATCAATCAAACATGATCAGACCAGATCTCACTTACAATCAGAGATTAAATCCCTTTAAACTGAACCTAAACAATTCAGTCCACACGATCTGACTTAAGTAAGCCATATCATCAAATTGTGCGACCCTAAGGGTTTCCTTTAAATGTTGGTAACGATAACTCACGTCATCACGATCAGTGAGGGGTATCTAGCAACACATCACTGTCTCCCGATATAAAGAAAAGAGTCTTCCAAGACTACACCCAAAAACAGCACAAGTGTGAATCAACTTCACTAGGCATACATATGTCCTTTGCCACTGGATGTTCTTATTGGACAAGCGTGTCAAGCTTGTAACTCCAATATGACGAGCATGATTAGAACAGATGAACACTGTCACCTGGGTATGGCCATACTCTTTTCTCAATCATCTCATCCAGGGGGCCCCTTTAGAACATCACACTCCTTAAACAAGGAGACGGCAATCCTATGTCTATCACTAGTGCCCTAACCTGACTCAAGCTCACCATCCAAGATAGTCTATAATCATTGTGTTTCAAATGATATTTAACTACCTCAAAACAATGACAATCATCATTTAGAAAACACAAGTGATCTCAAGTCAAAGGAAATGTGCCACTTGTTGCACTCAAGGATTATTCACATTGTGACAAACAATTGAATAACCTAGTAGGGTCTGTCCAGTACATCCAATGTACCCATGAGTCTACATCTTATTCCATGCTCGAAGCATCCTATAAGATTAGAACACATATTAGTCTCAATCATATCAAGGCTGTCTCATGTTCACCAAGATATCTCGACTAAGGACATATAGCATGTCAGCCCAGCTGAACAGCTTTGAGACATTATTCAGAAGAACATATATTGCAGCAGACAATGTAGACAACTGAATAATAACCATGCCTTTATAAACATAACAGTTTATTACATGATACAGATACTTTCCCATAGGCCTCAAACATTAGCCTTAAGGGCATACCCCAACATGACCATCATGCTTCTGCTGCGCCAAAGCCTTGGTCAATGGGTCTGCCAGATTGTTCTCTGTGTCTACTCTGCTAATCTTGACATCACCTCTGTCAATGATCTCTCTGATCAGGTGAAATCTTCTGAGTATGTGTTTGGATCTTTGATGAGACCGTGGTTCCTTGGCTTGTGCAATTGCTCCATTGTTGTCACAGTAGAGTTCAATGGGATCCATTGCACTAGGTACCACTTGAAGATCACATAAGAACTTCCTTATCCAAACAGCTTCCTTGGCTGCCTCAGAAGCAGCCACATACTCAGCTTCGGTTGTAGAATCTGCTATGGTGGATTGCTTGAAGCTCTTCCAACATACAGCGCCTCCATTTATCTTGAACACATAGCCGGCCTGCGATCTAAAGTCGTCAGGGTCAGACTGGAACGATGCGTCAGTATAGCCCTGCATACTGAGCTCTTCCTGTCCCCCATAGACCATGAACAAATCCTTAGTTCTTCTCAGATACTTTAGGATGTTCTTTACAGCCACCCAGTGCTGTAGACCTGGATTGGATTGGTATCGGCTGGTAATGCTCACAGCATATGCCACATCTGGTCTAGTACATAACATTGCATACATGATCGATCCTACTGCCGAAGCGTAAGGAATTCGACTCATGTCATCTCTCTCAGCCTGTGTTGTAGGACACTGGCTCTTTGAGAGAGTAAGGCCATGTCTCACTGGAAGGTATCCTTTCTTGGATTGCTCCATGTAGAACCTCTCCAGTACCTTATCAATGTAAGTACTTTGACTAAGGGCCAAGAGCCTCTTGGATCTATCCCGGTAGATCCTCACGCCTAGAATATAGGTGGCCTCCCCTAAGTCTTTCATCTCGAAACACTTCCCCAACCATGTCTTCATAGCTTGAAGACTAGGGATGTCGTTTCCGATGAGCAGTATGTCATCAACATACAAGACCAGAAAAATTACCAAGCTCCCACTGAATTTTCTATATACACAGGCGTCATCTTCGCTTTTGATAAAACCATAATCTCTCACGGCCTCATCAAATCGAAGATTCCAACTTCGAGATGCTTGCTTTAATCCATAGATGGACCTCTTTAGCCTGCAGACCTTATTAGCCTCTGCAGGATGGATGAAGCCATCAGGTTGTGTCATATACACATCCTTAGTCAGCTTCCCGTTAAGGAACGTTGTTTTCACATCCATCTGCCATATCTAATAATCATGATATGCAGCTACAGCAAGCAGAATCCGAATGGATTTAATCATGGCAACTGGCGAGAAGGTTTCATCATAGTCCACCCCGTGGACTTGTTTAAATCCTTTAGCCACTAGTCTACCCTTATAGGTAACTATTTTGCCATCCATGTCTGTCTTCTTCTTGAAGACCCATTTACACCCTATGGGTTTTACCCCATCAGGCATTTCAACCAAATCCCAGACTTGGTTAGCCGACATGGAATCCATCTCAGATCTCATGGCGTCAAGCCATTTCTCGGAATCCGGTCCACTGACCGCCTCATCATAGGTTCTAGGTTCATCCTCAATGATGAAGATCCCATCGTGTTGGGACGGTAGTGACCCATACCTCTCAGGTGCACGACGAATTCTCCCAGACCTACGCGGGACCTGTGTCTGAGCCTCAGGTTGCCTAGCAACCGGTGCAGGTGGCTCAGATTCCATCTCTTTGTCTTGTGCTTGCACTTGGGCCTCATCCAAGTCAAACTTCCTCCCACTAACTTCTTTCATAAGAAATTCTTTCTCTAGAAAGACAGCACCCCGAGCAACAAAAACTTTGTTCTCGGTTGGGACATAGAAGTAGTATCCTTTAGTTTCCTTAGGATACCCCACAAACACACACTTATCAGATCTAGGTTCTAGCTTGCTAGAATCCTGACGTTTGACATAAGCCTCACATCCCCAGATCCTGATAAACGTGAGATTAGGGCGTCTTCCACTCCATACCTCGTATGGTATTTTGGAGACACTCTTAGATGGAACATTATTCAGTATTAGAGAAGCTGTTTCTAGTGCATGCCCCCAGAATGATGAAGGTAGAGTTGCATGACTCATCATGGATCGAACCATATCCAATAAAGTTCGATTTCTCCTTTCAGACACACCATTCCATTGAGGTGTTCCAGGAGGAGTGAGTTGGGATATGATCCCACACTCTCTCAGATAGTCAAAGAACTCACCACTCAGGTATTCTCCACCTCGATCTGATCGAAGAGCTTTAATGGATCTTTCAAGCTGGTTCTCTACTTCATTCTTGAACTCCTTGAATTTCTCAAAGGATTCAGATTTATGTCTCATTAAGTAGACATAACCATACCTACTGAAGTCATCAGTAAAGGTAATGAAGTAGCTGTACCCTCCTCTGGCTTGTTTATTGAAGGGCCCACACACATCAGTATGTATGAGATCCAATAAACCTTCTGCCCTCTCACCAATCTTGGTGAAGGGCGCCTTTGTCATCTTCCCTAATAAACAAGGTTCACAAGTATCAAATTCCTCCAAGGAACTTGAATCTAACAATCCATTTGCATGGAGTTGTTGGATGCGATTCTTGTTTATATGGGCTAATCGACAGTGCCATAGGAAAGCACCAACTGAACCACTCAGTTTGGTCCTCTTATCGCTTATGTTATAAATAGAACTTTCCATATCCAAGATATATAGACCATTGCACAAAATACCCTTCCCATAGAACATATTTGCAAATGAAAAAGAACAGGAGTTCTTATTTATTTCAAATTTAAATCCTTTCCTCGCCAAGCAAGGAATGGATACAATATTCTTTGTTAGCGAAGGTACACAAAAGCAATTGTCTAGTTCTAATTGAAGTCCAGAAGGCAAGGAGAGAGTCAGAACGCCTACAGCAACAGCAGCAACCTGTGCCCCGTTTCCAATGCGTAGGTCAATCTCTCCAGGCAACACCGATCTACTTTTCTTGAGCCCCTGCATATTTGTACAAATATGAGCTCCACATGCGGTATCCAATACCCATGACATAGAAGTAGAAAGGTTGACTTCTGTAACATAAATACCTGAGCTAGAAGTTAAGGCCAAGCCTTTCTTCTCCTCATTCTGAAGTTGCCTGCAGTCCCTTCTCCAGTGGCCCTGCTCGCCACAGTGAAAACACCTCTGTTCCTTTGACTTCCTCGCCCTTTTCTTCAGTGCTTTGGTAGGACCTCTGGCACTGCTCTTAGCACGTGCCTTACCCTTCTTCTTTATCTTCTTGGTCGCAGGGACCAAAAGAACAGAATTGGGTTTGGTCTTACCCATCTCTCGCTCAGCTGTTTGGAGCATATTCATCAATTCCTCCCGTGTGCACTCAATCCGGTTCATGTTGAAGTTAATGATAAACGGACTGAAGCTAGGGGGCAGGGAATGAAGAATAAGATCCACAACCAGCTCGTTGTCTGTGGTGTGTCCCAGTCTCCTGAGATGATCCACATTCCCAATGAGTTTGAGAACATGGGGTCTCACTGGTGCACCTTCAGACAACTTGCACCGAAAGACTGCTTTGGCGGTGTCAAATCTCTCAGTTCCAGCCTGAGCCTCGAACATCTGTTTCAGACGAGTAATCATCTGAAAAGCGTTCTACTCCTCATATTGCACCTGCAGTTCAGGTGCCATACTGGCTAGCATAAGACATGCAACCTCCAAAGAGTCATCCTGATGCTTTCTAAAAGCATCTCTGTCTGCCGTTCGGGCATTAGGCGGAGGAGCCGCAGGAAGAGGCTGTTTAAGGACATACAGCTTCTTCTCGAGCTTGAGGACTATCCTCAAATTCCGATGCCAGTCCATAAAGTTAGTTCCAACTAACTTATCCTTATCAAGGAGTGATCGCAGTGATAATCCGCCAGTGTTCGTAGCCATTGTTCTACAACACCCAAGAAGAACAGATTAGTACTACTTCGAATCATTTAAACTGGACTTGTTTTAAATGACCATGGCTCCCACTATTTTATATTCGAATTGACAACCCACAAAGTCAATCGGGAAGTTTAAGACTTCCTAGTGAGATGGGATCCTTATTTCACATGAGGCTTTGCGTCCCACGAGGGTGGGATGAGATGCACAAAGAAACCCATGCTTCCTAAGGTGGGCACGCCGGCCGGTTGCTCCAAGCAACTCCCCTTGTTGAGACAGTCTGGGCATTTCATGTCCAGCGAGGGCCGGATACAACATGAAACCTTTACCTCTCAACGATGCCTCTAGACTTTCACCATGTGCCCAGCACATGTGAACTTCTAGTCAAGTCCATTCCTAACCGTTATGCCCAGGGCCAACGAGTTTCCTTGCGAAGGCACGCCCAGGTTAAAACTGGACTGGGGAAACCATTGCCACCACGCACTTTCTAAAGATAAGTGGGTGTGTCCCACGAGGGTGGGAAACAATTCACAACTCCACTAATCGATAGCTTAGTGAGGGCTACGCGTTAGAAGGCTACCATACTTGATATTTTAATTGAGGGTTTTTGTTTAAGGTCTCATCATCTCAGTTTTATCTTATGTCTATCATTACAGGCATGCAATCCTATAGTGATAACATAACGGTAAAACATTTCAGGCATGCTTCTGCAGATAATAATAAAAGCAGTAAAGGATGATGTGATCATATCCTATACAAGACATTGAACCAATCCATGCCATGAAATAGGTTCAACTCTTGTCCTAGAACTCAAGCCCCAAAACTAGACCTAGCCTAGCCGACCTCTAGCTTGAACTTCAAGGTTGGCTCCAACGTCCTTCTCTCATGGTTTAGCTCTCAAACCCTAGAGGTACACTTTAAAAGTTCCCCATAGGTTCGGCCAATGCCATGGTCTTCCTCCAAGGAAGGTGCGCCACCATGTAAGGGGACAAAACCTTTTTCGCCACCAAGCAATCAAGCACCAGCTTGCATGCGCCACCTTGCATGCTTGCGCCATCAAGCAAGATGCGAGCATCAAGGTCCAAGAAGGATGCGCCTTAGCCCTTAATCTTCCTCTTAATTTTTTTTTACAAAAATAATGAAAAAGATGGCACGTAGGCCTCACAAGGATACATCGCAGGCATGCAAGAGGGGGGGGGGGCTTGACTAATGATCACAACACCATGCACAATCAAGGTATTTACTCATGCAATTCTACATGCTCATGAAAAACATAAAATCTGAAATTTTACTTTTTCACAAAACCAGTTTCTTTTTCTCATCTTCTTCTCACAAGTCTTTTGGTTTATTGCGATTTATTTTTCATGATGATTTCAGAGATCCATTCGGCTGGCAATTTTGTCAGATCAAGAGACTTGGCCAGTCCGAAGACACAATGCCCGTCCTACTTGACAAAATTACGTGCGCCTTTGATCTTTAAATCAAACAAGAAAAATAGTCCAAATATCCAAAAGAGATTGAGAGGATGATAGAAACAAGAAACCCTAATTTTTCTACTTTTAGAAAAATTGATTGCCATGCATCATGCTATTTACGAAAATAGAGATATGGCATGTGAGCATGGAAGAAAAGCATAAAACATCGTTCGAGTCTTGCAAGTACCTCTGATACCACTGTTGGGAAACCCCGGGGACATTTTACAATTTTTCAGAGTTATGGACATACATTTTTCGCAGCGGAAGAATGTCCCCGAAACAGGCCGGTCCCAAAAAACCCAGTGAAGATCGCATGCAAGGGAGTCGACACGATGAGTTAGAAAATACCTTAAGAGCAATGTAGAGCGATGTCGATGAAGGCGCCCAAGTGTTCGCCCTCTGCAGTCTCGCACACACGGATCTCTTGAGTTCTCTTCTTCCACGCCCGGTGCTAGCCTCGGGAAGAAGATCCAAGCCTTAGGGAGATACTCTACTTCACTTGCGCCACCAAGAGAGATGATGCGCCAAGAGAAGAAGGAAGACTATCCAAAAACGCCAAGCACTAATGTTCCTTGCGCCAAGAGGAAAGGAAGAAGTGGCTTGCGGTTATGGAAGAAGGAAGATGCGCCCTTGCTCCAAGCACTCACCCCTCTCCTTGTGTTCACGCCTTCAAGGAATTAATTACACACAAGAGGGCTCGGCTAGGTGCTCTTTTATAGGGCAAGAGGCGATTTATGAAAGGCTAGGATTAAGACAAGTGGGCGGCTATGATGAGAAGGTTTGAGATAAGGAAAGTCTCTAAGACATTTCCATAATACTCATTCAACCATTCCTTTTAGAGACCATGTCTTTCTTTGTGCGCCAAGGCCTTGCCTTGCGCCCCAAGTAATGCCATATTGGCATTCATACCATAAGAGATTAAGGGGGAGGCACCAATTGCTTCCTTATGAAGCAAATTGCGCCACTTCTCCCCATTATGCCCATAGGCGCCTAGGGGAGAAGATTTGTCCCCATTATACCCTTTTAGCCTCTCATCTCTTCATGAGAACTTGTTATTGGGCCTCATTGGATAATGAGCTAGCCCAAACATCATTGCATAGGTTGATTAAGCACTTGGATCTAATCCAATGCAACCCTAATCCAAATGTGACCAACCATGGTCAAATACGGGGTCAACCTGCCAAAAATGAAGTTTGGCTCCAATAACATTCTTCCATCTCATCAGGCCCATTGGCGCTGATGAAATCTCCCAATTAGATCCGAGTTATCCAATAACTCGATCATAAGGCTTCCCGATCAATACGAGAACTCAAGTATCAAGGTGTGCAACCCTGTAGGTTCCTCTGACGCTGGCAGTGCTGACCAAAGGTCATCACAAGCAGTGAGTGGCACCTAGCAGTGCATCGCTGCTACCCAGGTCGTTGGAATGGATATCGACATCGACATCCCCATCATCGCAACTAGGTACAGATGCATTACAGTCTCTTTGCCGTACTGATATCCGATTGGACAAGTGTGTCACCACTTGTTTTCATCCAATCACATGGCTATGACTAAAACAGGTTCTTACCTGGGTATGGCCATACACTCTCAGTCATAGAACCATAAAGGAGCTCCATGGATATCATACTTCCTTAGGGAAGGGGCAAATCCTATGTCTGTCCATTGATCTTCTCATATGGGTCGTGACATGCTCAATAACAACCGTTATGACCTCCCAGCTACGGCAAGGTGTTAGGTTGTATCAAAGCAAGTCCCTAACCATATAGAATGATCAATGACCTCAAGTCAAGGGATCAATGCATCTCCTGTCACTTATGAGGATAACTCATGACACCAAGTCATAGCATCATAGCGGGTCTATCCAGTATATCCCCAATGATATACTCATGTGTCTGCGTTAGCACCACGTGCCTAACCAGCCCACATACTAGTCTCACAAGTACCATAGCTGTCCCATATCCACTGAGGTACATTGACTGGGGATTATAATTCGAGCACAGATCCAATCTGTCTCCAGGGACATTATCATGTAAGTACACAATCGCAGGTGTAGTCAAACAATGATAACGACAATGCCAGAATGATATATAAATATCAGTGTCAAGTAGTACATAAGTTGACCAAAACTAGGTCCTAGGGCATATACACCAACAAACCCGTCTAAGTGTTCGAAGTAGGCGCACTAATTGATCTAGTGGAGTCGCGCATGAAGATAATTTTGTTTGAAAAACAACAACATACACGCAAATTATGTATGTTAGGATTCATCTAACATCACATGCGCAAGCAAGTATGTAAACATGTGCATCAAGTAGTCGCATGTGAACATAAACAAGATCTACCCTATAACTTAAACATGGATCACAAGAAGGCAACCTTATACATCAAGTCATAAAAAACTTGCCTCTGATACCACTGAGGGTGAACCTAGGTCACAAGCATTATTTAAAAAAAAAAACTTGTTGTTGCAGCGGAAATACTAGGATCGCATGACATGAGCATATGATCAACCTTGTATAACTTGTATAGAGCAAGTTAGAGTATTACCATTGCCATGATGTAAGAGGCGACTTGGAAGATGTAAGGGGCGAGCGCCTCTTCTCCAAAGAAGTCACACACAAGATGAGAAAGACTTCCTTCCTTTGTGTTCCTTGTGCTAGCAAAGACACCAAGGAGTCCTGATCGTTTCTTAGAAAGAGTGATGTGTGTTCCCTTGTCGCCGGTCGAGCTTCTCTTCCTTTTGTGAACATGATCCACACGAGAACACAAGGGCGACGAGAGGAGGAGGAGGCGAGAGGGCTTTCGAAAACGTGGGGTGCTCTAAAGGAAAAATCGGCCACCACTTGTGGTAAGAACCGAATTGGTAACTCCCTCCATAACTACCCTTTAAGCGATCGAAAAATCCTCATTGATTGAACCAAGCATTCACAAGTGAACCGGTTCAATCTTAATTTGGTTCAAGCACCAAATCAAACCAGCCCTGGTTATAATCTTCTTTGAACCAAATGGCTCAAGATCTAACCACACATCACATTGAACCCCTGATCTTTACGATCAAGCTTCAATCCTCCGATCAAAGCTTACCGATCAAATGTCCTAATCAATCAAACATGATTAGACTAGATCTCACTTTTAATCAGAGCTTAAATTCCTTTAAAATGAACTAGAATAATTCCAGTCCACACGATCTGACATAAGTAAGCCATATCATCAAATTGTGCGACCCTAAGGGTTTCCTTCAATGTCGGTAACGATAACTTACATTATCACGACCAGAGAGGGGTATCTAGCAACACATCACTGTCTCCCGATATGAAGAAAAAAAGTCTTCCAAGACTACTCCCAAACCATAGCACAAGTGTGAATCTAATTCACTTGGCATACATGGTTCCCTTTGCCACTGGATGTTCTCGTTGGACAAGCGTGTCAAGCCTGTGATTCCAACATGATGAAAATGGTTAGATCAGACGAACATAGTCGTCTGGGTATGTCCATACACATTCTCAACCATTTCATCCAGGGGGCCCCATTAGAACATCACACCCCAACTAGGAGAGGCAATCCTTTATCTATCACAAGTACCCTATGTTGGGGTATGCCCTTAAGGCTAATGTTTGAGGCCTTGGGATTGTATCAGTATCATGTAATAAACTCTTATGTTTATAAAGGCATGGTTATTATTCAGGTTGTTACCTTGTCTGCTGTAATAAGTGTACTTCTGAATAATGTCTCAAAGCTGTTCAGCTAGGCTGACATGCAGTAAAGTCCTTAGTCGAGATATCTTGGTGAACATGAGACAGCCTTGATATGATTGAGACTAATATGTGTTCTAATCTTATAGGATGCTTCGAGCATGGAATAAGATGTAGACTCATGGGTACATTGGATGTACTGGACAGACCCTACTAGGATATTCAATTGCTTGTCACAATGTGAATATTCCTTGATTGCGACAAGTGGCACATTTCCTCTGACTTGAGATCACTTGTGTTTCTAAATGATGATTGTCATTATTTTGAGGTAGTTCAATATCATTTGAAACATAATGATTATAGACTATCTTGGATGGTGAGCTTGAGTCAGGTTAGGGCACTAGTAATAGACATAGGATTGCCGTCTCCTTGTTTAAGGAGTGTGATGTTCTAAAGGGGACCCCTGGATGAGATGATTGAGAAAAGAGTATGGCCATACCCAGGTGATAGTGTTCATCTGTTCTAATCATGCTCGTCATATTGGAGTTACAAGCTTGACACGCTTGTCCAATAAGAACATCCAGTGGCAAAGGATTTATGCATGCCTAGTGAGTTGATTCACACTTGTGCTGTTTTTGGGTGTAGTCTTGGAAGACTCTTTTCTTTATATCGGGAGACAGTGATGTGTTGCTAGATACCCCTCACTGATCGTGATAACGTGAGTTATCGTTACCGACATTTAAAGGAAACCCTCAGGGTCGCACAATTTGATGATATGGCTTACTTGAGTCAGATCGTGTGGACTGAATTGTTCAGGTTCAGTTTAAAGGGATTTAATCTCTGATTGTAAGTGAGATCTGGTCTGATCATGTTTGATTGATTAGGGCTTAAGATCGGTAAGCTTCGATTGAGAGAATGGATGCTGGATCGGTGAGATCAGGAGCATCAGGAGATGAACGGTCAGATCAAATACCTTAGGGTTTTAATGTGATCTGGACTTATGGCTTGGTTTATTTGGTTATTGAACCAAATTCAAGTGAACCGGCTCATGAATGAGCGCATGGTTCAAGGGTGAAGTGGAGTTTGCGATTGGGGTAAACCCAAGATCGCATGTGGAGAAGTTATATGCTATTTTTGGATAGCACTTCTCAACGTGACCACGTTTTCACGTCCTCCCTCTTCACGCCTTCACGCTTTGTCGCCAACTTGGCTTTGGCTCTTGGGGCATTCTCGCGTGGAGGAGAGGAAGAGACGATAAGGAAAAATCGCCAAGCCAAGAAGTTCTTTCTTTTCCCTTTCACTCGACCAAGACATCTTTGGACCTTGCTAGCACAAGGATCGCAAGGAGGAGTAGGCGACATCAATTGTGTGCGTCACCTCTAGAGAAGATCCAGTTTGATCTTTGCTTCCAAGGCGCCATCTAGAAATGGCTATGGTATGATCCTTCTCTATATGCAATCGGGTTCCTTTTGTTAATCATATAGCATGCAAGATCTAGAAACCCCCTTTCCGCTGCTTGCATCTTCCATATGCGCCAATGCTTTAGGGTTTCACCCCCTTGTGGGGACTTTCAAATGGTATCAGAGCCTAGGTTTTATGCATGTTTTATGATTGCAAGCCATTTTGTGATCCTTGTTTGCGAACAATGCTTAGATCTATATTACATGCGAAAATACATGTTAAGTTATCATAGGCGAAACTTGTATTTTGTTTATGGCGCATGTATGAGGTTACCTTCAGTTGGCGCTTGTATGTTGTTGGTTTTCTTAAAAACTTAAATACTTGCGCGACTGACACTAGATCTAAGGCCTTACTGTAAACCCTTAGACGGGTTACTAGGGTTGAAGTCATCCCCTAGGTTAGATCCAGACAGTCTGATCAGACCATCTGACAGCCTTGATGGGTTGACCAGATAGCACCTGTGCGCAAGCACCTGGTGGCTATAGGTCGACTGCAGACAGGCGTGTAACGATGTCTGATTGAGACAACCTATGAACGCACATGAGTTAGGCCCGGGGTCACACCCGTTTGCCAGACCTCATTGTGGTTGTTCAGCCCTGGCGCATGCATGGTTGACCTTTTGGTCGACTCAAGTCAGTTAGGACTTGGTGCATGCAAGGGCAGTGGATCTGACTAGGTTGGATGAGTGGATCCCTAGTAATGGACCGTTGTAAGGATGTAGGGCAAATAAGGAAATTAAAATTGATGCCTATGGGTTTTTTCAAAAAAATTTAATTTTCTTGAATGGATCACATGTTGATTGATGCCTATGTTTGTTTATTTATTCTTATGTGGGCTGCCCATATTAAATGTGTGCTGTGCTGGGGCCTGCGTGCCTGGACTTTAATTTTGTAAATTAATTTTTAATTGTGATCTGCGCATCACATTTATTTAATTTATAAAAATGTAATTGACCTGCGTGTCAATCTTGTCTAGATAGATTAATTTGTAAATTAATCAGACAAGAGCACAGAGCACACTTGGCAGAGGCGCATGCAGTAGTGGCTAGACCAGGTAGGAGGTCCAGGGTTCGACTCTGGGACCAGGCGCAATTTCCCTGGTGGGCGCACCTGAGCTGCAATTGGCGCTAGGGCCCTAGTTTGGGCCAGATGAGCAGCAAAAGACCCATGAAGAAAAGCAAGTGAAGACTTAAGTTAATTAAGGTCTTACTAGGGCTATGGGCTTTTACCACATAAGATCCATGCTTTCTTTTATTGTTTAAATAAGTAGAACAGCATGATTTATTTATCTTCTGCTATCACCATAGGAATTGAATGATAGTGAAGAAGATAAAAGACCATTAAAATCCAACGCTAAAATATCAAGCTCGTATGCCTTCTGACGCGAAACCTCACTGTTCTGATTATCGTTGGAGCCGTGTTGTACCCACTCAGTGGGCACGTCCATCTATCTTCAGACGGTGCAGGATTACACCTGCGTGTTACAGAGAAGGGATTTATCGCTTCTCATTGCTCAGCATAGCACGTGGTGGTCCAGGGAGTAGGTCGGGTCAGCTTGACCGTGTTGGCTACATATGTGGCGCATATGGTAGCGCATGGAGGCAGCCATCTATGGGGTCAGAGATTGTGTTGTACCAACTCAGTTGGCACAGTCTGCTGGATTGCCCAGATGAAGGGGAATCGCACGGGTTGGCGATTGGCAGGGACTGCCTACCAGAGATTAGTGCTTGTACTCTCTGTGCATCTTATCTCGCCTGAGCGGGACGCGGAGACCAAGTATGAAATCTGGATCCCATCTCACTAAAAGAGTTCTACTCTTTCGGGCTGTTTTGCTGGATTTTTCAGCTAGATAAAATAGTGAGAAAAAGAATCTTTCTTAAGTCCTGATTGATTCTTAACATTGATACTGACCTTGCTGTTCTTGCATTGTTGTAGATACCTGCAGCAACGAACACCATGAGCTTCAATGTGCGATCCCTACTGGAAAGGGAGAAGTTTGCTGGGCCGAACTTCTCAGACTGGTTTGGACACCTTAAGATCGTTCTTAAGGCAGAGAGGAAACTGTATGTCCTCGAGACGGCGATACCGCCTCAGCCCGCTCCGAACGCCGCAAGGGCGGTTCAGGAAGCCTATGAAAAGCACGTCAGTGATAGCATTGATGTCGCTTGCCTGATGCTAGCGTCTATGACGCCACCGCTGCAGCGTCAGCATGAGGATATGTCTGCTATAGACATGATAGCAAACCTCAAAATGTTGTATGCTGCACAGGCGAGGACAGAACGCTATAATCTGACAAAGCTGTTCTTTCAGAGCAAACTGGCTGAAGGGAGCCTAGTGGGAGCTCACGTGCTCAAGATGATTGGGCACAAGGAGGCTCTAGAGAAACTGGGGCATACCATCAACCAGGAGCTTGCTGTAGACATTATTCTGCAGTCTCTTCCGCCCTCTTTCGATGCGTTCATCATTAACTTTAATATGAACAAAATCGATTGTACTCCGGCAGAGCTGCTGAATATGCTCTTGACTACTGAGGAAACTCTGAAGGGTAAGCCTTCAACCTCTGTCTTGATGGTTCCTTCGAGGAACAAGAAGAAGGGGAAGAAGGGCAAGGCCCCTGTCAAGAATTACAGCAAGGCTCTGAAGCAGAAGGTTAAGCGGTCTAAGGAATACAGATGTTTCCACTGTGGCCTGCTGGGTCACTGGAAAAAGGACTGTAAAGCGCTCCAAGGAGAGAGGGGAAGCTTCGCTTCTGGCTCAGGTATATATGTGACGGAAGTCATGGTTTCATCTTCTTCTATATCATGGGTGTTGGACACTGCATGTGGAGTTCACATTTGTTCAAATGTACAGGAACTCAAGAGAAGAAGGCAGGTGGGACAGTATGAGGTGGACCTACAAGTTGGAAACGGGGCACGGGTTGCTGCTGTTGCTGTAGGAGACTATTTCATCTCTTTGCCATCTGGGCTTGTATTAGAACTAAACAGTTGTTACTTTGTTCCTAGCATTACTAAGAATATTATCTCCATTCCTGCTCTTGTCAGGAAGGGATTTTCCTTTGAATGCAATATTTCAAAGTGTGTTTTATCTCTTGATAATATAGTTTATGCTACTGGTTCAATTAATAATGGGTTATTCATGTTGGACATGGAAAGTTCTATACAGCAGATTGATATTAAGAAAGCCAAGTATGCTGATGACAGCACCTTGCTATGGCATAGTCGTTTAGGCCATATTAACGAGAAACGCATTAAGCGGTTGCATGATCATGGACTGCTGGGATCATTCTCCTGTGAGGAGATTGATACATGCAAGGCTTGTTTAATGGGTAAAATGACGAAGTCACCTTTTCCTCACAAAGGTCAAAGGGCTTCAGGTTTACTTGACCTTATACACAGTGATGTGTGTGGGCCATTTAGTAAACATGCCAGAGGTGGCTATCAGTACTTCATTACCTTTACTGATGATTTCAGTAGATATGGATATGTCTATCTGATGAGACATAAAAGTGAATCTTTTGACAAGTTCAAAGAGTTCAAGAATGAAGTACAAAATCAGCTGGGCCGAAATATCAAGGCACTTCATTCTGATCGAGGTGGAGAATACTTGAGTCATGCGTTTACTGACTATTTGAAGGAGTGTGGGATTATCTCACAGCTCACTCCGCCAGGAACACCGCAATGGAATGGTGTGTCCGAGAGGAGAAATAGAACGTTACTTGATATGGTTCGTTCTATGATGAGTCAGGCTACTCTACCTTACTCCTTTTGGGGATTTGCACTGGAGACAGCTGCAAAGGTACTAAACCGAGTGCCATCCAAGGCAGTTTCAAAGACGCCATATGAGTTATGGTATGGGAAACAGCCGAGCTTGACATTTATCAGGATCTGGGGCTGCGAGGCTTATGTCAAAAAGCTCGCCTCTGGGAAACTAGAGAACAGATCTGACAAATGTATCTTTGTCGGTTACCCTAAGGAAACTAAGGGTTATTATTTCTTCGATCCCAAAGAGAACAAGGTATTTGTTGCTCGGACGGCCATATTTCTTGAGAAGGAGTTTCTTCTGCAAGAGGCCAGTGGGAGAGAAATAATGCTGGATGAGAATCCAGAGGAAGGACAAAGTAGTCAAGCACAGTTGGATGAGCCTGAGCCGGTGGATCAGGTTAATGAACAACCTGAGGCTCAGATATCACGGGAACCGCGAAGATCGGGAAGGATTCGTCGACAGCCTGAGCGCTATGACGGAGTCTACATCATTGATAATGATGAACCCCTCACTTATGCGGATGCGGTCAGTGGACCGGAGTCAGCGAGATGGCTTGAAGCTATGCGCGCCGAGATGGACTCCATGTCAGATAACCAAGTCTGGGATTTGGTTGATCCGCCTCCGGGAGTAATCCCTATAGGCTGTAAATGGATATTCAAGAAGAAGATTGACATGGATGGTAACGTGGTTACCTATAAAGGCAGGCTAGTTGCGAAAGGTTTCAAACAAATCTACGGGATAGATTATGATGAAACTTTCTCACCTGTAGCCATGTTTAAGTCTATTCGGATTCTTTTCGCGATAGCAGCATATTATGATTATGAGATTTGGCAAATGGATGTGAAAACAGCTTTCCTGAATGGAAATCTGGATGAGGATGTGTATATGACACAACCAGAAGGTTTCACTAATCCATCAGATCGTCATAAAATATGCAAGTTAAAGAAGTCTATTTATGGACTTAAACAAGCATCAAGAAGCTGGAATATTCGTTTTGATGAATCAATCAGTGAATTTGGTTTCATCAAGAACTAGGATGACCCGTGTGTATATAAGAGGTTTAGTGGGAGCGTGATTACTTTCTTAATCCTCTACGTCGATGATATCTTGATCATTGGAAATGACATTCCTGAAATGCATGCGGTTAAGGCATGGTTAAGGAAATGTTTCCAGATGAAAGATCTAGGAGAAGCAGCCTATGTATTAGGTGTGAAGATCTACAGGGATAGATCTAAGAGGCTTCTCGGGCTGTGCCAGAGTACTTACATCGATAAAGTCCTGGAGAGATTTCATTTAGAGAATTCTAAAAGAGGATATCTTCCAGTCAGACATGGTCTGAATCTTTCGAAGAGTCAGTGTCCACAAACACAGACTGAGAAAGATGAAATGGACAATACGCCTTATGCTTCGGCTATTGGGTCCATAATGTATGCGATGTTGTGTACTCGCCCAGACGTCGCTTACGGGTTAAGCGTGACCAGTCGGTTCCAAAGTAATCCAGGTGTGGCGCACTGGATTGCAGTCAAGAACATTTTAAAATATCTGCGGAGGACCAAAGATATGTTCTTGATATATGGTGGTCAGGAAGAACTCAGTATTGAAGGATATACTGACGCTTCATTCCAGTCGGACTAGGATGATTTCCGATCGCAATCAGGCTATGTATTTAGCTTGAATGGAGGAGCAGTGGTGAGGAATAGTTTCAAACAGTCAACTGTTGCTGATTCCACAACAGAAGCCGAGTATGTTGCAGCCTCGGAAGCATCCAAGGAGGCAGTGTGGATTCGTAAGTTCGTGAGAGAACTTGGTGTTGTTCCTTCGAGTGCAGATCCTTTGGTTATCTTCTGTGATAACACTGGAGCAATCGCACAGGCAAAGGAACCACGGTCGCACCAGAAGTCCAAGCACATACAGAGACGGTTTCATTTGATCCGGGAGATCATTGATCGTGGCGAGATCAAAGTCTGCAAGGTACATACAGATGACAATCTGGCAGACCCGCTTACCAAGCCTCTGGCGCAGCAGAAGCATGAGAAGCACTGTAATAATATGGGTTTGAGATTTCTCAACCATTAGATTAAGTGCAAGTGGGAGATTGTTGGGGTATGCCCTTAAGGCTAATGTTTGAGGCCTTGGGATTGTATCAGTATCATGTAATAAACTCTTATGTTTATAAAGGCATGGTTATTATTCAGGTTGTTACCTTGCCTGCTGTAATAAGTGTACTTCTAAATAATGTCTCAAAGCTGTTCAGCTAGGCTGACATGCAATAAAGTCCTTAGTCGAGATATCTTGGTGAACATGAGACAGCCTTGATATGATTGAGACTAATATGTGTTCTAATCTTATAGGATGCTTCGAGCATGGAATAAGATGTAGACTCATGGGTACATTGGATGTACTGGACAGACCCTACTAGGATATTCAATTGCTTGTCACAATGTGAATATTCCTTGATTGCGACAAGTGGCACATTTCCTCTGACTTGAGATCACTTGTGTTTCTAAATGATGATTGTCATTGTTTTGAGGTAGTTCAATATCATTTGAAACATAATGATTATAGACTATCTTGGATGGTGAGCTGAGTCAGGTTAGGGCACTAGTGATAGACATAGGATTGCCGTCTCCTTGTTTAAGGAGTGTGATGTTCTAAAGGGGCCCCCTGGATGAGATGATTGAGAAAAGAGTATGGCCATACCCAGGTGACAGTGTTCATCTGTTCTAATCATGCTCGTCATATTGGAGTTACAAGCTTGACACGCTTGTCCAATAAGAACATCCAGTGGCAAAGGATTTATGCATGCCTAGTGAGTTGATTCACACTTGTGCTGTTTTTGGGTGTAGTCTTGGAAGACTCTTTTCTTTATATCGGGAGACAGTGATGTGTTGCTAGATACCCCTCACTGATCGTGATAACGTGAGTTATCGTTACCGACATTTAAAGGAAACCCTCAGGGTCGCACAATTTGATGATATGGCTTACTTGAGTCAGATCGTGTGGACTGAATTGTTCAGGTTCAGTTTAAAGGGATTTAATCTCTGATTGTAAGTGAGATCTGGTCTGATCATGTTTGATTGATTAGGGCTTAAGATCGGTAAGCTTCGATGGAGAGAATGGATGCTGGATCGGTGAGATCAGGAGCATCAGGAGATGAACGGTCAGATCAAATACCTTAGGGTTTTAATGTGATCTGGACTTATGGCTTGGTTTATTTGGTTATTGAACCAAATTCAAGTGAACCGGCTCATGAATGAGCGCATGGTTCAAGGGTGAAGTGGAGTTTGCGATTGGGGTAAACCCAAGATCGCATGTGGAGAAGTAGAAGTTATATGCTATTTTTGGATAGCACTTCTCAACGTGACCACGTTTTCACGTCCTCCCTCTTCACGCCTTCACGCTTTGTCGCCAACTTGGCTTTGGCTCTTGGGGCATTCTCGCATGGAGGAGAGGAAGAGACGATAAGGAAAAATCGCCAAGCCAAGAAGTTCTTTCTTTTCCCTTTCACTCGACCAAGACATCTTTGGACCTTTCTAGCACAAGGATCGCAAGGAGGAGTAGGCGACATCAATTGTGTGTGTCACCTCTGGAGAAGATCCAGTTTGATCTTTGCTTCCAAGGCGCCATCTAGAAATTGCTATGGTATGATCCTTCTCTATATGCAATCGGGTTCCTTTTGTTAATCATATAGCATGCAAGATCTAGAAACCCCCTTTCCGCTGCTTGCATCTTCCATATGCGCCAATGCTTTAGGGTTTCACCCCCTTGTGGGGACTTTCACCCTAACATGACTCATGCCCACTATCCAAGATAATCCTTAACCATTATATTTCAAATGATATTGAACTATCTCAAGATAATGCCAATCATCACTTAGAAACACAAGTGATCTCAAGTCAGAGGGAATATGCTACTTGCTTGCATATAAGGATTATTCACATTGTGACAAACAATTGAATATCCTAAGTAGGGTCAGTCCAGTACATCTAATGCACCTATGTGTCTAAATCTTATTCCATGCTCGAAGCATCCTATAAGATTAGAACACATATTAGTCTCAATCATACCAAGGCTGTCTCATGTTCACCGAGATATCTCGACTAAGGACAATACTGAATGTCAGCTAAGCTGACCATCATTGAGACATTACTCAGAAGTATACATACAACAGCAGATAATGTAACAATCTGAATAACAACAATTGCCTTTATATTGTTTATACATGATACTGAACATAACCCAAAGCCTCAAACATTGGCGTTAAGGGCATACCCTAACAGTATGAGTTTTAGATATCCATTTGATAAATTCCATATTGATGTTTCTCTTTTCCATATTATATGACTTGTTTAAAAAGAAATGAAAAATGTATTTTGTTGCATGGGCAAAGTAGAACTTGTTGAGTTTTATATCTCACTTTTTTGGCATTATATAATACAAATTAGCTTTTGTTGCTTTTCCTTTAGGGCAATGAAGGAGGTGTTGAGAGGAAATTTTGCTAATACGCTCTTGTTTAGTTGATGTAGTAATGTAAAGCATAGCATGATATGCTCATATATGTATATATTTCGTGTATAGAAGATGTTTGAGCAATTTTGGATATGATATCACATTGTACTTATGAACTAGTTGTGTAAATGAAGTTTGATGGTTAATCTATCTTTGTGGTTGGTTGATGATTAATGATTTGATTACATTAATTGTCATTCACCTAGGACTTTGTTAACAAAGTTGTTCTCAAATTTTGTTCAATTTGATTTTGGATCTTGGGAATTTTGTGTTAAATAAATATTATTCCTAGGGGTGTGACACATGAAAGCAGAATTGGAAAAGCATGATATTGCAAGTTTTGAAGTAAGAAGCAGCGGGGTAAATCAACCCATGGTGATTAGGAAGGTAAAAGATCCTAGAAGTTTTTCAATTCCCTATCAAATAGGTAAGATCTCAATTGAACATGCTTTATGTGATTTGGGGGCAAGTGTAAGTTTGATGCCCTTATCTATTTCTAAGAGGATTGACAGTGGATACATGAAACCTACAAAACTTTTACTTCAATTTGCTAATGGTTCTATTCAATAATCTGTTGGAATCTTAGAAGATGTTTCTGTTAAAATTGGTGACTTCTCTATTTTAACTGATTTTTTAATTGTCGATATGGAAGAAGACACTAAGTCACCAATTATCATAAGTAGACCATTTTTGGCTAGCATAAGTGCTATCATAGATATGATGGATGAAAAGCTAACTTTGAATTTTGGAAAGAATAAATTAGTATTTGATTTTTCTCTGAAGTCTAAGAAGTTTTCTTTTGTAGACAACACATTGAAGATGAGGATAACAGAGCTAATGGTGACAATACCATAGAAGTTGACAAGAATCCCTTGGAAGACTATTTGAAGCATGAAAAAGACAAGGGGAAGAGGGATGGAACATGGGCGCAATTACAGATGGCCAATTTAAGACCACAAATCGACTTAAGAAGGCATGAAGATGAAAAGTTTCATATTATTCATTACGCCTCGGATCCACCAAAACATTCATAAACTTTGCTATAGTCAAGCTAATGACTTAAACAAGTGCTTTTTTGGGAGACAACCCAAAGTTTTGAGTTTTATTAATTTTAATAGTTTCAGTTTTAATTTTTAATTTTCTTAGATTTTTTAGATAATTTAAACAACATGATTCGATGAACTTTTATATATGAAAAATCTACTAAATATGTTGTTTTACATGCAGGAATTTTTTTTTGAAATTTTCTAGAAATTATTTTTGTGAAGAATTGAGTTTTGGCGAGATTTTCACGGTCGTGGCCGTGAATCACTCACGGGCCGTGAGTTTTATTTGTAACAGAGCTAAGTCATAGAGACATTCATGGCCGAAGTCGTGAACAATTCACCCACGCTCGTTAAATACCGATTCTCGACGATTCCTTCCACCACCGGCGACGATGTTTCCCTCCCGACCTTCCTCTAGTTCTAGCGAGTGATTTTCGGCGATCTCATAGCCGATTTCGACCGGATGTTGCAAAGAAGCGGCGGACAACTTTAGGACGCCAAGTTGTCGCCAGTGCCCAATTTCAGCTGATTTTCTTCCAGATTCGTGAGCACACTTCACCCAGCCTTACTTTTGGTTCCTGTACTTGATCTACATGCTTCTAAGCACTCAATTAGAAGATAGTTACTTAGATTCTTCGGGTGATTGTTGCAAAGTTTTGCACGGGTGACTCTATAGTTACTGTAGCTTGTGTTTTTCATGTATTTTGCATAAATTTGGTATATTTGCAATTATTACTGTGATATCATGGCACCAAGGAGATCAGTGAGGACAAGACCCTATTGGGCCATAATGAAGAGTAGATATATAGGTCCAGCTGCGCAGTTTATATATAGGATGGGATCTGGTGAGTTACCAGATACTTTTGAGCGCATAGTTTATGATGATTCAGAGCCTGAGACTCAGACACAAATATAAGAGGCTCCGGGTACACATATAGCTAGACCTAGTTCCTCACAGACTGCATTTGAACCAGTCAGTTCTCCAGAGTTGGAGATTATCTTGGAGAGGTCTGCTGATAGGCCAGAGAGTAGAGATCAAAGGATTGCTAGACGATATGCTAGGAAGCATACCAGTCGCTCTACTTTTGCCTAGGGGAGGATAGTTGCCCCCACGCTTGTCTCCTGCACCAGAGACCACAGAGACATCAGTGGCACCCCCAGAGCCAGCTCCCATTACAGTTGAGATGGAGCATGCTGGTAAGCAGCAAACTACTTCTGTTCCTATGGATGTGGTGGAGGTTACCACATCTGAGCCTCCTTTCAACTTACCAAAGTCTGTTGCTCACACAGATATGGAGTCCATGGAGGTTGAGAATGTTGTACCTGATTCAGTCTAGACTCCAGAGATTCCCTCTTTGTCTTCAACTCAGGGTGACTTACCGGTCCGTGAGGCTGCTACGCCAGAGATATCAGACAATGAGGAGGGATCTCCTCAGATTTTTATATATCTACAAGAGATTTCTATGGAGATTCCTGATCTGCCTTCATCACCATCAATTGTTCCAAAGCCATCTGAGGCTCCAGAGACAGCATTGTTGGGAAACTCCAGGGATTTTAAAATTTTTACATACATATGCAGATATATACAGCGGAAGCAAATTCCCGAAATAGGCCAGTCCCAAAAACCTACAAGATCGATGCTTGTGAGGGAGCCAACACGGCGAGAAAGAGATAGTACCGCAAAGTAATTTGATGGGGAAGGATGTAGGCGCCCAAGTGTTCGCCCTCTGTAGTCTCACACACAGCTGATGCTTGAGTTCTCTTCTTCCATGCCCGGGGCTAGCCTCGGGAAGAAGATCCACGCCAAGGGAGTGCTTCTTGATCACTTGTGCCAACCACCAAGGAGTAGAGGCGCCAAGGGAAGAGGAAGAGGATGATGCCGCCAAGCCTTCAAGCACCTTGTGCCAAGGAAAGGAGGAAGGATGGATGATGAATCTTGCAGTCTTGATGGAAGAAGAAGAGGATCCCTTTGTTGTTCATGCCACCAAGAGATTGTGTAAGAGGAGGGGTCAGCTAGGGTCTCTTTTATAAGAGTTATAGGCGGTTTAGGGTGCATGGTAAGTGTAGGCAATTTGGGCAATGATTAAGGAGTTTAATCAAATAATTATCTTGATTGATTCCTCAATTCTATATGCGCCTAGGCCTTGACTAAGCAAGCCTATGTCATATGTGCCCAACACTTTCTTAATGAAGCAAACTTCCCATCTATACGCCAAGACCAAGTCAAGGCATAATGGAAGTTTTCGTAATGAGGCTTGAGCACAAGTCCTAATCGAATTAGGACTATAATTATCTCAATAATCAGCCCCACTTGCGCCCAACATATCTCAATCAATGTCTCAAGTGATTAAATGAAATCCTAATCTAAATTAATCACTTGAAGATACCAATCATGTAATAGGTGCCAATCCTAGTCCAACTAGGACTCTTCATGCCCCTATCCCATATTATCTTCCCCATTATACCCTTTAACCCAATCATCTCTTCATGATAACTTATTAGCAAGCCCCATTGGGTAATGGGCCTAGCCCAAACTTCATTATGCATGTTAACCAAGTCATTGGACCAATCCAATGTAACCCAAGGTCCAATGAGGCTAACCATGGTTACTTTTGCTCAATATACCAAAAATGCAATTTGGCTCCAATAAGTTTCTTCCATCTCATCAGGCCCATTGGTACTGATGAAATCTCCTAAATAGATCTGAGTTATGAAATAACTCGATCCGAAGGCTATCCGATTAATACGAAAACTCGAGCAACAAGGTGTGCTACCGTGTAGGTTCCTCTGGCGTTGGCGGTGATGAACTTAGGTCATCATAAGTAGTGAGTGGCACCTAGCAGTGCATCATTGCTACCCAAGTCTTCAGAATGGATATCAACATCGACATCCCTATCATAATGACAAAGTACCAATGCATTACAGTCCCTTAACCAAACGGATAAATGATTGGACAGGTGTGTCACCACTTGTTTTCACCCAATCTCATGGTCATGACTAAATCATGTTCTCACCTGGGTATGGCCATACACTTTCAGTCATAGAACCATAGGAGGGCCCATGGATATCAAGCTTCCCTAAGGAAGGGGCAAATCCTATATCTGTCCATTGATCTTCTCATATGGGTCGTGACATACTCAATGACGACCGTTATGACCTCCCAACTTTGGGAGGTGTTAGGTTGTATCAAAGCATGTCCCTAACCATATAGAAAAGTCAATGACTTCAAGTCAAAGGATCAATGCATCTCCTATCAATTGTGAGGTTAACTCATGACACCAAGTTAGAGCCTCACAGCCGGTCAGTCCAGTATATCTATCACTGATATACCCATATATCTGCATTAGCACCTTGTGCCTAACCAGCCTATATACCAGTCTCACATGTACCAGAGCTATCCCATATCCGCTCAGGTACTTGACTAGGGACAGAGTTTGAGCACAGATATAATCTGTCTCTAGAGATATTATTATATAAGTACATATTCATAATAATGATAATGCCAGAATGATATATATAAGATATCAATGTCAAATAGTACATAAGATAGACCAACATATGGCCCTAAGGGCATATACACCAACAATCATCTCCAGCACCCGAGATACCATGCATTCCTAAAGTGTCTGTCCCAGCTTTAGTACCCGCAGCCCACTCTCTGGAGATACATTTACCATCACCTGAATTATCTCTAGAGCAGTCACCAGCTGTATCACTAGAGCCATCATCATCGGAGCAGTCTTCTCTAGTGCTAGAGCCTATTATTGTTGAGAGGAGTTGAGCACGGTCTCTACCTCTTACCCACAATAGGTCAGATATAGGAGTAGGGACCGAGAGAGGAGATCTACAGCTATGACAGCTCGAGGGGTCCTTAGCACCCAAAATTGGGATAACCAGGCTCTCCAGACCTTAGGATTGTTCGATGACATCCAGTGGATGTTCTCGAACATAGGATGGTAGGATTTCTATCAGTAGACACATCCCACATATGTACAGCTTACCCTAGAGATTTTTAGTTCTGTCCAGATTACACTACATAATTATGATGACAGAGATCCAGGATATATGGCCATCCGATTCGAGAACTGGGATCATGTTCTTACTTTGGACCAGATAGGTCATATATCTGGGTTCCCTGCAGACGGTACTCAACATCGCCCCCCTAAGTACATTGATAGGACTTTCTAGTAGTAAATAACTGGAGAAGGAGGTTTTGATCCAAGGACTTCCAAAGCTACGCATCTGTCTAACCCAGCACTCAAATACACACATCGGGTACACGCAGACACCATTTTTGGGCGAGCTGAGAGTGATGGGATGGTCAGAGCTTCAGAGCTATTCTTTTTATAGACCATGTTGACTGGATTGCACGCCAGCACCTTGTTCTACCTTGTGAAGCAGGTTCATAAGGTAGCTAGGACACGGAAGGGAATTCTTGTTATGGGTGGTATGATTACCACTATTGCCCTTGCCCTTAGTATTGACCCTTCCGGGTTGAACGAGGCTAAGGGCAATCCGAGATTAGACATGGACGCCTGCATTGCTATTATGAAGATTACGAGGATTGGGAGCTCATATCATCTTATGTTTAGACAAACAGATGTTAACATAAGGCTGCCGAATATGAACCGCGCTATAGTTCATGTTCAGCAAAACTGGATCGTGGACCCCGCACGAGGTGGGGGAGGTCCTAGAGAGGTAGCCTCACCTCCTTCATCACCACCGAGGATTTCTGTGCCTACTCCTCTAGTTAGGCCATCCACCACTTCTGGACCGTCTACATCTGCTAGACCATCTACATTAGCACCCTCAGATCCTTCTTTGGAGTATCTAACGAGCTGAGCAACAGAGGATACACAATGACATATCGCACTTGGAGCAGGGACAGACGAGGACACATGACTTTGCATGCGATCGAGGAGCTATTGCGGTAACGTCTCCCTAGATCATCGACACAACATACTGGAGACGACGAGGAGGAGGACTCTGAGGACACAAAGACAGATTAAGCATTTTGTGAGTATCTCTATTATTTTATTTGTTCTTATGCATTGAGTATTGTCGTTCCATACTTTCTAGTGATATCTCATACGTATCTTCCTTTTGAGTAGGAGTTTATAGAGATTGAAACTGATGCAGCACGCACATGTTTTTCTATGCTTTATTTGTGTGTGTGCATTGTATTTTAGTACTTTGTGATGTGACACTGGATTTGTATTTGATATCTAATACTTGAGTTGGTTTTGTGCATATACATGATGGTATTGGAACTTTAGTTGCAGTACATGATTAGATTGCTATGGTATTGTATATATTTGTTGCTTACCATGTATCTGTGATGCTCTATGATGATTTATGATGCCATGGTGATGATTGGGGTGAATCTTTGAATGATTTTTTATATATAAGTTTTGATATTACGATGAATAGTATTTTTGAAATGGTAAATGTGATTTAGACGGTGAAACATGACAGTATTTGGTGTTTGAAACTTGTTTACCATGTTAAATGTGTATATTTATGATGTAATATAGTTTCTAGATTTTTTTTGAGTCATGTTTACCTGTTTTGATATTACTGCACACGGTTTCGCTCATATTTTAGGGGGGACTCTTGCAATATTTTTTCTGAAATCTGTCATACTTGATTTTTAATATTTATATATAGGCAACAATTTAAGTCTAGGGTTTCCCCATGTATTTTGTTCGAAGCTTTATAGGTATGTATTTTGAATGTTCATGATTGTTAAGGACAATCAAATTTGTTTTATCTTTAATTTTGAACTTAGGAAACATTTTGAATATTTGATTTGATAACTTAGGAAATTTCTAAAATTTCATGTAGACTTAAATTGCTGAGTAAAATCAATTCTCGTATTGATAAAATACATATATGAATTGTTATACGTTCATGCGACTTGTGCATAGTGTTTTTATAATTAAAGTTTAATTTATCTAACTTTGCTTGATGGAAAATTTTTATGAATAGGAAATTAGTGATTTTTCTTTAAATCGAGATTTGCTCCAACTCCTCTTATTGAGTAGTCTAAGGTCATGAGTTATATTATACCATGTGTGGTATACTTTAAGTCTATTGCGATCAAGTAATAGAGGAAAATTTTTAAAATAAATATTTATCCCTCTTGCAAAAAGATTGATAACGATTTAAATACCATGCCACTGGCCGGCTTTCTCCATGATAAAGAGAGAGAGAGAGAGAGAGAGAGAGAGAGAGAGAAAGCTATAGGTTAAGTCGATAACTCCGCTGACCCTATAATTGAGACTATGATTTAAATTATACTATTTTGTGGTATACTTTAAACAATGTTATGATGCTAATAGGAAAGAGCATATAACCATTTAAAGATCAAATTGCTCTAAAAATCTCTTATCTTTAACATCACCAAGATTCTTGAAATAAATTTTGACTATTGAGTAATGTGGATTTATTGAGTTGAGAGTATTTGATACTTAGTGCGTGAAGAATGAATGTTATGACATGAACTGTGAATTTTATCTTTCTTGGATTGTAAACTCTTGACATTTTACCTCGATTATGATTTTTCTTAAAATTACTTGAGTTCTGAAACAACAACTACTT
This sequence comes from Costus lasius, assembly GCA_027563935.2. NCBI lineage: Eukaryota > Viridiplantae > Streptophyta > Magnoliopsida > Zingiberales > Costaceae > Costus > Costus lasius. The sequence continues at coordinate 50,454,455 of CM050446.2, forward strand.
GAATTGTGGGACATTATTAAGGAGAGAACAAATAAGATTGTTCCTTATCTTTGCATTCTCCATATATATCAGAATATTACTTGAGGACAAGCAAGAGTTTAAGTCTAGGATAATTTGATACGTTGCATTTACATCATCTTTTTGCCTATATTTTATATGATATTTTGGGCTTATTTTACGATCTTATACAAATTTCCAATGATTTTACTTCACTTGGTATAGAATCTTCACTCTTCTTGATTTTTATGAAAATGCAGGCAAAATACCATGAAAATGATGGAATTTGAGTTTTGAAGCCATAGCATGATTTCCAAGGAAATTAGGAGGTCGCACGTCAAATTTGGGGTGAAAACAGTGTCAGACATGATATTCACTACCGCAGCAGTGAGTTTCTTGGCTGGCCGTGAGTTTCGCGTTCAAGGGGTGAAATCGCGGCTAAGTTAAAAGGTGCGTAGAAACTTTCACGGGTGAGGCCGTGAATCCTTCACGGGCTATGAATATTTTTGTGCACAAAAGACTTTACTCACAAAAACTTTCATAGCCGCAACCGTGAACAGTTTATGGGCCATGAGTTTTTCTGCCCCCATCGTGTTTTTCACTCGATTCGACCCCAAATCAAGTCAAATTTGAACTAAACTCTCTAGAATTCTTCCTTGAAGAGTTCCGAACCGATTAAACTACAAAAGGAGGAATTTTTGGAGGGCAATAGAGACTTTTACGAGCAAACACAATTAGAGACAACGGCTAAGACAAAATTGTCTTCTCGAGCAAAATTCCGGAGATAATTCACGCAAAGGGGAGAATTGAACACTTTATCTTAGTCTCCAGATCGAGGGGAAACGTTTCTAATTACTTTCTTAGTGATTTCTTGTACTTTCAATAGAATTCAATGCAAGTTACATCTATATTCATGCTATACACAATGAACATGAGTGAGTAAACTAGATTTTGGGATTTGGGATGTAACCCACTGACGTTTATGGATTAAAACTAGTATTTTTATTCTTTGTTGTGATTATTATAGCATTGATTTGATTAGAACTGAGTTTATCTTGTAATTTGCCCTGGCCAAGTATAATTACGTTTTAGACATTGCGAGAAGTACCGTGAGGTGAATCGTAATGTCGGAACTTTTCTATTCAAACCTATGAATCCAATCACAGGAGTAGTTTCGATTCGTTTGAAGGATTCCATGGTTTTTCATAGAATTTAATGGGCCTAGTTACGTTAATTGTCACAAGGGTAGGTAGTTAGCATAGCTAGGTACTGGATTACGCTTCAGGAGGAGGAAATTTGTACCTTAGGAAAAATTTCTTTCATTACTATAATATTCTGTTCAAAGATTGATTTTTATCAAATTCATAATTGTCAATGTGGTGAAACCCTGGGTCCCGACGAATTAAAAATTGAATTTTGTCTTGGACGTTACTTTTGCTACTTTTCGTACTTAGAAGTTCACACAAAATCACATCTTGAATCGCTTAGATATAAATGAGCTGTGTAATCGGTACATGTATACTTATATATCTTATCACAGTTTAAGGTTGTCAATGGCGACATTTATTTAGATGACTTGGGTAGCAGCGATGTATTGCTAGGTGCCACTCACTGCTTGTGATGATGAGGACATCACTACCAACATCAGAGGGACCTACAGGGTCACACAACTAGATGCTAGAGACTTTGTATTCATCGCTTAGCCTCCGATAGAATCATTGAATGATTTGGATCATTTTGGGAAGCTAATGCTTTGAGATTTCTTTTGTGAATATGAGATTTTATTTAGTTCATGTCTGACCACTAGTTGACCTCAAGTGGACCATGTTTTACCTTATTTGACCTATGTTATCAAAATGAGTCAAACAAGGGTCTTAGTGCAAGTTTGGACTTGGCACTTTAGTCACATGAATAAAATAAAATCATTAATTAGAAAGAGAATTTTTTTTTCTTGGCTAATTAATTGGGCTAGGGGCATTTTACATTAAATATATTGATATATTTAATGGTAAATCAAGTAGGCGCCTAAACAATGTCCCATATGGATAAATATCTCCAATACATGATACCACATGTGGAGTGCATATTGTACAAGTATGCAAGGACTCAAAAGAAGTAGGTAGTGCGACCAGTAGAGATTGACTTTCGGGTCGGTAACAGCGCACAGGTTGCTGTTGTGACTGTAGGCAACTACACTCGTTCGCTGCTGTCTAGACTTCAATTGGAACTCAACCATTGTTACTATGTACCGTCGATCACTAAGAACAATGTATATATTCTTGCCTTGGCAACAAAAGGATTCGGCTTTCCAATAAAGGAGAACACCAATTCTTTTTCATTGGGAAACCTATTCTATGGATTTGGTACATTGTGCAATGGGTTGTATGTCTTGGGCATGCAAAGTTTCATGTGTAACGTAAATACTAAAAGGATCAAGTTAAGTGGTTTCAACAACACTTATCTTTGGCAATGTCGTCAACAACACTTATCTTTGGCAATGTCATTTAGGGCACATCAACAAGAATCGCATCCAACGACCCTATGCAAATGGATTGTTGGATTCAAATTCCTTTGAGGAATTTGATGCATGCGAGCTTTGTTTTTTGAGCAAAATGACAAAGGCACCATTCACCGAGAAAGGTGAAAGGGCCATAGGTTTGTTGGACCTCATACACAGCGATGTGTGTAGGCCATTCAACAAACAAGCCAGAGGTGGGTTGATATACATCATCACATTTACTAACGATTTTAGTAGATATGGTTATGTCTATCCGATGAAACATAAGTCTGAATCCTTGGAGAAATTCAAGGAGTTCAAGACTGAAGTAGAGAACCAGCTTGGATGATCCATAAAGGTTCTTCGATCTGATGGAGGCAAAGAGTACTTGAGCCATGAGTTTGTTGACTATCTGAAAGAGTGTGGGATTCTCTCATAGCTCACCCCTCCCGAGACACCCCAATGGAAGGGTGTGTCTAGGAGGCAGAATCGAACCCTCCTTGACATGGTTCAATGCATGATGAGTCAAGCAACTCTACCTCTGTATTTCGGGGGATGTGCTTTAGAGACTGCAGCTTTGACATTGAATAACATTATATCTGAAAGTGTCTCCGTATCTCCACACGAACTGTGGACTGGGAGATGACCTAACCTCACATTTATGAGAATCTGGGTATGTGAAACGTATGTTAAATGTCAAAATTTTAGCAAGCTAGAACCCAGGTCAAATAAATGTGTGTTTGTGGGGTATCCTAAGGAAACTACAGAATATAACTTCTATAATCCCACTAAGGACAAAATTTTTGTCGCCCATGGTGCTATCTTTCTTGAAAAAGAATTTATCTTAAAATAAGCCAGTGGGAGAAGTTTTGATTTGGATAAAGTCCAAGATCATCCACAGGACATAGAGGTTGAGATGGAACCTGAGCCACCTATACGGGTTGAGGCCCAACCCATGGCTAAGACATAGGCTCCACATAGGTTTGAGAGGGTATGTCGTGCACCTGATAGGTATGGGTTGTTGCCGACTCAACATGATGACATTCTCATTATTGATGATGAACCTAAGACTTATGAGGAAGCGGTCACTAGACTGGACTCCAAGAGATGGCTGGAGGCCATGAGGTCCAAGAAAGATTCCATGTCTACTAATCAAGTCTGGGACTTGGTTGAGCCACCTAATGGGGCAAAACCTATATGGTGTAAATGGGTCTTCAAGAAGAAGACAGACATGGATGGCAATGTGGTTACCTACATGGGTAGACTAGTGGCCAAAGATTTCAGGTAGGTCCACGGGGTGGACTATGACAAAACTTTTTCGCCAGTTGTCATGTTCAAATCTATTCGGATCATGCTAGTTTTAGCTACCTACTATGACTATGAAATCTGGCAAGTGGATGTGAAGACAGCTTTCCTTAACGGAAACCTGTCAGAGAATGTGTTTATGACATAGTCTGAGGGGTTCATCCACCCAGCCAATGCTAATAAAGTATGCAAGTTGAAGAGATCCATATATGGACTAAAGCAAGCCTCTCGAAGTTGGAACATTTGTTTCGATGAAGCTGTGACAAATTATGGCTTCATCAAGAACGAGGACGATGCCTGTGTATACAAGAAAAGTAGTGGGAGCTTGGTCACATTTTTGGTCTTATATGTCGACGACATACTGCTCATTGGAAATGACGTCCCTACTGTTGGTGTATATGCCCTGCAGACCAATGTATGGACATGGTCAGGCATTGTTTGAATGTACTTTGATAGAATTTCTATTCTTTATAAAGGTATGGTCATTATTTTGCAGACTTCTCTACCAGCGTTGATGTATTAAGTTGCATAAATAATGTCCCAGGAGTTTGGTTGGATCCATTCTCATAAGCTATCCCCAGTCAAGGTACCTTAGCAGATATGGGATAACTTTGGTACATGTGAGACTGGTGTATGGGCTGGTTAGGTGCGGGGCACAGTAACGTAGACATACGGGTGCATTGGATGCACTGGAGTAATCCACCGTGAAGATTGACTTGTCTAGTCAACAAGTCAATCTCACATGCAAGATGTTTGCATTGATCCTTAGACTTGAGGTATTCATGTCTAGATTTGATGATGGATGTGCTTTGATACAGTCTTACGTCTCTCTGTAATTGGGAGATTAAAATGGCTGTCATTGGGCATGTCATAAGTCATGTAGGGACATGGATGACCAATAGTAGGATTTGCCCCTTCCTTCGAAAGAAGCATGATATCCACTCTGGGGGCGCCCCACCTTATTGGTGCATGACAGGAATGTGTGGCCACACTAGTTGAGTCATGACCAATGCATTGGATGAATAAACTTGAGATTGATCCAATGGCAGGATATCAGTTTAGGCAAAGGGATCTATAATGCATGGGAATCCTCGTTGCTTGTTTGGGAGTTGTTGTCATATGACTTTAGTCTAATGACATGGGTAGTAGTGATGTGTTGCTAGATACCCCTCACTACTTATGATGTTCTGTCATCATTGCCATCGTCATTTGGATCCTACGGGGTCACATGCAATAGACTCTTGACGTTGTTTTATAATCTGGATATCTTGGAATATATATATATATATATTTGAGTTCATGTTCAAGCCAGATTCATAAGGATTCAAATTTGGATTTGATAAAGCCCATAATGGTTGGGCGCATGTCCTAATCCAATAAGGAGTTTGACTCCTGATCCAACAAGGATTCAATTAAGAATTAGAATCCTAATCCAATTAGGAGTTGGAATCCTAATCTAATCAGGATTCAAATCCTAAGAGGAATTGGCTTTGGATGAGGCCCATTGGGTTGGGCGCAAATCCTAGTCCAATAAGGATTTGATTCAAGGGCATAAATAGTATTGATATTCAAATCCAATATGGGATTGTGGATTGAATCTATTTATGGCAAATTGGAATCCTAATAGGGGTTGGATTAATTCATGAAGTTGAATTTGAAATTTGAATTTTAAATTTTGAATTTGAATTTGAATTTGAATTCGAATCCTATTTGAAACATGCTTGGGCGTATGGACTTGTGGCGTGTATGGCTTGATTAATTCAAGCGAGATTCGGCCAAAGTCCTAGTAGAACTCAAATTCGGCTTCATGATGGTCTGATTCAAATGTATGGCTGAAATTAAATGGCTAATTCCTTGGAGGAGTTGGAGCCATAAATTTGAAAGGAAGGGAAGAGGCGATTTGGGCTTCATGGCTATATAAAGAGGGGTATGCGCCCCTCTAATTGTAGATGATCTACTCTCTCAAACCGAGTGCAAGAGAGAGCAACCACTTGGAGTGGTGCGAGCTCTCAAGCCCTAGCCGCCGCCATCCTCTCTTGAAGAATCAAGCCGCATCCTTCATCCTTCCTCCCCTTGGCCAAAAGTCTCCTTGGAGGAGACTTGTTGGCGCATCCTTCATCCTCTTCCTTAGCCGAGAGTTTCCTTGGAGGAAACTTGTTGGCGTGAAGAGCAAAGGAGGAAGAAGAAGAAGGAGTTGCACATCCATCCTTCACCTCCTCATCTTGGCTGAGAGTCTCCTTGGAGGAGACTTGTTAGCGTGAAGATCAAAGGAGGAAGAGGAAGGAGTGCCACCATCTCTTTTCTTCCTTTTTCCTTGGCCGAAAGTTTCCTTGGAGGAAACTTGTAGGCGTGAAGAACAAAGGAAGGAGAGGAAGGAAATTCCAAGAAGTGATCTTCTCTTCCCGAGGCTAGCACCGAGCATGGAAGGGAGCAACGTTGAGACGGTCGACGCGTGGATACTTGTAGAGGGCGAACACTTGGGCGCCTTCAACATGGCTTCAACGACTTTGCAAGCAAAGGAGGTACATCTCTAACACATCCTTGTGTCTTCTCTCTCACATGGATCCTTGGGAAGGGAATATGTTTCGGGTATAATGCTCTTTCCGCTGCGTCCTGGGACTACAAAATTTTAAAATTATACCCGGTATTTCCCAACAGTGGTATCAGAGGTAATTGTGAGAAACACAAGGTGTACGTTTGCTTGTGTGAAAAATTTTTGGAAAATTTTTCTTCTGTCCATGCGCGTTTCACTTAGAAAGAGTTTTTCATCCAATCTTCTCTTTTCACTTTTATGGCTGAAATTTGATTGTGTTCATGATGGATTTAAAACCAAAGGTGCACATGGTTTTGTCAAGTAGGACAGGCATTGTGTCTTCGGACTGGCCGGGTCTCTTGATCTGACAATAACTGCCAGCTGATAGGGTCTATGAAATCATCATGGAACGTGATCTAATTTTAGCATAAATTTGGTTAAGAGAGTGTTTTGGATGATGTGGGCGCATAGGGTAATTAAAATTTGATATTGCTTGGCTTTTCAAATTTTATATGCGCCTCTTGCCTCTTGAGTGGTTTGATGTGGTCATAGCGAGTGCCCTCCTGTGTTGTGATGTGGAAGCATGTTTCCACTTGTGATGAATGCTTGTAAAATTTCTTTCCACCTGCATGTGGTTCTCTCCCTATCTTGGTGTAAAGATTTTTCATCTTAGAATAGATGTAGAATTAGAAGATAGGTTAAGGCTTCATCTTGTCAACAAGGAGTCTTCTTCAACCAAAGTCAGAATTGGCGCCAGCTTTGGAAGCGTGGTGATGGGCTTACGGCTGAAGGAAGGACACATGCTTTCAGCTTCTGGCATGGGGCTGATCTGCTACAGGGACTCGCAACCCTTGGATGCACGATAACATGTCACATGGCTCGTGACAAGTTCTGTGTATGAAAAGGGCTATGACCATATCGACCATATTATGTCCATAGCATGCCTGTGATGGTTTATTATTCTGTCCATAGCATGCCTGTGATGTTTTTCTTTGCTGTCATAACCATAGGAAAAACTGCATGCTAGAAAAGAATAAAATTAACATGCAAAACTCTCATTGAAATATCAAGTTAGTAGTCTTCTAATGCGTAGCCCTCATCAAACTATCGATTAGTGGTCTTGTGAACTGTTTCCCACCCTCGTGGGACACACCCACTTATCTTTAGGAGGTGCGTGGTGGCAATGGTTTCCCCAGTCCGTTTTAATCGGGCGCGCCTTCGCACGGAAACCCGTTGACCCTGGGCATAACAGTTAGGATCAGACTTGACTGGTTTTTCATATGTCACCAACATGATGAAACACTAGAGACAGCTGTTGAGACAATAGTGTTCTGTGTTGTTTCCAGCCCTCGCTGGACACAGGACGCCTAGTCTGTCTTAACTAAGAGGAGTTGTGCGCGACACAATTGGCTGGCATGCCTACCTAAGGAAGCATGAGACTCTCTGTGCATCCCAACTCACCCTCGTGAGTCGCGGAGACCTCATGTGAAATTAGGATCCTACTCACTGATTTCCATGTTGAGTTTGAGAGTTCTCAACTTGCTTTTGGAAATAGTGGGAGCATAGCATTTAATTAAAGTCCTAGTTAAATGCTTTATCATAGTACTTATTTTACTTCTTTGCTTATTGTAGATGGCATCTCCTAATCTAAGATTGAGATTTTATAAAAACAAATTGGATGGGACAAATTGGACAAAGTGGTTCAAGATTTTGTCCAAGATACTAGAACAAGAAAACAAGGTGCATCTTCTTGAAAGACCTCCATCCTAGCCCAGTATATACTTTTGTATTGAGTGGGAGTGGAATGTCTATCTTGAACACTGTGAGGATAACAATCAGTACACTGCTCTTGTCTTATAGTGCATGACTCCAGAGGTCAAGGTTGAGTGTGATGAGATGGGGATTTATGATCTTATCATACATCTCAAAGGTCTCTTCACACCATGCTCTATAGACAAAGATCAGGAGAGTTCTGTTGGATCTTCAGAGTGTATGCCTGAATCTAAGAATGACCATGGTTCTGTATCTTCGAAGCTAATACTTCCGATGACTGGGAATGCATGGGTATTTCGAAGAGGATTAAGGCCCAAGAAGAGCATGGCAAAGAAGAAGAGATGTAAGCCATCCGCTTCAGGTATTGTGTTACTGAGGTCTTTTGTCTACTTCTTATTCATGGGTACTAAGTACCGCATGTGGAGCTTACATATGTTTTTCATATGCAGGAGCTCAAAAGAAGTAGGACAATCAGGCTTGGTGGAATCGACTCTCGGGTCAGGGACAATGTATTGGATGCTGCTGTTGATATCATCTCACTAACTTGAAGACTTTATCTAGAACTTTGCTATTATGTATCAGCTTATGTATTATAACATCATTCCTTTTGGAAAGGATTTCAGTTTGAAATAATAAATGATATTTTTCTTTAAATCTGAGATGTTCTATTGAAGTAATACAGTTGATAATAGTTTGTGGTTCTATATGTAACACAAGATCAGATCCAATGATTCAATAAACACCCTCTTATAGCATTGTCTCTTAAACCATAGAACAATGGTCACATCCAAAGGTCCATGGACTATTGGGATCATTATCCTTTTAGGATTATGATAAATGTGAGCCTTGTTCAAAGGAACAAAGTAACAGATGCTGCCTTCACCAAAAGGATTGAAGGGCAAGTGGCTTGTTGGATCTATTACACAGCAATGTGTGTGGACCCATGTAAACAAACACTAAGAGGTGTTGTATACTTCATTAGGTGTGGGGATGCCATATCCAAGAACTTTGGAGAAATCCAAGAAGTTCACAAATGGAGTTTTGAATCAAATTGGTAGATCTATTAAAGCACTTTGATTGGATCAAAGTGATTAGTGGAGAATTTGATGACTGTCCTAAAGAGTGTGGGGTTATTTCACAGCTTACTTGGAACGCCACTGTGTGGTGAATTTCAAAGAAAGAAAGAGGAACACATTGGATGTGGTTCCATCTTTGAATAGTCATACAAATATACTACTATGACGCCATGCAAACAGATGTACTGTCACAAACCATGTTATAATGTTCATTCAACACATATCAAGCAATCAAATACTTCTTGGTTTAATAAATTTGCCTTAATCAATAGATAAAGATTTACTTCAAGTCATTTGGTGAAACTATAGATACGAGATTTTTAGTGCAATTTGGTCTTTAAACTGTTATATATCATAACATTGTTTAAAGTATACTGCAAAACAATATAATTTAACTCATGGTCTCGATCTTAAGCCAGAGGAATTTTCCAGTAAGCCCGCAACTTTCTTTTTTTCTCATTTTTTTTAGACTTCAACTCATGTATTTGGTACCACTGCCAATTTTTCACAGTGCCAACTAGAGGAGTCAATATTTTTTTCATATAAAAATATGGAAAAAGCCGGCCAATGTCAACCCATAACCTCAGATTATGCTACTAGAGGAGTTGGAGCAAATCTCAAGTTAAATATATAAATCACCAAATTTCTATCCATAAAAATCGTTGTTAAATCAAAGGAAAATAAATTAAACTTAAAGTACGAGGATCACTATGCACATGTTGTTTAAACATATAACAATTCCTATGTAAACTTTATCAATAGCAGAATAAATCTTACTCAACAATTTAAGTTTTCATGAAAATCTCAAAAATTCTCTAGGTCATCAAATTAAATGCCCAAAATGCTTCCTAAGTTCAAAATTAACGATAAAATGAATCCGATTAATCCTTAACAATTTTAAACATTCAAAATTCATATCTATAAAACTTTGAAGGACTAGTAAAACATGAAAATGGATACCCTAGACTTAAATTATTGCATATGTATAAACATTGAATCCATGAAAGATTTCAGAAAAATTTTTGCAAGAGTTCCCTCTGTATTATTGGCGAAACCCTGTATAGTTATATCAAAAGTGTGAAATACAGCTCTGAAAAATCCGAAAAATATACCATATCGAAGATATTCAAATTTTACATGGAGATCAACTTTCAAACATCGAATACCGTCATGTTTTATCATCCAAACCACAGTTTACCATACTCACAAAGATTTGCTTCAATTTATGCAATTCTAGAGCAGTTCACTGCATCATCCATAATTCCCTTGTTCATCATTTCCTCCTTTCACGAAAACTCCTCAAAATTTCCTACAATCAAAGCTACTCATAATTAAAACTCTATATTACGAAATTCTCCAAAACAAAATTAAATCAAGATAAACTAGAAGAATGAAAATTAGAAATATGGGTTGCCTCCCAAAAAGTGCTTTTTTAAGGTCATTAGCTTGACCAAAACCATGTTCAAAGGTCTTCTGATGGATTTGAGAGAATCAAATACACGTCTTCTTCAACTTGTTCCTCTTCAAAATAATGCTTCAAATGTTGCCCGTTCACTTTGAAACTTTCTTGTCCTTCTCTTGATATCTCCACTGTGCCACATGGGAATACTCTCTAAACAATATAAGGTCCCGACCAGCGGCTCCTTAATTTTCCTGGAAATAGCCTGAGACATGAGTTATATAGTAAAGCTTTATCTCCTTCAAAAAATTATTTCTTTGAAATCCACAGTTTACCATCTAATTCTTTGAAATCCACTGTGCCACATGGAAATGCCACTTCTTAGCTCGTTCTTTATATATGCGGGAACTCACATAAGCCGAATTCCTTATTTCATCTAATTCATTCAATTAAAATTTTCTTTTTTTCTTCAGCACTCTTTAGGTCATAGTTTAGCTTTTTCACTGCCCAATAGGCCCTGTGCTCAAGTTCCACAGGTAAATGGCAAGATTTGCCATAAACAATTTGGAACGGAGACATACACAAAAGAGTTTTGAAAGCCGTCCTATAAGCCCAAAGAGCATCATCAAGCTTTATCGCCCAATCCTTCCTTGCTCCTGACACAGTCTTTTCAAGTATCCTCTTAGTTTCTCGATTCGAAACCTCAGCTTGCCCACTAGTCTGTGGGTGATACGGTGTAGCAATTTTATGGTGTACTCCATATTTCCTTAGCAATGACTTGAGCTTATTTTCAATGAAGTGAGAACCTCCATCACTGATCAGAACTCTGGGGACACCAAATCTTGGAAAAATTATCTTCTTAAATAACTTGGCTACAACACGTGAATCATTAGTGGCCTCATCTGTTGCTTCAACCCATTTAGATACATAATCAATGCAAAGAAGGATATATTTCTTTCCACGGGACGTAGGGAATGGGCCCATAAAATTAATTCCCCAGACATCAAAAATTTCAACTTCCAAAATCCCATGTTGAGGAAGTTCATCTTTTCTAGTGATATTACCAGCTTGCTGACATTTATCACATGATTGAATAAATTTCCTAGCACCACGAAAAATTGTTGGCCAATAAAATCCTGACTGGAGAATTTTGAATACTGTCTTTGATGCGCTGGCATGCCCTCCGTAAGGAGAAGAATGACAGTGGGAAAGAACATAGTGAATTTCTTCGTCTTGCACACATCTTAAAAAATAAACTATCTGCACATCGACGATATAAATATGGCTCATCCTAGTAAAAATGCTTAACATCTGACTTGAACTTCTTTTTTCCCTTGATATGTCAGATCAGGTGGCATGATATTGGACACTAGAAAGTTTACAATATCTGCATACCATGGTGTCTCTTATCTTATGATAGCATATAGATATTACTCTTGAAAAGAATCATTAATTTCCAGATCATCCTCCGCGTTCTTCTCTTTGGTTAGTCTAGACAAGTGATCTGCTACTAAATTTTATGCCCCTTTCTTGTCTTTTATCTCAAAATCAAATTCCTGTAAGAGCAGTATCCATCGAATTAATCAGGGTTTTGCATCCTTTTTACTCACCAAGTATTTGATCGCCGAATGATCTGTATAAACAATAACCTTAGAATTAATCATATAGGAGCGAAATTTGTTAAAAGCAAAAACTATGGCAAGAAGCTCCTTTTCGGTTGTTGCATAATTTATTTGTGCCCCGTCTAAAGTCTTGCTGGCATAATAGATGGCATGGAGTTTGTTATTCTTTCGCTGTCCCAACACCGCTCCCACTGCTTAGTCACTTGCATCGCACATCATCTCATAAGGGAGCGACCAGTCTGGTGGTTGCATGATGGGTGTAGAGACAAGAGCCTTCTTCAATTCGTCAAAAGCTTCAATACAGTCCCTATCAAAATGAAAATCAATATCCTTAGCCAATAAGTTTGTGAGAGGCCTAGCAATTTTAGAAAAATCCTTAATAAATCGACGATAAAACCCAGCATGTCCCAGAAAACTTTGAATCCCTCTGACTGATGTGGGTGGAGGTAACTTCTCAATAACTTCAATCTTGGCCTTATCCACTTCAATACCTCTCCATGAGATACGATGCCCGAGAACAATTCCTTCTTAAACCATAAAATGGCATTTCTCCCAATTAAGAACTAGGTTTATTTCCTCGCACCTCTACAAGACACGCGACAAATTAGATAAACAATCATCGAAAGAAGACCCATACACTGAAAAGTCATCCATAAAAACATCCATAATATCTTCAATGAGATCAGAAAAAATGGCCATCATGCATCGTTGAAAGGTGGCTGGCGCATTGCATAATCCAAAAGGCATGCGCCTATATGCAAATGTCCCATATGGGCACGTGAAGGTGGTCTTCTCTTGATCTTTAGGATCAATGGGTATCTAAAAAAATCCTAAAAAGCCATCAAGAAAACTAAAGTAAGAGTTCGTAACCAATCATTCAAGCATCAGGTCAATGAAAGGATGAGGAAAGTGATCCTTCCGGGTGGCTTTATTTAATTTTCGGTAGTCAATACGCATACGCCACCCAGTTACCGTTCTCATCGAAATTAACTCATTGTTCTCATTTTTCACTGTAGTGACTCCCCCTTTCTTTGTAACCACATGAACGGGACTAACCCATTCACTATCAGAAATTGGGTAAATCACTCCTGCATCTAGTAACTTAAGAACTTCCTTTTTTACTACCTCCTTCATGACAGGATTCAGTTGACGTTGCTACTCAATAGAGGCTTTGCAGTTTTCTTTAAGATAAATACTGTGCATACACAAAGATGGGTTAATTCCATGTATGTCATCCAATGAATATCCAATTACCTTTCTGTGTCGTCGAAGCTCATCAAGCAATCTCTTTGTTTCAATTTTATCCAAATCAGCACTCACTATCACAGGATATGTAGAATTTTCCCCCAAGAACTTGTATCTCAAATTTGGTGGAAGCGCCTTGAGTTCTAATTTATTCGTCTTTACCGGTTCAGGTTTCACTAGAATAAGTCTCTCAATTTTGGCTTTCTACGGCTCAACCGTCTAGCTTGAATCCAATATTTTTGCATAATCCTAAGCCTTTTCCCCCATATTTTCTTCATCTTCCACTCTAATCAGGCAAACTTCCAGCAAATCTACTTCTTCCTTCAAATCTTCCGCTCTCGTTTCCAATTCTGTGGCATCAATATTAAGATAGTAATCTTCAAAGGAGGGCTGTTGTGTCCGCAAGTGCACGGATACTTCGAAGCAATAAAAATATTGAACCACATAGACCTACGTGTTAAGTACCAAATAATCATTTTCTCGCTAGCTAAGCAAACTGAAGATGATGTAGCAAATGATCGAAAAGTGAACGGGAAAATATCAGAGAAGAAAACTAGGACTAGGGGTTCATCCACCTTGATTCTAATGACTAGAAAGAAATAAGGGCTGTCAATCAAATTTCATTATAATAAAGATGTAATTTACTTCATAAAAGGATCAACTCGCTCTCGCACAGTCAATCATACAAAGGGCCAATCCTCACTCTCATGCAAAATCTATCCAATGCTGAAAATAAGTAAATCATTGAACAAAGAACTCAAGGATCACTCTCGTGCATCCGAATTCTAAGTCAAAAATCTCAAGTGGAAACTCAAGGATCACTCTCGTGCATCCAAATCTCAACATAGGTTCTACTTATGGTTCTCCAACATTTTGATCCTCACTCTCGCACAAGATCTTCACGTTTAATACATTAACTCGATCCAAAGAATCATAAAATCAACAAGGCATTAAAATCACTAAAAATCAGAATTCAAGAACAAACCTAATCTCTTACGATAAGTTCCAAACTCGATGATTTCTAGGGTTCCGAATTTCACAATCAACCTCTCAGTCTATTACACAAAATTATAAAACATGCTGATATTTATAAAACTAAGGAGAATTAAAGACAATCATCACATAAGTAAAATTATCATAACAAAGTTATCATGACAAATATAATCAATGTCTAGTCATAAAAAATCAAGGGGATTACACCCCATGTCTCATAAGAAGATTAAGCTATCATGGTGAAAGAATTACAATAAATCATGATTTCAGAGGATTAGAAATCGAAAAGGGGAAGAAAAGTTACAAAACAGGTGTTGTAACGAAATTACAGCACTGTTATTGCCTTTGAATAGCGCTGTCACCACTGTTTTGTTGATTTCTCCCTCGATCGGACTCCAAATGCTCTGAAACTTCTGATGTGTGCTCTCCTACTCCATACGAAGCTTCGGTGTAAATTTCACAGCCTGAGATACTTTCTACGCCTCTCGGCGTGAAGCCGTGCCCTAAGGACGCCTCCTTCGATTACTCTCTCAATTCTGGATAAACATTCGTTCTTTTGGTTCGTGTGTCTTCTCCTCTTTAAGACGAGTCCGTGACATCTTTCAGATCTCAATTTGGACTTATGGATCAAAAGATATGGTCCGAGCAAAAATCGGCTCCGAAAAAATCGCGTTTGCAGGTTAGAATTACGGCCGTAAAAACTATTATGGCAGTGCCGTAATTTTGAGTTTGAGAATTCTGTGTCAAATTACGGCCCGTGAAATTGTTTATGGTGGTGCCGTATTTTTTTCTGTAAATTTCTGGACCAAAATACGGCCCGTAAAGATCATTACGGTAGTGTCGTATTTCTTCAAATCTCTCGGGTAGGAAATCATCTGTAATTACGGTACCGTGATCTTCTTTACGGAAGTACCATAATTGCCATGAAAACTCTGGTTGGAAAAATCCCAAAATACGGCACCTCACGGGAATTACGGCAGTACCGTAATTTTGATCTGCGAGTGCAGAGAAATTATGGTACCGAAATATCCATAATGGGGGTGCCGTAATTTGCTCTAAAGCTCTGATTCCTCTGAAATTTGTCGTGTGATCTCCTCTTGATGATGGAAATTTTTCTATGTATTTGATTTTGCTTGAAAATGCCTTAAAATCGTGCCTTTTTACCTGAAAATCATAAAAAACCAAAATAGAAGTAGATTTTGCAATATTTGATAAACAAAGGCATAAAAATAAGCAAAGTAGTAATAATATGACACAAAAAGATATATAAAATGGCATGAAATTTACTATAAATTTTGATGTCATCAAGGGCCTTTTAAGGGATGAGGAAATATCAAAATCAATATTATTCTCCCCAATATTCAAAGTCAATTTTCCTCTCTTCACATCAATAACAGCGCCTGCAGTGGCCAAAAATGGCCTCCCCAAAATAATTGGCACTCTTATGTCTTCCTCCATTTCTAACACCACAAAGTCCGCAGGTACAATAAATTGACCGACTTTTATGGGAACATCTTCCAATATTCCAACAGGTCGCCGAACAGATCTGTCAGCCAATTGTAATGTGATAGTGGTTGGTTTCATGTCACCTATGTCGAGTTTCCTACAAATTGATAGGGGCATCAAACTGACACTTGCACCCAGGTCACATAAAGCTCCTTCAAAAGACATGTTGCCAATATAGTAGGGGATGGAGAAGCTTCCTGGATCTTTCAACTTTTGAGGAACCTTGTTCTATATTATCACACTGCATTCCTTTATAAGCGCCACAGTTCCATATTCTTCAATCTTTCGCTTATTAGAGAGTATATCTTTTAAAAACTTTGCATAGGTAGGCATCTATGATAGAGCTTCTGTGAAAGGAATGTTAATGTGTAACTTTTTTAATACCTCCAGGAATTTGCCAAACTGCTTATCCAACTTTGCCTTGGCTAATCTCTGAGAAAAGGGAATAGGCGGAACATACACGGGTGGACCCACATATTTCTCCTTTTCTTTCTCAATAGGCTTTTCCTTATTAGGCTGTGATTCTTCACACTGTTCCTTGTCAACTACAAATGTGATATCTTCCTCAGGCATCTGGGGTTCATCCAGCTACTTACCACTCCTCGTAGTTATTGCGCTACAATGCTCTCTGGGGTTCATCTCAGGCTGTCCTGGTAGTCTCCCTATAGGCCTGCCAGTAGAACTCGCTTGCTAAGCAATCTGATTCTCTAACATCTTGTTGTGGATAGCCAAAGCATCCACACGAGATGTCAGCTGCTTGACCGCATCAGGGAGGTCATCAATGCTCTTCTGCTATTTCATGAGAAATCCCTCTAGCATGGTCTCCAAGTTTGACTTCTGTGGCTGTCCATATTGTCATGATTGAAAGCCCGGTGGTAGCCTATTGTTCTGCTGAGGATACTGAGGAGGAGCTTTCCCTTGATTGTTCTTGTAGGACAAGTTGGGGTGGTTCCTCCATCCTGGATTGTAGGTTGCAGAATATGGGACATTCACTGGTCTCTGATTGAAATTCGCCAAGGCATTAACTTGCTCCTAATTAAGATTTTCTTGAGATGAAGCAATAAACTAATAGTCAGATGAATCATGCCCTGTTAACTTCTGTGCCAATGAATCTACCTTTGCCGCTAGAGATATCAAGGAATCATTATGGTACTTACCAAATCCCATAGAAGTAGTACCTCGCTCACTTGACTAGTGATTATGGTTCATGGCCATATCCTCAAGTAGAGCTGTCACCTCTTCCACGCCTTTGCACATGATTGTTCCTCCAACCGCAGCGTCCACCATCAACTTGGTGTTATAATCCAATCCATTATAAAAGATGTGGATCAAAACCCATGCTTGGAGTCCATGGTGTGGGCACATATGCTAGAGCTCCTTGAAGCGATCCCAGGTGTCATACAGTGATTCTCCCTCTTGTTGCGCAAAACATGGAATCTTGTTGCACAGCTGAACAATCTTCCTAGGTGGGAAGTATTTGTTCAGAAAGGCTTTGGAAAGCTCATCCCAGGTAGTAATAGATCCTACTGTAGTGAATATAGCCAAGCTCTCGCATGGTCCCTGAGAGAAAAAGGGAACAATTTTAGTCTAATAGCATCAGATGAAACTCCATTAACTTTGACAGTATCACAATATTCTAAAAAGACAGCTAGATGTAGATTAGGGTCCTGATTTGGGGATCCCCCAAATTGATTTTGCTGGACCATCGCCATCAACGCTGGTTTGAGCTCAAAGTTATTCGCTTCTACATTGGGTCGGACTATGCTTGAATTAAAGCCTTGTATGTTTGGTACAGCGAAGTCCCTCAAAGATCGATTGTTTGCCGCCATTGCACCTTCATCAGAAATCTTCTGAGTCTGAAATTGCAATCTCCTCCGAAGGCAAAATGTACGCTCAATTTCTAGGTCCGTGGAACTAAAGTACCTGTTCGAGAATTTCTGGGCATATAATGTGTAAGTCAAAATAGAAAATAAAATAACAGTTAAAAAGAAAAGAAAAGTAAAAACTAACACTAAAACAAAAGAAAGAAAAGTGCCTAGTCTCCAAACTTATCTAATAAGTCAATATTAACTAGTCATAATCTCCGGCAATGGCGCCAAAAACTTAATAGATTTCCGCGAGTGCACGGAATTATCGAAGTAATAAAAAGATATCGTTTCCAACGAGGATTACGTAGTTAAGTACCGACTCTTCGACTTGTTTAAATCTCGGCAAAACAAATGAGTGGTTATGATGAACTTCTAAGCACGAACAATTCAAAAGCAGCTTTTTAGAGGATTCAAGTTCTAAGAGAATCGGGATTTGACGCAGGGTGGAAAAGCGCATGTTGCTGGAGGAGAGAAGAGAAGCTTCCAAATCCATGGAAGTTCAGAGAAGAAGAGAAGAAAAAGAGGGGCCAGCGGCTCACCCTCAAGAAGAGAAAGAGGGGCCAACGGCTCGCCCTCAAGAAAAATACTAGGGGCCATCGGCTCACCCTAACCTCACAAGGAGGAAGACAACACCACGAAGGTTCCAAAAATAGTATTCTAACTTCACTACTCAAAATAAGAATTACATCAGGTTTTAAAGACCATTCACCCTTCATCTCTCAACATATCTAAGGGCTATTAATCTTTAGTTTCAAAATGGAAGGTGAAGATTAATTAGACCCTTAAACTTCCTTGCGTGCAGTTCTTTGCTGGAGACCAGATTTTGCAGGCACGTGGAGATTAACCAAAGCTGTAGGCGTGTGCTGCAAATTGAAGTTGGCTGACATGTGGAGGCTGTATGCAGGTGTGAGTTTACTCGTTTGCTTGCAAGAGAAGTTTGATTCTGATTGGTGCTTTCCATATTAATTTATTGAATGCACTTGGATGCTGCTAAGGATTGAAACTTGATGTCGCATGTGTTGTTTGCAAGTTGCCTGGTAGTGTTGCAGGTTGACTTAGCTTGATGAGGTGGCTATTGACTTGATCTTGACCCTCGAAGCTTGATGCTGACTGATATTGGATTTTGGATTGCTGCTGAGATGTTGACTTAGATGTTAACTTGGCTAATCCTAACAAAACAAGTGAATTGTAATCCTAAACTAATTGCAGGCTAATACATTGACTAGAATCTTAAAGTGCTTAAAAATAAAACCTAGGCTAACAAAACAAGAGGAAAGTAAATATATGATTAAGTCCTCAAAATGCTCCTGCATCAGATTTCCCCTCTTTGAAAATTTCACCACCTGGTGAAATAATTTTGAAGCTGCAAGTCAAAAGAAAGTCAAAATAGTCAAAATATATATTTTTTTTTATTTTATAATTTTGCTCAGCCTTTTTTTTCACACAGCCTTCAAATTTTTTTTTAACAGCCTTCATATATTTTTTTCTCAGAATTTTTTTTTTAACTGCCATTTTTTTTAACAACTATCCCTTTTTTTGGAAAAAGAAAAAAGGAAAAACACCCGCGTCCATACCACGCGCGACGCTTCGTATCCGCGCGTCACGCATGCATCCAACGCAGAAGATTATCGGGGACGGAAGCGGCGGTTGAACGGTAGTGTTCGTCGACGACATACGTCGGAGAAGATGGCAAGCACCCTTTCTTCGCAGGAGGAGGATGGAGTCGGCGAGGGTAGTGTGCTGTGGCAGCGAAGGGATTTGAGATGATGACCCAGCGGTAAAGTAGGACACGTTGAGGCGGAAACAGGGGATGCCACACAAACCTTCGATTCCGGCGATCCTGTGGTTGGATGGCCGGATGCTTACCGCCAATTGTTCGCCCATCGGAGAAGAAGGTGCATCCGAAAATTGAGCTTCATCCGTCAGCTGGATCACGCGTGCTTCCTCGTTGATGGGCACCGGGCAGAGGAGTTTTGCACAGAATAGGGGTGCTGACAAACTTTTCCGATTCTGGCCATCTAATGGCCGGATGGCAAGATCCTCCAGGCCAACAGATCAAATGTCGGAGGAGATGGCGTGGACGGATTTGGAGGCCGATCAGACGTGCGGATGAGGAGTTCTTCAAGCTGGACGAGGAGAGGCGGAAACCTATATCATGGAGGGGCATGCGACAGCGGTGTGAAGAACTCAACCCTCATCACTGGCCGTGGGTTCTGAAAAGAACCAGGCGACCAACTCCGGCGACTATGAGCGGAAGGAGCAAGCATGGCAGAGGTGGATTGGGATGGCGAGCAAGATCAATGCCGATGCAAGAGGTGGAAACGTGAGTGGAATCTCTGACCCTTCATTGCTGATCGGAGAACATGTTGCGTAAGCTTCGTTGCATGGAGGTAGCTCGTTGTCCGGAGAGTTTGGAGACAGCCAGGTGAAAACTCATCCTTCATTGCTGAGCCGTGGGTTCTGAAAAGAACCAGGCGGCCACAGCTCGGGAGAAGAATCGTGGCAGCCACGAGCATGGTGATTACCGTGGTTGAGCTTGGAGGCGAGGCTCACCGAACTTGCTTTAGGAGGCGGCAAGGCCGGGGAGCATCGTCGTCGTTCCTGTGTGTAGAGACAGCCCGTGAAGAACTCGAGGTGGAAACATGAGCGAGGAGGTTCTGTTGTTGACGAAGAAGATGATGCGCACGGTGCAGGCTTCCCTTCATCGTTAACCGTGGGTTCTGAAAAGAACCAGGCGGCTAACTCCGGTGGTGAAACATGGAGACGGATCGACATGGGCAGACAAAAGTTGCCCACATGGTGCTCTGATACCACTGACGCAGGGCGGAAAAGCGCATGTTGCTGGAGGAGAGAAGAGAAGCTTCCAAATCCATGGAAGTTCAGAGAAGAAGAGAAGAAAAAGAGGGGCCAGTGGCTCACCCTCAAGAAGAGAAAGAGGGGCCAATGGCTTGCCCTCAAGAAAAATACCAGGGGCCATCGGCTCACCCTAACCTCACAAGGAGGAAGACAACATCACAAAGGTTCCAAAAATAGTATTCTAACTTCACTACTCAAAATGAGAATTACATGAGGTTTTAAAGACCATTCACCCTTCATCTCTCAACATATCTAAGAGCTATTAATCTTTAGTTTCAAAATGGAAGGTGAAGATTAATTAGACCCTTAAACTTCCTTGCGTGCAGTTCTTTGTTGGAGACATGATTTCGCAGGCGCGTGGAGATTAACCAAAGCTGTAGGCGTGTGCTGCAAATTGAAGTTGGCTGACATGTGGAGGCTGTATGCAGGCGTGAGTTTACTCGTTCGCTTGCAAGAGAAGTTTGATGCTGATTGGTGCTTTCCATATTAATTTATTGAATGCATTTGGATGCTGCTGAGGATTGAAACTTGATGTCGCATGTGTTGTTTGCAAGTTGCCTGGTAGTGTTGCAGGTTGACTTAGCTTGATGAGGTGGCTATTGACTTGATCTTGACCCTCGAAGCTTGATGCTGACTGATATTGGATTTTGGATTGCTGCTGAGATGTTGACTTAGATGTTAACTTGGCTAATCCTAACAAAACAAGTGAATTGTAATCCTAAACTAATTGCAGGCTAATACATTGACTAGAATCTTAAAGTGCTTAAAAATAAAACCTAGGCTAACAGAACAAGAGGAAAGTAAATATATGATTAAGTCCTCAAAATGCTCCTGCATCAGGATTTCTGGATTTCACCACACTAACTATTATGAATCTTATAAAGATAACTCAATCAATATAAAATATCTATCATGAAAGGATCTTTTCCTAATGTGTATATCACCTCCTCTCGGAGTGTAATACGGTATTTAATTAAGTTAACTCCCTACTCTCATGACAGTTAACCTAACTAAACCCATTAAGTTCTATGAAAAGCTGTTTACATCCTTCAGATGAATCCAACCTACTCTCGTGATTGCATTCGAAGGTTCAATTGAAATAGATCGGACGTTGCAATTCAACTCTCGGTACTTCTCACAACATCTAAAGCGCAATTATACGTGGCCAAGGTAAATTACGAAAAGAGCATAATTTCAATCAAATCATGATAATAAATTCGTATAAAAAGAGTATGAATAAGGAATAATTCATAAAAGTCAGCAGGCTAAGCCCTAAATCCCGAAACAAGGATCTACTCACTCATGTTCTTAAGGAAATACATGTTTAAGTGATGAATAAGCATAGATCTAGTAATAATCGCAAAGAATTCACTAAGACAATACTAAAACTCGCTTCCCCTAGATCTGGAGATGAAGAGTAGAAGATCAATCGTTGCTTTTGCATGAAATCTCGTCGAAATTTTGCTCGGAAATCAACTTTCACCCTTGTCGCCGCCGTTGATTGTGTTCATCCGAAAAAGCTCCCTAAACCAGTGAAAAATCTGATCTTTTATAGTTAGACCGGTTTGGAACCCATCAAGGAACGGTTCTGCAAGGTTTGGTTCAAATCCGGTTCGAATCGGTGGAGAATCGAGTGAGAAACTCGTCTGGCAGACGTTTTCACGGTCCATAACAAGTTTACGGCCACGGCCGTAAATGTCTCTGTGTCTACAGCCTTTTGTACACAGAAAGTTTCACGGGCCGTGATGGATTCACGGCTTCACCCGTGAAAGTTTCTGTGCACTCCAACACTTAGCCGTTTTTCGCCTTTCGCTCGACATCAAAATTATGGCTAAGCTATAATTACGGCCAAGGCCGTGAATGTTGACTTCTTCACCATTTTCGCTCTAAATTCACCGTGTAAGCTCGTGATCTCCTTAGGAATCATGCTCTGACTTCAAAACTCGTGAAATCTTTCATTTTTGGGTGATTTTACCTACATTTTCATAAAAGCCGAGAAAAGTGAAGATTCCATGCCAAGTGAAGTAAAAGCATCGAAATAAGCACAAAATTATGCAAATAAGCCCAAAATATGATCTAAAATATAGACAAAAATATGGTGTAAATACAACATAAGGCCTTCGGCCGACACAATGAAGCCTAGGAACTGCACTTGGGTGTCAAGGAATGCACATTTCTTCTCATTAAGGAACAGGCATTCCTTGCGCAAAAGCTTAAAAGCTAACCATAGATGGGTAAGGTGATCATCACGGGTACGGCTATAGATGAGAATGTCGTCAAAGTAGATGACGAGGAACTTCCCCATGTATGGTCTCAGCACTTGGCTCATCAAGCGCATGAAAGTCGAAGGGGCATTGGTAAGGCCGATGGGCATAACAAACCACTCGTAGAGACCGTCTTTCGTCTTGAAGGCTGTCTTCCACTCATCCCCTTCACGGATGCGGACTTGGTGGTAGCCACTCTGAAGGTCAAGCTTGCGAAACCAACAGGACCCGGAGATAAGATCGAGCATGTCGTCAAGTCACGGGATGGGGAACCTATACTTGACGGTGATGCAATTGATTGCCCGGCAATCAATACACATACGCCAAGAGTCATCCTTCTTTGGTGTGAGAAGGGCCGGGACAACACACGGACTCAAGCTCTCACGAATAAAGCCTTTGGACAGCAAGTCATCGACCTGCTGCTTTAGCTCCGCGTGTTCGGTGGGGTTAAGGCAATGGTGGGGCAAGTTGGGCAAAGATGCCCTGTTGTATCCCAGCAAGTAGGTAGATAAACTTGTCCTTGGCGGCGCAGCCAAAAACTTGTTGTCCCCCAAACTTGTTGTGTCTGCAAGTGCACGATAAAGTAATAAAAATATATTGAACCCACAGAGACCTCATTTGTTAAGTACCGAATAATCGATTTCTTACTATCTTGGCAATTGGATTTATGTGAGGAAACTATCGAAAGCACACAGAAATATCAGAGAGAGAAAACTGGGACTAGGCTTTCATCCACTTTAATTTCTATGACTAGATGCAAATAGATGCTCGTCAGTCTAATTTTATCATGATAAAGACATAATTTACTTCATAAAAGGATCATCTCACTTTCGTGCAGACAATCATGCAAGGACCAATCCTCGCTTTCGCGCAAGATCTATGCCAAGCTGAAATAAGTAAATTATCAATCAAAGAACTCAAAGATCACTTTCGTGCATCCGAATTCTAAGTTGATTGTCTCAAGTGGAAACTCAAGGATAACTTTCGTGCATCTGAGTCTCAATACAAGTTCTACCTATGGTTCTCCAACGTTTCAATCCTTGCTTTGGCACAAGATCTCCACGTTTGACATCTGGACTCAATCCTAGATTCATATTATCATCAAGACAATTATTCTACTAATATCATAAGATAAGGACTCACTTAATTTCTTATAGAAAGTACCTAACATGCAATTCTAGGGTTCTAAGTTCTCAAGCAAATCACCTTTCGGTCCTTATTGCAAGAACTCTAAAGTATGATAAATAACATGAATCTATGGAGAATCATAGAGCAATTATCACATAAGTAGGATTATCATGCTAAAATTATGCTTGACGAAGAAATGGAAAAATCATCTAGTCATTAAGAAATAAAACAGAATTACTCCCCCATGTCCCAAAGAAAGGTTTAAGCTAGAATGATGAAAGAATTACAGCAAAACATGTTTTAGAATGATTAGAAATCATAAGGGAGGAGTGAAAGTTACAAAATAGGGTTGTAATCTAAATTACAACTGGTAATTTGCCTGGAAATCGCGATGAACAGTGCCGCGATCACGTTTACATTGATTTCTCACTTGATCGATCTCCTTTCACTCTGAAACTTTTGTGGTGTGTTCTTCCTCCTCAGGCAAAGCTTCCTTTCAAAAATCATGGCCGAAGATAATCTGTGCGACGAATGGCGACGAACCCTAGCACGGCGGCAATTCTCTGAAATTCTCCCTCAAACATGAATCAAAATTGTTCCTTTTGCTGTGCAAATCTTCGCCTTCTTATCCTGAGTCTTCCCCTTTTTTCGGATCTTCAATTAGTCCCCTAAATCTCGAGAAATCATCTTTTTAAGATTTTAGCAAAAAAATCAGGAATCTGGGTGCAAGATTACGATACCGTAAAAGTGATTACGGTCCTGCCGTAATTGCATCTGAGGTTCTGTAAAGAATTGTCTTGAAATTACGACACCGTAACGATTTTACCCAAAATTACGGTAGTGCCGTAATTCATCTGAAGTCTCTATGTGAATCTGTCTGGAATTACGGCACCGTGGGAAATATTACGGCAGTGCCGTAATTTGTCTAAAGTTTCTGGCTGAATTTTGCTGAAATTACGATACCGTGGAGGTTTTGCCTAAAATTACGGTGGTGCCGTAATTTGTCTGGGAGGCTTATTTTGACTCGAAATTTGGTGTGTAAACTCCTCTAGATGATTAGAACTCGTTGATGCCTTGAAGGTGCTCGAAAACCGGTGATAATGATGCCTTTTTGCCTGAAATTGATAAAAAACCAAGAAAGGTGTAGACTCCGAAGTATTTGGCAAATAAGGTATAAAAATAAAGCAAAATAGCAAGAATATGACTCAAAAGACTAGCAAATAAATATGAAAAATGCTATGAAATTTAGAGTCATCAAACACATAAGGCTCAAACTTTGCTTGTCCTCAAGCAAAAATAAAGAAATTGATCAAAAGAAAAGACTTTCTCATGACGAATAAATTTCTAAAATATAATCACCAATAAAAACTTTCACCAATTGCTTCATGAAATTTCAAATAAACATGTCAACCTCTGAATTCAATCCTCAAGATCCACCATTTAGTCAAATAAAACTTCGCAACTTGTACAATAAGTAGAATATCAATCTCAAGACTTCATCTAGTTTCAATTCATAACCATCAACTTTTGTTTACAGGATTAGGGTTTCCAAGATATTTTTCCACTCCTTTTTTTTGTGTGTATCATCTACATTCTCTAATTCGATTACCACCTTTTTTCTGGTGACGAAGTTAGAGTACATTGATCACATAATCAATGTAATAGAACTCATATTTTTTTAGTAGAAAGAATTTTTCAAAGATAGCGGAGTTTATGTGGATCGATTCCTCTCATGACATGCACCCACATAGATACATGCTTTTTCTCTTTATTACTTCAACCCATGTTCTTTGGTACCACTGTAAGTTTTATACAGTGCCAAGTAGGGGAGTCCTCACTTTAGTTAGATCAAGGAACCTTTCTTCCCAACAAATAGCAAATATCATGAATATCAACCAAATTAATCTATCAATATCAATCCAAGCATTATATTCATATGCTAATTTTATTTAAAGAAATAGCTTCACTTTAAAACCAAATTCATCAAATAACATGTTCACCCAAAATTTCATTTATCAATCAATGAAAAATCCCAATAGGTAGATAAATATTAGAGAAATAAGTTCAACACAATAGGTCTAATCCTAATAACAATTATGAATATATATCATCAAGAAAAATTTTGGCATGATAATGGAAATATTTTCATCAATGAACAAACAGCATATAGGCATAATAATAGCAATCATCATCAATCATAACCAAATTATCATCATCAATTGAGTATCACACAAAGTATCAATCCAAAATATCAAAATATCATATACAACCATATCGAAATCATCCTCAAACGAGACCAAGTATCACAAGAATTTTCCATACAACCAAATTGAAGGAATGTAGCAATAAAACTAAGAAGAGAGGATTCGTAGCAGTAGGACACAAGAAGCATGACGAAGTCATCCTTCTTACACAAGTATAAAATCGATATCAATCAATAAACACAAGTAAAGCACGAAAAATAGAAATAGATACTCACAAAATCCTACTCATCTGAATGTGTCTCCTCATCGTCTCCCTCATCATAAGCAGCGTCCATAGGATCATGAGAAGCTCCCTCACCTGCGTCGCCATAGATACCACTCCTCATGGAGTCTTCGAAGCCAAAACGATCATAGAGAAAATTCCCCCATGTCTTCCATATAGTTCCCCAATGCTTCGATATCCAGGTGTAGATGACCCAAGTGCTCGGACATCCTCCCCATGGCACCCATCATCTTCTCCATGCGGTGCTCCTGGCGGTACATCTGACGGTACATCTACATAGAGAGAGCCTGGAATCCTGGGTCCTAGTAAGTGCACCACCCACTCTGGTCAGGAGCTGTGTGATGTGAAGATGATCTGGTGGCTCCATGCAGTGGTGGATCGGTGGCTCTAGGTGGTGAAGTGTCAATGCCCATACCGAACAGGTCATCACCCTAAGCAGTAGGTGGTGGTGGTACTGATGACTCTGGTGCAGGTGTGGCATAAGATGCACAACTCGGTGATAATTTCCAATTCTCAAGATTCTGAACTTGATTTCTCTTTCGGCAAAGTGATCTACATACTCATCCCAATCTACCTCTAAACTACTAAGAAACTCCAAAACCATAGGTAGATAGGTTTGAGGTGTCATGTCAAAAAATTGCCTCAAAGCCATTTTGTCATACATCCATAACACATCATCCTTCAATCCTAAGAGCTCCAAAGCTCTTGTGTCAGTGTATTTGGTCTTGACAATGCGTCGGGTAAGTAGCAGGTTGTATCGCTGTTCTTGTGCCTCATCGTTGGGAAAGCCCGGGGATATTTTATAATTTTTCAGGGATAGTCATCACATATTACATTGCACAGAATATCCCGGAAACAGGCCAGTCCCAAAAACCCAGTGAAGATCGTCAAGCGAGGGGGTCGAAATGATGTGATAGAAAGTACCTAGAGCGAGCGAAGAGGTTGATGTTGAGGTAGGCGCCCAAGTGTTCGCCCTCTGCAGTCTCACACACACGGATGCCTCAAGCTCTCTTCATCCATGCCTGGTGCTAGCCTCGGGAAGAAGATCCAAGCCTTTGTTCACCTTCTTCAAGCCTTGCGCCACCTCCAAGGTCTATGCGCCAATGAAGAAGAAGAGGAGATGAAGAAGTCACCAAGTCTTCCTCCAAGTTGCGCCAAGAGGAGGGGATGGAGAGGACTTCCGGCTTCAAGGAAGAAGGAAGAAATTGTTGCGCCACTTGAACCCTTGCTTTCGCCCCTCTTGATGTTCTCACGCCTCCAAGGAATCGAACACTAGAGAGGGGCGGCTAGGGGTTACTTTTATAGAGCAAGAGGCGGTTTAGGCAAGGGCTAGGATCATGACAAGTGTGTGGCTAGGATGAGGGGGTTTGAGACAAGGAAAGTCTCCAAGACTTTACGATAAACCTCATTCAACCTATCCATATCTGCCCAAGTGCCATATCAGCCCAACACATGCCTTAAAGGCATTCATACCATTAAGGGTGAAAGGGGGAGGCGCATATTGCTTCCTTAATGAAGCAATTTTGCCAACTTCTCCCCATTATGCACATAGGTGCGCCTATGGGAGAAGTTTTATCCCCATTATACCCTTTTACCCTATTGCCTCTTCATGACAACTTATTATTGAGCCTCATTGGATAATGAGCTAGCCCAAACTTCATTACATGGGTTGATTAAGCACTTGGATCCAATCCAATGCAACCCTAATTCAAATGTGACCAACCATGGTCAAATACGGGTCAACCTGCCATAAATGGAGTTTGGCTCCAATAACATTCTTCCATCTCATCAGGCCCATTGGCGCTAATGAAATCTCCCAAATAGATCTGAGTTATCCAATAACTCGATCATAAGGCTTCCCGATCAATACGAGAACTCGAGTATCTTGGTGTGCGACCCTGTAGGTTCCTCTGATGCTGGCAGTGCTGACCAGAGGTCACCACAAGCAGTGAGTGGCACCTAGCAATGCATCGCTGCTACCCAGGTTATTGGAATGGATATCGACATTGACATCCCCATCATCACGACTAGGTACAAATACATTGCAGTTCCTTTGCCAAACTGATATCTGATTGGACATGTGTGTCATCACTTATTTTCACCCAATCACATGGTTATGACTAAATCAAGTCTTCACCTGAGTATGGCCATACACTTTCAATCATAGAACCATAGAGGAGTTCCATGGATATCATGCTTCACAAGTACCATGGCTGTCCCATATCCACTAAGGTACATCGACTCGGTCTCTAGGGACATTATCATTTAAGTACACAATCGCAGGTGTAGACAAACATTGATAATGACAATGCCAGAATGATATAAATATCAAAGTCAAGTAGTACATTGGTTGACCAAATACAGGTCTCAGGGCATAGACACCAATAATCTCCCACTTGCACTTAGACCTAGAGGTCGAGGATACTCAACCCCATATCCCTGGCATGACCATCATGCTTCTGTTGCGCCAAAGCTTTGGTCAGTGGATCTGCTAGATTGTTCTCTGTATCTACTCTACTAATCTTGACATCACCCCGATCAATGATCTCTCTGATCAGGTGAAATCTCCTGAGCATGTGTTTGGACATTTGATGAGACCGTGGTTCCTTTGCCTGTGCAATGGCTCCATTGTTGTCACAATAGAGCTCAATGGGATCCACAACAGTTGGAACCACTTGAAGATCAGATATGAACTTCCTATTCCAAACAGCTTCTTTGGCTGCCTCAGAAGCAGCAACATACTCGGCCTCTGTTGTAGAATTAGCTATGGTGGACTGCTTGAAGCTTTTCCAGCAAACAGCAACTCCATTTAATTTAAACACATAGCCGGCCTGTGATCTGAAGTCGTCAGGGTCAGACTGGAATGACGCATCAGTGTAGTCCTGAACACTGAGCTCTTCCTGTCCCCCATAGACCAAGAACAAATCCTTAGTTCTTCTTAGATACTTAAGGATGTTCTTTACAGCCACCTAGTGCTGCAGACCTGGTTTGGATTGGTATCGGCTGGTTATACTCAGAGCATAAACCACATCTGGTCTAGTATACAACATTGCATACATGATCGACCCCACTGCCGAAGCATAGGGAACTCGACTCATTTCATCCCTCTCAGCCTGTGTGGTAGGACACTGGCTCATTGAGAGAGTAAGGCCATGTCTTATTGGAAGGTATCCTCTTTTGGATTGCTCCATATAGAACCTCTCCAAGACCTTATCAATGTAGGTACTTTGACTAAGGGCGAGGAGCCTCTTGGATCTATTCCGATAGATCTTCACGCCTAGTATATAGGCGGCCTCCCCTAAGTCCTTCATTTCGAAACACTTCCCGAAGCATGTCTTCAAAGACTGAAGACTAGGGATATCGTTTCCAATGAGCAGTTTGTCATCAACATACAAGACCAGAAAATTCACCAAGCTTCCACTAAATTTTCTGTATACATAGGCATCATCTTTACTTTTAATAAAGCCATAATCTCTCACAGCTTTATCAAATCAAAAATTCCAAATTCGAGATGCTTGCTTCAATCCATAAATAGATTT
Source organism: Costus lasius (assembly GCA_027563935.2). NCBI lineage: Eukaryota > Viridiplantae > Streptophyta > Magnoliopsida > Zingiberales > Costaceae > Costus > Costus lasius. The sequence continues at coordinate 50,484,543 of CM050446.2, forward strand.
CTTTAGCTTGCAGACCTTGCTTGTATCTGCAGGATGGATAAATCCATCAGGTTGTGTCATGTACACATCCTCTGTCAGCTTTCCATTAAGGAATGCTATTTTAACATTCATCTGTCATATCTCATAATCATGATATGAAGCTATAGCAAACAGAATCCGAATGGATTTGATCATGGCAACTAGCGAAAAGGTTTCATCATAGTCAAACCCGTGGACCTGTCTGAATCCCTTAGCCACAAGTCTACCTTTGTAGGTAACTATGGTCCCATCTATGTCAGTCTTCCTCTTGAAGACCCATTTACACCCTATAGGTTTTACCCCATCAGGCAGCTCAACCAAATCTCATACTTGGTTAGCCGACATGGAAGCCATTTCGGATTGCATGGCCTCAAGCCATCTCTCGGAGTCCGGTCCACTGACTGCCTCATCATAGGTTCTGGGTTCATCCTCAATGATGAAGATCCCATCATGTTGGGTCGACAGCGACCCATACCTCTCAGGTGCACAACGAATCCTCCCAGACCTACGTGGGATCTGTGTTTGAGCCTCAGGTTGCCCGGCAATCGGTGCCGGTGGCTCAAGTTCCATCTCTTTGTCTTGTGGTTGCACTTGGACCTTGTCCAAGTCAAACTTGCTCCCACTGACTTCTTTCATGAGAAATTCTTTCTCTAGAAAGACAGCACCCCGAGCAACAAAAACTTTGTTCTCGGTGGGAACATAGAAGTAGTAACCTTTAGTTTCCTTAGGATACCCCCACAAAAATACATTTATCAGATCTAGGTTCTAGCATGCTAGAATCCTGACATTTGACATAAGCCTCACATCCCCAAATCCTGATAAAAGAGAGATTAGGGCGTCTCCTACTCCATACCTCGCATGGAATCTTTGAGACACTTTTGGATGGAACGTTATTCAGTATTAGAGAAGCTATTTCAAGTGCATAACCCCAAAATGAGGGTGGTAGAGTTGCATGACTCATCATAGATCAAACCATGTCCAACAGGGTTCGATTTCTCCTCTCAGACACACCATTCCATTGAGGTGTTCCAGGAGGAGTGAGTTGGGATATGATCTCACACTCCCTAAGATAGTCAAAGAACTCGCCGCTCAGGTACTCTCCCCCTCGATCAGATCGAAGAGCTTTAATGGATCTTCCAAGCTGGTTCTCTACTTCATTCTTGAACTCCTTCAATTTCTCAAAGGATTCAAATTTATGTCTCATTAAGTAGACATAACCATACCCACTGAAGTCATCAGTGAAGGTAATGAAGTAGTTGTGTCCTCCTCTGGTTTGTTTATTGAATGGCCCACACACATTAGTGTGAATGAGATCCAACAAACCTCTTGCCCTCTCACCAGTCTTGGTAAATGGCGCCTTTGTCATTTTTCCTAATAAACAAGGCTCACATGTGTCAAATTCCTCCAAGGAACTTGAATCTAACAATCCATTTGCATGGAGTTGTTGGATGCGATTCTTGTTTATATGGGCTAATCGACAATGCCATAGGAAGGCACCAATTGAACCACTCAGTTTGGCCCTTTTGCTGTTTACATTACAAATAGAACTATTCATGTCTAAGACATATAAACCATTGCACAACATACCCTTCCCATAAAATATATTTGCAAATAAAAAAGAACACGAGTTCTCCTTTATTTCAAATATAAAACCTTTCCTTGCTAAACAAGGAATAGATATAATGTTTTTGGTTAACGAAGGTACATAATAGCAATTGTCTAGTTCTAATTGAAGTCCAGAAGGCAGGGCGAGAGTCAAAACTCCTACAGCAATAGCAGCAACCTATGCTTCGTTTCCTACTCGTAGGTCAATCTCTCCAGCCCGTACCCATCTACTCTTCTTAAGCCCCTGCATATTTATACAAATATGAGCTCCACATGCGGTATCCAATACCCATGGTATGGAAGTAGATAGGTTTGACTTCAGTAACATAAATACCTGAGCTAGAAGTTAAGGCCAAACCTTTCTTCTCCTCATTATGAAGCTGCTTGCAATCCCTTCTCCAGTGGCCCTGCTTGCCACAGTGGAAGCACCTCTGGTCCTTTGACTTCTTTGTCTTTTTCTTCAGTGCCTTGGTAGGACCTTTGGCACTGCCCTTAGCACGTGCCTTTCCCTTCTTCTTTATCTTCTTGGTCGCAGGCACCAAAAGAACAGAATTAGGTTTGGTCTTACCCATTTCACGCTCGGCTGTTTGGAGCATATTCAGTAGTTTCTCCCTTGTGCATTCAATCCGGTTCATATTGAAATTTATAATAAACAGACTAAAGCTAGGGGGGCAGGGACTGCAGAATAAGATCTACAACCAGCTCGTTATCTATGGTGTGTCCCAGTCACCTGAGATGATCCATATTCCCAATTAGCGTGAGAACATGGGGTCTCATTGGTGTACCCTCAGATAACTTGCACCGAAAGACTGCTTTTGCAGTGTCATATCTCTCAGTCCTAGCCTGATCCTCGAACATCTATTTCAAATGAGTGATCATTTGAAAGGCGTTCTGCTCTTCATATTGCACCTGAAGTTCAGGTGCCATAGTTACTAGCATGAGAGATGCTACCTCCAAAGAGTCATCCTAATGCTTTCTAAAAGCATCCCTATCTGCCTCTCGGCCATTAGGCGCAAGAGTCGCAGGAAGAAGCTGCTCAAGGACATACAGCTTCTTCTCGAGCTTGAGGGCTATCCTCAAGTTCTGATGTCAGTCCATAAAGTTGGATCCAACCAACTTATCCTTATCTAAAAGGGATTGCAGTGTCAATCCACCAGTGTTCGTAGCCATTGTTCTACAACAACCAAGAAACAACAGATTAGTACCACTTGAAGTCATTTAAACTAGACTTGTTTTAAATGATTGTGGCTCCCACTATTTTAATCGAATTGACAACCTACAAAGTCAATCGAGAAATTTGAGATTTCCTAGTGAGATGGGATCTTTATTACACATAGGGCTTTGCGTCCCACGAGGGTGGGATGAGATGCACAAAGTGACCCGTGCTTCCTAAGGTGGGTATGCCGGCCGATTGCTCCAAGCAATTCCCCTTATTGAGACAGTCTAAGCATTTCATGTCCAGCGAGGGCTAGATATGAAACTCTAACCTCTCAATGATGCCTCTAGAGTTTCATCATGTGCCCAGCACATATGAAAATCTAGTCAAGTCCATTCCTAATCATTATACCCAGGGCCAACGAGTTTCCTTGCGAAGGCGCGCCCGGTTAAAACAGACTGGGGAAACCATTGCTATCACACACCTACTAAAGATAAGTGGATGTGTCCCACGAGGGTGGGAAACAGTTCACAACACCACTAATCGAAAGTTTGATGAGGGCTATCCATTAGAAGCCTACTAGACTTGATATTTTTATTCGAGGGTTTTTGAGGTCTCATCAACTTTGTTTTATCTTATGTCTAACATTACAGGCATGCAATCCTATAGTGATAACATAATGATAAAACATCATAGGCATGCTGATGTGGGGTGTAGACACGTGATGTGCAAACCAGAAAGAAGGTAATTAAATCCTAAAATTACAATAAGCAGCCATAATTCATGATCAGATACTTAGCTGATCTGAGGAATCTGGGTTCAGTCCAACTGATCAGAATAATGGAGGAAGATCAGGTCTTGTTATTGGGTCCAATGATCAGAGCGCGTTCTTCCCCATCGTAGAAAAATCAGGTACATCAGGATCACCCAGCACGTTAATTATCTGCATTACAAAACGCTAATCAAGTTTAAGATTGGGTAAGGAAATAAACAGTTACAGGTGGATGGACTGTGTCCTCGTGAAGCAGCGGAGGATCGGGCGCATGAACTGGTCGACGTTGGTGGTTGCAGAGGCGTGGGGAAGGGTGGCTCGAGGCTGTAGGGACGCATTCCGGCGTGATGGCCGGCCGGCGGTGGCGTCTGGGTGCTAGGAGAAGGGCGGCGTCAACAATGCCTTGTTTATGGCGGAAACAGGGGAGGACACGGGATGGGGCAGAGGCTGCCAGCGCTCGTCGGAGACGGTCTGAACTCCCAACCTGCTACAACTGGAAGATCCTCAGGCCACGGCGAACTCGTGGCCGGAGTTTGGGGTCGAACGGGGGCTTGTCGGAGGAGATCGACGGCGATCAGTGGTGAAGGGCGGAAACAGGGGCGTGAGCTGAGGCGTCACCGGAAATCTTCCGATTCCGGCGATCCAGACGTCGGATGGGGCGATCCTGCCGGTTGTGGGTTCGACCTGAAAGGGAGGATGTGTGGCTGGAGTTTGAGGACGATCCGTCGGCCGGATCGTCGCCGGCGGTGAGGCGAATGGAGAGTTCCAGGCTGGATTCGGCGGGAAGCAGGGGAGTTTTGCGACAGCGGCGGAAGCTTGTTTAAACGAGGAAGAGGTGGAGAAGAGTGGCGTTCAGCTGGAGAAAAGGGAGAGGAGAGGTGCTCGGCACCTAGAGGAAGAGAGGGGAGAAGGAGACATCCGACAAACGGAGGAAAACTATTTCCATTGATTTCAACTTCAATTCGCATGCTTACAAAAAGGAGATACTCTTTTATATAGAGGGGCTGGTAATAATGCCGTTGCCCCTTTCTTCATCTTCACGCCAGCTGCAACGGGCAGCTTTTCTCTTCGCCTGCTGGAGATTGGTGGCTTTGCTGGCGCGTGGAGCTTGATAGAGATGTGCTTGAATGTTGCTGGCACAAGGTTGACTTCATGTGGACGTTGTGGGTGCAGCCCAGATTTTGCAGGAATTTGTTTGAATAGATGCAGCTGATGATAATTGCTTGGCATGCATTATTGGTAAATGCAATTGGTGGTGGCATTTGATTTGATGATGAGGTTGATTGCGTATTCAGCCTTTCTCCTTGGGCTGAATTCTTCTTTGACTTGGCTGAATTCTTCTTTGACTTGAACTAGCTTGAGCTTAGGAGATGTGACCGTAGCCATTGGACCTCATATTGTCATGGCAAAATAAGATGGATTAGTGCCTCTATAAACATAATTGTTGACTAAGTCTATGAATAATCAAGATTTACAATAATTATGCAAAAATTGACTAAGTCAAAATTAGATCAAATATCATGTGATATGCTCCTGCATCATACACCCCCGGTTCAAATGTTTCTACTCCTGGAGAAACTTAGGTTAATTAAAAAAAGACTAGCAACAATTTAAACTACTAGCATGGAAATTAACAATTTATCACGCTTAGGTGGAGGCCTATAAGTGTATTCATCTTTGAGGATAGATTGGAAGAGAAGTTGATAATACATAGATTTTCTTGGATTGTCTTGTTCTAACCCTAATGTACTTCTCACATGCAAGGAGTAGGATGAAAGAAAATTCAGATTTGGACAAGCAATATTAGCAAGCTCATGTTTTCTATAAAATCCAAGTAAGAGAGAGAAATGAATAACAAAATCATATGCATTCAATGGGAGTTGTGTTGGAGAGAAATTAATACCCATAAAATTAAAATATTGCATGTCATGGTTCATGGGAGGGGTAATCACAAACTCAATTGGCTCTAAAGATTTAGGCATCACAAAGTCAAAATGTTCAAGTTGAGTGGTTTCTATGTGTGCCTTAAATGTGTGGATAGAAGGGTTTAAGATACAAGACTCAAGGCTCATAGGATCTTCAAATTCTAAGGTTTCTCTTAATGGTTTAGAATGAGGGTCTAAGTCAATTTCAAAAGGAGCTAACTTAGGTTTAAAGTGTGGTTCATAAAGATCTATGGACTTGTGTTCAATTTGGCTCTCCAAGTCATCAATGATAAATGTTCCAAACTTAAGTTGTGTTATGCCTAATGGAGTCTCTATGGGCGATTGATTCTCACATAAATTAATAATGGGTTCCTTAGTTGGAATAAATGTGGTAGACTCAAGTTGAGGCATGTTTTCTAAAGAACCTATGGGTATGAGCCCTAAAATTGAAGGTAATGGTACTTCATGATTTATCTCTTCAAATTTAGTGGTTTCATCAAGACATGGTTTAGGTTCTAAAATAGGCTCTAAAGTTGGGTTGAACTCTAGAGGATTAGGACTCTCTTGCTTAACTTGTAAGTGGGGCTTTCTTAATTTCTCCATTGATTGTTGCAACTTTTTCATATGCTCCTTGAACTCTTGTTGCAACTTTTTAGTTTGCTCCCTTAACTCATCATAAGGGTGAATTATGTGTGGCATCCCTTTATGAATAAAACTATAACTCCAAGGGTTGTGAAAATAATGTCCTTGATAATCATGCATGAATTCATTCCCTAATAAGATGTCAAATCCTTCTAAACTCATTACATCACACCAAATTTCAGTTTTCATATTGCCTAATTGAATAGGAACTAAGCATTGAAAGTCAACTAAAGTTGAAGTGAAATCATCCCAAGTTATGCAATAAGGGTTAGGATTTTTTTCTATGGTAAGGCCAAAATTTTCAAGGGATCTAGGAGATATGATATTGTACTTGACAAAATGATCAATAATAGTTTTACATTTAAAACCATTGCACCAATTATGTGTAGTAAAACTATTAGGCCCATGTGTGAGAACCCTACATTTTTGTTTTATAGGACTATTAGGCCTATGTATAAGAGTCATATAGTGTTCCCTAATAGTTATTAATTCTGTTCTAGCTATAACTTCCCTTTGATTAAAGTGACGCATGATAAAAGCTTATGGTACAACTAAGTGCAGAAGTAATAGTCAGAAAAACTGAGATAAGATGGGATTTTGCTAACTGTAGTTTTATAGAAATCAATTGCAGCAAGTAAGCTAAGAGTTCATAGTTGAGAGGTTGAAACCAGATTTTCAAATTCAAATGTGCAGATTTTTGTTCTTAAAAGCAGAATTTCAGCACATAGAAGACAGCAAACACCAATGAAAATGCGGCGCATGTAGGTGCTAAAAGCTGAGATAGATGACTACAATTTGATATAGTTTGATTGGAGAAAACAATGCTGAAAGCCAGATTGGAAATTTCAGAATTCAAGTGCAGTTTTTAGAATCATATTCAGCATTTAATGAAAATCAAAATCAACGCATCAAAGGCTGCACTTATAGGTGTTTTACACAGAAATATAGTGATGGTTATCTTAGCTGCAGTTTGATACAGATTATTGCAGTAAGCAGGCTGAAAATTTCAGATTCGGTAGGCTGAAAACCAGATTTAAAACTCATAAGTCAAGTGCAGAATTCAGCAAATTGAAAACTCAGTTATAGTTGCTTTCACAAGTGTGCAGTTTATTAAATCTTGCGCAGCCAGAGGTTGAAAACAAATCAGGTATCTCAAAAATTTAATGGTCCAGATGTTACAGGATTTATAAAACTGAGTGGAGCATCAGGAAAACACATGCAGGATTTGAGGTGCATAGCAAAAATCCAGAAATATCATGCAGTTCTATGCATAATTGTTCTCAATGTAAGCAATATTTTTTTTTTTTTTTGTGCATATAAACTACAACTAGCAAATAACTTACAAATGCAAACTAAATGGAAGAACTAAACATGAGAGGATGTAACATGTTTTTTTTTTTTTTTTTTTTTTTTATGCAAAGAGCAAAGCAAGGATCGTGTGAGCAGACAAGAGTTGCTCACAACCTGCTCTGATACCAAACTGATGTGGGGTGTAGACACGTGATGTGCAAACCAGAAAGAAGGTAATTAAATCCTAAAATTACAATAAGCAGCCATAATTCATGATCAGATACTTAGCTGATCTGAGGAATCTGGGTTCAGTCCAACTGATCAGAATAATGGAGGAAGATCAGGTCTTGTTATTGGGTCCAATGATCAGAGCGCGTTCTTCCCCATCGTAGAAAAATCAGGTACATCAGGATCACCCAGCACGTTAATTATCTGCATTACAAAACGCTAATCAAGTTTAAGATTGGGTAAGGAAATAAACAGTTACAGGTGGATGGACTGTGTCCTCGTGAAGCAGCGGAGGATCGGGCGCATGAACTGGTCGACGTTGGTGGTTGCAGAGGCGTGGGGAAGGGTGGCTCGAGGCTGTAGGGACGCATTCCGGCGTGATGGCCGGCCGGCGGTGGCGTCTGGGTGCTAGGAGAAGGGCGGCGTCAACAATGCCTTGTTTATGGCGGAAACAGGGGAGGACACGGGATGGGGCAGAGGCTGCCAGCGCTCGTCGGAGACGGTCTGAACTCCCAACCTGCTACAACTGGAAGATCCTCAGGCCACGGCGAACTCGTGGCCGGAGTTTGGGGTCGAACGGGGGCTTGTCGGAGGAGATCGACGGCGATCAGTGGTGAAGGGCGGAAACAGGGGCGTGAGCTGAGGCGTCACCGGAAATCTTCCGATTCCGGCGATCCAGACGTCGGATGGGGCGATCCTGCCGGTTGTGGGTTCGACCTGAAAGGGAGGATGTGTGGCTGGAGTTTGAGGACGATCCGTCGGCCGGATCGTCGCCGGCGGTGAGGCGAATGGAGAGTTCCAGGCTGGATTCGGCGGGAAGCAGGGGAGTTTTGCGACAGCGGCGGAAGCTTGTTTAAACGAGGAAGAGGTGGAGAAGAGTGGCGTTCAGCTGGAGAAAAGGGAGAGGAGAGGTGCTCGGCACCTAGAGGAAGAGAGGGGAGAAGGAGACATCCGACAAACGGAGGAAAACTATTTCCATTGATTTCAACTTCAATTCGCATGCTTACAAAAAGGAGATACTCTTTTATATAGAGGGGCTGGTAATAATGCCGTTGCCCCTTTCTTCATCTTCACGCCAGCTGCAACGGGCAGCTTTTCTCTTCGCCTGCTGGAGATTGGTGGCTTTGCTGGCGCGTGGAGCTTGATAGAGATGTGCTTGAATGTTGCTGGCACAAGGTTGACTTCATGTGGACGTTGTGGGTGCAGCCCAGATTTTGCAGGAATTTGTTTGAATAGATGCAGCTGATGATAATTGCTTGGCATGCATTATTGGTAAATGCAATTGGTGGTGGCATTTGATTTGATGATGAGGTTGATTGCGTATTCAGCCTTTCTCCTTGGGCTGAATTCTTCTTTGACTTGGCTGAATTCTTCTTTGACTTGAACTAGCTTGAGCTTAGGAGATGTGACCGTAGCCATTGGACCTCATATTGTCATGGCAAAATAAGATGGATTAGTGCCTCTATAAACATAATTGTTGACTAAGTCTATGAATAATCAAGATTTACAATAATTATGCAAAAATTGACTAAGTCAAAATTAGATCAAATATCATGTGATATGCTCCTGCATCACATGCTTTAGCAAATAATGAAAGCAGTAAATGGATGATGTGATCATAGCCCATTCAAGACATTAAACCAACCCATGCCAAAAGGAGGTTCAACTCTTGACCTAGGATTCAAGCCCCAAAGACAAGACCTAACCTAGCCGACCTCTATCTTGATCTTCAAGGTTGGCTCCAAGGTCTTCCAAGGGTGAACCGCCATCTTGCAAGTTACAAGAGGGATAGCTCACAAGCACAAGGCTCGGCCAAACCCTAACTTGCGCCACCATTGAAGAAGTTTGTTGTGCCACCAAGCAAGGTGCGCAAGCTTCATGCATGCGCCAAGATTCATGTAGGATGCATCCCCTAATCTTCATCTTGAATTTTACAAAATAAAAGAAAAAGATGGGCGGCACGCAGGACTCATAAGAATACATCACAGACATGCAAATGGGCTTGACTCATGATCACAACATCATGCACAATCAAGGTACTTATTCATGCAATTCTACAAGCTCATGAAAAACATAAAATCTGAAATTTTACTTTTTCATAAAACAAGTCACTTTTCCACATCTTCTTATCACAAATCTTTTGGTTATTTGCAATTAATTTTTCATGATGATTTTATAGATCCTTTCGGCTGGCAATTTTGTCAGATCAAGAGACTCGGCCAGTCCGAAGACACAATGTCTGTCCTACTTGACAAAACTACGTGCACCATTGATCTTAAATCAATCAAGAAAAATAATCCAAAAGAGATTGACAAAGAGGATAAGAATAAGAAACTTTAATTTTTCTAATTTAGAAAAACCATGCGCCATGTTATATGCAATTTGCGAAAATTGAAACATGGCATGTGAGCATAGAAAAGCATGAAAGAAACATCGTTCCAGGCTCGCAAGTCCCTCTAATACCACATTTGGGAAACCCCGAGGATATTTTACAATTTTTCAGAGATACACATTACATATTACATTGCACAGCGAAAGAATATCCCCAAAATAGGCCAGTCCCAAAAACCCAGTGAAGATCGTCAAGCGAGGGGGTCGACACGATGTGATAGAAAGTACCTAGAGTGAGCGAGGAGGTTGATGTCGAGGTAGGCGCCCAAGCGTTCGCCCTCTGCAGTCTCACACACACGGATGTCTCGAGCTCTCTTCTTCCACGCCCGATGCTAGCCTCGGGAAGAAGATCCAAGCCTTTGTTCACCTTCTTCAAGCCTTGCGCCACCTCCAAGGTCTATGCGCCAATGAAGAAGAAGAGGAGATGAAGAAGTGATGTGTTGCATTTACATCGTGTTTTTGCCTATGTTTTAGATAATATTTTGGGCTTATTTTTATGATTTTGTGTTACTTTTAGTGTTTTTATCTTACTTTGCACATAATCTTCACTTTTCTTGGTTTTTATAAAAATGTAGGTAAAATGGCATTAAAACGAAGGATTTCAAGAGTTTTGAAGTTAAGACATGATTACCGAGGAGATCACGAGCCTACACGTCAAATTTAGAGCGAAAACAGTGAAGAACGAGACATTTACGGCCTTGGCCGTAATTGTGGATTCAACCATAGAAGCGACGACGAGCAGGAGGTGAAAATCGGCTAAGTGTCGGAATGAACAGAAACTTTCACGGGTGAGGCCGTAATTCCATCACGGACCGTGAAACTTTCTGTGACCAAAGACCATTGAGCACAGAAACATTCACGGCCTCAGCTGTGAACTCATCACGGGCCTTAAAAATTTTCGCCCGACGAGTTTTTCGCTCGTTTCTCACTTGTTTCGAACCGGATTTGAGCCAAACTTTGCAGAACCGTTCCTTCATGGGTTCCAAACCGGTCTAGCTATAAAAGGCCGAATTTTGATTAGGTCTGGGGGCTCTTTTTCGGACGAAGGCAAGCGGCGGCGGCGATAGAGGCGACAACACGATATCTAAGCATATTCCAGCGAGATTTTCTCTGAAAGTGACGATTGATCGACTAATCCTCATCCTCAGATTAAGGAGAAGGCGGTTCTATAGTCTTTTTAGTGATTTCTTTGCAATTTTTCATGAGTTCTTATTTGTTCATCAAGAACATCATGTATTTCTTTAATATCATGAGTGAGTAGATACTTTTGTCAGGATGACTGGGCGTAGCCCATTGACTTTTATGAGTTAATCCATGCTTTTACTACTTTCATTAGAACTTATCTTCATGATTTAGTTGAAATCACACTTATTTCGTAATTTACCCTGGCCAAGTAATTTTACGTTTTAGGCGTTGCGAGAAGGACCGAGAGGTGAATTGCAACGTCCGACCTATTTCAATTAGGCCTACGAATCCAATCACGAGAGTAGTTTGGATTCGTCTGAAGGGTTTAACTAACTCTTCATAGAACTTAACGGGTTTAATTAGGTTAACTGTCACGAGAGTAGGAGTTAATCTAATTAAATACCATACTACGCTCCGAGAGGAGGTAGTATGTATCATGGGAAGGGTTCCTTTCATGATAGATAATTTCTGTGATTTAGTTATTCTTTTTAACAACTCATGACTGTCAATGTGGCGAACCCATGAAATCTCGATTATTTAGAAATCGAATCTCTTAAAAGCTGCTTCCGAGTTTGTTCGTGCATAGAAGTTTAAATAGACCATTGAATTATCTTCTTAGATTCGAATAAGTAAAGAAGTCAGTACTTAGCTTCGTAGTCCTCGTGGGATCGATAACTTTTATTACTTCGATAAATCCGTGAACTTGCGAATCGCTATCAAGAAGTCGCCAAGTCTTCCTCCAAGTTGCACCAAGAGGAGAGGATGGAGAGGACTTGCGGCTTCAAGGAAGAAGGAAGAAGTTGTTGCGCCACTTGAACCCTTGCTTTCGCCCCTCTTGATGTTCTCACGCCTCCAAGGAATCGAACACTAGAGAGGGGCGGCTAGGGGTTACTTTTATAGAGCAAGAACCGGTTTGGGCAAGGGCTAGGATCATGACAAGTGTGTGGATAGGATGAGGGGGTTTGAGGCAAGGAAAGTCTCCAAGACTTTACCATAAACCTCATTCAACCTATCCATATCAGCCCAAGTGCCATATTAGCCCAAGACATGCCTTAAAGGCATTCATACCATTAAGGGTGAAAGGGGGAGGCGCATATTGCTTCCTTAATGAAGCAATTTTGCCAACTTCTCCCCATTATGCCCATAGGCGCCTATGGGAGAAGTTTTATCCCCATTATACCTTTTTAGCCTATTGCCTCTTCATGACAACTTGTTATTGGGCCTCATTGGATAATGAGCTAGCCCAAACTTCATTACATGGGTTGATTAAGCACTTGGATCCAATCCAATGCAACCCTAATTCAAATGTGACCAACTATGGTCAAATACGGGTTAACCTGCCATAAATGGAGTTTGGCTCCAATAACATTCTTCCATCTCATCAGGCCCATTGGCGCTGATGAAATCTCCCAAATAGATCCGAGTTATCCAATAACTCGATCATAAGGCTTCCCGATCAATATGAGAACTCGAGTATCTTGGTGTGCGACCCTGTAGGTTCCTCTGACGCTGGCAGTGCTGACCAAAGGTCACCACAAGCAGTGAGTGGCACCTAGCAGTGCATCACTGCTACCCAGGTCATTGCAATGGATATCGACATCGACATCCCCATCATCGCGACTAGGTACAGATACATAACAGTCCCTTTGCCAAACTGATATCCGATTGGACAAGTGTGTCATCACTTATTTTCACTCAATCACATAGTTATGACTAAATCAGGTCTTCACCTGGGTATGGCCATACACTTTCAATTATAGAACTATAGAGGAGCTCCATGGATATCATGCTTCCCTTAGGAAGGGGCAAATCCTTTTGTTTGTACATTAATCTTCTAATATGGGTCGTGACATACTCAATGACAACCTTTATAACTTCCCAATTACGCCGAGGTGTTAGGTTGCATCAAAGTATATCCCTAATCATACAAAAGAGTCAATGACCTCAAGTCTAAGGATCAATGCATCTCCTATCACTTGTGAGGATAACTCATGATACTAAGTCATTGCCTCACAGCAGGTCTTGTCCAGCATATCTACCACTGATATACAAAGTAAAAACAAAAGAAAAATTAACCCTAAACAAAACAAATTAAGACAAAAACAAAGTAAAAACAAAAGAAAAAGTGCTTGGGTTGCCTCCTAAGAAGAGCTAATTTAAAGGTCTTTAGCTTGACCCTTCTGCACTCGAATTTGATCTTGATTTTTTCAAATTCCACTCTGATTTTTCTTTGGTTTGAGCATAACTTTTAGTCACATAAGGCTCAGACTTAAAACAGTATCCAAATTTTCTCATGATTTCTTTTCCTTTGTCAATCAAATTAGAGCCCATTTTTCTTCTTCTTCTTCCCTTCTTCTTCTTTTCAGGATTTGAATCTCTTTCTTCCTATAACCCTTTATCAACATCCTCAGAAAATTTGTTAGTTTCATCATTAGAGGATTCATCAAATAAATCATGAACATTGTAAACAACATCCTCTACTATATAACAATACAACATGATCCAGAATAAGAAATTTTGTTCAAAGAATCAGCAAAATCGAACTCAATTATGTTTCCACAAATATCAAAAGTGATTTTTCCCTTTTTTTACATCTATGTGAGCTCCAGCAGTGGCTAGCAATGGTCTACTAAGAATTATGGAATTTTTATGATTTTCTTCCATGTCTAAAACTACAAAATCTGCAGGTATGAAAAATTCACCTACCTTGATTGGAACATTCTCTAAAATACCTATAGGATACTTTACCGAGCTATCAGCGAGCTGTAAAGATATGGATGTGGGTTTAAGCTCTCCAATGTCCATATTCCTTCAAATAGATAAAGGCATTAGGCTTACACTAGCACCCAAATCACATAAGGCTCGGTCAAAAGTCATACTTCCAATCGAACAAGGTATAGAGAAACTACCTGGATCCTTCAGTTTTGGTGGCAATTTATTTTGTATAAGAGCACTACAATCTTCAGTCAAAGCCACAGTGCAAGTACTATAGTCCTCTAATTTTCTTTTATTAGACAATATTTCTTTCAAGAATTTTTCATAAGATGACATTTGAGATATAGCTTCAGTAAAAGGAATATTAATGTAAAGCTTTTTCAACACTTCAAGAAATTTGCCAAATTGTTTGTCTAGTTTAGTTTGAACTAACCTTTGTGGAAAGGGTATAGGTGGCCTATAAGGAGGAGGTAAATTAGGTTTAGAATCATCTATCTGACATGGCACATCCCCTTATGGTTTATCACCCTTTCGTGGTGGCAAACTAGATTGGGTTTGTTCATGTTCAGAAGATTTTTCTAATTCTAATTCATCTTCATGATCATCATTAGGCTATTTTTCATTATTTTCAACTTTCCCTTTAGATTCTTCTAATTGTTTCCTACTTCTAGTGATGATAGCATTACAGTGCACCCTAGGGTTCAATTCAAGTTTAGCAGATAATTTCCCAGGGGGTCTGTAAGAGCTACTAGCTTATTGAGCAATTTGATTTTCTAAGATTTTGTTGTGGGCTGTTAAAGATCCTACTTGTGAAGCTAATTGACTAACCATTTCTTTGAGATCTTCAATTTCCTTATTTTTATTTTGCATGAACTGATTTTGATTAGCCATCATCTTTTTAAGCATGGACTCAATGTTTGAATTCTGATTTGAATTTTGATTTTGATTTGGATTTGGCCTTTGGTATCCTTTATTTTCATTTTGTCCCCCTACATTATTATTGTTTTTCCAAGATAAGTTGGGGTAATTTCTCTATCCATGGTTATAAGTACTAGAATAGGGATCATTAGTTCTACTTTGATTATAGTTCCCTAAAGCATTTACTTGTTCACTACCCTAACTAGCAATGACCTTGCAATTTTCAGAAATATGACCATCATTACCACAAACTTCACAAACAATAGAAGAAACAATAGCAATTTGCATCTTAAAAGAGTCGAACCTGTTGCACAAAGAGTCTACCTTATCTGCCAAGGTGTGCCAACCATCATTCTCGTTCTTACCTTGAGAAGGTCTGTAAAGTACTCCTCTCTCAGAAGTCCACTGATTATAGTTTAGAGCCATCTCCTCAAGCAGCTTGAATGCATCGTCAATGGTTTTGCTCATGAGAGCTCCCTCCTGTAGCAGCATCAACAGTTAGTCTAGTATTGTACAGCAAACCATTATAGAAAGTATGAATTAAAACTCAATTCTCAAGGCCATGGTGAGGACACTTCCGTTGTAAATCGTTGAATCTCTCCCATGCCTCGCTGAATGATTCTTCATCCTTCTATTGAAAGCTTGTGATTTGATTCCTCAATTCGATGGTCTTGCTTGGTGGAAAATATTTCATCAGAAAAGCATTTGATAACTAATCCCATGTTGTAAAGGTACCGGTTGGTTGTGCTTGAAGCCATGAACGTGCTCGGTCCCTAAGAGAAAAAGGAAATATCTTAGTTTCAAAGCATCATTAGAAACTCCATTAATCTTAATAGTATCACAAAGTTCTAAAAACAAAGCAAGATGTTGGTTTGGATCTTCAAGATGAGATCCTCCAAACTGGTTCTGTTGAATCATAGAAAGAAAAGCAGGCTTAATCTCAAAGTTGTTAGCCTCAATCACTGGTCTAGCAATGCTAGAGTGAATCTCTTGTGGATTAGGGGCTGCATAGTCCCTCAATGATCTTCTTTCTGCCATATCTATAATTTCTTCTACTTGATTTTCTTCAAATCTCAACTTCCTGCGCAATCTAAGTGTTTTGTTAATCTCAGGATCAAAAGGTATAAGAGGTCCTGATCTAAGGTTCCTACGCATGCAAAGTAGATAGATCAAATAATTTCAAGCAAAATTGAAAATAAACAAAAACAGAAAATAAAACCTAGTCTAGCAATACTCTCAATATCTTCAATATCGACAAAAACCAAGGTCCCGGCAACGGCACCAAAAAACTTGTTGTATCCAAACAAGTAGATAGACAAACTTGTCCTTGGCGGCGCAGCCAAAAACTTGTTGTCCCCCAAACTTATTGTGTCCGCAAGTGCACGGATACTCGAAGTAATAAAAAGATATCGAACCCACAGAGACCTCGTTTGTTAAGTACCAAATAATCGATTTCTTACTATCTAGGTAATCGGATTTATGTGAGGAAACTATCAAAAGCACACGGAAATATCAGAGAGAGAAAACTGGGACTAGGGTTTCATCCACTTTAATTTCTATGACTAGATGCAAATAGATGCTCGTCAGTCTAATTTTATCATGATAAAGACATAATTTACTTCATAAAAGGATAATCTCACTTTCGTGTAGACAATCATGCAGAGACCAATCCTATTTTTCGCGCAAGATCTATCCCAAGCTGAAAATAAGCAAATTATCAATCAAAGAACTCAAAAATCACTTTCGTGCATCCAAATTCTAAGTTGATTGTCTCAAGTGGAAACTCAAGGATCACTTTCGTGCATCCGAGTCTCAACACAAGTTCTACCTATGGTTCTCCAACGTTCCAATCCTTGCTTTTGCACAAGATCTCCACGTTTGACAACTGGACTCAATCCTAGATTCATATTAACATCATGACAATTATTCTACTAAAATCATAAGATAAGGACTCACTTAATTTCTTACAGAAAGTACCTAACATGCAATTCTAGGGTTCCAAGTTCTCAAGCAAATCACCTTTCGGTCCTTATTGCAAGAACTCTAAAGTATGATAAATAACATGAATCTATGGAGAATCACAGAGCAATTATCATATAAGTAGGATTATCATGCTAAAATTATACTTGATGAAGTAATGGAAAAATCATCTAGTCATTAAGAAATAATAGGGAATTACTCCCCCATGTCCCAAAGAAAGGTTTAAGTTAGCATGATGAAAGAATTACAACAAAACATATTTTAGAATGATTAGAAATCGTAAGGGAGGAGTGAACGCTACAAAATAGGGTTGTAATCTAAATTACAACCCGTAATTTGCCTAGAAATCGCGATGAACAGTGCCGCGATCACATTTTCGTTGATTTCTCCCTTGATCGGTCTCCTTTCGCTCTGAAACTTTTGTGGTGTGTTCTTTGTCCTCAGGTGAAGCTTCCTTTCAAAAATCGTGGCCGGAGATGAGCTATGCAATGAACCCTAGCACGGTGGTGATTCTCTCAAATTCTCCCTCAATCGTGAATCAAAATTGTTCCTTTTGCTTTGCAAATCTTCGCCTTCTTATCCTGAGTCTTCCCCTTTTTTCGGATCTTCAATTGGTGTCCTAAATCTTAAGAAATTATTTTTTTAAGATTTCAGCTGAAAAATCAGATATCTGGGTGCAAGATTACGGTACCGTAAAAGTGATTACGGTCCTACCGTAATTGCATCTGAGGTTCTGTAAAGAATTGTCTTGAAATTACGGCACCGTAATGATTTTACCCAAAATTACGATAGTGTCGTAATTCATCTAAAGTCTCTGTGTGAATCTGTCTGGAATTACGGCACCGTGGGAAATATTACGGCAGTGCCATAATTTGTCTGAAGTTTCTGGCTGAATTTTGCTGAAATTACGGTACCGTGGAGGTTTTGCCCAAAATTACGGTGGTGCCGTAATTTGTCTGGGAGGCTTATTTTGACTCAAAATTTGGTGTGTAAACTCCTCTAGATAATTAGAACTCGTTCATGCCTTGAAGTTGCTCGAAAACCAGTGATAATGATGCCTTTTTGCCTGAAATTGATCAAAAACCAAGAAAGGTGTGGACTCTGAAGTATTTGGCAAATAAGGTATAAAAATAAAGCAAAATAGCAAGAATATGACTCAAAAGACTAGCAAATAAGTATGAAAAATGCTATGAAATTTAGAGTCATCATGCCCCGGGGACAAGGTCATTCACATACTGAATATCGCGGTTCGGGGGAAGTGTTGGGAAACCCCAGGGATATTTTACAATTTTTCAGAGTCATTACAACACACATACATTGCACAGCAGAAGAATATCCCCGAAATAGGCTAGTCTCAAAAACCCAATGAAGATCGTCAAGCGAGGGAGTCGACACGATGAGATAGAAAATACCTTAGGAATAAGACGAGGCCGATGTCGAGGTAGGCGCCCGAGCATGTGCCATCTGCAATCTCACACACACGGATGCCTCGAGTCCTCTTCTTCTACGCCCGTTGCTAGCCTCGGGAAGAAGATCCAAGCCTTGTCCACCTTCTTCAAGACTTGCGCCACTCACCAATTGAGTTGCGCCAAGGAGAAGGATGGGAGAAGATTGCCACCAACCCTTTGTTCTTCTCATGCCAAGAAAAGATGGAGAAGAAGGCTTGCGGCACTAGGGAAGATGATGCCGCCAAGAGGTTCCCTTGCTCACGCCAAGAGGAGGAAGGGAAGGATGCTTGCGGCAATGATGATGGAAGAAGAAGGTTGCGCCAACCCTTGAAGTCCTCAACCTTTTCTTGCTCTTGCCCTTGTTGTGTTCATGCCAATGAGTTCTATTCTCTAGAGGCTCACGCGTACTTCTATTTTATAGAAGCATGAGGCGGCAATGCAAAGGAGGTGGGCGCTACTCATCAAGAGGGGCGGCTAGGGTAAGAGAAGGGGGTTTAGCAATTAGGGTTTTAAGTTTAGGTAACTCTTCAAGAGTTTTCCATAAATTTCCTCTAATCGCCTAGGACTTACCATGTAAATCCATCATGCCTTAGATGCCTCAACCCTTGCCATAAAGACAATGTTTCCATCCTTGCATGAAGGGGAGGCGCCAATTCCTTCCAAAGGAAGCAAATTGCATCAAGCTCACCCCATTATGCCCTTGGCGCCAATGGGGTTGGCTTTTCTCCCCATTATACCCTTTAAGCCCAATCCTCCTATCATGTCTACTTGTTATTGAGCCTCGTTGGATAATGAGCTAGCCCAAACTTCATAACATGGATTGATTAAGCAATTGGATCCAATCCAATGCAACCCTAATTCAAATGTGACCAACCATGGTCAAATACGGGGTCAACCTGCCAAAAATGAAGTTTGGCTCCAATAATATTCTTCCATCTCATTAGGCCCATTGGCGCTGATGAAATCTCCCAAATAGAACCGAGCTATCCAATAACTAGATCATAAGGCTTCCTGATCAATATGAGAACTCGAGTATCTTGGTGTGCGACCCTGTAGGTTCCTCTCACGCTGGCAGTGCTGACCAAAGGTCACCACAAGCAGTGAGTGGCACATAGCAGTGCATCGCTGCTACCCAGGTCATTGGAATGGATATCGACATCGACATCCCCATCATCGCAACTAGGTACAGATGCATTACAGTCTCTTTACCGAACTAATATCCGATTGGACAAGTGTGTCACAACTTCTTTTCACCCAATCACATGGCTATGACTAAATCAGTTCTCACCTGGGTATGGCCATATACTTTCAGTCATAGAACCATAGAGGAGCTCCATGGATATCAAGCTTCCCTCAGGAAGGGGCAAATCCTCTGTCTGTCCATTGACCTCCTCATATGGGTCGTAACATGCTCAATGACAACCGTTATGACCTCCCAACTACGGCGAGGTGTTAGGTTGTTTCAAAGCATGTCTCTAACCATATAGAATGGTCAATGACCTCAAGTCAAGGGATCAATGCATCTCCTATCACTTGTGAGGATAACTCATGACACCAAGTCATTGCCTCACAGCGGGTCGGTTCAGTATATCCATCACTGATATACCCATATATCTGTGTTAGCACCTCGTGCCTAACCAGCTCATATACCAGTCTCACAAGTACTAGTGTTGTCCCATATCCACTCAGGTATATCGACTGGAGACAATCATTTGAGCATAGATCCAATCTATCTCTAGGGACATTATCATGTAAGTACATAATCGCAGAGGTAAACAAACAATGATAACGACAATGCTAGAATGATATATAAATATCAATGTCAAGTAATACAAAGATGGACCAAAACTAGGTCCTAGGGCATATACACCAACAGGAAGACCGGTCGGAAGGTCAACTGGGGAGATGTCCGAGAACTCAGTCAAGAGAGCTGTGACTTCCTCGGGCACCGTAGGTGCCGGAAGAGGGAGGGTCACAGGAAACCTCGTGCACCATGAGAGCATAGACCACCTTGGTCTCATGGGCTTCACGCACATGATCTAAGGCTCAACAAGGAGTATGAATACTTTTAGGATTGATTTCAGCATAAGGTTCTTTTCCTCTTAATATTTGCTCCAAGCATTAATGTAATTATTCAATGTGGGTATAGTTTATACTGCTAGAGAGGAGATGTTTCTATTTTGTATAAATAAGCAAGCAAGAGGTAGCTAATCAATGCAAATAATTAATTCTCTCTTCTCTGTCCGACACCGCTTCTCTCCCTCTTGTCTTTCCTTGTGCCACCACCACCCCCACTCTTTGATCTTTGCTCTCTAAACTAGCACTAAACATAGAGCAAGGTGATATTCTAAGAGTTAATATGTGGATACTAATAGAGACCAGACCGAACACTAGTGCATCTACACCTTGTCCACCTACAATATCATACACGCTTCAAGGATAAATTTTTTATCCTATCCTTCTAGTGTTACCTCGCATAGATCCTTTTCTTGCAGTTTTCCCTACCAGGTTCTAACTCTGTCGCTTGAATTTTTTGTTATATTCCACCAAATTTTCTTAAATAGCAAATAATATATCAAAATCACAAGTTTAATTATTAAATGAATAAATACCAAAATTGAGGTGTAACATAATTAAACTCCTCTCAACATTTATAACTATGCACTGTCCTGCCATCAACTATGCTAACTTGGGAATTAATGGAAAGATACCTGTATACTTAATATTGTGTTCAGAAGGAAAGAAAGAAAATTCAAAGGAAAAGAAAGTTAAAAAGAAAGAAAAATAAAGAAGAAAAGAAATAATTAGATTTTCCCTCTTTGTGTTTATTTAGAGGAAAAAAAGTTAAAATGATTGATAAACTCAATTCATTTTTTTTATTTTTACGTCGTCGAAGACGATAAGAGGCAACAGTGAAAAGGCGGCAACGAGAGATGAGAGGCGATGGTGAAGAAGCGGCAACGGTGACGGCGATGACGACAACAGCAATGGCGACGGCAATGACAACGACAACAATAGCAATGGTGACAACATTGGCAATGGTAGCGATAATAACGATGAAGAAGGTTGCAAGAAAAACACAAAAAAAAGAGCAAGCATAAAAAAATGATGAAAATAGATATTAAAAAGGCAAATCCAACTTTCCGTCTAATTTTTCACCCGATTTGGGCGAAAAACAACTAGAGCTATTTTCCCTTTTACTTTTCTTTTATTTTTTCCATCCTATGTTCCATCCCTCCTACTAAATACGATTTTATAGCCCTCGTTCTAACTTTCTATCCATTCTCTCCTTTTTTTCTTCCTACTAAACACGATGTTAGCGTTCCTCGTTTGTGTAGGTAAATTCGAAGTAAGCCCAAACGTGGCTCAAGCCTGCATCCATTTTAACAAAGAAATCAAATTAAATCAGAGTACTAATCACCTGACAAGCAATTAGAACCGGCATCCTCTTTTATCAAAGTTGTAAGCAAATTCCAAGCAAGACAACGTGGTTCAAGCCTCAATCCATTCAAAGAAAGAAATCAAGTTAAACCAGAGTACTAATCACCTGGCAAGCAAATAGAATCGACATCCACTTTTAGCAAAGCAGTAGCAATAAGAGCCCATATACAGAAAATTACAATTGGTTCACCATACTACATGAATAGTGTTCTTCTGTCCAGACCTCAGTGAAAAATCAAAGATAAGTTTAATTAATTACACAAATCCAAAAAGAAATCAGGTAGGTAAGGAGTCTAGGAGAAAAAAAAGCAAAAAAAAGAAACAAATGAATAATACAAGCATTATCATAAAGTAGCAATCTCTTTCTACACAGATTTCTTTTGTTGCACTAGTGCAAGATATCAAGGCTCTTCTTCTTTTGTCGGTTCCGTAAGAGGAAGGAAAGCAGTGGTTGCACAATCATTCCATGTTCCATATTGCCCACAGCCGGAAGTGGCCCCCTAGTTCTGGAAACCCTGGGCACGCTTGGGCCTCCAGTCTGTTCGACCCCTCACAATCTCTGCCCCACATTCCAGCCGAAGGAGATGCAGGCACTCAATGCTAGCGGCCTCCGGCGAACCTAGGGCACCATTATTGGACATACTAGTCAGCGATTGCAGCACACTCTCTCTCCCACATTCCCTCCTGTACTCTAAAGTCATGCCTGCTAGCTCGTGGCTCTCGAGGAAGGAGGTTGGTGCGCTCTGCGTAATAAAGGTGCAATATGGTGGTCATCACTTAATGCACATAATCACTTAATATTCACTCCCATTCATGCACAATAGCAACAAAGAATTAGCAGGTTCATCATTACACATCGTTAGTTATAAATGGATAACGTTTTGCCACATTGCAGCATGCTTCAAGCTGGCATGAAGTACTACAGCAATGTGCTCATCATTCAAACCAAGAAAAATGTAAAGTAATGACAAAAAGCGAAGCAGGCAACCTGTGCTCATATAAGATGGGCCCAAAACCATGTGCAACCACCGCCATCAAATAGAAGAGGATTAAGAAGTATCTTATCTTAGGAAAAGTTAAAGTAAGTTGTGCCACGTACAAATTGGCTATAATATCTACAACCAACACTTACTCCTGATTTGAAATTGAACAAGACAAATGCAATGCATGCATGTTATTGTTCCTCAAGGACTAAATAGAATTCTCAGCAAATAAGAACACTTTCTACTGCGTAAACAAAGCCAAATTCTATGGAATTCAGGATTGCCAAGAATGGCAAGACTAAGCCTATAATCCAGTTGACCTAGACATGCAAATAATCCTCAATTTTGCCACTGTCTCAATCTTTTTGAAAACAAGTGGTGGAGACAAAGGTAGGATTTGAATCTAGAACCTTGTTATAAAATAATTGAGATCTATACAAGTTAACTTAATTAGCGCTGTCACAATCTGTCTTTTTTATCATTGTAGCACAAATGTTTTTATCTTGTAGCACAAATGTGCAGGCAGTCATTCAACTAGATGAGTCATTAAAGCTATATTCTATTGGATATAATCCACAGTGAAAAGAATGAAAAATAAGGATGTTGTACCACTGCATCAGCATCCTGGTTATTTAGATATGATTGATTCAGGTCGGTATGATGAGGATGACTTTGTGGGTCCGGTTGTCCATTATGATGAAAAACCTATTCCTTTACATGACCATCCTACCTATCCTGATTTGCTTAGCAGACCCGAGTATGATGAGTCAAATTTTTAATTTTCTGTTGAGCGGGTGGCTATGGTAGACGATGAAGGAAGCAGTGCGGTTGTACCTGCTTCTAGAACGGGTGGTCAACCTAATTTCTCTCCTTCGTCAGCCATAGATGATTCACTTCAGAAGAGGGTTGCCCAACTTTTTTCAGAGGCCGAAACTTCTCAGCCTCAATATCCTAAACCGCCCAAAATTGAAAATCTTCCTCTAGTTGCCTTCAGCAAATGCACAAAGTGGTTCTATCTTACAACTAGGAAATGATATTTCCCTTTGGGAAGATATCATTTGCAAATGGGAGTCAAACACAATTACCCACTGCGCACAAAAACAATTTAGTGGCAATATGGAGAAAACAATATACATTGAAA
Organism: Costus lasius; assembly: GCA_027563935.2. Classification (NCBI taxonomy): domain Eukaryota; kingdom Viridiplantae; phylum Streptophyta; class Magnoliopsida; order Zingiberales; family Costaceae; genus Costus; species Costus lasius. The sequence goes on from CM050446.2 coordinate 50,508,381, forward strand.
ATTTACTAGAAGTAGCAAAGCTATACTTCCAGAGCTAGAGAGTAGCATTCCCGAATGAATTTCAATAACTTACTATGACTGCGGATGACACATCGAATGTTACAACTCAAGTACGACAAATACTGCTAGGATACGATGAGTATAGGGGTTACAACCAAATGCATAACCAGGCAATGTTGGATCTTGACAAATTAACAATCAATAATATGAGAGACATTGTTCCATACTCAATACAGTATTTGAGTCTGGCATCAAAATCGGGGACTGCGTTTCTGTCAGAAAAATACTTTCAAAAATTGCCTCCCCCATTCAACACTAAGATACCAGAACTTGGGAAAGAAAGATATCCAAGGATGTCAGTTGGTGTAGCACCTAGGGTTCATTTTACATACCAAGTACTTCAGGAAATTTGTAAGACAAATGAGATTAACAGACAGGCTAAAGATTTCTCTTTTTGCCAAGCTAGTGCAATACTAGGAACTTATTCTACTCATCAAAAACCCAAAAAATTTTTGAGAAAATCTTCTACCTACAAGAATCATCCGCATAAGAACCATGTGCGGAAGTTTAAAAAACAGAAACATGGGAATACGAAGTGCAAATGTTTTATTTGTGGTGAAGTAGGCCACTATGCAAACGCCTGTACAAGTCATCGTGTAAATAAAGAACGACTAGCGATTTACCAGCAGCTAGAGCTAGTTCCAGAGTTAGATATAGTAGACGTCCATGATAAACCACAATATTTTGACAGAATCATCGAGATCCTCATCTTCTCCGACACTTACTATATCTAACTCTGGAACTAGCTCTAGCTGCTGGTAAATCGCTAGTCGTTCTTTATTACACAACGACTTGTATAGGCGTTTGTATAGTGGCCTACTTCACCACAAATAAAACATTTGCACTTTGTTTTGTTAGGTTTCCGTTTTTTAAACTTCCGCACATGGTTCTTATGCGGATGATTCTTGTAGGTAGAAGATTTCCTCAAAAATTTTTTGGGTTTCTGATTAGTAGAATAAGTTCCTAGTGCTGCAATAGCTTGGCAAAAAAAAGTCTTTAGTCTATCTGTTAATCTCATTTGTCTTACAAATTTCCTGAAGTACTTGGTATGTAAAATGAACCCTTGGTGCTGCACCAATCGACATCCTCGGATATCTTTCTTTCCAAAGTTCTAGTATCTTCTTTTTCATCATGCATGTCCTTTCTTCCTTTTCCTTTAATCTTCTAGGTCGTCAGAATTATACTCATAATGATAAAGGTCCTTAGTGTCTCTGTCAATGTCATTTCGGAACCATACCTTTAAAAAAGGTATGTCGACCACTTGATCAAAAATATCTGTCCAAATATTAAAATAACATTGTGGTTTATCATGGATGTCTACTTGTTAGACGAGTGGATCATAAATAGTATAATGCCATGCTATCACAAGATCATTTGCCCATATTCTGTCAAAATGCACAGTGATATTTTGGGTTACCGATTGAAAGATATTGTTGACCATTCTAGGGAAAGATGCTTGTATTGTTAAGACCCGAAAGTTATCTTGTGTGACGACTTCTTTTAGTTTAGGTGGTAAAAAGGCAGGAGTATCAAACTCCAACTCCAATTGACGAATCATCCCGTGGTGAAATAAATCTTCTACGAAATCATAATCTTGAACGTCGACATCATCATAAGACACGATCGTAGTATAAAATAATTTTCCATATTCTTGCACAATGTGGATGCCTGGAATAATCTCAACTTGATGTTTCAACTATTCTTGAAGAGAAATTAATTTTTCTAGTGTCTTATCATGTGCTAGAGCAAGAATCTTGCCCGGTCTGGCAAAGCACTTAAAAAAGAACCCCTAAAAGAAGGAAGGAGAATCATTCGTCGTAAATCATCATAGCAATAAAAATCCTACAAAAAACAGATGTGATTAGTTGCAATAATTCAAGACGACTTACTAGCTCTTGTATTGTTGGTGCCTTTGATGTGTTCAATTTTAACGGAAATCCTGAAGTTGTCACGTAATTAATGAAATTAACCTAGTGGCTTCTTGCAAGCTTATTACTGGTCACCGTCTAGAAAAATGAGACTATAGTATGACAGTCTGTTCGTAGTGTAAACTCGGTCTTGTCCAAAATAAAAATTCGGAACTTATCAAGGCAAAAAATGCAAGCCATGATCTCGGCGTCAATTGTAGAGATTACGGTCTTATATTTACTAGAACAATAGCGCGCAATCTTTTCTTTACTTTGGGAGTCTCCTTTAGAAGGTTTCCATTTCATAATACCTCCCCAACCTGGTAGACTTCCATCAATTTCAATAATACTGTAGGCATTCGCTGGGGGAAGTTCTAGCGCCAGTAAGTTCTGGACAATTTTCTAGATTTGCTGGACAGAATCCCAATCCTAACCGTTGAAACGTCACTCTCCTGTCTTCGAACATTTGTTATAAAGGGGGCCTGTATATTTGCCTAAATTAGGCACATAATTGCGTGCGTAATTAAGAATTCCCAAAAATCATTGCAGGCCTTTTAAAGTTTCCAAAGACTCTTGGGAAAATTCTAGCAATTTCTTTACTATATGGGGTTGAAACCAAATAACGCCCTCTCCAATTTCCAATCCTAGGAATTCAATCCTAGTGACCAATTTTCATATTCAAAGTCGGAATTATCGGTTTGTCTTGAATAACTAGATCTGGATTTATAACCTCAATCTGACACTTGACTGAGTCTTTCTCCCAATGAGATTTGGGATCTACTCCAATGTACTGACTTTCTTCTAAGTATTTTAGAATTGGCAAAATTTCCTTCTCGTAGTCAGTCACCCAGACTATAGAAACAGAGGTCTTGGATCTCCAATGTTGTACCATAATCAAGTATTTCTTCTTCATGAAATATATTCAATGCTACCCTAGTACTAATCGGTGTTGTCTGTATCACTTCTACCTTTTTGTAGAACGTGAGCGTCCCTTGTTCAATCTGAATACCTCCTCGGAAACCATAGATAAAGTTCATGCCAATAATTAGCTGGGTCTTGTCACCGATGGATAAGGGTAACGCATATGTAAACGGCATTGGATATTTTTCTTTGTTTAGAATAAGAAATCCATTCTTAAGCAGTTGCATGGTTACTTGGACGTTGTTTACTTCGTAAATGGTATAAGCATTTGTTTGTTCATAGCAATGAGACAGTAGTGTTGTTGGAGTGATGCAGCACTTGGAAGCTCCTGTGTCCAAAATGGCCTGGACATTATACGTATTACCATCTATTTCCAACGTCGCCGTCACATTTAGTAAATTATTACTGATGCTCGCGTATCTAATCTGCTTCTCTTCTACTTTCATCATAATTTCTTCTACTTTAGTTGTTTCTTGGATCATGATTCCTTTGCCTTTACGGCCTTTGTTTTTGTATGACTCGAGTTCAGCTTCTAAATAGACGATGTGCTTAGATTGTTCTTCCGTCAACAATCTTAAATTTGCCGTGGGTTTTCACAAGGGTTGTTGCCCCATAGGAATCTCTAGTGAAAATTTTAACTTACTACAAAAAGAGCAACTGCCTGTTGGTGCCTTTGATGTGTTCAATTTTAGCAAAAATCCCTGAAGTTGTCACATAATCAATGAAATTAAGCCAGCGGCTTCTTGTAAGCTTATTACTGGTCACCGTTTGGAAAAATGAGACTATAGCATGACAGTCTGTTCGTAGTGTAAACTCAGTCTTGTCCAAAATAAAAATTCGAAACTTATCAAGGCAAAAAATGCAGGTCATGATCTCAGCATCAATTGTAGAGATTGCTGTCTTATATTTACCGGAACAATAGCACGCAATCTTTTCTTTACTTTAGGAGTCTCCTTAAGAAGGTTTCCATTTCAGAATACCTCCCCAACCTGATAGACTTCCATCAATTTCAATAATAATGTAGGCATTTGCAGGGGGAAGTTCTAGCACCGGTAAGTTCTGGACAACTTTCTGGATTTGCTTAACAAAATCCAAATCCTAATGGTTGAAACGTCACTCTCCTAGCTTCAAACATTTGTTATACAAGGGGCCTGTATATTTGCCTAAATTAGGCACATAATTGCATGCATAATTAAGAATTCCCAAAAATCGTTGCAGGCCTTTTAAAGTTTCCAAAGACTCTTGGGAAAATTCTAGCAATTTCTTTACTATATGGGGTTGCAGCCTAATAAACATCGTTCAGTTGAAGATTAAATTTACAGTGAGTCTGGTTGCTTATCCGAGCAACTAAGGCTTTTGTGATCATCAAATTGTGTCATGGTGTGAAACTCTTGTATCCTTCAATTTTCACTAAAATATGAATATGTTTGCAAAAATCTTTAACAATTAACAGGAAATCAAGCACAAAATAAATCATGTCTTTGTTTGTCGTCAAATCTACTTCCATGGTGCCGATAATTGGTTTTTCAAGATCGGTAAATCGTGTCTACAAGTGTTAACAGACACTTAGACCCTAACTGAGATCTGTGAAGACCATGGATTCCAATGAGACATAACCCTAAATGTATTGTCTGATACCCTTGTGCAAGCAGTTTTCTCTCTGATTCTTCTGTTAGAAAAGTCATTTGTTCTTGTTTTTGACCAGTACATGTTAAGGTTAACTCTGAATAATGCCAGTAAACCTTCTGTTTCGTTTCAAAGATCTTATGGTGGTATAAGATCTCTGTTGGTACTAAATCAGCTTTCTTAAATCTGCTTAGCTGAAGCTGCTGTTCAGCGTTCACCAATCTTTCTAGTTCCATGATTGGTTTAGTCTGTATTTTCTGAAGTATAGTTTTAAGGGGACTATACTTTCTTATGATATCAGTATTATTTGACACTGTTGGGGCAGAAGTGGATGTACTGCTATTCTAACTCATTGTTGTTGACGCCTTTTATATTCTTCAATGAGTTTGAGAGGATCGGTTTTGACCACTAACCTTCTTGGTGGGACACGAGGTTTTTCTAATCCTAAAGACAAATTCTCAAGTTTGGATACTAATGTTTGAACTACTGAAGAACTAGGAGTTTGCGTAACTCCTAACCTTTCTGATATTCCTAACAACAGTTCAACAATAAGGTTGTTCTGTACAATAATCACTTTATTTGTTGTTGTTCCATTCAATGAGTTTGGATTGCAAAATCCGTGTGAGGGGGAAAAGTATTTTGGATTGTTTCAAAGGCCCTAGAATACTCAACCTTGTTCTCAGACATCAACAAAGCGCATCCAGCCTTGTTTGAATGGTTGAAACTAACTGTTCTAGGTGCGAAATTCGCTGATCAAGCTTTCAGAAAAGATTTTCCGTATCCGCTTCAAACTTTTTCCACAGTTTGATATCTCCAGCTGACTGGAGATATTCTAATTTTTCAATAATTTCTCTATGGTTTTTGTTTTTCAGTGAACAGGGAAATTTCTTGCCTCTCAATATTATGATTATGAACTAAGTGTAAAAAGCAAGTCACAAATCAGATTGAGCTGGGTTCGGACTCTTGATGACTTAAATGTGCAAACTTAGCTGAACTAAAGCAATGATATTTCAACTTATCTTGACTTGACTAAAAGGAACGAGGTTCACTTCCCAAATCTAAATACTATAGATGTTTGTATAGCTCCGACATAGACTAGCAATTTCTCACCTTCTCAGATCTCTCAAGTTGGCATCATGCCGATTAACGACATCTTTACATCTTTTGAATTTAACAAGATTACTTGTCTAACAATGCTACAAATCAACTTGAATATATAGATGGAAAACTTTAATAAAGCAAGCCAATAGAAATATATTGCTAAGAATTCAAACTAGTTTACAGCCTCAGTCACCAGTGTCCTGCTTATCTAAAAAACATTCCAGCCTTTCCACTGTGGATTTCATCCAATAGAACATAGCTTAAGATGGTTCCAACATTCCATGCTAACTTCAAGAAGCGGAAACAAACACTTTTCTAAAGTAAAGGTGTGTTACAATTTCCCTTGTTAAATTTTTTTTTTATTTTTAGCGAATATCACCCTGTTTAGTTTTTGTACAAAATTACCACTCTTATAAGTTGGATTAGGGGACTTCTTAGAGTACTTAAAATCGTCAGGTGCCAAAGACATATCCTATGTTACATAGCATGAGCACCAGTGTGTAGCATATATTTGAAAAAATGTGCCACACCCAACATCATATCCTATGTCAGGTGCAACATCAAAAGAAAATTTTATATAATTCATATTAGAAAGAGTCAAACAGTTTGAGTACAAGTGTGTAGTATCAATTTATCAAGTTTTATATGAAATGAGAATACAAAAATCTGAATAAATTACCTCAAGGATCCACCCAATATATTTAACATTGTTAACATGTTGATTAACATCCAAATCACCCCATCTAGGCTGCATATATATAAAAGGATGATATTTAGTAACTACATTAAAGGAATTTGAAGAAAGAAGTAACAGTAAGAGCTAAAATGCAGATCACAAGCTTACAGACAATCCGTCTCTAATATAATCTGCAGTATTATCATCAAGCTTTGTTAGCTTTCTGCCATCATCATCTATAATAGGATTACGGTCCATAAAGTAGGAACCTATTTCTGCTCTAACTTCCTCTGGAATTTTAGACAATCTCCTAGTCTCTTTGTTCATCATTACCCACACACTGCATAAGAATAATAAAATCAGGGATTTGCAAGAAAGCATTACAATATGCGAACTGACGAAAATATTAAACCACTGAGACCTTGAGACCTTTCATGAAACTGTTGATATAAGGTTTACAAGAACCAACCTAGTCGCTCTCATAACAGTTTGGCCTGTTCTATAGTCGCGCACATGCCAATCACGACGCATTCCATTTTTCCCAGATGGAGCCACCCATGTATCAACTTCAACAACATCTTCCCTGAAATATAGATTGGCAAAATTAAATTTAAAACAAAGCATACTAAATTTGGAATGAAAGAAATATAATAGACAATGGGAACTAAAACATAAATCTATATTGTATTTAACATGATGAAAACAGTCATATAACTTATGTAACTTGAGTAGAAAGATCAACAAGATTTTAACTTATTGTTCACAAAAATCTATACTGTATCCAACAAGGTAAGCAGTAAAAACTGAGTCATAGTTCGCAAAAATATGATAGCAAGACCCAATACCAAGATCTGTATTGTTCCAGCAACTATGCAATGTCATTTGTTTATATTGCCACAAAAAGTTTCTACATTTTTTTTTCTGATACAACTTCGACAACTGAAAAAATCATCTAGGACAATTTTTCCTTACAGTCAGAGAGAAAACTACGATAGGCATGTACTCTTTAAATTTCTTATACTGCAAGCATTCTTAGTCTTCAAGCCAATGACAGTAAGCGACAAAATAAAATCAAAGAATATCCTTCTACTGTCAACAAGAGAGAAACTAAATAATGGAGAAAATCGAAGTTCATACATGAGAAAGAGTTTACCAGGAGGGATATTTTTCTATAAGGACCTGCATCTTGGTGACAACCCAAATCAAGTTTTTCTTACTCATTTCAGGAGTTGAACCAAAACCAGCACCCATGAGTCCTGCACTTCTTACATGGTTAAGCGCAGTTTCCTGCATAGCATCTTTTATAATTATAAAAATCATAAAGGATGTAGACCAAAAAATGAATGATCATGTACAATCAACTGACAAACCTGGAGATGATTCATTAAAGTTTCTATAGAAGCTGTACCATCTGCCCCAATTTCGTAGGACCTAATGGAAAAATTCTGCCTGAAAACCAATCCATCCTGCATGATCTTCCCAAGCCCAAATGCATCAGCAAGCATGTCAGGCCGCCTAGGCTTCCAGTCGATAAGCGTGAATTGCTTCTCCGCTGCCAAGAAAATAGTAGTAATGGCAGCAAAAAGAAAGCTCCAGTCTGGCAACTGGTTGTAGAATGTCCTCGGTACTGTAGAGACATCTTCCCCTGCCGTTTGGGCTTCGGCTTTCAGGCCTACCTTCGTGCCATTAACCTTAGGAAGTGCCTGAGCCTGTGCCTTAACCTCCAGGGCTCCTGAGGAGGAGGCAGACTTGGCTACAATGCCTCGAACACCCAAGCTCTCAGGACCCCCATTAGTGTTCTTTGATGCGTTTGCTGAGACAAGAGAAGAGGAAGAAGAGACAGGGAAGAAGGCCGAAGCCGCCACGGAAGCAACCATGATGGAAAATGAAAGAAGCTTTTAGCACTTGTCTTGATTAGCTGGAAATATAGACCAAACCTGAGAGTGCAAAATGTTAATATTCATCAAAGTAGGGAAATTGAAATCCGTTAAAAATTTAGTGGCTATTACGAAAAAGAAGACGAGAGCATGATCTCATCGACATTTTATAAAAGGTTTATTCCAGTAAAAATGATCGGAAAAACTAAGAACTCACAGAGACAAGAACAAAATTGTAATCACAAATCCAAACAAATCAGAAGGAAGTCCACCAAAAAAGAGATCGGATAAGCCCTCACTTGCCAATTCATAGATCTCAATAATTCAATAAAGCAAAAATAGACACAAGAGGATCCAGCTGTCAAAATCCATCTTTTAATTAAAAAAAAAGCAAAAATAACGACTAGTCGTAAATTTCCCTTGAAAGCAAAACAAATGAGCATAAAATGCGATGTGACCAAGGTCAAAAACTCCAAGAAACAGCTACGAAACCTGACAAAGATGAATACAGACCAGATCATCCCACAAAGAAGATGAAGATCCAAAATGCGACAACGAAGAAGCAAATGGTTGCAGAACAAATACTTTAGAACCTCAAAATTAGACATGAGGCTTGGAGAAGCAAAAAGAGCCTCGGGCAGGTACCTATATCCTCTCCTATGAGTCACAGGTGAGCTCGTCCTCGATCACTTACGTTTCACCTCTCGTAATAGTTCTTCTTTCTTTTTTCATGAGAGAGCGGCGGAAAGGGAACAACGGGTGGAGAAGGGCGAATGATAGAACAGAGAACCTTTTTCTTGTGCCTTCTTCTTTTCTTTCCCGAATTCCAGTGCACCAGTGGATTTCCATGGGAGCCGAAAACCCTGATTTAAATACGTACGCTGCCCTGCTGCCCACCCGCATAGGCTTTCGCAAACATTTGCGACTTCACATTTATCGTCTATGTTATCGCTTGGAGCAAATCTCGTCCCTTTATTCTGCGCGTCGGCCGCGACCTGGAGGTAGAGGTGGCCATGGGCTATGCCCGGGCCCGGGTCCGCCTCGGCCCGATTTCTGGCGGGCCGTGCCAGGCACGGCCCGATTCTAACCGTGCCGTGCCGGGCACGGCACGACGGAAAAATGCCTGGGCCCGGCACGGCCCGCGGCACGATTAGCCGTGCCGGCCCAGGCACGACTCAAGTTTTGGCCGAGCCCGGATCCGGCACGCGGGCCAGAGTCGGCACACGGGCCAGATCCGGCACGCGGGCCAGATAGGGCACGCGGGCCGATTCGGGCACGCGGGCCAGTTTTGGCCCGCGGGCTATAGTCGGCCCAGTGGGCCGTGCCTGGCCCGGCCCAAATATGAATTATGTATTTTGCATAATTTTTTAAAAAAATATTTAATTATTATTAAATTAATTGTTTTTATTTTAAATATATATAATTTTAATTTTAATATTTTTTATTAAATTAATATTAATTTATTTATTAACAATACTAACAACCCATGACTAAAGTTAAAACCAACTCGATTAAATTTCATATTCATAAATTATACATTTAAGCTTAAATCAATTGTCGACATAATGGACATACACAATTGACCCGTAGCCAACTACGCAAGCAGCTACTATGGAAGATATGCGAGCATTGTGTTAAGCATACTTGCGCTCCGTGCTCCATCTTCTCTATGCATATTGCGCACTCCATGTTTTCAGCTCTACCTCCTTCTTCAATAATAAAAAACTCAAGTGACTCTTGTGCTTGGTTTGTTTCGATATATTGCTCCGGCTCATCGTTGATATTATCACTATCCTCCTCACTATCACTTATTTCAAAGTCATCAACCTCTATCTCAATCTCAACCCCAGAAGGAGAGGGAGAAGCCAAAAATTCTTGTCTTGCATGATCAGATAAATGGATACAGTGTTCTTCAAACCTGAATACATCAATTCGTATAATTTGACTAACACGTTCGATAATACTTAAAATAGTGATTCTCCATTGATCAGCATTGAAGAAATTTAAGGTAGATGTAAGGAAGATTGAACGTTGAGAATTTGGCATAATGAGAATTATCTTCACTCTTCTATTATCTGTCATTTTTCTCTATGCCTCGTGCTCGTGCTCACCACATGATAATTATATTATAAAAGTAAATTAATTTAATACTTACTTGATCTTCTCCACGTCTAGTCACGTAGTGAGCACGATACATAGAAAAAAATGACTAGTCTAGACCGAGAGAGCATTGAATTCTTGATGGCTAAAGAGAAGCTTAAGTTTGAGTTCAATTAAGAAACTAATTGTAACTCAAGACTTAGAAAAGAGATTAAGAGAGTATTAAGAGAGAATGAGAAATTATTACAAAGATAGTTGGAAACTTGTGTGAAGAAATGAGAGGGTTGGGGGGTCAATTTATAGGGATGAATTGGGTGTATAATTACATATTTATACCCTATTTTTAATTATTAAAAGGGGCTAAAAATGGTAATTTTATACCATAAAGACAATTATATCCCTAACTTTTAAAATTTTTATAACTATTATAAGGGTATTTAGGTAAAAATGCTGCCCGTGCCCGTGCCGTGCCCGTGCCGGCCCGCGTGCCGTGCCTGGCCCGGCCCGCGGGCCGCGAAGGCTCGGCCCAGCACGGCCCGCCCGCGGCCCGTTGACTTGGTCAACGTGCCGGGCCGTGCGGGCCCCGCAGGCCGGCCCGGCCCGTTGGCCACCTCTACCTGGAGGTACTACCGCTGAACGCATACATGCTTTATACGAGCAGGAAAATTGGACGTACAATTAGAAATGTGATAGTTTAATGAATAATTTAATTATGGAATTAAAGTTAAATTTTTGAATTTTTTTTGTTTCTTTTTTAAAAATTTAAAAAAACTTGTGGGCCCGAGTTGACCCTTGGTATATGTCATGTCAAGCAAATACTTGATATTTGATGTTCCACGGTCCAACAAGCCTGATAAAGCCACCCCCTCATTTTGACTTGGAACATTGGATTTGAATTTTGATGTGTCCCGACACTAGCCACTGGGTAGAAAAACGATCGATCCGCGACATGCCCGAAACCTTGATCGCCGCCGGCTGTCTTGAACACAAAATATTCCAACTTCCAGAATAGGTAACTGCTTTAAAATAAGGTGCTAGTTTAATTTAGAGGTGGCTAACAGGCGGGCGAGCCGGCAGTCTGCACAGCCCAACATGACATGGGTGGGGCACAGCATAATTGGTCAACGGGCCGTGGGCAGCTTGTAATTCATTCTGAGCTAAGCTGAATTCTTCAAGTACATGGGCCAAGCTGAGTATGGCACGTGATCAATCAACATAACACGTGAGCCCGTCTGGGCACATCGTGTATATATATATATATATATATATATATATATATATATATATATATATATATATATATATATATATATATATATATATATATATATATATTAAGAACCTTTTACATTTATAATATTATTTTTGATAATTTTCTTAAGCCTTAACAAAAAAATTTAAATTAAGTCTGTTAAATCTCTAACCTTCCTATAGTATTGAGTTGAACCAATCATAATCCTGGTCAAACATCATAAAATTATTATTTAAAAAAGAAAGCATTCTAATATTTCAAGTAGTTAAACAACACCCAATTAAAATTTAGAAGTGATTTTAAACAAGCCATTAGAAGTTGAATTTACTATGTAAATCATACAGAAATGAACTAGATTGAATTGATCTCAATTGACCCATAATGACTATGTTTTATCCTCAACGGGTCGTTGTGATGCAAAATGGGCCATATGCAAACAACACATTTTGAAGAGTTTTGTTACCAGATGGCTAAGTAGAAAAACCGAATTAGCTAATGACATACGAAGCTAGTCTGTTTTATAATTTTATAATAAAAAAAACAAAATTAAATTAATATACTCTAGGAAATAAAATTAGACATTAAGCTAACTTTGTGCCCTTTGAAAATAGAAAAAGCATATGTCTTGTTCTTCACTTATCTATTGGTAGATACACATACACATAGGGCCTTAAGCATATGTCTTGTTCTTCACTTATCTATTGGTAGATACACATACACATAGGGCCTTGTGAGCTTACACACAAATTATAATATAAATAGATACTATCAATCTCGTAAGGTTAAATGGAATCTAAGGCTACCCTAACCCAAGGGTACCTTCTAAGACCCCAACTCCTACATTGCATGTATTATCTTAGGTTAGTTCCACACAAAGTACAATATGTTGGGAAAAAATCATAGGCAAATAAAAATTTTGAATAAAACATGCACAACGAAAAAATTTCCTGAAACCAATTTTTTCTTTCCCAAAGGGTCTATGTGAGATAAGCTAAAGGACATGACAATAATTTTACCTTTGAAGCGTACTTGATATTATAAACTGACAAGTTATAGGTGCTCAAGTGTTCGACTTCTACCGGTATTCACACATAGAGATGAGGGAATAATTCGTGTGTTGAGGCTTAACCCTTGTTTGCTTATCTATCTATACAAAGCTAGGCCCTCCTCTTATGACATGGTCTACCGGTTATGCTTGGTAATGCGCCAAGGATTGGGTGCATGTCATCCAATAAGAGGGTGGAGTTTCCTTTGAGGGCAATTCAATGACAATTTTCTTTTCATTTTGCTCCCTCATCACCTCTTGCGTCAAATCCACCTTATCTTGCTTGGCTGACCACCTAGGTACACCTAGCAAGGTAAGGGCACCGAGGAAATGGCCTAGCCTAGGTACCCAGGCGACAATTTTTCGCCTAGGTGCCTTAATCTGCTGTTCATGCATCATAAAGACACGTGTTAGAGGTACAAATCTCGATGCTCTTCACTGTCGTTTCTTGCCCGTTACCTAACTCAATTTAACCCTAGTTACTTGTTAGGTTTTAATCCCTTTTGAAACTAAAATCTTGACCACACGCTATTTACTTTCGTACGCAAAGCTCACTGCATGCCCTAGCTAACATAGCCAACGATTCTTGTCTCTGGCGAAAGCTCCTTGAAGTGATTGTTAATATATCTTCTCCTCTCCTTGGTAGCTACTTTTGATAAGTTTTTATGATGGTTTTTGTTAGATTTTGCTATGGGGATGAGGATATTCTATCTTCTTTTTTTAGGATATTCTATCTTCTTTTTTTAGATTTACGTGAGTAGCTGCATCTCTCGTGTTTTCTCGTGATGTTTTATTTGGCACGATTTTGAAGCAGAGATTCTTTGTTTTGCTATAATATTTATGCTGTTAAGTACTTAATTTAGTTTTGGTCATTTGGTGATAATATGAAGATGTTATTTTGTAGGATTTTGCTAGGGTTAAGGGAGTTCCACACCTCTACTTGAACTTTGACTAGTTTGATGTCTAGATCTTGTCATTCTTCTATTTTTCCCCTATTTTGGTGTTTCATTGTAAGGCTAAGCTCTTTTTATTAGCTTATTTTATATGAGATATTATATGTGGTTCTTTCTTTTTCAATGTCTTGGTCAGATTACATCGTTAACTAAAAATAAAATAATTACAATATAAGGGAACATGTGGACATTCACGTTCTGGATTATGATTGATATAAACTATAATATTATTTTCATATTTCAATTAAAAACTAAAATCTGAGTTAGAAAATTATGAAATGTAAAGAAAAAAAGTTAATAGAAGATATTTTATAGTTGATATCAACCATATTATTGTTTTATATTTAAATATTTTTAAATTTTGAAATAGAAAACTAAAATCTGAGTTAGAAAATTACAAAATGTAAAAGAAAAACTTAACAGAAGATATTTTATAGTTAGTATCAATCATATTATGGTTGATATCAACTATATTATTGTTTTCATATTTGAATATTTTTAAATTTTAGAATAAAAAACTAAAATCTAAGTTAGAAAATAATGAAATATAATAAAAAGTTAACTGAAGCTATTTTATAGCTGATATCAACCATAATCTGGTTGATATGGTTGATATCAACTATATTATTATTTTCATATTTTCATATTTTTAAATTTTAAAATAAAAAACTAAAATCTGAGTTAGAAAATTATGAAATGTAAAAAAAAAAGCTAATAAAAGATATTTTATAGTTGATATCAATCATATTATGGTTGATATCAACCATATTATTGTTTTCATATTTGAATATTTTTAAATCTAAAATAAAAAACTAAAATCCGAGTTACAAAATAATGAAATATAAAAAAAAAAGGTTAAGAGAAGATATTTTATAGTTGGTATCAATCATATTATGGTTGATATCAATCATATTATTGTTTTTATATTTGAATATTTTTGAATTTTAAAATAAAAACTAAAATCTGAGTTATAAAATTATGATATATATATATAAAAAGTTAACTAAAGCTATTTTATAGCTGATATCAACCATAATATGGTTGATATCAACCATATTATTATTTGAATATTTGAATATTTTAAATTTTAAAATAAAAAACTAAAATCTGAGTTGAAAAATTATTATATGTAAAAGAAAAAGTTAACTAAAGATATTTTATAGCTGATAGCAACCATATTATTGTTTTCATATTTAAATATTTTTAAATTTTTAAATAGAAAACTAAAATTTGATTTAGAAAATTATGAAAAGTATAGGTAAAAGTTAATAGAAGATATTTTATATTTGATATCAACTATATTATTGTTTTCATATTTGTATATTTTAAATTTTGAAATAAAAAACTAAAACTAAGTTTGAAAATTATGAAAAGTAAAGAAAAAGTTAAAAGAAAATATTTTATAGTTAATATGAACTATATTATGGTTGATATCAACTATATTATTATTTTCATATTTGAATATTTTTAAATTTTGAAATAAAAAATTAAAATCTTAGTTAGAAAAATATGAAAAGTAAAGGGAAAAGTTGATAGAAGATATTTTAAAGTTGATATCAATAATAATATGGTTGATATCAACTGTAATATAATTGATATCACATATAAAATAACTATAGTTAACTTTTTCCTTTACTTTTCATAATTCTCTAACTCAGATTTTGGTTTTTTATTTTAAAATTTAAAAATATTCAAATATAAAAATAATATTATGATTGATATCAATCATAACTCAGATTTTGGTTTTTTATTTTAAAATTTAAAAATATTCAAATATAAAAACAATAATTTGATTGATATCAACTATAAAATATATTTTGTTAACTTTTTCTTTTACATTTCATAATTTTCTAACTCAGATTTTAGTTTTCTACTTTAAAATTTAAAAATATTTAAATATGAAAAGAATAATATGGTTAATACCAGCTATAAAATATCTTTAGTTAACTTTTTCCTTTACATTTCATAATTTTCTTACTCAGAATGTGAATGTCCACATGTTCCCTTATATTGTAATTATTTTATTCTTAGTTAACGATATAATCTGACCAAAACATTAAAAAAGAAAAAACCACATATAAAATCTCATATAAAATCAGCCAACAAAGAGAGCTCAACTTTACAATCAAACCCCAAAATAGGGGAAAATAGAGGAATGAAGAGATTTGGACAGCAAACTAGTCAAAGTTCAAATAGAGGTGTGGAACTCCCTCAACCCCAGCAAAATCCTGCAAAACAATATCTTCATATCATCACCAAATGACTAAAACCAAATCAAGAACTTAACAGCATAAATATCATAGCAAAACAAAGAATCTCTGCTCCAAAATCGCACCAAAATAAAGCATCACGAGAAAACACGAGAGATGCAGCTACTCATGTCAATCTAAAAAAAGAAGATATAATACCCTCATCCCCACAGCAAAATCTAACAAAAACCATCATAAAAACCTATCAAAAGCAGCTACCAAGGAGAAGAGAAGATATATTAACAATCACTTCAAGGAGCTTTTGCCGGAGACAAGAATCATTGGCCATGCTAGCTAGGGCACACAGCGAGCTTTGCATACGAAAGTAAATAGCGTGTGGTCAAGATTTTAGTTTCAAAAGGGATTAAAACCTAACAAGTAACTGATAGCCCGAAAGGGAACACTACAAGTCTGGCACGCGCTAATCTCCGGCAACGGCGCCAAAAACTTTATAGGTTTCTACAAGTGCACGGAACTATCGAAGTAATAAAGAAAAGTATCGAATCCACAGGGACCTTGTTGTTAAGTACCGAATAGTGGTATTCTTACTAGCTAAGCGAACCGATTCTAGTGCAAAGTAATAATGGAAAACACACGAACTCAGATAATCAGAGAGATAAATTGGGACTTAGGGTTTCATCCTCCTTGATTCTAATGACTAGACATAAATAAAAGGGTCATCAGTCTAATTCTACCATGACAAAGACATAATTTACTTGATAAAGGTATTGTCTCACTTTCGTGCAGACAATCATGCAGATAACCGATCCTCACTTTCGTGCAAGATCTATTCTCAATGCTATAGATAAGTAAATCATCAATCAAAGAACTCAAGATCACTTTCGTGCATCTAAATTCTAGGTTGATAATCTCTAGCGGAAACTCAAGGATCACTTTCGTGCATCCGAGCCTCAACACTAGTTTTACTCATGGATCTCCAACTTTCCGATCCTCATTTTTGTGCAAGATCTCCACGTTTGATAAATAAACTCAATCCATAAATTCATATTACTATCATGGCAATTAATCTACTAGAACAGATCAAATTGGATCTAACCTAAGGAAGGGATCCTAACATGCAATTCTAGGGGTCCAAGTTCTCAAGCAAAAAACCTTTCAGTCTCATTGCGAAAACTATAAAAACATAATTAGTAACATGGACTTATAGAGAGTCTAAGCACAATTATCACATGAGCAAAATTATCATGGCAAAGTTATCATGACGAAAAAGAAGATTATCTAATCATTAAAAATCAAGGGGATTACACCCCATGTCCCAAAATAGTATTAAGCTTGCATGGAGAAAGAGATACAATAAATCATGGTCTTAGAAAGATCAGAAAATGAAAGGAAAGGAGAAACAACGTTACAACACAGGTGTAATGTAAATTACACCCGTAATTTCGTGATGAACAGCGCTGTCACCGCTGTTTCGTTGATTCCTCCTCCGATCGGACTCCAAACGCTCTGAAACTTCTGTGGTGTCTTCCTCTCCTCCAGGCGAAGCTTCTGCATGAAAATCACAGCCTGAGGTGCCCTCTACGCCTCTTGGTGTGAGGCCAAACCCTAGCTGCCTCTCTCACAATTTCTCCCCCGATACTAGATAAAAGTTCCCCTCTTTGGTGCGTGTGTCTTCTCCTATTAAAGATGAAGTGGCAAAAACTTTCGGATTTCAATTTGGACCTCTGGATCAAAAGTTATGGCTCACGCAAAATTCGGACTCGTAAAAATCGCGTTTTGACTGGGAATTACGGCGGTGTAATATCTCACGGCACTGCTGTAAAATAGCTTGAGTGTTCTGTTCTGGAAACGCTGGAAAATACGACCCGTAATTTGGTTTACGGCAGTGCCGTAATTTCGGTTGAACTTTTTGGTCGGAATATGTCTGGAAAATACGGCCCGTGTAGAAGTTTACAGCAGTGCCGTAATTTCAGCAAAGGTTTCTGTTCTGAAGACGCTCCAAAATACGGCAGTGCCATAAAATCACAAAATCTTTCTGTTTGGAAAAGCTCCAAAATACGGCCGTGTTCTTGATAATACAGTAGCCTCAGTACTACCGTATTTTGGTTCCTAGCTTCGATTTGCATGAAATTTCTTGTGTATCTTCCTCTTGATGATGGTAATTCTTTCATATGTTTGATTTTGCTTGAAAATGCCCAAAATAGTGCCTTTTTGCCTGAAAATCATGAAAAACCAAAATAGGAGTAGACTTTGCAATATTCGATGAATTTAGCATGAAAACAAGCAAAAGATCTTCAATTTAACATGAAAAGATATCTAAAATGATACAAAATATACTACATATTTTGGTATCATCAAACACATAAGGCTCAAACTTTGCTTGTCCTCAAGCAAAAATCAAATTTTGAAGTCAAAATTTGATCACAAGAATAACCTTTTCATGCTTAATAAATTTCTAATATACAATCATCAGTGAAAAATTCCATAAATTGTTTCACAAAACTTCAAGTAAACATATCATCCTTAGAACTTAACCCTTTAGATCTACACTTCAATCAAATAAAACTTTGCAACTTGTATAATAAATAGAATTTTCAATCTCATGATTTCACCCAGTTTTCAGTTCAAATCTATCATGCTTTTGTTTACAAGAATTAGGTTTCCAAGATCTTTTTCCACACATGATATTTTTTTTTTTTTGAAGATGGCATGTACCCATTTAGATACACACTTTTTATTTTTGACTTCAACTCTTATCTTCGGTACCACTATCAATTTTGCATAGTGCCAAGTAGAGGAGTCTTATTCTTTTTATCTCTCATTATTTTTTTACAGACTTCAACCTATGTCTTAGGTACCACTATCAATTTTACATAGTGCCAAGTAGGGGAGTCTCTCACTATTTTTATGGATCTTGGATTCTTCCTTCCCAACAAATAGCAAAATAGACTAAACATCTACTAGGTTGATCAATTGATATCAATTCACAAATCATACTCATATGCTCATTTTATTTAAAGGAGTAGTTTCACCTTTAGATCTTATTCATCAAATAACACATCTACCCAAAATTTCATGCATCAACCAATGTCAAATTTCAAAAATAGATATGCATTGAAGAAATAAATCTAACATGATAGGGTTTTTCTCTAATCACAAGTATAAATACTCACATCAT
Source organism: Costus lasius (assembly GCA_027563935.2). NCBI lineage: Eukaryota > Viridiplantae > Streptophyta > Magnoliopsida > Zingiberales > Costaceae > Costus > Costus lasius. The sequence continues at coordinate 50,527,287 of CM050446.2, forward strand.
CAAGGAAGACATTTTATCAATAAATCATGTCATCATATAGTAGAAAGTGGATCATATGCTTTCATCAATTTTAACAACACATTTAAATAATATCATCATCAAAACAATGAGTTCCATATATCCATAAAATCATTTTTCAAGAGAAAACCAATAAGTAGTATAAATATGATAAAGTCAAAGATGCACTATATGAAATAGTCATTAATAAGAGAGTGCAAGTGATACTCACAAAACTATATAGATCATGCTCAATCATTGTCAGGCCAATGCAGCTAGGTCCAAAGATATGCCTTTTGAAAATTTTCTACAAAATTTAAGGTACATAAGGCTCACATAAGGCTCAGATCAAAAACAGTCTCAAAAAAAAAATTAATTTTAAAAATAAGTTTCTCAAAGAAAGAATCAGAGATATCATCGAGGGTCTAGAAGAGTGCTGGTGGAACAGATGCTAGCTGAAAAGCTGCTAGCAATGATGGTGATGGTGCCGACATAAGGGTGAGTAATCTCTAGTGGCCTGCTAGAGAATACAGCCTTGGAGGTGAGATCGTCAGACTATGGAAGATAATCCTGCATAGATGAAAAATATCAGAGTCAATAATAAAGATTCTGCTGCAAAAAATAAAATCATATCATGGAATAAGAGGTAGTAAAAGAAATAAGAATCTGCTGGTGGTATGATCCAGTGTCGACGACTGGAAATAGTGATGTCAGAGGCAGATGCAGTGGTAGCTAGAGGTGCTGCAAATCTGGAGAAGAAGCTATGACAGGTAGAAAGCAAATCAAGCAGTTTTTAAATTTTTTATGAAAAGTAGCCATACCCAAAAATAAGATTTAATGATCCAAACAGAAAACAGACAAAACCATGAAGTAAAATAAAATTTGATCTTTCCAGGTATGTGAAAAATAAAGGATCAAAATCTTTCAAGAATTTAGGGTATCAGCAGAAAGAAGGCTACACATATTACAAAATGAAAAACTGCACAAAATATAATCAGAATCAAAAAGTTGCTATGTGTTTCAGAAAGAGCCATGGATTCTAAAATTCAGCAAAAATATCCAAATAATAGACAAAGATCAGTACTTCCATGTCGTGCCAAAAATCAAAAATTTTCGTAACCCAGTTTCTTAAAATCAATGCGAGAAGACACCTACTCAATAACTGGAAGCAGTTTAAAAATACGATACCGTAATATGCTTTACGGCAGTGCCGTAATTTGCAAAGAACTCTCGGGTAAGAAATAATCAGGAAATACGGTACCGTGAAATTCCTTACGGTACTGCCGTATTTTTCAAAAAAATTTCGAAAAGAAAACACTCAAGATTACGGCATAAAGTAAAAAACGGTCAGAAAATACGGTACCGTAAAAGAAATACGGTACCGCCGTAAAATACTAAAAACTCTCAGAAAAGAAATCAGAGCAGATTACGGGTGTAAACTAGATTATGGCAGTGCCGTATTTTGCACAAAATTTGATTTTTCCTGAAAAAATAAAAGAAAAATTAATTCTAAAAATAAACTAAAATAAAAGAAACTAAACTAAGACAAAAGTGCCTGGGTTGCCTCCCAAGAAGCGCTAATTTTTAGGTCCATAGCTTGACCAAAAATCAATATCATGGTCAAGCAGGTGAATCAGTTCCAAAGTATAAAGGATATAATTTTCTGCATTTTCTTTTTCCCAACAGTTTAGCCACTAATCCAAATATCCAGAATTCAAGACAAATCATGATCAATGTGGCTTTCTCGAATATGCAAAAATTATAATCAGAATTTTCAAATCCAGTCAAAGTAATCTTTATGATCTTTCTATATTTATCAAAAAGCAAAATCATAAGTCCTTTCTTCAAATTAATATTTTCAATGGCAATAACAAAAGGACCTAGATTAAAAGATTCAAGTATTGGATCATCAAAATAATGTCTATGTTTTTCATTAGATTCCTCAATAAAAATCAAATTTTCAAATTCATCAAAAGATTCAACAAAAGATAAGGGCTAAACATCAGAGTGAGATTCATCAGTGTTTGTAACATTCAAATCTTTTTCAACTTCCTCATGTTCACCATCAAACAATCTATCAATGTCAAAATTATGAACAAAATCAAGATGAGACTCTACAAAATCGATTTTCTCATGCTTCCCCACAAATAATTCATTATCAGAAGAGTCAAAATCAGAATCATATGAAAAAGAATTAATAGAATCAGAGTTGACCACAAGAGATTTATCATTAATTTCAAAAATATTACCAAAATCATAGTGGGGCTCATCAATGTCTATAATTTTTGAACCTTCATCATGCTCATCAGATTTAACCATAAAAAAGATATTATCAAAATCAGAATTATCATCAAAAGAAGGTTTTTCAATTTCAATTTTCTCAATCTTTTCCTCAAATAAACTATCAGATAAATCAATATCAAAATTATCAACAACAGAGTGAGATTCATTAAAGTTCACATAAGGCTCAATCTCAAAATAATCATAATCACAGGGGGATTTTTCTAGTTCAAGTTCCTCAGTATCAAATTCAAATTGTGGTTTAGAAACATGATCATAGCAATCATCATATAAAGAAGTTCGGTTTTCCCATCTAGAATACAATTGATCTTGTTCTTGCAATGATAAATTTGGTTTTAAAAATGGGCAATCAGAGGAACAATGATCAGGATATCCACAAATAACGCAATATTGAGAAGAACAAGATTGCATATAAGAGTTAAATTGATCTACAAAGAGAATTACCTTTTGGCATGTATACCTCACCTCTTTCAGTTGCTCAGGAGTTGTGATTAAATGACATGTTTTCAAATCTATCAAGAACAGAAAGATAATCCAACACCAATCAATCAAATTTTTTTTTTCAGAATATAGAAAAAAAATAGAAAATCTAAAACACAAACAAATTCACAAATCTTCAGATATCATAGTTCTGTCACAACTGTGAAAATCCAAAACCTGCAAAAAGAAAAAAATAAAGTTAAATCTAAAACAAAAAATACTTAGTCTAGCAATACTAACAAATATTTTGATATTAACAAAATTAAGGTCCCCGGCAACGGCGCCAAAAACTTGATAGCCCGAAAGGGAACACTACAAGTCTAGCACGCATATACCTTGGACTAATCCCCGGCAACGGCGCCAAAAACTTGATAGGTTTCCGCAAGTGCACGGAACTATCGAAGTAATAAAGAAAAGTATCAAATCCACAGGGACCTTGTTGTTAAGTACCGAATAGTGGTATTCTTACTAGCTAAGTGAACTGATTCTAGTGCAAAGTAATAATGGAAAACACACGAACTCAGATAATTAGAGAGATAAATTGGGACTTAGGGTTTTATCCTCCTTGATTCTAATGACTAGACATAAATAAAAGGGTCGTCAGTCTAATTCTACCATGACAAAGACATAATTTACTTGATAAAGGTATTGTCTCACTTTCGTGCAGACAATCATGCAGATAACCGATCCTCACTTTCGTGCAAGATCTATTCTCAATGCTATAGATAAGTAAATCATCAATCAAAGAACTCAAGATCACTTTCGTGCATCCGAATTCTAGGTTGATAATCTCTAGCGGAAACTCAAGGATCACTTTCGTGCATCCGAGCCTCAACACTAGTTTTACTCATGGATCTCCAATGTTCCGTTCCTCACTTTCGTGCAAGATCTCAACGTTTGATAAATAGACTCGATCCATAAATTCATATTACTATCATGGCAATTAATCTACTAGAACAGATCAAATTGGATTTAACCTAAGGAAGGGATCCTAACATGCAATTCTAGGGGTCCAAGTTCTCAAGCAAATCACCTTTCAGTCTCATTGCGAAAACTCTAAAAACATAATTAGTAACATGGGCTTATAGAGAGTCTAAGCACAATTATCACATGAGCAAAATTATCATGGCAAAGTTATCATGGCGAAAAAGAAGATTATCTAATCATTAAAAATCAAGAGGATTACACCCCATGTCCCAAAAGAGTATTAAGCTTGCATGGAGAAAGAGATACAATAAATCATGGTCTTAGAATGATCAGAAAATGAAAGGAAAGGAGAAACAACGTTACAACACGGGTGTAATGTAAATTACACCCGTAATTTCGTTATGAACAGCGCTGTCACCGCTGTTTCGTTGATTCCTCCTCCGATCGGACTCCAAATGCTCTGAAACTTCTGTGGTGTTTTTCTCTCCTCCAGGCGAAGCTTCTGCATGAAAATCACAGCCTGAGGTGCCCTCTATGCCTCTTGGTGTGAGGCCAAACCCTAGTTGCCTCTCTCACGATTTCTCCCCCGATACTAGATAAAAGTTCCTAGGGGTGTCCAAAATTCGGGTCAAACCGAAAAACCGAACCAAACCGAACCAAAATTTTCGGTTCGGTTCGGTTCAAACCAAGTTCGGTTCGGTTCGGTTCGGTTTAAAATAGTTAAAAAAATTTCGGTTCGGTTTTCGGTTTGAAAAGTTCGGTTCGGTTCGGTTTTCGGTTTGAACCGAACAAACTCAATTTTAAATATAATATTATTATTTTTATATAAAATATAAAATATTATTATTTTTAATTATATAAAATATATTATATTATTATTTTAATTATATAAAATATATTATATTATTGTTTTTATTAAAAATTAATAATATAAAAGTATAAATAAATTAAATATATATTTATATAATAAATTTTGGTTTATTCGGTTTAAACCGAACCGAACCGAATAATTCGGTTCGGTTTTGATTCGGTTTTTACCTAATTCGGTTCGAGTTCGGTTTATTACCATCATAATCGGTTCGGTTCGGTTTGGACAAGTTTGGTTCGGTTCGGTTCGAATCGAACCATTTGGATAGCCCTAAAAGTTCCCCTCTTTGGTGCGTGTGTCTTCTCCTATTAAAGACGAAGTGGCAGCAACTTTCGGATTTCAATTTGGACCTCTGGATCAAAAGTTATGGCTCACGCAAAATTCGGACTCGTAAAAATCGCATTTTTGACTGGGAATTACGGCGGTGTAATATCTCACGGCACTGCCGTAAAATAGCTTGAGTGTTCTGTTCTGGAAACGCTGGAAAATACAACCCGTAATTTGGTTTACGGCAGTGCCGTAATTTCGGTTGAACTTTCTAGTCGGAATATGTCTGGAAAATACAGCCCGTGTAGAAGTTTACAGCAGTGCCGTAATTTCAGCAAAGGTTTCTGTTATGAAGACGCTCCAAAATACGACAATGTAATTCTTTACGGCAGTGCCGTAAAATCACAAAATCTTTCTATTTTGAAAAGCTCCAAAATACGGCCATGTTCTTGATAATACTGTAGCCTCAAAATACGGTACCGTAAAATCCTTTACGGTACTGCCGTATTTTGGTTCCTGGCCTTGATTTGCGTGAAATTGCTTGTGTATCTTCCTCTTGATGATGGTAATTCTTCCATGTGTTTGATTTTGCTTGAAAATGCCCAAAATAGTGCCTTTTTGCCTGAAAATCATGAAAAACCAAAATAGGAGTAGACTTTGCAATATTCGATGAATTTAGCATGAAAATAAGCAAAAGATCTTCAATTTAGCATGAAAAGATATCTAAAATGATACAAAATATACTACATATTTTGGTGTCATCAGTAACTAGGGTTAAATTGAGTTGGGTAACAGACAAGAAACGACAGTGAAGAGCATCAAGATTTGCACCTCCACCATGTGTCTCTTTATGATTCATGAATAGCAGATTAAGGCACCCACAGGCTAAGCCATTTCCTCAAGGGTACCATTCCTTGTTGCCACCTTGGCTTGGTGCATGGGCAAAGGCCCAATGTCTCACCCCTTGATGCTTCTCTCTCATTAGAGTAAGTGCTTATGCAAGTGCTTATTGGGCTCTCAGCCCAATAAGGTGATCCAAGCTCTTCGTGCACCCTATTCACTAAAACCATAGGCCATTGGTGCCTCATTCTTCAGCCCTTATTGGCTCTGCGCCCAATCCATTCAGAGATTTCTCATGCTCTTGACCTCCTATTCTAGGCCCTATAGCTTGTTCCCTTATTGGACCTAAAGCCTAATTAGCTATTCCAGATCAATGGAATGGTCGCCTAGCCCCATTATTTTTGTATATTAAATCCTATGAATTATCCATTCGATCCTACTTTTATATGGTATCTCCAATGTCCAAAATTGACTCAAATTAATTCATAATTCGATCCAAGGCTCCTAAATCAATAGTTATCTCTAAGTAAGTGAGGGTGTGACTCTAAAGGTCGCATTTGACGTTGGTAGTGATAAGCAAAATAGATCATCACAAGTAATGAGTAGCATCTAGCAATATATTATTGCTACCCAAGCCATAGGAATATGTTATCAGCCAAGAACCCCTAGCTAATAAAGTTTCGATATATGCAATACAATTCCTTTGCCTTCTAATAATCTCAGACTAGACAAGTGTACCACACTTGCTATTCCAATTATACGGGGTAACTCAAGTAGAATATCTAATGAGTATGGCCATACATTCTCAGTCAAAACACCCATAGAGGGGATTCTTGGATTATCTAACTCTTTTTAGAAGGAAGGGGCAAATCCTCTATTGATCACTCATGACTTATGATGTACCTCTAACAACCATTAGGAGTTTCTACTTACGTAAAAGCATTTGGTTGTATCAAAGTAGGCCACTTATCTTATGAAAGTACGAATAACCTCAAGTCTAAGAACCAAAGCACCTTCTGTCATTTGTTAACCTGACTTGTGACACTAATGTCATAGTTTCATGGCAGATCGATTCAGTACAACTTACTCGATGCACCTATGTGTCAACGTTGATGCCTAGTATTCAACCAGCACATAAAGTAGTCTCGCATGTATCAAGGTTGTCCCTTATCTAATAAGGTACTTCGACTAGGGAATTTGTTATAAGATCGAATGATATCAATCTTTAAGGACATTATCATGTTATCCAATACATCAACACAGGCATAGCGATCAACATGATAACAACAATTGTCTTTAATCATCGCATAAATTTATCTTCATGGCATACACACTAACATACTCCCACTTGAACTAAAACCAATTATTATTGAGATATTTTAATCTCTATGACTTTTAAGTTTCTACTACACCAGAGGCTTAGTCAATAGGTTTGTCATATTGTTATCTGTGTGTACTTTACATATATGTACATCACCCCTATCCACAATCTCTTTGATAGTGTGATATCACCTTAATATGTGCTTCGATATTAGGTGAGACCATGGTTCCTTAGACAACCACTATGCTCCCATTGAATCTTTTGTAAACATAGGCATCATCATCATTCTTAACAAAGCCATAGTCCCTGCTTGTAGACACGCTCAAAGCAAGTTTCTCAGCTCACTCCACTAGCTCACTCTAAAAATGGAAAGTTAATTGAAGCCCAGCATAAGTGAAGTCTTCAAATGATGTATTCCAACTCTCTTTCCATAGAAGCATTGTCATCATTTCACCTTGCATATTTGGTCACACGTCAAGGGATATGTGATGTCGGGTGGATACATGCAAATGATGGATTTTGAAAGTAATTTCTAATATCATAAATTAAAGAAAACTAGAATTACGCTAATAACAAAAATATTTTTGTAATTTTATATTGAAAAATCAAAAGATAATCTAATTACTCGAATGAAATAAAACTTTGAACTAAATGCTGACCTCATGCCCTTTGACATTGGACAAGTTAGGTAAGCAATTATCAAAAGAGGAACTAAAAATTGAGAAATCATCCATAAAAACATATATAATTTCTTTAATAAAATAAAAAAAATATCATCATGCATCTTTAAAATGTGGTAGGCACATTGCATAGTTCAAATGACATTCTCCTGTAGGCAAATGTGTTATAAGGGCATGTGAATGTAGTCTCATCTTGATCATCTAGATGTATGGGGATCTGAAAGAAACTAGAATAGCCATATAAAAAGCAGAAATAAGAATGGTTAGTGTTGTGTTCGCAAGTACACGGATACTCGAAGTAATAAAAAAGATATTGAACCACAGAGACCTCGTTTGTCAAGTACCGAATAGTTGATTTTTCACTAGCTAGGCAATCGAATATAATGTAAGTGAATGATCGAAAATACACGAAAAGTCAGAGAGAAAAATTGGGACTAGGTTTTCATCCACCTTAATTTCAATGACTAGATATAATTAAATTATCGTCATTTTATTCTTATTATGATAAAGATATAATTTACTTAATAAAGAAATCATCTCACTTTAGCACAGATAATTTACAAAGAACCAATCCTCACTTTTGCACAAGATTTATTCAATGCTAAAGATAAGTAAATCATTGACAAGAAAATTTAAGATCACTTTCATGCATCCAATCTTTATGTCAATCATCTCAACTGAAAACTAAATACTTTCATACTTTAGATTTACAGGTTCTATTTAAGGGTTTCCAACGATCCGATACCTAATTTCTTACAATATCTTCATGTTTAACTCATTAATTCTCCCTAGATCAGAATTATCAATAAGTCAATAAACTTCTAAAATTTAGAAATAAGAACAAACCTAATTTCTTATGATGAGTTCCTAAATCTCAATTTTAGGATTCCAAGTTTTGTAAGTCACTTTTCAATCCATATCACAAAAACTCCAATTCATGTTGACAATATGAAACTAGAAAGGATTAAAGACAATCATCACTTAAGTAAAATTATCATAACAAAAGTATCCTGAGGAAATAAAGATCATCTAGTCATTATGAAATTAAGGGGATTTCACCCCATGTCCCAAAAAGTGTTTAAGCTAGTATAGTAAAAGAATTACAATAAACCATAGTTTAGAATAATCAAAAATCAAAGAGAATGAAGAAGTTTTACTAAACGCAGGACAGTAATAAAAATTACATCCCGTAATTTTTGTATGAATAGTAAAGGTGTCCCTTCTTTCTTTGATTTCTCCTCTAATCGATCTCCTTTCGCTTTGAGACTTCTGGGGTATGTTCTCCTCTTCTAGGCGTAGCTTTTCCTCAAATTTTACGGCCAGAGATACTCTGTACACTTCACGGCGGTGAACCCTAGGGCGGCGGTGAAGATGGCGATTTCTCCTTGAAACGCTGATCAAAATTAGGGCTTTTGGTTCGCTGATCTTCTTCTTTTCCTCTAGAGTATTCTCCTTTTTACGGATCTTGAACTGATGGTCTAAATTGTCCGCAATCATCCGTGCAAAAATCGGGCTTCAATAAGACCAAAAGATGATATGTTTATTTGAAATTCTATATAGCATTTGGTGAGATTTTTCTTTGGTGATTATATTTTGGAAATTTATTCTTCATAAGAAAATTTATTCTTTTAATCAGTTTTTGATTTTGGTTGAGGACAAGGAAAGTTTGAGCCTTATGTATTTGATGACATGAAAATTCATAGTATATTTTGTGTCATTTGATAGGTCTTTTTGTGTCATATTCATGCTCTTTTGCTTATTTTCATGCCTTATTTATCAAATATTGCGGAATCTACACTTTTTCTGGTTTTTGATCATTTTCTGGTTAAAAAGGCATCATTTTAAGGCGTTTTCAAATAATTCAAGTGCATAGACAAATTCCCATCATTAAGAGAAGATTACATGTCAAATTTTATGCAAATCGGATCTTCAGACCAAATTACGACATGACTGTAATCAATATTACGGCACCATGGTTTTACTGAACCTACAGAATAAACCACGGCACTGCCGTAATTAATATTACAGGCTGTAATTTTGGTCAATTTTTGTCTAGAAAGATTTGCAGATATTATGACACCGTCGTAACGAATATTACGGGCCATAATTTTGGATGATTTCTTTCCAGAAGGTTTTGCGTGATCACGGTACTGCCGTGGTTGTTTTTACAGCACGTAATTATTCTAGAATTTTGACCATAACATATTACGGCACTGCCATAAGGGAAATTACGGTCGTAATTGTATTCCAGACAACCGAACAATGTCTGCATACCACGGTGTCTCTTGTCTCATATAGCAAAAAGATACTCTTCTGGAAAAGAGTCGTTAATCTCTAAATCCTCCTCCTTATTTTTATTCTTGGTTAATCTAGACAGATGACCTGCCACTAAATTCTTTGCTCCTTTCTTATCTCTTATTTCAATGTCGAACTCTTGTAAGAGCAATATCCACCGAATCAATCTAGGCTTTGCATTCTTTTTATTCACTAAGTACTTTATTGCCGCATGATCTGTAAAAATAACCACTTTAGAATTAACAATATATGAGCGAAATTTATTGAAAGCGAACACAATGGCCAAAAGCTCCTTCTCAATTGTTGCATAGTTGATCTGTGCTTCGTCTAAAGTTTTGCTGGCATAGTAAATGACATGAAGTTTGTTATTCTTTCGCTGTCCCAAGACTGCTCTCACTGCTTGATCACTTGCATCACACATCAACTCATATGGAAGTGTCCAATCTGGTGGTTGCATAATGGGTGCTGAGATAAGGCCTTCTTTAACTTTTCAAAAGCTTCTGTGTAATCTCTGTCAAAAAGAAAAATAGCATCCTTAGCCAACAAACTTGTGAGAAGCCTAGCAATTTTAGAAAAATCTTTAATAAATCGGCGATAAAATCCAGCGTGGCCCAAAAAACTGCAGATTGCTTTGACAAAGATAGGCGTGGGTAATTTCTCATTGACTTCGACTTTGGCCTTATCTACTTCAATGCCCCTTTGTGAGATGAGATGTCCAAGGACAATTCCCTCCCGAACCATAAAGTGGCATTTCTCCCAGTTAAGGACTAAATTCACCTCCTTGCATCTCTGCAAAACACGTGATAGATTAGATAAACAATTATCAAACGAAGAACCATATATCGAAAAAACATCCATAATATTTTCAATAAAGTCAGAAAAAATCATAATCATGCATCGTTGAAAAGTGGCTGGCATATTGCATAAACCAAAAGGCATGCACCTATATGCGAAGGTACCATACAGACAAGTAAAAGTAGTCTTCTCCTAATCTTCAGGGTGAATCGGTATCTGGAAAAATCCTGAAAAAACAATCAAGAAAACTAAAATAAGAATTTGTAGCCAATCGCTCAAGCATCTGATCAATAAAAGGGATAGAAAAATGATCTTTCCGGGTGGCTTATTTAATTTTTGATAATTGATGCACATGCGCCACTCAGTTATCGTTCTTATGGGGATCAACTCGTTGTTCTCATTCCTTACTATTGCAGTCCCCTCTTTCTTTGGAACCACATAAATGGGACTAACCCATTCACTGTGAAAAATCGGGTATATCACCCTAGCATCTAGTAACTTGAGGATCTCCTTTTTACCACCTCCTTCATGACCGGATTCAGCCGATGCTGATATTCTATGGAAGGTTTGCAATTTTCCTCAAGGAAAATCTAGTGCTTACACAAAGAAGAGTTAATACCACGTATATCATCCAATGTATAACTAGTTACCTTCCTATGCAGTCGAAGCTCATCAATCAATTTCTTTGTCTGAACCTGATCCAAATCCGCGCTGACAATCACTGGTTATGTGAAATCTTCTCCCAAAAATTCATACCTTAAATTTGGTGGGAGTGATTTAAGTTCCATTTTGTTTATTTTCATTCGTTCAGGTTGTACCAAAATAAGTTTCTCAGCTTTAGATTTATGTGGCTCGATCATTACTCCCGAATCTAGAATTTTTGTATAGGTTTGAGCTTCTTCCCCAATATCTTTCTTCTTCACCCTTTTCTCTGACGAGACATATCTCCAAAGGGTCTATTTCTTTTTTCATACTTTCTTCAATTGACTCTAGTTCAAGTGCATTAACATTAAAACAAGAATCTGCAAAAGAAGGTTTTTTTAGAGAAGAGGAAAGATCAAATTCAATATTATTCTCACCGATATTTAGAGTCAATCTCCCCTTCTTCACATCTCTCACTGTGCCTACAGTAGCTAGAAGTGGCCTCCCCAAAATTATAGGCAGTATAATGTCTTCCTCCATCTCTAGTATCACAAAATATGCAGGTATAAAAAATTGACCAACTTTAATTGGGACATCCTCCAAAATTCTCACAGGACGCCGAACAGACCGGTCAACAAGCTATAATGAGATAGTGGTCGGTTTCATGCCTCCTATATAAAGCTTTTTATAGATTGACAAGGGCATCAAGCTCACGCTTGCGCCCAAGTCACATAAAGCTCCCTCAAAAGACATGTCACTGATCTGGCATAAAATTGAGAAACTCCCTGGATCTTTCATCTTTTGAGGTATCTTGTTCTAGATTATCACACTACATTCTTCTGTAAGTGCCATAGTACTGTACCCTTCAATTTTGCATTTGTTGGATAGAATATCTTTCAAAAACTTCGCGTATATAGGCATCTATGACAACGCATCAGTAAAGGGAATGTTAATGTATAACTTTTTCAATACCTCCAAGAATTTCCTGAATTTCTTATCCAATTTTGCTTTAGCCAGCCTCCGAGGGAAAGGAACAGGTGGAACATATGCAAGCGGACCCACATAAACTTCCTCCCTCTCCTTCTCCTTCTCCACAGGTTTCTCCTTTTTAGGTGGCGGTTCCTTAGACTGTTCTTCACCAACTATAGGTGTAAGTTCTTCTTCAGGCATCTGGGGTTCATCCAATTGCTTACCACTTCTTGTGGTTATTGCACTGTAGTGCTCCCTAAAATTCATCTCTAGTTGGCTTGGAAGTTTACTTGTAGGTCCCTTAAAAATGCTTGCCTGCTGAACTATTTGGCTTTCTAGCATCTCATTGTGGGTTGCCAAAGCATCCATTCAAGATGTTAGATGCTTAATAGCATTAGAGACATCTTCATTATGCTTCTTTTGAGCAACAACAAATCATTCCAAGAGGAACTCCAAGTTAGACTTCTAGGGCTGACCAAACTGCCTGGATTGAAAACCTGGTGGCGGCCTATTATTCTACTGATTATATTATGAAGGAACTTGCCCTTGGTTGTTCTTGTATGACAAGTTAGGGTAATTCCTCCAGCCTGGATTATATGTAGTAGAATAAGGGTCGTTTACGTATCTTTGGTTGTAGTTGCCTAAAGCATTTACTTGCTCCTACAGAGAGTCATCCTTTGGCGAAGCTAAAAGCTGAAAATCAGTAGAAATATGACATGAAATACTACAAACCTCACAAGAAACAGAATTAACTACAACTGAGGGTAAAGTAAAAGAATCTAATTTTTGTGCTAGAGAGTCCACCTTTGCAGCTAAAGATGTCAAAGAGTCACTGCTATACTTACCAACACCTGTGGACATGGTACCTCGCTCATTGGACCAATGGTTATGATTCATGGCCATGTTCTCAAGCAAAGTCATTGAGTCTTCTACATTTTTGCTCATAATAGCTCCCCCAGTAGTAGCATCCACCATGAGCTTTGTGTTGTAGTCCAATTCATTATAGAAGATATGGATTAGGACCCACTTCTCAAGCCCATGATGAGGACACATGAGCTGGAGCTCCTTGAAATAGTCCCAAGCATCATAAAGTGACTCTCCCTCTCTTTGTCCAAAGCATGTTATTATATTCCTCAATTGCACTGTCTTGCTGGGTGGAAAGTATTTGGTCAGGAAAGCACATGAGAGTTCATCCCATGTAGTAATTGATCTAGTGGAAAGAGAATACAACCAAGCCCATGCGCGATCCTTAAGAGAGAATGGAAATACTCTTAGTCTAATCGCATCAGAAGATACATCGTTTATCTTAATGGTGTCACAATATTCCAAAAACACAGCAAGATGAAGGATAGGATCCTAGTTTGGGGAACCCCCAAACTGATTTTGTTGAACCATCGTCATCAGTGCTGGTTTGAGTTCGAAATTGTTCGCCTCCACATTAGGTCGAACTATACTTGAATTGAAGCCCTGTATGTTAGGCACTACAAAATCCCTTAACGATTGATTGTTTGCCATCGTGCCTTCTTCTGCAACTTTCTTTATTTAGAATTGTAGTTTTCTTCGAAGGCGGAATGTGCGTTCAATCTCTGGATCTTCAGGAAATAGAGTACCTGTATTTAAAACTCTGGCATGCAATGTGTCAATCAATATAAATATAACTAAAATAACAGAAAATAATAATAAGGAAAAACGAATTTATGCAGAAACAAAAGAAAAAAAATGGCTAGTCTCTAAATTTATCGATCAAATCGATATTGGCTGGCCTGATCCCCAGCAATGGTGCCAAAAACTTGATGCGTCTGTAAGTGTACGGATTTATCGAAGTAATATAATAAAGATCATTCCTAACGAAGATCTGGCGGTCAAGTACTGATAATACAACTCGTTTAAATCTAGGCTAATCGAATCATGGTTTGTGTTTGAACTCCTAAGTACGAAAGAAAACAGTAGAGGTATGTTTTAGGGTAGAAATCAGTTTTAAAAGGTCGGGACTCGGGGTTTCACCACACTGACAATTATGAATATGTTAAAAATAACTCTTTGAATAGAAAATTATAGTTATGAAAGGGGTTTTTCCTAAGATACATACTACCACCTCCCGAAGCGTAGTCCGGTACTTAGCTACACTAATTCTCTACTCCTATGTTAATCAACATAACTAAGCCCATTAAATTCTGTGAAATACCGTGAAATCCTTCAAATGAATCCAAACTACTCTCGTGATTGGATTCATAGGTTTGAATAGAATAATTCTGACATTGCGATTCACCTCCCGGTCCTTCTCGCAACGTCTAATACGCAAATATACTTGGCCAGAGTAAATTATGAAGTAAACATAATTCTAAACAAATCAATGCTATAAAAAAACTTGCACCGCTCATGTTCATAGTTAACAACATGTATATTGAATAAACTTGCATTCGAACCCTATCAAAATTATAAGAATTCACTAAGAAAGTGATTAGAAAAGCTTCCCCTTGATCTGGAGACGAAGAAGAAGTGATCAATCCTCTCTTTTGCGTAAAATCTCACCGGAAATCTGCCCTGGAGCTGAGTTTCTCCCAAACAGCCACCGCAGATTGTCTTTGTCCGAAAAAGGTCTCCTTTTCCCTCTAAAAATCCCACCTTTTATAGTTTAATCAGTTGGGAACCCATCAAGGAAGAATTCTAGAGAGTTTGGTTGAAATCAGACTTGATTTAGAGTCGAATCGAGTGAAAATCTCGAAGGGACAAAAAAGTCATGGCCCGTAAATACTTTACGGCTGTGGCCATAAATGTTTCTGTGAATAAGGCTCTTTGTACACAGAAAGAATTAGAAATCGTGAAGGATTCATGGCCTCACCCATGAAAGTTTCTATGGACTTTTTAACTTAATCGCTTTTTCGCCCTTCGAACGCAAAACTCACGACCAAGGCTATGAAAGTCGCGTTTGACACTATTTTCATTCCAAATTTCACGTGTGACCTCATAATTTTTCTCGGGAATCGTGCTATGGCTTCAAAACTCATGAAATCCATCAATTTTATTTCATTTTACCTCCATTTTCAATAAAACCAAGAAAAGTGAAGATTCCATACCATGTAAAACAAAAATACTAAAAATTGGTATAAAATCATAAAATTAGGCCTAAATATCATGTAAAACACAGGCAAAAATATGATGTAAATGCAATACATCACTAACCCTAATTGCTCCCTCTCTAAAACCCTAGCCACTTATGTCCTTGTGCTTGCGCCTATAACCTAATATTACTGCCCTTTTGCTCCTTGATACTTCCCTTTTGCTCCTTGATACTTCAACATATGTGAGAGCAACAAACTAACTTGGCATGAGCAAAGTAAGAGGATAAAATCAAGGTTACTTGGCACAAGCATCGTCTTCTATCACCATATCCGAAAGCCTCCTTCCCTCTCCTCTTGGCACAACTTGTTGGAGGGCTTGTCGGCATCTCTATCTCCCTCCTTCTACTCCTTGGCGCTTCTTCCCTTGAAGGTGGCGCAAGCATAGAAGGACACTCAAGGCTGGGATCTTCTTCCTGAGATTAGCACTGGGCGTGGAAGAAGAGGACTCGAGGATCTGTATGTGTGAGACTATAGAGGGTGCACACTTGGGCGCCTACCTCGATATCGCTTCACATCTTGCTTTTAGGTACTTTCTCCTCTCATCGTGTCGACCCCCTTGCAAGAATTGATCCATTGGGTTTTTGAGACCGGCCTATTTCGGGGATATGGTTCCACTGTCTATGTATTGTAATTAAAATTTTAAAATATCCCCGGGGTCTTCCAATAGTGGTATCATAGCGACTTGCAAGCCTCAAACGATGTTTTCTATGCTTTTTTGTATGCTCACATGTCATATAGAATTTTGAAAATTTCATATACATGGCATACGATTTTTCTAAGTAGGAAAAATTGTAGGTCTTTTGTTCCTTACCTCTATTCAACCTCCTTTCGTTCTTTGCTCTCTTCACATGACTGAGATAGACCCATATGTGGAAGAGATAATTTCTTCTCTCATGGTGGGATAGACCCATCATGAGAGACTTGTTGAGATTATGCGGGGCATGGACTGGGTGATTGCCCTAATCTCAGCAAGTTAGGGATTGCAAGGAGGGCAACAGGTATGCCTCTTGTAGACTCCTGAGAGAAACAAAGAACTAAGGATTTGTGGTAAGAGGTGAAGGAAGAGAGACATGTTTTGATGAAAAACCTAAAATTTCATATTTTTGTGACCCATATGTGGAAGAGATAATTTCTTCTCTCATGGTGGGATAGACCCATCATGAGAGACTTGTTGAGATTATGCGGGGCATGGACTGGGTGATTGCCCTAATCTCAGCAAGTTAGGGATTGCAAGGAGGGCAACAGGTATGCCTCTTGTAGACTCCTGAGAGAAACAAAGAACTAAGGATTTGTGGTAAGAGGTGAAGGAAGAGAGACATGTTTTGATGAAAAACCTAAAATTTCATATTTTTGTGTTTTTCGTGAGCATATAGAATTGCATGAGATAGTGCCTTGTTTGTGCATGATGTTGTGCTCATATGTCAAGACGCTTGCATACCTGTGGTGTATTTTTGTGCGGCATGCGTGCCACCTTTTATTTTTCTTTTCCTTTTTTTTTTGTAAATTCAAGAAGAAGATTAGGGGCGCATATCACTTGAAGCCTTGGCGCATGCTTGAAGCTTGCGCACCTTGCATGGTGGCGCAACAAGCTTCAAATTGGGTGGTGCATGCATGCATGGTGGTGCAAGTTAGCATGGCCGGGCCCTTGGGCTTGTGAGATAGCCTTCTTGGCCCTTGCATGGTGGCACATCACTCATGGAGGACGCACCATGGCATTGGCCAAACCCATGTGGGTGCTTCTAGGGTTTCCCTAGGGGTACCTCTAGGGTTTGAGAGCTAAACCATGGTGAGGAGGACCTTGGAGCCGGCCCTGAAGTTCAGGACTAGAGGGTGGTTAGGTTAGGTCTTGTTGAGGCTTGTCTCCTAGGTCAAGAGTTGAACCTCTTTGGCATGTGTTGGTAGAATGTCTTGAATAAGCTATGACCAGATCATCCTATACTGCTTTCCACATCTGCAAAAGCATGCCTGTGATGTTTTATCTTTTTGTTATCACTATAGGATTGCATGCCTGTAATGCTAGACAAAAGATAAAACTAAGAGGAAAGACCTCAAAAACCCTCAAATCAAAATATAAAGTCTAGTAGTCTTCTAACTTGTAGCCCTCATCAAGCTATCGATTAGTGGTATTGTGCATTATTTTCCATCCTCGTGGGACACACCCACTTATCTTTTGAAAGTGTGTGGTGACAATTGATGACTCCAAATTTCATAGCAAATTTCCTGCATATTTCATTATCTTTTTGAGTCATATGCATGTTCTTTTACTTATTTTATACCTTTTTTTATCATATATTTCAGAATCTACACTTTTCTTAGGTTTTGATCAATTTCAGGCAAAAAAGGCATCGTTTACATGGGTTTTCAAGCAAATCCAACACATAGGCATGATCTTATCATCAAGAGGAGACTACACATCAAATTTCAAGTCAATGCAAGTTTCCAGACAAAATTACGGCAGTGCCGTAATGAGTTTTACAGCCGTAATGACGAATTAAGGCACTATCGTAACATTTTTCACGGTGGCTTGATTCTGGAAGTTTTTGGTAAATTATGACACAATCATAAATTCCATCATGGTGCCATAATTTCAGTCCAATTCTTTACCGAGAGTTCAGAGATTTCAGAAGCAATTACGACACTACCGTAAATTCCATCACGGTGCCGTAATTTGCGACCAGATTCCCGATTTTTCTGCCCGAAACTTAAAAAGATGATTTCTCGATCACTAGGGCACCAATGGAAGATCTATAAGAAGTGGCATGATGAATATGAAAGGGAGGAGGAGGAGAGAGTGAAAGGAACAATTCTTATCAGAGATTCACGGAGAATTTTAGAGAATCACCGCTGCCCTAGGGTTCATTGATTCTCAGTCCACAGACCACCTCCGGCCATGAAATTTGAAAGGAAGCTTCGCCTGGTGAGGGAAAAGACACCCTAGAAGTTTTAGATCGAAAGGAGTCCGATCAAGGGAGGAATCAACGAAACAGTGGGTGACGCCACTATTCATCGTGTTTCCAGCATATTACGGTGCTGTAATTTCGATTACAACACTGTGTTCTGTAATTTCTTCCCTTTTTGATTCTGATCATCTGAACTATGGTTTATTGTAATCTTTTCACCATGCTAGCTTAATTTTCTTATGGGACATGGGGGTGTAATTCTCTTAATTTCTTAATGACTAGACATTGATTATTTTTGTCATGATAATTTTGTTATGATAATTTTGTTTATGTGATGACTTTCCTTTAATTCTCCTTAGTTTTATTAATATCAGCATGTATTAGAATTTTGTGAAATAGACTGAGAGGTTGATTGTGAAATTTGGAACCCTAAAAATCATTGAGTTTGGAACTGATCGTAAGAGATTAGGTTTGTTCTTTGAAGTTTGATTTTTAGTGATTTATTGCCATGTTGATTTTCTGATTCTTTGGATTGAGTTAATGTGTTAGGTTTGATTTGAAATTGTAAGAGATTAAATTTCTGATCGCCTGAGAACCTTAAGTAAATCTTGTGATGAGTTTTAGGATGCACGAGAGTGATCCTTGAGTTTCCACATGAAATGTTTGACTTAGAATTCGGATGCACGAGAGTGATCCTTGAGTTCTTTGTTCAATGATTTACTTATTTTGCAGCATTGGATAAATCTTGCATGAGAGTGGGGATTGATCCTTTGTATGATTGTCTACGCGAGAGCGAGGTGATCCTTTTATGAAGTAAATTAAATCTTTATCGTAATGAAATTTGACTGACAACCTTTATTTTCTTCTAGTCATTAGAATTAAGGTGGATGAACCCCTAGTCCCGTTTTCCTCTCTGATATTTTTCCGTGCACTTTTCGATCGTTTGCTTCATGATATTTGGATTGCCTAGCTAGTGAGAAATTGATTATTCTATATTTGGCAAACAAGGTCTCTATGGTTTGATATCTATTTTATTACTTCGAGTATCCGTGCACTTGCGGACTACAATAAGTTTTTGGCGCTGTTGCCGGGGACCTTGGTTTTGTTAATATTGATATAATTGATAGTATTGCTAGACTAAGCCTTTTGTTTTTGTTTTTTCTGTGATAGATTCTAGTTTTCTTCTATTTTCTGAAAAATTTAAACTTTTCTGACGCTCTACTTTGTATGCATAGGAATCTTAGGTCAGGACCATTAGTTCCTTTTGATCCTGAAATTAATAAAACTCTTAGATTGCACAGGAAATTGAGGTTTGCAGAGGAGAGAGAAGAAGAATCAATCATGGCCGAAAGAAGGACACTTACAGATTATGCAGCCCCGAGTACACAGGGAATTAATTCTAGCATTACTAGGCCTGCAATTGATGAGAAGAACTTTGAGATTAAACCAGCGTTCCTGTTAATGATCCAACAGAACCAATTTGGAGGATCTACTCTAGAAGATCCTAATCAACACTTATCTCTTTTTCTTGAATTTTGTGATACAAAAAAAATTAATGGTGTATCTGATGATGCTCTTAGAGTAAGATTGTTTCCTTTTTCCCTTAGGGACCGGGCAAAAGCATGGCTACATTCTCATCCAACTGGAACATTCACTACTTGGGAACGGTTGTCAAATGCCTTCTTGCTGAAATACTTTCCCCCCAGTAAGATGATCCAGTTGAGGAATCAAATCACGAGCTTTGCAGAGAGGGATAGTGAATCTCTGAATGAAGCGTGGGAGCGCTTCAATGAGTTACAACAGAAGTACCCTCATCATGTATTATAAGATTGGGTTTTAATTCAGACTTTCTATGATGGTTTACTTTATAACACTCACTTAACTGTTGATGCTGCTGTAGGGGGAGCAATGATGAAGAAGACCGTTGAAGATGCCTATGCATTGATTGAAGAGATGGCACTAAACCACAACCAATGGACTACAGAGAGAGGAGTGCTGTATCGTCCTCCTCATGGTAAGAATGATGGTGATGGTTGGTGCTCTCTAGCAGAAAAGGTAGATTCTTTGTGTAACCGTTTTGATTCTTTTCAGATGCAAACTGCTGTTGTTTCTTCTGTTAGTTGTGATGTATGTGGAAATCATGGGCACTATGCTGAAGAGTGTAAGGTTATTGTCAATCAGGGTAGTGAGCAAGTCATTGCAGTAGGGGGTACAATCAAGTTCAAAATACCTAGTTTGAGAAACCACCCTAACTTGTCCTGGAGAAGCAACAATCATGCTAGTGGATAGAATGAAAATAGAGGGTATCAGCAGAATCAACAAAGTCAGAGTCAACCCCAAAAATCTAGTTTAGAGGACATGTTTGAGAGATTCATGGGTGCCCAGATGAAAGAAAATGAAGAGTTCAAAGAGAGTCTTAAGGAAATTAACTCTAGGTTAGATGGTGTTGTTACTCACAATAAGATATTAGAGACATAGATAGCACAATAAGCAAGCACTTCTTACAGACCCCTAGGAAAATTACCTACTAAACCTGAACCAAACCCTAGGGAGTACTGTAATGCCATCACAACTAGGAGTGGAAAATAGTTAGAGGACCCAAGGGGACCATTAGATGATGATGAGGAAGAGCCTAATGTTAGACCTAGCAGTGAACCAGTTTTGGAATCACAACTTGCACAAGTGCAGTCCCATCCTAGCTCTCCACCTTCTAAGGAGGATGAGCCTTCACAGAAAGGTGATTTGCGTTGTGAAGTTGAGATTCCTACACCTAGTTCACCACTACTATATAGGCCACCTATACCCTTTCCCTAGAGGATTGTGCAAGCTAAGTTGGATAGGCAGTTTGGGAAATTTTTGGAAGTGTTGAAAAAGTTATATATTAATATTCCATTTACTGATGTCTTATCTCAAATGCCTACATATGAAAAATTTTTAAAAGAAATTTTATACAATAAAAGAAAAATAGAGGACTATGGTACTGTGGCACTAACTGAGGAATGCAGTGCTCTTATTCAAAACAAGTTGCCACCGAAATTAAAGGATCTAGGTAGTTTCTCTATCCCTTGTTTAATTGGGAGTGTTGCTTTCGATCGAGCCTTATGTTATTTGGGAGCTAGTGTGAGTCTAATGCCTTTATCTGTGTGCAGGAAACTGGATATGGGAGCTCCTAAGCCGACTTCAATATCTTTGCAGCTCGCCAATCGCTCAGTGAGGTATCCTGTAGGTGTTCTTGAAGATGTTCCTATCCAAGTTGGTAAGTATTTTGTACCTACTGATTTTGTGGTTCTTGAGATGGAGGAAAGTTCCAAAAATCCTATTATTCTTAGTAGACCGTTTTTAGCCACAGTTGGTGCAGTCATTGATGTTAGAAAAAGAAAACTCACTTTTGACATTTGTGATAATACAATTGAATTTGATTTAACTGATTCCTTGCAAAAAGAAACACACTCAGGATCATGTTGTAGCATTGATATAATTGATGATTTTGTTAGTGATGTGCATAATTTATTTGATAATCCTTATGATTTTGAAACTAACATATCATCTGAGTGTGTGAATAAAGAATTTCAAGAGAAAGCAGCAAAGAAGAAGGAGAAAAGGAAGATCAAAGCTACTTGAGAAAGGAAAAAGGCTCTTGAGTAAATTTGGACACTGTTTCATAAATGAGCCTTATGTTCTTAAAAGCCACGAACAACACACTAAGCAATCATTATGGCGACTGAAGACACAATCACGATCAAATCTGAGTGTTGAACGGTCAAGCTAATGACCAAAAATTAGCGCTTCTTGGGAGGCAACCCAAGCACTCTTTTTTGTTTTTCTTTTATTTTTGTTTTTATATTTTTAACTTATTTGTATACTAACTTTTTATTTTTCTCTTTGTAGGGGAATCAAGACTGAATTTTCTAAGTGAAACGACAATTTTTGGAATTTACATGAAAATTACGGCAGTACCGTAATTCCTTTACGGTGCCGTAATGTTGACCTATTTTTGATTAGAGAGTTTTAAGTGTTTTTTGAAAATTACGGCCGTGTCGTAAAGTATTTTACAGTACCGTAATGACTTCATGGTACCGCCATAACGATTTTCATGCTGCCCTATTTTCTGGTCCTTTCTCTACAGTAACTTTCAAAATTTTTGAGCCAATTACGGCAGTGTCGTATTGTTCCTTAGGGTACTGTAATTTTGGTCCATTTTTCACTTGAAAGTTTTCAATTTTTGGCCAAATTACGGTACTACCGTAATATTTATCACGGCACTGTATTTTCGAACCATTTTCGACCCGAGAGTTTCTGAGTTTTTATCAAAATTACTGTACTACCAATTTGTGCTTACGGTGCCGTAATTTCCATTTATTTTCATATTGCGCATCCTTTCGCAGATTGCGGCACTACCATAATTACATTACGGTGACGTAATTTGTCCGGCCCCACGCAATTAAGGCACCGTATTTAGGGTTTTCCTCGCCCGGGTTTAGGGTTTTCACCATTTTTCGTTTGATCTAGCGCCGATAATCAATTTTTCACTTCCCTAACCTTCATGCGAATTTTCTTGATTGATTCCCCAAGTTTTTGAACTGATTTTTGCTCTAGATCTTGGGATTTTTGAGCACGAGCAAACTCTGAAGCTGTTCGTTTGCCTAGAATCGCCCTTTTCGATTTCTCCTTTTCTGAGCATCGATTCAACTCGCATTTCCTTTCCAGATCTTCTCCAGAGGTAGAAGAAGTGTCCTCAAAGTGATTGGAAGCTCAAAATCAACTTAAGGATTCAGATTTGGAAGCCGATTCTTCCCTGTTCGACTACCCTGTTCGCCCCTTTTGTAAGAATACTGTTCACCTCATTTTTATTCAGAAGTTCTTTGATTTTTGCATATTCATCATGTCACCTATAAAGAGGATGGTTTCTAAGAGGAAGGGGAAGGCTCCAGCTGAATCCTCAGCTCCACCTCCACCACCAAACCCATATGACATCATATTCAGGGATGATGAGTAGGAACAGCGTTACAATCAACTTCTTACCAGATGCATCGTCAAAACAAAGTATGCCGACATGAGAGAATTGGAACATTTAGGACTTAAGGAAGATGTACTTTGGATGTTTGATCAGATTGCTACTAAAAGGTTCTTCACTATGGACCCTCAGACCTATCTGCCACTTGTTCTTGAGGTGCTTAGTAGCTTGGAAGTGGACTTGGATGAGTATGCCAATGGTCCAGCAAAGGGAGACATCAAGTTCAGAATGGCAAATGAAGAGAAGAAACTTACATTGAGGGAGATTAGACATATTTTTCATCTACCGAATGAGGGACGCACTGAGGTCCCTATTGGATTTATACAGAATGTTTTCTGGAGTCAAATCACGGCTAAGACCAGATTTTCACCATCATCAGCCAGAGCTACAAGTATCTCCAACCCATGCATCAGATACGTCCATCGGGTTCTTGAACATACTGTCTTCGGGCAAGGAGATAGTGATGGAATGGTACGACACACCGAGCTCTTCTTTCTATGGTGCATGCTGTATGGCTATTTTGTAGATACTGCATTTTTCTTCATGAAGCACTTAGATAAAGTTGCTAGAGCCAAGAGAGGCACGATTGTGATAGGAGGATTTCTTACTTCTATTGCACTTTTTCTTCATATTGAGCCCTATGGTATTGAAGTGGCTAGAGGCAACTCCGGCCTTGATATTGAGTTGTGTAGAGCCATGAGGATGATTGTCAGAGATGGAGACACCTACTTCTTGGTACTATAGCCCGGTCTTCCTACCTCTGTTCAGAACCCTAAGAATTGGAAGCTTTCCCCTGATGCCGCTTCTTTTGCTACTCCTGCACCCGAGAATGCTGTACCACCACCACCTGCTGCTTGGGGTGATGATCCATTTGGGATGGGTATTGATGCTTCACCATCCAGAGCTGCTGATCCGCCACCATAGAGAGCTACTGGATCTTCTTCACATCGTGTTGCCCCTGATCAGAGCGGGTGGCACAATCATCTTGATCCAGGCTTCCAGGCACTCTCTGCCGATGTTCATCGACTGACTTCCACCATGGGGAGGATTTTTGACTATGTGGTGCATATTCATGACGATGTTGAAGAGATCAAAGACTATCTTCATATTCAACGTAGAGGTGGAGGAGGGAATTCCAGAGGTGATCCCATGGATACCGCACTAGCAGAGGAAGATGATGAGGCGACAGATTCAGATTAGTAGAGAGCTTTGTGAGTATCTCCTTCCCTACCTTTCTTTACTTGAGCTTTATTTGATTTATTTGATGGATTTATTCTCTTGTAGGGAAGGATGACTATGTCAAACTTCTTGTGTCTGCTATGGATCCTCGTCTTCTGATTTACTAGATATTTTGATATTTCGATTTGGTTGTATTGATATTATGATGCTAGGTTTGGATGATTTTGAATGGTGTACTGATGTTTGGATGTTTTTGAATCGATATGGTTGAACTTAATTTTGATATTTTGATGATTTTAGTTCAATATGGTTGTATTTGATAATGTGACACTAATATTGTGAGATTTTATGACTTGTTTGCATGTAGTAAGTGATATGGTGCTTCTTGGTTTGAATGAAGATATTTTTGTATGATGTTGATGAATTTTACAATGATGTGTAGTAGGGATTTTTTTTGAAAAATACAGCAGATACCATGCCAAATTTTTTTAGGAACTTTCATGCATATCAATTTCTGAAAATTGGAAATAGATTTAATATGTTGAATTTATTTCTCTGATATAATCTATTTGTTGGAATTTTTATTCATTAATTAATGCATGAAATTCTAGGTAAATGCATTGTTTAATGAATGCAATCTTGAAGTGAAATAATTCTTTTGAATAAAATGAACATATTTGCACAAGTTTTTGAATTGATATCAATTGATTGATCTAGTTTATCTTTATAATCTTTTATGTTATTTGTTGGGATAAAGAAATCCAAATCCATGAAAAAGAATGACTCCCCTACTTGGCACTGTGTAAAATTGACAATGGGACCTAAAGACATGGGTTGAAGTCTGAAAAGAAAAAGAGAATAACTCCTCTTCTTGGCATTGTATTTACAATGGTACCTAAGACAAGGGTTGAAGTTTCAATGAAAAAAGTATGTATCTATGTGGATGCATGCCAAGAGAGAGTTCCATTGACATTGACTCCTCTATCTCAAGAAAATTCTTTCTATAAAATATGAGTTCTATTATGTTTGGTTATGTGACCAACATACTCTAAATTCATCACCGGAAAAAGGGTGGTAATCGATTTAGAGAATGTCAAGGGCATATTAGAAAAGGAAAAGAGAGATTTTGAGTGGAAAGAGATTTGGAGATCCTATTCATGTAAACAAAAACATATTGGATGAAAATTTAAAACAAGGTTTGTTCATGAGATTGAAATTCCATAACTATGCACGTTGCAAAATTTTATTTGATTGAGTTTTTGAGTCTCAAAGATTAATTTCAGAAGATGAAGTATTTATTTGAAATTTTGTGTGAGAATGATGAAATTTTCTATGGATGATTATATTTTAGAAATTTATTCATCATATGAAAATTTATTTTCCAATACTCGGTATTGATTTCTTTATTTGCTTGAGGACAAGCAAGGTTTGAGCCTTATGTATTTGATGACTCCAAATTTCATAGCAAATTTCCTGCGTATTTCATCATCTTTTTGAGTCATATGTATGTTCTTTTACTTATTTCATCATCTTTATTTGCTTGAGGACAAGCAAGGTTTGAGCCTTATGTATTTGATGACTCCAAATTTCATAGCAAATTTCCTATGTATTTCATCATCTTTTTGAGTCATATGCATGTTCTTTTACTTATTTTATGCCTTTTTATCATATATTTCAGAATCTACACTTTTCTTGGGTTTTGATTAATTTCAGGCAAAAAAGGCATTGTTTTCATGGGTTTTCAAGCAAATCCAACACATAGGCATGATCTTATCATCAAGAGGAGACTACACATCAAATTTCAAGTCAAAGCAAGTTTCCAGGCAAAATTACGGCAGTGCCGTAATGAGTTTTACGACCGTAATGACAAATTAAGGAACTACCGTAACATTTTTCACGGTGGCTTGATTCTAGAAGTTTTTGGTAAATTACGGCACTACCATAAATTCCATCACGGTGCTGTAATTTCAGTCCAATTCTTTACCGAGAGTTCAGAGATTTCAGAAGCAATTACGGCACTACCGTAAATTCCATCACGGTGCCGTAATTTGCGACCAGATTCTCGATTTTTCTGCTCGAAACTTAAAAAGATGATTTCTCGGTCTCTAGGGCACCAATGGAAGATCTATAAGACATGGCGTGATCAATATGAAAGGGAGGAGGAGGAGAGAGTGAAAGGAACAATTCTTATCAGAGATTCACGGAGAATTTTAGAGAATCAGCGCCGCCCTAGGGTTCGTTGATTCTCAGTCCACAGACCACCTCCGGCCACAAAATTTGAAAGGAAGTTTCACCTGGTGAGGGAAAAGACACCCTAGAAGCTTTAGATCGAAAGGAGTCTGATCAAGGGAGGAATCAATGAAACAGTGGGTGACGCCACTGTTTATCGCGTTTCCAGCCTATTACGGTGCTGTAATTTCGATTACAACACTGTGTTCTGTAATTTCTTCCCTTTTCGATTCTGATCATCTGAACTATGGTTTATTGTAATCTTTTCACCATGCTAGCTTAATTTTCTTATGGGACATGGGGGTGTCATTCCCTTAATTTCTTAATGACTAGACATTGATTATTTTTGTCATGATATTATGTGGTGACTTTCCTTTAATTCTCCTTAGTTTTATAAATATCAGCATATTTTAGAATTTTGTGAAATAGACTGAGAGGTTGATTGTGTAATTTGGAACCCTAAAAATCATTGAGTTTGGAACTTATCATAAGAGATTAGGTTTATTTTTTGAATTTTGATTTTTAGTGATTTATTGCCATGTTGATTTTCTAATTCTTTGGATTGAGTTAATGTGTTAGGTTTGATTTGAAATTGTAAGAGATTAAATTTCTGATCGCCTGAGAACCTTAAGTAGATCTTGTGATGAGTTTCAAGATTCACGAGAGTGATCATTGAGTTTCCACATGAGATGTTTGACTTAGAATTCGGATGCACGAGAGTGATCCTTGAGTTCTTTGTTCAATGATTTACTTATTTTCAGCATTGGATAAATCTTGCATGAGAGTGGGGATTAATCCTTTGTATGATTGTCTGCGCGAGAGCGAGATGATCCTTTTATGAGGTAAATTAAATCTTTATCGTAATGAAATTTGACTGATAGCCTTTATTTCCTTCTAGTCATTAGAATTAAGGTGGATGAATCCATAGTCCAAGTTTTCTTCTCTGATATTTTTCCGTGCACTTTTCGATCGTTTGCTTCGTGATATTCAGATTGCCTAGCTAGTGAGAAATTGATTATTCGGTATTTGGCAAACAAGGTCTCTATGGTTCGATATCTATTTTATTACTTCGAGTATCCGTGCACTTGTGGACTACAACAACAATGGTTTCCCCAGTCCAGTTTTAACCTGGACGTGCCTTCGCAAGGAAAATCGTTGGCCATGGGCATAACAGTTAGGAATGGACTTGACTAGTTTTTCATACATGGTGGCCACATGATGGAACTCTAGTGGCATCGTTGAGAGGTTAGTTGACACATCCCGCAAGTGCACGGTTATGTCGAAGTAATATAAAAGATGTTGAATCCCATAGGAACAGGGTTAAGTACCAGGAAATCTAAGTTTCGATAGCTTGGCGAGTAGAAACAGGGTTTTGCATACTTCAATTGTAACCGAGAAACTAAAGTAATGACTAGAGATAATATGTATGAGAGAGATCAGGGCTTTGGTATCCACTGCACTGACAATTGTAATCGTGACTAAAAGGATCAATTATATGGATTCAAGGTTTTTGCATAAGGAACCTATCCTTTAAGGTACAAGATGCCCCCTCTCGGTGGTATACCCCGGTGTTTGTTTAGAATGGTCTCCTACTTTCGTTGTGGATCGTTCTAAACAAACCCTATGCATTTTATGGAAGGTTATGAAATCCTCGAGTGAACACGAAGCACTCATGTGTCGAGGGTTCACAAGTTTAACTGAGAAGATCTATCGTCACGATCCTCCTCTCGGTATGAATCGTGCCGGCTAACACATGAAACTACGTGGCCAAGGTAAGATCATGAAATACGCATAGTAGAGTAAAATATGCCATCACAAAAATCCAAATAGCTATTTATAATAAGAAATTGCAATTAACAATCGTCAGTGGGCTTCAACCAAGCCCCGAAAAGGGTTTTACGCTATGATGTCCATAGAAACACTGAAAAATCTCTCAATAAGCATAGGAGAACTACAAGAAATCATTTTTGAAGGGAAAGAGATGTTAAACCATAGCTGATCGCCAGGAATCGTGACGCTCTGATGATCAAATCTCGCCAAAATTGCCGCAAAACACACTGTCGTCGCTGTTCGTCCGCCCTCGCCGCCTTCACATAGATTTCTCGATAATTAGGTCATAGAAATTGAGGCTTTTATATTCCTTATATTCTCCTTCGAATCACTTTCCAAAATGTCTTCCCTTGCCAAATTTGGACATCAAACGGGTTAGAAATCGATGAAAATCCGATTGGGTGTCGGATGCTCGCACGTCAACATCGGAATCACAAGTGAACCCCGCCGGGTTCACCTGCCAGTGAAACGCTCTGCACTATTTCGGTCAAGAGAAGCACGGGTGAACCCCGCAGGGTTCACCTACCCTGAAACGCTCTAGAAGTATTTGGGTGGGGTGCAACAGAGAGAATCACGGGTGAACCCTATGATAGCTTTCCGCATGTGCACAAAATTATTGAAGTAATAAAAAGATTATCGTTCCCAACGAGGACTACGTAGTTAAGTACTGACTTCTTGACTTGTTTGAATCTAGGCAAACCAATTACGCGGTGGTATTGAACTTCTAAGTACGAACAATTCAAAGGCAGCGTTAAAGGGGTTTTCAAATTCTAAAAGATTCGGGATGCTATGGGTTCACCTCACTGACAAGTATGAATCATTTAAAGATTACTCAATCAATAGAAAATATAAATCATGAAAGGAACTTTTCCTAGTGTACGTATCACCTCATCTCGGAGTGTAATATGGTGTTTAATTAAGTTAACTCTCTACTCTCGTGACAGTTAACCTAGCTAAACCCATTAAGTTCTATGAAAAGCTATTAAATCCTTCAAACAAATCCAACCTACTCTCGTGATTGGATTTGAAGGTTCAACTGAAATAGATCAGACGTTGCGATTCAACTCTCGGTCCTTCTCGCAACGTCTAATATGCAATTATACGTGGCCAAGGTATATTACGAAATAAACGCTACTTCAGTCAAATCATGTTAATAAATTCATATGAAAAGAGTATAAAACATAGATCGATTCATGAATGTCAGTGGGCTATGCCCCATAATCCCGAAACAAAGATCTACTCGCTCATTCTATTGAAGGAAAACATGAGTTTATGGTGAACAAGTAAGAATCTTGTAAAATTCGCAAAGAAATCACTAAGACTACAATAAAACCATCTTCTCCTCGATCTGTAGATGAGAAAGAGTCGATCAATCATCGCTTTTGCGTGGAATCTCGCCGGAATATGCTCTGAAAATCAAATTTCACCCTTGTCGTTGCCGTCGTTTGTGTTCGTCCGAAAAAGCCCCCTTTTTCCTTGAAAAATCTTATCTTTTATGGTTTGATCGGTTTGGAACCCATTAGCGAACATTTCTGCAAAGTCTGGTTCAAATCCGGTTCGAATCGGTGGAGAATCTCTCATCCATGGAAGAGAGCTTCCCCCATATGGAGCTCAACATTTGGTGCTGTGTCTGCATCCCAACTTCATTAGATTGCCAATGGTTAGTGTGTTCTTGGCGCAAAGAGGAGAGGGTGGAGTCCATCTAATCCATGACCTCCTGCTGATGAAGCTGCTCCTCCCTAATCTCCTGCAACATAGACATCATGGAATCGGATGAGGAAGGGCCACCAAAGGAGAAGGCGCCAGGCATTGGTGGTGCTATATCAACTGGGTCGGGCTGTGGATCATCAACTGGTTGAATGCGCCAGTTCCCTCACACTCTCACAGAGGTGCACTCAAGGTTTGGTAGTGGAAGACAGAATTGACTCCCCTTGAATGTCATGCAATAGGAATCTCCCCTGCGAATGATTAGCTTCATGGCGACGCAAGACTCGATCTCGAGCCTATTGTTGCTAGTAGCTTCCAAGGTACCATATGGAATGATCCCCAATGAGACCGCCAAGGGTGTGATGAGTCCACCAATGACAATCGCCCCTTTCAAAGAGCGGGCAATGCGGCTGAACTACTTGGCAAGGTAGTACCCAGAATCCACCCGAAAGCTATGTAGCATACACCAAAGATAGAACAATTCAGTTTGCCTTACCATACCGTCGCTCTCTCCGCAGCTGAATATGGTATGAGCCAATACGTGGTGAACATATTGTTGGTGTATATGCCCTAGGACCTAGTTTTGGTCAACTTATGTACTACTTGACATTGATATTTATATATCATTCTGGCATTGTCGTTATCATTGTTTGTCTACACCTGCGATTGTGTACTTACATGATAATGTCCCTGGAGACAGATTGGCTCTGTGCTCAAATAATTGTCCCTAGTCGATGTACCTGAGTGGATATGGGACAGCTCTGGTACTTGAGAGATTGGTATGTGGGCTGGTTAGGCACGTGGTGCTAACGCAGACACATGGGTATATCATTGGAGGATATACTGGATAGACCCGCTATGAGGCTATGACTTGGTGTCATGAGTTATCCTCATAAGTGACAGGAGATGCATTGATCCCTTGACTTGAGGTCATTGATCATTCTATATGGTTAGGGACTTGCTTTGATACAACCTAACACCTTGCCGTAGCTGGGAGGTCATAACAGTTGTTATTGAGCATGTCACGACCCATATGAGAAGATCAATGGACAGACATAGGATTTGCCCCTTCCCTAGGGAAGTATGATATCCATGGAGCTCCTTTATGGTTCTATGACTGAGAGTGTATGGCCATACCCAGGTGAGAACCTATTTTAGTCATAGCCATGAGATTGGATGAAAGCAAGTGGTGACACACTTGTCCAATCGGATATCAGTTCGGCAAAGAGACTGTAATGCATCTGTACCTAGTTGCGATAATGGGGATGTCGATGTCGATATCCATTCCAATGACCTGGGTAGCAGCGATGCACTGCTAGGTGCCACTCACTGCTTGTGATGACCTCTGGTCACCACTGCCAACGTCAGAGGAACCTACAGGGTCGCACACCTTGATACTTGAGTTCTCGTATTAATCGGGAAGCCTTATGATCGAGTTATTGGATAACTCGGATCTAATTGGGAGATTTCATCAGCGCCAATGGGCCTGATGAGATGGAAGAATGTTATTGGAGCCAAACTTCATTTTTGGCAGGTTGACTCGTATTTGACCATGGTTGGTCACATTTGGATTAGGGTTGCATTGGATTAGATCCAAGTGCTTAATCAACCCATGTAATGATGTTTGGGCTAGCTCATTATCCAATGAGGCCCAATAACAAGTTCTCATGAAGAGATGAGAGGCTAAAAGGGTATAATGGGGAGAAACATGAACCATTAAGCGCCTAGGGGCATAATGGGGTCATGTTGGTGCCTTTGCTTCATTATGGAAGTAAAGGGCGCCTCCCCTCTCTTCCTAGGATGGAATGCATGCCTCTATGGCATTGCTTGGGGCGCAAGGCAAGGCCTTGGCGCATAAGGAAAGGCGTGGGGCACAATAAGGAATGGTTGAATGAGAATTATGGAAATGTCTTGGAGACTTTCTTTGTCTCAAACCTCCTCATCCTAGCCCTACACTTGTCATGATCCTAGCCCTTACCCTAACCGCCTCTTGCCCTATAAATGTGACCCTAGTCGCCCCCTCTTGTGAATGATCAATCCTTGAAGGCGTTAACACATCAAGAGGGCGAGAACAAGGGGCATTGGCGCAACCATTCACTTCCATCAAACCCTAGCCACAAGCTTCTTCCCTTCTTCCTCCTTTGGCGCAAGAGAAGTAAAGGCTTGGCGGCATTCTCCCTTCTCCCATCTTCTTCACCAATTGGCGCTTCTACCTTGGAGGTGGCGCGAGCATTGAAGAAGAGAACTAAGGCTTGGATTTTCTTCCCGAGGTTAGCACCGCGCGTGGAAGAAGAGAACTCAAGAGATCCGTGTGTGTGAGACTGCAGAGGGCGCACACTTGGGCGCCTGCATCGGCATCGCTCTTCATTGCTCTTAAGGTATTTCCTAACTCGTCGTGTCGACTCCCTTGCTTGCGATCTTCACTGGGTTTTTGGGACCGGCCTATTTCGGGGACATTCTTCCGCTGCGTAAAATGTATGTCCATGACTCTGAAAATTGTAAAATGTCCCCGGGGTTTCCCAACAGTGGTATCAGAGCGACTTGCAAGACTCGAACGATGTTTTATGCTTTTCTTCCATGCTCACATGCCATATCTCTATTTTCGTAAATAGCATGATGCATGGCAATCGATTTTTCTAAAAGTAGAAAAATTAGGGTTTCTTGTTTCTATCATCCTCTCAATCTCTTTTGGATATTTGGATTATTTTTCTTGTTTGATTTAAAGATCAAAGGTGCACGTAATTTTGTCAAGTAGGACGGGCATTGTGTCTTCGGACTGGCCAAGTCTCTTGATCTAACAAAATTGCCAGCCGAAAGGATCTCTGAAATCATCATGAAAAATAAATCACAATAAACCAAAAGATTTGTGAGAAGAAGATGAGAAAAAGAGACTAGTTTTATTAAAAAGTAAAATTTCAGACTTTATGTTTTTCATGAGCATGGAGAATTGCATGAGTAAATACCTTGATTGTGCATGATGTTGTGATCATTAATCAAGCCCCCTTTGCATGCCTGCGATGTATCCTCGTGAGGCCTGCGTGCCGCTTTTCTTTTTGCTTTTGACTAAGAAGAAGATTAGGGTGGCGCATGTGATTGGAGGTTAGCGCATGCATACCTTGGATGGTGATGCAACAAGCAAGAGTGGCGCAAGACCATGGCATTGGCCGAACCTATGGGAACTTCGAAAGTATTCCTCTATGGTTTGAGAGCTAAGCCATGAGAGAAGGACCTTGGAGCCAACCTTGAAGTTCAAGCTAGAGGTCGGCTAGGCTAGGTCTAGTTTTTGGGGCTTGAGTTCTAGGACAAGAGTTGAACCTATTTCATGGCATGGATTGGTTCAATGTCTTGTATAGGATATGATCACATCATCCTTTACTGCTCTTATTATTATCTGCAAAAGCATGCCTGAAATGTTTTACCGTTATGTTATCACTATAGGATTGCATGCCTGTAACGCGTAGCCCTCACTAAGCTATCGATCAGTGGAGTTGTGAATTGTTTCCCACCCTTGTGGGACACACCCACTTATCTTTAGAAAGTGCGTGGTGGCAATGGTTTCCCCAGTCCAGTTTTAACCTGGGCGTGCCTTCGCAAGGAAACTCGTTGGCCCTGGGCATAACGGTTAGGAATAGACTTGACTAGAAGTTCACATGTGCTGGGCGCATGGTGAAAGTCTAGAGGCATCGTTGAGAGGTAAAGGTTTCATGTTGTATCCAGCCCTCGCTGGACATGAAATGCCCAGACTGTCTCAACAAGGGGAGTTGCTTGGAGCAATCGGCCGGCGCGCCCACCTTAGGAAGCATGGGTTACTTTGTGCATCTCATCCCACCCTCGTGGGACGCGAAGCCTCATGTGAAATAAGGATCCCATCTCACTAGGAAGTCTTAAACTTCCCGATTGACTTTGTGGGTTGTCAATTCGAATTTAAAATAGTGAGAGCAGAAATCATTTAAAACAAGTCCAGTTTAAATGATTCGAAGTAGTACTAATCTGTTCTTCTTGGGTGTTGTAGAACAATGGCTACGAACACTGGCGGATTATCACTGTGATCCCTCCTTGATAAGGATAAGTTAGTTGGAACTAACTTTATGGACTGGCATCGGAACTTGAGGATAGTCCTCAAGCTCGAGAAGAAGCTGTATGTCCTTGAACAGCCTCTTCCTGCGGCTCCTCCGCCTAATGCCCGAACGGCAGACAGAGATACTTATAGAAAGCATCAAGATGACTCTTTGGAGGTTGCATGTCTTATGCTAGCCAGTATGGCACCTGAACTGCAGGTGCAATATGAGGAGAAGAACGCTTTTCAGATGATTACTCGTCTGAAACAGATGTTCGAGGCTCAGGCTAGAACTAAGAGATTTGACACCGCCAAAGCAGTCTTTTGGTGCAAGTTGTCTGAAGGTGCACAAGTGAGACCCCATGTTCTCAAACTCATTGGGAACGTGGATCATCTCAAGAGACTGGTGCAAGGGGGTCCCCACAAGGGGGGGGGGGGGGGGGCGAAACCCTAATAGGAGGCGCAACAAAAACTCTAGCGGAATCTAGGGTTTCTAAAAGGATCGCATAGCATGTAATATATTCAACTTTCAATGAGAAGCGATTCTTACCATTGCCATCGCTTAGATGGTGTCTTGGAAGGAAAGGCGCAAATGCTCCTTCTCCTAAGGTGACGCACACAATTGATGTCGCCTACTCTTCCTTGGTGCTCCTTGTGCTAGCAAGGCTCCAAGATTGTCTTGCCGAATGGAAAGGGGAGAGATCACCTTGCTTGGCCGAATATTTCCTCTT
This sequence comes from Costus lasius, assembly GCA_027563935.2. Lineage (NCBI taxonomy): Eukaryota > Viridiplantae > Streptophyta > Magnoliopsida > Zingiberales > Costaceae > Costus > Costus lasius. Next base: position 50,562,438 of record CM050446.2, read on the forward strand.
GTCGTCTACACTTCTCCACACGAGAATGCAAGCGCCGAATACTCAAGTTGGCGACAAAGGCGTGAAGAGGCAAGTTTCATGAGGCGTGGTCACGTAAGTGATCATGCTTTCTAAAAATAGAAAGCCTCACCTCCAAATGCGATCATGGGTTTACCCAATCGCAAACTCCTCTTAGATTGAACCATGCGCTCAACCAATGAGCTGGTTCAAATCGATTTGGTTCAATAACCAAACAAACCAAGCAATCAGTCCAGACCACAATAAACCCTAAGGCTCTTGATCTGACCGTCGATCTCTTGATGCTCCTGATCTCACCGATCCAGCATCCATTCTCTCAATCGAAGCTTACCGATCTCAAGCCCTAATCAATCAAACATGATCAGACCAGATCTCACTTACAATCAGAGATTAAATCCCTTTAAACTGAACCTGAATAATTCAGTCCACACGATCTGACTTAAGTAAGCCATATCATCAAATTGTGCGACCCTGAGGGTTTCCTTTAAATGTCGGTAACGATAACTCACGTTATCACGATCAGTGAGGGGTATCTAGCAACACATCACTGTCTCCCGATATAAAGGAAAGAGTCTTCCAAGACTACACCCAAACCACAGCACAAGTGTGAATCCAATTCACAAGGCACGCATCTTTCCTTTGCCACTGGATGTTCTTATTGGACAAGCGTGTCAAGCTTGTATCTCCAATATGATGAGCATGATTAGATCAGATGAACATAGTCACCTGGGTATGGCCATACTCTTTTCTCAATCATCTCATCCAGGGGGCCCCTTTAGAACATCACACTCCTTAAACAAGGAGACGGCAATCCTATGTCTATCACTAGTGCCCTAACCTGACTCAAGCTCACCATCCAAGATAGTCTATAATCATTATGTTTCAAATGATATTGAACTACCTCAAAACAATGACAATCATCATTTAGAAAACACAAGTGATCTCAAGTCAGAGGAAATGTGCCACTTGTCGCATTCAAGGATTATTCACATTGTGACAAGCAATTGAATAACCTAGTAGGGTCTGTCCAGTACATCCAATGTACCCATGAGTCTACATCTTATTCCATGCTCGAAGCATCCTATAAGATTAGAACACATATTAGTCTTAACCATATCAAGGCTGTCTCATGTTCACCAAGATATATCGACTAAGGACTTTACTGCATGTCAGCCTAGCTGAACAGTACTGAGACATTATTCAGAAGTACACTTATTGCAGCAGACAATGTAACAACCTGAATAACAACCATGCCTTTATAAACATAAAAGTTTATACATAATACTGATACAATCCCAAGGCCTCAAACATTAGCCTTAAGGGCATACCCCAATAATCTCCCACTTGCACTTAATCTAATGGTTGAGAAATCTCAAACCCATATTATTACAGTGCTTCACATGCTTCTGCTGCGCCAGAGGCTTAGTAAGCGGGTCTGCTAGATTGTCATCTGTATGTACCTTGCAGACTTTGATCTCGCCACGATCAATGATCTCCCTGATCAAATGAAACCGTCTCTGTATGTGCTTGGACTTTTGGTGCGACCGTGGTTCCTTTGCCTGTGCTATTGCTCCAGTGTTATCACAGAAGATAACCAAAGGATCTGCACTTGAAGGAACAACACCAAGTTCCTGAACGAACTTACGAATCCACACTGCCTCCTTAGATGCTTCCGAGGCTGCAACATACTCGGCTTCTGTTGTGGAATCAGCAACGATTGACTGTTTGAAACTCTTTCACACCACTGCTCCTCCATTCAAGCTAAATACATAGCCTGATTGCGATCGGAAATCATCCTGGTCAGACTGGAACGAAGCGTCAGTATATCCTTCAATACTGAGTTCTTCCTGACCACCATATATCAAGAACATATCTTTGGTCCTCCGAAGATATTTTAAAATGTTCTTGACTGCAATCCAGTGTGCCTGACCTGGATTACTTTGGAACCGACTGGTCACGCTTAACCCGTAAGCGACGTCTGGGCGAGTACACAACATCGCATACATAATGGATCCAATAGCCGAAGCATAAGGCGTATTGTCCATTTCATCTTTCTCAGTCTGTGTTTGTGGACACTGACTCTTCGAAAGATTCAGACCATGTCTGACTGGAAGATATCCTCGTTTAGAATTCTCTAAATGAAATCGCTCCAGGACTTTATCGATGTAAGTACTCTGGCACAGCCCGAGAAGCCTCTTAGATCTATCCCTGTAGATCTTCACACCTAATACATAGGCTGCTTCTCCTAGATCTTTCATCTGGAAACACTTTCTTAACCATGCCTTAACCGCATGCATTTCAGGAATGTCATTTCCAATGATCAAGATATCATCGACGTAGAGGACTAGGAAAGTAATCACGCTCCCACTAAACCTCTTATATACACACAGGTCATCCTTGTTCTTGATGAAACCAAATTCAGTGACTGATTCATCAAAACGAATATTCCAGCTCCTAGATGCTTGTTTAAGTCCATAAATGGACTTCTTTAACTTGCATATTTTATGACGATCTGATGGATTAGTGAAACCTTCTGGTTGTGTCATATACACATCCTCATCCAGATTTCTATTCAGGAAAGCTGTTTTCACATCCATTTGCCAGATCTCATAATCATAATATGCTGCTATCGCGAAAAGAATCCGAATAGACTTAAACATGGCTACAGGTGAGAAAGTTTCATCATAATCTATCCCGTAGATTTGTTTGAAACCTTTCGCAACTAGCCTGCCTTTATAGGTAACCACGTTACCATCCATGTCAATCTTCTTCTTGAAGATCCATTTACAGCCTATAGGGATAACTCCCGGAGGCGGATCAACCAAATCCCAGACTTGGTTATCTGACATGGAGTCCATCTCGGCGCGCATAGCTTCAAGCCATCTCGCTGACTCCGGTCCACTGACCGCATCCGCATAAGTGAGGGGTTCATCATTATCAATGATGTAGACTCCGTCATAGCGCTCAGGCTGTCGACGGATCCTTCCCGATCTTCGCGGTTCCCGTGATATCTGAGCCTCAGGTTGTTCAATAACCTGTTCTACCGGCTCAGGCTCATCCAACTGCGCTTGACTACTTTGCCCTTCCTCTGGATTCTCATCTAGTTTTATTTCTCTCCCACTGGCCTCTTGCAGAAGAAACTCCTTCTCAAGAAATATGGCCGTCCGAGCAACAAACACCTTGTTCTCTTTGGGATCGAAGAAATAATAACCCTTAGTTTCCTTAGGGTAACCGACAAAGATACATTTCTCAGATCTGCTCTCCAGTTTCCCAGAGGCGAGCTTTTTGACATAAGCTTCGCAGCCCCAGATCCTGATAAATGTCAAGCTCGGCTGTTTCCCATACCATAACTCATATGGAGTCTTAGAAACTGCCTTGGATGGCACTCGGTTTAGTACCTTTGCAGCTGTCTCCAGTGCAAATCCCCAAAAGGAATATGGAAGAGTAGCCTGACTCATCATAGAACGAACCATATCAAGTAACGTTCTATTTCTCCTCTCGGACACACCATTCCATTGCGGTGTTCCTGGCGGAGTGAGCTGTGAGATAATCCCACACTCCTTCAGATAGTCAGTAAACGCATGACTCAAGTATTCTCCACCTCGATCAGAACGACGTGCCTTGATATTTCGGCCTAGCTGATTCTGTACTTCATTCTTGAACTCTTTGAACTTGTCAAAAGATTCACTTTTATGTCTCATCAGATAGACATACCCATATCTACTGAAATCATCAGTAAAGGTAATGAAGTACTGATAGCCACCTCTGGCATGTTTACTAAATGGCCCACACACATCACTGTGTATAAGGTCAAGTAAACCTGAAGCCCTTTGACCTTTGTTAGGAAAAGGTGGCTTCGTCATTTTACCCATTAAACAAGCCTTGCATGTATCAATCTCCTCATAGGAGAATGATCCCAGCAGTCCATGATCATGCAACCGCTTAATGCGCTTCTTGTTAATATGGCCTAAACGACTATGCCATAGCAAGGTGCTGTCATCAGCATACTTGGCTTTCTTAATATCAACATTTTGTATAGAACATTCCATGTCCAACATGAATAACCCATTGTTAATTGAACCAGTTGCATAAACAATATTATCAAAAGATAAAATACACTTTGAAATATTGCATTCAAAGGAAAATCCCTTCCTGACAAGAGCAGGAATGGAGATAATATTTTTAGTAATGCTGGGAACAAAGTAACAACTGTTTAGTTCTAATACAAGCCCAGATGGCAAAGAGATGAAATAGTCTCCTACAGCAACAGCAGCAACCCGTGCCCCGTTTCCAACTCGTAGGTCCACCTCATGCTGTCCCACCTGCCTTCTTCTCTTGAGTTCCTGTACATTTGAACAAATGTGAACTCCACATGTAGTGTCCAACACCCATGAAATAGAAGAAGAGGATATCATGACTTCCGTCACATAAATACCTGAGCCAGAAGCAAAGCTTCCCTTCTTATCTCCTTGGAGCGCTTTACAGTCCTTTTTCCAGTGACCCAGCTGGCCACAGTGGAAACATCTGTATTCCTTTGACCGCTTAACCTTTTGCTTCAGAGCCTTGCTGTAACTCTTGACAGGGGCCTTGCCCTTCTTCCCCTTCTTCTTGTTCCTAGAAGGAACCATTAGGACAGAGGTCGAAGGCTTTCCCTTCAGAGTCTCCTCAGTAGTTAAGAGCATATTCAGCAGCTCTGCCGGAGTACAGTCGATTTTGTTCATATTAAAGTTAATAATGAACGCATCGAAAGAGGGCGGGAGAGACTGCAGAATAATGTCTACAGCAAGCTCCTGATTGATGGTATGCCCCAGTTTCTCTAGAGCCTCCTTGTGCCCAATCATCTTGAGCACGTGAGCTCCCACTGGGCTCCTTTCAGCCAGTTTGCTCTGAAAGAAAAGCTTGGTCAAATTATAGCGTTCAGTCCTCGCCTGTGCAGCATACAGCATCTTGAGGTTCGCTATAATCTCTATAGCCGACATATCCTCATGCTGACGCTGCAGCGGTGGCGTCATAGACGCTAGCATCAGGCAAGCGACATCAATGCTATCATTGACGTGCTTTTCATAGGCTTCCCGAACCGCCCTTGCGGCGTTCGGAGCGGGCTGAGGCGGTATTGCCGTCTCGAGGACATACAGTTTCCTCTCTGCCTTAAGAACAATCTTAAGGTGTCCGAACCAGTCTGAGAAGTTCGGCCCAGCAAACTTCTCCCTTTCCAGTAGGGATCGCACATTGAAGTTCATGGTGTTCGTTGCTGTAGGTATCTACAACAATGCAAGAACAGCAAGGTCAGTATCAATGTCAAGAATCAATCAGGACTTAAGAAGGATTCTTTTTCTCACTATTTTATCCGGCTAAAAAATCCAGCAAAACAGCCCGAAAGAGTAGAACTCTTTTAGTGAGATGGGATCCAGATTTCATACTTGGTCTCCGCGTCCCGCTCAGGCGAGATAAGATGCACAGAGAGTACAAGCACTAATCTCTGGTAGGCTGTCCCAGCCAATCGCCAACCCGTGCGATTCCCCTTCATCTGGGCAATCCAGCCGACTGTGCCAACTGAGTTGGTACAACACAGTCTCTGACCCCACAGATGGCTGCCTCCATGTGCTACCATATGCGCCACATATGTAGCCTGCATGGCCAAGCTGACCCGACCTACTCCCTGGACCACCACGTGCTATGCTGAGCAACGAGAAGCGATAAATCCCTTCTCTGTAACACGAAGGTGTAATCCCGCACCGTCTGAAGATAGATGGACGTGCCCACTGAGTGGGTACAACACGGCTCCAACGATAATCAGAACAGTGAGGTTTCGCGTCAGAAGGCATACGAGCTTGATATTTTAGCGTTGGATTTTAACGGTCTTTTATCTTCTTCACTATCATGCAATTCCTATGGTGATAGCAGAAGATAAATAAATCATGCTGTTCTACTTATTTAAACAATAAAAGAAAGTATGGATCTTATGTGGTAAAAGCCCATAGCCTAAGTAAGACCTTAATTAACTTAAGTCTTCACTTGCTTTTCTTCATGGGTCTTTTAGCTGCTCATTTGGCCCAAACCAGGGCCCAAGCGCCATTTGCAGCTGAGGTGCGCCCACCAGGGAAAATGCGCCTGGTCCCAGAGTCGAACCCTGGACCTCCCTCCTGGTCAAGCCACTACTGCATGCGCCTCTGCCAAGTGTGCTCTGTGCTCTTGTCTGATTAACTTACAAATTAATCTATCTAGACAAGATTGACACGCAGGTCAATTACACTTTATAAATTAAATACAATGTGATACGCAGATCACAATAATTAATTTACAACTTTAATTTCCAGGCACGCAGGCCCTAGCACAGCACACATTTAACATGGGCAGCCCACATAAGAATAAATAAACATACATATTATCATGCAATAATCAGGCTCTGATACCAATTGCAAGGGGGTCCCCACAAGGGGGGGCGAAACCCTAATAGGAGGCGCAACAAAAACTCTAGCGGAATCTAGGGTTTCTAAAAGAATCGCATAGCATGTAATATATTCAACTTTCAATGAGAAGCGATTCTTACCATTGCCATCGCTTAGATGGTGTCTTGGAAGGAAAGGCGCAAATGCTCCTTCTCCTAAGGTGACGCACACAATTGATGTCGCCTACTCTTCCTTGGTGCTCCTTGTGCTAGCAAGGCTCCAAGATTGTCTTGCCGAATGGAAAGGGGAGAGATCACCTTGCTTGGCCGAATATTTCCTCTTGTCGTCTACACTTCTCCACACGAGAATGCAAGCGCCGAATACTCAAGTTGGCGACAAAAGCGTGAAGAGGCAAGTTTCATGAGGCGTGGTCACGTAAGTGATCATGCTTTCTAAAAATAGAAAGCCTCACCTCCAAATGCGATCATGGGTTTACCCAATCGCAAACTCCTCTTAGATTGAACCATGCGCTCAACCAATGAGCTGGTTCAAATCGATTTGGTTCAATAACCAAACAAACCAAGCAATCAGTCCAGACCACAATAAACCCTAAGGCTCTTGATCTGACCGTCGATCTCTTGATGCTCCTGATCTCACCGATCCAGCATCCATTCTCTCAATCGAAGCTTACCGATCTCAAGCCCTAATCAATCAAACATGATCAGACCAGATCTCACTTACAATCAGAGATTAAATCCCTTTAAACTGAACCTGAATAATTCAGTCCACACGATCTGACTTAAGTAAGCCATATCATCAAATTGTACGACCCTGAGGGTTTCCTTTAAATGTCGGTAACGATAACTCACGTTATCACGATCAGTGAGGGGTATCTAGCAACACATCACTGTCTCCCGATATAAAGGAAAGAGTCTTCCAAGACTACACCCAAACCACAGCACAAGTGTGAATCCAATTCACAAGGCATGCATCTTTCCTTTGCCACTGGATGTTCTTATTGGACAAGCGTGTCAAGCTTGTATCTCCAATATGATGAGCATGATTAGATCAGATGAACATAGTCACCTGGGTATGGCCATACTCTTTTCTCAATCATCTCATCCAGGGGGCCCCTTTAGAACATCACACTCCTTAAACAAGGAGACGACAATCCTATGTCTATCACTAGTGCCCTAACCTGACTCAAGCTCACCATCCAAGATAGTCTATAATCATTATGTTTCAAATGATATTGAACTACCTCAAAACAATGACAATCATCATTTAGAAAACACAAGTGATCTCAAGTCAGAGGAAATGTGCCACTTGTCGCATTCAAGGATTATTCACATTGTGACAAGCAATTGAATAACCTAGTAGGGTCTGTCCAGTACATCCAATGTACCCATGAGTCTACATCTTATTCCATGCTCGAAGCATCCTATAAGATTAGAACACATATTAGTCTTAACCATATCAAGGCTGTCTCATGTTCACCAAGATATATCGACTAAGGACTTTACTGCATGTCAGCCTAGCTGAACAGTATTGAGACATTATTCAGAAGTACACTTATTGCAGCAGACAATGTAACAACCTGAATAACAACCATGCCTTTATAAACATAAAAGTTTATACATAATACTGATACAATCCCAAGGCCTCAAACATTAGCCTTAAGGGCATACCCCAACAACTGGGACACACCATAGACAACGAGCTGGTTGTGGATCTTATTCTTCATTCCCTGCCCCCTAGCTTCAGTCCGTTTATCATTAACTTCAACATGAACCGGATTGAGTGCACACGGGAGGAATTGATGAATATGCTCTAAACAGCCGAGCGAGAGATGGGTAAGACCAAACCCAATTCTGTTCTTTTGGTCCCTGCGACCAAGAAGATAAAGAAGAAGGGTAAGGCACGTGCTAAGAGCAGTGCCAGAGATCCTACCAAAGCACTGAAGAAAAAGGCAAAGAGGTCAAAGGAACATAGGTGTTTTCACTGTGGCGAGCAGGGCCACTGGAGAAGGGACTGCAAGTAGCTTCAGAATGAGGAGAAGAAAGGCTTGGCCTTAACTTCTAGCTCAGGTATCTATGTTACAGAAGTCAATCTTTCTACTTCTATGTCATGGGTATTGGATACCGCATGTGGAGCTCATATTTGTACAAATATGCAGGGGCTCAAGAAAAGTAGATCGGTGCGGCTTGGAGAGATTGACCTACGCGTTGGAAACGGGGCACAGGTTGCTGCTGTTGCTGTAGGTGTTTTGACTCTCTCCTTGCCTTCTGGACTTCGATTAGAACTAGATAATTGCTTTTGTGTACCTTCGCTAACAAAGAACATTGTATCCATTCCTTACTTGGCAAAGAAAGGATTTAAATTTGAAATAAATAAGAACTCCTGTTCTTTTTCATTTGCAAATATGTTCTATGGGAAGGGTACTTTGTGCAATGGTCTATATATCTTGGATATGGAAAGTTCTATTTATAACATAAGCAATAAGAGGACCAAACTGAGTGGTTCAGTTGGTGCTTTCCTATGGCACTGTCGATTAGCCCATATAAACAAGAATCGCATCCAACAACTCCATGCAAATGGATTGTTAGATTCGAGTTCCTTGGAGGAATTTGATACTTGTGAACCTTGTTTATTAGGGAAAATGACAAAGGCGTCCTTCACCAAGATTGGTGAGAGGGCAGAAGGTTTATTGGATCTCATACATACTGATGTGTGTGGGCCCTTCAATAAACAAGCCAGAGGAGGGTACAACTACTTCATTACCTTCACTGATGACTTCAGTAGGTATGGCTATGTCTACTTAATGAGACATAAATCTGAATCCTTTGAGAAATTCAAGGAGTTCAAGAATGAAGTAGAGAACCAGCTTGGAAGATCCATTAAAGCTCTTCGATCAGATCGAGGTGGAAAATACCTGAGTGGTGAGTTCTTTGACTATCTGAGAGAGTGTGGGATCATATCCCAACTCACTCCTCCTGGAACACCTCAATGGAATGGTGTGTCTGAAAGGAGAAATCGAACTTTATTGGATATGGTTCGATCCATGATGAGTCATGCAACTCTACCTTCATCATTCTGGGGGCATGCACTAGAAACAACTTCTTTGATACTGAATAATGTTCCATCTAAGAGTGTCTCCAAAATACCATACGAGATGTGGAGTGGGAGACGCCCTAATCTCGCGTTTATCAGGATCTGGGGATGTGAGGCTTATGTCAAACGTCAGGATTCTAGCAAGCTAGAACCTAGATCTGATAAGTGTGTATTTGTGGGGTATCCTAAGGAAACTAAAGGATACTACTTCTATGTCCCAACCGAGAACAAAGTTTTTGTTGCTCGGGGTGCTGTCTTTCTAGAGAAAGAATTTCTTATGAAAGAAGTTAGTGGGAGGAAGTTTGACTTGGATGAGGTCCAAGTGCAAGCACAAGACAAAGAGATGGAATCTGAGCCACATGCACCGGTTGCTAGGCAACCTGAGGCTCAGACACAGGTCCCGCGCAGGTCTGGGAGAATTCGTCGTGCACCTGAAAGGTATGGGTCGCTACCGACCCAACACGATGGGATCTTCATCATTGAGGATGAACCTAGAACCTATGATGAGGTGGTCAGTGGACCGGACTCCGAGAAATGGCTTGACGCCATGCGATCTGAGATGGATTCCATGTCGGCTAACCAAGTCTGGGATTTGGTTGAGCTGCCTGATGGGGTAAAACCCATAGGGTGTAAATGGGTCTTCAAGAGGAAGACAAACATGGATGGCAATATAGTTACCTACAAGGGTAGACTAGTGGCTAAAGGATTTAAACAAGTCCATGGGGTGGACTCTGATGAAACCTTCTCGCCAGTTGCCATGATTAAATCCATTCGGATTCTGCTTGCTATAGCTGCATATCATGATTATGAGATATGGCAGATGGATGTGAAGACAACGTTCCTTAACGGGAAGCTGACTGAGGATGTGTATATGACACAACCTGATGGCTTCATCCATCCTGCAGAGGCTAATAAGGTCTGCAGGTTAAAGAGGTCCATTTATGGATTAAAGCAAGCATCTCGAAGTTGGAATCTTCAATTTGACGAAGCCGTGAGAGATTATGGGTTTATCAAAAGCGAAGATGACACTTGTGTATACAGAAAATTCAGTAGGAGCTTGGTGATTTTTCTGGTCTTGTATGTTGATGACATACTGCTCATCGGAAACGACATCCCTAGTCTTCAAGCTGTGAAGACATGGTTGGGGAAGTGTTTCGAGATGAAAGACTTAGGGGAGGCCGCCTATATTCTAGGCGTAAGGATCTACCGGGATAGATCCAAGAGGCTTTTGGCCCTTAGTCAGAGTATTTACATTGATAAGGTACTGGAGAGGTTCTACATGGAGCAATCCAAGAAAGGATACCTTCCAGTGAGACATAGCCTTACTCTCTCAAAGAGCCAATGTCCTACAACACAGGCTGAGAGGGATGACATGAGTCGAATTCCTTATGCTTCGGCAGTAGGATCGATCATGTATGCAATGTTATGTACTAGACCAGATGTGGCATATGCTGTGAGAATAACCAGCCGATACCAATCCAATCCAGGTCTGCAGCACTGGGTGGCTGTAAAGAACATTCTAAAGTATCTGAGAAGAACTAAGGATCTGTTCTTGGTCTATGGGGGACATGAAGAGCTCAGTATGCAAGGCTATACTGATGCATCGTTCCAGTCTGACCCTGACGACTTTAGATCGCAGGCCGGCTATGTGTTCAAGATAAATGGAGGCGCTGTATGCTGGAAGAGCTTCAAGCAATCCACCATAGCAGATTCTACAACCGAAGCTGAGTATGTGGCTGCTTCCGAGGCAGCCAAGGAAGCTGTTTGGATAAGGAAGTTCTTATGTGATCTTCAAGTGGTGCCTAGTGCAATGGATCCCATTGAACTCTACTGTGACAACAATGGAGCAATTGCACAAGCCAAGGAACCACGGTCTCATCAAAGATCCAAACACATACTCAGAAGATTTCACCTGATCAGAGAGATCATTGACAGAGGTGATGTCAAGATTAGCAGAGTAGACACAGAGAACAATTTGGCAGACCCATTGACCAAGGCTTTGGCGCAGCAGAAGCATGATGGTCATGCTAGAGACATGGGGTTGAGATTCCTCAACTTCTAGGTCTTAGTGCAAGTGGGAGATTGTTGGTGTATATGCCCTAGGACCTAGTTTTGGTCAACTTATGTACTACTTGACATTGATATTTATATATCATTCTGGCATTATCGTTATCATTGTTTGTCTACACCTGCAATTGTGTACTTACATGATAATATCCCTGGAGACAGATTGGATCTGTGCTCAAATAATTGTCCCTAGTCGATGTACCTGAGTGGATATGGGACAGCTCTGGTACTTGAGAGACTGGTATGTGGGCTGGTTAGGCATGTGGTGCTAACGCAGACACATGGGTATATCATTGGAGGATATACTGGATAGACCCGCTATGAGGCTATGACTTGGTGTCATGAGTTATCCTCATAAGTGACAGGAGATGCATTGATCCCTTGACTTGAGGTCATTGATCATTCTATATGGTTAGGGACTTGCTTTGATACAACCTAACACCTTGCCGTAGCTGGGAGGTCATAACAGTTGTTATTGAGCATGTCACGACCCATATGAGAAGATCAATGGACAGACATAGGATTTGCCCCTTCCCTAGGGAAGTATGATATCCATGGAGCTCCTTTATGGTTCTATGACTGAGAGTATATGGCCATACCCAGGTGAGAACCTGTTTTAGTCATAGCCATGAGATTGGATGAAAGCAAGTGGTGACACACTTGTCCAATCTGATATCAGTTCGGCAAAGAGACTGTAATGCATCTGTACCTAGTTGCGATAATGGGGATGTCGATGTCGATATCCATTCCAATGACCTGGGTAGCAGCGATGCACTGCTAGGTGCCACTCACTGCTTGTGATGACCTCTGGTCACCACTGCCAGCGTCAGAGGAACCTATAGGGTCGCACACCTTGATACTTGAGTTCTCGTATTAATCGGGAAGCCTAATCGAGTTATTGGATAACTCGGATCTAATTGGGAGATTTCATCAGCGCCAATGGGCCTGATGAGATGGAAGAATGTTATTGGAGCCAAACTTCATTTTTGGCAGGTTGACTCGTATTTGACCATGGTTGGTCACATTTGGATTAGGGTTGCATTGGATTAGATCCAAGTGCTTAATCAACCCATGTAATGAAGTTTGGGCTAGCTCATTATCCAATGAGGCCCAATAACAAGTTCTCATGAAGAGATGAGAGGCTAAAAGGGTATAATGGGGAGAAACATGAACCATTAAGCGCCTAGGGGCATAATGGGGTCATGTTGGCGCCTTTGCTTCATTATGGAAGTAAAGGGCGCCTCCCCTCTCTTCCTAGGATGGAATGCATGCCTCTATGGCATTTCTTGGGGCGCATGGCAAGGCCTTGGCGCATAAGGAAAGGCGTGGGGCACAATAAGGAATGGTTGAATGAGAATTATGGAAATGTCTTGGAGACTTTCCTTGTCTCAAACCTCCTCATCCTAGCCCTACACTTGTCATGATCCTAGCCCTTACCCTAACTACCTCTTGCCCTATAAATGTGACCCTAGTCGCCCCCTCTTGTGAATGATCAATCCTCGAAGGCGTTAACACATCAAGAGGGCGAGAACAAGGGGCATTGGCGCAACCATTCTCTTCCATCAAACCCTAGCCACAAGCTTCTTCCCTTCTTCCTCCTTTGGCGCAAGAGAAGTAAAGGCTTGGCGGCATTCTCCCTTCTCCCATCTTCTTCATCAATTGGCGCTTCTACCTTGGAGGTGGCGCGAGCATTGAAGAAGAGAACTAAGGCTTGGATTTTCTTCCCGAGGTTAGCACCGCGCGTGGAAGAAGAGAACTCAAGAGATCCGTGTGTGTGAGACTGCAGAGGGCGCACACTTGGGCGCCTGCATCGGCATCGCTCTTCATTGCTCTTAAGGTATTTCCTAACTCGTCGTGTCGACTCCCTTGCTTGCGATCTTCACTGGGTTTTTGGGACCGGCCTGTTTCGGGGACATTCTTCCGCTGCGTAAAATGTATGTCCATGACTTTGAAAATTGTAAAATGTCCCCGGGGTTTCCCAACACATATTTGATGGCCGGGTTACAGATATTGGAAGCACGGGCAACTCGAGCAGAGTAGATGTGCTCGGTGGGAACCTTGCGGGTACAAGAGTTAGGAAACCCATATATACCACGTAGTTGGGAAAGAGTGAGGGTGTGCTCAATATTACCTAGGTGGAAAATCAAGCAGCCGCCATCATCTTCAAGAATAGGATCTGCTTTCACCTCAAGCAAGCTAGGAAATTCCAGTGTTATGCCAACATATGTGGGAGACAAGAGCTGCTGGAATTGCTCCCAACCCACGGCAGCATACATGAGATCTATGTCTTCCTTTAGTCCTAGCAGTAGTAGGGTTCCTCTGTCAAGATATCTGGTTTTCAGGATTCGGCGTTGATGCAGTGTAAGGTACCGTTCTTCTTGGCTGGCATTGCGGAAAATAATCCTGAATTCATTCAGGGGAGAAACATAGGGTTGTGGTCGGCTGGCTGGTATGCGCCCTCGCTGGGAGGATGATGATCCAGGGGCCGACGATGGCGGCAGATGAGATGGAGGCGACAGCTCATAATCGTCATCCGTAGTAGAGGAGTCTGAGAAGGCTGGCGATGCAGTTCGTTTAAAGGCTACAGCCTTCATCTTCAGAGCCATTGATGCCAGAGAGAGTCAAATCTGCTATGCGAGTTCAGATGAGAAAACCCAACCGGAGAAATAGGGAAGAAAGCGGGTGGCAGCAAATCGGTGACTCGATCGGTAGAAAGAACTTGATCGAAGAAAATAAACCAGAATCCACTGTGTAATAGAGATGAAACCAGTCCAGATTGCAATGGAAACTTGGATCAAAGCAGTAGAAATCCCCTTCGAGTGCCGAGAGGAAGAGATGGCAGCGACGCAGCTTCAACTTTGGCGAGATGAAGGGTGGTGGCACACAACTTTCGCGGAAACCCTAGCCATTTGGTGCCCTAAGTACGGGTGAAGATCCGTCAGAAACATGGGTGAACCCGCTGGGGTTCACTGGTTGGTGAAGTTCTCTGGTGAAAATAGTGGCGACAGAAATACAGGTGAATCTGTTGGGGTTCACCAGGCGGTGAAGACATTTGGAAGGCTTTATGCGGTCAGAAATATAGGTGAACTGGGGTTCACCTGACCGTGAAGCTTCCTGGAGAGCTGGATGAGAACTTGTTGTATCCCAAGTTGTTTGACGTGTACCTTAGACTAATCCCTAGCAACGGCGCTAAAAAAGTTGTTGTGATCGGAAAGGACACACTTATAAATACAAGTAGGTAGACTTATTTCAGGTGTCGCGGCCAAAACCTAAGTGTTGGCGTACAGGGCTATTGTCACTCCCTGACATGGCTCCAAAAACTTGTTGTCCTTAAACTTGCAGTGACCGCAAGTGCATGGATACTCGATCCCACAGAGACCTTATTGTTAAGTACCAAATAATTATTTTCTTACTAGCTAAGCAAATCGAATATGATGCAAGTGAATAATCAATAAACACACAGGAAATAATCAGAGAGATAAATTGGGACTAGGGTTTTATCCACCTTAATTTCAATGACTAGACATAAATAAAAGGTTGTCAGACTAATCTTATCATGATAAAGACTTAATTTACTTCATAAAGGGATCATCTCACTTTCGTGCAAACAATCATGCAGGGATCAATCCTCGCTTTCATGCAAGATCTATCCCAACGCTAAAGATAAGTAAATCATCAATCAAAGAACTCAAAGATCACTTTCGTGCATCTGAATTCTAAGTTGATTGTCTCGAGTGGAATCTCAAGGATCACTTTTGTGCATCCGAGACTCAACACAAGTTCTACTTATGGTTTTCCAACAGACCGGTACTCACTTTCATGCAATACCTATCAATGTTTATTACAATAATTCAACCTTAGATTCAAATAATCTATCATGGCAATAATATCACTAAAATCAAATAATAAGAACTAACCTAAGAAAGTTCCTATCATGCAATTCTAGAGTTCCAAGTTCTCAAGCAAGTAACCTTTCGGTCCTTATTGTGAGAACTCTAAAACATGAATAATAACATCAATCTATGGAGAATCAAAGTACAATTATTCACATAAGTAAAATTATCATCATAAAACTATTCTGACGAAGGTAAAAGTTATCTAATCTTTAAAAAATCAAAGGGGATTAGACCCCATGTCCTAAATATGTTTAAGCTTGCATGGAAGAAAAAAAAACAATAATCCATTATTTAGAACGATCAAAAAATGAAAAGAAGGGAGAAATAATGTTACAACACGGCTGTAATAGAAATTATAGCCGTAATTATGCGAGTGAACAGTGCCGGCGCCGCTCTTTCATTGATTTCTCCTCCAATCGAACTCCTCTTGCTCTGAAACTTCTAGGCTATTGTCTGCTCCTCCAAACAAAGCTTCTGTGTAAAAATCACGGCCTGAGGTGCCCTCTAGCCTCTCGGCATGAGGCCGAACCCTAAGTGCCTCTCTGTTGATTGCTCTCTCGATTCTCGATAAAAATTCAGGATTTCACTTCTTGTGTCTTCTCCTCTTTTAGACAAGTCTGCAGCATCTTTCAGATCTCAATTTGGACTTCTGGATCAAAAGATATGGTCCGTGCAAGAATCGGGCCCGAAAATGTCGTGCGTCCAGGTAGAAAATACGGCCGTATTTTATTTTATTTTATGGCAATGCCGTATTTTATTTCTATGAACCTTGAGTCAAAATTATGGCCCGTGAAACATATTACGGCTGTGCCATAATTTCAGTCGAGTTCTCTAGTCTAAATCTCTAGCAAATATGACCCGTAAAATGGTTTACGGCAGTGCCGTAATTTCAGCAATTAACTCTGTTCTGAATGCGCTCCAAAATACGGCAGTGTTAAGTTTTACGGCAGTGCCGTATTTTTCATTAAACCTTCTGGTCGAAAATTCCAACAATTTACGGCAATGCTATGATATTACGGTATCGTATGGAAATACGGTACCGTAATATAGAATATGGTGTGTTGCTCTGATTTGCGTGAAATTTGTTAGGTGATCTCCTCTTGATGATGGTAACTCTTCCATGTCTTTGATTTAAAGGAGTAGTTTCACCTTTGGATCTTATTCCTCAAATAACACATCTACCTAAAATTTCATGCATCAACCAATGTCAAATTTCAAAAGATAGATATGCATTGAAGAAATAAATCTAACATGATAGGTTTCTTTCTAATCATGAATACAGGTTTATTCATCATCAAGGAAGAATCTATCATTGAAAATCTTTTAAAAATAGAATCACACCACAAGATAGTAGAAAGTGGATCATGAACAATCATATCATCATACAACCATATCGAAGAAATATTAGTGAGTGATATATCTAAAGTAAATCAAAGATGCGACCATTTAAAATAATCATGAATAAGAGAGTGCAAACAATACTCACAAAACTATATAGCAAGCTTTGATCGAAAACACATAAGGCTCAGACCAAAAATAGTGTTAGGGTAGATATTGCTAGGTCCAAAGATGTGCCTTCTCAAAATTTTTACCTGCACAGTTTAAGATATATAAGGCTCAGTTTAAAAATAGTCTCTAAAAAAATAATAATGATAAAAATAATTTTCTCAAGGGAGAATCATAGATGTCGCCGGAGGTCTGAAGAGTGCTGGTGGAAAGAGCTAATGCAGCTGAGAAACATAGGTGGAACAAAAGCTAGCTGAAAAGCTGCTAGAAATGATGATGATGGTGCCGACAGTAGAGTGGGTAATCTCTAGTGGCCTGCTAGAGACTACAGTCCTGGAGGTGAGATCATTGGCCGCTGGGTGCCACAAATAATGCTGCATAGATAAAAAAATTCAGTCACTAATAAAGAGTCTGCTGCATAAATAAATAAATCAATAGAATAAGAGGCAGTAGAAGAAGTAAGAGTCTGCAGATGGTATAATCCAGTGTCGACGGCTGGAAATAGTAATGTTAGAGGCAGATGCCGTGGTAGCTAGAGGTGGAAGACAGTGGCTTTTGAAGATTTCTGAATCTGGAGGCAAAAGAAGCAATAACAGGTAGAAAGCAAATAGAGCAGCAACTAAATTTTCTATGAAAAGTAGCTATACCCAAGAATAAAATTTAATGATCCAAAAAGAAAACGGACAGAACCATGTAATAGAATGAAACTCGTTCTTTTCAGATGTATGAAAATTAAAGGATAAAAATCTTTCAGGAATTTAGGGCATCAACAGAAAGAAGGCAAATCAGATTACAAAACTACAAAAACTGCACAAAAGTTAATCAGATTCGAAAAGTTGCCATGTGTACTAGAATTGTCAAAAAATATTTTCTTGAAAACAACTAATCCATGAGATAGAATGACACATGTTCTTCATATTCCATGTGAAAAATTAGGGTTTCAAGTCATTAAAGCATTTTAAAAACATGCAACAAAAATGCTAATCACATTAGTCAAAAGAAAAACTACTGTAGGAATTAATTAGAATCGAAAAGATGCTATGTGTTTTAGAAAGATCCATGGACTTTAAAATTCAGTAAAAATATCCAGATGATAGACAAAGATGAGTACTTCGTGATGGTGCCAAAGATAAAAAATTTTCTCAACCTAGTTTCTCAAAATCACAGCGAGAAAACACCTAGTCAAATAAGCAGAATGCAGTTTTAAAATATGGGCGTGAAATGCTTTACGGCAGTGCCGTATTTTTCAAAGAACTCTCAGGTCAAAAACGGCTCAAAAATACGGCACCGTGAAAAATCATACGGTACTACTGTAAAACTCTAAAAACTCTCGGGTCAAAAATGTCCAAAAATACGGTATCGTAAAAACTAATATGGTACCACCGTAATATGCTAAAAACTCTCTAATGAAATTGGATCAAGATTACGGCACCGTAAAGCAAATTACGGCAGTGCTGTATTTTGCGCAAAAATTCGTTTCACCTGCAAAAAGAAAAAAAAATAATTCTAAGAATAAACTAAAATAAAAGAAACTAAACTAAAGTAAGAGTGTTTGGGTTGCCTCCCAAGAAGCGCTAATTTTAGGTCATTAGCTTGACCAAAAATCAAAACTCATGGTGAAGCAGGTGAATTAATACCAAAGTAAATAGCATGTAATTTCTTTCTTTTCCGCTGCCCAAAAAGTTTAGCCACTAATTCAAATATCCAAAATTTTAAATAAATCACAATCAACATGGCTTTCTGAAATATGCGGAAAACAAAATCAAAATTTTCAACCTCACATAAAGGATATTCAATGATCTTCCTATATTTATCAAAAAGCAAAATCATAAGTCCTTTATTCAAATTTAAATCTTCAATTGCCATAGGACTTAGATCAAAAGATATAAGCATTGGATCATCAAAATAATCTTTATGTCTCACATTAGATTCTTCAACAAAGCATAATTTTTCAAATAAATCAAAAGACATGGGCAAAGCATTAGAGTGAGATTCATCAGTATTCATAATATTCAAATCCTTTTCAAGTTCTTCATGCTCATCATCAAATAATTTATCAATTTCAAAGTTATCAACAAAATCAGAGTAAGATTTTTCTAAATTAGTCCCCTCATATCCTTCATCAGATTTAACCATAAACAACATATCATCAAAAGAATCAATTTCATCAAAAGAGGGGTTTTCAATTTCAATTTCCTCAAACTTTTCCACAAATAAATTATCAAATGAATCAATTTCACAATTATCAAAATCAAAGTGAGATTCATTAATGTTCACATAAGGCTCAATCTCAAACAATCATAATCAGAGGGGGATTTTTTTAAATCAATTTCATCAGTTTCCAAATCAAACTCAAATAAACAATCTTGTTGTGCTAGCTGAGTTTCTAAAATTTCATTGTGTGCAACCATGTCATCCAACCTGGAATTGATTTGTTTGAGGGTCTCATTCACATCTTCATTTTGTTTTTCTTGGGAACTCATGAACTTTTCAAACATTATCTCTAAGCTAGATTTTTCAGTATCCTCAAAGTATGGTTCAGAAGTATAGTTTGAGCAATCATCATAAAAAGATCTAGAATCATATTGATCATCTTGCTGCCATGAAGAATTGGAATATGGAGAATTTAAAATTTGGCAATTAGAACTATAATGACCAAAACATCCACAAATATCACATCTAACAGAGTGCATATAAGAGTTAAACTTATCTAGAAGTGTGTACAATGAATCATCTTCATACCTTCCTTATGGTATGTATTCCTCACCTCTTTCAGTTGCCTAGGAGTTGTGATAAAAAGACATATCTTCCAATCTATCAAGAACAGAAAGATAATCCAACACCAATTAATCAAATTTTCCTTTTTTTTTCAGAATATAAAAAAAATAGAAAATAATAAACACAAGCAAATTCACAAATTTTAGAAAATCTCAGTTCTGTCACAACTTATGAAAATCCAAAACCTGCAAAAATAGAAGACAAAGTTAAATCTAAAACAAATAAAACCTAATCTAGCAATACTAACAACTATTTTGATATTAACAAAACTAAGGTCCCCGATAATGGCACCAAAAACTTGTTGTATCCCAATTTGTTTGGCGTGTACCTTGGACTAATCCCTGGCAACGGTGCCAAAAAACTTGTTGTGATCCGAAAGGACACACTTATAAATATAAGTAGGTAGACTTATTTTAGGTGTCGCGGCCAAAACCTAAGTGTTGGCATACAGGGCTATTGTCACTCCCTGACACGGCTCCAAAAACTTGTTGTCCCTAAACTTGTAGTGTCCGCAAGTGCACAGATACTCGAAGTAATAAAGAAAAATATCGATCCCACAGAGACCTTATTGTTAAGTACCAAATAACTATTTTCTTACTAGCTAAGCAAATCGAATATGATGCAAGTGAATAATCGATAAACACACAGGAAAATAATCAGAGAGATAAACTGGGACTAGGGTTTCATCCACCTTAATTTCAATGACTAGACATATATAAAAGGTCATCAGACTAATCTTATCATGATAAAGACTTAATTTACTTCATAAGGGGATCATCTCACTTTCGTGCAGACAATCATGCAGGGATCAATCCTCGCTTGCGCACAAGATTTATCCCAACGCTAAAGATAAGTAAATCATTAATCAAAGAACTCAAAGATCACTTTCGTGCATCTGAATTCTAAGTTGATTGTCTCGAGTGGAATCTCAATGATCACTTTCGTGCATCCGAGACTCAACACAAGTTCTACTTATAGTTTTCCAACAGACTGGTACTCACTTTCATGCAATACCTATCAATGTTTATTACAATAACTCAACCCTAGATTCAAATTATCTATCATGGCAATAATATCACTAAAATCAAATAATAAGAACTAACCTAAGAAAGTTCCTATCATGCAATTCTAGGGTTCCAAGTTCTCAAGCAAGTCACCTTTCGGTCCTTATTGCGAGAACTCTAAAATATAAATAATAACATCAATCTATGGAGAATCAAAGTACAATTATTCACATAAGTAAAATTATCATCATAAAACTATTCTGACGAAGGTAAAAGTTATCGAATCATTAAGAAATCAAAGGGGATTACACCCCATGTCCCAAATATGTTTAAGCTTCCATGGAAGAAGAAATACAATAATCCATTGTTTAGAATGATCAAAAAATAAAAAGAAGGGATAAATAACGTTACAACACGGCTGTAATAGAAATTACAGCCGTAATTATGCGAGTGAACAGTGCCAGCGCCACTCTTTCATTGATTTCTCCTCCAATAGAACTCCTCTTGCTATGCAAATTCTGGGCTGTTGTCTCCTCCTCCAAACGAAGCATTTGTGTAAAAATCACAGCTTGAGGTGCCCTCTACGCCTCTCGGCATGAGGCCAAACTCTAAGCACCTCTCTGTTGATTGCTCTCTTGATTCTCGATAAATATTCAGGCTTTCACTTCGTGTGTCTTCTCCTCTTTAAGGCGAGTCCACAGCATCTTTCGGATCTCACTTTGGACATCTGGATCAAAAGTTATGGTCTGCGCAAAAATTGGGCCCGAAAATATCGCGCGTCCAGGTAGAAAATACGGCCGTGTTTTATTTTACGGTAGTGCCGTATTTTAGTTATGTGAACCCTGAGTCAAAATTACGACCCATGAAACATATTACGGTTGTGCCGTAATTTCAGTCGAGTTCTCTGGTCCAAATTTCTAGTAAATATGGCCCGTAAAATGGTTTATGGCGGTGCCATAATTTCAGCAATTAAGTCTGTTCTGAATGCGCTCCAAAATACGGCGGTGTTAAGTTTTACGGCAGTGCCGTATTTTTCATTAAACCTTCTGGTTAGAAATTCCACCAATTTACGGCAGTGCTCTGATAGTATGGTATCGTACGGAAATACGGTACCGTAATATAGAATACGACACTACCATATTTTGGTGTGTTGCTCTGATTTGCGTGAAATTTGTCAGGTGATCTCCTCTTGATGATGGTAACTCTTCCATGTCTTTGATTTTGCTTGAAAATGCCTTAAAATAGTGCCTTTTTTCCTGAAAATCATGAAAAACCAAAACAGAAGTAGATTTTGCAATATTTGATAAATTTAGCATTAAAATAAGCAGAAGATCTTCAATTTAGCATGAAAAGATATATAAAATGATACAAAATATACTATATATTTTGCTGTCATCAGAACTCAGGTACGGTAGACTTCACGGGTGAACCCGCTGGGGTTCACTAGTCGGTGAAGTCCACTGTAGAAGCCTAAGTGGCTGGGAATTCATTGCTTTGCCCTGGATTGCCAAATCTAACTTGTTGCCATGAAAATATCTTCAAGAACCGAATTTTGGATGTACACAGAACACTTCACGGGTGAACCCCATGGGGTTCACCAGGTGGTGAAGTTCTCTGGTAAGCCTAAAAAATGCCGCTTTGAAAACCATGTCGCCACATCATTGTCCTACAATACAAAGAGTCATTAAATCAGCAAAAATCCCCCTTAGAACAATCAAAAGCTAAGTGAAAAGAAATTAACAGTCTGAGAAGTGGATCCAATAACAAAGGTAAATCATGCATGGAAACTAAAAATGATTAAGAACTTGGGTTGCCTCCCAAGAGTGCTAGTTTAAGGTCTGTAGCTCGACCAAAAGAGTTTAGATCACCAGATTTGCGGGGTCTGAAAGGGTAAGAACTTCCCCTTTTTTGACCCACTCATCTTCAAAGTAGTGCTTGAGGCGGTGCCTATTGACTGTGAAACTATGAGTGCGTTCAGTCCAAATCGTGATAGCACCGTATGGTTGAACTTGCTGAATTATAAAAGGCCTAGACCACCTTGTGCAGAGCTTCCTTGGAAATAACCAGTGTCTTGAGTTAAAGAGAAGCACTTTGTCCCCTTCACGGAATTCCTTCTTCACTATATGCTTGTCATGCCAATACTTAGTGTGTGCTTTGTAAACCTTGGCATTCTCATAGGCAAAAAGGCGCATGTTCTCTTCATTGATGAAGGCTAATCTCTCATCCATGGAAGAGAGCTTCCCCCATATGGAGCTTAACATTTGGTGCTGTCTCTGCATCCTAGCTTCATTAGATTCCCAACGGTTAGTGTGTTCTTAGCGCAAAGAGGAGAGAGTGGAGTCCATCTAATCCATGACCTCCCGCTGATGAAGCTGCTCCTCCCTAATCTCCTGCAACATAGATATCATGGAATCGGATGAGGAAGGGCCACCAAAAGAGAAGGCGCTAGGCACTGGTGGTGCTGTATCAACTGGGTCGGATACTACATGCAGAGCTCATATTTGCACAAGTATGCAAGGGCTCAAGAAAAGTAGATCGGTGCAGCCTGGAGAGATTGACCTAAGAATTGGAAACGAGGCATAGGTTGCTGCTGTTGCTGTAGGAATTTTGACTCTCTCCCTACCTTCTGGACTTCAGTTAGAGCTAGATCATTGCTATTATGTACCTTCGCTTACTAAGAATATTGTATCTATTCCTTGCTTGGCAAAGAAAGGATTTAAATTTGAAATAAAAGAGAACATTTGTTCTTTTTCATTTGAAAATATATTTTATGGGAGTGGTACTTTATGCAATGGATTATATGTCTTGGACATGAATAGCTCTATTTGTAACATAAATAATAAACTGAGTGGTGCTTTATGCAATGGATCAAACTGAGTGGTTCAGTTGGTGCTTTACTATGGCATTGTCGATTAGCCCATATAAACAAGAATCGCATTCAACAACTCCATGCAAATGGGTTATTAGATTCAACCTCCTTGGAGGAGTTTGATACATGTGAGCCTTGTGTATTAGGGAAGATGACAAAAACGCCCGCCACCAAGACTGGAGAGAGGGCAGGAGGTTTATTGGATCTCATACACAGTGATGTGTGTGGGCCATTCAGTAAACAAGCCAGAGGAGGGTATAACTACTTCATCACATTTACTGATGGCTTCAGTAGATATGGATATGTCTATTTGATGAGACATAAATCTGAATCCTTTTTGAGATTTAAGGAGTTCAGACATGAAGTAGAGAACCAGCTTGGTATATGTATCAAAATTCTTTGATCAGATCATGGTGGAGAGTACTTAAGAGGTCAGTTCTTTAACTATTTTAGAGAGTGTGGGATCCTATCCCAACTCACTCCCCCTGGAACACCTCAGTCAAAAGGTGTGTCTAAAAGAAAAAATTGAACTTTGTTGGGCATGGTTCGATCTATGATGAGTCATGCAACTCTACCACCCTCATTCTGGGGTCACACACTTGAGACAGCTTCTCTCATACTGAATAACACTCCATCTAAGAGCGTCTCCAAGATTCCATACAAGGTATAGAGTGGGAGACACCCGAACTTGTCTTTTATCAGAGTCTGAGGATGTGAGGCTTATGTCAAACATCAGGATTTTGATAAATGTGTGTTTGTGGGGTATCCTAAGGAAACTAAAGGATACTACTTCTATATCCCCACTAAGAACAAAGTTTTTGTTGCTAAGGGTGCTATCTTTCTAGAGAAAAAATTTCTCATGAAAGAAGTTAGTGGGAGGAAGTTTGACTTAGACGAGGTCCAAGTGCAACCACAAGACACTGAGATGGAACCTGAGCCACCTGCACCGGTTGCTGGGCAACCAGAGTCTCAGACACAGGTCCTACGTAGTTCTGGGAGGATTCATCATGCACCTGAGAGGTATGGGTCACTGCCGACCCAACACGATGGTATCCATCATTGCACCACCACTGCCGCCACAAGCATGCAAAATTCTAGAGGAATAGCAACATCTCACCAACCATGGAGTGCAGCATTACTATTTTATCAAATGGAGTGATCATACCGAACATCGGGCACTCGAGGAGGAGGCGCAACAACTCCTACTGGCGGAGCTAGAGGAATTCAAGATTAATTCTCCAGAGGAGAATTCTGCAACCCCCGGGAAAGCTGATGCAGGGGCATTACCACAGAAATCAAAAAGAATTAAGAAGCCCTCGGTCCGTTACGGGATGACTAATTGAAGAATCTTATTTGAAAACTTGTTATGATAAAACACTTGCTTTTATTGCTTTCATCTTTAGTTGTTTAGCTTGACAAACTATTGACTTTGGGTCCAAGCTAGTCCTGATGATTGTAAGACTAGTTGTGGGAAAATTTTGTATTTTGAACATTTGCATTGATATTATTGTAGTTAGGGCTTAGCCTAGGATATACTTTCCAAGTCTTTGTTTTATTTTGTAGTTGATGTATTAGGGTGTTTTAGACTAGGATTTGCCTCACCTGTAATGCACTTACATGGCACCAAAATGCCCCATTTCTCAAGGCATTCTCACATTCCAGCTACATCCGGTTACAACAAGGTCAACATCAAGCAAGAGGAGTCAACATCAAGGAACCTACATCAAGGTCAACATCAGACAAGTCATACTTTCGGCCAGTAACCACTACCAACATTTTCACATTCAAACCGCATTCAACCCTTGAAGCCATCAAGTTCAACCCTTGAAGCCATCAAGTCACAACAAGTCAGCTGAACCCGGGTCATACCACATCCACAAAGCTGCCTGCTAAATTAAACAAGTCACACATTCAACCACCATCAGCTAGTGTCACGTCAAGTTTATTTCCACAAGAGAACCAACATGCGTGAAGATGTTTTCTAGCTCAACCTTAGTGCCATTGAAGACCACCAATCAGAATATGGAGAAGCTGAAGTCTGACACAACAAATGCCAATAGTCATCAGCGAATGTAACGTTGAGGTTTTGGTTTAAAGTCCATGTAATTTGTCACTGCACAGAGAATGTCATCTTGCTGAAATTTTCCAACCTGAGTTAGCGGATGCTGCTTACTTGAGGGTGTGCCGGAATGCCCCTTGTGTGTTCTTGAGGGTGAGCCTTTGGCCCCTCTTCCTTGTCTCCTTGAAGGTGAGCCGGAAGGCCCTTCACTCTCCTTTCCTTGCTGAGTTGCTGCTTGCTGAGCCTTGTTCCTTGTGAGTTGCTGCTTGCTGAGCCCTGATTCTTGAGAAGCTGTGGTGTTGAGCAACTTGCTGATAGTAGGAGTTGAAGGAACCTGCGCATACTCTAGAACTTCAGCCTAAGCAAGCCAACCGAAGCTAGCTGGTTAACACTTAGAAGGGGCTTGGCCCCCTTCCTACAAGGGGGCATCAGGTGTTCCTAACCCAATGTACTCCTAATCTGAAATCGCATGCTTAGAATCATTAAACATCTGCCAACTAACTTGACACTTAGTAATCAACCTCATAGTAGAGCTACATACTTAAGGGAAGTTCTTGGGCTTAAACTCTATCCTTCATCAGTGGTATCTGAGCAACCCTTAGGTGCTCTAGTTTCAATTGCTATTAACTTTGATTTATGCTAAAAACAACTTCTACTGAAAACCGTGACACTAATTCTGCACTATCACTGTTCGCTAATTTTCCCCTATCGGCATTCTGAACATTTGCTATCTGATTTCTGAATTTCCTCTTACTATTGAAATTGTGTAGTTGCTTAGGCTATGAATAAACATTTGGAGGCTTTAACCGTGCGTTAAGTCTTTGCTGAACTGAATCTTACTTGCTAGTCTAATTTTCTGAAATAATCCGCATCTACATTGTAGCTTCTAGACATTTGCTGAACTAGTCTCGCCTACTTACTGTGAGCTGAAATCTTCTGAACCCTGCTACGCTAGTCTCTGATAGTAGATTAATTTTAACATTTGCACTACTCAACCAGCATCAGATAGCACGTGCCAACTATTTCCTCACCTAACCTGAAATCTGCATACTGTCACATTTATCTTCTGATATTACTGTAGCTTACCGGCTGGATTACCTGCTATTCTGTGGAACTTGGTGTTGTGTGATAGTTTGATTGTTTTACACTTCCTACTGGCTGCTGAGCTTGCACACTAGTCAAAGTATTAGCCAAAACAACAACACATAGTACATCTTTACCAATCTGAATTTTCCAGCCAGCTGCTGTATCTGTTCTTAGTTAACTGTGCTGATTTACTTGCTACTTATCTGCTTGCTTACTGCTACTTTCTTGTTGCCAGCATTTATTGTGTGATCTTGACTTCTCACCATGGTGCGCACTAGGAGTACCCCTGTTACTGAGGGCCCTGAACCTGAAACTGCAACCATAGCTGATGTCATAACCATGATAGCAGAAATAAGGGCTGACTCTAGGGCCATGAAAAAAATCATTAGATAGCTTAAATTCAAGAGTGGGACACTTAGAAACTGCTCCTAGGCATGACCCTGCCCAACCTGAACCGGAAACTGATTTCCCCATAGAAGGAACATACCAACAACCTATCACATCCCCTAGAAGACCTAATGAAAACATGGGTGGGGGGGGGGGGGGGGGAGGGAACTAGCAGGTCCAACCAGGAAAACGGAGCAACTTACAGACCTGAGAGAGAGAATGTGAACAATTATAGAAACACCAATCAAAGGAGGGCTGCACCCATTTTAGATGAACTTCAAGTGGAAGAACCCTTTGGTAGAGCCCCTACTTACATTAGGAAGGAAGATGAGGTGTCTAGGACCATTAGACTCAGCCCACCTATTTTTGAAGGAGGTTTAGACACACAAGAGTTTATGAATTGGCAAGTTCGAGTGGAACAATACTTTGAATGGGGGGAGAATACCATAAGCAAGGAAAGTACAATGTGTCACATTTCTCTTAAGAGGATCGGTGCAAATGTATTGGAACAGTGTAGAAGTTAAACTAGCTAGGAGTGGCATACCGTCTATCACTACTTGGAATGACATGAAATGGAAATTAAGAGAAACATATGTTTCTCCTAACTATAGGCAAAGGATTTATGATCAGCTCTCTAGATTGGTCCAAGGCAATGACACCGCTGCTAAATATGTGAGCAAATTTGAGGATCTTTTGATTAAATGTGATCTACAGGAGGATCAGTGGCTGACATTAAATCGATTCAAAGGAGGGCTTAGGGCTTATATCAAGAGAACTTTGATACATCATAGATGTGAGGCCCTACAGGAAGCCTACCATTTTGTTATGGATATTGAATATGATTTACAACAAATGAGAGTCCCTCAGCCTAAGGTCAGCACCCATACTGCATCAATCCCAATCAGTTCCAATCCTTTACCAGCTAAGGCACCTATAGTGGAAGGTAATCCTAGAGATAAGAGGCCTACAAACCCACCTAGCAACAAACTTACCTACTACAAGTGTTCTCAGCCCGGCCATATTGCTAAGGATTGTCCCAAGAAGGCTTTGCTCATAGAAGAGATTGAGGGAAATGAAATTGAGGAGGGAGAAGTGGAAAATGTGGAATATGCCCCTGAATATAACAATGAAGAAGAACCCCCCTCCACCATGGCTATTGTGAGGTGTACCTACATTAAGAATGCTTTGGCAGAGGATTGGAAATGGACTAGTCTCTTCTATACATATACGCAATGCAATGAAAAGCTGTGTAAGATCATCATAGATAGTGGAAGTAGCCTTAATGTTATATCCAAGCAAGTTGTAGGTAAGTTCGGACTAGAACAAGAAAAGCACCCCAAACCTTATAGTATCTCTTGGGTTGACAAAACAAGTATCCCTGTTGTTTTTAGGTGTAAGGTACTGATGACACCAAAATTCATAGTATATTTTATGTCATTTCATTGATCTTTTGGTGTCATATTTATGCTCTTTTGCTTGTTTTTAAGCTTTATTTGTCAAATATTGCAGAATCTACACCACTTCTTATTTTTGATGATTTCAGGTAAAAAATACCATATTTTGATGGATTTTGAAAGATCTGAGCACACCAATGGATTCCAGACGTCGAGACGAAGCTGTCCATCAATTTTCATGCAAATCGGAGCAAGTTTGAAAAATTACACCCCGGGGTGTAATAAATATTATGGTACCATAATTTCTGCCCCAGAAAGCACAGAAGCAAAATTACGGCAATGCCATAATAAATATTACACTATCGTAATTTCGATCCAGAAATTCACAGAATGAAATTATGGCACTACCGTAATGAAAATTATGGTACCGTAATTTTGACCCAGTTGCTCGATTCTTCCGCTGGAAACTTAAAAAGACGATTTCTCGAGATTTAGGGCACCAATTTGAGATCAAGGAAGGTGTCTTTAGGGTTCAGCCTCGCGCCGAGAGGCGTAGAGGCCACCTCAGGCCGTGATTTTCACACGAAAGCTTCGCCTGGAGGAGGAGAGGATACCCCAGAAGCTTTAGAGTGAAAGAAGATTGATCGGAGGAGAAATCAACGAAAGAAGGGGCGCCAGCATTGTTCATCATGATTCTGGAGAAAATTACGGGCTGTAATTTTCATTACAGCCCTGTTTTGTTACTTTTCCTCCTCTCTTTCAATTTCTGATCAATCTGAACTATGGTTTATTGTAATTCTTCTTCCATGCTAGCTTAGACATCTTTTGGGACATGGGGTGTAATCCTCTTGATTTTATATGACTAGATAATCCTTATTTCGTCACGATAACTTTACTATGATAATCTTACTTATGTGATGAATGCCTTTAATTCTCCGAAGATTCATATTGTTAGCATGTTTTAGAGTTTTCGTAATATGGACCGAGAGGTGATTTGCTTGAGAACTTAGAACCCTAGAATTGAATGATAGGAACTCATCATAAGAAATTAGGTTTGTTCTTATTTCTCGATTTTAGAAGTATATTGCCATGTTGATAATATGAACTTAGGATTGAGTTATTGAAATAAACATGATAATACTGTGAGAGATCAAGTATCGAATCATTGGAGAACCATAAGTAGAACCTATGTTGAGATTCGGATGCATGAAAGTGATCATTGAGTTTCCGCTTGAGATGATTGACTTAGAATTCGAATGCACGAGAGTGATCCTTGAGTTCTTTGTCAATGATTTACTTGTATCTAACATTGAACAAATCTTGCACGAGAGTGAGGATTAGTTCTTTGTAAATTGTCTGCGTGAGAGCGAGATAATTTCTTTCTGAAGTAAATTATGTCTTTATCATAATAAAATTTGATTGACGAACATCTATTCATATCTAGTCATGGAAATTAAGGTGGATGAAACCCTAGTTTAGTCCCAGTTTCTCTCTTAGGTATTTCGTGCACTTTCTTATCGTTTACTTGCATCATATTCGATTTGCTTAGCTAGTGAAGAAACAACTATTTGGTACTTAACACGTAGGTCTCTGTGGTTCGATATCTTTTATTACTTCGAAGTATCCGTGCACTTGCGGATTACAACAAGTTTTTGGCGCCGTTGCCGGGGACCTTAGTTTTGTTAATATCAAAATAGTTGTTAGTATTGCTAGACTAAGTTTTATATATTTTAGATTTAACTTTATTTTCTGTTTTTGCAGGTTTTGGATTTTCACAAGTTGTGACAGAACTGTGATTTCTAAAATTTTTGAATTTGCTTGTGTTTTATATTTTCTAATTTTTCTGAAAAAAAGGAAAATTGATTGATTGGTGTTAGATAATCCTTCTGTTCTTGATAGATTTGAAGATATGTCTTTTAATCATAACTCATGGGCAACTTAAAGAGGTGAGGTATACATGCCACAAGGTAAGTATGAAGATGATTCATTGTGCACCCTTAAAGATAAGTTAGATTATTTGGCTCATAAATTAGACTCATATATGCACCCTGTTAGGACATCTTATTCTCCTATTAGATGTGATACTTGTGGATGTTTTGATCATTATACTTCTGACTGCCAATTTTTAAATCCCAATTCACCATGGCATCAAGATGATCAATATAATTCTAGATGGGAAAATCACCAAATTTCTTTTTATGATGATTGCTCAAATCATATTTCTGAACCATGCTTTGAAGATACTGAAAAAAATCTAGCTTAGAGATTATGTTTGAAAAAATCATGAAACAAAGTGAGGAGGCACATGAGACCCATAAACAAATAAATTCTATGATGGATAGTATGAGTGCTTATTCTGAAATACTAAAAACCCAGATAGCACAACAAAATTGTCTATTTGAGTTTGATTTGGAAACTGAGGAAACTGATTTAGAAAAGTCCCCTTCTCATTTTGGTAATTTTGAAATTGAGCCTTATGTGAACATTAATGAATCTCACTTTGATCTTGATAATTGTAAAATTGATTTATTTGATAATTTATATGTGGAAAAGTTTGAGGAAATTGATTCTGAAAAATCCCCTTTTGATTCTAGTGATAGTCATGAAATTGATTCTTTTGATAATATATCATTTGTGGTTAAATCTGATGAAACATATGAGGGAACTAATTTAGAAAAATGTTACTCTGATTTTGTTGGTAATTTTGAAATTGATAAATTATTTGATGATGAACATGAGAAACTTGAAAAGGATTTGAATATTACAAAAATTGATGAATCTCACTCTGATGATTTGCCCATATCTATTGTTCACTCTTCTGATTTATTTGAAAAATTGTGCTTTATTGAGGAACCTAATGTGAGATAGAAAGACTATTTTGATGATCCAATATATGAATCTTTTAATCAAAGTCCTATTGCAATTGAAGATATAATTTTGAAGAAAGGACTAATGATTTTGCTTACTGACAAATATAGGAAGATCATTGAATATCCTTTGAGTGGATTTGAAAATTTTGATTTTGATTTTTGCATATTTGAGAAAACCATGTTGATTGTGATTTACATGAAATTTTGGATTTTTGGATTAGTGGCTAAAAGACAAAGGAAATGCAAAAAATTATATGCTATTTACTATGGTACTAATCCTCCTGCTTCACCATGATATTTGAGTTTTGGTCAAGCTACTGACCTAAAAATTTGCGCTTCTTGGGAGGTAACCCAAGCACTCTTACCTTAGTTTAGTTTTTTTTATTTTAGTTTATTTTTAGAAATAATTTTTCTTCTCTTTTTGCAGGAAAAATCAAAACTGTGCGCAAAATACGGCACTGCCTTAATCATTTCCACGGTACTGTAATTTCGGTCCATTTTTGACCAGAAACTTTTGAGCGTTTTACGACACTACCATAAGAAATTTTACGGGCTATAATTTGGGGTAATTTTTTAACAGAATGTTTTATGGTTTTTACGGCAGTACCGTAAGTATTTTCACTGGCCGTAATTTTGCTTGAAAATTTTTTCGAGAGTTCGGCATCTTTTACGGTACTACCATAATTTTTTTTATGATCCCATAATTTTGAGTGTTTTCTTACCCGAGAGTTTTTCAAAATTTTGTGAAAAATACGGCAGTGCTGTAATGTTTTTTACGGTGCCGTAATTTCTACTCCCTGCATTCTACTTATCTGATTAGGTGTTTTCTCACAGTGATTTTAAGAAACTGGAGTGGTAAAATTTTTGATCTTTTGCATAAACATGAGGTACTCATCTTTTACTATCATTTGGATATTTTTATTGAGTTTTAAAGTCCATGGACCATCCTATATGTGGCAACTTTTGGTAACTGATTAATTTCTGTGTAGTTTTTCATTTAGAAATCTGAGTAGCCTTCTTTCTACTGATACCATAAATTCCTGACAAATTTTGATCTTTTAATTTTCATACACCCAGAAAGAACAAGTTTTATTCTACTTCCTCGTTCTGTCTATTTTCTTTTTGGATCATTAAATCTTTTTGGATCATAAATTCCTCCACATTTCAAACTTCTTTTTATGATGATTGCTCAAATCATATTTCTAAACCATGCTTTGAAGATACTGAAAAAATCTAGCTTAGAGATTATGTTTGAAAAATTCATGAAACAAAGTGAGGAGGCACATGAGACCCATAAACAAATAAATTCTATGATGGATAATATGAGTGCTTATTATGAAATACTAAAAACCCAGATAGCACAACAAAATTGTTTATTTGAGTTTGATTTGGAAATTGAGGAAATTGATTTAGAAAAGTCCCCCTCTCATTTTGGTAATTTTGAAATTGAGCCTTATGTGAACATTAATGAATCTCACTCTGATCTTGATAATTGTAAAATTGATTTATTTGATAATTTATATGTCGAAAAGTTTGAGGAAATTGATTCTGAAAAATCCCCTTTTGATTCTAGTGATAGTCATGAAATTGCTTCTTTTGATAATATATCATTTGTGGTTAAATCTGATGAAATATATGAGGGGACTAATTTACAAAAATCTTACTCTGATTTTGTTGGTGATTTTGAAACTGATAAATTATTTGATGAAGTGCATGAGGGAATTGATTTTGGAAAGTCTCACCTTAATTTTGATGATAACTTTGAAATTGATAATTTATTGGATGATGAACATGAAGAACTTGAAAAAGATTTGAAAAATACAAACATTGATGAATCTTACCATGATGAGGTTTTGCCCATATCTACTGTTCACTCTTCTAATATATTTGAAAAATTATGTTTTATTGAGGAATCCAATGAAAGACATAAAAAATATTTTGATGATCCAATACTTGATTCATTTGATCAAAGTCCTTTTGCAATTGAAGATTTAAATTTGAAGAAAGGACTTATGATTTTGCTTTTTGATAAATATAGGAAGATCATTGAATATCCTTTGGTTGGAATTGAAAATATTGATTTTGATTTCCGCATATTTAAGAAAGCCACGGTAATTGTGATTTATATGAAATTTTGGATATTTGAATTAGTGGCTAAACTTTTTGGACAGCGGAAAATGAAAAAATTGTATGCTATCTAATTTGGTACTGATTCACCTACTTCACCATGATGTCTGATTTTTGGTCAAGCTAATGACCTAAAAATTAGCGCTTCTTGGGAGGCAACCCAAGCACTCTTACTTAGTTTCTTTTATTTTAGTTTATTTTTAGAATTAATTTTTCTTTTCGTTTTGCAGGAACATAAAATTTTGCGCAAAATATGGCACTGCCATAATCTGCTTTACGGTGCCGTAATCTTGATCCGATTTCATCAGAGAGTTTTTAGCATATTACGGCAGTACCGTATTAGTTTTTACGGTACCGTATTTTGGGACGATTTCTTACCCGAGAGTTTTGCTTCTTTTATGGTACTACCGTAATGAACTTTACGGTACCATATTTTCGGTCCATTTTCAAATAGAAAATTTTGTGTCTTTTACGGCACTGCCGTGAGGAATTACACGCCCGTAATTTTAAAACTGCATTCTGCTTATTTGATTAGGTGTTTTCTCACTGCATTTTTAAGAAACTGGGTTAGGAAAATTTTTGATTTTCGGCACAAGCATAAAGTACTCATCTTTGTCTATCATCTAGATATTTTTGCTGAATTTTAAAGTCCATGGATCATTCTAAAACACATAGCATCTTTTCAATTCTGATTAATTTCTGCAGCAGTTTTCTTTTAACTATTCTGATTAACGTTTTTGCTTCAAGTTTTTAAGGTGCTTTAATGACTTGAAACCCTAATTTTTCGCATGGAATATGAAGAACATATGTCATTCTATCCCGAGGATTAGTTGTTTTCATGAAAATATTTTCTGACAAGTCTAGGACACATGGCAACTTTTCGAATATGATTAACTTTTGTGCAGTTTTTACAGTTTTGTAATATGAGTAGCCTTCTTTCTATTAATACCCTAAATTCCTAAAAGATTTTGATCCTTTGATTTTTATACACCTGGAAAGAACAAGTTTCATTCTATCACATGGTTATGTCCATTTTCCTTTTGGATCATTAAATCTTATTTTTGGGTATGGCTACTTTTCATAAAAAATTCACTGGCTGCTCTATTTGATTTCTACCTGTTATAGCTTCTTTTGCCTCCAGATCCAGAAATCTTCAAGAGAAACTGTCTTTCACCTCTAGCCACCACTGCTTCTGCCTCTGACATCACTGTTTCCAGCCGTCGACACAGGATTATACCATCTACAGACTTTTATTTCTTCTATTGCCTCTATTTCCATTTATTTGATTTATTTATGCAGTAGACTCTTCATTAGTGACAGATTTTTTTTTATCTATGCAGCATTATTTCTGGCACCCACCTGCTGACGATCTCACCTCCAGGACTGTAGTATCTAGCAAGCCATTAGAGATTACTTACTCTATTGTCGGCACCATCACCATCATTGCTAGCAGCTTTTCAACTAGCCTCTGTTCACCCTCTGCTTCTGAACTACATCAGCTCTTTCCACCAGGACTCTTTTGGACCATCGATGATATATCTGATTCTTCTTTGACAAAATTAATTTTATCATTATTATTTTTTAGAGACTATTTTTAGACTAAGCCTTATGTATCTTAAATTATGCAGGTAAAATTTTCAAAAGGCACATCTTTGGACCTTGCAGCATCTGCCCCGACACTATTTTTGGTCTGAACCTTATGTATTTTTGGTCAGAGCCTGCAATATAGTCTTGTGAGTATTGTTTGCACTCTCTTGTATTCATGATTATTTCATATGGTTGTATGGATGAATTCTGAATGTTATTTACTGATATTTCTTCGATTTGGTTGTATGATGATATGATTGTTCATGATCCACTTTCTACTATCTTGTGATGTGATTCTATTTTTTAAAAAAATTCTCATTGATAGATTTTTCCTTAATGATGAATAAACCTGTGTTCATGATTAGAAAGAAACCTGTCATGTTGAATTTATTTCTCTAATACATATCTGCTTTTGGAATTTTTCATTGGTTGATGCATGAAATTTTGGGTAGATGTGTTATTTGAGGAATAAGATCTAAAGGTGAAACTACTCCTTTGAATAAAATGAGTATATGAGTATGATTTGAGAATTGAGATCGATTGATCAACCTAGTAGATGTTTAGTCTATTTTTGCTATTTGTTGGGAAATAAGAATCCAAGATCCATAAAAATAGTGAGAGACTCCCCTACTTGGCACTGTGTAAAATTGATAGTGGTACCTAAGACATGGGTTGAACTCTATATGAAAGATAATGAGAGTGAAAAATGATAAGACTCCTCTACTTGGCACTGTGTAAAATTGACAGTGGTACCGAAGACAAGAGTTGAAGTCAAAATAAAAAGTATGTATCTAAGTGGGTGCATGCCATCTTTGCAAAAATAATCAAATACAAAAAAAATAATTATGTGTGGAAAAAGATCTTGAAAACCTAATTCCTGTAAACAAAAGCATGATTGATTTGTACTGAAATTGGGTAAAGTCTTAAGATTGAAGGTTCTATTTATTATACAAGTTGCAAAGTTTTATTTGATTGAGATGTAGATCTAGAGGGTTGAGTTCTAAGAATGATATGTTTATTTGAAGTTTTGTGAAACAATTGATGGAATTTTTCAATGATGATTGTATTTTAGAAATTTATTGAGCATGAAAAGATTTATCTTTTAATCAATTTTTGATTTTTGTTTGAGGACAAGCAAAGTTTGAGCCTTATGTATTTTGATGACACCAAAATATATAGTATATTTTGTATTATTTTATATATCTTTTCATGCTAAATTGAAGATCTTTTGCTTATTTTTATGCTAAATTTATCAAATATTGCAAAATCTACTTAAATTTTAGTTTTTCATGATTTTCAGGTAAAAAGGCACTATTTTAAGGCATTTTCAAGCAAAATCAAAGACATGAAAGAGTTACCATCATCAAGAGGAGATCACCTGACAAATTTCACGCCAATCAGAGCAACACACCAAAGTACGGTAGTGCCGTATTCTACCGTATTTCCGTACGATACCGTAATATCAGAGCACTACCGTAAATTGGTGGAATTTCTAACCAGAAGGTTTAATGAAAAATATGGCACTGCCGTATAACTTAACACTGCCGTATTTTGAAGCGCATTCAGAACAGAGATAATTCCTGATTTAACGGCACTACCGTAAACTTTGACACGGGCTGTATTTTCCAGACGATTTCGACTAGAGAGTTCAGTCGATTTTACGACAGTGCCGTGAACCATTATATGGTGTCGTATTTGCCAAACAATTTAGATCAGAGAACGTGAGCGATTTTACGGCACTACCGTGAAATATTACACTGCCATATTTTTGCTTTTGAACGCGACTTCTACGGTCAACTTTGAAGCCCGATTTTTGTGGAGATGATTGTGGGAGATCAAGACATCCAAATTGAGATCCGAAAGAAGTGGTGGACTGGTCTCAATGAGGAGAAGATAAAGACACCAAAAGCCCCAATTTTGATGATCTATCGGAGGAGCAATCGACAGAGAGGCATTTAGGGTTCGGCCTCACGCCGAGAGGCGTGGACGCCACCTCTGGCTGTAAAATTCACACTGAAGCCTCGCCTAGAGGAGGAGACAACACCCCAGAAGTTTCAGAATGAAAGGAGATCAATTGGAAGAGAAATCAAAGAAGAAGGAGGCGCCGCTACTATTCATCGCCCTCCTTTGCAAATTACGGCTGTGTTTAATTTCACAGCCGTGGTGTATTTTCCTAAAACTTCTTTTCCTTTGATTTTTGATCTTCTAAAACAATGGAATATTATATTTTCTTCACCATGCTGGCTTAAACACCCTTTGGGACATGGGGGAATAATTCTCTTTGATTTTCTTAATGACTAGATACTTTTTGCTTTCATCATGATTATTCTACTTTGATAATTTTACCTATGCGATTATTGCTCTAAGATTCTCCTTAGTTTACTTTTTGTCATCATGATTTAGAGTTTTCGCAATAAGGACCGAAAGGTGATTTGCTTGAGAACTTGGAACCCTAAAATTGATTAATAGGAACTCACCGTAAGAAATTAGGTTAAGTTATTATTTCTTTATTTTAGTAGTTTAAATTGCCATGATGATAATTATGAACCTAGGATTGAGTTATTGTGTCAAACGTGGAGATCTTGCACGAAAGTGAGGATCGGAACGTTGGAGAACCATAGATATAACTTATGTTGAGACTCGGATGCACGAAAGTGATCCTCGTGTTTCCACTCGAAGCGATCAACTTAGAACTCGGATGCACGAAAGTGATCCTCGAGTTCTTTATTTGATGATTTACTTATCATTAGCTTGGGATAAATCTTGCGCGAAAGCGAGGATTGGTCTCTGCATGGTTATCTGCACGAAAGTGAGTTAATCTCTTTACTAAGTAAATTATGCCTTTATCATAATAGAATTTGATTGATGAATTTCCTTATATATCTAGTCATGAAAATTAAAGTGAATGAAACCCTAGTCCCAGTTTCTCTCTGATTGTATTTTCCCATGTGTTTTAGATCTTTACTTTGCTTTTATTCGATTGCCTAGATAGGAAGAAATCAATTATTTGGTACTTGACAACATAGGTCTCTGTGGGTTTGATATCTTTCTTTATTACTTCTAGTATCCGTGCACTTGCGGAGATAACAACAAGTGTGGTAACTCAATAAGTTTTTGGAGCCGTATCAGGGGGTGACAAGTCCCTGTGCGCCATACAATAAGTTTTGGCTGCGACTTCGAAAATAAGTTTTGTTTACCTACTTGTTGGGATACAAGTTTTTGGCACCATTGCCGGGGATTAGTCCAAGGTACACGCCAAACAATTTGGGATACAACAAGTTTTGGCGCCGTTGCCGGGGATTAGTCCAAGGTACACGCCGAACAACTTGGGATATAACACCTTGCTGAGTTGCTGCTTGCCGAGCCTTATTCCCTGTGAGTTGCTGCTTGCCGAGCCTCATTCCTTGTGAGTTGCTGCTTGCCGAGCCCTGATTCTTGACAAGTTGTGGTGTTGAGCAACTTGCTGATAGTAGGAGTTGAAGGAACCTGCGCATACTCCAGAACTTCAGCCTAAGCAAGCCAACCGAAGCTAGCTGGTTAACACTTAGAAGGGGCTTGGCCCCCTTCCTACAAGGGGGCCTCAGGTGTTCCTAACCCAATATACTCCTTAATCTGAAGCCGCATGCTTAGAATCATTAAACATATGCCAACTAACATGACACTTAGTAATCAACCTCATAAAAGAGCTACATACTTAAGGGAAGTTCTTGGGCTTAAACTCAATCCTTCATCAAGTGCCCTATTCTTCGGCAGTAGGATCGATCATATATGCAATGTTGTGTACTAGACCATATGTGACTTATGCTGTGAGCATAACCAGCCGATACCAATCCAATCTGGGTTTGCAGCACTGGGTGGTTGTAAAGAATATCCTGAAGTATCTAAGAAGAACTAAGGATTTATTCTTGGTCTATGGGGGAACAGGAAGAGCTAAGTGTTCAGGGCTACACTGATGCGTCGTTCCAGTCTGACCCTGATGACTTCAGATCGTAGGCAGGCTATGTGTTCAAGATGAATGGAGGCACTGTATGCTAGAAGAGCTTCAAGCAATCCACCATAGCTGATTCTACAACCAAGGTTGAGTATGTCGCCCCTTTTGAGACAGCCAAAGAAGCCGTATGCATAAGGAAGTTCATTTCTAATCTTCAAGTGGTTCCAATTGCTATGGATCCCATTGAGCTCTATTGTAATAATAATGGGGCTATAGCACAGGCAAAAGAACCACGGTCTCATCAAAGGTCCAAACACATACTTAGGAGGTTTCACCTAATCAAAGAGATTATTGACTGCGGTGATGTCAATATTAGTAGAGTTGACAAAGAGAACAATCTAGCAAACCCACTAACTAAGACTTTGGCGTAGCAGAAGCATGATGGTCATACGAGAGACATGGGGTTGAGGTTCCTCAACCTCTAGGTCTAAGTGCAAGTGGGAGATTGTTGGTGTTTATGCCCTAAGACCTAGTTTTGGTGTATCTTTTGTACTACTTCACTCTGATATTTTATATATCATTCTGGTATTGTCATTATTATGCTTTGTTTACATCTGCAATTGTGTACTTGCATAATAATGTCCCTAGAGACAAATTGTGTTTGTGCTCAAACTCTTGTCCCCAGTCAAGTACTTGAGTAGATATGGGACAGCTCAGGTACATGTGAGACTCGTATAGGGGCTGGTTAGGCATGAGGTGCTAACGCAGACATATGGGTATATCAGTCCTGGATATGCTAGACCGACCTGCTATGAGGCTATGGCTTGGTGGCATGAGTTATCCTCACAAGTTACAAGAGATACATTGATCCCTTGACTTGAGATCATTGACTCTTCTATATGGTTAGGGACATGCTTTGATGCAACCTAACACCTCACCATAGTTGGGAGGTCATAACGGTTGTCATTGAGTATGTTATTGGTAAACTCGGGGATATTTTATAATTTTTCAGAGCTAGACATTACAGATTACATTGCACAGCGAAAGAATATCCCCGAAACAGGCCAGTCCCAAAAACCTAGTGAAGATCTCTTGCAAGGGGGTCGACATGATGTGATAGTAAGTACCTAGAGCAAGCGTGGAGTTGATGTCGAGGTAGGTGCCCAAGCGTTCGCCCTCTGCAGTCTCACACACACGGATGCCTCGAGCTCTCTTCTTCCACGCCCGGTGCTAGCCTCGGGAAGAAGATCCATGCCTTAGTCTACCTTCTTCAAGCCTTGCGCCACCTCCAAGGATATGCACCAATGATGAAGAAGAAATGAGAAGAGATGATGCCGTCAAGCCCTTACTTCCCTTGCGCCAAAGGAGGAGGAAGAAGGGAAGAAGCTTGCGGCTTGATGGAAGAAGGATGCGCCACCCTTGTTGCTCTCGCCTCCTTGCCCTTGCTCACGCCTTCAAAAATTAGTCTCTTAAGAGGGGGCGACAAGGGGTCTCTTTTATAAGAGCGAGAGGCGGTTTGGGATGGGCTTAGATCATGACAAGTGTGCGGCTAGGATAAGGGGTTGACAATTAGGGTTTGAGGTAAGGAAAGTCTCCAAGACTTTGTTGGTGTATATGCCCTAGGACCTAGTTTTGGTCAACTAATGTACTACTTGACTTTGATATTTATATATCATTATGGCATTGTCATTATCTATGTTTGTTTACATCTGCGCATATGTACTAACATGATAATGTCCCTGGAGACAGATTGGATCTGTGCTCGAACTATAGTCCCTAGTCGATGTACCTTAGTGGATATGGGACAGCTATGGTACTTGTGAGACTGGTATGTGGGCTGGTTAGGACGCAGACACATGGGTATATCATTGGAGGATATACTGGATAGACCCATTGTGAGGCTATGACTTAGTGTCATGAGTTATCCTCACAAGTGACAGGAGATGCATTGATCCCTTGACTTGAGGTCATTGATCATTCTATATGGTTAGGGACTTACTTTGATACAACCTAACACCTTGCCGTAGTTGGGAGGTCATAACGGTTGTCATTGAGCATGTCACGACCCATATGAGAAGGTCAATGGACAGACATACGATTTGCCCCTTCCTTAGGGAAGTATGATATCCATGGAGCTCCTCTATGGTTCTATGACTGAGAGTGTATGGCCATACCCAGGTAAGTGAAGGTCCCCTAAATCTAAGGGGGGCGAAACCCTATAGGCGCATATGGAGGTTAAGATGCAGCGGAAAGGGGTTTCTACGATCTTTGCATGCGTTATGATCAACTTATAAAACTCTGCATGAATGAAAACGATTCATACCATAGCCATTTCTAGATGGCGTCTTGGAAGCAAAAGATGCAAGCGCCTCTTCTCCAAAGTCTCGCACACAAGATGAAGATGCGCTCCTTCCTTGGTGCTCCTTGTGCTAGCAAGGATCGTCCAAGGTGTCTTGATCGCTTGAAGGGAAGAGAGAGTTCTTTCTTGCTTGGCGTCTTTTCTCCTTGTCGTCCACCAGTTTTTCACACACGAAAATGTGTTCTCTCGTCAAAAACTAGAGCGAGCGACGAACCAAGAGGAGAGGCGTGAATAGAGGCTATCGTGAGGCATGGCCACGATTAGAAGAAGTGCTATCTAAAAATAGCAAGTCACTTCTCAAGTTGCGATCATGGGTTTACCCAATCGCAAATCCAATTCACCCTTGAACCATGCGCTCATCCATTGAGCCGGTTCACTTGACTTTGGTTCAATAACCAAATAAACCAAGCAATCAGTCCAGATCATAATAAACCCCTAAGGCTTAAGATCTGACCGTTAATCTCTTGATGCTCCTGATCTCACCGATCTAGCATCCATTCTCTCAATCGAAGCTTACCGATCTCAAGCCCTAATCAATCAAACATGATCAGACCAGATCTCACTTACAATCAGAGATTAAAATCCCTTTAAACTGAACCCAAACAATTCAGTCCACACGATCTGACTTAAGTAAGCCATATCATCAAATTGTGCGACCCTGAGGGTTTCCTTTAAATGTCGGTAACGATAACTCACGTCATCACGATCAGTGAGGGGTATCTAGCAACACATCACTGTCTCCCGATAGAAAGGAAAGAGTCTTCCAAGACTACACCCAAAATACAGCACAAGTGTGAATCCAATTCACAAGGCATGCATCTTTCCTTTGCCACTTGATATTCTTATTGGACAAGCGTGTCAAGCTTGTAACTCCAATATGATGAGCATGATTAGATCAGATGAACATAGTCACCTGGGTATGGCCATACACTTTTCTCAATCATCTCATCCAGGGGGCCCCTTTAGAACATCACACTCCTTAAACAAGGAGACGGCAATCCTATGTCTATCACTAGTGCCCTAACCTGACTCAAGCTCACCATCCAAGATAGTCTATAACCATTATGTTTCAAATGATATTGAACTACCTCAAAACAATGACAATCATCATTTAGAAAACACAAGTGATCTCAAGTCAGAGGAAATGTGCCACTTGTTACAATCAAGGATTATTCACATTGTGACAAGCAATTGAATATCCTAGTAGGGTCTGTCCAGTACATCCAATGTACCCATGAGTCTACATCTTATTCCATGCTCGAAGCATCCTATAAGATTAGAACACATATTAGTCTCAATCATATCAAGGCTGTCTCATGTTCACCAAGATATATCGACTAAGGACATTCACTGCATGTCAGCCTAGCTGAACAGCTTTGAGACATTATTCAGAAGTACACTTATTGCAGCAGACAATGTAACAAACTGAATAACAACAATGCCTTTATAAACATAAAAGTTTATTACATGATACTGTTACAATCCCAAGGCCTCAAACATTAGCCTTAAGGGCATACCCCAACAATCTCCTACTTGCACTTAATCTAATGGTTGAGAAATCTCAAACCCATATTATTACAGTGCTTCTCATGCTTCTGCTGCGCCAGAGGCTTAGTAAGCGGGTCTGCCAGATTGTCATCTGTATGAACCTTGCAGACTTTGATCTCGCCACGATCAATGATCTCCCGGATCAAATGAAACCGTCTCTGTATGTGCTTGGACTTCTGGTGCGACCATGGTTCCTTTGCTTGTGCGATTGCTCCAGTGTTATCACAAAAGATAACCAAAAGATCTGCACTCGAAGGAACGACACCAAGTTCTCTCACGAACTTACGAATCCACACTGCCTCCTTGGATGCTTCCGAGGCTGCAACATACTCGGCTTCTGTTGTGGAATCAGCAACAATTGACTGTTTGAAACTCTTCCACACCACCGCTCCTCCATTCAAGCTAAAAACATAGCCTGATTGCGATCGGAAATCATCCTGGTCAGACTGGAACGAAGCGTCAGTATATCCTTCAATACTGAGTTCTTCCTGACCACCATATATCAAGAACATATCTTTGGTCCTCCGCAGATATTTTAAAATGTTCTTGACTGCAATCCAGTGCGCCATACCTGGATTACTTTGGAACCGACTGGTCACGCTTAACCCGTAAGCGACGTCTGGGCGAGTACACAACATCGCATACATAATGGACCCAATAGCCGAAGCAAAAGGCGTATTGTCCATTTCATCTTTCTCAGTCTGTGTTTGTGGACACTGACTCTTCGAAAGATTCAGACCATGTCTGACTGGAAGATATCCTCTTTTAGAATTCTCTAAATGAAATCTTTCCAGGACTTTATCGATGTAAGTACTCTGGCACAGCCCGAGAAGCCTCTTAGATCTATCCCTGTAGATCTTCACACCTAATACATAGGCTGCTTCTCCTAGATCTTTCATCTGGAAACATTTCCTTAACCATGCCTTAACCGCATGCATTTCAGGAATGTCATTTCCAATGATCAAGATATCATCGACGTAGAGGACTAGGAATGTAATCACGCTCCCACTAAACCTCTTATATACACACGGGTCATCCTCGTTCTTGATGAAACCAAATTCACTGACTGATTCATCAAAACGAATATTCCAGCTTCTCGATGCTTGTTTAAGTCCATAAATAGACTTCTTTAATTTGCATATCTTATGACGATCTGATGGATTAGTGAAACCTTCAGGTTGTGTCATATACACATCCTCATCCAGATTTCCATTCAGGAAAGCTGTTTTCACATCCATTTGCCAAATCTCATAATCGTAATATGCTGCTATCACGAAAAGAATCCGAATAGACTTAAACATGGCTACAGGTGAGAAAGTTTCATCATAATCTATCCCGTAGATTTGTTTGAAACCTTTCGCAACTAGCCTGCCTTTATAGGTAACCACGTTACCATCCATGTCAATCTTCTTCTTGAAGATCCATTTACAGCCTATAGGGATAACTCCCGGAGGCGGATCAACCAAATCCCAGACTTGGTTATCAGACATGGAGTCCATCTCGGCTCGCATAGCTTCAAGCCATCTAGCTGAATCCGGTCCACTGACCGCATCCGCATAAGTTAGGGGTTCATCATTATCAATGATGTAGACTCCGTCATA
Source organism: Costus lasius (assembly GCA_027563935.2). Classification (NCBI taxonomy): domain Eukaryota; kingdom Viridiplantae; phylum Streptophyta; class Magnoliopsida; order Zingiberales; family Costaceae; genus Costus; species Costus lasius. The sequence goes on from CM050446.2 coordinate 50,607,025, forward strand.
GCGCTCAGGCTGTCGACGAATCCTTCCCGATCTTCGCGGTTCCCGTGATATCTGAGCCTCAGGTTGTTCAGTAACCTGTTCTACCGGCTCAGGCTCATCCAACTGTGCTTGAGCACTTTGTCCTTCCTCTGGATTCTCATCCAACTTTATTTCTCTCCCACTGGCCTCTTGCAGAAGAAACTCCTTCTCAAGAAAAATGGCCGTCCGAGCAACAAATACCTTGTTCTCTTTGGGATTGTAGAAATAATAACCCTTAGTTTCCTTAGGGTAACCGACAAAGATACATTTCTCAGATCTGCTCTCCAGTTTCCCAGAGGCGAGCTTTTTGACATAAGCCTCGCAACCACAGATCCTGATAAATGTCAAGCTAGGCTGTTTCCCATACCATAACTCATATGGAGTCTTAGAAACTGCCTTGGATGGCACTCGGTTTAGTACCTTTGCAGCTGTTTCCAGTGCAAAACCCCAAAAGGAATATGGAAGAGTAGCCTGACTCATCATAGAACGAACCATATCAAGTAACGTTCTATTTCTCCTTTCGGACACACCATTCCATTGCGGTGTTCCTGGCGGAGTGAGCTGTGAGATAATCCCACACTCCTTTAGATAGTCAGTAAACTCTCGACTTAGGTATTCTCCACCTCGATCAGAACGAAGTGCCTTGATATTTCGGCCAAGCTGATTTTGTACTTCATTCTTGAACTCTTTGAACTTGTCAAAAGATTCACTTTTATGTCTCATTAAATAGACATACCCGTATCTACTGAAATCATCAGTGAAGGTGATGAAGTATTAATAGCCACCTCTGGCATGTTTACTAAACGGCCCACACACATCGCTGTGTATAAGGTCAAGCAAACCTGAAGCCCTTTGACCTTTGTGAGGAAAAGGTGACTTCGTCATTTTACCCATTAAACAAGCTTTGCATGTATCAATCTCCTCATAGGAGAATGATCCCAGCAGTCCATGATCATGCAACCGCTTAATGAGTTTCTTGTTGATATGGCCTAAACGACTATGCCATAACAAGGTGCTGTCATCAGCATATTTGGCTTTCTTAATATCAATGTTTTGTATAGAACATTCCATGTCCAATATGAATAACCCATTGTTAATTGAACCAGTAGCATAAACAATATTATCCAAAGAAAGAACACACTTTGAAATATTGCATTCAAAGGAAAATCCCTTCCTGACAAGAGCAGGAATGGAGATAATATTTTTAGTAATGCTGGGAACAAAATAACAATGTTCAGTTCTAATACAATTCCAGATGGCAAAGAGATGAAATAGTCTCCTACAGCAACAGTAGCAACCCGTGCCCCGTTTCCAACGCGTAGGTCCACCTCATGCTGTCCCACCTGCCTTCTTCTCTTGAGTTCCTGCACATTTGAACAAATGTGAACTCCACATGCAGTGTCCAACACCCATGAAATAGAAGAAGATGAAACCATGACTTCCGTCACGTAAATACCTGAGCCAGAAGCGATGCTTCCCCTCTTATCTCCTTGGAGCGCTTTACAGTCCTTTTTCCAGTGACCCAGCTGGCCACAGTGAAAACATCTGTATTCCTTTGACCGCTTAATCTTCTGTTTCAGAGCCTTGCTGTAACTCTTGACAGGGGCCTTGCCCTTCTTCCCCTTCTTCTTGTTCCTAGAAGAAACCATTAAGACAGAGGTCGAAGGCTTTCCCTTCAGAGTCTCCTCAGTAGTCAAGAGCATGTTCAGCAGCTCTGCCGGAGTACAATCGATTTTGTTCATATTAAAGTTAATGATGAACGCATCGAAAGAGGGCGGGAGAGACTGCAGAATAATGTCTACAGCAAGCTCCTGATTGATGGTATGCCCCAGTTTCTCTAGAGCTTCCTTGTGCCCAATCATCTTGAGCACATGAGCTCCCACTGGGCTCCCTTCAGCCAGTTTGCTCTGAAAGAACAGCTTTGTCAAATTATAGCGTTCTGTCCTCGCCTGTGCAGCATACAGCATCTTGAGGTTCGCTATAATCTCTATAGCTGACATATCCTCATGCTGACGCTGCAGCGGTGGCGTCATAGACGCTAGCATCAGGCAAGCGACATCAATGCTATCATTGACGTGCTTTTCATAAGCTTCCCGAACCGCCCTTGCGGCGTTCGGAGCGGGTTGAGGCGGTATAGCCGTCTCGAGGACATACAGTTTCCTCTCTGCCTTAAGAACAATCTTAAGGTGTCCGTACCAGTCTGAGAAGTTCGGCCCAGCAAACTTCTCCCTTTCCAGTAGGGATCGCACATTGAAGCTCATGGTGTTCGTTGCTGCAGGTATCTACAACAATGCAAGAACAGCAAGGTCAGTATCAATGTTAAGAATCAATCAGGACTTAAGAAAGATTCTTTTTCTCACTATTTTATCTGGCTGAAAATTCCAGCAAAACAGCCCGAAAGAGTAGTACTCTTTTAGTGAGATGGGATCCAGATTTCATACTTGGTCTCCGCGTCCCGCTCAGGCGAGATAAGATGCACAGAGAGTACAAGCACTAATCTCTGGTAGGCAGTCCCTGCCAATCGCCAACCCGTGCGATTCCCCTTCATCTGGGCAATCCAGCAGACTGTGCCAACTGAGTTGGTACAACACAATCTCTGACCCCACAGATGGCTGCCTCCATGTGCTACCATATGCGCCACATATGTAGCCTACATGGTCAAGCTGACCCGACCTACTCCCTGGACCACCACGTGCTATGCTGAGCAACGAGAAGCGATAAATCCCTTCTCTGTAACACGCAGGTGTAATCCCGCACCGTCTGAAGATAGAAGGACGTGCCCACTGAGTGGGTACAACACGGCTCCAACGATAGTCAAAACAGTGAGGTTTCGCGTCAGAAGGCTTACGAGCTTGATATTTTAGCGTTGGATTTTAACGGTCTTTTATCTTCTTCCCTATCATGCAATTCCTATGGTGATAGGAGAAGATAAACACATGCATTTCCAATTATATAAGCAATAAAAGAAAGCATGCTGATCTTATGTGGTAAAAGCCCAATAAGCCTAAGTAAGACCTTAACCAAACTTAAGTCTTCACTTGTTTTTCTTCATGGGACTTTTGCTGCTCATCTGGCCCAAACCAGGGCCCAAGCGCCATTTGCAGCTGAGGTGCGCCCACCAGGGAAAATGCGCCTGGTCCCAGAGTCGAACCCTGGACCTCCCACCTGGTCAAGCCTCTGCTGCAAGCGCCTCTGCCAAGTGTGCTCTGTGCTCTTGTCTGACTAATTTACAAATTAATCTATCTAGACAAGATTGACTCGCAGGTCAATTACATTTTATAAATTAATTAAATTGTGATTCGCAGATCACAAAAATAAGAATTAATTTACAATAAAATTCCAGGCACGCAGGCCCCAACACAGCACACATTAAACGGGCAGCCCACATAAGATTAAATAAACATACATATGGTATGCAATCAACATGTGATCCAATCATGAAAAATAAAATTTTGAAAAAACCCCATTGAGATTAATTTTATTTTTCCCTATTTGCCCTACTGCCTTACGACGGTCCATTACTAGGGATCCACTCATCCAGCCTAGTCAGATCCACTGCCCTTGCATGCACCAAGTCCTAACTGACTTGATTCGACCTAATGGTCAACCATGCATGCGCAAGGGCTGAACGACCACAATGAGATCTGGCAAGCGGGTGTGACCCCGGGCCTAACTCATGTGCGTTCATAGGTTGTCTCAATCAGACATCGCTACACTCCTTTGATGCAGTCGACCTATAGCCACCTCGTGCTTGCGCATAGGTGCTATCTGGTCGACCCATCTAGGCTGTCAGATAGTCTGATCAGACCAGTTGGATCTAACCTAGAGGATGACTTCAACCCTAATAACCCGTCTAAGGGTTTAAAGCAGGCGCCTCTTAGATCTAATGAGAGTCGCGCATGATATAAGATTTTGGAAAAAACCTAAGATGCGCCAACAAACATGCGCAAAGGAAATACATATGTAAGTTTCGCAAGAAGCAACTTAACATGTAAATTTTCGCATGTTATAGATCTAAGCATACAATGGCATACATGGATCACAAAACGTTTAAGCAATCATAAAAACATGCATTAACTTGGCTCTGATACCAATTGAAGGTCCCCTAAATCTAAGGGGGGCGAAACCCTATAGGCGCATATGGAGGTTAAGATGCAGCGGAAAGGGGTTTCTACGATCTTTGCATGCGTTATGATCAACTTATAAAACTCTGCATGAATGAAAACGATTCATACCATAGCCATTTCTAGATGGCGTCTTGGAAGCAAAAGATGCAAGCGCCTCTTCTCCAAAGTCTCGCACACAAGATGAAGATGCGCTCCTTCCTTGGTGCTCCTTGTGCTAGCAAGGAGCGTCCAAGGTGTCTTGATCGCTTGAAGGGAAGAGAGAGTTCTTTCTTGCTTGGCGTCTTTTCTCCCTGTCGTCCACCAGTTTTTCACACACGAAAATGTGTTCTCTCGTCAAAAACTAGAGCGAGCGACGAACCAAGAGGAGAGGCGTGAATAGAGGCTATCGTGAGGCATGGCCACGATTAGAAGAAGTGCTATCTAAAAATAGCAAGTCACTTCTCAAGTTGCGATCATGGGTTTACCCAATCGCAAATCCAATTCACCCTTGAACCATGCGCTCATCCATTGAGCCGGTTCACTTGACTTTGGTTCAATAACCAAATAAACCAAGCAATCAGTCCAGATCATAATAAACCCCTAAGGCTTAAGATCTGACCGTTAATCTCTTGATGCTCCTGATCTCACCGATCTAGCATCCATTCTCTCAATCGAAGCTTACCGATCTCAAGCCCTAATCAATCAAACATGATCAGACCAGATCTCACTTACAATCAGAGATTAAAATCCCTTTAAACTGAACCCAAACAATTCAGTCCACACAATCTGACTTAAGTAAGCCATATCATCAAATTGTGCGACCCTGAGGGTTTCCTTTAAATGTCGGTAACGATAACTCACGTCATCACGATCAGTGAGGGGTATCTAGCAACACATCACTGTCTCCCGATAGAAAGGAAAGAGTCTTCCAAGACTACACCCAAAATACAGCACAAGTGTGAATCCAATTCACAAGGCATGCATCTTTCCTTTGCCACTTGATATTCTTATTGGACAAGCGTGTCAAGCTTGTAACTCCAATATGATGAGCATGATTAGATTAGATGAACATAGTCACCTGGGTATGGCCATACACTTTTCTCAATCATCTCATCCAGGGGGCCCCTTTAGAACATCACACTCCTTAAACAAGGAGACGGCAATCCTATGTCTATCACTAGTGCCCTAACCTGACTCAAGCACACCATCCAAGATAGTCTATAACCATTATGTTTCAAATGATATTGAACTACCTCAAAACAATGACAATCATCATTTAGAAAACACAAGTGATCTCAAGTCAGAGGAAATGTGCCACTTGTTACAATCAAGGATTATTCACATTGTGACAAGCAATTGAATATCCTAGTAGGGTCTGTCCAGTACATCCAATGTACCCATGAGTCTACATCTTATTCCATGCTCGAAGCATCCTATAAGATTAGAACACATATTAGTCTCAATCATATCAAGGCTGTCTCATGTTCACCAAGATATATCGACTAAGGACATTCACTGCATGTCAGCCTAGCTGAACAGCTTTGAGACATTATTCAGAAGTACACTTATTGCAGCAGACAATGTAACAAACTGAATAACAACCATGCCTTTATAAACATAAAAGTTTATTACATGATACTGTTACAATCCCAAGGCCTCAAACATTAGCCTTAAGGGCATACCCCAACAGTAAGAACCTGTTTTAGTCATAGCCATGAGATTGGATGAAAACAAGTGGTGACACACTTGTCTAATCGGATATCAGTTCGGCAAAGAGACTGTAATGCATCTATACCTAGTTGCGATGATGGGGATGTCGATGTCGATATCCATTCCAATGACCTGGGTAGCAGCGATGCACTGCTAGGTGCCACTCACTGCTTGTGATGACTTTTGGTTAGCACTGCCAGCGTCAGAGGAGCCTACAGGGTCGCACACCTTGATACTTGAGTTCTCGTATTGATCGGGAAGCCTTATGATCGAGTTATTGGATAACTCGGATCTAATTGGGAGATTTCATCAGCGCCAATGGGCCTGATGAGATGGAAGAATGTTATTGGAGCCAAACTTCATTTTTGGCAGGTTGACCCATATTTGACCATGATTGGTCACATTTGGATTATGGTTGCATTGGATTGGATCCAAGTGCTTAATCAACACATGTAATGGAGTTTGGGCTAGCTCATTATCCAATGAGGCCCAATAATAAGTTGTCATGATGAGAAGGGCTAGAAGGGTATAATGGGGACAAATCTTCTCCCCTAGGCACCTATGGGCATAATGGGGAGAAGTGGCACAATTTGCTTCATAAGGAAGCAATTGGCGCCTCCCCCCTTTATCCCTTATGGTATGAATGCCTATATGGCATTGCTTGGGGCGCAAGGCAAGGCCTTGGCGCACAAAGAAAGGCATGGGCACAAAAGGAATGGTTGAATGAGAATTATGGAAATGTCTTGGAGACTTTCCTTGTCTCAAACCTTCTCATCCTAGCCGCCCACTTGTCTTGACCCTAGCCTTTCATAAACCGCCTCTTGCCCTATAAAAGAGCACCCAGCCGACCCCTCTTTTGAGAGTGATCAATCCTTGAAGGCGTGAACACAAGAAGAGGGGCGAGTGCTAGGAGCAAGGGCGCATCTTCCTTCTTCCATAGCCGCAAGCTTCTCCCTCCTTTCCTCTTGGCGCAAGGAGCTTTGGTGCTTGGTGGCTTGACTTGTTTCCTTCTTCTCTTGGCGCATCCCTTCCTCTTGGTGGCGCAAGTGAAGTGGAGCATCTCCCTAAGGCTTGGATCTTCTTCCCGAGGCTAGCACCGGGCGTGGAAGAAGAGAACTCAAGAGATCCGTGTGTGTGAGACTGCAGAGGGCGCACACTTGGTCGCCTACATCGGCATCGCTCCAAATCGCTCTTAAGGTATTTCTTAACTCATCGTGTCGACTCTCTTGCTTGCGATCTTCACTGGGTTTTTGGGACCGGCCTGTTTCGGGGACATTCTTCCGTTGTGCAATGTATGTATGTATGTCTATGACTCTGAAAAATTGTAAAATGTCCCCGGGGTTTCCCAACAGACTTTACCATAAACCTCTCCCACTACTCCATATGCGCCCCAAGAGTTTCCTTAGAAGCTCTCAACATATCAGCCCCAAGACTTGCCTTAGAGGCAAGCATACCATCAAAGGCATAAGGGCTAGGCGCATAATGCTTCCAAATGAAGCAAAAGGCACCTCCTTCTCCCCATTATACCCCTTAGGCACCAATGGGGATGTTTTCTCCCCATTATACCCTTTTAGCCCATTACTTCTTCATGACAACTAGTTACTGGGCCTCATTGGGTAATGAGCAAGCCCAAACTTCATTATATAGGTTGTTTAAGCCATTGGATCCAATCCAATGCAACCCTAATCCAAACGTGACCAACCATGGTCAATTTTGGGTTAACCTGCCAAAAATGAAGTTTGGCTCCAATAACATTCTTCCATCTCATCAGGCCCATTGGCGCTGATGAAATCTCCAAAATAGATCCGGGTTATCCAATAACTCGATCATAACGCTTCTCGATCAATACAAGAACTCGAGTATCTTGGTGTGCGACCCTGTAAGTTCCTTTGACGTTAGCAGTGCTAACCTAAGGTCACCACAAGTAGTGAGTGGCATCTAGCAATGCATCGCTGCTATCCAAGTCATCAGAATGGATATCGACATCGACATCCCCATTATCGCGACTAGGTACAGATACATTACAGTCCCTTTACCGAACTGATATCCGATTGGAGAAGTGTGTCATCACTTATTTTCACCCAATCACATGGTCATGACTAAATCAGGTTTTCACCTGGGTATGGCTATACACTTTCAGTCATAGAACCATAGAGGAGCTCCATGGATATCAAGCTTCCCTTAGGAAGGGGCAAATCCTTTATTTGTGCATTGATCTTCATATATGGGTTGTGACATACTTAATGACAGCCTTTATAACTTCCCAACTACGGCGAAGTGTTAGGTTGCATCAAAGCATGTCCCTAGCCATATAGAAGAGTCAATGACCTCAAGTCTAAGGATCAATGCATCTCCTATCACTTGTGAGGATAACTCATGACACCAAGTCATAGCCTCACAGCGAGTCTGTCCAGTATATCCCTACAGATATACCCATATGTCTGCGTTAGCACCTCGTACCTAACCAGCCCATATACCAGTCTCACAAGTACTAGAGCTGTCCCATATCCACTCAGGTACGTTGATTGGGGACAATCATTTGAGCATAGATCCAATCTATTTGCAGGGACATGATCATGTATGTACACAATCGCAGATGTAGACAAACATTGATAACGACAATACCAGAATGATATATAAGTATCAAAATCAAGTAGTACATAGGTTGACCAAATATAAGTCTCAGGGCATATACACCAACATATGTCACAACTCATATGAGATGGTCAATGGGCAGACAGAGGATTTGCCCCTTCCTGAGAGAAGCTTGATATCCATGGGGCCCCCCTATAGTTCTATGACAGAAAGTGTATGGCCATACCAAGGTGAAAGTCTGATTTAGTCATGATCATGAGATTGGGTAAAAACAAGTGGTGACATGCTTGTCCAATCGGATATCAGTTTGGCAAAGAGACTACAATGCATCTATACCTAGTTGCGATGATGGGGATGTCGATGTCAATATCCATTCTGATGACTTGTGTAGTAGTGATGTACTACTAGGTGCCACTCACTAAACTATTTGGGAGATTTCATCAGCACCAATGGGCCTGATGAGATGGAAGAGACTTATTGGAGCCAAACTTTATTTTTGGCAGGTTGACCTGAAATTGTCCATGGTTGGTCACATTTGAGTTAGGGTTGCATTAGATTGGATCCAATGGCTTAATCAACTTATGTAATGAAGTTTGGGCTAGCTCATTACCCAATGAGGCCCAATAATATGTTGTCATGAAGAGATAAGAGGGCATAAGGGTATAATAGGGGGGAAACCTAACCCCATTGGCGCCTAAGGGCATAATGTGGTGAAGGTGGCGCCTAATGCTTCATTAGGAAGTAATTGGCACCTTGCCCTTCTTCCTTGGATGGAAAGCTTGCCTCTAATGCAAGGCTTGGGGCACATATGGCTGAATGGACTTGTATGGCAAGTCCTAGGCGCATATGGAAGAGGGGAAGAGGTTAATGTTAAAGTCTTGGAGACTTTCCTTACCTCTAACCCTAATTGCTCCCTTTGTAAAACCCTAGCTGCTTATGTCTTTGTGCATTGCCTATAACTTGATATTACCGCCCTTTTGCTCCTTGATACTTCAACATATCTGAGAGCATCAAACTAACTTGGCGTGAGTAAAGTAAGGGGAAAACAGCAAGGTTACATGGCACAAGCATCCTCTTCCATCACCATAGCTGGAAGCCTCCTTCCCTCTCCTCTTGGTGCAACTTGTTGGAGGAGATGGAGGCATCTTCATCTCTCTCCTTCTACTCCTTGGCGCTTTTTCGCTTGAAGGTGGTGCAAGCATAAAAGAAGGACATTCAAGGCTTGGATCTTCTTCTCGAGGCTAGCACCGAGCATGGAAGAAGAGAACTCGAGGATCCGTGTGAGTGAGACTGCAGAGGGTGCACACTGGGTTGCCTACCTCAACATCGCTTCGCATCTTGCTCTTAGGTACTTTCTCCTCTCATCGTGTCAACCCCCTTGCAAGAATCGATCTATTGGGTTTTTGGGACTGGCCTATTTTGGGGATATGCTTCCGTTATGTTTATCTATTGTAATTAAAATTTTAAAATATCCCCGGGGTTTCCAAACAAACTTATGATGTACCCAATGATAACTGTTATGACCTCCTTGTTATGGTGAGGTGGTAGGTGATAGGCTTCCGCAAGTTGTTTGGCGTGTACCTAGGACTAATCCCCGGCAACGGCGCCAAAAACTTGATAGGATTCCGCAAGTGCACGGAACTATCGAAGTAATAAAGAAAAGTATCGAATCCACAGGGACCTTATTGTTAAGTACCAAATAATCGTATTCTTACTAGCTAAGTAAACCAAATATGATGCAAATAGGTAATAGAAATAACTCGAAAGATAATCAGAGAGATAAACATGGGACTAGGGTTTCATCCACCTTAATTTCAATGATAAGATATAAATAAAAAGGTTCGTCAATCAAATCTTGCTACGATAAAGACCTAATTTACTTTATAAAGGGATTATCTCACTTTCGTGCAGACAATCACACAGAGATAAATCCTCACTTTCGCGCAAGATTTATCCCAGGCTAAAGATAAGTAAATCATCAATCAGAGAATTCAAAGATTACTTTCGTGCATCCGAATTCTAGGTTGATAATCTCTAGTGGAATTTCAAGGATCACTTTCGTGCATCCGAGCCTCAACACTAGTTTTACTCATGGATCTCCAATGTTTCGATCCTCACTTTCATGCAAGATCTCCACGTTTGACAAATAGACTCGATCTATAGATTCATGTTATAATTATGACAATTAATTTACTAGAATAGATCGAATTAGATCTAACCTAGGGAAGGGATCCTAATATGCAATTCTAGGGGCCAAGCTCTCAAGCAAATCACCTTTCAGTCTCATTGCGAAAACTCTAAGAACATAATTAATAACATGCAATTATAGAGAATCTAAGCACAATTTATCATAAGAGTAAAATTATCACAACGAAGATTATCATGACGAAAGAAAGAGTTATCTAATCATTAAAAATCAAAGGGATTAAACCCTATGTCCCAAAATATGTTTAAGCTTGCATGGAGGAAGGATTACAATAAGGCATAATTTAGAACAATTAGAAATCAGAGAAGAAGAAGAAAACAACGTAACAACACGGGTGTAATGTATATTACACCCGTAATTTCGTGATCAACAACGCTGTCACTGCTGTTTCGTCGATTTCTCCTCCGATCGGACTCCAAACGCTCTGAAACTTCTGTGGTGTCTTTCTCTCCTCCAGGCAAAGATTTTGTGTGAAAATCACGGCCTGAGGTGCCCTCTACGCCTCTAGGCGTGAGAACAAACCCTACCTATCTGGCAATTTCTCCCTCGATACTAGATAAAAGTTTCTTCTTTCACTTCTTACGCCTTCTCCTCTTAAAGACGAGTCTGCCACAATTTTTGTATTTCAATTTGGAGCTCTGGATCAAAAGTTATGGCCTGTGCAAGATTCAGACTCGTAAAAATCAGGTTTTTGACTGGGTATTACGGCAGTGTAATATCTCACGGCCGTGCCGTAAAATTGGCTGAGTGTTCTGTTCTGGAAACGCTGGAAAATACGGCACCATAATTTGGTTTATGGCAGTGCCGTAAAATCGGCTGAACTCTCTGGTCGGATTCGTCGGGGAAATACGGCCTGTGTAATTCTTTACGGCAGTGCCGTAATTTCGGCAAAAGTCTCTGTTCATAAAGTGCCCCAAAATACAGCCGCGTAAATCCTTACGGCGGTGCCGTATTTTTGTGAAAACCTTCTGTTTGGAAAATCACCAAAATACGGCCGTGATCTCGATAATACGGTAGCCGTGAAAAATACGGTACCGTAAAATCCCTTACGGCACTGCCGTATTTTGGTTCCTGGCTTTGATTTGCGTGAAATTTTTTGTGTATCTTCCTCTTGATGATGGTAATTCTTCCATGTGTTTGATTTTGCTTGAAAACGCCCAAAATAGTGCCTTTTTGCCTGAAAATCTTGAAAAACCAAAATAGGAGTAGACTTTGCAATATTCGATGAATTTAGCATGAAAACAGGCAAAAGATCTTCATTTTAGCATGAAAAGATATCTAAAATGATACAAAATATACTACATATTTTGGTGTCATCAAACACATAAGGCTCAAACTTTGCTTGTCCTCATGCAAAAATCAAATTTTGAAGTCAAAATTTGATCACAAGAATAACCTTTTCATGCTAAATAAATTTCTAAAATACAATCATCAATGAAAAATTCCAACAATTGTTTCACAAAACTTCAAGTAAACATATCATCCTTAGAACTTAACCCTTTAGATCTACAATTTAATCAAATAAAACTTTGTAACTTGTATAATAAATATAATTTTCAATCTTATGATTTCACACAGTTTTCAGTTCAAATCTATCATGCTTTTGTTTACAGGAATTAGGTTTCCAAGATATTTTTCCACACATGATTTTTTTTTATTTTGTTTGTTTTTGTGAAGATGGCATGTACCCACTTAGATACACACTTTTTATTTTTGACTTCAACTCTTGTCTTCGGTACCACTGTCAATTTTACACAGTGCCAAGTAGAGGAGTCTTATTAATTTTCACTCTCATTATTTTTCATGCATAGACTTCAACCCATCTCTTAGGTACCACTGTCAATTTTACACAGTGCCAAGTAGGGGAGTCTCTCACTATTTTTATGGATCTTGGCTTCTTATTTCCCAACAAATAGCAAAATAGACTAAACATCTACTAGGTTGATGAATTGACATCAATTCAATAATCATACTCATATACTCATTTTATTCAAAAGAATAGTTTCACCTTTAGATCTTATTCCTCAAATAACACATCTACCCAAAATTTCATGCATCAACCAATGTCAAATTTCAAAAATAGATATGCATTAAAGAAATAAATGTAACATGATAGGGTTTTTCTCTAATCACTAGTATAAATACTCACATCATCAAGGAAGATATTTTATCAATAAATCATGACATCATATAGTAGAAAGTGGAGCATATGCTTTCATCAATCTTAACAATAAATTTGAATAATATCATCATCAAAACAGTGAGTTCCATATATCCATAAAATCATTTTTCAAGAGAAAACCAATGAGTAGTATAAATATGATAAAGTCAAAGATGCACTATAAGGAATAGTCATTAATAATAGAGTGCAAGTGATACTCACAAAACCATATAGATCATGCTCAATCATTGTCAGGCCAATGCAGCTGGGTCCAAAGATGTGCCTTTTGAAAAATTTCTACAAAATTTAAAGTACATAAGGCTCACATAAGGCTCAGATCAAAAACAGTCTAAAAAAAAAAATTAATTTTAAAAATAATTTCCTCAAAGAAAGAATCAGAGATATCATCGATGGTCTAGAAGAGTGCTGGTGGAATAGATGCTAGCTGAAAAGCTGCTAGCAATGATGGTGATGGTGCCGACATAAGGGTGAGTAATCTCTAGTGGTTTGCTAGAGAATACAGTCCTGGAGGTAAGATCGTCAGGCTATGGAAGATAATCCTGCATAGATGAAAAATATCAGAGTCAATAATAAAGATTCTGCTGCAAAAAATAAAATCATTGTAACATCCCACATTCTGAACCTCAAGCAAGTAACACAATCACAAAAGTAATAGGATGTTTCATATAAGATCGATCAAATGCTAGGTAAAACCGAGTTCAAGAAAAACACGATCTGAAAATTTTCAAAACTCCAAACACATAAAATCTTCGAATCACAAATCTCATAAATCACATAAAGGTACCTGCCACCACGCAATACGTGCACTAGACATATGCACGTTACAGTTGTATCAAAACCGATTGCAAAAATACACATCAACTTCAATTTCAAAACAAATCCACAAAATCGATTTTATAAACTAATACCAAACACCGAAACCAGGCCGAAGCCCGCGGTGACACAAAAATCCAACTCAGTTGATTGCCACCATCTGGCAACACAAATTCACATAGTTCACATTGTTCACATCACATGGTTCACATAGTTCATATAAATCATAAGTTTTAGCCACAACCGGCATCATAAGCATAAACACATTAAGCATAATTCACAGCATCCATATAATGCTAACTGCGCCCCTGCTCTACACCTGAAAATAGTGAGGGGTGAGCTACACAGCCCAGTGAGTGGATAGTCTAATTGACCATCCATAACATACTCTCAAAAACATATGCAGATTATTTTAAAAATCTTTAACAGGATATCATGTCAACACATAATAACAAATTCAATGCAAAAGTCATATAAGCAGTCAAAAATATACACACCAACATATAATAACCTCAGGTTCTAGAGTTATACTCTAAACCAACCGAACACACATATTCTAAACCAACTAAACACACCATACTTAATTAACCTAGTTGTCCAGCATATTCACAAAGTGACCAATATGGTCTAACCCGGCTTGGCCAAAGCACTGGGAGCTGCAAATCACATGCAACACAAACATGGACAGTGAATAGAATCAGGAGGTGGCCCCCGTCAGGTCACGACGTGGCACGCTGGTCTATCACGCCATAACATAAAACGAGAATGATGACATCAAGAGGTGGCCCCTGTCTGATCAGGACATGGCACTTTGCGTCTTATATCATTCCCAACACATATAAGAGTAATGACATCAAGAGGTGGCCCCTGTCTGATCAAGACATGGCACTTTGCGTCTTATATTACCCCATCACATAAAAGAGTAGTGACATCAAGAGGTGGCCCCTGTCTGACCAAGACATGGCACTTTGCGTCAAAACCCGTTCTCCCAAAAGGTTCCTACTGGACAACAGACACATCTTATTTCATATTTCACAAGGGTGAACATATTTCACAAAGGTCACATAAACGGACTCCTAAGTGTCAACTAGACTCTAGGATAGTCATCACAAAAATCACATCGGGCAGGCTGAGCATCAACCCCCATCACAATAATCATAATAGGCAGGCTGATCATCAACCCCCTCACATATCACAATACAGGGCTGAAATTCAGACCCTTAACATATCACATAAGGACTATCCCCTTGAGTTCATAGTTACACCTAGCCTTAGTCCTAACCATCACATGATCATCACAGATAATATTCGAAAACCCCATATCAACATAATTTTCGAAATTCACATAATCACATAATATTCATATTTCACATAATCACATAATGATCAACATAAAATTCCAAAGGTCACATAAACACTTAATATTTAACAATCACATAATTACATAATATTAACAATCATATAATATGGTGTGGTCCTTAGATTTCATGCTGATTAGTTCAATCAAAACTTACTATGTTATCACCCAAATTTTCCAAACAATTTCTCAACATTGCATAAATACATAACCATATATATATCATGTATCAAGCATCCATAAAATCAACTTAAAATTTAAATCATGTGTTCTTATAATTTACTTTACAAATTACCACAATTACCACCAATTACCACATGTAAACATGTTAACTAAAATCATCAAATTTACAATTAACAAGGTTTCGGCTACAACAATCATTGGCTTAATATTACCCAAAATTCTCTATAAAATATCTAATTAACAAGAAATTCATGCTCAAAATTCAATGATCTAAAGCTACCAAAAATCCCTATAAAAATACCTTAAATTTCATGCCACAATTTTTGGTTTTCATGAGATATACACCTTTACAAAATTTCGGTTTTCATGAAGAACAAGAATATTTTGAATTCGGTTTCAAGGAAAATACTCTAAATTTCCAACTTAAATTAAACCTTAGTAAACAAGAATCTTATGAACAAATATTCTAAATTCGGTTTTCATACCTTAAATACACTTTGCATAATTTCGGTTTTAACATGGAAATTTTCCAAGAATTCAAGTGTATTATTTAACATAAACACCACTAAATGGATAGATCAAACAAGACATTCCACTCACCTCTTAACCGAGAACACAAGGTAAAAACTCCACAATAAATCGTCAAGCTTTGCAATGCTCCTAGGAAGATGCCAACAATGGAGGAGAAACACCACCACTCACTCAAAAATTTCGGCCAAGGGAAGAAGGAAGAAGAAAATCGCCTCCAAATCTCCAAGAATCGCCAAGTTCCTTCAAGCCGTCGCCCACAATTTTCCTCAAGCCAAAATCGCCAAAAACCCTTACCCTAAGCGCAAATTCCCTCTTAACAATTCGATTTTAAGTTTTTAACCCATTAACCAAATAATCCCAATAGGGTTTAACCCATTAACTAATAATTCCGAATTTTCAAACCCAATTAGCTAATCCGATTAGGACTTAATCCATTAACTAATAATTTGAATTTTAAATCTAACATCCAATTAATTATTTCACTTAAACACAAATCCAATAAGGATTTAATTAATATCCAATAAGGATTTAATTAATTAACCAATAAGGTCTAATTAATTAACTTACAATTTACAACCATAAATCCTAATTAATTTAACATGAACAACCAATAATAATTTATCATAAAATATCAGCCAACAAACAAATAAATAATCTCTAATTAATTTACAATAAATTAACAACCAAATAACCTCAAATCAATTAATTACAAATTAACAATCAATAAGCCAATTAATTAGCACTCAACAATTTTATTTAAATCATAATACAATATCACAGCTAATGATTTTATTTAAATCCAAATAATTTATCATAATTTATCATAGAAAATAATGCTTACCAGAACTTAAGATCCTTGGATCTTACAATCATATCATGGAATAAGAGGCAGTAAAATAAATAAGAATCTGCTGGTGGTATGATACAGTGTCGACGGCTGGAAACAGTGATGTCAGAGGCAGATGCAGTGGTAGCTAGAGGTGCTGCAAATCTGGAGAAGAAGCTATGACAAGTAGAAAGCAAATCAAGCAGTTTTTGAATTTTTTATGAAAAGTAGCCATACCCAAAAATAAGATTTAATGATCCAAACAGAAAACAGACAAAACCATGAAGTAAAATAAAACCTGATCTTTCCAGGTATGTGAAAAATAAAGGATCAAAATCTTTCAAGAATTTAGGGTATCAGCAGAAAGAAGGCTACTCAGATTACAAAATGAAAAACTGCACATAATCTAATCAGAATCAAAAAGTTGCTATGTGTTTCAGAAAGATCCATGAATTCTAAAATTTGGCAAAAATATCCAAATAATAGACAAAGATCAGTACTTCCATGTCGTGCCAAAAATAAAAAATTTTCGTAACCCAGTTTCTTAAAATCAATGCGAGAAGACACCTACTCAATAACTGGAAGCAGTTTACAAATACGGTACCGTAATATGCGTTACGGTAGTGCCGTAATTTGCAAAGAACTCTCGGGTAAGAAATAATCAGGAAATACGGTACCATGAAATTCCTTACGGTACTGCCGTATTTTTCAAAAAATTTTCTAAAAGAAAACACTCAAGATTATGGCACGTAAAGTAAAAAACGGTTAGAAAATACGGTACTGTAAAAGAAATACGGTACCACCGTAAAATACTAAAAACTCTCGGAAAAGAAATCAGAGCAGATTACGGGCGTAAACTAGATTACGGCAGTGCCGTATTTTGCGCAAAATTTGAATTTCCTACAAAAATAAAAGGAAAATTAATTCTAAAAATAAATTAAAATAAAAGAAACTAAACTAAGATAAAAGTGCTTGGGTTGCCTCCCAAGAAGCGCTAATTTTTGGTCCATAGCTTGACCAAAAATCAATATCATGGTGAAGTAGGTGAATCGGTTCCAAAATATAAAGCATATAATTTTCTGCATTTCCTTTTTCCAAACAGTTTAGCCACAAATCCAGATATCCAGAATTTCACATAAATCATGATTAATGTGGCTTTCTCAAATTTGCAGAAATTAAAATTCTCAGATCCACTCAAAGTAATCTTTATGATCTTCCTATACTTATCAAAAAGTAAAATCATAAGTCCTTTCTTCAAATTAATATTTTCAATGGCAATAACAAAAGGACCTAGATTAAAAGATTCAAGTATTGGATCATCAAAATAATGTCTATGTCTTTCATTAGATTCCTCGATAAAGCACAAATTTTGAAATAGATCAAAATTTTTAACAATAGCTTTGGGCAAAACATCAAGGTGAGATTCATTCAAATCCTTTTCAAGTTCCTCATGTTTGTCATCAAATAATCTATCAATATCAAAATTATCAACAAAATCAAGATGAGACTCTACAAAATCAATTTTCTCATGCTTCCCCACAAATAATTCATTATCAGAAGAGTCAAAATCAGAATCATATGAAAAAGAATTAATAGAATCAGAGTTGACCACAAGAGATTTATCATTAAATTCAAAAATATCACAAAAATTAAAGTGGGGCTCATCAATGTCTATAATTTTTGAACCTTCATCATGCTCATCAGATTTAACCATAAACAAGATATTATCAAAATCAGAATTATCATCAAAAGAAGGTTCTTCAATTTTAATTTTCTCAATCTTTTCCTCAAATAAATTAGTAGATGAATCAGTTCTACAATCATCAAAATCAGAGTGAGATTCAATAATATTCACATAAGTCTCAATCTCAAAACAATCATGATCACAGGGGGAATTTTCTAATTCAAGTTTTTCAGTATCAAATTCAAATTGTGGTTCAGAAACATGATCAGAGCAATCATCATATAAAGAAGTTCGGTTTTCCCATCTAGAATACGATCGATCTTGTTCTTGCCATGATAAATTTGGTTTTAAAAATGGGCAATCAGAGGAACAATGATCAGGATATCCACAAATAACACAGTAATCAGAAGAACAAGATTGCATATAAGAGTTAAATTGATCTACAAGAGATTTACCTTGTGGCATGTATACCTCACCTCTCTCAGTTGCCCAGGAGTTGTGATTAAAAGACAAGTTTTCAAATCTATCAAGAACAGAAAGATAATCCAACACCAATCAATCAAAATTTTTTTTTCAGAATAGAAAAAAATAGAAAATCTAAAACACAAGCAAATTCACAAATCTTCAGATATCACAGTTCTGTCACAACTGTGAAAATCCAAAACCTGCAAAAAGAAAAAACAAAGTTAAATCTAAAACAAAAATACTTAGTCTAGCAATACTAACAACTATTTTGATATTAACAAAACTAAGGTCCCCGGCAACGGCGCCAAAAACTTGATAGCCCGAAAGGGAACACTACAAGTCTGGCATGCGTATACCTTGGACTAATCCCCGGCAACGGTGCCAAAAACTTGATAGCCCGAAAGGGAACACTACAAGTCTGGCACGCGTGTACCTTGGACTAATCCCCGGCAACGGCACGAAAAACTTGATAGGCTTCCGCAAGTTGTTTGGCATGTACCTAAGACTAATCCCCGGCAACGGCGCCAAAAACTTGATAGGATTCCGCAAGTGCACGGGACTGTCGAAGTAATAAAGAAAAGTATCGAATCCACAGGGACCTTATTGTTAAGTACCAAATAATCATATTCTTACTAGCTAAGTAAACCAAATATGATGCAAATAGGTAATAGAAATAACTCGAAAGATAATCAGAGAGATAAACATGGGACTAGGGTTTCATCCACCTTAATTTCAATGATAAGATATAAATAAAAAGGTTCGTCAATCAAATCTTGCTACGATAAAGACCTAATTTACTTTATAAAGGGATTATCTCACTTTCGTGCAGACAATCACGCAGAGATAAATCCTCACTTTCGCGCAAGATTTATCCCAGGCTAAAGATAAGTAAATCATCAATCAGAGCATTCAAAGATCACTTTCGTGCATCCGAATTCTAGGTTGATAATCTCTAGTGGAATTTCAAGGATCACTTTCGTGCATCCGAACCTCAACACTAGTTTTACTCATGGATCTCCAACGTTCCGATCCTCACTTTCGTGCAAGATCTCCACGTTTGACAAATAGACTCGATCTAGATTCATGTTATAATTATGGCAATTAATTTACTAGAATAGATCAAATTAGATCTAACCTAGGGAAGGGATCCTAATATGCAATTCTAGGGGTCCAAGCTCTCAAGCAAATCACCTTTCAGTCTCATTGCGAAAACTCTAAGAATAGCGCTATCACCGTTGTTTCATCGATTTCTCCTCCGATCGGACTCCAAATGCTCTGAAACTTCTGTGGTGTCTTTCTCTCCTCCAGGTGAAGCTTTTGCGTGAAAATCATGGCCTGAGGTACCCTCTACGCCTCTCGGCATGAGAACAAACCCTAGCCATCACTCTGGCGATTTCTCCCTCGATACTAGATAAACATTTCTTCTTTCACTTGGTACGCCTTCTCCTCTTAAAGACGAGTCCGCCACAAGTTTCAGATTTCGATTTGGAGCTCTGGATCATAAGTTATGGCCCGCGCAAGATTTGGACTCATAAAAATTGCGTTTTTGACTGGGTATTACGGCAGTGTAATATCTCACGGCCGTGCCATAAAATCGGCTGAGTGTTCTGTTCTGGAAATGCTGAAAAATACGACACCATAATTTGGTTTATGGCAGTGCCATAAAATCGGCTGAAATCTCTGGTCGGATTCGTCGGGGAAATACAGCCCGTGTAATTCTTTACGGCAGTGCCGTAATTTCGGCAAAAGTCTCTGTTCAGAAAGTGCCCCAAAATACGGCCGTGTAAATCCTTACGGCGGTGCTGTATTTTTGCGAAAACCTTCTGTTTGGAAAATCACCAAAATACAGCCGTGATCTCGATAATATGGTAGCCGTGAAAAATACGATACGGTAAAATCCCTTACGACACTACCATATTTTGGTTCCTGGCTTTGATTTACGTGTAATTTCTTGTGTATCTTTCTCTTGATGATGGTAATTCTTCCATGTGTTTGATTTTGCTTGAAAACGTGCAAAATAGTGCCTTTTTGCCTGAAAATCATGAAAAACCAAAATAGGAGTAGACTTTGCAATATTCAATGAATTTAGCATGAAAACAAGCAAAAGATCTTCAATTTAGCATGAAAAGATATCTAAAATGATACAAAATATACTACATATTTTGGTGTAATCAGTAGGTTATATCGAAGTTCATCACTCACCATACGAAAGTGTTAATAACCTCAACTCGAAGGACCAATGCATACCTTCACTAAGTGATATTGACATAGTGACACCTAAACCAATAATCATGGTGGGTTGATCTAGTGCATCATGCTTGTTGCATATGTGTGCCTGCAATAATGCCTAGCACCCAACTAGACCATACACCAGTCTCACATGTACCGAAGCTGACCCTTATCGACTAAGGTACTCGACTAGGGATACTTTGAGAATGGTAAGACTAAACTTAGGGACATCATTATGTAATTTGATGCATTGTATTTATACCATATTATTACCTGAATTTTATACTATATTTTAGGCTTATTTCATAATTTTATATTAATTTCTAGAAGTTTTACTTCACTTGGTATAGAATCTTCACTTTTCTTGGTTTTATTGAAAATGCAGGAAAAAGAGCACAAAAATGATGGATTTCATGAGTTTTATAGTAATAGCATGATTCCCGAGGAGATCACGAGCTTACACATCAAATTTGGAGTAAAAACAGTGAAAAACACAACATTTATGGCCTTGGTCGTAATTATCTTTCTGGCCGTAATTTTGGCATTGGAACGGGCAAAAAAGGGCCAAGTATAGAAGTCCACAGAAACTTTCACAAGTGAGGCCGATTTCCACCCCTTCGAGTTTTTCACTTGATTCGACTCCAAATCAAACTGGATTTGGTCCAAACTCTCCAGATTCATTCATTGAAGGGTTCAGACCGATGAAGGTATAAAAGATTCAATTTTTGGAGGGTTAACGAGGACTTTTTCAGATGAACACAAGTGGCGGTGACTGTGAGGCCAATAATCGATTCCAAAGTAGATTTCCGGCGATATTTCACGCAAAAGAAAAGATTGATCACCTCCTCTTCATCTCCATATCTAGGGGAAGCTTTTCTTGTCATTTTCTTAGTGAATTCTTATAATTCGAGAGGATTCAATGCTTGTTCAATCAATATACATGTTGTATTTTACAAACATGACTGAGTAATTCTTATTTCGGGAATTAGGGGAATAGCCCACTAACAATTATGATATAGAAATTGAAATATTGTTCTTTACAATGATAGTTATGCATGATTTAATTAGAACTATGTTTAGTCCGTAGTTTACTCTGGCCAAATTTATTTCGTTTTAGACGTTGCGAGAAGAATTGGGAGGTGAATCGTAACGCCAGATCTGTTTTATTCAAACATTCGAATCCAATCACGAGAGTAGTTTTGATATGTTTGAAGGTTTTACAAGGTTTTTCATAGAACTTAATGGATCTAGGTACGTTGATTGTCACGAGAGTAGGGAGTTAGTGTAGTTAGATACCGAGTTACGCTTCGGGAGGAGGTAATCCGCACCTTAGGAAAAATCCCTTTCATGATCATAATTATCAGGTCAAAGAATTACTTTATAATATTCTTAATTGTCAGCATGGCAAACCCCGAGTTCTGACATTTCAGAACTTGATTTTCTATAAACACTATTTCCATTACTTGCTCGTACTTAGAGTCCAAACAAACAAACCACTACTTGATTAGCCTAGATTTTAACAGGTCGTAAAGTTGGTATTTGACCGCCTGATCCTCGAGGGAACGATCTTGATTTTATTACTTCGATAAATCCGTGCACTTGCGGACGTATCAAGTTTTTGGTGCCATTGCCGGGGATTAGGCCCGTTAATATTGACTTGATCGATAAGTTTAGAGACTAGGCATTTTTCTTTCTTTTGCTTTAGCATTTGTTTATTTCTTTTCTATTTACTGTTATTTGATTTTCACATTGACTTACACATTCTATGCCCAGAGTTTCACGTGCAGGTACTTTATTTCCTGAAGACCCAGAGATCAAATGCACATTTCGCCTTTGAAGAAGACTATAGTTCCAGACTCAAAAGACTTCAGAAGAAGGTACAATGTGAAGGTCCCCTAGACAAGGGGATGAAACCCTAATAGGCACATGTAAGGGATTTAAACAGCGGAAGAGGGTTTCTAGATCTATTGCATGCTTTACGATCAACGTTAAAATGATTACATACAAGAGAAGAAATCATACCGATGCCATTTCTAGATGGCGTCTTGGAAGCAAAGATCGAAATGGATCTTCTCCAGAGATGACGCACACAAGATGAGTCTTGGCTCCTCCTTGTCGCCCCTTGTGCTAGCAAGGATCGTCCAAGTATCCTGACCGAATGGAAGGGAAGAGATGAGAAATCCTATGCTTGGCGAGAGCTCCTCTTTTCGTTCACACCTTCACACGCAAGAGATGCCAGTGTCGAAAAGCCCAAAGAGGTGTCAAGAGAGCGTGAGCATTGAGAACGTGAGAGTCATGGTCACGTTTAGAGACATGCTTTCTAAAAATAGAAAAGTCTCAACGTTCATGCGACCACAACTTACCCCAATCGCAAAATGCCTCTTCATTTGAACCATGCGCTCATCCAATGAGCTGGTTCAATTCGGTTTGGTTCAAGAAACCAAACAACCCAAGCCATTAGTCCAGATTACAATAAACCCCTGAGGCTTAAGATCTGACCGTTGATCTCTCGATGCTCCTGATCTCACCGATCTAGCATCCATTCTCTCAATCGAAGCTTACCGATCTTAAGCCCTAATCAATTAAACATGATCAGACCAGATCTCACTCACAATCAGAGATTAAATCACTTTAAACTGAACCTAAACAATTCAGTCCACACGATCTGACTTAAGTAAGCCATATCATCAAATTGTGCGACCCTAAGGGTTTCCTTTAAATGTCGGTAACGATAACTTACGTCATCACGATCAGCGAGGGGTATCTAGCAACACATCACTGTCTCCCGATATAAAGGAAAGAGTCTTCCAAGACTACACCCAAACCACAGCACAAGTGTGAATCAACTCACTAGGCATACATGTTTCCTTTGCCACTGGATGTTCTTATTGGACAAGCCTGTCAAGCTTGTAACTCCAATATGATGAGCATGATTAGATCAGATGAACATAGTCACCTGGGTATGGCCATACACTTTCTCAATCATCTCATCCAAGGGGGCCCTTTAGAACATCACACTCCAATGAAGGAGACGGCGATCCTTTATCTATCACTAGTGCCCTAACATGACTCAAGCTCACCATCCAAGATAGTCTATAACCATTATGTTTCAAATGATATTGAACTACCTCAAAACAATGACAATCATCATTTAGAAACACAAGTGATCTCAAGTCAGAGGAAATGTGCCACTTGTTGCAATCAAGGATTATTCACATTGTGACAAGCAATTGAATATCCTAGTAGGGTCTGTCCAGTACATCCAATGTACCCATGAGTCTACATCTTATTCCATGCTCGAAGCATCCTATAAGATTAGAATACATATTAGTCTCAATCATATCAAGGCTGTCTCATGTTCACCAAGATATCTCGACTAAGGACAAAAGTGCATGTCAGCCTAGCTGAACAGCATTGAGACATTATTCAGAAGTATATGTATTGCAGCAGATAATATATCAACCTGAATAACAACCATTGCCTTTATAAACATAAGAGTTTATACATGATACTGATACAATCCCAAGGCCTCAAACATTAGCCTTAAGGGCATACCCCAACACAATGGCGGGGAACAATCAGTCTTTGAGGGATTTTGCAGTACCAAATATACAGGGTTTCAATTCAAGCGTAGTTTGACTAAATGTGGAGGCGAACAATTTCGAGCTCAAACCAGCATTGATGACGATGGTTCAACAGAATCAGTTTTGGGGTTCCCCAAATCAAGATCCCAAGCCTCATCTTGCTGTGTTTTTGGAATATTGTGACACCGTTAAGGTAAACAGTGTATCTTCTGATGCAATTAGAATGGGACTTTTTCCATTTTCTCTCAGGGACCGCACACGAGCTTGGTTGTACTCTCTTCCAGCTAGATCGATCACTACTTGGGATGAGCTTTCAAGAGCCTTTCTGAATAAATACTTCCCACCCAGCAAGACAGTCCAGCTACGCAACATGATTACAAGCTTTGGACAACGTGAGGGAGAATCTCTTTATGATGCATGGGACCGCTTCAAGGAGCTCCAGCGTATGTGTCCTCACCATGGGCTTGAGAAGTGGGTCCTAATCCACATCTTCTACAATGGATTGGACAACAGTACAAAGTTGATGGTGGATGCTGCAGCTGGAGGAGCTATTATGAGCAAGAGCGTGGAAGATGCAACCCCTCTGCTTGAGGAAATGGCTATGAACCATAACCATTGGTCTAATGAGCGAGGTATTTCTTCCAAAGGAATTGGTAAGCATAGCAATGACTCCTTGACATCTCTAGCTACTAAGGTAGATTCTCTAGCGCAGAAACTAGATTCTTTTACTTTTCCCTCAGTTGTCGTTAATGCTGTTTCTTGTGAAGTGTGTGGTATTTCAGGACATAATTCATCTAATTGTCAGCTCATAGCTTCATCACATGATGACTCTTGTCAGGAGCAGGTCAATGCCTTGGGAAACTTTAATCAAAGACCAGTGAATGACCCGTATTCTGCAACGTATAATCCAGGCTAGAGGAATCACCCTAATCTATCATATAAGAACAACTAGGGGCAAATTCCTCCACAGTACAATCAGCAGAATAATAGGCCACCACCAGGATTTCAATCTAGGCAATATGGACTGCCCCAGAAGTCTAACTTGGAGACCCTATTAGAAACATTTGTTGTAGATCAAAAAAGTATAATCAGGACTTCTCTGATGCTATTAAGCATCTGACATCCCGTGTGGACGCCCTGGCAACCCACAATAAGATGTTAGAGAGCAAGATAGCTCAACAGACGAGTACTTCTAATAGGCCCATAGGGAAACTTCCGGGACAACCAGAGATGAATCCATACTGCCTCCTTAGATGCTTCTGAGGCTGCAACATACTCGGCTCCTGTTGTGGAATCAGCAATGATGGACTGTTTGAAACTCTTCCACACCACTACTCCTCCATTCAAGCTAAAAACATAGCCTGATTGCGATCGGAAATCATCCTGGTCAGATTGGAATGAAGCGTCAGTATATCCTTCAATACTGAGTTCTTCCTGACCACCATATATCAAGAACATATCTTTGGTCCTCCGCAGATATTTCAAGATGTTCTTGACTGCAATCCAGTGCGCCTGACCTGGATTACTTTGGAATCGACTGGTCACGCTTAACCCGTAAGCGACGTCTGGGCGAGTACACAACATCGCATACATAATGGATCCAATAGCCGAAGCATAAGGCGTATTGTCCATTTCATCTTTCTCAGTCTGTGTTTGTGGACACTGACTCTTTGAAAGATTCAGACCATGTCCGACTGGAAGATATCCTCTTTTAGAATTCTCTAAATGAAATCTTTCCAGGACTTTATCGATGCAAGTACTCTGGCACAGCCCGAGAAGCCTCTTAGATCTATCCCTGTAGATCTTCACACCTAATACATAGGCTGCTTCTCCTAAATCTTTCATCTGGAAACATTTTCTTAACCATGCTTTGACAGCATACAGTTCAGGAATATCGTTTCCAATGATTAAGATATCATCGACGTAGAGGACTAGGAAAGTAATTACGATCCCACTAAACCTCTTATATACACACGGGTCATCTTCATTCTTGATGAAACCAAATTCACTAATTGATTCATCAAAACGAATATTCCAGCTTCTTGATGCTTGTTTAAGTCCATAAATGGACTTCTTTAATTTGCATACCTTATGACGATCAGATGGATTAGTGAAACCTTCACGTTGTGTCATATACACATCCTCATCCAATTTTCCATTAAGGAAAGCAGTCTTCACATCCATCTGCCAGATCTCATAATCGTAATATGCTGCTATCGCGAAAAGAATCCGAATAGACTTAAACATAGCTACAGGTGAGAAAGTTTCATCATAATCTATCCCGTAGATTTGTTTGAAACCTTTCGCAACTAGCCTGCCTTTATAGGTAACCACGTTACCATCCATGTCAATCTTCTTCTTGAAGATCCATTTACAGCCTATAGGGATAACTCCCGGAGGCGGATCAACCAAATCCCAAACTTGGTTATCTGACATGGAGTCCATCTCGGCTCGCATAGCTTCAAGCCATCTAGCTGAGTCTGGTCCACTGACCGCATCCGCATAAGTGAGGGGTTCATCATTATCAATGATGTAGACTCCGTCATAGCGCTCAGGCTGTCGACGAATCCTTCCCGATCTTCGCGGTTCCCGTGATATCTGAGCCTCAGGTTGTTCAGTAACCTGTTCTACCGGCTCAGGCTCATCCAACTGTGCTTGACTACTTTGTCCTTCCTCTGGATTCTCATCCAGTTTTATTTCTCTCCCACTGGCTTCTTGCAGAAGAAACTCCTTCTCAAGAAAAATGGCCGTCCGAGCAACAAATACCTTGTTCTCTTTGGGATCGTAGAAATAATAACCCTTAGTTTCCTTAGGGTAACCGACAAAGATGCATTTGTCAGATCTGCTCTCTAGTTTCCCAGAGGCGAGCTTTTTGACATAAGCCTCGCAACCCTAGATCCTGATAAATGTCAAGCTCGGCTGTTTCCCATACCATAACTCATATGGGGTCTTTGAAACTGCCTTGGATGGCACTCGGTTTAGTACCTTTGCAGCTGTTTCCAGTGCAAATCCCCAAAAGGAGTAAGGTAGAGTAGCCTGACTCATCATAGAACGAACCATATCAAGTAACGTTCTATTTCTCCTCTCGGACACACCATTCCATTGCGGTGTTCCTGGCGGAGTGAGCTGTGAGATAATCCCACACTCCTTCAGATAGTCAGTAAACGCATGACTCAAGTATTCTCCACCTCGATCAGAACGAAGTGCCTTGATATTTCGGCCTAGCTGATTCTGTACTTCATTCTTGAACTCTTTGAACTTGTCAAAAGATTCACTTTTATGTCTCATTAAATAGACATACCCATATCTACTGAAATCATCAGTAAAGGTAATGAAGTACGAATAGCCACCTCTGGCATGTTTACTAAATGGCCCACACACATCACTGTGTATAAGGTCAAGTAAACTTGAAGCCCTTTGACCTTTATTAGGAAAAGGTGACTTCGTCATTTTGCCCATTAAACAAGCTTTGCATGTATCAATCTCCTCATAGGAGAATGATCCCAACAGTCCATGTTCATGCAACCGCTTAATGCGTTTCTTGTTAATATGGCCTAAACGACTATGCCATAGCAAGGTGCTATCATCAGCATACTTGGCTTTCTTATTATCAATATTTTGTATAGAACATTCCATGTCCAACATGAATAACCCATTGTTAATTGAACCAGTAGCATAAACAATATTATCAATAGATAAAACACACTTTGACATATTGCATTCACAGGAAAACCCTTTCCTGACAAGAGCAGGAATAGAGATAATATTCTTAGTTATACTCGGAACAAAATAACAATTGTCTAGTTCCAATACAAGTCCAGATGGTAATGAGATGTAATATTCCCCTACAGCAACAGCAGCAACTCGTGCTCCGTTTCCAACTCGTAG
Source organism: Costus lasius (assembly GCA_027563935.2). Classification (NCBI taxonomy): domain Eukaryota; kingdom Viridiplantae; phylum Streptophyta; class Magnoliopsida; order Zingiberales; family Costaceae; genus Costus; species Costus lasius. Next base: position 50,635,402 of record CM050446.2, read on the forward strand.
GTCCACCTCATGCTGCCCCACCTGTCTTCTTCTCTTGAGTTCCTGTACATTTGAACAAATGTGAACTCCACATGCAGTGTCCAACACCCATGATATAGAAGAAGAAAACATGACCTCAGTCACATAAATACCTGAGCTAGAAGCGATGCTTCCCTTCTTGTCTCCTTGGAGCGCTTTACAGTCCTTTTTCCAGTGACCCAGCTGGCCACAGTGGAAACATCTGTATTCCTTCGACCGCTTAACCTTTTGTTTCAGCGCCTTGTTGTAGTTTTTGACTGGGGTTTTGCCCCTCTTCCCCTTCTTCTTGTTCCTGGAAGGAACCATTAAGACAGAGGTTGAAGGCTTTCCCTTCAGAGTCTCCTCAGTAGTCAAGAGCATATTCAGCAACTCTGCCGGCGTACAGTCGATCTTGTTCATATTAAAGTTAATAATGAACGGATCGAAAGAAGGCGGGAGAGACTGCAGAATAATGTCTACAGCAAGCTCTTGATTGATGGTATGTCCCAGTTTCTCTAGAGCCTCCTTGTGCCCAATCATCTTGAGCACATGAGCTCCTACTGGACTCCCTTCAGCCAGTTTGCTCTGAAAGAAAAGCTTGGTCAAATTGTAGCGTTCAGTCCTCGCCTGTGCAGCATATAGCATCTTGAGGTTTGCTATAATTTCTATAGCAGACATATCCTCATGCTGACGCTGCAGCGGTGGCGTCATAGACGCTAGCATCAGGCAAGCGACATCAATGCTATCATTGACATGCTTTTCATAGGCTTCCCGAACCGCCCTTGCGGCGTTCGGAGCGGGTTGAGGCGGTATCGCCGTCTCGAGGACATACAGTTTCCTCTCTGCCTTAAGAACAATCTTAAGGTGTCCGTACCAGTCTGAGAAGTTTGGCCCAGCAAACTTCTCCCTTTCCAGTAGGGATCGCACATTGAAGTTCATGGTGTTCGTTGCTGCAGGAATCTACAACAATGCAAGAACAGCAAGGTCAGTATCAATGTTAAGAATCAATCAGGACTTAAGAATGATTCTTTTTATCACTATTTTATCTGACTGAAAAATCCAGCAAAACAGCCCGAAAGAGTAGAACTCTTTTAGTGAGACGGGATCCAGATTTCACACTTGGTCTCCGCGTCCCGCTCAGGCGAGATAAGATGCACAGAGAGTACAAGCACTAATTTCTGGTAGGCTGTCCCAGCCAATCGCCAACCCGTGCGATTCCCCTTCATCTGGGCAATCCAGCAGACTGTGCCAACTGAGTTGGTACAACACAGTCTCTGATCCCACAGATGGCTGCCTCCATGTGCTACCATATGCGCCACATATGTAGCCTACATGGTCAAGCTAACCTGACCTACTCCCTGGACCACCACGTGCTATGCTGAGCAACGAGAAGCGATAAATCCCTTCTCTGTAACACGCAGGTGTAATCCCGCACAGTCTGAAGATAGATGGACGTGCCCACTGAGTGGGTACAACACGGCTCCAACGATAGTCAGAACAGTGAGGTTTCGCGTCAGAAGGCTTACGAGCTTGAAATTTTAACGTTGGATTTTAACGGTCTTTTATCTTCTCAACTATCATACAATTCCTATGGTGATAGCAGAAGATAAATAAATCATGCATTTCTAATTATATAATTGATAAAGAGAAAGCATGCTGATCTTATGTGGTAAAAGCCCATTAAGCCTAAGTAAGACCTTAACCTAACTTAAGTCTTCACTTGCTTTTCTTCATGGGGCTTTTGCTTCTTATCTGGCCCAACCGAGGGCCCAAGCGCCAATTACAGCTCAGGTGCGCCCACCAGGGAAAATGCGCCTGTCCCAGAGTCGAACCCTGGACCTACCACCTGGTCAAGCCACTGCTGCATGCGCCTCTGCCAAGTGTGCTCTGTGCTCTTGTCTGATTAAATTACAAATTAATCTATCTAGACAAGATTGACTCGCAGGTCAATTACACTTTATAAATTAAATAAAATGTGATGCGCAGATCACAATAAATATTAATTTACATTTAAATTCCAGGCTCGCAGGCCCCAGCACAGCACACATTAAACAGGGCAGCCCACATAAGATTAAATAAACAAACATATGGCATCCAATCAGCATGTGATCCAATAAGAAAATGAAATTTCGAAAACCCCAATGGCATCATTTTTTTTTTAATTTTCTTATATGCCCTACAACCTTACAACAGTCCATTAATAGGGATCCACTCACCTTGTCTAGTCAGATCCAATGCCCTTGCATGCACCAAGTCCTAACTGACTTGAGTCGACCAAAAGGTCAACCATGCATGCGTTTAGGGCTGAACGGCCACAATGAGGTCTGGCAAGCGGGTGTGACCTCGGGCCTAACTCATGTGCGCTCAATTAGTTGTCTCAATCAGACATCGCTACACGCCTGTGATGCAGTCGACTTATAGCCACCTCGCGCTTGCGCACAGGTGCTATCTGGTCGACCCATCTAGGCTGTCAGATGGTCTGATCAGACTGGTTGGATCTGTAGGAACCCCATAAAGGGGGCGAAACCCCTAAGTAAGGCGCATATTAAAACTTTTAAGCAGCGGAAGAGGGGTTCTTAAGATCGGTTTCATGAGATATGATCAACCATTATAACCCGAATGCAAATAGAAGAAACGGATTCATACCATAGCCATTTCAAGATGGCGCCTTGGAAGAAAAAGTTGCAAACGCCTCTTCTCCAAAGTCTCGCACACAAGATGAACAATGTGCTTCTTCCTTGGTGCTCCTTGTGCTAGCAAGGTTCCAAGGTTGTCTTGCCGAATGGAAGGGAAAGATGAGATGTCGTTCTCTTGGCCGAATCCTCCTCAACCTTCAAGGCGTCGCCACACACACGGAAGTCGAGAGGAATATTGAGAGCGAGAGGCGAGAATAGAGAACACTCTATTCGAACGTGAGTGACTCCAATTGGAGATCATGGTTACTAAAAATAGCAACCACTCACCGCTCCAACGTTCACGCCAAGTGAACATGTCGCCACACCTTGAACCATGCGCTCATTTCATGAGCCGGTTCAATTTGGTTTGGTTTAAAACCAATCAAGCCAAGCAATCAAGTCCAGATCTCAAATAAACCCTAAGGCTCCTGATCTGACCGTTCATCTCTTGATGCTCTTGACCTCACCGATCTAGCATCTATTCTCTCGATCGAAGCTTACCGATCTCAAGCCCTAATCAATCAAACATGATCAGACTAGATCTCACTCACAATCAGAGATTAAATCCCTTTAAACTGAACCTAAACAATTCAATCCACACGATCTGACTTAAGTAAGCCATATCATCAAATTGTGCGACCCTGAGGGTTTCCTTTAAATGTCGGTAACGATAACTCACGTTATCACGATCAGTGAGGGGTATCTAGCAACACATCACTGTCTCCCGATATAAAAGAAATGAGTCTTCCAAGACTACACCCAAAAACAGCACAAGTGTGAATCAACTCACTAGGCATGCATACTTCCTTTGCCACTGGATGTTCTTATTGGACAAGCGTGTCAAGCTTGTAGCTCCAATATGATGAGCATGATTAGATCAGATGAACATAGTCATCTGGGTATGGCCATACACTTTCTCAATCATCTCATCCAGGGGGCCCCTTTAGAACATCACACTCCTTAAACAAGGAGACGGCAATCCTATGTCTATCACTAGTGCCCTAACCTGACTCAAGCTCATTATCCAAGATAGTCTATAACCATTGTGTTTCAAATGATATTGAACTACCTCAAAACAATGACAATCATCATTTAGAAAACACAAGTGATCTCAAGTCAGAGGAAATGTGCCACTTGTCATATACAAGGATTATTCACATTGCGACAAACAATTGAATATCCTAGTAGGGTCTGTCCAGTACATCCAATGTACCCATGAGTCTACATCTTATTCCATGCTCGAAGCATCCTATAAGACTAGAACACATATTAGTCTTAACCATATTAAGGCTGTCTCATGTTCACCAAGATACATCGACTAAGGACTTAACTGCATGTCAGCCCAGCTGAACAGCTTTGAGACATTATTCAGAAGAACATATATTGCAGCAGACAATGTAGCTAACTGAATAATAACCATGCCTTTATAAACATAAACGTTTATTACATGATACTGTTACAATCCCAAGGCCTCAAACATTAGGCTTAAGGGCATACCCCAACAATCTCCCACTTGCACTTAATCTAATGGTTGAGAAATCTCAAACCCATATTATTACAGTGCTTCTCATGCTTCTGCTGCGCCAGAGGCTTGGTAAGCGGGTCTGCCAGATTGTCATCTGTATGAACCTTGCAGACTTTGATCTCGCCACGATCTATGATCTCCCTGATCAAATGAAACCGTCTCTGTATGTGCTTGGACTTCTGGTGCGACCGTGGTTCCTTTGCTTGTGCGATTGCTCCAGTGTTATCACAGAAGATAACCAAAGGATCTGCATTCGAAGGAACAACACCAAGTTCTCTCACGAACTTACGAATCCACACTGCCTCCTTGGATGCTTCCGAGGCTGCAACATACTCGGCTTCTGTTGTGGAATCAGCAACAGTTGACTGTTTGAAACTCTTCCACACCACTGCTCCTCCATTCAAGCTAAAAACATAGCCTGATTGCGATCGGAAATCATCCTGGTCAGACTGGAACGAAGCGTCAGTATATCCTTCAATACTGAGTTCTTCCTGACCACCATATATCAAGAACATATCTTTGGTCCTCCGCAGATATTTTAAGATGTTCTTGACTGCAATCCAGTGCGCCAAGCCTGGATTACTTTGGAAACGACTGGTCACGCTTAACCCGTAAGCGACGTCTGGGCGAGTACACAACATCGCATACATAATGGATCCAATAGCCGAAGCATAAGGCGTATTGTCCATTTCATCTTTCTCAGTCTGTGTTTGTGGACACTGACTCTTCGAAAGACTCAGACCATGTCTGACTGGAAGATATCCTCGTTTAGAATTCTCTAAATGAAATCTCTCCAGGACTTTTTCGATGTAAGTACTCTGGCACAGCCCGAGAAGCCTCTTAGATCTATCCCTGTAGATCTTCACACCTAATACATTGGCTGCTTCTCCTAGATCTTTCATCTGGAAACATTTCTTTAACCATGCTTTAACAGCATGCATTTCAGGAATGTCATTTCCAATGATCAAGATGTCATCGACGTAGAGGACTAGGAAAGTAATTACGCTCCCACTAAACCTCTTATACACACACGGGTCATCCTCGTTCTTGATGAAACCAAATTCAGTGACTGATTCATCAAAACGAATATTCCAGCTTCTTGATGCTTGCTTAAGTCCATAAATGGACTTCTTTAACTTGCATATTTTATGACGATCTGATGGATTAGTGAAACCCTCAGGTTGTGTCATATACACATCCTCATCCAGATTTCCATTAAGGAAAGCTGTTTTCACATCCATCTGCCAAATCTCATAATCGTAATATGCAGCTATCGCGAAAAGAATCCGAATAGACTTGAACATAGCTACAGGTGAGAAAGTTTCATCATAATCTATCCCGTAGATTTGTTTGAAACCTTTCTCAACTAGCCTGCCTTTATAGGTAACCACGTTACCATCCATGTCAATCTTCTTCTTGAAGATCCACTTACAGCCTATAGGGATAACTCCCGGAGGCGGATCAACCAAATCCCAAACTTGGTTATCTGACATGGAGTCCATCTCGGCGCGCATAGCTTCAAGCCATCTCGCTGACTCCGGTCCACTGACCGCATCCGCATAAGTGAGGGGTTCATCATTATCAATGATGTAGACTCTGTCATAACGCTCAGGTTGTCGACGAATCCTTCCCGATCTTCGCGGTTCCCGTGATATCTGAGCCTCAGGTTGTTCAATAACCTGATCTACCAGCTCAGGCTCATCCAACTGTGCTTGACTACTTTGTCCTTCCTTTGGATTCTCATCCAGCTTTATTTCTCTCCCACTGGCCTCTTGCAGAAGAAACTCCTTCTCAAGAAATATGGCCGTCCGAGCAACAAATACCTTGTTCTCTTTGGGATCGTAGAAATAATAACCCTTAGTCTCCTTAGGGTAACCGACAAAGTTACATTTGTCAGATCTGCTCTCTAGTTTCCCAGAGGCGAGCTTTTTGACATAAGCCTCGCAGCCCCAGATCCTAATAAATGTCAAGCTCGGCTGTTTCCCATACCATAACTCATATGGAGTTTTTGAAACTGCCTTGGATGGCACTCGGTTTAGTACCTTTGCAGCTGTTTCCAGTGCAAAACCCCAAAAGGAGTAAGGAAGAGTAGCCTGACTCATCATAGAACGAACCATATCAAGTAACGTTCTGTTTCTCCTCTCGGACACACCATTCCATTGCGGTGTTCCTGGCGGAGTGAGCTGTGAGATAATCCCACACTCCTGCAGATAGTCAGTAAATGTATGACTCAAGTATTCTCCACCTCGATCTGAGCGAAGTGCCTTGATATTTCGGCCTAGCTGATTTTGTACTTTATTCTTGAACTCTTTGAACTTGTCAAAAGATTCACTTTTATGTCTCATTAAATAGACATACCCATATCTACTGAAATCATCAGTAAAGGTAATGAAGTACTGATAGCCACCTCTGGCATGTTTACTAAATGGCCCACACACATCACTGTGTATAAGGTCAAGTAAACCTGAAGCCTTTTGACCTTTGTGAGGAAAAGGTGACATCGTCATTTTACCCATCAAACAAGCTTTGCATGTATCAATCTCCTTGTAAGAGAATGATCCCAGCAGTCCATGATCATGCAACCGCTTAATGCGTTTCTCGTTAATATGGCCTAAACGACTATGCCATAGCAAGGTGCTGTCATCAGCATACTTGGCTTTCTTAATATCAACATTTTGTATAGAACGCTCCATGTCCAACATGAATAATCCATTGCTAATTGAACCAGTTGCATAAACAATTTTATCATAAGATAAAAGACACTTTGAAATATTGCATTCAAAGGAAAAACCCTTCCTGACAAGAGCAGGAATGGAGATAATATTTTTAGTAATACTGGGAACAAAATAACAATTGTCTAGTTCCAATACAATTCTAGATGGTAAAGAAATGAAATAGTCTCCTACAGCAACAGCAGCAACCCGTGCCCCGTTTCCAACTCGTAGGTCCACCTCATGCTGTCCCACCTGCCTTCTTCTCTTGAGTTCCTGTACATTTGAACAAATGTGAACTCCACATGCAGTGTCCAACACCCATGATATAGAAGAAGAGAACATGACCTCAGTCACATAAATACCTGAGCCAGAAGCGATGCTTCCCCTCTTATCTCCTTGGAGCGCTTTACAGTCCTTTTTCCAGTGACCCAGCTGGCCACAGTGGAAACACCTGTATTCCTTGGACCGCTTCACCTTTTGCTTCAGAGCCTTGCTGTAGGTCTTGACAGGGGTCTTGCCCTTCTTCCCCTTCTTCTTGTTCCTCGAAGGAACCATTAAGACAGAGGTCGAAGGCTTTCCCTTCAGAGTCTCCTCAGTAGTCAAGAGCATATTCAGCAGCTCTGCCGGAGTACAATCGATTTTGTTCATATTAAAGTTAATAATGAACGCGTCGAATGAAGGCGGGAGAGACTGCAGAATAATATCCACAGCAAGCTCCTGGTTGATGGTATGCCCCAGTTTCTCTAGAGCCTCCTTGTGCCCAATCATCTTGAGCACGTGAGCTCCCACTGGGCTCCCTTCAGCCAGTTTGCTCTGAAAGAAGAGCTTTGTCAAATTGTAGCGCTCAGTCCTTGCCTGTGCAGCATACAGCATCTTGAGGTTCGCTATCATGTCTATAGCAGACATATCCTCATGCTGACGCTGCAGCGGTGGCGTCATAGATGCTAACATCAGGCAAGCGACATCAATGCTATCATTGACGTGCTTTTCATAGGCTTCCCGAACCGCCCTTGCGGCGTTCGGAGCGGGCTGAGGCGGTATCGCCGTCTCGAGGACATACAGTTTCCTCTCTGCCTTAAGAACAATCTTAAGGTGTCCAAACCAGTCAGAGAAGTTCGGCCCAGCAAACTTCTCCCTTTCCAGTAGGGATCGCACATTGAAGTTCATGGTGTTCGTTGCTGCAGGTATCTACAACAATGCAAGAACAGCAAGGTCAGTATCAATGTTAAGAATCAATCAGGACTTAAGAAAGATTCTTTTTCTCACTATTTTATCTGATTGAAAAATCCATTAAACAGTCCGAAAGAGTAGACACTCTTTTAGTGAGATAGGATCCGGATTTCATACTTGGTCTCCGCGTCCCGCTCAGGCGAGATAAGATGCACAGAGAGTACAAGCACTAATCTCCGGTAGGCAGTCCCTGCCGATCGCCAACCCGTGCGATTCCCCTTCATCTGGGCAATCCAGCAGACTGTGCCAACTGAGTTGGTACAACACAGTCTTTGATCCCACAGATGGCTGCCTCCATGTGCTACCATATGCGCCACATATGTAGCCTACATGGTCAAGCTGACCCGACCTACTCCCTGGACCACCATGTGCTATGCTGAGCAACGAGAAGGGATAAATCCCTACTCTGTAACACACAGGTGTAATCCCACACCGTCTGAAGATAGATGGACGTGCCCACTGAGTGGGTACAACACGGCTCCAACGATAATCAGAACAGTGAGGTTTCGCGTCAGAAGGCTTACGAGCTTGATATTTTAGCGTTGGATTTTAACGGTCTTTTATCTTCTTCACTATCATGCAATTCCTATGGTGATAGCAGAAGATAAACTAATCATGCAATTCTAATATTTAAACAATAAATAAAAGAAAGCATGAATCTTATGTGGTAAAAGCCCATAGCCCTAGTAAGACCTTAATTAACTTAAGTCTTCACTTGCTTTTCTTCATGGGGCTTTTGCTGCTCATCTGGCCCAAACCAGGGCCCAAGCGCCATCTGCAGGTCTAGTGCGCCCACCAGGAATATGCGCCAGGTCCTAGGGTCGAACCCTAGACCTCCCACCTGGTCAAGCCACTTGCTGCATGCGCCTCTGCCAAGAGTGCTCTGTGCTCTTGTCTAATTAAATTACAAATTTAACTATCTAGACAAGATTGACACGCAGGTCAATTACATTTTATAAATTAAAGCAATGTGATGCGCAGATCACAATATAAAATTAATTTACAAAATTAACCAGGCACGCAGGCCCCAGCACAGCACTCATTAAAGACGGGCAGCCCACATAAGATTAAATAAACATACATATGCAACAATCAACATATGATCCATTCATGAAAATTAAATTTCGAAAACCCCTTGGGATGAATTTTAATTTTCCTTATTTGCCCTACTACCTTACAATGGTCTATTACTAGGGATCCACTCATCCATCCTAGTCAGATCCACTGCCCTTGCATGCACCAAGTCCTAACTGACTTGAGTCGACCATAAGGTCAACCATGCATGCGCTAGGGCTGAACAACCACAATGAGGTCTGGCAAGTGGGTGTGACCCCGGGCCTAACTCATGTGCGTTCATCAGTTGTCTCAATCAGACATCGCTACACGCCTGTCTGCAGCCGACCTGTAGCCACCACGTGCTTGCGCACAGGTGCTACCTGGTCAACCCATCAAGGCTGTCAGATAGTCTGATCAGACTTTTGGATCTAACCTAGGGGGTGACTTCAACCCTAATAACCCATCTAAGGGTTTAAAGTAGGTGCTTTAGATCTAAGATGAATCGCGCAAGTTATTTGTTTTGAAAACACAATAAAACATGCGCCAACAACATGCGCCAGGGAGAAAATAACATCTATAAGAAACATGTATTTTCGCCAACTTACAACTACAGCATAAGCATTCGCATGTGACCTATAGATCTGTTATCTTGCGCAAACATGGATCATAAAACATAACATGGCAATCATAACACACGCATGAAACATTGGCTCTGATGCCAATTGTAGGAACCCCATAAAGGGGGCGAAACCCCTAAGTAAGGCGCATATTAAAACTTTTAAGCAGCGGAAGAGGGTTTCTTAAGATCGGTTTCATGAGATATGATCAACCATTATAACCCGAATGCAAATAGAAGAAACGGATTCATACCATAGCCATTTCAAGATGGCGCCTTGGAAGAAAAAGTTGCAAACGCCTCTTCTCCAAAGTCTCGCACACAAGATGAACAATGTGCTTCTTCCTTGGTGCTCCTTGTGCTAGCAAGGTTCCAAGGTTGTCTTGCCGAATGGAAGGGAAAGATGAGATGTCGTTCTCTTGGCCGAATCCTCCTCAACCTTCAAGGCGTCGCCACACACACGGAAGTCGAGAGGAATATTGAGAGCGAGAGGCGAGAATAGAGAACACTCTATTCGAACGTGAGTGACTCCAATTGGAGATCATGGTTACTAAAAATAGCAACCACTCACCGCTCCAACGTTCACGCCAAGTGAACATGTCGCCACACCTTGAACCATGCGCTCATTTCATGAGCCGGTTCAATTTGGTTTGGTTTAAAACCAATCAAGCCAAGCAATCAAGTCCAGATCTCAAATAAACCCTAAGGCTCCTGATCTGACCGTTCATCTCTTGATGCTCTTGATCTCACCGATCTAGCATCTATTCTCTCGATCGAAGCTTACCGATCTCAAGCCCTAATCAATCAAACATGATCAGACTAGATCTCACTCACAATCAGAGATTAAATCCCTTTAAACTGAACCTAAACAATTCAGTCCACACGATCTGACTTAAGTAAGCCATATCATCAAATTGTGCGACCCTGAGGGTTTCCTTTAAATGTCGGTAACGATAACTCACGTTATCACGATCAGTGAGGGGTATCTAGCAACACATCACTGTCTCCCGATATAAAAGAAATGAGTCTTCCAAGACTACACCCAAAAACAGCACAAGTGTGAATCAACTCACTAGGCATGCATACTTCCTTTGCCACTGGATGTTCTTATTGGACAAGCGTGTCAAGCTTGTAGCTCCAATATGATGAGCATGATTAGATCAGATGAACATAGTCATCTGGGTATGGCCATACACTTTCTCAATCATCTCATCCAGGGGGCCCCTTTAGAACATCACACTCCTTAAACAAGGAGACGGCAATCCTATGTCTATCACTAGTGCCCTAACCTGACTCAAGCTCATTATCCAAGATAGTCTATAACCATTGTGTTTCAAATGATATTGAACTACCTCAAAACAATGACAATCATCATTTAGAAAACACAAGTGATTTCAAGTCAGAGGAAATGTGCCACTTGTTATATACAAGGATTATTCACATTGCGACAAACAATTGAATATCCTAGTAGGGTCTGTCCAGTACATCCAATGTACCCATGAGTCTACATCTTATTCCATGCTCGAAGCATCCTATAAGACTAGAACACATATTAGTCTTAACCATATCAAGGCTGTCTCATGTTCACCAAGATACATCGACTAAGGACTTAACTACATGTCAGCCCAGCTGAACAGCTTTGAGACATTATTCAGAAGAACATATATTGCAGCAGACAATGTAGCTAACTGAATAATAACCATGCCTTTATAAACATAAACGTTTATTACATGATACTGTTACAATCCCAAGGCCTCAAACATTAGGCTTAAGGGCATACCCCAACAGGATCTAACCTAGAGGATGACTTCAACCCTACTAACCTGTCTAAGGATTTATAGTAGGCGCTTAGATCTAAGTGAGGCGCGCAAGTGATGAAGTTTTTGAAGAAAAACTATAACATACAACAAGCGCAACATATAAGCATCATTCATGCGCCACAAACTATAAACATGCGCCAATACTCTCATGTAAAATTTTCGCATGATGATAACCCTAGATCTCTTGAACATGCGCATATAATGGATCACACAAAAAGGGGTCAAGCAATCATAAAAACATGCATAAACCTTGGCTCTGATACCAATTGAAGGTCCCCTAGACAAGGGGATGAAACCCTAATAGGCACATGTAAGGGATTTAAACAGCGGAAGAGGGTTTCTAGATCTATTGCATGCTTTACGATCAACGTTAAAATGATTACATACAAGAGAAGAAATCATACCGATGCCATTTCTAGATGGCGTCTTGGAAGCAAAGATCGAAATGGATCTTCTCCAGAGATGACGCACACAAGATGAGTCTTGGCTCCTCCTTGTCGCCCCTTGTGCTAGCAAGGATCGTCCAAGTATCCTGACCGAATGGAAGGGAAGAGATGAGAAATCCTATGCTTGGCGAGAGCTCCTCTTTTCGTTCACACCTTCACACGCAAGAGATGCCAGTGTCGAAAAGCCCAAAGAGGCGTCAAGAGAGCGTGAGCATTGAGAACGTGAGAGTCATGGTCACGTTTAGAGACATGCTTTCTAAAAATAGAAAAGTCTCAACGTTCATGCGACCACAACTTACCCCAATCGCAAAATGCCTCTTCATTTGAACCATGCGCTCATCCAATGAGCTGGTTCAATTCGGTTTGGTTCAAGAAACCAAACAACCCAAGCCATTAGTCCAGATTACAATAAACCCCTGAGGCTTAAGATCTGACCGTTGATCTCTCGATGCTCCTGATCTCACCGATCTAGCATCCATTCTCTCAATCGAAGCTTACCGATCTTAAGCCCTAATCAATTAAACATGATCAGACCAGATCTCACTCACAATCAGAGATTAAATCACTTTAAACTGAACCTAAACAATTCAGTCCACACGATCTGACTTAAGTAAGCCATATCATCAAATTGTGCGACCCTAAGGGTTTCCTTTAAATGTCGGTAACGATAACTTACGTCATCACGATCAGCGAGGGGTATCTAGCAACACATCACTGTCTCCCGATATAAAGGAAAGAGTCTTCCAAGACTACACCCAAACCACAGCACAAGTGTGAATCAACTCACTAGGCATACATGTTTCCTTTGCCACTGGATGTTCTTATTGGACAAGCCTGTCAAGCTTGTAACTCCAATATGATGAGCATGATTAGATCAGATGAACATAGTCACCTGGGTATGGCCATACACTTTCTCAATCATCTCATCCAAGGGGGCCCTTTAGAACATCACACTCCAATGAAGGAGACGGCGATCCTTTATCTATCACTAGTGCCCTAACATGACTCAAGCTCACCATCCAAGATAGTCTATAACCATTATGTTTCAAATGATATTGAACTACCTCAAAACAATGACAATCATCATTTAGAAACACAAGTGATCTCAAGTCAGAGGAAATGTGCCACTTGTTGCAATCAAGGATTATTCACATTGTGACAAGCAATTGAATATCCTAGTAGGGTCTGTCCAGTACATCCAATGTACCCATGAGTCTACATCTTATTCCATGCTCGAAGCATCTTATAAGATTAGAATACATATTAGTCTCAATCATATCAAGGCTGTCTCATGTTCACCAAGATATCTCGACTAAGGACAAAAGTGCATGTCAGCCTAGCTGAACAGCATTGAGACATTATTCAGAAGTATATGTATTGCAGCAGATAATATATCAACCTGAATAACAACCATTGCCTTTATAAACATAAGAGTTTATACATGATACTGATACAATCCCAAGGCCTCAAACATTAGCCTTAAGGGCATACCCCAACACAATGGCGGGGAACAATCAGTCTTTGAGGGATTTTGCAGTACCAAATATACAGGGTTTCAATTCAAGCGTAGTTTGACTAAATGTGGAGGCGAACAATTTCGAGCTCAAACCAGCATTGATGACGATGGTTCAACAGAATCAGTTTTGGGGTTCCCCAAATCAAGATCCCAAGCCTCATCTTGCTGTGTTTTTGGAATATTGTGACACCGTTAAGGTAAACAGTGTATCTTCTGATGCAATTAGAATGGGACTTTTTCCATTTTCTCTCAGGGACCGCACACGAGCTTGGTTGTACTCTCTTCCAGCTAGATCGATCACTACTTGGGATGAGCTTTCAAGAGCCTTTCTGAATAAATACTTCCCACCCAGCAAGACAGTCCAGCTACGCAACATGATTACAAGCTTTGGACAACGTGAGGGAGAATCTCTTTATGATGCATGGGACCGCTTCAAGGAGCTCCAGCGTATGTGTCCTCACCATGGGCTTGAGAAGTGGGTCCTAATCCACATCTTCTACAATGGATTGGACAACAGTACAAAGTTGATGGTGGATGCTGCAGCTGGAGGAGCTATTATGAGCAAGAGCGTGGAAGATGCAACCCCTCTGCTTGAGGAAATGGCTATGAACCATAACCATTGGTCTAATGAGCAAGGTATTTCTTCCAAAGGAATTGGTAAGCATAGCAATGACTCCTTGACATCTCTAGCTACTAAGGTAGATTCTCTAGCGCAGAAACTAGATTCTTTTACTTTTCCCTCAGTTGTCGTTAATGCTGTTTCTTGTGAAGTGTGTGGTATTTCAGGACATAATTCATCTAATTGTCAGCTCATAGCTTCATCACATGATGACTCTTGTCAGGAGCAGGTCAATGCCTTGGGAAACTTTAATCAAAGACCAGTGAATGACCCGTATTCTGCAACGTATAATCCAGGCTAGAGGAATCACCCTAATCTATCATATAAGAACAACTAGGGGCAAATTCCTCCACAGTACAATCAGCAGAATAATAGGCCACCACCAGGATTTCAATCTAGGCAATATGGACTGCCCCAGAAGTCTAACTTGGAGACCCTATTAGAAGCATTTGTTGTAGATCAAAAAAGTATAATCAGGACTTCTCTGATGCTATTAAGCATCTGACATCCCGTGTGGACGCCCTGGCAACCCACAATAAGATGTTAGAGAGCAAGATAGCTCAACAGACGAGTACTTCTAATAGGCCCATAGGGAAACTTCCGGGACAACCAGAGATGAATCCCAGGGAACATTGCAATGCCGTCACTGTTGTGAATGGCAAACATATTGATGTACCTGGAGAGCCTATTGAGAATTTTGCACTCGAAGATTTGGATGACAAGCCTGAGGAGACTTCACCTGAAGTAGGGAAATTAGAGGAGAAAGAGCAGGTAGGTAAGTGAGCTCATGGAGATAGCAAAGGTAAAAGATCCTGGAAATGTTTCGATTCCCTACCAAGTTGGTAAGATCTTTATAGAACATGCTTTATGTGATTTGAGGGTGAGTATAAGTTTGATGCCCTCATATATGATTGAAAAAGTAGACAGCGGAGAAATGAAACCTAATGAAATTTTGCTTCAATTTGCTAATGGTTTTGCGCAACATCCTGTTGGAATTTTAGAGAATGTGTCTGTTAAATTTGATGACTTCTCTGTTTTGACTAATTTTATGATTGTTGATATGAAAGAAGATACTAAGTCACCAGTTATTTTAAGCAGACCTTTTTGGCAAGTACAGGGGCCATTATAGATATGTTAAATGAGAGATTAACGCTGAATCTTTGTGAGAGTGAATTGATATATGATTTTTCTTCGAAAACTCAAAGGCTTTATTTTGTAGGATCCCACCAATCCTCTAAAGTGAAGGGAAGCAAGTCCAATGATCGAAATATCATAAAATTTGATGAAAGTCCATTGGAAAATTTCTTGAAGCATAAAAGGGATAAAGAGAAGAAAGATGGAGCATGGGCACTGTCCCAAATTTCAAAATTAAGCCCACATTATGACTTGGAAAGGCGTGGAGATGAACAACTTTCCATTATTCACTATGCCTCGATCCACCTGAAGGAAGATAAACACAGCGTTGGTCAAGCTAATGACCTTAAACAAGGGCTTCCTAGGAGACACCCCAGAGGCTTTGAACTTTATTTTAACATATTTAGTTTCTACATTTCTTTACTTAATTTATTTTCTTAGAATTTTTAGAGACTTTTATCAGCATATTTTGATGAACTTTTATATAAGAAAAACATTATAAATTTGTTGTTTTATGTGCAAGAATTTTCCAAATATTTCCTAAAATTTTTCTAGAGAAAAATGGAGTCAAAACGCGATAATTACGGTCGAGGCCGTAAATAAAGCACAGGCCGTGATTTCAATTGTAAAGGGACTGTGCACATATAAGCAATTACGGCCGTAGCCGTAAATCCTTTACAAGCTGTAAGTTCTTATGTTCTGAACTTTATAGGCGAACCAGGGTTTACGCCTAGCCCCATAAACTGCCGATTTTCAATGATTTCTTTCACCTCTTGCGATGAAACCTTTCCTCAGACTTTCCTCCACCATCGAAGAGTCTTTTCTGGCGATATTTCATCGAATTTTGGCTGGATTTCGAGGAGAAGCGGCAGGCGTTCGCAGAACACGAGTTTTACCATCGGCGACTAATTTCAACCCGATTTCTCTTTGGATTTGTGAGCAAACTCTCCTCAATTCTACTTGTTAATTTTTACACTAGATTTGCATGATTCCAGTATAGATTTGGAGGAAGTTGCTTAAGATTCTTGGATTGATTTTTGCATACCCATATTCGGGCGATTTAGTTGTCACTATAGCACCACATTTTTCCTACAATTTACATAGAAATTTTTATTGGTTGCTTGATACTATGGCACTGAGGAGATCAGTGAGGACTAGACCCTACGAGGCTATGATGAAGAGTAGATATATTGGACCCGCTCCGCGGTATATGTATAGGATGGTATCCAGAGTTTACCCGGATACTTTTTAGCGGATCGTCTATGATGACTCGGAGCCTGAGACTCAAATGCAGACATCAGAGGCTCCGAGCACACCCTTAGCTCCTAGTACATCACAGGCTATAGTACCTAAGCCAGCTAGTTCTCCGGAGCTAGAGATCATATCTGAGAGGCTTGCTGATAGGCCAAAGAGCAGTGACTAGAGGATTGCTAGATGGTACGCTAGGAAGCGTACCGGTCGATCTACTACTACTTGGGGGAGGATAGTCATTAGACCATTATCACCAGTACCAGAGACTACAGAGACATCTGCAGCACCCCCAAAGCTGGCTCCTGCAGCAAATGAGATGGAGCATGCAGTTGAGTCACAGACTGATGCTAGCCCTATGGATGTGGAGGAGGCTACCACATTAGTTCCTCCTTCTGATTTACCAGAGTCCATTGCACATGCTGATACAGAGTCTATGGAGATAGAGGACGCTGTGCGCGATATAGTTCAGACTCCTAAGATCCCCTCTCTATCTTCAGTACAGGCAGACTTACCTGTCCATGAGGCTCCTACACCAGAGTTACTAGACGATGAGGAGGGGATCTCCTGAGATATTTGCTGATTTACCAGAGATCTCGATGGACATACCAGAGTTACATTATTCACCATCAGTTGCACCTAAGCCGCCTGTGGCTCCTGAGACAGCACCGCCTACATCAGAGATATCACATGACACTGAGATGTCAGCTGTAGTTTGATGTAGGGACATCCCTTAGGAGATCAACAAGACTCAAGAAGACCCCAATTCACTATGGGATGTTTACTTGACTCCTCTTATTATTCGAGAACTTGTTATTTTGAAGTGTTTAAGGCATTGTAATACACTATAAACTCTACTTTTATCTTCAACACTTGTTGTTTTGTGGTAGCTAGGACTAGCCTAGGTTTATTTTGATGTCTTTGTTTTATTTTTTAGTGGATGTAGTAGGGCGCTATTAGCCTAGGTTTTATACACCTGTACGGAGCAAGCACCCTCCTCCTCCAACATCAAGTGACCTTGGCATGGAAAATCAGCCCACACTCAAGCCCAGCTCAAGTTCAACCACCCTCAATATCAGCCAAGACAAGCCAGATGACGTAACATTCAAAGCAAACCACTACCAGATCCACCCAACTTCAGACCCAGTTCGAGAGTTGCTACCAAGGCAAAACACTTCCAGCACAAACATACCAACACCACTTACCAGCAGCTTCCACCTCAGCCAACGGTCACCAAGGATGGCATGCGCAAAAGAGATCATATCACTTCAACGTCAGCAAACAGCCTCGACCAGCCAACAAGTTTTCAGTCAAAGAATGCCAAGAGTCATCAAAAAGTATTGTCGTTGAGGAGAGGGTTTAAAGCCTTGCATTTTCTACACTTTGCACTCAGTCTTGAATATTTTGAAATCTGAAACCCTTGTGTTTGTGTTTGAGTTGAGCTTGCTCCTCATCGGATTGAGCTTGCTCTCCACCCCGGTTACTAATCCTTCCAACGTTTCCACTCTCCCTGATCGATCATTCTCCTTCAACAGCCATAAGTTGTGATTACTGTTCCTTACCGGGAATCAAGCACTGTTCTATTGCTGGTTTCAACATCTTCTACAAATCTTCACTTGGATTGTAGTTGAATCATGCTGACACATCATCTTCAACCGCGAGGACGTGCTGCTGAAGGTTCTGAGAACAGGGAAGAGTCGGAAGGGTTCGGCCCCTCCCCTCGAAGGGGCCCAAGGTGCTACGTTCCATCTCACTATTGTTAACGCATTATCATCTTCTTTGTATTAGAGCTACATACCTAGGGTGATTCTTGGGCTAGGAAAATCGATTCCTCATCACAGTTCCTATACCACCAGCTATTTCACTAGAGATACATATACCTTCACCTGAGCCATCATTAGAGCATTCACCAGCCGCTTCTTTAGAGCCATCATCACCGGAGCCGTCTCTTGTAGTACCAGAGCCTGAGGTAGTAGAGAGGAGATGAGCACGACCACCACCTCCTGTTCTTACACCTTATCCATAACAGATTAGATATAGGAGTATAGACTAGGAGAGGAGATACCGAGCTATGACAGCTCGAGGAGTTCTTAGCACCAGATTCTGGGATGACCAGACTTTGCAGACCCTAGGATTGTTCTATGACATCCAGTGGATGTTCTCGAATATAGGGTGGCAGGATTTTTATCATCAGAGGCACCCCCACATACGTCTAGTTGAACCTGGAGTTCTTTAGTTCTATCCATATCACACTGCATAACTATGATGACAAAGATCCAGGGCGGATGGCATTCCGGTTGGGGAACTGGGACCATGTGCTTACACTTGATCAGGTTGGTCACATATTTGGGTTTCCCACATATGGTACTAGACATCTGTTGGTGTATATGCCCTAGGACCTAGTTTTGGTCCATCTTTGTACTACTTGACTCTGATATTCATATATCTTTCTGGCATTGTCGTTATCATTGTTTGTCTACACTTGCGATTGTGTACTTACATGATAATGTCCCTGGAGACAGATTGGATCTGTGCTCAAATGATTGTCCCCAGTCGATGTACCTGAGTGGATATGGGACAACTCTGGTACTTGTGAGACTGGTATGTGGGCTGGTTAGGCACGTGGTGCTAACGCAAACACATGGGTATATCATTGGAGGATATACTGGATAGACCCGCTGTGAGGTTATGACTTGGTGTCATGAGTTATCCTCACAAGTGACAGGAGATGCATTGATCCCTTGACTTGAGGTCATTGACCATTCTATATGATTAGGGACTTGCTTTGATACAACCTAATACCTCACCGTAGTTGGGAGGTCATAACGGTTGTCATTGAGCATGTCACAACCCATATGAGAAGGTCAATGGACAGACATAGGATTTGCCCCTTCCTTAGGGAAGCATGATATCCATGGAGCTCCTTTATGGTTCTATGGCTGAAAGTGTATGGCCATTGTTGGGGTATGCCCTTAAGGCTAATGTTTGAAGCCTTGGGATTATTTCAGTATCATGTTTAAACTCTACGTTTATAAAGGCAATGGTTGTTATTCAGGTTGTTACATCATCTGCTGCAATATGTATACTTCTGAATAATGTCTCAATGCTGTTCAGCTTGGCTGACATGCAGTTTTGTCCTTAGTCGAGATATCTTGGTGAACATGAGACAGCCTTGATATGATTAAGACTAATATGTGTTCTAATCTTATAGGATGCTTCGAGCATGGAATAAGATGTAGACTCATGGGTACATTGGATGTACTGGACAGACCCTACTTAGGATATTCAATTGCTTGTCACAAAGTGAATAATCCTTATATGCAAACAAGTGGCATATTTCCTCTGACTTGAGATCACTTGTGTTTCTAAATGATGATTGGCATTGTTTTGAGGTAGTTCGATATCATTTGAAACATAATGGTTATAGATTATCTTGGATAATGAGCATGAGTCATGTTAGGGCACTAGTGATAGATATAGGATTGCCGTCTCCTTGATTGGAGTGTGATGTTCTATAGGGGCCCCCTGGATGAGATGATTGAGAAAGTGTATGGCCATACCCAGATGACTATGATCATCTGATCTAATCATTCTCATCATATTGGAATTACAGGCTTGACACGCTTGTCCAATAAGAACGTCCAGTGGCAAAGGAAACACATATGCCTAGTGAGTTGGGTTCACACTTGTGCTGTGGTTTGGGTGTAGTCTTGGAAGACTCTTTCCTTTATATCGGGAGACAGTGATGTGTTGCTAGATACCTCTCACTGATCGTGATAACGTAAGTTATCGTTACCGACATTTAAAGGAAACCCTTAGGGTCGCACAATTTGATGATATGGCTTACTTAAGTCAGATCGTGTGGACTGAATTGTTCTGGTTCAGTTTAAAGGGATTTAATCTCTGATTGTAAGTGAGATCTGGTCTGGTCATGTTTGATTGATTAGGGCTTGAGATCGGTAAGCTTCGATCGAGAGAATTGATGCTAGATCGGTGAGATCAAGAGCATCAAGAGATGAACGGTTGGATCTTGAACCTTTAGGGTTTATTGTGATCTGAACCAGATGCTTGGCTTAATTGGTCTTTGAACCAAACCGAAATTGAACCAGCTCATCATGTGAGCGCATGGTTCAAGGGGAGAGCAAAATGCGTTCGGGTAAACCCATGGTCGCATGAACGTTGGTGGTTTGCTATTTTTAGAAGCCATGAGGCCACGCCTCACGTTCACGCCAAGAGAAGTTTTATTCTCGCCTCTCGCCCCTCTCTCTAGAGGTTCACTCGTTGTGTGTTGCCTTGACGCTTTGGAGAGGATTCGGCCAAGAAGAAAAAACATCTCCTTCCCTTCCATTCGATCAGGAGACCTTGGAACCTTGCTAGCACAAGGAGCACTAAGGGAGTAGGCGCATTGATCACCTTGTGTGCGCACCATTTGGAGGAGAAGCGTTTGACTCTCTACTTCCTAGACGCCATCCAAGAAATGGCATCGGTAAGGATCGATTCTCATGTATACAAAATTTTAAAGTTGATCATACTGCATGCATCGATCTAGAAACCTTTTCCGCTGTGTTAAAACCTCTGCATGCGCCTATTAGGGTTTCGCCCCCTCGTGGTAGGGGACTTTCAATTGGTATCAGAGCCAAGTTATTAGCATGTTTTTATGATTGCTTGAGGTTTTTGTGATCCATGTTTGCGCTTGTATGCTTAGATCTAAACTACATGCGAAAATTACATGTTAAGTTGTTCATGCGAAAACTTGATGAGCATGTTTTCTATTTGGCGTATGTATGTTGGCACTTATTAGTTTTTCTCAAAACTATATTACTTGCGCAACTCACCTTAGATCTAAGAGGCACCTACTTTAAAAACTTAGACGGGTTATTAGGGTTGAAGTCACAGTCGAGTCTAGATCCAATCAATCTGATCAGACTATCTGACAGCCTAGATGGGTTGACCAGATGGCACCTGTGCGCAAGCACGAGGTGGCTATAGGTCGACTGCGGACAGGCGTGTAGCGATGTCTGATTGAGTCAACCATTGAACGCGCATGAGTTAGGCCCGGGGTCACGCCCGCTTGCCAGAACTCATGCAGGTCGTTCAGCCCAAGGCATGCATTGTTGATCACTAGGTCGACTCAAGTCAGTTAGGACTTGGTGCATGCCAGGGCAGAGGATCTGACTAGGTCTGATGAGTGGATCCCTATTAATGGACTGTTGTAAGGTAGTAGGGCACATAAGGAAAATAAAATTGATGCCAATGGGTTTTCGAAAATTTTATTTTCTTATTGTTGGATCACATGTTGATTGTATACCATGATGATTGTTTATTTAATCTTATGTGGGCTGCCCGTTTTAATGTGTGCTGTGCTGGGGCCTGTGTGCCTGGTTAATAAATGTAAATTATTTATTGTGATCTGCGCATCACATTTTATTTAATTTATAAAGTGTAATTGACCTGCGTGCCAATCTTGTCTAGATAGATTAAATTGTATTTTAATCAGACGAGAGCACAGAGCACACTTGGCAGAGGCGCTTGCAGTAGTGGCTTGACCAGGTGGGTGGTCCAGGGTTCGACTCTGGGACAGGCGCAATTACCTGGTGGGCGCACCTAAGCTGCAGTGGGCGCTTGGGCCCTGGGTTGGGCCAGATGAGATGCAAAAGACCCATGAAGAGCTCAAGTGAAGACTTAAGTTAAATTAAGGTCTTACCTAGGCTTAATGGGCTTTTACCACATAAGATCATCATGCTTTCATTTATTGTTAAGAATTGCATGATTTAATCTTCTGCTATCACCATAGGATTTGCATGATAGTTGAGAAGATAAAAAGACCGTTAAAATCCAACGCTAAATATCAAGCTCGTAAGCCTTCTGACGCGAAACCTCACTGTTCTGACTATCGTTGGGGCCGTGTTGTACCCACTCAGTGGGCACGCCCATCTATCTTCAGACGGTGTGCGATTACACCTGTGTGCTACAGAGAAGGGATTTATCGCTTCTCGTTGCTCAATATAGCACGTGGTGGTCCAGGGAGTAGGTCGGGTCAGCTTGACCATGTAGGCTACATATTGAGCATATGGTAGCCATATGGAGGCAGCCATCTGTGGGATCAGAGACTGTGTTGTACCAACTCAGTTGGCACAGTCTGCTGGATTGCCCAGATGAAGGGGAATCGCACGGGTTGGCGATTGGCAGGGATTGCCTACCAGAGATTAGTGCTTGTACTCTCTGTGCATCTTATCTCGCCTCAGCGGGACGCGGAGACCAAGTATGAAATCTGGATCCCATCTCACTAAAAGAGTTTTACTCTTTCGAGCTGTTTTGCTGGATTTTTCAGCCAGATAAAATAGTGAGAAAAGAATCTTCCTTAAGTCCTGGATTGATTCTAACATTGATACTGACCTTGCTGTTCTTGCATTGTTGTAGATTACTGCAGCAACGAACACCACAAATTTCAATGTGCGATCCCTACTGGAAAGGGAGAAGTTTGCTGGGCCAAACTTCTCAGACTGGTACGGACACCTTAAGATTGTTCTTAAGGCTGAGAGGAAGCTGTATGTCCTCGAGACGGCTATACCGCCTCAACCCGCTCCGAACGCCGCAAGGGCGGTTCGGGAAGCTTATGAAAAGCATGTCAATGATAGCATTGATGTCGCTTGCCTGATGCTTGCATCTATGACACCAGAGCTGCAGCGTCAGCATGAGGATCTATCGGCTATAGATATTATAGCGAACCTCAAGCTGCTGTATGCTGCACAGGCGAGGACTGAATGCTATAATTTGACAAAACTTTTCTTTCAGAGCAAACTGGCTGAAGGGAGTCCAGTGGGAGCTCACGTACTCAAGATGATTGGGTACAAGGAGGCTCTAGAGAAACTGGGACACACCATCAATCAGGAGCTTGTTGTAGACATTATTAATTTTAATATGAATAAGATCGACTGTACGCCGGCAGAGTTGCTGAACATGCTCTTGACTACAGAGCAGACTCAGTCTCGTGAGAAGGGAACGCCTTCATCCTTTGTCCTAATCGTTCCTTCTAGGAACAAGAAGAAGGGGAAGAAGGGCAAAGCCCCTATCAAGAGCTACAACAAGGCTCTAAAGCAAAAGATAAAGCGGTCGAAGGAATACAGATGTTTCCATTGTGGCCAGTTGGGTCACTGGAAAAAGGACTGTAAAGCGCTCCAAGGAGATAAGAAGGGAAGTAAGCCTTTCGCTTCTAGCTCAGGTATTTACGTGACTGAAGTCATGGTATCTTCTTCTTCTATTTCATGGGTGTTGGACACTGCATGTGGAGTTCACATTTGTTCAAATGTACAGGAACTCAAGAGAAGAAGACAGGTGGGACAACATGAGGTGGACCTACGAGTTGGAAACGGGGCACGGGTTGCTGCTGTTGCTGTAGGAGAATATCACATCTCTTTACCATCTGGTCTTGTATTAGAACTGGACAATTGTTATTTTGTACCAAGCATAACTAAGAATATTATCTCTATTCCTGCTCTTGTCAGGAAAGGGTTTTCCTTTGAATGCAAATTTTCAAAGTGTTATATTTCTCTTGATAATATTATTTATGCTACTGGCTCAATTAACAATGGGTTATTCATGTTGGACATGGAATGTTCTGTACAACAAATTGATAATAAGAAAGCCAAGTATGCTGATGACAGCACCTTGCTATGGCATAGTCGTTTAGGCCATATTAACAAGAAACGCATTAAGCGGTTGCATGACCATGGACTGCTGGGATCATTCTCCTATGAGGAGCTTGATACATGCCAAGCTTGTTTAATGGGTAAAATGACGAAGTCTCCTTTTTCTAATAAAGGTCAAAGGGCTTCAGGTTTACTAGACCTCATTCACAGCGATGTGTGTGGGCCATTTAGTAAACATGCCAGAGGTGGCTATTCATACTTCATTACCTTTACTGATGATTTCAGTAGGTATGGTTATGTCTATTTAATGAGACATAAGAGTGAATCTTTTGACAAGTTCAAAGAGTTCAAAAATGAAGTACAAAATCAGCTAGGCCGAAATATCAAGGCACTTCGTTCAGATCGAGGTGGTGAATACTTGAGTCGAGAGTTTATTGACTATCTGAAGGAGTGTGGGATTATCTCACAGCTCACTCCGCTAGGAACACCGCAATGGAATGGTGTGTCCGAGAGGAGAAATAGAACCTTACTTGATATGGTTCGTTCAATGATGAGTCAGGCTACTCTACCTTACTCCTTTTGGGGATTTGCACTGGAAACAGCTGCAAAGGTACTAAACCGAGTGCCATCCAAGGCCGTTTCTAAGACTCCATATGGGTTATGGTATGGGAAACAGCCAAGCTTGACATTTATTAAAATCTGGGGTTGCGAGGCTTATGTCAAAATGAAAGACCCCTTAAAGGGGGGGGGGGGGGAGGGGGGAAACCCTAAAGCATGCGCATATGAAATTTTTGGGTTTCAACAAGATCGATTGCATGAATATATATGATCAACTTTGATTATATTGCAAAGATCAAGTTATGATCTTTTACCATAGCCATGATGAAGGAGGCGGCTTGGAAGCAAGAGGGCAAATAATCTCTCCTCCAAAGAAGACGCACACTAGATGAGAGATGGCTACCTCCTTGGATGTTCCTTGTGCTAGCAAGAATCTCCCAAGTTCCTTGTCGTGTGTAGAAGAAGAGAGATGCTTGGCTGAGCTCCTTTTTCGTCAAGAAGATTCTTCCCAAGAGTGAAGGCGACAAGAGAAGAGAATTGGCAAATGCGTTGAGGCGTTTTCAAGAGATGGCGTTACATGACTTCCAAATATGGAAAGTCATGAAGCCATGCGCTCACTCAAAGAAAACCGCCCAAAACACAATCAAGCCTTGAACCATGCATTCACATATGTGAACCGGTTCAAACCAATTCAATTCTATTCAATTCGGTTCAAAGACCAAACCAAACCAGCCCAAGCCATGGTCTAGATCTCTCTGAACCAAATGGTTCAAGATCTAACCGTTCATCTCTTGATGCACTTGATCTCACCGATCTAGCATCAATACTCTCGATCGAAGCTTACCGATCTTAAGCCCTAATCAATCAAACATGATTAGACCAGATCTCACTTACAATCAGAGTTTAAACTCCTTTAAACTGAACCTAAACAATTCAGTCCACACGATCTGACTTAAGTAAGCCATATCATCAAATTGTGCGACCCTAAGGGTTTCCTTCAAATGTCGGTAATGATAACTTACGTTATCACGATCAGTGAGGGGTATCTAGCAACACATCACTGTCTCCCGATATAAAGGAAAGAGTCTTCCAAGACTACTCCCAAACCACAGCACAAGTGTGAATCCACTTCACTAGGCATACATGTTTCCTTTGCCACTGGATATTCTTATTGGACAAGCGTGTCAAGCCTGTAGCTCCAATATGATGAGCATGATTAGATCAGATGAACATAGTCACCTGGGTATGGCCATACACTTTCTCAATCATCTCATTCGGGGGGGCCCCTTTAGAACATCACACTCCTTAAACAAGGAGACGGCAATCCTATATCTATCACTAGTGTCCTAACCTGACTCATGATCATTATCCAAGATAGTCTATAACCATTATGTTTCAAATGATATTGAACTACCTCAAAACAATGACAATCATCATTTAGAAACACAAGTGATCTCAAGTCAGAGGACATGTGCCACTTGTTGCAAACAAGGATTATTCACATTGTGACAAGCAATTGAATATCCTAGTAGGGTCTGTCCAGTACATCCAATGTACCCATGAGTCTACATCTTATTCCATGCTCGAAGCATCCTATAAGATTAGAACACATATTAGTCTCAATCATATCAAGGCTGTCTCATGTTCACCAAGATATCTCGACTAAGGACATAGAGCATGTCAGCCTAGCTGAACAGCATTGAGACATTATTCAGAAGTACACTTATTGCAGCAGACAATGTAACAAACTGAATAACAACCATTGCCTTTATAAACATAAGAGTTTATACATGATACTGATAGAATCCCAAGGCCTCAAACATTAGCCTTAAGGGCATACCCCAACAATCTCCCACTTGCACTTAATCTAATGGTTGAGAAATCTCAAACCCATATTATTACAGTGCCTCTCATGCTTCTGCTGCGCCAGAGGCTTGGTAAGCGGGTCAGCCAAATTGTCATTTGTATGAACCTTGCAGACCTTGATCTCACCTCGATCTATGATCTCCCGGATCAAATGAAACCGTCTCTGTATGTGTTTGGACTTCTGGTGCGACCGTGGTTCCTTTGCCTGTGCGATTGCTCCAGTGTTATCACAGAAGATAACCAAAGGATCTGCACTCGAAGGAACGACACCAAGTTCCCGAATGAACTTACGAATCCACACTGCCTCCTTGGATGCTTCCGAGGCTGCAACATACTCGGCTTCTATTGGGGAATCAGCAACAATAGACTATTTGAAACTTTTCCACACCACTGCTCCTCCATTCAAGCTAAAAACATAGCCTGATTGCGATCGGAAATCATCCTTGTCAGACTGGAATGAAGCGTCAGTATATCCTTCAATACTGAGTTCTTCCTGACCACCATATATCAAGAACATATCTTTGGTCCTCCGCAGATATTTCAAAATATTCTTGACTGCAATCCAGTGCGCCTGACCTGGATTACTTTGGAATCGACTGGTCACGCTTAACCCGTAAGCGACGTCTGGGCGAGTACACAACATCGCATACATAATGGATCCAATAGCCGAAGCATAAGGCGTATTGTCCATTTCATCTTTCTCAGTCTGTGTTTGTGGACACTGACTCCTTGAAAGATTCAGACCATGTCTGACTGGAAGATATCCTCTTTTAGAATTTTCTAAATGGAATCTCTCCAGGACTTTATCGATGTAGGTACTCTGGCACAGCCCGAGAAGCCTCTTAGATCTATCCCTGTAGATCTTCACACCTAATACATAGGCTGCTTCCCCTAGATCTTTCATCTGGAAACATTTTCTTAACCATGCCTTAACAGCATGCAGTTCAGGAATATCGTTTCCAATGATTAAGATATCATCGACGTAGAGGACTAGGAAAGTAATTACGCTCCCACTAAACCTCTTATATACACACGGGTCATCTTCGTTCTTGATGAAACCAAATTCACATATTGATTCATCAAAACGAATATTCCAGCTTCTAGATGCTTGCTTAAGTCCATAAATGGACGTCTTTAACTTGCATATTTTATGACGATCTGATGGATTAGTGAAACCTTCAGGTTGTGTCATATACACATCCTCATCCAGTTTTCCATTAAGGAAAGCAGTCTTCACATCCATCTGCCAGATCTCATAATTGTAATATGCTGCTATTGCGAAAAGAATCCGAATAGACTTGAACATGGCTACAGGAGAGAAAGTTTCATCATAATCTATCCTGTAGATTTGTTTGAAACCTTTCCCAACTAGCCTGCCTTTATAGGTGACTATGTTACCATCCATGTCAATCTTCTTCTTGAAGATCCATTTACAGCCTATAGGGATAACTCCCGGAGGCGGATCAACCAAATCCCAGACTTGATTATCTGACATGGAGTCCATCTCGGCTCGCATAGCTTCAAGCCATCTAGCTGATTCCGGTCCACTGACCGCATCCGCATAAGTAAGGGGTTCATCATTATCAATGATGTAGACTCCGTCATAGCGCTCAGGCTATCGACGGATCCTTCCCGATCTTCGCGGTTCCCGTGATATCTGAGCCTCAGGTTGTTTAGTAACCTGTTCAACCGGCTCAGGCTCATCCAACTGTGCTTGACTACTTTGTCCTTCCTCTGGATTTTCATCCAGCTTTATTTCTCTCCCACTGGCTTCTTGCAGAAGAAATTCCTTCTCAAGAAAAATAGCCGTCCGAGCAACAAATACTTTGTTCTCTTTGGGATCGTAGAAATAATAACCCTTAGTTTCCTTAGGGTAACCGACAAAGATACATTTCTCAGATCTGCTCTCCAGTTTCCCAGAGGCGAGCTTTTTGACATAAGCCTCGCAACCCCAGATCTTAATAAATGTCAAGCTAGGCTGTTTCCCATACCATAACTCATATGGAGTCTTAGAAACTGCCTTGGATGGCACTCGGTTTAGTACTTTTGCAGCTGTTTCCAGTGCAAATCCCCAAAAGGAGTAAGGTAGAGTAGCTTGACTCATCATTGAACGAACCATATCCAGTAAGGTTCTGTTCCTCCTCTCGGACACACCATTCCATTGCGGTGTTCCTGGCGGAGTGAGCTGTGAGATAATCCCACACTCCTTCAGATAGTTAGTAAACTCTCGACTTAGGTATTCACCACCTCGATCTGAACGAAGTGCCTTGATATTTCGGCCTAGCTGATTTTGTACTTCATTCTTGAACTCTTTGAACTTGTCAAAAGATTCACTCTTATGTCTCATTAGATAGACATATCCATACCTACTGAAATCATCAGTAAAGGTAATGAAGTATGAATAGCCACCTCTGGCATGTTTACTAAAAGGCCCACACACATCACTGTGTATAAGGTCAAGTAAACCTGAAGCCCTTTGACCTTTGTGAGGAAAAGGAGACTTCGTCATTTTGCCCATTAAACAAGCTTTGCATGTATCAATCTCCTCATAGGAGAAAGATCCCAGCAGTCCATGATCATGCAACCGCTTAATGCGTTTCTTGTTAATATGGCCTAAACGACTATGCCATAGCAAGGTGCTGTCATCAGCATACTTGGCTTTCTTATTATCAATGTTTTGTATAGAACATTCCATGTCCAACATGAATAACCCATTGTTAATTGACCCAGTAGCATAAACAATATTATCACAAGAAATAACACACTTTGAAATATTGTATTCAAAGGAAAATCCTTTCCTGACAAGAGCAGGAATAGAGATAATATTTTTAGTAATGCTCGGTACAAAGTAACAATTGTTTAGTTCTAATACAAGTCCAGATGGTAATGAGATATAATAAGTTCCTACAGCGACAGCAGCAACCCGTGCCCCGTTTCCAACTCGTAGGTCCACCTCATGCTGTCCCACCTGTCTTCTTCTCTTGAGTTCCTGTACATTTGAACAAATGTGAACTCCACATGCAGTGTGATGTGGGACCAAAGCAGGATCTTCGGAGGTCCACCCGGGTCCGAAAGAAGCCCTCTCGGTATGGCTATCCTAGCCATTAGATATGGCTTCCTTAGGACCCCCTTTTTGTTGCTTATTTTGTCTTAGACTAGGGTGCATCATATGGTAGGTTAGATCCACCCACCAATTACACCATGTAGTTACATGCCTAGGATCCGCCACTTATGTATAGTAGGTTAGTGCATGAAATTAATGTAATAGTATAGGTCAACTCCATTCTTGGAATGCAAGTCAAAATCAGGTCAAGACAACTCCAAGAGATGCCATGGGCCATCAGCCCAACTCATGAAGAAATCAGCCCACCCCAATGGATCAACACCACAAGCATCCCAAATTCCACCATCCTAGTTGGCAGCCATGTGGAGTTGCCTTCATCTCTAATCAAGTCAAGGAGCAGCCAGCTCAATGACCTATTTCAGCTCAACATGCGCCAGCCATCAAAGTCAAGGGGCAGCTTGAAACAATGCCCACTTCAGTCCATCATGCGCCAGCCCCCAAAGTCAAGGAGCAGCCTGCACTTTGCAACAACTCCAGTCCCTTCAAGTGCCAGCCGCCCATGCCAATTTGCAGCCTGCAATGTCAGCCATCAGCAGCCTCTTCAGTCCACTCTCATCTCAGATTTCGAGCTTACTAACCTGCTGAAGACTCCAAAGTTCAAACTCCAAACAACCGCCCATTTGGAAGAAGAGATCAGCCCATTGAGTTGTCTACATCATGCTTGCTTGTGTGACTTGTTTTGAGCTTAGGGAGATAACCGTTGGAGACCCCCCTATATGATGTATTCCTCTTGTAAAGTCATCACTTAGTGTTGAATGAAATTTCAAATTCTGAAGTGTGTCTTCAAATGGTGTGTGTCACCTAACCCCTCTCATCCCTCCAACCCTTGCCGAGAGCCCCCTTTCCATCCCCTCTTGCTCTTTCACCTTCTTCCACCATATGCGCTTGTCTTGAAGATGGGAGCTCACGCCACTTCCTCCCTCTAGCCTTGAAGAGCCTTCAATCAAGAGGAGGAGCTGGACACATTCGAGACTCAAGAAGGTGCCATCAACTCCATGCCGAGAACAAGCCACCCCCACTTTAGCTAAGTCTTCTTCCCCTTTGGGTCATTGTTCTTTGTTACTTGTTGTTGTGGTTCTTTGATACTTGTTGGACAGCCCCTTTGCACTCACGCTTGCTTTCTGCAGGAGGCGCAAGGCCATGGGATGACAAGCAAGCTATCCCCTCTTTTCTTCCCCTAAGCCTAGATAGTCTAAACTATGTTAACAAGGGAATTTGGAGTCTAGCCTCCCCCTTGATTGTCTTGTGTATTGGCCTCTTAATATTATTTTCAAAATTCACCCACGCATGTGTGGGATGCTGCAATGACATGTGTGTAAGCTCATAGGGCCCTACTTCGTGAGATTCCACCATTGGACCGGTGAAGAACGGGAAGGACACCCTTTCTATTCTCAAAGGGTGCAAGGTGAGTTCCTCCCTTAGAGTAGCTTTATTGCTTATGATAGAACCGCATGTTAGATCTATTTGAGGCTATAGAACCGCATGTTTAAGTTTGTTCAAAGTTCCAACTTATCTAGAAGCACATGCTAGGTTGCTCTTGTTGATTAGTTTCGGTTTTCCCTATTATCGACCAAAACAAGCTAATTTCGAACTACGATAGCTTAAGGGGTTTATTAAGCTATACTTAATTATCAAAATGTTTTCAAAACGCGTTGTTTGAATGTTGCATGCTTGGTGACCCCATCACAGTGTCCAACACCCATGAAATAGAAGAAGAGGATATCATGACTTCAGTCACGAAAATACCTGAGCCAGAAGTGATGCTTCCCTTCTTGTCTCCTTGGAGCGCTTTACAGTCCTTTTTCTAGTGACCCAGCTGGCCACAGTGGAAACATCTGTTGTCCTTCGACCGCTTCACCTTTTGTTTCAGAGCCTTGCTGTAGTTCTTGACAGGGGCTTTGCCCTTCTTCCCCTTCTTCTTGTTCCTGGAAGGGAACATCAAGACAGAGGTTGAAGGCTTTCCCTTTAGAGTCTCCTCTGTAGTCAAGAGCATATTCAGCAACTCTGCCGGAGTACAGTCGATCTTGTTCATATTAAAATTAATAATGAACGGATCGAAAGAGGCCGGGAGAGACTGCAGAATAATGTCTACAGCAAGCTCCTGATTGACGGTATGCTCCAGTTTCTCTAGAGCCTCTTTGTGCCCAATCATCTTGAGCACATGAGCTCCCACTGGACTCCCTTCAGCCAGTTTGCTCTGAAAGAAAAGCTTGGTCAAATTATAGCGTTCAGTCCTCGCCTGTGCAGCATACAGCATCTTGAGGTTTGCTATAATTTCTATAGCAGACATATCCTCATGCTGACGCTGCAGCTGTGGCATCATAGACGCTAGCATCAGGCAAGCGACATGAATGCCATCATTGACATGCTTTTCATAGGCTTCCCGAACCGCCCTTGCGGCGTTCGGAGCGGGTTGAGGCGGTATAGCCGTCTCGAGGACATACAGTTTCCTCTCAGCCTTAAGAACAATCTTAAGGTGTCCGTACCAGTCTGAGAAGTTTGGCCCAGCAAACTTCTCCCTTTCCAGTAGGGATCGCACATTGAAGCTCATGGTGTTCGTTGCTGCAGGAATCTACAACAATGCAAGAACAGCAAGGTCAGTATCAATGTTTAGAATCAATCCAGGACATAAGAATGATTCTTTTCTCACTATTTTATCTGACTGAAAAATCCATTAAAACAGTCCGAAAGAGTAATCACTCTTTTAGTGAGATGGGATCCAAATTTCATACTTGGTCTCCACGTCCCGCTCAGGCGAGATAAGATGCACAGAGAGTACAAGCACTAATCTCTGGTAGGCAGTCCCTGCCAATCGCCAACCCGTGCAATTCCCCTTCATCTAGGCAATCCAGCAGACTGTGCCAACTGAGTTGGTACAACACAGTCTCTGATCCCACAGATGACTGCCTCCATATAGCTAACATATGCCCCATATGTAGCCCACATGGTCAAGCTGACCTGACCTACTCCCTGGACCACCACGTGCTATGCTGAGCAAAGAGAAGCGATAAATCCCTTCTCTGTAACACGCAGGTGAAATCACACACCGTTTGAAGATAGATGGACGTGCCCACTGAGTGGGTACAACACGGCTCCAAAGATAGTCAGAACAGTGAGGTTTCGCGTCAGAAGGCTTTCGAGCTTGATATTTTAGCGTTGGATTTTAACGGTCTTTTATCTTCTTAACTATCATGCAAACCCTATGGTGATAGCAGAAGATAAATAAATCATGCAAGTCTAATTATTTAAACAATAAAAGAAAGCATGATGATCTTATGTGGTAAACGCCCATTAAGCCTAGGTAAGACCTTAAGTTAACTTAAGTCTTCACTTGAGCTCTTCTTGGGTCTTTTGCCTCTCATCTGGCCCAGCCCAGGGCCATAGCGCCCAGTGCAGCTCAGGTGCGCCCACCAGGTAAATGTGCCTGTCTTAGGGTCAAACCCTAGACTTCCCACCTGGTCAAGCCTCAAGCTGCATGCGCCTCATCCATGTGTGCTTTGAGCTCTTGTCTGATTAAAAGTACATTTTAATCTATCTAGACAAGGTTGACACGCAGGTCAATTACACAATAAATTAATTAAAATGTGATGCGCAGATCACATAAATAATAATTTATAATTAATCCAGGCTCGCAGGCCCCAGCACAGCACACATAAAAAGGGCAACCCACATAAGATGAAATAGACAAGCATCATGGTATTCAACCAACATGTGATCCTATTACAAGAAAATGAAATTTTCAAAAAACCCCATAGGCATCAATTTTATTTTTCTTATGTGCCCTGCTACCTTACAACGGTCCATTAATAGGGATCCACTCATCAGACCTAGTCAGATCCACTGCCCTTGCATGCACCAAGTCCTAACTGACTTGAGTTGACCTAATGGTCAACAATGCATGCGTTGGGCTGAACTACCCTCATGAGTTCTGGCAAGCGGGTGTGACCCCGGGCCTAACTCATGTGTGTTCACTGGTTGTCTCAACCAGACATCGCTACACGCCTGTCTGCAGTCGACCTATAGCCACCTCTTGCTTGCGCACAGGTGCCATCTGGTCGACCCATCTAGGCTGTCAGATGGTCTGATCAGACTGGTTGGATTTTAACTAGTCTATGACTTCAACCCTAATAACCCGTCTAAGGGTTTATAGCAGGCGCAAGTGTAGATCTAGTCGATAGGCGCGCAAGATGTAATGAGTTTTAACAAATACATTCAACAAGCGCCAACATGAAACAATCATACATGCGCAAACAACTAAATCATGAAGTTTCACATGTTAACATTAGATCTTTACATTAGCGCAAACAAGTTATATCAAACATGCGCCAACATCTAATGACTAGCATGTTCTCATGGTGACGATAGATCTACTATATTGGCGCAAACAAGGATCACTCAAAGCAATCATAAGATTCATGCATAAACCATAGCTCTGATACCAATTGAAAGACCCCTTAAAGGGGGGGGGGGGGGAAACCCTAAAGCATGCGCATATGAAATTTTTGGGTTTCAACAAGATCGATTGCATGAATATATATGATCAACTTTGATTATATTGCAAAGATCAAGTTAAGATCTTTTACTATAGCCATGATGAAGGAGGCGGCTTGGAAGCAAGAGGGCAAATAAGCTCTCCTCCAAAGAAGACGCACACTAGATGAGAGATGGCTACCTCCTTGGATGTTCCTTGTGCTAGCAAGAATCTCCCAAGTTCCTTGTCATGTGTAGAAGAAGAGAGATGCTTGGCCGAGCTCCTTTTTCGTCAAGAAGATTCTTCCCAAGAGTGAAGGCGACAAGAGAAGAGAATTGGCAAATGCGTTGAGGCGTTTTCAAGAGATGGCGTTACATGACTTCCAAATATGGAAAGTCATGAAGCCATGCGCTCACTCAAAGAAAACCGCCCAAAACACAATCAAGCCTTGAATCATGCGTTCACATATGTGAACCGGTTCAAACCAATTCAATTCTATTCAATTCGGTTCAAAGACCAAACCAAACCAGCCCAAGCCATGGTCTAGATCTCTCTGAACCAAATGGTTCAAGATCTAACCGTTCATCTCTTGATTCACTTGATCTCACCGATCTAGCATCAATACTCTCGATCGAAGCTTACCGATCTTAAGCCCTAATCAATCAAACATGATTAGACCAGATCTCACTTACAATCAGAGTTTAAACTCCTTTAAACTGAACCTAAACAATTCAGTCCACACGATCTGACTTAAGTAAGCCATATCATCAAATTGTGCGACCCTAAGGGTTTCCTTCAAATGTCGGTAACGATAACTTACGTTATCACGATCAGTGAGGGGTATCTAGCAACACATCACTGTCTCCCGATATAAAGGAAAGAGTCTTCCAAGACTACTCCCAAACCACAACACAAGTGTGAATCCACTTCACTAGGCATACATGTTTCCTTTGCCACTGGATATTCTTATTGGACAAGCGTGTCAAGCCTGTAGCTCCAATATGATGAGCATGATTAGATCAGATGAACATAGTCACCTGGGTATGGCCATACACTTTCTCAATCATCTCATTCGGGGGGGGCCCCTTTAGAACATCACACTCCTTAAACAAGGAGACGGCAATCCTATATCTATCACTAGTGTCCTAACCTGACTCATGATCATTATCCAAGATAGTCTATAACCATTATGTTTCAAATGATATTGAACTACCTCAAAACAATGACAATCATCATTTAGAAACACAAGTGATCTCAAGTCAGAGGACATGTGCCACTTGTTGCAAACAAGGATTATTCACATTGTGACAAGCAATTGAATATCCTAGTAGGGTCTGTCCAGTACATCCAATGTACCCATGAGTCTACATCTTATTCCATGCTCGAAGCATCCTATAAGATTAGAACACATATTAGTCTCAATCATATCAAGGTTGTCTCATGTTCACCAAGATATCTCGACTAAGGACATAGAGCATGTCAGCCTAGCTGAACAGCATTGAGACATTATTCAGAAGTACACTTATTGCAGCAGACAATGTAACAAACTGAATAACAACCATTGCCTTTATAAACATAAGAGTTTATACATGATACTGATAGAATCCCAAGGCCTCAAACATTAGCCTTAAGGGCATACCCCAACACAAAAAGCTCACCTCTGGGAAACTGGAGAGCAGATCTGATAAATGTATCTTTGTCGGTTACCCTAAAGAAACTAAGGGTTATTATTTCTACAATCCTGAGGAGAACAAGGTATTTGCTGCTCGGACGGCTATTTTTCTTGAGAAGGAATTTCTTCTGCAAGAGGCCAGTGGGAGAGAAATAAAGCTGGATGAGAATCCAGATGCAGGACAAAGTAGTCAAGCGTAGTTGGATGAGCCTGAGCCAGTAGATCAGGTTACTGAACAACCTGAGGCTCAGATATCACGGGAACCGCGAAGATCGGGAAGGATCCGTCGACAGCCTGAGCGCTATGACGGAGTCTACATCATTGATGATGAACCCCTCACTTATGCGGATGCGGTTAGTGGACCGGACTCAGCGAGATGGCTTGAAGCTATGCGCGCCGAGATGGACTCCATGTCTGATAACCAAGTCTGGAATTTGGTTGATCCGCCTTCGGGAGTAATCCCTATAGGCTGTAAGTGGATCTTCAAGAAGAAGATTGACATGGATGGTAACGTGGTTACCTATAAAGGCAAGCTAGTTGCGAAAGGTTTCAAACAAATCTACGGGATAGATTATGATGAAACTTTCTCTCCTGTAGCCATGTTCAAGTCTATTCGGATTATTCTCGCGATAGCTGCATATTATGATTATGAGATCTGGCAAATGGATGTGAAGACCGCTTTCCTTAATGGAACTCTAGAATAGGATGTGTACATGACACAACCTGAAGGTTTCACTAATCCATCAGATCGTCATAAAATATGCAAATTAAAGAAGTCCATTTATGGACTTAAACAAGCATCGCGAAGCTGGAATATTCGTTTTGATGAATCAATCTGTAAGTTTGGTTTCATCAAGAATGAAGATGACCCGTGTGTATATAAGAGGTTTAGTGGGAGCGTGATTACTTTCCTAGTCCTCTACGTCGATGATATCTTGATCATTGGAAATGATATTCCTGAACTGCATGCTGTCAAAGCATGGTTAAGAAAAAGTTTCCAGATGAAAGATTTAGGAGAAGCAGCCTATGTATTAGGTGTGAAGATCTACAGAGATAGATCTAAGAGGCTTCTCGGGCTGTGCCAGAGTACTTACATCGATAAAGTCCTGGAGAGATTTCATTTAGAGAATTCTAAAAGAGGATATCTTCCAGTCAGACATGGTCTGAATCTTTCGAAGAGTCAGTGTCCACAAACACAGACTGAGAAAGATGAAATGGACAATACGCCTTATGCTTCGGCTATTGGGTCCATTATGTATGCGATGTTGTGTACTCGCCCAGACGTCGCTTACGGGTTAAGCGTAACCAGTCGATTCCAAAGTAATCCAGGTAAGGCACACTGGATTGCAGTCAAGAACATTTTGAAATATCTTCGGAGGACCAAAGATATGTTCTTGATTTATGGAGGTCAGGAAGAACTCAGTATTGAAGGATATACTGACGCTTCGTTCCAATCTGACCAGGATGATTTCCGATCACAATCAGGCTATGTTTTTAGCTTGAATGGAGGAGCAGTGGTGTGGAAAAGTTTCAAACAGTCAATTGTTGCTGATTCCACAACAGAAGCCGAGTATGTTGCAGCCTCGGAAGCATCCAAGGAGGCAGTCTGGATTCGTAAGTTCGTTCAGGAACTTGGTGTTGTTCCTTCGAGTGCAGATCCATTGGTTATCTTCTGTGATAACACTGGAGCTATAGCTCAAGCAAAGGAACCATGGTCACACCAGAAGTCCAAGCACATACAGAGAAGGTTTCACTTGATCCGGGAGATCATTAATCGTGGCGAGATCAAAATCTGCAAGGTTCATACAGATGACAATCTAGCTGACCCGCTTACTAAGCCGCTGGCGCAGCAGAAGCATGAGAAGCACTGTAATAATATGGGTTTGAGATTTCTCAACCATTAGATTAAGTGCAAGTGGGAGATTGTTGGGGTATGCCCTTAAGGCTAATGTTTGAAGCCTTGGGATTATTTCAGTATCATGTTTAAACTCTACGTTTATAAAGGCAATGGTTGTTATTCAGGTTGTTACATCATCTGCTGCAATATGTATACTTCTGAATAATGTCTCAATGCTGTTCAGCTTGGCTAACATGCAGTTTTGTCCTTAGTCGAGATATCTTGGTGAACATGAGACAGCCTTGATATGATTAAGACTAATATGTGTTCTAATCTTATAGGATGCTTCGAGCATGGAATAAGATGTAGACTCATGGGTACATTGGATGTACTGGACAGACCCTACTTAGGATATTCAATTGCTTGTCACAAAGTGAATAATCCTTATATGCAAACAAGTGGCATATTTCCTCTGACTTGAGATCACTTGTGTTTCTAAATGATGATTGGCATTGTTTTGAGGTAGTTCGATATCATTTGAAACATAATGGTTATAGATTATCTTGGATAATGAGCATGAGTCATGTTAGGGCACTAGTGATAGATATAGGATTGCCGTCTCCTTGATTGGAGTGTGATGTTCTATAGGGGCCCCCTGGATGAGATGATTGAGAAAGTGTATGGCCATACCCAGATGACTATGATCATCTGATCTAATCATTCTCATCATATTGGAATTACAGGCTTGACACGCTTGTCCAATAAGAACGTCCAGTGGCAAAGGAAACACATATGCCTAGTGAGTTGGGTTCACACTTGTGCTGTGGTTTGGGTGTAGTCTTGGAAGACTCTTTCCTTTATATCAGGAGACAGTGATGTGTTGCTAGATACCCCTCACTAATCGTGATAACGTAAGTTATCGTTACCGACATTTAAAGGAAATCCTTAGGGTCGCACAATTTGATGATATGGCTTACTTAAGTCAGATCGTGTGGACTGAATTGTTCTGGTTCAGTTTAAAGGGATTTAATCTCTGATTGTAAGTGAGATCTGGTCTGGTCATGTTTGATTGATTAGGGCTTGAGATCGGTAAGCTTCGATCGAGAGAATTGATGCTAGATCGGTGAGATCAAGAGCATCAAGAGATGAACGGTTGGATCTTGAACCTTTAGGGTTTATTGTGATCTGAACGAAATGCTTGGCTTAATTGGTCTTTGAACCAAACCGAAATTGAACCAGCTCATCATGTGAGCACATGGTTCAAGGGGAGAGCAAAATGCGTTCGGGTAAACCCATGGTCGCATGAACGTTGGTGGTTTGCTATTTTTAGAAGCCATGAGGCCACGCCTCACGTTCACGCCAAGAGAAGTTTTATTCTCGCCTCTCGCCCCTCTCTCTAGAGGTTCACTCGTTGTGTGTCGCCTTCGCTTTGGAGAGGATTCGGCCAAGAAGAAAAAACATCTCCTTCCCTTCCATTCGATCAGGAGACCTTGGAACCTTGCTAGCACAAGGAGCACTAAGGGAGTAGGCGCATTGATCACCTTGTGTGCGCACCATTTGGAGGAGAAGCGTTTGACTCTCTACTTCCTAGACGCCATCCAAGAAATGGCATCGGTAAGGATCGATTCTCATGTATACAAAATTTTAAAGTTGATCATACTGCATGCATCGATCTAGAAACCTTTTCCGCTGTGTTAAAACCTCTGCATGCGCCTATTAGGGTTTCGCCCCCTCGTGGTAGGGGACTTTCAAGCGATACCCAGGTGAGAACCTGATTTAGTCATAACCATGTGATTGGGTGAAAACAAGTGGGGACACACTTGTCCAATCGGATATCAGTTTGGCAAAGAGACTGTAATGCATCTGTACCTTGTTGCAATGATGGGGATGTCGATGTCGATATCCATTCCGATGACTTGGGTAGCAGCGATGCACTGCTAGGTGCCACTCACTACTTGTGGTGACATTTGGTCAGCACTGCCAACGTCAGAGGGACCTACAGGGTCGCACACCTTGACACTCGAGTTCTCGTATTGATCGGGAAGCCTTATGATCGAGTTAATGGATAACTCGGATCTAATTGGGAGATTTCATCAGCGCCAATGGGCCTGATGAGATGGAAGAATATTATTGGAGCCAAACTTCATTTTTGGCAGTTTGACCCGTATTTGACCATGGTTGGTCACATTTGGATTAGGGTTGCATTGGATTGGATCCAATGGCTTAATCAACCCATGCCATGAAGTTTGGGCTAGCTCATTATCCAATGAGGCCCAATAATAAGTTGTCATGAAGAGGCAATAGGCTAAAAGGTTATAATGGGGAGGAAGCCAAGCCCATTGGCGCCTAAGGGGCATAATGGGGTTTGGATGGCAAATTTGCTTCATTAAGGAAGCTTTATGCGCCTAGCCCTCTCCCATTGATAGTGTGAATGCATTAAGGCATTGCTTGGGGCACAAGGCTTGGCCTTGGCGCACAAGGCAAGGCTTGGTAGCTTATGGAATTGTTGAATAAGGTTTATGGTAAAGTCTTGGAGACTTTCCTTACCTCAAACCTTCTCATCCAAGCCATACACTTGTCATGATCTCAACCCTTGCCCTAACCACCTCTAGCTCTTTATAAGTGACCCTAGCTGCCCCCTCTTGAGAAGGTACAATCCTTAGAGGCGTGACAACAAGAGGAGGGGCGAAAGCAAGGGCTTGAAGGGCGACAACACCAAGAAGTGGCGCATCTTCTTCTTCCTTCCAAACCCTAGCCGCAAGCTTCTTCCTTCTCTCTTGACGCAAGGAACTTGATGCTTGGCGGTTTCCCTCTCCCTCATCCTTCTTCATCTTTGGCGCATCTACCTTGGAGGTGGCACATACTTTGAAGAAGGAGCACAAGGCTGTGATCTTCTTCCTGAGGCTAGCACTGGGCGTGGAAGAAGAGGACTCGAGGCATCCGTGTGTGTGAGACTGCAGAGGGCGCACGCTTGGGCGCCTATCACGACATCGACCTCATCTGGCTCTAAGGTATTTCCTAACTCATCGTGTCGACTCTCTTGCTTGCGATCTTCACTGGGTTTTTGGGACCGGCCTGTTTCGGGGATATTGCTTCCCCGGGGGTTTCCCAACAGTGGTATCAGAGCGACTTGCAAGACTCGAACGATGTTTTATGCTTTTCTTTCATGCTCACATGCCATATCTCTATTTTCATAAATAGCATGATGCATGGCAAATGATTTTTCTAAAAGTAGAAAGATTAGGGTTTCTTGTTTCTATCATCTGAAGGTCCCCTAAATCTAAGGGGGGGCGAAACCCTATAGGCGCATATGGAGGTTAAGATGCAGTGGAAAGGGGTTTCTACGATCTTTGCATGCGTTATGATCAACTTATAAAACTCTGCATGAATGAAAACGATTCATACCATAGCCATTTCTAGATGGCGTCTTGGAAGCAAAAGATGCAAGCGCCTCTTCTCCAAAGTCTCGCACACAAGATGAAGATGCGCTCCTTCCTTGGTGCTCCTTGTGCTAGCAAGGATCGTCCAAGGTGTCTTGATCGCTTGAAGGGAAGAGAGAGTTCTTTCTTGCTTGGCGTCTTTTCTCCTTGTCATCCACCAGTTTTTCACACACGAAAATGTGTTCTCTCGTCAAAAACTAGAGCGAGCGACGAACCAAGAGGAGAGGCGTGAATAGAGGCTATCGTGAGGCATGGCCACGATTAGAAGAAGTGCTATCTAAAAATAGCAAGTCACTTCTCAAGTTGCGATCATGGGTTTACCCAATCGCAAATCCAATTCACCCTTGAACCATGCGCTCATCCATTGAGCCGGTTCACTTGACTTTGGTTCAATAACCAAATAAACCAAGCAATCAGTCCAGATCATAATAAACCCCTAAGGCTTAAGATCTGACCGTTAATCTCTTGATGCTCCTGATCTCACCGATCTAGCATCCATTCTCTCAATCGAAGCTTACCGATCTCAAGCCCTAATCAATCAAACATGATCAGACCAGATCTCACTTACAATCAGAGATTAAAATCCCTTTAAACTGAACCCAAACAATTCAGTCCACACGATCTGACTTAAGTAAGCCATATCATCAAATTGTGCGACCCTGAGGGTTTCCTTTAAATGTCGGTAACGATAACTCACGTCATCACGATCAGTGAGGGGTATCTAGCAACACATCACTGTCTCCCGATAGAAAGGAAAGAGTCTTCCAAGACTACACCCAAAATACAGCACAAGTGTGAATCCAATTCACAAGGCATGCATCTTTCCTTTGCCACTTGATATTCTTATTGGACAAGCGTGTCAAGCTTGTAACTCCAATATGATGAGCATGATTAGATCAGATGAACATAGTCACCTGGGTATGGCCATACACTTTTCTCAATCATCTCATCCAGGGGGCCCCTTTAGAACATCACACTCCTTAAACAAGGAGACGGCAATCCTATGTCTATCACTAGTGCCCTAACCTGACTCAAGCTCACCATCCAAGATAGTCTATAACCATTATGTTTCAAATGATATTGAACTACCTCAAAACAATGACAATCATCATTTAGAAAACACAAGTGATCTCAAGTCAGAGGAAATGTGCCACTTGTTACAATCAAGGATTATTCACATTGTGACAAGCAATTGAATATCCTAGTAGGGTCTGTCCAGTACATCCAATGTACCCATGAGTCTACATCTTATTCCATGCTCGAAGCATCCTATAAGATTAGAACACATATTAGTCTCAATCATATCAAGGCTGTCTCATGTTCACCAAGATATATCGACTAAGGACATTCACTGCATGTCAGCCTAGCTGAACAGCTTTGAGACATTATTCAGAAGTACACTTATTGCAGCAGATAATGTAACAAACTGAATAACAACCATGCCTTTATAAACATAAAAGTTTATTACATGATACTGTTACAATCCCAAGACCTCAAACATTAGCCTTAAGGGCATATCCCAACATCATCCTCTCAATCTCTTTTGGATTTTTGGACTATTTTTCTTGTCTGATTTAAAGATCAAAGGCGCATGTAATTTTGTCAAGTAGGATGAGCATTGTGTCTTCGGACTGGCCAAGTCTCTTGATCTGACAAAATTGCCAGCCGAAAGGATCTCTGAAATCATCATGAAAAATAAATCGCAATTAACCAAAAGATTTGTGAGAAGAAGATGAGAAAAGAAACTAGTTTTATGAAAAAGTAAAATTTCAGATTTTATGTTTTTCATGAGCATGTAGAATTGCATGAGTAAATACCTTGATTGTGCATAATGTTGTGATCATGAGTCAAGCCCCTTTTGCATGCCTGTGATGTATCTTTGTGCAGCCTGCGTGCCATCTTTTTCATTATTTTTGTAAAAAAATTAACATGAAGATTAAGGGCTAGGCGCATCCTTCTTGGACCTTGATGCTCTCATCTTGCTTGATGGCGCAAGTGAAAGTCCCCTTCAAGGGGGAGCGCAAAGGGGGTGAAACCCTAATAAAGGGGGCGCATGAAAAATTTCTAGGGTTTCAACTAGATCGATTGCATGAATACATATGATTAACTTGGTTATATTGCAAAGATCAAGTTAAGATCTTTTACCATAGCCATGATGAAGGAGGCGGCTTGGAAGCAAGAGAGCAAATAAGCACTCCTCCAAAGAAAATGCACACTAGATGAGAGATGGCTACCTCCTTGGATGTTCCTTGTGCTAGCAAGAATCTCCCAAGTTTCTTGTCGTGTGTCGAAGTAGTGAGATGCTTGGCCGAACTCCCTTCTCGTCAAGGAAGAAAACCTCTCCAAGAGCCAAGGCGACAAATGAATTGAATTGGCCATAATCTTTGAAGCGTATTCAGAGATGGCGTTTCATGACTTCCAAATATGGAAAGTCATGAAGCCATGCGCTCACCCATAAGAAAACCGCCCAAACACAATTAAGCCTTGAACCATGCGTTCACATATGTGAACCGGTTCAAGCCAACTCAATTCAATTCAATTCGGTCCAAAGACCAAACCAAAACAGCCCATGGTCTAGATCTCTCTGAACCAAATGGCTCAAGATCTAACCGTTCATCTCATGATGTTCCTGATCTCACCGATCTAGAATCATCTCTCTCGATCGAAGCTTACCGATCTCAAGCCCTAATCAATCAAACATGATCAGACCAGATCTCACTTACAATCAGAGTTTAAACTCCTTTAAACTGAACCTCAATAATTCAGTCCACACGATCAGGCTTAAGTAAGCCATATCATCAAATTGTGCGACCCTGAGGGTTTCCTTTAAATGTCGGTAACGATAACTTACGTTATCACGATCAGTGAGGGGTATCTAGCAACACATCACTGTCTCCCGATATAAAGGAAAGAGTCTTCCAAGACTACTCCCAAACCACAGCACAAGTGTGAATCCACTTCACAAGGCATGCATGTTTCCTTTGCCACTGGATGTTCTTATTGGACAAGCGTGTCAAGCCTGTAGCTCCAATATGATGAGCATGATTAGATCAGATAAACATAGTCACCTGGGTATGGCCATACACTTTCTCAATCATCTCATTCAGGGGGGGGGGGCCCTTTAGAACATCACACTCCTTAAGGAGACGGCAATCCTATATCTATCACTGGTGCCCTAACATGACTCATGATCATTATCCAAGATAATCTATAACCATTATGTTTCAAATGATATTGAACTACCTCAAAACAATGACAATCATCATTTAGAAACACAAGTGATCTCAAGTCAGAGGACATGTGCCACTTGATGCAAACAAGGATTATTCACATTGTGACAAGCAATTGAATATCCTAGTAGGGTCTGTCCAGTACATCCAATGTACCCATGAGTCTACATCTTATTCCATGCTCGAAGCATCCTATAAGATTAGAACACATATTAGTCTCAATCATATCAAGGCTGTCTCATGTTCACCAAGATATCTCGACTAAGGACATTACAGAATGTCAGCCTAGCTGAACAGCATTGAGACATTATTCAGAAGCACACTTATTGCAGCAGACAATGTAACATACTGAATAACAACCATTGCCTTTATAAACATAAGAGTTTATATACATGATACTGATAGAATCCCAAGGCCTCAAACATTAGCCTTAAGGGCATACCCTAACAATCTCCCACTTGCACTTAATCTAATGGTTGAGAAATCTCAAACCCA
Organism: Costus lasius; assembly: GCA_027563935.2. Classification (NCBI taxonomy): domain Eukaryota; kingdom Viridiplantae; phylum Streptophyta; class Magnoliopsida; order Zingiberales; family Costaceae; genus Costus; species Costus lasius. The sequence continues at coordinate 50,680,340 of CM050446.2, forward strand.
TATTATTACAGTGCTTCTCATGCTTCTGCTGCGCCAGAGGCTTTGTAAGCGGGTCAGCCAGATTGTCATCTGTATGAACCTTGCAGATTTTGATCTCGCCACGATCAATGATCTCCCGGATCAAGTGAAACGTTCTCTGTATGTGCTTGGACTTCTAGTGCGACTGTGGTTCCTTTGCTTGTGCGATTGCTCTAGTGTTATCACAGAAGATAACCAAAGGATCTGCACTCGAAGGAACAACACCAAGTTCCTGAATGAACTTACGAATCCACAATGCCTCCTTGGATGCTTCCGAGGCTGCAACATACTCGGCTTCTGTTGTGGAATCAGCAACAGTAGACTGTTTGAAACTTTTCCACACCACTGCTCCACCATTCAAGCTAAAAACATAGCCTGATTGCGATCGGAAATCATCCTGGTCCGACTGGAACGAAGCATCAGTATATCCTTCAATACTGAGTTCTTCCTGACCACCATATATCAAGAACATATCTTTGGTCCTCCGCAGATATTTTAAAATGTTCTTGACCGCAATCCAGTGTGCCTGACCTGGATTACTTTGGAATCGACTGGTCACGCTTAACCCGTAAGCGACGTCTGGGCGAGTACACAACATCGCATACATTATGGACCCAATAGCCGAAGCATAAGGCGTATTGTCCATTTCATCTTTCTCAGTCTGTGTTTGTGGACACTGACTCTTTGAAAGATTCAGACCATGTCTGACTGGAAGATGTCCCCTTTTAGAATTCTCTAAATGGAATCTCTCCAGGACTTTATCGATGTAAGTACTCTGGCATAGCCCGAGAAGCCTCTTAGATCTATCCCTGTAGATCTTCACACCTAATACATAGGCTGCTTCTCCTAGATCTTTCATCTGGAAACATTTTCTTAACCATGCTTTAACAGCATGCAGTTCAGGAATATCGTTTCCAATGATTAAGATATCATCGACGTAGAGGACTAGGAAAGTAATCACGCTCCCACTAAACCTCTTATATACACACGGGTCATCTTCGTTCTTGATGAAACCAAACTCAGAGATTGATTCATCAAAACGAATATTCCAGCTTCTAGATGCTTGCTTAAGTCCATAAATGGACTTCTTTAACTTGCATATTTTATGACGATCTGATGGATTAGTGAAACCTTCAGGTTGTGTCATATACACATCCTCATCCAATTTTCCATTAAGGAAAGCGGTCTTCACATCCATTTGCTAGATCTCATAATCATAATATGCTGCTATCGCGAAAAGAATCCGAATAGACTTGAACATGGCTACAGGAGAGAAAGTTTCATCATAATCTATCCCGTAGATTTGTTTGAAACCTTTCGCAACTAGCCTGCCTTTATAGGTAACCACGTTACCATCCATGTCAATCTTCTTCTTGAAGATCCATTTACAGCCTATCGGGATTACTCCAGGAGGCGGATCAACCAAATCCCAGACCTGGTTATCTGACATGGAGTCCATTTCGGCTCGCATAGCTTCAAGCCATCTAGCTGAGTCCGGTCCACTGACCGCATCTGCATAAGTGAGGGGTTCATCATTTTCAATGATGTAGACTCCGTCATAGCGCTCAGGCTGTCGACGGATCCTTCCCGATCTTCGCGGTTCCCGTGATATCTGAGCCTCAGGTTGTTCAATAACCTGCTCAACTGGCTCAGGCTCATCCAACTGTGCTTGACTACTTAGTCCTTCCTCTGGATTCTCATCCAGCTTTATTTCTCTCCCACTGGCTTCTTGCAGAAGAAACTCCTTCTCAAGAAAAACTGCCGTCCGAGCAACAAATACTTTGTTCTCTTTGGGATCGTAGAAATAATAACCCTTAGTTTCCTTAGGGTATCCGACGAAGATGCATTTCTCAGATCTGCTCTCTAGTTTCCCAGAGGCGAGCTTTTTGACATAAGCCTCGCAACCCCAGATCTTAATAAATGTCAAGCTCGGCTGTTTCCCATACCATAGCTCATATGGTGTCTTTGAAACTGCCTTGGATGGCACTCGGTTTAGTACCTTTGCAGCTGTTTCCAGTGCAAAACCCCAAAAGGAGTAAGGTAGAGTAGCCTGACTCATCATAGAACGAACCATGTCTAGTAACGTTCTATTTCTCCTGTCGGACACACCGTTCCATTGCGGTGTTCCTGGCGGAGTGAGCTGTGAGATAATCCCACACTCCTTTAGATAGTCAGTAAACTCTCGACTTAGGTATTCTCCACCTCGATCAGAAGGAAATGCCTTGATATTTCGGCCTAGCTGATTCTGTACTTCATTTTTGAACTCTTTGAACTTGTCAAAAGATTCACTCTTATGTCTCATTAGATAGACATATCCATACCTACTGAAATCATCAGTGAAGGTAATGAAGTATGAATAGCCACCTCTGGCATGTTTACTAAATGGCCCACACACATCACTGTGTATAAGGTCAAGTAAACCTGAAGCCCTTTGACCTTTGTGAGGAAAAGGAGCCTTCGTCATTTTACCCATTAAACAAGCTTTGCATGTATCAATCTCCTCATAGGAGAATGATCCCAGCAGTCCATGATCATGCAACCGCTTAATGCGCTTCTTGTTAATATGGCCTAAACGACTATGCCATAGCAAGGTGCTGTCATCAGCATATTTAGCTTTCTTATTATCAATGTTTTGTATAGAATATTCCATGTCCAACATGAATAACCCATTGTTAATTGAACCAGTAGCATAAACAATTTTATCAAGAGTAAGATAACACTTTGAAATCTTGTATTCAAAGGAAAACCCTTTCCTGACAAGAGCAGGAATAGAGATAATATTTTTGGTAATACTGGGTACAAAGTAACAATTGTTTAATTCTAATACAATGCCAGATGGTAATGAGATGTAATAATCCCCTACAGCAACAGCAGCAACCCGTGCCCCGTTTCCAACTCGTAGGTCCACCTCATGCTGTCCCACCTGTCTTCTTCTCTTGAGTTCCTATACATTTGAACAAATGTGAACTCCACATGCAGTGTCCAACACCCATGAAATAGAAGAAGAAGATATCATGACCTCAGTCACAAATATACCTGAGCCAGAAGCGATGTTTCCCTTCTTGTCTCCTTGGAGCGCTTTACAGTCCTTTTTCCAGTGACCCAGCTGGCCACAATGGAAACACCTGTTGTCCTTCGACCGCTTCACCTTCTGTTTCAGAGCCTTGCTGTAGTTCTTGACAGGGGCCTTGCCCTTCTTCCCCTTCTTCTTGTTCCTGGAGAGGAACATCAAGACAGAGGTTGAAGGCTTTCCCTTCAGAGTTTCCTCCGTAGTCAAGAGCATATTCAGCAACTCTGCCGGAGTACAATCGATTTTGTTCATATTAAAGTTAATAATGAACGCATCGAAAGAAGGCGGGAGAGACTGCAGAATAATGTCTACAGCAAGCTCCTGATTGATGGTATGCCCCAGTTTCTCCAGAGCCTCCTTGTGCCCAATCATCTTGAGCACGTGAGCTCCCACTGGGCTCCCTTCAGCCAGTTTGCTCTGAAAGAAAAGCTTGGTCAAATTATAGCGTTCAATCCTCGCCTGTGCAGCATACAACATCTTGAGGTTTGCTATAATTTCTATAGCAGACATATCCTCATGCTGACGCTGCAGCGGTGGCATCATAGACGCTAGCATCAGGCAAGCGACATCAATGCTATCATTGACATGCTTTTCATAGGCTTCACGAACCGCCCTTGCGGCGTTCGCAGCGGGTTGAGGCGGCACAGCCGTCTCGAGGACATACAGTTTCCTCTCAGCCTTAAGAACGATCTTAAGGTGTCCGAACCAGTCTGAGAAGTTTGGCCCAGCAAACTTCTCCCTTTCCAGTAGGGATCGCACATTGAAGCTCATGGTGTTCGTTGCTGCAGGAATCTACAACAATGCAAGAACAGCAAGGTCAGTATCAATGTCTAGAATCAATCCAGGACTTAAGAAAGATTCTTTTCTCACTATTTTATCTGACTGAAAAATCCATTAAAACAGTCCGAAAGAGTAACACTCTTTTAGTGAGATGGGATCCAGATTTCATACTTGGTCTCCGCGTCCCGCTCAGGCGAGATAAGATGCACAGAGAGTACAAGCACTAATTTCTGGTAGGCAGTCCCTGCCAATCGCCAACCCGTGCGATTCCCCTTCATCTGGGCAATCCAGCAGACTGTGCCAATTGAGTTGGTACAACATAGTCTCTGATCCCACAGATGGCTGCCTCCATATAGCTAACATATGCCCCATATGTAGCCTACATGGTCAAGCTTACCTGACCTACTCCCTGGACCACCACGTGCTATGCTGAGCAACGAGAAGCGATAAATCCCTTCTCTGTAACACGCAGGTGAAATCACACACCGTCTGAAGATAGATGGACGTGCCCACTGAGTGGGTACAACACGGCTCCAACGATAGTCAGAACAGTGAGGTTTCGCGTTAGAAGGCTATCGAGCTTGATATTTTAGCGTTGGATTTTAACGGTCTTTTATCTTCTTAACTATCATGCAAACCCTATGGTGATAGCAGAAGATAAATAAATCATGCAGTTCTAATTATTTAAACAATAAAAGAAAGCATGATGATCTTATGTGGTAAACGCCCATAAAGCCTAGGTAAGACCTTAAGTTATCTTAAGTCTTCATTTGCTTCTTGGGTCTTTTGCCTCTCATCTGGCCCAGACAAGGGCCCAAGCGCCCTCTGCAGCTCAGGTGCGCCCACTCGGTCAAGTCACTGCTGCATGCGCCTTGCTATGTGTGCTTTGAGCTCTTGTCAGATTAAAGGTACATTTTAATCTATCTAGACAAGATTGACTCGCAGGTCAATTAACATTTTATAAATTAATTAAACAGTGATTCGCAGATCACAATAAAAATTAATTTACACTTTTATCCAGGCTCGCAGGCCCCAGCACAGCACACATTAAAAGGGCAACCCACATAAGATGAAATAAACAAGCATATGCCATGGCATCCAATCAACATGCGATCCTATTACAAGAAAATAAAATTTTGAAAACCCCATAGGCATCAATTTTATTTTTCCTTATGTGCCCTACAACCTTACAACGGTCCATTGATAGGGATCCACTCATCCATCTAGTCAGATCCACTGCCCTTACATGCACCAAGTCCTAACTGACTTGAGTTGACCTAATGGTCAACCATGCATGCGCAAAGGGCTGAACGACCTCATGAGTTCTAGCAAGCGGGTGTGACCCCGGGCCTAACTCATGTGCGTTCACAGGTTGTCTCAACCAGACCTCGCTACACGCCCTTGATGCAGTCGACCTATAGCCACCTCGTGCTTGCGCACAGGTGCTACCTGGTCAACCCATCTAGGCTGTCAGATGGTCTGATCAGACTATTTGGATCTAACCTAGAGGTGACTTCAACCCCATCAACCCGTCTAAGGGTTTATAGCAGGCGCAAATGTAGATCTAGGTGATAGGCGCGCAAGATATAATGATTTTTAACAAATACATTCAACAAGCGCCAACATGAAACAATCATACATGCGCAAACAACTAAAACATGAAGTTTCGCATGTAAACATTAGATCTTTACATTAGCGCAAACAAGTTATATCATAGATGCGCCAACATCTAATGACTAGCATGTTATCATGGTGATAGATCTACTATATTGGCGCAAAAAAGGATCACTCAATGCAATCATATGATTCATGCATAAACCATACCTCTGATACCAATTGAAAGTCCCCTTCAAGGGGGAGCGCAAAGGGGGTGAAACCCTAATAAAGGGGGCGCATGAAAAATTTCTAGGGTTTCAACTAGATCGATTGCATGAATACATATGATTAACTTGGTTATATTGCAAAGATCAAGTTAAGATCTTTTACCATAGCCATGATGAAGGAGGCGGCTTGGAAGCAAGAGAGCAAATAAGCACTCCTCCAAAGAAAATGCACACTAGATGAGAGATGGCTACCTCCTTGGATGTTCCTTGTGCTAGCAAGAATCTCCCAAGTTTCTTGTCGTGTGTCGAAGTAGTGAGATGCTTGGCCGAACTCCCTTCTCATCAAGGAAGAAAACCTCTCCAAGAGCCAAGGCGACAAATGAATTGAATTGGCCATAATCTTTGAGGCGTATTCAGAGATGGCGTTTCATGACTTCCAAATATGGAAAGTCATGAAGCCATGCGCTCACCCATAAGAAAACCGCCCAAACACAATTAAGCCTTGAACCATGTGTTCACATATGTGAACCGGTTCAAGCCAACTCAATTCAATTCAATTCGGTCCAAAGACCAAACCAAAACAGCCCATGGTCTAGATCTCTCTGAACCAAATGGCTCAAGATCTAACCTTTCATCTCATGATGTTCCTGATCTCACCGATCTAGAATCATCTCTCTCGATCGAAGCTTACCGATCTCAAGCCCTAATCAATCAAACATGATCAGACCAGATCTCACTTACAATCAGAGTTTAAACTCCTTTAAACTGAACCTCAACAATTCAGTCCACACGATCAGGCTTAAGTAAGCCATATCATCAAATTGTTCGACCCTGAGGGTTTCCTTTAAATGTCGGTAACGATAACTTACGTTATCACGATCAGTGAGGGGTATCTAGCAACACATCACTGTCTCCCGATATAAAGGAAAGAGTCTTCCAAGACTACTCCCAAACCACAGCACAAGTGTGAATCCACTTCACAAGGCATGCATGTTTCCTTTGCCACTGGATGTTCTTATTGGACAAGCGTGTCAAGCCTGTAGCTCCAATATGATGAGCATGATTAGATCAGATGAACATAGTCACCTGGGTATGGCCATACACTTTCTCAATCATCTCATTCAGGGGGAGGCCCTTTAGAACATCACACTCCTTAAGGAGACGGCAATCCTATATCTATCACTGGTGCCCTAACATGACTCATGATCATTATCCAAGATAATCTATAACCATTATGTTTCAAATGATATTGAACTACCTCAAAACAATGACAATCGTCATTTAGAAACACAAGTGATCTCAAGTCAGAGGACATGTGCCACTTGATGCAAACAAGGATTATTCACATTGTGACAAGCAATTGAATATCCTAGTAGGGTCTGTCCAGTACATCCAATGTACCCATGAGTCTACATCTTATTCCATGCTCGAAGCATCCTATAAGATTAGAACACATATTAGTCTCAATCATATCAAGGCTGTCTCATGTTCACCAAGATATCTCGACTAAGGACATTACAGCATGTCAGCCTAGCTGAACAGCATTGAGACATTATTCAGAAGCACACTTATTGCAGCAGACAATGTAACATACTGAATAACAACCATTGCCTTTATAAACATAAGAGTTTATATACATGATACTGATAGAATCCCAAGGCCTCAAACATTAGCCTTAAGGGCATACCCTAACAGCAAGCATGCAAGGTGGCGCATGCAAGTTGGTGCTTGGTTACTTGGTGGCGCAAGAAAGCTTGGCCAAACCTCTTTTTGTTTAAGACCTAGCAATCTTGGCCCCTTGCATTGTGGCGCACCTTCCTTGAAGGAAGACCATGGCATTGGCCGAACCTATGGGGAACTTTTAAAGTGTACCTCTAGGGTTTGAGAGCTAAACCATGAGAGAAGGACCTTGGAGCCAACCTTGAAGTTCAAGCTAGAGGTCGGCTAGGCTAGGTCTAGTTTTTGGGGCTTGAGTTCTAGGACAAGAGTTGAACCTCTTTCATGGCATGGGTTGGTTCAATGTCTTGAATAGGATATGATCACATCATTCTTTACTGCTTTTATTATTATCTGCGGAAGCATGCCTGACATGTTTTATCGTTATGCTATCACCATAGGATTGCATGCCTGTATTGATAGACATACGATAAAACTGAGATAATGAGACCTTAAACAAAAACCCTCAATTAAAATATCAAGTCTGGTAGCCTTTTAACGCGTAGCCCTCACTAAGCTATCGATCAGTGGAGTTGTGAATTGTTTCCCACCCTAGTGGGACACACCCACTTATCTTTAGAAAGTGCGTGGTGACAATGGTTTCCCCAGTCCGGTTTTAACCTAGGCGTGCCTTCGCAAGGAAACTCGTTGGCCCTGGGCATAACGGTTAGGAATGGACTTGACTAGATTTTCATGTGTGCTAGGCACATGATGAAAATCTAGAGGCATCATTGAGAGGTTAGGGTTTCATGCTGTATCCAGCCCTCGCTGGACATGAAATGCCTGTTGGGAAACCCCGGGGACATTTTACAATTTTTTAGAGACACATACATACATTGCACAGTGGAATAATGTCCCCGAAATAGGCCGGTCCCAAAAACCAGTGAAGATCGCATGCAAGGGGGTCGACACGATGAGTTAGAAAATACCTCAGAGCAAGATGAGGTCGATGTCGTGATAGGCGCCCAAGCGTGCGCCCTCTGCAGTCTCACACACACAGATGCCTCGAGTCCTCTTCTTCCACGCCCGGTGCTAGCCTCGGGAAGAAGATCCAAGCCTTCGTGCACTTTCTTCAACCCTTGCGCCACTTCTAAAGTAGAAGCGCCAATGAAGAAGAAAGATGGAGATGTTGCCGCCATGTCTTCAATTCCTCATCCTTACTTGCGCCAACTCCTAGAGAAGGTGCGCCAAGATAAGAGGCAAGAGGGTGAAGACACCAAGTCCTATCCGTCCTTGCTCCAAGAGAAGAAGGATAGAAGAGACTTGTGACTAGGATGAAGATGGAAGAGAAGACTTTCGCCAAAGCCTCCCTCTTTACCCTTCTAATTCTTGCTCACGCCAAAAATCAATCTCTTGCTCTCGCATATACCCATGTATATATAGAGAGGCAAGAGGGGGCAGCAATAATAGGGTGTGGGCGCAATTCTCAAAGGAGGAGGCGGCTAGGGTAAAGGGGAGAGAGTAATTAGGGTTTGAGGTAAGGAAAGTCTCCAAGACTTTACCATAAACCTCTCCTAATTATCCATATGCGCATGAGACCTTCCAAAGAAGTCTATCAAGCCATATAGGGTTTGAGGTAAGGAAAGTCTCCAAGACTTTACCATAAACCTCTCCTAATTATCCATATGCGCATGAGACCTTCCAAAGAAGTCTATCAAGCCATATCAGCCCCAAGACTTGCCATAGAAGCAAGCATACCATCCAAGGTAGAGGGGCAAGGCGCCTAAAGCTTCCTAATGAAGCAAATTGCACCACTTCTCCCCATTATGCCCATAGGCGCCTAGGGGAGAAGTTTTGTCCCCATTATACCCTTTTAACCTTTTCTCACTTCATGAGAACTTGTTATCAGGCCTCATTGGATAATGAGCTAGCCCAAACTTCATTACATGGGTTGATTAAGCACTTGGATCCAATCCAATGCAACCCTAATTCAAATGTGGCCAACCATGGTCAAATACGGGTCAACCTGCCAAAAATGAAGTTTGGCTCCAATAACATTTTTCCATCTCATTAGGCCCATTGGCGCTGATGAAATCTCCCAAATAGATCCGAGTTATCCAATAACTCGATCATAAGGCTTCCCGATCAATACGAGAACTCGAGTATCAAGGTGTGCGACCCTGTAGGTCCCTCTGACGTTGGCAGTGCTGACCAAATGTCACCACAAGCAGTGAGTGGCACCTAGCAGTGCATCACTACTACCCAAGTCATCGGAATGGATATCGACATCGACATCCCCATCATCGCAACTAGGTACAGATGCATTACAGTCTCTTTGCCGAACTGATATCCGATTGGACAAGTGTGTCACCACTTGTTTTCATCCAATCACATGGCTATGACTAGAACAGGTTCTTACCTGGGTATGGCCATACACTCTCAGTCATAGAACCATAAGGGAGCTCCATGGATATCATACTTCCCAAAGGAAGGGGCAAATCCTATGTCTGTCCATTGACCTTCTCATATGGGTCGTGACATGCTCAATGACAACCGTTATGACCTCCCAACTATGGCAAGGTGTTAGGTTGCATCAAAGCAAGTCCCTAACCATATAGAATGGTCAATGACCTCAAGTCAAGGGATCAATGCATCTCCTGTCACTTGTGAGGATAACTCATGACACTAAGTCATAGCCTCACAGCGGGTCTGTCCAGTATATCCTCCAATGATATACCCATGTGTCTGTGTTAGCACCACGTGCCTAACCAGCCCATATACCAGTCTCTCAAGTACCAGAGTTGTCCCATATCCACTCAGGTACATCGACTGGGGACTATAGTTCGAGCACAGATCCAATCTGTCTCTAGGGACATTATCATGTAAGTACACAATCGCAGGTGTAGACAAACAATGATAATGATAATGCCAGAAAGATATATATTAATATCACAGTCAAGTAGTACAAAGATGGACCAAAACTAGGTCATAGGGCATATACACCAACAATCTCCCACTTGCACTAAGACCTAGAGGTTGAGCAACCTCAACCCCATATCTCTAGTACGACTATCATGCTTCTGTTGCGCCAAAGCCTTGGTCAGTGGGTCTGCTAGATTGCTCTCTGTGTCAATTCTGCTAATCTTGACATCACCTCGATCAATGATCTCTTTGATCAGGCGAAATCTCTTGAGTATGCGTTTGGACCTTTGATGAGACCGTGGTTCCTTAGTATGTGCAGTTCCCATTGTTGTCATAGTAGAGCTCAATGGGATTCATTGCACTTGGAACCACCTGAAGTTCAGAAAAGAACTTCCTGATCCAAACGGTTTCATTGGCTGCCTCAGAAGCAACCACATACTCAGCTTCGGTTGTAGAATTAGCTATGGTGGATTGCTTGAAGCTCTTCCAGCATACAGCACCTCCAACCATCTTAAACTAATAGCTGGTCTGCGATCTGAAGTCGTCAGGATCAGACTGGAACGACTCATCAGTGAAGCCCTGCACACTGAGTTCTTCCTGTCCCCGTAGACTTTATAGAATAAATCCTTAGTCCCTTTCAGGATACTCAAGGATATTCTTTACAGCCATCCAGTGCTGTAAACTAGGATTGGATCGGCTGGTTATGCTCACAGCATAAGCCATAACTGGTCTAGTACACAACATTGCATACATGATCGATCCCACCGCAGAAGCATAGGGCACTCGACTCATGTCATCTCTCTCAGGCTCTGTGTTGGTACACTGGTTCTTTGAGAGAGTAAGGCCATGTCTCACTGGAAGGTATCCCTTCTTGGATTGCTCCAAGTTGAACCTCTCCAGGACCTTATCAATGTGGGTACTCTGACTAAGGGCCAAGAGCCTCTTGGATCTATCCCGATAGATCCTCACGCCTAGAATATAGGCGGCCTCCCCTAAGTCCTTCATCTCGAAACACTTCCCTAACCATGTCTTCACAGCTTGAAGACTAGGGATGTCGTTTCCGATGAGAAGTATGTCATCGACATACATGACCAGAAAAGTCACCAGGCTCCCACTGAATTTTCTGTATACACAGGCGTCATCTTCGCTTTTGATAAAGCTATAATCTCTCACAGCTTCATCAAACTGAAGATTCTAACTTCGAGATGCTTGCTTTAATCCGTAAATGGATTTCTTTAGCCTGCAGACTTTACTAGTATCTGCAGGATGGATGAAGTCATTAGGTTGTGTCATATACACATCCTTAGTTAGCTTCCCGTTAAGGAACGCTGTCTTCACATCCATCTGTCATATCTCATAGTCATGATATGCAGCTATAGCAAGCAGAATCCGAATGGATTTGATCATGGCAACTGGCGAGAAGGTTTCATCATAGTCCACCCCGTGGACTTGTTTAAATCCTTTAGCCACTAGTCTACCCTTATAAGTAACTATTTTGCCATCCATGTCTGTCTTCCTCTTGAAGACCTATTTACACCCTATGGGTTTTACCCCATCAGGCAGCTCAACCAAATCCCAGACTTGGTTAGCCGACATGGAATCCATCTCGGATCGCATGGCCTCAAGCCATCTCTCGGAGTCCGGTCCACTGACCGCCTCATCATAAGTCCTGGGTTCATCCTCCATGATGAAGATCCCGTCGTGTTGGGTCGGCAGCGACCCATACCTCTCAGGTGCACGACGAAACCTCCCAGACCTACATGGGGCCTGTGTCTGAGCCTCAGGCTGCCTAGCAACCGGTGCAGGTGGCTCAGGTTCCCATCTCTATGTCTTGTGGTTGCACTTGGACCTCGTCCAAGTCAAACTTCCTCCCACTAACTTCTTTCATGAGAAATTATTTCTCTAGAAAGACCGCACTTCGAGCAACAAAAACTTTGTTCTCGGTGGGAATATAGAAGTAGTAACCCTTAGTCTCCTTAGGGTACCCCACAAACATACACTTATCAGATCTAGGTTCTAAGTGGCGCAATTTGCTTCATTAGGAAGCTTTAGGCGCCTTGCCCCTCTACCTTGGATGGTATGCTTGCTTCTATGGCAAGTCTTGGGGCTGATATGGCTTGATAGACTTCTTTGGAAGGTCTCATGCGCATATGGATAATTAGGAGAGGTTTATGGTAAAGTCTTGGAGACTTTCCTTACCTCAAACCCTAATTACTCTCTCCCCTTTACCCTAGCCGCCTCCTCCTTTGAGAATTGCGCCCACACCCTATTATTGCTGCCCCCTCTTGCCTCTCTATATATACATGGGTATATGCGAGAGCAAGAGATTGATTTTTGGCGTGAGCAAGAATTAGAAGGGTAAAGAGGGAGGCTTTGGCGAAAGTCTTCTCTTCCATCTTCATCCTAGTCACAAGTCTCTTCTATCCTTCTTCTCTTGGAGCAAGGACGGATAGGACTTGGTGTCTTCACCCTCTTGCCTCTTATCTTGGCGCACCTTCTCTAGGAGTTGGCGCAAGTAAGGATGAGGAATTGAAGACATGGCGGCAACATCTCCATCTTTCTTCTTCATTGGCGCTTCTACTTTAGAAGTGGCGCAAGGGTTGAAGAAAGTGCACGAAGGCTTGGATCTTCTTCCCGAGGCTAGCACCGGGCGTGGAAGAAGAGGACTCGAGGCATCCGTGTGTGTGAGACTGCAGAGGGCGCACGCTTGGGCGCCTATCACGACATCGACCTCATCTTGCTCTGAGGTATTTTCTAACTCATCGTGTCGACCCCCTTGCATGCGATCTTCACTGGTTTTTGGGACCGGCCTGTTTCGGGGACATTATTCCGCTGTGCAATGTATGTATGTGTCTCTGAAAAATTGTAAAATGTCCCCGGGGTTTCCCAACAGTGGTATCAGAGCGACTTGCAAGACTCGAACGATGTTTTATGCTTTTCTTTCATGCTCACATGCCATATCTCTATTTTTGAAAAATAGCATAATGCATGGCAAACGATTTTTCTAAGTAGGAAAAATTAGTGTTTCTTGTTTCTATCATCCTCTCAATCTCTTTTGGATTTTTGGACTATTTTTCTTGTCTGATTTAAAGATCAAAGGCGCACGTAGTTTTGTCAAGTAGGACGGGCATTGTGTCTTCGGACTGGCCAAGTCTCTTGATCTGACAAAATTGCCAGCCGAAAGGATCTCTGAAATCATCTTGAAAAATAAATCGCAATTAACCAAAAGATTTGTGAGAAGAAGATGAGAAAAAGAGACTGGTTTTAATGAAAAAGTAAAATTTCAGATTTTATGTTTTTCATGAGCATGTAGAATTGCATGAGTAAATACCTTGATTGTGCATGATGTTGTGGTCGTATGTCAAGCCCCCTAGCATGCCTGTGATGTATCCTTGTGAGGCCTGCGTGCCGCTTTTCTTTTTGCTTTTAACTAAGAAGAAGATTAGGGTGGCGCATCTACTTGGAGCAAGGTGCATGCTTGCTTGGTTGCGCATCCTTGCCTGATGGCGCAACAAGCTTCAAAGGTGGCACATCTTGCATAGGAGCGCAAGTTAGGGTTTGGCCGAGCCTTGTGCTTGTGTGCTATCCCTCTTGTGGCTTGCTAAATGGCGCACCTTCCTTGGAGGAAGACCATGGCATTGGCCGAACCTTGTGGGTGTACCCCTAGGGTTTGAGAGCTAAACCATGGGAGAATGACCTTAGAGCCAACCTTGAAGATAGAGCTAGAGGTCGGCTAGGCTAGGTCTAATCTTGGGGCTTGAATCCTAGGTCAAGAGTTGAACCCCTTTTTGGCATGGATTGGTTCAATGCCTTGAATGGGCTATGATCACATCATCCTTTTATTGCTTTCTTTACAAAAGCTAAAGCATGCCTGTGATGTTTTATCGTTATGTTATCACCATAGGATTGCATGCTTGTAATGATAGACATAAGATAAAACTGAGATGATGAGACCTTAAACAAAAACCCTCAATTAAAATATCAAGTCTAGTAGCCTTCTAACGCGTAGCCCTCACTAAGCTATCGATCAGTGGAGTTGTGAACTGTTTCCCACCCTCGTGGGACACACCCACTTATCTTTAGAAAGTGCGTGGTGGCAATGGTTTCCCCAGTCCAGTTTTAACCTGGGCGTGCCTTCGCAAGGAAACTCGTTGGCCCTGGGCATAACGGTTAGGGATGGACTTGACTAGAAGTTCACATGTGCTGGGCACATGGTGAAAGTCTAGAGGCATCATTGAGAGGTAAGGGTTTCATGTTGTATCTGAAGGTCCCCTAAAGGGGGCGAAACCCTAAAGCATTGGCGCATATGGAAGATGCAAGCAGCGGAAAGGGGGTTTCTAGATCTTGCATGCTATATGATTAACAAAAAGAACCCGATTGCATATAGAGAAGGATCATACCATAGCCATTTCTAGATGGCGCCTTGGAAACAAAGATCGAACTGGATCTTCTCCAGAGGTGACGCACACAATTGATGTCGCCTACTCCTCCTTGCGATCCTTGTGCTAGCAAGGTCCAAAGATGTCTTTGTCGAGTGAAAGGGAAGAAGAACTTCTTGGCTTGGCGACTTTTCTCTTGTCATCTATTCCACTCCTCCACGCAAGAATGCCCCAAGAGCCAAAAACGAATTGGCGACAAAGCATGAAGGCGTGAAGAGGGAAAACGTGAATCATGGTCACGTTGAGAAGTGCTATCCAAAAATAGCATGCCACTTCTCCACATGCGATCTTGGGTTTACCCCAATTGCAAACTCCACTTCACCTTTGAACCATGCGCTCATTCATGAGCCGGTTCACTTGAATTTGGTTCAATAACCAAATAAACCAAGCCATAAGTCCAGATCACATTAAAACCCTAAGGTATTTGATCTGACCGTTCATCTCTTTGATGCTCCTGATCTCACCGAACCAGCATCCATTCTCTCAATCGAAGCTTACCGATCTCAAGCCCTAATCAATCAAACATGATCAGACCAGATCTCACTTACAATCAGAGATTAAATCCCTTTAAACTGAACCTGAACAATTCAGTCCACACGATCTGACTTAAGTAAGCCATATCATCAAATTGTGCGACCCTGAGGGTTTCCTTTAAATGTCGGTAACGATAACTCACGTTATCACGATCAGTGAGGGGTATCTAGCAACACATCACTGTCTCCCGATATAAAGAAAAGAGTCTTCCAAGACTACACCCAAAAAATAGCACAAGTGTGAATCCAACTCACTAGGCATGCATATTTCCTTTGCCACTAGATGTTCTTATTGGACAAGCGTGTCAAGCTTGTAACTCCAATATGATGAGCATGATTAGATCAGATGAACATAGTCACCTGGGTATGGCCATACACTTTCTCAATCATCTCATCCAGGGGGCCCCTTTAAAACATCACACTCCTTAAACAAGGAGACGGCAATCCTTTGTCTATCACTAGTGCCCTAACCTGACTCAAGCTCACCATCCAAGATAGTCTATAATCATTATGTTTCAAATGATATTGAACTACCTCAAAACAATGACAATCATCATTTAGAAAACACAAGTGATCTCAAGTTAGAGGAAATGTGCCACTTGTTACAATCAAGGATTATTCACATTGTGACAGACAATTGAATATCCTAGTAGGGTCTATCCAGTACATCCAATGTACCCATGAGTCTACATCTTATTCCATGCTCGAAGCATCCTATAAGATTAGAACACATATTAGTCTTAACCATATCAAGGCTGTCTCATGTTCACCAAGATATCTCGACTAAGGACAAAACTGCATGTCAGCCTAGCTGAACAGCTTTGAGACATTATTCAGAAGTACAATTATTGCAGCAGACAATATAACAACCTGAATAACAACCATGCCTTTATAAACATAAGAGTTTATACATGATACTGATACAATCCCAAGGCCTCAAACATTAGCCTTAAGGGCATACCCCAACAATCTCCCACTTGCACTTAATCTAATGGTTGAGAAATCTCAAACCCATATTATTACAGTGCTTCTCATGCTTCTGCTGCGCCAGAGGCTTAGTAAGCGGGTCTGCCAGATTGTCATCTGTATGAACCTTGCAGACTTTGATCTCGCCACGATCAATGATCTCCCTGATCAAATGAAACCGTCTCTGTATGTGCTTGGACTTCTGGTGCGACCGTGGTTCCTTTGCCTGTGCGATTGCTCCAGTGTTATCACAAAAGATAACCAAAGGATCTGCACTCGAAGGAACAACACCAAGTTCTCTCACGAACTTACGAATCCACACTGCCTCCTTGGATGCTTCCGAGGCTGCAACATACTCGGCTTCTGTTGTGGAATCAGCAACAGTTGACTGTTTGAAACTCCTCCACACCACTGCTCCTCCATTCAAGCTAAAAACATAGCCTGATTGCGATCGGAAATCATCCTGGTCCGACTGGAACAAAGCGTCAGTATATCCTTCAATACTGAGTTCTTCCTGACCACCATATATCAAGAACATATCTTTGGTCCTCCGCAGATATTTTAAAATGTTCTTGACTGCAATCCAGTGCGCCATACCTGGATTACTTTGGAACCGACTGGTCACGCTTAACCCGTAAGCGACGTCTGGGCGAGTACATAACATCGCATACATTATGGACCCAATAGCCGAAGCATAAGGCGTATTGTCCATTTCATCTTTCTCAGTCTGTGTTTGTGGACACTGACTCTTCGAAAGATTCAGACCATGTCTGACTGGAAGATATCCTCTCTTAGAATTCTCTAAGTGGAATCTCTCCAGGACTTTATCGATGTAAGTACTCTGGCACAGCCCGAGAAGCCTCTTAGATCTATCCCTGTAGATCTTCACACCTAACACATAGGCTGCTTCTCCTAGATCTTTCATCTGGAAACATTTCCTTAACCATGCCTTAACCGCATGCATTTCAGGAATGTCATTTCCAATGATTAAGATATCATCGACGTAGAGGACTAAGAAAGTAATCACGCTCCCACTAAACCTCTTATATACACACGGGTCATCCTCGTTCTTGATGAAACAAAACTCAGAGATTGATTCATCAAAATGAATATTCCAGCTTCTTGATGCTTGTTTAAGTCCATAAATAGACTTCTTTAACTTGCATATCTTATGACGATCTGATGGATTAGTGAAACCTTCTGGTTGTGTCATGTACACATCCTCATCCAGATTTCCATTCAGGAAAGCTGTCTTCACATCCATCTGCCAGATCTCATAATCATAATATGCAGCTATCGCGAAAAGAATCCGAATAGACTTAAACATGGCTACAGGTGAGAAAGTTTCATCATAATCTATCCCGTAGATTTGTTTGAAACCTTTCGCAACTAGCCTACCTTTATAGGTAACCACGTTACCATCCATGTCATTCTTCTTCTTGAAGATCCATTTACAGCCTATAGGGATAACTCCCGGAGGCGGATCAACCAAATCCCAGACTTGGTTATCTGACATGGAGTCCATCTCGGCGCGCATAGCATCAAGCCATCTCGCTGACTCCGGTCCACTGACCGCATCCGCATAAGTGAGGGGTTCATCATTATCAATGATGTAGACTCCGTCATAGCGCTCAGGCTATCGACGGATCCTTCCCGATCTTCGCGGTTCCCGTGATATCTGAGCCTCAGGTTGTTCAATAACCTGATCTACCGGCTCAGGCTCATCCAACTGTGCTTGACTACTTTGTCCTTCCTCTGGATTCTCATCCAGCATTATTTCTCTCCCACTGGCCTCTTGCAGAAGAAACTCCTTCTCAAGAAATATGGCCGTCCGAGCAACAAATACCTTGTTCTCTTTGGGATCGTAGAAATAATAACCCTTAGTTTCCTTAGGGTAACCGACAAAGATACATTTCTCAGATCTGCTCTCTAGTTTCCCAGAGGCGAGCTTTTTGACATAAGCCTCGCAGCCCCAGATCCTGATAAATGTCAAGCTCGGCTGTTTCCCATACCATAACTCATATGGCGTCTTTGAAACTGCCTTGGATGGCACTCGGTTTAGTACCTTTGCAGCTGTTTCCAGTGCAAAACCCCAAAAGGAATATGGAAGAGTAGCCTGACTCATCATAGAACGAACCATATCAAGTAACGTTCTATTTCTCCTCTCGGACACACCATTCCATTGCGGTGTTCCTGGCGGAGTGAGCTGTGAGATAATCCCACACTCCTTTAGATAGTCAGTAAATTCTCGACTTAGGTATTCTCCACCTCGATCAGAACGAAGTGCCTTGATATTTCGGCCTAGCTGATTCTGTACTTCATTTTTGAACTCTTTGAACTTGTCAAAAGATTCACTTTTATGTCTCATTAAATAGACATACCCATATCTACTGAAATCATCAGTAAAGGTAATGAAGTACTGATAGCCACCTCTGGCATGTTTACTAAATGGCCCACACACATCAGTGTGTATAAGGTCAAGTAAACCTGAAGCCCTTTGTCCTTTGTTAGAAAAAGGTGACTTCGTCATTTTACCCATTAAACAAGCTTTGCATGTATCAATCTCCTCATAGGAGAATGATCCCAGCAGTCCATGATCATGCAACCGCTTAATGCGTTTCTTGTTAATATGGCCTAAACGACTATGCCATAGCAAGATGCTATCATCAGCATACTTGGCTTTCTTAATATCAATATTTTGTATAGAACATTCCATGTCCAACATGAATAACCCATTGTTAATTGAACCAGTTGCATAAACAATATTATCTAAAGATAAAACACACTTTGAAATATTGCATTCAAAGGAAAACCCCTTCCTGACAAGAGCAGGAATAGAGATAATATTTTTAGTAATACTGGGAACAAAGTAACAATTGTCTAGTTCCAATACAAGTCCAGATGGTAAAGAAATGAAATAGTCTCCTACAGCAACAGCAGCAACCCGTGCCCCGTTTCCTACTCGTAGGTCCACCTCATGCTGTCCCACCCGCCTTCTTCTCTTGAGTTCCTGCACATTTGAACAAATGTGAACTCCACATGCAGTGTCCAACACCCATGATATAGAAGAAGATGAAAAAATGACTTCAGTCACGTAAATACCTGAGCCAGAAGCGATGCTTCCCCTCTTATCTCCTTGGAGCGCTTTACAGTCCTTTTTCCAGTGACCCAGCTGGCCACAGTGGAAACACCTGTATTCCTTGGACCGCTTAACCTTCTGCTTCAGAGCCTTGCTGTAACTCTTGACAGGGGTCTTGCCCTTCTTCCCCTTCTTCTTGTTGTTCCTTGAAGGAACCATTAAGACAGAGGTTGAAGGTTTTCCCTTCAGAGTTTCCTCAGTAGTCAAGAGCATATTCAGCAGCTCTGCCGGAGTACAGTCGATTTTGTTCATATTAAAATTAATAATGAACGCATCGAAAGAGGGCGGGAGAGACTGCAGAATGATGTCTACAGCAAGCTCCTGATTGATGGTATGCCCCAGTTTCTCCAGAGCCTCCTTGTGCCCAATCATCTTGAGCACGTGAGCGCCCACTGGACTCCCTTCAGCCAGTTTGCTCTGAAAGAAAAGCTTTGTCAGATTATAGCGTTCTGTCCTCGCCTGTGCAGCATACAGCATCTTGAGGTTCGCTATCATGTCTATAGCAGACATATCCTCATGCTGACGCTGCAGCGGTGGCGTCATAGACGCTAGCATCAGGCAAGCGACATCAATGCTATCATTGACGTGCTTTTCATAGGCTTCCCGAACCGCCCTTGCGGCGTTCGGTGTGGGTTGAGGCGGTATAGCCGTCTCGAGGACATACAGTTTCCTCTCTGCCTTAAGAACAATCTTAAGGTGTCCGAACCAGTCTGAGAAGTTCGGCCCAGCAAACTTCTCTCTTTCCAGTAGGGATCGCACATTGAAGCTCATGGTGTTCGTTGCTGCAGGTATCTACAACAATGCAAGAACAGCAAGGTCAGTATCAATGTTAAGAATCAATCAGGACTTAAGAAAGATTTTTTTTCTCACTATTTTATCTGGCTGAAAAATCCAGCAAAACAGCCCGAAAGAGTAGAACTCTTTTAGTGAGATGGGATCCAGATTTCATACTTGATCTCCGCGTCCCGCTCAGGCGAGATAAGATGCACAGAGAGTACAAGCACTAATCTCTGGTAGGCAGTCCCTGCCAATCGCCAACCCGTGCGATTCCCCTTCATCTGGGCAATCCAGCAGACTGTGCCAACTGAGTTGGTACAACACAATCTCTGACCCCACAGATGGCTGCCTCCATGTGCTACCATATGCGCCACATATGTAGCCTACATGGTCAAGCTGACCCGACCTACTCCCTGCACCACCACGTGCTATGCTGAGCAACGAGAAGCGATAAATCCCTTCTCTGTAACACGCAGGTGTAATCCCGCACTGTCTGAAGATAGATGGACGTGCCCACTGAGTGGGTACAACACGGCTCCAACGATAATCAGAACAGTGAGGTTTCGCGTCAGAAGGCATACGAGCTTGATATTTTAGCGTTGGATTTTAATGGTCTTTTATCTTCTTCACTATCATGCAATTCCTATGGTGATAGCAGAAGATAAATAAATCATGCTGTTCTACTTATTTAAACAATAAAAGAAAGCATGGATCTTATGTGGTAAAAGCCCATAGCCTAAGTAAGACCTTAATTACTGAAGTCTTCACTTGCTTTTCTTCATGGGTCTTTTGCTGCTCATCTGGCCCAAACCAGGGCCCGAGCGCCTGAAGGTCCCCTACACAAGGGGGGCGAAAACCCTAATAGGAGGCGCAATAACATTCTAGCGGAATCTAGGGCTTTCAAAATCGCATAGCATGTATTATGATCAACTTTAAAGCATGAAATGAATTCATACCGAAGCCATATAATGGAAGGCGCCTTGGAAGCAAGAGAACAAGAGAGCTCTCCTCCAAATCGTCACACACAAGATGATGTTGCTTCCTCCCTTGGTGCTCCTTGTGCTAGCAAGGTTCCAAGAGGTCCTTGTCGAGTGAAAGGGAAAGATGAGATGTCCTTCTCTTGGCCGAATCCTCCTCTACCTTCAAGGTGTCGCCACACACGAAAGCGTCAAGAGGATTATGGGCGAGAGGCGAGAATAGAGAGCACTCTATTCGGTCGTGAACAACATCTCCAAGTGGAGATCGTGGTTACTAAAAATAGCCACCACACTTCGCTCCAACGTTCACGCCAAGTGAACATGTCGCCAACTCCTCTCCCCTTGAACCATGCGCTCATTAAACGAGCCGGTTCAAATTGGTTTGGTCCAGAGACCAATTAAGCCAAGCAATCAAGTCCAGATCTCAAATAAACCCTAAGGCTCAGATCTGACCGTTGATCTCCTGATGCTCCTGATCTCATCGATCTAGCATCCAATCTCTCAATCGAAGCTTACCGATCTCAAGCCCTAATCAATCAAACATGATCAAACCAGATCTCACTCACAATCAGAGATTAAATCCCTTTAAACTGAACCCGAACAATTCAGTCCACTCGATCTGACTTAAGTAAGCCATATCATCAAATTGTGCGACCCTGAGGGTTTCCTTTAAATGTCGGTAACGATAACTCACGTTATCACGATCAGTGAGGGGTATCTAGCAACACATCACTGTCTCCCGATATAAAGGAAAGAGTCTTCCAAGACTACACCCAAAACACAGCACAAGTGTGAATCCACATCACTAGGCATACATGTTTCCTTTGCCACTGGATGTTCTTATTGGACAAGCATGTCAAGCTTGTAGCTCCAATATGATGAGCATGATTAGATCAGATGAACACAGTCACCTGGGTATGGCCATACACTTTTCTCAATCATCTCATCCAGGGGGCCCCTTTAGAACATCACACTCCTTAAACAAGGAGACGGCAATCCTATGTCTATCACTAGTGCCCTAACATGACTCAAGCTCATTATCCAAGATAGTCTATAACCATTGTGTTTCAAATGATATTGAACTACCTCAAAACAATGACAATCATCATTTAGAAAACACAAGTGATCTCAAGTCAGAGGAAATGTGCCACTTGTCATATTCAAAGATTATTCACATTGCGACAAACAATTGAACATCCTAGTAGGGTCTGTCCAGTACATCCAATGTACCCATGAGTCTACATCTTATTCCATGCTCGAAGCATCCTATAAGACTAGAACACATATTAGTCTTAACCATATCAAGGCTGTCTCATGTTCACCAAGATACATCGACTAAGGACATTATAGCCTGTCAGCCTAGCTGAACAGCTTTGAGACATTATTCAGAAGAACATATATTGCAGCAGACAATGTAGCTAACTGAATAATAACCATGCCTTTATAAACATAACAGTTTATTACATGATACTGATACATTACCAAGGCCTCAAACATTAGGCTTAAGGGCATACCCCAACAATCTCCCACTTGCACTTAATCTAATGGTTGAGAAATCTCAAACCCATATTATTACAGTGCTTCTCATGCTTCTGCTGCGCCAGAGGCTTGCTAAGCGGGTCTGCCAGATTGTCATCTGTATGAACCTTGCAGATTTTGATCTCGCCATGATCTATGATCTCCCTGATCAAATGAAACCGTCTCTGTATGTGCTTGGACTTCTGGTGCGACCGTGGTTCCTTTGCTTGTGCGATTGCTCCAGTGTTATCACAGAAGATAACCAAAGGATCTGCACTCGAAGGAACAACACCAAGTTCTCTCACGAACTTACGAATCCACACTGCCTCCTTGGATGCTTCCGAGGCTGCAACATACTCGGCTTCTGTTGTGGAATCAGCAACAGTTGTCTGTTTGAAACTCTTCCACACCACTGCTCCTCCATTCAAGCTAAAAACATAGCCTGATTGCGATCGGAAATCATCCTGGTTAGACTGGAACGAAGCGTCAGTATATCCTTCAATACTGAGTTCTTCCTGACCACCATATATCAAGAACATATCTTTGGTCCTCCGCAGATATTTTAAAATGTTCTTGACTGCAATCCAGTGTGCCTGACCTGGATTACTTTGGAAACGACTGGTCACGCTTAACCCGTAAGCAACGTCTGGGCGAGTACACAACATCGCATACATAATGGATCCAATAGCCGAAGCATAAGGCGTATTGTCCATTTCATCTTTCTCAGTCTGTGTTTGTGGACACTGACTCTTCGAAAGACTCAGACCATGTCTGACTGGAAGATATCCTCGTTTAGAATTCTCTAAATGAAATCTTTCCAGGACTTTATCAATGTAAGTACTCTGGCACAGCCCGAGAAGCCTCTTAGATCTATCTCTGTAGATCTTCACACCTAATACATAGGCTGCTTCTCCTAAATCTTTCATCTGAAAACATTTCCTTAACCATGCCTTCACAGCATGCATTTCAGGAATGTCATTTCCAATGATCAAGATATCATCGACGTAGAGGACTAGGAAAGTAATTACGCTCCCACTAAACCTCTTATATACACACGGGTCATCCTCGTTCTTGATGAAACCAAATTCCGTGACTGATTCATCAAAACGAATATTCCAGCTTCTTGATGCTTGCTTAAGTCCATAAATGGACTTCTTTAACTTGCATATCTTATGACGATCTGATGGATTAGTGAAACCCTCAGGTTGTGTCATATACACATCCTCATCCAGATTTCCATTAAGGAAAGCTGTTTTCACATCCATCTGCCAGATCTCATAATCATAATATGCAGCTATCGCGAAAAGAATCCGAATAGACTTGAACATAGCTACAGGTGAGAAAGTTTCATCATAATCTATCCCGTAGATTTGTTTGAAACCTTTCGCAACTAGCCTGCCTTTATAGGTAACCACGTTACCATCCATGTCAATCTTCTTCTTGAAGATCCACTTACAGCCTATAGGGATAACTCCCGGAGGCGGATCAACCAAATCCCAAACTTGGTTATCTGACATGGAGTCCATCTCGGCTCGCATAGCTTCAAGCCATCTAGCTGATTCCGGTCCACTGACCGCATCCGCATAAGTGAGGGGTTCATCATGATCAATGATGTAGACTCCGTCATAGCGCTCAGGCTGTCGACGAATCCTTCCCGATCTTCGCGGTTCCCGTGATATCTGAGCCTCAGGTTGTTCAATAACCTGATCTTCTGGCTCAGGCTCATCCAATTCTGCTTGAGTACTTTGTCCTTCCTCTGGATTCTCATCCAGTTTTATTTCTCTCCCACTGGCCTCTTGCAGAAGAAACTCCTTCTCAAGAAATATGGCCGTCCGAGCAACAAAAACCTTGTTCTCTTTGGGATCGTAGAAATAATAACCCTTAGTTTCCTTAGGGTAACCGACAAAGATGCATTTGTCAGATCTGCTCTCTAGTTTCCCAGAGGCGAGCTTTTTGACATAAGCCTCGCAGCCCCAGATCCTGATAAATGTCAAGCTTGGCTGTTTCCCATACCATAACTCATATGGAGTTTTTGAAACGGCCTTGGATGGCACTCGGATTAGTACCTTTGCAGCTGTTTCCAGTGCAAAACCCCAAAAGGAGTATGGAAGAGTAGCCTGACTCATCATAGAACGAACCATATCAAGTAACGTTCTATTTCTCCTCTCGGACACACCAT
Source organism: Costus lasius (assembly GCA_027563935.2). Lineage (NCBI taxonomy): Eukaryota > Viridiplantae > Streptophyta > Magnoliopsida > Zingiberales > Costaceae > Costus > Costus lasius. Next base: position 50,705,137 of record CM050446.2, read on the forward strand.
TCCATTGCGGTGTTCCTGGCGGAGTGAGCTGTGAGATAATCCCACACTCCTTCAGATAGTCAGTAAACGTATGACTTAGGTATTCTCCACCTCGATCTGAGCGAAGTGCCTTGATATTTCGGCCTAGCTGATTTTGTACTTCATTCTTGAACTCTTTGAACTTGTCAAAAGATTCACTTTTATGTCTCATTAAAAAGACATACCCATATCTACTGAAATCATCAGTAAAGGTAATGAAGTACTGATAGCCACCTCTGGCATGTTTACTAAATGGCCCACACACATCAGTGTGTATAAGGTCAAGTAAACCTGAAGCCCTTTGTCCTTTGTTAAGAAAAGGTGACTTCGTCATTTTGCCCATTAAACAAGCTTTGCATGTATCAATCTCCTTGTAGGGGAATGATCCCAGCAGTCCATGATCATGCAACCGCTTAATGCGTTTCTCGTTAATATGGCCTAAACGACTATGCCATAGCAAGGTGCTGTCATCAGCATTCTTGGCTTTCTTAATATCAATTTTCTGTATAGAACATTCCATGTCCAACATGTATAACCCATTGCTAATTAAACCAGTTGCATAAACAATATTATCATAAGATAAAACACACTTTGAAATATTGCATTCAAAGGAAAAACCCTTCCTGACAAGAGCAGGAATGGAGATAATATTTTTAGTAATACTGGGAACAAAATAACAACTGTTTAGTTCCAATACAAGTCCAGATGGTAAAGAAATGAAATAGTCTCCTACAGCAACAGCAGCAACCCGTGCCCCGTTTCCAACTCGTAGGTCCACTTCATGCTGTCCCACCTGCCTTCTTCTCTTGAGTTCCTGCACATTTGAACAAATGTGAACTCCACATGCAGTGTCCAACACCCATGATATAGAAGAAGAAAACATGACCTCAGTCACGAATATACCTGAGCCAGAAGCGATGCTTCCCCTCTTATCTCCTTGGAGCGCTTTACAGTCCTTTTTCCAGTGACCCAGCTGGCCACAGTGGAAACACCTGTATTCCTTAGACCGCTTCACCTTCTGCTTCAGAGCCTTGCTGTAGCTCTTGACAGGGGTCTTCCCCTTCTTCCCCTTCTTCTTGTTCCTGGAAGGAACCATTAAGACAGAGGTCGAAGGCTTTCCCTTCAAAGTCTCCTCAGTAGTCAAGAGCATATTCAGCAGCTCTGCCGGAGTACAATCGATTTTGTTCATATTAAAGTTAATAATGAACGCGTCGAATGAAGGCGGGAGAGACTGTAGAATAATATCCACAGCAAGCTCCTGGTTGATGGTATGCCCCAGTTTCTCTAGAGCTTCGTTGTGCCCAATCATCTTGAGCACGTGAGCTCCTACTGGGCTCCCTTCAGCCAGTTTGCTCTGAAAGAAGAGCTTCATCAAATTATAGCGTTCAGTCCTCGCCTGTGCAGCATACAGCATCTTGAGGTTTGCTATCATGTCTATAGCAGACATATCCTCATGCTGACGCTGCAGCGGTGGCGTCATAGATGCTAACATCAGGCAAGCGACATCAATGCTATCATTGACGTGCTTTTCATAGGCTTCCCGAACCGCCCTTGCGGCGTTCGGAGCGGGCTGAGGCGGTATCGCCGTCTCGAGGACATACAGTTTCCTCTCTGCCTTAAGAACGATCTTAAGGTGTCCGAACCAGTCAGAGAAGTTCGGCCCAGCAAACTTCTCCCTTTCCAGTAGGGATCGCACATTGAAGTTCATGGTGTTCGTTGCTGCAGGTATCTACAACAATGCAAGAACAGCAAGGTCAGTATCAATGTTAAGAATCAATCAGGACTTAAGAAAGATTCTTTTTCTCACTATTTTATCTGACTGAAAAATCCATTAAACAGTCCGAAAGAGTAGACACTCTTTTAGTGAGATGGGATCCGGATTTCATACTTGGTCTCCGCGTCCCGCTCAGGCGAGATAAGATGCACAGAGAGTACAAGCACTAATCTCCGGTAGGCAGTCCCTGCCGATCGCCAACCCGTGCGATTCCCCTTCATCTGGGCAATCCAGCAGACTGTGCCAACTGAGTTGGTACAACACAGTCTCTGATCCCACAGATGGCTGCCTCCATGTGCTACCATATGCGCCACATATGTAGCCTACATGGTCAAGCTGACCCGACCTACTCCCTGGACCACCATGTGCTATGCTGAGCAACGAGAAGGGATAAATCCCTACTCTATAACACACAGGTGTAATCCCACACCGTCTGAAGATAGATGGACGTGCCCACTGAGTGGGTACAACACGGCTCCAACGATAATCAGAACAGTGAGGTTTCGCGTCAGAAGGCTTACGAGCTTGATATTTTAGCGTTGGATTTTAACGGTCTTTTTATCTTCTTCACTATCATGCAATTCCTATGGTGATAGCAGAAGATAAACTAATCATGCAATTCTAATATTTAAACAATAATAAAAGAGAGCATGAATCTTATGTGGTAAAAGCCCATAGCCCTAGTAAGACCTTAATTTAACTTAAGTCTTGACTTGCTTTTCTTCATAGGGCTTTTGCTGCTCATCTGGCCCAAACCTGGGCCCAAGCGCCATCTGCAGCTCTGGTGCGCCCACCAGGAATTTGCGCCAGGTCCTAGGGTCGAACCCTAGACCTCCCACCTGGTCCAGCCACTGCTGCAAGCGCCTCTGCCAAGTGTGCTCTGTGCTCTTGTCTAATTAAATTACAAATTTAACTATCTAGACAAGATTGACACGCAGGTCAATTACACATTATAAATTAATTAAACTGTGATTCGCAGATCACAAAAATAAAAATTAATTTACAATTAATTCCCAGGCACGCAGGCCCCAGCACAGCACACATTAAAAACGGGCAGCCCACATAAGAGTAAATAGACAAACATATGGCATCAATCAACATGTGATCCACTCAAGAAAATTTAAATTTCGAAAACCCATAGGCATCAATTTTAATTTCCTTATTTTCCCTACAACCTTACAACGGTCCATTACTAGGGATCCACTTATCCATCCTAGTCAGATCCACTGCCCTTGCATGCTCCAAGTCCTAACTGACTTGAGTCGACCATAAGGTCAACAATGCATGCGCCAGGGCTGAACAACCACAATGAGGTCTGGCAAGCGGGTGTGACCCCGGGCCTAACTCATGTGTGTTCACTAGTTGTCTCAATCAGACATCGCTACACGCCTGTCTGCAGTCGACCTATAGCCACCACGTGCTTGCGCACAGGTGCTACCTGGTCAACCCGTCAAGGCTGTCAGATGGTCTGATCAGACTTTTGGATCTAACCTAGGGGGTGACTTCAACCCTAATAACCCGTCTAAGGATTTAATGTAAGGCCTTAGATCTAGTGGTATACGCGCAAGTGTTTAAGTTTTAAGAAAAACTACAACATAATATATGCGCCAACTTAACATGCGCCAAGGAGAAAATCATATCTATTACTAGCATGCATTTTCGCCAACATAAAGCATGTAACTATAGATCTATGAATTTGCGCAAAACATGGATCACAATCATTTTCAAGCAATCATAAAACATGCATGAAAACCTTTGCTCTGATACCAATTGAAGGTCCCCTACACAAGGGGGGCGAAAACCCTAATAGGAGGCGCAATAACATTCTAGCGGAATCTAGGGCTTTCAAAATCGCATAGCATGTATTATGATCAACTTTAAAGCATGAAATGAATTCATACCGAAGCCATATAATGGAAGGCGCCTTGGAAGCAAGAGAACAAGAGAGCTCTCCTCCAAATCGTCACACACAAGATGATGTTGCTTCCTCCCTTGGTGCTCCTTGTGCTAGCAAGGTTCCAAGAGGTCCTTGTCGAGTGAAAGGGCAAGATGAGATGTCCTTCTCTTGGCCGAATCCTCCTCTACCTTCAAGGTGTCGCCACACACGAAAGCGTCAAGAGGATTATGGGCGAGAGGCGAGAATAGAGAGCACTCTATTCGGTCGTGAACAACATCTCCAAGTGGAGATCGTGGTTACTAAAAATAGCCACCACACTTCGCTCCAACGTTCACGCCAAGTGAACATGTCGCCAACTCCTCTCCCCTTGAACCATGCGCTCATTAAACGAGCCGGTTCAAATTGGTTTGGTCCAGAGACCAATTAAGCCAAGCAATCAAGTCCAGATCTCAAATAAACCCTAAGGCTCAGATCTGACCGTTGATCTCCTGATGCTCCTGATCTCATCGATCTAGCATCCAATCTCTCAATCGAAGCTTACCGATCTCAAGCCCTAATCAATCAAACATGATCAGACCAGATCTCACTCACAATCAGAGATTAAATCCCTTTAAACTGAACCCGAACAATTCAGTCCACTCGATCTGACTTAAGTAAGCCATATCATCAAATTGTGCGACCCTGAGGGTTTCCTTTAAATGTCGGTAACGATAACTCACGTTATCACGATCAGTGAGGGGTATCTAGCAACACATCACTGCCTCCCGATATAAAGGAAAGAGTCTTCCAAGACTACACCCAAAACACAGCACAAGTGTGAATCCACATCACTAGGCATACATGTTTCCTTTGCCACTGGATGTTCTTATTGGACAAGCGTGTCAAGCTTGTAGCTCCAATATGATGAGCATGATTAGATCAGATGAACACAGTCACCTGGGTATGGCCATACACTTTTCTCAATCATCTCATCCAGGGGGCCCCTTTAGAACATCACACTCCTTAAACAAGGAGACGGCAATCCTATGTCTATCACTAGTGCCCTAACATGACTCAAGCTCATTATCCAAGATAGTCTATAACCATTGTGTTTCAAATGATATTGAACTACCTCAAAACAATGACAATCATCATTTAGAAAACACAAGTGATCTCAAGTCAGAGGAAATGTGCCACTTGTCATATTCAAAGATTATTCACATTGCGACAAACAATTGAACATCCTAGTAGGGTCTGTCCAGTACATCCAATGTACCCATGAGTCTACATCTTATTCCATGCTCGAAGCATCCTATAAGACTAGAACACATATTAGTCTTAACCATATCAAGGCTGTCTCATGTTCACCAAGATACATCGACTAAGGACATTATAGCCTGTCAGCCTAGATGAACAGCTTTGAGACATTATTCAGAAGAACATATATTGCAGCAGACAATGTAGCTAACTGAATAATAACCATGCCTTTATAAACATAACAGTTTATTACATGATACTGATACATTCCCAAGGCCTCAAACATTAGGCTTAAGGGCATACCCCAACAGCGCCATCTGCAGCTCAGGTGCGGCCACCAGGTAAATGCGCCTGTCCCAGAGTCGAACCCTGGACCTCCCACCTGGTCAAGCCACTACTGCATGCACCTCTGCCAAGTGTGCTCTGTGCTCTTGTCTGATTAATTTACAAATTAATCTATCTAGACAAGATTGACTCGCAGGTCAATTACATTTTATAAATTAAATGCAATGTGATGCGCAGATCACAATAATTAATGTACAACTTTAATTTCCAGGCACGCAGGCCCCAGCACAGCACACATTTAATATGGGCAGCCCACATAAGAATAAATAAACAAACATAGGCATCATCCAAGATGTGATCCAGTCAAGAAAATTAAATTTTTTTTGAAAAACCCCATAGGCATCAATTTTAATTTCCTTATCTGCCCTACATCCTTACAACGGTCCATTACTAGGGATCCACTCATCCAACCTAGTCAGATTCACTGCCCTTGCATGCACCAAGTCCTAACTGACTTGAGTCGACCAAAAGGTCAACCATGCATGCTCCAGGGCTTAACAACCACAATGAGGTCTGGCAAACGGGTGTGACCCCGGGCCTAACTCATGTGCGTTCATAGGTTGTCTCAATCAGACATCGCTACACGCCTGTCTGCAGTCGACCTATAGCCACCAGGTGCTTGCGCACAGGTGCTATCTGGTCAACCCATCAAGGCTGTCAGATGGTCTGATCAGACTGTCTGGATCTAACCTAGGGGATGACTTCAACCCTAGTAACCCGTCTAAGGGTTTACAGTAAGGCCATAGATCTAGTGTGAGTCGCGCAAGTATTTAAGTTTTAAGAAAACCAACAACATACAAGCGCCAACTGAAGGTAACCTCATACATGCGACTTAAACAAAATACAAGTTTCGCCTATGATAACTTAACATGTATTTTCGCATGTAATAAAGATCTAAGCATTGTTCGCAAACAAGGATCACAAAATGGCTTGCAATCATAAAACATGCATGAAACCTAGGCTCTGATACCAATTGAAGGTCCCCTAAAGGGGGCGAAACCCTAAAGCATTGGTGCATATGGAAGATGCAAGCAGCGGAAAGGGGGTTTCTAGATCTTGCATGCTATATGATTAACAAAAAGAACCCGATTGCATATAGAGAAGGATCATACCATAGCCATTTCTAGATGGCGCCTTGGAAACAAAGATCGAACTGGATCTTCTCCAGAGGTGACGCACACAATTGATGTCGCCTACTCCTCCTTGCGATCCTTGTGCTAGCAAGGTCCAAAGATGTCTTTGTCGAGTGAAAGGGAAGAAGAACTTCTTGGCTTGGCGACTTTTCTCTTGTCGTCTATTCCACTCCTCCACGCAAGAATGCCCCAAGAGCCAAAAACGAATTGGCGACAAAGCGTGAAGGCGTGAAGAGGGAAAACGTGAATCGTGGTCACGTTGAGAAGTGCTATCCAAAAATAGCATGCCACTTCTCCACATGCGATCTTGGGTTTACCCCAATCGCAAACTCCACTTCGCCTTTGAACCATGCGCTCATTCATGAGCCGGTTCACTTGAATTTGGTTCAATAACCAAATAAACCAAGCCATAAGTCCAGATCACATTAAAACCCTAAGGTATTTGATCTGACCGTTCATCTCTTTGATGCTCCTGATCTCACCGATCCAGCATCCATTCTCTCAATCGAAGCTTACCGATCTCAAGCCCTAATCAATCAAACATGATCAGACCAGATCTCACTTACAATCAGAGATTAAATCCCTTTAAACTGAACCTGAACAATTCAGTCCACACGATCTGACTTAAGTAAGCCATATCATCAAATTGTGCGACCCTGAGGGTTTCCTTTAAATGTCGGTAACGATAACTCACGTTATCACGATCAGTGAGGGGTATCTAGCAACACATCACTGTCTCCCGATATAAAGAAAAGAGTCTTCCAAGGCTACACCCAAAAAACAGCACAAGTGTGAATCCAACTCACTAGGCATGCATATTTCCTTTGCCACTGGATGTTCTTATTGGACAAGCGTGTCAAGCTTGTAACTCCAATATGATGAGCATGATTAGATCAGATGAACATAGTCACCTGGGTATGGCCATACACTTTCTCAATCATCTCATCCAGGGGGCCCCTTTAGAACATCACACTCCTTAAACAAGGAGACGGCAATCCTTTGTCTATCACTAGTGCCCTAACCTGACTCAAGCTCACCATCCAAGATAGTCTATAATCATTATGTTTCAAATGATATTGAACTACCTCAAAACAATGACAATCATCATTTAGAAAACACAAGTGATCTCAAGTCAAAGGAAATGTGCCACTTGTTACAATCAAGGATTATTCACATTGTGACAGACAATTGAATATCCTAGTAGGGTCTGTCCAGTACATCCAATGTACCCATGAGTCTACATCTTATTCCATGCTCGAAGCATCCTATAAGATTAGAACACATATTAGTCTTAACCATATCAAGGCTGTCTCATGTTCACCAAGATATCTCGACTAAGGACAAAACTGCATGTCAGCCTAGCTGAACAGCTTTGAGACATTATTCAGAAGTACAATTATTGCAGCAGACAATATAACAACCTGAATAACAACCATGCCTTTATAAACATAAGAGTTTATACATGATACTGATACAATCCCAAGGCCTCAAACATTAGCCTTAAGGGCATACCCCAACAGTATCCAGCCCTCGCTGGACATGAAATGCCTGGACTGTCTCAATAAGGGGAATTGCTTGGAGCAATCGGCCGGCGCGCCCACCTTAGGAAACATGGGTCACTTTGTGCATCTCATCCCACCCTCGTGGGACGCGAAGCCCTGTGTGGAATGAGGATCTCATCTCACTAGGAAATCTTGGATTTCTCGATTGACTTTGTGGGTTGTCAATTCGATCAAAAATAGTGGGAGCCATGGTCATTTAAAAGGCAAGTCCAGTTTAAATGACTCGAAGTAGTACTAATCTGCTGTTTCTTGGTTGTTGTAGAACAATGGCTATGAACAATAGCAGTTGGTCACTGCGATCTACCCTGGATAAGTTGGTTAGATCCAACTTACTGGATTGGTATATGAACTTGAGAATAGTGCTCAAGCTCGAGAGGAAGCTTTATGTTCTTGAGCGTCTTATTCCTGAGCCACTTCCATGCTCGGCCTCAGCGGCTGAGAGGGATGCTTATGATAAGCATCAGGTTGATACTTTGGAGGTCGCTAACCAACATGTCACTTGAATTTAAAGGGTGATATGAATCGAAGAGTGCCTCTGAAATTATTTTAATCTAAGGCAGCTCTTCGATGAATTGGTTGAGCTCAATCCTGCTAAAGTTGATATTCAGTGTGTTGAGCCGAAAGGCTTGACCAAGGAACTGAAATTAAAGATGGATATGATCAGGAATAATAGGTGCTATTCATGTGGAGGGCCACCTCACATGTTGAAGGACATGTTGCAACTTCAGAATGAGGAGAAGAAAGGCAAGGCCTTGTCTTCATGCTCAGGTATTTATGTTACCGAAGTCAACCTTTCTACTCCTATGACATGGGTATTGGATACCGCATGTGGAGTACAAATATGCAAAGGCTCAGAAAGGATAGATCGGTAAGGCCTAGAGAGATTGACCTACGGATAGGTAACAGGGCACAAGTTGCTGCTATTGCTGTAGGAGTTTTTCTCCCTGCCTTCTGGACTTCAGTTAAAGCTAGACAATTGCTATTATGTACCTTCCCTTACCAAAACATTGTATCCACTCCTTGCTTGGCAAAGAAAGGATTTAGGTTTGAAATAAAAGAGAACTTATGTTCTTTTTCTTTTGCAAACATGTTTTATGGGAAGGGTACTTTGTGCAATAGTCCGCATGTCTTGGACATGGTTAGCTCTATTTGTAACATAAATATTAAAAGGACCAAACTGAGTGGTTCAGTTGGTGCTTTCCTACGGCATTGTCGATTAGCCCATATAAACAAGAATCGCATTCGACAACTCCATGAAAATGGGTTGCTAGATTCGAGTTCCTTGGAGGAACTTGATACATATGAGACTTGTTTATTAGGGAAAATGACAAAGACGCCCTTCACCAAGACTGGTGAGAGGGCAGGAGGTTTGTTGGATCTCATACATAGTGATGTGTGTGGGCTATTCAATAAACAAGCCAAAGGAGGGTATAACTACTTCATCACATTTACTGATGATTTCAGTAGATATGGTTATGTCTACATGATGAGACATGAGTCTGAATCCTTTGAGAAACTTAAGTAATTCAGACATGAAGTAGAGGACCAGCTTGGTAGACCCTTTAAGGATCTTCGATCAGATCGTGATGGAGAGCACCTGAGCAGTGAATTCTTTGACTATCTGAGTAAGTGTGGGATCCTATCCCAACTCACTCCTCCTAGAGCACCTCGGTAGAATGGTGTATCTGAAAGGAGAAATCGAACCTTGTTGGACATAGTTCGGTATATGATGAGTCATGCAACTCTACCTCCCTCATTCTGGGGACATGCACTTGAAAAAGCTTCTCTAATACTGAATAATGTTCCATGTAAGAGTGTCTCAAAGATTCCATACGAGGTATGGAATGGGAGACGCCCTAATCTCACTTTTATCAGGATCTAGGGATGTGAGGCTTATGTCAAACGTCAGGATTCTAGCAAGCTAGAACCTAGATCTGATAAGTGTATGTTTGTGGGGTACCCTAAGGAGACTAAGGGTTACTACTTCTATATTCCCACCGAGAACAAAGTTTTTGTTGCTCGGAGCGCGGTCTTTCTAGAGAAAGAATTTCTCATGAAAGAAGTTAGTGGGAGGAAGTTTGACTTGGACGAGGTCCAAGTGCAACCACAAGACATAGAGATGGGAACCTGAGCCACCTGCACCGGTTGCTATGCAGCCTGAGGCTCAGACACAGGCCCCATGTAGGTCTGGGAGGTTTCGTCGTGCACCTGAGAGGTATGGGTCGCTGCTGACCCAACACGACGGGATCTTCATCATGGAGGATGAACCCAGGACTTATGATGAGGCGGTCAGTGGACCGGACTCCGAGAGATGGCTTGAGGCCATGCGATCCGAGATGGATTCCATGTCGGCTAACCAAGTCTGGGATTTGGTTGAGCTGCCTGATGGGGTAAAACCCATAGGGTGTAAATAGGTCTTCAAGAGGAAGACAGACATGGATGGCAAAATAGTTACTTATAAGGGTAGACTAGTGGCTAAAGGATTTAAACAAGTCCACGGGGTGGACTATGATGAAACCTTCTCGCCAGTTGCCATGATCAAATCCATTCGGATTCTGCTTGCTATAGCTGCATATCATGACTATGAGATATGACAGATGGATGTGAAGACAGCGTTCCTTAACGGGAAGCTAACTAAGGATGTGTATATGACACAACCTAATGACTTCATCCATCCTGCAGATACTAGTAAAGTCTGCAGGCTAAAGAAATCCATTTACGGATTAAAGCAAGCATCTCGAAGTTAGAATCTTCAGTTTGATGAAGCTGTGAGAGATTATAGCTTTATCAAAAGCGAAGATGACGCCTGTGTATACAGAAAATTCAGTGGGAGCCTGGTGACTTTTCTGGTCATGTATGTCGATGACATACTTCTCATCGGAAACGACATCCCTAGTCTTCAAGCTGTGAAGACATGGTTAGGGAAGTGTTTCGAGATGAAGGACTTAGGGGAGGCCGCCTATATTCTAGGCGTGAGGATCTACCGGGATAGATCCAAGAGGCTCTTGGCCCTTAGTCAGAGTACCCACATTGATAAGGTCCTGGAGAGGTTCAACTTGGAGCAATCCAAGAAGGGATACCTTCCAGTGAGACATGGCCTTACTCTCTCAAAGAACCAGTGTACCAACACAGAGCCTGAGAGAGATGACATGAGTCGAGTGCCCTATGCTTCTGCGGTGGGATCGATCATGTATGCAATGTTGTGTACTAGACCAGTTATGGCTTATGCTGTGAGCATAACCAGCCGATCCAATCCTAGTTTACAGCACTGGGTGGCTGTAAAGAATATCCTTGAGTATCCTGAAAGGGACTAAGGATTTATTCTATAAATTCTACGGGGACAGGAAGAACTCAGTGTGCAGGGCTTCACTGATGAGTCGTTCCAGTCTGATCCTGACGACTTCAGATCGCAGACCAGCTATTAGTTTAAGATGGTTGGAGGTGCTGTATGCTGGAAGAGCTTCAAGCAATCCACCATAGCTAATTCTACAACCGAAGCTGAGTATGTGGTTGCTTCTGAGGCAGCCAATGAAACCGTTTGGATCAGGAAGTTCTTTTCTGAACTTCAGGTGGTTCCAAGTGCAATGAATCCCATTGAGCTCTACTATGACAACAATGGGAACTGCACATACTAAGGAACCACGGTCTCATCAAAGGTCCAAACGCATACTCAAGAGATTTCGCCTGATCAAAGAGATCATTGATCGAGGTGATGTCAAGATTAGCAGAATTGACACAGAGAGCAATCTAGCAGACCCACTAACCAAGGCTTTGGCGCAGCAGAAGCATGATGGTCGTACTAGAGATATGGGGTTGAGGTTGCTCAACCTCTAGGTCTTAGTGCAAGTGGGAGATTGTTGGTGTATATGCCCTAGGACCTAGTTTTGGTCCATCTTTGTACTACTTGACTGTGATATTAATATATATCTTTCTGGCATTGTCGTTATCATTGTTTGTCTACACCTGCGATTGTGTACTTACATGATAATGTCCCTGGAGACAGATTGGATCTGTGCTCGAACTATAGTCCCCAGCCGATGTACCTGAGTGGATATGGGATAACTCTGGTACTTGAGAGACTGGTATATGGGCTGGTTAGGCACGTGGTGCTAACGCAGACACATGGGTATATCATTGGAGGATATACTGGACAGACCCGCTGTGAGGCTATGACTTAGTGTCATGAGTTATCCTCACAAGTGACAGGAGATGCATTGATCCCTTGACTTGAGGTCATTGACCATTCTATATGGTTAGGGACTTGCTTTGATGCAACCTAACACCTTGCCGTAGTTGGGAGGTCATAACGGTTGTCATTGAGCATGTCACGACCCATATGAGAAGGTCAATGGACATACATAGGATTTGCCCCTTCCTTTGGGAAGTATGATATCCATGGAGCTCCCTTATGGTTCTATGACTGAGAGTGTATGGCCATACCCAGGTAAGAACCTGTTCTAGTCATAGCCATGTGATTGGATGAAAACAAGTGGTGACACACTTGTCCAATCGGATATCAGTTCGGCAAAGAGACTGTAATGCATCTGTACCTAGTTGCGATGATGGGGATGTCGATGTCGATATCCATTCCGATGACTTGGGTAGTAGTGATGCACTGCTAGGTGCCACTCACTGCTTGTGGTGACATTTGGTCAGCACTGCCAACGTCAGAGGGACCTACAGGGTCGCACACCTTGATACTCGAGTTCTCGTATTGATCGGGAAGCCTTATGATCGAGTTATTGGATAACTCGGATCTATTTGGGAGATTTCATCAGCGCCAATGGGCCTAATGAGATGGACAAATGTTATTGGAGCCAAACTTCATTTTTGGCAGGTTGACCCGTATTTGACCATGGTTGGATACGGGTCAACCTGCCAAAAATGAAGTTTGGCTCCAATAACATTTTTCCATCTCATTAGGCCCATTGGCGCTGATGAAATCTCCCAAATAGATCTGAGTTATCCAATAACTCGATCATAAGGCTTCCCGATCAATACGAGAACTCGAGTATCAAGGTGTGCGACCCTGTAGGTCCCTCTGACGTTGGCAGTGCTGACCAAATGTCACCACAAGCAGTGAGTGGCACCTAGCAGTGCATCACTACTACCCAAGTCATCGGAATGGATATCGACATCGACATACCCATCATCGCAACTAGGTACAGATGCATTACAGTCTCTTTGCCGAACTGATATCCGATTGGACAAGTGTGTCACCACTTGTTTTCATCCAATCACATGGCTATGACTAGAACAGGTTCTTACCTGGGTATGGCCATACACTCTCAGTCATAGAACCATAAGGGAGCTCCATGGATATCATACTTCCCAAAGGAAGGGGCAAATCCTATGTCTGTCCATTGACCTTCTCATATGGGTCGTGACATGCTCAATGACAACCGTTATGACCTCCCAACTACGGCAAGGTGTTAGGTTGCATCAAAGCAAGTCCCTAACCATATAGAATGTTCAATGACCTCAAGTCAAGGGATCAATGCATCTCCTGTCACTTGTGAGGATAACTCATGACACTAAGTCATAGCCTCACAGCGGGTCTGTCCAGTATATCCTCCAATGATATACCCATGTGTCTGCGTTAGCACCACGTGCCTAACCAGCCCATATACCAGTCTCTCAAGTACCAGAGTTGTCCCATATCCACTCAGGTACATCGACTGGGGACTATAGTTCGAGCACAGATCCAATCTGTCTCCAGGGACATTATCATGTAAGTACACAATCGCAGGTGTAGACAAACAATGATAACGACAATGCCAGAAAGATATATATTAATATCATAGTCAAGTAGTACAAAGATGGACCAAAACTAGGTCCTAGGGCATATACACCAACAATGCCTGGACTGTCTCAATAAGGAGAATTCCTTGGAGCAATCGGCCGGCGCGCCCACCTTAGGAAACATGGGTCACTTTGTGCATCTCATCCCACCCTCGTGGGACGCGAAGCCCTGTGTGGAATGAGGATCTCATCCCACTAGGAAATATTGGATTTCTCGATTGACTTTGTGGGTTGTCAATTCGATTAAAAATAGTGGGAGCCATGGTCATTTAAAACAAGTCCAGTTTAAATGACTCGAAGTAGTACTAATCTGCTGTTTCTTGGTTGTTGTAGAACAATGGCTATGAACAATAGCAGTTGGTCACTGCGATCTACCCTGGAAAGGGATAAGTTGGTTGGATCCAACTTACTGGATTGGTATATGAACTTGAGAATCGTGCTCAAGCTCGAAAGGAAGCTTCATGTCCTTGAGCGTCCTTTTCCTGAGCCACTTCCATGCTCGGCCTCAGCGGCTGAGAGGGATGCTTATGATAAGCATCAGGTTGATACTTTGGAGGTTGCTAACCAACATGTCACCTGAATTTAGAGGGTGATAAGAATCAAAGAGTGCCTCTGAGATTATTTTTAATCTAAGGCAGCTCTTTGATGAATTGGTTGAGCTCAATCCTCCTAAAGTTGATATTCAGTGTGTTGAGCCAAGAGGCTTGACCAAGGAACTGGAATTAAAGATGGATATGATCAGGAATAATAGGTGCTATTGATGTGGAGGGCCACCTCACATGTTGAAGGACATTTTGCAACTTCAGAATGAGGAGAAGAAAGGCAAGGCCTTGTCTTCATGCTCAGGTATTTATGTTACCGAAGTCAACCTTTCTACTCCTATGACATGGGTATTGGATACCGCATGTAGAGCTCATATTTGTACAAATATGCAAAGGCTCAGAAAGGGTAGATCGGTAAGGCCTAGAGAGATTGACCTACGGATAGGCAACAGGGCACAAGTTGCTGCTGTTGCTGTAGGAGTTTCTCTCCCTGCCTTTAGGACTTCAGTTAAAGCTGGACAATTGCTATTATGTACCTTCCCTTACCAAAACATTGTATCCACTCCTTGCTTGGCAAAGAAAGGATTTAAGTTTGAAATAAAAGAGAACTTATGTTCTTTTTCTTTTGCAAACATGTTTTAGAGGAAGGGTACTTTATGCAATGGTCCGCATGTCTTGGACATGGATAGCTCTATTTGTAATTTAAATAATAAAAGGACCAAACTGAGTGGTTCAGTTGGTGCTTTCCTACGACATTGTCGATTAGCCCATATAAACAAACTCAATGGGTTGTTAGATTCGAGTTCCTTGGAGGAACTTGATACATGTGAGACTTGTTTATTAGGGAAAATGACAAAGGCAACCTTCACCAAGACTGGTGAGAGGGCAGGAGGTTTATTAGATCTCATACATACTGATGTGTGTGGGCCTTTCAATAAACAAGCTAGAGGAGGGTACAACTACTTCATCACATTTACTGATGACTTCAGTAGATATGGTTATGTCTATCTGATGAGACATAAGTCTGAATCCTTTGAGAAATTTAAGAAGTTTAGACATGAAGTAGAGAACCAGCTTGGTAGATCCATTAAGGCTCTTCGATCAGATCGTGGTGGAGAGTACCTGAGCGGTGAGTTCTTTGACTATCTAAGAGAGTGTGAGATCATATCCCAACTCGCTCCTCCTGAAGCACCTCAATGGAATGGTGTGTCTGAAAGGAGAAATCGAACCTTGTTGGACATAGTTCGACCTATGATGAGTCATGCAAACTCTACCTCCCTCATTCTGGGGACATGCACTTAAGACAACTTTTCTAATACTGAATAATGTTCCATCTAAGAGTGTCTCAAAGATTCCATACGAGGTATGGAGTGGGAGACGCCCTAATCTCACTTTTATCAGGATCTGGGGATGTAAGGCTTATGTCAAACGTCAGGATTCTAGCAAGCTAGAACCAAGATCTGATAAGTGTATGTATGTGGGGTACCCTAAGGAGACTAAGGGTTACTACTTCTATGTTCCCACAGAGAACAAAGTTTTTGTTGCTCGGGGTGCTGTCTTTCTAGAGAAAGAATTTCTCATGAAAGAAGTTAGTGGGAGGAAGTTTGACTTGGATGAGGACCAAGTGCAACCACAAGACAAAGAGATGGAATCTGAGCCACCTGCACCGGTTGCTGTACAACCTGAGGCTCAGACACAGGTCCCACGTAGGTTTGGGAGGATTCGTCGTGCACCTGAGAGGTATGGGTCACTGCCGACCCAACACGACGAGATCTTCATCATTAAGGATGAACCCATAACCTATGATGAGGCGGTCAGTAGACCGGACTCTGAGAGATGGCTTGACGCCATGCGATCCGAGATGGATTCCATGTCGGGTAACCAAATCTGGGATTTGGTTGAGCTGCCTGATGGGGTAAAACCCATAGGGTGTAGATGGGTCTTCAAGAGGAAGACAGACATAGATGGCAATATAGTTACCTATAAGGGTAGACTAGTGGCTAAAGGATTTAAACAAGTCCACGGGGTGGACTATGATGAAACCTTCTCGCCAGTTGCCATGATCAAATCCATTCGGATTCTGCTTGCTATAGCTGCATATCATGACTATGAGATATGGCAGATGGACATGGAAACAACGTTCCTTAATGGGAAGCTGACTAAGGAAGTGTATATGACACAACCTGATGGCTTCATCCATCCTGCAGATGCTAGTAAGGTCTGCAGGCTATAGAAATCCATTTATGGATTAAAGCAAGCATCTCGAAGTTGGAATCTTCAGTTTGATGAAGCTGTGAGAGATTATGGCTTTATCAAAAGCGAAGATGACTCCTGTGTATACAGAAAATTCAGTGGGAGCTTGGTGACTTTTCTGGTCATGTATGTCGATGACATACTGCTCATTGGAAACGACATCCCTAGTCTTCAAGCTATGAAGACATGGTTAGGGAAGTGTTTCGAGATGAAGGACTTAGGGGAGGCCGCCTACATTCTGGGCGTGAGGATCTACCGGGATAGATCCAAGAGGGTCTTGGCCCTTAGTCAGAGTACCCACATTGATAAGGTCCTGAAGAGGTTCAACTTGGAGCAATCCAAGAAAGGATACCTTTTAGTGAGAGATGGCCTTACTCTCTCAAAGAGCCAGTGTCTTACAACACAGGCTAAGAGGGATAACATGAGTCGAATTCCCTATGCTTCGGCAGTGGGATCAATCATGTATGCAATGCTGTGTACTAGACTAGATGTGGCTTATGCTGTAAGCATAACCAACCGATACCAATCCAATCCAGGTCTGCAGCATTGGGTGGCTGTAAAGAATATCCTTGAGTATCCTGAAAAGGACTAAGGATTTATTCTATATGGTATACGGGGACTGGAAGAGCTCAGTGTGCAGGGCTTCACTGATGAGTCATTCCAGTCTGATCCTGACGACTTCATATCGCAGACTAGCTATTTGTTTAAGATGGTTGGAGGTGCTGTATGCTGGAAGAGCTTCAAGCAATCGACCATAGCTAGTTCTACAACCGAAGCTGAGTATGTGGTTGCTTCTGAGGCAGCCAATGAAGCCGTTTGGATCAGGAAGTTCTTTTCTGAACTTCAGGTGGTTCCAAGTGCAATGGATCCCATTGAGCTCTACTATGACAACAATGGGAACTGCACATACTAAGGAACCACGGTCTCATCAAAGGTCCAAACACATACTCAGGAGATTTCACCTGATCAGAGAGATCATTGACAGAGGTGATGTCAAGATTAGCAGAGTTGACACAGAGAGCAATCTAGCAGACCCACTGACCAAGGCTTTGGTGCAGCAGAAGCATGATGGTCGTACTTGAGATATGGGGTTGAGGTTGCTCAACCTCTAGGTCTTAGTGCAAGTGGGAGATTGTTGGTGTATATGCCCTAGGACCTAGTTTTGGTCCATCTTTGTACTACTTGACTCTGATATTCATATATCTTTCTGGCATTGTCGTTATCATTGTTTGTCTACACATGCAATTGTGTACTTACATGATAATGTCCCTGGAGACAGATTGGATCTGTGCTCAAATGATTGTCCCTAGTCGTTGTACCTGGGTGGATATGAGATAGCTCTGGTACTTGTGAGACTGATATGTGGGCTGGTTAGGCACGTGGTGCTAACGCAGACACATGGGTATATCATTGGAGGATATACTGGATAGACCCGCTGTGAGGCTATGACTTGGTGTCATGAGTTATCCTCACAAGTGACAGGAGATGCATTGATCCCTTGACTTGAGGTCATTGACCATTCTATATGGTTAGGGACTTGCTTTGATACAACCTAACACCTCGCCGTAGTTGGGAGGTCATAACGGTTGTCATTGATCATGTCACGACCCATATGAGAAGGTCAATGGACAGACATAGGATTTGCCCCTTCCTTAGGGAAGCATGATATCCATGGAGCTCCTCTATGGTTCTATGACTGAAAGTGTATGGCCATACCTAGGTGAGAACCTGATTTAGTCATAACCATGTGATTGGGTGAAAACAAGTGGTGACACACTTGTCCAATCGGATACCAGTTCGGCAAAGAGACTGTAATGCATCTGTACCTTGTTGCAATGATGGGGATGTCGATGTCGATATCCATTCCGATGACTTGGGTAGCAGCGATGCACTGCTAGGTGCCACTCACTGCTTGTGGTGACATTTGGTCAGCACTACCAACGTCAGAGAGACCTACAGGGTCGCACACCTTGATACTCGAGTTCTCGTATTGATCGGGAAGCCTTATGATCTAGTTATTGGATAACTCAGATCTAATTGGGAGATTTCATCAGCGCCAATGGGCCTGATGAGATGGAAGAATATTATTGGAGCCAAACTTCATTTTTGGCAGGTTGACCCGTATTTGACCATGGTTGGTCACATTTGGATTAGGGTTGCATTGGATTGGATCCAATGGCTTAATCAACCCATGCCATGAAGTTTGGACTAGCTCATTATCCAATGAGGCCCAATAATAAGTTGTCATGAAGAGGCAATAGGCTAAAAGGGTATAATGGGGAGGAAGCCAAGCCCATTGGCGCCTAAGGGGCATAATGGGGTTTGGATGGAAAATTTGCTTCATTAAGGAAGCTTTATACGCCTAGCCTTCTCCCATTGATAGTGTGAATGCATTAAGGCATTGCTTGGGGCGCAAGGCTAGGCCTTGGCGCACAAGGCAAGGCTTGGTAGCTTATGGAATGGATGAATAAGGTTTATGGTATAGTCTTGGAGACTTTCCTTACCTCAAACCTTCTCATCCAAGCCATACACTTGTCATGATCTCAACCCTTGCCCTAACCGCCTCTAGCTCTTTATAAGTGACCCTAGCCGCCCCCTCTTGAGAAGTTACAATCCTTAGAGGCGTGACAACAAGAGGAGGGCCGAAAGCAAGGGCTTGAAGGGCGACAACACCAAGAAGTGGCGCATCTTCTTCTTCCTTCTAAACCCTAGCCGCAAGCTTCTTCCTTCTCTCTTGACGCAAGGAACTTGATACTTGGCGGTTTCCCTCTCCCTCATCCTTCTCCATCTTTGGCGCATCTACCTTGGAGGTGGCGCATACTTTGAAGAAGGAGCATAAGGCTTGGATCTTCTTCCCGAGGCTAGCACCGGGCGTGGAAGAAGAGGACTCGAGGGATCTGTGTGTGTGAGGCTGCAGAGGGCGCACGCTTGGGCGCCTATCACGACATCGACCTCATCTTGCTCTAAGGTATTTCCTAACTCATCGTGTCGACTCTCTTGCTTGCGATCTTCACTGGGTTTTTGGGACCGGCCTGTTTCGGGGATATTGCTTCCGCTGTGCAATGTATTTTGTAATCTCTATCTCTGAAAAATTGTAAAATATCCCTAGGGTTTCCCAACAACATCGCCCTCGTGAGTACTCTGATAGGACTTTCTGGGGGTAGATAGATGGAGAGGGATAATTTGATCCGAGGACCACCAGAGTCAAACGTCTATCTAGCCCAATATTTAGATATATACATCGGGTACTCGCGCTCACCATCTTTGGGAGGCAGAGAGCGACAACATGGTCAAATCTTCTGAGTTATTTTTCTTATGAACTATGTTGACTGGATTCCGCACCAGCACTCTATTTTACCTTGTGAAGCAGATTCATAAGGTAGCTAGGGCGCAGAGGGCAGTTTTAGTTATGGGTGGTTTTAATACCACTGTTGCTCTTGCCCTCGGTATAGATCCCTCGAGGTTTAATGAGGCGAAGGGCAATCCCAGACTAGACATGGACGCCTGCATTGCTATTAATTTGATTACAAGGCTAGGGAGCTCGTATCATTTGATGTTCAAGCATACAGATATCACCATGAGGCTGCCGAACATGAATCGTACTATAGTTCATGTTCAACAGAACTGGATCATGGATCCCACACGAGGGGTAGGTCCTAGAGAGGCAGCTTCACCTCCTTCCCTGCCGAGGATTTCTGAGTCTGTGCCTCCAGCCGAGCCGTCTATCTCTGCTAGGCCATCTACATCTGCTGGACCATCTACCTCACCACCACCAGACCCTTTTTTAGAGCAGATACGAGCTGAGCAGCGGAGGATGCCCGATGACATATCGCACTTGGAGCAGGGACAGACGAGGACGCTTGAGTCCTTGTGCACGATCGAGGAGTTATTGCGGCGATGTCTCCCATCTTCATCGACACAGCATACCAGAGATGAGGAGGAGGATTCCGAGCATACAGAGATAGATTGATATACTTTGTGAGTATCTCTATTTTACTCTTATGCATTTGGTGTTATTATTTGATATTTTCTTCTGATATCTCACACATATTCTATTCGCAAGTAGGATTTGTCAGAGCTGATGTTGATATAGCCACACATTGCCTTTTATGTTTTATTTGTGTGTGTGCGTTGTATTTTGATATTATGTGATTCATTTCTGGAGTTTTATTTGACATTTGATACTAGAGCTGATATTGTGTATATGTGATGGTTCTAAACTTTTAGGATGCTGTACATGGCTTGGTTGATATGGTTTTGAACATATTTGATACTTACCATGTATCTGTGATACTTTGCGGTAGTTTATGATGCTATGGTGATGATCTGGTGGTTTCTTGAATGATTTTGATGCATGTTTTGTTATTTAAAGTGAATAGTATTTTTGAAATGGTAAATGCGATTTTCATAATGAAACATGATGGTATTTGATATTTGAAACTTGTTTACAGTGTAAATTATTGATATCTTAGTTGTGATATAGTTTCTGGATTTTTCTGGGTCATGTTTCCATCTTTTGATATATTTGTACAGGTTTTTGCCAACATTACAAAGGGAACTCTTGTAAAATTTTTCTGAAATCCTTCATTTATTTATTTGATGTTCATACATATGCAATAATTTAAGTCCAGGGTGTCCCATCATGTTTTGCTTTTTCTTTCAAAGTTTTATAGATATGTATTTGAATGTTTATGATTTTTAAGGATACACAAGTTTGTTTTATCCTTAATTCTGAACTTAGGAAACATTTTGAGTGTTTGATTTGATGACTTAGAAATTTTTAAAATTTCATATAGACTTAAATTGTTGAGTAAATTCAACTCTGGTATTGATAAAATACATATGTGAATTGTTGTACATTCATGAGACACCTGCATAGTAGAATTTACTTGAAGTTTAATCTATCTATCTTTGCTTGATGGGAATTTTTATGAATAGAAAATTGGTGATATTTATTTAAACTGAGATTTGCTCCAACTCCTCTGTTACGATCATGAGTTATATTATACTGTTGTTTGGTATACGTTAAATCTGTTACGATCAAGTAATAGAGGGAAAATTTTAAAAGTAAACATTTATCCCTCATATAGAAAGATCGTTAATGATTTAGATACCATGCCACTGATCGGCTTTCTCCAGGAATGTACTTTGATTAAAAAAAATTTGAATGATAGAATAAAATAGAGAAAAAGAGAAAGCTATAGGTTAAGTGGACAACTCCCCTAACATTAAGATTGAGACTATGAGTTAAATTATACTACTATGTGGTATACTTTAAACAATGTTATGATGCTAATAGTAAAGGGCACATAATCGTTTAAAGACCAATTTACATTAAGTCTATTATTTTTAACATCACTAAGATTCTTGAAGTAGAAGTTTTATCTGTTAAGTGAAGTAGATTTATTAAGATGAGAGTATTTGATACTTAGTAAGTGAGGATTGATTGTTATCACATGAATTATGAATTTTATCCATCTTGGAATGTAAAATCTTGAGAATTTATTTCTATCATGTTATTTCTTAAATTTCCTGAGTTCTGATAGATCAACTGCTTAAATCGTGGATTAAGGACATTATTAAAGGATAAACAAAGAATGTACCTTATCTTTACATTCTTTTTACATATTGGAATATTGCTTGAGGACAAGCAAGTTTTAAGCCTAGGGTATTTTGATGTGTTGTATTTACACCACATTTTTACCTAAATTTTATACTATATTTTAGGCTTATTTCATGATTTTATACTAATTTCTAGCATTTTTACTTCACTTGGTATAGAATCTTCACTTTTCTTGGTTTTATTGAAAAAGCAGGAAAAGGGCACAAAAATGATAGATTTCATGAGTTTTATAGTCATAGCATGATTCCCGAGGAGATCACGAGCTTACACGTCAAATTTGGAGTAAAACAGTGAAAAACATAACATTTACGGCCTTGGCCATAATTACCTTTCTGGCCATAATTTTGGCATTCGAACGGGCGAAAAAACAGCTAAGTATAGAAGTCCACAGAAACTTTCATAGGTGAGGCCATGAATCCTTCACGGCACATAAAACTTTCTATGTACAAAGAGCTATAGACACAGAAACTGTTGAAAATCCCCGTGCTATTTAAAAACGAAAACAGCGGAAGTAGGCCCGAAATGAGATTCCTAATTCAACAATAAGGACCGTCTTACGAAGAATACAAAGGATGTGATAGGGGTATACCTTACTAGCGGCTTGAAGCTATCGATGTCAACGACTGGAGACGTGCAATCGGCCCGTCCTCTACACTTGTGCACACATGGACTGCCTTGAGACTCCCCTCTGCTCCACGCACATGCTAGCTTTGGGAGAAGAGATCCATGCCTCAAACGTCTTCTCTACTTGCGCCAATCACGAAGACCACGTGCCAAGGAGAAGGGGAGCGTTGGCGACAAGGGGTGGGCAGCACTACAACTTGTCCCAACCTTGATACAAAAACTTTCTTATTGTCGTCACCTACAAGACCCTCACGCCAAGGAGCAGAGGGGAGGCAACAACAGGAGATGAGAAAAGAGACTGGTGCAAAATCTCCCAAGAGAGCCTCTCTAATTATAATAGTAGAGCCAGCTACTCTTTGGAGATTTTTCCCATGCGGGACTACGTGCAGGCGCCACCCCTGTGTTGGTGTATATGCCCTAGGACCTAGTTTTGGTCCAATTATGTACTACTTGACTTTGATATTTATATCATTCTGGCATTGTCGTTATCTATGTTTGTTTACATCTGCGCATATGTACTAACATGATAATGTCCCTGGAGACAAATTGGATCTGTGCTCGAACTATAGTCCCCAGTCGATGTACCTTAGTGGATATGGGACAGCTATGGTACTTGTGAGACTAGTATGTGGACTGGTTAGGCACGTGATGCTAACGCAGACACATGGGTATATCATTGGAGGATATACTGGATAGACCCGCTGTGAGGCTATGACTTGGTGTCATGAGTTATCCTCACAAGTGACTGGAGATGCATTGATCCCTTGACTTGAGGTCATTGATCATTCTATATGGTTAGGGGCTTGCTTTGATACAACCTAACACCTCGCCGTAGTTGGGAGGTCATAACGGTTGTCATTGAGCATGTCACGACCCATATAAGAAGGTCAATGGACAGACATAGGATTTGCCCCTTCCTTAGGGAAGCATGATATCCATGGAGTGTTGGGAAACCCCGGGGACATTTTACAATTTTCAGAGATAGAGATTCATACAAACATACATTGCACAGCGGAAGAATGTCCTCGAAACAGGCCGGTCCCAAAAACCCAGTGAAGATCGCAAGCAAGAGAGTCGACACGATGAGTTAGGAAATACCTTAGAGCAAGATGAGGTCGATGTCGTGATAGGCGCCCAAGCGTGCGCCCTCTGCAGTTTCACACACACGATGCCTCGAGTCCTCTTCTTCCATGCCCGGTGCTAGCCTCGGGAAGAAGATCCAAGCCTTAGTTCTCTTCTTGAATGCTTGCGCCACCTCCAAGGTAGAAGTGCCAATTGATGAAGAAGAGAGGAGAAGGGAGAATGCCACCAAGCCTTTACTTCTCTTGCGCCAAAGGAGGAAGAAAGGAAGACGCTTGCGGCTAGGGTTTAATGGAAGAAGATGGTTCCGCCAATGCCCCTTACTCTCGCCCTCTTGATGTGTTCATGCCTCCAAGGAAGAACTCTTGTAAGAGGGGGCGGCTAGGGTCACATATATAGGGCAAGAGGCGGTTAGGGTAAGGGCTAGGATCATGACAAGTGCAGGGTTAGGATGAGGAGGTTTGAGACAAGGAAAGTCTCCAAGACTTTACCATAAACTCCATTCAACCTATCCATAATTGCCCAAGTACCATATCAGCCCAAGACATGCCATAGAGGCATCCATTCCATCCAAGGAAGAGAGGGGAGGCGCCCTTTACTTCCATAATGAAGCAAAGGCGCCAACATGACCCCATTATGCCCCTAGGCGCTTAATGGTTCATGTTTCTCCCCATTATACCCTTTTAGCCTCTCATCTCTTCATGAGAACTTGTTATTGGGCCTCATTGGATAATGAGCTAGCCCAAACTTCATCACATGGGTTGATTAAGCATTTGGATCCAATCCAATGCAACCATAATCCAAATGTGACCAACCATGGTCAAATACGGGTCAACCTGCCAAAAATGAAGTTTGACTCCAATAATGTTCTTCCATCTCATCAGGCCAATTGGCGCTGATGAAATCTCCTAATTAGATCCGAGTTATCCAATAACTCAATCATAAGGCTTCCCGATCAATACGAGAACTCGAGTATCAAGGTGTGCGACCCTGTAGCTCGCTCTGACGTTGGCAGTGCTGACCAAATGTCACCACAAGCAGTGAGTGGCACCTAGCAGTGCATCGCTGCTACCCAAGTCATCGGAATGGATATCGACATCGACATCCCCATCATTGCAACAAGGTACAGATGCATTACAGTCTCTTTGCCGAACTGATATCCGATTGGACAAGTGTGTCACCACTTGTTTTTACCCAATCACATGGTTATGACTAAATCAGGTTCTCACCTGGGTATGGCCATACACTTTCAGTCATAGAACCATAGAGGAGCTCCATGGATATCATACTTCCCTTAGGAAGGGGCAAATCCTTTGTCTGTCCATTGACCTTCTCATATGGGTCGTGACATGCTCAATGACAACCGTTATGACCTCCCAACTACGGCGAGGTGTTAGGTTGTATCAAAGCAAGTCCCTAACCATATAGAATGATCAATGACCTCAAGTCAAGGGATCAATGCATCTCCTGTCACTTGTGAGGATAACTCTGAAGGTTCCCTTAGACAAAGGGGGGGGCGAAACCCTAATAGGCGCATCTTGGAGGATTTAAAGCAGCGGAGAGGGTTTCTAGATCTATTGCATGCTATATGATCAACAAAAACATTCTATAGAAAGAATGAGATTCATACCGATGCCATTTCTAGATGGCGACTTGGAAGCAGAAAGCGATGTGGCTTTCCTCCAAAGGTGACGCACACAAGATGAGTCTTGGCTCCTCCTTGTCGCCCCTTGTGCTAGCAAGGATCGTCCAAGTATCCTGATCGAATGAAAGGGATGAGATCTTCTTGGCGATTTCTTCCTTCTTCTTTGCATTCACCTTCTTCACCACACGAGAGAGAGCTTGTGTCGACTCATGGAGAGGCGAAGAGAGAAGAGGCGTGAAGAGGAAAACGTGAGGCGTGGTCACGTTTAGAGAAGTGCTCTCTAAAAATAGCATGCCACTTCTCAATATGTGATCATGGGTCTACCCCAATCGCAAACCTCTTATCTCATGAACCATCCGCTCACTCAATGAGCTGGTTCAATTCGGTTCGGTTCAAGAACCAATCAAGCCAAGCGATCCAGTCTAGATCATGATTAAACCCTAAGGCTCCAGATCTAACCGTTGATCTCTTGATGCTTCTGATCTCACCGATCTAGCATCCATTCTCTCGATCGAAGCTTACCGATCTCAAGCCCTAATCAATCAATCATGATCAGACCAGATCTCACTTACAATCAGAGATTAAATCCCTTGAAACTGAACCTGAATAATTCAGTCCACACGATCTGACTTAAGTAAGCCATATCATCAAATTGTGCGACCCTGAGGGTTTCCTTTAAATGTCGGTAACGATAACTTACGTTATCACGATCAGTGAGGGGTATCTAGCAACACATCACTGTCTCCCGATATAAAGGAAAGAGTCTTCCAAGACTACACCCAAACCACGGCACAAGTGTGAATCAACTTCACCAGGCATGCAAATATCCTTTGCCACTGGACGTTCTTATTGGACAAGCATGTCAAGCTTGTAGCTCCAATATGATGAGCATGATTAGATCAGATGAACATAGTCACCTGGGTATGGCCATACACTATTCTCAATCATCTCATTCAGGGGGGCCCCTTTAGAACATCTCACTCCTTAAACAAGGAGACGGCAATCCTTTATCTATCACTAGTGCCCTAACCTGATTCAAGCTCACCATCCAAGATAGTCTATAATCATTATGTTTCAAATGATATTGAACTAACTCAAAACAATGACAATCATCATTTAGAAACACAAGTGATCTCAAGTCAGAGGACATGTGCCACTTGTTGCAATCAAGGATTATTCACATTGTGACAACCAATTGAATATCCTAGTAGGGTCTGTCCAGTACATCCAATGTACCCATGAGTCTACCTCTTATTCCATGCTCGAAGCATCCTATAAGATTAGAGCACATATTAGTCTCAATCATATCAAGGCTGTCTCATGTTCACCAAGATATATCGACTAAGGACTTTATAGCATGTCAGCCCAGCTGAACAGCTTTGAGACATTATTCAGAAGTACAATTATTGCAGCAGATAATGTAACAAACTGAATAACAACCATGCCTTTATAAACATAAGAGTTTATTACATGATACTGTTACAATCCCAAGGCCTCAAACATTAGCCTTAAGGGCATACCCCAACAATCTCCCACTTGCACTTAATCTAATGGTTGAGAAATCTCAAACCCATATTATTACAGTGCTTCTCATGCTTCTGCTGCGCCAGAGGCTTAGTAAGCGGGTCTACCAGATTGTCATCTGTATGTACCTTGCAGACTTTGATCTCGCCACGATCTATGATCTCCCTGATCAAGTGAAACCGTCTCTGTATGTGCTTGGTCTTCTGGTGCGACCGTGGTTCCTTTGCTTGTGCGATTGCTCCAGTGTTATCACAGAAGATAACCAAAGGATCTGCACTCGAAGGAACAACACCAAGTTCTCTCATGAACTTACGAATCCACACTGCCTCCTTGGATGCTTCCGAGGCTGCAACATACTCGGCTTCTGTTGTGGAATCAGCAACAGTTGACTGTTTGAAACTCTTCCACACCACTGCTCCTCCATTCAAGCTAAATACATAGCCTGATTGCGATCGAAAATCATCCTGGTCAGACTGGAACGAAGCGTCAGTATATCCTTCAATACTGAGTTCTTCCTGACCACCATATATCAAGAACATATCTTTGGTCCTCCGTAGATATTTTAAGATGTTCTTGACTGCAATCCAGTGCGCCATACCTGGATTACTTTGAAACCGACTGGTCACGCTTAACCCGTAAGCGACGTCTGGGCGAGTACACAACATCGCATACATAATGGATCCAATAGCCGAAGCATAAGGCGTATTGTCCATTTCATCTTTCTCAGTCTGTGTTTGTGGACACTGACTCTTCGAAAGATTCAGACCATGTCTGACTGGAAGATATCCTCTTTTAGAATTCTCTAAATGAAATCTCTCCAGGACTTTATCGATGTAAGTACTCTGGCACAGCCCGAGAAGCCTCTTAGATCTATCCCTGTAGATCTTCACACCTAATACATAGGCTGCTTCTCCTAAATCTTTCATCTGAAAACATTTCCTTAGCCATGCCTTAACCGCATGCATTTCAGGAATGTCATTTCCAATGATCAAGATATCATCGACGTAGAGGACTAGGAAAGTAATCACGCTCCCACTAAACCTCTTATATACACACGGGTCATCCTCGTTCTTGATGAAACCAAATTCACTGATTGATTCATCAAAACGAATATTCCAGCTTCTAGATGCTTGTTTAAGTCCATAAATAGACTTCTTTAACTTGCATATCTTATGACGATCTGATGGATTAGTGAAACCTTCTGGTTGTGTCATATACACATCCTCATCCAGATTTCCATTAAGGAAAGCTGTCTTCACATCCATTTGCCAAATCTCATAATCATAATATGCTGCTATCGCGAAAAGAATCCGAATAGACTTAAACATAGCTACAGGTGAGAAAGTTTCATCATAATCTATCCCGTAGATTTGTTTGAAACCTTTCGCAACTAGCCTGCCTTTATAGGTAACCACGTTACCATCCATGTCAATCTTCTTCTTGAAGATCCATTTACAGCCTATAGGGATAACTCCCGGAGGAGGATCAACCAAATCCCAGACTTGGTTATCTGACATGGAGTCCATCTCGGCGCGCATAGCTTCAAGCCATCTCGCTGACTCCGGTCCACTGACCGCATCCGCATAAGTGAGGGGTTCATCATTATCAATGATGTAGACTCCGTCATAGCGCTCAGGCTGTCGACGGATCCTTCCCGATCTTCGCGGTTCCCGTGATATCTGAGCCTCAGGTTGTTCAATAACCTGTTCTACCGGCTCAGGCTCATCCAACTGTGCTTGAGCACTTTGTCCTTCCTCTGGATTCTCATCCAACTTTATTTCTCTCCCACTGGCCTCTTGCAGAAGAAACTCCTTCTCAAGAAATATGGCCGTCCGAGCAACAAACACCTTGTTCTCTTTGGGATCGTAGAAATAATAACCCTTAGTTTCCTTAGGGTAACCGACAAAGATACATTTGTCAGATCTGCTCTCTAGTTTCCCAGAGGCGAGCTTTTTGACATAAGCCTCGCAGCCCCAGATCCTGATAAATGTCAAGCTCGGCTGTTTCCCATACCATAACTCATATGGCGTCTTAGAAACTGCCTTGGATGGCACTCGGTTTAGTACCTTTGCAGCTGTTTCCAGTGCAAAACCCCAAAAGGAATATGGAAGAGTAGCCTGACTCATCATAGAACGAACCATATCAAGTAACGTTCTATTTCTCCTCTCGGACACACCATTCCATTGCGGTGTTCCTGGCGGAGTGAGCTGTGAGATAATCCCACACTCCTTCAGATAGTCAGTAAACTCTCGACTTAGGTATTCTCCACCTCGATCAGAACGAAGTGCCTTGATATTTCGTCCAAGCTGATTCTGTACTTCATTCTTGAACTCTTTGAACTTGTCAAAAGATTCACTTTTATGTCTCATCAGATAGACATACCCATACCTACTGAAATCATCAGTAAAGGTAATGAAGTACTGATAGCCACCTCTGGCATGTTTACTAAATGGCCCACACACATCACTGTGTATAAGGTCAAGTAAACCTAAAGCCCTTTGACCTTTGTTAAGAAAAGGTGACTTCGTTATTTTACCCATTAAATAAGCCTTGCATGTATCAATCTCCTCATAGGAGAATGATCCCAGCAGTCCATGATCATGCAACCGCTTAATACGTTTCTTGTTAATATGGCCTAAACGACTATGCCATAACAAGGTGCTGTCATCAGCATACTTGGTTTTCTTAATATCAATCGCGTGTATAGAACATTCCATGTCCAACATGAATAACCCATTATTAATTGAACCAGTAGCATAAACTATATTATCAAGAGATAAAACACACTTTGAAATATTGCATTCAAAGGAAAAACCCTTCCTGACAAGAGCAGGAATGGAGATAATATTTTTAGTAATGCTGGGAACAAAGTAACAATTGTTCAGTTCTAATACAAGCCCAGATGGCAAAGAGATGAAATAGTCTCCTACAGCAACAGCAGCAACCCGTGCCCCGTTTCCAACTCGTAGGTCCACCTGATGCTGTCCCACCTGTCTTCTTCTCTTGAGTTCCTGTACATTTGAACAAATGTGAACTCCACATGCAGTGTCCAACACCCATGATATAGAAGAAGATGAAACCATGACTTCCGTCACGTAAATACCTGAGCCAGAAGCGATGCTTCCCCTCTTATCTCCTTGGAGCGCTTTACAGTCCTTTTTCCAGTGACCCAGCTGGCCACAGTGGAAACATCTGTATTCCTTTGACCGCTTAACTTTTTGCTTCAGAGCCTTGCTGTAACTCTTGACAGGGGCCTTGCCCTTCTTCCCCTTCTTCTTGTTCCTGGAAGGAACCATCAAGACAGAGGTTGAAGGCTTACCCTTCAGAGTTTCCTCAGTAGTCAAGAGCATATTCAGCAGCTCTGCCGGAGTACAATCGATTTTGTTCATATTAAAGTTAATAATGAACGCATCGAAAGAGGGTGGGAGAGACTGCAGAATAATGTCTACAGCAAGCTCCTGGTTGATGGTATGCCCCAGTTTCTCTAGAGCCTCCTTGTGCCCAATCATCTTGAGCACGTGAGCTCCTACTGGGCTCCCTTCAGCCAGTTTGCTCTGAAAGAACAGCTTTGTCAAATTATAGCATTCTGTCCTCGCCTGTGCAGGATACAACATCTTGAGGTTTGCTATCATGTCTATAGCAGACATATCCTCATGCTGACGCTGCAGCGGTGGCGTCATAGACGCTAGCATCAGGCAAGCGACATCAATGCTATCATTGACGTGCTTTTCATAAGCTTCCCGAACCGCCCTTGCGGCGTTCGGAGCGGGCTGAGGCGGTATCGCCGTCTCGAGGACATACAGTTTCCTCTCTGCCTTAAGAACAATCTTAAGGTGTCCGAACCAGTCTGAGAAGTTCGGCCCAGCAAACTTCTCCCTTTCCAGTAGGGATCGCACATTGAAGCTCATGGTGTTCGTTGCTGCAGGTATCTACAACAATGCAAGAACAGCAAGGTCAGTATCAATGTAAAGAATCAATTCAGGACTTAAGAATGATTCTTTTTCTCACTATTTTATCTGACTGAAAAATCCATTAAAACAGTCCGAAAGAGTAGAACTCTTTTAGTGAGATGGGATCCAGATTTCATACTTGGTCTCCGCGTCCCGCTCAGGCGAGATAAGATGCACAGAGAGTACAAGCACTAATCTCTGGTAGGCAGTCCCTGCCAATCGCCAACCCGTGCGATTCCCCTTCATCTGGGCAATCCAGCAGACTGTGCCAACTGAGTTGGTACAACACAGTCTCTGACCCCTCAGATGGCTGCCTCCATGTGCTACCATATGCGCCACACATGTAGCCTACATGGTCAAGCTGACCCGACCTACTCCCTGGACCACCACGTGCTATGCTGAGCAACGAGAAGCGATAAATCCCTTCTCTGTAACACGCAGGTGTAATCACGCACCGTCTGAAGATAGATGGATGTGCCCACTGAGTGGGTACAACACGGCTCCAACGATAATCAGAACAGTGAGGTTTCGCGTCAGAAGGCTTACGAGCTTGATATTTAGCGTTGGATTTTAACGGTCTTTTATCTTCTTCACTATCATGCAATTCCTATGGTGATAGCAGAAGATAAATAAATCATGCTGTTCTACTTATTTAAACAATAAAAGAAAGCATGGATCTTATGTGGTAAAAGCCCATAGCCTAAGTAAGACCTTAACTTAACTTAAGTCTTCACTTGCTTTTATTCATGGGACTTTTGCTGCTCATCTGGCCCAACCCAGGGCCCAAGCGCCATCTGCAGCTCAGGTGCGCCCACCAGGGAAATTGCGCCTGGTCCCAGAGTCGAACCCTGGACCTCCCACCTGGTCAAGCCACTGCTGCATGCGCCTCTGCCAAGTGTGCTCTATGCTCTTGTCTGATTAATTTACAAATTAATCTATCTAGACAAGATTGACTCGCAGGTCAATTACATTTTATAAATTAAATGCAATGTGATGCGCAGATCACAATAAAAAGATAATTTACAAAATTAACCAGGCACGCAGGCCCCAGCACAGCACACATTAAAAACGGGCAGCCTACATAAGATTAAATAAACAAGCAAATGGCATCAATGAGCATGTGATCCAAACAAGAAATTAAAACTTTTTGAAAACCCCATGGGATCATTTTAATTTCCTTATATGCCCTACTACCTTACTGTTGGGTCCCCTTCAAGGGGGAGCGCAAGCGGAAAAACAACCCCTTTCAAGAGGGGGGCGCAAAGGTGAAACCCTAAAGGGGGCGGCGCATATGCTATTTTAAGGGGTGTCACCCTCATGATCGCATGTAGATCATATGATTAACTTTTGTATAAACGAAAAATCTTTAAAGGGATCATACCAACGCCATGAAGTTGGATGTCGGCTTGGAAGAAGAGAGCAACTTTGATCTCCTCCACGAGTTCACACACAAGGTGAAGATCTCTTACTTCCTTGGCGTCACTTGTGCTAGCAAGGCACTCAAGGTTCCTTGTCGAGTTGAAGGAGATGATGAAATCCTTCTTGGCCGATCCTTTCTCCTCGTCAACCTCAACCCCCAAGAGAGTATGTGTCGTCGAGTTTCGAAGAGGAAGATGAGCGTTAGCCAAGACTTGTGATCGAATGTGGAGACATTCATCACTATGGCAAAACCGAAATGCCATAAATGGTAAGTCTTTAACACATGCGTTTTGCGTTCACATGAAGTGAACCAAACGCATAGCTATCCTCTCAAATGAACCAAGCGCTCACATGTGAGCCGGTTCAATTAAATTGGTCCATTGACCAAACCAAATCAGCCCAAGAATTGGTCCAGACCAAATTAAACCCTATGGTTCAAGATCTGACCGTTCATCCTGTGATGCTCTTGATCTCATCGATCTAGCATCCATACTCTCGATCAAAGCTTACCGATCTCAAGCCCTAATCAATCAAACATGATCAGACTGGATCTCACTTACAATCAGAGTTTAATCTCCTTTAAACTGAATCAAAACAATCCAGTCCACCCGATCTGACTCAAGTAAGTCATATCACCAAATTGTGCGACCCTTAGGGTTTCCTTTAAATGTCGGTAACGACAACTCACGTTATCACGATCAGTGAGGGGTATCTAGCAACACATCACTGTCTCCCGATATAAAGGAAGGAGTCTTCCAAGACTACACCCAAATCACAGCACAAGTGTGAATCCACTTCACAAGGCAGACATGTTTCCTTTGCCACTGGATGTTCTTATTGGACAAGCATGTCAAGCCTGTAACTCCAATACGATGAGCATGATTAGATCAGATGAACATAGTCATCTGGGTATGGCCATACACTTTCTCAATCATCTCATATAAGGGGGGGCCCACTAGAACATCACACTCCTTAAACAAGGAGACGGCAATCCTTTATCTATCACTAATGCCCTAACCTGACTCAAGCTCATCATCCAAGATAGTCTATAATCATTATGTTTCAAATGATATTGAATTACCTCAAAACAATGACAATCATCATTTAGAAACACAAGTGATCTCAAGTCAAAGGACATGTGCCACTTGCTGCTTACAAGGAATATTCACATTGTGACAAGCAATGGAATATCCTAGTAGGGTCTGTCCAGTACATCCAATGTACCCATGAGTCTACATCTTATTCCATGCTCGAAGCATCCTATAAGATTAGCACTCATATTAGTCTCAATCATATCAAGGCTGTCTCATGTTCACCAAGATATCTCGACTAAGGACATAGAGCATGTCAGCTAAGCTGAACAGCTTTGAGACATTATTCAGAAGTACAC
Source organism: Costus lasius (assembly GCA_027563935.2). Lineage (NCBI taxonomy): Eukaryota > Viridiplantae > Streptophyta > Magnoliopsida > Zingiberales > Costaceae > Costus > Costus lasius. The sequence goes on from CM050446.2 coordinate 50,738,954, forward strand.
TTATTACAGCAGACAAGGTAACATCCTGAATAATAACCATGCCTTTATAAACACAACAGTTTATTACATGATACTTATTACAATCCCAAAGGCCTCAAACATTAGCCTTAAGGGCATACCCCAACAATCTCCCACTTGCACTTAATCTAATGGTTGAGAAATCTCAAACCCATATTGTTACAGTGCTTCTCATGCTTCTGCTGCGCCAGAGGCTTGGTAAGCGGGTCTGCCAGATTGTCATCTGTATGAACCTTGCAAATCTTGATCTCGCCTCGATCAATGATCTCCCGAATCAAGTGAAACCGTCTCTGTATGTGCTTGGACTTCTGGTGCGACCGTGGTTCCTTTGCTTGTGCGATTGCTCCAGTGTTATCACAGAAGATAACCAAAGGATCTGCACTCGAAGGAACAACACCAAGTTCTCTCACGAACTTACGAATCCACACTGCCTCCTTGGATGCTTCCGAGGCTGCAACATACTCGGCTTCTGTTGTGGAATCAGCAACAGTTGACTGTTTGAAACTCTTCCACACCACTGCTCCACCATTCAAGCTAAAAACATAGCCTGATTGCGATCGGAAATCATCCTGGTCCGACTGGAACGAAGCGTCAGTATATCCCTCTATACTGAGTTCTTCCTGACCACCATATATCAAGAACATATCTTTGGTCCTCCGCAGATATTTTATAATGTTCTTGACTACAATCCAGTGTGCCAAACCTGGATTACTTTGGAATCGACTGGTCACGCTTAACCCGTAAGCGACGTCTGGGCGAGTACATAACATCGCATACATGATGGACCCAATAGCCGAAGCATAAGGCGTATTGTCCATTTCATCTTTCTCAGTCTGTGTTTGTGGACACTGACTCTTCGAAAGATTCAGACCATGTCTGACTGGAAGATATCCACGTTTAGAATTCTCTAAATGGAATCTCTCCAGGACTTTATCGATGTAAGTACTCTGGCACAGCCCGAGAAGCCTCTTAGATCTATCCCTGTAGATCTTTACACCTAACACATAGGCTGCTTCTCCTAGATCTTTCATCTGGAAACATTTTCCTAACCATGCTTTAACCGCATGCAGTTCAGGAATATCATTTCCAATGATCAAGATATCATCGACGTAGAGGATTAGGAATGTAATTACGCTCCCACTAAACCTCTTATACACACACGGGTCATCTTCGTTCTTGATGAAACCAAACTCAGAGATTGATTCATCAAAACGAATATTCCAGCTTCTTGATGCTTGCTTAAGTCCATAAATGGACTTCTTTAACTTGCATATCTTATGACGATCTGATGGATTAGTGAAACCCTCAGGTTGTGTCATATACACATCCTCATCCAGATTTCCATTAAGGAAAGCTGTCTTCACATCCATCTGCCAGATCTCATAATCATAATATGCAGCTATCGCGAAAAGAATCCGAATAGACTTAAACATGGCTACAGGTGAGAAAGTTTCATCATAATCTATCCCGTAGATTTGTTTGAAACCTTTCGCAACTAGTCTGCCTTTATAGGTAACCACGTTACCATCCATGTCAATCTTCTTCTTGAAGATCCATTTACAGCCTATAGGGATTACTCCCGGAGGCGGATCAACCAAATCCCAGACTTGGTTATCTGACATGGAGTCCATCTCGGCTCGCATAGCATTAAGCCATCTAGCTGACTCCGGTCCACTGACCGCATCCGCATAAGTAAGGGGTTCATCATTGTTAATGATGTAGACTCCGTCATAGCGCTCAGGCTGTCGACGGATCCTTCCCGATCTTCGCGGTTCCCGTGATATCTGAGCCTCAGGTTGTTCAATAACCGGCTCAGGCTCATCCAACTGCGCTTGACTACTTTGTCCTTCCTCTGGATTCTCATCCAGCTTTATTTCTCTCCCACTGGCCTCTGATACCAGAAACTCCTTCTCAAGAAATATGGCCGTCCGAGCAACAAATACCTTGTTCTCTTTGGGATCGTAGAAATAATAACCCTTAGTTTCCTTAGGGTAACCGACAAAGATACATTTCTCAGATCTGCTCTCCAGTTTCCTAGAGGCGAGCTTTTTGACATAAGCCTCGCAACCCCAGATCCTGATAAATGTCAAGCTAGGCTGTTTCCCATACCATAACTCATATGGCGTCTTTGAAACTGCCTTGGATGGCACTCGGTTTAGTACCTTTGCAGCTGTTTCCAGTGCAAAACCCCAAAAGGAATATGGAAGAGTAGCCTGACTCATCATAGAACGAACCATATCAAGTAACGTTCTATTTCTCCTCTCGGACACACCATTCCATTGCGGTGTTCCTGGCGGAGTGAGCTGTGAGATAATCCCATACTCCTTTAGATAGTCAGTAAATGTATGACTCAAGTATTCCCCACCTCGATCTGAGCGAAGTGCCTTGATATTACGGCCTAGCTGATTCTGTACTTCATTTTTGAACTCTTTGAACTTGTCAAAAGATTCACTTTTATGTCTCATCAGATAGACATACCCATACCTACTGAAATCATCAGTAAAGGTAATGAAGTACTGATAGCCACCTCTGGCATGTTTACTAAATGGCCCACACACATCACTGTGTATAAGGTCAAGTAAACCTGAAGCCCTTTGACCTTTGTGAGAAAAAGGTGACTTCGTCATTTTACCCTTCAAACAAGCTTTGCATGTATCAATCTCCTCATAGGAGAAAGATCCCAGCAGTCCATGATCATGCAACCGCTTAATGCGCTTCTCGTTTATATGGCCTAAACGACTATGCCATAGCCAGGTGCTGTCATCAGCAATTTTGGCTTTCTTATTATCAATGTTATGTATAGAACTTTCCATGTCCAACATGAATAACCCATTGTTAATTGAACCAGTTGCATACACAATATTATCATAAGATAAAACACACTTTGAAATATTGCATTCAAAGGTAAATCCTTTCCTGACAAGAGCAGGAATAGAGATAATATTCTTGGTAATACTGGGTACAAAATAACAATTGTTTAATTCTAATACAATGCCAGATGGTAAAGAAATGAAATAGTCTCCTACAGCAACAGCAGCAACCCGTGCCCCGTTTCCAACGCGTAGGTCTACCTCATGCTGTCCCACCTGCCTTCTTCTCTTGAGTTCCTGCACATTTGAACAAATGTGAACTCCACATGTGGTGTCCAACACCCATGAAATGATAGAAGAAGATAACATGACCTCAGTCACATATATACCTGAGCCAGAAGCGATGCTTCCCCTCTTATCTCCTTGGAGCGCTTTACAGTCCTTTTTCCAGTGACCCAGCTGGCCACAGTGGAAACACCTGTTGTCCTTCGACCGCTTCACCTTCTGTTTCAGCGCCTTACTGTAGTTCTTGACAGGGGCCTTGCCCTTCTTCCCCTTCTTCTTGTTCCTGGAAGGAACCATTAAGACAGAGGTTGAAGGCTTTCCCTTCAGAGTTTCCTCAGTAGTCAAGAGCATATTCAGCAGCTCTGCCGGCGTACAATCGATTTTGTTCATATTAAAATTAATAATGAACGCATCGAAAGAAGGCGGAAGAGACTGTAGAATAATATCTACAGCAAGCTCCTGGTTGACGGTATGCCCCAGTTTCTCTAGAGCCTCCTTGTGCCCAATCATCTTGAGCACGTGAGCTCCCACTGGGCTCCCCTCAGCCAGTTTGCTCTGAAAGAAGAGCTTCGTCAGATTATAGCGTTCTGTCCTCGCCTGTGCAGCATACAGCATCTTGAGGTTCGCTATAATTTCTATAGCCGACATATCCTCATGCTGACGCTGCAGCGGTGGCGTCATAGACGCTAGCATCAGGCAAGCGACATCAATGCTATCATTGACGTGCTTTTCGTAGGCATCCCGAACCGCCCTTGCGGCGTTCGGAGCGGGCTGCGGCGATATCGCCGTCTCGAGGACATACAGTTTCCTCTCTGCCTTAAGAACGATCTTAAGGTGTCCGAACCAGTCAGAGAAGTTCGGCCCAGCAAACTTCTCCCTTTCCAGTAGGGATCGCACATTGAAGTTCATGGTGTTCGTTGCTGCAGGAATCTACAACAAGCAAGAACAGCAAGGTCAGTATCAATGTTCAGAATCAATCCAGGACTTAAGAAAGATTCTTTTCTCACTATTTTGTCTGACTGAAAAATCCAGTAAACAGTCCGAAAGAGTAACACTCTTTTAGTGAGATGGGATCCAGATTTCATACTTGGTCTTCGCGTCCCGCTCAGGCGAGATAAGATGCACAAAGATGACAAGCACTAATTTCTGGTAGGCTGTCCCAGCTAATCGCCAACCCGTGCGATTCCCCTTCATCTGGGCAATCCAGCAGACTGTGCCAACTGAGTTGGTACAACACAGTCTCTGATCCCTCAGATGGCTGCCTCCATGTGCTACCATATGCGCCACATATGTAGCCTACATGGTCAAGCTGACCTGACCTACTCCCTGGACCACCACGTGCTATGCTGAGCAACGAGAAGGGATAAATCCCTACTCTGTAACACGCAGGTGTAATCCTGCACCGTCTGAAGATAGATGGACGTGCCCACTGAGTGGGTACAACACGGCTCCAACGATAGTCAGAACGGTGAGGTTTCGCGTCAGAAGGCTTACGAGCTTGATATGTTAGCGTTGGATTTTAACGGTCTTTTATCTTTTCAACTATCATACAAGTCCTATGGTGATAGCAGAAGATAAACTCATGCAATTCTAATTATAAAAGCAATAAATAGAAAGCATGATCTTATGTGGTAAAAGCCCATGAACCCTAAGTAAGACCTTAATTTTACTTAAGTCTTCACTTGAGCTCCTTTTGCATCTCATCTGGTCCAACCCAGGGCCCTAGCGCCAAGAGCACCTCAGGTGCGCCACCAGGTGAATGCTCCTTTAGGATGTGTGCATTTGTGCTCTTGTCTAATCAAATACAATTTGATCTATCTAGACAAGTTTGACTCGCAGGTCAATAATACAATAAATTAATCAAGAATGTGATTCGCAGATCACAAATTAATTTACAAGTTTAATTCCAGGCTCGCAGGCCCCAGCACAACACACATTTAACATGGGCAGCCCACATAAGAATAAATAAACAAACATCATGGCATCAATCAACTTGCATGTGATCCATTACAAAAATTAAAATTTTGAAAACCCCATTGGCATCAATTTTAATTTTCTTATAAGCCCTACAACCTTACAATGGTCCATTGATAGGGATCCACTCATCCATCTGGTCAGATCCTCTGCCCTTGCATGCACCGAGTCCTAACTGACTCGAGTTGACCTAATGGTCAACCATGCATGCCCCAAGGGCTGAACAACCCTCATGAGTTCTGGCAAGCGGGTGTGACCCCGGGCCTAACTCATGTGTGTTCAATGGTGTCTCAACCAGACCTCGCTACACGCCCTAGATGCAGTCATCCTATAGCCACCTTGTGCTTGCGCATAGGTGCTATCAGGTCAACCCATCTGAGCTGTCAGATGGTCTGATCAGACTTTGGATCCAACATAGAGGTGACTTCAACCCCATCAACCCATCTAAGGGTTTATAGTAGGCACCGTTAGATCTAAATGGAGCGCGCAAGATGTAACAAGTTTTAGATTAAAAACAACTACAACATGCGCAACTTCAACATAAGAAGCTTTCATCTACCAAAAACATGCGCAACTAGATACATGGCTACAAGCGCAAACAAGATGAAACTTCATGATAGATCTATGACATGCGTTGGCATACTAGGATCACAAAACAAGCAACATGAAGCAATCATATGAATCTACAAGAACCCTCCTCTGATACCAATTGTTGGGTCCCCTTCAAGGGGGAGCGCAAGCGGAAAAACAACCCCTTTCAAGAGGGGGGCGCAAAGGTGAAACCCTAAAGGGGGCGGCGCATATGCTATTTTAAGGGGTGTCACCCTCATGATCGCATGTAAATCATATGATTAACTTTTGTATAAACGAAAAATCTTTAAAGGGATCATACCAACGCCATGAAGTTGGATGTCGGCTTGGAAGAAGAGAGCAACTTTGATCTCCTCCACGAGTTCACACACAAGGTGAAGATCTCTTACTTCCTTGGCGTCACTTGTGCTAGCAAGGCACTCAAGGTTCCTTGTCGAGTTGAAGGAGATGATGAAATCCTTCTTGGCCGATCCTTTCTCCTCGTCAACCTCAACCCCCAAGAGAGTATGTGTCGTCGAGTTTCGAAGAGGAAGATGAGCGTTAGCCAAGACTTGTGATCGAATGTGGAGACATTCATCACTATGGCAAAACCGAAATGCCATAAATGGTAAGTCTTTAACACATGCGTTTTGCGTTCACATGAAGTGAACCAAACGCATAGCTATCCTCTCAAATGAACCAAGCGCTCACATGTGAGCCGGTTCAATTAAATTGGTCCATTGACCAAACCAAATCAGCCCAAGAATTGGTCCAGACCAAATTAAACCCTATGGTTCAAGATCTGACCGTTCATCCTGTGATGCTCTTGATCTCATCGATCTAGCATCCATACTCTCGATCAAAGCTTACCGATCTCAAGCCCTAATCAATCAAACATGATCAGACTGGATCTCACTTACAATCAGAGTTTAATCTCCTTTAAACTGAATCAAAACAATCCAGTCCACCCGATCTGACTCAAGTAAGTCATATCACCAAATTGTGCGACCCTTAGGGTTTCCTTTAAATGTCGGTAACGACAACTCACGTTATCACGATCAGTGAGGGGTATCTAGCAACACATCACTGTCTCCCGATATAAAGGAAGGAGTCTTCCAAGACTACACCCAAATCACAGCACAAGTGTGAATCCACTTCACAAGGCAGACATGTTTCCTTTGCCACTGGATGTTCTTATTGGACAAGCATGTCAAGCCTGTAACTCCAATACGATGAGCATGATTAGATCAGATGAACATAGTCATCTGGGTATGGCCATACACTTTCTCAATCATCTCATATAAGGGGGGGCCCACTAGAACATCACACTCCTTAAACAAGGAGACGGCAATCCTTTATCTATCACTAGTGCCCTAACCTGACTCAAGCTCATCATCCAAGATAGTCTATAATCATTATGTTTCAAATGATATTGAATTACCTCAAAACAATGACAATCATCATTTAGAAACACAAGTGATCTCAAGTCAAAGGACATGTGCCACTTGCTGCTTACAAGGAATATTCACATTGTGACAAGCAATGGAATATCCTAGTAGGGTCTGTCCAGTACATCCAATGTACCCATGAGTCTACATCTTATTCCATGCTCGAAGCATCCTATAAGATTAGCACTCATATTAGTCTCAATCATATCAAGGCTGTCTCATGTTCACCAAGATATCTCGACTAAGGACATAGAGCATGTCAGCTAAGCTGAACAGCTTTGAGACATTATTCAGAAGTACACTTATTACAGCAGACAAGGTAACATCCTGAATAATAACCATGCCTTTATAAACACAACAGTTTATTACATGATACTTATTACAATCCCAAAGGCCTCAAACATTAGCCTTAAGGGCATACCCCAACACTTACAACGGTCCATCATTAGGGATCCACTCATCCAACCTAGTCAGATCCACTGCCCTTGCATGCACCAAGTCCTAACTGACTTGAGTCGACCAAAGGTCAACCATGCATGCGCCAGGGCCGAACAACCTTCATGAGTTCTGGCAAGCGGATGTGACCCCGGGCCTAACTCATGTGTGTTCGTTAGTCGTCTCAATCAGACATCGCTACACGCCTGTCTGCAGTCGACCTATAGCCATCTCGTGCTTGCGCACAGATGCTATCTGGTCGACCCATCAAGGCTGTCAGATGGTCTGATCAGACTGTCTAGATCTAACCTAGGGGATGACTTCAACCCTAATAACCCGTCTAAGGGTTTAAAGCAGGCGCCTCTTAGATCTAATGAGAGTCGCGCAAGTTTTGTTTTGTTTTGAAAACATAATGAAACAAGCGCCAAGAACATGCGCCAACATAAACATGTAACATGAAATATTTTTCGCATGAAACATCTACTATGCGCATGTTATAGATCTAAGCCTACTGATACTTTCGCATATATGGATCACACAGTCTTAAGCAATCATAGAAAAATGCAAACACTTGGCTCTGATACCAATTGAAGGTTCCCTTAGACAAAGGGGGGGGGGCGAAACCCTAATAGGCGCATCTTGGAGGATTTAAAGCAGCGGAGAGGGTTTCTAGATCTATTGCATGCTATATGATCAACAAAAACATTCTATAGAAAGAATGAGATTCATACCGATGCCATTTCTAGATGGCGACTTGGAAGCAGAAAGCGATGTGGCTTTCCTCCAGAGGTGACGCACACAAGATGAGTCTTGGCTCCTCCTTGTCGCCCCTTGTGCTAGCAAGGATCGTCCAAGTATCCTGATCGAATGAAAGGGATGAGATCTTCTTGGCGATTTCTTCCTTCTTCTTTGCGTTCACCTTCTTCACCACACGAGAGAGAGCTTGTGTCGACTCGTGGAGAGGCGAAGAGAGAAGAGGCGTGAAGAGGAAAACGTGAGGCGTGGTCACGTTTAGAGAAGTGCTCTCTAAAAATAGCATGCCACTTCTCAATATGCGATCATGGGTCTACCCCAATCGCAAACCTCTTATCTCATGAACCATCCGCTCACTCAATGAGCTGGTTCAATTCGGTTCGGTTCAAGAACCAATCAAGCCAAGTGATCCAGTCTAGATCATGATTAAACCCTAAGGCTCCAGATCTAACCGTTGATCTCTTGATGCTTCTGATCTCACCGATCTAGCATCCATTCTCTCGATCGAAGCTTACCGATCTCAAGCCCTAATCAATCAAACATGATCAGACCAGATCTCACTTACAATCAGAGATTAAATCCCTTGAAACTGAACCTGAATAATTCAGTCCACACGATCTGACTTAAGTAAGCCATATCATCAAATTGTGCGACCCTGAGGGTTTCCTTTAAATGTCGGTAACGATAACTTACGTTATCACGATCAGTGAGGGGTATCTAGCAACACATCACTGTCTCCCGATATAAAGGAAAGAGTCTTCCAAGACTACACCCAAACCACGGCACAAGTGTGAATCAACTTCACCAGGCATGCAAATATCCTTTGCCACTGGACGTTCTTATTGGACAAGCATGTCAAGCTTGTAGCTCCAATATGATGAGCATGATTAGATCAGATGAACATAGTCACCTGGGTATGGCCATACACTATTCTCAATCATCTCATTCAGGGGGGCCCCTTTAGAACATCTCACTCCTTAAACAAGGAGACGGCAATCCTTTATCTATCACTAGTGCCCTAACCTGATTCAAGCTCACCATCCAAGATAGTCTATAATCATTATGTTTCAAATGATATTGAACTAACTCAAAACAATGACAATCATCATTTAGAAACACAAGTGATCTCAAGTCAGAGGACATGTGCCACTTGTTGCAATCAAGGATTATTCACATTATGACAACCAATTGAATATCCTAGTAGGGTCTGTCCAGTACATCCAATGTACCCATGAGTCTACCTCTTATTCCATGCTCGAAGCATCCTATAAGATTAGAGCACATATTAGTCTCAATCATATCAAGGCTGTCTCATGTTCACCAAGATATATCGACTAAGGACTTTATAGCATGTCAGCCCAGCTGAACAGCTTTGAGACATTATTCAGAAGTACAATTATTGCAGCAGATAACGTAACAAACTGAATAACAACCATGCCTTTATAAACATAAGAGTTTATTACATGATACTGTTACAATCCCAAGGCCTCAAACATTAGCCTTAAGGGCATACCCCAACAAACTCATGACACCAAGTCATAGCCTCACAGCGGGTCGGTCCAGTATATCCTCCAATGATATACCCATGTGTCTGCGTAGCACCACGTGCCTAACCAGCCCACATACCAGTCTTACAAGTACAAGAGCTGTCCCATATCCACTTAAGTACATCGACTAGGGACAATCATTTGAGCACAGATCCAATCTATCTCCAGGGACATTATCATGTAAGTACACAATCGCAGGTGTAGACAAACAATGATAACAATAATGCGAGAAAGATATAAGAATATCAGAGTCAAGTAGTACAAAGATGGACCAAAACTAGGTCCTAGGGCATATACACCAACAATCTCCCACTTGCACTAAGACCTAGAGGTTGAGCAACCTCAACCCCATATCTCTAGTACGACCATCATGCTTCTATTGCACCAAAGCCTTGGTCAGTGGGTCTGCTAGATTGCCCTCTGTGTCAATTCTGCTAATCTTGACATCACCTCTGTCAATGATCTCTCTGATCAGGTGAAATCTCCTGTGTTGGGGTATGCCCTTAAGGCTAATGTTTGAGGCCTTGGGATTGCATCAGTATCATGTATAAACTCTTTGTTTATAAAGGCAATTGTTGTTATTCAGGTTGTTGCATTATCTGCTGTCATATGTATACTTCTGAATAATGTCTCAATGCTGTTCAGCTTGGCTAACATGCAGTTAAGTCCTTAGTCGATATATCTTGGTGAACTTGAGACAGCCTTGATATGATTGAGACTAATGTGTGTTCTAATCTTATAGGATGCTTCGAGCATGGAATAAGATGTAGACTCATGGGTACATTGGATGTACTGGACAGACCCTACTAGGATATTCAGTTGCATGTCACAATGTGAATAATCCTTGTATGCGAACAAGTGGCATACTTCCTCTGACTTGAGATCACTTGTGTTTCTAAATGATGATTGGCATTGTTTTGAGGTAGTTCAATATCATTTGAAACATAATGGTTATAGACTATCTTGGATGATGAGCATGAGTCATGTTAGGGTGCTAGTGATAGACATAGGATTGCCGTCTCCTTGTTTGGAGTGTGATGTTCTAAAGGGGCCCCCTGGATGAGATGATTGAGAAAGTGTATGGCCATACCCAGATGACTATGTTCATCTGATCTGATCATTTTCATCATATTGGAGTTACAGGCTTGACACGCTTGTCCAATAAAGAACATCCAGTGGCAAAGGAAGCATGTATGCCTTGTGAAGTGGATTCACACTTGTGCTGTGGTTTGGGTGTAGTCTTGGAAGACTCTTTCCTTTATATCGGGAGATAGTGATGTGTTGCTAGATACCCCTCACTGATCGTGATAACAAAAGTTATCGTTACCGACATTTAAAGGAAACCCTTAGGGTCGCACAATTTGATGATATGACTTACTTAAGTCAGATCGTGTGGACTGAATTGTTTTGGTTCAGTTTAAAGGGATTTAATCTCTGATTGTAAGTGAGATCTGGTCTGATCATGTTTGATTGATTAGGGCTTGAGATCGGTAAGCTTCGATCGAGAGAATGGATGCTAGATCGGTGAGATCAGAAGCATCAAGAGATGAACGGTTAGATCTTGAACCTTAGGGTTAATATGATCTAGACCAAATCGCTTGGGTTAATTGGTCTTTGAACCAACCCAAAAATGAACCAACTCATTATGTGAGCGCATGGTTCAAAGAGGAGAGAAAAATGCGATTGGTTCGTGGGTACATGAACGCATGATCGCATGAGAGAATAAGGCTAGCTATTTTTAGTAGCCACGCCTCCACGTTTTGAGTGGAACGCATCTCTTGTCGCCCCTCTCCTATTCTCGTCGCTTGCTCTCGTGTGGAAGTTTTTTTTGTTCACGCCTTGGAGAGAGTTTTCTCAAGCGAGACATCATCTCAACTTCCCTTCCATTCGACAAGGACACTTGGAGATCCTTGCTAGCACAAGGTTTGACAAGGAGAAGCCAACATCCATCTTGTGTGCGCACCATTTGGAGGAGAAGCGCTTGACTCTCTGCTTCCTAGACGCCATCCAAGCAATGGCACTGGTAAGAATCGATTCTCTTGTATGCAAGTTAAAGTTGATCATATCTCATGCATCGATCCAGAAACCCTTTCCGCTGCAAAAAGGTTTTATCATATGCGCCATTAGGGTTTCGACACCTCCCCCCTTGTTTAAGGGACTTTCAATTGGTATCAAAGCACGTTTATTGCATGTTAATATGATTGCTATCTTTGCATTGTGATCCATGTTTGCGCAAAAGACTAGATCTAAAGGACATGCGAAACTTGTTGTATAGTTTTATGTTGGCAAAAATACATGATGTTATTTTCTCCTTGGCGCATGTTTCTTGTTGGCACATGTTGCATGTTGTTTCTAAAACAAAAAGGGAACTTGCGCGCTTACCATTAGATCTAAGAGGCGCCTACTTTAAATCCTTATACGGATTGATAGGGTTGAAGTCATCGTCTAGTCTAGATCCAACCAGTCTGATCAGACCATCTGACAGCCTAGATGGGTTGACCAGATAGCACCTGTGCGCAAGCACGAGGTGGCTATAGGTTGACTGCTGACAGGCGTGTAGCGATGTCTGGTTGGGACAACCAGTGAACGCACATGAGTTAGGCCCGGGGTCACACCCGCTTGCCAGAACTCATGAGGTCGTTCAGCCCTTGGCGCATGCATAGTTGACCATTAGGTTAACACAAGTCAGTTAGGACTTGGTGCATGCAAGGGCAGTGGATCTGACTAGGTCTGATGAGTGGATCCCTATTAATGGACCGTTGTAAGGTAGTAGGGCACATAAGGAAAATAAAAATGATGCCAATGGGTTTTTCGAAAATTTTATTTTCTTGATTGGATCACATGATGGTGGTATACATGATGCTTGTTTATTTCATCTTATGTGGGCTGCCTATTTTAATGTGTGCTGTGCTGGGGCCTGCGTGCCTAGATGTTAATAAATGTAAATTATTTATTGTGATCTGCGCATCACATTTGATTTAATTTATAAAGTGTAATTGACCTGCGAGTCAATCATGTCTAGATAGATTAAATTGTATTTTAATCAGACATGAGCACAGAGCACATTTGGCAGAGGCGCATGCAGCAAGAAGCTTGACCAGGTGGGAGGTCTAGGGTTCGACCCTAGGACAGGCGCATTTTACCTGGTGGGCGCATCTGAGCTGCAGTGGGCGCTTGGGCCTGGGTTGGGCCAGATGAAAAGCAAAAGACCCATGAAGAGCTCATGTGAAGACTTAAGTTAAATTAAGGTCTTACCTAGGCTTAATGGGCTTTTACCACATAAGATCATCATGCTTTCATTATTGTTTAAATAAGTAGAATTGCATGATTTAATCTTCTGCTATCACCATAGGAATTGTATGATAGTGGAAAAGATAAAAGGACCGTTAAAATCCAACGCTATAATATCAAGCTCGTAAGCCTTCTGACGCGAAACCTCACTGTTCTGACTATCGTTGGGGCCGTGTTGTACCCACTCAGTGGGCACGCCCATCTATCTTCAGACGGTGCGGGATTACACCTGCGTGTTACAGGGAAGGGATTTATCGCTTCTCGTTGCTCAGCATAGCACGTGGTGGTCCAGGGAGTAGGTCGGGTCAGCTTGACCATGTAGGCTACATATATGGCGCATATGGTAGTTATATGGAGGCAGCCATCTGTGGGATCAGAGACTGTGTTGTACCAACTCAGTTGGCACAGTCTGCTGGATTGCCCAGATGAAGGGGAATCGCACGGGTTGGCGATTGGCAGGGATTGCCTACCAGAAATTAGTGCTTGTACTCTCTGTGTATCTTATCTCGCCTGAGCGGGACGCGGAGACCAAGTATGAAATCTGGATCCCATCTCACTAAAAGAGTTTTACTCTTTCGGGCTGTTTTGCTGGATTTTTCAGCCAGATAAAATAGTGAGAAAAGAATCATTCTTAAGTCCTGAATTGATTCTCACATTGATACTGACCTTGCTGTTCTTGCATTGTTGTAGATTACTGCAGCAACGAACACCACGAATTTCAATGTGCGATCCCTACTGGAAAGGGAGAAGTTTGCTGGACCAAACTTCTCAGACTGGTACGGACACCTTAAGATTGTTCTTAAGGCAGAGAGGAAGCTGTATGTCCTCGAGACGGCTATACCGCCTCAACCCGCTGCGAACGCCGCAAGGGCGGTTCGCGATGCTTATGAAAAGCATGTCAATGATAGCATTGATGCCGCTTGCCTGATGCTTGCGTCTATGACGCCAGAGCTGCAGCGTCAGCATGAGGATCTATCTGCTATACAAATTATAGCAAACCTCAAGCTACTGTATGCTGCACAGGCTAGGACTGAATGCTACAATTTGACTAAACTTTTCTTTCAGAGCAAACTGGCTGAAGGGAGTCCAGTGGGAGCTCACGTACTCAAGATGATTGGGTACAAGGAGGCTCTAGAGAAACTGGGACATACCATCAATCAGGAGCTTGCTGTAGACATCATATTGCAGTCTCTCCCGACCTCTTTCGATCCGTTCATCATTAACTTTAATATGAACAAGATCGACTGTACGCCGGCAGAGTTACTGAATATGCTCTTGACTACAGAGCTGACTCTTAAGGGAAAGCCTTCATCCTCTGTCTTGATGGTTCCTTCAAGGAACAAGAAGAAAGGGAAGAAGGGCAAAGCCCCTGTCAAGAGCTACAGCAAGGCTCTGAAACAAAAGGTTAAGCGGTCGAAGGAATACAGATGTTTCCATTGTGGCCAGCTGGGTCACTGGAAAAAGGACTGTAAAGTGCTCCAGGTGTAACATCCCGTTATCTTAACCCCAAACAAGCAACACAAATCATGAAAGAAACAGGATGTTATCATACAAGATCGATACATATGCTAGGTAAAACCCCGTTCAGGAAACCCGATCTGAAAATTTCAAAAATCCATACATATAAATCTCCACAAAAACACAATTTCATAAAGGTACCTGCCACCACGCATTCCTTGCACTAGACATATGCAAGTTACAGGTATATCAAAACCGATTACAAAGAATACACCACAAACCGAAATTCAAAACAAAATCAAAAAATCGATTTTTATAAACTCATACCAAACACCGAAACCAGGCTGAAGCCCGCGGTGACACAAAAATCAAACTCATTTAACAGCCACAATCTGACATCACAAGTTCACATAGTTCACATGGTTCACATAGCTCATATCATTCATATAGTTCGGCCACAACCGGCCCCAAATAATTAAGCACAAAAGTTCTTAAACAGCAAACTAGCGATATCCATGCCAATGCTAACTCAAGAAATGCGCCCCTGCTCTATGCCTGAAAATAGTGAGGGGTGAGCTACACAGCCCAGTGAGTGGATAGTCTAAATCGACCATCCATAACATACACTCAAAAATATAGACAGATTATTTTAAAAATCTTTAACAGGAACATTATGTCAACATATAACAACATAAAGAAAACAGAAGTCATATAAACAGTCAGATGTACACACCAACATATAACAAACTCAGGTTCTAGAGTTATACTCTAAACCAACTCAGATGTACACACCAACACTTAATTAACCTAGTTGTCCAGCATATTCAGTAGTGACCATTATGGTCTAACCCGGCTTTGGCCTAAGCACTGGGAGACTGCAAAATTTCATGCAACATATAAACATGGACAGTGAGTAGAATCAAGAGGTGGCCCCCGCCAGGTCACGACGTGGCACTTTGCTCTAAAACACCCCATAACACATCGATGGATAGTGTGTAGATTCAAGAGGTGGCCCCCGCCGGGTCACGACGTGGCACTTTGCTCTACGACACCCCATATCACAAAAATAAAAAGTGATGACATCAAGAGGTGGCCCCTGTCCGACCAAGACATGGCACTTTGCGTCAAAACCCGTTCTCCCAAAAGGTTCCTACTGGACAACAGACACATCTTATATCTTATTTCACAACGGTGGACTTCTAAGTGTCAACTAGACTCTAGGATAGTCATCACAATAATCATATCGGGCAGGCTGAACATCAACCCCCATCACAATAATCATAACAGGTAGGCTGAACATCAACCCCCTCACATATCACAATACAGGGCTGAAATCTCAAACCCTTAACATATTACACATACTATCCCCTTGAGTACACAGTCACACTTAGCCTTAGTCCTACCCATCACATAACACATAATATTCTAAATTCCCATAACCACATAATATTCCAAAAATCACAAATCACATAATATTCAAAAACAACATAAACTTCATAAAAATCACATTGTAGTGTAGTCCTTAGGTTTCATGCTGATTAGTTCAGTCTAACCTTGCTATGTTATCACCCAATTCCTCAAACAAGGATACATGCTACACTCATAAAGAACCATAAAATTGAAACAAGCGTCCATAAACTCAACATAAAATGTAAAACATGTATTCTTACAAATTACCACTTGTAACCATGTTAACTACAATTATAAAGATTTCGGTTCCCAAACATGTTATCAAGATTTCAGTTTAACTTCAATTAACAAGATTTCGGTTTAACTACAATTAACAAGATTTTCATGCTACAAAAAAAATCATTGATTTAATGCTACCAAAATTACCTATAAAAATACCTTAAATTTCATACAAATTTTCGGTTAAACAATCATCAAGATTATTTCGGTTTTCATAATTAATATCAAAATTTCGGTTTTAAACATGGTAATTTTCCAAGAATTCTATTGCATCATGTAATACAATCACAACCAAATTAATAGGTCAAATAAGACACCCCACTCACCTTGAACCGTGAACACTTAGGTTAAAATCTCCCCAACAAAAATCGTCTAAAGCTTTTGAAGCTCCACCAACGTCGCCACCAATGGAAGGAAGAAACGCCACCCAAACCAAAGATGCCGGCCAAGGGAAAAGGAAGAGGAAGAAAGGAAAATTCCTCCAAGCCTTCAAGAATCGTCCAAGCTCCTCAAGAAATCGCCAAGTTCTTCAAAAATCGCCCACTTCTTTGCCTTAGCCGCCCCAAGATTTCCTCAAGCCAAAATCGCCAATTTCCCTTCCCTAATCGAATTACCAATTTGAATTTTCAGTTTTTTTTTAATTCTTTAACCCGTTAACCAATTAATTCAAATAGGGTTTAATCCATTTAACTAACTAATTTGAATTTTAAATCTAATATCCATCTAACCCAATAACCCATAGTTTAAGTGAAAGTCCATTAAGAATTTAAATTAACATCCATTTAATGAATTCACTTAAACGCAAATCCAATAAGGATTTAATTAATATCTAATAAACTAGTTAATTAACCAATAAGGTCTAATTAATTAACCAATAAACTCTAATTAATTAACTGAAAATTAACATCCAATAAGTTAGTTAATTAATTAACATTAACATCAAAAAAAATCTCTAGTTAATTAACTATTTACAACCAATACATAGAAAAATATCACAGTCAATAATTTTATTTAAATCATGAACACAATATCACAGCCAACGAGTTTATTTAAATCAAAAATAATGCTTACCAGGACTTAAGATCCTTGGATCTTACACCAGGGAGACAAGAAGGGAAGTTTCGCTTCTGGCTCAGGTATTTTCGTGACTGAAGTCATGGTTTCTTCTTCTATATCATGGGTGTTGGACACTGCATGTGGAGTTCACATTTGTTCAAATGTACAGGAACTCAAGAGAAGAAGACAGGTGGGACAGCATGAGGTGGACCTACAAGTTGGAAACGGGGCACGGGTTGCTGCTGTTGCTGTAGGAGTTTATAACATCTCATTACCATCTGGACTTGTATTGGAACTAGACAATTGTTACTTTGTACCAAGCATTACGAAAAATATTATCTCTATTCCTGCTCTTGTCAGGAAAGGGTTTTCCTTTGAATGCAATATTTCAAAGTGTGTTATTTCTTATGATAATATTGTTTATGCTACTGGGTCAATTAACAATGGGTTATTCATGTTGGACATGGAATGTTCTATCCAGCAAATTGATATTAAGAAAGCCAAGTATGCTGATGACAGCACCTTGCTATGGCATAGTCGTTTAGGCCATATTAACAAGAAGCGCATTAAGCGGTTGCATGATCATGGACTGCTGGGATCATTCTCCTACGAGGAGCTTGATACATGCAAAGCTTGTTTAATGGGTAAAATGATGAAGGCCCCTTTTTCTAAGAAAGGTCAAAGGGCTTCAGGTTTACTTGACCTTATACACAATGATGTGTGTGGGCCTTTTAGTAAACATGCCAGAGGTGGCTATCTATACTTCATTACCTTTACTGATGATTTCAGTAGATATGGGTATGTCTATTTAATGAGACATAAGAGTGAATCTTTTGACAAGTTCAAAGAGTTCAAGAATGAAGTACAGAATCAATTAGGCCGAAATATCAAGGCACTTCACTCAGATCGAGGTGGTGAATACTTGAGTCATGAGTTTACTGACTATCTGAAGGAGTGTGGGATTATCTCACAGCTCACTCCGCCAGGAACACCGCAATGGAATGGTGTGTCCGAAAGGAGGAACAGAACCTTATTGGATATGGTTCGTTCTATGATGAGTCAGGCTACTCTACCTTACTCCTTTTGGGGATTTGCACTGGAAACAGCTGCAAAGGTACTAAACCGAGTGCCATCCAAGGCAGTTTCAAAGACGCCATATGAGTTATGGTATGGGAAACAGCCAAGCTTGACATTTATCAAGATCTGGGGTTGCGAGGCTTATGTCAAAAAGCTCGCCTCTGGGAAACTAGAGAGCAGATCTGAGAAATGTATCTTTGTCGGTTACCCTAAGGAAACTAAGGGTTATTATTTCTACGATCCCAAAGAGAACAAAGTATTTGTTGCTCGAACGGCCATTTTTCTTGAGAAGGAGTTTCTTCTGCAAGAGGCCAGTGGGAGAGAAATAAAGCTGGATGAGAATCCAGAGGAAGGACAAAGTAGTCAAGCACAGTTGGATGAGCCTGAGCCAGTAGAACAGGTTATTGAACAACCTGAGGCTCAGATATCACGGGAACCGCGAAGATCGGGAAGGATCCGTCGACAGCCTGAGCGCTATGATGGAGTCTACATCATTGATCATGATGAACCCCTCACTTATGCGGATGCGGTCAGTGGACCGGATTCAGCGAGATGGCTTGAAGCTATGCGAGCCGAAATGGACTCCATGTCTGATAACCAAGTTTGGGATTTGGTAGATCCGCCTCCGAGAGTAATCCCTATAGGCTGTAAGTGGATCTTCAAGAAGAAGATTGACATGGATGGTAATGTGGTTACCTATAAAGGCAGGCTAGTTGCGAAAGGTTTCAAACAAATCTACGGGATAGATTATGATGAAACTTTCTCTCCTATAGCTATGTTCAAGTCTATTCGGATTCTTTTCGCGATAGCAGCATATTACGATTATGAGATCTGGCAAATGGATGTGAAGACCGCTTTCCTTAATGGAAAACTGGATGAGGATGTCTATATGACACAACCTGAAGGTTTCACTAATCCATCAGATTGTCATAAAGTATGCAAGTTAAAGAAGTCCATTTATGGACTTAAGCAAGCATCAAGAAGCTGGAATATTCGTTTTGATGATTCAATCAGTGGATTTGGTTTCATCAAGAATGAAGATGACCCGTGTGTATATAAGAGGTTTAGTGGGAGCGTGATTACTTTCCTAGTCCTCTACGTCGATGATATCTTGATCATTGGAAACGATATTCCTGAAATGCATGCAGTTAAGGCATGGCTAAGGAAATGTTTCCAGATGAAAGATTTGGGAGAAGCAGCCTATGTCTTAGGTGTGAAGATCTACAGGGATAGATCTAAGAGGCTTCTCGGGCTGTGCCAGAGTACTTACATCGATAAAGTCCTGGAGAGATTCCATTTAGAGAATTCTAAAAGAGGATATCTTCCAGTCAGACATGGTCTGAATCTTTCAAAGAGTCAGTGTCCACAAACACAGACTAAGAAAGATGAAATGGACAATACGCCTTATGCTTCGGCTATTGGATCCATTATGTATGCGATGTTGTGTACTCGCCCAGACGTCGCTTACGGGTTAAGCGTGACCAGTCGGTTCCAAAGTAATCCAGGTCAGGCGCACTGGATTGCAGTCAAGAACATTTTGAAATATCTTCGGAGGACCAAAGATATGTTCTTGATATATGGTGGTCAGGAAGAACTCAGTATTGAAGGATATACTGACGCTTCGTTCCAATCTGACCAGGATGATTTCCGATCGCAATCAGGCTATGTTTTTAGCTTGAATGGAGGAGCAGTGGTGTGGAAGAGTTTCAAACAGTCTATAGTTGCTGATTCTACCACGGAAGCCGAGTATGTTGCAGCCTCAGAAGCATCTAAGGAGGCAGTGTGGATTCGTAAGTTCATTCAAGAACTTGGTGTTGTTCCTTCGAGTGCAGATCCATTGGTTATCTTTTATGATAACACTGGAGCAATCGCACAAGCAAAGGAACCACGGTCGCACCACAAGTCCAAGCACATACAGAGACGGTTTCACTTGATCCGGGAGATCATTGATCGTGGCGAGATCAAAGTTTGCAAGGTTCATACAGATGACAATCTAGCTGACCCGCTTACTAAGCCTCTGGCGCAGCAGAAGCATGAAGCACTGTAATAATATGGGTTTGAGATTTCTCAACCATTAGATTAAGTGCAAGTGGGAGATTGTTGGGGTATGCCCTTAAGGCTAATGTTTGAGGCCTTGGGATTGCATCAGTATCATGTATAAACTCTTTGTTTATAAAGGCAATTGTTGTTATTCAGGTTGTTGCATTATCTGCTGTCATATGTATACTTCTGAATAATGTCTCAATGCTGTTCAGCTTGGCTAACATGCAGTTAAGTCCTTAGTCGATATATCTTGGTGAACTTGAGACAGCCTTGATATGATTGAGACTAATGTGTGTTCTAATCTTATAGGATGCTTCGAGCATGGAATAAGATGTAGACTCATGGGTACATTGGATGTACTGGACAGACCCTACTAGGATATTCAGTTGCATGTCACAATGTGAATAATCCTTGTATGCGAACAAGTGGCATACTTCCTCTGACTTGAGATCACTTGTATTTCTAAATGATGATTGGCATTGTTTTGAGGTAGTTCAATATCATTTGAAACATAATGGTTATAGACTATCTTGGATGATGAGCATGAGTCATGTTAGGGTGCTAGTGATAGACATAGGATTGCCGTCTCCTTGTTTGGAGTGTGATGTTCTAAAGGGGCCCCCTGGATGAGATGATTGAGAAAGTGTATGGCCATACCCAGATGACTATGTTCATCTGATCTGATCATTTTCATCATATTGGAGTTACAGGCTTGACACGCTTGTCCAATAAAGAACATCCAGTGGCAAAGGAAGCATGTATGCCTTGTGAAGTGGATTCACACTTGTGCTGTGGTTTGGGTGTAGTCTTGGAAGACTCTTTCCTTTATATCGGGAGATAGTGATGTGTTGCTAGATACCCCTCACTGATCGTGATAACGAAAGTTATCGTTACCGACATTTAAAGGAAACCCTTAGGGTCGCACAATTTGATGATATGACTTACTTAAGTCAGATCGTGTGGACTGAATTGTTTTGGTTCAGTTTAAAGGGATTTAATCTCTGATTGTAAGTGAGATCTGGTCTGATCATGTTTGATTGATTAGGGCTTGAGATCGGTAAGCTTCGGTCGAGAGAATGGATGCTAGATCGGTGAGATCAGAAGCATCAAGAGATGAATGGTTAGATCTTGAACCTTAGGGTTAATATGATCTAGACCAAATCGCTTGGGTTAATTGGTCTTTGAACCAACCCAAAAATGAACCAACTCATTATGTGAGCGCATGGTTCAAAGAGGAGAGAAAAATGCGATTGGTTCGTGGGTACATGAACGCATGATCGCATGAGAGAATAAGGCTAGCTATTTTTAGTAGCCACGCCTCCACGTTTTGAGTGGAACGCATCTCTTGTCGCCCCTCTCCTATTCTCGTCGCTTGCTCTCGTGTGGAAGTTTTTTTTGTTCATGCCTTGGAGAGAGTTTGCTCAAGCGAGACATCATCTCAACTTCCCTTCCATTCGACAAGGACACTTGGAGATCCTTGCTAGCACAAGGTTTGACAAGGAGAAGCCAACATCCATCTTGTGTGCGCACCATTTGGAGGAGAAGCGCTTGACTCTCTGCTTCCTAGACGCCATCCAAGCAATGGCACTGGTAAGAATCGATTCTCTTGTATGCAAGTTAAAGTCGATCATATCTCATGCATCGATCCAGAAACCCTTTCCACTGCAAAAAGGTTTTATCATATGCGCCATTAGGGTTTCGACACCTCCCCCCTTGTTTAAGGGACTTTCATCCTGAGCATGTGTTTGGACCTTTGATGAGACCGTGGTTACTTAGTATGTCCAGTTCCCATTGTTGTCATAGTAGAGCTCAATGGGATCCATTGCACTTGGAACCACCTGAAGTTCAAAAAAGAACTTCCTGATCCAAACGGCTTCATTGGCTGCCTCAGAAGCAACCACATACTCAGCTTCGGTTGTAGAATTAGCTATGGTGGATTGCTTGAATCTCTTCCAGCATACAGCACCTCCAACCATCTTAAACAAATAGCTGGTCTGCGATCTAAAGTCGTCAGGATCAGACTGGAACGACTCATTAGTGAAGCCCTGCACACTGAGCTCTTCTAGTCCCCGTAGACCATATAGAATAAATCCTTAGTCCTTTTCAGGATACTCAAGGATATTCTTTACAGCCACCCAGTGCTGCAGACCTGGATTGGATTGGTATCGGTTGGTTATGCTTACAGCATAAGCCACATCTAGTCTAGTACACAGCTTTGCATACATGATTGATCCCACTGCCGAAGCATAGGGAATTCGACTCATGTTATCCCTCTCAGCCTGTGTTGTAGGACACTGGCTCTTTGAGAGAGTAAGGCCATCTCTCACTGGAAGGTATCCTTTCTTGGATTGCTCCAAGTTGAACCTCTCCAGGACCTTATCAATGTGGGTACTCTGACTAAGGGCCAAGAGCCTCTTGGATCTATCCCAGTAGATCCTCATGCCCAGGATGTAGACGGCCTCCCCTAAGTCCTTCATCTCGAAACACTTCCCTAACCATGTCTTCATAGCTTGAAGACTAGGGATGTCATTTCCGATGAGCAGTATGTCATCGACATACATGACCAGAAAAGTCACCAAGCTCCCACTAAATTTTCTGTATACACAGGCGTCATCTTCACTTTTGAAAAAGCCATAATCTCTCACAGCTTCATCAAACTGAAGATTCTAACTTCGAGATGCTTGCTTTAATCCATAAATGGATTTCTTTATCCTGCAGACCTTACTAGCATCTGCAGGATGGATGAAGCCATCAGGTTGTGTCATATACACATCCTCAGTCAGCTTCCCATTAAGGAACGCTGTTTCCATGTCCATCTGCCTATCTCATAGTCATGATATGCAGCTATTGTTGGGTCCCCTTCAAGGGGGAGCGCAAGCGGAAAAACAACCCCTTTCAAGAGGGGGGCGCAAAGGTGAAACCCTAAAGGGGGCGGCGCATATGCTATTTTAAGGGGTGTCACCCTCATGATCGCATGTAGATCATATGATTAACTTTTGTATAAGCGAAAAATCTTTAAAGGGATCATACCAACGCCATGAAGTTGGATGTCGGCTTGGAAGAAGAGAGCAACTTTGATCTCCTCCACGAGTTCACACACAAGGTGAAGATCTCTTACTTCCTTGGCGTCACTTGTGCTAGCAAGGCACTCAAGGTTCCTTGTCGAGTTGAAGGAGATGATGAAATCCTTCTTGGCCGATCCTTTCTCCTCGTCAACCTCAACCCCCAAGAGAGTATGTGTCGTCAAGTCTCAAAGAGGAAGATGAGCGTTCGCCAAGACTTGTGATCGAATGTGGAGACATTCATCACTATGGCAAAACCGAAATGCCATAAATGGTAAGTCTTTAACACATGCGTTTTGCGTTCACATGAAGTGAACCAAACGCATAGCTTTCCTCTCAAATGAACCAAGCGCTCACATGTGAGCCGGTTCAATTAAATTGGTCCATTGACCAAACCAAATCAGCCCAAGAATTGGTCCAGACCAAATTAAACCCTATGGTTCAAGATCTGACCGTTCATCCTGTGATGCTCTTGATCTCATCGATCTAGCATCCATACTCTCGATCAAAGCTTACCGATCTCAAGCCCTAATCAATCAAACATGATCAGACTGGATCTCACTTACAATCAGAGTTTAATCTCCTTTAAACTGAATCAAAACAATCCAGTCCACCCGATCTGACTCAAGTAAGTCATATCACCAAATTGTGCGACCCTTAGGGTTTCCTTTAAATGTCGGTAACGACAACTCACGTTATCACGATCAGTGAGGGGTATCTAGCAACACATCACTGTCTCCCGATATAAAGGAAGGAGTCTTCCAAGACTACACCCAAATCACAGCACAAGTGTGAATCCACTTCACAAGGCAGACATGTTTCCTTTGCCACTGGATGTTCTTATTGGACAAGCATGTCAAGCCTGTAACTCCAATACGATGAGCATGATTAGATCAGATGAACATAGTCATCTGGGTATGGCCATACACTTTCTCAATCATCTCATATAAGGGGGGCCCTCTAGAACATCACACTCCTTAAACAAGGAGACGGCAATCCTTTATCTATCACTAGTGCCCTAACCTGACTCAAGCTCATCATCCAAGATAGTCTATAATCATTATGTTTCAAATGATATTGAATTACCTCAAAACAATGACAATCATCATTTAGAAACACAAGTGATCTCAAGTCAAAGGACATGTGCCACTTGCTGCTTACAAGGAATATTCACATTGTGACAAGCAATGGAATATCCCAGTAGGATCTGTCCAGTACATCCAATGTACCCATGAGTCTACATCTTATTCCATGCTCGAAGCATCCTATAAGATTAGCACACATATTAGTCTCAATCATATCAAGGCTGTCTCATGTTCACCAAGATATCTCGACTAAGGACATATAGCCTGTCAGCCTAGCTGATCAGCTTTGAGACATTATTCAGAAGTACACTTATTACAGCAGACAAGGTAACAACCTGAATAATAACCATGCCTTTATAAACACAACAGTTTATTACATGATACTTATTACAATCCCAAAGGCCTCAAACATTAGCCTTAAGGGCATACCCCAACAGCTATAGCAAGTAGAATCCGAATGGATTTGAACATGGCAACTGGCGAGAAGGTTTCATCATAGTCCACCCCGTGGACTTGTTTAAATCCTTTAGCCACTAGTCTACCCTTATAGGTAACTATATTGCCATCCATGTCTGTCTTCCTCTTGAAGACCCATCTACACCCTATGGGTTTTACCCCATCAGGCAGCTCAACCAAATCCCAGATTTGGTTAGCCGACATGGAATCCATCTCGGATCGCATGGCGTCAAGCCATCTCTCGGAGTCCGGTCTACTGACCGCCTCATCATAGGTTCTGGGTTCATCCTTAATGATGAAGATCTCGTCGTGTTGGGTCGGCAGCGACCCATACCTCTCAGGTGCACGACGAATCCTCCCAAACCTACGTGGGACCTGTGTCTGAGCCTCAGGTTGTACAGCAACCAGTGCAGGTGGCTCACATTCCATCTCTTTGTCTTGTGGTTGCACTTGGTCCTCATCCAAGTCAAACTTCCTCCCACTAACTTCTTTCATGAGAAATTCTTTCTCTAGAAAGACAGCACCCTGAGCAACAAAAACTTTGTTCTCGGTGGGAACATAGAAGTAGTAACCCTTAGTCTCCTTAGGGTACCCCACAAACATACACCTATCAGATCTAGGTTCTAGCTTGCTAGAATCCTAACGTTTGACATAAGCCTTACATCCCCAGATCCTGATAAAAGTGAGATTAGGGCGTCTCCCACTCCATACCTCATATGGAATCTTTGAGACACTCTTAGATGGAACATTATTCAGTATTAGAGAAGCTATCTTAAGTGCATGTCCCTAGAATGAGGGAGGTAGAGTTTGCATGACTCATCATAGATCGAACTATGTCCAACAAGGTTCGATTTCTCCTTTCAGACACACCATTCCATTGAGGTGTTTCAGGAGGAGTGAGTTGGGATATGATCCCACACTCTCTTAGATAGTCAAAGAACTCACCGCTCAGGTACTCTTCACCATGATCTGATCGAAGAGCCTTAATGGATCTACCAAGTTGGTTCTCTACTTCATGTCTAAACTCCTTAAATTTCTCAAAGGATTCAGACTTATGTCTCATCAGATAGACATAACCATATCTACTGAAGTCATCAGTAAACGCGATGGAGTAGTTGTACCCTCCTCTGGCTTGTTTAATGAAAGGCCCACACACATCAGTATGTATGAGATCTAATAAACCTCCTGCCCTCTCACCAGTCTTGGTGAAGGTTGCCTTTGTCATTTTCCCTAATAAACAAGTCTCACATGTATCAAGTTCCTCCAAGGAACTCGAATCTAACAACCCATTTGCATGGAGTTGTCGAATGCGATTCTTGTTTATATGGGCTAATCGACAATGCCGTAGGAAAGCACCAACTTAACCACTCAGTTTGGTCCTTTTATTATTTATGTTGCAAATAGAGCTATCCATGTCCAAGACATGCGGACCATTGCATAAAGTACCCTTCCTCTAAAACATGTTTGCAAAAGAAAAAGAACATAAGTTCTCTTTTATTTCAAACTTAAATCCTTTCTTTGCCAAGCAAGGAGTGGATACAATGTTTTGGTAAGAGAAGGTACATAATAGCAATTGTCTAGCTTTAACTAAAGTCCTAAAGGCAGGGAGAGAAACTCCTACAGCAACAGCAGCAACTTGTGCCCTGTTACCTATCCGTAGGTCAATCTCTCTAGGCCTTACCAATCTACCCTTTCTAAGCCTTTGTATATTTGTACAAATATGAGCTCCACATGCGGTATCCAATACCCATGTCATAGGAGTAGAAAGGTTGACTTCGGTAACATAAATACCTGAGCATGAAGACAAGGCCTTGCCTTTCTTCTCCTCATTCTGAAGTTGCAAGATGTCCTTCAACATGTGAGGTGGCCCTCCACATGAATAGCACCTATTATTCATGATCATATCCATCTTTAATTCCAGTTCCTTGGTCAAGCCTTTCGGCTCAACACATTGAATATCAACTTTAGGAGGATTGAGCTCAACCAATTCATCAAAGAGCTGCCTTAGATTAAAAAATAATCTCAGAGGCACTCTTTGATTCATATCACCCTCTAAATTCAGGTGACATGTTGGTTAGCAACCTCCAAAGTATCAACATGGAAGTGCCTCAGGAAAAGGACGCTCAAGGACATGAAGCTTCCTTTCGAGCTTGAGCACGATTCTCAAGTTCATATACAGTAAGTTGGATCCAGTAAGTTATCCCTTATCCCTTTCCAGGGTAGATCGCAGTGACCAACTGCTATTGTTCATAGCCATTGTTCTACAACAACCAAGAAACAGCAGATTAGTACTACGTCGAGTCATTTAAACTGGACTTGTTTTGAATGACCATGGCTCCCACTATTTTTAATCGAATTGACAACCCACAAAGTCAATCGAGAAATCCAAGATTTCCTAGTGAGATGAGATCCTCATTCCACACAGGGCTTCGCGTCCCACGAGGGTGGGATGAGATGCACAAAGTGACCCATGTTTCCTAAGGTGGGTGCGCCGGCCGATTGCTCCAAGCAACTCCCCTTGTTGAGACAGTCTGAGCATTTCATGTCCAGCGAGGGCTAGATACAACATGAAACCCTTTCCTCTCAACGATGCCTCTAGACTTTCACCATGTTCCCAGCACATGTGAACTTCTAGTCAAGTCCATTCCTAACCGTTATGCCCAGGGCCAACGAGTTTCCTTGCGAAGGCACGCCCAGGTTAAAACTGGACTGGGGAAACCATTGCCACCATGCACTTTCTAAAGATAAGTGGGTGTGTCCCACGAGGGTGGGAAATAATTCACAACTCCACTGATCGATAGCTTAGTGAGGGCTTACGCGTTAGAAGGCTACTAGACTTGATATTTTAATTGAGGGTTTTGTTTAAGGTCTCATCATCTCAGTTTTATCTTATGTCTATCATTACAGGCATGCAATCCTATGGTGATAACATAATGATAAAACATCACAGGCATGCTTCTGCAGATAATAATAAAAGCAGTAAAGAATGATGTGATCATATCCTATTCAAGACATTGAACCAACCCATGCCATGAAAGAGGTTCAACTCTTGTCCTAGAACTCAAGCGCCAAAAACTAGACCTAGCCTAGCCGACCTCTAGCTTGAACTTCAAGGTTGGCTCCAAGGTCCTTCTCTCATGGTTTAGCTCTCAAACCCTAGAGGTACACTTTAAAAGTTCCCCATAGGTTCGGCCAATGCCATGGTCTTCCTCCAAGGAAGGTGCGCCACTATGCAAGGGGCCAAGATGGCTAGCTCTTAAACCAAAAGAGGTTTGGCCAAGCTTTCTTGCGCCACCAATCAACCAAGCACCAACTTGCATGCGCCACCTTGCATGCTTGAGCCATCAAGCAAGATGCGAGCATCAAGGTCCAAGAAGGATGCGCCTAGCCGTTAATCTTCATGTTAATTTTTTTACAAAAATAATGAAAAAGATGGCACGCAGGCCGCACAAGGATACATCACAGGCATGCAAAAGGGCTTGACACATGATCACAACATTATGAACAATCAAGGTATTTACTCATGCAATTCTACATGCTCATGAAAAACATAAAATCTGAAATTTTACTTTTTCATAAAACTAGTCTCTTTTTCTCATCTTCTTCTCACAAATCTTTTGGTTAATTGCGATTTATTTTTCATGATGATTTCAGAGATCCTTTCGGCTGGCAATTTTGTCAGATCAAGAGACTTGGCTAGTCCGAAGACACAATGCCCGTCCTACTTGACAAAATTACGTGCGCCTTTGATCTTTAAATCAGACAAGAAAAATAGTCCAAAAATCCAAAAGAGATTGAGAGGATGATAGAAACAAGAAACCCTAATTTTTCTACTTTTAGAAAAATCGTTTGCCATGCATCAAGCTATTTATGAAAATAGAGATATGGCATGTGAGCATGAAAGAAAAGCATAAAACATCGTTCGAGTCTTGCAAGTCGCTCTGATACCACTGTTGGGAAACCCGGGGACATTTTACAATTTTCAGAGATAGAGATTCATACAAACATACATTGCACAGCGGAAGAATGTCCCCGAAACAGGCCGGTCCCAAAAACCCAGTGAAGATCGCAAGCAAGAGAGTCGACACGATGAGTTAGGAAATACCTTAGAGCAAGATGAGGTCGACATCGTTATAGGCGCCCAAGCGTGCGCCCTCTGCAGTTTCACACACACGGATGCCTCGAGTCCTCTTCTTCCACGTCCGGTGCTAGCCTCGGGAAGAAGATCCAAGCCTTAGTTCTCTTCTTGAATGCTTGCGCCACCTCCAAGGTAGAAGCGCCAATTGATGAAGAAGAGAGGAGAATGGAGAATACCGCCAAGCCTTTACTTCTCTTGCGCCAAAGGAGGAAGAAAAGAAGACGCTTGCGTCTAGGGTTTGATGGAAGAAGATGGTTCCGCCAATGCCCCTTACTCTCGCCCTCTTGATGTGTTCACGCCTCCAAGGAAGAACTCTTGTAAGAGGGGGCGGCTAGGGTCACATATATAGGGCAAGAGGCGGTTAGGGTAAGGGCTAGGATCATGACAAGTGTAGGGCTAGGATGAGGAGGTTTGAGACAAGGAAAGTCTCCAAGACTTTACCATAAACTCCATTCAACCTATCCATAATTGCCCAAGTACCATATCAGCCCAAGACATGCCATAGAGGCATGCATTTTATCCAAGGAAGAGAGGGGAGGCGCCCTTTACTTCCATAATGAAGCAAAGGCGCCAACATGACCCCATAATGCCCCTAGGCGCTTAATGGTTCATGTTTCTCCCCATTATACCCTTTTAGCCTCTCATCTCTTCATGAGAACTTGTTATTGGGCCTCATTGGATAATGAGCTAGCCTAAACTTCATCACATGGGTTGATTAAGCATTTGGATCCAATCCAATGCAACCCTATGTTGGGAAACCCCGGGGACATTTTACAATTTTTCAGAGTTATAGACATACGTACATTCATTGCACAGCGGAAGAATGTCCCCGAAACAGGCCGGTCCCAAAAACCCAGTGAAGATCGCAAGCAAGGGAGTCGACACGATGAGTTAAGAAATACCTTAAGAGCGATTTGGAGTGATGCCGATGTAGGCGCCCAAGTGTGTGCCCTCTGCAGTCTCACACACACGGATCTCTTGAGTTCTCTTCTTCTACGCCCGGTGCTAGCCTCGGGAAGAAGATCAAAGCCTTAGGGAGATGCTCCACTTCACTTGTGCCACCAAGAGAAAGGATGCGCCAAGAGAAGAAGGAAACAAGCCAAGCCGCCAAGCACCAAAGCTCCTTGCGCCAAGAGGAAAGGAGGGAAAAGCTTGCGGCTATGGAAGAAGGAAGATGCGCCCTTGCTCCTAGCACTCACCCCCTCTTCTTGTGTTCACGCCTTCAAGGATTGATCACTCATAAGAGGGGTCGGCTAGGTGCTCTTTTATAGGGCAAGAGGCAGTTTATGAAAGGCTAGGATCAAGACAAGTGGGCGGCTAGGATGAGAAGGTTTGAGACAAGGAAAGTCTCCAAGACATTTCCATAATTCTCATTCAACCATTCCTTTTGTGCCCATGTCTTTCTTTGTGCGCCAAGGCCTTGCCTTGCGCCCCAAGCAATGCCATATAGGCATTCATACCATAAGGGATAAAGGGGGGAGGCGCCAATTGCTTCCTTGTGAAGCAAATTGCGCCACTTCTCCCCATTATGCCCATAGGCGCCTAGGGGAGAAGATTTGTCCCCATTATACCCTTCTAGCCCTTATTCTCTTCATGACAACTTATTATTGGGCCTCATTGGATAATGAGCTAGCCCAAACTCCATTACATGGGTTGATTAAGCACTTGGATCCAATCCATTGCAACCCTAATCCAAATGTGACCAACCATGGTCAAATACGGGTCAACCTGCCAAAAATGAAGTTTGGCTCCAATAATATTCTTCCATCTCATCAGGCCCATTGGTGCTGATGAAATCTCCCAATTAGATCTGAGTTATCCAATAACTCGATCATAAGGCTTCCCGATCAATACGAGAACTCAAGTATCAAGGTGTGCGACCCTGTAGGTTCCTCTGACGCTGGCAGTGCTGACCAAAGGTCATCACAAGCAGTGAGTGGCACCTAGCAGTGCATCGCTGCTACCCAGGTCATTGGAATGGATATCGACATCGACATCCCCATCATCGCAACTAGGTACAGATGCATTACAGTCTCTTTGCCGAACTGATATCCGATTGGACAAGTGTGTCACCACTTGTTTTCATCCAATCACATGGCTATGACTAAAACAGGTTCTTACCTGGGTATGGCCATACACTCTCAGTCATAGAACCATAGAGGAGCTCCATCGATATCATACTTCCTTAAGGAAGGGGCAAATCCTATGTCTGTCCATTGACCTTCTCATATGGGTCGTGACATGCTCAATGACAACCGTTATGACCTCCCAACTACGGCAAGGTGTTAGGTTGTATCAAAGCAAGTCCCTAACCTTATAGAATGATCAATGACCTCAAGTCAAGGGATCAATGCATCTCTTGTCACTTGTGAGGATAACTCATGACACCAAGTCATAGCCTCACAGCGGGTCTATCCAGTATATCCTCCAATGATATACCCATGTGTCTGTGTCTTAACCAGCCCACATACCAGTCTCTCAAGTACCATAGCTGTCCCATATCCACTAAGGTACATCGACTGGGGATTATAGTTCGAGCACAGATCCAATCTGTCTCTAGGGACATTATCATGTAAGTACACAATCGCAGGTGTAGACAAACAATGATAACGACAATACCAGAATGATATATATAAATATCAAAGTCAAGTAGTACATAAGTTGACCAAAACTAGGTCCTAGGGCATATACACCAACATCCTAATCCAAATGTGACCAACCATGGTCAAATACGGGTCAACCTGCCAAAAATGAAGTTTGGCTCCAATAACATTCTTTCATCTCATCAGGCCCATTGGCGCTGATGAAATCTCCTAATTAGATCTGAGTTATCCAATAACTCGATCATAAGGCTTCCCGATCAATATGAGAACTCGAGTATCAAGGTGTGCGACCCTGTAGGTCCCTCTGACATTGGCAGTGCTGACCAAATGTCACCACAAGCTGTGAGTGGCACCTAGCAGTGCATCGCTGCTACCCAAGTCATCGGAATGGATATCGACATCGACATCCCCATCATTGCAACAAGGTACAGATGCATTACAGTCTCTTTGCCGAACTGATATCTGATTGGACAAGTGTGTCACCACTTGTTTTCACCCAATCACATGGTTATGACTAAATCATGTTCTCACCTGGGTATGGCCATACACTTTCAGTCATAGAACCATAGAGGAGCTCCATGGATATCATACTTCCCTTAGGAAAGGGCAAATCCTTTGTCTATCCATTGACCTTCTCATATGGGTCGTGACATGCTCAATGACAACCGTTATGACCTCCCAACTACGGCGAGGTGTTAGGTTGTATCAAAGCAAGTCCCTAACCATATAGAATGATCAATGACCTCAAGTCAAGGGATCAATGCATCTCCTGTCACTTGTGACGATAACTCATGACACCAAGTCATAGCATCACAGCGGGTCGGTCTAGTATATCCTCTAATGATATACCCATGTGTCTGCGTTAGCACCACGTGCCTAACCAGCCCACATACCAGTCTCACAAGTACCAGAGCTGTCCCATATCCACTTAGGTACATCGACTGGGGACAATCATTTGAGCACAGATCCAATCTATCTCCAGGGACATTATCATATAAGTACACAATCGCAGGTGTAGACAAACAATGATAACGACAATGCCAGAAAGATATATGAATATCAGAGTCAAGTAGTACAAAGATGGACCAAAACTAGGTCCTAGGGCATATACACCAACATGGAGCTCCTCTATGGTTCTATGACTGAGGGTGCATGGCCATACCCAGGTGAGAACCTATTTTAGTCATAGCCATGTGATTGGGTGAAAACAAGTGATGACACACTTGTCTAATCGGATATCAGTTCGGCAAAGAGACTGTAATGCATCTGTACCTTGTTGCAATGATGGGGATGTCGATGTCGATATCCATTCCGATGACTTGGGTAGCAGCGATGCACTGCTAGGTGCCAATCACTGCTTGTGGTGACATTTGGTCAGCACTGCCAACGTCAGAGGGACCTACAAGGTCGCACACCTTGATACTCGAGTTCTCGTATTGATCGGGAAGCCTTATGATCGAGTTATTGGATAACTCGGATCTATTTTGGAGATTTCGTCAGCGCCAATGGGCCTGATGAGATGGAAGGATGTTATTGGAGTCAAACTTCATTTATGGCAGGTTGACCCGAAATTGACCATGGTTGGCCACATTTGGATTAGGGTTGCATTGGATTCGATCCAAGTGCTTAATCAAGCCATGTAATGAAGTTTGGGCTAGCTCATTATCCAATGAGGCCCAATAATAAGTTGTCATGAAGAGGCAATAGGCTAAAAGGGTATATGGGGAGGAAGTCAAGCCCATTGGCGCCTAAGGGGCATAATGGGGTTTGGATGGCAAATTTGCTTCATTAAGGAAGCTTTATGCGCCTAGCCCTCTGCCATTGATAGTGTGAATGCATTAAGGCATTGCTTGGGGTGCAAGGCTAGGCCTTGGCACACAAGGCAAGGCTTCGTAGCTTATGGAAAGGTTGAATAAGGTTTATGGTAAAGTCTTGGAGACATTCCTTACCTCAAACCTTCTCATCCAAGCCATACACTTGTCATGATCTCAACCCTTGCCCTAACCGCCTCTAGCTCTTTATAAGTGACCCTAGCCGCCCCCTCTTAGGGGTTACAATCCTTAGAGGCGTGATAACAAGAGGAGGGACGAAAGCAAGGGCTTGAAGGGCGACAACACCAAGAAGTGGCGCATCTTCTACTTCCTTCCAAACCCTAGCCGCAAGCCTCTTCCTTCTCTCTTGACGCAAGGAACTTGATGCTTGGCGGTTTCCCTCTCCCTCATCCTTCTTCATCTTTGGCGCATCTACCTTGGAGGTGGCGCATACTTTGAAGAAGGAGCACAAGGCTTGGATCTTCTTACCGAGGCTAGCACCGGGTGTGGAAGAAGAGGACTCGAGGCATCCGTGCGTGTGAGACTGCAGAGGGCGCACGCTTGGGCGCCTATCACGACATCGACCTCATCTTGCTCTAAGGTATTTCCTAACTCATCATGTCGACTCTCTTGCTTGCGATTTTCACTGGGTTTTTGGGACCGGCCTGTTTCGGGGACATTCTTCCGCTGCGCAACGTATGTATGTACGCTTATAACTCTGAAAAATTGTAAAATGTCCCCGGTGTTTCCCAACAGTGGTATCAGAGCGACTTGCAAGACTCAAACAATGTTTTATGCTTTTCTTTCATGCTCACATGCCATATCTCTATTTTCGTTAATAGCATGATGCATGGCAAACGATTTTTCAAAAAGTAGAAAAATTAAGGTTTCTTGTTTCTATCATCTTTTCAATCTCTTTTGGATTTTTGGATTATTTTTCTTGCTTGATTTAAAGATCAAAGGCGCACGTGATTTTGTCAAGTAGGATGGGCATTGTGTCTTCGGACTGGCCGGGTCCCTTGATCTGACAAAATTGCCAGCCGAAAGGATCTCTGAAATCATCATGAAAAGTTAATCGCAAATAATCAAAGGATTTGTGAGAAGAAGATGAGAAAAGGAGACTAGTTTTATGAAAAAATAAAATTTCAGATTTTATATTTTTCATGAGCATTTAGAATTGCATGTGTAAATACCTTAATTGTGCATAATGTTGTGATCATGAGTCAAGCCCCTGTTGCATGCCTGTGATGTATCCTTGTGAGGCCTGCGTGCCATCTTTTTCATTATTTTTGTAAAAATTAAGATGAAGATTAAGGGCTAGGCGCATCCTTCATGGACCTTGATGCTCGCATCTTGCTTGATGGCGCAAGCATGCAAGCTGGTGCTTGGTTGCTTGGTGGCGCAAGAAAGCTTGGCCAAACCTCTTTTGGTTTGAGAGCTAGCTATCTTGGCCCCTTGCATGGTGGCGCACCTTCCTTGGAGGAAGACCATGGCATTGGCCGAACCTATGGGGAACTTTTAAAGTGTACCTCTAGGGTTTGAGAGCTAAACCATGAGAGAAGGACCTTGGAGCCAACCTTGAAGTTCAAGCTAGAGGTCGGCTAGGCTAGGTCTAGTTTTTGGCGCTTGAGTTCTAGGACAAGAGTTGAACCTCTTTCATGGCATGGGTTGGTTCAATGTCTTGAATAGGATATGATCACATCATTCTTTACTGCTTTTATTATTATCTGCAGAAGCATGACTATAATGTTTTATCGTTATGTTATCACCATAGGATTGCATGCCTGTAATGATAGACATAAGATAAAACTGAGATGATGATACCTTAAACAAAAACCCTCAATTAAAATATCAAGTCTAGTAAGCCTTCTAACGCGTAGCCCTCACTAAGCTATCGATCAGTGGAGTTGTGAATTGTTTCCCACCCTCGTGGGACACACCCACTTATCTTTAGAAAGTGCGTGGTGACAATGGTTTCCCCAGTCCAGTTTTAACCTGGGCGTGCCTTCGCAAGGAAACTCGTTGGCCCTGGCATAACGGTTAGGAATGGACTTGACTAGATTTTCATATATGCTGGGCACATGATGAAACTCTAGAGGCATCATTGAGAGGTTAGGATTCATGCTGTATCCAGCCCTCGCTGGACATGAGATGCCTAGACTGTCTCAATAAGGGGAATTGCTTGGAGCAATCGGCCGGCGTGCCCACCTTATGAAGCATGGGTCACTTTGTGCATCTCATCCCACCCTCGTGGGACGCGAAGCCCTGTGTGGAATGAGGATCTCATCTCACTAGGAAATCTTGGATTTCTCGATTGACTTTGTGGGTTGTCAATTCGATTAAAAATAGTGGGAGCCATGGTCATTTAAAATAAGTCCAGTTTAAATGACTCGAAGTAGTACTAATCTGCTGTTTCTTGGTTGTTGTAGAACAATGGCTATGAACAATAGCAGTTGGTCACTGCGATCTACCCTGGAAAGGGATAAGTTGGTTGGATCCAACTTATTGGATTGGTATATGAACTTGAGAATCGTGCTCAAGCTCGAAAGGAAGCTTTATGTCCTTGAGTGTCCTTTTCCTGAGCCACTTCCATGCTCGGCCTCAGCAGCTGAGAGGGATGCTTATGATAAGCATCAGGTTGATACTTTGGAGGTTGCTAAACAACATGTCACCTGAATTTAGAGGGTGATATCAATCGAAGAGTCCCTCTGAAATTATTTTTAATTTAAGGTAGCTCTTTGATGAATTGGTTGAGCTCAATCCTCCTAAAGTTGATATTCAGTGTGTTGAGCCGAAAGGCTTGACCAAGGAACTGAAATTAAAGATGGATATGATCAGGAATAATAGGTGCTATTCATGTGGAGGGCCACCTCACATGTTGAAGGACATCTTGCAACTTCAAAATGAGGAGAAGAAAGGCAAGGCCTTGTCTTCATGCTCAGGTATTGATGTTACCGAAGTCAACCTTTCTACTCCTATGACATGGGTATTGGATACCACATGTGGAGCTCATATTTGTACAAATATGCAAGGGCTCAAAAAGGGTAGATCGGTAAGGCCTAGAGAGATTGACCTACGGATAGGTAACAGGGCACAAGTTGCTACTGTTGCTGTAGGAGTTTCTCTCCTTGCCTTCTAGACTTCAGCTAAAGCTAGACAATTGCTATTATGTACCTTCCCTTACCAAAACATTGTATCCACTCCTTGCTTGGCAAAGAAAGGATTTAAGTTTGAAATAAAAGAGAACTTATGTTCTTTTTCTTTTGCAAACATGTTTTATGGGAAGGGTACTTTGTGCGATGATCTGCATGTCTTGGACATGAATAGCTCTATTTGTAACATAAATAATAAAAGGACCAAACTAAGTGGTTCAGTTGGTGCTTTCCTACGGCATTGTCGATTAGCCCATATAAACAAGAATCGCATTCGACAACTCCATGCAAATGGATTGTTAGATTCGAGTTCCTTGGAGGAACTTGATACATGTGAGCCTTGTTTATTAGGGAAAATGACAAAGGCGCCATTCACCAAGACTGGTGAGAGGGCAGGAGGTTTATTAGATCTCATACATACTGATGTGTGTGGGCCTTTCAATAAACAAGCTAGAGGAGAGTACAACTACTTCATCACGTTTACTGATGACTTCAGTAGATATGGTTATGTTTATCTGATGAGACATAAGTCTGAATCCTTTGAGAAATTTAAGGAGTTTAGACATAAAGTAGAGAACTAGGTTGGTAGATCCATTAAGGCTCTTCGATCAGATCATGGTGGAGAGTACCTGAGCGGTGATTTCTTTGACTATCTGAGAGAGTGTGGGATAATATCCCAACTCACTCTTCCTGAAATACCTCAATGGAATGGTATGTCTAAAAGGAGAAATCGAACTTTGTTGGACATGGTTCGATCTATGATGAGTCATGCAACTCTACCTCCCTCATTCTGGGGACATGCACTTGAGATAGCTTCTCTAATACTGAATAAAGTTCCATCTAAGAGTGTCTCAAAGATTCCATACGAGGTATGGAGTGGGAGACGCCCTAATCTCACTTTTATCAGGATCTGGGGATGTAAGGCTTATGTCAAACGTTAGGATTCTAGCAAGCTAGAACCTAGATCTGATAAGTGTATGTTTGTGGGGTACCCTAAGGAGACTAAGGGATTACTACTTCTATGTTCCCACCGAGAACAAAGTTTTTGTTGCTCGGGGTGCTGTCTTTCTAGAGAAAGAATTTCTCATGAAAGAAGTTAGTGGAGGAAGTTTGACTTGGATGAGGTCCAAGTGCAACCACAAGACACACAGATGGAACCTGAGCCACCTGCACCGGTTGCTAGGCAACCTGAGGCTCAGACACACACCCCATGTAGGTCTGGGAGGATTCGTCGTGCACCTGAGAGGTATGGGTCGCTGCCGACCCAACATGACGGGATCTTCATCATTGAGGATGAACCCAGAACTTATGATGAGGCGGTCAGTGGACCGGACTCCGAGAGATGGCTTGAGGCCATGAGATCCGAGATGGATTCCATGTCGGCTAACCAAGTCTGGGATTTGGTTGAGCTACCTGATGGGGTACAACCCATAGGGTGTAAATAGGTCTTTAAAAGGAAGACAGACATGGATGGCAATATAGTTACCTATAAAGGTGGACTAGTGGCTAAAGGATTCAAACAAGTCCACAGGGTGGACTATGATGAAACCTTCTCGCCAGTTGCCATGATCAAATCCATTTGGATTCTGCTTGCTATAGCTGCATATCATGACTATGAGATATGGCAAATGGATGTGAAGACAACGTTCCTTAACAGGAAGCTGACTGAGGATGTGTATATGTCACAACTTGATAGCTTCATCCATCCTGCAGAGGCTAATAAGGTCTGCAGGCTAAAGAGATCCATTTATGGATTAAAGCAAGCATCTCGAAGCTGGAATCTTCGATTTGATGAAGCCGTGAGAGATTATGGCTTTATCAAAAGTGAAGATGACACCTGTGTATACAGAAAATTCAGTGGGAGCTTGGTGACTTTTCTGGTCATGTATGTCGATGACATACTTCTCATCGGAAACGACATCCCTAGTCTTCAAGCTGTGAACACATGGTTAGGTAAGTGTTTCGAGATGAAGGACCTAGGGGAGGCCGCCTACATTCTAGGCGTGAGGATCTACCGGGATAGATCCAAGAGGCTCCTAGCCCTTAGTCAGAGTACCTACATTGATAAGGTCCTGGAGAGGTTCAACTTGGAGCAATCCAAGAAAGGATACCTTCTAGTAAGACATGGCCTTACTCTCTCAAAGAGCCAGTGTCCTACAACACAGGCTGAGAGGGATGATATGAGTCGAATTCCTTATGCTTCGGCAGTAGGATCGATCATGTATGCAATGTTGTGTACTAGACCAGATGTGGCATATGCTGTAAGCATAACCAGCCGATACCAATCCAATCCAGGTCTGCAACACTGGGTGGCTGTAAAGAATATCCTTGAGTATCCTGAAAAGGACTAAGGATTTATTCTATATGGTATACGGGGAACAGGAAGAGCTCAGTGTGCAGGGCTTCACTGATGAGTCGTTCCAGTCTGATCCTGATGACTTCATATCGCAGACCGGCTATTTGTTTAAGATGGTTGGAGGTGCTGTATGCTGGAAGAGCTTCAAACAATCCACCATAGCTAATTCTACAACCGAAGCTGAGTATGTGGTTGTTTCTGAGGCAGCCAATGAAGCCGTTTGGATAAGGAAGTTCTTATGTGATCTTCAGGTGGTCCCTAGTGCAATGGATCCCATTGAGCTCTACTGTGACAACAATGGAGCAATTACACAAGCCAAGGAACCACGGTCTCATCAAAGATCCAAACACATACTCAGAAGATTTCACCTGATCAGAGAGATCATTAACATAGGTGATGTCAAGATTAGCAGAGTTGACACAGAGAACAATCTGGCAGACCCATTGACCAAAGCTTTGGCGCAATAGAAGCATAATGGTCACGCTAGAGATATGGGGTTGAGATTCCTCAACTTCTAGGTCTTAGTGCAAGTGGGAGATTGTTGGTGTATATGCCCTAGGACCTAGTTTTGGTCCACTTATGTACTACTTGACTTTGATATTTATATCATTCTGGCATTGTCGTTATCTATGTTTGTTTACATCTGCGCATATATACTAACATGATAATGTCCCTGGAGACAGATTGGATCTGTGCTCGAACTATAGTCCCCAGTCGATGTACCTTAGTGGATATGGGACAGCTATGGTACTTGTGAGATTGGTATGTGGACTGGTTAGGCATGTGGTGCTAACGCAGACACATGGTATATCATTGGAGGATATACTGGATAGACCCACTGTGAGGCTATGACTTAGTGTCATGAGTTATCCTCACAAGTGACAGGAGATGAATTGATCCCTTGACTTAAGGTCATTGATCATTCTATATGGTTAGGGGCTTGCTTTGATACAACCTAACACCTCGCCGTAGTTGGGAGGTCATAACGGTTGTCATTGAGCATGTCACGACCCATATGAGAAGGTCAATGGACAGACATAGGATTTGCCCCTTCCTTAGGGAAGCATGATATCCATAGAGCTCCTCTATGGTTCTATGACTCAGAGTGTATGGCCATACTCAGGTGAGAACCTATTTTAGTCATAGCCATGTGATTGGGTGAAAACAAGTGATGACACACTTGTCCAATCAGATATCAGTTCAGCAAAGAGAGTGTAATGCATCTATATCTTGTTGCAATGATGGGGATGTCGATGTCGATATCCATTCCGATGACTTGGGTAGCAGCGATGCACTGCTAGGTGCTACTCACTGCTTGTGGTGACATTTGGTCAGCACTGCCAACGTCAGAGGGACCTTATGATCAGGGTCGCACACCTTGATACTCGAGTTCTCGTATTGATCGGGAAGCCTTATGATCGAGTTATTGGATAACTCGGATCTATTTTGGAGATTTCATCAGCGCCAATGGGCCTGATGAGATGGAAGGATGTTATTGGAGCCAAACTCCATTTATGGCAGGTTGACCCGAAATTGACCATGGTTAGCCACATTTGGATTAGGGTTGCATTGGATTGGATTCAAGTGCTTAATCAAGCCATGTAATGAAGTTTGGGCTAGCTCATTATCCAATGAGGCCCAATAATAAGTTGTCATGAAGAGGCAATTGTAACGCCCTTGATTTTCTGAATTTTGATTTAAGGTTAGAAATTCTGTTTCTGTATTTTATCTGTTAAAATTTTGGGATTTTTGCCTAAATGTAGGAATTTTTCCTACAGGGCAAAAATAATTATTTTGGTTGGGGATTTGAACCCTCGACCTTGAGTCTTTGTTCCTGGAATTCTTCCACCGTGATGGCACATATTTCTGATATTATTGGAGTGGCGCGTGGTGGTTAAGCCCAGGTAAGCCCATAAAACCGATTGTCACTTAAGTTAATTGGGCTATTGGATCTTGGATCCGTTTGGGGTGGAAAAAAAAAAAAAAGGGGGAAAATTCGTGAGAGCTCCTCTCCCTCACGATTTTTGGTTTGTTTCTTGCCCTAGCCGCCTGTGTTGTCGCCCCTCACTGTGCTTGGCGCTCCTGCAAAATTTCTGACGCTGGTGGTGGCAGACTGGTGGTGGACGAACTTTCTGGAGACCCCTGATCCCCTGTTTTGGCGTTTTCTCTGTGGGCGATTTTTCTGGTGAGTAATTCGATCCTAAGGAGTCTAATCCGAATTAAAATTCGTTATTTTCCATGATTATTCGTATGGGGTTGAATTCAAATAATTATAGGGTTTTAAAATCCTGTTCTGCTGAAATCTGCATTCGTTAATCTGACCTTTGTGTACTATAACCCCAATATCTCATGGTCTATAGATCCAAATCGCACGAAATAAATTTTGTATGAAACTAGATACATTCGGCTTTAATTTGAATCTGATATCGACCATATCCGAGCTGTATTCGTATTTCAATCTGTATTGCAATCCAGCTGTACAAAATCAGTTTTCTGAAATTCTGGATTTCGACCTTTATGTGTTCGAACCATCATATCTCCCTAGGTATAGCTCGAAATCTTGTCAAATCAGTTTTATTAGACCGTAGGCTCGAAGAGCTTTATTTTGACTCCCATAACGCCTATTTTCGATTAGTTATTGGATCTGAAATAAATGTCGCAAGTCTGATATATGAATCTGTTTTCTTGAAATCTGAAATTCTGACCTTCCTATGTTCGAACCATTATATCTTCCTGTCTAAAATTCGAAATCTTGTGAAACCAGTTTTATTGGAAACTAGATTCAGAGAGCTTCATTTTGAATACAATATTGACTAGCTTTGGTTCGAAATTGGACTAAAAATATATTTTGCAAACGGACAATATAAATCTGCTATGTTTTGGTTAGACGAATATTCCTTTGTGAGAAAAATTTACATTGTATGGTTTAACCTCTTAAATTGTGGTCTGTAGTTCTTCTAAAATTTATTTGTTTGATGAAAAATTTTAGAGAAAACAAAATTGGGGATTTAACTAAGAACTTAGGAAATTTCGAAAATATAGTTCGAGCCAATTTTGGGGCTTTTGTCAATTTTCTTCACAAACGTGTAATTAAAATTGTCTGTAGTGGGGGACTGAAATTAATTACATGAAATTTGTACGTTCTGTTAAGGTTCTGAAAGTGGCGCCCCTTACAGTAATTTTATAGCTCACGGTTTTAGGAATTTTGAGGAGATTATTTCATGAATAATTTCTGTTCTGTATTTAAATGTTTGTTATATGAATAATTTCTGTTCTGTATTTAATTGTTTGTTATGTGGATATTTCCTGTTCTGTTTATATGTTGTGAATTTTCTGAAAACTTTGAATGTGTTATAACCTTTGTGAGAACATAGACTGGTCTGACATGAATTAAGGATAGTTGCATGAAATCTAAGGAATTCACTCATATATTACTTCTGGTTGATGGTAAAAATTATGAAGTGTGTTCAGCTTTGATTTTCTGCAAATTGTAATTTGTTAAGGACTGGATATTGGGGTGTGTCATTTTCTGGTTTGTTAGACTTTGGGCATAATGTAAGAATTAAGTAGTGGTTGATCCTACTTCTCTGTTTCAGTATAATCTGTTCTGTAAAATTATGCCCTAGTGTAGCACTCTTCCGTGTCCTTACCCTCCTTCTGTGGCGCTGTAATGGTGCTGATAGTCTACTACGACCCTTGAGACACTATTTCTGTTCTGGGTATTGGAGGCCAGAGTGCCACGTCCTAACAAGACGGGGGCCACCCACTGATACCTCCTCTACCATTCAGTTCTGGGTATTGGAGGCCAGAGTGCCACGTCCTAACAAGACGGGGGCCACCCACTGATACCTCCTCTACCATTCAGTTCTGGGTTTTGGAGGCCAGAGTGCCACGTCCTAACAAGACGGGGGCCACCCACTGATACCTCCTCTACCATTCAGTTCTGGGTTTTGGAGGCCAGAGTGCCACGTCCTAACAAGACGGGGGCCACCCACTGATACCTCCTCTACCATTCAGTTCTGGGTTTTGGAGGCCAGAGTGCCACGTCCTAACAAGACGGGGGCCACCCACTGATACCTCCTCTACCATTCTGTTCTGGGTATTGGAGACCAGAGTGCCACGTCCTGACAAGACGGGGGCCACCCACTGATATCTCCTTTACCATTCTGTTTCTGATATGCATGCATTGTCTCGTCCTCGGCAGAGGTGGGGTCAGACCTTCTGTGGTCATCAGGCCTTCTGTGGCCTTTCTGTTTCCGATGTAGACTATCCGTTTGGACTCTGAAAATTCTGATTTTCTGTCTGTCAGTTCTGATTTCTGTAGTTCTGTTTCGATCTGTATTTAGATGTATTAGGCGGTGTGGTTAGTTGGTATGGGTTGGTATATTCATATCCTACCTGTTTGATGCCTATTGTTACAAGTATCTGTATTTGATTGTGTTTGTTTCTGATATGAGCATGCATGTTAAGTTGATTTATCTTATCTGTTAAATAAAAAGAATTTCAACTTAAGTATGATATTTTTGATGTGTACTATGGATGACTTTTAGTGTCTTTTACTCACTGAGCTTTTTAGCTCACCTCCGTTGTTTAAATGTTTTCAGGTGAGACATCAAGACAGTAACCGCTACAGCTAATTGTTATGATGCTAATGTTTGATGTAATTTCTAAGAATTTTCTTCTAAAAAATTTATCAGGCCTGCGTGCCTAATTTGTTATGACTTATGTGACACGTTTTATCTCCTGAGGGCTTATGCCTGTTTTCAGGATATTATATTATAGTTGTCTCGTTTAAATTATTGGATACGAGTCTTGGATTCTTTTAGTGAATTGGTTCTTATTTTGAAATGTCCGATTTGAGATGTGTAACCGAATTTGTGTTGTTTTAGTATCTGAATAATCAGTTCTGCATATTTCTGAAATTCCACATATGTGTAGTGTGGACATTTGTTGTTGTTACATGTGTGTCTATGCAGCAGTAGTTTAGTATACTTGCTGCCGGATTTTTTCTGGATTTTCCGGATTTCTATTTCCTAGTAAATCGATCCTATTCAGTTCTGTGCGGTTTTCAGTTCCGTAGTAATGTCCTTCGATGCCGCTTTCTTCTTGTGTTTTAATGGAAGAGTAAAAATTTTTGAAACCCCGTATTTTACTTGTATGCGTGTGGGGTGTGATTCTGAGGGATGTTACAGCAATAGGCTAAAAGGGTATAATGGGGAGGAAGCCAAGCCCATTGGCGCCTAAGGGGCATAATGGGGTTTGGATGACAAATTTGCTTCATTAAGGAAGCTTTATGCACCTAGCCCTCTCCCATTGATAGTGTGAATGCATTAAGGCATTGCTTGGGGCGCAAGGCTAGGCCTTGGCACACAAGGCAAGGCTTGGTAGCTTATGGAAAGGTTGAATAAGGTTTATGGTAAAGTCTTGGAGACTTTCCTTACCTCAAACCTTCTCATCCAAGCCATACACTTGTCATGATCTCAACCCATGCCCTAACCGCCTCTAGCTCTTTATAAGTGACCCTATCCACCCCCTCTTAGGGGTTACAATCCTTAGAGGCGTGACAACAAGAGGAGGGGCGAAAGCAAGGGCTTGAAGGGCGACAACACCAAGAAGTGGCGCATCTTCTTCTTCCTTCCAAACCCTAGCCGCAAGCCTCTTCCTTCTCTCTTGACGCAAGGAACTTGATGCTTGGCGGTTTCCCTCTCCCTCATCCTTCTTCATCTTTGGCGCATCTACCTTGGAGGTG
Organism: Costus lasius; assembly: GCA_027563935.2. Classification (NCBI taxonomy): domain Eukaryota; kingdom Viridiplantae; phylum Streptophyta; class Magnoliopsida; order Zingiberales; family Costaceae; genus Costus; species Costus lasius. The sequence continues at coordinate 50,783,820 of CM050446.2, forward strand.
GCGCATACTTTGAAGAAGGAGCACAAGGCTGTGATCTTCTTCCTGAGGCTAGCACTGGGCGTGGAAGAAGAGGACTCGAGGCATCTGTGTGTGTGAGACTGCAGAGGGCGCACGCTTGGGCGCCTATCACGACATCGACCTCATCTTGCTCTAAGGTATTTCCTAACTCATCGTGTCGACTCTCTTGCTTGCGATCTTCACTGGGTTTTTGGGACCGGCTGTTTCGGGGACATTCTTCCGCTGCGCAACGTATGTATGTATGCTTATAACTCTGAAAAATTATAAAATGTCCCCGGGGTTTCCCAACACCCTGGGTCTCAAGTTCGAGACTCACCAAGTGAAATTCGCCTATATATATTAATTAACCAAGAGAAAGATTTCTCCTATCAATTAACGATTTTATTTTATTCATGTGACTACAGTGCCAAGCCCAACCTTGCATTATGACCCTTATTTGACTTATTTTGGCAACTCAAGTCAACAGAGGTCAAACATGGTCTACTAGAGTCAACTAGTGGTCAAACATGAACAAAATAAAATATCATCTCCTTATAACAACATAGCATCAGCTTCCCAAAATGATCCGAATCATACAATGATTTGATCAGAGCTAACCGATCAATACGAAGTCTTTAGCGTCTTGGTGTGCGACCCTGTTGGTCCCTTTGATGTTGGTAGTGATGACACAATTATCACAAGCGGTCAGTGGTACCTAGCAGTACATCGTCGCTACCCAAGTCATTGGAATAAATGTCGCCATCGACAATCTCAAAACTGTGATAAGGTATAAGGGTATCCATGTCCCTTTGCTAGGCTGATCATCCAAGTTGGACAAGCGTGTCACACTTGTTTATTCCAAAGACGATGGTCATGACTAAATCAGGCTAAACCTAGGTGTGGCCACATACTTTCAGTCAAGCACCATCTAGGGGCCCATGGTGTAACGCCCTCGATTTTTCTGAATTATGATTTAAGGTTAGAAATTCTGTTTCTGTATTTTTATCCGTTAAAATTTTGGGATTTTTGCCTAAGTGTAGGAATTTTTCCTACAGGGCAAAAATAATTATTTTGGTTGGGGATTTGAACCCTCAACCTTGATTCTTCGCTCCTGGAATTCTTTCCACCATGGTGGTGCATATTTCTGATATTATTGGAGTGGCGCAGGGTGGTTAAGCCCAGGTAAGCCCATAAAACCGATTTTTCACTTAAGTTAACTGGGTTATTGGATCTTGGATCCGTTTGGGGTGGGAGAAAAAGAGGAATTGCGTGAGGGCTCCTCTCCCTCACGACTTTTGTGTTTTCTTGCCCTAGCCGCCTTTGGTTGTCGCCCCTTACTGTGCTTGGCGCCTCCTGAGATTTCTGACGCTGGTGGTGGCAGACTGGTGGTGGACGAAATTCCTGGTGATCCTCTATCTTGGCGTTTTTCTCTGTGGACGATTTTTCTATGAGTAATTCGATCCTAAGGAGTCTAATCCGCTAAATTGTAGATTATTTCAATTAAAATTCGTTATTTGCAATGATTATCCGTATGGGGTCGAATTCAAATATTTATAGGGGTTTAAAATCCTGTTCTGCTGAAATCTGCATTCTCTAATCTGACCTTTGTGTACTATAACCCCAATATCTCATGGCCTATAGATCCAAATCGCACGAAATAAATTTTGTATGAAACTAGATACATTCGGCTTTAATTTGAATATGATATCGACCATATCCGAGCTGTATTCGTATTTCAATCTGTATTGCAATCTAGCTGTACAAAATCAGTTTTCTGGAAATCTGGGTTTCGACCTTTATGTGTTCGAACCATCATATCTCCCTAGGTATAGCTCGAAATCTCGTCAAATCAGTTTTATTAGAAAGTAGACTCGAAGGGTTCAATTTGACTACCATGTCGCCTATTTTCTGTTAGTTATTGGATCTGAAATTTGTGTCGCAATTCTGATATACGAATCTGTTTTCTGGAATTCTGAAATCCCGACCTTTCTATGTTCGAACACCCATATCTCCCCGGTTATAACTCCAAATCCAACGGATTCAGTTCTATTGGAAAGTAGATTCAAATAGCTTTATTGTGAATATCATATTGCCTATTTTAGGTTACTTACTCGGTCTGAAATCTGTTGCAAGTATGATATATTAATCTGTTTTTTCTGAAACATCTGGTTAATTGTTTGTTATGTGAAAAATTTCTATTCTGTATATATATATGTTGTGAATTTTCTGAAACTTTGAATGTGTTATAACCTTTGTGAGAACGTAGAATGGTTTGACATGAATTAAGGATAGTTGCATGAAATCTAAGGAATTCAAGGAATTCAATCATATATTACTTCTGGTTGATGGCAAAAATTATGAAGTGTGTTCAGCTTTGATTTTCTGCAAATTGTAATTTTGTTAAGGACTGGATATTAGGGTGTGTCATGTTCTGGTTTGTGAGACACTTTGGGCATGATGTGAGATTTGAGTGGTGGTTGAAAGTCCCCTTCAAGGGGGAGCGCAAGGGGGTGAAACCCTGAAGGGGGCGGCGCATATAAACTTTTAGGGGTGTCACCCTCAAGACCGCATGTAGATCATATGATTAACTCATTGCATAAACGAAAAAGATCTCAAAGGGATCATACCAACGCCATTGGAATGGTTGTCGGCTTGGAAGCAAAGATCAAGAGAGATCTTCTCCAAAGATGTCACACACAAGGGATGAAGGCTTCCTCCTTGCGCAACTCTTGTGCTAGCAAAAATTGCCAAGTTGTCCTTTGTGTTTAGGAGATGAGATGAAAGCGTCTTGCTCTTCGAAAAACCCTTTCACCTTGCGCAAATGATACCTCACCCAAGAGAGAGCATCGAAGCCTAGAGGCGTTGAGTCAACATAGGCATTTTGGCGTTTCAAGACTTCCATAAAAGGAAAGTCATCAAGACATGCGTTCATGTCTTTTGAACCATTCCAAAACGCCAACTCAATTGAACCATGCGTTCACTTATGTGAACCGGTTCAATTGAATTTGGTCCAATTTCATTTGGTCCAAATGACAAATCGAACCAAGCCAAGCCATGGTCTAAATCTCATATGAACCATGAAGGTTCAAGATCTAACCGTACATCTCTAGATGCTCTTGATCTCACCGATCTAGCATCCACACTCTCGATCGAAGCTTACCGATCTCAAGCCCTAATCAATCAAACATGATCAGACCAGATCTCACTTACAATCAGAGTTTAAACTCCTTTAAACTGAACCAAAACAATTCAGTCCACACGATCTGACTTAAGTAAGCCATATCACCAAATTGTGCGACCCTGAGGGTTTCCTTTAAATGTCGGTAACGATAACTTACGTTATCACGATCAGTGAGAGGTATCTAGCCACACATCACTGTCTCCCAATATAAAGGAAAGAGTCTTCCAAGACTACACCCAAACCATAGCACAAGTGTGAATCCACTTCACGAGGCATACAAGTTTCCTTTGCCACTGGATGTTCTTATTGGACAAGCGTGTCAAGCCTGTAGCTCCAATATGTTGAGCATGATTAGATCAGATGAACATAGTCATCAGGGTATGGCCATACACTATTCTCAATCATCTCATTCAGGGGGGGCCCCTTTAGAACATCACACTCCTTAAACAAGGAGACGGCAATCCTGTATCTATCACTAGTGCCCTAACCTGACTCATGATCATTATCCAAGATAGTCTATAACCATTATATTTCAAATGATATTGAACTACCTCAAAACAATGACAATCATCATTTAGAAACACAAGTGATCTCAAGTCAGAGGAAGTATGCCACTTGTTGCACACAAGGATTATTCACATTGTGACAAGCAATTGAATATCCTAGTAGGGTCTGTCCAGTACATCCAATGTACCCATGAGTCTACATCTTATTCCATGCTCGAAGCATCCTATAAGATTAGAACACACATTAGTCTTAACCATATCAAGGCTGTCTCATGTTCACCAAGATATCTCGACTAAGGACATATAGCATGTCAGCCTAGCTGAACAGCATTGAGACATTATTCAGAAGTACACTTATTGCAACAGACAATGTAACATACTGAATAACAACCATGCCTTTATAAACATAAGCGTTTATTACATGATACTCATAGAATCCTAAGGCCTCAAACATTAGCCTTAAGGGCATACCCCAACAATCTCCCACTTGCACTTAATCTAATGGTTGAGAAATCTCAAACCCATATTATTACAGTGCTTCTCATGCTTCTGCTGCGCCAGAGGCTTGGTAAGCGGGTTAGCCAGATTGTCATCTATATGAACCTTGCAGATTTTGATCTCGCCACGATCAATGATCTCCCGGATCAAGTGAAACCATCTCTGTATGTGCTTGGACTTCTGGTGCGACCGTGGTTCCTTTGCTTGTGCGATTGCTCCAGTGTTATCACAGAAGATAACCAAAGGATCTGCACTCGAAGGAACGACACCAAGTTCCTGAATGAACTTACGAATCCACAGTGCCTCCTTGGATGCTTCCGAGGCTGCAACATACTCGGCTTCTGTTGTGCAATCAGCAACAGTAGACTGTTTGAAACTCTTCCACACCACTGCTCCACCATTCAAGCTAAAAACATAGCCTGATTGCGATCGGAAATCATCCTGGTCCGACTGGAACGAAGCGTCAGTATATCCTTCAATACTGAGTTCTTCCTGACCACCATATATCAAAAACATATCTTTGGTCCTCCGAAGATATTTTAAAATGTTCTTGACTGCAATCCAGTGCGCCATACCTGGATTACTTTGGAACCGACTGGTCACGCTTAACCCGTAAGCGACGTCTGGGCGAGTACACAACATCGCATACATAATGGATCCAATAGCCGAAGCATAAGGCGTATTGTCCATTTCATCTTTCTCAGTCTGTGTTTGTGGACACTGACTCTTCGAAAGATTCAGACCATGTCTGACTGGAAGATATCCTCTTTTAGAATTCTCTAAATGAAATCTCTCCAGGACTTTATCAATGTAAGTACTCTGGCACAGCCCGAGAAGCCTCTTAGATCTATCCCTGTAGATCTTCACACCTAGTACATAGGCTGCTTCTCCTAGATCTTTCATCTGGAAACATTTTCCTAACCATGCTTTAACAGCATGCAGTTCAGGAATATCGTTTCCAATGATTAAGATATCATCGACGTAGAGGACTAGGAAAGTAATTACGCTCCCACTAAACCTCTTATATACACACGGGTCATCTTCATTCTTGATGAAACCAAACTCAGAGATTGATTCATCAAAACGAATATTCCAGCTTCTAGATGCTTGTTTAAGTCCATAAATGGACTTCTTTAACTTGCATATTTTATGACGATCTGATGGATTAGTGAACCCTTCAGGTTGTGTCATATACACATCCTCATCCAGATTTCCATTAAGGAAAGTCGTCTTCACATCCATTTGCCAGATCTCACAATCATAATATGCAGCTATTGCGAAAAGAATCCGAATAGACTTGAACATGGCTACAGGAGAGAAAGTTTCATCATAATCTATCCCGTAGATTTGTTTGAAACCTTTCGCTACTAGCCTGCCTTTATAGGTAACTACGTTACCATCCATGTCAATCTTCTTCTTGAAGATCCATTTACAGCCTATAGGGATCACTCCCGGAGGCGGATCAACCAAATCCCAGACTTGGTTATCTGACATGGAGTCCATCTCGGCTCGCATAGCTTCAAGCCATCTAGCTGACTCCGGTCCACTGACCGCATCCGCATAAGTTAGGGGTTCATCATTATCAATGATGTAGACTCTGTCATAACGCTCAGGCTGACGACGGATCCTTCCCGATCTTCGCGGTTCCCGTGATATCTGAGCCTCAGGTTGTTCAATAACCTGCTCTACCGGCTCATGCACATCCAACTGTGCTTGACTACTTTGTCCTTCCTCTGGATTCTCATCCAGCTTTATTTCTCTCCCACTGGCTTCTTGCAGAAGAAACTCCTTCTCAAGAAATATTGCCGTCCGAGCAACAAATACCTTGTTCTCTTTGGGATCGTAGAAATAATAACCCTTAGTTTCCTTAGGGTAACCGACAAAGATGCATTTCTCAGATCTGCTCTCTAGTTTCCCAGAGGCGAGCTTTTTGACATAAGCCTCGCAACCCCAGATCTTTATAAATGTCAAGCTCGGCTGTTTCCCATACCACAACTCATATGGCGTCTTTGAAACTGCCTTGGATGGCACTCGGTTTAGTACCTTTGCAGCTGTTTCCAGTGCAAATCCCCAAAAGGAGTAAGGTAAAGTAGCCTGACTCATCATAGAACGAACCATATCAAGTAACGTTCTATTTCTCCTCTCGGACACACCATTCCATTGCGGTGTTCCTGGCGGAGTGAGCTGTGAGATAATCCCACACTCTTTTAGATAGTCAGTAAACGCATGACTCAAGTATTCTCCACCTCGATCAGAACGAAGTGCCTTGATATTTCGGCCTAGCTGATTCTGTACTTCATTCTTGAACTCTTTGAACTTGTCAAAAGATTCACTCTTATGTCTCATAAGATAGACATAACCATACCTACTGAAATCATCAGTAAAGGTAATGAAGTACGAATAGCCACCTCTGGCATGTTTACTAAACGGCCCACACACATCACTGTGTATAAGGTCAAGTAAACCTGAAGCCCTTTGACCTTTATTAGGAAAAGGAGACTTCGTCATTTTACCCAATAAACAAGCTTTGCATGTATCAATCTCCTCATAGGAGAATGATCCCAGCAGTCCATGATCATGCAACCGCTTAATGCGCTTCTTGTTAATATGGCCTAAACGACTATGCCATAGCAAGGTGCTGTCATCAGCATACTTGGCTTTCTTATTATCAATATTTTGTATAGAATATTCCATGTCCAACATGAATAACCCATTGTTAATTGAACCAGTAGCATAAACAATATTATCAAGAGTAAGATAACACTTTGAAATCTTGCATTCAAAGGAAAACCCTTTCCTGACAAGAGCAGGAATAGAGATAATATTTTTGGTAATACTGGGTACAAAGTAACAATTGTTTAATTCTAATACAATGCCAGATGGTAATGAGATATAATAATCCCCTACAGCAACAGCAGCAACCCGTGCCCCGTTTCCAACGCGTAGGTCCATCTCATGCTGTCCCACCTGTCTTCTTCTCTTGAGTTCCTGTACATTTGAACAAATGTGAACTCCACATGCAGTGTCCAACACCCATGAAATAGAAGAAGATGAAACCATGACTTCCGTCACGTATATACCTGAGCCAGAAGCGATGCTTCCCCTCTTATCTCCTTGGAGCGCTTTACAGTCCTTTTTCCAGTGACCCATCTGGCCACAGTGGAAACACCTGTTGTCCTTTGACCGCTTAACCTTCTGTTTCAGAGCCTTACTGTAGTTCTTGACAGGGGCTTTGCCCTTCTTCCCCTTCTTCTTGTTCCTAGAAGGAACCATTAAGACAGAGGTTGAAGGCTTTCCCTTCAGAGTCTCCTCAGTAGTCAAGAGCATATTCAGCAGCTCTGCCGGAGTACAATCGATTTTGTTCATATTAAAGTTAATAATGAACGCATCGAAAGAGGGCGGGAGAGACTGCAGAATAATGTCTACAGCAAGCTCCTGGTTGACGGTATGCCCCAGTTTCTCCAGAGCCTCCTTGTGCCCAATCATCTTGAGCACGTGAGCTCCCACTGGGCTCCCTTCAGCCAGTTTGCTCTGAAAGAAAAGCTTGGTCAGATTATAGCGTTCAGTCCTCGCCTGTGCAGCATACAGCATCTTGAGGTTCGCTATAATCTCTATAGCCGACATATCCTCATGCTGACGCTGCAGCGGTGGCGGCATAGACGCTAGCATCAGGCAAGCGACATCAATGCTATCATTGACATGCTTTTCATAGGCATCACGAACCGCCCTTGCGGCGTTCGCAGCGGGTTGAGGCGGCACAGCCGTCTCGAGGACATACAGTTTCCTCTCTGCCTTAAGAACGATCTTAAGGTGTCCGAACCAGTCTGAGAAGTTTGGCCCAGCAAACTTCTCCCTTTCCAGTAGGGATCGCACATTGAAGCTCATGGTGTTCGTTGCTGTAGGAATCTACAACAATGCAAGAACAGCAAGGTCAGTATCAATGTTAAGAATCAATCAGGACTTAAGAATGATTCTTTTTCTCACTATTTTTATTTGGCTGAAAAATCCAGCAAAACAGCCCGAAAGAGTAGAACTCTTTTAGTGAGATGGGATCCAGATTTCATACTTGGTCTCCGCGTCCCGCTCAGGCGAGATAAGATGCACAGAGAGTACGAGTACTAATTTCTGGTAGGCAGTCCCTGCCAATCGCCAACCCGTGTGATTCCCCTTCATCTGGGCAATCCAGCAGACTGTGCCAACTGAGTTGGTACAACACAGTCTCTGATCCCACAGATGGCTGCCTCCATGTGCTACCATATGCGCCACATATGTAGCCTACATGGTCAAGCTGACCCGACCTACTCCCTGGACCACCACGTGCTATGCTGAGCAACGAGAAGCGATAAATCCCTTCTCTGTAACACGCAGGTGAAATCCCGCACCGTCTGAAGATACATGGACGTGCCCACTGAGTGGGTGTTGGGGTATGCCCTTAAGCCTAATGTTTGAGGCCTTGGGATTGTAATAGTATCATGTAATAAACGTTTATGTTTATAAAGGCATGGTTATTATTCAGTTAGCTACATTGTCTGCTGCAATATATGTTCTTCTGAATAATGTCTCAAAGCTGTTCAGCTGGGCTGACATGCAGTTAAGTCCTTAGTCGATGTATCTTGGTGAACATGAGATAGCCTTGATATGGTTAAGACTAATATGTGTTCTAGTCTTATAGGATGTTTCGAGCATGGAATAAGATGTAGACTCATGGGTACATTGGATGTACTGGACAGACCCTACTAGGATATTCAATTGTTTGTCGCAATGTGAATAATCCTTGTATATGACAAGTGGCACATTTCCTCTGACTTGAGATCACTTGTGTTTTCTAAATGATGATTGTCATTGTTTTGAGGTAGTTCAATATCATTTGAAACACAATGGTTATAGACTATCTTGGATAATGAGCTTGAGTCAGGTTAGGGCACTAGTGATAGACATAGGATTGCCGTCTCCTTGTTTAAGGAGTGTGATGTTCTAAAGGGGCCCCCTGGATGAGATGATTGAGAAAGTGTATGGCCATACCCAGATGACTATGTTCATCTGATCTAATCATGCTCATCATATTGGAGCTACAAGCTTGACACGCTTGTCCAATAAGAACATCCAGTGGCAAAGGAAGTATGCATGCCTAGTGAGTTGATTCACACTTGTGCTGTTTTTGGGTGTAGTCTTGGAAGACTCATTTCTTTTATATCGGGAGACAGTGATGTGTTGCTAGATACCCCTCACTGATCGTGATAACGTGAGTTATCGTTACCGACATTTAAAGGAAACCCTCAGGGTCGCACAATTTGATGATATGGCTTACTTAAGTCAGATCGTGTGGACTGAATTGTTTAGGTTCAGTTTAAAGGGATTTAATCTCTGATTGTGAGTGAGATCTGGTCTGATCATGTTTGATTGATTAGGGCTTGAGATCGGTAAGCTTCGATCGAGAGAATAGATGCTAGATCGGTGAGATCAAGAGCATCAAGAGATGAACGGTCAGATCAGGAGCCTTAGGGTTTATTTGAGATCTGGACTTGATTGCTTGGCTTGATTGGTTTTAAACCAAACCAAATTGAACCGGCTCATGAAATGAGCGCATGGTTCAAGGTGTGGCGACATGTTCACTTGGCGTGAACGATGGAGCGGTGAGTGGTTGCTATTTTTAGTAACCATGATCTCCAATTGGAGTCACTCACGTTCGAATAGAGTGTTCTCTATTCTCGCCTCTCGCTCTCAATATTCCTCTCGACTTCCGTGTGTGTGGCGATGCCTTGAAGGTTGAGGAGGATTCGGCCAAGAGAACGACATCTCATCTTTCCCTTCCATTCGGCAAGACAACCTTGGAACCTTGCTAGCACAAGGAGCACCAAGGAAGAAGCACATTGTTCATCTTGTGTGCGAGACTTTGGAGAAGAGGCGTTTGCAACTTTTTCTTCCAAGGCGCCATCTTGAAATGGCTATGGTATGAATCCGTTTCTTCTATTTGCATTCGGGTTATAATGGTTGATCATATCTCATGAAACCGATCTTAAGAAACACTCTTCCGCTGCTTAAAAGTTTTAATATGCGCCTTACTTAGGGGTTTCGCCCCCTTTATGGGGTTCCTTCAATTGGTATCAGAGCAATGTTTCATGCGTGTGTTATGATTGCCATGTTATGTTTTATGATCCATGTTTGCGCAAGATAACAGATCTATAGGTCACATGCGAATGCTTATGCTGTAGTTGTAAGTTGGCGAAAATACATGTTTCTTATAGATGTTATTTTCTCCCTGGCGCATGTTGTTGGCGCATGTTTTATTGTGTTTTCAAAACAAATAACTTGCGCGATTCATCTTAGATCTAAAGCACCTACTTTAAACCCTTAGATGGGTTATTAGGGTTGAAGTCACCCCCTAGGTTAGATCCAAAAGTCTGATCAGACTATCTGACAGCCTTGATGGGTTGACCAGGTAGCACCTGTGCGCAAGCACGTGGTGGCTACAGGTCGGCTGCAGACAGGCGTGTAGCGATGTCTGATTGAGACAACTGATGAACGCACATGAGTTAGGCCCGGGGTCACACCCGCTTGCCAGACCTCATTGTGGTTGTTCAGCCCTGGCGCATGCATGGTTGACCTTATGGTCGACTCAAGTCAGTTAGGACTTGGTGCATGCAAGGGCAGTGGATCTGACTAGGATGGATGAGTGGATCCCTAGTAATAGACCATTGTAAGGCAGTAGGGCAAATAAGGAAAATTAAAATTCATCCCAAGGGGTTTTCGAAATTTAATTTTCATGAATGGATCATATGTTGATTGTTGCATATGTATGTTTATTTAATCTTATGTGGGCTGCCCGTCTTTAATGAGTGCTGTGCTGGGGCCTGCGTGCCTGGTTAATTTTGTAAATTAATTTTATATTGTGATCTGCGCATCACATTGCTTTAATTTATAAAATGTAATTGACCTGCGTGTCAATCTTGTCTAGATAGTTAAATTTGTAATTTAATTAGACAAGAGCACAGAGCACTCTTGGCAGAGGCGCATGCAGCAAGTGGCTTGACCAGGTGGGAGGTTTAGGGTTCGACCCTAGGACCTGGCGCATATTCCTGGTGGACGCACCAGACCTGCAGATGGCGCTTGGGCCCTGGTTTGGGCCAGATGAGCAGCAAAAGCCCCATGAAGAAAAGCAAGTGAAGACTTAAGTTAATTAAGGTCTTACTAGGGCTATGGGCTTTTACCACATAAGATTCATGCTTTCTTTTATTTATTGTTTAAATATTAGAATTGCATGATTAGTTTATCTTCTGCTATCACCATAGGAATTGCATGATAGTGAAGAAGATAAAAGACCGTTAAAATCCAACGCTAAAATATCAAGCTCGTAAGCCTTCTGACGCGAAACCTCACTGTTCTGATTATCGTTGGAGCCGTGTTGTACCCACTCAGTGGGCACGTCCATCTATCTTCAGACGGTGTGGGATTACACCTGTGTGTTACAGAGTAGGGATTTATCCCTTCTCGTTGCTCAGCATAGCACATGGTGGTCCAGGGAGTAGGTCGGGTCAGCTTGACCATGTAGGCTACATATGTGGCGCATATGGTAGCACATGGAGGCAGCCATCTGTGGGATCAAAGACTGTGTTGTACCAACTCAGTTGGCACAGTCTGCTGGATTGCCCAGATGAAGGGGAATTGCACGGGTTGGCGATCGGCAGGGACTGCCTACCGGAGATTAGTGCTTGTACTCTCTGTGCATCTTATCTCGCCTGAGCGGGACGCGGAGACCAAGTATGAAATCCGGATCCTATCTCACTAAAAGAGTGTCTACTCTTTCGGACTGTTTAATGGATTTTTCAGTCAGATAAAATAGTGAGAAAAAGAATCTTTCTTAAGTCCTGATTGATTCTTAACATTGATACTGACCTTGCTGTTCTTGCATTGTTGTAGATACCTGCAGCAACGAACACCATGAACTTCAATGTGCGATCCCTACTGGAAAGGGAGAAGTTTGCTGGGCCGAACTTCTCTGACTGGTTTGGACACCTTAAGATTGTTCTTAAGGCAGAGAGGAAACTGTATGTCCTCGAGACGGCGATACCGCCTCAGCCCGCTCCGAACGCCGCAAGGGCGGTTCGGGAAGCCTATGAAAAGCACGTCAATGATAGCATTGATGTCGCTTGCCTGATGTTAGCGTCTATGACGCCACCGCTGCAGCGTCAGCATGAGGATATGTCTGCTAAAGACATGATAGCGAACCTCAAGATGTTGTATGCTGCACAGGCAAGGACTGAGCGCTACAATTTGACAAAGCTCTTCTTTCAGAGCAAAATGGCTGAAGGGAGCCCAGTGGGAGCTCACGTGCTCAAGATGATTGGGCACAAGGAGGCTCTAGAGAAACTGGGGCATACCATCAACCAGGAGCTTGCTGTGGATATTATTCTGCAGTCTCTCCCGCCTTCATTCGACGCGTTCATTATTAACTTTAATATGAACAAAATCGATTGTACTCCGGCAGAGCTGCTGAATATGCTCTTGACTACTGAGGAGACTCTGAAGGGAAAGCCTTCGACCTCTGTCTTAATGGTTCCTTCGAGGAACAAGAAGAAGGGGAAGAAGGGCAAGACCCCTGTCAAGAGCTACAGCAAGGCTCTGAAGCAAAAGGTGAAGCGGTCCAAGGAATACAGGTGTTTCCACTGTGGCCAGCTGGGTCACTGGAAAAAGGACTGTAAAGCGCTCCAAGGAGATAAGAGGGGAAGCATCGCTTCTGGCTCAGGTATTTATGTGACTGAGGTCATGTTCTCTTCTTCTATATCATGGGTGTTGGACACTGCATGTGGAGTTCACATTTGTTCAAATGTACAGGAACTCAAGAGAAGAAGGCAGGTGGGACAGCATGAGGTGGACCTACGAGTTGGAAACGGGGCACGGGTTGCTGCTGTTGCTATAGGAGACTATTTCATTTCTTTACCATCTGGAATTGTATTGGAACTAGACAATTGTTATTTTGTTCCCAGTATTACTAAAAATATTATCTCCATTCCTGCTCTTGTCAGGAAGGGTTTTTCCTTTGAATGCAATATTTCAAAGTGTCTTTTATCTTATGATAATATTGTTTATGCAACTGGTTCAATTAGCAATGGATTATTCATGTTGGACATGGAGCGTTCTATACAAAATGTTGATATTAAGAAAGCCAAGTATGCTGATGACAGCACCTTGCTATGGCATAGTCGTTTAGGCCATATTAACGAGAAACGCATTAAGCGGTTGCATGATCATGGACTGCTGGGATCATTCTCCTATAAGGAGATTGATACATGCAAAGCTTGTTTGATGGGTAAAATGACGAAGTCACCTTTTCCTCACAAAGGTCAAAGGGCTTCAGGTTTACTTGACCTTATACACAGTGATGTGTGTGGGCCATTTAGTAAACATGCCAGAGGTGGCTATCAGTACTTCATTACCTTTACTGATGATTTCAGTAGATATGGGTATGTCTATTTAATGAGACATAAAAGTGAATCTTTTGACAAGTTCAAAGAGTTCAAGAATGAAGTACAAAATCAGCTAGGCCGAAATATCAAGGCACTTCGCTCAGAACGAGGTGGAGAATACTTGAGTCATACGTTTACTGACTATCTGAAGGAGTGTGGGATTATCTCACAGCTCACTCCGCCAGGAACACCGCAATGGAATGGTGTGTCCGAGAGGAGAAACAGAACGTTACTTGATATGGTTCGTTCTATGATGAGTCAGGCTACTCTTCCTTACTCCTTTTGGGGTTTTGCACTGGAAACAGCTGCAAAGGTACTAAACCGAGTGCCATCCAAGGCAGTTTCAAAAACTCCATATGAGTTATGGTATGGGAAACAGCCGAGCTTGACATTTATCAGGATCTGGGGCTGCGAGGCTTATGTCAAAAAGCTCGCCTCTGGGAAACTAGAGAGCAGATCTGACAAATGTAACTTTGTCGGTTACCCTAAGGAGACTAAGGGTTATTATTTCTACGATCCCAAAGAGAACAAGGTATTTGTTGCTCGGACGGCCATATTTCTTGAGAAGGAGTTTCTTCTGCAAGAGGCCAGTGGGAGAGAAATAAAGCTGGATGAGAATCCAGAGGAAGGACAAAGTAGTCAAGCACAGTTGGATGAGCCTGAGCCGGTAGATCAGGTTATTGAACAACCTGAGGCTCAGATATCACGGGAACCGCGAAGATCGGGAAGGATTCGTCGACAACCTGAGCGTTATGACGGAGTCTACATCATTGATAATGATGAACCCCTCACTTATGCGGATGCGGTGAGTGGACCGGAGTCAGCGAGATGGCTTGAAGCTATGCGCGCCGAGATGGACTCCATGTCAGATAACCAAGTTTGGGATTTGGTTGATCCGCCTCCGGGAGTTATCCCTATAGGCTGTAAGTGGATCTTCAAGAAGAAGATTGACATGGATGGTAACGTGGTTACCTATAAAGGCAGGCTAGTTGCGAAAGGTTTCAAACAAATCTACGGGATAGATTATGATGAAACTTTCTCACCTGTAGCTATGTTCAAGTCTATTCGGATTCTTTTCGCGATAGCTGCATATTACGATTATGAGATTTGGCAGATGGATGTGAAAACAGCTTTCCTTAATGGAAATCTGGATGAGGATGTGTATATGACACAACCTGAGGGTTTCACTAATCCATCAGATCGTCATAAAATATGCAAGTTAAAGAAGTCCATTTATGGACTTAAGCAAGCATCAAGAAGCTGGAATATTCGTTTTGATGAATCAGTCACTGAATTTGGTTTCATCAAGAACGAGGATGACCCGTGTGTGTATAAGAGGTTTAGTGGGAGCGTAATTACTTTCCTAGTCCTCTACGTCGATGACATCTTGATCATTGGAAATGACATTCCTGAAATGCATGCTGTTAAAGCATGGTTAAAGAAATGTTTCCAGATGAAAGATCTAGGAGAAGCAGCCTATGTATTAGGTGTGAAGATCTACAGGGATAGATCTAAGAGGCTTCTCGGGCTGTGCCAGAGTACTTACATCGAAAACGTCCTGGAGAGATTTCATTTAGAGAATTCTAAACGAGGATATCTTCCAGTCAGACATGGTCTGAGTCTTTCGAAGAGTCAGTGTCCACAAACACAGACTGAGAAAGATGAAATGGACAATACGCCTTATGCTTCGGCTATTGGATCCATTATGTATGCGATGTTGTGTACTTGCCCAGACGTCACTTACGGGTTAAGCGTGACCAGTCGTTTCCAAAGTAATATAGGCTTGGCGCACTGGATTGCAGTCAAGAACATCTTAAAATATCTGCGGAGGACCAAAGATATGTTCTTGATATATGGTGGTCAGGAAGAACTCAGTATTGAAGGATATACTGACGCTTCGTTCCAGTCTGACCAGGATGATTTCCGATCGCAATCAGGCTATGTTTTTAGCTTGAATGGAGGAGCAGTGGTGTGGAAGAGTTTCAAACAGTCAACTGTTGCTGATTCCACAACAGAAGCCGAGTATGTTGCAGCCTCGGAAGCATCCAAGGAGGCAGTGTGGATTCGTAAGTTCGTGAGAGAACTTGGTGTTGTTCCTTCGAGTGCAGATCCTTTGGTTATCTTCTGTGATAACACTGGAGCAATCGCACAAGCAAAGGAACCACGGTCGCACCAGAAGTCCAAGCACATACAGAGACGGTTTCATTTGATCAGGGAGATCATAGATCGTGGCGAGATCAAAGTCTGCAAGGTTCATACAGATGACAATCTGGCAGACCCGCTTACCAAGCCTCTGGCGCAGCAGAAGCATGAGAAGCACTGTAATAATATGGGTTTGAGATTTCTCAACCATTAGATTAAGTGCAAGTGGGAGATTGTTGGGGTATGCCCTTAAGCCTAATGTTTGAGGCCTTGGGATTGTAACAGTATCATGTAATAAACGTTTATGTTTATAAAGGCATGGTTATTATTCAGTTAGCTACATTGTCTGCTGCAATATATGTTCTTCTGAATAATGTCTCAAAGCTGTTCAGCTGGGCTGACATGCAGTTAAGTCCTTAGTCGATGTATCTTGGTGAACATGAGACAGCCTTGATATGGTTAAGACTAATATGTGTTCTAGTCTTATAGGATGCTTCGAGCATGGAATAAGATGTAGACTCATGGGTACATTGGATGTACTGGACAGACCCTACTAGGATATTCAATTGTTTGTCACAATGTGAATAATCCTTGTATATGACAAGTGGCACATTTCCTCTGACTTGAGATCACTTGTGTTTTCTAAATGATGATTGTCATTGTTTTGAGGTAGTTCAATATCATTTGAAACACAATGGTTATAGACTATCTTGGATAATGAGCTTGAGTCAGGTTAGGGCACTAGTGATAGACATAGGATTGCCGTCTCCTTGTTTAAGGAGTGTGATGTTCTAAAGGGGCCCCCTGGATGAGATGATTGAGAAAGTGTATGGCCATACCCAGATGACTATGTTCATCTGATCTAATCATGCTCATCATATTGGAGCTACAAGCTTGACACGCTTGTCCAATAAGAACATCCAGTGGCAAAGGAAGTATGCATGCCTAGTGAGTTGATTCACACTTGTGCTGTTTTTGGGTGTAGTCTTGGAAGACTCATTTCTTTTATATCGGGAGACAGTGATGTGTTGCTAGATACCCCTCACTGATCGTGATAACGTGAGTTATCGTTACCGACATTTAAAGGAAACCCTCAGGGTCGCACAATTTGATGATATGGCTTACTTAAGTCAGATCGTGTGGACTGAATTGTTTAGGTTCAGTTTAAAGGGATTTAATCTCTGATTGTGAGTGAGATCTGGTCTGATCATGTTTGATTGATTAGGGCTTGAGATCGGTAAGCTTCGATCGAGAGAATAGATGCTAGATCGGTGAGATCAAGAGCATCAAGAGATGAACGGTCAGATCAGGAGCCTTAGGGTTTATTTGAGATCTGGACTTGATTGCTTGGCTTGATTGGTTTTAAACCAAACCAAATTGAACCGGCTCATGAAATGAGCGCATGGTTCAAGGTGTGGCGACATGTTCACTTGGCGTGAACGATGGAGCGGTGAGTGGTTGCTATTTTTAGTAACCATGATCTCCAATTGGAGTCACTCACGTTCGAATAGAGTGTTCTCTATTCTCGCCTCTCGCTCTCAATATTCCTCTCGACTTCCGTGTGTGTGGCGACGCCTTGAAGGTTGAGGAGGATTCGGCCAAGAGAACGACATCTCATCTTTCCCTTCCATTCGGCAAGACAACCTTGGAACCTTGCTAGCACAAGGAGCACCAAGGAAGAAGCACATTGTTCATCTTGTGTGCGAGACTTTGGAGAAGAGGCGTTTGCAACTTTTTCTTCCAAGGCGCCATCTTGAAATGGCTATGGTATGAATCCGTTTCTTCTATTTGCATTCGGGTTATAATGGTTGATCATATCTCATGAAACCGATCTTAAGAAACCCTCTTCCGCTGCTTAAAAGTTTTAATATGCGCCTTACTTAGGGGTTTCGCCCCCTTTATGGGGTTCCTTCAGTGGGTACAACACGGCTCCAACGATAGTCAGAACAGTGAGGTTTCGCGTCAGAAGGCATTACGTGCTTGATATTTTAGCGTTGGATTTTAACGGTCTTTTATCTTCTTACTATCAGGCAAATCCTATGGCTATAGCAGAAGATAAATAACTCATGCAATTCTAAGTATTTTAGAAAATAAAAGAAAGCATGGATCTTATGTGGTAAAAGCCCATAGAGCCTAAGTAAGACCTTAAATCAACTTAAGTCTTCACTTGCTCTTCTTGGGTCTTTTGCATCTCTTCTGGTCCAACCCAGGGCCCTAGCGCTCAATGCAGCACAGGTGCGCCCACCAGCTGAATGCACCTCTGCGATGTGTGCTTTTGTGCTCTTGTCTAATTAAAATACATTTTAATCTATCTAGACAAGTTTGACTCGCAGGTCAATTATACAATAAATTAATTAAAAATGTGATTCGCAGATCACAAAAATAATAATTTACAATTTACCAGGCTCGCAGGCCCTAGCACTGCACACATTAAAGGGCAACCCACATAAGATTAAATAAACAAGCATCATGGCATCATTCAATCAACATGTGATCCATAGACAAAATAAAATTTTCGAAATCCCATTGGAATCAATTTTACTTGTCTTATGTGCCCTACTACCTTACAACGGTCCATTAATAGGGATCCACTCATCCATCTAGTTAGATCCACTGCCCTTGCATGCACCAAGTCCTAACTGACTTGAGTTGACCTAATGGTCAACCATGCATGCGCCAAGGGCTGAACAACCTCATGAGTTCTGGCAAGCGGGTGTGACCCCGGGCCTAACTCATGTGTGTTCAATGGTTGTCTCAACCAGACCTCGCTACACGCCTGTCCGCAGTCGACCTATAGCCACCTCGTGCTTGCGCACAGGTGCCATCTGGTCGACCCATCTACGCTGTCAGATGGTCTGCTCAGACTGGTTGGATCTTACTTATAGGATGACTTCAACCCTACTAACCCGTCTAAGGGTTTATAGCAGGCGCCATGTAGATCTAATGGTGATAAGCGCGCAAGATGTAAGTTTTGATAAAACATCTACAACAATGCGCAAAGAAACAACATGCGGCACTTGAGAAAATATCTAGCATGTTGATAACTCTTAGATCTAGGCATAAGCGCAAACATCTTGAAACAATGATACAAGCGCAAACAAACAACATGCGCATAGCATCATGTAAACGCATGTAAACAAAGCATCAAGTAAGCGCAACATAGCATCATCTATGGATCACAAACACTTCAAAGCAATCATATGAATCTACAAGAACCATAGCTCTGATACCATTTGAAAGTCCCCTTCAAGGGGGAGCGCAAGGGGGTGAAACCCTAAAGGGGGCGGCGCATATAAACTTTTAGGGGTGTCACCCTCAAGACCGCATGTAGATCATATGATTAACTCATTGCATAAACGAAAAAGATCTCAAAGGGATCATACCAACGCCATTGGAATGGTTGTCGGCTTGGAAGCAAAGATCAAGAGAGATCTTCTCCAAAGATGTCACACACAAGGGATGAAGGCTTCCTCCTTGCGCAACTCTTGTGCTAGCAAAAATTGCCAAGTTGTCCTTTGTGTTTAGGAGATGAGATGAAAGCGTCTTGCTCTTCGAAAAACCCTTTCACCTTGCGCAAACGATACCTCACCCAAGAGAGAGCATCGAAGCCTAGAGGCGTTGAGTCAACATAGGCGTTTTGGCGTTTCAAGACTTCCATAAAAGGAAAGTCATCAAGACATGCGTTCATGTCTTTTGAACCATTCCAAAACGCCAACTCAATTGAACCATGCGTTCACTTATGTGAACCGGTTCAATTGAATTTGGTCCAATTTCATTTGGTCCAAATGACAAATCGAACCAAGCCAAGCCATGGTCTAAATCTCATATGAACCATGAAGGTTCAAGATCTAACCGTACATCTCTAGATGCTCTTGATCTCACCGATCTAGCATCCACACTCTCGATCGAAGCTTACCGATCTCAAGCCCTAATCAATCAAACATGATCAGACCAGATCTCACTTACAATCAGAGTTTAAACTCCTTTAAACTGAACCAAAACAATTCAGTCCACACGATCTGACTTAAGTAAGCCATATCACCAAATTGTGCGACCCTGAGGGTTTCCTTTAAATGTCGGTAACGATAACTTACGTTATCACGATCAGTGAGAGGTATCTAGCCACACATCACTGTCTCCCGATATAAAGGAAAGAGTCTTCCAAGACTACACCCAAACCATAGCACAAGTGTGAATCCACTTCACGAGGCATACAAGTTTCCTTTGCCACTCGATGTTCTTATTGGACAAGCGTGTCAAGCCTGTAGCTCCAATATGATGAGCATGATTAGATCAGATGAACATAGTCATCAGGGTATGGCCATACACTATTCTCAATCATCTCATTCAGGGGGGCCCCTTTAGAACATCACACTCCTTAAACAAGGAGACGGCAATCCTGTATCTATCACTAGTGCCCTAACCTGACTCATGATCATTATCCAAGATAGTCTATAACCATTATATTTCAAATGATATTGAACTACCTCAAAACAATGACAATCATCATTTAGAAACACAAGTGATCTCAAGTCAGAGGAAGTATGCCACTTGTTGCACACAAGGATTATTCACATTGTGACAAGCAATTGAATATCCTAGTAGGGTCTGTCCAGTACATCCAATGTACCCATGAGTCTACATCTTATTCCATGCTCGAAGCATCCTATAAGATTAGAACACACATTAGTCTTAACCATATCAAGGCTGTCTCATGTTCACCAAGATATCTCGACTAAGGACATATAGCATGTCAGCCTAGCTGAACAGCATTGAGACATTATTCAGAAGTACACTTATTGCAACAGACAATGTAACATACTGAATAACAACCATGCCTTTATAAACATAAGCGTTTATTACATGATACTCATAGAATCCTAAGGCCTCAAACATTAGCCTTAAGGGCATACCCCAACAGTGGTTAGTCCTACTCCTCCGTTTCAGCATGACCTGTTCTGTAAAAATTATGCCCTAGTGTAGCACTCTTCCGTGTCCTTACCCTCCTTTTGTGGCGCTGTAATGGTGCTGATAGTCTACTACGACCCATGAGACACTAGTGAAGGGTAGATGTGAGCTGGTCTCACCTTCCGTTCTCCCTCCACTATTTCTGTTCTGTTCTGGGTATTGGAGGCCAGAGTGCCACGTCCTGACAAGACGGGGGCCACCCACTGATACCTCCTCTACCAGTATTGGAGGCCAGAGTGCCACGTCTTGACGAGACGGGGGCCACCCACTGATACCTCCTCTACCATTCTGTTTCTGATATGCATGCATGTCTCGTCCTCGGTAGAGGTGGGGTCAGACCTTCTGTGGTCATCAGACCTTCTGTGGTCTTCAGGCCTTCTGTGGCCTTTCTGTTTCCGATGTAGACTATCCGTTTGGATTCTGAAAATTCTGATTTTCTGTCTGTCAGTTCTGATTTCTGTAGTTCTGTTTCGATCTGTTCTGTCTGTCAGCTCTGATTTTCTGTAGTTCTGTTTCGATCTGTATTATAGATGTGTTGGGCAGTGTGATTAGTTGGAATGGGTTGGTAGACTTATATCCTACTTCATGCTTGATGCCTATTGTTATAAGTGTCTGTATTTGATTTTGTTTTGTTTCTGATATGAGTGTTCATGTTAATTATCTTATCTGTTAAGCATGATATTTTTGATGTGTACTATGGATGGCTTTTAGTGTCTTTTACTCACTGAGCTTTTTAGCTCACCCCCGTTGTTTAAATATTTTCAGGTGAGACATCAGGACAGTGATTGCTACAGCTACTAAATTTGTTATAATGCTTGCTAATGTGTTATATAGTTTCTAAGAGTTGTCTTCTAAAGATTTATCAGGCCTGCGTGCCTAACTTACTTATATGACACGTTTTATCTCCTGAGGGCTTATGCCTGTTTTCAGGATATTATATTATAGTTGTCTCATTTTATTGTTGGATACGTGTTTTGGAGTTATGAAAATATAATTGTTCTTATTCTGAAATGTGTAACCGAGTTATTGTTGTATTTGGTATCTGAATAATCAGTTTCTGCAATATTTCTGAAATTTGTGTTCTCCACATATGTGTAGTGTAGACATCTGTTTTGTTCCAGAATATGTGGGTCTGTGCAGCAGTAATTTAGTATACTTGCTGCCGGATTTTCTTCTGGATTTCCGGATTTCTATTTCCTAGTAATCGATCCTACTCAGTTCTGTGCGGTTTTCAGTTCCGTAGTAATGTCCTTCGATGCCGCTTTCTTCTTGTGTTTTAATGGAAGAGTAAAAATTTTTGAAACCCCGTATTTTACTTGTATGCGTGTGGGGTGTGATTCTGAGGGATGTTACAGATGGTATCAGAGGAATATTACTAGCAATTAGAAACTCCGGGGAAGGAAAACTCTGTTTGTGTATTGCTAGAAACCAAAATAGGATCTGATCCGTGATTGAATATTGGTTGTTATTCTACCGTGTTATGTGATGCAGGTATAAAAAGATGGTGCGACCAAGATCTAGCAGTAGCAACGTGTTGGGGTATGCCCTTAAGGCTAATGTTTGAGGCCTGTGGGAATGTATCTGTATCATGTAATAAACTGTTATGTTTATAAAGGCATGGTTATTATTCAGTTGTTTACATTGTCTGCTGCAATATATGTTCTTCTGAATAATGTCTCAAAGCTGTTCAGCTGAGCTGACATGCTATTATGTCCTTAGTCGATATATCTTGGTGAACATGAGACAGCCTTGATATGGATAAGACTAATATGTGTTCTAATCTTATAGGATGCTTCGAGCATGGAATAAGATGTAGACTCATGGGTACATTGGATGTACTGGACAGACCCTACTAGGATGTTCAATTGTTTGTCACAATGTGAATGTTCTTTGATTAAGACAAGTGGCACATTTCCTCTGACTTGAGATCACTTGTGTTTTCTAAATGATGATTGTCATTGTTTTGAGATGGTTCAATATCATTTGAAACATAATGATTATAGACTATCTTGGATGGTGAGCTTGAGTCAGGTTAGAGCACTAGTGATAGATATAGGATTGCCGTCTCCTTGTTGAAGGAGTGTGATGTTCTAAAGGGGCCCCCTGGATGAGATGATTGAGAAAAGTGTATGGCCATACCCAGGTGACTATGTTCATCTGATCTAATCATGCTCATCATATTGGAGTTACGAGCTTGACAGGCTTGTCCAATAAGAACATCCAGTGGCAAAGGAAATATGTATGCTTTGTGAAATGATTCACACTTGTGCTGTGGTTTGGGTGTAGTCTTGGAAGACTCTTTCCTTTATATCGGGAGACAGTGATGTGTTGCTAGATACCCCTCACTGATCGTGATAATGAGAATTATTGTTACCGACATTTAAAGGAAACCCTCAGGGTCGCACAATTTGATGATATGGCTTACTTAAGTCAGATCGTGTGGACTGAATTGTTCAGGTTCAGTTTTAAAGGGATTTAATCTCTGATTGTGAGTGAGATCTGGTCTGATCATGTTTGATTGATTAGGGCTTGAGATCGGTAAGCTTCGATCGAGAGAATAGATGCCAGATCGGTCAGATCAGGGGCATCGAGGAGATCGACGGTTAGATCGGGAACCTTAGGGTTTATTTAAGATCTAGACTAGATCATTGGCTTGATTGGTTCTTAAACCGAACCAATGTGAACCGGCTCATGGAATGAGCGCTTGGTTCATGACTTGGCGACTTGTTCACTTAACGTGAACATTGAAGCGAGAGTGGTGGCTATTTTTAGTAACCACGATCTCCAAAGAGAGAACTCTCTCACGTTCGAATAGAGCATGCTATTCTCGCCTATCCATCACTTCCTCTCTCGACTCTTGTGGTGTGTGACGACGCTTGGAGTTTAGAGGAGGATTCGGCCAAAGAAAGATCAAGATCTTCATCCCTCACAATTCGATCAAGGATTCTTTGGAGCCTTGCTAGCACAAGGAGCGACAAAGAGTTTGCCATCATCCTCTTGTGTGCGATTCCCTTTGGAGAAGAAGCAATTGACTCTTTGCTTCCAAGGCAACGTCTTCTTCATGGCTATGGTATGAATCGCTTTCATTCAATCATAGTTTTAAGTTGATCATTCAATCATACATGCGATCTTTAACCCTACTTCCGCTCATGCAAAAGTTTTAAAGTGCATGGTATTAGGGTTTGCGCCCCCCTCTAGAAAGGGGTTTCTTCAATTGGTATCAGAGCCATGCGTTATAATGTATGTTTGTTTGATTGCTTCTTTGTGATCCATGTTTGCGCATCCTATGAATAGATCTAATAACATGCGGTAAACTACATGCTAGCTTAAGGTCTTTGATGTATGTTTATGTGTTACGCATGTAAGATGCCTTGGCGCTTGCTATAGAGTTTTTTATCAAAAACTTATATCTCTTGCGCGTATCACCTTAGATCTAAGCCGCCTACTGTAAACCCTTAGACGGGTTATTAGGGTTGAAGTCACCCCCTAGGTTAGATCCAGAATGTCTGATCAGATCATCTGACAACCTGAATGGGTCGATCAGATAGCACCTTGGCGCAAGCCTATGGTGGCTATAGGTCGACTGCAGACAGGTGTGTAGCGATGTCTGATTGTGACGACTAATGAACGTACCTGAGTTAGGCCCGGGGTCACGCCCGCTTGCCAGAACTCTGTGTGGTCGTTCAGCCCTGGCGCATGCATTGTTGACCCTATGGTCGACTCAAGTCAGTTAGGACTTGGTGCATGCAAGGGCAGTGGATCTGACTAGGGTGGATGAGTGGATCCCTAGTAATGGACCGTTGTAAGGTTGTAGGGGAAATAAGGAAAAATTAAAATTGATCCTATGGGGTTTTCGAAAATTTTAATTTTTATGGATCACATGGTTATTGATTGATGCATATGTTTGTTTATTTAGTCTTATGTGGGCTGCCCATATTAATTGTGTGCTGTGCTGGGGCCTGCGTGCCTGTATTAAAAATTGTAAAGTAATTATTGTGATCTGCGCATCACATTGCTTTAATTTATAAAATGTTAGTGACCTGCGTGTCACTCTTGTCTAGATAGTTAAATTTGTAATTTAATTAGACAAGAGCACTGAGCACACTTGGCAGAGGCGCATGCAGCAGTAGCTTGACCAGGTGGGAGGTCCAGGGTTCGACTCTGGGACCAGGCGCAAATTCCTGGTGGGCGCACCTGTGCTGCAGATGGCGCTTGGGCCCTGGTTTGGGCCAGATGAGCAGCTAAAGACCCATGAAGAGCAAATGAAGACTTAAGTTAGGTTAAGGTCTTCTAGGGCTATGGGCTTTTACCACATAAGATTCATGCTTTCTTTTATTGCTTAATATTAGAATTGCATGATTAAATTATCTTCTGCTATCACCATAGGAATTGCATGATAGGCAAGAAGATAAAAGACCGTTAAAATCCAACGCTGAAATATCAAGCTCGTAAGCCTTCTGACGCGAAACCTCACTGTTCTGATTATCGTTGGAGCCGTGTTGTACCCACTCAGTGGGCACGTCCATCTATCTTCAGACGGTGCGGGATTACACCTGCGTGTTACAGAGTAGGGATTTATCCCTTCTCGTTGCTCAGCATAGCACGTGGTGGTCCAGGGAGTAGGTCGGGTCAGCTTGACCGTGTAGGCTACATATGTGGCGCATATGGTAGCACATGGAGGCAGCCATCTGTGGGGTCAGAGATTGTGTTGTACCAACTCAGTTGGCACAGTCTGCTGGACTGCCCAGATGAAGGGGAATCGCACGGGTTGGCGATCGGCAGGGACTGCCTACCAGAGACTAGTGCTTGTACTCTCTGTGCATCTTATCTCGCCTGAGCGGGACGCGGAGACCAAGTATGAAATCTGGATCCCATCTCACTAAAAGAGTTCTACACTTTCGGGCTGTTTTGCTGGATTTTTCACGCCTGATAAAATAGTGAGAAAAAGAATCTTTCTTAAGTCCTGATTGATTCTTATACATTGATACTGACCTTGCTGTTCTTGCATTGTTGTAGATACCTGCAGCAACGAACACCATGAACTTCAATGTGCGATCCCTACTGGAAAGGGAGAAGTTTGCTGGGCCGAACTTCTCTGACTGGTTTGGACACCTTAAGATCGTTCTTAAGGCAGAGAGGAAACTGTATGTCCTCGAGACGGCGATACCGCCGCAGCCCGCTCCGAACGCCGCAAGGGCGGTTCGGGAAGCCTATGAAAAGCACGTCAATGATAGCATTGATGTCGCTTGCCTGATGCTAGCGTCTATGACGCCACCGCTGCAGCGTCAGCATGAGGACATGTCGGCTATAGACATGATTACAAACCTCAAGATGCTGTATGCTGCACAGGCGAGGACAGAACGCTATAATTTGACAAAGCTCTTCTTTCAGAGCAAACTGGCTGAAGGGAGCCCAGTGGGAGCTCACGTGCTCAAGATGATTGGGCACAAGGAGGCTCTAGAGAAACTGGGGCATACCATTAACCAGGAGCTTGCTGTAGACATTATTCTGCAGTCTCTCCCGCCTTCATTCGACGCGTTCATTATTAATTTTAATATGAACAAAATCGATTGTACTCCGGCAGAGCTGTTGAATATGCTCTTGACCACTGAGGAAACTCTGAAGGGTAAGCCTTCAACCTCTGTCTTGATGGTTCCTTCTAGGAACAAGAAGAAGGGGAAGAAGGGCAAGGCCACTGTCAAGAGTTACAGCAAGGCTCTGAAGCAGAAGGTAAAGCGGTCCAAGGAATACAGGTGTTTCCACTATGGCCAGCTGGGTCACTGGAAAAAGGACTGTAAAGCGCTCCAAGGAGATAAGAGGGGAAGCTTTGCTTCTGGCTCAGGTATATTCGTGACTGAGGTCATGTTTTCTTCTTCTATATCATGGGTGTTGGACACTGCATGTGGAGTTCACATTTGTTCAAATGTACAGGAACTCAAGAGAAGAAGGCAGGTGGGACAGCATGAGGTGGACCTACGAGTTGGAAACGGGGCACGGGTTGCTGCTGTTGCTGTAGGAGACTACTTTATTTCTTTACCATCTGGACTTGTATTGGAACTAAACAGTTGTTACTTTGTTCCCAGTATAACTAAAAATATTATCTCCATTCCTGCTCTTGTCAGGAAGGGATTTTCCTTTGAATGCAATATTTCAAAGTGTGTTTTGTCATATGATAATATTGTTTATGCAACTGGTTCAATTAATAATGGGTTATTCATGTTGGACATGGAAAGTTCTATACAAAATGTTGATATTAAGAAAGCCAAGTTTGCTGATGACAGCACCTTGCTATGGCATAGTCGTTTGGGCCATATTAACGAGAAACGCATTAAGCGGTTGCATGATAATGGACTGCTGGGATCATTCTCCTACAAGGAGATTGATACATGCAAAGCTTGTTTAATGGGTAAAATGACGAAGTCACCTTTTCCTCACAAAGGTCAAAGGGCTTCAGGTTTACTTGACCTTATACACAGTGATGTGTGTGGGCCTTTTAGTAAACATGCCAGAGGTGGCTATCAGTACTTCATTACCTTTACTGATGATTTCAGTAGATATGGGTATGTCTATCTGATGAGACATAAGAGTGAATCTTTTGACAAGTTCAAAGAGTTCAAGAATGAAGTACAGAATCAGCTAGGCCGAAATATCAAGGCACTTCGCTCAGATCGAGGTGGTGAATACCTAAGTCATGCATTTACTGACTATCTAAAGGAGTGTGGGATTATCTCACAGCTCACTCCACCAGGAACACCGCAATGGAATGGTGTGTCCGAGAGGAGAAATAGAACATTACTAGATATGGTTCGTTCTATGATGAGTCAGGCTACTCTACCCTACTCCTTTTGGGGTTATGCACTGGAAACAGCTGCAAAGGTACTAAACCGAGTGCCATCCAAGGCAGTTTCTAAGACGCCATATGAGTTATGGTATGGGAAACAGCCAAGCTTGACATTTATCAGGATCTGGAGCTGCGAGGCTTATGTCAAAAAGCTCGCCTCTGGGAAACTAGAGAGCAGATCTGACAAA
Source organism: Costus lasius (assembly GCA_027563935.2). Taxonomy (NCBI): domain Eukaryota; kingdom Viridiplantae; phylum Streptophyta; class Magnoliopsida; order Zingiberales; family Costaceae; genus Costus; species Costus lasius. Next base: position 50,811,605 of record CM050446.2, read on the forward strand.
TGTATCTTTGTTGGTTACCCTAAGGAAACTAAGGGTTATTATTTCTATGATCCCAAGGAGAACAAGGTTTTTGTTGCTCGGACGGCCATATTTCTTGAGAAGGAGTTTCTTCTGCAAGAGGCCAGTGGGAGAGAAATAAAGCTGGATGAGAATCCAGAAGAAGGACAAAGTGACCAAGCACAGTTGGATGAGCCTGAGCCGGTAGAACAGGTTATTGAACAACCTGAGGCTCAGATATCACGGGAACCGCGAAGATCGGGTAGGATCCGTCGACAGCCTGAGCGCTATGACGGAGTCTACATCATTGATAATGATGAACCCCTCACTTATGCGGATGCGGTCAGTGGACCGGAGTCAGCGAGATGGCTTGAAGCTATGCGCGCCGAGATGGACTCCATGTCAGATAACCAAGTCTGGGATTTGGTTGATCCGCCTTCGGGAGTTATCCCTATAGGCTGTAAATGGATCTTCAAGAAGAAGATTGACATGGATGGTAACGTGGTTACCTATAAAGGCAGGCTAGTTGCGAAAGGTTTCAAACAAATCTACGGGATAGATTATGATGAAACTTTCTCACCTGTAGCCATGTTTAAGTCTATTCGGATTCTTTTCGCGATAGCTGCATACTATGATTATGAGATCTGGCAGATGGATGTGAAAACAGCTTTCCTGAATGGAAATCTGGATGAGGATGTGTATATGACACAACCAGAAGGTTTCACTAATCCATCAGATCGTCATAAGATATGCAAGTTAAACAAGTCCATTTATGGACTTAAACAAGCATCGAGAAGCTGGAATATTCGTTTTGATGAATCAGTTACTGAATTTGGTTTCATCAAGAACGAGGATGACCCGTGTGTATATAAGAGGTTTAGTGGGAGCGTGATTACTTTCCTAGTCCTCTACGTCGATGATATCTTGATCATTGGAAACGACATTCCTGAAATGCATGCTGTTAAGGCATGGCTGAGGAAATGTTTCCAGATGAAAGATTTAGGAGAAGCAGCCTATGTGTTAGGTGTGAAGATCTACAGGGATAGATCTAAGAGGCTTCTCGGGCTGTGCCAGAGTACTTACATCGATAAGGTCCTGGAGAGATTTCACTTAGAGAATTCTAAGAAAGGATATCTTCCAGTCAGACATGGTCTGAATCTTTCGAAGAGTCAGTGTCCACAAACACAGACTGAGAAAGATGAAATGGACAATACGCCTTATGCTTCGGCTATTGGTTCCATTATGTATGCGATGTTGTGTACTCGCCCAGACGTCGCTTACGGGTTAAGCGTGACCAGTCGTTACCAGAGTAATCCAGGTATGGCGCACTGGATTGCAGTCAAGAACATCTTAAAATATCTGCGGAGAACCAAAGATATGTTCTTGATATATGGTGGTCAGGAAGAACTCAGTATTGAAGGATATACTGATGCTTCATTCCAGTCGGACCAGGATGATTTCCGATCGCAATCAGGCTATGTTTTTAGCTTGAATGGAGGAGCAGTGGTGTGGAAAAGTTTCAAACAGTCAACTGTTGCTGATTCCACAACAGAAGCCGAGTATGTTGCAGCCTCGGAAGCATCCAAGGAGGCAGTGTGGATTCGTAAGTTCGTGAGAGAACTTGGTGTTGTTCCTTCGAGTGCAGATCCTTTGGTTATCTTTTGTGATAACACTGGAGCAATCGCACAAGCAAAGGAACCACGGTCGCACCAGAAGTCCAAGCACATACAGAGACGGTTTCATTTGATCAGGGAGATCATAGATCGTGGCGAGATCAAAGTATGCAAGGTTCATACAGATGACAATCTGGCAGACCCGCTTACCAAGCCTCTGGCGCAGCAGAAGCATGAGAAGCACTGTAATAATATGGGTTTGAGATTTCTCAACCATTAGATTAAGTGCAAGTGGGAGATTGTTGGGGTATGCCCTTAAGGCTAATGTTTGAGGCCTGTGGGAATGTATCTGTATCATGTAATAAACTGTTATGTTTATAAAGGCATGGTTATTATTCAGTTGTTTACATTGTCTGCTGCAATATATGTTCTTCTGAATAATGTCTCAAAGCTGTTCAGCTGAGCTGACATGCTATTATGTCCTTAGTCGATATATCTTGGTGAACATGAGACAGCCTTGATATGGATAAGACTAATATGTGTTCTAATCTTATAGGATGCTTCGAGCATGGAATAAGATGTAGACTCATGGGTACATTGGATGTACTGGACAGACCCTACTAGGATGTTCAATTGTTTGTCACAATGTGAATGTTCCTTGATTAAGACAAGTGGCACATTTCCTCTGACTTGAGATCACTTGTGTTTTCTAAATGATGATTGTCATTGTTTTGAGATGGTTCAATATCATTTGAAACATAATGATTATAGACTATCTTGGATGGTGAGCTTGAGTCAGGTTAGAGCACTAGTGATAGATATAGGATTGCCGTCTCCTTGTTGAAGGAGTGTGATGTTCTAAAGGGGCCCCCTGGATGAGATGATTGAGAAAAGTGTATGGCCATACCCAGGTGACTATGTTCATCTGATCTAATCATGCTCATCATATTGGAGTTACGAGCTTGACAGGCTTGTCCAATAAGAACATCCAGTGGCAAAGGAAATATGTATGCTTTGTGAAATGATTCACACTTGTGCTGTGGTTTGGGTGTAGTCTTGGAAGACTCTTTCCTTTATATCGGGAGACAGTGATGTGTTGCTAGATACCCCTCACTGATCGTGATAATGAGAATTATCGTTACCGACATTTAAAGGAAACCCTCAGGGTCGCACAATTTGATGATATGGCTTACTTAAGTCAGATCGTGTGGACTGAATTGTTCAGGTTCAGTTTTAAAGGGATTTAATCTCTGATTGTGAGTGAGATCTGGTCTGATCATGTTTGATTGATTAGGGCTTGAGATCGGTAAGCTTCGATCGAGAGAATAGATGCCAGATCGGTCAGATCAGGGGCATCGAGGAGATCGACGGTTAGATCGGGAACCTTAGGGTTTATTTAAGATCTAGACTAGATCATTGGCTTGATTGGTTCTTAAACCGAACCAATGTGAACCGGCTCATGGAATGAGCGCTTGGTTCATGACTTGGCGACTTGTTCACTTAACGTGAACATTGAAGCGAGAGTGGTGGCTATTTTTAGTAACCACGATCTCCAAAGAGAGAACTCTCTCACGTTCGAATAGAGCATGCTATTCTCGCCTATCCATCACTTCCTCTCTCGACTCTTGTGGTGTGTGACGACGCTTGGAGTTTAGAGGAGGATTCGGCCAAAGAAAGATCAAGATCTTCATCCCTCACAATTCGATCAAGGATTCTTTGGAGCCTTGCTAGCACAAGGAGCGACAAAGAGTTTGCCATCATCCTCTTGTGTGCGATTCCCTTTGGAGAAGAAGCAATTGACTCTTTGCTTCCAAGGCAACGTCTTCTTCATGGCTATGGTATGAATCGCTTTCATTCAATCATAGTTTTAAGTTGATCATTCAATCATACATGCGATCTTTAACCCTACTTCCGCTCATGCAAAAGTTTTAAAGTGCATGGTATTAGGGTTTGCGCCCCCCTCTAGAAAGGGGTTTCTTCACAACGGTGATCAACAGTCTGATCTGAGACAGGCCATGGAGGCTATGACTGCTATGATGCAACAACAGAACGCATTCATCCAGCAGCAAACTCAGATGATGCAGCAGCAGCAGGCGCAGCACATGGAGGTTTAGCAACAGTTATTGCAGCGGCTGTCGCAGACACAGCCTCAGTCACAGTCACAACCGGCTGGACACGGCGTGGGTGGCGCTGGTTCTCCTCTGGGTGATGGCGCACATCAACGATATGCTCGGTTGGTTCGAGAGTTTCAGCACCTGAACCCGACTACATTTTATGGTAGTCCGGGGCCCAGAGCGGCTGAGGATTGGCTTTTGGCACTGGAAAAGATTTTCCAGGTTTTGCGCTGTGATGATGCAGACAAGCTATGTTTATCTGTCTTCATGTTGCGTGGTGATGCCGAAGACTGGTGGAAGGGAGTCATCAGACTGGCGGCAACTGAATCCAGAGTTGTTGATTGGCAGTACTTCATGATGAAGTTCAATGCCAAGTTTTTCCCCTCTAGCTTATCTGAGGAGCGCGAGGTGGAGTTTATTCATCTTGAGCAGTGCGACCTGACGGTGGATCAGTATGAGGCCACATTCGCTCGGTTGTCGGGGTATGCTCCTCACTTAGTCAACACCGAGGAAAGAAGAGCCAAGAAGTTTCAGCGGGGTTTGAGGAAAGACATCAGGACAAGGGTAGCTATGCTACACTTGGAGTTTTATGCTGAAGTGGTAGACAGGGCTCGCACTGCTGAGAGGTGCATTGCTGAGATGGCTGTTGATACTACAGTCACTGCATCCGCCCCTACTTCTGTGACTTACGCACCCACTCTGGGTGGTAAGGATAAGAAGAATTTCAAGAATAAGAAGAAAGATGATAAGGGCAGATACAAACCTTATCAGAAGCCAGCCAGCACAGTTCCTCAGAATGGCAAGAAGTGTTCCCACTGTGGGAGCACTAAACATCAGGATAATGAGTGCTACAGGAAGACTGGCCCTTGGTTCAGATGTGGTAAGGTGGGGCATATGATTAAGGACTGTCCTATGCCGGATGCTAGAGGACAGGGTGAGAAGCCTACGGTGCAGACTCGCGTGTATGCCATCGCGGAGAGGGATGCTTCGGCTTCGAAGTCCGTGGTAGAAGGTACACTTTATGTGTTTAGTTATTTGGCACGCATTCTTTTTGATCCTGGTGCCAATTTATCCTTTGTGTCTGCATGTTTTGCACTATGTCTGCCTGTGTTGCCTAGGATACTTGATTTCTGTATTTCTGTTCATACACCTATGGGTGAGGCTGTATCTACAGATATAGCATATCCTGACTGTTTGATTAAGGTTGAAGGATATGATTTACCTATTGATTTGATTAGTCTTCCTATGAAAGACTATGACATCATTCTGGGCATGGATTGGCTGTCTGCCTATCATGCTACTTTAGATTGTTTTGAAAAGTTAATTACTCTGCATCTAAGTGATGGATAGCAACTGGTTATCCAAGGCCGGATTTCAGAACAGAAGCCTTTGGTGATATCTCATCTGCAGGCCAGGAAGCTTTTAGCCCAGGGCTGCAAGGGGTATCTGGCGCATGTCAAGGTGCAGACTGAGTATGATTTGGATCTGGCTAAAATTCCTGTGGTAAGAGAGTTTGCTGACGTCTTCTCTGATGATTTATCTGGGTTACCACCCAGCAGAGAAGTTGAGTTTGGTATCGAGTTGTTGCCAGGCACGGCACCGATATCTAAAGCTCCTTACAGGATGGCAACTTCAGAACTGACGGAGCTGAAGAAGCAACTGGAAGAACTATTAGAGAAGGGGTATATTCGACCTAGTGTTTCTCCATGGGGAGCACCTGTGTTATTTGTGAAGAAGAAGGATGGTACTTTGCGCATGTGCATCGATTACTGTCAACTCAATCAAGTGACTGTTAGGAATAAGTACCCATTACCCCGTATTGATGATCTCTTTGATCAGTTGCAGGGTGCTACTGTATTCTCTAAAATTGACCTGAGGTCTGGCTATCATCAGCTGAGAGTTCAGGAGGTGGATGTACCTAAAACTGCATTCAGGACCAGGTATGGGCACTATGAGTTTCTTGTTATGCCCTTTGGATTGACAAATGCCCCTGCGGTGTTTATGGATCTGATGAACAGGGTATTTCATGAGCTCCTGGACAAATGTGTGGTTGTCTTCATTGATGATATTCTGATCTACTCCAAGAATGCGCAAGATCACTCTCAGGATTTGCGCAAGGTGCTGGAGATTCTGCGGCTGAAGCAGCTGTATGCTAAGGCCAGCAAATGTGAGTTCTGGCTATATCAGATTGGCTTTCTGGGGCACATTATTTCTGGCCAGGGTGTGTCTGTGGATCCAGTGAAGGTGGAGGCCATTCTTCACTGGGGAAGACCAACTACAGCGACTGAGGTCAAAAGTTTTCTGGGCTTAGCTGGATACTACCGCCGCTTTGTGGAGGGTTTTTCCAAGCTGGCTGGTGTTGGGGTATGCCCTTAAGGCTAATGTTTGAGGCCTTTGGGATTGTAGCAGTATCATGTAATAAACTTTTGTGTTTATAAAGGCATGGTTATTATTCAGGTTGTTACCTTGTCTGCTGTAATAAGTGTACTTCTGAATAATGTCTCAAAGCTGTTCAGCTAGGCTGACAGGCTATATGTCCTTAGTCGAGATATCTTGGTGAACATGAGACAGCCTTGATATGATTGAGACTAATATGTGTTCTAATCTTATAGGATGCTTCGAGCATGGAATAAGATGTAGACTCATGGGTACATTGGATGTACTGGACAGACCCTACTGGGATATTCCATTGCTTGTCACAATGTGAATAATCCTTGTTTGCATCAAGTGGCACATGTGAAGGTCCCCTACACAAGGGGGGCGAAAACCCTAATAGGAGGCGCAATAACATTCTAGCGGAATCTAGGGCTTTCAAAATCGCATAGCATGTATTATGATCAACTTTAAAGCATGAAATGAACTCATACCGAAGCCATATAATGGAAGGCGCCTTGGAAGCAAGAGAACAAGAGAGCTCTCCTCCAAATCGTCACACACAAGATGATGTTGCTTCCTCCCTTGGTGCTCCTTGTGCTAGCAAGGTTCCAAGAGGTCCTTGTCGAGTGAAAGGGAAAGATGAGATGTCCTTCTCTTGGCCGAATCCTCCTCTACCTTCAAGGTGTCGCCACACACGAAAGCGTCAAGAGGAATATGGGCGAGAGGCGAGAATAGAGAGCACTCTATTCGGTCGTGAACAACATCTCCAAGTGGAGATCGTGGTTACTAAAAATAGCCACCACACTTCACTCCAACGTTCACGCCAAGTGAACATGTCGCCAACTCCTCTCCCCTTGAACCATGCGCTCATTAAACGAGCCGGTTCAAATTGGTTTGGTCCAGAGACCAATTAAGCCAAGCAATCAAATCCAGATCTCAAATAAACCGTAAGGCTCAGATCTGACCGTTGATCTCCTGATGCTCCTGATCTCATCGATCCAGCATCCAATCTCTCAATCGAAGCTTACCGATCTCAAGCCCTAATCAATCAAACATGATCAGACCAGATCTCACTCACAATCAGAGATTAAATCCCTTTAAACTGAACCCGAACAATTCAGTCCACTCGATCTGACTTAAGTAAGCCATATCATCAAATTGTGCGACCCTGAGGGTTTCCTTTAAATGTCGGTAACGATAACTCACGTTATCACGATCAGTGAGGGGTATCTAGCAACACATCACTGTCTCCCGATATAAAGGAAAGAGTCTTCCAAGACTACACCCAAAACACAGCACAAGTGTGAATCCACATCACTAGGCATACATGTTTCCTTTGCCACTGGATGTTCTTATTGGACAAGCGTGTCAAGCTTGTAGCTCCAATATGATGAGCATGATTAGATTAGATGAACACAGTCACCTGGGTATGGCCATACACTTTTCTCAATCATCTCATCCTAGGGGGCCCCTTTAGAACATCACACTCCTTAAACAAGGAGACGGCAATCCTATGTCTATCACTAGTGCCCTAACATGACTCAAGCTCATTATCCAAGATAGTCTATAACCATTGTGTTTCAAATGATATTGAACTACCTCAAAACAATGACAATCATCATTTAGAAAACACAAGTGATCTCAAGTCAGAGGAAATGTGCCACTTGTCATATTCAAAGATTATTCACATTGCGACAAACAATTGAACATCCTAGTAGGGTCTGTCCAGTACATCCAATGTACCCATGAGTCTACATCTTATTCCATGCTCGAAGCATCCTATAAGACTAGAACACATATTAGTCTTAACCATATCAAGGCTGTCTCATGTTCACCAAGATACATCGACTAAGGACATTATAGCCTGTCAGCCTAGCTGAACAGCTTTGAGACATTATTCAGAAGAACATATATTGCAGCAGACAATGTAGCTAACTGAATAATAACCATGCCTTTATAAACATAACAGTTTATTACATGATACTGATACATTCCCAAGGCCTCAAACATTAGGCTTAAGGGCATACCCCAACAATCTCCCACTTGCACTTAATCTAATGGTTGAGAAATCTCAAACCCATATTATTACAGTGCTTCTCATGCTTCTGCTGCGCCAGAGGCTTGGTAAGCGGGTCTGCCAGATTGTCATCTGTATGAACCTTGCAGATTTTGATCTCGCCATGATCTATGATCTCCCTGATCAAATGAAACCGTCTCTGTATGTGCTTGGACTTCTGGTGCGACCGTGGTTCCTTTGCTTGTGCGATTGCTCCAGTGTTATCACAGAAGATAACCAAAGGATCTGCACTCGAAGGAACAACACCAAGTTCTCTCACGAACTTACGAATCCACACTGCCTCCTTGGATGCTTCCGAGGCTGCAACATACTCGGCTTCTGTTGTGGAATCAGCAACAGTTGACTGTTTGAAACTCTTCCACACCACTGCTCCTCCATTCAAGCTAAAAACATAGCCTGATTGCGATCGGAAATCATCCTGGTCAGACTGGAACGAAGCGTCAGTATATCCTTCAATACTGAGTTCTTCCTGACCACCATATATCAAGAACATATCTTTGGTCCTCCGCAGATATTTTAAAATGTTCTTGACTGCAATCCAGTGTGCCTGACCTGGATTACTTTGGAAACGACTGGTCACGCTTAACCCGTAAGCAACGTCTGGGCGAGTACACAACATCGCATACATAATGGATCCAATAGCCGAAGCATAAGGCGTATTGTCCATTTCATCTTTCTCAGTCTGTGTTTGTGGACACTGACTCTTCGAAAGACTCAGACCATGTCTGACTGGAAGATATCCTCGTTTAGAATTCTCTAAATGAAATCTTTCCAGGACTTTATCGATGTAAGTACTCTGGCACAGCCCGAGAAGCCTCTTAGATCTATCTCTGTAGATCTTCACACCTAATACATAGGCTGCTTCTCCTAAATCTTTCATCTGGAAACATTTCCTTAACCATGCCTTCACAGCATGCATTTCAGGAATGTCATTTCCAATGATCAAGATATCATCGACGTAGAGGACTAGGAAAGTAATTACGCTCCCACTAAACCTCTTATATACACACGGGTCATCCTCGTTCTTGATGAAACCAAATTCCGTGACTGATTCATCAAAACGAATATTCCAGCTTCTTGATGCTTGCTTAAGTCCATAAATGGACTTCTTTAACTTGCATATCTTATGACGATCTGATGGATTAGTGAAACCCTCAGGTTGTGTCATATACACATCCTCATCCAGATTTCCATTAAGGAAAGCTGTTTTCACATCCATCTGCCAGATCTCATAATCATAATATGCAGCTATCGCGAAAAGAATCCGAATAGACTTGAACATAGCTACAGGTGAGAAAGTTTCATCATAATCTATCCCGTAGATTTGTTTGAAACCTTTCGCAACTAGCCTGCCTTTATAGGTAACCACGTTACCATCCATGTCAATCTTCTTCTTGAAGATCCACTTACAGCCTATAGGGATAACTCCCGGAGGCGGATCAACCAAATCCCAAACTTGGTTATCTGACATGGAGTCCATCTCGGCTCGCATAGCTTCAAGCCATCTAGCTGATTCCGGTCCACTAACCGCATCCGCATAAGTGAGGGGTTCATCATGATCAATGATGTAGACTCCGTCATAGCGCTCAGGCTGTCGACGAATCCTTCCCGATCTTCGCGGTTCCCGTGATATCTGAGCCTCAGGTTGTTCAATAACCTGATCTTCTGGCTCAGGCTCATCCAATTCTGCTTGAGTACTTTGTCCTTCCTCTGGATTCTCATCCAGTTTTATTTCTCTCCCACTGGCCTCTTGCAGAAGAAACTCCTTCTCAAGAAATATGGCCGTCCGAGCAACAAAAACCTTGTTCTCTTTGGGATCGTAGAAATAATAACCCTTAGTTTCCTTAGGGTAACCGACAAAGATGCATTTGTCAGATCTGCTCTCTAGTTTCCCAGAGGCGAGCTTTTTGACATAAGCCTCGCAGCCCCAGATCCTGATAAATGTCAAGCTTGGCTGTTTCCCATACCATAACTCATATGGAGTTTTTGAAACGGCCTTGGATGGCACTCGGTTTAGTACCTTTGCAGCTGTTTCCAGTGCAAAACCCCAAAAGGAGTATGGAAGAGTAGCCTGACTCATCATAGAACGAACCATATCAAGTAACGTTCTATTTCTCCTCTCGGACACACCATTCCATTGCGGTGTTCCTGGCGGAGTGAGCTGTGAGATAATCCCACACTCCTTCAGATAGTCAGTAAACGTATGACTTAGGTATTCTCCACCTCGATCTGAGCGAAGTGCCTTGATATTTCGGCCTAGCTGATTTTGTACTTCATTCTTGAACTCTTTGAACTTGTCAAAAGATTCACTTTTATGTCTCATTAAAAAGACATACCCATATCTACTGAAATCATCAGTAAAGGTAATGAAGTACTGATAGCCACCTCTGGCATGTTTACTAAATGGCCCACACACATCAGTGTGTATAAGGTCAAGTAAACCTGAAGCCCTTTGTCCTTTGTTAAGAAAAGGTGACTTCGTCATTTTGCCCATTAAACAAGCTTTGCATGTATCAATCTCCTTGTAGGAGAATGATCCCAGCAGTCCATGATCATGCAACCGCTTAATGCGTTTCTCGTTAATATGGCCTAAACGACTATGCCATAGCAAGGTGCTGTCATCAGCATTCATGGCTTTCTTAATATCAATTTTCTGTATAGAACATTCCATGTCCAACATGTATAACCCATTGCTAATTGAACCAGTTGCATAAACAATATTATCATAAAACACACTTTGAAATATTGTATTCAAAGGAAAAACCCTTCCTGACAAGAGCAGGAATGGAGATAATATTTTTAGTAATACTGGGAACAAAATAACAACTGTTTAGTTCCAATACAAGTCCAGATGGTAAAGAAATGAAATAGTCTCCTACAGCAACAGCAGCAACCCGTGCCCCGTTTCCAACTCGTAGGTCCACTTCATGCTGTCCCACCTGCCTTCTTCTCTTGAGTTCCTGCACATTTGAACAAATGTGAACTCCACATGCAGTGTCCAACACCCATGATATAGAAGAAGAAAACATGACCTCAGTCACGAATATACCTGAGCCAGAAGCGAAGCTTCCCCTCTTATCTCCTTGGAGCGCTTTACAGTCCTTTTTCCAGTGACCCAGCTAGCCACAGTGGAAACACCTGTATTCCTTAGACCGCTTCACCTTCTGCTTCAGAGCCTTGCTGTAGCTCTTGACAGGGGTCTTGCCCTTCTTCCCCTTCTTCTTGTTCCTGGAAGGAACCATTAAGACAGAGGTCGAAGGCTTTCCCTTCAGAGTCTCCTCAGTAGTCAAGAGCATATTCAGCAGCTCTGCCGGAGTACAATCGATTTTGTTCATATTAAAGTTAATAATGAACGCGTCGAATGAAGGCGGGAGAGACTGCAAAATAATATCCACAGCAAGCTCCTGGTTGATGGTATGCCCCAGTTTCTCTAGAGCCTCCTTGTGCCCAATCATCTTAAGCACGTGAGCTCCCACTGGGCTCCCTTCAGCCAGTTTGCTCTGAAAGAAAAGCTTTGTCAGATTATAGCGCTCTGTCCTCGCCTGTGCAGCATACAGCATCTTGAGGTTCGCTATCATGTCTATAGCAGACATATCCTCATGCTGACGCTGCAGCGGTGGCGTCATAGACGCTAGCATCAGGCAAGCGACATCAATGCTATCATTGACGTGCTTTTCATAGGCTTCCCGAACCGCCCTTGCGGCGTTCGGAGCGAGCTGAGGCGGTATCGCCGTCTCGAGGACATACAGTTTCCTCTCTGCCTTAAGAACGATCTTAAGGTGTCCGAACCAGTCAGAGAAGTTCGGCCCAGCAAACTTCTCGCTTTCCAGTAGGGATCGCACATTGAAGTTCATGGTGTTCGTTGCTGCAGGTATCTACAACAATGCAAGAACAGCAAGGTCAGTATCAATGTTAAGAATCAATCAAGACTTAAGAAAGATTCTTTTTCTCACTATTTTATCTGACTGAAAAATCCATTAAACAGTCCGAAAGAGTAGACACTCTTTTAGTGAGATGGGATCCGGATTTCATACTTGGTCTCCGCGTCCCGCTCAGGCGAGATAAGATGCACAGAGAGTACAAGCACTAATCTCCGGTAGGCAGTCCCTGCCGATCGCCAACCCGTGCGATTCCCCTTCATCTGGGCAATCCAGCAGACTGTGCCAACTGAGTTGGTACAACACAGTCTCTGATCCCACAGATGGCTGCCTCCATGTGCTACCATATGCGCCACATATGTAGCCTACATGGTCAAGCTGACCCGACCTACTCCCTGGACCACCATGTGCTATGCTGAGCAACGAGAAGGGATAAATCCCTACTCTGTAACACACAGGTGTAATCCCACACTGTCTGAAGATAGATGGACGTGCCCACTGAGTGGGTACAACACGGCTCCAACGATAATCAGAACAGTGAGGTTTCGCGTCAGAAGGCTTACGAGCTTGATATTTTGGCGTTGGATTTTAACGGTCTTTTTATCTTCTTCACTATCATGCAATTCCTATGGTGATAGCAGCAGATAAACTAATCATGCAATTCTAATATTTAAACAATAATAAAAGAGAGCATGAATCTTATGTGGTAAAAGCCCATAGCCCTAGTAAGACCTTAATTTAACTTAAGTCTTGACTTGCTTTTCTTCATAGGGCTTTTGCTGCTCATCTGGCCCAAACCTGGGCCCAAGCGCCATCTGCAGCTCTGGTGCGCCCACCAGGAATTTGCGCCAGGTCCTAGGGTCGAACCCTAGACCTCCCACCTGGTCCAGCCACTGCTGCAAGCGCCTCTGCCAAGTGTGCTCTGTGCTCTTGTCTAATTAAATTACAAATTTAACTATCTAGACAAGATTGACACGCAGGTCAATTACACATTATAAATTAATTAAACTGTGATTCGCAGATCACAAAAATAAAAAATTAATTTACAATTAATTCCCAGGCACGCAGGCCCTAGCACAGCACACATTAAAAACGGGCAGCCCACATAAGAGTAAATAGACAAAGATATGGCATCAATCAACATGTGATCCACTCAAGAAAATTTAAATTTCGAAAACCCATAGGCATCAATTTTAATTTCCTTATTTTCCCTACAACCTTACAACGGTCCATTACTAGGGATCCACTCATCCATCCTGGTCAGATCCACTGCCCTTGCATGCACCAAGTCCTAACTGACTTGAGTCGACCATAAGGTCAACAATGCATGCACCAGGGCTGAACAACCACAATGAGGTCTGGCAAGCGGGTGTGACCCCGGGCCTAACTCATGTGTGTTCACTAGTTGTCTCAATCAGACATCGCTACACGCCTGTCTGCAGTCGACCTGTAGCCACCACGTGCTTGCGCACAGGTGCTACCTGGTCAACCCGTCAAGGCTGTCAGATGGTCTGATCAGACTTTTGGATCTAACCTAGGGGGTGACTTCAACCCTAATAACCCGTCTAAGGATTTAATGTAAGGCCTTAGATCTAGTGGTATACGCGCAAGTGTTTAAGTTTTAAGAAAAACTACAACATAATATATGCGCCAACTTAACATGCGCCAAGGAGAAAATCATATCTATTACTAGCATGCATTTTCGCCAACATAAAGCATGTAACTATAGATCTATGAATTTGCGCAAAACATGGATCACAATCATTTTCAAGCAATCATAAAACATGCATGAAAACCTGCTCTGATACCAATTGAAGGTCCCCTACACAAGGGGGGCGAAAACCCTAATAGGAGGCGCAATAACATTCTAGCGGAATCTAGGGCTTTCAAAATCGCATAGCATGTATTATGATCAACTTTAAAGCATGAAATGAACTCATACCGAAGCCATATAATGGAAGGCGCCTTGGAAGCAAGAGAACAAGAGAGCTCTCCTCCAAATCGTCACACACAAGATGATGTTGCTTCCTCCCTTGGTGCTCCTTGTGCTAGCAAGGTTCCAAGAGGTCCTTGTCGAGTGAAAGGGAAAGATGAGATGTCCTTCTCTTGGCCGAATCCTCCTCTACCTTCAAGGTGTCGCCACACACGAAAGCGTCAAGAGGAATATGGGCGAGAGGCGAGAATAGAGAGCACTCTATTCGGTCGTGAACAACATCTCCAAGTGGAGATCGTGGTTACTAAAAATAGCCACCACACTTCGCTCCAACGTTCATGCCAAGTGAACATGTCGCCAACTCCTCTCCCCTTGAACCATGCGCTCATTAAACGAGCCGGTTCAAATTGGTTTGGTCCAGAGACCAATTAAGCCAAGCAATCAAATCCAGATCTCAAATAAACCCTAAGGCTCAGATCTGACCGTTGATCTCCTGATGCTCCTGATCTCATCGATCCAGCATCCAATCTCTCAATCGAAGCTTACCGATCTCAAGCCCTAATCAATCAAACATGATCAGACCAGATCTCACTCACAATCAGAGATTAAATCCCTTTAAACTGAACCCGAACAATTCAGTCCACTCGATCTGACTTAAGTAAGCCATATCATCAAATTGTGCGACCCTGAGGGTTTCCTTTAAATGTCGGTAACGATAACTCACGTTATCACGATCAGTGAGGGGTATCTAGCAACACATCACTGTCTCCCGATATAAAGGAAAGAGTCTTCCAAGACTACACCCAAAACACAGCACAAGTGTGAATCCACATCACTAGGCATACATGTTTCCTTTGCCACTGGATGTTCTTATTGGACAAGCGTGTCAAGCTTGTAGCTCCAATATGATGAGCATGATTAGATCAGATGAACACAGTCACCTGGGTATGGCCATACACTTTTCTCAATCATCTCATCCTAGGGGGCCCCTTTAGAACATCACACTCCTTAAACAAGGAGACGGCAATCCTATGTCTATCACTAGTGCCCTAACATGACTCAAGCTCATTATCCAAGATAGTCTATAACCATTGTGTTTCAAATGATATTGAACTACCTCAAAACAATGACAATCATCATTTAGAAAACACAAGTGATCTCAAGTCAGAGGAAATGTGCCACTTGTCATATTCAAAGATTATTCACATTGCGACAAACAATTGAACATCCTAGTAGGGTCTGTCCAGTACATCCAATGTACCCATGAGTCTACATCTTATTCCATGCTCAAAGCATCCTATAAGACTAGAACACATATTAGTCTTAACCATATCAAGGCTGTCTCATGTTCACCAAGATACATCGACTAAGGACATTATAGCCTGTCAGCCTAGCTGAACAGCTTTGAGACATTATTCAGAAGAACATATATTGCAGCAGACAATGTAGCTAACTGAATAATAACCATGCCTTTATAAACATAACAGTTTATTACATGATACTGATACATTCCCAAGGCCTCAAACATTAGGCTTAAGGGCATACCCCAACAACATGTCCTTTGACTTGAGATCACTTGTGTTTCTAAATGATGAATGTCATTATTTTGAGGTAGTTCAATATCATTTGAAAGATAATGGTTATAGACTATCTTGGATAATGATCATGAGTCAGGTTCGGATACTAGTGATAGATAAAGGATTGCCGTCTCCTTGTGGAAGGAGTGTGGTGTTCTAAAGGGGCCCCCCCTTATATGAGATGATTGAGAAAGTGTATGGCCATACCCAGATGACTATGTTCATCTGATCTAATCATGCTCATCATATTGGAGCTACAAGTTTGACACACTTGTCCAATAAGAACATCCAGTGGCAAAGGAAACATGTATGCCTTGTGAAATGATTCACACTTGTGCTGTGGTTTGGGTGTAGTCTTGGAAGACTCTTTCCTTTATATCGGGAGACAGTGATGTGTTGCTAGATACCCCTCACTGATTGTGATAACGTGAGTTATCGTTACCGACATTTAAAGGAAACCCTTAGGGTCGCACAATTTGATGATATGGCTTACTTAAGTCAGATCGTGTGGACTGAATTGTTTTAGTTCAGTTAAAAGGAGATTAGACTCTGATTGTAAGTGAGATCTGGTCTGATCATGTTTGATTGATTAGGGCTTCAGATCGGTAAGCTTCGATCGAGAGTATGGATGCTAGATCGAAGAGATCAAGAGCATCAAGAGATGAACGGTTAGATCTTGAACCGTTTGGTTCATAGAGATCTAGACCATGGCTTGGGCTGGTTTAATTTGGGTTTTTGAACCGAATTGAATTGAACCTAATTGGCTTGAACCGGTTCACATGGGTGAACGTATGGTTCAAGGTTTAAAGGCATCTTGGGCGGTTTTTCTTCAAGTGGTCGCATGGCTTGATAACCTTCCATATTTGGAAGTGTAACGCCATCACTTGAATGAAAAAGAAACCTCAACGCAATTTGCCAATTACTCTCTTGTCTCCTTCATTCGACGAAGAGAGGGACTTGGACAAGGTAGCTCTCGGCCAAGCACATCTCATCATCAACACACGACAAGGAACTTTGGGGAGATCTCTTGCTAGCACAAGGAAGATCCTAAAGGGTAGCCATCTCTCATCTAGTGTGTGTTTTCTTTGGAGGAGTGCTTACTTGCCCTCTTGCTTCCAAGCCGACACCCTTTATCATGGCTATGGTAAAAGATCTCAAACTTGATCTTTGCAATACATATAAAGTTGATCATATATATGTGTTCATGCAAACGATTTTATTGAAACCCTAGAAGAGTACATTTTCCGCATGCTCTAGGGTTCGCCCCCCTCTAGAAAGGGGTTTTATCTGCCTGCGCTCCCCCTTGAAGGGGACTCTTCAGCTGGTCCTCTGACTAAGCTAACTAGAAAGAATTTGAAGTTTGAGTGGTCTGATGATTGTGAGTTTAGTTTTCAAGAACTGAAAAGGAGACTGACCAGTGCTCCTATCCTCATCATTCCCTGTGATGGAGAGAAGTTCACTGTGTACACTGATGCCTCTGGTAAGGGTCTGGGTGCTGTACTGATGCAGCAAGGAAAGGTAGTTGCTTATGCTTCAAGGCAACTCAAAGACTATGAGGTAAACTACCCCACTCATGATCTGGAGTTGGCAGCTGTAGTTTTTGCCTTGAAGATCTGGAGGCACTATCTGTTTGGACAGACATTTGAATTGTTTACAGATCACCAGAGCTTGAAGTATATCTTCACTCAAAAAGAGCTGAATATGAGACAGAGGCGATGGCTTGAATTGATAAAGGATTATGACTTCACCATCCAATATCAGTCTGGTAAAGCCAATGTGGTGGCTGATGCTCTTAGTCGGTATCCTGTGACTCAGATAGCTGCACTGCAAGTCCAGGAGTGGCGACTATTGCAGGAGTTCAGTGACATGCATCTGAGTGTGACTTCGGGTGAGAGAGGCGGTCTTCTAGCTTCTCTCAGGGTTCAGTCAGACTTACTGCAGAGACTGAGATCAGGGCAGCAGTCAGATCCGGATATTTTACGGTGGAAAGAGAGGTCTGAGCAAGGCTGGGTTGAGAATTTCAGTATGTCGGATGATGGTCTCCTCAGATTCCGTGGAAGGGTCTGTGTCCCTGAGGACCCTGAGTTGAGAAATGAAATTCTTAAGGAAAGCCATTGCACTAAGTATACTGTTCATCCTGGTAGTACCAAGATGTATCAGGATCTGAAAAAGACTTTCTGGTGGCATGGTATGAAGAAGGATGTGCATTTGTTTGTGTCCAGATGTTTGACTTGCCAAACCGTGAAGGCTGAGCATCAGAGGCCGGGCGATTTGATGCAGTCTCTCCCTATTCCTCAGTGGAAGTGGGAGCATATCAGTATGGACTTTGTGTGTGGACTGCCCAATACCAGAAGGAATCATGATGCCGTATGGGTGATTGTGGACAGACTCACGAAGTCAGCTCACTTCTTACCGATCAAAATGACTTACAGTTTGGATCGGTTAGCAAAACTGTACATCGATGAGATTGTCAGATTGCATGGAGTTCCCTTGGACATTGTCTCTGACCGTGATCCTCGATTTCTGTCCAGGTTTTGGAAGAAATTACAGGAAGATTTGGGAACTAATCTGAGTTTCAGCACTGCATATCATCCTCAATCTGATGGTCAGACAGAGAGAACTATTCAGACACTTGAGGATCTTCTGAGATCTTATGTGGTTGACTGGTCTGTTGAGTGGGATTTGGACTTATCACTGATAGAGTTCACCTACAACAATAGCTTTCACTCTAGCATACAGATGGCTCCGTATGAGGCTCTATATGGGAGGAAATGCAGAACACCTATATGCTGGGAGGAAACTGGGGACAGAACAGTGCTAAGGTCTGATGCTGTTCAAGAAGCCACTGAGAAGATCAGAGAAATTCAGAGAAAGATGAAGATTGCTCAGGATAGACAGAAGAGTTATGCTGATGTGAGGCGGCGTCCTCTTGAGTTTTTGGTGGGAGAGCATGTTTTCCTAAAGGTCTCACCTATGAAAGGGGTGATGAGATTTGGAAAGAGGGGAAAATTGAGTCCCAGGTACATTGGTCCCTTTGATATCATTGAGAGGATTGGACCTGTGGCATACCGACTTGCTCTGCCCCCATCACTGGAACACCTCCATAATGTGTTCCATATTTCTACACTCAGAAAATATTGTTCTGATCCTTCTCATGTTCTAGAGTTGGAACCTCTTCAGCTTGAAGAGAATATGACTTTTGTGGTGAAACCTGTCAGAATTGAAGATAGAAAAGAGAAAGTGCTGAGAAATAAGGTTATTCCACTTGTGAAAGTCATCTGGGGAAATCAGTCTGTTGAAGAAGCCTCTTGGGAGGTTGAAGCAGATATGAGAAAGGAGCATCCTCACCTGTTCAGTGACGGGCTTGGTCAGCTTTAGAGGACTAAAGCTCTATAAGGGGGGGAGGATGTAACGCCCTCGATTTTTCTGAATTATGATTTAAGGTTAGAAATTCTGTTTCTGTATTTTTATCCGTTAAAATTTTGGGATTTTTGCCTAAGTGTAGGAATTTTTCCTACTGGGCAAAAATAATTATTTTGGTTGGGGATTTGAACCCTCAACCTTGATTCTTCGCTCCTGGAATTCTTTCCACCAAGGTGGCGCATATTTCTGATATTATTGGAGTGGCGCAGGGTGGTTAAGCCCAGGTAAGCCCATAAAACCGATTTTTCACTTAAGTTAACTGGGTTATTGGATCTTGGATCCATTTGGGGTGGGAGAAAAAGAGGAATTGCGTGAGGGCTCCTCTCCCTCACGACTTTTGTGTTTTCTTGCCCTAGCCGCCTTTGGTTGTCGCCCCTTACTGTGCTTGGCGCCTCCTGAGATTTCTGACGCTGGTGGTGGCAGACTGGTGGTGGACGAAATTCCTGGTGATCCTCTGTCTTGGCATTTTTCTCTGTGGACGATTTTTCTGTGAGTAATTTGATCCTAATGAGTCTAATCCGCTAAATTGTAGATTATTTCAATTAAAATTCGTTATTTGCAATGATTATCCGTATGGGGTCGAATTCAAATATTTATAGGGGTTTAAAATCCTGTTCTGCTGAAATCTGCATTCTCTAATCTGACCTTTGTGTACTATAACCCCAATATCTCATGGCCTATAGATCCAAATCGCACGAAATAAATTTTGTATGAAACTAGATACATTCGGCTTTAATTTGAATATGATATCGACCATATCCGAGCTGTATTCGTATTTCAATATGTATTGCAATCTAGCTGTACAAAATCAGTTTTCTGGAAATCTGGGTTTCGACCTTTATGTGTTCGAACCATCATATCTCCCTAGGTATAGCTCGAAATCTCGTCAAATCAGTTTTATTAGAAAGTAGACTCGAAGGGTTCAATTTGACTACCATGTCGCCTATTTTCTGTTAGTTATTGGATCTGAAATTTGTGTCGCAATTCTGATATACGAATCTGTTTTCTGGAATTCTGAAATCCCGACCTTTCTATGTTCGAACACCCATATCTCCCCGGTTATAACTCCAAATCCGACGGATTCAGTTCTATTGGAAAGTAGATTCAAATAGCTTTATTGTGAATATCATATTGCCTATTTTAGGTTACTTACTCGGTCTGAAATCTGTTGCAAGTTTGATATATTAATCTGTTTTTTCTGAAACATCTGGTTAATTGTTTGTTATGTGAAAAATTTCTATTTTGTATATATATATGTTGTGAATTTTCTGAAACTTTGAATGTGTTATAACCTTTGTGAGAACGTAGAATGGTTTGACATGAATTAAGGATAGTTGCATGAAATCTAAGGAATTCAAGGAATTCACTCATATATTACTTCTGGTTGATGGCAAAAATTATGAAGTGTGTTCAGCTTTGATTTTCTGCAAATTGTAATTTTGTTAAGGACTGGATATTAGGGTGTGTCATGTTCTGGTTTGTGAGACACTTTGGGCATGATGTGAGATTTGAGTGGTGGTTAGTCCTACTCCTCCGTTTCAGCATGACCTGTTCTGTAAAAATTATGCCCTAGTGTAGCACTCTTCCGTGTCCTTACCCTCCTTTTGTGGCGCTGTAATGGTGCTGATAGTCTACTACGACCCATGAGACACTAGTGAAGGGTAGATGTGAGCTGGTCTCACCTTCCGTTCTCCCTCCACTATTTCTGTTCTGTTCTGGGTATTGGAGGCCAGAGTGCCACGTCCTGACAAGACGGGGGCCACCCACTGATACCTCCTCTACCAGTATTGGAGGCCAGAGTGCCACGTCTTGACGAGACGGGGGCCACCCACTGATACCTCCTCTACCATTCTGTTTCTGATATGCATGCATGTCTCGTCCTCGGCAGAGGTGGGGTCAGACCTTCTGTGGTCATCAGACCTTCTGTGGTCTTCAGGCCTTCTATGGCCTTTCTGTTTCTGATGTAGACTATCCGTTTGGATTCTGAAAATTCTGATTTTCTGTCTGTCAGTTCTGATTTCTGTAGTTCTGTTTCGATCTGTTCTGTCTGTCAGCTCTGATTTTATGTAGTTCTGTTTCAATCTGTATTATAGATGTGTTGGGCAGTGTGATTAGTTGGAATGGGTTGGTAGACTTATATCCTACTTCATGCTTGATGCCTATTGTTATAAGTGTCTGTATTTGATTATGTTTTGTTTCTGATATGAGTGTTCATGTTAATTATCTTATCTGTTAAGCATGATATTTTTGATGTGTACTATGGATGGCTTTTAGTGTCTTTTACTCACTGAGCTTTTTAGCTCACCCCCGTTGTTTAAATATTTTCAGGTGAGACATTAGGACAGTGATTGCTACAGCTACTAAATTTGTTATAATGCTTGCTAATGTGTTATATAGTTTCTAAGAGTTGTCTTCTAAAGATTTATCAGGCCTGCGTGCCTAACTTACTTATATGACACGTTTTATCTCCTGAGGGCTTATGCCTGTTTTCAGGATATTATATTATAGTTGTCTCGTTTTATTGTTGGATACGAGTTTTGGAGTTATGAAAATACAATTGTTCTTATTCTGAAATGTGTAACCGAGTTATTATTGTATTTGGTATCTGAATAATCAGTTTCTGCAATATTTCTGAAATTTGTGTTCTCCACATATGTGTAGTGTAGACATCTGTTTTGTTCCAGAATATGTGGGTCTGTGCAGCAGTAATTTAGTATACTTGCTGCCGGATTTTCTTCTGGATTTCCGGATTTTTATTTCCTAGTAATCGATCCTACTCAGTTCTGTGCGATTTTCAGTTCCGTAGTAATGTCCTTCGATGCCGCTTTCTTCTTGTGTTTTAATGGAAGAGTAAAAATTTTTGAAACCCCGTATTTTACTTGTATGCGTGTGGGGTGTGATTCTGAGGGATGTTACACATGGACATCAAACTTCCCATAGGGAAGGGGCAAATCCTCTATCGGCAAGATGTACCTCTCGTATTGCTTAAGACATACCCAATGACAACCGTTATGACCTCTCAGTTACGGCGAGGCGTTAGGTTGTATCAAATTATATCCCTTACAACACAGAGATACAATCTTCCTCAAGTCAAAGGACAGATACAACTTTATCACTGTGAGATTCTGCATGAGACATCAAGAAGAACTCTCACGACAAGTCGGTCTAGCATATCTCCCTTGATATACCCTTATGCCTGCATTAAGCAACCCATGCTAACCAGCGCATAAACGAGTCTCACCCGAACCATAGCTATCCTTTATCCACTATAGTACTCGACTTGGGACATAAGCAAACTGAGATAGTAATATCTCAAGGGACATCATCATGTAAACATATATATGCACAGATGCATAATAAACCATGACAACGACAATGCTAGGATATCTATAAATATCAATGTATATAGTACATATGTCTAGACCAAAAGATAGGTCTCAGGGCATAACACTAACAATCTCCCACTTGCACTCAGACCTTATCATTGAGGTACCTTAACCCCATGTCTCGAGTATGACCATCATGCTTCTACTGCGCCAAAGCTTTGGTCAGTGGGTCTGCTAGATTGTTCTCTGTGTCAACTCTGCATATCTTTACGTCACCTCTGTCTATGATCTCCCGGATCAAGTGAAATCGCCTGAGTATGTGTTTGGATCGCTGATGTGATCTTGGTTCCTTAGCCTGCGCGATCGCACCATTGTTATCACAAAGGAGTTTAATGGGATCAGCAGCACTAAGAACCACTTGAAGTTTAGAAATGAACTTCTTGATCCAAACAGCTTCTTTAGCTGCCTCAAAAGCCGCAACATACTCTGCTTCAGTTGTAGAGTCTGCTACTGTGGATTGCTTGAAGCTTTTCTAGCATACAACACCTCCATTTAGCAAGAACATATAGGTGGACTGCGATTTGAAGTCATCTGGGTCTGACTGGAAAGAAGCATCTGTATAACCCTGGATACACAGATCTTCTTGTCCACCATAGACTAAGAATAAATCTTTCATCTTCCTCAGATACTTCAAAATGTTTTTCACGGCTGTCCAATGCTGGACACCGGGGTTAGACTAGTATCTACTAGTTATGCTCACTGCATAAGCCACGTCTGGTCTCATACAAAACTTGGTATACATGAGGGATTCCACTGCAGATGCATAAGGGACTCGACTCATCTCCTCTTTCTCAGCCTGTGTAGAGGGACACTGGCACATGGAAAGAGTAATGTCGTGCCTCATGGGAAGGTAACCCTTCTTTGACTGCTCCAAGCAAAACCTTTCCAACACTTTGTCTATGTACGTGCTCTGACTCAGGGCAAGGAGTTTCTTGGATCTATCCCGGTAAATCCTCACACCTAGAATGTAGGCGGCCTCCCCTAAGTCTTTCATCTCGAAACACTTCCCCAACCATGTCTTCATAGCGTGAAGGGTAGGGACATCATTTCCGATGAGCAATATGTCATCGACATACAAGACCAGAAATGTGACCAAGCTCCCAGTGATTTTCTTGTACACACAGGCATCGTCTTTGTTCTTGAGGAAGCCATAATCTCTCACAGCTTCGTCAAAATGAATATTCCAACTTCGAGAGGCTTGCTTTAATCCATAGATGGATCTTTTTAGTTTGCATACCTTATGAGTATTGGCTGGGTGAACGAACCCCTCAGGCGGTGTCATGAACACATCCTCTGACAGGTTTCCGTTAAGGAAAGCTATCTTCATGTCCATTTGCCAGATCTCATAGTCGTAGTAGGCAGCTAAAGCAAGCATGATCCAAGTAGATTTAAACATGGCAACTGGCGATAAAGTTTCATCATAGTCCACCTCGTGAACCTACCTGAAACCTTTGGTCACTAGTCTACCTTTATAGGTAACCACATTGCCATCCATGTCTGTCTTCTTTTTGAAGACCCATTTACACCCTATGGGTTTTGCCCCATTAGGCGGCTCTTCCGATGGTGCACGAAATCCAAACCTGTTGCAACTGGGGGTTGCTTTGATGACGGAGAGGAGGTGGCTGGAGTTTGGAGACGGAAGGTAGGCTGTCGGAGGAGGACAATGTCGAATGGCAGATCTATGGCGGAAAGAGGGCGAGAATAGGGGATGTTGGTCGCAGTTTCGATTCCAGTGATTGGTGAGGTGGATGGGTAGATGCCAGTAGCTGAATCTTCATTGTGGCAAGAAGGAGTGATGGCCGAAGTTTCGTAGAGATCCGACGGCTGGATCGCCGGCGGTGAACTCACAAAATCTCAGAAATTCTGGGTTACTGTTGAAGTGTGCGGGTGTTTGCAGCGAAATAGAGGGGGATTGAAGGAGTAGAGGAGATTAGAAGAGGGAGGGGCTCAGCCCTAGAGGGAGGAGAGGGGAAAGGTAGGCGACACAAGCGCCTTAGAGGAGAAGAAGATAGGGGACATTCGATTCCATCGGAACAAAACTATTTCATTCAACAAATTCTCAAATCTGTCGATTACAAGATTCATGTCCTAATACATATAGGGTGAAGCTTGGAGAAACGTTGGAGCCGAACGTTGTTCTCTCCTTCTTCGGCAGCACAAAGACGTTGCAGCTTTCCTTGTGTGTTGAGCTTTGGGCTGAGCGAAGGTGGCTGCAAGAGACATTGGTGTTTCCTTACTTGGCTGCAAGTTTGCGCTGCAAGGTTTCAGATGAGCATTGACTTGGCCTTGAAGAGATCCCTTAATTGGCTTATTTGAAGGTTTGATGCTAGCTGCATTGGTTGGCACATATGCAAGTCTTGATTTGTTGTGGCAACTCCTTTGAACGTTGTGAGCTTGAGCATCTTGAGTTTATTTAGTGGTTGAAATAGTCCATTTCCAATTATTGAGCTAGCTTATTTGAGAGAGCTTGCTAGCTTATTTGAGAACTTCTACGCCTTGGACTAGGGTACTCGTAGACTCCACTTGTACCTTCGTGGCCTATGGTCCTTGTCTCCATCAATTCTCCCCGAGTGAAAAGAATTCTTCCCCGAAGAATTGTTCTTGTGTGGGTGGTGAAGTTCAGGTGGGGAAAGAGTCAATTGTTCCTTCAGGATCCGAAGCTTCATAATGTTGTCAGCATCACAGCATTTTGTCTTGTTGTTCCATGTCCACAGTCCAAGCTGCATTTCAGGGTAACCTGCATTGAATTCCCTTTCTCGGCCATTTTCATTAGTACACTTATAATAAGGAATTATAGCATCTAAGTGTAGTGGAATAATGAAATCAATATGCTCAGTTTGAAAAATATCCAAAGTTGTCTTGTTTAAATGTTCAACTTGAGGAGGTTCTAAGGGTGCTTTAAATATGAGACAAGACTCAAGGATCATGGGGTCTTCAAATTCTAAGTTATCTCCTAAGGGTTGAGGATGAGGGTCTAAGTCAATTTCAAGAGGATCTAACTTAGTTTCAAAGTGTGGTTCAAGAAGACCTATGGGTTTGGGTTTATCTAGACATTTAGTCAAGTCATCATTAGGTTCTCTAGTGGTAGTGCTAAGCTCAAGTTGAGAACCTGTGGGTAGGGGCCCTAAAATTGAAGGTGAAGAAATTGGTTCTACCTCAAGGTTTGGCTCTGTTGTGTCCGCAAGTGCACGGATACTTCGAAGTAATAAAAATATCAAACCACAGATACCTTATTGTTAAGTACCAAATAATTGTATTCTCACTAGCTAAGCGAATCGAATATGATGCAAGTAAAAGATGCAGAAAAGTATGCTAAAAGATGATCAGAGAGATAAACATGGGACTAGGGTTTCATCCACCTTAATTCTAATGACTAGAAGGAAATAAAGATTGTCAGTTTAATTCTATTATGATAAAGACCTAATTCACTTCATAAATGTATTGTCTCACTCTCGTGTAGACAATCATGCAGATAACCGATCCTCACTCTCGTGCAAGATCTACTCTCAATGCTAAAGATAAGTGAATCATTGAACAAAGAACTCAAGGATCACTCTCGTGCATCCTAAAACTCAATACAGGTTTTACTTATGGTTTTCCGATGACTCGATCCTCACTCTCATGAAAGATCAAATCAAGTCTACACATTAACTCAATCCAAAGTATTAGAAATTCAACATGGCAATAAAATTACTAAAAATCAGAATTCGAAGAACTACCTAATCTCTTACGATAGTTCCAAACTCAATGATTCCTAGGGTTCCGAATTTCAAAAGATCAACCTCTTGGTCTATTTGGCAAAACTCTAAAACATGCTAATATTTATAAAACTAAAGAGAATTAAAGAACAATCAATCACAAAAGTAAAATTATCATATTAAAATTAAACTTGACAAAAATCAATGTTCTCTAGTCATTAACAAACCAAGGGGATTACACCCCATGTCCCATAAAAAGATCTAAGCTAGCATGAAGGAAAGATTACAATCAACCATAGTTTCAAAGTATCAGACATCAAAGGAGAAGGGTAGAAGTTACAAAACACGGTGCTGTAATCAAAATTACAGCACCGTAATTGACTTTGAACAGCGCTGTCATCGCTGTTTTGTTGATTTCTCCTCCGATCTGACTCCAAACGCTCTGAAAATTCTGATGCGTCCTCCTATCCTCCAGGAAAGGCTTCAGTGTAAAAATCATGGCCTGAGGTGGCCTCCACGCCTCTCGGTGTGAAGCCAAACCCTAAGCGCCGTTCTGTCAATTTCTCTCTCAATACTAGATAAACGTTCCCCCTTCCACTTCGTACGTCTTCTCCTTTTATAGAGGAGTCCGGAACATCTTTCGGATCTTAATTTGAACTTGTGGATCAAAATTTATGGCCGGCGCAAGAATCAGACCCGAAAAACTCACGAAAATCCTCCCAAAATACGGCACCGTGAACCATGTACCACAAAATACGGTAGTGCCGTATTTTTGCCTCTGGAGTTCTATAAAGAATTGTCTGGAAATACGGAACCGTGATAATTTCTCTCCAAAATATGGTAGTGCCGTATTTTCTTCTGTGAATTCTAGGCAGAAAATACGGTGCCGTGACAATGTCGCCCGAATATACGGCAGTGTCTGCTGAGAAATACAGTACCGTGAGCGTTGCTCCCAAAAATACGGTAGTGCCGTATTTTTGTAAATTAGCTCCAAATTTAGTGAAAATTGATTGGTAGCTTCGTTTCGACGTTTGGAATCCATTGGTGTGCTCAAATCTTCCAAAATCCATCAAAATATAGCACTTTTAACCTGAAAATGATCAAAAACAAGAAATGGTGTAGATTCTGTAATATTTGACAAATAAGGCTTAAAAACAAGCAAAAGAGCATAATTATGACACAAAAAGACACATGAAATGACACAAAATATACTATGAATTTTGGTGTCATCAAACACATAAGGCTCAAACTTTGCTTGTCCTCAAGCAAATAAAATAAAGAACAATGCTAAGTATGGAAAATATGCTCTTTTATGAAAAATAAATTTCTAAAATATAATCACTGATGAAATATTCCATCAACTTTTTGCACAAAATTTCAGATAAATACATCGTCCTCTGAAATTAATCTTTAAGATCCACAACTTTGATCAAATAAAACTTCGCAACTCGCATAATGAAAAGAATTTTAGTCTCATGAATTCACCCAAGTTTTAGTTTAAATCTATCAAACTTTTATTTACAGGAATTTGATATCCAAAATCTTTTTCCATACAATTTTTTTTTATGTGTTTTTGATGGTATGTACCCACATAGATACACACTTTTTATTTGGACTTCAACTCTTATCTTTGATACCACAGTCAATTTTACATAGTGCCAAGTAGAGGAGTCATTCTCTCATGCCTACCCAAAATTTTTCTCTCATCAAATTTTTTTATAATTCTTTTTTTTTTTACTTCAACCCATATCTTAGGTACCACTGTCAATTTTATATAGTGCCAAGTAGGGCAGTCTCTCACATTTTTTTGTGGATCATGGATTCTTCCTTCCCAACAAATAGTAAAATAGACCAAATATCAACTAGGCTAATCAATTGACATCAATTAAAAATTACACTCATATGCTCATTTTATTCAAGAAAGTTGCTTCACTTTTAGATTGCATTCATCAAACAACATACCTACCCAAAACCCATATGCATCAATCAATGAATGATTTCAACAAGTAGATATATATTGAAGAAATAAATTCAGCATAATAGTAATATTTTCATTCATAGGCATACATGAATATTCATCATTATAGAAAAATCTACCCATCTAAGAAAAACATATCATCGACTTATCAATCTTATCATTTCCTAAAAAAAATCTCTAATTCAATGCAAAAGGTGTGAAGCATGAAAACTCATATAATCATAGTCAAAAGTGTAACATGATTGGTCTATATAATCACATAAGGCTCAAACAATGCAAAGAGTGTAAAGTAATAACAAATCAAAGTTGCAACCATATGAAATAATCATGAATACAAGAGAGTGTAAACAATACTCACAAAACTATATAGCAAGTTCTGACCAAAAATACATAAGGCTCAGATCAAAATCAGTGTCGGGGCAAATGCCGTAAGGTCCAAAGGTGTGCCTTTTGAAAATTTTACCTACACAATTTAAGATACATAAGGCTCACATAAGGCTCAGATAAAAAACAGTCTCAAAAAAAATTAATTTTAAAAATAATTTTCTCAAAGAAAGAATCAGAGATATCATCGAGGGTCTAGAAGAGTGCTGGTGGAATAGATGCTAGCTGAAAAGCTGCTAGCAATGATGGTGATGATGCCGACATAAGGGTGAGTAATCTCTAGTGGCCTGCTAGAGAATACAGTCCTGGAGCTGAGATCGTCAGGCTATGGAAGATAATCCTGCATAGATGAAAAATATCAGAGTCAATAATAAAGCTTCTGCTGCAAAAAATAAAATCATATCATGGAATAAGAGGCAGTAAAAGAAATAAGAATCTGCTAGTGGTATGATCCAGTGTCGATGGCTGGAAACAGTGATGTCAGAGGAAGATGCAGTGGTAGCTAGAGGTGCTGCAAATCTGGAGAAGAAGCTATGACAAGTAGAAAGCAAATCAAGCAATTTTTGAATTTTTTATGAAAAGTAGCCATACCCAAAAATAAGATTTAATGATCCAAACAGAAAACAGACAAAACCATGAAGTAAAATAAAACTTGATCTTTCTAGGTATGTGAAAAATAGAGGATCAAAATCTTTCAGAAATTTAGGGCATCAGCAGAAAGAAGGCTGGCTACTCAGATTAAAAACTGCACAAACTGCACAAAAGTTAATAAAATTCAAAAAGTTGCTATATGTCCTAGAAAGATCAGAAAATATTTTCATGAAAATAATTAATCCACAAGGTAGAATGACACATGAACTTTCAATTCCAAGTGAAAAATCCGGGTTTCAAGTTATTTAAGCAACTTAAAAACGTGCTGCAAAAGTGCTAATCAGATTAGTCAGAAAAAAAACTACTGCAGAAATTAATCATAATCGAAAAGTTGCTAGGTGTTTTAGAATGATCCATGGACTATAAAATTCAGAAAAAATATCCAGATGATAGAAAAAGATAAGTAGTTCAATGCTGTGCTAAAGATAAAAAATTTTCTCTACCCAGTTTCTTAAAATCGCAACTAGAAGACACCTACTCAATAAGCAAACTACAGAGAGGAATGCAGATTTTTTTTTTCAAAAATAATAGAAAAATTAATTCTAAAAAAAAACTAGGATAAAAGAAACTAAGCTAAGATAGAGTACTTGGGTTGCCTCCCAAGAAGCGCTAATTTTAAGTCATTAGCTTGTCCAAAAATGAATATCATGGTGAAGCAGGTGAATCAGTACCAAAATAGATTGCAAACAATTTTCTGCATTTTCTTTGTCCATAAAGCTTAGCCACAAATCCAAAAATCCAGAATTGCATATAAATCACACTTAAAGTGGCTTTCTTAAATATGGAGAAATAAAAATCTTCACATGAAGGATATTCAATGATCTTCCTAAATTTATCAGAGAGTAAAATCATCAGTCCTTTCTTCAACTTTATCTTTTCAATCACAATAGGACTTTTATCAAAATATTCAAGCATTGGATCATCATAATAATAGTTATGTCTTTCATTAGATTCCTCAATAAAGCACAAATTTTCAATTAAATCAAAAGATTGAGCAATAGATATGGGCAAAGCATCAACATGGTGAGATACATCAATTTTTGCAACATTCAAATTTTTATCAAGTTCCTCACGCACTTCATCAAATAATTTATCAATATCAAAATTATTATCAAAATCAAGATGAGACTCTTCACAATCAATTTCCTCATGCTTTCCCACAAATAATTCATCATTAGAAGAGTCAAAATCAAAATCATATGAAAAAGAATTATTAGAATCAGGGTTGACCATAAGAGATTTATCATTAATTTCAAAAATATCACCAAAATCACAGTGGGGTTCATTAATGTCTATAATTTTTGAACCTTCATCATGCTCATCAGATTTAACCATATATAAATTTACATCAAAATCAGAATTATCATCAAAAGAAGGTTTTTCAATTTCAATTTTCTCAACTTTTTCCTCAAATAAATTATCAGATGAATCAATTTCACAACAATCAAAATCTAAAGGAGATTCATTAATATTCACATAAGGCTCAATCCCAAAACAATCATGATCACAGGGGGAATTTTCTAAATCAATTTTTTCAGTATCAAACTCAAATAAACAATCTTGTTGTGCTAACTGGGTTTCTAAAATTTCATTATGAGCACATGTGTCATTTAGCCTAGAATTTATTCGCCTTAGTGTCTCATTCATATCTTCATTTTGTTTCATCTGGGCTTCCATAAACTGAGCAAACATAGATTCTAGGTTAGCTTTTTCAGTTTTCTCAAAGTATGGTTCAGAGACATGATTTGAGTAATCATCATAAAAAGAAGTTTGATTTTCCCATGTAGAATACAATTGATAAGATTCTTTCCATGATAAATTGGTATTTAAAAAGGGGCAATCAAAGGAACAATGATCAAAATATCCACAAATATCACATCTAACCGAAGAATAAGATGTCCTAGAATTGTAATGAAAAGACATATTTATCAAATCTATCAAGAACAAAAAGATAATCCAACCCAATCAATCAAAATGAAATTCTTTTTTTAGAATATAGAAAAATTAAAAGGAATAAAAAATCTAAAACACAAGAAAATTCATAAATTTTTAGATATCACAGCTCTGTCACAACTGTGAAAATCCAAAACCTGCAAAAATAGAAAACAAAGTTAAAACTAAAATAAATAAAACTTAGTCTAGCAATATTAACAACTATTTTGATATTAACAAAACTAAGGTCCCCGGCAACGGCGCCAAAAACTTGTTGTGTCCGCAAGTGCACGGATACTTCGAAGTAATAAAAATATCAAACCACAGAGACCTTATTGTTAAGTACCAAATAATTGTATTCTCACTAGCTAAGCGAATCGAATATGATGCAAGTAAAAGATGTAGAAAAGTATGCTAAAAGATGATCAGAGAGATAAACATGGGACTAGGGTTTCATCCACCTTAATTCTAATGACTAGAAGGAAATAAAGGTTGTCAGTTTAATTCTGTTATGATAAAGACCTAATTCACTTCATAAATGTATTGTCTCACTCTCGTGCAGACAATCATGCAGATAACCGATCCTCACTCTCATGCAAGATCTATTCTCAATGCTAAAGATAAGTGAATCATTGAACAAATAACTCAAGGATCACTCTCGTGCATCCGAATTCTAAGTCAATCATCTCAAGTGGAATCTCAAGGATCACTCTCGTGCATCCTGAAACTCAACACATGTTTTATTTATGGTTTTCCGACGACTCGATCCTCACTCTCGTGCAAGATCAAATCAAGTATACACATTAACTCAATCCAAAGTATTAGAAATTCAACATGGCAATAAAATCACTAAAAATCAGAATTCGAAGAACTACCTAATCTCTTACGATAGTTCCAAACTCAACAATTCCTATGGTTCCGAATTTCAAACGATCAACCTCTCGGTCTATTTCGCAAAACTCTAAAATATGCTAATATTTATAAAACTAAAGAGAATTAAAGAACAATCAATCACAAAAGTAAAATTATCATATTAAAATTAAACTTGACAAAAATCAATGTTCTCTAGTCATTAACAAACCAAGGGGATTATACCCCATGTCCCATAAAAAGATCTAAGCTAGCATGAAGGAAAGATTACAATCAACCATAGTTTCAAAGTATCAGAAATCAAAGGAGAAGGGTAGAAGTTACAAAACACGGTGCTGTAATCGAAATTACAGCACCGTAATTGCCTTTGAACAGCGCTGTCACCGCTATTTTGTTGATTTCTCCTCCGATCAGACTCCAAACGCTCTGAAACTTCTGGTGCATCCTCCTATCCTCCAAGCAAGGCTTCAGTGCAAAAATCACGGCCTGAAGTGGCCTCCACGCCTCTCGGCGTGAAGCCAAACCCTAAGCGCTGTTCTATAAATTTCTCTCTCAATACTGGATAAACGTTCCCCATTCCACTTCGTACGTCTTCACCTTTTAAAGAGGAGTCCGGAACATCTTTTGGATCTTAATTTGGACTTCTGGATCAAAAGTTATGGCCCGCGCAAGAATCAGACCCGAAAAACTCGCGAAAATCCTCCCAAAATACGGCACCGTGAACGTTGTACCACAAAATACGGTAGTGACGTATTTTTGCCTTTGGAGTTCTGTAAAGAATTGTCTGGAAATACAGCACCGTGATAATTTCTCTCCAAAATACGGTAGTGCCGTATTTTCTTCTGTGAATTCTAGGCAAAAAATACGGTGCCGTGACAATGTCGCCCGAATATACGACAGTAACGTATTCTTGCAGAAATCTTCTAGTCAAAAACGGTGGAAAATATGGTACCGAGAAAGATTCTCTGGAAAATACGGTAGTGTTGTATTTCAACAAAAAATGTCTGCTGAGAAATACGGTACCATGAGAGTTGCTCCCAAAAATACAGTAGTGCCGTATTTTTGTAAATTAGCTCCAAATTTAGTGAAAATTGATGGGTAGCTTCGTTTCGACGTCTGGAATCCATTGGTGTGCTCAAATCTTCCAAAATCCATCAAAATATAGCACTTTTAACCAGAAAATGATCAAAAACAAGAAATGGTGTAGATTCTGCAATATTTGACAAATAAGGCTTAAAAACAAGCAAAAGAGCATAATTATGACACAAAAAGACACATGAAATGACACAAAATATACTATGAATTTTGGTGTCATCAGGCTCTTCATGACTTGCTTCTTCAAGTTCAGTGGTTTTATCAAGGTATGGGTTAGGCCCTAAATTGGGTTCTAGAGTTGGTTCCTTCAGCTTTAAAGGGGTTGAACTCTCTTCATCATTTTGCATGGATTGCTCCTTAAGTCTCTTATACTCTTGATGCATCTATTTAATCTGCTCCCCCAACTTATCAATTCTAATGGTGCCATTCTATAAGGTGCTTTAGATATAAGAGTTGCACCGGGAACAATATCAATATCAAACTCTACTTCTCCATCTGGTGGCAAACCAGGTAACTCATAAGGAAAAACATCAAGGAACTCTTGAACCACTGCTATATCTTTCATACTTGTTTCTTTGGTTTGACAATCTTTGACATAGACTAAGTACCCTTCACAATCTTTTTGAAGTAAATGATGAACATGAATGAATGATATCAAACAAGGTGGTGAATCATAAACTACTCCTTTGAAATGAAACATAGGATGATCTGGCAAGTTGAAAGTCACCACTTTATTATAGCAATCTACATTTGCATAGTAAGAGGAAAGTCAATCCATACCAAGTAAGATATCATAGTCTTAAAGATCTAAAAGAATTAGATTAGCAGGAAGTTCATATTCTTCAATTGAGATCAAACAAGAAGAATAAACAAGGTGTGCAATCAATGAATCCCCAACTAGTGTAGACACAAGTAAGATAGATTGTAATGGTTCAGGTTGTATCTCCAAATAATGTGCAAAATGATGTGATACATAGGAAAGATTGGAACCAGGATCAAATAACACTTGTGCAAGATGACCAGAAACAAAAACAATACCTTCAATAACTGATTTGGAAGTTTTAGCATCTGGTTTAGCAATAGCATACACTTTAGCATGGGCTACTAGCTTTGTGGATGGTAAATCTTTCATTCTATTCAGTGAACAATCTCTTGCTATATGTCCATGCTTACCCCAAGCAAAACATGCACCAGTTGTTCTATAGCAGTTCCTAGTATCATGTTTTCCTCCACAAGTTGCACATGGGACATATCTAGCTGGTTGTCTATTCAATTCCAACCTTGGCAACTTTGCTCATGTATTGTTAGTCTCACTTCTAAAATCTCTCTTTTGTTTATGAGCATTATGCCTCCACTTGTTCTTTTGTTTCTCACTTCTTGAATCTCTTCCACATCTTTCTCTACAATAGCTGCCCGATCAACAAGTTCAACATATGTTCTTAGTTCTAAAACTGAAATCTTACCACGTATACTTGGCCTCAATCTTCTTTCAACTTCTTTGCCCTCTTGGATTCATCAGCAATCAATTGTGGAGCAAATCTAGAGAGTTCAGTAAATTTTGCATCAAATTGTGCAACAGAAAGATTTCCTTGTATCAAAACTCCAATTAATCATCAAAGACATCATAAATCATGATCTAAATATTAAAATTCCTCAAATCATGATCATCTAAACATCGACATTCCTCAAATCATGATCAAAACATCAATTTCCTCAAATCATGCTCTGATACCACAATTGTCACACCCCTAGAGGATGGAAATTTCATAATATATATAAATTTTTGGCAATATTGTACCAAGGATCAAAACACTATAACCTGATCAACATAACTTATAAAATTTGGTTTTCCATCATCTAGAAGATAACAACAATTCAAATAGTCATTCAATATAACAATTAAGAATTTCTCATTCTATTAATCAAAATCCTTATCATAAAACCATACATCTTATTCCAAAACCATAGTATTTATTCCAAAACCACACTTATATTACAAACATCAAAATGAATATCATGCAGGAGTCATTTAACTTT
This sequence comes from Costus lasius, assembly GCA_027563935.2. Classification (NCBI taxonomy): domain Eukaryota; kingdom Viridiplantae; phylum Streptophyta; class Magnoliopsida; order Zingiberales; family Costaceae; genus Costus; species Costus lasius. The sequence continues at coordinate 50,846,624 of CM050446.2, forward strand.
ACATGCTCAATATTTCACAACCATAATATCTCACACACAAGTCATGGATCTTCTCACACTTATCATACAAACATACTAACAACTTCATACATTAGTCATTAATGTTTACATACTCAAAACATAAAACCATACTCATTAGTTTCTTTAAACCATCCACATAAACTTGTAGCCCAAAGCTAACCTGTAAAGAGGTTAGAATGCAAGGATTGAGCAAGAATGCTCAGCAAGTAATTAAGATGGCAAAAGGAGAAGTATTCCTAATAGATCTCCACATGGATCCACAAGTAATATCAATAGAAACATAATAGTGACATGGTAAGCAATGGTGACATGGTATCCATATCACAAGGTAGCAATACAAAGAGGCATATAATCACATGGTAAGCAATATTGACATGATAAGCATAATATCATGGTAAGCAGAAAGATCACAAGGATATTCAACATAATAACAAATGAGTGTCAAATGTCAAAAGTCTCAATCAAAGCATCATACAAAGAATAGTGTAGAATATCTACTCAAGCATAGGAGCGATGGTAAGTTCATGATCTCATGGTATTCAAACAAAATGTCATAGTAGCAAATATGGTATCATGGTATCATATCATATGTGTCAAATATCAAAGTCTCTATCCAAGCATCAAATAAAGAGTCATATCTCATGAATATCAAAGCCTCATAGCAGAGTTGTATCTCATGAATATCATACAAAGAATAGTGGGAACCAAAGCAAACAAAAGTCCGTCCAAGCAAACATAGTCCGTCCAAACAAACAAAATCCTCCACGTCTGGAAGAAAGACTAACCCACGTCTGGGAAGTCCACAAAGCAAAAAGCCGGCAAGGGCTTGCCATGGCCCAACCAAATGTAAATGGAGGGATCTAGAGGTGTCTTCCATGGATCTCAAGAAGTGGCAAACAATTACAAATTGAAGAGATCCATGTAGCACTTTAGCACTTAGATCCACCTCCATAGCAGCCAAATTCCCATAAATGGGATCAAATCAATTTCCCACTATAAGATGTAAGGGCCAAAGAACAATGGTATTATAACAAAGTCAAAGTAACCAAAATGGCATTATTGCCTTCAAATAAATGCCCGTACAACATGATCATGGATACAAGTGTTAAAGGTAACAATCAAAGGAAGATTATCAAGCTCATTTGGTCAATCAAAGGTGTATATGAAAGTCATAGAAACATTTGGTCATCTTCCGAATACAATGATAGTGTCATGGATCAAATAATAAGTCATCAAGCATCGAGTGTAGCACAAGGAGTATAACATGTTGTACCATATACAAAGAGCAGAACATGTCAAATATGACCAGTTATTATAGGCAATTGAATCGTAGGAAAATTCTATAGATAATCCTACGAAAGAGGTATCATTGGAAAGATAATTGAATCTAGTTTCTATAGAATCTGATTTTGTGCAATTTGACAAGGTATACGAAAAGTTATAGCATCTCAAGTGTCAAAAGGTCAGACTGCCCATGATCAGGTTACAAAATCAATGAGTCGAAGGTTATTGTTTGTTTCAAGCTATGTACTGTATAAAATATATGCAATATATGACTCAATGGAAAGGTATTTGAGTCCTTTTTCCTTCAAGCCAAATATCATATCAAACTAATCTGTAAATCCATGCTTACAAGACAATTACTACAAGGAGGTTAGCCCTATGTTCCAAAAACATCTTCCGAAAATTGTTATCTGTTTGATACCAAAATCAGAGGTGATACTATGAAATATATAGTCCCTTGGAAATCTCTTTAAAGCCTCTTTCGTGCAAAACAAGAATCACTCAAAACCGAAATGTCAATCAAAAGTTATAAGTTAAATACCACAAGTAGGTCAGTTTGGTATTACAGCAATGAGATCATGTATATTGCTACATACTTGATATCCTAAATCAAATGAAGTATTCACAATATTAGAGGTTTTGGAAATATCATCGAGTCTTCTTTTACACAAATCAAGTTTCAATGAATGATCATTTGCATAGACAAAGTTACATCACAAAAATGACCACAAGGTCTGATTTGCATGAGTCATAAGTCCATACTTACTTGCTCTTGAACACACTCTACAATATGATAGTAATTTCTCCCAAGATTCCTTTGATCTCAGTAAGGTATAGATCCATGAATCATAATCACATGTTTTACAAAATTATCATAATTTTAAAAGCATAAATGTAGGGCAAAGGGTAGAAAGCTACCTTAGTGGACTTTTTCTTCTTTTCAATTTACAGGGTCGGAATAAATCGACGTAACAGGGTCGATAACCTATTAGAAGGTATTCAATATCTGACTCAAACGAAAGATAATTGAGTCTTCTTTCCAATGACTCTGATTTCATACGATTTGGATTAGGGAGTCCAAAGTTATGATCATTTGAATGAAGAAAGGTCATATTTACTTTACATACGGATTCATAGTTATAATCATAACATTAATCATTCTTCCAAGGGTCAAATTTACTAAAAATCATGGAGAATAGAACCAAATTGAAGGCATACATGAAGTACAAGATCATTGAAGTCAAATGCATACAATTACAAAGGAAGATTGAGAACTTGCCTTAGAAGATTACTCTCCACTTCTTTTCTCCCCTTTTCTTTCCTTTCTCCTTCCCTTTCCTTAGGGTTCATTTTTCTTAGGTTATGCACGACCAAAAGGGAGCAAATCTCAATTTTGTTCCATCTTTAGCTTCTCATGCAATAAACGATGAGGTGGAAGCAAGTGGTAAACTCAATTACCATAAGGTGGCAAGGTGCTAACCCTTTTGCCCTTTGTTTTTTGTTCAATTTTCCCTTATCCCCTTTTTGTTTTTACTTGAATTTCTCCTAAAATTCCTTTTATATCCCCCAAGCCAAATGACACATTCTTGAGGAAACCTTCATTTTTCTCTAATTGAAAGCCTCTAGCATGAGGTGGCAAGGAGCTTGTCTTCTCATGCAAGCCATTAGGTGGCAACACTTGGGGCTTGGCTTCTCATGCAAGCCATGAGGTAGCATCACCCTATTAACTCCCTCATCATGAAATCATAAGCTGGTTTAGCTCTTATCCCATCAACTATGAAAGCATAACTTAGCTACTTCATCATTTAATACCAAATTCCTAAGTGGCTTATCAAATGATAAAATTACCGTTTTGCCCAATTCTTTTCACAAAATTCCCAATGAGTCCTAGTATGAATCTTGAGTTATACCATTATAAAAGGAACCTTGAATATCACACTTAGCTACAATTTAACTTCAAGAGTCCATACAAACGAAATAACTTAGTAGGTTTAGGCTTTATGTCTTAAGGCACCACTTGTTTTATCCGTCAAAGCAACTTTGATTTTATTATAAAATGATAATAGTGATTTTAAAGCATGGGTGTTACACTTCACACCAAACAAAAGTAGTAAAACTATTAGGTCTAAGGGTGAGTCTTTGATATCCATCTTTAGAATAGATTAAGTCTCTTTGATTATACCGACGCATGATAAAAACAAGAAACATAGCAAGCAGAGAATGACTATTGTTTTAAGTGCAGAATTATAAACAAAACTCAGCGGTAAATTAAAATTGATTGCAGCATGCTTAGGGGCTGAAAATTCAAATAGGCCGATGCTGTGCTATCTGCAGTTTGATTGAGTTCAGGTGCAGTAAACAGGCTGAAAATTTCAGATTCAGAAAGCTGAAATACCAGATTTAAAAATAAAGAAATCAAGTGCAGAATTCAACATATAGAGAATTCAGTTATAGTTGCTTTCAATAGTATGCGGTTTGATTAAATCATGTGCAGGGAGAGGTTGAAAACAAATCAGGAATCTCAGAAATTTAATGGTCCAGATGCTGCAGAATTTATAACACAGAGATTGGAGTATGCAGAATTTGAAAAGCGTTGCAAAAAAAATCCAAAAATCTATGTAGTTTTATGCAGAATTGTATTCAGGGTAAGCAATTTTTTTTTCTAAAGAAAAAAATTCTATATGGCATATACACCAACAATCACCCATTTAAACTAAGACTAATTACAACTGAGATATCTCAGTCTCATGTCTCTAGTATGACCTTCAACTAAGGCTTTGTTAGTGGGTCTGCCAGATTGCTATCTGTGTCAATTTTGTATATATGTATGCCAGCTCTTTTAATGTTCTCTTTGATCAAGTAAATCATCATAGTTTGTGTTTGGACCGTTGATGAGACCTTGGTTCCTTAGCTTGTGCAGTGGCTCCATTGTTGTCACAAAACAACTATATGTTAGGGAATACCGGGTGTAATTTAAAATTTTGCAGTCCCAGGACGCAGCGGAAGAAGCGGAAGAATCATTACACCCGAAACATATTCCGGTCCCAAGGATCCATGCGAGAGAGAAGACACAAGGATGTGTTAGAGATGTACCTCTTTTTCTTGTCTAGACGTCGAAGCCATGTTGAAGGCGCCCAAGTGTTCGCCCTCTACAAGTATCCACGCGTCGACTCCTTGATCGTTTCTCCCTTCCATGCTTGGTGCTAGCCTCGGGAAGAGAATCGAGCCTTAGGGTTCCTTCACTATTCTTGCGCCACCTCCAAGGTTCATGTGCCAAGTGCAAGGAAGATGCCGCCAACTCCTTATCCTCTTCACTCCAAGAGAAGAGGGAGAAGAAGAGTTTCGGCCTTGAGGAAGATTAAGAGGAAGTTGCGCCACCAAGTCCTTCTCCAAGTCACGCCAAGAGGAGAGGAAGGAGAAGACTTGCGGTCACTTGTTGGAAGAAGGGTTGCGCCACTTTGATGTTGTCGCCCTTTGCCCTTGCTTTCGCCCCTCTATGTCTGTTCACGTCTCTAAGTGTTCGTCAACCTTTAGAGGAGGCGACAATGGGTCCTATAAATAGGACTATAGGTGGTTTGGGCAAGGGCTAGGATCATGCCAAGTGTATGGCTAGGATGAGATGTCTTGAAGCAAGGAAAGTCTCCAAGACTTTACCATAAACCTCATTCAACCTATCCATAAATGTCCAAGCACTATATCAGCCCAAGACATGCCTCAATTGCATTCTTACCATCAAAGGAGAAGTGGCTAGGCGAAACATGCATGAGGAGTTTCGGCTAGGGTAAGGGTTTGGGCGCATGTAGGGTTCATAAGGAAAGTCTCCAAGACTTTACCATAAACATCTTCCTACTTCTCATATGCGCCCAAGCTCTTTCCAAAAGAGTCCTCAAGCCATATCAGCCCCAAGACTTGCCTTAGAGGCAAGTATTCCATCCAAGGAAGAAGGGCTAGGTGCTCTTTACTTCCATAATGAAGCAAAGGCGCCTCCCTCACCCCATTATGCCCCTAGGCGCCAATGGGGTGAGATTTCTCCCCATTATACCCTTTTAAGCCAATTCCTCTTCATGACAACTAATTATTGGGCCTCATTGGATAATGAGCTAGCCCAAACTTCATGGCATGGGTTGATTAAGCCATTGGATCTAATCCAATGCAACCCTAATCCAAATGCGACCAATGTAGGTCAATTTCGGGTCAACCTGCCAAAAATGAAGTTTGGCCCCAATAACTTTCTTCCAACTCATCAGGCCCATTGGCGCTGATGAAATCTTCCAAATGGATCCAAGTTATCCAATAACTTGATCCTAAGGCTTCTGATTAAAGCAACGTCAAGAGTCTATTGCGTGTGACCCCGTAGGATCCATATGACGATGGCAATGATGTAAACATCATAAGTAGTGAGGGGTATCTAGCAACACATCACTACTACCCATGTCATAGGACTTAAGTCATTATGGCAACAACTCCTAACAAGCAACGAGGATTCCCATTGCATTATAGATCCCTTTGCCTAAGCTGATATCCTGCCATTGGATTAGTCTCAAGTTTATTATCCAATGCATTGGTCATGACTCAACAAGTGTGGCCACACTTTCCTGTCATGCACCAATAAGGTGGGGCGCCCCGAGCGGATATCATGCTTCCAATAAGGAAGGGGAAAATCCTACTATTGGTCATCCATGTCTCCACATGACTTATGACATGCCCAATGACAGTCGTTTTGATCTGCCAATTACGGAGAGACGTAAGACTGTATTAAAGCATACCCATCATCAAATTTAGACATGAATAACTCAAGTCTAAGGATCAATGCAAACCTCTTGCATGTGAGATTGACTTTTTGACTAGACAAGTCAATCCTCACGGTGGATCACTCCAGTGCATCCAATGCACCTGTATATCTGCGTTACTGTGCCCCGCACCTAACCAGCCCATACACCAGTCTCACATGTACCAAAGCTGTCCCATATCTGCTAAGGTACCTTGTCTGGGGATAGCTTACGAGAATGGATCCAATCCAAACTCCTGGGACATTATTTATGCAACTCAATACATCAACGCAGGTAGAGAAGTCTGCATAATAACGACCATGCCCACATAAAGAGTAATAGTTCTATCAAAGTACATTCAAACAATGCCTGACCATGTCCATATATTGGTCTTTAGGGCATATACACCAACAATCTCCTACTTGCACTAAGACCAAGGACAACTGGTGTTTAGTCAGTTCCAATGTCTCTAGTATGACTCATTTAGCTTCCGCTGCGCCAGAGGCTAGGTCAGTGGGTTTTTCCAGATTGCTATCTGTGTTTATTTTATCAAATTTGATCATCATCCTTATCCATGATCTCTAAGATCAGATGATATGCTGCAGTACATACTTGAGCATTAAGTTCCTTCTCTCATGCTATGGTCCCAATAAGAACTATACTGGACCATCAAGCACTATGAACTAGATCAAGTCCAAATGAATGAAGCTGCCTCCTTGGCTGCCACAAGGAGCTGCAATGTACTCAGCCTTATTTGTAGAATCTTGCCACTTTGGTTTGCATAATGCTCTTTCAGCACACAACACCATAATAAGGCAAAGTGTAAATCCTGGCTGTGATCAATAGTCAGTAGACTGGAACGAAGTGTCAGTGTACCCCTGTACACAAAATTCTGTTGGGGTATGCCCTTAAGGCTAATGTTTGAGGCCTTTGGGATTGTATAAGTATCATGTAATAAACTCTTAAGTTTATAAAAGGCATGGTTATTATTCAGGCTGCTACCTTGTCTGCTGTAATAAGTGTACTGCTGAATAATGTCTCAAAGCTGTTCAGCTAGGCTGACAGGTATAAGTCCTTAGTCGAGATATCTTGGTGAACATGAGACAGCCTTGATATGATTGAGACTAATATGAGTGCTAATCTTATAGGATGCTTCGAGCATAGAATAAGATGTAGACTCATGGGTACATTGGATGTACTGGACAGACCCTACTAGGATATTCCATTGCTTGTCAAAATGTGAATGATCCTTGTAAGCACTAAGTGGCACATGTCCTCTGACTTGAGATCACTTGTGTTTCTAAATGATGATTGTCATTGTCTTGAGGTAGTTCAATATCATTTGAAACATAATGATTATAGACTATCTTGGATGGTGAGCTTGAATCAGGTTAGGACACTAGTGATAGACATAGGATTGCCGTCTCCTTGTTTAAGGAGTGTGATGTTCTAAAGGGCCCCCCTATATGAGATGATTGAGGAAGTGTATGGCCATACCCAGATGACTATGTTCATCTGATCTGATCATGCTCATCGTATTGGAGTTACAGGCTTGACATGCTTGTCCAATAAGAACGTCCAGTGGCAAAGGATACATGTATGCCAAGTGAGTTGATTCACACTTATGCTATGGTTTGGGTGTAGTCTTGGAAGACTATTTCCTTTATATCGGGAGACAGTGATGTGTTGCTAGATACCCCTCACTGATCGTGATAACGTAAGTTATCGTTACCGACATTTAGAGGAAACCCTCAGGGTCGCACAATTTGATGATATGGCTTACTTAAGTCAGATCGTGTGGACTGGACTGTTTAGACTCAGTTTAAACGGGTTTAGACTCTGATTGTAAGTGAGATCTGGTCTGATCATGTTTGATTGATTAGGGCTTGAGATCGGTAAGCTTCGATCGAGAGTATGGATGCTAGATCATAGAGATCGAGAGCATCAAGAGATGAACGGTTAGATCTTGAACCATTTGGTTCAAGGAGATCTAGACCTTGGCTTGGGCTGGTTTAATGAACCGAATTGGGTGGAACCTAATTGACTTGAACCGGTTCACATGGGTGAACGTATGGTTCAAGGCTTAAAGGTTTTTGGGCGGTTTAGTCTTCATGTGAGCGCATGGCTTGAATACCTTCCATTTTTGGAAGGGTAACGCCATGTCTTGAATGAAAAGAACTAAACGCATTTTGAGCTTAATTCACTTGTCATCTTCGTTGGACGAAGAGAGGATTGGAGGACAAGGGAGCTCTCGGCCAAGCACATCTCATCATCAACACGACAAGGAACTTTGGGGATCTCTTGCTAGCACAAGGAAGATCCTAAAGGGTAGCCATCCCTCATCTTGTGTGTGAATTTGTGGAGGAGATCTATCTTGATCTCTCGCTTCCAAGTCGCCATCCTCAACATGGCTTCGGTATGATTTCTCCTAGTTGTTAAGTTGATCATATAGCTTTCATATCCGATCTTTTGAAACCCTCTTTCCGCTTTACATGGCTAGATGTGCATGTTTAGGGTTTCACCCCCCTTTAGATTAGGGGTTCCCAACAATTGGTATCAGAGCCGATTTTTCGATATGATCTATATGATTGTTTAGAAGTGCATGTGATCCACACTAGTTTGCGCTTACTTGATGCTTTATTTACATGATGCATGGTTAATTGTTATTGGCGCTTGTATCATGGTTGTATAAAGCTTGCGCTCCCCCTTGAAGGGGACCCCCTAAAGTTTGCGCTCCCCCTTGAAGGGGACCCCCCTTAGATCTAAGGGTTAACAACATGATATATCTTATGTTCTCAAGTGAAGTGATGCATGTTGTTTTGTTTGTTGGCGCATGTTTGTAGCCTTCATAGTTGCGCTTAAAGCATGTTATAGTTTTTCTTATAAAACTCAATGAACTTGCGCGCATACTTAGATCTAAGCCCTTCCTATAATCCCTTAGATGGGTTGATGGGGTTGAAGTCACCTCTGGGGTAGATCCATGAGTCTGATCAGACCATCTGACAGCCTAAATGGATCGACCAGATGGCACCTGTGCGCAAGCATATGGTGGCCATAGGTCGATTGCATCTTAGGTGTGTAGCGAGGTCTGGTTGAGACAACAAGTGAACACTCTTGAGTTAGGCCCGGGGTCACACCCGCTTGCCAGAACTCATGAGGGTTGTTCAGCCCTTGGCGCATGTATGGTTGACCATTAGGTCAACGCGGGTCAGTTAGGACTCGGTGCATGCAAGGGCAAAGGATCTGACCAGATGGTGAGTGGATCCCTATCAATGGACCATTGTAAGGTTGTAGGGCACATAAGGAAATTAAAATTGATGCCATGGGGTTTTCATAATTTTAATTTCATGATCGGATCACATGTTGCTTGATGCCATGATGCTTGTCTATTTATTCTTATGTGGGTTGCCCTTTTGTGTGCTATGCTGGGGCCTGCGAGCCTGGTAAATTATAAGTTAATTTTATTGTGATCTGCGAATCACATTGTTTTAATTTATGAATTGTATTGTTGACCTGCGAGTCAACCTTGTCTAGATAGATCAAATGTATTTTGATTGGACAAGAGCACAAAGGCACACATCCCAAAGGAGCATTCACCTGGTGGCCCACCTGAGGTGCTCTTGGCGCTAGGGCCCTAGGTTGGACCAGATGATATGCCAAGGAGCTCAAGTGAAGACTTAAGTAAAATTAAGGTCTTACTAGGGTTCATGGGCTTTTAACCACATAAGATCATGCTTTCTATTTATTGTTTAAATAATTAGAATTGCATGTTTAAGTTTATCTTCTGCTATCACCATAGGACTTGCATGATAGTCAAGAAGATAAAAGACCGATAAAATCCAAACGCTAATATATCAAGCTCGTAAGCCTTCTGACGCGAAACCTCACCGTTCTGACTATCGTTGGAGCCGTGTTGAACCCACTCAGTGGGCACGTCCATCTATCTTCAGACGGTGCTGGATTTCACCTGCGTGTTACAGAGTTGGGATTTATCCCCTCTCGTTGCTCAGCATTGCACGTGGTGGTCCAGGGAGTAGGTCGGGTCAGCTTGACCATGCAGGCTACATATGAGGCGCATATGGTAGCACATGGAGGCAGCCATCTCTGGGATCAGAGACTGTGTTGTACCAACTCAGTTGGCACAGTCTGCTGGATTGCCAAGATGAAGGGGAATCGCACGGGTTGGCGATTGGCTGGGACAGCCTACCAGAAATTAGTGCTTGTCATCTCTGTGCATCTTATCTCGCCTGAGCGGGACGCGGAGACCAAGTATGAAATCTGGATCCCATCTCACTAAAAGAGTGTTACTCTTTCGGACTGTTTACTGGATTTTTCAGTCAGACAAAATAGTGAGAAAAGAATCTTTCTTAAGTCCTGGATTGATTCTAAAACATTGATACTGACCTTGCTGTTCTTGCTTGTTGTAGATTCCTGCAGCAACGAACATCATGAGCTTCAATGTGCGATCCCTACTGGAAAGGGAGAAGTTTGCTGGGCCGAACTTCTCTGACTGGTTTGGACACCTTAAGATCGTTCTTAAGGCAGAGAGGAAACTGTATGTCCTCGAGACGGCGATACCGCCGCAGCCCGCTCCGAACGCCGCAAGGGCGGTTCGGGATGCCTACGAAAAGCACGTCAATGATAGCATTGATGTCGCTTGCCTGATGCTAGCGTCTATGACGCCACCGCTGCAGCGTCAGCATGAGGATATGTCGGCTATAGAGATTATAGCGAACCTCAAGATGCTGTATGCTGCACAGGCGAGGACTGAGCGCTATAATCTGACGAAGCTCTTCTTTCAGAGCAAACTGGCTGAGGGGAGCCCAGTGGGAGCTCACGTGCTCAAGATGATTGGGCACAAGGAGGCTCTAGAAAAACTGGGGCATACCGTCAACCAGGAGCTTGCTGTGGACATTATTCTACAGTCTCTTCCGCCTTCTTTCGATGCGTTCATCATTAATTTTAATATGAACAAAATCGATTGTACGCCGGCAGAGCTGCTGAATATGCTCTTGACAACTGAGGAAACTCTGAAGGGCAAGCCTTCAACCTCTGTCTTAATGGTTCCTTCAAGGAACAAGAAGAAGGGGAAGAAGGGCAAGGCCCCTGTCAAGAATTACAGCAAGGCTCTGAAACAGAAGGTGAAGCGGTCGAAGGACAACAGGTGTTTCCACTGTGGCCAGCTGGGTCACTGGAAAAAGGACTGTAAAGCGCTCCAAGGAGATAAGAGGGGAAGCATCGCTTCTGGCTCAGGTATATATGTGACTGAGGTCATGTTATCTTCTTCTATTATATCATGGGTGTTGGACACTGCATGTGGAGTTCACATTTGTTCAAATGTGCAGGAACTCAAGAGAAGAAGGCAGGTGGGACAGCATGAGGTAGACCTACGCGTTGGAAACGGGGCACGGGTTGCTGCTGTTGCTGTAGGGGACTATTTCATTTCTTTACCATCTGGAATTGTATTAGAATTAAACAATTGTTATTTTGTACCAAGTATTACCAAGAATATTATCTCTATTCCTGCTCTTGTCAGGAAAGGATTTGCCTTTGAATGCAAGATTTCAAAGTGTGTTTTATCTCGTGATAATATTGTGTATGCAACTGGTTCAATTAACAATGGGTTATACATGTTGGACATGGAATATTCTATACAAAACATTGATAATAAGAAAGCCAAGTATGCTGATGACAGCACCTTGCTATGGCATAGTCGTTTAGGCCATATAAACGAGAAGCGCATTAAGCGGTTGCATGATCATGGACTGCTGGGATCATTCTCCTATGAGGAGATTGATACATGCAAAGCTTGTTTAATGGGTAAAATGACGAAGTCTCCTTTTCCTCACAAAGGTCAAAGGACTTCAGGTTTACTTGACCTTATACACAGTGATGTGTGTGGGCCATTTAGTAAACATGCCAGAGGTGGCTATCAGTACTTCATTACCTTTACTGATGATTTCAGTAGGTATGGGTATGTCTATCTGATGAGACATAAAAGTGAATCTTTTGACAAGTTCAAAGAGTTCAAGAATGAAGTACAAAATCAGCTAGGCCGAAATATCAAGGCACTTCGTTCTGATCGAGGTGGAGAATACCTGAGTCATACGTTTACTGACTATCTGAAGGAGTGTGGGATTATCTCACAGCTCACTCCGCCAGGAACACCGCAATGGAATGGTGTGTCCGAGAGGAGAAATAGAACGCTACTTGATATGGTTCGTTCTATGATGAGTCAGGCTACTCTTCCATATTCCTTTTGGGGTTTTGCACTGGAAACAGCTGCAAAGGTACTAAACCGAGTGCCATCCAAGGCAGTTTCAAAGACGCCATATGAATTATGGTATGGGAAACAGCCTAGCTTGACATTTATCAGGATCTGGGGTTGCGAGGCTTATGTCAAAAAGCTCGCCTCTGGGAAACTAGAGAGCAGATCTGACAAATGCATCTTTGTCGGTTACCCTAAGGAAACTAAGGGTTATTATTTCTACGATCCCAAAGAGAACAAGGTATTTGTTGCTCGGACGGCCATATTTCTTGAGAAGGAGTTTCTTCTGCAAGAGGCCAGTGGGAGAGAAATAAAGCTGGATGAAAATCCAGAAGAAGGACAAAGTAGTCAAGCACAGTTGGATGAGCCTGAGCCAGAAGATCAGGTTATTGAACAACCTGAGGCTCAAATAACACGGGAACCGCGAAGATCGGGTAGGATCCGTCGCCAGCCTGAGCGCTATGACGGAGTCTACATCATTGATAATGATGAACCCCTAACTTATGCGGATGCGGTCAGTGGACCGGAGTCAGCTAGATGGCTTGAAGCTATGCGAGCCGAAATGGACTCCATGTCAGATAACCAAGTCTGGGATTTGGTTGATCCGCCTTCGGGAGTAATCCCTATAGGCTGTAAATGGATCTTCAAGAAGAAGATTGACATGGATGGTAACGTGCTTACCTATAAAGGCAGGCTAGTTGCGAAAGGTTTCAAACAAATCTACGGGATAGATTATGATGAGACTTTCTCACCTGTAGCCATGTTTAAGTCTATTCGGTTTCTTTTCGCGATAGCAGCATATTACGATTATGAGATCTGGCAGATGGATGTGAAAACAGCTTTCCTTAATGGAAATCTGGATGAGGATGTGTATATGACACAACCGGAAGGTTTCACTAATCCAGCAGATCGTCATAAAATATGCAAGTTAAAGAAGTCCATTTATGGACTTAAACAAGCATCAAGAAGCTGGAACATTCGTTTTGATGAATCAATCTCTCAGTTTGGTTTCATCAAGAACGAGGATGACCCGTGTGTATATAAGAGGTTTAGTGGGAGCGTAATTACATTCCTAATCCTCTACGTCGATGATATCTTAATCATTGGAAATGATATTCCTGAACTTCATGCTGTTAAAGCATGGTTAGGAAAATGTTTCCAGATGAAAGATATAGGAGAAGCAGCCTATGTACTAGGTGTAAAGATCTACCGGGATAGATCTAAGAGGCTTCTCGGGCTGTGCCAGAGTACTTACATCGATAAAGTCCTGGAGAGATTCCATTTAGAGAATTCTAAACGTGGGTATCTTCCAGTCAGACATGGTCTGAATCTTTCAAAGAGTCAGTGTCCACAAACACAGACTGAGAAAGATGAAATGGACAGTACGCCTTATGCTTCGGCTATAGGGTCCATTATGTATGCGATGTTGTGTACTCGCCCAGACGTCGCTTACGGGTTAAGCGTGACCAGTCGATTCCAAAGTAATCCAGGTTTGGCGCACTGGATTGCAGTCAAGAACATTTTAAAATATCTGCGGAGGACCAAAGATATGTTCTTGATATATGGTGGTCAGGAAGAACTCAGTATAGAGGGATATACTGACGCTTCGTTCCAGTCGGACCAGGATGATTTCCGATCGCAATCAGGCTATGTTTTTAGCTTGAACCGTGGAGCAGTGGTGTGGAAAAGCTTCAAACAGTCAACTGTTGCTGATTCCACAACAGAAGCCGAGTATGTTGCAGCCTCAGAAGCATCCAAGGAGGCAGTGTGGATTCGTAAGTTCGTGAGAGAACTTGGTGTCGTTCCTTCGAGTGCAGATCCTTTGGTTATCTTCTGTGATAACACTGGAGCAATTGCACAAGCAAAGGAACCGCGGTCGCACCAGAAGTCCAAGCACATACAGAGACGGTTTCACTTGATCCGGGAGATCATTGATCGAGGCGAGATCAAAATATGCAAGGTTCATACAGATGACAATCTGGCAGACCCGCTTACCAAGCCTCTGACGCAGCAGAAGCATGAGATGCACTGTAATAATATGGGTTTGAGATTTCTCAACCATTAGATTAAGTGCAAGTGGGAGATTGTTGGGGTATGCCCTTAAGGCTAATGTTTGAGGCCTTTGGGATTGTATAAGTATCATGTAATAAACTCTTAAGTTTATAAAAGGCATGGTTATTATTCAGGCTGCTACCTTGTCTGCTGTAATAAGTGTACTGCTGAATAATGTCTCAAAGCTGTTCAGCTAGGCTGACAGGTATAAGTCCTTAGTCGAGATATCTTGGTGAACATGAGACAGCCTTGATATGATTGAGACTAATATGAGTGCTAATCTTATAGGATGCTTCGAGCATAGAATAAGATGTAGACTCATGGGTACATTGGATGTACTGGACAGACCCTACTAGGATATTCCATTGCTTGTCAAAATGTGAATGATCCTTGTAAGCACTAAGTGGCACATGTCCTCTGACTTGAGATCACTTGTGTTTCTAAATGATGATTGTCATTGTCTTGAGGTAGTTCAATATCATTTGAAACATAATGATTATAGACTATCTTGGATGGTGAGCTTGAATCAGGTTAGGACACTAGTGATAGACATAGGATTGCCGTCTCCTTGTTTAAGGAGTGTGATGTTCTAAAGGGCCCCCCTATATGAGATGATTGAGGAAGTGTATGGCCATACCCAGATGACTATGTTCATCTGATCTGATCATGCTCATCGTATTGGAGTTACAGGCTTGACATGCTTGTCCAATAAGAACGTCCAGTGGCAAAGGATACATGTATGCCAAGTGAGTTGATTCACACTTATGCTATGGTTTGGGTGTAGTCTTGGAAGACTATTTCCTTTATATCGGGAGACAGTGATGTGTTGCTAGATACCCCTCACTGATCGTGATAACGTAAGTTATCGTTACCGACATTTAGAGGAAACCCTCAGGGTCGCACAATTTGATGATATGGCTTACTTAAGTCAGATCGTGTGGACTGGACTGTTTAGACTCAGTTTAAACGGGTTTAGACTCTGATTGTAAGTGAGATCTGGTCTGATCATGTTTGATTGATTAGGGCTTGAGATCGGTAAGCTTCGATCGAGAGTATGGATGCTAGATCATAGAGATCGAGAGCATCAAGAGATGAACGGTTAGATCTTGAACCATTTGGTTCAAGGAGATCTAGACCTTGGCTTGGGCTGGTTTAATGAACCGAATTGGGTGGAACCTAATTGACTTGAACCGGTTCACATGGGTGAACGTATGGTTCAAGGCTTAAAGGTTTTTGGGCGGTTTAGTCTTCATGTGAGCGCATGGCTTGAATACCTTCCATTTTTGGAAGGGTAACGCCATGTCTTGAATGAAAAGAACTAAACGCATTTTGAGCTTAATTCACTTGTCATCTTCGTTGGACGAAGAGAGGATTGGAGGACAAGGGAGCTCTCGGCCAAGCACATCTCATCATCAACACGACAAGGAACTTTGGGGATCTCTTGCTAGCACAAGGAAGATCCTAAAGGGTAGCCATCCCTCATCTTGTGTGTGAATTTGTGGAGGAGATCTATCTTGATCTCTCGCTTCCAAGTCGCCATCCTCAACATGGCTTCGGTATGATTTCTCCTAGTTGTTAAGTTGATCATATAGCTTTCATATCCGATCTTTTGAAACCCTCTTTCCGCTTTACATGGCTAGATGTGCATGTTTAGGGTTTCACCCCCCTTTAGATTAGGGGTTCCCAACAAATTCTTTCTTGTCTATTATAGACTGAACTCCAATCCTTTATACTTCCCAAGTATATATATAAGGATTGCCTTCACAGCTATCTAGTGTTAAACACTAAAATCTGATTGAAAGTTGCTGGCTATGCTCCAAGCATTTGCCACAAATGATCTTGAGTATATTATTGAAAACATGATCCATCCTACATACCATGTATCAGGACTTTAGACCCATGTTATTACTCTCTAGCTGTGTCACAGGACACAACATCTTTGAGAGAGTCAGACCATATCTTCCTGGAAGGTATCAATATTTGCAATCATCCAATATAAACCTCTCCAGAAACTCTTGGATGAACATAGATCGACTAAAGGGCAATGACTTTCTTGGATCTCTATTTATAGATCCTCATGCCTAGGATGTTGGCATCATTCCCTAGATCATTCTTCTCGAAATACATATCAAACCTTTTCTTCAACATGTGAAGAGCTGAGACGTCATTCCATGTGAGGAGAATATCGTCAATCATCTAGAACAAGAAATACTATTAAGGTGCTCCCACTGATCTTCTTGTAAACACAGGCTATTTCAAACATGCTTGCATAACACCATGCATATCTTTATGGCCTTGATATGAAAACCTTCTGGCTATTTCCTTATAGATATCTTTTCAGACGTCCATGCAAGAAAGGCAGTTTTCATAACAACATGCCATAATTGATCATGCAATTATAACAAGCAAATCCCTAATGGACTTAAAACTCAGCTATTGGTGAAAATTTCATCATTATCCATCCAGTGGATTTGCCAGAAATTTCTGTTCACTAGCTTGCCTTTTAAAGTAACAATGTTACCTTCCATGTCTATCTTCCTAGAAGATTTATTTATAGCCTGTGGGAATTACCCCTTTGGCAGCTTATCCAAGTCCCAGACTTGATTAGCAGACATGGAGTCCAATATGGTTCTCATGGCCCTTAGCCATTTCTTGGAATCTGGTCCACCGACCGCTTCCATTTCCCTATAAGTCTTAGGTTCATCCATGATAAAATTCGTTATGCTCAGCATATCGAATCGATCCAGACTTATGTTGTTCCTGTGTTACTTGAAGCTCAGGTTGACTTTCAACCTGTATGTGAGATTTTGCTCTCCATCTGTGTCTAATTATATTGTGGTTGATTCTGGACCTTGTCCAAATCAAATCTTCTCCCACTAGCTTCTTTCAAAAGAAATACTTTCTCAAGAGAGACAGTAGTTTGAGCAACAAATAGTTTGTTCTCTTCGGGATAGAATGAGCACTCTACAGTGCTCCACAAACACATACTTTTGAATCACTGCACATTACATTCCCAATTTCATTGAAGAAATGGGATATTTGCAGTTCGCAACTCAAAAGCTAAATTAGACACTTTCTTATGGAGTGGCAGTACATCTGTTTGCATGGCATCATAGTAGTATATTTGCATGACTATTCAAAGATGGAACCACATCCAATGTGTTCCTTTATCTTTCTTTGAAATTCACCACACAGTGGTGTATTAAGAAAGCTGTGAGATAACTCCACACTTCTTAGGACAGTCATCAAATTTTCCACTAATTATCTTGATCCAATCAAGGTGCTTTAATAGATCCTTCAATTTGACTCAATACTTCATTTGTGAACTTCTTGGATTTTTCCAAAGTTCTTGGGTTGCGTAAGGCATACCCACACCTAATGAAGTATATAACTCCTCTTAGTGCTTGTTTACATGGGTCCACTTACATTGCTGAGTAATAGATCCAACAAGTCACTACTCCTTCCATCCTTTACGGTGAAGGCAGCATCTGTCACATTGTTCCTTTGAACTAGGTTCACATGTATCATAGTCCTGTAAGGACAATGATCCCAATAGTCCATGGACCTTTGGATGTGACCATTGTTCTATGGTTCAAGAGACAATGCTATAAGAGGATGTTTATTGAATCATTAGATCTGATCTTGTGTCACATATAGAACTACAAACTATTGTCAACTGTATCACTTCAATAGAACATCTCAGATTAAAGAAAAATATTATTTATTATTTCAAACTGAAGTCCTTTCCAAAAGGAATGATGTTCTAATACATAAGCTGATACATAATAGCAAAGTTCTATATAAAGTCTTCAAGGCAGTGAGATGATATCAACAGCAGCATCCAATGCTCCGTCCCTAACCCGAGAGTCGATCCCATCAAGCCTCTTCGTCCTACTTCTTTTGAGCTCCTGCACATGTAGAACATATGTGAGCCTCACATACGGTACCCAGTACCCATGAATAAGAAGTAGACAAAAGATCTCGGTAACACAATACCTGAAGCGGATGGATTACATCCCTTCTTCTTTGCCATGCTCTTCTTGGCCATTAATCCTCTTCGAAATACCCATGCATTCCCAGTCTTCCGAAGTATTAGCTTCGAAGATACAGAACCATGGTCATTCTCAGATTCAGGCATACACTCTGAAGATCCAACAGAACTCTCCTGATCATTGTCTATAGAGCATGGTGTGAAGAGACCTTTGAGATGTATGATTAGATCATAGATCCCCATCTCATCACATTCAACCTTGACCTCTGGGGTCATGCACTCTAAGACAAGAGCAGTGTACTGTTCGTTATCTTCACAATGTTCAAGATAGACATTCCACTCCCAATCATTAGTGAAATACACACTGGGCTGGGATGGAGGTCTTTCAAGAAGATGCACCTTATTTTCTTGTTTCAGTATCTTGGACAAAATCTTGAACCATTTTGTCCAATTTGTCCCATCCAGTTTATGTTTATAAAGTTTCAATCTTAGATCAGGAGATGCCTTCTACAATAAGCAAATAAGTAAAGTAAGTACAATGATAAAGCATTTAACAAGGACTTTAAATTAAATGCTATGCTCCCACTACTTCCAAAACAAGTTGAGAACTCTCTAACTCAACATGGAAATAGGTGAGTAGGATCCTAATTTCACATAAGGTCTCCGCGACTCACAAGGGTGAGTTGAGATGCATAGAGAGTCTCATGCTTCCTTAGGTAGGCATGCCAGCCAATTGTGCCATGCACAATTCCTCTTAGTTGAGACAGACTAGGTGCCCTGTGTCCAGCGAGGGCTGGATACAACAAAAAACCCTATCCTCTCAACAGCTGCCTCTAGTAATTCATCATGTAAATGACATATGAAAAACTAGTCAAGTCTGGTCCTAACCGTTATGCCCAGGGCCAACAAATTTCCTTGCGAAGGCACGCCCAGGTTAAAACTGGACTGGGGAAATCATTGTCACCACACACCTTCTAAAGATAAGTGGGTGTGTCCCACGAGGGTGGGAAACAGTTCACAACACCACCGATCGATAGTTTGATGGGGGCTACGCGTTAGAAGGCTATCGATTTGATATTGTATTGAGAGTTTTTGCATGTTTGTTTTATTCTTTTCTAGCATGCAGTTTTCCTATGGTTATGGCAGCAAAGGAAAAACATCACAGGCATGCTATGGACAAAATAATAAACCATCACAGACATGCTAGTTTGGTCGATATGGTCATAGCCCTTTTCATACACATAACTTGTCACGAGCCATGTGACATGTTATCGCGCATCCAAGGGTTGCGAGTCCCTAAAGCAGATCAGCCCATGCCAGAAGCCGAAAGCATATGTTATTATTTCAGCCGCAAGTCCATCACCATGCTTCCAAAGCTGGCGCCACTTCTGACTCCGATTGAAGAAGACTCCTTGTTGTCAAGATGAAGCCTTAACCTATCATATAATTCTACATCTATTCTAAACAAGATGAAAAATTCTTTACAACAAGATAGGGAGAGAACCACACGCAGGTGGAAAGAGATTTTACAAGCATTCATCACAAGTGGAAACATGCTTCCACATCACAACACAGGAGGGCACTCGCTATGACCATATCAACCCAATCAAGTGGCGCATGTAAAATTTGAAAATCCAGAAAAATCAAATTTTAGCACCTTATGCGCCAATATCATCCAAAGCACTCTCTTAACCAAATTTATGCCAAAATTTAGATCAAGTTCCATGATGATTTCATAGACCCTATCGGCTGGCAGTTTTGTCAGATCAAGAGACTCGGCCAGTCCAAAGACACAATGCCCGTCCTACTTGACAAAACCTACGTGCGCCTTTGGTCTTAAATCATGCATAAACAAAATTCGAGTTTCAGCCATAAAGTTGAGAAGAGAAGAATGGATGAAAAACGCTTTCTAAGTGAAACGCGCATGGATAGAAGAAAAATTTTAAAAAATTTTTCACACAAGCAAACGTACACCTTGTGTTTCTCGCAAGTAGCTCTGATACCACTGTTAGGGAATACCGCGTGTAATTTAAAATTTTGCAGTCCCAGGACGCAGCGGAAGAATCATTACACCTGAAACATATTCCGGTCCCAAGGATCCATGCGAGAGAGAAGACACAAGGATGTGTTAGAGATGTACCTCTTTTGCTTGTCTAGACGTCAAAGCCATGTTGAAGGCGCCCAAGTATTTGCCCTCTACAAGTATCCACGCGTCGACTCCTTGATCGTTGCTCCCTTCCACGCTTGGTGCTAGCCTCGGGAAGAGAATCGAGCCTTAGGGTTCCTTCACTATTCTTGCACCACCTCCAAGGTTCATGCGCCAAGTGCAAGGAAGATGCCGCCAACTCCTTATCCTCTTCACTCCAAGAGAAGAGGGAGAAGAAGAGTTTCGGCCTTGAGGAAGATTAAGAGGAAGTTGCGCCACCAAGTCCTTCTCCAAGTCACGCCAAGAGGAGAGGAAGGAGAAGACTTGCGGTCACTTGTTGGAAGAAGGGTTGCGCCACTTTGATGTTGTCGCCCTTTGCCCTTGCTTTCGCCCCTCTATGTCTGTTCACGTCTCTAAGCGTTTGTCAACCTTTATAGGAGGCGACAATGGGTCCTATAAATAGGACTAGAGGCGGTTTGGGCAAGGGCTACGATCATGCCAAGTGTATGGCTAGGATGAGGTGTCTTGAAGCAAGGAAAGTCTCCAAGACTTTACCATAAACCTCATTCAACCTATCCATAAATGTCCAAGCACTATATCAGCCCAAGACATGCCTCAATTGCATTCTTACCATCAAAGGAGAAGTGGCTAGGCGCAACATGCATGAGGAGTTTCGGCTAGGGTAAGGGTTTGGGCGCATGTAGGGTTCATAAGGAAAGTCTCCAAGACTTTACCATAAACATCTTCCTACTTCTCATATGCGCCCAAGCTCTTTCCAAAAGAGTCCTCAAGCCATATCAGCCCCAAGACTTGCCTTAGAGGCAAGTATTCCATCCAAGGAAGAAGGGCTAGGCGCTCTTTACTTCCATAATGAAGCAAAGGCGCCTCCCTCACCCCATTATGCCCCTAGGCGCCAATGGGGTGAGATTTCTCCCCATTATACCCTTTTAAGCCAATTCCTCTTCATGACAACTAATTATTGGGCCTCATTGGATAATGAGCTAGCCCAAACTTCATGGCATGGGTTGATTAAGCCATTGGATCTAATCCAATGCAACCCTAATCCAAATGCGACCAATGTAGGTCAATTTCGGGTCAACCTGCCAAAAATAAAGTTTGGCCCCAATAACTTTCTTCCAACTCATCAGGCCCATTGGCACTGATGAAATCTTCCAAATGGATCCAAGTTATCCAATAACTTGATCCTAAGGCTTCTGATTAAAGCAACGTCAAGAGTCTATTGCGTGTGACCCCGTCGGATCCATATGACGATGGCAATGATGTAAACATCATAAGTAGTGAGGGGTATCTAGCAACACATCACTACTACCCATGTCATAGGACTTAAGTCATTATGGCAACAACTCCTAACAAGCAACGAGGATTCCCATTGCATTATAGATCCCTTTGCCTAAGCTGATATCCTGCCATTGGATTAGTCTCAAGTTTATTATCCAATGCATTGGTCATGACTCAACAAGTGTGGCCACACTTTCCTGTCATGCACCAATAAGGTGGGGCACCCCGAGCGGATATCATGCTTCCAATAAGGAAGGCGCAAATCCTACTATTGGTCATCCATGTCTCCACATGACTTATGACATGCCCAATGACAGTCGTTTTGATCTGCCAATTACGGAGAGACGTAAGACTGTATTAAAGCATATCCATCATCAAATTTAGACATGAATACCTCAAGTCTAAGGATCAATGCAAACCTCTTGCATGTGAGATTGACTTGTTGACTAGACAAGTCAATCCTCACGGTGGATCACTCCAGTGCATCCAATGCACCTGTATGTCTGCGTTACTGTGCCCCGCACGTAACCAGCCCATACACCAGTCTAACATGTACCAAAGCTGTCCCATATCTGCTAAGGTACCTTGTCTGGGGATAGCTTATGAGAATGGATCCAATCCAAACTCCTGGGACATTATTTATGCAACTTAATACATCAACGCAGGTAGAGAAGTCTACATAATAATGACCATGCCCACATAAAGAGTAATAGTTCTATCAAAGTACATTCAAACAATGCCTGACCATGTCCATATATTGGTCTTTATGGCATATACACCAACAATCTCCCACTTGCACTAAGACCAAGGACAACTGGTGTTTAGTCAGTTCCAATGTCTCTAGCCACTTTAGAAGCAACAATATATTCGGCTTTAGTGGTTGAGTCTGTCATGGTGGACAACATAAAGCTCTTCCGACTAATAGCACCTCCATTTAGGTAAAAAAAATATACCCTAACTGTGATCGATAGTCATCGGGGTGGTGATGACACCAAAATTTATAATAAATTTTGTGTCATTTCATATATCTTTTTGTGTCAAATTCATGAACCTTTGCTTATTTTTATGTCTTTATTATCAAATACTGCGGAATCTACACTCTATTTGGTTTTTGATGATTTTTAGGTAAAAAGGCAAGAGTTTCAGGCATTTTCAAGCAATCCCAGATGCATGAATGAATTCCCACCATCAAGAGGAGATTACATGTCAAATTTTATCAAGATTGGAGCTTCAGACCAAAATACGGTAGGGCCGTAATCTATATTGCGGTACCGTATTTTCACAGCTACCGTAATCTATATTACGGTACTGTATTTTCATAGCTACCGTAATATCAGAGAACTGCCGTAATTTGGGGAGTTTTCATCCATAAAGTTTTTCAAAAATTATGGCACTGCCGTAAGGAATTTCACGGGCCGTAATTTCAATCTATTTTTCACTCGAGAGATTTCCAGATTTTACGGCAGGGCCATAATCATTTCCACGGTGCCGTATTTTGGTGCGTTTTCCGACCCGAGAGATTTGGGGAAAATACGGTACTACCGTAAGTAATTTCACGGTACCGTAATTCTGGTTGAATCTTGTACAGAAGAACTTAAAGATAATACGGCAGTGCCGTAACAGAAACCACGGTCGTAATTCTATTCTAAACACGCGATTTTCACGGACTTTTTGAAGCCCGATTTTTGCACGATCGATTGCAAATGATGTAGGCCATACTTCAAAGATCCATAAGAAGCAAAAACAAGCTTTCGATGAGATGAACGAGGAGACACCAAAAGCCCTAATTTTCGTCCACTCTAGAGAGAGAAATTGAGTTACATGCCGCCGCCTTAGGTTTCACCACCGGGAAGCGTACAACGCATCTCTGGTCATGAAATTTGAGGGGAAGCTTCGCCTAAAAGAGGACAACATACCCCAGAAGTTTTAGAGTGAAAGAAGATCGATTGGAGGAGAAATCAACAAAAGCACGTTATCGGCACTGTTCACGCGCGGAAATTACGGCTGTAATTTCCATTACAACCATGTGGTTATTTGTTTTTCCCTTTTTTCTTTGATTTCTTACACTTTGACACTATGGAATATTGTAATCTTTCTACCATGCTAGCTTAAACCTTTTATGGGACATAGGGGAGTAATTCCCTATGATTTCTTAATGACTAGATGAATTTTTCATTATTTCGTCGAGTATAATTTTAGTTGGATAATTCTACTTATGTGATGATTTGTTTATAATTCTCCATATTTTTCTTACTATCATGCATTTTTTTAGAGTTTTCGCAATATGGACTAAAAACTGATTTGCTTGAGAACATGGAACCCTAAAATTGAATATTAGGAACTCACCGTAAGAAATTAGGTTAGTTCTTATTTCTTGATTTTAGAAGAATAATTGCCATGTTTGATAATTTGAATCTAGGATTGAGTTATTTTGTTAAACGTGAAGATCTTGTGCGAAAGTGAGGGTTGGAACATTGGAGAACCTTAAGTAGAACCTGTGTTAAGACTCGGATGCACGAAAGTGATTCTTGAGTTCTTTGATTGATGATTTACTTATTTTCAGCATGGGATAGATCCTGCGCAAAAGCGAAAGTGAGACAATCCCTTTATGAAGTGAATTACATCTATATCATAATAAAATTAGACTTGACGAACATTTATTTTATATTTAGTCATGAAAATTAAAGTGAATGAAACCCTAATCCCAGATTCTCTCTCTGATATTTTCATGTAGCCCTCGATAGTCTACTTGCATATTTCGATTGCCTAGCTAGTGAGAAATTAATTATTTAGTACTTGACAAATGAGGTCTCTGTGGTTTGATATCTTTCTTTATTACTTCGAGTATCCGTGCACTTGCGGACACAACATGTGGTCAGACTAGAATGAAGCATTAGTGTAGCTCTACACGCATTAGTGTAGCTCTACACACGATCTTCCTATGCCCCATAAACTAGAAGCAACTCCTTGGTCCTTCTCAAGTATTTCTAAATTGCTTTTATAGCCATCCAGTGTTGAGTACTTAGATTTGACTGGAATCTACTAGCTATGCAAAGGGTATACACCACATCAAGTCTGGTGCATAAAGATGCATACATGATCGATCCTACTACTAAAGCATAGGAAATTCGAGTCATGTTATCTCTCTCAATTTGTGTCGAAGGACACTAGCTCTTAGAGGGAACTAGACAATGTATCACTAGTAGGTTACCCATCTTGGATTTATCCAAGTTGAACCTTTCCAATACCTTCTGGATATAACTACCTTGTCTTAGGGTGATGAGTTTCTTGGACCTATCTCTATAGATCCTCATGCCTATGATATAGGCAGCATTCCCTAAATTGTTTATTTTCAAATACTTCCCATGCCATGTCTTCACTGCATGAAGAGCATGGATATTATTTCTAATGAGTAGAATGTAATTCACATATAGGACAAAGAATATTACTATACTCCTACTAATTTTTTTGCATGCATATACGTCATCTTGATTCCTAATAAAGTCATAGTCTTTGACTGTTTTATCAAAATGGATGTTCCAACTTCAAGAAGCTTACTTAAGTCCATATATAGACTTCTTTAGCTTGCATATCTTATGAGCATTTATAGGATGGATAAAACCTTTTGGTTGTGTCATATATACATCCTCATCCAGAAACTCATTAAGGAATATAGTTCTTACATTCATTTGTCAGATCTCATAGTCATGATATGTAGTTACAACAACCAAGATCTGAATGGGCTTGAACATGATAAGTGGTCAAAAAGTTTCATCATAGTCCATCTCGTGAACCTGTTTGAAACCTTTGGCAACTAATCTACCTTTATAGGTAACCATGTTACCTTCCATGCTAATCTTCTTATTCAAAACCCATTTGCACCCTACAGGTTTTACCCCTTTAGGCAGTTCAACCAAATCCTATACTTGGTTAATAGACATGGAGTCCATCTCGGTCCTCATGGCATTAAGCCATTTCTCAAAGTCAAGTCTAGATACTGCTTCCTCGTAGCTTTTGGGTTCATCTTCAATGATGAAGATTCCTTCGCTCTGAGAAGGTAATGACCCATACCTTGTATTTGGAACCTCAGATTGGCTATCAACCTGTGAACAAGGTTCCTCTTCCATCTAAGTGTCTATGATTTGTGGTTGATTTTGGACCTTGTCCAAATCAAACTCATTCCCACTAGCTCATTTTGAGAGAAGCAAGATTAGTACCATCCAACTTGTCCTTTGACAAAACTGATTGCAGTCTTAAGGATATTGGCGTAACTGTGATTCCTCTGCAATCATATACAAAACAAGATTAGTACTATGACTAGATCATTTAATTAGGACTTTAATTAAATGACTGTTCTTCCACTAATTCTTTATGAAATTGGCAACCCTCCAAGCCAACTTTGAATAATGAGAGTAGGATCCCAACTTCATAAGGGGCTCTACATCCCTCAAGGGAGAGTTGCATATACATTCCTCTTAGCCAGATCAGTCTAGGCATCCTATATCTAGCTAGGGTTGGATACAACATAGGACATTAATCTTCCAACATACTCCTCTAGAATTTCATCATGCATATGAAACTTCTAGTCAAGTCTCACCTAATAGAGGTATCAGAGCCAAGTTGTAATAAACAAATAGTGTAATTATGTTTCTACATATTTTTATGCTTGAAAAAAAATTATTTATTTCTTGCATGTGCGCCACATCTAGAAAAATTTAGGGCAATGAAAGTTTTTGGCTATGATTTTATGGCAATGAAAGATTTTGTATGATTTGAAGATAGAAAAATACTTCCTAAGGAGAAACAAAGTCACACAATAAGTTTTAAGTGCTTTGGAGCTCTCTTTGTAATCACAAGCCATGATTACAATGATGGAGACTAATTCTAACGGGTGATAGGCGATCCTTTCTTTGTCGATTTCTCCTCCATTAGGCTATAAAAGAAGCCCAAACCTTAGGGCAAAGGGAGAGCACCCCTAGGGCAACCTAATCACCAAATTTGTGCTACTACTATCTCCTCCTCACACCATATCATAGCAGAGAAGCGACAAGAGGCATCTGAACTTGAATGGTACCTTCCAATGCCAAGAACCAAGAGGATATATCAAATTAGAAAGTGTAAATCCTATAGAGGAAGCCCAGAGCACGAGGATAAGTTCAAGCTTTAAATCCCATCAAAATCCATTGTGATTCGATGAAAATTTGGGTCAAATCATTGCCACCAAGAGCAAGGAAGGAAGACTACACTCCAAACACAATCATGGCCAGGAAAGACAACGTGTTGTTAGCGACGATCTTCTGCAAGGGAGTTGTTAATTTGTTATTTTCTTATTGCTAGTGTATATGCCCTTGGACCTGTTGTTGGTCTATCTTTTGTACCACTTGACATTGATATTTTATTATTCTAGCATTGTTATTATTATGTTATATGGGTATGTACTTGCATAATAATGTCCCTAGAGATAAATTGTATCTGTGCTCAAAACTTATGTCCCCAATCAGGTGTCTGAATGGATAAGGGGCAGCTTAGGTACATGTGAGACTGGTATATGGGCTGGTTAGGCATAAGGTGCTAACGCAGGCATATGGGTATATTAGTGGTGGATATACTGGACCGACCCACTCTGAGACTCTAATTTGATGTCATGAGTTAACCTCACAAGTGACAGGAGATGCATTGATCCCTTGACTTGAGGTCATTGACCCTTCTATATGGTTAGGGGCATACTTTGATACAACTGAACACCTCACCGTAGTTGGGAGGTTATAACAGTTGTCATTGAGTATGTCACGACCCATATGAGAAGATCAATAGACAAATATAGGATTTGCCCCTTCCTAAGGGAAGCTTGATATCCACATGTAATGCCCTAGTTTAGTCCCACATTGGAAGTGGGAGAAGAGATTATATGGTATATGAGGCTTAGTGGGCTTGCTATTGTAAACTTGGGCTTAAGCATTTTAATAGATTGGGCAACGTTGCCATTTCGGCTCACCAAGTTAATGAATAGTTTGCTTACTAAGCGAGTCGTAACAAATGGTATCAGAGCAAAACTTAGCCCTAAGCATGATGAGAGGCTACTTCATATGCTGCCGACTAAAGAATGTTCAGATTTGGGCTTGACGAGGATGTCAAGTCTTAAGTGGGGGAGATTGTAATGCCCTAGTTTAGTCCCACATTGGAAGTGAGAAAAGAGATTATATGGTATATAAGGCTTAGTGGGCTTGCTATTATAAACTTGGGCTTAAGTATTTTAATAGATTGGGCAACGTTGCCATTTCGGCTTACCAAGTTAATGAATAGTTTGCTTACTAAGTGAGTCGTAACACCATTCCCCCCCCCCAATGGTTGCATGATTGAAAGTGTATAGTCATACCCAGGTGAAAGCCTGATTTAGTCATGACAATGAGATTGGGTGAAAACAAGTGGCGACACACTTGTCCAATTGGATATTAGTTTGGCAAACGGACTATAATGCATCGGTACCTTATTGCGACGATGGGGATGTCAATGTTGATATCTATTCCAAAGACTTGGGAAGCAGTGATGCACTGCTTGAGGCCACTCACTACTTATGATGACCTTAGTTCATCACTATCAACATCAGAGGAACCTACAGGGTGACACACCTTGATACTCGAGCTCTCGTATTGATCTAGTTATTTCATAACTCGGATCTATTTGGGAGATTTCATCAACGCCAATGTGCCTGATAAGATAGAAGAAACCTATTGAAGTTAAACTTCATTTTTAGCAGATTGACCCAAAATTGACCATGGTTAGCCACATTTGAGTTTGGGTTGCATCAGATTGAGTTAGATGGTTTAATTAACTTGTTAATGATGTTTATTATGGTTCATTACTTACATTTGAGTAATGGGACCTACCAATAAGTGAGGGAAGAGGGTTGGCGCCAATGAGTCCTAATTGGATTAGGATTTGGGCCAATGACCTAATAGGATTAGGATTTGATGTCTTATGTTAAATTAGAAAAATCCTAATCACCTTTGACATGATCTAATTGCATGACGTTTCTTTTGGAAGGCCTTGGGCACATGGGGCTGATTGGAGCACATGCAATCCTAATGGGATTAGGACTTGGTGACTAATGCCTCATTAGGACGCCCACTTGATGATTAGATCTCATCAGATTGCATAATGGGAAGGATTTCCTTATAGAAAGTCTTTTGGGCACATATGGCATGCATTAGGCATATGTGGCTGCAACTTGGCATGTTTGGACTCCTAATTGGATTAGGAGTGGAGCCCATGCCTCATTAGGCATCTCTCATTGGCGGTTTGACACGTTCAAAGTGCAAGGAAGGAAAGTTTGCCTCTTTGGCAAGGCTTTTGGCACATATTGCATGATGGATTAGGAAAAAGATCATTGATGATGATTAATTGATTGAATTGATTGATTGATTAATTCCTTGATCATGCCCTAATTATCTCCACCTTCCTTAATTCCTCTAGCTGACCTCCCTCTTCCATGAGCCTATATAAGTGATGCCATGCCGCCCCTTTTTGACACACATCCTCTCCTTGTCCAAGGCGTGAACTCAAGCAAAGGGCGTGAGCATCATCTAAGAGGCGAGACCAAGCTTTTATAGGTGCAAGTTCTTCTTCCATAGTCGTAAGCCTCCTTCCTTCTTCCTTCTCTTGGCGCAAGTTGTTGGAGGGCTTGGTGGCATCATCTACCTCTCCTCCTCCTTTGGCGCATCCTTCCCTCAAGGTGGCGCAAGTGGTGTAGAAGAACCATAAGGCATGGATCTTCTTCCCGAGGCTAGCACTGGGTGTAGAAGAAGAGGAATCGAACATTAGTTGTATGCGAGATTGCAGAGGGTGAACACTTGGGCGCCTACATCGCTTCCCTTGCTTTGCTTCGAAGGTATCATCTCATACTCACCGTGTCGACTCCCTCGCTTGACTCGATCTTCTATGTTTTTGGGACTAGCCTGTTTTGGGGATTGCTTCCACTGTGTATGTAATAAAATTTTAAAATCCTTCGGGTTTCCCAACACTTATTTCCTTAGTTGATTGTAAACTTTTGTCTAGGTTAAACATGTTTAAAACTATGAATTCTATAGAATAAACATATTTTTTAGGTTATGAGGCATAGCCCCTTGATTTTCTTTCTTAGTAATACATGTTTAACATAAAATATTGTTTTACATAGGGTTTATTAATTTGGTTATAGATGTTCATGTACTTGTAGATACTTGTGTTTAAATTATTATATATTTTGTGGGTCAAGAAAATGACTAAAATTGACTCATGATCTTGAAGCCTTGTGGTTAGTTAGACTATGAAATGTAGTAGTTTAAATCAATTAATTATTGTGCCTTGGAAGACATAACCAGGACTGGAATATGATTTCTAGTTTTATAGTTAAACTTGTAAGGCTAGACTACGAAAGTAGCTAGGTTATATGGGGGATTAAATAATTTGTAATAAAGCTTAATGAGTTTAATTAGATTGTTTGGCCAATGAAAGTTGCGTATTAACCTAATTAAATATTAGGGTGGGTTATTGAGAGGGACATCTTGTATTTTAGAAACTAAATTCACTTTAACAAATTATAGATAATTTAATTTATGGTGTTAACATAACTTACTGTAGTAAAACCCCATAAAATGAAAACTTCCTTGAATTGATTACATAGTTGCTCTATGTCCTACTTGAGTTCGAATTGCTTGGATTATGCAACTGTGATCTATTTGATATTTAATTTTAGATTCTTTACGGGATTGATATTTTTATTATTATGACCAATTGTGCACTTCAGGGTCCTTATTACTTAGTGTCATCGTCTAAGCAATGATATTAAAATAATAATTGGCACCAAGTCTAGAGATTTCATCATAGAAGCACCAAGACTAGACATTTTGTGCATTGTAGTGTGTTGTCCAACTCCCAAACACAACTTAATTCATTAGGTTTATGACAATATATACAATGGACATGACATTACAAAGGAGACCAATTAATACAAATAGACCCACTTGCTTGTTTCAACTCAATTCTCAACACTCATCCTTAAGCTGAAGTCAAAAGATATCAATCATGTGCAATGTTACAAAAAAAGTTATGTCTTGATGTTGAACCATAAATTTTTACCTATATGTGTATACAAAGGTAAAGTCAAAATTGATTTTGACCTTAGAGTAAACATTGGAAACATAAAAATTAAGTAGCATGAGCTTTCATATGAAGGAAAGAAAAAAAAATATGTAATTAAAGAAAAAAACACAGTAGCTAAAAAAAAAAAACAAATTGGAGGGGGACAAAGGTCTTGAGGGTCTCGATAACAAAAATAAGAGGAGGGCTCTTGAGGGTCTCGCCAAAAAAGAGAAGAAAGAAAAAAGAAGAAGAAAGGAGAAAAAGAGAGAAGAGAAGGGAAGAGAGAAAGGAAAAATATATTCTGCGTAAGATATCTCTTTACGAGAATTTTTGTGTAAGATATCAGGTGAGCTTTTTTGGGATCTTTATATTCCTAAAATTTTTTAGGATCTTCATATCCCCTAAAAAAAAATCTGTCTGAGATTTTTATATCCCTTAAATTTTTCTAGAGTTTTATATCCCTTAGTTCCTTACTAGGATCTTTATATCCTTTAAATTTTCCTGGAATTTTATATCTCTCAGTTCCGTCCTAGGATTTTTATATCCCTTAAATTTTCTTGGGATTTTATATCCCCAATTTTTTTTGGGATCTTTATATCCCCTCATCATGCTGTCGTTGTTTTGATTTTAAGGGCCGTGCAAAATTGCACGTGTTACTTGTTCCCTTTTTTATCCGAACGCGAAGAAAATTTTATTGTTATCTCTCGAAGCCCCAACAAACACTAGTGGACGAAATAGTATCTTCCAATGACCGATGCCACGCTTGCGGACACCACTGAAATTTCTACTATAAGAACTCGAAATCCAGCCGTTGGATTTCTCTCAAATCATGTTTGCATACTCTCCTCACGTCTGCGAACCTACAGGGTAGAGGATCCTTCCATCTGATCATCGGATCCCCATAATCAAAATATTTACCGCCGGTGGCCCTGTTTCCGCCAAAAGCTTCGATTCGCCACCGATTCTCCATCGGACGGTGCGAAACTCTGGCCATAGGTCACCCTCGATATAGAGAAGCTATATCCGGAGCCAATTGGCCCGAGGAGCGGCGAGCGGGCGACAGCAACGAATCCTAATCTCCCCGCACTGCTGCCTCTATCGCGAGCAACAAGAAAAAGAAATGATCGATCTAGATCCTTTCAATCAAATCAACGGTCTAGATTGAAACAAAATCGACGATCCAGATCACTTCTACTCACATCGAATGGCTGAGATTAATATGATCTAATAAATTGAATCCAATGGTATAGATTTATTCAACTTAAATTGACGGTTGAGATCTAAATCTAAATCTACAAATTTAAGTGAATGGTCCTGATAAATTTCAAATTAACTACTAAAAATGATTTAAACACATCTAGGTCAATCGGTCGACTTTTGACATGATCAAAGAGTCGATCCCTATTAAATTGAACTTGATCTTTCTAAATATGATATCAGATTTTCAATCCGAATCTTGGATTAAAAAGATCTATGAATTTAAATCAACAACCATGAGAAAATCAGATATTTGACAGCTAAGGATGATTTTCATCAATATGAGTCAAATGGGCCGCTATTGATATGATCTGGGTATTTATCCCTATAAAATTAAGTCCGATCTTCCCAAATATGGTTTTGGATTTTAGATCGGAGATTTAAATTGAGACATATCTTTCGTCCGGTTGAACATGAGCTAATTAACTTATTCAACCTATTTTTATCAAACCCATCATATCATGATATAATATTGTTAGGGAGATGTGTACGTCGATGCTTCTCGTTATTCCTCATCACAAATTGAATGCTCACAAGCCATCAAGGCCGAGCACAAATCAAGTTCGAATGCTCATAAGCCATCAAGGTCGAGCACAAATCAAATTAAAATGCTCACAAGCCATCAAGGCTGAGCACAAATCAAATTCAAATACTTACAATCCATCAAGGCCGAGTACAAATTAAATTTAAATGCTCATAAGCCATCAAGGCCGAGCACATATGAAGTTCAAATGCTCACAAACCATTAAGGCCGAGCACAAATCAAATTCAAATGCTCATAAGCCACTAAGGCCGAGCACATATCAAGTTCAAATGCTTATAAGCCACAAAGGCTAGGCATATATCAAATTCAAATGTTCATAAGCTAACAAGGTCGAGTGTATACTAAATTCAAATGTTCATAAGCCAACAAGGCTGAGTATATACCAAATTCAAATACTCACAAGCCATCAAAGTCGAGTAACTTAAGCTCAAATACTCACAAGCCATAAAGGCCGAGTGCATGCCAAATCCCAAATATGCCTTCAAGGCCGAGTATTCAAATACCCACATGTTCTTAGAAAATCAGAGATTTGCCGACAAGTCTTTCTTTGATTAATAAAGATTGTTTCAAATTTTAAATCATTCATGAGCCATGTATTGATAGAATATTTATAAATTATTTTACCCTCCAATTCATGGAATGCTGTTTATTTATGTAGATCTCTTAATCAAAGGTTTCTTAATTTCAGGGGTAATTAACAATGAGTGTTTGTGCTCATTGGAAGTGAGAACCCATTAAACCAAAAAAAATCTTATTATTATAAGGTAAATTTGAAAAGATTAAATCACATTTAAAAATGACCCAAAATGACTCCACACTTAATGACTTGGGGCTCGGTAAATATGTTTGCAAATTATTATTTTGACTTAGTAAATGGGGGTATGTATCAACTTATTTGTGATAATCTATCTCAACTAACATGATTATTAGAATACAAATTTATTAGACTAGAACTCAAGAGATAAAATTCCTTTGGGAGACTTTTAGCCATGATATTTGATATGGAATGTGAGCCATCACTTGTAGGAGAAAATGGCCTAGCCTAGGTGCCCAGGCGAGAATTTTTCGCTTGGGTGCCTTAATCTGTTGTTCATGAATCATAAAGACATGTGGTGGAGGTGCGAATCTCAATGCTCTTCACTATTGTTTCTGGCCCATTACCCAACTCAATGTAATCCTGGTTACTTGTTAGCTTTTAATCCCTTTTGAAGCTAAAATCTTGACCACGCGCTATTTGCTTTTGTACACAAAGCTTGATGCATGCCCTAGCTAGCATGGCCAACGATTCTTGTCTCCGGCGAAAGCTCTTTGAAATGATTGTTAATATAACTTCTCCTCTCTTTGGTAGCTGCTTTTGACAGGTTTTTATCATGGTTTTTGTTAGATTTTGTTGTGGGGATGAGGGTATTCTATCTTCTTTTTTTAGATTGACATGAGTAGTTGCATCTCTCGTGTTTTCTTGTGAAGCTTTATTTTGGTGCGATTTTAGAGCAAAGATTCTTTGTTTTGCTATGATATTTATGTTATTAAGTTCTTGATTTGGTTTTGGTCCTTTGATGATGATATGAAGATGTTGTTTTGTAGAATTTTGCTGGGGTTAACGGAGTTCCACACCTCCATTTGAAATTTGATTAGTTTGCTATCCATATCTCGTCATTCCTCTATTTTCCCCTATTTTGGTGTTTGATTGTAGAGCTGAACTATCTTTGTTGGATGATTTTATATGATATTCTTTCATTTTCAATGTTTTGGTCAGATTCCATTGTTAACTAAGAATAAAATAAGTATAATATAGGGGAACATGTAGATATTCACGTTTTGGATTATGGTTGATATCAACTATATTATTGTTTTCATATTTAAATATTTTTAAATTTTTAAATAGAAAACTAAAATCTGAGTTAAAAAATTATGAAATGTAAAGAAAAAAGTTAACAAAAGATATTTTATAGTTGATATCAACCATAATATGGTTGATATCAACTATATTATTGTTTTCATATTTGAATATTTTTAAATTTTGAAATAGAAAACTATATCTTGAGTTAGAATATTATAAAATATAAAGAAAAAAGTTAACATAAGATATTTTATAGTTGATATTAACCATATTATTATTTTCATATTTAAATATTTTTAAATTTTAAAATAGAAAACTAAAATCTCATTTAGCAAATTATGAAATATAAAAGAAAAAGTTAATAGAAGATATTTTGTAGTTGGTATAAACCAAATTATGGTTGATATCAACCATATTATTGTTTACATATTTGAATATTTTTAAATTTTAAAATAAACAACAAAAATTTGAATTAGAAAATTATGAAATGTAAAGGAAAAAGTTAACTGGAGATATTTTATTGTTGATATCAACCATATTATAGTTGATAAATATGGTTGATATCAACTATATTATTGTTTTCATATTTGAATATTTTTAAATTTTAAAATAGAAAACTAAAATCTGAGTTAGAAAATTATGAAGTGTAAAGAAAAAAGTTAAGAGAAAATATTTTATAGTTGATATCTACAATATTATTATTTATATATTTAAATAATTTTAAATTTTGAAATAGAAAATTAAGTCTGAGTTCAAAAATTATGAAATATAAAGAAAAAGTTAACAGAAGATATTTATAGTTGGTATCAACTATATTATGGTTGATATCAACCATATTATTGTTTTCATATTTAAATATTTTTAAATTTTAAAATAAAAAACTAAAATCTGAGTTAGAAAATTATGAAATGTAAAGGAAAAAGTTAACTGAACATATTTTATAGTTGATATCAACCATATTGTTGTTTTTATATTTGAATATTTTTAAATTTTGAAATAGAAAACTAAAATCTGAGTTAGAAAATTATGAAATATAAAAGAAAAAGTTAACATAAGATATTTTATAATTGGTATAAACCATATTATGATTAATATCAACCATATTATTGTTTTCATATATGAATATTTTTAAATTTTAAAATAAAAAACTAAAATCTGAGTTAGAAAATTATGAAATGTAAAGGAAAAAGTTAACTAATGATATTTTATGGTTGATATCAATCATATTATTATTCTCATATTTAAATATTTTTAAATTTTGAAATAGAAAACTAAAATTTGAGTTAGAAAATTATGAAATGTAAAAGAAAAACTTAACAGAAGATATTTTAGTTATTTATTTTAAAAATTAAAAGTATTCAAATATTAAAATAATAATATGGTTGATATCAAACATAATATGGTTGATACCAACTATAACATAATATCTTATGTTAACTTTTTCTTTTAAATTTCATAATTTTTTAACTCATATTTTAGTTTTCTATTTTAAAATTTAAAATTATTTAAATATCAAAATAATAATATGGTTGATATCAACCGTTGATATCAATCAGAAAATATCTTCTGTTAACCTTTTTCTTTATAGTTCATAATTTTCTAACTCAGATTTTAGTTTTCTATTTAAAAATTTAAAAATATTCAAATATGAAAACAATAATATGGTTGATTTCAATTATAAAATATTTTTAGTTTACTTTTTCCTTTAAATTTCATAATTTTCTAACTTAGATTTTAGTTTTTTATTTTAAAATTTAAAAATATTTATATATAAAAACAATAATATGGTTGATACCAACCATAATATGGTTGTGGTTGATGTCAACCATAATAGGTTGATACGAACTATAAAATATCTTCTATTAAATTTTTTTTACATTTCATAATTTTCAAACTTAGATTTTACTTTTCTATTTCAAAATTTAAAAATATTTAAATATAAAAATAATAATATGGTTGATATCAACTATAAAATATCTTTTGTTAACTTTTTTCTTTACATTTCTTAATTTTCTAACGTAGCTTTTAGTTTTTATTTCAAAATTTAAAAATATTCAAATATGAAAATAATAATATGGTTTATATCAACCATAATCTAGAACGTGAATATCCACATGTTCCCCTATTTTGTAATTATTTTATTCTTAGTTAACCATAGAATCTGACCAAAACATTGAAAAAGAAAGAATGACATATAAAATCTCAAATAAAATCAACCATGAATGAGAGCTCAGCTCTATAATCAAACACCAAAATAGGGGAAAACAGAGGAATGACGAGATTTGGATAGCAAACTAATCAAAGTTCAAATAGAGGTGTGGAACTCCCTTAACCCCAGCAAAATTTTGCAAAACAACATCTTCATATCATCACCAAATGACCAAAACCAAATCAAGAACTTAACAGCATAAATATCATAGCAAAACAAAGAATCTCTGCAACAAAATCGCACCAAAATAAAGCATCACGAGAAAACACAAGAGATGTAGCTACTCACGTCAATCTAGAAAAAGAGAATTTTTCGTGTGGGTGCCTTAATCTACTGTTCACGAATCATAAGGACACATGATGGAGGTGCGAATCTCAATGCTCTTCACTGTCGTTTCTTGTCCGTTACCCAACTCTATTTAACTTTGGTTACTTGTTAGGTTTTAATCCCTTTTGAAAATAAAATCTTGACCATGCACTATGTGCTTTTGTACGCAAACCTCGTTGCGTGCCCTAGCTAGCATGGCCAACGATTCTTGTCTCCAACGAAAGCTCCATGAAGTAATTGTTAATATATCTTCTCCTCTCTTTGGTAGCTGCTTTTGATAGGTTTTTTATGATAGATTTTATTAGATTTTTTTGTGGGGATGGGTATTCTATCTTCTTTTTTTAGATTGATGTGAGTAGCTGCATTTCTTGTGTTTTCTCGTGACGCATTATTTTGGTGCGATTTCGGAGCAGAGATTATTTGTTTTGCTATGATACTTATGTTGTTAAGTTCTTGATTGGGTTTTGGTCCTTTGGTGATGATATGAAGATATTATTTTTTAGAATTTTGCTGAGGTAAAGGGAATTCCACACCTCTATTTGAACTTTAATTTGTTTGCTATCCAGATCTCGTCATTCTTCTGTTTTCTCCTATTTTGTGTTTAATTGTAGAGCTAAGCTCTCTTAGTTGGCTGATTTCATATGAGATTTTATATGTGGTTCTTTCTTTTTCATTGTTTTGGTCAAATTCCATCGTTAACTAAGAATAAAATAATTATAATATAGGTGAACATGTGGAATTCATGTTCTGGATTATGGTTGATATCAAGCATATTATTATATTCATATTTGAATATTTTTAAATTTTAA
Source organism: Costus lasius (assembly GCA_027563935.2). Lineage (NCBI taxonomy): Eukaryota > Viridiplantae > Streptophyta > Magnoliopsida > Zingiberales > Costaceae > Costus > Costus lasius. Next base: position 50,884,560 of record CM050446.2, read on the forward strand.
AATAGACAACTAAAATCTGAGTTAGAAAATTATCAAATATAAAAAAAAAGTTAACAAAAAATATTTTATAGTTGATATCAACCATCAACCATATTATTGTTTACATATTTAAATACTTTTAAATTTTAAAATAGAAAACTAAAATCTGATTTAGAAAATTATAAAATGTAAAAGAAAAAGTTAACAGAAGATATTTTATAGTTAATATCAACCATATTATTGTTTTCATATTTGAATATTTTTAAATTAAAAAAAAACTAAAATCTGAGTTTGAAAATTATAAAATGTAAAGGAAAAAAGTTAACTAAAGATATTTTATAGTTGATATCAACCAACTATATTATTGTTTTCATATTTGAATATTTTTAAATTTTGAAATAGAAAACTAAAATATGAGTTAGAAAATTATGAAATACGAAGAAAAAAGTTAACATAAGATATTTTATAGTTGATATCAACCACATTATTATTTTCATATTTAAATATGTTAAATTTTCAAATAGAAAACTAAAATCTGAGTTAGAAAATTATAAAATATAAAAGAAAAAGTTAATAGAAGATATTTAATAGTTGGCATCAACCATATTATGGTTGATATTAACCATATTATTGTTTTCATATTTGAATATTTTTAAATTTTAAAATAGAAAACTAAAATGTGAGTTAGAAAATTATGAAAAGTGTTAATATTAATATTAATATTCTGTACTAAATATAGACTAAGACTCTTGTATATATACACATGATTATAAACATATGATGAAGTTAATATAAACATACTTTTATGATTTACATGGTATCAGAGCTAGGGTTTTTCCTTCTGACCTAATAGGGTTTTATTCCCTGACTACGGCTCGGAAACCACCGTTGCAAAGCTTCCACACCAGCGTCTTCGTCAAGTTCAAGGCCCGTCCGTATCTTCCTCGGCCGCGACATCTTCAACATCGACGGTTCTTCCCCGTTGATGTTAAACCAGCGCTGCCCTGATTTCGTCCGGCTCTCCCTCTCGTCTCACGGATTATTTCCAATTGTGATGTTAAACCAACGCCACCCAGATTTCGTCTGTCCTAGACGAAATCAATTTCTTTCTTCAATCATTCGAAAGCAGAACCCTATCGCTTCACTCGTCGTCTGTGCGAAGCCGTGACTCTGCCTCCTTCGAGAAGTCACTGCCTCCTTCGACATCAATTTATTTGATCTGTTGCCTTTGAGAGGTCACCGACTCTGGACGACAAAATCACAAATTTCGTCATCTCCTTTGGAATTTCAGATCCACAGTGTTCGCTGTCGATCGTGACATAGCCTCCAACGTCGCCCTCATTCTAGCTGCACTCAAATTCCATAATCTCCTAAATGAATATCTGCTACTGCCCTCGAATTCCAGCCACCAACAAAGAAAAGCAAGAAGAGCAATCGCTCCTCTCAATTTGGTCAACTCCAATTTTGACCTAATCTCATAATCCAGAATTGTTTATCTCAGCCTTTACGAAAAGATTGGCGGAATTCAATTTTGACTAGTCAAAATTGATTTCCAACTAAGTATATTTCTAGTGAAGACATTGCCATCATCTTCAAATTCAGTTGCCTTCACAGAAGTCACATCTCGGTTTTGTGGTTTTGGTGACATTGTTCTCCATCTTCATGTATAGTTTAATACTACATATTTAGATATTACTCTTTAAGGCTTGAGTGGATAACGCCCGTGGGCCTCTTACCACCTAAGTTAACCTATAAAAGAGTGATATAGAGATATATAGTATTTAACATAATGGCAGTAGAAATACTACTGATAAATATTAAATTAGATGGAACTAATTACAATCAGTGGTCTTATCTCATGCAAAACTTTTTAAAGGGGCGTGGATTATGGAAATATGTTACTGATGACTGCCAGTGTCCTACTGATATAGATAAGTTTGAAGAATAAGAAATCAACAACAACAAAATTGCTACTTGGATTGCCAGCACTGTAAATCCCTCTATTAGTATGCAATTCAACAAGTTTAACATAGCAAGAGAGATATGGAATTTTCTTGCCACAAGGTACAATCAAACCAATTTTGCTCTTCGATATAAACTTGAGATTGATATTCGAAATATGAAATAACAACCAGGACAATCTGTTTCTGAATTTTATACTAATATGTCTATTATTTGGGATCAACTTGCTCTCATGGAATCCAAATGGACAGTGGATGCAGAACTTTATTACAAGTATAGAGAGGAAGGTCGTCTAGTTCAACTTCTTATGGCATTAGAAGATTCTTTTGAAACTATTCATACTCGATTCTTTATAGATCTCCATTACCTTCTGTTGATGCTGCACTATCTGAACTGATCACTGAAGAGACAAGAAGAATGTTTGTAAGTAAGCCAAATGACTCATTGGTTCTAGCAGCAAAGTTCAGAGATATGTCAAAGGTACAGTGTGACAAATGTAATAAGAATGGTCACTTAGCTCACAATTATTTCATGAATCAATCACAGTGTACCTACTATAAGGAAAATGGTCACACAGTCAACAATTGCCCAAAACCATCTTCTAAAAACATGCATAATAGAAAAATGAGCCCACATACATCAGCAGCGATAGTCACTAATTCAAGTTCTTCATCTAAAACACTTACTACTGAAGCTATCCAGGAAATGATTAAACAGGCTCTTGCAATTGGTAATTCTTCTAACATAGTTGCTACTTCAACCCACTCAGGTAATACATCTCATATGACTTGGTTTTTTGATTCTGGAGCATCAAATCATATGATATTTAATTCCTCCATGTTTGAAAAATTATCTCATTTTCAATCACATCCTCAAATTCAAACTGCAAATGGTAGTATAATTACTGCTCCTAGCAGAGGTAACATAGACTCCACTACTCCAGAAATACATATCTCTGATGCACTATTTGTTCCTAAAATTTCTATGAATCTAGTTTCTGTTGAGCAACTTGTTGAAAAAGGTTTAATTATCACATTTTCCTCTTTTGGATGTACTATGCAAGACTGCTCAATGGGGAAGCTTATTGGGATAGGACGTAAAGTTGGACGACTTTTTTCTGTTGATAAGCTAGTTGAAGATCCCAAATCTCATCATGTTGCATCTATAGTTTGTGATAATTCTCCAATTTTTTTGTTGGCATAAACATTTAGCACATGTTTCTTTCTCTCAATTATCCTTCTTAATCAATAAAGGTTCATTAAGTGTTGTGTTTTCAATAAAAGAACCATGTTGTTTACATTGCAAACTTTCAAAACAAACAGCCTTATCATTTTCTTCAAGTAATACTACATCAATAGCACCTTTCAATATAATACATTCTGATGTATGGGGTCCTGCACCAATACCTTCAATGGGTGGTGCAAAATACTATGTAATTTTTGTTGATGATTTTACTAGATTTACTTGGATATATTTTCTTCATTCTCGTTTAGATTTTCTTTCAACATATATTGAATTTTCCACTATGATCAAAACTCAGTTCAACTCTACGATAAAAATTTTACGTACTGATTATGGTCGAGAATATATTTCTAATGATCTACATAAGTATCTTGTCTCTCATGGTACTTTTGTTGGGAAACCCCGGGGATATTTTACAATTTTCAGAGATAGAGATTACAAAATACATTGCACAGCGGAAGCAATATCCCCGAAACAGGCCGGTCCCAAAAACCCAGTGAAGATCGCAAGCAAGAGAGTCGACACGATGAGTTAGGAAATACCTTAGAGCAAGATGAGGTCGATGTCGTGATAGGCGCCCAAGCGTGCGCCCTCTGCAGTTTCACACACACGGATGCCTCGAGTGCTCTTCTTCCACGCCCGGTGCTAGCCTCGGGAAGAAGATCCAAGCCTTAGTTCTCTTCTTGAATGCTTGCGCCACCTCCAAGGTAGAAGCGCCAATTGATGAAGAAGAGAGGAGAAGGGAGAATGCCGCCAAGCCATTACTTCTCTTGCGCCAAAGGAGGAAGAAAGGAAGAAGCTTGCGGCTAGGGTTTGATGGAAGAAGATGGTTGCGCCAATGCCCCTTACTCTCGCCCTCTTGATGTGTTCACGCCTCCAAGGAAGAACACTTGTAAGAGGGGGCGGCTAGAGTCACATATATAGGGCAAGAGGCGGTTAGGGTAAGGGCTAGGATCATGACAAGTGTAGGGCTAGGATGAGGAGGTTTGAGACAAGGAAAGTCTCCAAGACTTTACCATAAACTCCATTCAACCTATCCATAATTGCCCAAGTACCATATCAGCCCAAGACATGCCATAGAGGCATGCATTCCATCCAAGGAAGAGAGGGGAGGCGCCCTTTACTTCCATAATGAAGCAAAGGCGCCAACATGACCCCATTATGCCCCTAGGCGCTTAATGGTTCATGTTTCTCCCCATTATACCCTTTTAACCTCTCATCTCTTCATGAGAACTTGTTATTGGGCCTCATTGGATAATGAGCTAGCCCAAACTTCATCACATGAGTTGATTAAGCATTTGGATCCAATCCAATGCAACCCTAATCCAAATGTGACCAACCATGGTCAAATACGGGTCAACCTGCCAAAAATAAAGTTTGGCTCCAATAACATTCTTCCATCTCATCAGGCCCATTGGCGCTGATGAAATCTCCTAATTAGATCCGAGTTATCCAATAACTCGATCATAAGGCTTCCCGATCAATACGAGAACTCGAGTATCAAGGTGTGCGACCCTATAGGTCCCTCAGACGTTGGCAGTGCTGACCAAATGTCACCACAAGCAGTGAGTGGCACCTAGCAGTGCATCGCTGCTACCCAAGTCATCGGAATGGATATCGACATCGACATCCCCATCATTGCAACAAGGTACACATGCATTACAGTCTCTTTGCCGAACTGATATCCGATTGGACAAGTGTGTCACCACTTGTTTTCACCCAATCACATGGTTATGACTAAATCAAGTTCTCACCTAGGTATGGCCATACACATTCAGTCATAGAACCATAGAGGAGCTCCATGGATATCATACTTCCTTTAGGAAGGGGCAAATCCTTTGTCTGTCCATTGACTTTCTCATATGGGTCGTGACATGCTCAATGACAACCGTTATGACCTCCCAACTATGGTGAGGTGTTAGGTTATATCAAAGCAAGTCCCTAACCATATAGAATGATTAATGACCTCAAGTCAACGGATCAATGCATCTCCTATCACTTGTGAGGATAACTCATGACACCAAGTCATAGCCTCACAGCGGGTCGGTCCAGTATATCCTCCAATGATATACCCATGTGTCTACGTTAGCACCACGTGCCTAACCATCCCACATATCAGTCTCACAAGTACCAGAGCTGTCCCATATCCACTTAGGTACATCGACTGGGGACAATCATTTGAGCACAGATCCAATCTGTCTCCAGGGACATTATCATGTAAGTACACAATCGCAGGTGTAGACAAACAATGATAACGACAATGTCAGAAAGATATATGAATATCAGAGTCAAGTAGTACAAAGATGGACCAAAACTAGGTCCTAGGGCATATACACCAACAATCTCCCACTTGCACTAAGACCTAGAGGTTGAGCAACCTCAACCCCATATCTCTAGTACGACCATCATGCTTCTGCTGCGCCAAAGCCTTGGTCAGTGGGTCTGCTAGATTGCTCTCTGTGTCAATTCTGCTAATCTTGACATCACCTCTGTCAATGATCTCTCTAATCAGGTGAAATCTCCTGAGCATGTGTTTGGACCTTTGATGAGACCGTGGTTCCTTAGTATGTGCAGTTCCCATTGTTGTCATAGTAGAGCTCAATGCGATCCATTGCACTTGGAACCACCTGAAGTTCAGAAAAGAACTTCCTGATCCAAACGGCTTCATTGGCTGTCTCAGAAGCAACCACATACTCAGCTTCGGTTGTAGAATTAGCTATGGTGGATTGCTTGAAGCTCTTCCAGCATACAGCACCTCCAACCATCTTAAACAAATAGCTGGTCTGCGATCTGAAGTCGTCAGGATCAGACTGGAACGACTCATCAGTGAAGCCCTGAGCTCTTCCTGTCCCCCGTAGACTATATAGAATAAATCCTTAGTCCTTTTCAGGATACTCAAGGATATTCTTTACAGCCACCTAGTGCTGCAAACCTGGATTGGATTGGTATCGGCTGGTTATGCTTACAACATAAGCCACATCTAGTCTAGTACACAGCATTGCATACATGATTGATCCCACTACCGAAGCATAGGGAATTTGACTCATGTTATCCCTCTCAGCCTGTGTTGTAGGACACTAGCTCTTTAAGAGAGTAAGGCCATCTCTCACTGGAAGGTATCCTTTCTTGGATTGCTCCAAGTTGAACCTCTCCAGGACCTTATCAATGTGGGTACTCTGACTAAGGGCCAAGAGCCTCTTGGATCTATCCCGGTAGATCCTCACGCCTAGAATGTAGGCGGCCTCCCCTAAGTCCTTCATCTCGAAACACTTCCCTAACCATGTCTTCACAGCTTGAAGACTTGGGATGTCGTTTCCGATGAGCAGTATGTCATCGACATACATGACCAGAAAAGTCACCAAGCTCCCACTGAATTTTCTATATACACAGGCGTCATCTTCACTTTTGATAAAGCCATAATCTCTCACGGCTTCATCAAATCAAAGATTCCGACTTCGAGATGCTTGCTTTAATCCATAAATGGATTTCTTTAGCCTGCAGACCTTACTAGCCTCTGCAGGATGGATGAAGCCATCAGGTTGTGACATATACACATCATCAGTCAGCTTCCCGTTAAGGAAAGCTGTCTTCACATCCATCTGCCATATCTCATAGTCATGATATGCAGCTATAGCAAGCAGAATCCGAATGGATTTGATCATGACAACTGGCGAGAAGGTTTCATCATAGTCCACCCCGTGGACTTGTTTAAATCCTTTAGCCACTAGTCTACCCTTATAGGTAACTATATTGCCATCCATGTCTGTCTTCCTCTTGAAGACCCATCTACACCCTATGGGTTTGGTTAGCCGACATGGAATCCATCTCGGATCGCTTGGCGTCAAGCCATCTCTCGGAGTCCGGTCCACTAACCGCCTCATCATAAGTCCTGGGTTCATCCTCAATGATGAAGATCCCGTCGTGTTGGGTCAGCAGCGACCCATACCTCTCAGGTGCACGACGAATCCTCCCAGACCTACATGGGGACCTGTGTCTGAGCCTCAGGTTGTATAGCAACCGGTGCAGGTGGCTCAGATTCCATCTCTTTGTCTTGTGGTTGCACTTGGTCCTCATCCAAGTCAAACTTCCTCCCACTAACTTCTTTCATGAGAAATTCTTTCTCTAGAAAGACAGCACCCCAAGCAAAAAAAACTTTGTTCTCGGTGGGAACATAGAAGTAGTAACCCTTAGTCTTCTTAGGGTACCCCACAAACATATGTTGGAAACCCCGGGGACATTTTACAATTTTTCAGAGCCATGGACATACATTTTACGCAGCGGAAGAATGTCCCCGAAACAGGCTAGTCCCAAAAACCCAGTGAAGATCTCTTGCGAGGGGGTCGACACGATGTGATAGTAAGTACCTTTAAGCAATTAGAAGCCGAGGTCGATGAAGGCGCCCAAGTGTTCACCCTCTGCAGTCTCGCACACACGGATTCCTCAAGTTTTCTTCTTCCTCGCCCGGTGCTAGCCTCGGGAAGAAGATCCATGCCTTAGGAGAGTCCTCCAAGCAACTTGCGCCACCACCAAGATGTGATGCGCCAAGGAGATGGAAGGAGAAGAGAACGCCGCAAGCCTTCTTGTTCCTTTGCGCCAAGGAAAGGAAAAGGAGAAGCATGCTTGCGCGCTTGATGGAAGAAGAAGAGCTCTAAGCTCTCCAAGCCGTCGCCCTCTAATGCTTCACGCCTCCAAGGAATTAGCATCATGAAGAGAGGGGGCGGCAAGGGCTTATTTATAGGAGCAAGAGGCGGTTAGGGGAGAATGGCAAGTGTTGACAATTAGGGCATGATTCTAGGAGATTATCCAATCAAATATATTGATTAAATCTCCACTCCCATATGCGCCTAAGACTTGCCAAAGCAAGCATCAGCCATATGCGCCCATATCATGCCATATGAGGCATTAATCCCATCCATGCGCCTAGACCTAGTCAAGGCAATATGATGGATTGCCTAATGTGGCTTGGGCGCAAGTCCTAATCCAATTAGGACTCTAATTATGTTAATAATCAGCCCACAATTGTCAAACACAATCCAATCAATTATCTTGTGTGATTTAATCAAATCCAATTTGATTTAATCACCTAGGATATACCAAACAAGGCATAGGCGCAAATTCTAGTCCAACTAGAATCCCATATGCGCCTATCCCATTAATTCATCCCCATTATACCCTTCAAGCCTCTTAGCCCTTCAATACAACTTATTAGCAAGCCCAACTAAGCAATGGGCCAAGCCCAAAGTCCATTATGCATGTTAACCAAGCTATTGGATCCAATCCAATTTAACTTGTGGTTAAATGAGGCTAACCATGGTTAATTTGATCGATATGCCAAAAAATGGAAGTTGGCCCCAATAAGTTTCTTCCATCTCATCAGGCCCATTGGTGCTGATGAAATCTCCCAAATAGATCAGAGTTATCCAATAACTCGATCTAAAGGCTACCTGATCAATATGAAAACTCGAGTATCAAGGTGTGCGACCCTGTAGGTTCCTCTAACGCTGGCAGTGCTGACCAAAGGTCATCACAAGCAGTGAGTGGCACCTAGCAGTGCATCGCTGCTACCCAGGTTATTGGAATGGATATCGACATCGACATCCCCATCATCGCAACTAGGTACAGATGCATTACAGTCTCTTTGCCGAACTGATATCCGATTGGACAAGTGTGTCACCACTTGTTTTCATCCAATCACATGGCTATGACTAGAACAGGTTCTCACCTAGGTATGGCCATACACTCTCAGTCATAGAACCATAGAGGAGCTCCATGGATATCATACTTCCCTTAGGAAGGGGCAAATCCTATGTCTGTCCATTGACCTTCTCATATGGGCCGTGACATGCTCAATAACAACTGTTATAACCTCCCAACTACGGCGAGGTGTTAGGTTGTATCAAACCAAGTCCCTAACCATATAGAATGATCAATGACCTCAAGTCAAGGGATCAATGCATCTCCTGTCACTTGTGAGGATAACTCATGACACCAAATCATAGCCTCACAGCGGGTCTATCCAGTATATCCTCCAATGATACACCCATGTGTCTGCGTTAGCACCACGTGCCTAACCAGCCCACATACCAGTCTCTCAAGTACCAGAGTTGTCCCATATCCACTCAGGTACATCGACTGGGGACTATAGTTCGAGCACAGATCCAATCTGTCTCCAGGGACATTATCATGTAAGTACACAATCGCAGGTGTAGACAAACAATGATAACGACAATGCCAGAAAGATATATATTAATATCAGAGTCAAGTAGTACAAAGATGGACCAAAACTAGGTCCTAGGGCATATACACCAACAACATACACTTATCAGATCTAGGTTCTAGCTTGCTAGAATCCTGACGTTTGACATAAGCCTCACATCCCCAGATCCTGATAAAAGTGAGATTAGGGCGTCTCCCACTCCATACCTCATATGGAATCTTTGAGACACTCTTAGATGGAACATTATTCAGTATTATAGAAGCTGTCTTAAGTGCATGTCCCCAGAATGAGGGAGGTAGAGTTGCATGACTCATCATAGATCGAACCATGTCCAACAAAGTTCGATTTCTCCTTTCAGACACATCATTCCATTGAGGTGTTCCAGGAGGAGTGAGTTGGGATATGATCCCACACTCTCTCAGATAGTCAAAGAACTCACCGCTCAGTTACTCTCCACCATGATCTGATCGAAGAGCCTTAATGGATCTACCAAGCTGGTTCTCTACTTCATGTCTAAACTCCTTAAATTTCTCAAAGGATTCAGACTTATGTCTCATCAGATAGACATAACCATATATACTGAAGTCATTAGTAAACGTGATGAAGTAGTTGTACCCTCCTCTGGCTTGTTTATTGAAAGGCCCACACACATCAGTATGTATGAGATCTAATAAACCTCCTGCCCTCTCACCAGTCTTGGTGAAGGGTGCCTTTGTCATTTTCCCTAATAAACAAGTCTCACATATATCAAGTTCCTCCAAGGAACTCGAATCTAACAACCCATTTGCATGGAGTTGTCGAATGCGATTCTTGTTTATATGGGCTAATCGACAATGCCGTAGGAAAGCACCAACTGAACCACTCAGTTTGGTCCTTTTATTATTTATGTTACAAATAGAGCTATCCATGTCCAAGAGATGCGGACCATTGCACAAAGTACCCTTCCCGTAAAACATGTTAGCAAAAGAAAAAGAACATAAGTTCTCTTTTATTTCAAACTTAAATCCTTTCTTTGCCAAGCAAGGAGTGGATACAATGTTTTGGTAAGGGAAGGTAGCAATTGTCTAGCTTTAACTGAAGTCCAGAAGGCAGGGAGAGAAACTCCTACAGCAACAGCAGCAACTTGTGCCCTGTTACCTATCCATAGGTCAATCTCTCTAGGCCTTACCGATCTACCCTTTCTGAGCCTTTGCATATTTGTACAAATATGAGCTCCACATGCGGTATCCAATACCCATGTCATAGGAGTAGAGAGGTTGACTTCGGTAACATAAATACCTGAGCATGAAGACAAGGCCTTGCCTTTCTTCTCCTCATTTTGAAGTTGCAACATGTCCTTCAACATGTGAGGTGGCCCTCCACATGAATATCACCTATTATTCCTGATCATATCAATCTTTAATTTCAGTTCCTTGGTCAAGCCTTTCGGCTCAACACACTGAATATCAACTTTAGGAGGATTGAGCTCAACCATTTCATCAAAGAGCTGCCTTAGATTAAAAATAATCTCAGAGGCACTCTTTGATGCATATCACCCTTTAAATTCAGGTGACATGTTGGTTAGCAACCTCCAAAGTATCAACCTGATGCTTATCATAAGCATCCCTCTCAGCCACTGAGGCCGAGCATGGAAGTGGCTCAGGAAAAGGATGCTCAAGGACATGAAGCTTCCTTTTGAGCTTGAGGACGATTCTCAAGTTCATATACCAATCCAGTAAGTTGGATCCAGCCAACTTATCCCTTTCTCGGGTAGATCGCAGTGACCAACTGCTATTGTTCATAGCCATTGTTCTACAACAACCAAGAAACAGCAGATTAGTACTACTTTGAGTCATTTAAACTAAACTTGTTTAAAATGACCATGGCTCCTGTTGGGGTATGCCCTTAAGGCTAATGTTTGAGGCCTTAGGATTGTATCAGTATCATGTATAAACTCTTATGTTTATAAAGGCAATGGTTGTTATTCAGGTTGTTATATTATCTGCTGCAATACATATACTTCTGAATAATGTTTCAATGCTGTTCAGCTTGGCTGACATGCATTTTTGTCCTTAGTCGAGATATCTCGGTGAACATGAGACAGCCTTGATATGATTGAGACTAATATGTATTCTAATCTTATAGGATGCTTCGAGCATGGAATAAGATGTAGACTCATGGGTACATTGGATGTACTGGACAGACCCTACTAGGATATTCAATTGCTTGTCACAATGTGAATAATCCTTGAATGCAACAAGTGGCACATGTCCTCTGACTTGAGATCACTTGTGTTTCTAAATGATGATTGTCATTGTTTTGAGGTAGTTCAATATCATTTGAAACATAATGGTTATAGATTATCTTGGATAATGATCATGAGTCATGTTAGGGCACTAGTGATAGATATAGGATTGCCGTCTCCTTAATTGGAGTGTGATGTTCTAAAGGGGCCCCCTGGATGAGATGATTGAGAAAGTGTATGGCCATACCCAGGTGACTATGTTCATCTGATCTAATCATGCTCGTCATATTGGAGTTACAAGCTTGACACGTTTGTCCAATAAAGAACATCCAGTGGCAAAGGAAGCTTGTTTGCCTTGTGAGTTGGATTCACACTTGTGCTGTGGTTTGGGTGTAGTCTTGGAAGACTCTTTTCTTTATATCGGGAGATAGTGATGTGTTGCTAGATACCCCTCACTGATCGTGATAACATAAGTTATCGTTACCGACATTTAAAGGAAACCCTTAGGGTCGCACAATTTGATGATATGGCTTACTTAAGTCAGATCGTATGGACTGAATTGTTTTGGTTCAGTTTAAAGGGATTTAATCTCTGATTGTAAGTGAGGTCTGGTCTGATCATGTTTGATTGATTAGGGCTTGAGATCGGTAAGCTTCGATCGAGAGAATGGATGCTAGATCGGTGAGATCAGCAGCATCAAGAGATCAACGGTCAGATCAAGAACCTTAGGGTTTAATGTGATCTGGGCTAATGGCTTGGGTTAATTGGTCTTTGAACCAGACCAAAGTGAACCGGCTCATCAAGTGAGCGCATGGTTCAAAGGGAAAAAGAGATTTGCGACTTGTTCAATTGGTGTGAACAAGTGAACGTTGAGGCTTTGCTATTTTTAGCTAGCATGTTCTCTAACGTGACCACGCCTCACGTTCACGCCAAGCAACTCTATTCTCGCCCTTTGTTCTTCTCTCTCGACGCCAAGACTTTCGTGAGGTGAGAAGAGGTAGACAAAAAGAGAAGGTCTCGCCAAGCAAAGGATTCTCTTCCCTTCCATTCGACAAGGACTCCTTAGAACCTTGCTAGCACAAGGAGCACTAAGGGAGTAGGCGATCACATCTTGTGTGCGAGCCATTTGGAGGAGAAGCACTTGAGTCTCTTCTTCCTAGACACCATCCATACAATGGCATCGGTATGGTTCTTTTCATTGTATAAGATTTATGTTGATCATACTATCTGCAAAGATCCTAGAAACCCCCTTCCGCTATGTCAAAACCTCCATATGCGCCTATTAGGGTTTCGCCCCCCCCCCCCCTTGTTAAGGGGACACTTCAATTGGTATCAGAGGAAGTTTAATGCAGGTTTTATGATTGCTTAAGGCGTTGTGATCCTTGTTTGCAAATGTATGCTTAGATCTATAACATGCGAATATTACATGTTAAGTTATTGCATATGCGAAACTTGATTTATGTTTCCTTGGCGCATGTTTGTTGGTGCATAGTTGTTTTTCTCAAAAACTTTATGACTTGCGCGACCTTCATTAGATCTAAGAGGCCCTGCTTTAAACACTTAAACGGGTTATTAGGGTTGAAGTCACAGTCTAGTCTAGATCCAACCAGTCTGATCAGACTATCTGACAGCCTAGATGGGTCGACCAGATGGCACCTGTGCGCAAGCACGAGGTGGCTATAGGTCGACTGCGGACAGGCGTGTAGCGATGTCTGGTTGAGAAAACCAATGAACACACATGAGTTAGGCCCGGGGTCACACCCGTTTGCCAGAACTCATGAGGTCGTTCAGCCCTTGTCGCATGCATGGTTGACCATTTGGTCAACTCAAGTCAGTTAGGACTTGGTGCATGCAAGGGCAGTGGATCTGACTAGGTCTGATGAGTGGATCCCTAGTAATGGACCGTTGTAAGGTAGTAGGACACATAAGGAAAATAAAATTGATGCCAATGGGTTTTTGAAAATTTTATTTTCTTAAATGGATCACATGTTGATTGAATGCCATATGCCTGTTTATTTCATCTTATGTGGGACGCCTTATTAATGTGTGCTGTGCTGGGGCCTGCGTGCCTGTATTAAAGTTGTAAATTAATTTTTATTGTGATCTGCGCATCACATTTTATTTAATTTATAAAGTGTAATTGACCTGCGTGTCAATCTTGTCTAGATAGATTAAATTGTAATTTAATCAGACAAGAGCACAGAGCACACATGGCAGAGGCGCATGCAGCTTGAGGCTTGACCAGGTGGGAGGTCCAGGGTTCGACTCTGGGACAGGCGCAATTACCTGGTGGGCGCACCTCAACTGCAGTGGGCGCTTGGGCCCTGGTTAGGGCCAGATGAGGAGCAAAAGCCCCATGAAGAAAAGCAAGTGAAGACTTAAGTTAAATTAAGGTCTTTCTTAGGCTTAATAGGCTTTTACCACATAAGATCAGCATGCTTTCATTTATTGTTTAAATAATAGGAAATGCATGAATTAATCTTCTGCTATCACCATAGGAATTGCATGATAGTTAAGAAGATAAAAGACCGTTAAAATCCAACGCTAAATATCAAGCTCGTAAGCCTTCTGACGCGAAACCTCACTGTTCTGACTATCGTTGGGGCCGTGTTGTACCCACTCAGTGGGCATGCCCATCTATCTTCAGACGGTGTGTGATTACACCTGCGTGTTACAGGGAAGGGATTTATCGCTTCTCGTTGCTCAGCATAGCACGTGGTGGTCCAGGGAGTAGGTCGGGTCAGCTTGACCATATAGGCTACATACTGAGCATATGTGAGCTATATGGAGGCAGCCATCTGAGGGATCAGAGACTGTGTTGTACCAACTCAGTTGGCACAGTCGGCTGGATTGCCCAGATGAAGGGGAATCGCATGGGTTGGCGATTGGCAGGGACTGCCTACCAGAAATTAGTGCTTGAAATCTGGATCCCATCTCACTAAAAGAGTTCAACTCTTTCGGGTTGTTTTTGCTGGATTTTTCAGTCAGATAAAATAGTGAGAAAAGAATCATTCTTAAGTCCTGAATTGATTCTTAACATTGATACTGACCTTGCTGTTCTTGCATTGTTGTAGATTTCTGCAGCAACGAACACCATGAGCTTCAATGTGCGATCCCTACTGGAAAGGGAGAAGTTTGCTGGGCCAAACTTCTCAGACTGGTACGGACACCTTAAGATTGTTCTTAAGGCAGAGAGGAAACTGTATGTCCTCGAGACGGCTGTACCGCCTCAACCCTCTCCGAACGCCGCAAGGGCGGTTCGGGATGCCTATGAAAAGCATGTCAATGATAGCATTGATGTCGCTTGCCAGATGCTAGCGTCTATGACGCCACAGCTGCAGCGTCAGCATGAGGATATGTCTGCTATAGAAATGATAGCAAACCTCAAGATGCTATATGCTGCACAGGCGAGGACTGAGCGCTATAATTTGACCAAGCTTTTCTTTCAGAGCAAACTGGCTGAAGGGAGTCCAGTGGGAGCTCATGTGCTCAAGATGATTGGGCACAAAGAGGCTCTAGAGAAACTGGGGCATACCATCAATCAGGAGCTTGCTGTAGACATTATTCTGCAGTCCCTCCCGGCCTCTTTCGATCCGTTCATTATTAATTTTAATATGAACAAGATCGACTGTACTCCGGCAGAGTTGCTGAATATGCTCTTGACTACAGAGGAAACTCTAAAGGGCAAGCCTTCAACCTCTGTCTTGATGTTCCCTTCCAGGAACAAGAAGAAGGGGAAGAAGGGCAAAGCCCCTGTCAAGAATTACAACAAGGCTCTGAAACAGAAGGTTAAGCGGTCGAAGGAATACAGATGTTTCCACTGTGGCCAGCTGGGTCACTGGAAAAAGGACTGTAAAGTGCTCCAAGGAGACAAGAAGGGAAGCATCGCTTCCGGCTTAGGTATTTTCGTGACTGAAGTCATGATATCCTCTTCTTCTATTTCATGGGTGTTGGACACTGCATGTGGAGTTCACATTTGTTCAAATGTACAGGAACTCAAGAGAAGAAGACAGGTGGGACAGCATGAGGTGGACCTACGAGTTGGAAACGGGGCACGGGTTGCTACTGTTGCTGTAGGAGAATATTACATCTCATTACCATCTGGACTTGTATTAGAACTAAACAATTGTTACTTTGTACCTAGCATTACTAAAAATATTATCTCCATTCCTGCTCTTGTCAGGAAAGGTTTTTCCTTTGAATGCAATATTTCAAAGTGTGTTCTTTCTTTAGATAATATTGTTTATGCTACTGGATCAATTAACAATGGGTTATTCATGTTGGACATGGAATGTTCTATACAAAACATTGATAATAAGAAAGCCAAGTATGCTGATGACAGCACCTTGTTATGGCATAGTCATTTAGGCCATATTAACAAGAAACGCATTAAGCGGTTGCATGATCATGGACTGCTGGGATCATTCTCCTATGAGGAGATTGATACATGCAAAGCTTGTTTATTGGGTAAAATGACGAAGGCTCCTTTTCTTCACAAAGGTCAAAGGGCTTCAGGTTTACTTGACCTTATACACAGTGATGTGTGTGGGCCATTTAGTAAACATGCCAGAGGTGGCTATTCATACTTCATTACCTTTACTGATGATTTCAGTAGATATGGGTATGTCTATCTAATGAGACATAAAAGTGAATCTTTTGACAAGTTCAAAGAGTTCAAGACGGAAGTACAGAATCAGCTAGGCTGAAATATCAAGGCACTTCATTCTGATCGAGGTGGAGAATACCTAAGTCGAGAGTTTACTGACTATCTGAAGGAGTGTGGGATTATCTCACAGCTCACTCCGCCAGGAACACCGCAATGGAATGGTGTGTCCGAGAGGAGAAATAGAACATTACTTGATATGGTTCGTTCTATGATGAGTCAGGCTGCTCTACCTTACTCCTTTTGGGGATTTGCACTGGAAACAGCTGCAAAGGTACTAAACCGAGTGCCATCCAAGGCAGTTTCAAAGACTCCATATGAGTTATGGTATGGGAAACAGCCTAGCTTGACATTTATCAAGATCTGGGGTTGCGAGGCTTATGTCAAAAAGCTCGCCTCTGGGAAACTAGAGAGCAGATCTGAGAAATGCATCTTTGTCAGTTACCCTAAGGAAACTAAGGGTTATTATTTCTACGATCCCAAAGAGAACAAGGTATTTGTTGCTCGGACGGCTATTTTTCTTGAGAAGGAGTTTCTTCTGCAAGAGGCCAGTGGGAGAGAAATAAAGCTGGATGTGAATCCAGAAGAAGGACAAAGTAGTCAAGCACAGTTGGATGAGCCTGAGCCGGTAGAATAGGTTATTGAACAACCTGAGGCTCAGATATCACGGGAACCGCGAAGATCGGGAAGGATCCGTCGACAGCCTGAGCGCTATGATGGAGTCTACATCATTGATCATGATGAACCCCTTACTTATGCGGATGCGGTCAGTGGACCGGATTCAGCTAGATGGCTTGAAGCTATGCGAGCCGAGATGGACTCCATGTCAGATAACCAAGTCTGGGATTTGGTTGATCCGCCTCCGGGAGTAATCCCTATAGGCTGTAAATGGATCTTCAAGAAGAAGATTGACATGGATGGTAACGTGGTTACCTATAAAGGCAGGCTAGTTGCGAAAGGTTTCAAACAAATCTATGGTATAGATTATGATGAAACTTTTTCACCAGTAGCCATGTTTAAGTCTATTCGGATTCTTTTCGCGATAGCTGCATATTACGATTATGAGATTTGGCAAATGGATGTGAAAACAGCTTTCCTTAATGGAAATCTGGATGAGGATGTGTATATGACACAACCAGAAGGTTTCACTAATCCAGCAGATCGTCATAAGATATGCAAGTTAAAGAAGTCTATTTATGGACTTAAACAAGCATCGAGAAGCTGGAATATTCGTTTTGATGAATCAGTTACTGAATTTGGTTTCATCAAGAACGATGATGACCCGTGTGTGTATAAGAGGTTTAGTGGGAGCGTGATTACTTTCCTAGTCCTCTACGTCGATGACATCTTGATCATTGGAAACGACATTCCTGAAATGCATGCTGTTAAGGCATGGCTGAGGAAATGTTTCCAGATGAAAGATTTAGGAGAAGCAGCCTATGTGTTAGGTGTGAAGATCTACAGGGATAGATCTAAGAGGCTTCTCGGGCTGTGCCAGAGTACTTACATCGATAAGGTCCTGGAGAGATTTCATTTAGAGAATTCTAAACGAGGATATCTTCCAGTCAGACATGGTCTGAATCTTTCGAAGAGTCAGTGTCCACAAACACAGACTGAGAAAGATGAAATGGACAATACGCCTTATGCTTCGGCTATTGGATCCATTATGTATGCGATGTTGTGTACTCGCCCAGACGTCGCTTACGGGTTAAGCGTGACCAGTCGTTACCAGAGTAATCCAGGTATGGCGCACTGGATTGCAGTCAAGAACATTTTAAAATATCTGCGGAGGACCAAAGATATGTTCTTGATATATGGTGGTCAGGAAGAACTCAGTATTGAAGGATATACTGACGCTTCGTTCCAGTCTGACCAGGATGATTTCCGATCGCAATCAGGCTATGTTTTTAGCTTGAATGGAGGTGCAGTGGTGTGGAAAAGTTTCAAACAGTCAACTGTTGCTGATTCCACAACAGAAGCCGAGTATGTTGCAGCCTCGGAAGCATCCAAGGAGGCAGTGTGGATTCGTAAGTTCGTGAGAGAACTTGGTGTTGTTCCTTCGAGTGCAGATCCTTTGGTTATCTTTTGTGATAACACTGGAGCAATCGCACAAGCAAAGGAACCACGGTCGCACCAGAAGTCCAAGCACATACAGAGACGGTTTCATTTGATCAGGGAGATCATAGATCGTGGCGAGATCAAAGTATGCAAGGTTCATACAGATGACAATCTGGCAGACCCGCTTACCAAGCCTCTGGCGCAGCAGAAGCATGAGAAGCACTATAATAATATGGGTTTGAGATTTCTCAACCATTAGATTAAGTGCAAGTGGGAGATTGTTGGGGTATGCCCTTAAGGCTAATGTTTGAGGCCTGTGGGAATGTATCTGTATCATGTAATAAACTCTTAAGTTTATAAAGGCATGGTTGTTATTCAGTTAGCTACATTGTCTGCTGCAATATATGTTCTTCTGAATAATGTCTCAAAGCTGTTCAGCTGGGCTGACAAGCTATTATGTCCTTAGTCGATATATCTTGGTGAACATGAGACAGCCTTGATATGGTTAAGACTAATATGTGTTCTAATCTTATAGGATGCTTCGAGCATGGAATAAGATGTAGACTCATGGGTACATTGGATGTACTGGACAGACCCTACGAGGATGTTCAATTGTTTGTCACAATGTGAATATTCCTTGGATATGACAAGTGGCACATTTCCTCTGACTTGAGATCACTTGTGTTTTCTAAATGATGATTGTCATTGTTTTGAGGTAGTTCAATATCATTTGAAACATAATGATTATAGACTATCTTGGATGGTGAGCTTGAGTCAGGTTAGAGCACTAGTGATAGACATAGGATTGCCGTCTCCTTATTGAAGGAGTGTGATGTTCTAAGGGGGCCCCCTGGATGAGATGATTGAGAGAGTGTATGGCCATACCCAGGTGACAGTGTTCATCTGATCTAATCATGCTCATCATATTGGAGCTACAAGCTTGACAGGCTTGTCCAATAAGAACATCCAGTGGCAAAGGAAATATGTATGCTTTGTGAATTGATTCACACTTGTGCTATTTTTGGGTGAAGTCTTGGAAGACTCTTTCCTTTATATCGGGAGACAGTGATGTGTTGCTAGATACCCCTCACTGGTCGTGATAACGTGAGTTATCGTTACCGACATTTAAAGGAAACCCTCAGGGTCGCACAATTTGATGATATGGCTTACTTAAGTCAGATCGTGTGGACTGAATTATTTGGGTTCAGTTTAATGGGATTAAATCTCTGATTGTGAGTGAGATCTGGTCTGATCATGTTTGATTGATTAGGGCTTGAGATCGGTAAGCTTCGATCGAGAGAATGAATGCTAGATCAGTCAGATCAGAAGCATTGAGAGATTGACGGTCAGATTGAGAGCCTTAGGGTTTATTTTGATCTGCACTTATTTCTTGGTTTATTTGGTTAGCAGACCAAATCGCTTTGAACCAGCTCTTGAATGAGCGCATGGTTCAATGCTGATGTGGCATTTGCGATTGGGGTGAATCCTAAGATCGCACGTAGAGATGTGGCATGCTATTTTTGGATAGCACCTCTCGAACGTTGCCATGATCTCACGTCGCTCCTCTTTGGTCTCTTCACGCCTTTCTCGCCTCTTGGGGTTGGCTTGGAAGTGGTATTCTCGTGTGGAGAAAGTCCAAGGCGACAAGAGAAAAACGCCAAGAAGAAATCTCTCTTTCCCTTTGCAATCGATCAAAGACACTCTTGGAGTCTTGCTAGCACAAGGAGCACCAAGATAGTAAGCGCTTCCTCATCTTGTGTGCGCGTCCTAAGGAGGAGATCTTCGTTGCTCTCTTAGATCCAAGGCGTCATCTTCAAATGGCATTGGTATGAATCGCATCTTTCATTCAATCATAGATTTAAGTTGATCATTCAATCATACATGCGATCCTTAACCCTACTTCCGCTCATGCAAAGTTTTAAAGTGCATGGTATTAGGGTTTTGCGCTCCCCCTAGAAGGGGACCCCCTATGTTAAGGGGTACTTTCAATTGGTATCAGAGGATGCGTTATGATGTATGTTTGTTATGATTGCTTCTTTGTGATCCATGTTTGCGCATCCTATGAATAGATCTAATAACATGCGGTAAACTACATGCTAGCTTAAGGTCTTTGATGTATGTTTATGTGTTACGCATGTATGATGCCTTGGCGCTTGCTTTAGAGTTTTTATCAAAAACTTATATCTCTTGCGCGTATCACCTTAGATCTAAGCCGCCTACTGTAAACCCTTAGACGGGTTATTAGGGTTGAAGTCACCCCCTAGGTTAGATCCAGAATGTCTGATCAGATCATCTGACAACCTGAATGGGTCGATCAGATAGCACCTTGGCGCAAGCCTATGGTGGCTATAGGTCGACTGCAGACAGGTGTGTAGCGATGTCTGATTGTGACGATTAATGAACGCACCTGAGTTAGGCCCGGGGTCACGCCCGTTTGCCAGACCTCAGTGTGGTTGTTCAGCCCTGGCGCATGCATAGTTGACCTTATGGTCGACGCAAGTCAGTTAGGACTTGGTGCATGCAAGGGCAGTGGATCTGACTAGGTTGGATGAGTGGATCCCTAGTAATGGACCGTTGTAAGGTTGTAGGGGAAATAAGGAAAAATTAAAATTGATCCTATGGGGTTTTCGAAAATTTTAATTTTTATGGATCACGTGGTTCTTGATTGATGCATATGTTTGTCTATTTAGTCTTATGTGGGCTGCCCATATTAATTGTGTGCTGTGCTGGGGCCTGCGTGCCTGTATTAAAATTGTAAATTAATTATTGTGATCTGCGCATCACTGTGTTTTAATTTATAAATGTAAGTGACCTGCGTGTCACTCTTGTCTAGATAGTTAAATTTGTAATTTAATTAGACAAGAGCACAGTGCACACTTGGCAGAGGCGCATGCAGCAAGTGGCTGGACCAGGTGGGAGGTCTAGGGTTCGACCCTAGGACCAGGCGCATTTTCCCTGGTGGGCGCACCTGTGCTGTAATTGGCGCTTGGGCCCAGGTTTGGGCCAGATGAGCAGCAAAAGACCCATGAAGAGCAAATGAAGACTTAAGTTAGGTTAAGGTCTTCTAGGGCTATGGGCTTTTACCACATAAGATACATGCTTTCTTTTATTGCTTAATATTAGAATTGCATGATTAAATTATCTTCTGCTATCACCATAGGAATTGCATGATAGGCAAGAAGATAAAAGACCGTTAAAATCCAACGCTTAAATATCAAGCTCGTAAGCCTTCTGACGCGAAACCTCACTGTTCTGATTATCGTTGGAGCCGTGTTGTACCCACTCAGTGGGCACGTCCATCTATCTTCAGACGGTGCGGGATTACACCTGCGTGTTACAGAGTAGGGATTTATCCCTTCTCGTTGCTCAGCATAGCACGTGGTGGTCCAGGGAGTAGGTCGGGTCAGCTTGACCATGTAGGCTACATATGTGGCGCATATGGTAGCACATGGAGGCAGCCATCTGTGGGGTCAGAGATTGTGTTGTACCAACTCAGTTGGCACAGTCTGCTGGATTGCCCAGATGAAGGGGAATCGCACGGGTTGGCGATCGGCAGGGACTGCCTACCAGAAACTAGTGCTTGTACTCTCTGTGCATCTTATCTCGCCTGAGCGGGACGCGGAGACCAAGTATGAAATCTGGATCCCATCTCACTAAAAGAGTTCTACTCTTTCGGGCTGTTTTGCTGGATTTTTCACGCCTGATAAAATAGTGAGAAAAAGAATCTTTCTTAAGTCCTGATTGATTCTTATACATTGATACTGACCTTGCTGTTCTTGCATTGTTGTAGATACCTGCAGCAACGAACACCATGAACTTCAATGTGCGATCCCTACTGGAAAGGGAGAAGTTTGCTGGGCCGAACTTCTCTGACTGGTTTGGACACCTTAAGATTGTTCTTAAGGCAGAGAGGAAACTGTATGTCCTCGAGACGGCGATACCGCCGCAGCCCGCTCCGAACGCCGCAAGGGCGGTTCGGGAAGCCTATGAAAAGCACGTCAATGATAGCATTGATGTCGCTTGCCTGATGCTAGCGTCTATGACGCCACCGCTGCAGCATCAGCATGAGGACATGTCGGCTATAGACATGATCACAAACCTCAAGATGCTGTATGCTGCACAGGCAAGGACTGAGCGCTACAATTTGACAAAGCTCTTCTTTCAGAGCAAACTGGCTGAAGGGAGCCCAGTGGGAGCTCACGTGCTCAAGATGATTGGGCACAAGGAGGCTCTAGAGAAACTGGGGCATACCATCAACCAGGAGCTTGCTGTGGATATTATTCTGCAGTCTCTCCCGCCTTCATTCGACGCGTTCATTATTAATTTTAATATGAACAAAATCGATTGTACTCCGGCAGAGCTGCTGAATATGCTCTTGACCACTGAGGAAACTCTGAAGGGTAAGCCTTCAACCTCTGTCTTGATGGTTCCTTCCAGGAACAAGAAGAAGGGGAAGAAGGGCAAGGCCACTGTCAAGAGCTACAGCAAGGCTCTGAAGCAAAAGGTGAAGCGGTCCAAGGAATACAGGTGTTTCCACTGTGGCCAGCTGGGTCACTGGAAAAAGGACTGTAAAGCGCTCCAAGGAGATAAGAGGGGAAGCTTTGCTTCTGGCTCAGGTATATTCGTGACTGAGGTCATGTTTTCTTCTTCTATATCATGGGTGTTGGACACTGCATGTGGAGTTCACATTTGTTCAAATGTACAGGAACTCAAGAGAAGAAGGCAGGTGGGACAGCATGAGGTGGACCTACGAGTTGGAAACGGGGCACGGGTTGCTGCTGTTGCTGTAGGAGACTACTTTATTTCTTTACCATCTGGACTTGTATTGGAACTAAACAGTTGTTACTTTGTTCCCAGTATAACTAAAAATATTATCTCCATTCCTGCTCTTGTCAGGAAGGGATTTTCCTTTGAATGCAATATTTCAAAGTGTGTTTTGTCATATGATAATATTGTTTATGCAACTGGTTCAATTAATAATGGGTTATTCATGTTGGACATGGAAAGTTCTATACAAAATGTTGATATTAAGAAAGCCAAGTTTGCTGATGACAGCACCTTGCTATGGCATAGTCGTTTGGGCCATATTAACGAGAAACGCATTAAGCGGTTGCATGATAATGGACTGCTGGGATCTTTCTCCTACAAGGGGATTGATACATGCAAAGCTTGTTTAATGGGTAAAATGACGAAGTCACCTTTTCCTCACAAAGGTCAAAGGGCTTCAGGTTTACTTGACCTTATACACAGTGATGTGTGTGGGCCTTTTAGTAAACATGCCAGAGGTGGCTATCAGTACTTCATTACCTTTACTGATGATTTCAGTAGATATGGGTATGTCTATTTAATGAGACATAAAAGTGAATCTTTTGACAAGTTCAAAGAGTTCAAAAATGAAGTACAAAATCAGCTAGGCCGAAATATCAAGGCACTTCATTCTGATCGAGGTGGTGAATACCTAAGTCATGCATTTACTGACTATCTAAGGGAGTGTGGGATTATCTCACAGCTCACTCCACCAGGAACACCGCAATGGAATGGTGTGTCCGAGAGGAGAAATAGAACGTTACTTGATATGGTTCGTTCTATGATGAGTCAGGCTACTCTTCCTTACTCCTTTTGGGGTTTTGCACTGGAAACAGCTGCAAAGGTACTAAACCGAGTGCCATCCAAGGCAGTTTCAAAGACGCCATATGAATTATGGTATGGGAAACAGCCAAGCTTGACATTTATCAGGATCTGGGGCTGCGAGGCTTATGTCAAAAAGCTCGCCTCTGGGAAACTGGAGAGCAGATCTGACAAATGTATCTTTGTCGGTTACCCTAAGGAAACTAAGGGTTATTATTTCTTCGATCCCAAGGAGAACAAGGTTTTTGTTGCTCGGACGGCCATATTTCTTGAGAAGGAGTTTCTTCTGCAAGAGGCCAGTGGGAGAGAAATAAAGCTGGATGAGAATCCAGACGAAGGACAAAGTAGTCAAGCACAGTTGGATGAGCCTGAGCCGGTAGAGCAGGTTATTGAACAACCTGAGGCTCAGATATCACGGGAACCGCGAAGATCGGGAAGGATTCGTCGACAGCCTGAGCGCTATGACGGAGTCTACATCATTGACAATGATGAACCCCTTACTTATGCGGATGCGGTCAGTGGACCGGAGTCAGCGAGATGGCTTGAAGCTATGCGCGCCGAGATGGACTCCATGTCAGATAACCAAGTTTGGGATTTGGTTGATCCGCCTCCGGGAGTTATCCCTATAGGCTGTAAATGGATCTTCAAGAAGAAGATTGACATGGATGGTAACGTGGTTACCTATAAAGGCAGGCTAGTTGCGAAAGGTTTCAAACAAATCTATGGTATAGATTATGATGAAACTTTTTCACCAGTAGCCATGTTTAAGTCTATTCGGATTCTTTTCGCGATAGCTGCATATTACGATTATGAGATTTGGCAAATGGATGTGAAAACAGCTTTCCTTAATGGAAATCTGGATGAGGATGTGTATATGACACAACCAGAAGGTTTCACTAATCCAGCAGATCGTCATAAGATATGCAAGTTAAAGAAGTCTATTTATGGACTTAAACAAGCATCGAGAAGCTGGAATATTCGTTTTGATGAATCAGTTACTGAATTTGGTTTCATCAAGAACGATGATGACCCGTGTGTGTATAAGAGGTTTAGTGGGAGCGTGATTACTTTCCTAGTCCTCTACGTCGATGACATCTTGATCATTGGAAATGACATTCCTGAAATGCATGCTGTTAAGGCATGGCTGAGGAAATGTTTCCAGATGAAAGATTTAGGAGAAGCAGCCTATGTGTTAGGTGTGAAGATCTACAGGGATAGATCTAAGAGGCTTCTCGGGCTGTGCCAGAGTACTTACATCGATAAGGTCCTGGAGAGATTTCATTTAGAGAATTCTAAACGAGGATATCTTCCAGTCAGACATGGTCTGAATCTTTCGAAGAGTCAGTGTCCACAAACACAGACTGAGAAAGATGAAATGGACAATACGCCTTATGCTTCGGCTATTGGATCCATTATGTATGCGATGTTGTGTACTCGCCCAGACGTCGCTTACGGGTTAAGCGTGACCAGTCGTTACCAGAGTAATCCAGGTATGGCGCACTGGATTGCAGTCAAGAACATTTTAAAATATCTGCGGAGGACCAAAGATATGTTCTTGATATATGGTGGTCAGGAAGAACTCAGTATTGAAGGATATACTGACGCTTCGTTCCAGTCTGACCAGGATGATTTCCGATCGCAATCAGGCTATGTTTTTAGCTTGAATGGAGGTGCAGTGGTGTGGAAAAGTTTCAAACAGTCAACTGTTGCTGATTCCACAACAGAAGCCGAGTATGTTGCAGCCTCGGAAGCATCCAAGGAGGCAGTGTGGATTCGTAAGTTCGTGAGAGAACTTGGTGTTGTTCCTTCGAGTGCAGATCCTTTGGTTATCTTTTGTGATAACACTGGAGCAATCGCACAAGCAAAGGAACCACGGTCGCACCAGAAGTCCAAGCACATACAGAGACGGTTTCATTTGATCAGGGAGATCATAGATCGTGGCGAGATCAAAGTATGCAAGGTTCATACAGATGACAATCTGGCAGACCCGCTTACCAAGCCTCTGGCGCAGCAGAAGCATGAGAAGCACTGTAATAATATGGGTTTGAGATTTCTCAACCATTAGATTAAGTGCAAGTGGGAGATTGTTGGGGTATGCCCTTAAGGCTAATGTTTGAGGCCTGTGGGAATGTATCTGTATCATGTAATAAACTCTTAAGTTTATAAAGGCATGGTTGTTATTCAGTTAGCTACATTGTCTGCTGCAATATATGTTCTTCTGAATAATGTCTCAAAGCTGTTCAGCTGGGCTGACAAGCTATTATGTCCTTAGTCGATATATCTTGGTGAACATGAGACAGCCTTGATATGGTTAAGACTAATATGTGTTCTAATCTTATAGGATGCTTCGAGCATGGAATAAGATGTAGACTCATGGGTACATTGGATGTACTGGACAGACCCTACGAGGATGTTCAATTGTTTGTCACAATGTGAATATTCCTTGGATATGACAAGTGGCACATTTCCTCTGACTTGAGATCACTTGTGTTTTCTAAATGATGATTGTCATTGTTTTGAGGTAGTTCAATATCATTTGAAACATAATGATTATAGACTATCTTGGATGGTGAGCTTGAGTCAGGTTAGAGCACTAGTGATAGACATAGGATTGCCGTCTCCTTATTGAAGGAGTGTGATGTTCTAAGGGGGCCCCCTGGATGAGATGATTGAGAGAGTGTATGGCCATACCCAGGTGACAGTGTTCATCTGATCTAATCATGCTCATCATATTGGAGCTACAAGCTTGACAGGCTTGTCCAATAAGAACATCCAGTGGCAAAGGAAATATGTATGCTTTGTGAATTGATTCACACTTGTGCTATTTTTGGGTGAAGTCTTGGAAGACTCTTTCCTTTATATCGGGAGACAGTGATGTGTTGCTAGATACCCCTCACTGGTCGTGATAACGTGAGTTATCGTTACCGACATTTAAAGGAAACCCTCAGGGTCGCACAATTTGATGATATGGCTTACTTAAGTCAGATCGTGTGGACTGAATTGTTTGGGTTCAGTTTAATGGGATTAAATCTCTGATTGTGAGTGAGATCTGGTCTGATCATGTTTGATTGATTAGGGCTTGAGATCGGTAAGCTTCGATCGAGAGAATGAATGCTAGATCAGTCAGATCAGAAGCATTGAGAGATTGACGATCAGATTGAGAGCCTTAGGGTTTATTTTGATCTGCACTTATTTCTTGGTTTATTTGGTTAGCAGACCAAATCGCTTTGAACCAGCTCTTGAATGAGCGCATGGTTCAATGCTGATGTGGCATTTGCGATTGGGGTGAATCCTAAGATCGCACGTAGAGATGTGGCATGCTATTTTTGGATAGCACCTCTCGAACGTTGCCATGATCTCACGTCGCTCCTCTTTGGTCTCTTCACGCCTTTCTCGCCTCTTGGGGTTGGCTTGGAAGTGGTATTCTCGTGTGGAGAAAGTCCAAGGCAACAAGAGAAAAACGCCAAGAAGAAATCTCTCTTTCCCTTTGCAATCGATCAAAGACACTCTTGGAGTCTTGCTAGCACAAGGAGCACCAAGATAGTAAGCGCTTCCTCATCTTGTGTGCGCGTCCTAAGGAGGAGATCTTCGTTGCTCTCTTAGATCCAAGGCGTCATCTTCAAATGGCATTGGTATGAATCGCATCTTTCATTCAATCATAGATTTAAGTTGATCATTCAATCATACATGCGATCCTTAACCCTACTTCCGCTCATGCAAAGTTTTAAAGTGCATGGTATTAGGGTTTTGCGCTCCCCCTAGAAGGGGACCCCCTATGTTAAGGGGTACTTTCACAATAAGCGCAAGAAGTAGGATGAAACTTGTAGATCTTCCTTACAGATTTACTCTTAGGTAGCTCACGCAACAAGTGTCTTGAACAGGTATTGGTGCGCAGCTCCTCTTCTCCTCCTTGCAAGGAAAACTCCTCTCCGCATGATCCCTCTGCCATGCGATTCGATACCTCTTTCTCCTCTCTTCTTTTCAACCTTTTATTCTAGTCCACTCTGTGCCTTCTCCTTCTTCCCATCCCCTACCAAAGCTGCTGCAGCCGCTGCCATAGAAGACTTTGCCGCCAGCCTCCATGCTCTACAAAAGCTGGTGCAACCAACTAACTTCACGAAATCACCATTTCGTGATCAAATCCACCACCGAAAGCTACTCCACGTCTCCTTTGTCAACGGGAGAGAAAGGTCCTTAACGCCCCTGAGCTTCCCTTAGGGTTAGGTCAATGAGATCTGGGTGAAAATCGTGATTTCGTAGCAGGTGGGTACGCGATCTCGAGCATGAATTTGGTCGTGACCCAGTCATGATTTCTCAGTTGCAGCTTTAGTGTGGAGATGAGTCGTGGGCATGATTCTAGTCGCGATCCGCTCGAGATTTCCAACAAAGGCCTCGAGGACTCCGAAATCTCCCAGTTTGGATCATCTTGAGTCAGGATGAGCTCCTCTACTGCAAAAGTTTTAGAATCCACCTTCTTTGTGGTCGTTTGGACCTAAAAATATGAAAATACCAAGAGAGGTGCAGATTCCATAGATGTATCCAAATAAATGCAATTAGGAGACTTAAAGTCGTAAAATGGGGATGATTTTAATAGTAAAATGGCATGTAAAACTCTATATAAATCTGTGTCAACAGAATACCTACAACTTAAACCTTTGCTTGTCTTCAAGCAAAAAGAAAGAAATGAAGTTCCATGAGAATCGTTCAACTGAAGTTATACTCCCCAATGATCCATAAATGCGAAATGATTACAGCTAGTCAGAGGATGCACAAATCACTGTAGACTTTAAGGATGTCAAGATTGAAAGTCCCTAAAGGGGGGCGAAAACCCTAATAGGCGCATATCAGAGTTTTCACAAGCGGAACCTAGGGTTTCTAAGATCGGTTGGTATGCAAATATATGATTAACTTAAAACTTTGTAAAGATCAACACAAGATCATACCGATGCCATTGCTTGGATGGCTACTTGGAAGCAGAGAACGATGCGGTTCTCCTCCAAAGCGTGCGCACACAAGATGAGAGAGGCTTCTCCTTGTCGTTCCTTGTGCTAGCAAGGATTTCCAAGTCTCCTGATCGAGTGAAGGGATGAGATCTCTTGGCTTGTCGAATTCTTCTTGGCGTGAAGAAAAGCTTCACAACACGAGAGAGGAGAGGCGAGTATAGAGCAATGCTCTCGAACGTGGAGGCGTGAAGACTATTTTGGAAAGCATGACTTCCAAAAATAGTAAACCCTCAACGTTCATGCGATCATGCGATCACCCATGCGTTCACCCCAAGTGAACCGATCGCTTCTCTTCTCCCCTTGAACCATGCGCTCACATTAAGTGAACCGGTTCATTGAATTTGGTTCAAAGACCAAATTAAACCAAGCATTGTCCTAGATCATATTGAACCAAAAGGTTCGAGATCTAACCATCCATCTCTTGATGCTCTTGATCTCACCAATCTAGCATCATTTCTCTCGATCGAAGCTTACCGATCTCAAGCCCTAATCAATCAAACATGATCAGACCAGATCTCACTTACAATCAGAGTTTAAATCCCTTTAAACTGAACCAAAACAATTCAGTCCACACGATCTGACTTAAGTAAGCCATATCATCAAATTGTGCGACCCTAAGGGTTTCCTTTAAATGTCGGTAACGACAACTTACGTTATCACGAACAGAGAGGGGTATCTAGCAACACATCACTGTCTCCCGATATAAAGGAAAGAGTCTTCCAAGACTACACCCAAACCATAGCATAAGTGTGAATTCAATTCACTAGGCATACTTGTTTCCTTTGCCACTGGATGTTCTTATTGGATAAGCATGTCAAGCCTGTAACTCCAATATGATGAGAGTGGTTAGATCAGATGAACATAGTCATCTGGGTATGGCCATACACTTTCTCAACCATCTCATCCAGGGGGCCCCTTTAGAACATCACACTCCAAACAAGGAGAAGGCAATCCTATATCTATCACTAGCGCCCTAACATGACTCATGTTCATTATCCAAGATAGTCTATAACCATTATGTTTCAAATGATATTGAACTACCTCAAGACAATGCCAATCATCATTTAGAAACACAAGTGATCTCAAGTCAGAGGAAGTATGCCACTTGTTTGCATATAAGGATTATTCACATTGTGACAAGCAATTGAATATCCTAAGTAGGGTATGTCCAGTACATCCAATGTACCCATGAGTCTACATCTTATTCCATGCTCGAAGCATCCTATAAGATTAGAACACATATTAGTCTCAATCATATCAAGGCTGTCTCATGTTCACCAAGATATATCGACTAAGGACAATACTGCATGTCAGCCAAGCTGAACAGCATTGAGACATTATTCAGAAGTATACATATGGCAGCAGATAATGCAACAACCTGAATAACAACCATTGCCTTTATAAACATAGAGTTTATACATGATACTGATATAATCCCAAGGCCTCAAACATTAGCCTTAAGGGCATACCCCAACAAAGATGAAAAGCAGAGATCCAGGTTAAATCTATGGACAACAGTTGTACGATAATATTGGATAAAAATAGATCCTTACTGTTGGGGTATGCCCTTAAGGCTAATGTTTGAGGCCTTGGGAATGTATCAGTATCATGTAATAAACTCTTATGTTTATAAAGGCATGGTTGTTATTCAGTTTGTTACATTGTCTGCTGCAATAAGTGTACTTCTGAATAATGTCTCACAGCTGTTCAGCTGGGCTGACATGCTATAAAGTCCTTAGTCGAGATATCTTGGTGAACATGAGACAGCCTTGATATGGTTAAGACTAATATGTGTTCTAATCTTATAGGATGCTTCGAGCATGGAATAAGATGTAGACTCATGGGTACATTGGATGTACTGGACAGACCCTACTAGGTTATTCAATTGCTTGTCACAATGTGAATAATCCTTGATTGCAACAAGTGGCACATGTCCTCTGACTTGAGATCACTTGTGTTTCTAAATGATGATTGTCATTGTTTTGATGTAGTTCAATATCATTTGAAACATAATGATTATAGACTATCTTGGATAGTGAGCTTGAGTCAGGTTAGGGCACTAGTGATAGACATAGGATTGCCGTCTCCTTAATTGGAGTGTGATGTTCTAAAGGGCCCCCTGGATGAGATGATTGAGAAAAGAGTATGGCCATACCCAGGTGACTATGTTCATCTGATCTAATCATGCTCATCATATTGGAGTTACAAGCTTGACACGCTTGTCCAATAAGAACATCCAGTGGCAAAGGAAACATGTATGCCTTGTGAGTTGATTCACACTTGTGCTGTGGTTTGGGTGTAGTCTTGGAAGACTCTTTCCTTTATATCGGGAGACAGTGATGTGTTGCTAGATACCCCTCACTGATCGTGATAACATGAGTTATCGTTACGGACATTTAAAGGAAACCCTCAGGGTCGCACAATTTGATGATATGGCTTACTTAAGTCAGATCGTGTGGACTGAATTATTCAGGTTCAGTTTAAAGGGATTTAATCTCTGATTGTAAGTGAGATCTGGTCTGATCATGTTTGATTGATTAGGGCTTGAGATCGGTAAGCTTCGATCGAGAGAATGGATGCTAGATCAGTGAGATCAGCAGCATCAAGAGATCGACGGTCAGATCAAGAGCCTTAGGGTTTAATAGGATCTGGACTAATGGCTTGGGTTGATTGGTCTTTGAACCAAACCAAATTGAACCGGCTCATTGAGTGAGCGCATGGTTCAAGAGAAGATGAGTTTGCGCATGGGGTGAACCCATGATCGCATGAACGTTTGGGGTTTACTAAATTTAGAAGCCATGACTTCTAAACGTGGGAACGCCTCACGTTCACGCCTAAGACGCTTTCATCTCTCGTCTCTCCTCATCTCTCGTCGCCAACAAGCTCTCTTGAGAGTGGTGAAGAGGTTGACGAAAAAGGAGAAGGAAGAAATCGCCAAGCAAAGGATTCTCTTCCCTTCCATACGACAAGGACCTCTTGGAGCCTTGCTAGCACAAGGAGCACCAAGAGAAGAGTAGGCGACATCAATTGTGTGCGTCACCTTAGGAGAAGGAGCATTTGCGCCTTTCCTTCCAAGACACCATCTAAGCGATGGCAATGGTAAGAATCGCTTTTCATTGAAAGTTGAATATATTACATGCTATGCGATCCTGTTAGAAACCCTAGATTCCGGTAGAGTTTTGTTGCGCCTCCTATTAGGGTTTCGCCCCCCCCCCCCCCCCCCCCCCCCCCCCCTTGTTCTAGGGGACTTTCACTTACCACATGAAGCACTAATCTATTTAAAGCACACAAAAGGTAGACTCTAAAGTAGTAGTAGAGGTCTTTCTCATAACTTCGCTAACACTGCACTTTTTTTTCTTTTCTGCAGTGCCAAGCCGTAGCTTCGGTACCACTGCCTTGCTTTTTTCTTTGTTTTGATTTGCAGTGCCAATTCACAACTTCGATACCAATGCCCTTCTTTTCTTTTACTTTCTTTTCTTTTAGCGGTAGTGTCAAGTCAAGACTTCGGTACCACTGCTCTTTTCCTTCTTTTCTTATTTTGTTGGGCAGTGCCAAGTTGTAACTTCGGTACCACTGCCTCTTGTTTTCCTCTTTTCTTTTTTTCTATCTCTTGTACAGTGCCAAGTTAGAGGAGCTAGAACCAAAACTAATACTAAGAGTTACCAGGGGTGATAAGTGTGTGTCAAGTGGTTTGGTCTATAGTTTTCCAAATAAATAGTACTCAGGTTGATATATAGATGCTTCCTAGACTCAAAGCTTATCAAAGTTCAGTCCTCATGTTTCCAGTGTATAAGGAATTGAGTGACTAGTTGTTCACGTGAATGATGCGCTTAATGTAGTGTGGGAGTCTAAATCAATCATCAATCAGGTAAATGAACAAGAATCAATCATAAATGGGGAAAATATCAATCAATGAAAATAAAAAAGTTCAGCTAAGACCTATGACTTAGGCTTTTACGTGTTTAGAAAGTAATCATCAACAAGGTTCAAAAATTATCAACAAAATCATGAAATCACATCGAATGGATACAACATGTTATCAAAGCGTCTAAGTCTATCGGCAAGGGATGAAGAAAATCATTATGATGGTGCCTTTGTAAAATTGAAACATTATAAAAGCAAGACACATGTCATTAAGCATGTTAACAAAGTTCATATTGTTCGGTGTACGATCAGCAGCGAAAGAGTTAAAAGTTGGCAAGTTTGGTGTAACAGCACATCATAAAAGACAGTTCACCAC
Organism: Costus lasius; assembly: GCA_027563935.2. NCBI lineage: Eukaryota > Viridiplantae > Streptophyta > Magnoliopsida > Zingiberales > Costaceae > Costus > Costus lasius. The sequence goes on from CM050446.2 coordinate 50,917,776, forward strand.
AGCACAAAGTTTATCATCATAGTGCGTACATCATCACATCATAAAAAAGTAAAGTGACCCATCAAAATATGTAAGTCCCCTCACCCAAAGCAAAATGTTGCATCATCTGTGATGCATATAGTATAGGTATGTATCAAAGGGGTGAGGGAAGACTTACTAGAGTGCAGCCCTACTCACTGTACTCAGTCGGGTCATCATCATCATTGTCAATCTCCTCGGATGAGTCGGACACATGAATGGTGTCATCAGCATCCTCATCTTCATCTCTCAGTGGTGGTGGCGCCATGTTACTATGAAGAAAGATCTCAATGCACTTTACCGTGTCCACTAGGGTTGCTAGCTTCTTCCCTTGTTGAATCTGGTCCTAGTGAAGCAGGTGGAGCATTTCGTCGGTGGAAGGTCTGGCGGCAGTCCTGGGCTGGCCGCCGATAGAGAAGCTCGGGTCGACATCCAGAGGTGCAGTCTGATCCTCTGGTGCTGCCGACTCTGAATGCAAGCGCCAGTTGGCACTGTCTCTGATATCCATCCTCACGGTATTCGGTAACGGCATGGTATCAGTGGTGTCGGCAAAAGTCAAGTGATAGATATCTCCTCGCGTGACGATCATCTTCATTGAAAGTAAATGCTCCAAGTCCAGGCGGCGGCTTCCTACTGCTTCAGGCTGACTATACGGATTGTGTCCAAGGGAGAGGGCTATCATAGTTATCATCCCTCCAATGTAGATGACTCCCTTCTACGCATGAGCTACCCGCATGAATTGTCTGGCAAGATGGTATCCAGCGTTGATTTGAAAATGGTGCAAGAGTCTCCATAGACATAGCAGTTCAGGCTGGCGCACTATCCCGTCTCCATCCCTCGCAAAGATCGAATGCGCGAGCAAGTGGTGCGCGTATCTGATGCAGGGGTTTGAGAGTGCTGAAGCTCCCGCATTTCAGGGTGAGTATGCGCTCATGGAGGAGATGCAGCGCCAAAATATATCTTCGTTGAAGTTGGGAGGACCGACTCTAGAAGCATACGCAGGGAATCCAAAAATGTCATTAAGATCAGCAATAGTAAGGCAGTACTCTATGTTCGCCAATCTGAAAGTTAGCAGTCCAGGATGCGTGTCTAGAGCGGAGACCTTCAGTTCAACTGAGCTTAGAAATTCGAGTGTGAAAAGTGATGTAGGGACGTCTCCAAGGATCTCCAAGGATCTAATTATGTTTAATGTTATTTTGAAAACTTGTTGCATTTCGATATTTTGGGATTGTATGTTGCAACATTATTTTTAAGTTCTGCACTTGTTGTTGTTGTAGTTAGGATTAGTCTAGGAATTATTTTCCAAGTCCTTATTTTATTTTGTAGTGAATGTATTAGGTTGTTTCTTAGCCTAGGGTGTATGCACCTGTAATGCACTTACAAGGCACCTCCAACCCCCTCAACTACAAGTCAACCCTCAATATTGAAGAAGTCAAAGGTCAACATCAACATCTTCAAGTCAGACATCTAGCTAAGTCAACATCAAGTCATCCACCGCCAATATTCATGCAAGTCAAGACAACATAGCCTCCACCTCATCAAATCAACATGCAACATCCTACTTCTACTCGGCTAAGAAGGCATCTCTTCACAAGCAACCCTTCAAACAGCGCATGTAACTCCCACCAATCAACATCTTCCACCAATGGGGCGATTCCACCTCTCCAAGCAACTTTTGGCTATATGTCCAGCAAGAGCCGACCAATACCAATGCAAGCCAAGCACAAACCGCATATATTCAAGTCTCGGTTGCATGCAACAAATGCTTCCACCTCTCCACCGCCCAAGACAACCAATGAAAACCAAGAGGATTCCAGCCATCAACACCATCCATTCAAAATCAGTGACTGCTATCCATAGATCTAGATTGAGGGAAAATATTACCGTTGAGGGAGAAAGGGGTTTAAAGCCCTTGTAATTGTCCACACTTGCAGTAAGTTGAAATCGTTTGAGAAAACCCTTTGTGTTAGTGTTGCCTTGTGCGTTTGTGCCAAGAGTGGAGCTTGCTCCTCTTGTGTACCGAGAGTTGAGCTTGCTCCTCTTTTTATCCTTCTCTTCTCTTCTCTTCTATCAATCTCCTCTCTTCTCTTCTCTTCATCTTCTTACTGCCGACAACCAATCCTCTCATCACGTCTCCATTCTTCAGCCGACCATTCTCTAGCGTCACTGTTCCATTGCTGCATCATCAGCAATCTCACAAGTTGCCATTTCTAGCTGAAGCCAACGGCAGTAGACACAACATACAACTCCTTGAAGACCTACTACTGACGTTCATTGCTTGGGAATTTCAGAAGGGGTTCGGCCCCCTTCCCTTAAGGGGGCCTCAGGTGCCTGCTCTCCCTCTCAATCCTATGAACCGCATGCTAAACATCTCCATGTTAGAACTTTGTTTTCACTGTTACATTAGAAGAGCCACATACCTAAGGTGATATAGGGCGTTAGGATTTTCATCCTTCATTAGTGGTATCAGAGGGAACCTTAGGTGCTCGTGTGTTAAGCTGAAAATCTGGATTTCTTTTTCTGAACGTGTTTGCCGAGAAGATTTTCTTCTGATGTGTACTCTGTTCCTGAAATTTCTATTACAGTTCTCGCTGGCTTGAGTTTTCTGAGTGTGTTTGTCTGAATACTCTGTGCTTTACTCTGCTGAATATCTCGGAAAGTTTGTTTCTGAATCTGTTGTTCTTTGAGATTTTTCCTGCTAAACTGCAAATTTCTGGATTCATTCTACGCGTTACCCCTCAGCTCTATTGTGTTACCGGCAACTTAAAATCTCGGTTGTACTTCTGAACTCTCTGGATTTTGTTTCTAAATTCCGATTCTACCATTTTTTGAAATTGCTATAAACATTTGCTACATTTGTCGCTGAAAACTTCCCCAGAAACTGTTTGCTGAATTTCCTGACACTATAGCTTACTGTTTTGCTGTTTCTGAATATCTGGACTGGGTTTTGCTTTTGTCGTTGGATTTTCGGATCTGTGTTTCCTTGTCAACACCTAGTTCTCAACTGGCTGGATATATACCAAGAACCTCTGAGTTACGTTCCCTGAATACTATTATTTGTGTTGAGAAAATGAACAACAATAATAAAAAAAAAATTGTTTGCAAGCTATATTTGGTTTTCTGCACTTTAACTGTTTGTTGGATTGCCTAGTTCCCTGATGTTCTATTTTGAGGTTTTCTGTTGCTCAGTCTGTACTTGATCTCTACTGGGTTTTGACCTCTGAAAAAATTCTCGCACATCACTGAGATTCTTGCGCTTAATCTCGTTTTCTGAAAATTTCAAGTCTAAAACTCGGCTGCAGTTCTGATTTCTGAAATTTTGGTCTTAGGTTACCGTTACTTACCGCTGTTTGGATTGGGTTGAAGCTGCATTTGTTGTTCTGACTGTTGATGCCGAACTTAGCCTTATACCAATATATGCTCTTACCCTCACCATCCTTGCTGAAAAACTATTTGAAAATTGCTTAACATGTACTGTGGTTTACCATTTGGATTTCTGAGTTTCTGCTGAATATTGTCTTTGTGTGGCAATACCAACTGAGTAGCATTTCATACTAGATCTAAAATTAGCACAATAGTTTACATTGGCTACAACACTTGCGCATATCTTTGCCTTATATCTGAAAATCTACTGCATGCTCTTTGCTTACCTTGATAAGTTCAAATCTGCTGGTACTGTAATAGTTGCTAGTGGTTACCTGGGAAAATCTGAATTTTTTGAACCGTGCTACGATAATAGGTTAAATTCAACATTGGTATTTGATGACACCGAAATTTATAGTAAATTTCATGCCATTTTATATTTCTTTTCGTGTCATATTTATTAACTTTTGCTTGTTTTTAAGCATTATATGCTAAATATTACGGAATCTACAGAATTTCTTATTTTTCATGAATTTTAGATAAAAGTGCCATATTTTGATGGATTTTGAAGGATTTGAGCGCACGAATGGATTCAGGACGTCGAAACGAAGCCGCCCGCTAATTTTCATGCAAATCGGAGAGAGTTTGAAAAATACACCCCGGGTGTAATGGATATTACGTGTGTAATTTCTGCCCAAAAATATGGCAGTGCCATAAAATATAACACGGGCCGTAATTTAGAGCAATTTTCTACTAGAAAGTTCAGTTGATTTTACGGTACTGCCGTAATTTATTTTACGGCCGTAATTTGCACCTGGTCGCGCGACTCTTACGGGCCCGAAACTTGCGAGGGCCATAACTTTTGATCTAGAGCTCCAAATCGAAATCCGAAAGATGTTTCAGACTCGTCTTTAAGAGGAGAAGATGCTCGAAGTAGAATGAAGAACCTTTATCACGTATCGAGAGAGCAATCAACAGAGAGGCGGCTAGGGTTTGTTCTCACACCGAGAGGCATAGAGGGCACCTCAGGCCTTGATTTTCATGCAGAAGCTTTGCTTGGAGGAGAGAAAGACACCACAGAAGTTTTAGAGGAAGAGGAGTTCGATCGGAGGAGGAATCAATGAAATTGGTGGTGACAGCACTATTCATCAAGTTTTCCTGTTTTGTAACCTTTCTTCTTCCCTTCTTTTATTTTTTACTATTTGAAAACATGCTTTATTTTAATTCTTCCTCCATGAAAGCTTAATCCTATATTGGGACATAGGGTTTAATCCCTTTGATTTTTAATGATTAGATAACTCTTTTCTTTCGTCATGATAATCTTTGTTGTGATAATTTTACTCTTGTGATAAATTGTGCTTAGATTCTCTATAATTGCATGTTATTAATTATGTTCTTAGAGTTTTCGCAATGAGACTAAAAGGTGATTTGCTTGAGACCTTGGAACCCTAGAATTGCATGTTAGGAACCCTTCCTTAGGTAGATCCTATTTGATCTGTTCTAGTAGAATAATTGTCATGATTATAACATGTATCTATAGATCGATGTCTATTTGTCAAACGTGGAGATCTTGCACGAAAGTGAGAATCGGAACGTTGGAAATCCATGAGTAGAACTAGTGTAGAGACTCAGATGCACGAAAGTGATCCTGAGATTCCACTAGAGATTATCAACCTAGAATTCGGATGCACGAAAGTGATCTTTGAATTCTCTGATTGATGATTTACTTATCTTTAGCCTGGGATAAATCTTGCGCGAAAGTGAGGATTTATCTCTGCGTGATTGTCTGCACGAAAGTGAGATAATCCCTTTATAAAGTAAATTAGCTCTTTATCGTAGCAAGATTTGATTGACGAACCTTTTTATTTATATCTTATCATTGAAATTAAGGTGGATGAAACCCTAGTCCCATATTTATCTCTCTGATTATCTGAGTTCGTGTGTTTTCCATTATTACTTTGCACTAGAATCGGTTCGCTTAACTAGTAAGAATACCCCTATTTGGTACTTAACAATAAGGTCCCTGTGGATTCGATACTTTTCTTTTACTTTGATAGTTCCGTGCACTTGCGGAAGCCTATCAAGTTTTTGGCGCCGTTGCCGGGGATTAGTCCAAGGTACACGCGTGCCAGACTTGTAGTGTTCCCTTTCGAGCTATCAAGTTTTTGGCGCCGTTGCCGGGGACCTTAGTTTTGTTAATATCAAAATAGTTGTTAGTATTGCTAGACTAAGTATTTTTTTGTTTTAGATTTAACTTTATTTTTTTTCTTTTTGCAGGTTTTGGATTTTCACAGTTGTGACAGAACTGTGATATCTGAAGATTTGTGAATTTGCTTGTGTTTTAGATTTTCTTTTTTTTCTATATTCTAAAAAAAAAAGAGAGAAAAGAAAAATTTGATTGATTGGTGTTGGATTATCTTTCTGTTCTTGATAGATTTGAAAACATGTCATTTAATCACAACTCCTGGGCAACTGAAAGAGGTGAGGTATACATGCCAAAAGGTAATTCTCTTGTAGAACAATTTAACTCTTATATGCAATCTTGTTCTTCTGAATATTGCGTTATTTGTGGATATCCTGATCATTGTTCCTCTGATTGCCCATTTTTAAAACCAAATTTATCATGGCAAGAACAAGATCAATTGTATTCTAGATGGGAAAACCGAACTTCTTTATATGATGATTGCTATGATCATGTTTCTGAACCACAATTTGAATTTGATACTGAGGAACTTGAACTAGAAAAATTCCCCTGTGATTATGATTATTTTGAGATTGAGCCTTATGTGAACTTTAATGAATCTCACTCTGTTGTTGATAATTTTGATATTGATTTATCTGATAATTTATTTGAGGAAAAGGTTGAGAAAATTGAAATTGAAAAACCTTCTTTTGATGATAATTCTGATTTTGATGTAAATTTATTTATGGTTACATTTGATGGGCATGATGAAGGTTCAAAAATTATAGACATTGATGAGCCCCACTTCGATTTTGGTGAAATTAATGATAAATCTCTTGTGGTCAACTCTGATTCTATTAATTCTTTTGATTCTGATTTTGACTCTTTTGATAATGAATTATTTGTGGGGAAGCATGAGAAAATCGATTTTGTAGAGTCTCATCTTGATTTTGTTGATAATTTTGATATTGATAGATTATTTGATGACAAACATGAGGAACTTGAAAAGGATTTGAATGAATCTCACCTTGATGTTTTGCCCAAAGCTATTATTAAAAATTTTGATCTATTTGAAAATTTGTGCTTTATCGAGGAATCTAATGAAAGACATAGACATTATTTTGATGATCCAATACTTGAATCTTTTAATCTAGGTCCTTTTGTTATTGCCTTTGAAAGTATTAATTTGAAGAAAGGACTTATGATTTTACTTTTTGATAAGCATAGGAAGATCATAAAGATTACTTTGAGTGGATCTGAGAATTTTAATTTCTGCAAATTTGAGAAAGCCACATTAATCATGATTTATGTGAAATTCTGGATATCTGGATTTGTGGCTAAACTATTTGGAAAAAGGAAATGCAGAAAATTATATGCTTTATTTTTTGGAACTGATTCACCTGCTTCACCATGATGTTTGATTTTTGGTCAAGCTATGGACCTAAAATTAGCGCTTCTTGGGAGGCAACCCAAGCACTTTTGTCTTAGTTTAGTTTCTTCTATTTTAGTTTATTTTTAGAATTAATTTTTCTTTTATTTTTCAAGGAAAATAAAATTTTGCGCCAAATACGGCACTGCCGTAATCTATTTTATGCCCGTAATCTGTGTTGATTTCTTCTCCTGAGAGTTTTCTGTATTTTACGGCGGTACCGTATTTCTTTTACGGTACCATATTTCCTGATCGTTTTTTACTTCACGTGCCGTAATTTCGACTGCTTTCGATCCGAAAATTTTTTTATTTTTACGGCAGTACCGTAATCTTCCTTACGGTACCGTATTTTTGGTCTGATTTTAACCCGAGAGTTCTTTGCAAATTACGGCACTGCTGTAAAGAACATTACGGTACCGTATTTTTAAACTGCAGTCTCCTTATCTGGGTAGGTGTTTTCTCGCATTGATTTTAAGAAACTAGGTTACAAAAATTTTTGATTTTTGGTACGACATGGAAGTACTCTTCTTTGTCTATAATTTGGATATTTTTACAGAATTTTAAAGTTCATGGATCATTCTGAAACACATGCCAACTTTTCGAATTTGATTAACTTTTGTGTAGTTTGTGCAGTTTTTAATCTGAGTAGCCTTCTTTCTGCTAATACCCTAAATTCCTGAAAGATTTTGATCCTTTATTTTTCACATACCTGGAAAGATCAAGTTTTATTCTACTTCATGTTTTGTTTGTTTTCTGTTTGGATCATTAAATCTTATTCTTGGGTATGGCTACTTTTCATAAAAAAATTCAAAAACTACCTTGATTTGCTTTCTACCTGTTATAGCTTCTTCTCCAGATCTGCATCCAGCTCTAGCTACCACTGCATCTGCCTCTGACATCACTGTTTCCAGTCGTCGACACTGGATCATACCACCAACAGATTCTTATTTCTTTTACTGCTGCTTATTCCATGATATGATTTTTTTTTTGCAGCAGAATCTTTATTATTGACTCTGATATTTTTCATCTATGCAGGATTATCTTCCATAGCCTGACGATCTCACCTCCAAGACTATTTCTCTAGCAAGCCACTAGAGATTACTCACCCTTATGTCGGCACCATCACCATCATTGCTAGCAGCTTTTCAGCTAGCATCTGTTCCACCAGCACTCTTCTAGACCCTCGATGATATCTCTGATTTTTCTTTGAGAGAATTATTTTTATTTGTATTATTTTTGAGACTGTTTTTGATCTGAGCCTTATATGAGCCTTATGTACCTTAAATTTTGCAGAAAATTTTCAAAAGGCATATCTTTGGACCCAGCTGCATTGGCCTGACAATGATTGAGCATGATCTATATAGTTTTGTGAGTATCACTTGCACTCTCTTATTAATGACTATTTCTTATAGTGCATCTTTGACTTTATCATATGTATACTACTATTTGGTTTTCTCTTGAAAAATGATTTTATGGATATATGGAAGTCATTGTTTTGATGATGATATTATTCAAATTTGTTGTTAAAATTGATGAAAACATATGATCCACTTTCTACCATATGATGGCATGATTTATTAATAAAATTTCTATTGATAAAATGTCTTCCTTGATGATGTGAGTATTTATACTTGTGATTAGAGAAAAACTCTATCATGTTAGTGTTGGGGTATGCCCTTAAGGCTAATGTTTGAGGCCTTGGGAATGTATCAGTATCATGTAATAAACTCTTATGTTTATAAAGGCATGGTTGTTATTCAGTTTGTTACATTGTCTGCTGCAATAAGTGTACTTCTGAATAATGTCTCAGTACTGTTCAGCTAGGCTGACATGCAGTTAAGTCCTTAGTCGAGATATCTTGGTGAACATGAGACAGCCTTGATATGGTTAAGACTAATGTGTGTTCTAATCTTATAGGATGCTTCGAGCATGGAATAAGATGTAGACTCATGGGTACATTGGATGTACTGGACAGACCCTACTAGGATATTCAATTGCTTGTCACAATGTGAATAATCCTTGTTTGCAACAAGTGGCACATGTCCTCTGACTTGAGATCACTTGTGTTTCTAAATGATGATTGTCATTGTTTTGAGGTAGTTCAATATCATTTGAAACATAATGATTATAGACTATCTTGGATGGTGAGCTTGAGTCAGGTTAGGGCACTAGTGATAGACATAGGATTGCCGTCTCCTTGTTTAAGGAGTGTGATGTTCTAAAGGGGCCCCCTGGATGAGATGATTGAGAATAGTGTATGGCCATACCCAGGTGACTATGTTCATCTGATCTAATCGTGCTCATCATATTGGAGCTACAAGCTTGACACGCTTGTCCAATAAGAACATCCAGTGGCAAAGGATATTTGCATGCCTGGTGAAGTGGATTCACACTTGTGCTGTGGTTTGGGTGTAGTCTTGGAAGACTCTTTCCTTTATATCGGGAGACAGTGATGTGTTGCTAGATACCCCTCACTGATCGTGATAACGTGAGTTATCGTTACCGACATTTAAAGGAAACCCTTAGGGTCGCACAATTTGATGATATGGCTTACTTAAGTCAGATCGAGTGGACTGAATTATTTCGGTTCAGTTTAAAGGGATTTAATCTCTGATTGTAAGTGAGATCTGGTCTGATCATGTTTGATTGGTTAGGGCTTGAGATCGGTAAGCTTAGATCGAGAGAGTTGATGCTAGATCAGTGAGATCAGGAGCATCAGGAGATGAACGGTCAGATCTTGAACCTTAGGGTTTGATTTTATCTTGACCAATGCTTGGGCTGATTTGGTTTGGTCATTGAACCAAATACATTGAACCGGCTCATATGTGAGCGCATGGTTCATATGGGAGAAGAGATATGCGTTTGGTTCATTTCATGTGAACGCATAACGCATGCATTGAAGCTTTGCTATTTTTGGAATTCGGTTTCCAAAGTGGTGAACGTCCCCACGTTCGTGAAAACGCTTCTCAACTCTTGTCTTCCCTTGGCTCTCGACGACACACTCTCTTGCGTGGTGTAGGTCGAAGACAAGAAGGATCGGCCGAGTGAGAGTTCATCATTCCCTTCCATTCGTGAAGAAAGCCTTGGAGCCTTGCTAGCACAAGTAGCGCCAAGGAAGTGGGCGATCACTCATCTTGTGTGCGTGTCTTTGGAGGAGATCAGATTTGTTCTCTACTTCCAAGTCGCCATCCTTGCTCATGGCTATGGTATGATCTCCTTAGATCTAAACAATACCTTAAGTTGATCATATGCTTCTATTTGCGGTCCTTGAAGCCCTTGATTCCGCCATGCTTTTCATATACGCATGTCTTAGGGTTTCGCCCCCCTCTCGAAAGGGGTCCTGCAATTGGTATCAGAGCGCATGTTATCTTTTGATTCATATGATTGCTTGATACTTTGTGTGATCCATGTTTGCTCTCATGCTTAGATCTATGATTTCTACATGCGAAAGTTCATGATGCGAAAACATTATCATGTTTAATTACTCTTTGGCGCATGTATAGGCGCATGTTGTGTTTTTGTAAAGAAAACTAATCTTGCGCGCCCCATTAGATCTAATGCGCCTACTATAATCCCTTAGACGGGTTGATGGGGTTGAAAGCATCATCTAGTTTAGATCAAATTAGTCTGATCAGACCATCTGACAGCCTAGATGGATCGACCAGATAGCACCTGTGCGCAAGCACGAGGTGGCTATAGGTCGATTGCATCACAGGCGTATAGCGAGGTCTGGTTGAGACAACCATAGAACACACATGAGTTAGGCCCGGGGTCACACCCGCTTGCCAAAACTCGTGTTGGTTGTTCAGCCCTTGGCGCATGCATGGTTGACCATTGGGTCGACTCAAGTCAGTTAGGACTTGGTGCATGCAAGGGCATGGATCTAACTAGACATGATGAGTGGATCCCTATCAATGGACCGTTGTAAGGTTGTAGGGCAGATAAGAAAATTAAAATTGATGCCAATGGGTTTTCAAAAGTTTATTTTCTTTGTAATGGATCACATGTTGATTGATTGATGCCTATGTATGTTTATTTATTCTTATGTGGGCTGCCCATGTTAAATGTGTGCTGTGCTGGGGCCTGCGTGCCTGGAAATTAAAGTTGTAAATTAATTATTGTGATCTGCGTATCACATTGTATTTAATTTATAAAGTGTAATTGACCTGCGTGTCAATCTTGTCTAGATAGATTAATTTGTAAGTTAATCAGACAAGAGCTCAAAGCACACATGGCAGAGGCGCATGCAGCGGTGGCTAGACTAGGTGGGAGGTCCAGGGTTCGACTCTGGCACCAGGCGCATATTCCTGGTGGGCGCACCTCAGCTGCAAATGGCGCTTGGGCCCTGTTTTGGGCCAGATGAGCAGCAAAAGACCCATGAAGAAAAGCAAGTGAAGACTTAAGTTGATTAAGGTCTTACTTAGGCTATGGGCTTTTACTACATAAGATCCATGCTTTCTTTTATTGTGTAAATAAGTAGAACAGCATGATTTATTTATCTTCTGCTATCACCATAGGAATTGCATGATAGTGAAGAAAATAAAAGACCGTTAAAATCCAACGCTAAAATATCAAGCTCGTATACCTTCTGACGCGAAACCTCACTGTTCTGATTATCGTTGGAGCCGTGTTGTAACCACTCAGTGGGCACGTCCATCTATCTTCAGACGGTGCGGGATTACACCTGCGTGTTACAGAGAAGGGATTTATCGCTTCTCGTTGCTCAGCATAGCACGTGGTGGTCCAGGGAGTAGGTCGGGTTAGCTTGACCATGTAGTCTACATATGTGGCGCATATGGTAGCGCATGGAGGCAGCCATCTGTGGGGTCAGAGACTGTGTTGTACCAACTCAGTTGGCACAGTCTGCTGGATTGCCCAGATGAAGGGGAATCGCACGGGTTGGCGATTGGCTGGGACAGCCTACCAGAGACTAGTGCTTGTACTCTCTGTGCATCTTATCTCGCCTGAGCGGGACGCGGAGACCAAGTATGAAATCTGGATCCCATCTCACTAAAAGAGTTCTACTCTTTCGGGCTGTTTTGCTGGATTTTTGGGCCTGATAAAATAGTGAGAAAAAGAATCATTCTTAAGTCCTGATTGATTCTTAACATTGATACTGACCTTGCTGTTCTTGCATTGTTGTAGATTCCTGCAGCAACGAACACCATGAACTTCAATGTGCGATCCCTACTAGAAAGGGAGAAGTTTGCTAGGCCAAACTTCTCAGACTGGTTCGGACACCTTAAGATTGTTCTTAAGGCAGAGAGGAAACTGTATGTCCTCGAGACGGCTATACCGCCTCAGCCCGCTCCGAACACCACAAGGGCGGTTCGGGAAGCTTATGAAAAGCACGTCAATGATAGCATTGATGTCGCTTGCCTGATGCTAGCGTCTATGACGCCACCGCTGCAGTGTCAGCATGAGGATATGTCGGCTATAGAGATTATAGCGAACCTCAAGATGCTGTATGCTGCACAGGCGAGGACGGAACGCTATAATCTGACAAAGCTGTTCTTTCAGAGCAAACTGGCTGAAGGGAGCCTAGTGGGAGCTCACGTGCTCAAGATGATTGGGCACAAGGAGGCTCTAGAGAAACTGGGGCATACCATCAACCAGGAGCTTGCTGTAGACATTATTCTGCAGTCTCTCCCGCCCTCTTTCGATGCGTTCATCATTAACTTTAATATGAACAAAATCGATTGTACTCCGGCAGAGCTGCTGAATATGCTCTTGACTACTGAGGAGACTCTGAAGGGAAAGCCTTCGACCTCTGTCTTAATGGTTCCTTCTAGGAACAAGAAGAAGGGGAAGAAGGGCAAGGCCCCTGTCAAGAATTACAGTAAGGCTCTGAAACAAAAGGTGAAGCGGTCAAAGGAATACAGATGTTTCCACTGTGGCCAGCTGGGTCACTGGAAAAAGGACTGTAAAGCGCTCCAAGGAGACAAGAGGGGAAGCTTTGCTTCTGGCTCAGGTATATACGTGACGGAAGTCATGGTTTCATCTTCTTCTATTTCATGGGTGTTGAACACTGCATGTGGAGTTCACATTTGTTCAAATGTACAGGAACTCAAGAGAAGAAGACAGGTGGGACAGCATGAGGTGGACCTACGAGTTGGAAACGGGGCACGGTTTGCTGCTGTTGCTGTAGGAGACTATTTCATCTCTTTGCCATCTGGGCTTGTATTAGAACTGAACAATTCTTACTTTGTTCCCAGCATTACTAAAAATATTATCTCCATTCCTACTCTTGTCAGGAAGGGATTTTCCTTTGAATGCAATATTTCAAAGTGTGTTTTATCTTTTGATAATATTGTTTATGCTACTGGTTCAATTAACAATGGGTTATTCATGTTGGACATGGAATGTTCTATACACAATATTGATATTAAGAAAGCCAAGTATGCTGATGACAGCACCTTGCTATGGCATAGTCGTTTAGGCCATATTAACAAGAAGCGCATTAAGCGGTTGCATGATCATGGACTGCTGGGATCATTCTCCTATGAGGAGATTGATACATGCAAAGCTTGTTTAATGGGTAAAATGACGAAGTCACCTTTTCCTAACAAAGGTCAAAGGGCTTCAGGTTTACTTGACCTTATACACAGTGATGTGTGTGGGCCATTTAGTAAACATGCCGGAGGTGGCTATCAGTACTTCATAACCTTTACTGATGATTTCAGTAGGTATGGGTATGTCTATCTGATGAGACATAAAAGTGAATCTTTTGACAAGTTCAAAGAGTTCAAGAATGAAGTACAAAATCAGCTAGGCCGACATATCAAGGCACTTCGTTCTGATCGAGGTGGAGAATACCTAAGTCGAGAGTTTACTGACTATCTGAAGGAGTGTGGGATTATCTCACAGCTCACTCCGCCAGGAACACCGCAATGGAATGGTGTGTCCGAAAGGAGGAACAGAACCCTACTTGATATGGTTCGTTCTATGATGAGTCAGGCTACTCTTCCATATTCCTTTTGGGGATTTGCACTGGAAACAGCTGCAAAGGTACTAAACCGAGTGCCATCTAAGGCAGTTTCTAAGACGCCATATGAGTTATGGTATGGGAAACAGCCGAGCTTGACATTTATCAGGATCTGGGGCTGCGAGGCTTATGTCAAAAAGCTCGCCTCTGGGAAACTAGAGAGCAGATCTGACAAATGTATCTTTGTCGGTTACCCTAAGGAAACTAAGGGTTATTATTTCTTCGATCCCAAAGAGAACAAGGTATTTGTTGCTCGTACGGCCATATTTCTTGAGAAGGAGTTTCTTCTGCAAGAGGCCAGTGGGAGAGAAATAATGCTGGATGAGAATCCAGAGGAAGGACAAAGTAGTCAAGCACAGTTGGATGAGCCTGAGCCGGTAGGACAGGTTAATGAACAACCTGAGGCTCAGATATCACGGGAACCGCGAAGATCAGGAAGGATCCGTCGACAGCCTGAGCGCTATGACGGAGTCTACATCATTGATAATGAGGAACCCCTCACTTATGCGGATGCGGTCAGTGGACCGGAGTCAGCGAGATGGCTTGTAGCTATGCGCGCCGAGATGGACTCCATGTCAGATAACCAAGTCTGGGATTTGGTTGATCCGCCTCCGGGAGTTATCCCTATAGGCTGTAAATGGATCTTCAAGAAGAAGATTGACATGGATGGTAACGTGGTTACCTATAAAGGCAGGCTAGTTGCGAAAGGTTTCAAACAAATCTACGGGATAGATTATGATGAAACTTTCTCACCTGTAGCTATGTTTAAGTCTATTCGGATTCTTTTCGCGATAGCAGCATATTATGATTATGAGATCTGGCAAATGGATGTGAAAAACAGCTTTCCTGAATGGAAATCTGGATGAGGATGTGTATATGACACAACCAGAAGGATTCACTAATCCATCAGATCGTCATAAAATATGCAAGTTAAAGAAGTCTATTTATGGACTTAAACAAGCATCTAGGAGCTGGAATATTCGTTTTGATGAATCAATCAATGAATTTGGTTTCATCAAGAACGAGGATGACCCGTGTGTATATAAGAGGTTTAGTGGGAGCGTGATTACTTTCCTAGTCCTCTACGTCGATGATATCTTGATCATTGGAAATGACATTCCTGAAATGCATGCCGTAAAGGCATGGCTAAGGAAATGTTTCCAGATGAAAGATTTAGGAGAAGCAGCCTATGTATTAGGTGTGAAGATCTACAGGGATAGATCTAAGAGGCTTCTCGGGCTGTGCCAGAGTACTTACATCGATAAAGTCCTGGAAAGATTCCATTTAGAGAATTCTAAAAGAGGGTATCTTCCAGTCAGACATGGTCTGAATCTTTCGAAGAGTCAGTGTCCACAAACACAGACTGAGAAAGATGAAATGGACAATACGCCTTATGCTTCGGCTATTGGGTCCATTATGTATGCGATGTTATGTACTCGCCCAGACGTCGCTTACGGGTTAAGCGTGACCAGTCGGTTCCAAAGTAATCCAGGTATGGCGCACTGGATTGCAGTCAAGAACATTTTAAAATATCTGCGGAGGACCAAAGATATGTTCTTGATATATGGTGGTCAGGAAGAACTCAGTATTGAAGGATATACTGACGCTTTGTTCCAGTCGGACCAGGATGATTTCCGATCGCAATCAGGCTATGTTTTTAGCTTGAATGGAGGAGCAGTGGTGTGGAAGAGTTTCAAACAGTCAACTGTTGCTGATTCCACAACAGAAGCCGAGTATGTTGCAGCCTCGGAAGCATCTAAGGAGGCAGTGTGGATTCGTAAGTTCGTGAGAGAACTTGGTGTTGTTCCTTCGAGTGCAGATCCTTTGGTTATCTTCTGTGATAACACTGGAGCAATCGCACAAGCAAAGGAACCACGGTCGCACCAGAAGTCCAAGCACATACAGAGACGGTTTCACTTGATCCGGGAGATCATTAATCGTGGCGAGATCAAAATATGCAAGGTTCATACAGACGACAATCTGGCTGACCCGCTTACCAAGCCTCTGGCGCAGCAGAAGCATGAGAAGCACTATAATAATATGGGTTTGAGATTTCTCAACCATTAGATTAAGTGCAAGTGGGAGATTGTTGGGGTATGCCCTTAAGGCTAATGTTTGAGGCCTTGGGAATGTATCAGTATCATGTAATAAACTCTTATGTTTATAAAGGCATGGTTGTTATTCAGTTTGTTACATTGTCTGCTGCAATAAGTGTACTTCTGAATAATGT
Source organism: Costus lasius (assembly GCA_027563935.2). NCBI lineage: Eukaryota > Viridiplantae > Streptophyta > Magnoliopsida > Zingiberales > Costaceae > Costus > Costus lasius. Next base: position 50,933,983 of record CM050446.2, read on the forward strand.
CTCAGTACTGTTCAGCTAGGCTGACATGCAGTTAAGTCCTTAGTCGAGATATCTTGGTGAACATGAGACAGCCTTGATATGGTTAAGACTAATGTGTGTTCTAATCTTATAGGATGCTTCGAGCATGGAATAAGATGTAGACTCATGGGTACATTGGATGTACTGGACAGACCCTACTAGGATATTCAATTGCTTGTCACAATGTGAATAATCCTTGTTTGCAACAAGTGGCACATGTCCTCTGACTTGAGATCACTTGTGTTTCTAAATGATGATTGTCATTGTTTTGAGGTAGTTCAATATCATTTGAAACATAATGATTATAGACTATCTTGGATGGTGAGCTTGAGTCAGGTTAGGGCACTAGTGATAGACATAGGATTGCCGTCTCCTTGTTTAAGGAGTGTGATGTTCTAAAGGGGCCCCCTGGATGAGATGATTGAGAATAGTGTATGGCCATACCCAGGTGACTATGTTCATCTGATCTAATCGTGCTCATCATATTGGAGCTACAAGCTTGACACGCTTGTCCAATAAGAACATCCAGTGGCAAAGGATATTTGCATGCCTGGTGAAGTGGATTCACACTTGTGCTGTGGTTTGGGTGTAGTCTTGGAAGACTCTTTCCTTTATATCGGGAGACAGTGATGTGTTGCTAGATACCCCTCACTGATCGTGATAACGTGAGTTATCGTTACCGACATTTAAAGGAAACCCTTAGGGTCGCACAATTTGATGATATGGCTTACTTAAGTCAGATCGAGTGGACTGAATTATTTCGGTTCAGTTTAAAGGGATTTAATCTCTGATTGTAAGTGAGATCTGGTCTGATCATGTTTGATTGGTTAGGGCTTGAGATCGGTAAGCTTAGATCGAGAGAGTTGATGCTAGATCAGTGAGATCAGGAGCATCAGGAGATGAACGGTCAGATCTTGAACCTTAGGGTTTGATTTTATCTTGACCAATGCTTGGGCTGATTTGGTTTGGTCATTGAACCAAATACATTGAACTGGCTCATATGTGAGCGCATGGTTCATATGGGAGAAGAGATATGCATTTGGTTCATTTCATGTGAACGCATAACGCATGCATTGAAGCTTTGCTATTTTTGGAATTCGGTTTCCAAAGTGGTGAACGTCCCCACGTTCGTGAAAACGCTTCTCTAACTCTTGTCTTCCCTTGGCTCTCGACGACACACTCTCTTGCGTGGTGTAGGTCGAAGACAAGAAGGATCGGCCGAGTGAGAGTTCATCATTCCCTTCCATTCGTGAAGAAAGCCTTGGAGCCTTGCTAGCACAAGTAGCGCCAAGGAAGTGGGCGATCACTCATCTTGTGTGCGTGTCTTTGGAGGAGATCAGATTTGTTCTCTACTTCCAAGTCGCCATCCTTGCTCATGGCTATGGTATGATCTCCTTAGATCTAAACAATACCTTAAGTTGATCATATGCTTCTATTTGCGGTCCTTGAAGCCCTTGATTCCGCCATGCTTTTCATATACGCATGTCTTAGGGTTTCGCCCCCCTCTCGAAATGGGTCCTGCAGTTAGATTTATTTCTTCAGTGCATATCTATTTTTGAAATTTGACATTGGTTGATGCATAAAATTTTGGGTAGATGTGTTATTTGAAGAATAAGATCTAAAGACGAAACTATTCCTTTTGAATAAAATGAGTATATGAGTATGATTATTGAATTGATGTCAATTGATCAACCTAGTAGATGTTTAGTCTATTTTGCTATTTGTTGGGAAATAAGAAGCCAAGATCCATAAAAATAGTGAGAGACTCCCCTACTTGGCACTGTGTAAAATTGACAGTGGTACCTAAGAGATGGGTTGAAGTCTATGCATGAAAAATAATGAGAGTGAAAAATAATAAGACTCCTCTACTTGGCACTGTGTAAAATTGACAGTGGTACTGAAGACAAGAGTTGAAGTCAAAAATAAAAAGTGTGTATCTAAGTGGGTACATACCATCTTCACAAAAACAAACAAAATAAAAAAAAATCATGTGTGGAAAAAGATCTTGGAAACCTAATTCCTGTAAACAAAAGCATGATAGATTTGAACTAAAAACTGGGTGAAATCATGAGATTGAAAATTCTATTTATTATACAAGTTGCAAAGTTTTATTTAATTGAATTGTGGATCTAGAGGGTTGAGTTCTAAGGATAATATGTTTATTTGAAGTTTTGTAAATCAATTGGTGGAATTTTTCATTGATGGGTTGTATTTTAGAAATTTATTGAGCATGAAAAGGTTATTCTTATGATCAATTTTTGATTTTTGCTTGAGGACAAGCAAAGTTTGAGCCTTATGTATTGGATGACACCGAAATTTATAGTAAATTTCATGCCATTTTATATTTCTTTTCGTGTCATATTTATTAACGTTTGCTTGTTTTTAAGCATTATTTGCTAAATATTACGGAATCTATAGAATTTCTTATTTTTCATGAATTTTAGATAAAAGTGCTATATTTTGATGGATTTTGAAGGATTTGAGCCCACGAATGGATTCAGGACATCGAAACGAAGCCACCCGCCAATTTTCATGCAAATCGGAGCGAGTTTGAAAAATACACCCCGGGTGTAATGGATATTACGGGGGTAATTTCTGCCCAAAAATATGGCAGTGCCGTAAAAAATAACACGGGCCATAATTTAGAGCAATTTCCGACCAGAAAGTTCAGTTGATTTTACGGTACGGCCGTAATTTATTTTACGGCCGTAATTTGCACCTAGTCGTGTGACTTTTACAGGCCCAAAACTTGCGAGGGTCATACCTTTTGATCCAGAGCTCCAAATCGAAATTTGAAAGATGTTCCGGACTCGTCTTTAAGAGGAGAAGATGCTCGAAGTGGAAGGAAGAACGTTTATCACGTATCGAGAGAGCAATCAATAGAGAGGCGGCTAGGGTTTGTTCTCACGCCGAGAGGCGTAGAGGGCACCTCAGGCCTTGATTTTCATGCAAAAGCTTCGCCTGGAGGAGAGAAAGACACCACAGAAGTTTCAGAGGAAGAGGAGTTCGATCGGAGGAGGAATCGACGAAATTGGTGGTGATAGCACTATTCATCAAGTTTTCCTGCAAATTTCATTACAACACTTGTTTTGTAACCTTTCTTCTTCCTTTCTTCGATTTTTGACTATTTGAAAATATGCTTTATTGTAATTCTTCCTCCATGCAAGCTTAATCCTATATTGGGACATAGGGTTTAATCCCTTTGATTTTTAATAATTAGATAACTCTTTTCTTTCGTCATGATAATCTTTGTTGTGATAATTTTACTCTTGTGATAAATTGTGCTTAGATTCTCTATAATTGCATGTTATTAATTATGTTCTTAGAGTTTTCACAATGAGACTGAAAGGTGATTTGCTTAAGAGCTTGGAACCCTAGAATTGCATGTTAGGAACCCTTCCTTAGGTAGATCCTATTTGATCTGTTCTAGTAGAATAATTGTCATGATTATAACATGTATCTATAGATCGATGGATATTTGTCAAACGTGGAGATCTTGCACAAAAGTGAGGATCAGAATGTTGGAAATCCATGAGTAGAACTAGTTGAAAAATCCCCTAAATCTAAGGGGGGCGAAACCCTAAGGGGGCGCATATCATGATTTTGCAAGCGGATATTAGGGTTTCTAAGATCGAATGCATGTCATATGATTAACTTTCATGGACTTGTGTAGAACAACAATGGATCATACCATAGCCATCGCTTGGATGGTGCCTTGGAAGCAAGAGGGCGAATTGGCTCTCCTCCAAAGTCGCGCACACAAGATGAGAGATGGCTACTCCCTTGGCGTCTTTGTGCTAGCAAAGCTTCAAGGAGTCCTTTGTGTGGAGGAGATGAGATCTCTTGCGGCTAGGGCGATGAAGCTCTTCTTCCTCCTTTTCATGAAGACAAGACCACGCAAGAGTGGATAGGCGACAAGACAAGAACCGAAGATGCGTTGAGGCGTTGTGTAGAGATGTGGCGTTACATGACTTCCAAATATGGAAAGTCATGAAGCCATGCGCCCACTCAATGCAAACCGCCCAAAACGCTTTCATATTGAACCATGCGATCACACATGTGTGAACCGGTTCAATCCAATTCGGTCCAATGCATTTGGTTCAAAGATCGAACCAAATCAGCCTAAACCACGGTCTAGATCTCTTTGAACCAAAAGGTTCAAGTTCTAACCGTTCATCTCTTGATGCTCTTGATCTCACCGATCTAGCATCAATACTCTCGATCGAAGCTTACCGATCTCAAGCCCTAATCAATCAAACATGATCAGACCAAATCTCACTTACAATCAGAGTTTAAACTCCTTTAAACTGAACCAAAACAATTCAGTCCACACGATCTGACTTAAGTAAGCCATATCATCAAATTGTGCGACCCTAAGGGTTTCCTTTAAATGTCGGTAACGATAACTTACGTTATCACGATCAGTGAGGGGTATCTAGCAACACATCACTGTCTCCCAATATAAAGGAAAGAGTCTTCCAAGACTACACCCAAACCACAGCACAAGTGTGAATCCACTTCACTAGGCATACATGTTTCCTTTGCCACTGGATGTTCTTATTGGACATGCGTGTCAAGCTTGTAACTCCAATATGATGAGGATGATTAGATCAGATGAACATAGTCATCTGGGTATGGCCATACACTTTCTCAATCATCTCATCCAGGGGGGCCCCTTTAGATCATCACACTCCTATCAAGGAGACGGCAATCCTATATCTATCACTAGTGTCCTAACCTGACTCATGATCATTATCCAAGATAGTCTATAACCATTATGTTTCAAATGATATCAAACTACCTCAAAACAATGACAATCATCATTTAGAAACACAAGTGATCTCAAGTCAGAGGACATATGCCACTTGTTTGCATACAAGGATTATTCACATTGTGACAAACAATTGAATATCCTAGTAGGGTCTGTCCAGTACATCCAATGTACCCATGAGTCTACATCTTATTCCATGCTCGAAGCATCCTATAAGATTAGAACACATATTAGTCTCAATCATATCAAGGCTGTCTCAAGTTCACCAAGATATCTCGACTAAGGACTTAACTGCATGTCAGCCTAGCTGAACAGCATTGAGACATTATTCAGAAGTATACATATTGCAGCAGATGATGTAACAACCTGAATAATAACCATTGCCTTTATAAACATGAAGTTTATACATGATACTGATACAATCCCGAGGCCTCAAACATTAGCCTTAAGGGCATACCCCAACAATCTCCCACTTGCACTTAATCTAATGGTTGAGAACTCTCAAACCCATATTATTACAGTGCTTTTCATGCTTCTGCTGCGCCAGAGGCTTTGTAAGCGGGTCTGCCAGATTGTCATCTGTATGAACCTTGCAGATTTTGATCTCGCCTCGATCAATGATCTCCCGGATCAAGTGAAACCGTCTCTGTATGAGCTTGGACTTCTGGTGCGACCGTGGTTCCTTTGCCTGTGCGATTGCTCCAGTGTTATCACAGAAGATAACCAAAGGATCTGCACTCGAAGGAACAACACCAAGTTCCTGAATGAACTTACGAATCCACACTGCCTCCTTAGATGCTTCTGAGGCTGCAACATACTCGGCTTCTGTTGTAGAATCAGCAACAATAGATTGTTTGAAACTTTTCCACACCACCACACCTCCATTCAAGCTAAAAACATAGCCTGATTGCGATCGGAAATCATCCTGGTCAGATTGGAACGAAGCGTCAGTATATCCTTCAATACTGAGTTCTTCCTGACCACCATACATCAAGAACATATCTTTGGTCCTCCGCGGATATTTTAAAATGTTCTTGACTGCAATCCAGTGTGCCTGACCTGGATTACTTTGGAATCGACTGGTCACGCTTAACCCGTAAGCGACGTCTGGGCGAGTACACAACATCGCATACATAATGGACCCAATAGCCGAAGCATAAGGCGTTTTGTCCATTTCATCTTTCTCAGTCTGTGTTTGCGGACACTGACTCTTCGAAAGATTCAGACCATGTCTGACTGGAAGATATCCTCTTTTAGAATTCTCTAAATGGAATCTCTCCAGGACTTTATCGATGTAAGTACTCTGGCACAGCTCGAGAAGCCTCTTAGATCTATCTCTGTAGATCTTCACACCTAATATATAGGCTGCTTCTCCTAGATCTTTCATCTGGAAACATTTTCTTAACCATGCCTTAACCGCATGTAGTTCAGGAATATCATTTCCAATGATTAAGATATCATCGACGTAGAGGACTAGGAATGTAATCACGCTCCCACTAAACCTCTTATATACACACGGGTCATCTTCATTCTTGATGAAACCAAATTCACAGATTGATTCATCAAAACGAATATTCCAGCTTCTTGATGCTTGCTTAAGTCCATATGGACTTCTTTAACTTGCATATTTTATGACGATCTGATGGATTAGTGAAACCTTCAGGTTGTGTCATATACACATCCTGATCCAGATTTCCATTAAGGAAAGCGGTCTTCACATCCATCTGCCAGATCTCATAATCATAATATGCTGCTATTGCGAGAATGATCCGAATAGACTTGAACATGGCTACAGGAGAGAAAGTTTCATCATAATCTATCCTGTAGATTTGTTTGAAACCTTTCGCAACTAGCCTGCCTTTATAGGTAACCACGTTACCATCCATGTCAATCTTCTTCTTGAAGATCCATTTACAGCCTATAGGGATTACTCCCGGAGGCGGATCAACCAAATCCCAGACTTGGTTATCTGACATGGAGTCCATCTCGGCTCGCATAGCTTCAAGCCATCTCGCTGATTCCGGTCCACTGACCGCATCCGCATAAGTGAGGGGTTCATCATGATCAATGATGTAGACTCCGTCATAGTGCTCAGGCTGTCGACGGATCCTTCCCGATCTTCGCGGTTCCCGTGATATCTGAGCCTCAGGTTGTTCAATAACCTGATCAACTGGCTCATGCTCATCCAACTGTGCTTGACTACTTTGTCCTTCCTCTGGATTCTCATCCAGCTTTATTTCTCTCCCACTGGCCTCTTGCAGAAGAAATTCCTTCTCAAGAAAAATAGCCGTCCGAGCAACAAATACTTTGTTCTCTTTGGGATCGTAGAAATAATAACCCTTAGTTTCCTTAGGGTAACCGACAAAGATGCATTTCTCAGATCTGCTCTCTAGTTTCCCAGAGGCGAGCTTTTTGACATAAGCCTCGCAACCCCAGATCTTAATAAATGTCAAGCTCGGCTGTTTCCCATACCATAACTCATATGGAGTCTTCGAAACTGCCTTGGATGGCACTCGGTTTAGTACCTTTGCAGCTGTTTCCAGTGCAAATCCCCAAAAGGAGTAAGGTAGATTAGCCTGACTCATCATCGAATGAACCATATCCAATAAGGTTCTGTTCCTCCTCTCGGACACACCATTCCATTGCGGTGTTCCTGGCGGAGTAAGCTGTGAGATAATCCCACACTGCTTCAGATAGTCAGTAAACTCTCGACTTAGGTATTCTCCACCTCGATCTGAGCGAAGTGCCTTGATATTTCGGCCTAGCTGATTTTGAACTTCATTTTAGAACTCTTTGAACTTGTCAAAAGATTCACTCTTATGTCTCATTAGATAGACATACCCGTATCTACTGAAATCATCAGTAAAGGTAATGAAGTATGAATAGCCACCTCTGGCATGTTTACTAAATGGCCCACACACATCACTGTGTATAAGGTCAATTAAACCTGAAGCCCTTTGACCTTTGTTAGGAAAAGGAGCCTTCGTCATTTTACCCATTAAACAAGCTTTGCATGTATCAAGCTCCTCATAGGAGAATGATCCCAGCAGTCCATGATCATGCAACCGCTTAATGCGTTTCTTGTTAATATGGCCTAAACGACTATGCCATAGCAAGGTGCTTTCATCAGCATACTTGGCTTTCTTATTATCAATATTTTGTATAGAATATTCCATGTCCAACATGAATAACCCATTGTTAATTGATCCAGTAGCATAAATAATATTATCATAAGAAATAACACACTTTGAAATATTGCATTCAAAGGAAAACCCTTTCCTGACAAGAGCAGGAATAGAGATAATATTTTTCGTTATGCTAGGTACAAAATAACAACTGTCCAATTCTAATACAAGTCCAGATGGTAATGAGATGTGATATTCTCCTACAGCAACAGTAGCAACCCGTGCACCGTTTCCAACTCGTAGGTCCACCTCATGTTGTCCCACCTGTCTTCTTCTCTTGAGTTGCTGTACATTTGAACAAATGTGAACTCCACATGCAGTGTCCAACACCCATGAAATAGAAGAAGAAGATATCATGACCTCAGTCACAAAAATACCTGAGCCAGAAGCGATGCTTCCCTTCTTGTCTCCTTGGAGCGCTTTACAGTCCTTTTTCCAGTGACCCAGCTGGCCACAGTGGAAACATCTGTATTCCTTCGACCGCTTAACCTTTTGTTTCAGAGCCTTGTTGTAACTCTTGACAGGGGCTTTGCCCTTCTTCCCCTTCTTCTTGTTCTTGGAAGGAACCATCAAGACAGAGGTTGAAGGCTTTCCCTTTAGAGTCAATTCTGTAGTCAAGAGCATGTTCAGTAACTCTGCCGGGGTACAGTCGATCTTGTTCATATTAAAATTAATAATGAACGGATCGAAAGAGGCCGGGAGAGACTGAAGAATGATGTCTACAGCAAGCTCCTGATTGATGGTATGTCCCAGTTTCTCTAGAGCCTCCTTGTACCCAATCATCTTGAGTACGTGAGCTCCCACTGGACTCCCTTCAGCCAGTTTGCTCTGAAAGAAAAGCTTAGTCAAATTGTAGCGTTCAGTCCTAGCCTGTGCAGCATACAGCATCTTGAGGTTTGCTATAATCTGTATAGCAGACAGATCCTCATGCTGACGTTGCAGCTCTGGCGTCATAGACGCAAGCATCAGGCAAGCGACATCAATGCTATCATTGACATGCTTTTCATAGGCAACCCGAACCGCCCTTGCGGCGTTCGCAGCGGGTTGAGGCGGTATAGCCGTCTCGAGGACATACAGTTTCCTCTCTGCCTTAAGAACAATCTTAAGGTGTCCGTACCAGTCTGAGAAGTTTGGCCCAGCAAACTTCTCCCTTTCCAGTAGGGATCGCACATTGAAATTCGTGGTGTTCGTTGCTGCAGTAATCTACAACAATGCAAGAACAGCAAGGTCAGTATCAATGTTTAGAATCAATCCAGGACTTAAGAAAGATTCTTTTCTCACTATTTTATCTGACTGAAAAATCCATTAAACAGTCCGAAAGAGTAACACTCTTTTAGTGAGATGGGATCCAGATTTCATACTTGGTCTCCGCGTCCCGCTCAGGCGAGATAAGATACACAGAGAGTACAAGCACTAATTTCTGGTAGGCAATTCCTGCCAATCGCCAACCCGTGCGATTCCCCTTCATCTGGGCAATCCAGCAGACTGTGCAAACTGAGTTGGTACAACACAGTCTCTGATCCCACAGATGGCTGCCTCCATATAGCTCATATGCTCAGTATGTAGCCTACATGGTCAAGCTGACCTGACCTACTCCCTGGACCACCACGTGCTATGCTGAGCAACGAGAAGCGATAAATCCCTTCTCTGTAACACGCAGGTGTAATCACACACCGTCTGAAGATAGATGGGCGTGCCCACTGAGTGGGTACAACACGGCCCCAACGATAGTCAGAACAGTGAGGTTTCGCGTCAGAAGGCTTACGTGCTTGATATTTTAACGTTGGATTTTAACGGTCTTTTATCTTCTTAACTATCATGCATAACCTATGGCGATAGCAGAAGATTAAATCATGCAGTTCTAATTATATAAACAATAAGTAGAAAGCATGCTGATCTTATGTGGTAAAAGCCCATTAAACCTAAGTAAGACCTTAATTTAACTTAAGTCTTCACTTGAGCTCTTCATGGGTCTTTTGCATCTCATCTGGCCCAACCCAGGGCCCAAGCGCCCACTGCAGCTTAGGTGCGCCCACCAGGTAATTGCGCCTGTCCCAGAGTCAAACCCTGGACCTCCCACCTGGTTAAGCCTCAAGCTGCATGCGCCTCTGCCATGTGTGCTCTGTGCTCTTGTCTGATTAAATTACAATTTAATCTATCTAGACAAGATTGACTCGCAGGTCAATTACACTTTATAAATTAAATAACATGTGATGCGCAGATCACAATAAAAATTAATTTACAATTTTAATCCAGGCTCGCAGGCCCCAGCACAGCACACATTAAAAGGGCAACCCACATAAGATGAAATAAACAAGCATCATGGTATTCAACCAACATGTGATCCAATAACGAGAAATAAAATTTTCGAAAACCCATCGGCATCAATTTTATTTTCTTATGTGCCCTACAACCTTACAACGGTCCATTAATAAGGATCCACTCATCATGTCTAGTCAGATCCACTGCCCTTACATGCACCAAGTCCTAACTGACTTGAGTCGACCTAACGGTCAACCATGCATGCGTTAAGGGCTGAACAACCTTCATGAGTTCTGGCAAGCGGGTGTGACCCCAGGCCTAACTCATGCGCGTTCACTGGTTGTCTCAACCAGACATCGCTACACGCCTGTCTGCAGTCGACCTATAGCCACCTCGTGCTTGCGCACAGGTGCCATCTGGTCGACCCATCTAGGCTGTCAGATGGTCTGATCAGACTATTTGGATCTTAACTAGATGATGATATCAACCCTATCAACCCGTCTAAGGACTTATAGCAGGCGCTGCTTAGATCTAATGGAGCACGCAAGATGTAAGTTTTGATCAAAACATTCAACATGCTTTAACATACATGCGCCAACATACATGCGCCAACATAAAAACATTCAACATGTTGTTTTCGGCATGAAAAACTATCATGGAAACTCGCATGTAATTTAGATCTATGCAAACAAGCGCAACAAAGGATCACAAAGCAAGCATATGAACATACATAAACAACCATGCTCTGATACCAATTGAAAAATCCCCTAAATCTAAGGGGGGCGAAACCCTAAGGGGGCGCATATCATGATTTTGCAAGCGGATATTAGGGTTTCTAAGATCGAATGCATGTCATATGATTAACTTTCATGGACTTGTGTAGAACAACAATGGATCATACCATAGCCATCGCTTGGATGGTGCCTTGGAAGCAAGAGGGCGAATTGGCTCTCCTCCAAAGTCGCGCACACAAGATGAGAGATGGCTACTCCCTTGGCGTCTTTGTGCTAGCAAAGCTTCAAGGAGTCCTTTGTGTGGAGGAGATGAGATCTCTTGCGGCTAGGGTGATGAAGCTCTTCTTCCTCCTTTTCGTGAAGACAAGACCACGCAAGAGTGGATAGGCGACAAGACAAGAACCGAAGATGCGTTGAGGCGTTGTGTAGAGATGTGGCGTTACATGACTTCCAAATATGGAAAGTCATGAAGCCATGCGCCCACTCAATGCAAACCGCCCAAAACGCTTTCATATTGAACCATGCGATCACACATGTGTGAACCGGTTCAATCCAATTCGGTCCAATGCATTTGGTTCAAAGATCGAACCAAATCAGCCTAAACCACGGTCTAGATCTCTTTGAACCAAAAGGTTCAAGTTCTAACCGTTCATCTCTTGATGCTCTTGATCTCACCGATCTAGCATCAATACTCTCGATCGAAGCTTACCGATCTCAAGCCCTAATCAATCAAACATGATCAGACCAGATCTCACTTACAATCAGAGTTTAAACTCCTTTAAACTGAACCAAAACAATTCAGTCCACACGATCTGACTTAAGTAAGCCATATCATCAAATTGTGCGACCCTAAGGGTTTCCTTTAAATGTCGGTAACGATAACTTAGGTTATCACGATCAGCGAGGGGTATCTAGCAACACATCACTGTCTCCCAATATAAAGGAAAGAGTCTTCCAAGACTACACCCAAACCACAGCACAAGTGTGAATCCACTTCACTAGGCATACATGTTTCCTTTGCCACTGGATGTTCTTATTGGACATGCGTGTCAAGCTTGTAACTCCAATATGATGAGGATGATTAGATCAGATGAACATAGTCATCTGGGTATGGCCATACACTTTCTCAATCATCTCATCCAGGGGGGCCCCTTTAGATCATCACACTCCTATCAAGGAGACGGCAATCCTATATCTATCACTAGTGTCCTAACCTGACTCATGATCATTATCCAAGATAGTCTATAACCATTATGTTTCAAATGATATCGAACTACCTCAAAACAATGACAATCATCATTTAGAAACACAAGTGATCTCAAGTCAGAGGACATATGCCACTTGTTTGCATACAAGGATTATTCACATTGTGACAAACAATTGAATATCCTAGTAGGGTCTGTCCAGTACATCCAATGTACCCATGAGTCTACATCTTATTCCATGCTCGAAGCATCCTATAAGATTAGAACACATATTAGTCTCAATCATATCAAGGCTGTCTCAAGTTCACCAAGATATCTTGACTAAGGACTTAACTGCATGTCAGCCTAGCTGAACAGCATTGAGACATTATTCAGAAGTATACATATTGCAGCAGATGATGTAACAACCTGAATAATAACCATTGCCTTTATAAACATGAAGTTTATACATGATACTGATACAATCCCGAGGCCTCAAACATTAGCCTTAAGGGCATACCCCAACACTAGTGTAGAGACTCGGATGCACGAAAGTGATCCTGAGATTCCACTAGAGATTATCAACCTAGAATTCGGATGCACGAAAGTGATCTTTGAATTCTCTGATTGATGATTTACTTATCTTTAGCCTGGGATAAATCTTGCGCGAAAGTGAGGATTTATCTCTGCGTGATTGTCTGCACGAAAGTGAGATAATCCCTTTATAAATTAAATTAGGTCTTTATCTTAGCAAGATTTGATTGACGAACCTTTTTATTTATATCTTATCATTGAAATTAAGGTGGATGAAACCCTAGTCCCATATTTATCTCTCTGATTATCTGAGTTCGTGTGTTTTCCATTATTACTTTGCACTAGAATCGGTTCGCTTAGCTAGTAAGAATACCCCTATTTGGTACTTAACAATAAGGTCCCTGTAGATTCGATACTTTTCTTTATTACTTTGATAGTTCCGTGCACTTGCGGAAGCCTATCAAGTTTTTGGCGCCGTTGCGCGTGCCAGACTTGTAGTGTTCCCTTTCGGGCTATCAGTATTGCTAAAACCCCATCAAACATCAATTGCCGATTGATACTTGAGAAATCTGAAAGTTTGCATGCTGTTGCATTTCATTTCTTGCTGCTACTGTAGCTTACCAACGTGCACCATATCTGCTTGCCTTAGACTGATTGTATATGTATGGTAGCTTACCTCACTTATTGTCTGTTATACCTGTCCTAGTACTGTTACTGCAAGCTGATTACCATTGCTATAGTTTCCTATTGAACTGCATAATTCGTTTGAAGTATTGCTGAACATTGCTACCACACTTTCATATTGCTTGAAAACATCAGTCGAATATTAATACCTATTGTGCTGTAATTTATCATATTGCTGCATTTTCATACTTTCAAGCATGGCATCTAATTTCAATCAAGAACTCAATGATCTAATTAAGTCCATGCATCAAACGATAGATGAGTGCAATAATCACTACATGGATGGGCTTCCAACCTATAGAATCACCCTTAGATCTGATTACTTTCATACTTATACTAAAATTGATGATAAGGTGTGTAAGATTGCCATTGATGAATGCATAGGGTTCAACTTCATAACCCCCATAGCAATTGATAAGTTCCAATTGACCACCGAACTTAACCCAAACCCTTATACCATTACTTGAGAAGATGGAACCTGAACCTTAGTGGACCTTAGCTGCCTTGTCCCTATCAAGTTAGCCACCCATGAACAAGAGGTTTGGTGTGATGTCCTGCCTTTAAAGGGTACTTATCATGTCCACCTAGGTCAGCCTTGGGTAGATAACATGGATGGATACTATCATAGAGGAAAAGATAGCTATGTCTTGCGGGTCTTCAAGCCACTGCTACACATTAGGAGGCCCAAGCCTAGAACCCCCAAGGTAGACACCTTACCTAAGGAAACCATAGAGCCTAGTCTACCTAAACCATCCCCTGTTAACATACCCTTAATTGAGCCTAATGAACATATCATCGAAGACCAACAGCCCACTCTAGGATCCACTAGCCTGCCATCAATATTAGGAGACAAATATGAACCTAGACCCAAACATGAACTAGAAAATGAACAAATCCCACTCTCTAAACCTCCCCAGCCCAAACCTGAGTATAGTATTGAGTCCAGTCATGAGAATATTAGTGGGGCACAACTTCAAGAACCTTCTACCCCTGAGTTTGAAGTGGACACCCTTGTCATTGATTATGTCAAATTTTCCCAACCAAGTAAGACTAGTGGGCTGAACCATAGGGTGACTCCTTTAGGACCTATAACATGTCATCGATATCCACTGAGATCATCTTTAATGCCATCTCTTTTAGGGCCTGGACCCGACTACCCACTCTCCCCAGCTTCAGAAAATTCTCAGCCACCTACTAAACCTGACCCAATTAGAACTCTTCGGAAAATCGTAGAGGATGAGTTAGATCAAGCTGAACTTAAATCGCCTCTTACTCAAATGAGCACCAAACCCTCTAGTGACATATCCTTAGAACCTTCACTCTTGGAATTAAATACTGAACCTCAATTGACAACACCCTTGGCTCTATCCCAACCCGGCTCTAAGCTTGAGAAGATTAAGAAGACTACATTGTTGGCATTAGCGGTTATTGATAAGGATCCTTACAATCTGAACCAAAGGGCAACCATAAAAGTTCATGAAGAAGTGTTTGATCCAATAATAGTCCTAGCACCATACCTGGATCCATTTTTACACATGCCACCACTTGCAATAAGCCCATTCCTAGGTGACTTTCTTACTAGAGCTAGAGACTACCCACTAAACCCCACACCCCTTAGTCAAATTGGACTCTTGACTCCATGCTCTCTTTTAGGAAGATCCCAGGTCATACAATTCGCTCCTACGCTAACTGAAATTTTTGGGAATGAAACTAGGAAACAATTACATGACACCTCTCAATGCTTGACCCGTTACCAGGATGATTTAAAATTTGAACCTTGCTTTGATAAAACCATGACCATACATATGCTCCACATGGAATCATCCTTTGCTCTAAATGAAAGGTTACATGGTAAAGTTGTTCATAAGGCTAAAGTTGAATTCATTATTCCTAGTGACTGTGGCTACCCATTGACCCAATACATTAAATATTTGACATGGTATTATCTTACTAGGAGGTCCCATGATATCATTTAGTTGCTTTAATCTATGCTCCAAAAATGCCTTTGCTTTGTGAGGACATGTATCTTAATGATTTGATTATTCCACAAGAATATTTGAGTAAATTAGATCATTGCTTGCAATATGATTTTATCTTTGATGCAGCCACAATTCCAATAGAGTACCCACCTAAGAATGGTATGAAATTATCTCTTTGTATTCTCTCATTAAAAGCTTATACATCTGCCCTTACATTTTTTTATCATATTTTCAAATCATATATGCCCCATACACACAAGAAAACATGTACTTTCAAATATTTGAATTCTATTGACAGGAACAAGGATGCTACGAAAGCTAAGGACAACTTACACACATTGGGATGGCCACCGGAACCACAATGGAGCTTCAACTTTAATTCTCCAGAGGAGAATTCTACAACCCCCCGGAAAACTGATGTAGGGACCGGGAACCGAGACGATCTCCACACCCTTGGCTTGCCACCAGAACCTCCAGATGTTTCACTTTTAATTCTCCGGAGGAGAAATCTCAAAGGAGGAGATAGCTGATGTAGGGACGTCTCCAAGGATCTAATTATGTTTAATGTTATTTTGAAAACTTGTTGCAATTCGATATTTTGGGATTGTATGTTGCAACATTATTTTTAAGTTATGCACTTGTTGTTGTAGTAGTTAGGATTAGTCTAGGATTTATTTTCCAAGTCCTTATTTTATTTTGTAGTGAATGTATTAGGTTGTTGCTTAGCCTAGGGTGTATGTGAAGAAACCCCTTTCATGAGGGGGGCGCAAACCCTAAGCATGGCGCAAATAAGACTTTGCAAGCGGTAGCAAGGGTTTGATGATCTTTTGCATGTCACATGATCAACTATCATAGATTGAATAGATCAAGAGTAGATCATACCATAGCCATCTTTCGGATGGTCCCTTGGAAGAAGAGATCGAAGAGGGTCTCCTCCACAAGATGCGCACACAAGATGAGAATTGACTTGCTTCTTGTTGCTCCTTGTGCTAGCAAGGATCTCCAAGATGTCCTTGATCGAATGAAGGAAAAAGGAGATGATCTTGGCGTGGATGAACTCCTCCTTGTTCTCGTCAAAACTCTCCACACCGAGAAAGAGGCGTTGAGTTGAGTTGAGAGAGAGACCAACGTTCTCATCCAAAGTGAAGCGTTGAGAAACCATTTCCGAAACCTCCACTTCCAAAAATGGTAAGTCATCACTACAAGCGTTCATGTCTTATGAACCAAACCAAAACGCCAATTCGATTTAACCATGCGTTCACACATATGTGAACCGGTTCAAATAGAATTCGGTCTAATTGATTTCGGTTCAAAGACCAAATTGAACCAAGCCAAGCCATGGTCTAAATCTCATCTGAACCATGAAGGTTCGAGATCTAACCGTACATCTCTTGATGCCTTTGATCTCACCGATCTAGCATCACTACTCTCGATCGAAGCTTACCGATCTCAAGCCCTAATCAATCAAACATGATCAGGCCAGATCTCACTTGCAATCAGAGTTTAAACTCCTTTAAACTGAACCAAAACAATTCAGTCCACACGATCTGACTCAAGTAAGCCATATCATCAAATTGTGCGACCCTGAGGGTTTCCTTTAAATGTCGGTAACGATAACTTACGTTATCACGATCAGTGAGAGGTATCTAGCAACACATCACTGTCTCCCGATATAAAGAAAAGAGTCTTCCAAGACTACACCCAAAACATAGCACAAGTGTGAATCCACTTCACTAGGCATGCATGTGTCCTTTGCCACTGGATGTTCTTATTGGACAAGCGTGTCAAGCCTGTAACTCCAATATGATGAGCATGATTAGATCAGATGAACATAGTCACCTGGGTATGGCCATACACATTCTCAATCATCTCATTCAGGGGGGGGGGGCCTTTAGAACATCACACTCCAATTAAGGAGATGGCAATCCTTTATCTATCACTAGTGCCCTAACCTGACTCAAGATCATTATCCAAGATAGTCTATAATCATTATATTTCAAATGATATTCAACCACCTCAAAACAATGACAATCATCATTTAGAAACACAAGTGATCTCAAGTCAGAGGACATGTGCCACTTGTAGCATAAGGATTATTCACATTGTGACAAGCAATTGAATATCCTAATAGGGTCTGTCCAGTACATCCAATGTACCTATGAGTCTACATCTTATTTCATGCTCGAAGCATCCTATAAGATTAGAACACACATTAGTCTCAATCATATCAAGGCTGTCTCATGTTCACCAAGATATCTCGACTAAGGACTTAACTGCATGTCAGCCTAGTTGAACAGCTTTGAGACATTATTCAGAAGTACACATATTGCAGCAGACAATGTAACAACCTGAATAACAACCATTGCCTTTATAAACAAAAGAGTTTATATACATGATACTCATGGAATCCCAAGGCCTCAAACATTAGCCTTAAGGGCATACCCCAACAATCTCCCACTTGCACTTAATCTAATGGTTGAGAAATCTCAAACCCATATTATTACAGTGCTTCTCATGCTTCTGCTGCGCCAGAGGCTTGGTAAGTGGGTCAGCCAGATTGTCGTCTGTATGAACCTTGCAGATTTTGATCTCGCCACGATCAATGATCTCCCGGATCAAGTGAAACCGTCTCTGTATGTGCTTGGACTTCTGGTGCGACCGTGGTTCCTTTGCTTGTGCGATTGCTCCAGTGTTATCACAGAAGATAACCAAAGGATCAGCACTCGAAGGAACGACACCAAGTTCTCTCACGAACTTACGAATCCACACTGCCTCCTTGGATGCTTCCGAGGCTGCAACATACTCGGCTTTTGTTGTGGAATCAGCAACAGTTGACTGTTTGAAACTTTTCCACACCACCGCTCCTCCATTCAAGCTAAAGACATAGCCTGATTGCGATCGGAAATCATCCTGGTCCGACTGGAACGAAGCGTCAGTATATCCTTCTATACTGAGTTCTTCCTGACCACCATATATCAAGAACATATCTTTGGTCCTCCGCAGATATTTTAAAATGTTCTTGACCGCAATCCAGTGTGCCTGACCTGGATTACTTTGGAATCGACTGGTCACGCTTAACCCGTAAGCGACGTCTGGGCGAGTGCACAACATCGCATACATAATGGACCCAATAGCCGAAGCATAAGGCGTATTGTCCATTTCATCTTTCTCAGTCTGTGTTTGTGGACACTGACCCTTCGAAAGATTCAGACCATGTCTGACTGGAAGATACCCTCTTTTAGAATTCTCTAAATGGAATCTCTCCAGGACTTTATCGATGTAAGTACTCTGGCACAGCCCGAGAAGCCTCTTAGATCTATCCCTGTAGATCTTCACACCTAACACATAGGCTGCTTCTCCTAGATCTTTCATCTGGAAACATTTCCTTAGCCATGCCTTAACCGCATGCATTTCAGGAATATCGTTTCCAATGATTAAGATATCATCGACGTAGAGGACTAGGAAAGTAATCACGCTCCCACTAAACCTCTTATATACACACGGGTCATCCTCGTTCTTGATGAAGCCAAACTCAGAGATTGATTCATCAAAACGAATATTCCAGCTTCTAGATGCTTGTTTAAGTCCATAAATGGACTTTTTTAACTTGCATATTTTATGACGATCTGCTGGATTAGTGAAACCTTCAGGTTGTGTCATGTACACATCCTCATCCAGTTTTCCATTAAGGAAAGCAGTTTTCACATCCATCTGCCAGATCTCATAATCGTAATATGCTGCTATCGCGAAAAGAATCCGAATAGACTTGAACATGGCTACAGGAGAGAAAGTTTCATCATAATCTATCCCGTAGATTTGTTTGAAACCTTTCGCTACTAGCCTGCCTTTATAGGTAACCACGTTACCATCCATGTCAATCTTCTTCTTGAAGATCCATTTAGAGCCTATAGGGATTACTCCCGGAGGCGGATCAACCAAATCCCAGACTTGGTTATCTGACATGGAGTCCATCTCGGCTCGCATAGCTTCAAGCCATCTAGCTGACTCCGGTCCACTGACCGCATCCGCATAAGTGAGGGGTTCATCATTATCAATGATGTAGACTCCGTCATAGTGCTCAGGCTGTCGACGGATCCTTCCCGATCTTCGCAGTTCCCGTGATATCTGAGCCTCAGGTTGTTCAATAACCTGTTCAACTGGCTCAGGCTCATCCAACTGTGCTTGACTACTTTGTCCTTCCTCTGGATTCTCATCCAGCTTTATTTCTCTCCCACTGGCCTCTTGCAGAAGAAACTCCTTCTCAAGAAATATGGCCGTCCGAGCAACAAATACCTTGTTCTCTTTGGGATCGTAGAAATAATAACCCTTAGTTTCCTTAGGGTAACCGACAAAGATGCATTTCTCAGATCTGCTCTCCAGTTTCCCAGAGGCGAGCTTTTTGACATAAGCCTCGCAACCCCAGATCTTAATAAATGTCAAGCTAGGCTGTTTCCCATACCACAACTCATATGGCGTCTTTGAAACTGCCTTGGATGGCACTCGGTTTAGTACCTTTGTAGCTGTTTCCAGTGCAAATCCCCAAAAGGAGTAAGGAAGAGTAGCCTGACTCATCATAGAACGAACCATATCAAGTAACGTTCTATTTCTCCTCTCGGACACACCATTCCATTGCGGTGTTCCTGGCGGAGTGAGCTGTGAGATAATCCCACACTCCTTTAGATAGTCAGTAAACGCATGACTCAGGTATTCTCCACCTCGATCAGAACGAAGTGCCTTGATATTTCGGCCTAGCTGATTCTGCACTTCATTCTTGAACTCTTTGAACTTGTCAAAAGATTCACTCTTATGTCTCATAAGATAGACATACCCATATCTACTGAAATCATCAGTAAAGGTAATGAAGTACTGATAGCCACCTCTGGCATGTTTACTAAATGGCCCACACACATCACTGTGTATAAGATCAAGTAAACCTGAAGCCCTTTGACCTTTGTTAGGAAAAGGAGACTTCGTCATTTTACCCATTAAACAAGCTTTGCATGTATCAATCTCCTCATAGGAGAATGATCCCAGCAGTCCATGATCATGCAACCGCTTAATGCGCTTCTTGTTAATATGGCCTAAACGACTATGCCATAACAAGGTGCTGTCATCAGCATACTTGGCTTTCTTATTATCAATATTTTGTATAGAATATTCCATGTCCAACATGAATAACCCATTGTTAATTGAACCAGTAGCATAAACAATATTATCAAGAGTAAGATAACACTTTGAAATCTTGCATTCAAAGGAAAACCCTTTCCTGACAAGAGCAGGAATAGAGATAATATTTTTAGTAATACTGGGTACAAAATAACAATTGTTTAATTCTAATACAATGCCAGATGGTAATGAGATGTAATAATCCCCTACAGCAACAGCAGCAACCCGTGCCCCGTTTCCAACGCGTAGGTCCACCTCATGCTGTCCCACCTGTCTTCTTCTCTTGAGTTCCTGTACATTTGAACAAATGTGAACTCCACATGCAGTGTCCAACACCCATGAAATAGAAGAAGATGAAACCATGACTTCCGTCACGTATATACCTGAGCCAGAAGCGATGCTTCCCCTCTTCTCTCCTTGGAGCGCTTTACAGTCCTTTTTCCAGTGACCCATCTGGCCACAGTGGAAACACCTGTTGTCCTTTGACCGCTTAACCTTCTGTTTCAGAGCCTTACTGTAGTTCTTGACAGGGGCCTTGCCCTTCTTCCCCTTCTTCTTGTTCCTTGAAGGAACCATTAAGACAGAGGTTGAAGGCTTTCCCTTCAGAGTTTCCTCAGTAGTCAAGACTACACCCAAAACATAGCACAAGTGTGAATCCACTTCACTAGGCATGCATGTGTCCTTTGCCACTGGATGTTCTTATTGGACAAGCGTGTCAAGCCTGTAACTCCAATATGATGAGCATGATTAGATCAGATGAACATAGTCACCTGGGTATGGCCATACACATTCTCAATCATCTCATTCAGGGGGGGGGGGGCCTTTAGAACATCACACTCCAATTAAGGAGATGGCAATCCTTTATCTATCACTAGTGCCCTAACCTGACTCAAGATCATTATCCAAGATAGTCTATAATCATTATATTTCAAATGATATTCAACCACCTCAAAACAATGACAATCATCATTTAGAAACACAAGTGATCTCAAGTCAGAGGACATGTGCCACTTGTAGCATAAGGATTATTCACATTGTGACAAGCAATTGAATATCCTAATAGGGTCTGTCCAGTACATCCAATGTACCTATGAGTCTACATCTTATTTCATGCTCGAAGCATCCTATAAGATTAGAACACACATTAGTCTCAATCATATCAAGGCTGTCTCATGTTCACCAAGATATCTCGACTAAGGACTTAACTGCATGTCAGCCGAGCTGAACAGCTTTGAGACATTATTCAGAAGTACACATATTGCAGCAGACAATGTAACAACCTGAATAACAACCATTGCCTTTATAAACAAAAGAGTTTATATACATGATACTCATGGAATCCCAAGGCCTCAAACATTAGCCTTAAGGGCATACCCCAACAGTATGCACCTGTAATGCACTTACAAGGCACCTCCAACCCCCTCAACTACAAGTCAACCCTCAATATTGAAGAAGTCAAAGGTCAACATCAACATCTTCAAGTCAGACATCTAGCTAAGTCAACATCAAGTCATCCACCACCAATATTCATGAAAGTCAAGACAACATAGCCTCCACCTCATCAAATCAACATGCAACATCCTAATTCTACTCAGCTAAGAAGGCATCTCTTCACAAGCAACCCTTCAAACAGCGCATGTAACTCCCACCAATCAACATCTTCCACCAATGGGGCGATTCCACCTCTCCAAGCAACTTTTGGCTATATGTCCAGCAAGAGCCGACCAATACCAATGCAAGCCAAGCACAAACCGCATCTATTCAAGTCTCGGTTGCATGCAACAAATGCTTCCACATCTCCACCGCCCAAGACAACCAATGAAAACCAAGAGGATTCCAGCCATCAACACCATCCATTCAAAATCAGTGACTGCTATCCATAGATCTAGATTGAGGGAAAATATTACCGTTGAGGGAGAAAGGGGTTTAAAGCCCTTGTAATTGTCCACACTTGCAGTAAGTTGAAATCGTTTGAGAAAACCCTTTGTGTTAGTGTTGCCTTGTGCGTTTGTGCCAAGAGTGGAGCTTGCTCCTCTTGCGTACCGAGAGTTGAGCTTGCTCCTCTTTTTATCCTTCTCTTCTCTTCTCTTCTATCAATCTCCTCTCTTCTCTTCTCTTCATCTTCTTGCTACCGACTGTTGGGGTATGCCCTTAAGGCTAATGTTTGAGGCCTTGGGATTATATCAGTATCATGTATAAACTTCATGTTTATAAAGGCAATGGTTGTTATTCATGTTGTTGCATTATTTGCTGTCATATGTATACTTCTGAATAATGTCTCAATGCTGTTCAGCTTGGCTGACATGCAGTTAAGTCTTAGTCGAGATATCTTGGTGAACATGAGACAGCCTTGATATGATTGAGACTAATATGTGTTCTAATCTTATAGGATGCTTCGAGCATCGAATAAGATGTAGACTCATGGGTACATTGGATGTACTGGACAGACCCTACTAGGATATTCAATTGCTTGTCACAATGTGAATAATCCTTGTATGCAACAAGTGGCATATTTCCTCTGACTTGAGATCACTTGTGTTTCTAAATGATGATTGTCATTGTTTTGAGGTAGTTCAATATCATTTGAAACATAATGGTTATAGACTATCTTGGATAATGATCATGAGTCAGGTTAGGACACTAGTGATAGATAAAGGATTGCCGTCTCCTAGTTTGGAGTGTGATGTTCTATAGGGGCCCCCTAGATGAGATGATTGAGAAAGTGTATGGCCATACCCAGGTGACTATGTTCATCTGATCTAATCATTCTCATCATATTGGAGCTACAGGCTTGACTCGCTTGTCCAATAAGAACATCCAGTGGCAAAGGAAACATGTATGCCTAGTGAGTTGATTCACACTTGTGCTGTGGTTTGGGTGTAGTCTTGGAAGACTCTTTCCTTTATATTGGGAGACAGTGATGTGTTGCTAGATACCCCTCGCTGATCGTGATAACGTAAGTTATCGTTACCGACATTTAAAGGAAACCCTTAGGGTCGCACAATTTGATGATATGGCTTACTTAAGTCAGATCGTGTGGACTGAATTGTTTGGGTTCAGTTTAAAGGAGTTTAAACTCTGATTGTAAGTGAGATCTGGTCTGATCATGTTTGATTGATTAGGGCTTGAGATCGGTAAGCTTCGATCGAGAGTATTGATGTTAGATCGGTGAGATCAAGAGCATCAAGAGATGAACGGTTAGATTTGGAACCTTAGGGTTTAATATGATCTAGACCAAGTGGCTTGGGTAATTTGGTCTTTGAACCAAACCAAATTGAACCGGCTCATGAGTGAGCGCTTGGTTCAATGGGAGAGTTTTGATGGTTCACTTGGGTGAACGCATGAAACGTAGAGAGTTACTATTTTTGGAAGGCGGTTTTCCAAATTGGAAACGCTCCCACGATTGTAACGTCGCTCGCCTCTCTCAATTGCTCTCGTGTGTGGTGAACTTCTTCTTCACGAAAAGAGGTAGAGAGTTTTCGAGCCCTAGCCAGAAGAGGAACATCTAACCCCTTTCATTCGATCAAGGATACTTGAAGATCTTTGCTAGCACAAAGATCACCAAGGAGGAGCCATCTCTCTTCTTGTGTGCGGCAACTTTGGAGGAGACCCCTTTCGATCTCTGCTTCCAAGTCGTCACCTTCCTCATGGCACTGGTATGAATCTCATTTGATTTATACAATCTCAAGAATTGATCATATGTACTTGCATTCGATCTTTTGAAACCCTAGATTCCGCTATAAAATTTATTTGCGCCACCTATTAGGGTTTCGCCCCCCTTGATTTAGGGGACTTACAATTGGTATCAGAGCGTAGGTTATTGCTTGTTCATATGATTGCTTGATCTTCATGTTTGATCCATGCTTGCGCTTATGTAAAGATCTAAAGTTTATTACATGCGACTTTTCATGCTAGTTCATCATGCGAAACTACATGTATACTTTTGTTGGCGCATGTATATTGTTGGCGCTTGTTAGATGTTTTTTCAAAAACTTATCTTGCGCGCCTCCTTATTAGATCTAACCAGCGCCTGCTATAAACCCTTAGACCGGTTACTAGGGTTGAAGTCATCATCTAGTAAAGATCCAAATAGTCTGATCAGACCATCTGACAGCCTAGATGGGTCGACCAGATGGCACCTGTGCGCAAGCACGAGGTGGCTATAGGTCGACTGCAGACAGGCGTGTAGCGAGGTCTAGTTGAGACAACCTATGAACGCACATGAGTTAGGCTCGGGGTCACACCCGCTTGCCAGAACTCATGAAGGCTGTTCAGCCCTTGGCGCGTGCATGGTTGACCATTAGGTCGACTCAAGTCAGTTAGGACTTGGTGCATGCAAGGGCATGGATCTAACTAGATATGATGAGTGGATCCCTATTAATGGACCGTTGTAAGGTTGTAGGGCACATAAGAAAATTAAAATTGATGCCAATGGGTTTTCAAAAATTTTATTTTCTTATTATTGGATCACATGTTGATTGGATGCCATGATGCTTGTTTATTTAATCTTATGTGGGCTGCCTAATTTAATGTGTGCTGTGCTGGGGCCTGCGAGCCTGGAATTAAATTGTAAATTAATTTTATTGTGATCTGCGCATCACATGTTATTTAATTTATAAAGTGTAATTGACCTGCGAGTCAATCTTGTCTAGATAGATTAAATTGTAATTTAATCAGACAAGAGCACAGAGCACACATGGCAGAGGCGCATGTAGCTTGAGGCTTAACCAGGTGGGAGGTCCAGGGTTCGACTCTGGGACAGGCGCATTTACATGGTGGGCGCACCTGAGCTGCAGTGGGCGCTCGGGCCCTGGGTTGGGCCAGATGAGAAGGCAAAAGACCCATGAAGAGCTCAAGTGAAGACTTAAGTTAAATTAAGGTCCTACTTAGGTTTAATGGGCTTTTACCACATAAGATCACCATGCTTTCTACTTATTGTTTATATAATTAGAACTACATGATTTAATCTTCTGCTATCGCCATAGGTTATGCATGATAGTTAAGAAGATAAAAGACCGTTAAAATCCAACGCTAAAATATCAAGCACGTAAGCCTTCTGACGCGAAACCTCACTGTTCTGACTATCGTTGGGGCCGTGTTGTACCCACTCAGTGGGCACGCCCATCTATCTTCAGACGGTGTGTGATTACACCTGCGTGTTACAGAGAAGGGATTTATCGCTTCTCGTTGCTCAGCATAGCACGTGGTGGTCCAGGGAGTAGGTTAGGTCAGCTTGACCATGTAGGCTACATACTGAACATATGTGAGCTATATGGAGGCAGCCATCTGTGGGATCAGAGACTGTGTTGTACCAACTCAGTTGGCACAGTCTGCTGGATTGCCCAGATGAAGGGGAATCGCACGGGTTGGCAATTGGCAGGCATTGCCTACCAGAAATTAGTGCTTGTACTCTCTATGCATCTTATCTCGCCTGAGCGGGACGCGGAGACCAAGTATGAAATCTGGATCCCATCTCACTAAAAGAGCGTTACTCTTTCGGACTGTTTAATGGATTTTTCAGTCAGATAAAATAGTGAGAAAAGAATCTTTCTTAAGTCCTGGATTGATTCTAAACATTGATACTGACCTTGCTGTTCTTGCATTGTTGTAGATTACTGCAGCAACGAACACCACGAATTTCAATGTGCGATCCCTACTGGAAAAGGAGAAGTTTGCTGGGCCAAACTTCTCAGACTGGTACGGACACCTTAAGATTGTTCTTAAGGCAGAGAGGAAACTGTATGTCCTCGAGACGGCTATACCGCCTCAACCCGCTGCGAACGCCGCAAGGGCGGTTCGGGAAGCCTATGAAAAGCATGTCAATGATAGCATTGATGTCGCTTGCCTGATGCTTGCGTCTATGACGCCAGAGCTGCAGCGTCAGCATGAGGATCTATCTGCTATACAGATTATAGCAAACCTCAAAATGCTGTATGCTGCACAGGCTAGGACTGAACGCTACAATTTGACTAAGCTTTTCTTTCAGAGCAAACTGGCTGAAGGGAGTCCAGTGGGAGCTCACGTACTCAAGATGATTGGGTACAAAGAGGCTCTAGAGAAACTGGGACATACCATCAATCAGGAGCTTGCTGTAGACATCATTCTTCAGTCTCTCCCGGCCTCTTTCTGTAACATCCCTCACAAACGCACCCCACACGCATACAAGTAAAAATACGGGGTTTTAAAAATTTTTACTCTTCCATTAAAACATAAGAAGAAAGCGGCATCGAAGGACATTACTACGGAACTGAAAACCGCACAGAACTGAGTAGGATCGATTACTAGGAAATAGAAATCCGGAAATCCAAAAAAATCCGGCAGCAAGTATACTAAATTACAGCTGCACAGACCCACATATCCTGGAACAAAACAAATGTCCACACTACACATATGTGGAGAACACAAATTTCAGAAATATTGCAGAAACTGATTATTCAGATACCAAATACAACAATAACTCGGTTACACATCTCAAGGTATTTCGAATACAGTAACTCGGTTACACATTTCAGAATAAGAATAGTTTCAATTCTCATGACTCCAAAACTCGTATCCAACAATAAAACGAGACAACTATAATATAATATCCTGAAAACAGGCATAAGCCCTCAGGAGATAAAACGTGTCATATAAGTAAGTTAGGCACGCAGGCCTGATAGATCTTTAGAAGACAACTCTTAGAAATTATATAAAACATTAGCATCATAACAAATTAAGTAGCTGTAGCAATCACTGTCCTAATGTCTCACCTGAAAATATTTAAACAACGGGGGTGAGCTAAAAAGCTCAGTGAGTAAAAGACACTAAAAGCCATCCATAGTACACATCAAAAAAAATATCATGCTTGCATATAAGACACTTAACATGCACACTCATATCAGAAACAAAACATAATCAAATACAGACACTTTTAACAATAGGCATCAAGCATGAAGTAGGATATAAGTATACCAACCCATTCCAACTAATCACACCGCCCAACACATCTATACTACAGATCGAAACAGAACTACAGAAATCAGAGCTGACAGACAGAAAATCAGAATTTTCAGAATCCAAACAGATAGTCTACATCGGAAACAGAAAGGCCACAGAAGGCCTGAAGACCACAGAAGGTCTGATGACCACAGAAGGTCTGACCCCACCTCTGCCGAGGACGAGACATGCATGCATATCAGAAACAGAATGGTAGAGGAGGTATCAGTGGGTGGCCCCCGTCTTGTCAGGACGTGGCACTCTGGCCTCCAATACCCAGAACAGAACAGAAATAGTGGAGGGAGAACGGAAGGTGAGACCAGCTCACATCTACCCTTCACTAGTGTCTCATGGGTCGTAGTAGACTATCAGCACCATTACAGCGCCACAGAAGGAGGGTAAGGACACGGAAGAGTGCTACACTAGGGCATAATTTTTACAGAACAGGTCATGCTGAAACGGAGGAGTAGGACTAACCACTACTCAATTCTCACATCATGCCCAAAGTGTCTCACAAACCAGAAAATGACACACCCCAATATCCAGTCCTTAACAAAATTACAATTTGCAGAAAATCAAAGCTGAACACTCTTCATAATTTTTACCATCAACCAGAAGTAATATATGAGTGAATTCCTTGGATTTCATACAACTATCCTTAATTCAGGTCAAACCATTCTATGTTCTCACAAGGTTATAACACATTCAAAGTTTCAGAAAATTCACAACATATATACAGAACAGAAATTATTCGCGTAACAAACAATTAAACAAGCCTAGAAATTATAGGGAAATATATATATAGATACTCATTGCACTATTCTTCCCCAAAATTTCAAAAAAACCGTGAGCCATAAAATCACTGCAAGGGGCGAAATTTTCAGAATCCTTGCAGAACATACAAATTTCATGAAAATAATTTCAGTCCCCCACTACAGATAATTTTAATTGCACGTTTGTGAAGGAAAATGACAAAAGCCCCAAAATTGGCCCGAACCATGATTTTCGAAAATCCCTAAGTTCTTAGTTAAATCCTCAAATTTTGTTTTCTCTAAAATTTCTCATCAAGCAAATAAATTTTAGAAGAACTACAGACCACAATTTAAGAGATTAAACCATACAGGATAAATTTTTCTCACAAAGGAATATTCGTCCGGCACAGGTAAATTTCGAATTTCACATACGCACAAATTTACTTGTAGATTTTTGGTTCATACAGATAATCGTTGCAAATAACGAATTTTAATTGACTGATAATCTACAATTTAGCGGATTAGACTCCTTAGGATCGAATTACTCACAAGAAAAATCGTCCACAGAGAAAAACGCCAAGACAGAGGATCAAGGATCACCAGGAAATTCGTCCACCACCAGTCTGCCACCACCAGCGTCAGGAATTTCAGGAGGCGCCAAGCACAGTGAGGGGCGACAACCAAAGGCGGCTAGGGCAAGAAAACCAACAAAAGTCGTGAGGGAGAGGAGCCCTCATGCAATTCCTCTTTTTCTCCCACCCCAAACGGATCCAAGATCCAATAACCCAGTTAACTTAAGTGAAAAATCGGTTTTATGGGCTTACCTGGGCTTAACCACCCTGCGCCACTCCAATAACATCAGAAATATGCGCCACCATGGTGGAAGGAATTCCAGGAGCAAAGAATCAAGGTTGAGGGTTCAAATCCCCAACCAAAATAATTATTTTTGCCCTGTAGGAAAAATTCCTACACTTAGGCAAAAATCCCAAAATTTTAACAGATAAAAATACAGAAACAGAATCTAACCTTAAATCATAATTCAAAAAAATCGAGGGCGTTACATCCTCCCCCCCTTATAGAGCTTTAGTCCTCTAAAGCTGACCAAGCCCGTCACTGAACAGGTGAGGATGCTCCTTTCTCATATCTGCTTCAACCTCCCAAGAGGCTTCTTCAACAGACTGATTTCCCCAGTTGACTTTCACAAGTGGAATAACCTTATTTCTCAGCACTTTCTCTTTTCTATCTTCAATTCTGAGAGGTTTCACCACAAAAGTCATGTTCTCTTCAAGCTGAAGAGGTTCTAACTCTAGAACGTGAGAAGGATCAGAACAATATTTTCTGAGTGCAGAAACATGGAACACATTATGGAGGTGTTCCAGTGATGGGGGCAGAGCAAGTCGATATGCCACAAGTCCAACCCTCTCAATGATATCAAAGGGACCAATGTACCTGGGACTCAATTTCCCCCTCTTCCCAAATCTCATCACCCCTTTCATAGGTGAGACTTTTAGGAAAACATGCTCTCCCACCAAAAACTCAAGAGGACGCCGCCTCACATCAGCATAACTCTTCTGTCTATCCTGAGCAATCTTCATCTTTCTCTGAATTTCTCTGATCTTCTCAGTGGCTTCCTGAACAGCATCAGACCTTACCACTGTTCTGTCCCCAGTTTCCTCCCAACATATAGGTGTTCTGCATTTCCTCCCATATAGGGCCTCATACGGAGCCATCTGTATGCTAGAGTGAAAGCTATTGTTGTAGGTGAACTCTATCAGTGATAAGTCCAGATCCCACTCAACAGACCAGTCAACCACATAAGATCTCAGAAGATCCTCAAGTGTCTGAATAGTTCTCTCTGTCTGACCATCAGATTGAGGATGATATGCAGTGCTGAAACTCAGATTAGTTCCCAAATCTTCCTGTAATTTCTTCCAAAACCTGGACAGAAATCGAGGATCACGGTCAGAGACAATGTCCAAGGGAACTCCATGCAATCTGACAATCTCATCGATGTACAGTTTTGCTAACCGATCCAAACTGTAAGTCATTTTGATCGGTAAGAAGTGAGCTGACTTCGTGAGTCTGTCCACAATCACCCATACGGCATCATGATTCCTTCTGGTATTGGGCAGTCCACACACAAAGTCCATACTGATATGCTCCCACTTCCACTGAGGAATAGGGAGAGACTGCATCAAACCGCCCGGCCTCTGATGCTCAGCCTTCACGGTTTGGCAAGTCAAACATCTGGACACAAACAAATGCACATCCTTCTTCATACCATGCCACCATAAAGTCTTTTTCAGATCCTGATACATCTTGGTACTACCAGGATGAACGGTATACTTAGTGCAATGGCTTTCCTTAAGAATTTCATTTCTCAACTCAGGGTCCTCAGGGACACAGACCCTTCCACGGAATCTGAGGAGACCATCATCCGACATACTGAAATTCTCAACCCAGCCTTGCTCCGACCTCTCTTTCCACCGTAGAATATCCGGATCTGACTGCTGCCCTGCTCTCAGTCTCTGCAGTAAGTCTGACTGAACCCTGAGAGAAGCTAGAAGACCGCCTCTCTCACCCGGAGTCACACTCAGATGTATGTCACTGAACTCGTGCAATAGTCGCCACTCCTGGACTCGCAGTGCAGCTATCTGAGTCACAGGATACCGACTAAGAGCATCAGCCACCACATTGGCTTTACCAGACTGATATTGGATGGTGAAGTCATAATCCTTTATCCATTCAAGCCATCGCCTCTGTCTCATATTCAGCTCTTTCTGCGTGAAGATATACTTCAAGCTCTGGTGATCTGTAAACAATTCAAATGTCTGTCCAAACAGATAGTGCCTCCAGATCTTCAAGGCAAAAACTACAGCTGCCAACTCCAGATCATGAGTGGGGTAGTTTACCTCATAGTCTTTGAGTTGCCTTGAAGCATAAGCAACTACCTTTCCTTGCTGCATCAGTACAGCACCCAGACCCTTACCAGAGGCATCAGTGTACACAGTGAACTTTTCTCCATCACAGGGAACGATGAGGATAGGAGCACTGGTCAGTCTCTTTTTCAGTTCCTGAAAACTAGACTCACAATTATCAGACCACTCAAACTTCAAATTCTTTCTAGTTAGCTTAGTCAGAGGACCAGCCAGCTTGGAAAACCCTCCACAAAGCGGCGGTAGTATCCAGCTAAGCCCAGAAAACTTCTGACCTCATTCGCTGTAGTTGGTCTTCCCCAGTGAAGAATGGCCTCCACCTTCACTGGATCCACGGACACACCCTGGCCAGAAATAATGTGCCCCAGAAAGCCAATCTGATATAGCCAGAACTCACATTTGCTGGCCTTAGCATACAGCTGCTTCAGCCGCAGAATCTCCAGCACCTTGCGCAAATCCTGAGAGTGATCTTGCGCATTCTTGGAGTAGATCAGAATATCATCAATGAAGACGACCACACATTTGTCCAGGAGCTCATGAAATACCCTGTTCATCAGATCCATAAACACCGCAGGGGCATTTGTCAGTCCAAAGGGCATAACAAGAAACTCATAGTGCCCATACCTGGTCCTGAATGCAGTTTTAGGTACATCCTCCTCCTGAACTCTCAGCTGATAATAGCCAGACCTCAGGTCAATTTTAGAGAATACAGTAGCACCCTGCAACTGATCAAAGAAATCATCAATACGGGGTAATGGGTACTTATTCTTAACGGTCACTTGGTTGAGTTGACGGTAATCGATGCACATGCGCAAAGTACCATCCTTCTTCTTCACAAATAACACAGGTGCTCCCCATGGAGAAACACTGGGTCGAATATACCCCTTCTCTAATAGTTCTTCCAGTTGCTTCTTCAGCTCTGTCAGTTCTGAAGTAGCCATCCTGTAAGGAGCTTTAGATATCGGTGCCGTGCCTGGCAACAACTCGATACCAAACTCAACTTCTCTACTGGGTGGTAACCCAGATAAATCATCAGAGAAGACGTCAGTAAACTCTCTTACCATAGGAATTCTAGCCAGATCCAAATCAGGCTCAGTCTGCACCTTGACATGTGCCAGATACCCCTTGCAGCCCTGGGCTAAAAGCTTCCTGGCCTGCAGATGAGATATCACCAAAGGCTCCTGTTCTAAAATCCGGCCTTGGATAACCAGTTGATGTCCATCACTTAGATGTAGAGTAATTAACTTTTCAAAACAATCTAAAGTAGCATGATAGGCAGACAGCCAATCCATACCCAGAATGATGTCATAGTCTTTCATAGGAAGACTAATCAAATTAATAGGTAAATCATATCCTTCAACCTTAATCAAACAGTCAGGATATGTTATATCTGTAGATACGGCCTCACCCATAGGTGTATGAACATAAATACAGAAATCAAGTATCCTAGGCAACACAGGCAGACATAGTGCAAAACATGCAGACACAAAGGATAAATTGGCACCAGGATCAAAAAGAATGCGTGCCAAATAACTAAACACATAAAGTGTACCTTCCACCACGGACTTCGAAGCCGAAGCATCCCTCTCCGCGATGGCATACACGCGAGTCTGCACAGTAGGCTTCTCACCCTGTCCTCTAGCATCCGGCATAGGACAGTCCTTAATCATATGCCCCACCTTACCACATCTGAAGCAAGCGCCAGTCTTCCTGTAGCACTCATTATCCTGATGTTTAGTGCTCCCACAATGGAGACACTTCTTGCCATTCTGAGAACCTGTGCTGGCTGGCTTCTGATAAGGTTTGTATCTACCCTTATTGTCTTTCTTCTCTTTCTTGAAATTCTTCTTATCCTTACCACCCAGAGTGGGTGCGTAAGTCACAGAAGTAGGGGCGGATGCAGTGACTGAAATAGTATCAACAGCCATC
The DNA here is from genome assembly GCA_027563935.2 of Costus lasius. NCBI lineage: Eukaryota > Viridiplantae > Streptophyta > Magnoliopsida > Zingiberales > Costaceae > Costus > Costus lasius. The sequence continues at coordinate 50,967,092 of CM050446.2, forward strand.
TCAGCAATGCACCTCTCAGCAGTGCGAGCCCTGTCTACCACTTCAGCATAAGACTCCAAGTGTAGCATAGCTACCCTTGTCCTGATGTCTTTCCTCAAACCCCGCTGAAACTTCTTGGCTCTTCTTTCCTCGGTGTTGACTAAGTGAGGAGCATACCCCGACAACCGAGCGAATGTGGCCTCATACTGATCCACCGTCAGGTCGCCCTGCTCAAGATGAATAAACTCCACCTCGCGCTCCTCAGATAAGCTAGAGGGGAAAAACTTGGCATTGAACTTCATCATGAAGTACTGCCAATCAACAACTCTGGATTCAGTTGCCGCCAGTCTGACGACTCCCTTCCACCAGTCTTCGGCATCTCCACGCAACATGAAGACAGATAAACATAGCTTGTCTGCATCATCACAGCGCAAAACCTGGAAAATCTTTTCCAGTGCCAAAAGCCAATCCTCAGCCGCTCTGGGCCCCGGACTACCATAAAATGTAGTCGGGTTCAGGTGCTGAAACTCTCGAACCAACCGAGCATATCATTGATGTGCGCCATCACCCAGAGGAGAACCAGCGCCACCCACACAGTGTCCAGCCGGTTGTGACTGTGACTGAGGCTGTGTCTGCGACAGCCGCTGCAATAACTGTTGCTGAACCTCCATGTGCTGCGCCTGCTGCTGCTGCATCATCTGAGTTTGCTGCTGGATGAATGCGTTCTGTTGTTGCATCATAGCAGTCATAGCCTCCATGGCCTGCCTCAGATCAGACTGTTGATCACTATTGCTACTGCTAGATCTTGGTCGCACCATTTTTTTACCTGCATCACATAACACGGTAGAATAACAACCAATATTCAATCACGGATCAGATCCTATCTTGGTTTCTAGCAATACACAAACAGAGTTTTCCTTTCCCGGAGTTTCTAATTGCTAGTAATATCCCTCTGATACCATCTGTAACATCCCTCACAAACGCACCCCACACGCATACAAGTAAAAATACGGGGTTTTAAAAATTTTTACTCTTCCATTAAAACATAAGAAGAAAGCGTCATCGAAGGACATTACTACGGAACTGAAAACCGCACAGAACTGAGTAGGATCGATTACTAGGAAATAGAAATCCGGAAATCCAAAAAAATCCGGCAGCAAGTATACTAAATTACAGCTGCACAGACCCACATATCCTGGAACAAAACAAATGTCCACACTACACATATGTGGAGAACACAAATTTCAGAAATATTGCAGAAACTGATTATTCAGATACCAAATACAACAATAACTCGGTTACACATCTCAAGGTATTTCGAATACAGTAACTCGGTTACACATTTCAGAATAAGAACAGTTTCAATTCTCATGACTCCAAAACTCGTATCCAACAATAAAACGAGACAACTATAATATAATATCCTGAAAACAGGCATAAGCCCTCAGGAGATAAAACGTGTCATATAAGTAAGTTAGGCACGCAGGCCTGATAGATCTTTAGAAGACAACTCTTAGAAATTATATAAAACATTAGCATCATAACAAATTAAGTAGCTGTAGCAATCACTGTCCTGATGTCTCACCTGAAAATATTTAAACAACGAGGGTGAGCTAAAAAGCTCAGTGAGTAAAAGACACTAAAAGCCATCCATAGTACACATCAAAAAATATCATGCTTGCAGATAAGATACTTAACATGCACACTCATATCAGAAACAAAACATAATCAAATACAGACAGTTTTAACAATAGGCATCAAGCATGAAGTAGGATATAAGTATACCAACCCATTCCAACTAATCACACCGCCCAACACATCTATACTACAGATCGAAACAGAACTACAGAAATCAGAGCTGACAGACAGAAAATCAGAATTTTCAGAATCCAAACAGATAGTCTACATCGGAAACAGAAAGGCCACAGAAGGCATGAAGACCACAGAAGGTCTGATGACCACAGAAGGTCTGACCCCACCTCTGCCGAGGACGAGACATGCATGCATATCAGAAACAGAATGGTAGATGAGGTATCAGTGGGTGGCCCCCGTCTTGTCAGGACGTGGCACTCTGGCCTCCAATACCCAGAACAGAACAGAAATAGTGGAGGGAGAACGGAAGGTGAGACTAGCTCACATCTACCCTTCACTAGTGTCTCATGGGTCGTAGTAGACTATCAGCACCATTACAGCGCCACAGAAGGAGGGTAAGGACACGGAAGAGTGCTACACTAGGGCATAATTTTTACAGAACAGGTCATGCTGAAATGGAGGAGTAGGACTAACTGATGTAGGACGGAAGCGTGTGATAATGCTACTAATTAAGAACATGAAATTTAACTAATTAAAATACTACTAATAAAAAAATCAATTTATTTATTCATCAAAACTTCATAAAGCAACCAGAATTTCAGGACTATGAAAATAATAAATTAAGAAAAGTAGTCCTGTCAAATAATGGGTTCCAATTATTCAATATTCAAACTGAATAAACTGCATTGTAAAAGTAAATTAGTTCTTTGAATCAATAAAAATTTGGGATTCCGGTCTTTCATGTAAGTAAGATCTCTGCAACAAAAATAGTTATTCTGATCAGACAATAATTCAGTGTAGGAATTGTATTAGACATCAATGTTTGCTAGGCTTCCTAAATTGATCTGTTGGTTCTTTAATGGAGCCAAGTTATCTGATCTACAGAGTGAAACCTGTTCTTCATGATCATATCCGAGATCAGGGGTTCTGTTACGTCCAAGCACGATGAATACCTGTTCTTCATGATCATATCCGAGATCAGGGGTTCTGTTACGTCCAAGCACGATGAATACCTGCAAGAAGAAGCTTGACTAGTTAAGTTTTAAAGCAAGCAGATAAACAGGAGATATGGGAGTTTGAAAAAAAAAACAGAGGGATGGTGGCAAGCGCTGATCAACGGCGCTGGGACTTGGATGGTCTGTCGGCGGCGTAGAGTCGAGACGGAGTGATGTTGAAGACGTCGGAGCACCGACGGGAGGTGGCGGAGGAGGCGAGGACGGCGTCGGAGTACAGGCGGAAGCGGAGAAGCAGATGTTCAACCGAACAGGGGAAGTGCGGGATCGGAGAAGAGTTCGTCGCCGGACAACCGGTGGTGCACGAACTCGAAACCTGCTACTACTGGAGGATGCTGTGGCTGACGAGAGGACATGGCCGGAGTTTGGAGACGAATGGTGGCCGGACGGAGGAGGGCGACGATGAAAGGCGGAGCTGAGGCGGGAGTATGGCGGAAGCAGGGGAAACACGAGCGCAGAGCAGAGTTGACCGGCGTTCGTCCGGTGGTCCACGATTGCCGGACCTGTTAAGGTTGGAGGTCCCTCTGACGATGGCTAAGTGATGGCCAGAGTTTGAGATCGATTGGTGGCTGGTCGGAGGAGAACGGTGCTGGAAGACGGAACTAGGGCGGAAAGCCTGGCGAGAACAGAGGATTCGAACGGAAGTTCGATTCGGGTGATCGGAGAATCGGATGGATGGATGCCGGTGGCTATGGCTTCGTCTTTGGGAGGAGGAGGGATGCCCGAAGTTTTGTGAGGATCAGACCGGCGGATCGTCGGCGGCGTGCTCACAATCTTTCGAAAATCTGGAAACAGGGAATGCGTGGTTGTTTGATCTGGTTTCGTGAGGAAAAGAGAATGGAAGAGAGGGGAAGAGAAGGGAAGAGGACTCGGCCCTAGAAGGAGAAGGAGAAAGAGAGCATCCGATAAGGAGGAAGATTACTAGAAAACTACTTCATTAGATTCAATTTCAACAAATTCTGTCTGTTACAAGGTTCAAACTTTGATACATATAGGAGAAGATTGGGAGAGACGTTGCTGCAGAGGGACGTTGCGATTTCCATTTGAGGCTTCCACGTGAGCAGCTGGTGTAGACGTTGAAGCTTCCATTTTGGTTGAAGATGAATGTCGGCAGCAAGGAAACGTTGGAGAACTTCTTTATTCGGCACCAAGAGACGTTGAGGAGCTTTGAGCGAAGATGGCAGCCAAGTGACGTTGGAGTTTCCCTTTTTTCTTGGCTGAGCGAATGTAACGTTGGAGCTTCCCTTTTTGCTTTGTTGATGATGATGCGTTCGCTGCAAATGTGGGTTGCAAGGTGCAGCGTTGGAGATGGGCTTGGGCCTCTTTTATTCTTGAAGTAGTTCCTCCTATTATTTGAGCTAGCTTTATAAGTGAAGCTTTGCTAGCTTATTCATGAGTCTCTGAGCCTTTGTCTATGGTACTCGTAAACTCCATTTGTATCTTCGAGGTCGGTGGTCTCTGCCTCCATCAGTTCTCCCCGCGTGAAAAAAATTCTTCTCCGAAGAATTGTTATTGCGCTGAAGTTCTGGAGGGGTATGAGTCAATCTCCATAGTCCAAGCTGCAAGTGAGGGATACCTGCATTGAATTCCCTTTCCCGGCCATATTCATTAGTAAGTTTGCTATAAGGAATTCTAACATGTAAGTAGCTCGGAATAATGAAATCAACATATTCAATAACTTGGAAAGTAGACAAAGCAAATTTGTTTTCAATTATTTGAATTTGAGTTGACCCTAATGGTGGTTTAACAGTGTGAGTAGAAGGACCTAAAAGACAAGATTCAAGGATCATAGGGTCCTGAAAAAGATTTTCTAATTCTAGGGGTTGACCTAAAGGTTGAGGATTAGGATCCAGGTCAAGCTCAAAGGGATCTAACTTAGGTTCCATGTGAGGTTCAAGAAGACCTATGGGTTTGGGTTCAACTTTAGGCTCTCTAGTAGTGCTAAGCTCAAGTTGAGAACCTATGGGTATGGGCCCTAAAATTGAAGGTAATTGCCCTATTTGACACTTAGGTTGAGACAAGCCTACTGTGGTCTCTATGGGCAACTCAAGTGTAGTTTGACTCTCAGACAAGTCAACTATGGTTTCTTTAGCTGGATTGCTAGACTCAGGTTGAGGACCTATGGGTATGGGCCCTAAAATTGAAGGTTGAGGTATGGGTTCTACCTCATGGTTTGCCTGTTGAGTTTCACATGTGTTACCTGAGCTTGTTTTTGTTCCCATGGTAGACTCTAAGGTTGGTATATTCTCTTGAGAGTTTGAGGGAGTAGGTACCTTAGGGGTTTTAGGTTTGGACCTCTTGATCTTAATCTTTGGGTTTTGGCATCTTAAGACATATGAATCATCTTGCCTTTGGTAATACCCATTGACATCATATAACCAAAGTGCTCCTAGGTGGACATGGTATGTACCTTCTAAGGGTAAGACATAACACCAAACTTCTAGTAGAAGGGTACCTAACAAAATAGGAACTAAGCACATATGGTTCACTAAGGTTTTGGTTCCATCATCCCTACTAATGGTGTAAGGGTCTGGGATAGGCTCACTGGTAAGGCCAAATCTATCAATGGCACTAGGGGTTATGAAGTTGAAGCCTATGGACTCATCTATGGCTACCTTACACATCTTATCTTTCATTTTGATGTAGGTATGGAAAAAATCATTCCTAAGGGTGACACTATAAGTTGGAAGTTTCTCTAGATATTGCTTGTGTAGAGTTTGTCTCATGTCTTCTATATAGTTGTGACAGGTTTTGAGATGGTTCTCCATGGACTTGAAGTTGTCATAAAATTTGAGCATTCGTTCTTGGTTGATACTAGTGGCCATGGGATGATTTGAAAATATTTTGAAAATAGAGCTCCCTAAGATGATAGAAAATGATTTCAGCTAGTATGAAAAGATATATTTGAGAATAAACAAACTAGCATGCAGAACAATAATCAACTAAACATAAAAGCACTTAGAAGTTTTTTTTTTTTTCTAGCAAATAAATTAACAAACATGCAAAAGCAACTAAACGTTAGAGCATATAGTTTTTTTTTTTTTTTTATGCAAAAAAAACTATTAAGAACAACTAAGCATGAAAGCACAAGTTGAGAATGATTTTTGTTTTTTTTTTTTGTTTTTTTTTAGCAAATAAACAGCAAATTACGTAACTAACATGCAATCAATTTTAGCATATGGATGTGCAGAAAGTATGCTCATTGAAGATTGCAATTTGATTAAGAACAGAAACTAGGCTGAAAACAGGTTGGAAAATTCAGCATTTAAGTGCAGAATTTATAGTTATATTCAATGCAGCACTTATGGATGTTGTAAACAAAAATATGTTGGTGTTATCCAAGCTGCAGTTTGACAGAAATTAAGTGCAGCAAGCAGGTTGAAAACTTCAAATTCAGAAGGCTGAAAAAACCAGATTTTAAAAATTCAGAAATAAAGTGCAGAATTCAGCGTAGAAAGCAGTAACTCAGAGGCAATTTCAAGAAAACTGCAGCACATGTAGGTGTTGAAAACTAATTTAGGTAGTGGTTGCAATTTGATGCAGGTTAAGTGCAGCAAGAAGGAGGAAATGTTCAAAATCTGTTGGTGCTGAAAATTCAGAAGTTAAGACACAGTTTTGTGCAGATTATGGAATGGATGATCAGAACTTGAGCAAACAAGTGCAGTAGTTTGCTGCGTTGATGAGAAACTTAGCAAACACAGTGAGGGAAGATGCAGCAATTTGGTTTGCTGTCCTAAACTGTGGTTTACAAGGATCTATGTTGCTGGAGTGGCTGAAAATCAATGAGAATGTCAAGGCGATCAAAATCAGATTGCTTGTAGAATATGGTTTACAGAATTTTGGTTGCAAACACAGTTAGGTGCGGCAATTAAGTATGCTGTCCTGAACTGAATTTGACAAACTTTCATCATTTGTGGCCATGTTTGAATTGGCACAATAATGAAATTCTGCACTGCTAAAATCCGAAAAGTTTCACTAAAACATCAAGCACAGAAGTTCAGAGTTTACTTGTAAATTCGGTCATGGACGGTGCAGCAATTAACTTTGTTGTTCCAACCATTCAACAAGTGAAAGCAACAAATTTTCAAATCACAGATGCTGATTTGTCCCCACAAAATATCAGAATATTAAATTCAATGATCAGAAAATCAGAAATATAGGAACTTTAAAAACAAAGAGCAAAGTTAAGGATCGATGTGGACAAACAAGAGTTTACCACTTAACTTGCTCTGATACCAAGCTGATGTAGGACGGAAGCGTGTGATAATGCTACTAATTAAGAACATGAAATTTAACTAATTAAAATACTACTAATAAAAAAATCAATTTATTTATTCATCAAAACTTCATAAAGCAACCAGAATTTCAGGACTATGAAAATAATAAATTAAGAAAAGTAGTCCTGTCAAATAATGGGTTCCAATTATTCAATATTCAAACTGAATAAACTGCATTGTAAAAGTAAATTAGTTCTTTGAATCAATAAAAATTTGGGATTCCGGTCTTTCATGTAAGTAAGATCTCTGCAACAAAAATAGTTATTCTGATCAGACAATAATTCAGTGTAGGAATTGTATTAGACATCAATGTTTGCTAGGCTTCCTAAATTGATCTGTTGGTTCTTTAATGGAGCCAAGTTATCTGATCTACAGAGTGAAACCTGTTCTTCATGATCATATCCGAGATCAGGGGTTCTGTTACGTCCAAGCACGATGAATACCTGTTCTTCATGATCATATCCGAGATCAGGGGTTCTGTTACGTCCAAGCACGATGAATACCTGCAAGAAGAAGCTTGACTAGTTAAGTTTTAAAGCAAGCAGATAAACAGGAGATATGGGAGTTTGAAAAAAAAAACAGAGGGATGGTGGCAAGCGCTGATCAACGGCGCTGGGACTTGGATGGTCTGTCGGCGGCGTAGAGTCGAGACGGAGTGATGTTGAAGACGTCGGAGCACCGACGGGAGGTGGCGGAGGAGGCGAGGACGGCGTCGGAGTACAGGCGGAAGCGGAGAAGCAGATGTTCAACCGAACAGGGGAAGTGCGGGATCGGAGAAGAGTTCGTCGCCGGACAACCGGTGGTGCACGAACTCGAAACCTGCTACTACTGGAGGATGCTGTGGCTGACGAGAGGACATGGCCGGAGTTTGGAGACGAATGGTGGCCGGACGGAGGAGGGCGACGATGAAAGGCGGAGCTGAGGCGGGAGTATGGCGGAAGCAGGGGAAACACGAGCGCAGAGCAGAGTTGACCGGCGTTCGTCCGGTGGTCCACGATTGCCGGACCTGTTAAGGTTGGAGGTCCCTCTGACGATGGCTAAGTGATGGCCAGAGTTTGAGATCGATTGGTGGCTGGTCGGAGGAGAACGGTGCTGGAAGACGGAACTAGGGCGGAAAGCCTGGCGAGAACAGAGGATTCGAACGGAAGTTCGATTCGGGTGATCGGAGAATCGGATGGATGGATGCCGGTGGCTATGGCTTCGTCTTTGGGAGGAGGAGGGATGCCCGAAGTTTTGTGAGGATCAGACCGGCGGATCGTCGGCGGCGTGCTCACAATCTTTCGAAAATCTGGAAACAGGGAATGCGTGGTTGTTTGATCTGGTTTCGTGAGGAAAAGAGAATGGAAGAGAGGGGAAGAGAAGGGAAGAGGACTCGGCCCTAGAAGGAGAAGGAGAAAGAGAGCATCCGATAAGGAGGAAGATTACTAGAAAACTACTTCATTAGATTCAATTTCAACAAATTTTGTCTGTTACAAGGTTCAAACTTTGATACATATAGGAGAAGATTGGGAGAGACGTTGCTGCAGAGGGACGTTGCGATTTCCATTTGAGGCTTCCACGTGAGCAGCTGGTGTAGACGTTGAAGCTTCCATTTTGGTTGAAGATGAATGTCGGCAGCAAGGAAACGTTGGAGAACTTCTTTATTCGGCACCAAGAGACGTTGAGGAGCTTTGAGCGAAGATGGCAGCCAAGTGACGTTGGAGTTTCCCTTTTTTCTTGGCTGAGCGAATGTAACGTTGGAGCTTCCCTTTTTGCTTTGTTGATGATGATGCGTTCGCTGCAAATGTGGGTTGCAAGGTGCAGCGTTGGAGATGGGCTTGGGCCTCTTTTATTCTTGAAGTAGTTCCTCCTATTATTTGAGCTAGCTTTATAAGTGAAGCTTTGCTAGCTTATTCATGAGTCTCTGAGCCTTTGTCTATGGTACTCGTAAACTCCATTTGTATCTTCGAGGTCGGTGGTCTCTGCCTCCATCAGTTCTCCCCGCGTGAAAAAAATTCTTCTCCGAAGAATTGTTATTGCGCTGAAGTTCTGGAGGGGTATGAGTCAATCTCCATAGTCCAAGCTGCAAGTGAGGGATACCTGCATTGAATTCCCTTTCCCGGCCATATTCATTAGTAAGTTTGCTATAAGGAATTCTAACATGTAAGTAGCTCGGAATAATGAAATCAACATATTCAATAACTTGGAAAGTAGACAAAGCAAATTTGTTTTCAATTATTTGAATTTGAGTTGACCCTAATGGTGGTTTAACAGTGTGAGTAGAAGGACCTAAAAGACAAGATTCAAGGATCATAGGGTCCTGAAAAAGATTTTCTAATTCTAGGGGTTGACCTAAAGGTTGAGGATTAGGATCCAGGTCAAGCTCAAAGGGATCTAACTTAGGTTCCATGTGAGGTTCAAGAAGACCTATGGGTTTGGGTTCAACTTTAGGCTCTCTAGTAGTGCTAAGCTCAAGTTGAGAACCTATGGGTATGGGCCCTAAAATTGAAGGTAATTGCCCTATTTGACACTTAGGTTGAGACAAGCCTACTGTGGTCTCTATGGGCAACTCAAGTGTAGTTTGACTCTCAGACAAGTCAACTATGGTTTCTTTAGCTGGATTGCTAGACTCAGGTTGAGGACCTATGGGTATGGGCCCTAAAATTGAAGGTTGAGGTATGGGTTCTACCTCATGGTTTGCCTGTTGAGTTTCACATGTGTTACCTGAGCTTGTTTTTGTTCCCATGGTAGACTCTAAGGTTGGTATATTCTCTTGAGAGTTTGAGGGAGTAGGTACCTTAGGGGTTTTAGGTTTGGACCTCTTGATCTTAATCTTTGGGTTTTGGCATCTTAAGACATATGAATCATCTTGCCTTTGGTAATACCCATTGACATCATATAACCAAAGTGCTCCTAGGTGGACATGGTATGTACCTTCTAAGGGTAAGACATAACACCAAACTTCTAGTAGAAGGGTACCTAACAAAATAGGAACTAAGCACATATGGTTCACTAAGGTTTTGGTTCCATCATCCCTACTAATGGTGTAAGGGTCTGGGATAGGCTCACTGGTAAGGCCAAATCTATCAATGGCACTAGGGGTTATGAAGTTGAAGCCTATGGACTCATCTATGGCTACCTTACACATCTTATCTTTCATTTTGATGTAGGTATGGAAAAAATCATTCCTAAGGGTGACACTATAAGTTGGAAGTTTCTCTAGATATTGCTTGTGTAGAGTTTGTCTCATGTCTTCTATATAGTTGTGACAGGTTTTGAGATGGTTCTCCATGGACTTGAAGTTGTCATAAAATTTGAGCATTCGTTCTTGGTTGATACTAGTGGCCATGGGATGATTTGAAAATATTTTGAAAATAGAGCTCCCTAAGATGATAGAAAATGATTTCAGCTAGTATGAAAAGATATATTTGAGAATAAACAAACTAGCATGCAGAACAATAATCAACTAAACATAAAAGCACTTAGAAGTTTTTTTTTTTTTCTAGCAAATAAATTAACAAACATGCAAAAGCAACTAAACGTTAGAGCATATAGTTTTTTTTTTTTTTTTTTATGCAAAAAAAACTATTAAGAACAACTAAGCATGAAAGCACAAGTTGAGAATGATTTTTGTTTTTTTTTTTTGTTTTTTTTTAGCAAATAAACAGCAAATTACGTAACTAACATGCAATCAATTTCAGCATATGGATGTGCAGAAAGTATGCTCATTGAAGATTGCAATTTGATTAAGAACAGAAACTAGGCTGAAAACAGGTTGGAAAATTCAGCATTTAAGTGCAGAATTTATAGTTATATTCAATGCAGCACTTATGGATGTTGTAAACAAAAATATGTTGGTGTTATCCAAGCTGCAGTTTGACAGAAATTAAGTGCAGCAAGCAGGTTGAAAACTTCAAATTCAGAAGGCTGAAAAAACCAGATTTTAAAAATTCAGAAATAAAGTGCAGAATTCAGCGTAGAAAGCAGTAACTCAGAGGCAATTTCAAGAAAACTGCAGCACATGTAGGTGTTGAAAACTAATTTAGGTAGTGGTTGCAATTTGATGCAGGTTAAGTGCAGCAAGAAGGAGGAAATGTTCAAAATCTGTTGGTGCTGAAAATTCAGAAGTTAAGACACAGTTTTGTGCAGATTATGGAATGGATGATCAGAACTTGAGCAAACAAGTGCAGTAGTTTGCTGCGTTGATGAGAAACTTAGCAAACACAGTGAGGGAAGATGCAGCAATTTGGTTTGCTGTCCTAAACTGTGGTTTACAAGGATCTATGTTGCTGGAGTGGCTGAAAATCAATGAGAATGTCAAGGCGATCAAAATCAGATTGCTTGTAGAATATGGTTTACAGAATTTTGGTTGCAAACACAGTTAGGTGCGGCAATTAAGTATGCTGTCCTGAACTGAATTTGACAAACTTTCATCATTTGTGGCCATGTTTGAATTGGCACAATAATGAAATTCTGCATTGCTAAAATCCGAAAAGTTTCACTAAAACATCAAGCACAGAAGTTCAGAGTTTACTTGTAAATTCGGTCATGGACGGTGCAGCAATTAACTTTGTTGTTCCAACCATTCAACAAGTGAAAGCAACAAATTTTCAAATCACAGATGCTGATTTGTCCCCACAAAATATCAGAATATTAAATTCAATGATCAGAAAATCAGAAATATAGGAACTTTAAAAACAAAGAGCAAAGTTAAGGATCGATGTGGACAAACAAGAGTTTACCACTTAACTTGCTCTGATACCAAGCTGATGTAGGACGGAAGCGTGTGATAATGCTACTAATTAAGAACATGAAATTTAACTAATTAAAATACTACTAATAAAAAAATCAATTTATTTATTCATCAAAACTTCATAAAGCAACCAGAATTTCAGGACTATGAAAATAATAAATTAAGAAAAGTAGTCCTGTCAAATAATGGGTTCCAATTATTCAATATTCAAACTGAATAAACTGCATTGTAAAAGTAAATTAGTTCTTTGAATCAATAAAAATTTGGGATTCCGGTCTTTCATGTAAGTAAGATCTCTGCAACAAAAATAGTTATTCTGATCAGACAATAATTCAGTGTAGGAATTGTATTAGACATCAATGTTTGCTAGGCTTCCTAAATTGATCTGTTGGTTCTTTAATGGAGCCAAGTTATCTGATCTACAGAGTGAAACCTGTTCTTCATGATCATATCCGAGATCAGGGGTTCTGTTACGTCCAAGCACGATGAATACCTGTTCTTCATGATCATATCCGAGATCAGGGGTTCTGTTACGTCCAAGCACGATGAATACCTGCAAGAAGAAGCTTGACTAGTTAAGTTTTAAAGCAAGCAGATAAACAGGAGATATGGGAGTTTGAAAAAAAAAACAGAGGGATGGTGGCAAGCGCTGATCAACGGCGCTGGGACTTGGATGGTCTGTCGGCGGCGTAGAGTCGAGACGGAGTGATGTTGAAGACGTCGGAGCACCGACGGGAGGTGGCGGAGGAGGCGAGGACGGCGTCGGAGTACAGGCGGAAGCGGAGAAGCAGATGTTCAACCGAACAGGGGAAGTGCGGGATCGGAGAAGAGTTCGTCGCCGGACAACCGGTGGTGCACGAACTCGAAACCTGCTACTACTGGAGGATGCTGTGGCTGACGAGAGGACATGGCCGGAGTTTGGAGACGAATGGTGGCCGGACGGAGGAGGGCGACGATGAAAGGCGGAGCTGAGGCGGGAGTATGGCGGAAGCAGGGGAAACACGAGCGCAGAGCAGAGTTGACCGGCGTTCGTCCGGTGGTCCACGATTGCCGGACCTGTTAAGGTTGGAGGTCCCTCTGACGATGGCTAAGTGATGGCCAGAGTTTGAGATCGATTGGTGGCTGGTCGGAGGAGAACGGTGCTGGAAGACGGAACTAGGGCGGAAAGCCTGGCGAGAACAGAGGATTCGAACGGAAGTTCGATTCGGGTGATCGGAGAATCGGATGGATGGATGCCGGTGGCTATGGCTTCGTCTTTGGGAGGAGGAGGGATGCCCGAAGTTTTGTGAGGATCAGACCGGCGGATCGTCGGCGGCGTGCTCACAATCTTTCGAAAATCTGGAAACAGGGAATGCGTGGTTGTTTGATCTGGTTTCGTGAGGAAAAGAGAATGGAAGAGAGGGGAAGAGAAGGGAAGAGGACTCGGCCCTAGAAGGAGAAGGAGAAAGAGAGCATCCGATAAGGAGGAAGATTACTAGAAAACTACTTCATTAGATTCAATTTCAACAAATTCTGTCTGTTACAAGGTTCAAACTTTGATACATATAGGAGAAGATTGGGAGAGACGTTGCTGCAGAGGGACGTTGCGATTTCCATTTGAGGCTTCCACGTGAGCAGCTGGTGTAGACGTTGAAGCTTCCATTTTGGTTGAAGATGAATGTCGGCAGCAAGGAAACGTTGGAGAACTTCTTTATTCGGCACCAAGAGACGTTGAGGAGCTTTGAGCGAAGATGGCAGCCAAGTGACGTTGGAGTTTCCCTTTTTTCTTGGCTGAGCGAATGTAACGTTGGAGCTTCCCTTTTTGCTTTGTTGATGATGATGCGTTCGCTGCAAATGTGGGTTGCAAGGTGCAGCGTTGGAGATGGGCTTGGGCCTCTTTTATTCTTGAAGTAGTTCCTCCTATTATTTGAGCTAGCTTTATAAGTGAAGCTTTGCTAGCTTATTCATGAGTCTCTGAGCCTTTGTCTATGGTACTCGTAAACTCCATTTGTATCTTCGAGGTCGGTGGTCTCTGCCTCCATCACTAACCACTACTCAATTCTCACATCATGCCCAAAGTGTCTCACAAACCAGAAAATGACACACCCCAATATCCAGTCCTTAACAAAATTACAATTTGCAGAAAATCAAAACTGAACACTCTTCATAATTTTTACCATCAACCAGAAGTAATATATGAGTGAATTCCTTAGATTTCATACAACTATCCTTAATTCAGGTCAAACCATTCTATGTTCTCACAAGGTTATAACATATTCAAAGTTTCAGAAAATTCACAACATATATACAGAACAGAAATTATTCGCGTAACAAACAATTAAACAAGCCTAGAAATTATAGGGAAATATATATATAGATACTCATTGCACTATTCTTCCCCAAAATTTCAAAAAAACCGTGAGCCATAAAATCACTGCAAGGGGCGAAATTTTCAGAATCCTTGCAGAACATACAAATTTCATGAAAATAATTTCAGTCCCCCACTACAGATAATTTTAATTGCACGTTTGTGAAGGAAAATGACAAAAGCCCCAAAATTGGCCCGAACCATGATTTTCGAAAATCCCTAAGTTCTTAGTTAAATCCTCAAATTTTGTTTTCTCTAAAATTTCTCATCAAGCAAATAAATTTTAGAAGAACTACAGACCACAATTTAAGAGATTAAACCATACAGGATAAATTTTTCTCACAAAGGAATATTCGTCCGGCACAGGTAAATTTCGAATTTCACATACGCACAAATTTACTTGTAGATTTTTGGTTCATACAGATAATCGTTGCAAATAACAAATTTTAATTGACTGATAATCTACAATTTAGCGGATTAGACTCCTTAGGATCGAATTACTCACAAGAAAAATCGTCCACAGAGAAAAACGCCAAGACAGAGGATCAAGGATCACCAGGAAATTCGTCCACCACCAGTCTGCCACCACCAGCGTCAGGAATTTCAGGAGGCGCCAAGCACAGTGAGGGGCGACAACCAAAGGCGGCTAGGGCAAGAAAACCAACAAAAGTCGTGAGGGAGAGGAGCCCTCACGCAATTCCTCTTTTTCTCCCACCCCAAACGGATCCAAGATCCAATAACCCAGTTAACTTAAGTGAAAAATCGGTTTTATGGGCTTACCTGGGCTTAACCACCCTGCGCCACTCCAATAACATTAGAAATATGCGCCACCATGGTGGAAGGAATTCCAGGAGCAAAGAATCAAGGTTGAGGGTTCAAATCCCCAACCAAAATAATTATTTTTGCCCTGTAGGAAAAATTCCTACACTTAGGCAAAAATCCCAAAATTTTAACAGATAAAAATACAGAAACAGAATCTAACCTTAAATCATAATTCAGAAAAATCGAGGGCGTTACACTTTCGATCCATTCATTATTAATTTTAATATGAACAAGATCGACTGTACCCCGGCAGAGTTACTGAACATGCTCTTGACTACAGAGTTGACTCTAAAGGGAAAGCCTTCAACCTCTGTCTTGATGGTTCCTTATAGGAACAAGAAGAAGGGGAAGAAGGGCAAAGCCCCTGTTAAGAGTTACAACAAGGCTCTGAAACAAAAGGTTAAGCGGTCGAAGGAATACAGATGTTTCCATTGTGGCCAGCTAGGTCACTGGAAAAAGGACTGTAAAGCGCTCCAAGGAGACAAGAAGGGAAACATCGCTTCTGGCTCAGGTATTTTTGTGACTGAGGTCATGTTTTCTTCTTCTATTTCATGGGTGTTGGACACTGCATGTGGAGTTCACATTTGTTCAAATGTACAGGAACTCAAGAGAAGAAGACAGGTGGGATAGCATGAGGTAGACCTACGCGTTGGAAACGGGGCATGGGTTGCTGCTGTTGCTGTAGGAGAATATCACATCTCATTACCATCTGGACTTGTATTAGAACTGAACAATTGTTACTTTGTACCAAGCATAACGAAAAATATTATCTCTATTCCTGCTCTTGTCAGGAAAGGGTTTTCCTTTGAATGCAATATTTCAAAGTGTGTTATTTCTTTAGATAATATTGTTTATGCTACTGGATCAATTAACAATGGATTATTCATGTTGGACATGGAATGTTCTATACAAAATATTGATAATAAGAAAGCCAAGTATGCTGATAATAGCACCTTGCTATGGCATAGTCGTTTAAGCCATATTAATAAGAAACGCATTAAGCGGTTGCATGATCATGGACTGCTGGGATCATTCTCCTATGAGGAGCTTGATACATGCAAAGCTTGTTTAATGGGTAAAATGACGAAGGCTCCTTTTCTTAACAAAGGTCAAAGGGCTTCAGGTTTACTTGACCTCATTCACAGTGATGTGTGTGGGCCATTTAGTAAACATGCCAGAGGTGGCTATTCATACTTCATTACCTTTACTGATGATTTCAGTAGATACGGGTATGTCTATCTAATGAGACATAAGAGTGAATCTTTTGACAAGTTCAAAGAGTTCAAAAATGAAGTGCAAAATCAGCTAGGCCGAAATATCAAGGCACTTCGCTCAGATCGAGGTGGAGAATACCTAAGTCGAGAGTTTACTGACTATCTGAAGCAGTGTGGGCTTGTCTCACAGCTTACTCCGCCAGGAACACCGCAATGGAATGGTGTGTCCGAGAGGAGGAACAGAACCTTACTGGATATGGTTCGTTCAATGATGAGTCAGGCTACTCTACCTTACTCCTTTTGGGGATTTGCACTGGAAACAGCTGCAAAGGTACTAAACCGAGTGCCATCCAAGGCAGTTTCAAAGACTCCATATGAGTTATGGTATGGGAAACAGCCGAGCTTGACATTTATTAAGATCTGGGGTTGCGAGGCTTATGTCAAAAAGCTCGCCTCTAGGAAACTAGAGAGCAGATCTGAGAAATGCATCTTTGTCGGTTACCCTAAGGAAACTAAGGGTTATTATTTCTACGATCCCAAAGAGAACAAGGTATTTGTTGCTCGGACGGCCATTTTTCTTGAGAAGGAATTTCTTCTGCAAGAGGCCAGTGGGAGAGAAATAAAGCTGGATGAGAATCCAGAGGAAGGACAAAGTAGTCAAGCACAGTTGGATGAGCATGAGCCAGTAGAACAGGTTATTGAACAACCTGAGGCTCAGATATCACGGGAACCGCGAAGATCGGGAAGGATCCGTCGACAGCCTGAGCGCTATGACGGAGTCTACATCATTGATCATGATGAACCCCTCACTTATGCGGATGCGGTCAGTGGACCGGAATCAGCGAGATGGCTTGAAGCTATGCGAGCCGAGATGGACTCCATGTCAGATAACCAAGTTTGGGATTTGGTTGATCCGCCTCCGGGAATAATCCCTATAGGCTGTAAATGGATCTTCAAGAAGAAGATTGACATGGATGGTAACGTGGTTACCTATAAAGGCAGGCTAGTTGCGAAAGGTTTCAAACAAATCTACGGGATAGATTATGATGAAACTTTCTCTCCTGTAGCTTGTAGAGCACCTGATACCTAGGAGCTTGATGGCTGTCGCGCATTTGGATTTTCGGTGGTGCTGGTTGCTGCTGTGGCGCTGCGGGTCGAGGACTGGTAGCTCCGGCTGGTCTCTTGCCCGTGTTCTTCCATCTTAGCGGCATGGTCGCTTAAGGGGTTGGTCGAGAATGTCGAAGAACAAAAGCTAATGAAAATGGATTCTACGGCGAGATAAGGAGTGAAAATCTGAAGTGAGAGCTTTGCCGGAGATGGTCGGAAGGGTCGCCAGAGGGTTGGTGGTCGGCGGCGAAGTAAGCGACGGCGACAGGTGGGGCAGAGCAAGTGGGGTCGCCATGAAGTGTACAAAAATGGAAGAAAATCAGGAACCCTAGCAAAGAGATTTGGGGCGAGAATTAAATGGGTAGCTTAACGGGTCAGGCTGGCCAGGCAGATCCGTTAACTATCAGGGTTTAGTGATCACACCCTAGATTTTAATCAGGATTCGGTCATGAAATCCTCGTGGAAGTGTCTACTGGGAAATCATGGTCGAGATTTTTGTCGGTACCTAGGTGTGATCTTCTCGCAGATTTTTGATGCAAGTCTTCACGGTGGTGACTTCAACCACGGGGCAGCCGTGACATCCTCATAAATTTTTTACTTGTTCTGTCTTCTAGAAATCTTTCCCATGATTTTCATCATGACCCATCCGTGATTGCTTCTGAATGATTGTGCGCAAATTTTACGGCTATGCCTCTAGTTACGGGTCTACCGTGAACCTTTCGGTGGATAAGTCTCGTTTTGCCTCTCCGAAAAATCTCGGTCACGACTTTCAGCGTTCCCCAATCATGATTTTCTCATGAAATTCTTTGTTACTGATTACGGCCGTGGCTTTAGTCTCCTCCCTACCGTAATTTTCTCAGCGAGTTTTCTGATGTTGGACTGAGTTAGAATCACGGTCGAGAATTTTGTCAGTACCCACTCATGATTTTGGGAAAACTGGCAGAAAATGCCTCTCTTTACTACATTAGTTTGCGATATTCCTATGTCATTCAAGGTCAAGTAAAATCATCAATATCCACAACTAAATAAACAGAGATATAGCAAACAATGCAAGCAATGAAAGGGCACGACAAGGCCCAAATATCATTTTCGACTTTTGTGAGGATTAGTTCCCAATGCTGGAGGTAAATAACATTAGTTCACAAATGTGTATAAACTCCCAAATAGAATGGATTAAATTCTATAGGTGCGAGTGTAGTTTGCATCCTTTTTGTGAGTGCTTCCTGTTGAGGGCCTTCACACCTACTTCAGTGTCGGCACCTAGTGCTGGTGCTTGGAGTGCATGCGCATTTCTTGCAAGATTACCATCAGTGTTAGATACCAAAACCATGCATTAGAACAAAATGGACATAACTAGGAAATGAAATTCAAACTTATAGCAGAGGAAGCTAGGATGTCCTGGTGTCAAAGAAGCATGAAATTGCTAAGGATTTAAGACCTATCATTATGCATACTAACTAAACTCACACAAACCATGAAAACAAGAAGGAAAAATGCTAAAAAATAAATTCAACTAGAGTAAGGAGCTTGGGTTGCCTCTCAAGAAGCGCTGATTTAAAGGTCCGTCAGCTTGACCACAGTCAATGTTATTCTGGTGAAGGGGGGTCCGTGAAGAGTAATGTAGTGCCCTCTAGTATCAGTTCATGGGAGACGTAATGCTTAAGTCTTTGTCTGTTAACCTTGAACGTCCTAGTTGACTCTCAATAAATGTCTACAGCACCGTGAGGGTAAACCTTTTGTACTACATACGGTCTCGTCCATTTAGTTCGAAGCTTGCCAGGGAAAAGCTTGATCCTAGAGTTAAACAAGAGTACCAATTCACCTTCGCGAAACTCCCTCCTCATAATCCTTTGATCGTGCCATCTTTTGGTGCGTTCTTTATAAATCATGGTATTCTCATAGGCTTCCTGTCTAAATTCGTCGAGCTCATTAAGCTGAAGTTTTCTGGCCTTCCCATCTTGGTTCCCATCAAAATTCAGTCGTCTTATCGCCCAATAGGCTTTGTGTTCAATTTCAACCGGTAAATGGCACAATTTACCGTATACTAGCTGGAATGGGGACATACCTATTGGAGCTTTAAATGTCATATGGTATGACCATAAAGTGTCATCAAGTTTGAGTGCCCAGTCGGTGCGAGTATGCGACACTGTTTTCTCAAGGATGTGCTTAATCTCTCGATTTGATATCTCCACTTGACCACTAGTTTGAGGATGGTAAGCGGTGGCCATTTTGTGTAATACTCCATACTTTTTGAGAAGTGATTCAAATTCTCGCTCAATAAAATGCGATCCGCCGTCGCTAATTACCACGCGAGGCGTTCCGAATCGTGGGAGTATTAATTTCTTGAAAAATCTGGCTACCACTTTGGAGTCGTTTGTTGGTGCGGCCAAAGCTTCTACCCACTTGGAGACATAATCGACTCCAACTACAATGAATTTGTTACCACAAGAAGGTGGGAATGGACCCATAAAGTCGATTCCCCATACGTCAAGGATGGTATTCAAAGGCATCTCATTTCTTCGTGATATTCCACCCATCCGTTGGCAGCGATCGCAAGACTGTACATAGTCCCTTGCGTCTCTGAATAGGGTCGGCCAAAAGAAACCACATTGGAGAATTTTATATGTTGTTTTCTTGCCACTACAATGCCCTCCGTAAGAAGAAGAATGACATTGGAATAGGACATCTGAAATTTCCTCTTCTGGTATGCATCTCCGAATGATACAATCAGCACAGTGCTTGAACAAGCGTGGTTCGTCCCAATAATAGTATTTTGCCATAGACATAAACTTTCTTCGTTATTGGTACGTAAGCTTCGGGGGCATAATACCGGCTGCTAAATAGTTTACCAAATCAGCATACCATGGTATTTTCACTGTGGTGATAGCTAATAAATTTTCATCTGGGAACGCATTGTCAATCTCTCCTTCCGAACTGTTCTCGGGGGTAGATATCAAACGAGAGAGATGGTCTGCTACCAAATTATTGACACGCTTCGCAAGTGCACGGATATGTCGAAATAATATAAAAGATGTCGAATCCCATAGGGAACAAGGTTGAGTACTAGAAAGTCCGAGTCCTAATAGCTAGGCGAATCGAAACGTGGCTTTTTGAAGACGGAAACCGAAAACAAACAAGTGCAACTACTTCGGTAGAGAAAAGATATAAGAGAGAATTCAGGGCTACGACTTCCACCACGATGATAATCTTAATCGCACAAGAAAGATATTAGTTATTTGGTTTATTGGTTTTGCACAAGGGGTCTAACCTTAGGGTACAAGGTGCCCTCTCTCGAGTGATACACCCCGGTGTTCATTTTAGACCGACCTCCTACTCTCGCGGTGGATCGTTCTAAGACGAACCCAATGAGTTCTATGGCAGACTATGAAATCCTCGAGCGAAGACCAAACACTCTCGTGTCGAGGTCTCGCAAGTTTTACTCAGAGGTTCGACCCTTACGATCCTTCTCTCGATATGAATCGTAACAGCTAACACGTGATATTACTCAGCCAAGGTAAAACCACGAAATAAATACGTCAAAGTAAAAGATGCTCACAATTCATACCAAATAGCATAAATAGACACTAAGTTTGTGTTGGGGTATGCCCTTAAGGCTAATGTTTGAGGCCTTGGGATTGTATTAGTATCATGTAATAAACTCTTAAGTTTATAAAGGCATGGTTATTATTCAGGTTGTTACCTTGTCTGCTGTAATAAGTGTACTTCTGAATAATGTCTCAAAGCTGTTCAGCTAGGCTGACAGGCTATATGTCCTTAGTCGAGATATCTTGGTGAACATGAGACAGCCTTGATATGATTGAGACTAATATGAGTGCTAATCTTATAGGATGCTTCGAGCATGGAATAAGATGTAGACTCATGGGTACATTGGATGTACTGGACAGACCCTACTGGGATATTCCATTGCTTGTCACAATGTGAATAATCCTTGTAAGCAGCAAGTGGCACATGTCCTTTGACTTGAGATCACTTGTGTTTCTAAATGATGATTGTCATTGTCTTGAGGTAGTTCAATATCATTTGAAACATAATGATTATAGACTATCTTGGATGGTGAGCTTGAATCAGGTTAGGACACTAGTGATAGACATAGGATTGCCGTCTCCTTGTTTAAGGAGTGTGATGTTCTAAAGGGCCCCCTTATGAGATGATTGAGATAGTGTATGGCCATACCCAGATGACTATGTGCATCTGATCTAATCATGCTCATCGTATTGGAGTTACAGGCTTGACATGCTTGTCCAATAAGAACATCCAGTGGTAAAGGACATATGTATGCCTTGTGAATTGAGTCACACTTGTGCTATGGTTTGGGAGTAGTCTTGGAAGACTCTTTCCTTTATATTGGGAGACAGTGATGTGTTGCTAGATACCCCTCACTGATCGTGATAACGTAAGTTATCGTTACCGACATTTAGAGGAAACCCTCAGGGTCGCACAATTTGGTGATATGGCTTACTTAAGTCAGATCGTATGGACTGGATTCTTTGAGTTCAGATTAAAGGGATTTAATCTCTGATTGTAAGTGAGATCTGGTCTGATCATGTTTGATTGATTAGGGCTTGAGATCGGTAAGCTTCGATCGAGAGAGGTGATGCTAGATCGGAGAGATCAGGGGCATCAGGAGATGAACGGTTAGATCATAAGCCTTGGGGTTCGATTTGGTCTAGACCAAGTGGCTTGAGCTATTTCGGTTTGGTTTAATGAACCAAAGCCGATTTGACATTTTGGATTGAACCGGTTCACAAATATGAACGCTTGGTTCAATGCCAAAATGCGTTTTGGGTTGGCTTGAACGCATGGCTTGATTGACTTCCATTTATGGAAAGTCATCAAGGGCCGGTTTTGCTTCAATGCCAAAACGCTTATGCGTTGAGCTCCTCACTTCAACGCCTTGATTCTTTTCGAGGTGTGGTTGACGAAAGTGTGGAGTAGACATCCAAGAGAAGCTCTCGGCCGAACGGATTCATCTCATCAAACCCTTTCCATTCGACAAGATAAGGCTTGGGTGTCTTGCTAGCACAAGAGATCTCAAGGAAGTGAGCATCTTCATCTTGTGTGTGGACTTGTGGAGGAGACCTAATTTGATCTCTTCTTCCAAGCCGAATTCCAAGCTTATGGCGTTGGTATGATTTCTCATAACTTAAGTTGATCATATAGTTTCATATGCGATTTTGAAACCCTATTTTCCGCCATGCATGCTAGATGCGCATGATTAGGGTTTTTCCCCCCCCTTTATGTTAGGGGTCCCTTCAATTGGTATCAGAGCTAGGCTCTTGATATGATCTATATGATTGCTTTGAAGTGTTTGTGATCCATACATATTGCGCTTACTTGATGCATGCTTTGTTTACATGAAGTTTGCGCTTGTATCATGCTAACATGAAGTTTGCGCTTGTATCATGCTAACATGTAGTTTGCGCTTGTATCATGGCTTTGATGAAGTATGCGCTCCCCCTAGAAGGGGACCCCCCTAAAGTTTGCGCTCCCCCTTGAAGGGGACCCCCTTAGATCTAAGGGTTATCAACATGCTAGAAGATATATCTTATGGATGTTCTAGATGTTTGCGCATGTCAAAATGTTTTCTAAAACTTACATCTTGCGCGCATGATTAGATCTAAGGTGCCACTACATTAAATCCTTAGATGGGTTGATGGGGTTGAAAGCATCTTCTAGGTTAGATCCAACTAGTCTGATCAGACCATCTGACAGCCTAGATGGGTTGACCAGATAGCACCTGTGCGCAAGCACGAGGTGGCTATAGGTCGACTGCATCCAAGGCGTGTAGCGAGGTCTGGTTGAGACAACTACTGAACACACATGAGTTAGGCCCGGGGTCACACCCGCTTGCCAAAACTCATGAGGGTGGTTCAGCCCTTGGCGCATGCATGGTTGACCATCAGGTCAACTCGGGTCAGTTAGGACTCGGTGCATGCAGGGGCAAAGGATCTAACTAGATGGATGAGTGGATCCCTATCAATGGACCATTGTAAGGTTGTAGGGCACATAAGGAAATTAAAATTGATGCCATGGGGTTTTTCAAAAATTTAATTTCTTGATTGGATCACATGATGATTTGATGCCATGATGCTTGTCTATTTAGTCTTATGTGGGTTGCCCTATTGTGTGCTGTGCTGGGGCCTGCGTGCCTGGTAAATTATAAGTTAATTTTATTGTGATCTGCGAATCACTTTTTCATTAATTTATTGTATAATTGACCTGCGAGTCAACCTTGTCTAGATAGATCAAATGTACTTTGATTAGACAAGAGTACAAATGCACACATCCCAAAGGAGCATTCAGCTGGTGGCGCACCTGAGGTGCTCTTGGCGCTAGGGCCCTAGGTTGGACCAGATGAGATGCCAAGGAGCTCAAGTGAAGACTTAAGTAAAATTAAGGTCTTACTAGGGTTCATGGGCTTTTACCACATAAGATCATGCTTTCTACTTATTGCTAATAATTAGAATTGCATGTTTAAGTTTATCTTCTACTATAGCCATAGGATATGCCTGATAGTAAGAAGATAAAAGACCGTTAAAATCCAACGCTAACATATCAAGCTCGATAAGCCTTCTGACGCGAAACCTCACCTTTCTGATTATCGTTGGAGCCGTGTTGAACCCACTCAGTGGGCACGTCCATCTATCTTCAGACGGTGCTGGATTTCACCTGCGTGTTACAGAGTAGGGATTTATCACTGCTCGTTGCTCAGCATAACACGTGGTGGTCCAGGGAGTAGGTCGGGTCAGCTTGACCATGTAGGCTACATATGTGGCGCATATGGTAGCGCATGGAGGCAGCCATCTCTGGGATCAGAGACTGTGTTGTACCAACTCAGTTGGCACAGTCTGCTGGATTGCCAAGATGAAGGGGAATCGCACGGGTTGGCGATTGGCTGGGACAGCCTACCAGAAATTAGTGCTTGTCATCTCTGTGCATCTTATCTCGCCTGAGCGGGACGCGGAGACCAAGTATGAAATTTGGATCCCATCTCACTAAAAGAGTGATACTCTTTCGGACTGTTTACTGGATTTTTCAGTCAGACAAAATAGTGAGAAAAGAATCTTTCTTAAGTCCTGGATTGATTCTAAACATTGATACTGACCTTGCTGTTCTTGCTTGTTGTAGATTCCTGCAGCAACGAACACCATGAGCTTCAATGTGCGATCCCTACTGGAAAGGGAGAAGTTTGCTGGGCCGAACTTCTCTGACTGGTTCGGACACCTTAAGATCGTTCTTAAGGCAGAGAGGAAACTGTATGTCCTCGAGACGGCGATACCGCCGCAGCCCGCTCCGAACGCCGCAAGGGCGGTTCGGGATGCCTATGAAAAGCACGTCAATGATAGCATTGATGTCGCTTGCCTGATGCTAGCGTCTATGACGCCACCGCTGCAGCGTCAGCATGAGGATATGTCGGCTATAGAAATTATAGCGAACCTCAAGATGTTGTATGCTGCACAGGCGAGGACAGAACGCTATAATCTGACGAAGCTCTTCTTTCAGAGCAAACTGGCTGAGGGGAGCCCAGTGGGAGCTCACGTGCTCAAGATGATTGGGCACAAGGAGGCTCTGGAGAAACTGGGGCATACCATCAACCAGGAGCTTGCTGTAGATATTATTCTGCAGTCTCTTCCGCCTTCTTTCGATGCGTTCATCATTAACTTTAATATGAACAAAATCGATTGTACGCCGGCAGAGCTGCTGAATATGCTCTTGACTACTGAGGAAACTCTGAAGGGTAAGCCTTCAACCTCTGTCTTGTTGGTTCCTTCTAGGAACAAGAAGAAGGGGAAGAAGGGCAAGGCCCCTGTCAAGAATTACAGCAAGGCCCTGAAACAGAAGGTGAAGCGGTCGAAGGATAACAGGTGTTTCCACTGTGGCCAGCTGGGTCACTGGAAAAAGGACTGTAAAGCGCTCCAAGGAGATAAGAGGGGAAGCATTGCTTCTGGCTCAGGTATATACGTGACGGAAGTCATGGTTTCATCTTCTTCTATATCATGGGTGTTGGACACTGCATGTGGAGTTCACATTTGTTCAAATGTGCAGGAACTCAAGAGAAGAAGGCAGGTGGGACAGCATGAGGTAGACCTACGCGTTGGAAACGGGGCACGGGTTGCTGCTGTTGCTGTAGGAGACTATTTCATCACTTTACCATCTGGCATTGTATTAGAATTGAACAATTGTTATTTTGTACCCAGTATTACCAAGAATATTATCTCTATTCCTGCTCTTGTCAGGAAAGGATTTGCCTTTGAATGCAAGATTTCAAAGTGTGTTTTAACTTATGATAATATTGTGTATGCAACTGGTTCACTTAACAATGGGTTATTCATGTTGGACATGGAATATTCTATACAAAACATTGATAATAAGAAAGCCAAGTATGCTGATGACAGCACCTTGCTATGGCATAGTCGTTTAGGCCATATAAACGAGAAGCGCATTAAGCGGTTGCATGATCATGGACTGCTGGGATCTTTCTCCTATGAGGAGATTGAAACATGCAAAGCTTGTTTAATGGGTAAAATGACGAAGTCTCCTTTTTCTCACAAAGGTCAAAGGACTTCAGGTTTACTTGACCTGATACACAGTGATGTGTGTGGGCCTTTCAGTAAACATGCCAGAGGTGGCTATCAGTACTTCATTACCTTCACTGATGATTTCAGTAGGTATGGATATGTCTATTTAATGAGACATAAAAGTGAATCTTTTGACAAGTTCAAAGAGTTCAAAAATGAAGTACAAAATCAGTTAGGCCGAAATATCAAGGCACTTCGTTCTGATCGAGGTGGAGAATACCTGAGTCATACGTTTACTGACTATCTGAAGGAGTGTGGGATTATCTCACAGCTCACTCCGCCAGGAACACCGCAGTGGAATGGTGTGTCCGAGAGGAGAAATAGAACGTTACTGGATATGGTTCGTTCTATGATGAGTCAGGCTACTCTTCCATATTCCTTTTGGGGTTTTGCACTGGAAACAGCTGCAAAGGTACTAAACCGAGTGCCATCCAAGGCAGTTTCAAAGACGCCATATGAGCTATGGTATGGGAAACAGCCTAGCTTGACATTTATCAGGATCTGGGGTTGCGAGGCTTATGTCAAAAAGCTCGCCTCTGGGAAACTGGAGAGCAGATCTGAGAAATGCATCTTTGTCGGTTACCCTAAGGAAACTAAGGGTTATTATTTCTACGATCCCAAAGAGAACAAGATATTTGTTGCTCGGACGGCCATATTTCTTGAGAAGGAGTTTCTTCTGCAAGAGGCCAGTGGGAGAGAAATAAAGCTGGATGAGATTCCAGAGGAAGGACAAAGTAGTCAGGCAGAGTTGGATGTGCCTGAGCCAGTAGATCAGGTTACTGAACAACCTGAGGCTCAGATATCACGGGAACCGCGAAGATCGGGTAGGATCCGTCGACAGCCTGAGCGCTATGTCGGAGTCTACATCATTGATAATGATGAACCCCTAACTTATGCGGATGCGGTCAGTGGACCGGAGTCAGCTAGATGGCTTGAAGCTATGCGAGCCGAGATGGACTCCATGTCAGATAACCAAGTCTGGGATTTGGTTGATCCGCCTCCGGGAGTAATCCCTATAGGCTGTAAATGGATCTTCAAGAAGAAGATTGACATGGATGGTAACGTGGTTACCTATAAAGGCAGGCTAGTTGCGAAAGGTTTCAAACAAATCTACGGGATAGATTATGGTGAAACTTTCTCACCTGTAGCCATGTTTAAGTCTATTCGGATTCTTTTCGCGATAGCTGCATATTACGATTATGAGATCTGGCAGATGGATGTGAAGACAGCTTTCCTTAATGGAAATCTGGATGAGGATGTGTATATGACACAACCAGAAGGTTTCACTAATCCATCAGATCGTCATAAAATATGCAAGTTAAAGAAGTCCATTTATGGACTTAAACAAGCATCTAGGAGCTGGAATATTCGTTTTGATGAATCAATCTCTGAGTTTGGTTTCATCAAGAACGAGGATGACCCGTGTGTATATAAGAGGTTTAGTGGGAGCGTGATTACATTCCTAATCCTCTACGTCGATGATATCTTGATCATTGGAAATGATATTCCTGAACTGCATGCTGTTAAGGCATGGTTAGGAAAATGTTTCCAGATGAAAGATTTAGGAGAAGCAGCCTATGTATTAGGTGTGAAGATCTACAGGGATAGATCTAAGAGGCTTCTCGGGCTGTGCCAGAGTACTTACATCGATAAGGTCCTGGAGAGATTCCATTTAGAGAATTCTAAACGTGGATATCTTCCAGTCAGACATGGTCTGAATCTTTCGAAGAGTCAGTGTCCACAAACACAGACTGAGAAAGATGAAATGGACAATACGCCTTATGCTTCGGCTATTGGGTCCATTATGTATGCGATGTTGTGTACTCGCCCAGACGTCGCTTACGGGTTAAGCGTGACCAGTCGATTCCAAAGTAATCCAGGTTTGGCGCACTGGATTGCAGTCAAGAACATTTTAAAATATCTGCGGAGGACCAAAGATATGTTCTTGATATATGGTGGTCAGGAAGAACTCAGTATAGAGGGATATACTGACGCTTCGTTCCAGTCGGACCAGGATGATTTCCGATCGCAATCAGGCTATGTTTTTAGCTTGAATGGTGGAGCAGTGGTGTGTAAGAGTTTCAAACAGTCAACTGTTGCTGATTCCACAACAGAAGCCGAGTATGTTGCAGCCTCGGAAGCATCCAAGGAGGCAGTGTGGATTCGTAAGTTCGTGAGAGAACTTGGTGTCGTTCCTTCGAGTGCTGATCCTTTGGTTATCTTCTGTGATAACACTGGAGCCATCGCACAAGCAAAGGAACCGCGGTCGCACCAGAAGTCCAAGCACATACAGAGACGGTTTCACTTGATCCGGGAGATCATTGATCGAGGCGAGATCAAAATATGCAAGGTTCATACAGATGACAATCTGGCAGACCCACTTACCAAGCCTCTGGCGCAGCAGAAGCATGAGAAGCACTGTAATAATATGGGTTTGAGATTTCTCAACCATTAGATTAAGTGCAAGTGGGAGATTGTTGGGGTATGCCCTTAAGGCTAATGTTTGAGGCCTTGGGATTGTATTAGTATCATGTAATAAACTCTTAAGTTTATAAAGGCATGGTTATTATTCAGGTTGTTACCTTGTCTGCTGTAATAAGTGTACTTCTGAATAATGTCTCAAAGCTGTTCAGCTAGGCTGACAGGCTATATGTCCTTAGTCGAGATATCTTGGTGAACATGAGACAGCCTTGATATGATTGAGACTAATATGAGTGCTAATCTTATAGGATGCTTCGAGCATGGAATAAGATGTAGACTCATGGGTACATTGGATGTACTGGACAGACCCTACTGGGATATTCCATTGCTTGTCACAATGTGAATAATCCTTGTAAGCAGCAAGTGGCACATGTCCTTTGACTTGAGATCACTTGTGTTTCTAAATGATGATTGTCATTGTCTTGAGGTAGTTCAATATCATTTGAAACATAATGATTATAGACTATCTTGGATGGTGAGCTTGAATCAGGTTAGGACACTAGTGATAGACATAGGATTGCCGTCTCCTTGTTTAAGGAGTATGATGTTCTAAAGGGCCCCCTTATGAGATGATTGAGATAGTGTATGGCCATACCCAGATGACTATGTGCATCTGATCTAATCATGCTCATCGTATTGGAGTTACAGGCTTGACATGCTTGTCCAATAAGAACATCCAGTGGTAAAGGACATATGTATGCCTTGTGAATTGAGTCACACTTGTGCTATGGTTTGGGAGTAGTCTTGGAAGACTCTTTCCTTTATATCGGGAGACAGTGATGTGTTGCTAGATACCCCTCACTGATCGTGATAACGTAAGTTATCGTTACCGACATTTAGAGGAAACCCTCAGGGTCGCACAATTTGGTGATATGGCTTACTTAAGTCAGATCGTATGGACTGGATTCTTTGAGTTCAGATTAAAGGGATTTAATCTCTGATTGTAAGTGAGATCTGGTCTGATCATGTTTGATTGATTAGGGCTTGAGATCGGTAAGCTTCGATCGAGAGAGGTGATGCTAGATCGGAGAGATCAGGGGCATCAGGAGATGAACGGTTAGATCATAAGCCTTGGGGTTCGATTTGGTCTAGACCAAGTGGCTTGAGCTATTTCGGTTTGGTTTAATGAACCAAAGCCGATTTGACATTTTGGATTGAACCGGTTCACAAATATGAACGCTTGGTTCAATGCCAAAATGCGTTTTGGGTTGGCTTGAACGCATGGCTTGATTGACTTCCATTTATGGAAAGTCATCAAGGGCCGGTTTTGCTTCAATGCCAAAACGCTTATGCGTTGAGCTCCTCACTTCAACGCCTTGATTCTTTTCGAGGTGTGGTTGACGAAGGTGTGGAGTAGACATCCAAGAGAAGCTCTCGGCCGAACGGATTCATCTCATCAAACCCTTTCCATTCGACAAGATAAGGCTTGGGTGTCTTGCTAGCACAAGAGATCTCAAGGAAGTGAGCATCTTCATCTTGTGTGTGGACTTGTGGAGGAGACCTAATTTGATCTCTTCTTCCAAGCCGAATTCCAAGCTTATGGCGTTGGTATGATTTCTCATAACTTAAGTTGATCATATAGTTTCATATGCGATTTTGAAACCCTATTTTCCGCCATGCATGCTAGATGCGCATGATTAGGGTTTTTCCCCCCCCTTTATGTTAGGGGTCCCTTCAGTTTGAAATTAAAATCATCAAAGGGTTTCCACCAAGCCCCGAAATAGGGTTTACGCTACAATCGTCATTGAAACACTCAAAATCTCTCATTTAATGAAATAAAAAGTATAATAAAATGAATCTAAGAGGAAGAAGATGATGAACCGAAGGAATCCTGAAGAAATCGTGATGATCGTGTGTCTCAATCTCCGAAAATCTCCAAAAATCGCCCCTATCTCTGAGTTCTTCCGTCTGCGCCACTTCTTTGCGTGAATGCTCGATCTCTAGGTCACGAAATTTAGGACTTTTATATTATTTCTCTTCGCCTCGAAGTAAGCTTTCCAAAAACTCCTCACTTGCTAAATTTGGACTTGAATCGAGTTCAGAATCGCCAAAATACTGAATGGGTGTCGGTCAACTCGCCCTAACTCGCCTTTTCCTCGATTGCTCCCCAAATAAGGCACGAAAATTAGGGCTTTTATGTTTCTTGCCCTCTCCTTCGAATCAGCTTTCCATAGAATCCTCACTTGCTAAATTTGGACTCCAAACGAGTGAGAAATCAAGGAAAAACCGAGTAAGACTCGGACACGCGCGTGAGCCTGGGTTAGAATCACGGGTGAACCCCGCCGGGTTCACCTACCCGTGATTCCTTCTGTGAGTTTGGGCTAATAGAAGCGCGGTGCACCCCGTGGGGTTCACCCGGCCGTGCTTCTCTCTGGACTGGTTTTGGCCTTCAGGAAATCCAGTGAACCTGGTGGGGTTCACCTGGCCATGATGCTTTCTGGACCTCTGCTGGCTGACGACCGGGATGGTGAACCCGTGGGGTTCACCCGGCCGTGATTCTTACTGTGAAGTCCCTGCAGCCTGGCGAAGAATCTAGTGAACCCCATGGGGTTCACCTGGCCGTATTTTTGAGCCTAACTCTGTTTAAGCCCAAATTTGACGTGTGACTTCGTCTTCACACGAGAAATCGTCCCATGGCCTCAGAATCTTCAAAATATGTCAAAAAAGGGTGTTTTTACCTGAAATTACATAAAAGTACCAAAAAGTGAATATTCTGAAGATATGAAGGAAATAAGGCTATAATGAGTATAAAAGTATTAAAATAAGCCTAGATTTGGTATGAAATACAGCGGAAAAACACTACCAAAATGCAAT
This sequence comes from Costus lasius, assembly GCA_027563935.2. Lineage (NCBI taxonomy): Eukaryota > Viridiplantae > Streptophyta > Magnoliopsida > Zingiberales > Costaceae > Costus > Costus lasius. The sequence continues at coordinate 50,998,290 of CM050446.2, forward strand.
GCATCAATTATCAGTTCCCTTCTTATCCTTGATCTGAACATCAAATTCTTGCAACAATAGTATCCACCTGATTAGCCGTGGTTTTGCGTCCTTCTTTGTCATGAGATATCGGATTGCCACATGATCTGTATAAACAATAACATGCAAGTTAACTAAATACGATCGAAACTTATTAAATGCAAAAACTACAGCTAGAAGTTCTTTTTCTGCGGTGGCGTAATTGCTCTGTGATCCATCTAGTGTTCGGCTGGCGTAGTAGATGGCGTGTGTGCGGTTGTCTTTCCATTGTCCTAATATAGCTCATACTGCATTAGTCACTAGCGTCGCACATAATTTCGAAGGGCAGTGACCAATCCGGAGGTTGTATTATTGGAGCGAAAATCAACGCCTTCTTCAGTTGTTCAAACGCGTTCATGCAGTTCTGGTCAAAAGCAAATGGTACATCCTTAGCAAGTAAAGATATTAAAGGCCTAGCAATTTTAGAAAAATTTTCAATGAAATGCCTATAAAAGCCTGCATGGCCCAAGAAACTTCTTATTCCTCTGACGGAGTTTGGAGGCGGCATTCTCTCTATCACACTGATTTTTGCTTTATCGACTTCGATACCGCGCTCCGATATCAAATGACCAAGAACGATCCCTTCCTTTACCATAAAGTGACATTTCTTCCAATTTAACACCAGGCTCGTCTCTTCACAACGCTGCAAAACATGGGCCAAATTAGATAAACAAGAGTCAAAACTAGACCCGTATACCGAAAAGTCATCCATAAAGACGTCCATGATGTCTTCAATGAAATCCGAGAAAATCGCCATCATGCACCGCTGAAAGGTAGCTGGAGCATTACATAAACCAAACGGCATACGCCGGGGTAAGCGAAAGTGCCGAAGGGACATGTGAACGTGGTTTTCTCTTGGTCGTCTGGATGTATCGGTATTTGGAAAAATCCTGAGTAGCCATCCAAGAAACAAAAATAAGAGTTAGTGGCTAATCTTTCAAGCATTTGATCAATAAAGGGGAGAGGAAAGTGATCCTTTCGGGTGGCTTTGTTCAGTTTCCGGTAATGAATACACATGCGCCACTCAGTAACGGTTCTTTGCGGTATCAATTTGTCGTCTTCATTTTTTACTACCGTTACTCCTCCTTTCTTTGGTACCACATGTACTGGGCTTACCCATTGGCTATCTGAAATAGGGTAAATAACCTCAGCATCTAATAGTTTCAAATTTTCTTTCTTAAGCACCTCCTTCAGGTTCAGATTTAGACGTCTCTGGTATTCAATAGATGGTTTGCTTTCCTCTTCGAGATATATCCTGTGCATGCATAAAGAAGGGTTAATACCTTTTATGTCATCTAAAGTGTATCCAATTACCTTCATATATTGTCGAAGCTTATCCAAGAGAAGGTTCGTTTGTTCTGAATCAAGATGATTTGCTATAATGACAAGGTAAGTAGAATTCTCACCTAAAAATTCATACCTGAGGTTTCTTGGCAAGGATTTGAGCTCTAGGTTAAGTTGTTTATAGACCTCAAATTTATGTGCAGACGATTCCTCAAGCTTTTCTACATCTGGCTCAACTGCGGTGCTTAAGTCGAGAATATCGACATAAGCACGGACTTCTTCTTCCAACTCTTCGTCATACTCACCTAGCAGGCATAATTCGAGGGGGTCGACGTTTGTCCGTGAGATGTAAGTCGAATCAAGCTCATCGTCGACGACTCCGATACTACAGTAGGAATCTGCAAAAATAGTCTTTTTCAGGCTTCCGGTAATATCAAATTCAACCGTATCCTCACCTACGCACAGTGTCAACTTCCCATTTTTAATGTTGATTATAGCACCCGGCAGTTGCCAAAAATGGTCTGCCCAATATTATAGGAAGTTTGGAGTCTTCCTCTATTTCAAGTACAATGAAATCAGCTGGAATAAAAAATTTACCAACCTTTATTGGCACGTCCTCTAGAATTCCTACCGGATGTCGTACAGAATGGTCAACCAATTGCAAAGAGATGTTTGTCGGCTTCAAGTCTCCGATATCCAATTTCTTGCAAAGAGAGAGTGGCATCAGACTTACACTGGCTCCAAGATCGCACAAAGCACGATCAAAAGGAGTGTCTCCGATCAGGCATTGAATGGTAAAGCTGCCTGGATCCTTCAATTTTGGCAGTAACTTGTTTTGGATGATTGCGCTGCACTCCTCAGTTAATGCCACCATGCCATGTTCTTCCATTTTTCTTTTATTGGATAGGATCTCCTTCAAAAACTTAGCATAGGATGGCATTTGTGACAAAGCATCGGTAAATGGTATGTTAATGTACAGTTTCTTCAAAATTTCTAAAAAATTACCTAATTGATGATCGAGTTTTGCTTTTGCCAACCTCTGGGGAAATGGAATGGGTGGTTTGTAGGGTGGTGGAGGCACATAAACATGTTCCTTCTCTTTCATTTGTGGTTCACTCTCAACAGATTCATTCGGTTCCTTAGACTCAGGGGTTCTGGTTTCATTCTCACAATGGTCTTCCCTAGGCATTTTTGGTTCCTCAAGCTGCTTGCCACTACGTGTGGTAACGGCATTGCAATGCTCTTTGGGATTCGTTTCAGGCTGTCCAGGCAATCTACCCGGCGGTCTAATAGATGTACTAGCCTGTTGGGCTATCTGGTTTTCCATTATCTTCTAGTTTGTGGTTAAGTTTTTGATTGCTTCTAACATGCAGTCCATTGCTTTTGTTTGCACCAACACGAAGTTGTCAAAGCGCGACTCTAAGGTTTGTTCCTATGGTACTGTGTTGGTGCTTGGTTGTGGTGGTTGGTCAAATTGTTTAGGTTGATACCCGGTGTTGGATGAATGAAATCCAGGAGGTTGCCTATAGTTTGATGGTTGAGCTATTTTGTTATTTCTATAGGAAAAGTTGGGATGATTTTTCCACCCATGGTTGTAGGTATTAGAGTAAGGGTTGTTTTGGAACCTCGGGTTAAAGTTACCTACAGCATTTACCAAGGCGGGTGGAGGGTCTTGTGATACCATATTTCCTAATTGACAAGTGTCAGAAAAATGACCTTCCACTCCACAAATTTCACACATAGCAGAATTAGAAGCATTATGACGCATATTCATAAAATCAAGCTTATGAGATAATGAATCTACTTTTGCAGCGAGAGAACTAAGCGCGTCAAGTTCATATTTACCGGCTTGTCGGGATGAAGTACCTCTCTTGCCTGACCATTGGTAGTGGTTGAGCGCCATTTCTTCGAACAAGTTGTAGGCTTCATCGACTGCCTTGTTCATCATAGCTCCTCTAGCTGCTGCATCAACGGTAAGACGAGTGTCATAAAGCAAGCCATTATAAAACGTATGTACCAGTAACCATTTCTCGAGGCCGTGGTGAGGACACATTCGCTGCAATTTCTTGAAGTGGTCCCACGCCTCATATAGTGATTCGCCTTCTTTTTGGGAGAAATTGGTAATCTGGTTTCTCAGTTGCGCGGTTTTGCTCAGAGGAAAGTATTTAGCAAGGAAAGCATGTGAGAGTTGTTCCCATGTGGTAATGGATCCAGATGATAATGAATGTAACCAAGCTCGTGCCCTGTCTCTAAGTGAAAAAGGAAAGAGTCGTAGTCACAGAGCGTCAGTGGTTACACCATTCATTTTAAGAGTGTCACAATATTCAAGAAAAATAGATAAATGCATGTTCGGATCCTCCGTAGGTGATCCACCAAATTGGTTTTGTTGTAACATCGACAGAAGTGACGGTTTTATCTTGAAATTGTTCGCTTCTATTGGTGGACGTGCAATGCTCGAATGCAGTCCTTGAACATTTGGTGCAGCGAAGTCTCGGAGTGACTTGTTACCGTCCATGATTGATGTTTGCGAGTTCATCTTGGGTTGATATTTCTGAAGATTTCTGCAACGCCGGAATATTCTTTCAATTTCTGAATCAAATGGTATTGCGGGTTTTGGTCGTGGAGTTCTACGCATAAACTAAAATTCTAACAAGCAAGTGTTTCGTTAAATCAAGAAAGGTTAAAAATGAAGTAAAAGAAAGTATACTAACAAAATAAAAATGTCTAGTCTAATAACTTCTTAATATAGTCAATATTGCCAAAATTAGTCCCCGGCAACGGCGCCAAAAGCTTGATAGCGCCCACAGATATAGTAGGTGTTTCCCGCAAGTGCACGAGTCTATTGAAGTAATAAAATATCGATCCCATAGGGACTAATAGGCAAGTACTGACAGATCTCGAAATTGCTAGCTAGACTATGTCAAAATTGATGAAGTTTAAGACGATGAAATAATTAAGTGCGCAAAACATAAACGGGAGAAATCACATGAGAGATTTATAATGAGGAGATGCATCAGGATATGGGTTCACCGCTTTGACTTCTTACAGTTGAATAGTTAAACTCTATTACCAATGTCTTATCTAGTTCAAGGGATTCAGCTTCCTTTGTCACGTAGGTAGCTCCCCTCCAATAATCTCGTCCGCTTACACAGACTAGATTATCGGTCCGATCCGTAGGGTTCTGACGCACGGTCGGACTAGAGTCTCTCTGCTACGTCTAAGCTCCTTATAATCCCCTTAAGTAAGCACAGATCCATAAGCGAGTTAAAACTCCTAGAGATGCTGATTAACAAACCTCACTTAAGGTGATTAAAGGCTCAAATGCTCCCTTTCGGTAGTGTAGGCATAGCACATCAACGAAATGGATAAACCCTCAACCAAATGGGTCTGACGCGCGGTCGGACTAGAGTCTTCCAGCTACGTCTAAGCTCCTTATAATCCCCTTAAGTAAGTACAGTCCCGCAAGTGAGTTTTCTCCTACAGAAGCTGATTAACAAACCTTACTAGAATGATTAAAGGCTCAAGCATACACTTCTGAATGATGCATCCCTATAATCCCACGAGTAAGAATAGTTCCGCAAGCGAGTTTCCTCCTAGAGAAGCTGATTAACAAACCTTACTAGAGTGATTAAAGGCTCAAGCGTATCCCTCCGAAAAATGCTTCCCATTAGTCCCACAAGTAAGTACAGTTCCGCAAGCGAGTTTCCTCCTATAGAAGCTGATTAACGAACCTCACTCAAGTAACTAAAGGTTAAGCATGCTCTTTGGGGTTACGCAGGCAATGCGTGCTCATAAGGTCAAGCAAGAACTTTAGACTAATAGAGCCAAACCATTACAACTAGTAATTAATCAAGGGCTATCCTACATCCTGATTTAGAATTTAGCCTATCATTATCATGATGAAAGCGTAAACGATATCCTTTAACAACATAAGCATAAGCAGATTCGTGCAGGAATTACAAGTCAAGACTAAGATCATGCAAGGCTATGCTAGGATTATACAATAAGCACAAGAAGTAGGATGAAACTTGTAGATTTTCCTTACAGATTTACTCTTAGGTAGCTCACGCAACAAGTGTCTTCAACAGGTATTGGCGCGCAGCTCCTCTTCTCCTCCTTGCAAGGAAAACTCCTCTCCGCGTGATCCCTCTGTCGTGCGATTCGAGACTTCTTTCTCCTCTCTTATTTTCAACCTTTTATTCTAGTCCCCTCTGCGCCTTCTCCTTCTTCCCATCCCCTGCCAAAGCTGCTGCAACCGCTGCCATAGAAGACTTTGCCGCCAGCCTCCATGCCCTGCAAAAGCTACTGCATCCAACTATCTTCACGAAATCACCATTTCGTGATCAAATCCACCGCCGAAAGCTGCTCCACGCCTCCTTTGTTAACGGGGGAGAAAGGTCCTTAACGCCCCTAAGCTTCCCTTAGGGTTAAGTCAATGAGATATGGGTGAAAATCATGATTTCGTAACAGGCGGGTTCGTGATCTCGGGCGTGAATTTGGTCGTGACCCGGTCGTGATTTCTTAGTTGCAGCTTTAGTGCGGAGATGAGTCACGGGCATGATTCTGGTCGCAACCTACTCGAGATTTCCAACAAAGGCCTCGAGGACTCCGAAATCTCCCAGTTTGAATCATCTTGAGTCAAGACGAGCTCCTCTACTGCAAAAGTTCTAGAATCCATCTTCTTTGTGGTCGTTTGGACCTGAAAATGTGAAAATACCAAGAGAGGTACAGATTCCATAGATGTATCCCAATAAAGGCAATTAGGAGACTTAAAGTCGTAAAATGGGGATGATTTCATTAGTAAAATAGCATGTAAAACTCTATATAAATCTGTGTCAACAGGTGTTAATATTAATATTAATATTTTGTACTAAATATAGACTAAGACTCTATAAGGAAGTTAATATAAACATACTTTTATAATTAACAAAAAGTAAAGGAAAAAAATTAATATAAGATATTTTGTAGTTGATATCAACCATATTATTGTTTTCGTATTTGAATATTTTTAAATTTTGAAATAGAAAACTAAAATCTGAGTTAGAAAATTATGAAATGTAAAGAAAAAAGTTAACATAAGATATTTTATGGTAGATATCAACCATATTATTGTTTTCATATTTGAATATTTTTAAATTTTAAAATAAAAAACTAAAATTTGAATTAGAAAATTATGATAAGTAAAGGAAAAAGTTAATAGAATATATATTATGGTTGATATCAACTATATTATGGTAAATATCAACTATATTATTGTTTTAATATACGAATATTTTTAAATTTTAAAATAGAAAACTAAAATCTATTTCAAAATATCTTTTGTTAACTTTGTTTTTTATATTTCATTATTTTCTTACTCAGATTTTAATATTCTATTTCAAAATTTAAAAATATTCAGATAAGAAAACAATAATATCGTTGATATCAACCATAATATGGTTGATATGGTTGATATCAACTATAAAATATCTTCAGTTAATTTTTTCTTTACATTTCATAATTTTCTAACTTAAATTTTAGTTTTTTTATTTTAAAATTTAAAAATATTTAAATATAAAAACAATAATATGGTTGATATCAACCATAATATGGTTGATACCAACTACAAAATATCTTATGTTAACTTTTTCTTTTACATTTCATAATTTTTAACTCAGATTTTAGTTTTCTATTTTAAAATTTAAAAATATTTAAATATGAAAATAATAATATGGTTGATATTAACTATAAAATTTCTTCTGTTAATTTTTTTCTTTATATTTCATAATTTTCTAACTCAAATTTTAGTTTTCTATTTTAAAATTTAAAAATATTCAAATATAAATACAATAATATGGTTGATATTAACTAGAGGTGGCCAATGGGCCATGCCGGCCAGCGGCCCACACGGCCCGGCACGGCATGGGCCAGGCATGGCACAGCCGTGGGTAGCCCGTGGCGCACCTTGGGCCAGGCCCGGCATGCAGGCCGGGCCGAGCATGGCACGCAGGCTGGCCTAGGCACAGCATGTCGGCCTTGCTCAGCCCGACCCGTAATTAATATTTTTTTATTATTTGGCCCCTAAATTCAAATTTTTACCTATGTTATTTTACTTTTATACCCCCTTAAGGTATCTAAAAAATTTAAATTTATGGGTATAATTGTCTTTTAGCTATAAAATTATTATTTTATTCTCTTTTAATAATATAAAATAGAGGATAAATTTATAAATTTACACTCATTTCATCCCTATAAATTCTAGATAGTTCCTTACATTTTCACATACAAAAATTTAGTTTCAATTTTTTTTATTACATTCCTCCTAATTAGTGAGTTTCAATTACTTTATTAATTGTGTTTGTAGTCTTGTAGATGAGCACGAGGTATAGAGAAAAATGACAGATAATAGAAGAGTGAAGATAATTATCATTCTGCTAAATTCTCAACATTTGATCTTCCGTACGTTATTCTTAAATTTCTTCAATGCTAAACAATGGAGAATCACTGTTTTAAGTGTTATCGAGTGTTGCTCAAATCATACAAATTGATGTATTTAGGTTTGCAGAACAATTTATCCACTTATCTGATTATGCAAAATAAGAATTTTTTGCTTCTCCCTCCCCTTCTGGGGTTGAGATCGAGATAGAGGTTGAAGACTTTCAAATTAATGAGAGTGAGGAGGATAGTGATAATATCAACGATGAGCTAGAGTAATATACCGAAACAAATCAAGCACAAGAGTCACTTGAGTTTTTCATTGTTGAAGAAGGAGGTAGAGCTACAAGTGTCACATCCCGTTATCTTAACCCCAAACAAGCAACACAAGTCATAGAGAAACAGGATGTTATCATACAAGATCGATTCACATGCTAGGTAAAACCAAGTTCAAGAAAACACGATCTGAAAATTTTCGAGAATGCATATATAGAATCTCCACAAAACACAATTTCATAAATGTACCTGCCACCACGCAATCCTTGCACTAGACATATGCAAGGCAACAGTTATATCAAATCCGTATAAAATCCATAAAATCCATAAATCACATAAATCACATAAGGGTACCTGCCACCAGGCAATACTTGCACTAGACATATGCAAGTTCACATTTATATCAAATCCGATTGCAAAAATACAAATCGACTTGAAATTCAAAACAAAACCACAATGTCGATTCTATAACTTCATAACTAACATCACTGATACCAAACACCGAAACCAGGTCAAAGCCCGCGGTGACACAAAAATCAAACTCTCAAAACTGCCACAATCCGGCAACACAATTTCACATAGTTCACATAGTTCGGCCACAATTGGCATCACAAGTTCATATAGTTCACATAATTCGGCCACAACCGGCCCCAGATAATTAAGCACAAAAGTCTTATCACAATATCCATATAAAATGCTAACTGGTAATGCGCCCCTGCTCTACACCTGAAAATAGTGAGGGAGTGAGCTACACAGCCCAGTGAGTGGATAGTCTCAAACGACCATCCATAACATACACTCAAAAATACATGCAGATTATTTTAAAAACATTTAACAGAATATCATGTCAACATATAACAAAATTAAAGGACAGAACTCATATAAAACAATCAGATGTAAACTGCTAAGACATCATTGTCCCTAAAGAGTAACCAGGGTTCTAGAGCTATACTCTAAACCAACTAATGACTTAATTGACCTAGTTGTCCAGCATAATCAATAGTGACCATTATGGTCCAACCCGGCTTTGGCCTAAGCACTGGGAGAAGCCTGCAAATCACATGCAACATATCTGCAAATCACATGCAACATATACATGGACAGTGAGTAGACTCAAGAGGTAATCCCCACCCGGTCAAGATGTGATACCTTGATCTACACCACCCCATAATCACAAAAATCTAAGCGTCTAAGAGTGATGACATCAAGAGGTGGCCCCTGTCCGACCAAGACATGGCACTTTGCGTCTTATATCACTCGTTCTCCCAAAGGGTTCCTTAACTGGACAACACCAGACACATCTTATATCTTATTTCACAAAAGTGGACTCCTAAGTGTCAACTAGACTCTAGGATAGTCATTTTTATCACAATAATCACATCAGGCAGGCTGAACAACAACCCCCTCACATATCACAATACAGGGCTGAAATCTCCCACCCTTAACATATCACATATAGACTATCCCCTTGAGTACACAGTTACACTTAGCCTTAGTCCTAACCATTCCATGACCACAACACATAATATTCGAAAATCACATAACCACATAATATTCAAAAAATCACATAATCACATAGTAGTGTAGTCCTTAGGTTTCATGCTGATTAGTTCAGTCTAACCTTGCTATGTTATCACCCAAGTTTCTCAAACAAAGATACATGGCCATAAATATATAACCATAAATATATAACATGCTACACACATAAAGAAACATTCATGGATTGCATTTAACAAGCATCCATAAAATCAACATAAAATTTAAAACATGTATTCTTACAAACTACTTTACAAATTACTACATGTAACCCACGGTTTTACAACAATTAAACTCTAGTTAACAAAAATCTCATGCTCAAAGGATTAAAATAAAACACATATAGCTCACGGTTTCTAGCATATTATCTACTTAAAATTTAACCCTAGTTAACAAGAATTTAATGCTCAAAAATTACTGATTTAAAGCTACCTAAATTCCACATAGGAAATATCTTAAATTTCAGGTTGCTAGAATTCGGTTTTCATGATAGATATACCTTACAAATTTCGGTTTTCATGAATAATATCAAGATTTCGGTTTTCATAAAAAAATATCAAGATTCAATTCACATGTGAACATGTTAATTACAAATATTAAGATTTCGGTTTTCATAAACAAATATCAAGTTTTCGGTTTTCATAAATGGTGTCTTAAATTCGGTTTTTAGCATAGTAAAGTTTTCCAAGCAATCAAAGGTATCATCTAACAAGATTAAATGGACAAACTCGAATAAGACACCCCACTTACCTCTTAACCGTGAACACTAAGGTGAAATCTTCCCTCACAAAACTCGTCTAAAGCCTTTAAGCCGCCCAAAGAATCTCCAAGAACTCGCCAAGAAAGTTTCTTCACCTCAAGGAAATTCGCCAAGGGGAAGAAGATGGAGAATTCGCCTCAATAACTCCAAGAACACCAAGATCGCCTTCTTCCTCCAAGGTGGCGTCAAGCTCTAGGGTTGCATGAACGATCAGCCGCCAAAAGTCCTCTTCACGCCATATTTGAATTAACGGATTGGATCTTCAAGTCGCCAAGCATCCTAACCGCCAATTAGAGGATCCAAGTCCATGTCGCCAAGTGATGATCCAATTAGGTGAGAAGACTTAATCCACTAACTAATTAATTCGAATCCATCTAATTTAAGTGTAAACCCAATAACCCATAGTTAACTAATTAATTTAACCATTAACTAACAATTAACCATTCACTTAAACGAAAATCCAATAAGGATTAAATTAACATCCAATAAGGTCTATTTAATTAATTATAAATTAACAACCAATAAACTCTAATCAATTAATTACAAATTAACAATCAATAAGCCAGTTAATTAACATCCAATAAGTTAGTTAATTAACATCCAATACTGCTTAACGTAATATCCACAGTCAATGATTTTATTTAAATCAAAATAATACTTACCAGGACTTAAGATCCTTGGATCTTACAACAAGCATGAAGTGCGTAATATGCATAGAGAAGATGGAGCAGGAGAGCAAGTATGCTTAACACAGTGCTCACACATCTTCTATAGTGGCTGCTTGCGTCGTTGGCTACTAGTCAATTGTTTGTGCCCATTATATCGGCAATTGATATAAGCTTAAATGTATAATTTATGAATATAAAATTTAATCGAGTTGATTTTATCTTTATTCATTTAATATTTTTTATTTTTTTTAAAATTTTTATATTATTTTTTTATATTAGTTGGCTTAAACTCGGCACGTGGGCCAGATCCGGCCTGTGGGCCGAGTTTTTGGTCAGGTTAGGCACGACCCGCATGCATGATCCACCCTACATACCGGATTGAGCCCGCGTGCTGGATTTGGGCCGAGAAATTTTTGAGTCATGCCTAAGCCAGCACAACTCAATTGGGCCGCGGGCCGTGCCGGGCCTGGATATTTTTCTGTCGTGTCAGGCCCAGCATGACACGATTAGCAACGGGCCGTGCTAGGCACGGCCCTCTAGGGAACGGGCCGTGCTAGGCACGGCCCGCTAGGGAACGGGCCGAAGCGGGCCCGTGCTCGGGCCAGCCTGACACGGCCCGTTGGCCACCTCTAATATCAACTATAATATGGTTAATATCAACTATATAATATATTTAGTTAACTTTTTTTCCTTTACACTTCATAATTTTCTAACTCACATTTTAGTTTTTTATTTTAAAATTTAAAAATATTCAAATATAAAAACAATAATATGGTTGATACCAACTATAAAATATCTTCTTTTAACTTTTTCTTTTACATTTCATAATTTTCTAACTCAAATTTTATTTTTCTATTTCAAAATTTAAAAATATTTAAATATAAAAATAATAATATGGTTGATATCAACTATAACCATGAACGATAATCTGGTTGATATCAAATATAAAATATATTATGTTAACTTTTTTCTTTATATTTCATAATTTTCTAACTCAGATTTTAGTTTTCTATTTTAAAATTTAAAAATATTAAAATATGAAAATAATAATATGGTTGTTATTAACTATATTCCATAACGTGAATGTCCACATGTTCCACTATATTGTAATTATTTTATTGTTAGTTAACGATGGAATCTAACCAAAACATTAAAAAAGAAAGAACCACCTATAAAATCTCATATAAAATCAGCCAACAACGAGAGCTCAGCTCTTCAATCAAACACCAAAATAGGGGAGAACATAGGAATGACGAGATCTGGACAGCAAATTAATGAAAGTTCAAATAGAGGTGTGGAACTCCCTTAACTTCAGCAAAATTCTACAAAACAACATCTTTATATCATCACCAAAAGTCCAAAACCAAATCAAGAACTTAATAGCATAAATATCATACTAAAACAAAGAATCTCTACTCCAAAATCACATTAAAATAAAGTATCACGAGAAAACATGAGAGATGCAGCTACTTACGTCAATCTAAAAAAAGAAGATGGAATACCCTCATCCCCACAGCAAAATCTAATAAAAATTATCATAAAAATCTATCAAAAGCAGCTACTAAAGAGAGGAGAAGATATATTAATAATCACTTCAAGGAGCTTTCGCTGGAGACAAGAATTGTTGGCCATGCTAGAGCTAGGGCACGCAACGAGCTTTGCGTACAAAAGCAAATAGTGCGTGGTCAAGATTTTAATTTCAAAAAGGAATAAAATCTAATAAGTAACCATGGTTAAATTGAGTTGGATAATAAGCAAAAAAATAACAATGAAGAGGATCGAGATTCACACCTCTATCACATATCTTTATAATTCGTGAATAATAGGTTAAGACACCCAGGCTAGGCTATTTTTCTCATTTTCCCCCGGCTAGGCCATTTTCTCCGCTTGTAGCCACCATTTATAGGAATCCGGCACCACATCCACGTCTCTTCCTCCCGGACAAGATGGTCCAGTTTTCCTTCATGATTTATTTGTTTCAAGGCAAGGCGTGTACATCCAACTCAGTCTATAATCTCATAATTAGTTCTTCCATTTATAACGACCGGTTATTTAAGTAATAATCTTTTAGAATATATCACTAATCATTCTTGACTTACTATTGCTCGTGAGAATTTATTATCAATTTGTGTGTGCTTGTTTACTTGGTATTTACTATTATTTCATTTGATTTTTTTTTTCATTGTAATTTCTCTCATCTATCTCGTATTTTTTTTTTCTTCAACGGAATCTATTTTTTTTAAAAGGAGAAGAAAAAATATATTATATCTAGTAGCATTTTGCATTTAGATTTAATGTATTTTTTTTTTCTATCTTTTTCGTTGAGAAAACATGAGCTTAATACAAATATACTACCTAGCTATCCCTGTTTCAAGATCCAAGTAACGAATTGAATCACTTCTAACCTGTCCTTGGATATCAAATCCTGGATGCAGACCCTAATGTAAATCTTTATGAAGATTACTAGTCTTTTCTAATATTTTTTTTTACCTAGTCTTTTATAATATTAGTACTGGTAATCTACTTGTGATGTTCATTATATTCTTGTTTTTAAAAACCCATAATGTAGAGATCAATACATTTAATTTCTTTTTCATGTTACCAATGAATTTGTTATAGTTATATGGGTAAGAATCCAATATTAGGTGTTAAGATATAATTAATGATAAGGAAAGGAAAAGACAAAAGAGAGGAAGTAAACAAGGGACAAAAGGGGTGCGTCCTAAAGAGAAAAAGAAGAGATATATATTCATGATAAGAATGATAAAAGTTTATGATTCGTTATGTTATGTGAACATTATGCATTCTAATACCTGAGACTAATTTTTTTTTTAACCATCTTAGGGGTGATCATATTAAGGATTTACTCTGATGTCTTAAATCCACAATTAAAATGTCACATTCGTAACAAGAGTGAATCTTAAGAGTCATATAATAGGTGATATGATATATAAATTTTAAACTTGAAATGAATTTAGGAATCTTGTGTATGAGAAGTCAATACTGCCTAACTCGTATATATGAATCAAAATTCAACACAAAAATGGGATTTCCACTTAAGCAACTCGTATCATCTTGAGTACAAATTTGATCAGATTTGTTGAAAAGACAATCACACTTGAGCTAGTGTAGGCGTACTTTTTGTATCTTATTTTATCCAAAGAAAGATTAAGCCAAACTCATAAGTCTATCTTGGAAATCCATCAAGTGTTCCTTTCGAACACATTGAGTCATCAATCTAGCCCCAGGCTTGGGCACAGAGGGCTTGACCAGAATGCATGTTGCAACGTAATCGCAATTTGATAATGGCACGATGTGCAGTGGTGTGCCCCACCCGTAATCCACGTCCGCGAATCCTAATCGAGTCCAATCCGACACTAACAACGAGTCGTAGGCTGATGTCAGCTGATAAGGGTCCTCCCTGAGCTCGCCCATAGCCCACTTGGCAAACTCGGTCGGCAGCCTGCGCTTGGCATCCTTGATCAGTTTCACAATCTCGACAAGCGAACAAGTGGCAATTTTTTCGCCTGTCGCGGTAACCTTCATTATGTAGTAGCAATTGCCGTAGTAGCCTCCTTTGGTAGGCAGAATTTGGTGCAACAATTGGCGAGCATTCATGGCGAAGCAAAGATGGAACCTGGCAGCGGGGTGCGGCTGGATCGCTTGGGTTCGGCTCTGCCAGGCCTTGGCAATGAGGACGTCGAATGTGGAGCATCTTTGGCCCGTGTGCTCCACGAATTGGCTCTTGAGTTGGGCGATGTACTCCAAGGAGACGTCCGTGATGAGGCACTGCAGGCGGTCGCTGGATGGTGCAGGCGGTGGCGCCGACGTGAAGCGTGGCGGCGAAGGGATGGCGTGGCGGCACCAAACCGGCTCGACCGTCGGTCGAGAGCGACCGGACGCGAGCTCACCAATGGCCACAACGAACTGGGCCGCTCCTGGGCCGTCGGCGATAGCGTGACTGAATCGTAGGCCCACCACGAAGCCACCGCATCTGAATTGCGTAACCTGGAGTTTTTGAATTGGAAATTAAACTTTAAGAGACAAATAATTACTACACGTCATGATGCGCACATTGAACTGCATGCTCAACCGCTCAAGTCAGTAGTGGAGCTCTTTGGAGGAAGGTCGGTACAAGTGAAAGATAGGATGCAGAGATTGAAGGAAAGCCTGTGCTCTTCTTGATGAACGTGTATGTAGTTTGACAAATCAAAATTCAAACAAGAGATGGATGCAGAGATTATTATTAAATGAAACACATACCTGAACCATTAGCAGCAATGACTCCTCCACAGACTTGTCAAGCTTCGGCTGGGGATGAGGCAGGAGCTCATCTTTAGGCATCATCAACGGGTGCTCCAACAAGTTCACGTCGTCCAGGCGGCATCCGGCCGCTGCCTCCAGGAACCAAACCCCCGCGCTGTTGCAGGACACCTGCAGCTCTCCGCCGTCCGCCTCGACAAGCCGTCCGGCCAAGGGATAGTAGTGCGCCAAAGTCTTGGCCATCGCACCTCGAAGCACGGCCGCTGCCTCGTCCCCTCCCTGCTTGAACACGTGAAGCGACTCGATGAGGGCGCGCTGGGTGGGGTAGCGGTCGAGACAGGAGAGGCGAAGAAAGCCTCCAGGCGTCGGCTCGGCCGGCACCACCAGCGTCTGGGAAAGCTTGGCCACGCTCACCGTCATGGTATTTGGGGAGAGAGTGAAGTGATATGTGCTTGGTGCTTGTACAGGTTGGGGGAGGGAATTAATTACAATTGTGATTTATAGAGAGAAGGCGAGGGACGAATGAGTGGGAGGCAGCCGTAGAAGAGGAAAAAAAAGTCGTTAGGCACGGACCATGCCTAGAAAGCCGGTCATGCATAGGCTTTCTAATATGGGCCGTGCCCAGAAAGTTTTCTCCGTAGACGTGATCCAACAAGATGTCTTTTTTGTGATGATGGCGGGATTCTGTTTTTGGTAGTGATGCGCCTCAACTTTTACTCGGTTACACAAGTTGGCAAATTCTGATTTAATTTTCGCATGCATGGTTGCGTGGGCGATGAACATTGCTGTGGATGCTTTGCTCCGCATAATTTTGGGCTCTTCTCTTTTTTCTTTTTACCAAATTAGGGTTCGTGTTTTAGCAGCTTAATTAACTAATCGGTAAAAAAATAATATATCCACTCATGTGGAACCAAGGTAGGACCTTTGGAGGTTCACCCGAATTCGGATTCGAAAGAAGCTCTCTAGTTATGGCTACCCTAGCCCTTAGACATGATTCTCTTATAATCTTATTTTTGTCTTATTTTGTCTTAGCGTAGGTTGCATCATGTGGTAGATTAAATTCATCCTTTAAGTTACACCAAGTAGTTACATTCACTAGGTTTCGCCACTTGATATATGATAGGTTAGTGCATCCAATTAATGTAATAGATTAGGTCAACTCGATTTTGAGATCAAGTCAAGATCAAGGAATGTGCCAAGCTCAACTAGCCCATCTTATAGAGCACTCTCAACCAGTCTACACAAATTCCACTATCCTAGTGGGCATCTATGTGGGTTTTATCTTTATTCCCCAACTACCACTTTTCCTTTGGAGCAAAGGAGACAAATCCAGCCTTCACCAGCTATTCTAGCAGCCCTCATGAAGGTAAATGCGCCAACCATCAATGCAAAAAAGCAACCAACACTCCACCAACATAAGTACAGGATTTTGCCCTCTCAATTCTGGAAAGTCTAGATGCACTCTTCCACCAAAACCACAGGAGATCAACCTCTTCAATGCTCAGGATTCGCCTTTACCCTTTGAAGGAAAGCTCCAAGACAAGTACTAAAAGGTCAGCCCACAAATGAGGAAGGATTCAACCCCATTAATATGCCAACCCTTTGACCTTGTGTTTGCACCTACGGCTTTGTTTTTCCCTTTGGCTACTATACATTGTAAAACTCTCTTGATAAATGTTAGAGTTGAATATTTTCGAAAACTTCAAAAGTTTGTGTCTTCTAGGGTGCTTGTGCCACCTTTCCCCTCGAATAGATTTCTTTCAACTATAGTACTGCATGCTTAGGTTTAATTCAACTTATCATCTTGCTCTAATGCTTAGATTCATTTTAGTTATCATCCTTAGCTAGACTCTCGGTTTTTATATAAAACTATAAAAAAAAAATCTACTTTTCAATTACGTTAGTGTAATGCGATTTTCATTAAGCTATAAGCTATCTAGTAAATATTTTTAAAATGCGTTGTTTGAATCTTGTGATTGGCTACCCATCATCCACATTGATAAAGTATTTTTAACTTGATTGCCCTGTCATTTCTTTTTTGGAAAATTAGTTAAAAGCATTGAACATGTAGTTAGGTGAAAGGAATTTCTCGTGTGTGAAATAATATTAGAATAAAGTATTTTTATTTAGCACACCGGTTGGAAAGTGAGAAGCTAGTCGGATTAGTAAAGAAAATATGCAAAGATTTGGAGGGATTGTGATACGTGACAAGTGGAATGTGTAAATTAGCTCGCTTAACACTTATTAAGAATTTAGCATATGTGAGACCCATTTGTATGTTTGAATAGCACTATAGAGGTGAAGTTTCTCTGTTAATTATATATTACATCTCTCTCTCTCAATTTTTAAAATTGAATGCACCATGTTTTCTACCATTAGCAACTTATGATGTTAGTTCCTCTTTTACATAATTACATTCTCTATTATAGTATATCATTATTCATTATGCCCACAATTGAGGGGTGTTCTTATGGCACTATATTATGAGTATTTTACTTGGAAAATTTATATAACTCATTTGTATCTCAATTCATTTTATTAGGTAAAGTATCATCACAAACGGGCAAAGTGGTATATTATAGTGTATTCCAAAAGAAAAAAAATTTCTCGCATGACAAAACAATCCTTCCCACATAAAGCAATTCCTTGCACCTACAATAAGAGGCATTTGCATCCAATGACATATATTCTTCTCAACATGCATTCAGTGGCAATTAGAAGCTATTGCATATAATCCCATGTGCAACATGTCTCTATGGTTTTCTTTCGTCATTTTCATATTGTACACAACTTTATTCTGGAAAAAATTTTCTAGAAAGCCCTCTCCTGACCATGTTTCATGAATGTTAAATCATCTTCTAAATACATATCTTAAAATAACCACTTAAACCATGTTTCATGAATGTTAAAGCATCTTCTAAATACATATCTTAAAATAACCACTTAAACTTCTTCATTTTTTTTTTGTCTATGGGTACACCTTAGTTCTAGCACCAATACGTTTATAAAATCACCATAGCTCTTTTCATTTTGCATCCACACAAACTTGCATTCGACTCTAGCCATCTTCCTTTTGGCCTAGAGAGAACTCACATTCAACTCCTCCCGTTCATTTTCACTAGCCTCCTCACGCACTTGCATTCGACTCTAGCCAACTCACTAATGACTTTGACCAACACTCTCATCAACAGTTGTTAATACTTTCCTCGTCGACCTCATAGCTTTAACGATAAACACCATTAATTCTCATTCTTTGAAATATGATTTTGTTACCGCTAGCATCATCAACACTTTCTTCATCGATGGCCATCAAAGCTTTGCAACTATGTAAGCTTTGAGGTTTACAGCTTAGGTTGTAAAACATGGCTCAAGTTGTAAAATATGATATTGTACATTAATAGATTAAGGTTTTGTGTCATAAAAATTATTTATATATAGAAAGTTTCACGACCAAGGCCATAATTAAAGCAATAACCATTATTTTTTTTATTGGTAAGGCCATAAAATCTATAATGACTATAATAGTTTATAATGAACTGTGTAGTTTTAAATTAAGAGGATGTAATTTTCTTTATATTATTATGTCCTAATGGTTGTATTAAAATTAAAAATTCTAATAAAGAAGGTATAAAAGAAAAGATAACTTAGCATGAACAAGAAATAAGATAATAAAAAGATGCAATTAGTTGTGAATATATACATTTTTTTTTTATAGAATGCATTAGATTTTTGTATTATAGTGTGTTAAGTATATATATTCTTTTTTTAGAGTAATAAAAAAGATCTAAGTGAAAAGAAAGCTCAACTTAAAGAAGAAATAAGACAGCAAAAATATCTAATTAGTTGTGAATATGTGAGTATTTTATTTATGATAATTACTTTAAAAAAATGTAATGAGTTTGTGACTGCATTCTAGAAAATGTGCCATAAACATAATTGTTGGCATTTGATTGACATAACTATTTTCATGATATTTGGAATTGCTTATAATTGATTTATAAAAATTATAGTTGGTTGTTGCCCATGTATTTCTTTCATAAATGTCTTAAATAGCTAAACAAATAAATCTGATCTTTAATAAAACTATAATGTTGTGCCAAATAAATATAGTTTGCTTGTGATGATTAATACTAAGGATAGGAGCAAATGATATTTTAGAATTATTAGTTTGAACTATAATATCAATTAAGATCACATATCCAAAAATAAGCATAATTAGTAATGATTTTATCATCTACCTAAAAAATATGAATCACTTCTCTTATTCATAAAGTTGATTTGCTTGGAAAAGGAAGGATCATTGATTTGCCCTTTTTTCTCAAATATTAGAGTAGACCTTTTGTTTTTTTACCATGTAATCATTTACATCTCAGGGTATTGATCAAATTATTACGATCACTTCCTCAGACTCAATCATTTTCATAACTTTTGGCCCCCAAACTGGAAAAAGTTAAATATATGAGCATATCTAATTCCAAATTGAGACATTTGATTAATTAATTCTCTTAGGAATAAAAGAACTCTTCTATGTTAATGATTAGACTTGTCACTAGATGATTATTACTCAGCTATACTCAGTGATATATTTTTCATATTTTGTTATAATTAATTGATATAAGTAGCAAGAACTTTAAGATTTGTGAATGACTCATATAGGCACCTAATATCACTTATGTTTTAGTTCTTCATAACTTTTGTACATAAATTTATTATGCATAGTGTATTTTATTTTTTAAAAACAGATTCATTATATTTTTCATCCTTTTCACTGTGGATTTCATCCAACCTAACATAACCTAAAAGAGTGGGATGTGGATTTCATCCAACCTAACATAACCTAAAAGAGTGGGAGTTGATGAGAGATAAATTTCAATTAATTATTGTGAGATTGAAGCTAATCATATCATATTAAAAGGGTGATAGAAACATTCACAATGATTCCATGTATCTTTACTTGTAAACTATTTTTGGAAACTTGTACTAGCAAAGATAATCTCATATAATAAAAAAAGAGATAAATTTTGATTTTTTTTTTTTTTCAATGGGTAATTGTTTAGTATGGAAGATGTGGTTGCACCACTAAGGCGATTTGAGTTGTATGTAAATTGGAAACTTATCTGAAGGCGGCTAGTTCGTTGACCAAAGCACTTTAATTGTTATTTTTATTACATATTTAAGAAATTCCACTTACCTACGTGGATATAGTTTTTCACGTTGCCTAATTCGCTGTGTGTTTTGTCTTTCTTGTAACTACACGTGAATCTTAATCTTTTAACAAATATTATATTTAGGTAAATAATGATTACTTTTTTCCTATTTATTTATTTTGTATGCTTATCCTCAATTGGCTAACCTTTGAATAGAATGTTCAAGCATTAGGAAAGCGCCATCTTTTTGCCCACATCACCTAGAGAGATTGAATATCTCTATAGGTTCTGCATCCTCTAGTGCATTATCAATAATTTATAAAAAAAATAGGGTGCCTTTCGAATGGATCTCAAATGTGCATTAAAACAATTAACCTTATTTTAATTCCTTAAGAATAGTTGACAATTGTCCTATTATTGACCAAATTTATTTATTATAAGTTTTAATACGTAAATTTCATAGGAGCTTAGACTTTCACTCTCGTAGTCAAAAATTAATCAAGATATTAGGAAACTACTAACCTCCCTTTCGTTAAGGTTTCTTGTTTAATATATTAGGACATAAGATCCATATAGAACTAGCAAGGCTAATAAGAATTTTCTAAATTTAAATGAAACTTGAGCTCCAACTTCTCATCCCGTAAATCTAAATAAAAAAGTTTAAACTCAAGGTTAAGAGGATAAGACCTAGAAATCTGAACAACGATAATAACACAAATCAACTCTAAGCCTAATCCTAAAGGGAATAATATAATAAAGAAAGGCTAATTTTACTTTGGCTACATAAAGGTTTACCACTTTGCATCAACTTGTCTTTGTTATAAGGCTAGAAGGGTAGTCTTTGATCTAAGGACATGGTGATGGAAGGTAATTTTTAATTGACAAAGAAAGTGGTGAAATAGCGGTCCTTCATCTTGCTAATGAGGGATAGAAAATTGCCTTATATCAAGTAAATAGGGTAACACGACAAGCTAGCCCTGGTATAATATTTAACTATTCATAAGCTACAATGAAGTGAAGGGGGCTAGTGATCATGAGAGTGTTATTTCTTATGAATTTTTCTCTCTGCTACTTTGGATGGGTAACATTGTCATCCTCCATTTTGCAATGAGATGTGTGAATTTTAAAGTAAATATTAGGGACAGGTGAATCTTAAAACAAAATCGATGATGATGATATTATTTTTCCCTAAATTTTTAGGTAATGCCCCTAATTTTTTACCTTGCAACAGTCATGATTCATAGAACATAAGAGTGGTGAATTCATCCTCCCCTGGATAATATGAAGTTTTTGGTGATGAGCCGCAATATTAAGATGATCATTCCAATCCACTAATAGATTAGACAAGGGTACCATTTTCTTTTTTAATTCTGAGATAATGATATCATTTGGCATTCACGAGAAAAAGGAGAATAACAAAAAAAAAAAAAACACTCAAGCCTCAATGAATTTTAGTCTTATGCAATTTCGTGAGGAGAGAGGAATTATACCCGGAAATGAATCAATTTTTTTTGTATTTTTGATGCCATCTCAACTTATCTATAGACGTTGGCATCTTTACGACATCCATTTGACATTTTTTGTGCTCCGTAGTTGTTAGTATATATGTGATTGATGGTCTAACATACATATTATACCATGTTCACTTTTATAATAAAGTCATTGACATTATTATATGTATTTTTACTCTTGTGTTAATGGGTAAAATAGTATAATAATGTCCTTATAAAATGGATTTATCTAATTTCACTCAGGGCTGTTGAGTAGTTGGAACCAATGCAAACACAAGCCCACTATTATGTATTTGATTGACTCACTGTGAATCTATGACTTGAGTGTCATATATCAAGAACACAAGTGACAAAGATAGATTGATTCTTCGATTTGAGGTCATTATTACTACTATGTGATGAGTGAAGAATGTTTATACAATCTAATGCCTAATCAATGCTAAGAGGTCATAACAACTTTCATTAGTGAAGTTTACAGTCTATACATATAGTACGAGTGACCAATAGAGGATTTGTTCTTTCTTTAAGGAAGTTTGATATCTAGGGGTCCCTCTTGTCGGTGTATAACTGAGAGTATATGGTCGTGTCTAGGCAATTGTGTTCCCATGTTGAAGTTATGTGGACATGATTGGAATAGTAAATGTGCCATATTTATTCAATCTGGATATCAAATGGCAAAGGAATTATAGTTGCATTTGGAATTGCTAGTGTTTTTAGCTTTTGTTGGTTGGGGATGTACTGCTTAGAAAATATTAGGAAAACCTAGGCAATTTAAAATTTAAAACAAGTGGAAGTGTACCCGAAACAAGTTTCCAAAAGCAACTGAAGAATCGACTTACGAGAGAACCATTAGATGTGATAGATATAGGTACATTTTATTGCAAGCGAAGGGGTGGCCAATGATGACTAGACGTGCAAGTGAGCGTCCTCTGCAATTGTGAACACAACTAACTCCTTGAGATCCCTTCACCTCTATGTCAGGTGCTAGCCTTGGGAGCAGAGATCTATGCCTATGGGAGAATCTTCCTTACTTGCACCAACGTCTAGATATGCACCAAGGAGAAGAGCCCTCCACCACTTGAAGATGCACCAATCACCAAGGAGAGATTGTGCCAATTGCTACCTTCACCTTGAGTTCTCACTAATTGAAGGGATGTCACTCTAGGGAGGAAGAGGGGCTGTGGTGCTTCAAGGAGCAGTGGCTAGGGCTAATAGAGAAGACACCTTAGCGGTTAGGGTTGCAAGAAGAGAAATATACATATGAGCCTAGCCCAAGTCCCCTATATATAGAGTGCTAGGAAACCTCGAGCCAAAATAAAATTTAACGAGCATAAGCGAAGGGCCAAAGTAGGTTTCATAAAAGCTAGCATGATCGTTTTACAAGGGAGCCACCATATGTGTCAGAGTAAAGTACCTTATTTGCAAACTCAGGTGTTCCTTTGCAGTCACGCACATACGGGCTCCTCGAGATCTCTCTACCTCCACGCTTAGTGTTAGCCTCGGGAGAAGAGATCCACGCCTCTAGGAGTTGTCACCTTTGCTTGTGCCACTTCCTTGAAGTTACTCCGAGGTGAGAGTTGCCCTTCTTCACAACTTTGTGCCTAGCCTCCAAGAGGATGCATCAAGGAAGAAGGAAGGGTCAGCAAAGATCTTCTTGTGACACTAACGGAAGAAGATTGTCTCCACAAGAGGAGGGGCGACAATTTCACCTAGGGGCGGCACCAAGAAGAGAAGATTGGCGGCTAGGGCTTGAGAGAGAATGGTGTCCTAGACAGCTAGGTTATCCAAGAGAAGGTATGTGCATATGTGCCCCCACCCCCCTCTTAGCCCCTTTATATAAAGTTTAGACATAGTCCCATAACTTAAGTCGTGAATAAATTTATTAAATTTATTCTTATTATTTAAATATTAATAATCAAACATGCGCCTAAGATTATAGACCCATCTAGATCAAGTTTTCAAGCCACCGAATCATTTCGATGCTAACCCGAACATTTGACCTATTGACTAGGACCTAGTCAACTAAGGTCAAACATGGTCAACTGAGGTCAATTTGATCTAAGAAAATCATCTAGCTCTATATATCATTTCCCATCTCAATAGATGCATCCGTGATGCAACAGACTCCCAAACAGATCCGAATCATCCAATGATTCGATCTAAGACCACCCGATCAATACAGGATCTTGAGTGTCTAGGTGTGCGACCATATAGGTTCCTCTAATGTTGACAGTGATGATGTGACAATCATTATAAACAGTGAGGGGTATCTAGAAACATATCACTGCTAACCAAGTCATCAGAATAGAGTCATCATTGACATCCCCTAAATTCGTAATAAAGTTCTATGTACTATAGTCCCCTTACTAGATAGATATCCTGATTGGATAAAAGTGTCATACTTATTTAACCTAATCTAATGGTAATGACTAAATCAGGCTTTCACTTGGGTGTGGCCACACACTTTCAGTCATGCATCCATATGAGGGGCCCAAGGATATCAAGCTTCCATTTAAGGAAGGGGCAAATCCTTTCTTGGCTAGTTAATCCTCTCATATGGTTCACGATATACTCAATGATATTTGTTATAACCTCCCAATTATGGTGAGGTGTTAGGTCGTATTAAAGCATACTCGTTACCATATAGAGAAATAAACTACCTCAAGTCTAAGGGCAAGTATACCTCTATCACTTTGAGAGTAACTTGAGACATAAGTTGAATTCTCACGGCGGGTTAGTCTTGTATATCTACCTTGATATATCAATATGTTTGCGTTAGCAACCAATACTCAACTAACACATATACCAGTTTCACATGCGCCATAGCTATCCCTTATCCATTATGACACTTGACTAGGGATAAGCTTTGAGACTATATATAATCTATCTTCAGGGACATTATCATGTAAATATACATATGGGCAGAAGTCTTGCTGCTAATTTTGATGTTGCAGGGGAAGGATGAATCACAGCGTCGACAACAAAATCAATCGAAGAGAATTAATTTGAGAAATTGTGGCAGCAGAGAGGAGACACGGGTGGAGGCGGCTAGGTTTTTAGAACACTAATCCCATATAAAGTTGAGAAATGAGAGATAAAAGATTTAAGAGAAAATAATTTTTTATTAATGATTGTTATGTATTAAAAAATTATTAATATAATTAATATAATTACTATAATTAATATAATTACTTTTTAATACATAACAAATATAGCTATTGTAGATCTTTTTACTGTCCACCCAACTAGTTTGGTGCAGATAGGGAATGGAGAGATCATGTATTTGTGGTGAGGATTTGGCATTTTGGGCTTTGGCCGATGGGAATTTCAAGTTGGAAGTTAAAAATGTTGGGAAACCCCGGGGGCATTTTACAATTTTTCAGAGACACATACATACATTGCACAGCGGAAGAATGTCCCCGAAACAGGTCGGTCCCAAAAAACCAGTGAAGATCGCATGCAAGGGGGTCGACACGATGAGTTAGAAAATACCTCAGAGCAAGATGAGGTCGATGTCGTGATAGGCGCCCAACTGTGCGCCCTCTGCAGTCTCACACACACGGATGCCTCGAGTCCTCTTCTTCCACGCCCGGTGCTAGCCTCGGGAAGAAGATCCAAGCCTTAGGGAGATGCTCCAACCACCTTGCGCCACCAAGAGAGAAAGATGCGCCAAGTGGTAAGGAAGGAGAAGCTTGCGGCCACTTGATGGAAGAGGAAGAGATTGCGCCTTTGCTCCTTGCTCTCGCTCCCTTCTTATGTTCACGCCTCCAAGGATGAATCATATAAGAGGGGGCGGCTAGGGTCACATATATAGGGCAAGAGGCGATTAGGGCAAGGGCTAGGATCATGACAAGTGTAGGGCTAGGATGAGGAGGTTTGATGCAAGGAAAGTCTCCAAGACTTTACCATAAACTTCATTCAACCTTTCCATAATTGCCCAAGTACCATATCAGCCCAAGAAATGCCTTAAAGGCATTCATACCATCAAGGGAGAAGGGCTAGGCGCAAATTGCTTCCTTAATGAAGCAATTTTTCCACCCTAACCCCATTATGCCCCTTAGGCGCCAATGGGGTTGGGTTTCTCCCCATTATACCCTTTTAGCCTCTCTTCTCTTCATGAGAACTTGTTATTGGGCTTCCTTGGATAATGAGCTAACCCAAACTTCATCCTATGGGTTGATTTAAGCATTTGGATCCAATCCAATGCAACCCTAATCCAAGTGTGACCAACCATGGTCAAATACGGGTCAACCTGCCAAAAATGAAGTTTGGCTCCAATAACATTCTTCCATCTCATCAGGCCCATTGGTGCTGATGAAATCTCCCAATTAGATCCGAGTTATCCAATAACTTGATCATAAGGCTTCTCGATCAATACGAGAACTCAAGTATCAAGGTGTGCGACCCTGTAGGTTCTTCTGACGCTGGCAGTGCTGACCAAAGGTCACCACAAGCAGTGAGTGGCACCTAGCAGTGCATTGCTGCTACCCAGGTCATTGGAATGGATATCGACATCGACATCCCCATCATCGCAACTAGGTACAGATGCATTACAGTCTCTTTGCCGGACTGATATCCGATTGGACAAGTGTGTCACCACTTGTTTTCACCCAATCACATGGCTATGACTAAAACAGGTTCTTACCTGGGTATGGCCATACACTCTCAGTCATAGAACCATAGAGGAGCTCCATGGATATCATACTTCCCTAAGGAAGGGGCAAATCCTATGTCTGTCCATTGACCTTCTCATATGGGTCGTGATATGCTCAATGACAACCGTTATGACCTCCCAACTACGGCGAGGTGTTAGGTTGTATCAAAGCAAGTCGCTAACCATATAGAACGATCAATGACCTCAAGTCAAGGGATCAATGCATCTCCTGTCACTTGTGAGGATAACTTATGACACCAAGTCATAGCCTCACAGCGGGTCTTTCCAGTATATCCTCCAATGATATACCCATGTGTCTGCGTTAGCACCACGTACCTAACCAGCTCACATACCAGTCTCTCAAGTACCATAGCTGTCCCATATCCACTAAGGTACATCGACTGGGGACAATAGTTTGAGCACAGATCCAATCTGTCTCCAGGGACATTATCATGTTAGTACATGTGCGCAGATGTAAACAAACATTGACAATGACAATGCTAGAATGATATATATAAATATCAAAGTCAAGTAGTACATAAGTGGACCAAAACTAGGTCCTAGGGCATATACACCAACAATCTCCCACTTGCACTAAGACCTAGAGGTTGAGGAATCTTAACCCCATATCTCTAGCGTGACCATCATGCTTCTACTGCGCCAAAGCCTTGGTCAATGGGTCTGCCAGATTGTTCTCTGTGTCAACTCTGCTAATCTTGACATCACCTCTTTCAATGATCTCTCTGATCAGGTGAAATCTTCTGAGTATGTGTTTGGATCTTTGATGAGACAGTGGTTCCTTGGCTTGTGCAATTGCTCCATTGTTGTCACAGTAGAGTTCAATGGGATCCATTGCACTAGGGACCACCTGAAGATCAGATATGAACTTCCTCATCCAAACGACTTCCTTGGCTGCCTCAGAAGCGGCCACATACTCTGCCTCGGTTGTAGAATCTGCTATGGTGGATTGCTTGAAGCTCTTCCAGCATACAGCGCCTCCATTTATCTTGAACACATAGCCGGCCTGCGATCTAAAGTCGTCAGGGTCAGACTGGAATGATGCATCAGTATAGCCCTGCACACTGAGCTCTTCCTGTCCCCCATAGACCAAGAACAGATCCTTAGTTCTCCTCAGATACTTTAGGATGTTCTTTACAGCCACCCAGTGCTGCAGACCTGGATTGGATTGGTATCGGCTGGTTATGCTTACAGCATATGCCACGTCTGGTCTAGTACACAACATTGCATACATGATCGATCCTACTGCCGAAGCATAAGGAATTCGACTCATGTTATCCCTCTCAGCCTATGTTGTAGGACACTGGCTCTTTGAGAGAGTAAGGCCATGTCTTATTGGAAGGTATCCTTTCTTGGATTGCTCCAAGTTAAACCTCTCCAGGACCTTATCAATGTAGGTACTCTGACTAAGGGCCAGGAGCCTCTTGGATCTTTCTCGGTAGATCCTCACGCCTAGAATATAGGCGGCCTCCCCTAAGTCTTACATCTCAAAACACTTCCCCAACCATGTCTTCACAGTTTGAAGACTAGGGATGTCGTTTCCGATGAGCAGTATGTCATCGACATACAAGACCAGAAAAATCACCAAGCTCCCACTGAATTTTCTATATACACAGGCGTCATCTTCGCTTTTGATAAAGCCATAATCTCTCACAGCTTCATCAAATCGAAGATTCCAACTTCGAGATGCTTGCTTTAATCCATAAATGGATCTCTTTAGCCTGCAGACCTTACTAGCCTCTGCAGGATGGATGAAGCCATCAGGTTGTGTCATGTACACATCCTCAGTCAGCTTCCCGTTAAGGAACGCTGTCTTCACATCCATCTGCCATATCTCATAGTCATGATATGCAGCTATAGCAAGCAGAATCCGAATGGACTTGATCATGGCAACTGGCGAGAAGGTTTCATCATAGTCCACCCCGTGGACTTGTTTAAAACCTTTAGCCACTAGTCTACCCTTATAGGTAACTATATTGCCATCCATGTCTGTCTTCTTCTTGAAGACCCATTTACACCCTATGGGTTTTACCCCATCAGGCAGCTCAACCAAATCCCAGACTTGGTTAGCCGACATGGAATCCATCTCGGATCGCATGGCGTCAAGCCATCTCTCAGAGTCCGGTCCACTAACCGCCTCATCATAGGTTCTGGGTTCATCCTTAATGATGAAAATTCCATCGTGTTGAGTCGGCAGCGACCCGTACCTCTCAGGTGCACGACGAATCCTCCCAGACCTACGTGGGACCTGTGTCTGAGCCTCAGGTTGTATAACAACTGGTGCAGATGGCTCAGATTCCATCTCTTTGTCTTGTGGTTGCACTTGGACCTCATCCAAGTCAAACTCCCTCCCACTAACTTCTTTCATAAGAAATTCTTTCTCTAGAAAGACAGCACCCCGAGCAACAAAAACTTTGTTCTCGGTTGGGACATAGAAGTAGTATCCTTTAGTTTCCTTCGGATACCCCACAAATACACACTTATCAGATCTAGGTTCTAGCTTGCTAGAATCCTGACGTTTGACATAAGCCTCACATCCCCAGATCCTGATAAACGTGAGATTAGGGCGTCTCCCACTCCATACCTCGTATGGTATTTTGGAGACACTCTTAGATGGAACATTATTCAGTATCAGAGAAGCTGTCTCAAGTGCATGCCCCCAGAATGTGGGAGGTAGAGTTGCATGACTCATCATAGATCGAACCATATCCAATAAAGTTCGATTTCTCCTTTCAGACACACCATTCCATTGAGGTGTTCCAGGAGGAGTGAGTTGGGATATGATCCCAGACTCTCTCAGATAGTCAAAGAACTCTCCACTCAGGTATTCTCCACCTCGATCTGATCGAAGAGCTTTAATGGATCTTCCAAGCTGGTTCTCTACTTCATTCTTGAACTCTTTGAATTTCTCAAAGGACTCAGATTTATGTCTCATTAGGTAGACATATCCATACCTACTGAAGTCATCAGTGAAGGTAATGAAGTAGTTGTACCCTCCTCTGGCTTGTTTATTGAAAGGCCCACACACATCAGTATGTATGAGATCCAATAAACCTCCTGCCCTCTCACCAATCTTGGTGAAGGGTGCCTTTGTCATTTTCCCTAATAAACAAGGTTCACAGGCATCAAATTCCTCCAAGGAACTTGAATCTAACAATCCATTTGCATGGAGTTGTTGGATGCGATTTTTGTTTATATGGGCTAATCGACAGTGCCATAGGAAAGCACCAACTGAACCACTCAGTTTGGTCCTTTTATTACTTATGTTACAGATAGAACTTTCCATATCCAAGATATACAGACCATTGCACAAAGTACCCTTCCCATAGAACATATTTGCAAATGAAAAAGAACAAGAGTTCTTATTTATTTCAAACTTAAATCCCTTCTTTGCTAAGCAAGGAATGGATACAATGTTCTTAGTAAGTGAAGGTACACAAAAGCAATTATCTAGTTCTAATAGAAGTCTAGAAGGCAAGGAGAGAGTCAAGACGCCTACAACAACAGCAGCAACCTGTGCCCCATTTCCAACGCGTAGGTCAATCTCTCCAGGTCGCACCGATCTACTTTTCTTGAGCCCCTGCATATTTGTACAAATATGAGCTCCACATGCGGTATCCAATACCCATGACATAGAAGTAGAAAGATTGACTTCTGTAACATAGATACCTAAGCTAGAAGTTAAGGCCAAGCCCTTCTTCTCCTCATTCTGAAGCTGCTTGCAGTCCCTTCTCCAGTGACCCTGCTCGCCACAGTGAAAACACCTCTGGTCCTTTGACTTCTTTGCCTTTTTCTTCAGTGCCTTGGTAGGACCTTTGGCACTGCCCTTAGCACGTGCCTTACCCTTCTTCTTTATCTTCTTGGTCGCAGGGACCAAAAGAACAGAATTTGGTTTGGTCTTACCCATTTCACGCTCGGCTGTTTGGAGCATATTCATCAATTCCTCCCGTGTGCACTCAATCCGGTTCATGTTGAAGTTAATAATAAACGGACTGAAGCTAGGGGGCAGGGAATGCAGAATAAGATCCACAACCAGCTCATTGTCTATGGCATGACCCAGTCTTCTGAGATGATCCACATTCCCAATGAGCTTGAGAACATGGGGTCTCACTGGTGCACCCTCAGACAACTTACACCGAAAAACTGCTTTGGCGGTGTCAAATCTTTCAGTTCTAGCCTGAGCCTCGAACATCTGTTTCAGGTGAGTGATCATCTGAAAAGCGTTCTGCTCCTCATATTGCACCTGCAGTTCAGGTGCCATGCTGGCTAGCATAAGACATGCAACCTCCAAAGAGTCATCCTGATGCTTTCTATAAGCATCTCTATCTGCCGTTCGGGCATTAGGCGCAGGAGCCGCAGGAAGAGCCTGTTCAAGGACATACAGCTTCTTCTCGAGCTTGAGGACTATCCTCAAGTTCCGATGCCAGTCCATAAAGTTAGTTCCAACTAATTTATCCTTATCAAGGAGTGATCGCAGTGATAATCCGCAGTGTTCCTAGCCATTATTCTACAACACCCAAGAAAAACAGATTAGTACTACTTCGAATCATTTAAACTGGACTTGTTTTAAATGATTACTGCTCCCACTATTTTAAATTCGAATTGACAACCCACAAAGTCAATCGGGAAGTTTAAGACTTCCTAGTGAGATGGGATCCTTATTTCACATGAGGCTTTGCGTCCCACGAGGGTGGGATGAGATGCACAAAGTAACTCATGTTTCCTAAGGTGGGCGCGCCGGCCGGTTGCTCCAAGCAACTCCCCTTGTTGAGACAGTCTTGGGCATTTCATGTCCAGCGAGGGCTGGATATAACATGAAACCCTAACCTCTCAACGATGCCTCTAGACTTTCACTATGTGCCCAGTACATGTGAATTTCTAGTCAAGTCCATTCCTAACCGTTTATGCCCAGGGCCAATGAGTTTCCTTGCGAAGGCACGCCCAGGTTAAAACTGGACTGGGGAAACCATTATCACCACACACTTTCTAAAGATAAGTGGGTGTGTCCCACGAGGGTGGGAACCAGTTCACAACTCCACTGATCGATAGCTTAGTGAGGGCTACGCGTTAGAAGGCTTCTAGACTTGATATTTCATGAGGGTTTTTAAGGTCTCATCAGTTTTATCTTATGTCTAACAATACAGGCATGCAATCCTATAGTGATAACATAATGATAAAACATCACAGGCATGCTTTTAGCAGATAAGGAAAGCAGTAAACGATGATGTGATCAAAGCCCTTTCAAGATATTGAACCAACCCATGCCAAAGGAGGTTCAACTCTTGACATAGGACTCAAGCCCCTAAGAAAGACCTATCCTAGCCGCCCTCTATCTTGGTCTTCATGGTTGGCTCCAAGGTCCTTCCTTCATGGCTTAGCTCTCAAACCTTAAGGGTAGACCTCAAAGGTTCGGCCAATGCCATGATCTTCCTCCAAGGAGAATGCGCCACAATGAAAGATGCCAAGTTAGCTAGCTCTCAAACCAAAGGGTTCGGCCATGCCTAACTTGTGCCATCAAGCAAGCTTGCGCCTTTTCCTTGATGCTTGTTGCGCCACCATGCAAGGTGCGCCAACTTCATGCATGCGCCAAGCTCCAAGTACATGCGCTTCCCTAGTCTTCTTAAAAGCAAAAGGAAAAGCGGCACGCAGGCCTCACGAGGATACATCACAGGCATGCAAAGGGGGGCTTGACTAATGATCACAACATTATGCACAATCAAGGTATTTACTCATGCAATTCTACATGCTCATGAAAAACATAAAATCTGAAATTTTACTTTTTCATTAAAACTAGTCTCTTTTTCTCCTCTTCTTCTCACAAATCTTTTGGTTAATTGTGATTTATTTTTCAAGGTGATTTCAGAGATCCTTTCGGCTGGCAATTTTGTCAGATCAAGAGACTTGGCCAATCCGAAGACACAATGCCCGTCCTACTTGACAAAACTACGTGCGCCTTTGATCTTTAAATCAGACAAGAAAAATAGTCCAAAAATCCAAAAGAGATTGAGAGGATGATAGAAACAAGAAACCCTAATTTTTTCCTACTTAGAAAAAATCGTTTTCCATGCATCATGCTATTTTCGAAAATAGAGATATGGCATGTGAGCATGAAAGAAAAGCATAAAACTTCGTTCGAGTCTTGCAAGTCGCTCAGATACCACTGTTGGGAAACCCCGGGGGCATTTTACAATTTTTCAGAGAAACATACATACATTGCACAGCGGAAGAATGTCCCCGAAACAGGTCGGTCCCAAAAAACCAGTGAAGATCGCATGCAAGGGGGTCGACACGATGAGTTAGAAAATACCTCAGAGCAAGATGAGGTCGATGTCGTGATAGGCGCCCAACTGTGCGCCCTCTGCAGTCTCACACACACGGATGCCTCGAGTCCTCTTCTTCCACGCCCGGTGCTAGCCTCGGGAAGAAGATCCAAGCCTTAGGGAGATGCTCCAACCACCTTGCGCCACCAAGAGAGAAAGATGCGCCAAGTGGTAAGGAAGGAGAAGCTTGCGGCCACTTGATGGAAGAGGAAGAGATTGCGCCTTTGCTCCTTGCTCTCGCTCCCTTCTTATGTTCACGCCTCCAAGGATGAATCATATAAGAGGGGGCGGCTAGGGTCACATATATAGGGCAAGAGGCGATTAGGGCAAGGGCTAGGATCATGACAAGTGTAGGGCTAGGATGAGGAGGTTTGATGCAAGGAAAGTCTCCAAGACTTTACCATAAACTTCATTCAACCTTTCCATAATTGCCCAAGTACCATATCAGCCCAAGACATGCCTTAAAGGCATTCATACCATCAAGGGAGAAGGGCTAGGCGCAAATTGCTTCCTTAATGAAGCAATTTTTCCACCCTAACCCCATTATGCCCCTTAGGCGCCAATGGGGTTGGGTTTCTCCCCATTATACCCTTTTAGCCTCTCTTCTCTTCATGAGAACTTGTTATTGGGCTTCCTTGGATAATGAGCTAACCCAAACTTCATCCTATGGGTTGATTTAAGCATTTGGATCCAATCCAATGCAACCCTAATCCAAGTGTGACCAACCATGGTCAAATACGGGTCAACCTGCCAAAAATGAAGTTTGGCTCCAATAACATTCTTCCATCTCATCAGGCCCATTGGTGCTGATGAAATCTCCCAATTAGATCCGAGTTATCCAATAACTTGATCATAAGGCTTCTCGATCAATACGAGAACTCAAGTATCAAGGTGTGCGACCCTGTAGGTTCTTCTGACGCTGGCAGTGCTGACCAAAGGTCACCACAAGCAGTGAGTGGCACCTAGCAGTGCATCGCTGCTACCCAGGTCATTGGAATGGATATCGACATCGACATCCCCATCATCGCAACTAGGTACAGATGCATTACAGTCTCTTTGCCGGACTGATATCCGATTGGACAAGTGTGTCACCACTTGTTTTCACCCAATCACATGGCTATGACTAAAACAGGTTCTTACCTGGGTATGGCCATACACTCTCAGTCATAGAACCATAGAGGAGCTCCATGGATATCATACTTCCCTAAGGAAGGGGCAAATCCTATGTCTGTCCATTGACCTTCTCATATGGGTCGTGATATGCTCAATGACAACCGTTATGACCTCCCAACTACGGCGAGGTGTTAGGTTGTATCAAAGCAAGTCGCTAACCATATAGAACGATCAATGACCTCAAGTCAAGGGATCAATGCATCTCCTGTCACTTGTGAGGATAACTTATGACACCAAGTCATAGCCTCACAGCGGGTCTTTCCAGTATATCCTCCAATGATATACCCATGTGTCTGCGTTAGCACCACGTACCTAACCAGCTCACATACCAGTCTCTCAAGTACCATAGCTGTCCCATATCCACTAAGGTACATCGACTGGGGACAATAGTTTGAGCACAGATCCAATCTGTCTCCAGGGACATTATCATGTTAGTACATGTGCGCAGATGTAAACAAACATTGACAATGACAATGCTAGAATGATATATATAAATATCAAAGTCAAGTAGTACATAAGTGGACCAAAACTAGGTCCTAGGGCATATACACCAACAAAAAATTCCCACGTCTAGAGATAAAATGAGGTGTTTGTTGGAGGAAAAACACATCACCTGAGATTACAAAAAGCAATACCTTGACGCACTCACATGAATATACACATAACTGCAGAAGCAAAATTGCAGACAAAAGGGATAAATAGTCATCTATAAAAGCTCAGCCTAATCCTATCCTGTTTATTTCCTACATCAAATCCATTCAACCCCATGTGGACTTCTCAGTCCACTCCATAATTGGATAGCATAGAGAGAACCGCACAATGTTAACATAAGAGGATTTCTCCGTACTGCATAATCAATGTTTACAAAGTACATATGTATATATAGAACTGTCTTAGTCTATATTTAGAGAAGAAGATTAATATTAATATTAGCACCCCATCTTAAACTAGAGATGTTGTAAGCAAATGCAGTTTGGAATGAAGATATTGGAAATGATCCACAACAAGTGACTTTATAAGAAGATCTACAATATGATCTTTTGTAGGGACATGTGATAAGGAGATATTCTACTGCTTATAGTGATGTTGAGTAAAATGACAATCTATCTCAATAGGCTTAGTTCTTTCATGAAAGACATCGTTCTTTGTAATTTAAATGACACTTTTACTATCACATAATGTAGATGTATGATTAAAAAATAGTAATACCCATATCAACAAGCAACCAATGGAGCCAAACTATTTATGCAGTAGTATATGTTGGAAAATCCCGGGGATTTTAAAATTTTATTACATACACAGTGGAAGCAATCCCTGAAATAGGCTGGTCCTAAAATCCTAGAAGATTGAGTCATGCGAGGGAGTCGACACGATGTGAAGAGAAAGATACATTAGAGCAATAGAGAAAATAGCTATGTGTAGGCACCCATGTGTTCGCTCTCTGCAGTCCCGCACACAACTGATCCTTGAGTCTTCTTCTTTCATGCCTAGTGCTAGCCTCAGGAAGAAGATCCATGCCAAGGGAGTGTCCTTCCTTCTTGTGCCACCGACAAGGAGAAGAAGAGAGGAAGATGCCACCAAGCTTTTGCCTTTCTTGCGCCAA
This sequence comes from Costus lasius, assembly GCA_027563935.2. NCBI lineage: Eukaryota > Viridiplantae > Streptophyta > Magnoliopsida > Zingiberales > Costaceae > Costus > Costus lasius. Next base: position 51,033,974 of record CM050446.2, read on the forward strand.
GAGGGTGAAGAGGTAAATGCTTGTGGCCCTTGATGGAAGAGGATGGGCCAATTAGAGATGCCTCTCGCCTCTTGCTTGCTCACGCCGAAGACCAGATGAAGATATGTGTCTATCAAGGGGGGTGACAAGGCATCTCTTATATAGGCTCATGGAAGAGGGGAGGTCGGCTAGAAGAATAAGGAAGGTGGAGATGATTAGGGCAAGAGCAAGGAATCAATCAATCAATTAATTCAATCATAGAATCAATCAATCAACTTCAATCATCTTTTCCTAATCCCATATGCAATATGCATCCAAAGCCTTGCTAAAGAGGCAAGCCTTCCTTCCTTGCATGTTGATCAAGTCAAACTGCCAAAAAAGGTTGCCCAATGAGACATGGGCGCCTCTCCTAATCCAATTAGGAGTCCAAACATGCCAAGAGGCACCCAATGCATGCCATATGTGCGCAAAGGATTTTCTTTTAAGGAAATCCTTCCCTTCACGTGATTTGATAAGATCTAATCACCAAGTGGGCTTCCTAATATGGCATTAGTCACCAAGTCCTAATCCCATTAGGATTGCATGTGCCCCCAATCAGTCCCATGCTCCCAAGGCCTTCCAAAAGAAGCCTCATGCGATTAGATCATGTCAAAGGTAATTAGTATTTGTCTAATTTAACATAAGACATCAAATCCTAATCCTATTATGCCATTAATCCAAAATCCTAATCCAATTAAGACTCATTGTGCCAACCCTCTTCCCTCACTTATTGGTAGGTCCCATTACTTAAATGTAAGTAATGAACCATTCTAAACCTCATTAATAAGTTGATTAAGCTATCAACTCAATCTGATGTAACCCTAGTTAAATACAGCTAACCATGGTTAACCCGGGGTCAACCTGCCAAAAATGATGTTTAGCTCCAATGGGTTTCTTCCATCTCATCAGGCATACCGGCGCTGGTGAAATCTCTCAAATAGACCCAAGTTATGAAATAACTCAATCTAAAAGCTACCCGATTAATACGAGAACTCGAGCATCAAGGTGTACGACCCTATAGGTTTCTTTGACGTTGGTAGTGATGAACTGATTTTATCATAAGCAGTGAGTGGCACATAGTAGTGCATCGCTGCTACCCAAGTCTTTGGAATGGATATCAATATCAACATCCCCATCATCACAATAAGGTATCTATGCATTATAGTCCCTTTGTCAAACTGATATTCGATTGGACAAAGTGTGTCACCCTTTGTTTATACCCAATCTCATGGTCATGACTAAATCAAGCTTTCACTTGGGTATGGCCATACACTTTCAGTAATGCATCCATATGGGGCCTGTGGATATCAAGCTTCCCTCAAGAAGGGTCAAATCCTATGTCTATCCATTGATCTTCTCATATGGGTCGTGACATACTCAATGACAGCCATTATAATCTCCCAACTACGATGAGGTCTTAGGTTGTATCAAAGCATGTCCCTAACCATATAGAAGGGTCAATGACCTCAAGTCAAGGGATAAATGCATCTCTTGTCACTTGTGAGGTTAACTCATGACACCAAGTTAGAGCCTCATAGTAAGTCGGTCCATTATATCCATCACTGATATACACATATACCTACATTAGGACCACGTGCCTAACCAGCATATATACTGGTCTCACATATACCAGAGTTGTCCCTTATTCACTCAGGTGCTTGACTGAGGACATAAGTTTGAGCCCAAAAGAAATCTGTCTCTAAGGATATTATCATGCAAATGTACATAGACGCAGATGTAAGCATAGCATAATAACGATAATACCAGAATGATATATATAAAATATCAATATCAAGTAGTACAATAGATGGACGTACAACATGTCTTAGGACATAAACACCAATAGTATGAGCCAGAGCTCTGTATTCTGCTTCAGTACTAGATCTAGAAACATTAGTTTGCTTTTTTACTCTTCCAAGATATAAGAGAATTACCCAAGAAAATACAAAATCCAATGGTAGATTTTTTATCATAGGCATTGCCAGCCCAATCTGCATTAGTAAAGGCATAAAGAATTGGAGTTGATGATGTATATTTTAAGCCATAATTTAGAGTTTCTTTAATATACCTCAACATTCTAAGAACAATAGAGTAGTGTGTTGATCTTGGAGAAGCCATAAATTGACTTACGAGATGAACAATATAGCTTATATCTGGATGAGTAATTGTAAGATAGTTAACACTGCCGCTAACTATTTATAATGAGTAGGATAAACCAAAATAGTTGATGTGTACTTTATCGTACTGCTAACCGCAAGCGTGACAGTTTTGTTATAGTAGTACTTAAGATGTCGATCCCATAGGGACAGTGATCAAGTACCGAGTGGTTGCAAATCAATAACTAGACAATCGGGTAAATGTTTTTGGATTTTTCAAAAATAAATAAAAATACAACTAAATACAAATGATAGCCGAATCAAGCAAGTGTAAGTTTTGGATAAAAAACAAGGTTTAGAGACATCGAAACTTTGAGTTCATCTCATTGATGGATCTTAAACTCAAACAAGACAATATCATAACAATTCAATTTTAAAAGTATTCAAGGAAATATCTAATGGTACAGATTATCCTCTTTCAATGGCGTAATCCGGTATCAATCTAGATCGGCGTCCTAATTTCGTGGCTCACTGTACCTAGATTGATCCATTGGGTTTAGAGATATTATAAAGTTCCTCACACAAATCTGGCCCTAATTCTTGACCTCTCAAAGCATGTTCGATAAGGCAGATCTAGCATCGCAATTCACCTTTCGGTCCTTCTTGCGGTGCCCAAGAAAAGTATTTGTGTGATCAAGGCAAAACTAGCAGTAAAATAGCACAGATCGAATAAACACAAGATAAAATTACATTAGCTATGAGAAAATAAGTTTGAAAACAAGATCCAAACAACTCAAATACATTCTTGTTCCGATAAAGAAGATTATGCTATCATAGCATCGATTCAGTACAAATCCCTAAAGGAAAAGAAGAAACTAAAGAGAAGATAGAAGAAAGAGGAAGCAAACTCTCTGCAGAAGCATTGCAACATTCCTTCAAGTCTTCTAGAATGATGTACCATTCCTTCCTCCTCCCTTATAATCACCAAGAACTTCCCTTTGCAAAACTCACTAGCCCACCTTGAGCCCCAACTGGGTGCTGTATTCTTGATTGAATTTGGCCTTTTAAATAGAGTCCAATCCCATTTCTAAATGCATACATTGATGGGAAATTGAATTAGCTACGTTTTGATACTAAGAACGTTAAAATCAGAGCCCTAATGAGGGAGTTATGTCCCATTCATTGTAGGCGGCTCATAATTACGGGTATAATGGGTCATTATGGTTGTAACCGTAATGTAATAGTTATACATTAATTGCAGCCTCATTAAATCTTGTAACTCCTAAATCATTAATGCTTATTTAATCCTCTTTGTTTCAACTCCAAAAATGTCCAAATCGGAGTTAAAACGAAGGAGTTATGAGCATTTATAGCTTGGTGGCCGGTAATAAATTCTGGCAGTTGGTCATAAATTCTGGCGGCTGCGAGATTACGATCATGAGGCAAATTATGGCCATGCCCATAATTTTCTTATCGAGGTCTTCATCATCCGAAAGTTTGTTGTCGAGGAAGCTATGGGCACGTCTTTGAATTATAACGATGCTTGCATCAAAACGGGTCCATCATGTAGCCAATCGGAGAATTACGGTCGTGATGTAGATTATGGCCTCAGCCGTAATTATTGAAATTAATCCCGTTTGAAGCAAACTTCTTGTTAAGGTTCTTAATTCACTCGGAGATGCAAATATACTTCCATATAGCTCTAAAAGTGAGTGAATTATCCTGTATTCAACAAAACATGACAAATAGTGAAGCTTCTGAAGGAAGTCAATGAAATAAGCTGGAAAGAGTTGTCAAAGCATAATAATATGTCTCGATTCATAGGTAAATACAGGTCTAAAAGACTATAAAATATGAGACATCAATAGTTCTTTCAGTTAGCAAAAGCTTTATATTAGGCTCTAATGGCGTTCTAGTAACTTTATTATCAGTCAGTTTAGCTTGAAGTAATAACTCAGAAGCATATTTAGATTGAGATAAAAATATTCCATCGGATGGGTAATTTACTTCCATGCCAAGGAAATACTGAAGTTGACCCAAATCTTTCATTTCACATGAAGTTGTTGTGTCCGCAAGTGCACGGATACTCGAATTAATAAAAGACATCAAACCATAGAGACCTCGTTTGTTAAGTACTAAAGAATTAATTTCTCACTAGCTATGCAAATTTGAATGCGATGTAGCGAATCATCAGAAATTGGACGAAATATCTGAGAGAAGAGCTGGGACTAGGGCTTCATCCACCTTAATTTCAATGACTAGATATAAATGAGTGTTTGTCAATTTACTCTTATTATGATAAAGATGTAGTTTACTTAATAAAGAAATTATCTCGCTCTCGCGCAGACAATTTACAAAGAACAACCCTCGCTCTCGCGCAAGATTATTCAGTGTTAAAGATAAATAAACCTTGACAAGGAGATTTCAAATCACTTTCGTGCATTAAGTCTTAAGAGGGTAAGAGTTTAAAACTTTATAAAGTAATTTTGCAATTGAGCCCGGAATGACTCGTGTGCCTAGCCCGCGTGCCATGGATGGGCCTGGCATTGTTTAAGTTGGGCAATGCCCAGCATGATTCAAACGTGCCATGTCGAGCTGAGCATGACACGATTAGAAATGGGTTAAAGCACAGGTCTGGCCTGGCATTGTCCATTGGCCACCTCTAAGTTACGCTGACATTATTGAAGGTATCTAATTCACTTGTTAGAAAACGCTTATTCTTGGGCGTGCGTGTTGGCACCCTTGTAGGTGCTCAAACGCCGTCCCCTTGTGATTGTGTGCAATGTTGTGCTAATGCCTTGATACCCGATTGTGTATTGTAAAAGAGAGCAGGGTTGGAGTGTATCTTGTGAGCATGAAATATAGGTGAGTTATCCTTTGTTTATATATAGGTGTAAGAATTGTGAGTGAAACTATAGGGGTGGTTGTTTTATCGAAACTCTTTTTCACGTAGAGTAAGATTTTTTCAAGCGTGTTGGTAGCTTCTCCAACACAACTCTAACTAATCGCAATGTCAGCTACTAAATAAAAATAAAATTGCCTATAGTGTTTTTATAACAACATAATATAACAATCTACCCAAAATAGCATAATTTTTAGTACTATCTCAAATAACACTTATATGATTATAAAAGCCAGACAAGTAATTTCACCAAACACAACTTACCCTAAGTATATGAAGGTTTAAGATTCAAATCACCTTGGCGAAGCGTCTATTTTGAACCAATTTGATCAGCCAATTCACTTAACCAAGTTGAATAAAAAAAAATTCAAGAAGATATAGTTTAGATATATATATATATATATATATAAACAAAATTACTAGCGGTATGTGGAATATTTGAAAAAAGATTATCAAGAAGCAGGAAGGGTAAAATACAGAGATAGAAAACCAGCGAGAAGAGGGAGGTGGAGAGACACTCAAAAAGAGAACAAATGCGAAGGTAATTTCGAAATCTTCAAAACTCATTCAATCAATACTAAGCCATGCGTTTACATTTTACAAGCCTTTTATAAGGTAATTTTCAGTTAATTTGTTGTGGGAACTTAATGAGTGAATTCGACTCCAATTCCATTAATCTGACCTTCAATTAGCTTCTTTTTAAGTTTGGTTTTTATATTGGGATTCGGTTGTTTAGTTAACTTGGTTGGATTGAACTTAGTTTACTATTTTTGATGGATGCCTATTATTAGAGCTTTTGAGATCCATAACTAATTTAATTAAGCCATAATGCATGTGCATGTGTGAATTAAGTTGGGTTATTAGTTTACGTATACTTGGCAAAAACTAACCCGGATGTGCTTGGGCCATAATTGGGTTGGGTTGAGTTATGGGTTTGGATCGGGTATTGTCTATCTTTGGGTTATAATTGGGTAATCTGTATATAACAAAATCAAATATGACTAACCAAACAACCAAAGCTTAGACATAAATATAATTAGTCTATAATTATTTTTATTTAGTAGAAAAATAAAAAGAAATAAATACAAGTTGTATTGGTCGTTTGGGTAAAACTAGGTCCACTTTGTATTTATATGTTGTTCAAAAAATAATTTAACGTAACACAATATTTTTATTTGAGTCGGGGTTGCAACGAGTCCGCTTGAAGCTCAGAGTAGCGGAGCTCGACAGATTTGATAGTGGCTACGTTGCAGTTACGAATTTACCTAACAATGGCCAAGGTGTTCTGAGGCCGATGCTTTTTGTTTAGGGCTCAGAATAGATCACCGGTGTCTCTCAATAAGCTCGTCGTCCAGTGCCCGTCGTCGGTCACCCAATTCAATACCTCCTTTTCTCTCTCCCTCCGTTCATTTATTTTCCTTGCTCAGGATCTCCGTCATCTCCATCGATCCTCTTTTGGATCTCCTAGTAAAGATCCCAACGCCCCATTTCTTTTTGGGGCCGTGAAACAAGATCTGCGATTCCTTCTTCCGCGTTCGCTCTATTTTTTTAGGTTTTTGGTTGTTTTGAGCCAGAAAACATATGTCGATTGAAGTTTCACAACCTAGCAGCAGCAGCTTTGGTGGAGTTGTGAGGAGATGACTTCAAGACCGGGGCAAGCATCATATCGTGATCGCACCCAAGAATTCATCAAAGCTGTCGAGAATTTAAGGAGGACCTTTGCACCGGCACCAGATGCACCGATCAATAGCGCTGCATTGACCTCGGAAGTCACCAAGTTGGCCGTCTCGAATCAGTCAGAATTCAACAGAAGAGCGTCCAAAATTGGGCTCGCGATTCATCACACTTCACAGAAACTTGCCAAACTCGCCAGGTGTAAGTGATTAGTTATCATTCCCTGAGCATCAAATTCTCCTTTTTACCAGATACCTTCAGTTTGATTGTGCAATTTGAGACTGATATCATAATTGGATTAACACATAACTTTTTGCATAATTTCATGGTACTAATTGAATCCAACTAAAAGCATCTAAACATGATAAGTTCACTATTACACTATATTTTGCAAAGTCATAGTTCAATACATTAGTTAATGTTTTCTGATCTTCCTTGTTGTAGCTTTACTTTTTTATTTGACATCCTCAAACTTGGTGATGATATTCTCAACGACAAAATGATCTAGGTTGTTTTAAAATTAAGAAGAATATTATTTTCCACTTGTTAGTTCTCTCAGTTACGATATGCACACTTGTTGTAGGATTATTCATCCTGACACCCTGAAGATTAAAGTCTCTTATAATTTATTCATAAGAACAAGGTGCCAACATTTATAGACAGCAAAAGGTATTGCATAAGATTGTTAACCCTGAATAACCACCATTTGATTCATGTTCAGAGAAAATAGTCGTGCACAGTATTGGTAGAATGGTAATTGATATATCTTGAAAAAAATACAAGGCTTAATTGATTTCTTTTCTAGCTATGTTGTATTTAAATACTACCTTCTTTATGATTTAGTTAGTCTCATGTGAATTTTTTGTGGTATAATTGATGAAGCAGCAACACTTGTGCTGATTTCTTTTGTTTCATATTGTACATGCCAATATTAGGGTTGGTTGTGCCTCAATTTGGGTTTGGTTAAACTTTGGTCAACTTTGTTAGAGTATTAGCCTCATATGGGACAATTAAAGCTCTATCTTCTCATATCTATTCTACACATACCAATGTACTATTCTCTTTTCTAGATCTAATAAGATAGAATCTTTTTTTTACTCCAATTTGGTATCATAGCAAAGCTTAAACCTTTGAAAATTCAAAAATTTACTTGCCCAGACTAACAACCAATGTTCTCCATGGGATTCAAAACTTTGCATATGGTACAACAGACCAAGTCCATTTTCCCTATTGCACATTTTATAATTTTGAATCTTAAATTACTAAGTTCCCACACACATAAGTGCAATATCCAAATGTGGACCTTTTTGTCCTTCTTTCTATCAAAAAGATGAACAGTTGAAAATAAAATCCTATACTTATGCTGACTATGTGTGCACCCAAGATAGCAAAAAGGTCCACCTTTGGAAATTGCACTTATGTGTGGTGAAACATGGTAATTTAAATAAAAAAATCAAAAAAATAAAGTATGGTGGCTCAATCAAGTATTGAAGTTGAATATAAAGTTATGGCCCATACTAGATACGAGATGATGTTGCATTAGACTCTTCTCAAAGATTTAAGATTTCCTCATTAGGACACAATGAAATGGGGGTATGATAATCAAGTTGCTATACATATTGCTTGTAATCCTTTGCTTCATGAAAATACTAAGCACATCAACTGATCAAAGTCAATTTTTACTTCATTTGAGATGTTTTGTCCAAAAAGATAACACCTCTTTCACCCATTCAGAGAAAACCCCTTACTAGCAAATGGTTTTCTGTTCTTGGCACTAAACTAGGTACGATCAACATCTAGAGGACTATGTATTAGTCCACATGGGACCATTAAGGTCTATTCTTCTCGTATCTATTCTATGTAAACCCATCAACTCTTCTCCATTTATATATAATAAAATAGTATCTTATTGTTACTCCAATTAACTCAAAATTTATAATTAAAGTATTTCTCTACCAATCTTGTGATCCTTGAAAATCTGTGAAGACTTTGGTTTTGGGTAAAATCGTCCATATGAAATTATTTATAAATAGTGGATTAGGATTGAATTTAGATTAAACTTTCATTCAAATTTGTTAATTTCTCTTAGGTCTCATTCGCGAAGTCCAAAAATTGTAAATATACTTAATTAGGTAGATTACATTGGGTTGGTTGAATTTATCATTTTAGTTCTTACCTCGGATTGGCCAAATTGGATTCTTCCTAACCCAAGACAACTTGAGGCTTAATTTCATACAAGATCCTACACCCAAGTGGATATCCAAATTCTATGATTGGTTCAAATTTTTCAAACTTTTAACACTCCATGGTGACATATTTTGATAAACACAAGATGATGCAATGATATTGCAGTTCTTTCCTTGTTGTGCTGTAGCTCTAGAAAGGTTTTAGGAAGCATGTTAAGTATGAAACTAGGTCACTAAATTGTCCATTTGCATTAGTGCATATGCAAGTGCATTCTCTTTAGTTATCAAACACATATTCAAAATTAACTATACTCAAACAAATACATTGTTTACTTATTATATAACATAATGGAGATGAATAAAGAGAAGACTGAGGAAACTATAGGGAAAGGTACTTGTTTGTACATGGGTAAAAAATTCTCTATATGGATTTTTTACAATGTTCAAAGTATAGTAAGTTGCAAGTGCTAATTTGAGGAGTGAAGTGATGCAAGAGACTAGATATTGAGAAGAGGAAGGAAGAGACGATGGAGGCCAGTAGGGGTGAAGATAGAATTGAGTAGAATAAAGAGACACTAAGAGAATATAATAATAATTTATTTACCCAAAGTTATCATTATAATGAATTTAGGCCAAACAAATAGGATTTTAGGCACAACTTAAAATAATTACTAATTCCATATAAAATGTACTACCCCCTTCACATTCAATTTTTAAGGCGCTAATCTAATCCTACTTGAGTCTACTTCAAATTTCTTTTGCTAACCCCAACCTAAAAGGCCTACTTTCTTATGATTACAAGGTTTAGAGTATGAAAACCCATGACCTAGTTAACTATGCTACAAATGCTTGTCATGGTAAACCCTACTAGCACACACTAATGAATATAAATTACATAAAAATAATGAAAATTCCATAAATTGAACTTCATTATTCTGGTTCAGAAAGGAACTTGATTCTTATGAGTTGCATCAACCTACAAAATTTAATGCCTAAAGAATTTGCATGAACCTACAAAAGTTGATTCCTAAAAAAAGCACACACTAATGAATATAAATTACACCAAAATAATTAAAATTCTATAAATTGAACTTCATTATTCTCTTTCTTACAAGAACTTGATTCTTATGAGTTGCATCAGCCTACAAAATTTAATGCCTAAAGAATTTGCATGAACCTACACAAGTTGATTCCTAAAGAAATCTACATGCAACAATCTCCAACATTTTCTAAAAAAGAAGAAGAAGAAGCTCTTGTGCGTGGTGTAATCTTCTTCTTCTTCCTCTTCACTATGGCATTGCTTTCATCCGATTTTGTCTTATACGGTATGTATAGATCCGAGCCTAGATTGGCACTAGGTCACAAACTGATTTTTAAAACCTTGCTATAAGTAGAAGAAGAAGCTCTTGTGCATGCTTCCACCGCAAGCAGAGCATGTGTGAGCTTCCACCAGAGAAGAAGATGAAGAAGAGATGAAGAAGAGGAAGATGCTTCTGCTTGCAAGTGGATGTGTGTGCAGCATAGGCAGTGAGCGGAGGCGGAGGCGAACATGTTGGTAATCTTCTTCTTCTTCCTACTCTTTGCTAAGTCACTGTGCCCGTTTGAGCCTAGATTGACACTAGGTCTCATATTGATTTTTAAAACCTTGCTATGACCTAGATAATTAGCAATACTTGACCTCACATCATACACTGATATAATTACATAGATACAAATTACAAGATGCATATTTATATTTTATAAATTGCACCACATCATGAATAGGGGAATGAAGGGTATTATTCCACTAGGTAAACAACAACTACTAGTCAAGAGGTTAAGAGAGGGAAAGCATACTAACCATGTGGGGCATGCTTTGACAAAGACCAGATGACCTGCAGTTGGTTTTCATACGGCCCAAAGAGTTTTGTTTTGCTGGTAGGTAGAAGACTATTTTTGTTACATGAAGTCTTTAGGACACAAAGAAATCATTACAAGAAGGTTGGGGGTAAACTATAAAAGTTGTTTAAACTAACTAATAAACCTAATTTCAATTGATTTTAGTCTTCCAGCTAAATGCACCGCATATTTGCCAGCATATGGAATATGTAGTCCATTTTGGTGTATCTCATATCTTGATAGATAAATGATATGTAATGCAGTAGACTTCTATATATGCCTGTGTAACTGCATGTACCACCACCTCTAAAATGTTGATTTTGAGTGATTTGTTAGTGATGTTCATCTTTTAAAGAATGTTATTATATTTCCTAAGGTTCATATGTAAAATTTAAGGTTACTTGAAGTATATTCCCTGGTAATCCATGATAGTTTTAGTTCAGATAAGTTGCGAACCCAGTTTTTTTCAAAACGCTTTTCATAGCTATTGGTCTTCTCTTGCAATCTCGTGGTTGACATATTTTTTGTTAATAAGCTTCATCTGATTTAGTTTTTCATACCTATTGGTTGCAGTGCTTCAAGATGACTTGAAGAAATTGGTTTGTTATTTTTATTATTTTTCCATCAGCCATAAACTACAAATACTACATGAGGCGAATAATCATTTTGAAACAAGCAGCAAAAATTAGATTCGGTCTTGAAAGAAAGCGGATCACCACTTGGAGAGAACCAAGATATAGCCTAATGCTAAATCCTAGCAGAAGCTCCCTTGCCTCTTTCTGTCGAATTCCCTAAAAAACTAAGGCTCCTGCTCCTTTCCCCTTTTTGTTATTCATTTTTCCCCCCTCCTGCCCTTCATCCATGCCATTGCCATGTAGAAGTTGTGTTGGCTTTTGGCCTTCAGGCTAGCTGCCAATTAATTTTTAGCTAGGACTCTAAGAGCATTCTATAAAAGAATTCCTAACATGTGCTAATTGGACTGTTTGGGTTGGCAACTCCACCAGGTCAGCCGATACTTCAGATTGTCCTGGGTCTTCTATTACTGGTGTTGTATCAATGATACTGTGAACAAAATGATTTCTTTCTCATTAGCATCTTTCAGCAGAAACTAGAGGTGAAGATATTATTTCAAAGGTGTAATGATTAAGCTGCATTGTCTTGATCTATGGATAAAATCAGGCGTCTTTAAGGCAATGATTTCTGATTGTTAGACAAATGACTAATTTAAGAGTTCGTTGCTCAAGTCCATTCAGCCAGAATGTAGAAATCCTCATACCAAATACGTTGAATTTTAAGATAGTAACAAAATAGCTATTTATATAACATCTTTTCACTCGTAAACTTACTGGAATGTGCCAATTACTGGTTTGTCAATTTGATATCAAGTTACGATCACATAGGTTGATTTTGCTTTTAACGTCATCATGAGCTACAACTCTAGACAAATTTGTATGGGGGATGTATTCTTATACCAGATTAGAGTACCATATCCTTCATGTACTTTATTTAGAGCTCAATTTCAAAACACATAATTAATCAATTACACATTGTCCATGACTGTTTGTCACATTGACTATCTTATTCGTTATCTGATCATATGTTTTCTGACGTGTTTTTTGATATACACATCTTCAACTGATATGCTAAGACACTTTAATGTTTGCAGTGGCAAAAAGAACTTCAGTATTTGATGACCCAACTGTTGAAGTTGAAGAACTGACGACAGTTATCAAGAAGGACATTACCGCTTTAAATTCTGCAGTTGTGGATCTGCAACTCCTTTGTAATTCACAAAATGAAAGTGGAAATATGTCCAGAGACACAACAACTCACTCAACTACTGTTGTTGATAATTTGAAGAACCGTTTGATGAGTACAACAAAGGAGTTCAAAGAGGTTCTAACCATGCGTACTGAGGTAAACACAATGCTACTTGTTCTAGGTTATGTATGCACATGGACGTGCATTTATATTATCTTCTCATGCGCTGGAACGTCCCTGTAAGTATTAAATAGTGCTTAATTACTTCTCTCGTATCTACAGAACTTCAAGGTTCATGAGAACAGAAGACAGTTGTTTTCTTCATCAGCCTCGAAGGATGTAAACAATCCTTTCCTTCGGCAACGTCCACTGGCTTCCAGGGGAAATAATGACTCTTCTGCTCCACCAGCACCGTGGGAAAGTGGACCAACTGATTCTACTTCTTTGTTTCACCGGTAATTTAGTTAAATACACATTTCAACTTCCAAAATTTTCTTGTGTTAAATGCTTGAGTTTGTAAAAGAGGCAACTTTAATGTGTTTGTAGATTTCTCATTGTTACCATTTGATTTTTTAATTTGGTTCACTTTGCATCCTTGTATTAATATAAGAAACTATCGTTTCTTTGAAATGCACGACGCAAAGTATAAGAAACTATCGTTTCTTTGAAATGCACGATGCAAAGTTAGCTGATACAGACTGGATTCTTACTGTTCTGATTATGTGGTTTTGCTTAAAATGAAGGTTTTCCTTTTCGTTGTTTCTTTTTCCCATTACTTTGCCGTACCTTCAAAGATTGGAAGAAATTCTGGTTTACTGCTTAGTTGTAAGGTGCCTAATATTTTAATTCTGTTAACAAATTGTCCATCTTATAGTCGGCTTACTTGTGTTTTTTGATTGATAGGAGAAAGATGAATGGGGATCCATCGTCATCAGCTCAACCTTTGATACAACAACAGCAGCAAGAAATGGTTCCAATACAGGATAGTTACCTGCAGAGCAGAGCAGGGGCTCTTCAGAATGTTGAATCAACAATTCACGAGTTGAGCAATATTTTTACACAACTGGCCACAATGGTTTCACAACAGGGCGAACTTGCAATCAGGTTTATTTTCTTACTATTTTCAAGTTATTATTATTATTTTTGTATAGACTATTCACTATAGTGAACTAGAATCAATTCATTCATGTTAAAATTTTATCTTAAACATTATTGTCGTGAGCCCATCTAGAAGTATCCTGATTTAGGATTTAGATATTATTATACCCATATTAGAAGACATTCGAGCAGCAGTTAATGCATATGCACTAAGGCTACTGTATTAAAATTTGTCTACACTTTGCCTTCCAGTAAATACCAGTTGCATGCACAGAAGAGTCTCGTAAGAAATTTGGATGGAAGTGCATGAGATAAGCAAAGTTTTTATACAATGACAATCTGGAAGGCTTGTACCATCGGAGAACTTCTCACTAACAACTGTGATTGGGGAATCCAGCTTGAGGCTTGGTGCAAATATGAAAAGAACAACTGAAAATTTTAACTGAATTTTGGATTTGCCACCCTTCAGACTCGATCATGAATTACTTTAAAATGTTGTTATTCTTAACTAAATCTAGTCTTACGGTGTATAGAAGAAACGTTGTATTTCAGGATTTTGGAGCTGTTTGACAAGCCTTAGTAAAACAACAAACAACAATATGCGATTCTCAAATTTAGGTTTATTTTTTTCGTTGATTGAGCAGCAAATCAGTTTTAAAGCATACAGACAATAATTACTGTTTGTTAAGTTTCTAAAATCCCAACACTAACTCACATGCATTTACCATGAAAGGATTGATGAGAACATGGATGACACGTTGGCTAATGTGGAAGGAGCACAAGGGGCGCTGCTCAAGTATCTCAGCGGTATTTCCTCTAATAGGTGGCTGATGATCAAAATATTTGTTGTCCTCATGGTTTTCCTTATGATTTTTCTATTTTTTATTGCATAAATTATTTATAGATGTAGGAGAACCTCCTTTGTTTTTCACATTTACTATTATAAATTACACATTTATGTTGATGGATATGTTTTCTAGTGACGTTTTAGGATGTATTCCTCACACAAGAAATGTGATAATATTCGATACAAGGTTTGAATGATCCTTAAAAGTGATTCTTGGTGCCAAATATTACATGTATCTACTTTTTTCTTTCTCGTTGGACTCAAGAGTTTAATTTTTAGTGTCTGTAGCATAATAAATGCATAGTACAGATTGTTATCGCCGGTAACTCTCCTGTATTTCTTTCGCATCGGTTGACCAATCGTGCACTGTGGATGTACTGTTATTTACTCGCTACTGATACAGCAAATATTATATATATCCATGTATAATGATGATGTTGGACTTTCCTTTAATAAAGTGGAAAACTTACTTGATTTCAGGGCATTCGAGTTAGTGGTTTATTTCTAAGAACCATCTTTGTTTCTGCGAACCTCGTTTGCACTTTTCTTTCACAAACTCCAATCAATTACGCATTATACATAAAATTTGTTTTCTTACAAATGCTAAAGTCAAATTTTAATTTGTTTTATGCTGTTCACGTTTTAAGTATTGAAGCAGCCAATCAGGTCCAAGTGTATCTAAATTATCTTTTATCATTTATTAACATACTTTAGTATAATATTTTCAATGTACCGTACAAATATATTTGTCACCCCTTTTTTCGGATCCACAAGTGTGTGGATTCAACCAATCCTATGAAGTGTAGAATCTAGTCACAAACATGTTCAGCCGCATCAGCTGGATTGGTTCATGGACTTTGATGGATCAACGCGGCGCGGTCTTAAGGCTATCTTGGGCACCGATTTGTGCTAGATGTCATACCTAGGTTCAGGCGGATTGGGCCGAGTGAAAGATGGATTGGGCGGTGGCCCACATCCATGTTGAGAAGTCTATCACTGGCCCAAAGCACCCGTGTCAAAATTTGGCTCAATGCCCAAATTACAGCAGCAGCGTGATGCAGGCATTGTCTTTAGCGACAAACACGAGCATAGGCTTCTGCGTGGAAGCGGGCGCAACCTCAAGCGGGATCAGCGGCGTGTGAGGCGAGCAACTTTGTCCCCTTCGGCGTTGATGGCGACAAAGGCGGATGATTTGGGCGGCGCTGGTGAAGCCTTTAGAGCGGACAATTCAGGCTCGATTTAGGAAGGAGGACGCGAGTCGGCTTCGGACACGGACGCAAGGAGTTCAGCGACATCGTCTTCAGCATGAATCAAGTGATGATGAAGCACATGCGAGCGAGCCCTCTTCCCTATAAAGCGTCCAATGAGCAGACGAACAAGGAGGAGGATCAGATAGGAGAGCGAGCAAAGAGCTTCCTTTCGAGCACGCCTGAGCAACGGACAGTGGTTGAGAGATCCGATGAGCGGATTAGGGAGAGACTGTAAGTCGGCGGCAAGGGAGTGAGAGTGAGAGGAGGGTTTTGTAACTCTATATTGACGAGCAATAAAGAGCAAGTTTCCCTCCACTGTTCTTCTTCTTCGATGAAGCTCTCCCCTGTTTTCGATTTTCAGTGGCAGGGAGCTCATTCTCCTTCACCACCATCGATGACGATCTAGCGGCGACTTTCGACAGCGACGAGGGCTGGGCAAGGCGCGATAGGCCTCTCCTGGCACACGCTCGAGCCCTTCCACCCTTCCGCCTCCGGCAAAGAAGAAATGAATGCAAGTGTGTGTTTGTGGGTTACAGTTGAGCTCAGCGTGGCAAAGAGAATGTGCATGGCATTCGAAACGAGGCACGAGGCTGAGTCAACGGGTGAGGTAAAGTCAAAATCAAAATCAGGGGGCAAAATTTTGATTTCGGCACTCACAGCGAGGAGGAAATGGCTGACATGAAGGCCGGGTGAAAATAGGGCGTGACAAACTAGTATCAGAGGTAAACTTTGATGATATGGTGACTCAAGGAGATCATTTGGCACGTATTGAGTAAGTGCTCGGCCTAACTGCAGATAGGAAAAGATGTTGTTGTTCCTCAAGTTGAGACTTTGCAGCGGACGGTGGAGCAACAGAGGTTGCAGATCACCACTCTTCAACAAACATTGGAGGGAATGGCTGCACTACCAGTGTAGGTAGCAAGGTTGCAAGCGGAGGTCATTGTGCGCATGGCATTGGCACAGGAACAAAGAGGAACCCCCGTGACTATAGCAACTACGGAGCAGGCGGCTCCCAAGCTGAAAGTTCGGATTCCTGAACCTACGATGTTCGGAGGAACCCAATAATATGAAGAACTAGGAAATTTATCTGGGACATAGAGCAATTCTTCGTCACCAACCATGTCCTAGACAGCAAGTGAGTGTAGGTGTGCACTGCGTACCTCACCGACGATGCAAAACTTTGGTGGCGTACCAAAGTTGATTCGATGTTAGAAGCCCTGAGTTTGACCTAGGATTTATTCCGAGAGGAACTATGACAGTAGTTTCTTTCCGGAAACTCAGTGGACCAGGCACGAGATGCGGTGGATCGGCTTCGACATACTGGTCCGATCCAGGAGTATATCCGAGCTTATTCAGCGTTGATATTGCAGATTCCAGATATGTTGGAGGCAGATTGGAAGCATACCTTCCTTCAACATCTTCAGGAATGAGTCGAGGCAGAAGTTCAGTGGCATGCACCGCAAGATTGGAGAGAAGCGCAGCAGTGGCCGAAGCCTTGGTGGACATAAGAGCTTCAGAAACGACTTCATCGAGAGCATCGAGGTCACCTCCGAAGCGTAGCTCTCCATCGAGGGCGAGAGCACTAGAAAGCGGGAGACCCTTTCCCTGGGGAGGCGGAGGTCAGCAGGCACGACAAGAGACGAATTGACCTACAGAGAGAGTGTAGGACAGACCGGGACCAATGGCTTGTTTCTTGTGCAAAGGTCCACATCGGATGCGCGATTGTCCGGACTAAGAGCGGATTACAGCAATTGTACAGCGAAAATTAGCTGATAAAATTGATGATGACCCTATAGTGACGCGAGTAGGAATGATGATGTTGAACGCGATCACAGCAGTGTTAGCCTGACGAGGAGCACGATTAATTTATGTTCTGATGCATATACGTAGGATCGAGGTGGAGATGATGGTCGACACCAGCGCTACTCATCTATTCGTATCGGAACGAATGGTTGCACAGCTTGGTTTGCACACTTCACCTACGGCGGATCGAGTGAAGACAGTCAACACCGCAGAGCAGCAGATGATGGGCATCTCCTATGATGTTCCGGTGAAGCTAAGAGACTGGACGGGACGACCTCACAACCGAGTAGCGAAGATGGATGCTTATGACATCATCCTCGGCATTGAGTTACATCAAAGAGTGAAGGTTTCTGTGGTTCCACACTTGGAAGGAGTCCAAGTGGTTCATGAGGAAGCACCAAGATGGATCTCTCGTATTCAGTGAGGTAATTTGACAGCCTCGAATACAAGAACACGGGGGACACGTAGAGTGAAGAACCCCGCATGAGCTCAAGGTTCACACATCGTAGTAGTAGTTACGATAGAGACACCCGTAGAAGATATCGAGGGCGATGTCCAGATTGGGTGGGGGAGAATTGTAATACCCAGATCTAGGCGGATTAGGCTAAGTGAAAGATGGATTGGGTAGCGGATCTTATCCATGTTGAGAAGTCGTCATTGGACCAAAGCAGTCACGTCAAAATTTGGGTCAATGCCCAAATTAGAGTAGCAACGTGATGGAGGCGTTGTCTTCAGCGACGAACACGAGCAGAGGCGTCCGTGTGGAAGCGGACGCGGTCTCACGCGGGATCAGCTGCGCATGAGGCGAGCAACTTCGTCCCCTTCGGCGTTGACAGCAACAAAGGCGGATGGTTCAGGCTGCGCTGGCGAAGCCTGAAGAGCGGACAATTCGGGCTTGATTTGGGAAGGAGGACGTGGGGCGGCTTCAGACGTGGACGCAAGGAGTTCAACGACATCGTCTTCAACGAATGAATCGAGCAAAGACGTAGCACATGCGAGCGAGCCCTCTTCCCTATAAAGCGTCTGACGAGCAGATGAACGAGGAGGAGGATTAGAGAGGTGAGCGATTGGAGAGCTTACTTTCGAGCACGCCTAAGCAACGGATGGCGGTTGAGAGATCCAACAAGCGAATTAGGGAGAGATTGTAAG
This sequence comes from Costus lasius, assembly GCA_027563935.2. Lineage (NCBI taxonomy): Eukaryota > Viridiplantae > Streptophyta > Magnoliopsida > Zingiberales > Costaceae > Costus > Costus lasius. Next base: position 51,052,636 of record CM050446.2, read on the forward strand.
TCGTGGCGAGAGGCAGCCGCCAACGGGAGTGAGAGTGAGAGGGTTTTGTAACTCTATATTGATGAGCAATAAAGAGCAAGTTTCCCTCCACTGATCTTCTTCTCCGATGAAGCTCTCCCCTGTTTTCGATTTCCAGTGGCAGCAAGCTCATTCTCCTTCACCATCATCGACGATGATCCAGTGGAGACTTCCAGCAGTGACGAGGGCTGAGGGCGAGGCGCGATAGGCCTTTCCTGCCACACGCCCGAGCCCTTCTGCCCTTCCTTCTCCGGCGAAGAAGAAACGAATGCAGGTGTGCGTTCATGGGTTGTAGTCGAGCTCGGCATGGCGAAGAGAATGCGTGTGGCATTTGGAACGAGGCATGAGGTTGAGTCAATGGGTGAGGTAAAGTCAAAATCAAAATCAGGGAGCGAAATTTTAATTTCAGCACTCACAACGAGGAGGAAGCGGCAGACGTGGAGGTTGGGTGAAAATAGGGCATGACACTAGGCTTGCTTCGGCACGCTGCTAGATATAATGCTACACTAGGTGTCACGCCCTGAATTAGGGTAATATTTTTTTGATTATTTTACCCGTCAGCCAATGCTTGACTCGAGTCCAAATACGTCAACGCTGATATCACAACGATCGAGACCGCTGGATTAGGCGCGACTGGCGGGGACGATTACTCAAACCGACCCCCAACCCGACTATGGACTCGTGAGGAAGATCGCTGTCATTCCAACACGCTTGGATCAACGCTGACGGTTCATCGAGAACCGGTGTCGTCGAGTCAAACTGGGCTCACTCGAACCCAACGAGGACTCTCCCGTAACCGACCGCGTCAGACGGGGTCCACAACAGATTCCGAGCACTCTCACGTGCTAGAGAGAGAACCGATGGGAGTAGCCGGACGTTCCCACTGGGGAACCGGACTCACCCTTGCATCCGTGGATCAAGCCGGTGCTCGGCGATCGTGGAGAGTTGTCAACGCGGCGTCGTACACCGGTGATGGGGAAAGAACCAACCAAAACCTCACTCGCGCCCTAGCGAGGAAGCCAGACGAGACAATGTCGTCCTACTCACATGTACGTGAGTATGGCTGGAAGAGGGAGGTCGCCGGCCACGGCGGCCGGCTTCCTTCGCACGCCGGCGATAGCTGGGATTGAGGAAACAACACTCGCACGTAGACGAGCTCGCTGCGGAGATGTGCTAGGGAAGAGAGGGGCGCGGAGCCCTCGCCACACTTCGCCGGGACGGACGGCGGCTGAAAGGGGAGGCTGACCCGCCTTTGGAGTGGAGGAGACACTCGCCGGCGACAAGGAGTAGGTGACCCTGCTCACACGTCGACGAACCCAAGGAGAGGTCCGACGACAGTGGCGGACGGAAGGAGCCTCCGCACCATGAAGACGTCGGGGAAGCCGGAACTGATCTCCTGCTGCTCTCCCACGCGGGTCATGAAGGCGCGACCACCAAGGTTGCTCGCCGGACAAGGGAGGACTACTGACCACACTCCGGACTAGGATGAGCACTACGGCACGCAGGCGGTGCAGGGAGAAAACCACGCATGCAACGTAGGAGACCGGAAAATAATGGCGTCGTCGGGGAAGAGCGTACCCCGGGACGGAGATCTAGGAGGGAGAGGGAGTACCTCGGCACTGGGTGTCGGCTCCATCTTTCCGGTGAAGTGGTGGCCGGTCACGCCTTCCAAGGCGGTCTGGCGGTGAGGTCCGGCGAAGCAGCAGTGACGTCGACGAAGAGGAAGAGGAGGACGAGGAGCTCCGTGCGATCTATTCCATCCACCCACACCACCGGATTGCGTGGGAAGCTCGGTATAGGGATGTCCGACGAGAGGAGACAATTTTGGTTGGCTGGAGGGAATGGAGACGAAGTGGCAGAGATCGACGTTTTTCGCGTGAGGGAGACCACACCACGGGGGACGAATTCGTCCCGTTTTCTTTCGCTCCCACGTTCGCACGCGTCCCTAGCCGCTTGTGTCCCGTCAGCCTCATGCCCACTCCGCCCTCGCGTGCACGCGACGCAACGCACGTGAGATCGCCCGCTGGGCAAATTTTTGAACTGGATCCGGATTCGGGCGTCCGGATTCGGTGTCCTTGTGCAATCCCAGGGTCTTGTAAAACACCAGCTCCCTCAAAAACACAAGTCGAACCAGAACCTGATCTGGATGATTTCATCACGAATGATGATTCAGACACTATATGGATCCTTAAAAATCCTTTAAATAAAATTCATGAAGATTATGAAAATGTTCTTACTGAATATATAGAAAAGATTGAATCCGGAAATCCTGATGTGGATAACCTAATCCGGCTTCTTGAAAAAGATCATATCTTCGGATCAAATCCCCAACAACATTGGGAGAAAAACAAACTTGTTTGTACACTGAAAATCAAAGACCCTGGTTTTCGGATTACAAATAAGAAAATTACAGCAACAAATGAAAACATTGCTGAATTTAAAATGCACATTGATGAGTTATTAAAACTCAATGTGATAAGAAGGAGTGTATCTCCTCATAGATCTCCTGCTTTCATTGTCAATAAACACAGTGAACAAGTTAGGGGAAAAACAAGAATGGTCATTGACTATCGCCGTCTAAACGACAATATAGAAGACGATAGTTACGATATTCCTGACAAAACAGAGTTAATAAACTCAATACAGGGAAGCACGTTCTTCTCAAAATTTGATTGCAAATCTGGTTTCTGGCAAATCAGAATGGCAGAAGAATCAATACCATGGACAGCATTTACATGTCCATTAGGAAGCTTCGAGTGGCTTGTCATGCCTTTCGGACTAAAAACTGCACCTGCAGTATTTCAAAGAAAAATGGATGAGGTATTTAAACCTTATCAAGATTTTGTTTGTGTGTATATAGATGATATTCTCGTACACAGTAAATCCGAAAAAGAACATACAAGCCATTTAAAGCTTGTATTGCAAAAATTCTATACAAATGGGATTATTGTCTCAGGACAAAAATCACAATTTTATAGAAAAAATATTGATTATTTGGGAGTTGAAATTGGAAATGGAGTCATACGACTTCAACCCCATATTGCTTCTAAAATAAAAACCCTTGAGGTAACAGATACCAAGAGTTTACAACAATTCTTGGGATTAATAAATTATGCTAGACCTTTCTTAAAGGATCTACACAAATTGAGTGGACCGCTCTACTCAAAACTATCTCTTACTGGTGTAAAGAAATTTAACACCGAAGATTATAAACAAATTGATAAAATTAGGCAACTAGTGGAAACACTACCGTTGCTCAAATTACCACTGGATAGTGACTATCTCATTGTCCAAACAGATGGGTGTGAACATGGATGGGGAGCTATTCTCCTTCGAAAACCCCATAAATATTCTACAGAAACAGAAACAATCTGTAGATACGCTTCTGGCAAATTTCGAGAGAAAAATGTCACGAGCAGCATTGATCAAGAGCTCTTAGCTGTCTGTTATGGCCTAGACGCTTTTAGATTATTTCTTTTAAACAAAAAAGAAATATTAATAAGAACTGACTGCGAAGCTATTGTAAAGTTCTTCAACACAAAAAATGAAAAAAAGAATCTCTCAAAAGAGGTGGCTTTCATTTATAGATCATTGTATTAACAATGCATATAGAATCACCTTTGAACATATCAAAGGAAAAAATAATGTCATCTCTGACATACTATCACGTCTTTTACAAAGACCAGAATTTGTTAATTTTCTTAAAAATCCTAACCCTATAAGAAGATTAGAATCACCAGCAAAATCTTCATATCCACGTGTTTGGATACCAATTTCTAATTCTCCTAAGTCTTTGATGCTTATGAGAAAATCTGGGGCACAATAAAAGATACCCTTATTTTCAGACATGTCAACTTCCATACAAGCAATAATTGCTTTTCTTGCATCAGATTTCCATCGTTTATCAAGAATTGCAATTAATACTTTTGTTCTTAACTTTTTACGAGCTAGTCCTTTTACTGAATTATGGAAAACGGTACATACAGAAATGTTAACAAAAAATATTTTGTTAAGAAATATTCATGAAAATTAGGAATATATTAAAAACCAATATACATATTTGGTAACTATGGTAAAAGAGATTGAAAAATCTCTATTACTACAACAAAAGCTCACAGTAGAGCTTAAAGAGATTCTAGATAATCTACAAAGACAGTCAAAAATTTTTGACTATCAAACAACAAAAACAGCTACTCTATTAGAAAAATTGCAGAAAAATTCTGAAGAATGGTAAATCCAACTTCACAAGAAAGGTTACCTAGAACCGAAATGGTTAACCTTACCCCTCATGAAACTTCTCAGGAAGAACCAAGAATGTCTAGGCTCATAGACTATGATCAGGACTATCAAAAAGCACTAGAAGAAACTAGTAACTATTTGGATAATCCTATAGGAATGATCTCTGATGATCCCCAGGGAGCATCAGATAAAAAATTTGTGAGACAAAATAATTTTTTAATTGCATACCTTATGCAATTAAATAAAAAATTAGAATTAATTCTTTCAAAAACATTGCTGGCTACTGAATCAGTGTGTAACCAACAAGAAAGTATTAAAACCACTGCTGAGCTTATCCTAAGACAGCATGACATAATCCAAAGGTTAGAAAGTTTGTTGGTCCTACAGACCCAACAATATCAAACTTCAATTCATGAAATAACTAACCATTTAGGTCGAGTTTTACAGATGTCCTCAGAAAAGACTGAAACATCTCAAAACACTACCCAAACAACCGTATCTAGGAGACAACCTAGAAGTACTCAGTTTGTTTGGAAATGAGCACAAGACCCTTTACAGGAACATCTAACACTCTCACTGGCACTACAACAGTAAGAGAAAATAACCAAAATAAAAGGTTATCAATCAGTAATCCTATCTCAAATCTCCTAAATAGGATATTTGACGGTCAAGGGATTCCAGCACAAGTCTTGGAAGAAATTGTTGATATAGATCAACAATTTGAGGCTTATCAAAATAATAGGTTACAAATCTTACGACCTCAACTCCTTTACAGGACAGGGCCTTTAAACCTTAGAACTCAACTTCTAAGAATAACTCGTGACAAAAAGAGGGAGGGGGTATTTTACAAGACTCGAAAATACTTAAAAGAGGTGCTAAATATTAGTCATAAAAGAAAGACTTACAGAGAGGCGGAAGAACACTAAGACTCAGACACACTTGCTAGCTGAAGAGAAGGCAACTGCTAAGCCGATGCCTTCTTACAACACACTTATGCTCCTTATATAGACAATGGGTGGAGCGGTTCCTTACACACGAAGGAAGGCATCAATAATTGATGCCACCTAACTTGACTCTTCAGAAAAGAAAAGATACACGACCCTTCGAAAAAGCAAACACTACATGACCTTTCGAAAAAGTAAAGGATAATGACTCTTGAGGAAAGAGTCTGACCCTTCAAAAGATTCTCAGTGTGGGGACCGCCTTGTCCTTGAACCGGCATCGCATCACATGTGAACCTTTAGTCATCATCTTGAAGTTCTTCAAGGATATCATCACCATCGTCCATTGGATGATCTATGCGTCCATAATCTTTATATTCTTTTATCAAAGAAGATTCTCCTTTGATATTTTTGAAATGTTCGTATTGTCCTGGATGGGACACATAATGCGAGGGGAACGGAACAAACGTACACTCATGTTCATCATCTACATAGATCTTTAGTGTCTTATCTTCTGTAAATAAATAAGACTGATAGAAGGTAAGTGTTTCTTCTGTCATGGCATAGTTGCGCCAGAGTTGTATTTGTTGTTCTATAGGAGTGTCTTGTACCCTTAGAACTTCCTGCTGGAATGATTGAGTCCAAAAATCCGGCATATACTCTTGTTGGATTTTAATCAGGACTTGATGCTTGGCGTCACTTGGATAACCAAGATACCATGGGGGGCAAGAACTGATATTTAAGTCTAAGTACCCTTTAAACATGTGGTACTTATACATGTGCTTGATGCAATAAAGAAAGCGCCATGGAAACTGGGCTAACTTTTCTAGATGAAGAGAATGGACTACTATCCGGTCCAATAATCCATAGTTGAAAAGGTCCAATAAAGAAACCTGTGTATCCAGAATAACACAATCTTGCCATTGGGCCAGGTGTAAGACCCGAGAATTTTGATGTATTAAACCCCGGTATGTGACTCATTTTGATTATCTATAATCAGGCATTTATTAACCTTGTTGGTGGGATTTTTGGCTAAGGGAAAAATTATTCTCCTGTAGGGCAAAAATAAGTTGCTGTGGAGGAGTCTTGAACTTGAGACCTCTCCTGTGTATGTTGTCCTGACTACCAGAGTTCCAGCCCAGTCTTTGTGTTATGTATGTGGGCGCCTACTTATTATGTGAGTATGCAGATTAAAACAAGATCTCACTTAAGTTGCTTTCGAAATTCAGCCCAACCCTAGCCGCCCTTGCGTTTCTTCCTCCCCTCTCTCGTGGACGACTGCAGCCGCGCCTTCCCCTTCGTCCAGCCCCTCTTCCGGCGAGTTTTCCGGCGGCGGCGCTTGGCCTTTCGGCGTGGTGGACGGCGGCGACGTGTGGAGGTTTCCGGCGACCCTCTTGCTCACGATTTGCTTGCAAATCGTCCCCAAGGCGAGTGGAAGTCTTATGTTACCTGTATTCCGAGTATATACCATGTTTCTTTCTTGCTTTGGAATGGAAAACGAGTAGGTTTCATGTCCCCTTACCATGAAACCGTGAATACCATTTGAAGTTTCGAAAATCCGATTTAGGGGCTTTAATCATAGGGTTTTTCGTTCTTTACTTGATTAGATGTCTTAGGAGGATGAGTTATCATGATCTTGATCTTCAATTTGATTGTATAATGTATTCATGAAAAACCCTAGAGTATGACATGCGCCCATGCCCTAAATTGATGAAATTTCATGCTAACTTTTGGGGAAAACTTAGGATTCATGAAATTAGAAGTATAAGGGAATTTATTATGAATTTTATACGATTTTTGGAGCCTTAATTCATGCTGGCCGAAATTTACCCTAGGGGTATTTTGGTCAATGTTCAGTTAACTTTTGGGGCAAAGCTGTTATTCATGTAATTGAGTTTATATGGTACTTAAATATGATTTTTGCCTAATTTTAGGAATTTCCTATGCATAGTGATATGTGTAATTGTTCTCTTGAAATTAAGTGATGGTAATGTGTGCAATGCTTGTAATTAACCTGCTTGAGTGGAAATTCTGCTTGATAACCTAGAATGTAGATGTTACAATCTAATTGCATGAAATCTAGGATTAACACATTATACCTGCATGGGAACATTTGTTGAGAACTTAGCATGGTATCTTCCTAACCTGATTGCATGAAACTTAAGGACTACCCTGTCTAAAACATTTATGCTGTGTAATTAAGTGCGAGTGGTGAGTTCGATAAGTTAGATATCCGGGTATTAGTCTTTTGCTATATGTGTGTGGTGTAAGTCATATCCATTATGTGTGACCCTGGAGATACTGTGAAGTGGGGCAAAGTGCCACGCCTTGGTCAGGCGGGGGCCACCACTTGATCTTCCTTCACAGATGTGACTAGTTTAGCATAAGAGAGACAAAGTGCCACGCTACTGATAAGCGAGGGCCACCTCTTGAACTCTCTGACTGCTGTGTGACCAATGTGGGGAAACAAAGTGCCACGCCGTGACTTGGCGGGGGCCACCTCTTGATTTACCACATTGTCTGAGTGGGTAGATGGAGATCAGCGTGCCACGTCTTAGCTAGACGGGGGCCACCTCCTGATTTCTCCCCTACTGCTTGGCATGCATGCATTCTCCGAGCCCTGACGAGGGAAGGGTCGGACCTTTGTGGTCATTTCGTTCTGTTCTGGATTTGGATATGTTAGGATGGGATGTGCATCTACGTATGTGTTCTGTTTTGCCATATGATGTGTAAGTCTCTATTTTGGTTCTGTCGTATTATGATTTGATTCCGCCATGTGGATTATTTTGTAAGTTTGTATTCTTATCTGTATTTGATTTGATATTTGATAATCGCATTTGGTAAATGTTTTGAAAAACCTCGCATGCTATTTTTGAATGTATTAATGGAGGGGTTTCATAAGGTTCTCACTTGCGGAGCTGTTAGCTCACCCCCCTCTAAAAATCTACAGGTGAGAGACAGTGATTGATACGGCGTTACGCACCTTTGAGATATACTGAGTAGCTTGATGAAGCTTTGGGTTTTGTGATATGGACCTTGTAAACAATTTTGGTATTTGAATACTTGTATCTCGATTTTGTTATCTGGGGCCTGCGTGCCTGTATTAGTAGTATTTTGGTTACATGTGAGGGCTTAGGCCCATTTTGTTACAAGATTTCTGTTGTGGTATCTTGTCAGCGTTTTGATAGGATCTTATGTTCAGTCTGTTCTGTGATGTGTGATTTTGTCTCCGTATAAGTATAGTACGGAGTTGTGATCTGATTTGATTATGTTCAGTATTTGATAAGTTGAAATTACTTGTTGTTATGAATCAGTAAAGCATGTGCCTGTATGGGAATTTTCCCGAACCTAGTATGTACGAATACATGCTGCCGGATTTTTGTATAAGTTTTCAGATCTTTTATTCCCTAGCTTTGTTCGTAGTATGATCTTGGCTTCAGTTAATTTTTAGTTTGATCTTCTCGTGACGTTCCTCGTATGGTTTCCGCGTGTTATTTGGGGTTAAGTATCGAGGGGCGTTACATATGGTATCAGAGCGAGTTTCTAGCGAATATTAGATCTGGGTAGTAAAACATTGTTTGTGTATTGCATAGAAATAAACCAAGTAAGGAATTGGTTGTTAGTAAGATAAGGAAATTATTGTTTGTCTTGACTTGCAAGGTGTTTTTGCTAGGTAAGAATGGTACGACCCAAGGGTAATGCTGATGATCAGATGGCTGGCTTTATGAGGGCTTTAGAGTCTATGAGTAGTATGATTCAACAACAGGGTGCCCTCATTCAGCAGCAGGCTCAGGCTATGCAAGAACAGCAACAGATGATGAGGGAACAGCGTGAGCAGCATCAGGAGTTTCAGCAGCAACTCCTGCAGCAGAACCGTGATCAGCAACAAGAATTTCACCAGCAGATGCAGCAGCAGATGCAGTCACAGTCTCATTCCCAGTCACAGCCGGCTGAGAAGGAGAATGTGGGGAGTTCTCAGGAGAATGTGCATAAGAGGTATGCTCAACTGGTGAAGGAATTTCAGCGTATGAATCCTCCAGCTTTTTATGGGAGCCCAGGGCCTAGAGCAGCTGAGGACTGGCTTGCTGACTTAGATAAGATTTTTGCGGTGATGCGATGTAGCGAAGAGGATAAACTGTGCCTGTCAGTATATATGCTGAAGGGGAATGCTGAGGTGTGGTGGGAAGGAGTTAAGAGGCTGGCAACTGAAAAAGGGGATGCTGTGGACTGGGTTTACTTCATGAGAAAATTTAATGACAAGTACTTTCCACCTAGCATGAATGAAGAGAAGGAGGTGGAGTTTATCCACCTGGTGCAGGGTGACCTTTCTGTGGCTCAATATGATATTATGTTCACCCAGTTGTCCAAGTATGCTCCCCATTTGGTCAGCACTGAGGAACTAAGGGCCAGGAAGTTTCAGAGGGGTTTGAGAAAAGATATCAGAGATCGGATTGTGGCACTGCATCTAGAGACCTATGCTGAGGTTTTAGAGAGGGCTCTCACAGTGGAGAGGTCAATTTCTGAGCAGGCAGTGGTGATTGTCCCAACCCCTGTTGTGGAGACTGTTGCTCCAGTTCCCCAGAGTCACGAAAAGAAACAATATAAGCACAAGGATAAGAAAGGTAGGCATTATCCCTATCAGAAGAATTTTAAATCTGCCCGAGGTGATACCGTGGAAGGCAGAAAGTGCTATCATTGTGGAAGCAGTGGTCACGAGATCAAGGACTGCTATAAGAAGTCAGGGGCTTGTTTCAGGTGTGGTAAGGCCGGACACCGTATTAAAGACTGCCCACAGCTGAAGTCTTCATCTCAGGGTACTGATAAGCCCACAGTGCAGACTCGAGTATATGCTATTGCTGAGAAGGACGCCAGGGCTTCCAAGTCAGTTGTGGAAGGTACTCTTTTTGTTTTCGATCAGTTAGCACGTGTTTTATTTGATCCTGGTGCCAATCTCTCTTTCGTATCAGTTCATTTTGTTCGTTATTTGCCTGTGGCACCTGAGACTCTTGATTGTGCTATATCTGTCTGCACCCCTATGGGTGATTCCCTGGTAACAGATGTGCTTTATCCTGATTGCATGCTTAGGATAGAGGAATATGACTTGTTTGTTGATTTGATATTGCTTGACATGCTTGACTATGATGTGATACTAGGGATGGACTGGTTGTCCTCTTACCATGCCACCCTAGATTGTTTTGAAAAGTTGGCGACTCTGAATTTGAGTGATGGTCATCAATTGCATATCAAAGGTTTGATTGCAGATCAGGGGTTACATGTGATCTCTTTCCTACATGCTCAAAGGTTATTGGCTGGTGGCTGTAAAGGCTACTTGGCACATGTAAAGGTTCAGGATGAACCTGTATCTGATTTGGCTTATGTACCTGTGGTGAATGAATTCTCAGATGTATTTTCTGATGAGTTATCTGGTTTACCACCTGACCGGGAAGTGGAATTCAGTATTGACTTGATACCTGGCACTGCCCCAATCTCTAAAGCCCCGTACCGCATGGCCACCTCTGAATTGGCTGAGCTGAAGAAACAGCTGGAAGAATTGCTAGAAAAAGGGTACATCAGGCCTAGCGCGTCTCCTTGGGGAGCGCCTGTGTTGTTTGTAAAGAAGAAGGACGGATCACTGAGAATGTGCATCGATTACCGTCAGCTGAACCAGGTAACAATTAAGAACAAGTACCCTCTGCCCCGTATTGATGATCTCTTCGATCAGTTACAGGGCGCTACTGTCTTCTCCAAGATTGACTTAAGGTCTGGGTATTATCAGCTGAAGGTCAGAGAGGAGGATGTAGTTAAGACAGCATTCAGGACAAGGTATGGGCATTATGAATTTTTAGTTATGCCTTTTGGACTAACGAATGCCCCTGCTGTCTTTATGGATCTTATGAATAGGATGTTTCACCATCTCCTGGATAAATGCGTGGTTGTATTTATCGATGACATTTTGGTTTACTCGCGGAGTGCTCAAGATCACGCACAGGACTTACGCAGGGTGATGGAAGTTCTGAGAAGTAAAAGGTTGTATGCCAAGGCCAGTAAATGCGAGTTCTGGTTGGAGAAGATTAACTTTTTGGGACATGTGATATCTGGACAGGGTGTGTCTGTGGATCCAGCTAAGGTAGAGGCTATTATTAGCTGGGGAAGACCAACAAATACATTTGAGATTCGAAGTTTCTTGGGCTTAGCAGGTTACTACCGCAGATTTGTTGAAGGGTTTTCCAAGCTGGCGGGCCCTTTAACAAAGTTGACCAGGAAGAATGCTGATTTTATCTGGGATGTCAAGTGCGAGGAAAGTTTCCTCGAGCTGAAGAAGCGTTTGACTAGTGCACCGATTCTCACTATACCTAGTGGCGGTGAAGGTTTCACTGTGTACACGGACGCCTCTGGCAAAGGTTTGGGCTGTGTACTCATGCAGCATGGTAAGGTGGTTGCCTATGCTTCCAGGCAGTTAAAGGAATACGAGTCCAACTACCCTACCCATGACTTGGAGTTGGCTGCAGTGGTCTTTGCATTGAAGATTTGGCGCCATTATCTGCTGGGTCAGACTTTTGATTTGTACACCGACCATCAGAGCCTCAAATACATATTTACCCAGAAAGAACTCAACATGCGGCAGCGGCGGTGGATGGAACTGATCAAAGATTATGATTTTACTATTCACTATCAGGAGGGTAAGGCAAATGTGGTTGCAGACGCATTGAGCAGGCGGCCTGTGACCTCTATGGCTGCACTTCTTGTACAGGAGTGGCGCTTGCTTGATGAGTTCAGTAGACTTCGATTGGATGTGACACCTCGTGGTAATAAGTGTTTTGTTGCTGCACTTAGAGTTGAGTCTGATATTTTGCAAAAGTTGAGCAAAGCACAGTTGGTTGATCCTGAAATTTTGAAATGGAAAGAAAAACTGGAGATGGGATTGATTGAGGATTTCAACCTATCCACAGATGGTTTGCTTAGGTTCCATGGAAGGGTCTGTGTCCCTGAGGACCCTAAGTTGAGACAGGAGATTTTAGCTGAAGGCCACAGTTCTAAGTATTCTATTCACCCTGCTAGTACCAGAATGTATCAGGACCTGAAGAAAAGTTTCTGGTGGAAAGGGATGAAGAATGATGTGGCGCAGTATGTGGCTAGATGTTTGACATGCCAGACGGTTAAAGCCGAGCATCAGAGACCGGGTGGATCCCTCCAACCACTTCAGATTCCTCTGTGGAAGTGGGAAAATATCAGCATGGACTTTGTCTGTGGATTACCCCGGACCAGAAATGGGCATGATGCTATTTGGGTTATCGTGGATAGACTTACTAAGTCCGCCCACTTTTTGCCTATCAAGATGACTTATCCTTTGGAGAGGCTTGCCAGGTTGTACATTGACGAGATTGTGAGTACTCTGGAAGATATCCTTTGGAAGATATCCTCTTTTAGAATTTTCTAAATGGAATCTCTCCAGGACTTTATCGATGTAAGTACTCTGGCACAGCCCGAGAAGCCTCTTAGATCTATCTCTGTAGATCTTCACACCTAATACATAGGCTGCTTCTCCTAAATCTTTCATCTGGAAACATTTTCTTAACCATGCCTTAACCGCATGTAGTTCAGGAATATCGTTTCCAATGATCAAGATATCATCGACGTAGAGGACTAGAAAAGTAATCACGCTCCCACTAAACCTCTTATATACACACGGGTCATCTTCATTCTTGATGAAACCAAATTCACAGATTGATTCATCAAAACGAATATTCCAGCTTCTTGATGCTTGTTTAAGTCCATAAATGGACTTCTTTAATTTGCATATTTTATGACGATCTGATGGATTAGTGAAACCTTCAGGTTGTGTCATATACACATCCTCTTCTAGTTTTCCATTAAGGAAAGCGGTCTTCACATCCATTTGCCAGATCTCATAATCATAATATGCCGCTATCGCGAGAATGATCCGAATAGACTTGAACATGGCTACAGGAGAGAAAGTTTCATCATAATCTATCCCGTAGATTTGTTTGAAACCTTTTGCAACTAGCCTGCCTTTATAGGTAACCACGTTACCATCCATGTCCATCTTCTTCTTGAAGATCCATTTACAGCCTATAGGGATTACTCCCGGAGGCGGATCAACCAAATCCCAAGCTTGGTTATCTGACATGGAGTCCATCTCGGCTCGCATAGCTTCAAGCCATCTCGCTGATTCCGGTCCACTGACCGCATCCGCATAAGTGAGGGGTTCATCATCAATGATGTAGACTCCGTCATAGCGCTCAGGTTGTCGACGGATCCTTCCCGATCTTCGCGGTTCCCGTGATATCTGAGCCTCAGGTTGTTCAGTAACCTGATCTACTGACTCAGGCTCATCTAACTGTACTTGACTACTTTGTCCTTCTTCTGGATTCTCATCCAGCTTTATTTCTCTCCCACTGGCTTCTTGCAGAAGAAATTCTTTCTTAAGAAAAATAGCCGTCCGAGCAACAAATACTTTGTTCTCTTTGGGATCGTAGAAATAATAACCCTTTGTTTCTTTAGGGTAACCGACAAAGATACATTTCTCAGATCTGCTCTCTAGTTTCCCAGAGGCGAGCTTTTTGACATAAGCCTCGCAACCCCAGATCTTAATAAATGTCAAGCTCGGCTGTTTCCCATACCATAACTCATATGGCGTCTTTGAAACGGCCTTGGATGGCACTCGGTTTAGTACCTTTGCAGCTGTTTCCAGTGCAAATCCCCAAAAGGAGTAAGGTAGAGTAGCCTAACTCATCATAGAACGAACCATATCCAGTAAGGTTCTATTTCTCCTCTCGGACACACCATTCCATTGCGGTGTTCCTGGCGGAGTGAGCTGTGAGATAATCCCACACTCCTTCAGATAGTCAGTAAACTCATGACTCAAGTATTCTCCACCTCGATCTAAACGAAGTGCCTTGATAGTTCGGCCTAACTGATTCTGTACTTCATTTTTGAACTCTTTGAACTTGTCAAAAGATTCACTCTTATGTCTCATTAGATAGACATAACCATATCTACTGAAATCATCAGTAAAGGTAATGAAGTATGAATAGCCACCTCTGGCATGTTTACTAAATGGCCCACACACATCACTGTGAATAAGGTCAAGTAAACCTGAAGCCCTTTGACCTTTGTTGGAAAAAGGAGACTTCGTCATTTTACCCATTAAACAAGCTTTGCATGTATCAAGCTCCTCATAGGAGAATGATCCCAGCAGTCCATGATCATGCAACCGCTTAATGCGCTTCTTGTTAATATGGCCTAAACGACTATGCCATAGCAAGGTGCTGTCATCAGCATACTTGGTTTTCTTAATATCAATTTGTTGTATAGAACATTCCATGTCCAACATGAATAACCCATTGTTAATTGACCCAGTAGCATAAACAATATTATCAAAAGAAATATAACACTTTGAAATCTTGCATTCAAAGGAAAACCCTTTCCTGACAAGAGCAGGAATAGAGATAATATTCTTAGTTATGCTCGGCACAAAATAACAATTGTCCAGTTCTAATACAAGACCAGATGGTAAAGAGATGTGATAAACTCCTACAGCAACAGCAGCAACCCGTGCCCCGTTTCCTACTCGTAGGTCCACCTCATGCTGTCCCACCTGCCTTCTTCTCTTGAGTTCCTGTACATTTGAACAAATGTGAACTCCACATGCAGTGTCTAACACCCATGAAATAGAAGAAGATAACATGACTTCAGTCACGTAAATACCTGAGCCAGAAGCGAAAGAGTTGCTTCCCTTCTTCTCTCCTTGGAGCGCTTTACAGTCCTTTTTCCAGTGACCCAGCTGGCCACAATGGAAACATCTGTATTCCTTCGATCGCTTTACCTTTTGTTTCAGAGCCTTGTTGTAGTTCTTGACAGGGGCTTTGCCCTTCTTCCCCTTCTTCTTGTTCCTTGAAGGAACCATTAGGACAGAGGATGAAGGCGTTCCCTTCTCACGAGACTGAGTCTGCTCAGTAGTCAAGAGCATGTTTAGTAACTCTGCAGGCGTACAGTCGATCTTGTTCATATTAAAATGAACGGATCGAAAGAGGCCGGGAGAGACTGCAGGATGATGTCTACAACAAGCTCCTGATTGATGGTGTGTCCCAGTTTCTCTAGAGCTTCCTTGTACCCAATCATCTTGAGTACGTGAGCTCCCACTGGACTCCCTTCAGTCAGTTTGCTCTGAAAGAAAAGTTTAGTCAAGTTATAGCGTTCAGTCCTTGCCTGTGCTGCATACAGCATCTTGAGGTTTGCTATAATTTCTATAGCAGATAAATCCTCATGCTGACGCTGCAGCTGTGGCGTCATAGATGCTAGCATAAGGCAAGCGACATCAATGCTATCATTGACATGCTTTTCATAAGCTTCCCGAGCCGCCCTTGCGGCGTTCGCAGCGGGTTGAGGCGGTATAGCCGTCTCGAGGACATACAGTTTCCTCTCAGCCTTAAGAACAATCTTAAGGTGTCCGTACCAGTCTGAGAAGTTTGGCCCAGCAAACTTCTCCCTTTCCAGTAGGGATCGCACATTGAACGCTGTGGTGTTCGTTGCTGCATTAATCTACAACAATGCAAGAACAGCAAGGTCAGTATCAATGTTAGAATCAATTCAGGACTTAAGAATGATTCTTTTCTCACTATTTTATCTGGCTGAAAAATCCAGCAAAACAGCCCGAAAGAGTAAAACTCTTTTAGTGAGATGGGATCCAGATTTCATACTTGGTCTCCGCGTCCCGCTCAGGCGAGATAAGATGCACAGAGAGTACAAGCACTAATTTCTGGTAGGTAATCCCTGCCAATCGCCAACCCGTGGGATTCCCCTTCATCTGGGCAATCCAGCAGACTGTGCCAACTGAGTTGGTACAACACAGTCTCTGATCCCACAGATGGCTGCCTCCATATAGCTACCATATGCTCAATATGTAGCCTACATGGTCAAGCTGACCCGACCTACTCCCTGGACCACCACGTGCTATGCTGAGCAACGAGAAGCGATAAATCCCTTCTCTGTAACACGCAGGTGTAATCACACACCGTCTGAAGATAGATGGGTGTGCCCACTGAGTGGGTACAACACGGCCCCAACGATAGTCAGAACAGTGAGGTTTCGCGTCAGAAGGCTATCGTGCTTGATATTTAACGTTGGATTTTAACGGTCCTTTTATCTTCTTACTATCATTCAAATCCTATGGTGATAGCAGAAGAATAAATCATGCAGTTATTAAATTACTTAAACAGTAAATTAAAAGCATGATGATCTTATGTGGTAAAAGCCCATTAAGCCTAAGTAAGACCTTAATTAACTTAAGTCTTCACTTGAGCTCTTCATGGGTCTTTAGCATTTTCTCTGGCCCAACCCGGGCCCAAGCGCCCACTGCAGCTCAGGTGCGCCCACCAGGTAAAATGCGCCTGTCCTAGAGTCGAACCCTAGACCTCCCACTGGTGAAGCCACTTGCTGCATGCGCCTCTGCCAAGTGTGCTCTGTGCTCATGTCTGATTAAATTACAATTTAATCTATCTAGACATGATTGACACGCAGGTCAATTACACTTTATAAATTAATTAAAATGTGATGCGCAGATCACAATAATAATTTACAAATAATACATCCAGGCACGCAGGCCCCAGCACAGCACACATTAAATTTAGGCAGCCCACATAAGATTAAATAGACAATCATCACGTTATTCAAACATCATGTGATCCAATCAAGAAAATAAAATTTTTTGAAAAACCCATTGGCTTCATTTTATTTCCTTATGTGCCCTACTACCTTACAACGGTCCATTAATAGGGATCCACTCATCAGACCTAGTCAGACCCACTGCCCTTGCATGCACCAAGTCATAACCGACTTGAGTCGACCTCATGGTCAACAATGCATGCGTGAAGGGCTGAACGTCCCTCATGAGTTCTGGCAAGCGGGTGTGACCCCGGGCCTTAATCATGAGCGTTCATCAGTTGTCTCAATCAGACATCGCTACACGCCTTTCAGCAGTCGACCTATAGCCACCTCATGCTTGCGCATAGGGGGCGAAACACTAAAGCATGCGCATATAAAACTTGCATGGGCGGAATCTAGGGTTTCCTAGGATCGCATGTATGAACATAGATCAACTTAAGAGTTTGTATAGATCAACAGAGAGATCATACCAGTGCCATTTCTTGGATGGCGTCTTGGAAGCAAGAGGGCGAGCGGCTCTCCTCCAAAGGTGACGCACACAAGATGGGTGATCGCCTACTCCTTGTCGTTCCTTGTGCTAGCAAGGCTCTCCAAGTCTCCTGATCGCTTGAAGGGAAGATGAGATGCTCTCCTTGGCTTTGTCAAGTCCTCTCCTTGGTGTCAAGACTCACCACACGAGAGAAGAGAGGCGACAAGAGGTGAAGAGGCGAGAATAGGGGCGATCCCTCAAACGTGAGGCGTGCTCCCCATTTTGGAAAACCAATTTCCAAAAATAGCAAGCCACTACTTCAACGCAAGATGCGTTTACCCCAATCGCAACTTCCTCCCTTGACTTGAACCATGCGCTCACACTAAGTGAACCGGTTCAATTACATTTGGTTCACAGACCAAATTAAACCAAGCATTGGTCTAGATCATATTAAACCATAAGGCTCAAGATCCAACCATTCATCTCTTGATGCTCTTGATCTCACCGATCTAGCATCAATTCTCTCGATCGAAGCTTACCGATCTCAAGCCCTAATCAATCAAACATGATCAGACCAGATCTCACTTACAATCAGAGTTTAAATCCCATTAAACTGAACCAAAACAATTCAGTCCACACGATCTGACTCAAGTAAGCTATATCATCAAATTGTGCGACCCTAAGGGTTTCCTTTAAATGTCGGTAACGATAACTCACGTTATCACGATCAGTGAGGGGTATCTAGCAACACATCACTGTCTCCCGATATAAAGGAAAGAGTCTTCCAAGACTACACCCAAACCACAGCACAAGTGTGAACCCAAGTCACTTGACATATGTGTTTCCTTTGCCACTGGATGTTCTTATTGGACAAGCGTGTCAAGCCTGTAATTCCAATATGATGAGAATGATTAGATCAGATGAACATAGTCATCTGGGTATGGCCATACACTTTCTCAATCATCTCATCCAGGGGGCCCCTATAGAACATCACACTCCAATCAAGGAGACGGCAATCCTATATCTATCACTAGTGCCCTAACATGACTCATGCTCATTATCCAAGATAGTCTATAACCATTATGTTTCAAATGATATTGAACTACCTCAAAACAATGCCAATCATCATTTAGAAACACAAGTGATCTCAAGTCAGAGGAAATATGCCACTTGTTTGCATATAAGGATTATTCACATTGTGACAAGCAATTGAATATCCTAAGTAGGGTCTGTCCAGTACATCCAATGTACCCATGAGTCTACATCTTATTCCATGCTCGAAGCATCCTATAAGATTAGAACACATATTAGTCTCAATCATATCAAGGCTGTCTCATGTTCACCAAGATATCTCGACTAAGGACAAAACTGCATGTCAGCCAAGCTGAACAGCATTGAGACATTATTCAGAAGTATACATATTGCAGCAGACGATGTAACAACCTGAATAACAACCATTGCCTTTATAAACATAGAGTTTATACATGATACTGAAATAATCCCAAGACCTCAAACATTAGCCTTAAGGGCATACCCCAACAAGAGGAGCTCCATGGATATCATACTTCCATAAGGAAGGGGCAAATCCTTTATCTGTTAATTGGTCTTCTCATATGGGTCGTGACATGCTCAATGACAACCTTTATGACCTCCCAATTATGGCAAGGTGTTGGGTTGCATCAAAGCATGTCCCTAACCATATAGAAGAGACAATGACCTCAAGTCCAAGGATCAATGTATCTCTTATCACTTATGAGGTTAACTTATGACACCAAATCATAGCCTCATAGCGGGTCGGTCCAGTATATCCACTACTGATATACCCATATGTCTACGTTAGCACCCCGTGCCTAACCAGCCCATATACCAGGCTTATAAGTACCATAACTGTCCCTTATCCACTAAGGTATATCGACTGGGGATAATCTTTTGAGCACAGATCAAATCTGTCTCCAGGGACATTATTATGTAGGTACATTATCGCAGATGTAAACAAACATAGATAATGACAATGCCAGAATGATATATATAAATATCATAGTGAAGTAGTACATCTTTTGACCAAATATAGGTCTCAGGGCATATACACCAACAATCTCCCACTTGCACTAAGACCTAGAGGTGGAGGAATCTCAACCCCATATCTCTAGTATGACCATTATGCTTCTGCTGCGCCAAAGCCTTGGTCAGTGGGTCTGCTAGATTGTTCTTTGTATCAACTCTGCTAATCTTGACATCACCCCGATCTATGATTTCTCTGATCAGGTGAAATCTCCTGAGTATGTGTTTGGACCTTTGATGAGACCGTTGTTCCTTTGCCTGTGCAATGGCTTCATTGTTGTCACAATAGAGCTCAATGGGATCCACAGCAGTTGGAACCACTTGAAGATCAGATATGAACTTCCTTATCCAAACAGCTTCTTTGGCTGCCTCAGAAGCAGCAACATACTCGGCTTCTGTTGTAGAATCAGCTATGGTGGATTGCATGAAGCTTTTCTAGTATACAGCGCCTCCATTCATTTTGAACACATAGCCGGCCTGCGATCTGAAGTCATCAGGGTTAGACTAGAATGACGCATCAGTGTAGCCCTGGACACTGAGCTCTTCCTGTCCCCCATAGACCAAGAACAAATCCTTAGTTCTTCTCAGATACTTAAGGATGTTCTTTACAGCCACCCAATGTTGTAGACCCGGATTGGATTGGTATCGGCTGGTTATGCTCACAACATAAGCCACATCTGGTCTGGTACACAGCATTGCATACATGATTGAGCCTACTGCCGAAGCATAGGGCATTTCACTCATGTGATCCCTCTCAGCCTGTGTGGTGGGACACTGGCTCTTTGAGAGAGTAAGGTCATGTCTCACTGGAAGGTATCCTCTTTTGGATTGCTCCATATAGAACCTCTCCAGGACCTTATCAATGTATGTACTCCGACTAAGGGTGAGGATCCTCTTGGATCTATCCCGGTAGATCCTCACGCTTAAGACATAGGCGGCCTCCCCTAAGTCATTCATTTTGAATCCGAATGGATTTGATCATGGCAACTAGCGAGAAGGTTTCATCATAATCCACCCCATGGATTTGTTTGAATCCTTTAGCCACTAGTCTACCCTTATAGGTGACTATATTACCATCCATGTCAATCTTCCTCTTGAAGACCCATTTACAGCCTATGGGTTTTACACCATCAGGAAGCTCAACCAAATCCCAAACTTGGTTAGCCGACATGGAATCCATCTCGGATCGCATGGCCTCAAGCCATCTCTCGGAGTCCGGTCCACTGACCGCCTCATCATAAGTCATGGGTTCATCTTCAATGATGAAGATCTCATCGTGTTGGGTCGGCAGTGACCCATACCTCTCGAGTGCACGACGAATCCTCCCAGACCTACGTGGGACCTGTGTCTGAGCCTCAGGTTGCCCAGCAACTGGTGTAGGTGGCTCAGGTTCCACCTCTTTCTCTTGTGGTTGCTCTTGGACCTCGTCCAAGTCAAACTTGCTCCCACTAGCTTCTTTCATGAGAAATTTCTTTTCCAGAAAGAGAGCGACCCAAGCAACAAATATTTTGTTCTCATTGGGAATATAAAAGTAGTATCCTTTAGTTTCCTTAGGATACCCTACAAAAACACATTTATCAGATCTGGGTTCTAGCTTGCTAGAATCCAGACGTTTGATATAAGCCTCACATCCCCAGATCCTGATAAAAGAGAGATTGGGTCGTCTCCCACTCCATACCTCGTATGGAATCTTTGAGACACTCTTAGATGGAACATTATTCAGTATAAGAGAAGTTGTCTCAAGTGCATAACCCCAGAATGAGGGTGGTAGAGTTGCATGACTCATCATGGATCGAACCATGTCCAACAAAGTTCGATTTCTCCTCTCAGACACACCGTTCCATTGAGGTGTTCCAGGAGAAGTGAGTTGGGATAGGATCCCACACTCCCTAATATAGTCAAAGAACTCACCGCTCAGGTACTCTCCACCTCGATCAGATCGAAGAGCGTTAATGGATTTACCAAGCTGGTTCTCTACTTCATTCTTGAACTCCTTGAATTTCTCAAAGGATTCAGATTTATGTCTCATTAAGTAGACATAACCATACCTACTGAAGTCATCTGTAAAGGTAATGAAGTACTTGTGTCCTCCTCTGGCTTGTTTATTGAATAGATCACACACATCGCTATGTATGAGATCCAACAAACCTCCTGCCCTTTCACCAATCTTGGTGAAAGACGTCTTTGTCATTTTCCCTAACAAACAAGGCTCACATATATCAAATTCCTCCAAGGAACTTGAACCTAACAATCCATTTGCATGAAGTTGTTGAATGTGATTCTTGTTTATATGGGCTAATCGACAATGCCATAGGAAGGCACCAACTGAACTACTCAGTTTGGTCCTTTTATTATTTATGTTACAAATAGAGCTATCTATGTCCAAGACATATAAACCATTGCATAAAGTACCCTTCCCATAGATTCTGCAGATATTGATAAAATATGGCATAAAAACAAGCAAAGTCTATGAATATGACACATAAATATCAACAAAATGGCATAGAAATCACGATGAATTTCGGTGTCATCAAACACATAAGGCACAAACTTTGCTTGTCCTCAAGCAAAAACCAAGAAAATTCAAAAATTGATCATAGGCATAGACTTTCTCATGGAAATAAATTTCTAACATACAATCACTAATGAAAAGTCTTCATTAATTGTATTATAAAATTTTAAGACAAATATATCATCTTCTAAATCCAATTCTCAAGATCCACAACTTAGTCAAATAAAACTTCGCAACTTGCATAAAAGAAAGAATTTCAATCTCAAGATTTTCTCCAATTTTCAGTTTAGGTTTATCATACTTTTGCTTACAGGAATAGGATATCTCGCAACTTGCATAAAAAAAAGAATTTCAATCTCAAGATTTTCTCCAATTTTCAGTTTAGGTTTATCATACTTTTGCTTACAGGAATAGGATATCCAAAATCTTTTTCCACTTGTATTTTTCTTTTTCTTTTTTTGTTTTTGGATGATATGTACCCGCATAGATACATACTTTTTGTTTCTTTTTGCATCAATCACATTCTCTAATTTGATTACCACCTTTTTTTCTGGTAACGAAATCGGAGTACACTGACCACATAGTCAGTGTAATAGAACTCATGTCTTTTTAGTATTGGGAATCTTTACCAAAGACAGCGGAGTTAATGTGAATAGATTCCTCTCATTTCTTTTTAGACTTCAACCCATGTCGTTCGGTACCACTGTCAATTTTACACAATACCAAGTAGGGGAGTCTCTCACTATTTTTGTGTGGATTTTGGATTCTTTTTCCCAATAAATAGTAAAATAAACAAAACCTCAATTAGACTAATCAATCAATATCAATTCAAATATTCATACTCATATGCTGATTTTATTCAAGAAGTAGTTTCACTTTTAAATCAAATTTTTCAAACAACATATCTCCCTAAAATCTTACTCCTCAACCAATGAAGAACTTCAAAAGTAGATATGTATAAGAGAAATAAATTTGACATGATAGGCCTTATTATAGTCTCAATTTTGGATTCATTCAACAACATCAATCATCAATAATTTCAAAAATGATTCTAAGCCACAAATCATCTCATCATCATTAAAAATATGACCATGTGTGTACAACCAAATTAAAGAGGTTATCATCAAAATATCATTGAGTATTATACAACCATATTGAAGATGAATCATCAATATTATTATACAACCCCATCAAAGATCAAAAAGATAAGTATGAGAAATAGAGTAGTAGTGACGGCGGACACAGATATGCAGAAGAAGCATCCTTCCCTTCAACACATAGAATATCAATAAGATACAGAAAGTGAAAGACAAAAGATGAAAGGGAGAAGAGATACTCACAAGACTCTACCAATCTTCACCGCCATCAGATCCTATCTCTTCGGTGCTCTGCATTGCGGTGTCCATAGGATCGATAGGTGGTGTTCTCCGGTGTCCTCCATATTCTCCACTCCTCCTGGGATCCTGAAAATCGAAACGTTCATACAAGAAGTTTCCCATCTCCTCCATATAGGTACTTAGATTTTCAATGTCTTTATGCATGTGATGCATAGAATCAGTCATTTGGCTCACTGAGCCTCTTATGTCACTCATTGTGTTCATCACTCTCTCCATCCTCTGCTCCTGTCGATACATCTGAGTGGAGAGATATCTAAATCCGGGATCGAATGCACTGGAGAATCTGCTGCCTGAGTCTGGTTGTGTGGAAGAATCTGTAGCTCCAGATGGCTGCTCCATGCCCATCCCAAAAGGATCATCACTACTACCCCAGGGTGGCGGTGGTATAGTACTAAGTGGGGGTGGCATAGCAATGTTAGCATCTTCTGGAACCAACCTCCAGTTCTCCTGGTTTCTAACTATGGTTTTCTCAGTGCATGGAAGTGGTAACTTATGTCTTCTTGGTCCAAGAATTAGTGAAAAACCGTCTCCTTCTCTTATCACCATTTTCATTGCAACACAAGACTCTAAGTCAAGTCTTGGACTCCCTCTTGCAATCTCTATCCCATAGGGCTCAACTCTCAAGTACAGGGCTATAGGTGTAATGAAACCACCTATCACAATAGCTCCTTTCTTTGCCCTAGAAACTTTTTCCAAGTGTTTCACGAAGAAGAAGGCTACATCCAAGGGATATTCAAATAGCATACTCCATAAAAAGAACAACTCAGCTTGCCTCACAATCCCATCACTGTCACCTCTACCAAAGACAGTGTGGGCCAAAACTCTGTGAACATACTTGATGCAAGGATTAGAAATCTTTGAAGTCTTGGGAAACCCCGGGGATATTTTGCAAATTTTCAGAGTTTTATTGACATAAATACATAGCACAGCGGAAGAATATCCCCGAAACAGGCCAGTCCCAAAAACCCAGTGAAGATCGCATGCAAAGGAGTCGACACGATGAGATAGAAAATACCTTAAAGCAAGATGAGGCCGATGTCAAGGTAGGCGCCCAAGCGTGCGCCCTCTGCAGTCTCACACACACGGATGCCTCGAGCCTCTTCTTCCACGCCCGGTGCTAGCCTCGGGAAGAAGATCCAAGCCTTGGGAGAGCCCTCCAAGAGACTTACGCCACCACCAAAGGGAAATGCGCCAAGAACAAGGAGGAAGAAGGAGATGCCGCCAAGAACAAGTTCACCTTTCGCTAAGGAGAAGGGAAGATGAACACTTGCGGTTTGGAAAGGATGGAGCCACTCGCCCTCACTTGATCGCCCTCTCAATTGATCACGCCTTCAAGAGAAATTAGTGTATTGAGAGGGGCGGCCAAAGTCTCTATTTATAGAGACCATAGGCGGTTTACTTGTGGCCTCAATTCAAACAAATTGGGTGGCTAGGAGAAGAAGTAGGAATTTAAATCCTAATCTAATTAGGACTCATGTGGGCGCCTTGATCATGTCCTAATCCTATTAGGATTTACATGGGCGGTTTGATCAAGACTAGTCCTAATCAAATTAGGACTTAAGTGGGCGACTTGATCAAGTCCTAATTCAATTAGGACTCAAGGGGCGGTTTGATCAAGATTCAAATTAAGCTTTGAATCAAGTCCTAATCCAATTAGGACTCTAATTATTTATTCAATTAATTGAATCCTAATCCAATTAGGACTCTAATTAATTCAAATAAATTAGCCCATTTAATGCCACAAAAATAGGACTCTAATTAATTAATTAATTAGCTCTTATTTTATCATGATCAATTAAACTCACATGAGGTATAAGCGTTAACCCTAGTCTAACTAGGGTTAAGCATGCGTCATCTCTTTTCTTCTCCTTAAGCCCATTAAGCTCGACCTTTTCAATGGGCCCAGCCCAAGGTCCATTTTTCATGTTAACCAAGCCCTTGGATCCAATCCAATTTAACCCATGGTCAAATTGGGCTAACCATGGCTAAAATGCCGTAAATGGAAGTTAGCTCCAATAAGTCTCTTCCATCTCATCAGGCCCATTGGCGCTGATGAAATCTCCAAAATAGATCCGAGTTATCCAATAACTCGATCATAAGGCTTCCCGATCAATGCGAGAACTCGAGTATCAAAGTGTGTGACCCTGTAGGTTCCTCTGACGTTGGCAGTGCTGACCTAAGCTCACCACAAGCAGTGAGTGGCACCTAGCAGTGCATCGCTGCTACCCAAGTCACCGGAATGGATATCGACATCGACATCCCCATCATCGCAACCAGGTACAGATGCATTACAGTCTCTTTACCGAACTGATATCCGATTGACCAAGTGTGTCACCACTTGTTTCTATCCAATCTCATGGCTATGACTAAATCAGGTCTAACCTGGGTATGGCCATACACTTTCAGTCATAGAACTATAGAGGAGCTCCATGGTAT
Source organism: Costus lasius (assembly GCA_027563935.2). Classification (NCBI taxonomy): domain Eukaryota; kingdom Viridiplantae; phylum Streptophyta; class Magnoliopsida; order Zingiberales; family Costaceae; genus Costus; species Costus lasius. The sequence continues at coordinate 51,078,394 of CM050446.2, forward strand.
CATGCTTCCCTTAGGAAGGGGCAAATCCTATGTCTGTGCATTGACCTTCTCATATGGGTCGTGACATGCCCAATGACAACCATTATTACCTCCCAACTACGGCAAGGCGTTAGGTTGTATCAAAGCATATCTCTAACCATATAGAATGACCAATGACCTCAAGTCAAGGGATTAATGTATTTCCTATCACTTGTGAGGATAACTCGTGACATCAAGTCATTGCCTCACAGTTGGTCGGTCCAGTATATCTACCACTAATATACCCATATGCCTGCGTTAGCACCTCGTGCCTAACCAGCCCATATACCAGTTTTACAAGTACCATAGTTGTCTCATATCCACTAAGGTACATTGATTAGGGACAATAGTTTGAGCATAGATCCTATCTGTCTCCAAGGATATTATCATATAAGTACATGTTCGCAGATGTAAACAAATAATGATAACGACAATGCCAGTATGATATAAATATCAATGTCAAGTAGTACAAGTAACGGACCAGAATTAGGTCCTTAGGGCATATACACCAACAATCTCTCACTTGCACTAAGACCTAAAGGTTGAGAAATCTTAACCTCATATCTCTAGCGTGACTATCATGCTTCTGCTGCGCCAAAGCCTTGGTCAATGGGTCTGCTAGATTGTTCTCTATGTCAACTCTACTAATCTTGACATCACCTCTGTCGATGATCTCTCTGATCAGGTGAAATCTCCTGAGTATGTGTTTGGATTTTTGATGAGACCTTGGTTCCTTGGCTTGTGCAATTGCTCCATTGTTATCACAGTAGATTTCAATGGGATCCACTACACTGGGAACCACCTGAAGTTCAGAAATGAACTTCCTTATCCAAACGGCTTCTTTGGCTACCTCAGAAGCGGCCACATACTCAGCCTCGGTTGTAGAATCAGCGATGGTGGATTGCTTGAAGCTCTTCCAGCACACAGCACCTCCATTCATCTTGAACACATAGCCGGCCTGCGATCTAAAGTCGTCAAGGTCAGACTGGAAAGATGCATCAGTGTAGCCCTGCATACTGAGCTCTTCCTGCCCCCCATAGACTAGGAACAAATCCTTAGTTCTTCTTAGATACTTCAGGATGTTCTTTACAGCCACCCAGTGCTGTATTCCAGGATTGGATTGGTATCGGTTGGTTATGCTCACAGCATAAGCCACATCTGGTCTAGTACACAACATTGCATACATGATCGATCCTATTTCTGAAGCATAGGGTACTCGACTCATGTCATCCCTCTCAGCCTGTGTGGTGGGACACTGGCTCTTTGAGAGAGTAAGGCCATGTCTCACTGGAAGGTACCCTTTCTTGGATTGCTCCAAGCTAAACCTCTCCAGGACCTTATCAATGTATGTACCTTGACTAAGGGCTAGGAGCTTCTTGGTTCTATCCCTATAGATCCTCACGCCTAGGATATAGGCGGCCTCCCCTAAGTCTTTCATCTCAAAACACCTCCCTAACCATGTCTTCACAGCTTGAAGACTATGGATATCTCCAAGACCAAAAAAGTCACCAAGCTCCCACTGAATTTTTTGTATACACAGGCATCATCTTCGCTTTTGATAAAGACATAATCTCTCACAGCTTTATCAAATCGAAGATTCCAACTTCGAGATGCTTGCTTTAATCCATAGATAGATCTCTTTAGCCTGCAGACCTTATTGGCCTCTACAAGATGGACGAAGCCATCAGGTTGTGTCATATACACATCCTCAGCTAGCTTCCCATTAAGGAAAACTGTCTTCACATCCATCTGCCATATCTCGTAATCATGATATGCAGCTATAACAAGCAGAATCCGAATGGATTTGAACATGGCAACTAGTGAGAAGGTTTCATCATAATCCACCCCGTGGATTTGTTTGAATCCCTTAGCCACTAGTCTACCTTTATAGGTAACTATGTTGCCATCCATGTCTGTCTTCCTCTTGAAGACCCATTTACACCCTATGGGCTTTACCCCATCAGGTAACTCAACCAAATCCCAGACTTGGTTAGCTGACATGGAATCCATCTCAGATCGCATGGCCTCAAGCCATCTCTCGGAGTCCGGTCCACTGACCGCTTCATCATAAGTCCTGGGTTCATCCTCAATGATGAAGATCCCATCATGTTGGGTCGGCAGCGACCCATACCTTTCAGGTGCATGACAAATTCTCCCAGACCTACGTGGGGCCTGTGTCTGAGCCTCAGGTTGCCTAGAAACTGGTACAGGTGGCTCAGGTTCCATCTCTGTCTTGTGGTTGCACTTGGACCTCATCCAAGTCAAACTTCCTCCCACTAACTTCTCTAGAAAAATAGCACCCCGAGCAACAAAAACTTTATTCTCGGTGGGAACATAGAAGTAGTAACCCTTAGTTTCCTTAGGGTACCCCACAAACACACATTTATCAGATCTAGGTTCTAGCTTGCTAGAATCCTGACGCTTGACATATGCCTCGCATCCCCAGATCTTGATAAAGGATAGATTAGGGCATCTCTCACTCCATACCTCGTATGGAATCTTTGAGACACTCTTAGATGGAACGTTATTCAGTATCAGAGAAGCTGTCTCTAGTGCATGTCCCCAGAATAAGGGAGGTAGAGTTGCATGACTCATCATACATTGAACCATGTCCAACAGAGTTCGATTTCTCCTTTCAGACACACCATTCCATTGAGGTGTTTCAGGCGGAGTGAGTTGAGATAGAATCCCACACTCTTTTAGATAGTCAAGGAACTCACCACTCAGGTACTCTCCACTACGATCTGATCGAAGAGCCTTAGTGGATCTACCAAGCTGGTTCTCTACTTCATTCTTGAATTCCTTGAATTTCTCAAAGGATTTAGATTTATGTCTCATCAAGTAGACATAACCATACCTACTGAAATTATCAGTAAAGGTAATGAAGTAGTTGTGTCCTCCTTTGGCTTGTTTATTGAATGGTCCACACACATCACTGTGTATAAGTTCCAATAAACCTCCTGCCCTCTCACTTGTCTTGGTGAAGGGCGCCTTTGTCATTTTCCCTAATAAACAAGGCTCACAAGTATCAAATTCCTCCAAGGAACTTGAATCTAACAACCCATTTGCATGGAGTTGTTGAATGAGATTCTTGTTTATATGGGCTAATCGACAATGTCATAGGAAAGCACCAACTGAACCACTCAGTTTGGCCCTTTTGTGATTTATGTTACATATAGAGTTATCCATGTCCAACACATATAGACCATTGCATAATGTACCATTTCCATAGAACATATTTGCAAATGAAAAAGAACAAGAGTTCTTATTTATTTCAAATTTAAATCCTTTCCTTGCCAAGCAAGGAATTGATACAATGTTCTTAGTAAGCAAAGGTACACAATAGCAATTATCTAACTCTAGTTGAAGTCCAGAAGGCAAGGAGAGAGTCAAAACTCCTATAGCAACAGCAGCAACCTGTGCCCCGTTTCCTACTCGTAGGTCAATCTTCTCTTCTTTCCATTCTGAAGTCACACCATGTCCTTTAAAATGTGAAGTGGTCCTCTAGATGACAGGCACCTGTTATTTCTGGCCCTTTCCATTTTTAATTCCATTTCCTTTGTTAAGCCAATTGGCTCAACACATGGAATTTTAACTTTAGGAGGATTGAGCCTAACCAATGCATCAAAGAGCTGCTTTATATTAGAAATAATCTCAGAAGCACTCTTTAATTCATATTGCCCTTGAAGCTCGAGCGACATGTTAGTTAGCATCAATTGTGCAACCTCCAAAGTATCAGCCTGATGCTTATCGTAAGCATTTTTCTCAGCCGCTGAGGTCGAGCATGGAAGTGGGTCAGGAATAGGCTGCCTAAGGACATGGAGCTTCTTTTCAAGCTTGAGAACGATTCTCAAGTTTATATATCAATCCATCAAGTTGGATCCAACCAACTTGTCCTTCTCTAGAAGGCATCGCAGTGACAGTCTGCTATTGTTCGTAGTCATTATTCTACAATAACCAAGAAAAAAGATTAGTACTACTTCAAATCATTTAAACTGGACTTGTTTTAAATGATCATGGCTCCCACTATTTTAATCGAATTGACAACCCACAAAGTCAATCGGGAAGATAAAGACTTCCTAGTGAGATGGGATCCTTATTTCACATGAGGCTTCGCGTCCCACGAGGGTGGGATGAGATGCATAAAATAACTCATGCTTCCTAAGGTGGGCACGCCGGCCGATTGCTCCAAGCAATTCCCCTTATTGAAACAGTCTAGGCATTTCATGTCCGGCGAGGGCTGGATACAGCATGAAACCCTAACCTTTCAATGATGCCTCTAGACTTTCATCATGTGCCCAGCACATATGAACTTCTAGTCAAGTCCATTCATAACCGTTATGCCCAGGGCCAACGAGTTTCCTTGCGAAGGCGCGCCCGATTAAAACGGACTGGGAAAACCATTGCCACCACGCACTTTCTAAAGATAAGTGGGTGTGTCCCATGAGGGTGGGAAACAGTTCACAACACCACTGATTGATAGCTTAGTAAGGGCTACGCGTTAGAAGGCTACTAGACTTGATATTTTGAATGAGGGTTTTTGAGGTCTCAATTAGTTTTATCTTATGTCTAGCATTATAGGCATGCATTCCTATAGTGATAACATAACGATAAAACAATACAGGCATGCTTTAGCAGATAAGATAAGTAGTAGAAGAATGATGTGATCATGACCTATTCAAGACATTGAACCAACCCATGCCAAGAAGGAGGTTCAACTCTTGACCTAGGACTCAAGCCCCAAGACTAGACCTACCCTAGCCGACCTCTATCTTGAACTTCAAGGTTGGCTCCAAGGTCCTCCAAGGGTGAATCGCCATCTTGCAGGGTCCAACATAGCTAGCTCACAAGCCCTAAGGCTCGGCCATGCTATGCTTGTGTCACCAAGCAAGCTTGTACCATCTTGCATGCGCCACAAATCCAAGATGCGCCACCAAGCTCCTTCCCTTAATCTTCATCTTACTTTTACAAAAATAAAGAAAAAGATGGCACGCAGGCCGCACAAGGATACATCACAGGCATGCAAGGGGGCTTGACTCATGATCACAACATTATGCACAATCAAGGTATTTATTTACACATGCAATTCTACATGCTCATGAAAAACATAAAATCTGAAATTTTACTTTTTCATAAAACCAGTTTCTTTTCCTCATCTTCTTCTCACAAATCTTTTAGTTATTCGTGATTAATTTTCATGATGATTTCAAAGATCCTCTCAGCTGGTAATTTTGTCAGATCAAGAGACTCGGCCAATCCGAAGACACAATGCCCGTCCTACTTGACAAAACCACGTGCGCCTTTGATCCTTAAATCATGCAAGAAAAATAACCGAAAAATCCAAAAGAGATTGAAAAGGTGATAGAAACAAGAAACCCTAATTTTTCTACTTTAGAAAAACCGTGCGCCATGCATCATACAATTTCAAAAATTGAAATATGGCATGTGAGCATGAAAAGCATGAAAAACATCGTTTGAGTTTCGCAAGTCGCTCTGATACCACTGTTGGGAAACCCCGGGGATATTTTACAAATTTTCAGAGTTTTATTGACATAAATACATAGCACAGCGGAAGAATATCCCCGAAACAGGCCAGTCCTAAAAACCCAGTGAAGATCGCATGCGAAGGAGTCGACACGATGAGATAGAAAATACCTTAAAGCAAGGTGAGGCCGATGTCAAGGTAGGCGCCCAAGCGTGCGCCCTCTACAGTCTCACACACACGGATGGCTCGAGCCTCTTCTTCCATGCCCGGTGCTAGCCTCGGGAAGAAGATCCAAGCCTTGGGAGAGCCCTCCAAGAGACTTGCGCCACCACCAAAGGGAGATGGGCCAAGAACAAGGAGGAAGAAGGAGATGCCGCCAAGAACAAGTTCACCTTTCGCCAAGGAGAAGGGAAGATGAACACTTGCGGTTTGAAAAGGATGGAGCCACTCGCCCTCACTTGATCACCCTCTCAATTGATCACGACTTCAAGAGAAATTAGTGTATTGGGAGGGGCGGCCAAGGTCTCTATTTATAGAGACCATAGGCGGTTTACTTGTGGCCTCAATTCAAACAAATTGGGTGGCTAGGAGAAGAAGTAGGAATTTAAATCCTAATCTAATTAGGACTCATGTGGGCGCCTTGATCATGTCCTAATCCTATTAGGATTTACATGGACGGTTTGATCAAGACTAGTCCTAATCCAATTAGGACTTAAGTGGGCGACTTGATCAAGTCCTAATTCAATTAGGACTCAAGGGGCGGTTTGATCAAGATTCAAATTAAGCTTTGAATCAAGTCCTAATCCAATTAGGACTCTAATTATTTATTTAATTAATTGAATCCTAATCCAATTAGGACTCTAATTAATTCAAATAAATCAGCCCATTTAATCCCACAAAAATAGGACTCTAATTAATTAATTAATTAGCTCTTATTTTATCATGATCAATTAAACTCACATGAGGTATAAGCGCTAACCCTAGTCTAACTAGGGTTAAGCATGCGCCATCTCTTTTCTTCTCCTTAAGCCCATTAAGCTCGACCTTTTCAATGGGCCCAGCCCAAGGTCCATTTTTCATGTTAACCAAGCCCTTGGATCCAATCCAATTTAACCCATGGTCAAATTGGGCTAACCATGGTTAAAATGTTGTAAATAGAAGTTGGCTCCAATAAGTCTCTTCCACCTCATCAGGCCCATTGGCGCTGATGAAATCTCCAAAACAGATCCGAGTTATCCAATAACTCGATCATAAGGCTTCCCGATCAATGCGAGAACTCGAGTATCAAGGTGTGCGACCCTGTAGGTTCCTCTGACGTTGGCAGTGCTGACCTAAGCTCACCACAAGCAGTGAGTGGCACCTAGCAGTGCATTGCTGCTACCCAAGTCATCGCAATGGATATCGACATCGACATCCCCATCATCGCAACCAGGTACAGATGCATTACAGTCTCTTTGCCGAACTGATATCCGATTGGCCAAGTGTGTCACCACTTGTTTCTATCCAATCTCATGGCTATGACTAAATCAGGTCTAACCTGGGTATGGCCATACACTTTCAGTCATAGAACCATAGAGGAGCTCCATGGATATCATACTTCCCTTAGGAAGGGGCAAATCCTATGTCTGTGCATTGACCTTCTCATATGGGTCGTGATATGCCCAATGACAACCGTTATTACCTCCCAACTACGGCAAAGTGTTAGGTTGTATCAAAGCATATCCCTAACCATATAGAATGGTCAATGACCTCAAGTCAAGGGATCAATGCATCTCCTATCACTTGTGAGGATAACTCGTGACACCAAGTCATTGCCTCACAGTTGGTCGGTCTAGTATATCTACCACTAATATACCCATATGCCTGTGTTAGCACCTCGTGCCTAACCAGTCCATATATCAGTCTTACAAGTACCATAGTTGTCCCATATCCACTAAGGTACATTGACTAGGGACAATAGTTTGAGCACAGATCCAATCTGTCTCCAGGGACATTATCATATAAGTACATGTTCGCAGATGTAAACAAATAATGATAACGACAATGGCAGTATGATATAAATATCAATGTCAAGTAGTACAAGTAACGGACCAGAATTAGGTCCTTAGGGCATATACACCAACATGAAGCTCTAGCAGTAAGTGCTGAAAAGTGGGTCTCTTCAGTGATTTGGTTCCAAAACACATCCTCAGCATACCCTACTGAAACTGATGTGCGGCCTCCTGTGCCAAAGTGGAAGATGGTTCTCAAGTCTTGCATGGATAGTTGCCTCTCTACATTAGCTATGCGGAAGGTGATATAACCATCTGCATGTCTTTCACTATACTCATACAGCTGCGTATCAAAACTCCTCAGAAATTCAAGCACCAATGGTAGATATGTTTGTGGTGTCATTTGGAAGAATCTCTGGGCTTTGATTTGCTCAAACATCCACATGACATCTTCGTGCAAACCTAATGTCTCCAATGTCCTCTTATCAGCGTACTTGGTGGCAATTACTCTTCTCTCAACTAGCTGATTAAATCTTGCAGCTTGAATTTCATTTCTGAATAAAATTCCATGTGGGTTGGGTGGAAAGGAAGGTTCAGCTGGTGCCTTTCCTTTTCTCTTGGCTGAAAGTCCTTTAGTTCTTGGTGGCATTGTTAAAATCACAAGCTGCAACTAAGATTCAACATAAATATAGCAAAATAAATAGGGATGACACTCCCAATCGTCATCAACAACATTAATCAAGTAAGATGTCAACTTGAAATCATGCTTGGACTCAGAAATCAATGAAAAATCGAAAAGGGCGACGGTGAACAGTAAAACCTAAACTCGTTTATCACGTTTCAGCACATATCTCCCTAGAAATTTGTCCGAATTTCTTAAAACAAGAAAGAATCGAAAGCCTATCTTATCACGAGCAGATAGAAACAAAAAGCCACAAAATTGGTTGAGAAACGGAAGCACACGAGCAAAGGGGGCAGAAGTTAGGTTAAAACTCGCCAAAACAGTGAAATCAAATGAAAGGTTACCAAATCGGCGGTGATAACCGGACGGAAAGAGTCGCCTGAGTCTTCCGAAGGTAGGGGAAGGTCGGAACTCCCAGATTGGTGCATGAGCAAGTGAGAAGACACAAAAATGGCAGCGAAAGAAATGGTGTTACGGCACTTTTATCGCGTTTGCTAGATGTAATTACGGCCGTAAAGGAGTTTACGGCGGTGCCGTAATGGTAAAAACTTTCGGGTCGAAAAGTAGCAGCAGTTACGGTACCGTAAAGAATGTTACGACGGTGCCGTAAAATCGATCAGAAATTTTTTTTTTTGAAAAATAATAAAAATTTCAAAAAATTCAAAATTCAAAAATTCATAAATTACGGTACCGTAAACAAGTTTACGGTACTGCCGTAAAATGAAAAACACTCGGAAAGATTTTGTCACAAAATACGGTACCGTAAAGGAATTTACGGCGGTACCGTAACGAGTTAAAACTCTCTGGGTAAAAATAACCGGTATTACGGTACCGTAAAGGACATTACGGTAGTGCCATAATTTCATGCCAAATCTTGATTCCTACAGAAAAAAAATTGTAAAAATTAGTCCCAAAATAAAATTAAAATAAAGTAAATAAAAGAAAGCAAAACTAAAGTTAGAAAGCTTGGGTTGCCTCCCAAGAAGCGCTAATTTAAAGGTCATTAGCTTGACCCTTTAACACTCAGGTGTGATCGTGAATTCCTCTATTGCCCTTCTGATTTTTCTTTTGTTTGGGCATCACATTGAGCCACATAAGGCTCAGCCTTGAAACACTCTCCAATTTTATTCCAAATCTTTTTTTCCTTTGTCAAATAATCTAGATCTTCTTCTCCTTTTTCTCCTTCTTCTAGAATTTTTGTTCTTCTTCTCCTGCATCCCTTTATCAACATCCTCGGAAGAATTGTTAATTTCAGAATTTGAGGGTTCATCAAATAAGCTTGAAACATCATAAGTATCATCATTAAATATTTCAACACTACAACAAGATCCTGAGTATGAAAGTTTGTTCAATGAATCATTAAGATTAAATTCAATCTTGTTGTCACAAATATCAAAAGTAATCTTTTCTTCTTTTACATCTATGTTTGCCTTAGCAGTGGCCAATAGTGGTCTCTCAAGAATTATAGGATTTCTAGAATTTTTCTCCATGTCTAACACTACAAAATCAGCGGGTATGAAAAACTCACCTATCTTCATTGGCACATTTTCCAAAATACCTACAGGATACTTTACTGATGAGTCTGCGAGCTGCAAGGATATAGATGTAGGCTTTAGCTCTCCAAGATTCAGTTTCCTGTAAGTGATAAAGAGGCATTAGACTAACACTTGCACCTAAGTCACATAAGACTCGGTCAAAAGCCATAGTGCCTATAGAACATGGTATAGAAAAACTACCTGGATCCTTCAGTTTATGTGGTAATTTATTTTGAATGACTGCACTACAATCTTCAGTTAGAGTAACCATGCAAGTACCATAATCATCTAATTTCCTTTTGTTAGACAAAATCTCCTTTAAAAATTTTGCATAAGATGGCAATTCAATAATAGCTTCAGTAAATGGAATGTTAACATATAGCTTTTTCAGGATTTCAAGGAATTTGCCAAACTTTTTGTCTAATTTATTCTGAACTAACCTTTGAGGAAAGGGTATAGGTGGCTGGTAAGGAGCAGGCAAATTTGGTCTAGGATTGTCTTTTTCACATGTTTCATCTCCTTTAGGTTTGTCACCCTTTTGAGGTGGTAAACAAGTTTGGGGTTCCTCATGTGAAAAGGATTCTCCTAACTCTAATTCCTCTTCATTATCATTAAGCCTTTTTTCAGTGTTTTCAAACCTCCCTCTAGGTTCTCCTAGTTGTTTCCCACTTCTAGTCATGATGGAATTACAGTGCTCCCTAGGGTTTATCTCAGGTTTTGCAGGCAATTTCCCAGGGGGTCTATAAGGTACACTAGCATGTTGGGCAATCTAATTTTCAAGAATTTTGTTGCGGGCTTCTACTCTTTCCAATCTGGAGTTGATTTGATGAAAACTTTCCTTAAATTCTTCAATTTGTCTATTTTGATTTGACATGAGTTGGTCTTGCTTAGACATAAACTCTCCAATTTTTCTATCTTGACTTACCATAAACTAATTTTGACTAGCCATTATTTTTTCAAACATGGATTCTATATTTGAATTCTGATTTTGATTTTGATTCTGGTTTGGTCTTTGATATCCTTTGTTTTCAATGTTTCCCCCTACATTGTTATTGTTTTTCTATGAAAGGTTGGGGTGATTTCTCCATCCAGGGTTATATGTACTAGAATAGGGATCATTAGGTCTACTTTGATTATAATTCCCTATGGCATTCACATGCTCATTACCCTGATCAACAACTATTCTACAATATTCAGCAGTATGACCATCATTGCCATAAATTTCACAAGTGATAGCAGAAACAGAAGCAGTTGTATAGAATTAAACTTACTGCACAAAAAGTCTACCTTCTCTGCAAAGGATCGCCATTCATCACCATCACCCTTACCTTGAGAAGGCTTGTAAAGTACTCCTCTTTCAGTATTCCATTGATTGTGATTTAGTGTCATCTCTTCTAGTAATCTGAAGGCATCATCAGGTGTTTTGCTCATAAGAGCTCCACCTGCAGCAGCATCCACAGTTAATTTGGTATTATTTGATAAAGCATAGTAAAAAGTTTGCAATAAACTCCAATCTTCAATGCCATGGTGAGGACACTTCCGCTGTAATTTGTTGAATCTCTCCCAGGCCTCACTGAATGACTCCCCATCTCTTTGTTGAAAGTTTGTAATTTGATTTCTCAACTGGATTGTTTTGCCTGGAGGGAATATTTTGTCAGGAAGGAATTTGATAGCTGCTCCCATGTTGTGAAGGTTCCGGTTGGTTGCAATTGAAGTCATATCCTCGCCCGGTCCCTGAGTGAAAAAGGAAATAACCTTAGTCTGAGTGCATCATTAGAAACTCCATTCATCTTAATAGTATCACAAAATTCTAAAAATAAAGAAAGATGCAAGTTTGGATCTTCTAGTGGAGATCCTCCAAACTGGTTCTGTTGGATCATGGAGATCCTCCAAACTGGTTCTGTTAGATCCTCCAAACGATGGCGGGTCTAGCAATGCTGGAATGAATTTCTCGTGGGTTAGGGGCTGCATAGTCCCTCAATGTTCTCTGATTATTTGCCATCTCTATAACTTCTTCTTGAATCTCCTCTTGAATCTCTTGTGAATCTTCTTCTAGTCTCAACTTCCTGCGCGCTCTAAGAGTTTTGTTGATTTCAGGATCCAATGGAACAAGTGGTCCTGACCTAAGACTCCTGCGCATGCAAAACAGATAGATCAAGTGATTTCAAGAAAAACAGAAAATAAACAGTAAATAAAAACCTAGTCTAGCAAAAATCTCAATGTCTTCGATATCAACAAAAACTAAGGTCCCCGGCAATGGCGCCAAAAACTTGTTGTGTCCGCAAGTGTACGGATACTCGAAGTAATAAAGAAAGTATCGAATCCACAGGGACCTATGTTGTTGAGTACCGAATAATTGATTTTTCACTATCTAGGAAATCGAAAGAGTGCAAACTAGCAAACGAAGACCAAAGCACTGAAACAGAGTTATCAGAGAGAGAGGCTGGGACTAGGGTTTCATTCACTCTAATTTCTATGACTAGACATGAATAGTGATTGTGTCAGTTTAATGTCAACATGATAAAGATGTAATTTACTTTAATAAAAGGGTTGTCTCACTTTCATGCAGACAACCAAGCAGAGATCAATCCTCGCTCTCGCGCAAGACTTATCCCAAGCTAAAGATAAGTAAATCATCAAACGAAAAACTCAAGGATCACTTTCGTGCATCTGAATTCTAGGTTGAAAATCTCTAGTGGAAATTCAAGGATCACTCTCGTGCATCCGAATCTCAACACTAGTTTTACTCAAGGCTCTCCAACGTTCCGATCTTTGCTTTCGCACAAGATCTCCACATTTGAGATACTTAGACTCAATCCTAGATTTATGTTATTATCATGGCAATAAGATTACTAGAATTAAACAAGTAAGAGCTAACCTAAAAGGGGTTCCTTTCATGCAATTCTAAGGTTCCAAATTCTCAAGCAATTACTTTTCAGTCAATAGGAAAAATTCTAAAACATAAATAATAATATAGATCTAAGGAGAGTCTAAGAACAAACATCACATGAGTAAAATTATCATGCTAAGATTAAACGTGACAGAATAATGGAAAAATAGTCATCTAGTCATTAAAAACCGAGTGAATTACTCCCCCATGTCCCAAAAGAGGTTTAAGCTTGCATGGGAGGAAGATTACAATAATTCATGTTGAAGGAAATCGAAAATAGAGAAGAAGGAAGAATTACGGTACGACCGTAAAAACGTTTACGGCCGTAATCTTGGCGCAACAGCGGCGGCGCTCGGATTTGTGGTGATTTCTCCTCTGTCTGATCTCCGATCACATTGAAACTTTAGGTGCACCTCCTCCTCCTCTATGCGTAGCTTTCACTCAAAATTCACGGCCGGAGATGTGCTGGAGGCTTCCCAACGGTGAACCCTAAGGCGGATGTATGTGAGGCGATTTCTCTCTCTCTGGGGGACGAAAATTAGGGCTTTTGGTGTGCTTGGCTTCGTCTCGTCGATGGCTCCTTTTCTCCTTCTTACAGATTTGAATATAAGGGCCTGGATCATCCGCAATCAACCGCGCAAAAATCGGGCTTCGAAGTTGACGGGGAAAATCGCGAGCAGGGTTATAATTACGGCTGTAATGGTATTTACGACAGTGCCGTAATCTAGACAGTGAGTCCTCAGTTCAAAATTCTTCTGGAATTATGGTACCGTAAAGTTCCTTACGGTAGTGCCGTAATGTCAATAATTTTTTTGGTTGAAAATCGGCTCGACTTACGGTATCGTAAAGTTCTTTACGGTAGTGTCGTAATCACATGAAATTCTCTGTCCGGAAAACCTCCAAATTACGGTACCGTAAAGCATATATTGGGGGTGTCGTAATTTGTTCCGAAGCTCCAAATCATCTGAAATTTGACGTGTGATCTTCTTTTGATGTTGTGAGTTAGATTATGCACTTGGATTGCTCGAAATCGACTGGAAAATATGCCTTTTTGCCTGAAAATCATCAAAAATAGAAAAGAGTGTAGATTCCGCAGATATTGATAAAATATGGCATAAAAACAAGCAAAGTTTATTAATATAACACATATATATCAATAAAATGGCATAGAAATCATGATGAATTTCGGTGTCATCAGTTACTTGATATTTAATTTATCTGTTTTTGCTTGATGGAAATTTTTATGAATAGAAAATTGGTGATATTTATTTTACTGAGATTTGCTCCAACTCCTCGGTTGAGTGATATAAAGTCATGAGTTATATTATACCACGATGTGGTATACTTTAAATCTGTTGCGATCAAGTATCGCTTAACGATTTAAGTACCATGCCACTGACCGGCTTTCTCCAAAGAATAAAAAAAAGAAAGAAAGAAAAAGAAAAAAAGAAAAAAAAAAAAAGGAAAAGACTCCTCTACTTGGCACTATTAAATTTGACAGTGGTACCTAAGACATGAGTTGAAGTCTAATAATAAAAAAAAGGGAGAGGATGAAAATGGAGAAAAAGAGAAAGCTGTAGGCCATGTGGACAACTCCGCTGACTTTCATGATTGAGACTATGAGTTAAATTATACTACTTTGTAGTATACTTTAAACATGTTATGATGCTAACAGTAAATAACATATAACAATTTAAACACTAAATTGCTTTAAAAATCTCTTATCTTTAACATCACTTAAATTCTTGAAGTAGAAATTTTATCTGTTAAGTGAAATGGATTTATTAAGATGAAAGTATTTGATGCTTAGTGTGTGTTGAATGGATGTTATGACATGAATTATGAATTTTATCTTTCTTGGATTGTTACCTCTTGGGAATTTATTTCTATTATGATTTTTCTTGAATTACTTGAGTTTGAAATATTGATTGTTTAATTTGTAAAGTGAAGATATTAATAGGGGCAAAAACAATTGAAAAATCCTTATCTTTACATTCTTTATACATACCAAGGTATTGCTTGAGGACAAGCAAAATTCTAAGTCTAGGGTTATTTGATAAGTGATTTTTACACCATATTTTTACTTATGTTTTAGATCATATTTTGGGCTTATTTGCATGATTTTATGCTACTTTTAGTGTTTTTATCTTACTTTGCACAGAATCTTCACTTTTCTTGGTTTTTGTGAAAATCTAGGTAAAATGGCCTAAAAATGATGGATTTTGAGGGTTTTGAAGCCAAAGCATGATTCCCGAGGAGATCACGAGCTCACACGTCAAATTTGGGGCGAAAACGGTGAAGAACAGGACATTTACGGCCTTGGCCGTAATTGCTGATTCGGACATAAATGCGACGACGAACGGAGGACGAATAAATAGAAACTTTCACGAGCAAGGCCGTAATTCCATCACGGGCCGTAAAAGTTTCTGTGACCAAAAGTATTATACACCGAAATAATTACGGCCGAAGCCGTAAACTCATCACCGACAGTAAAAGTTTTCGCCCCTTCGTGTTTCTCACTCGATTCGACTCGAAACTGAACCAAAATTGAACCAAACTCTCCAGAAACCTTCCTAGACCGGTTCTATACTGATTAGACTATAAAAGGAAAGGTTTTGGAAGGGTTTCGAGGGCTTCTAGGCACGAAAATGAGAGGAGGCGGCGGAGACGGCGAGAATCGATTCTAGGGCAGAAAACAAACAAGAAAGCCGCGCAAAGGAAGAATTAGAAGGTTGATCTTCGTCTCCACGTCGAAGGGAAGCCTTTCTACTATCTTGTCTAGCGATTTCTTGTATTTTTATTAAGTTTCCATGCGATTTTCATCAATAAACATGTTGTTTGTTATGAACATGAACGTGTAAACCCTTATTTCGGGATTTGGGGAATAGCCCATTGACGATTCATGGATTTAATACATAGTTTTAAATCATTGACATGATCTTTTATAGATTTGATTTGATTAGAATTGTGCTTATTTCGTGAATTACCCTGATCAAGTAATTTTACGTCTTAGACGTTGCGAGAAGGACCGGGAGGTGAATCGCAACGTCGGATCTATTCTTTTCAAACCTGTGAATTCGATCACGGGAGTAGTTCGGATTCGCTTGAAGGATTACCATGGTTTTTCACAGAACTTAATGGGTCTATTTATGTTAATTGCCACGGGAGTAGGGAATTAATGTAAAAAGATACCGGGCTATGCTTCGGGAGGAGGTAATCTGTGCCTTAGAAAAAATCTCTTTCAAAATTATAATTTTCTAATCAAAATATTTATTTGCAAATTTTATTCATAATAATCAACGTGGTGAAACCCTAGATCCTGAATCTATCCGAATTGATTTTTACCCGAACGCTCGCTTTTGCTTCTTTTTGTACTTAGAAGTTGCCAAAACAAAAACCACATATTGATTCGTCTAGATATAGATCAAACTTGTAATCGGTACTTGACCGCCAGATCCTCGTTGAGAACGATAATCTTTTAATTACTTTGATAAATCCGTGCACTTGCGGATACCTATCAAGTTTTTGGCGCCGTTGCCGGGGATCAAGTCAGTCAATATTGATTTAATCGTGAGATTTATAGACTAGACATTTTTTTATTATTTATTTATTTTTATTTTTATTTTTATTTTTGTTTTTGTTTTTGTTTTAATTTTATTTGTTTTTGTTTTCATTTTTTTATTTTTATTTATTTTTCACATTTTTTTATATAGGTATTTTTTTCTCTCTTTTTGGATTAACACGCTGTATGTGCAAGAGAACTGAAAAATCACTTGTCTACATATTTTGCATTTCCTGTTCTACATTATATATTTTTGAATTTATTGCATAAATTGAAAAGAATAATGTTTAACCAATGTCAATGGTCAAATTAGGGATATGTGCCACTTGTAAAGACTAGAGAATATGTGCCGCTAGTTGCATTTCAATCACCTGCAGCAAGGGTAAATTCTTTTTCTGAACACACTGAATATTTAAGAATGAAATCTTATGTTACTTGTGATATTTGTGGAAGCTATTATCATTATCCTTCTGAGTGTCAATTTGGAAATCCTGCCAGTTCTGATTTATCATGGTACCAAGATGATCAGTATAATTCTAGATTGAAAAATCACTAAACTTCTTTTTATGAGGATTTCTCAAATAATATTTCAAAACCACACTTTGAGGAATCTCAAGAATCTATGCTAGAATCCATGCTTGAAAAGATTATAATAAATCAGAGTAAGAAACTTGAAGATCTTAGTGAGATGATTGCTCAGCTTACTTCTCAAGTAGAATCTATATGTGCTAATACTAAAATGCTAGAAACACAGATAGCACAACAAAGTTGTATACTTGAGTTTGATTTGGAAAGTGAAGATATTCATAGTATGATTGATGGCACTGATAAAAATGACATAAAGAAAGAAATCCATGATAAATCTAAGAATTTTGTAGAGTTAGATCAATCATTAGTCATGACTCCTGATTGTAATTTACCTTTTGCAAATTTTGAGGATTCTGCAAATTTTGATGATTTTAAAAATTTTGATGATTGTGATTTACCTTCCTCAAATTTTGTTGATTTGGATGATTATGATTTACCTTCCTCTGCAATTCACCAGCCATCTAGTCCCCTCTCACATAATGAAGTGTCTTGCAACACAAATACTTGGGACATGTTTGAAGAGATATATGAATTTTTTGAGTCTTGTGAGAAGAAGGATGATGAATTTAAAGATCCTCAAGAAAGAATTAATGATATAGATGGGGATGAAATTGACAGTGTTAAGATGAAATGCCCCATTGAAGAGAAAGAAATTGAGGAAAATTATGAGGAAGAGGATCTTATGCATATTGTACCATCAATTCTTATTCTATAGGAAAATCCATTAGAAATTTACATGGTTAATGGTGAAGATGATAATTTTAAGGATAATGATGATGAAGTGATTGAAATATTTTTTGAATCAAATTCAAGCACAGGTACTGAAGAGATGATAACACAAGAGATTCTTGATCACATTGGCATTGAGGTAACTGAAAAACCAAAAATAAAATTTGAAAGCTTCTTGATCAATCCATGGTATGAGTTCTTTGATTTTAATTCTAATCTTCTTCCAATTACTAATGTAAATCTTAAGGAAGAATGCATGATTTTACTCTTGGATAAATACAGGAAAATTATTGATTATTCTTTGCATGATTCTAACTCTTGTTTTTGTATGCATGTACTGATTACTGCGACATGGATCCACCTGCTTAACTGGATATATTTGGTGGACACACTCTTGAGGAGAAGGAAAAGTAGAAGATTATATGCTCTCTATTTTGGCACAGATTCACCAACTCCTCCATGATATGAAGCTATAGTCAAGCTAATGACCTTAAACAATCGCTTTTTGGGAGGCAACCCAAACTTTTGACTTTTATTATTCTTAGTTTTAGTTTTTGATTTTCTTTAAATTTTAATAAATTTTTACAGCATGTATTGATGAATTTTTATTGATAGAAAATTTTTTAATAAGTTATTTTATGTGCAGGGATTTTTGGAAAATTTTTACATGAAGAAAAGGTATTTGACGAGATATTCACGAGCGTGGTCGTGAGTCACTCACAGTCGTAAATTTAAATTTTGCAGATGGATTTAAGTCACAGAAACTTTTACGGCCGCAGCCGTGAACGGCTCATGGACCATAAAAACACGATTTCTCGTCGATTCCTTCCACCTCAAGTGACGGACCTCTGTTCCCGACCTTCCTTCATCGCCGGCGACCCTTTCCGTTGATTCTCCGACGAGATTTCAGCCGGAATTTCTTGGAAATCGCTGGACGACCACGGGAGCACAACTTTACCGTCGACGCTCAACTCTAACCTGATTTCTTCATGACTTTTGACAAATATTTGCTCTACTTTAGTGCTTTTGATTCTCTATCAGATTGTCATGCTTTTATTTCAATTTTGAAACTGGTTTTCATTGATTTACAGGGATTTCTTTTGACTCATGGACGAGTTCCTTCCTGCTGCTATTGTTCATTCGAGTTTTCAAGTGAAAATTTTAAAAATTTATGTATTTTACAAATCATGGCTCTAAAAAGAACGATAAGAACTGGAGCATATAGGACCATTAGAAAATAATTGGAAGACCCTTTCCTCCATGGTATCCGAGCTACTACACCAAGATCGATTGATATTCTTTGTGAGTATTGTCATTATTTTGTATCTTTTTATACATTGAGTATGATGCCTCTCACTTTCTCGTGATATCTCATATGCATCTTCCCTTTTGAGCAGAAGCTGATAGTTGTTTGATGTTGATTTCAACGCACATATATTTTTTTTTGTGTTTTATTCGTCTACGTGCGTTGTATTTTAGTACTCTATGATGTATTTCTAGATTTGTACTTGATATTGGATATTTTGAGTTAGTATTAAGATTTTAGATGTGGTACATGGTTAAACGTGATGGTATTGTATATATTAGATGTCTATCATGTACCTGTAATATTCTGTGATGATTTGTGATGCTGTGATGATGATTTAGAAAATTTTGATACTGGTTTTGATATTAAGATGAATAGAGTTTTTGAAATGGTAAATGCTTATTTGACAGTGAAACATGACGGTATTTAATGTTTGAAACTTGTATACATTGTAAAAATTGATTATTATTAATGTGATACAGTTTCTAGATTTTTCTAGGTCATGTTCTCATATTTTGATATAATTGCATAGGGAATCATAATATATTTTAAAAGGAACTCTTGAAAAATTTTTCTGAAATTCATCATGACTTGAGTTAATCTTTATGTATGTGCAACAATTTAAGTCTAGGGTATCCTTCATGATATGCTTATTTTTCAGAGCTTTATAAATATGTATTTTGAATGTATATGATTGTTAACGATATACAAGTTTGTTTTGTCCTTAATTCTGAACTTAGGAAACATTTTGAGTGATTGATTTGATAACTTAGGGAATTTTTGAAATTTCATGTAGACTTAAATTGTTGAGTAAATTCAATTCTGGTATTGATAAAATACATACGTGAATTGTTATATGTTCATGAGACGCGTGCATAGTATCTTGTTACTTGATATTTAATTTATCTGTTTTTGCTTGATGGAAATTTTTATGAATAGAAAATTGGTGATATTTATTTAACTGAGATTTGCTCCAACTCCTCTAGTTGAGTGATCTAAAGTCATGAGTTATATTATACCATGATGTGGTATACTTTAAATCTGTTGCGATCAAGTATCGCTTAACGATTTAAGTACCATGCCACTGACCGGCTTTCTCCAAAGAATAAAAAAAAGAAAGAAAGAAAAAGAAAAAAAGAAAAAAAAAGGAAAAGACTCCTCTATTTGGCACTATTAAATTTGACAATGGTACCTAAGACATGAGTTGAAGTCTAATAATAAAAAAAAAGGAGAGGATGAAAATGGAGAAAAAGAGAAAGCTGTAGGCCATGTGGACAACTCCGCTGACTTTCATGATTGAGACTATGAGTTAAATTATACTACTTTGTAGTATACTTTAAACATGTTATGATACTAACAGTAAATAGCATATAACAGTTTAAACATCAAATTGCTTTAAAAATCTCTTATCTTTAACATCACTGAAATTCTTGAAGTAGAAATTTTATCTGTTAAGTGAAATGGATTTATTAAGATGAAAGTATTTGATGCTTAGTGTGTGTTGAATGGATGTTATGACATGAATTGTGAATTTTATCTTTCTTGGATTATAACTTCTTGGGAATTTATTTCTATTATGATTTTTCTTGAATTACTTGAGTTTGAAATATTAATTGCTTAATTTGTAAACTGAGGATATTAATAGGGGCAAAAACAATTGAAAAATCCTTATCTTTACATTCTTTATACATATCAAGGTATTGCTTGAGGACAAGCAAAATTCTAAGTCTAGGGTTATTTGATAAGTGATTTTTACACCATGTTTTTGCCTATGTTTTAGATCATATTTTGGGCTTATTTGCATGATTTTGTGCTACTTTTAGTGTTTTTATCTTACTTTGCACAGAATCTTCACTTTTCTTGGTTTTTGTGAAAATGTAGGTAAAATGGCCTAAAAATGATGGATTTTGAGGGTTTTGAAGCCAAAGCATGATTCCCGAGGAGATCACGAGCTCACACGTCAAATTTGGGGCGAAAACGGTGAAGAACGGGACATTTATGGCCTTGGCCGTAATTGCTGATTCGGCCGTAAAAGCGACAATGAACGGAGGACGAATAAACAGAAACTTTCACGGGCAAGGCCGTAATTCCATCAAGGGCCATTAAAGTTTCTGTGACCAAAAGTATTATACACCGAAATAATTACGGCCGAAGCCATAAACTCATCACCGACCATAAAAGTTCCGCCCCTTCGTGTTTCTCACTCGATTCGACTCGAAACTGAACCAAAATTGAACCAAACTCTCCAGAAACCTTCCTAGACCGGTTCTATACTGATTAGACTATAAAAGGAAAGGTTTTGGAAGGGTTTCGAGGGCTTCTAGGTCCAAAAATGAGAGGAGGCGGCGGAGACGGCGAGAATCGATTCTAGGGCAGAAAACAAACAAGAAAGCCGCGCAAAGGAAGAATTAGAAGGTTGATCTTCGTCTCCACGTCGAGGGGAAGCCTTTCTACTATCTTGTCTAGCTATTTCTTGTATTTTTATTAAGTTTCCATGCGATTTTCATCAATGAACATGCTGTTTGTTATGAACATGAACGTGTAAACCCTTATTTCGGGATTTGGGGAATAGCCCGTTGGCGATTCATGGATTTAATACATAGTTTTAAATCTTTGACATGATCTTTTATATATTTGATTTGATTAGAATTGTGTTTATTTCGTGAATTACCCTGATCAAGTAATTTTACGTCTTAGACGTTGCGAGAAGGACCGGGAGGTGAATCGCAACGTCGGATCTATTCTTTTCAAACCTATGAATCCGATCACGGGAGTAGTTCGGATTCGCTTGAAGGATTACCATGGTTTTTCACAGAATTTAATGGGTCTATTTATGTTAATTGCCACGGGAGTAGGGAATTAATGTAAATAGATACCGGGTTACGCTTCGGGAGGAGGTAATCTGTACCTTAGGAAAAATCCCTTTCAAAATTATAATTTTCTGATCAAAAGATTTGTTTGTAAATTTTATTCATAATCATCAACGTGGTGAAACCCTAGATCCTGAATTTATCCGAATTTATTTTTACCCGAACGCTCGCTTTTGCTTCTTTTTGTACTTAGAAGTTGCCAAAACAAAAACCACATATTGATTAGTCTAGATATAGATCAAACGTGTAATCGGTACTTGACCGCCAGATCCTCGTTGGGAACGATAATCTTTTTATTACTTCGATAAATCCGTGCACTTGCGGATACCTATTAGATACCTCTCTCAGATGACCACTGTTGGTAGTTCATCGTCATATCTTCCATGAGGTTCATAGCATTTTCAACTCCTCTGTTCATTAAGGCCCCTCCAGCTGCAGCATCAACAGTGAGCCTTGTGTTGTAATTCAGCCCGTTGTAGAACGTGTGAATTAGGACCCAAGTTTCTATGCCATGGTGTGGGCACATTCTTTGCAACTCTTTGAATTTGTCCCAAGCCTTATACAAGGATTCTCCATCTTTTTGCATGAAACTGGTGATTTGATTCCTCAGTTGTATTGTCTTGGAAGGAGGGAAGTACTTTGAAAGAAAGGCTTGGGACGCCATGTCCTTATGGAAGCTGAAGGTATTGTGTGAAGCCATGCTCTTGCTCTGTCCCTTAAAGAGAAGGGAAACAGTCTCAACCTAATAGCATCAGTAGAAACACCATTAATTTTTAATGTATTACAATACTCTAAAAATATGGCGAGATGCATGTTGGGGTCCTCAAGAGGAGAACCACCAAATTGATGTTGTTGAACCATGGAAAGTAAAGAAAGTTTAATCTCAAAATTATTGGCCTCTACATTAGGCCTAGCAATTCCTAATTGTAGTCCATGAATGTAAGGAGCAGCATCATCTCTCAATGTTCTGTTATTGTTATTCCCCGCAGGTTGGGGTGCTTGATCATTGTTTAGGTCCAGTGGAATGTGCTCTATTTGGTTTTGATCTTCTTTTTGCTGAAGTTGTTTTTGTTTTCTCCTTCTTCTGAATGTCTGCTCTATCTCAAGATCTATTTCAAAGAATTCACCTGCCTTGGAGCTTCTTTGCATAAAAAGATGTCGGGCACAGTTATGAAGTTCTAAGGCTGATGACAAGTAGAGTAACAAAAAATAGCAGTAAAGTAAAAGAAACTAATTAAAGCTTAGTCTACCAATCCTTAGAAATATACTAATATCAATCGTTATTCCCCAGCAATAGCGCCAAAAACTTGACACGTCCCGAAGTGCACGGTTATGTCAAAGTAATATAAAAGGTTGTCGAACCCACAGGGAACATGGTTGAGTACTAGAAAGTCTAAGTTTCAACAGCTAAGCGATTCAAATTTGGATTTTTGCAATCCAAAAGCAAAAAACAAGAAATCCAATGCAACGACGAGGAGGTTACCTATATGAGAGAGACCAGGATTTCGGTATCCACCACACTGACGAATCTATCATGCAACAAAAGTGATCTATTACAAGGGTTCATAGTTTTGCATAAGGAATTTTCCCTAAGTCATAGGATGCCCCCTCTCGGTGGTACACCCTAGTGCTTATCTAGAACGATCTCCTACTCTCGAGTTACGAGATGGATCTTTCCAGATAAACCCAATGAGCTCTATGGAGAATTATATTACCCTCTAGTGAAAACCAAGCACTCTCATGTCATGGATTCACAAGTTTTACCTAGGGGTTCCACTGCCACGATCCTCCTCTCGGTATGGATTGCGTCGGCTAAAACATGATATTACGTCGCCAAAATAAAATCATGAAATAAGTGCAACAAGGTAAAATGTACTCATATGAATATCCAAATAACAAGATTGAATTAAAATAGCATGAAAGAAATCGTTAGCGGGCTTCAACCAAGTCCTGAAAAGGGTTTTATGCTACAATCGACATGAAAACTCGCAAGAATATCTCTAAAAAGTCAGGAAAATTATTACAAAACGTTTTTGAGAGGAAAGTGAGGATGAACCGAACAAGATCCCTAAAAATCGTAAAGATCTGATGCTCTAATCTCTCGAAATCGCCCCGAAAACGTGTTGTCGCCTGTCTCTTCTGCCCTAGCCACTTTGCCCGCCGATTTCTGGATAATTAGGCAATATTAGAGAGGCCTTTTATATTCTTTGGATTTGCCTCTTTGTTAGCTTTCCAAAACATATTTTCTTGCTTTTTTGGATTTTTCTAGGGCCGGGAGTCGAAGAAAAATCAAGTGGGTGTCGGTCTGTAGAGTCACGATTACGGGTGAACCCCGTGGGGTTCACCAGGTGGTGAAGTCTACTGTGCAATTCTTTCGGGTAAAAATCACCGGTGAACCCCGCGAGGTTCACCTACTAGTGAAGTGCATTGTACGTTTCTGCGAAAACTCCCTCTGAGAGAATCACGGGTGAACCCCGCCGGGTTCACTAGGTGGTTGATGACGCCAAAATATATAGTATATTTTGTATCATTCTATGTATCTTTTCATGCTAAATTGAGGATCTTTTTGCTTATTTTTATGTTGAATTCATCAAATATTGCAAAGTCTACTTCTATTTTGGTTTTTCATAGTTTTCAAGTAAAAATGCACTATTTTGAGGAGTTTACAAGCAAAATCGAAGACATAAAAGAGTTACCATCATCAAGAGGAGATCACCCAAGAAATTTCACGTAAAACGGAGCAACTCAGCAAAATACGGTAGTGCCGTAATCCATTTTATGATATCGTAATTTCAGACAGTACCGTAAAATCAGAACACTGCCGTAATTTGGAGGATTTTCTGAACAGAAAGTTTTTATGATTTTATGGCACTGCCGTAAAGAATTACACTGTCGTATTTTTCAGCGCTTTCAGAACAAAAACCTTAGCTGATTTTACGGCACTGCCATAAACTATTCCACGGTACCGTATTTCCCAGGCGATCCAGACCAAAGAACTCGTCCGATTTTACGGCACAATCGAGAAACATTTTACGGGCCGTAATTTTGACTTTCGGTGCACAGAATAAAAATACGGCACTGCCATAAATGATTACACTGCCGTATTTTCCAGTCAAAATCGCGAGTTTTCCGCGGCTGAAATTTGTTCGGGCCGTAATTTTTCTATTTTGGTTTTTCATGGTTTTCAGGTAAAAAGGCACTATTTTGAGGAGTTTTCAAGCAAAATCGAAGACATAAAAGAGTTACCATCAACAAGAGGAGATCACCCTAGAAATTTCACGCAAAATGGAGCAACTCAGCAAAATACGGCAGTGCCGTAATCCATTTTACGGTACCGTAATTTCAGACAGTACCATAAAATTAGAACACTGCCGTAATTTGGAAGATTTTCCAAATAGAAAGTTTTTGTGATTTTACGGCACTGCTGTAAAGAATTACACTACCGTATTTTTCAGTGCTTTCAGAACAGAAACCTTAGCTGATTTTACGGCACTGCCGTAAACTATTCTACGGTACCGTATTTCCCAGGTGATCCAGACCAGAGAACTCGTTCGATTTTACGGCACCATCGAGAAACATTTTATGGGCCGTAATTTTGACTTTCGGTGCACAAAATGAAAATACGGCACTGCCGTAAATGATTACACGGCCGTAATTTCCAGTCAAAATCGCGAGTTTTCCGCGGCTGAAATTTGTTCGTGCCATAACTTTTGATCCAGAGCTCCAAATTGGAATCCAAAAGATATTCCAGACTCGTCTTTAAGATGAGAAGACGCACGAAGTGGAAGCGAGAACTTTTATCACGTATCCAGAGAGAAATCACCAGAGAGGCGGCTAGGGTTTGGCCAAGCACCGAGAGGCGTAGAGGGCACCTTAGGCCACGATTTTCATTCATAAGATTCGCTTGGAGGAGAGGAAGACACCACAGAAGTTTTAGAGCGTTTGGAGTCCGATCGGAGGAGAAATCGACGAAATCTGTGGTGACAGCACTGTTCATCGAGTTCTGCTTGCAAAATACGGCTGTGAAATATTTCACAGCCGTGCTGTATTTTCTAAAACCTCTTTTCTAGTTGATTTTTGATCTTCTGAATTTATGGATTATTGTATTTTCTTCTCCATGCAAGCTTGGACATATTTTGGGACATGGGGTGTAATCCCCTTGATTTTTAATGATTAGATAATTCTTCTTTTTCATTATGATAATCTTCGTTGTGATAATTCTACTTTGTGATGAATTGTCTTTAACTTCCATAGATCTATGTTATTATCCATGTTTTAGAGTTTTCGCAATGAGACTAAAAGGTGATTTGCTTGAGAACTTGGAACCCTAGAATTGCATGTTAGGATCCCTTCCCTAGATTAGATCTAACTTGATCTGTTCTAGTAGATTAATTGTCATGTTTAATAATATTGATCTAGGAGTGAGTTATTGTGTCAAACGTGGAGATCTTGCACGAAAGTGAGGATCGAAACGTTGGAAAACCCTAATTAGAACCTGTGTTGAGACTCGGATGCACGAAAGTGATCCTTGAGGCTCCACTTGTGATGATCAACTTAGAATTCGGATGCACGAAAGTGATCCTTGAGTTCTTTGTTGATGGTTTACTTATCTGCAGCGTTGGGATAGATCTTGCGCGAAAGCAAGGATTGATCCCTGCGTGATTGTTTGCACGAAAGTGAGATAATCCTTTTATGAAGTAAATTAGGTATTTATCATAGCAAGATTTGATTAACAAACCTTTCATTTATATCTTATCATTGAAATCAAGGTGGATGAAACCCTAGTCCCATGTTTATCTCTCTGATTATCCTTCGTGTTAGTTATACTGCTTACTTTCATCATATTCAGTTTACTTAGCTAGTGAGAAAATAATTATTTGGTATTTAACAATAAAGTCTCTGTGGATCGATATTTTTATTACTTCGATAATTCTGTGCACTTGCGGGATCCTATCAAGTTTTTGGCGCCGTTGCCGGGGACCTTAGTTTTGTTAATATCAAAATAGTTGTTAGTATTGCTAGACTAAGTTTTATTTGTTTTAAATTTAACTTTGTTTTTTATTTTTGTAGGTTTTGGATTTTCACAAGTTGTGACAGAGCTTGTATTTCTAAAATTTGTGAATTTGCTTGTGTCTTAGATTTTCTATTTTTTTTTTCTATACTCTGAAAAAATAAAAAAATAAAAAAATAAAAAACAATTTGATTGATTGTTATTGGATTATCTTTCTGACCTTGATAGATAAATATGTCTTTTCATCACAATTCATGGGCATCTCAAAGAAGTAAGGTATACATGCCTCAAGGTGTGCATAAAGATTATTCACATATGACTCTTGGAGAAATATGGAAATTACACAATATTCCTCTTATTTATTGCAATATTTGTAAATTTTCTGATCATTATACTTGTAATTGCAAATTTAACATGCCTCAAAATTCTAATTCTTCATGTTATCAAGATGATTCACGGTGCACTACTAAAGATGAGATAGATTATTTGGTTCATAAATTAAACACTTCTAATAAGCACCCTGTTATGAAATCTTGTTCTTCTGATAGCTGTGTTATTTGTGGATATCCTGATCATTGTTCCTCTGATTGCCCATTTTTAAATCTCAATTTATCATGGCAAGAAAGAGATCAATTGTATTCTAGATGGGAAAACCGAACTTCTTTATATGATGATGGCTCTGATCATGCTTCTGAACCACAATTTGAATTTGATACTGAGGAACTTGAACTAGAAAAATCCCCCTGTGATCATGATTGTTTTGAGATTGAGCCTTATGTGAACTTTGATGAATCTCACTCTGTTGTTGATAATTTTGATATTGATTTATCTGATAGTCTATTTGAGGAAAAGATTGAGAAAATTGAAATTGAAAAACCTTCTTTTGATGATAATTTTGATTTTGATAATATCTTGTTTATGGTTAAATCTGATGAGCATGATGAAGGTTCAAAAATTATAGACATTGATGAGCCCCACTGTGATTTTGGTGATATTGATGAAATTTATGATAAAACTCCTAAGGTTAACTCTGATTCTATTGTAAACATTGATAAATCTTATTTCTCATATGATTCTGATTTTGACTCTTCTGATGATGAATTATTTGTGGGGAGGCATGAGGAAATTGATTTTGTAGAGTCTCATCTTGATTTTGATGATAATTTTGAAATTGACAAATTATTTGATGATGTGCATGAGGAGCTTGATAAGGATTTGAATGTTGCAAAAATTGATGAATCTCACCATAATGATACTTTGCCCATATCTATTATTGACTCTTGTGATTTATTTGAAAATGTGTGCTTTATTGAGGAATCTGATGTAGAATGGAAAGACTATTATTATGATGATCCAATGCTTGAATATTTTGATCAAAGTCCTTTTCTCATTGCCATTGAAAACATAAATTTGAAGAAAGGATTTATGATTTTACTTTTTGACAAACATAGGAAAATCATAAAGATTACCATGAGAGGATTTGAAAATTTTAATTTCTGCATACTTGAGAAAGCCACATTGATCATGATTTGTATTGAATTTTGGATATTTGGATTAGTGGCTAAACTTTTAGGAAGAAGAAAATGCAGAAAATTATATGCTTTATACTTTGGAACTGATTCACCTGTTTCACCATGATATTGATTTTTGGTCAAGCTATGGACCTAAAATTAGTGCTTCTTGGGAGGCAACCCAAGCACTTTTGTCTTAGTTTAGTTTATTTTTTAGAATTGATTTTTCTTTTATTTTTGCAGGAAAAATAAAATTTTGTGCAAAATATGGCACAGCCGTAATCTATTTCACGGTCGTAATCTGTGTTGATTTCTTCTCCCGAGAGTTTTATGGATTTTACGACGGTACCATATTTCTTTTACGGTACCGTATTTTCTGACCTTTTTGAATTCACGTGCCGTAATTTTGACTGCTTTTCATCCAAAAATTTTCTAACTTTTACGGTAGTACCGTAAGGAATTCCACGGTTCCGTATTTCCTGCATATTTTTTTTTACCCGAGCGCTTTTTGCAAATTACGACACTGCCGTAAGACATTTTATAGTACCGTATTTTAACTCTGCTTTCTGCTTTCTGTCTTGGTGTTTTCTCGCTGCGATTTTAAGAAACTGGGTTGCAAAAAATTTTTATTTTTAGCACAACATGGAAGTACTGATCTTTGTCTATTATTTGGATATTTTTGCTGAATTTTAAAATATATGGATCTTTCTGAAACATATGCCAACTTTTCGAATTTGATTAACTTTTGTGCAATTTTTGCAGTTTTGTAATCTGAGTAGCCCTCTTTCTGTTGATACCCTAAATTCCTGATGGATTTTGATCCCTTGATTTTTATACACCTGAAAAGAACATATCTTATTCTACAACTTGGTTCTGTCCATCTTCTTATTGGATCATTAAATCTTATTTTTGGGTAGGGCTACTTTTCATAAAAAAAAAAATTCAGAAACTACTTTGTTTGTTTTCTACATGTTATAGCTTCCTTTGCCCCCAGATTCAGAAATCTTCGAAAGCAATTGTCTTCTACCACCAGCTACCACTGCATCTGCCTCTGACACTACTGTTTCCAACCGTCGACACTGGATCATATCACCAGCAGATTCTTATTTCTTTTGCTGCCTCTTATTCCATGATTTTATTTATTCATGCAGCATTCCTCATTGTTAACTCTGAAAATTTTTTATGTGCAGTATTATCTTCCATAGCCCGACGATCTCACCTACGGGACTGTATTCTCTAGCAGGCCACTAGAGATTGCTCACTCTACTGTTGGCACCATCATGGCTAGCAGCTTTTCAGATAGCATATGTTCCACCTCTGCTTCTTGCCTGCTCGACTCTTTCCATCGGCATCCACTTCAGACCTCCGGCAACATCTCTGATTCTTCTTTGAGAAAATTATTTTTATCATTATTATTTTTAGAGACTATTTTCAGACTGAGCCTTATGTGTCTTAAATTGTGTAGGTAAAATTTTTCAAAAGACACATCTTTGGACCTAGCAGCATCTGCCCCGACACTATCCTTGGTCTGAGCCTTATGTATTTTCGGTCAGATCTTACTATAAGATTTTGTGAGTATTGTTTGCACTTTCTAGTGATTATTTGATTTGATATGATTCTATCACTTTACACCCTCTGCATTGTTCGAGCCTTATGTGATTATACAGATCTACTACTTTACATCTTTTGACTTATTGAGTTTGATGTTTCACACCTTTTGCACTGATTTTGACATATTTTGATGATTAATTTGTTTATCCATGTGATGAGAAGTCTATAGATTTTTCTATGATGATGACTGTGTTCATGCATAAGATTAGAAAAACCCTATCATATTAGATTTATTTCTTCAATGCATATCTATTTTTGAAATTTGACATTGGTTGATGCATGAAATTTTGGGTAGATGTATTATTTGAGGAATGAGATCTAAGGTGAACCTATTCTTTTGAATAAAATAAGTATATGAGTATGATTTGTGAATTGATATCAATTTATCAACCTAGTAGATGTTTAATCTATTTTTCTATTTGTTGGGAAATAAGAATCCAAGATCTATAAAAATAGTGAGAGACTCCCCTACTTGGCACTATGTAAAATTGATAGTGGTACCTAAGACATGGGTTGAAGTCTATGCATGAAAAATAATGAGAGTGAAAAATAATAAGACTCCTCTACTTGGCACTGTGTAAAACTGACAGTGGTACCGAAGATAAGATTTGAAGTCAAAAATAAAAAGTGTGTATCTAAGTGGGTACATGCAATCTTCACAAAAACAAACAAAATACATAAAAAAAAAATCATGTGTGGAAAAAGATCTTGGAAACTTAATTCCTGTAAACAAAAGCATGATAGATTTGAACTGAAAACTGGGTGAAATCATGATATTGATAATTCTATTTATTATACAAGTTGCGAAGTTTTATTTGATTGAATTGTGGATTTAGAGGGTTGAATTCTAAGAATGCTATGTTTGCTTGAAGTTTTATAAATCAATTGACAGAATTTTTCATTGATGATTGTATTTTTGAAATTTATTGAGCATGAAAAGGTTATTCTTTTAATCAAGTTTTGATTTTTGCTTGAGGACAAGCAAAATTTGAGCCTTATGTATTTTGATGACACCAAAATATATAGTATATTTTGTATCATTCTATGTATCTTTTCATGCTAAATTAAGGATCTTTTTGCTTATTTTTATGCTGAATTCATCAAATATTGCAAAGTCTACTTCTATTTTGGTTTTTCATAGTTTTCAAGTAAAAATGCACTATTTTGAGGAGTTTACAAGCAAAATCGAAGACATAAAAGAGTTACCATCATCAAGAGGAGATCACCCAAGAAATTTCACGCAAAACGGAGCAACTCAGCAAAATACGGTAGTGCCGTAATCCATTTTATGATATCGTAATTTCAGACAGTACCGTAAAATCAGAACACTGCCGTAATTTGGAGGATTTTCTGAACAGAAAGTTTTTATGATTTTATGGCACTGCCGTAAAGAATTACACTGTCGTATTTTTCAGCGCTTTCAGAACAAAAACCTTAGCTGATTTTACGGCACTGCCATAAACTATTCCACGGTACCGTATTTCCCAGGCGATCCAGACCAGAGAACTCGTCCGATTTTACGGCACAATCGAGAAACATTTTACGGGCCGTAATTTTGACTTTCGGTGCACAGAATAAAAATACGGCACTGCCATAAATGATTACACTGCCGTATTTTCCAGTCAAAATCGCGAGTTTTCCGCGGCTGAAATTTGTTCGTGCCATAACTTTTGATCTAGAGCTCCAAATTAGAATCCGAAAGATATTCCGAACTCGTCTTTAAGAGACGAAGACGCACGAAGTGGAAGGGAGAACTTTTATCACGTATCCAGAGAGCAATCACTAGAGAGGTGGCTAGGGTTTGGCCAAGCGCCAAGAGGCGTAGAGGGCACCTTAGGCCACGATTTTCATTCAGAATCTTAGCTTGGAGGAGAGAAAGACACCACAGAAGTTTCAGAGCGTTTGGAGTCCGATCGGAGGAGAAATCGACGAAATTGGTGGTGATAGCACTGTTCATCGAGTTCTGCTTGCAAAATACGGCTGTGAAATATTTCACAGTCGTGCTGTATTTTCTAAAACCTCTTTTCTAGTTGATTTTTGATCTTATGAATTTATGGATTATTGTATTTTCTTCTCCATGCAAGCTTAGACATATTTTGGGACATGGGGTGTAATCCCTTTGATTTTTAATTATTAGATAATTCTTCTTTTTCATCATGATAATCTTCGTTGTGATAATTCTACTTTGTGATGAATTGTCTTTAACTTTCCATAGATCTATGTTATTATCCATGTTTTAGAGTTTTCGCAATGAGACTGAAAGGTGATTTGCTTGAGAACTTGGAACCCTAGAATTGTCATGTTTAATAATATTGATCTGTTCATAGATCTATGTTAGGATCCCTTCCCTAGGTTAGATCTAACTTGATCTGTTCTACTAGATTAACTGTCATGTTTAATAATATTGATCTAGGAGTGAGTTATTGTGTCAAACGTGGAGATCTTGCACGAAAGTGAGGATCGAAACGTTGGAAAACCCTAGTTAGAACCTGTGTTGAGACTCGAATGCACGAAAGTGATCCTTGAGGCTCCACTTGTGATGATCAACTTAGACTTCGGATGCACGAAAGTGATCCTTGAGTTCTTTGTTGATGGTTTACTTATCTGCAGCCTTGGGATAGATCTTGCGCGAAAGCGAGGATTGGTCCCTGCGTGATTGTCTGCACGAAAGTGAGATAATCCTTTTATGAAGTAAATTAGGTCTTTATCATAGCAAGATTTGATTGACGAACCTTTTATTTATATCTTATCATTAAAATCAAGGTGTATGAAACCCTAGTCCCATGTTTATCTCTCTGATTATCCTTCGTGTTAGTTATACTGCTTACTTTCATCATGTTCGGTTTACTTAGCTAGTGAGAAAATAATTATTTGGTATTTAACAATAAGGTCTCTGTGGATCGATATTTTTATTACTTCGATAATTTCGTGCACTTGTGGGATCCTATCAGTGGTGAAGTCTTCTGTGAACTTTCAGACATCCGGTGAAAGCACCGATGAACCCCGCGGGGTTCACCTGGCCATATTTTTCAAAGTAGCTCAGATTGGGCCCAAATTTGACGTGCAGCTTCGTCTTCACATAAGGAATCACCCCATGACTTTAGAATCTTCAAAAGACTTCAAAATTGGGTGATTTTACCTAAAATTCTACAAAAATGAGAAAAAGTAAAGATTCCGAAGCAATCAAGTAAATAAGTCTAAATAGAGTATAAAAATATTAAAATAGGCCTAGATTTGAAATGAAATAATACTAGAAATTACTGTTAAAATGCAAGACATTGATGTGTACTTTATCGTACCACTAACCGCAAGGGTGACGGCTTTGTCGTGGTAGTACTTAAGATGTCAATCTCACAGGGACAGTGTGTTGGGAATCCCCGGGCTATAAGAAAACGAAAACAGCGAAAGCGAGCCCGAAACGAGATTCCAAATTCAACAAGGACCGACTTACAAAGAATACAAAGGATGTGATAGGGGCAGTACCTTATCAAGCAACTTTTAGAAGCGGCCGATGATGAAGACGCGCAAGGGCCCGTCCTCTGCAATCGCGCACACACGGACTCCTTGAATCCTCTCCAATCTCCGCACTGGGTGCTAGCCCCGGAAGATGAGATCCATGCCTCTAGCCTTCTCAACTTGCGCCACTGCCAAGGAGAAGAAGGGATGTTGGCGACAAGGAGTGGGTAGCACTGCCACTTGTCCCAGCCTTTGATGCCGAAAAACTTTTATTGTCGTCACCTCCTAGACCCTCACGCCAAGGAGCAGAGGGGAGGCGACAACTAGAGACAAGAGAAGAGTCTGGTACAAAAGAATCTCCCAGGTGGGCCTCTCTATTTATAATAGCAGAGCCAGACGCACACTGGAGATACTTCCCATGTGGGATAATGAGCATAGGCGCCTACCCACAATTACGCGTCATGGGTTCGAATCTTCGCATACGCAATTAATTGTAAATGCACCCAAGCATAGGCGCCTACTCACAATTAAGCATCATGGGATTGAATCCCCGCAGACACAATTAATTGTAAATTGCACCCAGGCTTATTAATTAGCCAAGAGAAAAATTCTCTTGCCAATTAATAATTTTATTTTATTCATGTGACTAAAGTGTCAAGCCCAAACTTGCACCCAGACCCTTGTTTGACTCATTTTGACAACATAGGTCAACAGAGGTCAAACGTGGTCCACTAGAGTCAACTAGTGGTCAAACATGAACTAAAATAAAATATCATCCTCTCTATAAAAGTCTCAATGCATCAGTTCCCCAAAAGATCCTAATCACACAATGATTCGATCAGAGGCTAAACGATCAGTATGAGAACTCGTGTGTCAAGGTGTGCGACCCTGTAGGTTCTTCAGACATTGGCAGTGATGACTAAATCATCACAAGCAATGAGTGGCACCTAGCAGTACATCATTGCTACCCAAGTCATCAGAATGGTGTCATCATCGACATCCCCTAAAACTGCGACAAAGTACAAGTGCAGCCTTGTCCTTTTGCCAACTGATGTCCAGATTGGGCAAGTGTGTCACACTTATTAATCTCAATAATATGGCATGACTAAATCAGGTTCTCACCTATGTATGGCCATACACTTTCAGTCATCCATATAGGGCGCCATGGACAATCAAGCTTCCCCATATGGAAGGGGCAAATCCTCTATTGGCACATTGAATCCCTCATGTAGGTTATGGCATGCCCAATGACAACCGTTATGACTTCCCTTTTACGGCGAAGCGTTAGGTTGCATCAAAGTACATCAATCACTATATAGAGATACCAATGCCCTCAAGTCTAGGACAAGCGCAACTCTGTCACTGTGATATTTATCTCGTGACACTGAGATGAATCCTCACGGCGGGTCGATCCAGTATATCTCCCTTGATATACCTATATGCCTGCTTTAGCAACCCATGCTCAACCAGCGCATATACTAGTCTCAAGCGAATCATAGCTGTCCCATATCCACTATGATTCTCGACCAGGGATAAACACAGAGACTAGATAAAATCTATCTCTTAGGGACATTGTATATGCAAATGTACATATGCGTAGATGTACAAACTTGCATGACAACGACAATGCCAGGATAACTCATCTATCAACTAAATGTGATGCACATATCCCATGGACCATCCTGAGGTCCTAGGGCATAAACACTAACACAGTGATCAAGTACCGAGTGATTACGAATCAATAGCTAGACAATGAGGAGAATTTTTAGGTTTTCATAAAATAAATCAAAATACAACTAAATACAAATGCTAGCCGAATCAAACAAGTGAAAGTATTGGACAGAAAACAAGGTTTAGAGACATCAAAATTTGGAGTTCATCTCGTTGACGGATCTTAAACTCAAACAAAATAATATCATAACAACACAATTCTAAAGCATTCAAGGAGATATCTAATGGTACAGATTACCCTCTTTCGACGGCGTAATCCGGTATCAATCTAGATTAGCGACCCTCTTTTGTGGCTTCCCAGATCTAGATTGATCCAATGGGCTTAGAGATATCATAAAGTGCACTTAAAGGACTAACCTTTACTTAGTAAAAATATTTTCATTTGAATGAAAGATAGTAAACTAATCTTGAACTACTTTTCTTTGACCCAAATTTCAACAAATCCACACACAATATAGGATTTGTCTGATCACGGGGTTGTGCATTTTTGGCCATGCGTGTATATCTTCATGAGAGCTTCTAAGGGTTGTCCATGTCCTCAGCCACGGCCATATACGGACTCTCTCATATAGAAAGCTCCCTGCAATGAATGAATGTAGAAGCTCATCTCATGGTAATTAACCACTTCGGGAAATTTTTGTTACTTCTACAATAAGAAGCACAAAGTATATTTTCATGAATGGGAGTGTAAAGAATCAACTCTATCACACAAATATTTTTATATACTATAGTATTTTATAAATTTTATTTTTCAAATTATTTCCTGGCCAATCAATCAGCTTGTTATTACTATATTAAATCTCCTTCAAGGGATCTCATATCACATAGGTTGGGTTCCCACCGCTGAGAGGCATATTTTCAAACTAATCTCAATCCTATTGATACTTTCAAGATTATAAACTTAGACAAGCTTTGGTCAAGCCAATAGCTTTGTTATACTCAGTCTTTATAAAAGAAAGAGCTACAACTTTTATGAATCAATTCATTTTATAGACTTTTGTATAAATTTAATAAAATAGACAAAATTTAATTACTGCTTTAGAATTTTAATAAATTTATTATTTATTTTTGAATTCTCTACTCTTTGTTTAAATTTCATATTCTTGAATTTATAAAGAGTGAGAAATTTTTTTTAAGCAGCAAATAGACCTAAATATTTAATTAGGTTTCTAATTACTCTTATTATATAGTGAAGCCATTAAATAAAATTTTCTAACTTCAAGTTATTTTCTAAAACCATTTTAAATTTTAAGAGAATACTTTTTTATGCATATAAATAATTTTCTTTTTATGAGAATGATTATTAAAATAATCATCATGTGCATTATGGTTATTACGTACATTAGGTTCGTTATGCACATTATGTCCATGATGTGTTTGATATCCTTTAAATATTATATAAATTAATAAATTACACAAACATCAAGAATATTATGTACTTTATGCACATTAAGTTTATTAAGTGTATTTTATTCTTTACGTCCATGTTTTTTTTTCATATGTACTATTTTTCATTGTATATATTAAGTGTATTTCCATTATGTAAATTATAAAAATTATGCACTTTATGTATTTCATTAAATTTTTTATGTTAAATACATTAATTATGTGTATTATGAACATTAGTTTCATTATGAATGACAAATATATTATAACATTTATATTTTATATTATGTTGATAATTTATATAATATCTATAAATATTAGTTTAAATATTTAAATTATATATTAGGCTCATTCTAATCTAGCTCACATGAGAAGCTAGATTAAGTTGAATCATACGAACTAGCCGGATTAAATTATAATTTATATTATAAACTAGGTTAGCCCCTACAGTTAAGATCATTAGCCTAATTTATACAAAATATTATTGTTTTAAGTTTTTATTATATGATAAATTCTTGTACTAACATATAATCAATTATGTAAAAAAGCTACATGTATAATACTATCATAAATTGTTACAAACAGCAAATCAATTAATAATATAATAGTAACTAAACTGTTATAGGTTTATTTGTTTTTTAAGAAGCATAAACACTCAATTAATTTTTTATTTAAAAGAAAATTGATGATTTAGTAATAATAAATCAATTACTGTTACATTAAATTATTATGACAAATTGTAACACTATTTATTGTCCCAGTAATAAATTTATTATTATTACAAACCTTTATAATTATCTGATTTTTTAAAAAAAATAAAAGTTAACTTTTCTAAAGAAATATTTATGCATTATGATTATAAAACTAATAACTTAATCCACAAGGTATTGTAATCAAAGCATAGCAATTACTAGGAGTTGAAATTAAAGTTAAAATTAAAATTTCCATAAATGTGGCAATTAGTAAATTAAGGCAAATTGCCCAACGTTAATTAAACAATTACACATTCATTAACAATAATAAATACTAATAAAGAAGATAGTATATATTATATCCAATATAGGAACTTTTATTTTTTTTAATTAATCAAAGTACAAACAATTTAGTAAATAATAAATTTTTTTTATTAACTTCATACCCGCTAGAACTTGGGGCAATTAGGGTTTAAATCCCTAATTTTATTAATTAACTTACCTTTAGAAAAAACTATTGCCGACAACGGTTAGGAATTTTTTTCCATATTAATGTCGCTTATAGTAGTATTCTTACGCTGCTTTTTTTATTATTTGTATTAAACATAATACAGTATATAAACAAAGAGTAAACATGATTTTTTTTTTTTTCTTCTTATTTACATAAGGAGTAAATAGAAACAAATTGATGTATTAATTTTGTTCTTTAATTTACTAATATAGAACATACAGTAGCAAACAACAATATATTATTTTATTCTCGCATGCGGTTTTTTTTACCTGGATTTTCTAAACATTATATTTTTTTACTAATTTATCTAAACAATACAAAGAAACAGTGTGATTAACATTAATAAATAAATTTTTATAACAACCGATTTTTTACTTAAGATTGTTAGTCTAAAATTTTATGTTAACTTTTATTTAAACAGAAAGTATAAACTAATAAAACTTCTAAATTATATTAAAAGGAGAGTTAGAAAATTAAAACCTAGAGGCGCATTGTGATTTATCTTTAGGTAAAAATTTGGGCTCTGATGCGAGTTAATTTTAAATTAAATATCTAAGCATACAATCAAGTATTCTTCTTCTGTAAGCACAATCATGGAAAAATTGATCTGAACACCCTTTCGATAGCAAGCAGCAAAAATTAGAAGAAATAGAAAACTAGGAAAAGAAAGAAAAAGGTAGGAGAAATAAAAGGGGAGAAGAAAAAACTCAATGAAAGAATGGAATGTTAGTCCATCCCCTATCGGCTAAATGGATAAAGCCTTCATCAGCTTTTTAATCCAACAATAAATATTAGCAAGTTAATATTAAACATTAATCAACAAGAAACGGTAGCAATAAATGCCAACGTTAAAAAAAAATTATTATTTTTTCCAATACTTGCTGCATATCATTTACCTTTATTCTTCCTTGTCCAGCATAAGCAACATTAATAATTTCTAATGTTCCCTTAGATCCTCCTAAAGCAGACAGTGTAGCCATTATTTGTTCTTTCCTCAGCAATTCACCAATGCATATATCTAAAGAAGGAGCTAGATTTCTATTTTGCAATCCACCCTAGACCATTTCAAATTATGATCTTAGTTTCATTATGACCATTTCTATTTTATGACTAGCTAAAGCTTGTTTAGGCACATCAGAGTAGATGATGGTAGTGCATTCACTCCAAATATTAAGAAATCTAAAATAATATTGCTCAATAAATAGATTGTCTTGATTAAATTTACTGAAAGTTCAAGTTGAAACCATCTAGAAGTATTTTCTTGATTATATATATATACCACATTTCTTTAGCTGTATGAAATGAATGTAAATTATTCTTCATATGAGGTTCAATTAATGCCAAACTCCAAGAGATATGCGATCATCTTCAGCTTCCCATTTATCATATTCTTTCTCATATTCAGAATATGTAAACGGCCTATCTATATAACGATTTATCAAATTCTTTCTCATGTTTAGAATATGTAAATGGCCTATCTATATAACCCCAAAGCTCTTTTCCTTTCAAAGACATCTTGAAGTAGAATTCCCATGTTGCATAACTCTTCTTGTATACCAATAGTTTCTATAGATGATCCACCAAAAGAACTCTCTATTGATATACTTAAATTTAAATAGAATACCCACAAAGAATAACTCAAGCACTACAAAAATAAAATAAAACTCTATTGTACAAACAATATCTCTATAAATAAAATGAAATAATATAAAATTTAACCAAATAGGTGAAAACACTAAGGCCCTATTTCCTACAAGGGAGGGGAAGAAGGGTGGAAAAGAAAATAAGAGAGGGGAAAAGGAGAAGGATGGAAAAAAAAAACAAGTGAACATGAACAGGTTGGAATTTCTTTCGAGCAACGCCGCACCAAGTTTTGAAAAGCTAGAACATAGGGGAAGGTAGTAGTTGTGTGGCAGCAACCATGCATAGCAAGCAAGCAACGAGCAAAGTAGGCGAATGACAGGGTGGAGCAGGCGGTGGGCAAGAGGCAAAAAGGCGAGTATGCGAGGGCAGGGAGGGGCACGCGATGGACATGAGGCTTGCGGGGCATAGGGAGCAACAACGCGGAGGGGCAGGGGAGGCACAAGGTGGGAGGAGGTACAGGGAGGAGGGATGCCAAGGTGGGATAGGCAGCTGGAGTGTGAGGTTTTTCTTCCGTTTTAGTTTTCTGCCCTTGTTCTTTCCTTCCAAGTATACAAAGGAAAGTAATGTTTTCTTTCCCTTCCTTCCTACTTTCCCTCAAGGAACTATGACTAGATACAAGGTATTGATGTATGTAACCCCCAAACAATGCTCTTCTACGGGTTAAAAATTCAAGTCAAAATGGAAGAATTCAAAAAAAAAACAAAAACAGCATTAAAACAAAATTACTAGCAAAATAAAGTATACCCGAGAGGGAAAGCAAATTAGTGCCCAAAATCGAGCTACGATAGTGGGTGGGGAAACCAACACCCAAAAAATTGCACCATGCACCTGGATAATAGGTGGGGAGCGCATGCACGCTCAGGGGGCACCCAAGGGGGCAAATCAATGCTTGAAACCTAGACGTGGAAATGTGGGCACACATGGTGGGTTCTTGTAGCGGCAAGAATCTTATGGCACTAAAGTTGAAGTTGCGCCTATTGGTTACCTCTAACGTCTGTCATTCACTCACCACAAACACCTACGATTGTCTGCCAAAACTGAAGCGCTAAAGCAACTACTCGCTAAGGAAAATCAAAGGAAAAAATCCGTCATAGATTTTGCCCAAGAAGTCCTAGATTTCACTACATAAATTGGAACATCAAAGCAAGCAAGAAGCTCCAATACCATAATAAAATTTGCAATGCAAAACTACGTCATCTTACAATGATTCTCTTTCATTAATATCAAAAGATACATTAATATCAAAAGATAAATTACAAGTACAACTAGCTTTGTAAGTTAATGTTGACATAACTCACTTCATCTAAGCTAATATATTTTCTTAAATTATTTATACTAATTTATATACATATTTACATTATTTGCAACTAATAGATGGCTCTACAATGATTCCCTTATCACATACATGATTGTCTTACAAGATGATTTTTGTTGTACCCGTGACATCCTAAAGATTACTTTATCATTTGATTCAGTATTTCACCTACTCTTTGAGCGCATTGGTGGCTACCTCAATTGTGGATGACTTATGCCATATGTCTCAATCTTTATCTATATGCTCATGTTACCATTTCATTTTACAAATTGAGTTTGATAGCACACCATACAAATCAGGTAAAATAATGGTTCAACCATAATTTGGAAACCTTTAGTTCGAGAATGCTCAGTTATCCATTTGGCTCCATGGGCCAATTATTAATTGATATGAACTCATAAAGAATGAATTTAGTGATGTTTATTCATTGCTTGGCTTCTCTTCAGGGGAAATGGAAGATTTAAGTTAGTGAATTAATGTGAGATTTGCTTCCAATGAAATGATAAAAGATGAAAATCACAAGTTTTATTACTCATTTTACTAAGCATGTTTGCCATGTTTGCATGTAGATATTTCATCAATGAATTACATTTATCACAGTTCTATAAATCCATTAGAAAGTAGTTGAGGCGAGCTCCTTGGAAAAAATCCACAGCTTATCAATGAACTTCCTACTAGTGGATGTAATTCTAGTGACCTTAGCTGTGTTTCCTTGTAAGGAATCTATAGTGGAAAGAAGAGAAAAGTGCTTTAATTACATCCAAGGAAGTTCATTCTTTCCGCTATAGATTTCTTCCAAAAAAACAAAGCTAAGGTCACTAGAATTACATTCACTGGTGGGAAGTTCATTCTTTTTTGCTGGACAATATTTGGGCTAAATATAAAGAAAACCATAAAGAGAAAAAAGAAAACATAACAGGCATAATCTTCTAAACATTTTGAAAATGCCCAGTATAGCATTACAGACAAGCATTTTTGAAATTTCAAATATTCTCCATGTGGCATCTTAATTCTCCAGAATAGAAAATGGCATCATACATTTTTTGATAATTTTCTCATTAAAAATAGGCATTCATATTCTTTTCGAGTAATCAAAACAAATGAACCTGAAATCAATATACTTATACAATTCTTTTGGTGTTTTTTTCTTTCATTTGAATGTTTTCTAATTTTTTTTCTAATTTTCAACTACCACGAGGTCTTCTTAAATCTTCAGGATTTTTGTTCACGTGTACAATAATAATAAAAAAAGCCAAAAAGATCATGCTACAAATGCAAAGTGAAAACCTCGTGTGTAAAAGATAAATCCATTATGCGAAAAATATCATTAATTATTAAAAGTGACATGTTAAAGCAAAAGCATCAGGAGATAAAATTCAATAGAATTGGCATTAAAATACTAGAGAACTCAACGAAAACAATATAATATAACACAACAAAGTTGACATGATACAGAAAATCTTGGCATCAAGATATTCAAATCGGCATCAACCCACTAAAGTAAAAAAGATATCGGCATCAATCCATTATAAGTTTTCAAAAGCCAACAAACTTAGGCTTCAAGTCATCGAGTTAAAAAACTAAGCAACAAGTTAACGTGGTAGCAGAACGC
This sequence comes from Costus lasius, assembly GCA_027563935.2. Taxonomy (NCBI): domain Eukaryota; kingdom Viridiplantae; phylum Streptophyta; class Magnoliopsida; order Zingiberales; family Costaceae; genus Costus; species Costus lasius. The sequence goes on from CM050446.2 coordinate 51,120,530, forward strand.
CAAAACCAATGTACAAACTATTTAAATCAACAATAAACCACAGAGTTAAAAGGCCAAAATTTATACCGAGTTCAACCCTACTGAATGTTATCAAATATGTCTAAAGATGAAAAGAAAATAAGTCCTTTTTTAATAAACCAAACTCATCAATGCCTTCATGAGTTGCACAGTTGGATACGAAGTAATAGCAAGTTTAATTCTATTGAACCGAACTTGTGTCCTTCACGATGCACAAAAGTCAAGACTTAAAGGGAGGCAATTTCCATAAATCAAAATTGGTTCATTACTGCCCGTCGTATACTATAAAAATCAAATTCTAGAATGGTAACAAGTATAATCTCAGTCACCAACATCTCCAGAAGACACGACTGGAAAGAATAGCAACATAACTACCTGGGCAACTAATTGATGTTCTTTCCAAGAAGAGGTACCATATTTCTTTATTTAAATTAAAAATAAATGATTCATTGCCAACAAGTCAGCATGTATATATTCTCTATCAAATGATTGCCACTAAATTCCAAAATGAACACTCGTGATATATTATAGAAAATCAAAAGGTAGTAATATGCTAGTGTCACAATAAAAAGGAGGTTGTCAGGTGCAAAATCTACAATGGTAAATCAATTTAAAAAAGTCTACATAAACATTAGTAATATGCTTTCGGCAAATCAAAGGATAACATAAACTGATATAAAAATCCAAGTTAATTCTAGTGTCTACCGTCGAGAAGTCAATGGATGCAAATTTCTTAAAAATAGACTAGCATGGCATCTATATCAATATTGGTGATCCTTTTTTCGAATCCTCCATATACCTTAGAATCACAAATATTCTGTGGTCAAAAGTATCATCATTCTCAAGACTAAACAAGAAACTAGTGGTGTTGTTTATTTACCACATGTTCTTGATTGTGCTTTGTGACCCATATGACGGAAGCATCAATTTGTTTATTTGTGTTATGGCATCTCATATTTCCACATTTAGAGGTCTCCAATTGATGATGATCAACAATGCCTCACACTTACTAAAATTTTCAAGCTTATAATATACAAAAGAAACCTACTCCTTAGCGTGGTAAATTTTATTAAAACGTACAAACTTTCAAATTTAGTATATGAATCTTAGGTTTGCTTTGCCATGGAGCAATTTTTAGTTCCACATTTAAGTGTGCTCATAACACTAACTATTCAAGAGAGCAAAAATAAATCTTGAATAGGATATTCAAACTGTAACACTACCTTTTTATAAGGATGAAAATAGCTGTAAATCAAAAGAATGCACATTTTCAAATTGGCCAAGTTTAAATTACCTATGATTGACTGAGTTCACTCAACATGAAACTTACTCTGTGATAAAATGTACAGAAAAAAAATCAAAATATTGCATCCCTAAGAGAAAAGGAGTATGCATGAAAAAAGTTGTACATTTTCAAAATCTTGAGTTAATACTGTCAATGCGCACAATCATTTCTTCAGAATTACAGATTGCATCCTCGAATTGACTCCACTCAAAAATTGGTGGGGAGTGGGGAAAAAAACAGCGTCTCGAAAAGAATTAAGCTGGAACCTAGGTCATTCCCTGACTTCTACATTCATATCCTACATCCAGCAGAATACTGAATAATCCAATAAATGAGAAGAGGAGCTCCAACGAATAAATTCAAGCCCCAGATCTCAGTGACCGGACAATTACTTAAATTTACTTGTCCGGCCTTTGGAAGACAGGTAATTAAAACGTTACCTGCGTGGATTGCAAATTCGGTTTTCCAGGCACAATGTCATAGGCCATAGTAGTCATCTCTTTGATAACTGGATGCTGTGCCATCCCCAGCGATCTGATCACCGTCTGAGCCTTCCCCACCTTCATGGATGCCCTGGAAATGATATGCTTGCTGCTTTCGACCATGCTGCCGTTCTGTCCATGCCATGATGCTTTCCTTTGTTTGTCTATGTAAGAACTGGTCATCCCCCTCTGCTTCACGAGAGACAAGATTAGGATCGAGTGCCAAAAAAATTATGTTAAGGTAACAAATTTACTGAGAAACCGCAGCAATTTTTGAATTGCAAAAACTGCATGTAATGCTGAAGCATAGCATCTGATATCCTACACGATTTGTAAGTGCACAAGTTTTACTAGAGACTGGAGAGCCAACGAAAATATCATGCCAAAGCCAAGAACGAACAAGCACTAGTTCAAACATAATCATTTTTTCTTCGTGATGCTAGTTAATATGAGGTTACCCTAAAAAAAGGAGCCTAGCGAACACAGTAGCAAAAGAATGCATTTTAAAGTGACAGTAAAAGTAAAATTTATAAAACATAACTCCAATGATAGTGGGGTTATCACATTACCACTTGAACTATCAGACATGTTATCAATCCTTGCGATTGCATCAACCAGGGCTTGTTCTTGTTCCTAGCAAATGAAGTCAGACTAAAAATTTCAGAAAGTTGTGTGAGAATACATGTCACGGAACAGAATATTTTACAAGATCTTATAAAATCCATTACTATTTGGAAGAAGAGAACATCTGAAAATAAATATAGAATGCTCGTCATCAAAATAAAACATGGGTAACAATCATATCATGCTTGGTAGACTGAAGTAGTGAGACAAAAGAAGCTTCTTAAAATTATTAACAAACTACTTTACTGAAGTTGTAAAAGGAGTGTATTGCATGTCTATACAATTGGCCAATCGAACATACCTATTAGTATTGGTCCAACAACTAGAATCTTTGCTGTCTAGACTTTTTCCTAAAAGAAACACTAGCCATTCCTGTGACCATTCAACCTGTTTTTTGGGATTGTTGCAACTAGATAAAGTTTCTTACCCACCCCACTTCAAGCATACGATCTCAATCTCTCAATTTCTCTTCAACCATTTCCAACTCTATTAATAATTATTCTAAGGCTTCTAAACAAGAAACATTGATCCACATAAGAACACACTTTCAAATTGACCAACAACTATTATCACTAGCAGTGAACTTAATTTAATACCAATATCAAGAGTGGCAGCGTCACACAGTTAAAGCAACATTTGGTCAATAGCTATACTAATGTCACCCAACGATTCTAAAACCGGTCCGGTACCGTACGTACCGCCCGGTACATACCGGTCCGGTGGAACACCGATCGCGGACGGACGCTCGGAGCACGGTCGATCGAAGCTTCCGCCGGCGGAGGAAGCTTCGACAGCTTCTGCCTCGCCTGTGCCCAGCTTCAGCCTTGCCTGTGCTCTTGCCTTCGTCGCTAATGCAGTCGCGTACCAGACGGTACGCCGGTACCGTACCGGTCCAGTGGCTCGCCAGACTGGTACGCTCCGACAGTTTTTTGATCCTTGATGTCACCAAATGTACTAAAGTGCAACAAGAAGCCTAGCAAGCTTTTGTTAAGCAACTCGATGTTATAAAACCTACAATTAAAAATTTAGCCAAGATGTGAAATGACTTCAATTGATAAAAAAATTGAGTAGCCCATATGAGTCCAACATGGGTGCAGGGATGACTTGAAAGGACTTCCAAAACGGAGGAAGCTCTCCATGGTTCAAAAATTACACCTTTTACCCACTTCAATGTGTTATGCTAAGCAACTCAACTACAAGTCAAGTTGCAATAGTAGCAACGAAAGTGCAGCTGGCATGCCTCAGCCACAAATATGATGAGCAGGAGCATTAGTGCATGTGGAGAGCCAAAAGTCCTAAATGCTCTTCCCCATGGCCAAGGCAACATCTAGGGTTTCTTTGGACTTGGATAGAGGATGGGCAATCCCAAGTGTTATCAATTTTCACTAGCGAGCCTTCCAAACAAGGGGAAGGCTTGCATAGTCAATATGCAACATTAAGACAACAAAATTGAATATTTGTTGGACAGCGTACGAATAGTTTCATTCCCGTACAGTTATCAACATCAACTCTGCTTTATAATGTCCAAGATTCAAGTAGGCACAAGATTCAACCATCCAATTCCTGATGACACCATCTGGGTTTCAATGAAATAAAGCTGATCATTTTTTTTTTATATATCACTCAAGTTCAGAGTACAATAATTTTTGCAGTGTATCTTGATAATATCCTCTTAACAGGTAATGATAGAAAAGGGGTAGAACAGGAAAAAATATATTTATAATCTCAATTAGCTCTCAAAGATCTAGGTAAGCCCAATTACTTTCTTGGAATTGAAAAGCTTAATATTGCTATGTCACAATGGAAATAACTTTGCTTAAAGAGACTAGAATGTTAGAGTATAAACCTGCATAAACCCTAGTGATTCCTAAGAAAAAATATTCTTTTGACATGAACTTTGAGCTAATGGATGTCATAGGATATAGACGCCTAGTAGCAAATTCATTTATCTCATTATTACTAGACAAGACATTTCATATAGCATTGGAGTGATCAGCCAATTTATGCAAAAACCACTAAAACCTCATTAGGAAGTTATTACAAGGATACCACATTATATATTAAAGGGACACCCGATAAAGATTTGATATATAAAAGACATAGGCATATGAACATCCAGAGGTATGCTAATGCCGATTGTGCTAGAAATTTGGATGATGATTAGTGATAGGTTTTTGCACATACATAGGAAGAAATCTAGTGACCTAGAAAAGGAAAAAAACAAAATGTTATTTCTAGGTCAAACTATAAAGCTAAATATAGGATAATGCCACAAACATGTGAAATGACGTAATGACATGGTTTAGAAATCTAGTGTGGGATTTTAGGATTTCATGCACATATCTTATAGCTATATTTTGTGATAATCAAGCTACATGCTACTATCTTTTGTACTACAAAAGAAACAAGAACATTGAAGATGATTGAAGATGATTATCATTTCATTGGAGATGTTACTAGTAAACTGATATATCTTTGCATCATACCCGAGGAGGAGTTAGCTCACATCCTACCTTTTTGGCCAATTCATTTTCATAATTTATGTAATAAGCTGGACATAATTGATACCTATGCTTCAACTTGAGGGGAAATGATAAAAGTTATAAGCATCAAGTAAGTTCAAAATATATCCAACCCAAATCCGTCAACCCACTAGGGTTACTATACATATTTTTTGGTTTTGTTATTTTAAAGGTGAACGAGTAAACTCTTTTTTATCTGTTCCAATTGACTAAAAGCATAAAGGATTAATTGTTTGATTCTACTATAACTTGTATGGCAACACATAAATCAAACCAACTTAGATGAGTACCAGAAACTTCCTTATTTACTACAAATGCAACATGACCTTTCACAACCTTGTGGTTGCTTGCAAACAACTACTACACTAAAGTAGATATTTATTTATTAGTATATGCTCTAAAAACCTATCACTAAATGATAGAGTTTTGATACATCTTCTCACGTTCAGATTTATATTTTAATAAAGGGATTATTATTATATTTGCTTGGTGTATGTGTTACATAAGTGATTATAAACGCAAACAAAAATGATATAATGCAATTCTCTTCCATGTATTTAAGAAAGAGACAACGTTATCTACTTATTATTAGCAACATTAGTGAGGTTAGTGACAATGGTAGAGGAATGTGTTACCGAACAAAAGTCAACTTCCCTCAGCCGACAGATCCAGCAAGTCCACTCCCCACAAAACACTCAAAATTCTAAAATCCTCCTCTCCCCAGACCCACATCACCCTAAAACCCCTTCCCTTTACTGAACCGGCGCCGAACCAGGCCCGGTTCAGCATGAGTAGACCCTCCAAATAGGAAGGCGGTTAACAAAAACTCCCCCCTAAAATTCAGCCTTGTCCCCCCTAAAATTCAGCCTTGTCCCCAAGTTGCCTCCTCTACTGGTGGATGATTTCAGCATCTTCCCAGGTTGCCTCCTCTACTGGCCTCGCAGTCCATTGAATTAACCATTGTCTTACCAACCTATCACCTTGAAGAATATTCTTTGATGCAAGCATAGCTTCGGGGATGCAGGAGGATGGAAACTGCTCGTGGATGATTTCAGCTTCTTCCTAGGGTGCCTCCTCTGCTGGCCTCGCAGTCCACTGAATTAACCATTGTCTTACCAACCTATCACCTTCAAGAATATTCTTTGATGCAAGCATAGTTTCGGGGATGCAGGAGGATGGTAACTCAGCCTCTAAATTCGCAGGTAGGTCTGTTTCGGATTCTTTATGACCGATAGCACGCTTTAATTGAGAGGCATAAAAAACCGGATGAATTCGTGAACCCGCCGGGAGCTCCAGACGATAAGCCACTTCACCCACCTTCTTATCTATGCGAAAAGGCTCATAAAAGCGAGCAGCCAGCTTTTGGTTTACTCTTCGAGCAACTGAATGTTGCCTATGAGGTCGAAACTTCACATAAACAAATTCCCCACTAGTGAAAAAACAATCCCTGCGATGAATGTTTGCAGCTCTTACCATTCGTTGTTGGGCTCTCTCCAAGTTGTACTGGAGTTATCTTAAGATCTTGTCCCTATCAATAAGATCTTGTTCTCCTGCCTGAACGGCCGACTCGCCCACAACATAGCATTGCAAGGTTGGGGGACGTCATCCATAAACTATCTCAAAGGGAGTTTTTCTGGCTGCGGATTGAAAGCTGGTATTATACCAATATTCTGCCCAAGGTAACTAGGACACCCACTCACGTGGCTGCTCCGATACAAAACAGCGTAGATATGTCTCAAGATATCTATTCAACACTTCTAATCGTCCGTCAATGTCGGGGTGATATGAGGAGCTCATCTTCAATAGAGTACCAATGACTTATAAAGATGGGATCCCGGTCACTGACTATGGACTTTGGGACCCCATTGGGACCCCATGAAGTCTCACAATCTCCTTCACAAATAACTCTGCTACTGATCTTGCCGACAAGGGGTGTTTAAGTGCTACAAAGTGTCTTACTTAGACAGCCGGTCCACCGCTACCAAAACGGCATCTGCCCCTTAGACTTGGGCAATCCGGTGATGAAATCTATGGCGATGTCTTTCCAGATTAAGGTCGGTATTGGAAGTGGCTGAAGCAGCCCTGCTGGGGATGTAGTTTGATAGCAATGTCCCTTTCTACCTCTTTTTGAACTTCATCGACATCAAGCCACAACGGTCTGGAGATGGCCCTGAGTTCAACATGCTCGGGTAAGAGAGTGATGCAGGAGCATCTTTAGGGACTTAATCTTGTGTTTATTTTCCCTTGTTTTGTTGTAATTAGCCTAGGTTTTATTTTCTAAATTCCTAGTTAATATATCAGGTTACAATTAGTTTAGGGTTTATTTTCTAAGCACTTTAAATTCCCCTTATTTTGTTAAGATTAGCCTAAGTCAAAGATCAACAATTGCTATCACAACAGCCAAGTCAACACCAAGCTTCAAAGGATAAATCAAGTCAACCACAGTCAACCTGCAACATCAAGTTCAATGTCAACAAAATCAGCATCAAGTTCAAAATCAGGATGGTCAAAACTCACATCCATTATCAGTCAACGTCAGGCTCCAATCGTCATCCATTCCCAACAGATTTTGGTCAACAATTGAAGAAGTCAAAGTCAACAGCCTAAGGCCAATTACATCCAACCTACTCCAAACAAGTTCCCTGCGCCAACTAAACTTCCAGCGTGTACAGGCAACTATGGCCAATGAAAACAACACCAAATATCATACACTTGCAATTCCAGCCAATACAAGATGCGACGTCATAAGCCAAATGCCACAAAGTCAAAATCAAATGAACATTTCAAATGACATTCAGCTACAACCACTACAGCCAATCGAAGCAAGCAAACGTGCCAACCAATCTTCAGTATGCGCAAAGGAATCTGCACTCAGATATCAGCCAATCATAGCTGGCCAATCAGCTCCAATGTTGCAAGCACGCGCCTGCAATTCCGGCCAAGAAGCATACGCCTGCAAATTCTGCAATTGCTTCGTCCACAAGCAAAGGAACTCAAGAGTCGGCTTCATCTCCATCCTTCATTTTGAAACCAAGAGTGGACAGCCACAAGATCCATTGAGTGAAAACCTATGCCGTTGAGGGTGAAAGAGATTTAAATGCTATTGTAATCTTCACATTGGGATTAAGTTAAGAAAGTATTTTTGGAAACCTTCGTGATGTGTCTTCCTCCTTGTGAGGCTAGGGTGAGCCGATGGCCCCTAGTGTGTTCTTGAGGGTGAGCCGTTGGCCCCTCTTTCTCTTCTCTTCTTCTCTGAACTTCCATGGATTTGGAAGCTTTTTCTTCTCTTCTTCCTCATCTCTTCTCTCCTCCAACTCTTCCCAGACTTTCGCCCTGCGTCAGCGAGACTAAGCATCTGCTACCCCATTGTCATTTCTAGGTTTGTATATCACCTCCATATCGTACCCCAATAGCTTCGCAAGCCAATTTTGTTGATCCGCGTTGCTCCAATAAGTGTCGAAGAGCCTTTTTGATATTTGAGAACCTTGAACTTTTGCCCCAACAAATAAGGGAGCCAATTAGGGATGGCAAAAAACCTCATCCCCGACCCGACCCGAAGTCAACGGGGAAAACCCGAGTTAATCGGGGGTCGGGTCGGGTCGGGTTCGGGGAAAACCCGACTGGGGTATAGTCGGGTCGGGGTTGGGTATGGGAATTTAGGTACCCGCCCCCGAACCCGCCCCGACTATTAAAATAACAAATTTACCCCTTATAAGTTATAATCTAGTTACTAAATTTTAATAATTTATGTAGAAATGATGATATAGTTTATGTAAAATATTTTTTATTTATATATTATGAATAAAGAATATAAATTAATTTTAAAATATTATTTATAATATATATTTATTTTTTAGGTCGGGCGGGGTCGGGTTTCCCCGCGGGGTCGAGTGTGGGGCAAGGTTTTCTAAACCCGTCGGGTTCGGGGTCGGGTTCGGGGACGAGTCTGGGGAAGTCGGGATCGGGTCGAGGATGGCAAAACCCGACCCTGACCCGCCCCGTTGCCATCCCTAGAGTCAATGTTGTATAGTAAGAACCAATGCCGTTAGTTCCTTTTCATAAGTGGATTTAGCTAGATTCCCCTCTCAGAGAACTTTTCTAAAATAGGCTAATGGTCTTCCCTTTTGCATGAGCACTACTTACTAAAATAGGCTAATGGTCTTCCCTTTTGCATGATCCCTGCTCCTATTCCTCTCCTAGATGCATCACATTCAATGGTAAATTCATCATCAAAATCGGGTAGTCCAAGAACCGATGATATAGTCATGACTTCTTTCAATTTCTCAAAAGCCTCATGCGCTGCCGCGTCCCATTGGAAACCGTCTTTCTTGAGTAGGTTTGTAAGTGGTGGCTGGGCCAGCTTTCCATAATCTTGAACAAACTTTCGATAATACCCCGTGAGTCCTAGGAAGCCCCGAACTTCCTTAACTGAACGAGGGGTGGGCCATTGGAGTACACTAGATACTTTATTGGGATCCATAGCAATACCCCCTAAACGGATGATATGACCTAAGTACTCCACCTGCCTCGGTCCAAACTGGCATTTCTGTTTATTGGCTACAAGTTATTTTCTTCCAAAATTGTCAAGGTCAGTGTCAGATGTTTCAAATGATGTTGCCATGTGGAGCTATAAACCAAGATGTTATCAAAAAACACCAAGATGAATTTGCGAAGGTAGGGCCGAAAGGTTTCATTCATAATGGCATTCTTAAGGCTAAAAGGCATCACTCGGAATTCATAATGTCCCGAATGAGTTCTAAAAGCTATTTTATGCACATCTTCAGGATTTACTCGAATTTGATGATAACCTGAGCGTAAATCAATTTTGGAGAAGTATTCAGCCCCATGTAGCTCATTGATTAACTCTTCAATCATGGGGATGGGATATTTGTCCGGCACAATGATATTGTTGAGGGCCCTATAATCCTCACAAAATCTCCAACTGTCATTCTTCTTCCGAACAAGAATAACTAGGCTTGAGTAAAGACTAGAACTTGGCTAGATTACACCTGCTACCAACATTTCGTGCACCAGTCGTTCCATCTCGTCTTTTTGATGATAAGCATACCGATAAGGTCACACTCGGACCGGCCCTTCCTGTGGATGGGTGATAATAACATGATCCAGCTGTCGTTGAGGGGGAAATGTGATGTGTTCCGCAAACACGACAGTAAATTGTTGCAACAGCTCTTGTAATTATACATCTTGTGGGCTGGAAAGCTCTCGATTTGCATTTGCAAGGGAAGGACTATCATCCACAGCCCATATCATACCCCAGCCCATATCATACCCCAAAATTCTGTGTCTCCATCTATCTCCAAATTCTTTAGCGACGTAGGCGTGCAAGTGAGGGAAGGATCACCCTCAATAGTAAATTCGTGTCCATTCCTTGGAATCATCATATACTTCCGTCCCCAATCAACACGAATCTCCCTAAGTGTTTCAAGCCAGGCCATGCCTAAAATAAGGTCAACTCCCACTAAGCCGAAAAGATACCCCTCAAGCACTGTAGAATACTTTCCTAGTGATATTGTTAGATTGTTGCATACTCCTTGGGCCTCAACTTTTCCTCATCTCCTAAACTCACACCATAAGTTGGAGTAGGGGTAACTGGCCATCCGAGTGACTTGACTAGTTTTTCTGAAACAAAGTTATGGCTAGCCCCACTGTCAATTAAGATAAGAGAAGGAATGCCAATGCCATTGATTGTACCTTTTAACTTCATGGTACGAGAACCCGAAATTCCTCCGATGGAATATAGAGACAACTCCATTGCCTTGCAAGACGATTCAATACGGCCCAAGTCAATAACTGCCAACTCCTCCGGGTGGACGACCATATCATCCGGCACCTCATCGATGTCATCCTCTTCATGGAGAATCAGCAAGCAAAAGCTCTTGCCACACTGATGCATGGGATGATAAGGTTGATCACAGCGGAAGCACAGTCCCTTCTCCTTTTTATTAACATAGTCTTGATAAGACATCAATCGATCATTTCTGGGGCGATCACCTGGATGTGTGTTGCTAGTGAGAGCACATTGAGAACCCCCAAGGCGATAATTGATATTCTTTTTCGCCCCGCCTTGCACGGTGGTACTACTGCCTAGTTGCAACATAGGTTGAGTCAATGCTAGATTTTGGGAAGGGGTGCCACCGGTAGGAAAAGATGTCGAATTCTTAGTAAAAGAAAAGCCACTAAGGCCCCCAGAAGCTCTGACCGTAGTCTCCCCGGAAGGAATGCGCCCTTTGACCACACTGCCACCAAAAATTTCCCTCTCGATAACACGTGCCAATGTCATAGCTCTCATAATATCCGTAGGAAAGAAAGCCCGGATGCGCTCCTTGATTTCCAATTGGAGTCCTTTCAAGAAAAAACCCATATATTGTTATTCAAGCAAATCGAGAATTTGAGAAACAATTTCTTCATATGCGGTGATATATTCAGTCACTGTTATAGAGCCTTGTTCCAAGACAGCTAACCGCTCATAAGCTACGGTAGCTAGAAACTCACTATACCATTGGAGCATCTCCTCTTTAAGGGCTTCTCAAGACATGTTGAGTAATCATCTCTTCAACCATCGGAACTAGTGGCTCACCTGACCCTCCATGCTAAGAAAGGCCATCGGGATTTTATAGGCATCAGCAGTGTCCTGAATGTTGAAATACTGCTCCGTGCGTGCTATCTAGCCAACTGGGTCACTGCCATCAAACATGGGTAAGTCCACCCGTTGATGCATCCAACATTGATCATCGCCTCCTAGGACCGCCCTATCGGGATCACCAGTGTGGCAAACTCCCCCATGACCCCTAGTGGTATGAATACCTAAATTAGGCGGGCCTAAATCAGAGTCCTATGGAGACCAACGCCCCTCCCGCGCTGGAGGAGGACGATAGGGTTCAGCCCGGGACCCCTGAGGACCCATCCCATCCTCGGCTCGAGTAGGGCCACGTAAAGACCCGTTGCTGAGCGAACGAGGTGGCTGAGGGTCAGCACGCTTATCCTTCGCCAGCTCAGTAAGCAGCGCACGCATCTCGTACAAAGTGCCCAAGCGGCGATCAATCTCGGATTGACGATGACTAATCATAGCTAGCTCTTCCCGCTATCAGCGGCCGCCAAGGACTCGAGGCAATGGTCCTCTGCCACAGATTGCAGCTCGGCCTGAACAGCGGTGATGGCCGTGCACAAGTCCCCCAGCGAGCCTTCTAATGTTTCCAACCGAGCCTCGCTGTGCGTGGTCACCATCGAAGCCACCGGAAGATCACGACAGTTAGGTCACCTGCCTAGAGCCCAGTGCGCCACAGACAAGCTGCCCAAACACGCCCGAAGCTCGCGAGCGAGGGCGCCGAAGACCACAGCGTCCGAAATGCGCGAGGGACGTTCGCCATGCGAACGCCTTAGCGAGCAATTCAATCAAAGGGGCCAAGGACACAGGAAGGTGTCCCTCCTCGTCGCCGGCAAGTCGGACCAGTTGTTACCGAACAAAAGTCAACTTCCCTCAGCTGACAGATCCGGCAAATCCACTCCCCACAAAACACTCAAAATTCCAAAATCCTCCTCTCCCCCAAACCTGCATCACCCTAAAACCCCTTCCCTTTACTGAACCGGCACCGAACCAAGCCCGGTTCGGCGCGAGTAGACCCTCCAAATAGGAGGGCAGTTAACAGAACGATGGGAAACTTATATCCACCTAATAAAGCATTGATCATGGATATATGAAACTCAATTCATCGAAGTCAACAAGGCAAACCATGGTGATTATAAAAACAAGACCAATATATCAATCAATACTATAAGAACAAGAAGGGTTCAAGGGATGCAAGAGCAAACAAGAATGATTAATGCAACAACAATGGCTCTACCTTTGTTACCAACCCCACTACACATATATGTTGTAAGATAAGAAATAACTCAAACGACGTAGACAACAATGCAAGCATAGATGATGGGGTGCTGGCCAATGGTAGTCGAATAGAGACGTGCTTGCAACACAACAATGGACTTATGAACAAAGCTAAATTAATACCACTCAAGATGAAGACCGTTAGAATTAATAATAGTTAGAATTAGTAATAATTACAATATTATTATTTCTATACTCAATACTAGAGAGGTTCTATCTATAATGTAAGAGGTGTAAGAAGATTAGTACAATGTAGCACTCTAAGGTATTCCTCTTCTATCTCATCTCCTCTCCTCTCTCTTTCTCTTTCTCTAGATAAAGTTTTCTAAACCCTAGCCACCTCTCCACCCAACTCTTTCCTACATTTATCCTAACCTGTGCTACTATCTCTTTTTTCACAACCATTGTTCTATCATCGTTACACCTTGTCCTTCTAGGTCAAGTCACGCCAAGACCAACTCTCAACAGCCACCTCTATTATTGCTCCCAAAATCACGCCACTACTAGAATCTTTCACCTCATCTGCTATCCACTATCACAACCATCACATCAACACTATAATCCTCTTCTAAGTAGTCGATGCCATGAGCTTCCACTGAAGCATCCAATTTCTCCCCTCAACAGACTTCTTTGTTGTTTCCTGGTGCATGATCAGTTTCACCTTAGGCAACAAGCTCTATAGAATTAGAGGTCACCGCTTTGCTCCAGCCGTCTTGCCTTTGTTTACACTATCTCTAACCGCCTCCATTGTCATCATTGATGTTGTCCCCCTCCTTGTTGCTACCAATGATGACTGCCTCAATTTCTATGTTGTTCACAAGTACATAGGATTAGGCGCCATTTCAGAGCAAGCCATTAAACCAAATTAATTGAAGCAGTTCGATCAATTTTATTCACCACATCCATATCGGTTGATTTAGTGGAGCATATTTGTGTTCCAAATTTGGGCCAAGCCTAAATCCAATCTGCGCCCATCTCAAGTGCCAAATTTAATCTAGGTATCAATTTTTTTGTTTATTATTTGGACCATCCATATTATTTCTATCATATGCCTACCAATCAAAAGGTGTTTTTGATGATCCAATAATCGATTCCTAGACATAATCTTTTCAAATATGGCATCTAATCATCCATTAGAAGATGATTTGAAGAATCTTTTCTCTACTTCTATTAGTGATGTCTTATGTCACCCTCTACTAGTGGCAAGGCCTTATGCTGCCCTCTACACTACTCTCTACTCTTACACCCTCTCTACTATTGGTGACGTTTTACACTACTCTCTACTCTTGCTGCTAACACCTTTTGCCTAATCAGATCAACTTAAGTCCAAATGCCAAACACCTAATGCTTGTTTTTATTCCAACTTTATTTTTATATAAGCTAGATATAATTGTCATATATGCTCTAGCTTAAGGAAGAGTATTAGAATTAATAACAATATTTAATATAATAAGTAATAATTAAGATATTATTATTTTGTACTCAATACCTCTATATAAAGTTCTATTTATTGCATAAGATAAACGATTAATATAATGTAGCCCTCTCAGATTTTAATCTCCTATCTCATCTACTCTCTCTATTCTAACAAAGACTATGGCCTCCGATCGAATAGACCTACAAACAACATAATGTTTAAAAAACTTAGTCTATAAGCGTATCAATATAGAGCGGAGTGGAAAAAGAAATACGATGAGGCGACAACTTATTGCGCTGCTCAAGGTGGGAGTAATGGAGGAAGTAAGAGGAGGAAGTAAGAGGAGCCCCGAGGAGGAGGTGTGCGAGCTTCCACCACAAGCAAAAGTTGCTGCAAGGCAGAAGAAGAAGAAAGAGGAGCTATTGCGAGCGTGAGGAGGAGGCAACTTGTTGCACTACTCACTAAGGAGCAAAGGAGGAAGCAAGAGGAGCCCAAGGAGGGGAAGGATGAGGTGCCGGAGTTTCCATCACACAGCTCGCGAGTAGAAGTTGCTCATAAGCAAAAGCTACAACAGAGTAGAAGAAAGCTAAGGAGGAGGAGAATGAGTAGTCGTGAGCTTGGGCTTTCGCAAGAGCGAGCTTCCGCTAGTTTCATTTACTACAAACTGGTATTGAATCCCTGAGACAGCATGACACAATAATATAAGAGATAGCAAGAGTTTAACTCCAACAAAGAAAAGAACCCAAGCTTTAGAAAACATAAAGAAACGAGATTTACTCTACTATTAAAAAGAGCATGCCCATTGTGGGCATAGCCGACTTATGAAGGATATAGCCCATTGTGGTCATAGCCGACTTATGAAGGATATAGTTAAAAAGGAGCTTATATGTTTTTGTATCCTGTTTCAAATCTTGAGTTAATCACAATCCTAGTTGTGATAGTGTTTGGCCCAAGAGATAATGACTCATTCAAGTTTAATAAATATGTAGACTTCAACATATCAATACTACATATCTTGATTTCCAAATGTGGGCACTCAACACTATGGAATAGACTTAAGGTGTAGGCAGCTAGTGGTATATTCACATAGCCATCATTTGTTTTGAATATTTGACTAAGCTATGTATCAAAATTTCTCTTATATACCTTATTGTTTAATGAGCATGTGTATGTATTTAAATAATCCATACTAAGATTTGAAAACCTAGTTCAAAACCCTATACCGGTCAAAGCTTAGATGGTACGCTTAGACTGGTACCATACTAATCTACACCCGAAGGAAACCAAGAGAGAAAAAATTGCTCGCTATAGAATCAACGGAAGAAGAATACCATTAGCAATCCTCAGCAAACCGCCACCTCCTACTTCAGCAAACCGCCACCTCCTGCTTCTCCTTCTAAACGTTGGTCCCTATATACAAATTTAATTGATTCTTGATTTTTTTTGTTTCGTCTCTAAGAATATTAAGATAGTTTAAATTCATTCTTTCAAAGTCAAATTGGTATCAAAACATTAAAATAATTTCATTTACAAAAACGTTCAAACTGAGACAAACTAAGTTGAACCAACTGTGCATATGTTGGCAAGTCAATAATATCAGTATGTACCAGTCCGGTCAATGACCAATTTACTGGTACAAACCAGTATCTATACTGGTAAGGACCGACATCTTAAGCATTACATCAGAAGGGCAGTAACAAAATGACTCATGGGTATATTAAAATTGATGTATATATAGACATTGACTATATAAGGGGCACAAATGATAAAAGGATCTATTTTTAGGTTACTGAGAGCCTGGTTATTGAGAAGAACAATAAATAAAATATGGTTGTCAGATCAAGTTATGAAACCTAACATAGAACTATGGCTTATACGTTCTATGGTTTATACGCATGTGAGATAATGTCACAAAAATTTGCTACAAGATTTTAATCCTCGAATAGTGACAATGTTTTGTTATAACTATTTAGCTATTTATATTACCAAAAATCCTGGGCTTCCTAAAAGAACAAAACACACAAAAGTTGGCTGCTACTTTGTTCGAGGGTTTATGCTTACCAAGTAAATTTGTATAAGTCAACAAAAATAACACTTTTTATAACTCACTAGAATTAGATGTGGAAAATAGAGGAAGATTAAGTGGTAAAAGAAAGAGAATGAGAGGTAGAGTGAGAGGTTCCCTACAGAAGGGAAAAAAAAGGAGAGGTGGCAGTAACTATGATATCAAATTTTGGTTCATCCCATGCATCAATTCATTGTTAGCTTGGAGCAACACTAATCTAGTATATATATGATATCAATCAGTACCAAACCTCCACCACATACCAATACAAGATCAATACATACCGCCCATAGGATCAATTTAAAAACTTGGCAGCAGCAATGGAAAAGAGGACAGATGCATCTAGTGTGTAGAATCTACTTTGACACAATGTTAAATTAAAAGATATGTTACTGAAAAGAAACATATAAAATAGCACCTCTAACAAGGAAAATATAAATGGAATATAGGAAAAAATGTATAGGTAACATTTTTCATTACTTTGAGCATTTGCTTTGCCTTCTCAACATCCAAAGGATCTGGTAGACTAGTGTCAAGAACTCTCTCCACCTGCTTGTCAAAGAAAACAGGAAATCGGACAACCATAGTAGTTGATTACATGTAATGATTTATTAACTTACATCTTTCAGAACAATTTGTGTATCTAGCATTTTAATATCTTTATATCCCTTCTTTCCATTCCAAGTTTGAGATAGCATGTAACCTTTGCTGCACTGGTTTTTGGAGGGTCCTCTTCGCCTGTCTTTACCTGGAATAACACCATTGAAACCTGAAAGCTTCTTACAGCCAGGACCAAGTCCACTGCGACCACCATGTTTGCCCATACCAGGCTCGGCATCTACCCATCGTATATCTTCAGGAGCAATCTGGAAAAAATGAAATTTTCAACTAAATTGTATTTATCTACCATGAAAAGAACATTCTTCCTGGCTATTTTCATTGTAGAAAATGAATATGTAATTTTGCAAGCAATTTCGAAATACCAATAACTGGGAAAAGAGAATATTGAAGAATAATTCAAACATACAAGGGAGGTAAAAAAATCCTACTAATATATGATCTCTGGCTTATTGTAACTGCCAATTTGATCTTCTTATCGGTATTAAGAAAACTTGAATTGCAAAGACTTATACGCCAGTAGCAAGGGATACAACTTCTTGGTGGTAGAAGCAACTCTTGCAGCTCTAAATGGATGTCAAGCTGATACTAACAGATTGCTGAAGAAACAAAAAATTCCATATAGGGTGTGCATCCATATCACCAAAACAAGTGGTCTAGAACTTGTTACTTGTTTTGACAAAACATAGCATCTTTTGACATCATGGAAACTAACAAAAAGTTCATGGCTTGTAATTCTGCAATTGTATATATGAAATAGTTTGACAAAGAGGTCATCATTATGTATAAATAAATCTATGTAATATCCTTATACTATAAGAAGGTTAGTTATATTCTTCAATATGGTAGCCACAACAAACTTGTTTTCCCATAAAACATTACGTAAAAAATTGACTATTCTGTCAGGCTTTTATCATATTCTGATTCTTTTATTTCTTGCATGCATGAAGACTGGTATGTACTAGTATGCAATAGAATGATTCATTCATGTTCTCCAACTTACAACAGCCATTCTTTGATGTTATAGGCTACAACTGCAAATCATCTTTGCATATCACCGTAAGCAACTTAATAATTAAATAGTGGTCTAGGCTAGTGTTCAAAAAATCAATCGATACTAGATGGTACAACTAGTTTGTACCAATATGCCTTTGTAACACTACAAGATACATAGGTGGTATGTACTCGTTTAAGAGCTATGGCCTACACTAAGATTTAAATATTGGTCTAAACCAACATGAACCTTCCTAAAACCAATACATACCACCTAGTATATGAGATATGGATATATCCAATACTAGTACACTATGTAAATATGAACAGGGTAGTAAAAATCAGTTTGTACCATCCGATATAGACAGAATATATCGGTTCAAGACATACTCGGTATGAGTATACGATGTATAGGTATGACAATCTATCGGTATGATTAGTATCATTATATTATAATGTTGGTACAATCAATACATACTAATACAAGACTAATTGGCACAATCCGTACATACTAATACAAGACTAACTAATACACCATATCAATATTTAAAATTATGGGTAAGACTAATACTAAAATAATATAGTGTTAGTTTGTCAAATACTAATACAACAGAGTCATTAGTTCAGGTATGTAATGCTCTGAGACAGGTATTGATTGAGAATATAAACCTTGATCTACGCTTAAGGAAATTTATCATCTACCCCAAGTTACTCCTACTAATGCAAGTAATATGTTTTTAGTCCTTTACACTGTTTAGTTGGGCGGACGAAAAGTGGGAAGGAAAGGAATGGAAAATAAGAAGGAAAAGAAAGTAAGGAGTATTTCTCTATTTGTGTCTAGGGAAGGAAAGAAAAATGTGAAGAATTGATATATACACCCTTTTTTTATTTTTATACTCCTATTATATAAATATAATCAAATAATATACAAAATAACTATTTAATATTATTAAATATTATAAAATTAGTTAAAATTATTAAATACCATTAAATATTATAAAATTAGTTAAAAATTATTAAATACCATTTAATGTTATAAAATTAGTTTAAAATTATTAAATACCATTAAATATTATAAATTAATTAAAAATATTAAATACTATGAAATTAATTATATTATTTAATTAATACTATAAATTAATTATTATTTGATAGTATTAATTAAGTATTTTAGGACAATTTTTAACTACACATCTAGAAGAGACAAGATTACTTGATCATAATTATTAAAATACTCCACTCTCGCCCAGTAACAATTGCATCTTACTTGATATTAATTAAAAGATACTATAAATTAATTCTTCTTTCCATTTCTCACATAGTTACGCTATTACAGTTGATAAACTCATATAAGGTTTCTAGTAAAAAGAGCAAAAGAATAATTCAAAAAGAAGATGCACACGCATGGAGCTTAACAAGTGGTCTAAGAAAAAAAAGGTCGATAACGCAGCAGCAATCAAACTAGACAAAGGATTCATTGCATGCAAACAGACAAGAACAAACAACCAAACATAACAAAGCAGAGAAAGGTTAATCTTTCATGAGTTCCATCAAATGCGCGAATACACAAACAGGTGATGTTAAAAACCCATTAAATCAAACAAGTGTCACATATTAAATATCATACGTACAATAAAATAACATAGTCTAGTGTCACATACTGCAATCAACATCAAATGTCCACATCAAAATAACATAGTCCACAAATGTCTAAGCATCACAACAATTAACATCAAATGTCCATTAGTTTATTTATTTGTTGGTGCGGAGAAAAATAGTCTGGCTGTATCTTTATCATATCCGATAACCACATAAGCATGTACTATACGATGTTGTGGCACCCCAATCCTTTGCAGCTCATCATATATCTTTGCTTCTCATTATCTATCTCCATCTCTTGCTCGTTTTCTTTAGCAGCATCACGAGAATCAGTTGTGCGATTAACCAGCAGCTTCATACACTTTATCATTTTATGAAGTTGTTAATTTGTATCATCTCTTGTAGCGGCTACAGGAGTACATTTTCTCTTACTGCTCTGAGATGATCCAGATTCATCAGTATTTATTATTTTATCTATACTACTTGATATGAATCCTCTACCAATATACAGAATAAGATCAATACTATAAAGAGGAAGATAAAGGCAGTGGAAGGAAATAGCATGATAATATGCAATCTTATAAAGAGGAAGATGAAGGCGACAAAAGGAAATAGCAAAGAGGAGTAGGTGGCGGAAGATGAAAAGGCAACAATGAAGAAAAACCCTAACCTTGTCAACAGTGGCGACAACTCCAATGAAGATCGGCGCCGGCAAAATGATTTGGTTGAAACAGAGGGCTTCGTGAGGGTGAGCATACGCTTAGGGTTTATTTCTTACCAAATCGGGTGTACGCTCGAGGTTTATTTCCACCCAAATTGGGCAGATCCACTTTCGAAGGAGAGTTGTTGGTTTTCCTATCTCCCATTTTCTATCCGCCCTACTAAACACAAAATTTATCAACTTTCCATCTTTCCCACTTTTCATCCGCCCAAATAAACAGTGTTAATATCAAACCCCAAAGTGTCATCTAGCATTCATCCAAACTCAAGTTAGGCTGAACTACATTCACCAAATGGAGATTTGACAAACATTCCTAGCCTAGTGCAACCTTTTCTTCATCAACATATTGATCCCAAATGATGGCTTTTAACTACAAACTTTGTCTATAACTAATAGTGCTGAAATATCACCATTGCAAAACCATCATTTTTTAAGTCCATTAATTATCAGTGAATTTGTGACTCTTCAATGCTTCCATTAATCAAACAGGAATAATCTTCCCAATCAGCTTGCAAAAGCAGTGACTCAGCATGCATGATATTGATCCCAAATGCTTTCAATGAATAAGATCAATCTGGGTGCAAATTGCTAATGATTCTCTTGAATGTAGGTTTTTTTAGTAGATTGATCATATCGATATGAACATATTAATCCTCACTTTGCAAATGACTTTATTCTGCTGCAGGTGTTATACTGGCAATACTTGGGTTCAAAAGCTTGTGCATGAAGTACACGAAGCAAAAGGACTAGGCATAGCTAATGCATAGTTCAGAAACATAGCAAATTGTTTGAAGACTACATATATTAGCTAACGTACTAGATATTTAATTATATTTCGCAAATGTAGCTAATAGTATATTAGATTAGGAAACATTAAACAAACTAGTCAGATAGATAGTAATCCAATGTTCTGACTACTGCAATTAACAGATATATTATAATTCTAGTTACACGGGAACTAACCTCATTTGTTGGCTCAACATCTTCTTTTTCTTTTTAAGTTCATATGCAATCTTATGATTCAGATAGCCGTGTCTTGCATGCTATAATTGAATTTTGACTCTTACACAGTTCAAGTTCGTGAATCAATTTGTTTATAGAACTCAATCAAAGGGTCATGTATCTCAAAGAATTGAAAATAACTACCAAAAATAAGCATCAAATTGCACATATTTCATATGCACCATGCTACTCAGAACAGCAAAATTTGCAAATTAAAAGGACAAGGGGGAACTAAAATACACTTGCGGTCAAAAATTACTAAACATTTTATATAGTATAAAGGAGAACACAAACACCAAGAAAATATAAGATAGCATGCAGATTATGTTGCACAAATCTCCTGTCCAAAAAAAAGAAAATATTTCATTCAAAATAAATCTTGACGCTGCTACCTCGCTCAGATTGACCCATTCCCATGTCTCATTTTCTGTGTCCATATCATATACAAGAGCATGTAAACCCTGGCATGATATAATATTAGTAAGTAGCCAGCCGATCTGGAACAGAAAAGGTAAATCCAAAATATTGAGTGTAGTAACCTTTTGAGGCTTGTAATCAGTTATAGTAGCTTCATAGAAGTTATTATCATCTGGCCACCTTGTCATAACTTTCCGTCCAACCAATGAAGCATTTGCAGCAACTTCACCAGGTTCAGAAATGTTTCTAGCTTGATCCCTCCCAAACGAAGCAGGTGATGGCTTCTGCAGGGGCTTTAATTGAAAGTGCAACGGCAAGTAAGACAAATAACAGAGCAACAAAATGCTCTGCACCAACGCAAAGAAATATCCTTCAATGTGAGCTTACCTGTTTAATCTTCTTGCCTATGGCACCTGACATATTTCCTTGTTTAACAGTTGCTGCTGATGGATGCAAGGAAGCAGCAGCTGATTGCGAATGCAGCAAAGGGAGTGACCCGCCCATAGTTAAGGAAGCGAGTGCATTAGCTGTCTTATGTCTTTTTCGAGAAGCTGAAACAGTGGGGCTGGGAATCAGATCATGAGATGTTTGAGCATTGTTGATTATATTAGACTGCACTCCTCCAGCCTGTCTCCACTCCCTAACAAATTTATGAAATATTTTATTCATTATCCATCTCCGGCCAATGTCTAATCAACAAAAATGGTGACATCTCATTTACAAACCAACCTTATTAGCTTAATTGTATCATCAGCATTAACCCTGCGCAATAGCTCTCTGTGTTCCTCGTTGGTTAGTCTTAGTTCTTTTCTCAACTCAGTAATTAGACCTTCCTTCTCCTGGAGATACATATATCGTTAACTCCACCTAGAGTAAGAAGGATGAACAAAAGTAAATAATCATGTCTTGTTAAATACCCAAGTAATGGCATCGGCTTGAGCCTTAAATGCCCGAAGAACTGAACAGTATGCATCTTGCTCAAGCTGATGTATTAGGCTTTCCATATCATTTTGCACCCTGGTGTGAGGAAGAGCGCCAACAGTATTTTTTCTACTACCAGCCATAGGTCTTCCTATTGTACCACGATTCCCAATAAAAGGAGGGAAATCATCATCTGTTCCTGCAGTCAGCAGTAAACATTCGATTTACAAACAAGCATATTAAAAATGGAAACCGCCCGGGGCGTCAATTATGCCAAAGTTTCCATCATTGATATTTTATTACTTTCCTTGATGACTATTTTTGTATATTTTGAGTTTTTCTATTAAAAAGTAAGTATGAAGTCATTGATGTATTCCAAACTTTTCTTGCAGAAATAAAAACACAACTTTGTACATCTCTATAGATTCTTCATACAAAATGTACTAGAGCAAACTCACTTAAAATTTAATCTTTTTTGTGCATCTCAAGGTCAGTTGCACTATATATAAATATATACACTGACCAGTACCAACACTATCACGTGTCGGTATATATGGTACATATCATTCCAACAGTGGACCAACATTTACCTTACTTTCAACATAGTAAAACTAATTACTTCATATTAATGCAAGCATGCATTAGATCTATTTGAAGAGACAAAAATCATAAACTGCAAACTCATAGAACACCAACAATTCCAATCAAAATATACAACTTGTGGGAAAGCTTAATTATCTCACAATTACAAAATCCAATATTTTATATGTTGTGGGTGTGATTAGTCAATTTATGCAAAAACCAAATCAATGTCACTAGGATGCAACACTTTGAGTTCTACAGTATATCATAAGATCTCTTGGGAAAGGATTGTTGTAGACAAAGAATAGGCATATTAGGATTGAAGCTTATGTTGACGCTATGCAAGGAATATAATGATAAGAAGTCTATTTTTAGTTTTTGTACATATATGGGAGGAAATTTAATGACTTAGACAAGAAACAGAACATGGTACCTAGGTTCAACTGTGAAGCAAAAGTATAGGGCGAGAGCACACACTACCAAGGTTATCAAAAATGCATTCCGGGGGTCTTAAGATCTTCCGATCCTACGACCCAAATTAGGCAAACGGTTCCAGAACGAATGTAGGATCTGAAAAATGGTAGAATCTTACGATCCCACGATCTGGGTCTTAAGATTGAGTAGGATCTTACGATCTCATCGATCGTACTCGATCATAAGTTAATAGGTAAAATAAGTTGTTATTATACTAAAAATCAATAATTTATTATGTTAAAAGTTTTTAATTGATGTGATGTAATTTTTCGTCTTTAATTGTCATTATTTACGTTTTTTTTACCAATATTCATCAACTTAAGCTCGTTATCATCTACAACTATATTTGTCTTACTTTAATTATTTATTAGAATAAACTTTATAATATTTGTTATTGTCATTATAATGTATATCTTTATCTTCATCATTTTTCATGTTTTTATTTGTTGTCTTCATTTCATGTCTTTGTTGTTTCTAGTTTTATTGTATATCTTTATTATATTCGTCCTCTATTAACTTATCTCCATCACCATCACCTCACAAATATTTAATTTTATTATTTTATACTATACAATTAATACATCTGAATATATATATATATATATATATTATTGCTTATTAAAATATTTTTTTATGCTCTTAAGTCTAATTAGATAAATATATTTTAAAAAATTAGATATTTTAAGTGATTTGTTAGGATCTTACGATCTTACGATCCGATTCTACATTCCGATCCTATAAAGTTTTTATCGTTTTTAGGTAGGATCTCGATCATGACAACCTTGCACACTACAAGTGAAACATGTACCCCTTCACCAAGTCTAAAGAATAGTGGACACATATTCACAAAGGTCCTAGGTCCAACAAGACTTTACAATTTATGTAACAAGTTGGACTTGGTACCTTGAGGAAGAGTGTTAAGAATGTTATGTAATCAGGCTTGTGGGTGTGGAATGTATAGATATTTCTTGACAAGTTTGTTTATATTAACCAGTCTAGGAAATGTTTAACAAGTTCATCTGTATAATATTAACGAGTTTGTGTGCTTAATGACACAAACCCTAGTGAATGTGCAAGTTTTTGGTTGAATACCATTTATAACTGTGTTATTATGAAGACCATAGGGGAAATATTAGTAGACTCATCGCTTGGACTTGCTATTGTACTACTACTCTTTGAGCTCAAACTCGAACAGCTTGAGAGATTTAAAAACCACATATCTACTGGAGAAGAAAATTATACTTGGAACACAGTTGAAAGCTTATGGAAACATTCTAGTGAGTCAATTCTCATTAAAGAAATACAAAACAGCAAATTGGAAGATGCAATTTCCAAAATACAAAATATGGGGGACTTGAGGTTGAAGGATTGATTGCTAGTTGGTGTGAACAAAATGGATTTTGATTGGAAATGGTCCACAACTATTAAAGATTGACTTTCTCACAATGTGAAGCCACATATTATTCCATCTCTTTTGATTGTACAAGCATATGCAAATTGATATGTGTGCTCCTAATCCTAATGAAGAGTGTGGCATTCGATAAAATCCCAAGGATGAATGGGATGTTTTAAACAAAAACTAGTACCATTGTGGGGCAGATGAGTTTGAAAATTATTGAAGCTTATTATCAACCTTGCATAAGGGTAAGAGTTCATATAAGCAATTTAGAGTAGTTGTCTTGAGATGATCATGTATCTGCTAAAGGATGATGAGGTTTGGCTTACATGGATTTCAGGCAAGATATTTTCTCAAATCCTCACTTGATCCAGCAGCTTCACCAAGTACATGTTCTCCTTTCCCATCCGTGCCATCATGACATGATAGTAATCTCCCCTGCTACTACTTGCATCATTGGAGCAGCCAAGAAGAGGTAGAGGACTAAACAGAAACCCATGGATGAAAGAATTGTAAGAAAGATGCTATAAAACCGTGAAGAGCTATTGCAACAACCTCACATTGTCATTATCCGCATAAGAGAGCCACAAAAATGATGCCCACTAGGAGAAAACCATAGGACAAATGTTGTGGAAGCGGGAAGAGCTACTAGAAGAGTTATGGAATTGCTGACCCGCGCTTATGGAGAGAACCACAAAGAGGATTGTCGCATAGCAAAATCCTTAGACATTCACTAAATGCTGATGGTTAAATGTATGAAGGATAGATGGCTTGCTGAGAGAGAAATATCTAGCAATAAGAGCTAAATTGTACACGGATGAAATTGGCAAAGACCTTTTTTTGGCAAAGATGGATGAAATTGGAAACCCTAGGTCGGATCTTCCAACCAAACAACGGTTTTGAACCGAAATTCCTACAGTAAATCTATGCATCAGGCATGTGAGCTCATCCACCATCGCATATACCACATAAAAGATTTATTCAAAAAGAAATGATCTAAGCTTTGGTAGAAATTGTACACCCTTAAACGCATTTCTCGCACAAAACCATGTTTATATAGCGAGATTTTCTTTATGCATCTTACCGCTGCTATCGGTGGGACCGTAATCCATCGCCAGCCTCCCCCAGCGAGATAGATCCGGAAAATAATGAACCTTGCAAGGAAGCGAAGCGGCTGGCACGAAGAGTAGAAGCCCCAGAAAATTGACGAGGAAGGACCGATTCAGCAGCACCGACGGTCCACCGAAACACGGAACAACTGGATGAATCAATCCGGGTCCGGCAATGCGGATTTTGAGAGGCAAGTGCAAGCTTGAGTGGGAATTTAAGCGATCAGCGATGGAGGAGGTATGTGCGCACGCAGGCAGGGCTTCCTTGAGCTCGACAGAGAAAACGTTAGGATAAATGGGCTAAAGAAAGGCCGAGAAGGCGGACTCCCAAAAGTCCAAACCCCTGCCCTGCGCTTAAATATAAATACCCTATTTGAGTTCCAAAAATGGCTATAAAGAGCAATTTTGCGCCGTTCTCTTTTGAAATCTTATTATGGTACTTTTTGCCATTGGAAAACAAAACAAATCAAAACAAAAATATGTTATTATAGCCGCCTGCCTATGTTGCATTTGCTTATGCTGTTACGCATATACTGCTCATCTAAATAAATACACATTGCTCTATTTTTTTTTTAAGAGGATCTTTTCGAATTGCAACCTAAAATTTGCATCTCAAAGAAAAATGAATTAGCTCAAAATCTTGAGTATCTATATCCAGTTTGCTTAAGTACTTAGCGGTGAATCCAGTATCGGCATCTAAGATAGGGAAAGTTTAGTTTTTTTTTTTTATGGTGATTGGAGAGATGAAATAGTCAATAGAGTTCTAGTTATATAACATGTTCAATAAAGGGAAACTTAGTAGTAACAACCATATGTGTCATGCTACGCTAGAATAGATAATATTCCGGTAAATAAATAATTTAACATTAATTATCTCGTAGTTATAAGCAAGATTCTTCCCAGTCACCCACCTGTACTAAAGCATTGAAAATCCTTAGCTATTGGAATACAAAGTCACAAAATCCAATGATTCAAGTAGAACCATGGGCAATGAGAATGCTTTAGGCGCAGTTCGCTAAAAAAATAATAATAATAATAAATGTTTTATAATTATGCATATGCGTGGAGTTATTTTTAGTTAAATTTTAATAAAAATTAAAATATTTAAAAAGTGGTGCGATCGTTTTAAATTCATCTTATAAATTATAAAATTTTTTATTTTAGTAGGTTCTAGCTTCCAATGAATACAAGCATTCATTATTAATTACTCCTAAGGATCTTATGGCACCTTTGATTGAAAGATCTATGATATATAATAGAGTAAAGACAAATGGTTGAAAGAATAATATCATTTATAATTTCGTTTCACGACACGATTTACAATTTAGTACAAGAGTACATCCTCAAGACTCATGTTTATGTGATATAGGCCATGAAGAAAAATCTGAGTTGCGTTGTAACAACATTGAGGAACTACGCCCCAATACAAAGTATCGACGTGCGCACCTCCCAAACAACATAATCGACAATATCCGTCAAGTATTTGTGGTCCATGACTATGTTTGAATTACTTGGATGAGTTGAGTGCATGAGTTAGGTGAATGAGCCGTGAGGCTAAACGTTCAAGGTTTGGATGAACGGATTGAGGGGCCAGGCTTTGAAAATTGGATGAATGGGTCGTGGGACCAAACGTTCAAATTTTGGGTGAATAAGCTGTGGGGCCAAATGTTCAAAATTTGATAAATGGGTCATGGGACCAAAAGTACAAAATTTGGGTAAATTAGTCATGGGACCAATCATTCAAAATTTGAGTGAACAAGTCAATGGCCCAAACGTTTAAATTTGGGTGAACAAGTCGTGGGATTAAATGTTTAAAATTAGGTAAACGGGTCATGGGACCAATCATTCAGAATTTGGATAAAAGAAGCCGATGAGCTAAACATTTAAAGTTTAGATAAATGGGTTATGAGACCAAACGTTCAAAATTTGGGTGAATGGATCGTGGGACCAATCATTTAGAATTTGGTTGAACGAGTCGATAAGCCAAACATTCAAAATTTGAATGAATGGGTCGTGGGACCAAATGTTCAAAATTTTGATGAACGAGCTGATGTGCCAAGCGTTCAGAGTTTGATGAATGGGCCGTTGGGCCAAACATTCAGAATTTGATGGCTAATGTGTAAATCTACTTAGATTTAGGTTTCTGATCGAAAATCCAAAATCAAATTCAGAAAGATCTAACTTAATTTAGTAAGAATTGATGTTCAAATCAATTTGAGAGTTATTTGATTGGCTGAGATCTGAGAGAATTAATTTTAGCCGTTGAAAGATTAACTTGTAGATCTGCTTTGATCCATATCTCGGATCAAGAATCTGATGGCGGATATGGAAAGATCTGATCCAAATTTGTAAGAATTGATATTTGGATAATTTAAAGAACTATCTGATTGGCTGAGATTTATGCAAATCAATCTTAGCCGTTGAAATTTTAATTCGCAGATTTGCTTTGATCTACATCTCGGATCAAAAATATGAGGATGGACCTGGAAAGATTTGATCCAAATTTGTAAGAACCAATATTCGGATCATTTCAGAAGTCATCCGATTGGCTGAGATTCTGGTAAATTAATTTCAGCCATTGAAATTTTGATTTGTAGATATACTTTGATCTAGATCTCTTATCGAAATCTAAGGGCGGATCTAGAAAGATCCGCCCGAATTCGGTAGGAGTCGTTACTTGGATTATCTTGGGAGCCATCCGATTGGCTAAGATTTGAGTAGATTAATTTCAGTTGTTAATTGCATTTAAATTTAGATCAATAGATTTTTAGATTGATTTAATCAAGGACTTTGGTTCCTGGGCAAATCTGGGTTGTTAGAATGGAAGATCTGAGCCATGGAGAAGATCTAGCCACTTGGATTGTTGAATTTGAGATGATCAAATCTGAGCTATTAATTTTAATCTGAGGTATTGATTCTGGGTGATGAAACCTGAGCCGTTAGATTTAAGTTTAATCCCAGCCGTTGGGTTTTGGGTGATCAAAGCAAAGCCGTTAATTTCATATTTTTATCCTGGCGGTCGGATCATCTCTTAGGTAAAATTGGATCGTTGGATCCAATGGTGACTTTGGTGGCGTTTGAAGGCAGGTTCAGTAATGTTATTTGCTTCCCTAATCATTTCAGGCATGATTTCTGCCCTGGTGGCGCATCAAAATTCATTTCTTGCGGTGAATTTGATGACAAGCAAATCCGGTTGTAGAGTTCGGCGAAGACAAACAGGTTAAAGTATATTTTAGGCAAAGGAATTTGCTGGAATTTTTTTTTTAAAAAAAAAGAACCCCGACAAGGATTCCTTGGCGGTGATCACAAAGCTTGACGGCAAGAGGCCCTCCGTAGCGGAAGGATTTTTTTTCTTTTCCTTTTAGCAAAAGCTTCAACAGCCGTGAGTTCAGTGATGAGTATTTTCTTGTCAATCAATTTGGTGTTAATCAATTCTCGCAAACCTTTTCTCGGCGGTGATTTCATTTCCGTTTACTGCAGATTCTATAATTGCAACATGTGGCTGGCTGGTGATGAGTATTTTCAACAAATCAGATGTTGGAGTTGTCAACCCTAGCCGCCTCTATTTTAGAGTTGTCTTTCTATCAATGATAGAATGTTTATTTTAGAATTATCTTTCCATTAAGATAGATTGAGGGAAGAAGAGGATAAGTAATTATACCTATCTCGGTGAGTTTCAGCTAAAGAGATTTTTTTTTTTTTACTTTTTTCTTTGTTTATCCTTTGCTTCTCCTTCATGTGAACTGTTGTTGAGAGAGAACCTCAGCGGAATAATAGCCTCTAATTTATTTCTCTTTTTATGTTTTTATAATTTTTTTTTTCATTGCTATTTTTAACGGAGGCATGCGACCACCTCCCCCTTCACATACTATGGCTGCACACTTTTTATTATTTTTTCACACCTCATACGTGGGCACATTTCTCCAAAAATAGAAGTTTACTCTCTCGTATATAATGCTTACTCCCTTTTATTATTAATATTTTTTAATATGTTTCTTTCTATGTTTCTTTTGCACAGGGTTGAACATTAATTCAAAAATAGCATGGATCCAAAATTGAATTTTGCACCCTTGGATACTGTCAGGCCTTGGAATATTGGGCCAAGCCCAAGCCCACGAGGAAGGTATTCACATGAACCCCTAAAATCCAGGTCAACCAAATTTGGGTCAATGCCCAAATCCGTCGTGCGGCGTAACTCGAGTTCTTCGTCGTCTTTGCCGCTTGCGTCGGAAGCGGACGACGACGTTGAAGCGGGAGGGCTATGTAAAGGAAGCGGGCGCTAGGTGAGCGGCAGATTCGGCAGGCGACACGAGAACTATAGCTCGACAACGAGGTCTTCGGACGCGAGCGATGCGAGCGAAGTGGACGCGACGAAGAAAACAGAGGCGGCTTTCCTTCGATAAAAGGGAGGATGAGGAGTGATCGATCTTTACTAGAAATTGCTCCAAGCTTGGGGAAGCAACGCACGACCTAGGGAGGACATCGGCAAGTCCCTTTCACCACTAAGCTAGCAAGTTGAGAGGAGTTTACGGCGTCTGGGGGAGATGCTGGCGAGTGAAAGATGTAAGGGACGTTGAGTGTTGTAGCCGGCGACTGGAGTCGTCGGCGAGAGAGGGGAAGCGGGCTCGTCGTCGTCGTGAGGGGCGAGCTAGGGTTCCGGCGTCGGCAAGTCGAAGAGGATGAGGTGGAGCAGGCGACGACAGCTGAATAGAGGCGACTACGGGAACACGCAAGGGGAAAGACGAAAGAAAACCTAGGGGGTGTAGAAGCCAGCCTCGGGCGTGGGAAAGCAGCCTCGAGCGGACTTCTCCCCTACAGTAAACTTTCCCTTTCGGAACCAGGAAGCTGCTGCACCAAACGTTCCAGCTTCTCTAGAACAGTAGAAAACTGCTGCTCGCAAAACCCAAAAGCCGGCTAGGACGGTAGGCCAAACGGGGCCTAGGTTTAATCAATTGATATCAATTCAAAAATCACACAACATATGCTCATTTTATCTAGAAGAGTTATTTCTCTTTCAAATCTCATTCATTAAACAATATACTTACCCAAAACTTCATGTATTAGTCAATAAAAAATTTCAACAGATAAATTATATCAAAAAAATAAACTCAGCATTTTAGATCTAATTCTAATTCTCAAGTATTGTCATAAACAGTAATTCATCATCAAGAAAAATTTCGGCATGATAATGGCAGTATTTTCATGGTTAAACAAACCACACAGGCATGTATCACATTATTACCAAGTCATAACAAAAATCATCATCACCAAACCACATATCATACCAAACACATAGTATTGTTGTATCCCAACAAGTAGGTAGACAAAAACTTATCTCTGGTGTCGCAGCCAAAACTTAACATTTGGCGCATAGGGACTTGTCACCCCCTGATACGGCTCCAAAAACTTGTTATATCACAAGTCTTGTTGTGTCTGCAAGTGCACGGATACTCAAAGTAATAAAATAGATATCGAACCCACAGAGACCTTGTTTGCTGAGTACTGAATAATTGATTTCTTGTTATCTAGGTAAATCGAAAGTATGCAAGTGAGCAATAGAAAACTAAAACGGAAATACTAGAGAGAGAAGACTGGGACTAGGGTTTCACTCACTTTAAATTCTATGAGTAGATGTAAATAGAGATTCGTCAGTTTAATTTTATCATGGTAAAGACATAATTTACTTCATAAAAGGATTGTCTCACTTTCGTGCAGACAATCATGTAGGGATCAATCTTCGCTTTCGCGCAAGATCTATCCCAACACTAAAAATAAGTAAATCATCAGACAAAGAACTCGAGGATCACTTTCGTGCATCCGAATTCTAAGTTGATTATCTCAAGTGGAATCTCAAGGATCACTTTCGTGCATCCGAGTCTCAACACAAGTTTTACTCATGGTTCTCCAACGTTCCGATCTTTGCTTTCGCACAAGATCTCCATGTTTGACAACTGGACTCAATCCTAGATTCATATCATTATCATGGCAATTTGAGTACTAAAATAGAACAATGAGAACTAACCTAATTTCTTAAAGAAAGTTCATAACATGCAATTCTAGGGTTCCAAGTTCTCAAGCAAGTCACCTTTCGGTCCTTATTGCGAGAACTCTAAAACATGAATAATAGTATGAATCTATGGAGAATCAAAAGGGGCATTATCACATGAGTAAAATTATCATGCTAAAATTATACGTGACGAAATAGTGGAACAAGAATCATCTAGTCATTAAGAATTAAAGGGAATTACTCTCCCATGTCCCAAAAAATGTTTAAGCTAGCATGGTGCAGGAGTTACAATAATCCATGGTTTGAAAAGATCGAAAATCAAAGAGAAAGGGAGTTTAAGAAAACATACCATGGCTGTAATATAAATTATAGCTGTAATTTGCATAAGGGGGTGTTGTGAATAGTGTCGGCGCCTCCTCTTTCATCGATTTCTCCTCCAATTGATTTCCTTTCATGCTGAAACTTCTGGAGCACCTTCTCCTCCTCTATGCATAGCTTCTGCTCAAATTTCATGGCAGGAGATGCGCTGTATACTTCCCGGCAGTGAAACCTAGGGCGGCAGCGTGCAAGGCGATTTCTCCCTCTATGGTGGACGAAAATTAGGGCTTTTGGTCTCCTCTTCCTCCTCTCGGCGAAAGCTCCCCTTCTTCTTCTTACGGCTTCTAATTTAAAGGTCTGGACCATGGAATCGCATTCAAAGACAGAATTACAGCAGTGTAATATGTTACGACACTACCATAAAATCGGTCGAGTTCTCTGGTCCAAAATCTCGGGCAAATACCGCATAATCTCCTCGATTGTTGTTGAAAGTTTCTGTATGAAATTTGCCCGAAATTACGACACCATAAAAATCCTTACGGCAGTGCCGTAATTCTTCTGCAATCCTCTGAAGTCTCTGCCTGAATTTGGACCGAAATTATGGCACCGTGAAATATATTACGGTAGTGCCATAATTTTCCAAAAATCTTCTGCGGAATGTGCCCATGAAATTCATTACGGTAGTGCCATATTCCCATATTATGGCCATAAAATTCATCACGGCACTATCATAATTTCGCTAGAAAACTCGGTTTGTCTTGAAATTTGATGTGCAAACTCCTCTTGATGATTAAAATTCGTTCATGCATTGAAATTGCTCGAAAACTCATGATAATGATGCCTTTTTATCTAAAATTGATCAAAAACCAAGAAAGGTGTAGATTCCGAAACATTTGATAAATAAGGCATAAAAATAAGCAACAGAGCATGATTATGACCCAAAAATGCAGTGGATTTAGCAAAAAATATGCTATGAAATTTAGAGTCATTAAAATACATAAGGCTCAAACGTTGCTTGTCCTCAAGTAAATAAAGAAATCAATATTGATTATAAAAACAAACTTTCAGGTGATGAATAAATTTCTAAGATACAATTACATATGAAAAATTCACATCAAATAATAACTTAAAATTTCAAATAAATATATCGTCCTCCGAATTCAATCTTTAAGATTCATGACTCAATCAAATAAAATTTCGCAATGTGCATAAATAGAACTTTCAATCTCATGAGTTCACCTAGTTTAAGTTTTGAGTCCATGATGTTTTTGTTTACAGGAATAGGAACCTCAAAATCTTTTTCCACTCAAATTTTTCTCTCTTCTTTTTTTTAATGCATCTTTGACATTTTCTAAAATGAATACCACCTTTCTTCTAGTGACATATTTAGAATACATTGGTCACATAATCAACATAATAGAACTCATATCTCTTTAAGTAGAAAGAATTCTTTTTGAGATAGCGGAGTTAATGTGAAAGTATCTCTCTCATGGCATGCACTCACATAGATACATACTTTTTAAATGAACTTTAACTCTATTCTTCGGTACCATTGTAAATACAATGCCAAGAAGAGGAGTTATTCTTTTCAGACTTCAACCCATGTCTTTAGGCACCACTGCCAATTTTTCGCAGTGCCAAATAGGGAAATCACTCTTCTTTTTGGATTTCGGATTCTTTCTTCCCAACAAATAACAAGATGGACTTTAATGATTTACTAGGGGCCAGTTTGGCCCAGCTGGAACTTTTAGCTTTTCCTAGTTCAGAAAGTTCTGCTGAAAAAAGTTAGAGGCTGTTTGGATACATAGCTTTTGATTTTAGTCCTGTTTGTGCTGTGCTGTGATGCTAAGCATAAATATTTTTAAAAAAATTTGCAAAAATTTCTCTAAAATCAGTTTGCTCCATCCTCATCATATCTAAGAAATTATGGCAATACCGTAATGATCATCACGATACTGTAATTTTGCGCCCAGTTGCCCGATTCTTCTGCTGGAAACTTAAAAAGATGATTTCTCCAGATTTAGGGCACCAATTAAAGATCCGTAAAAAGGGGAAGGCTCAGCATTAGCAAGAGGAGATTTTCGAAGCAAAAGGAACAATTTTCATACACTCGACAGAGAGAATTTGAGAGAATTGCTACCACTCTAGGGTTCGTCACCGTTCATCGTACCGACCACCTCCGCCCACGAAATTTAAAAGGAAGCTTTGCCTGAGGAAGGAGAACACCCCACAGAAGTTTCAGAGTGAAAGGAGACCGATCGAGGGAGAAATCAACAAAAATGTGGTCGCATGCACTGTTCATCACGACTCTGCTGCAAATTACGGGCTGTAATTTTTATTACAGCCTTGTTTTGTAACTTTTACTCATCCTTTTTTATTTCTGATCAATCTAAAACCATGTTTTATTGTAATTCTTCAATCATGCTAGCTTAAACCTTCTTTTGGGACAAAGGGTGTAATCCCCTTGATATTTCAATGACTAGATGATCTTTATTCCATCAAGATATTTTTGGTATGGTAATTTTACTTAAGAGATTAATGCCTTTAATCTTTTCTAGTTTCACTCATTGACATGTGTTAGAGTTTTGTGATATAGACTGAAAAGATGATATGCAAAACTTGGAACCCTAGAATTTATGGTAGGAACTCATCGTAAGAAATTAGTTGTGTTCTTATCTCTAGATTTTAGTAGTTTAATTCTTGTTGATGTTTTGATCTGGAAATTATTATTGTTTTAGATATGAAAATATGCTAGAGATAGATATTAGATTGTTTGAAAACCTTAAGTAAAACCTGTAAGACTAAGGTATGAGAATACTTAGTTTTACTTGAGATCTTGACATTGAGATAGAATGCACGAGAGTGAACTCTAAAACGGTCGCCGGTTACATACCGTAAAATCGGTCGAGTTCTCTGGTCCAAAATCTCGGGCAAACCGCACTGTAAAATGGTTTACGGTGGTGCCGTAATATTGGCTGAACTCTCTGGTCGAAAACGTCTAGAAATTACGGCCTGTAAAATAGTTTATGGTAGTGCCGTAATTTAAGTGAATGTCTCTGGTCTGAAGGCGTTCTAGATTACGGCCCGTGTAAATTCTTACGGTAGTGCCATAATTTTCATGAAATCTTCTGATGAAAAACTCCCCAAATTACGGCAGTGCTCTGATATTACGGCAGCGTACGAAAATACGGTGCCGTAATATATATTATGGCCCTGCCGTATTTTGGTCCGTGGCTCCAATTCTCATGAAATTTGATGCGTGATCTCCTCTTTATGTTGTGAATTCATCCATGCATCTGGATTGCTTGAAATCAACTGAAAATTATGCCTTTTTGCTTGAAAATCATTAAAAACCAAAAAGAGTATAGATTCCGCAAATATCGATAAAAAAGGCATAAATATAAGCAAAGTCTATGAATATGACACAAAACACTAATGAAATGGCACTAAATTTACTATAAATTTCGGTGTCATCAAATATCAATAAAAAATCAGAATATCACTTACAACCACATTGAATCACCAACAAATCAAGTATCATAAGAATCTCAGTACAACCATATCGAAGAAAATTCAGCAATTGTCAAATCATCCTTAATACAACCCAATCGAAATCATGTAGCAATTAAAATTCAAAAGCGAGGATCAGTAGCAGTAGGACACAAGAAGTCTGACAGCGACATCCTTCCCTACACAAGTATAAAATCAGTATCAATCAATAAAGCATAAGTAACGCAATAGAATAGGAAGAAGATACTCACAAAACTCTACTCATCAGAGTCAGTCTCCTCGTCATCTCCCTTAGCCTGAGTGGCGTCCATGGGATCCTGAGAACCTCCCTCTCCTGCATCACCATAAATCCCATATCTCCTGGTATCCTCAAAGCCAAATCGATCGTAGAGAAAGTTTCCCATCTCTTCCATGTAATTTCCAAGCGCTTCGACGTCCTGGTGAATGTGGCTCATGGCGTCGAACATCCTCCCCATGGAACCCATGATCTTCTCCATGCACTGCTCCTGTCGGTACATTTGCGTGGAGAGAGCCTGAAATCCTGGGTCCTGATAGGTATGCCATCCACTTTGATCTGGAGCTGCGTGATGTGAAGAAGATCCGGTGGCTCCGTGCGGTGGTGGATCGGCGGCTCTAGGAGGTGAGGAATCAATACCCATACCAAATGGGTCATCACCCCAAGCAGGAGGTGGTGGTGGCACTGAGGTCTCTGGTGCAGGAGTGGCATAAGAAACGCAGCTCGGGGATAGCTTCCAATTTTCTTGATTTTGCAATGTAGTCCTCCCTGAGTTTGGCAATGGCAAAGTGGGAAGCCTAGGCTTCAGAATCAAGCAATATGTGTCCCCATCCCTCATAATCATCTTCATGGCAATGCAGGATTCAATGTCAATCCTAACATTGCCCCTAGCAACCTCAATTCCATAGGGCTCAATCCCCAAATATAATGCTATAGGAGTAAGGAATCCTCCTATCACTATTGTGCCGTTCTTAGCCCTAGCTACCTTGTCCAAGTGTTTCATAAAGAAAAAAGAAACATCCATAAAATATCCATGAAGCATGCACCAAAGAAAAAATAATTCAGTATGACGGACCATACCGTCGCTGTCCCCTCGCCCGAAAATGGTATGAGCTAAAACTCGGTGGGCGTATTTGATGCATGGGTTGGAGATGCTTGTGGCTCTTGCTGATGAAGGTGAAAATCTAGTCTCTGAAGTGATCTGATTCCAGAAGACATTTTCAATAAATCCAATAGGTGGTTTGGTGCGCCCTTCATTCAGTAGATGAAAAATCTGCCTAAGCTCCCTTAGTGTAAACTTCTTTTCTTCATTAGCCATTCTGAATCTAATCTCTTCCTTGGCTGATCCATCAGTGAACTGATGACACCGAAATTTATAGTAAATTTTGTGCTATTTCATAGATCTTTTTGTGTCATATTCATACTACTTTGCTTATTTTTATGCCTTTTTATCAAATACTGCGGAATCTATACTCTTTTTGGTTTTTGATGATTTTCAGGTAAGAAAGCATGATTTTTAGGCGTTTTCAAGAAATTCCAGATGCATGAATGAATTCCCACCATCAAGAGAAGATTACATGTCAAATTCCACGAAGAATAGAGCTCAAACCAAAATTACGGCACTACCGTAATCAAAATTATGGTACTGTGGTTTCACTGCATCTACAGAACAAAACCACGGTACTGCCGTAATTTTTGAGTGCTGCCATATTTTGGTAGGTTTTCATACAGAAAGTTTTACAAAAAAATACGGCCCTGCTGATGGGGGTAGAGACCATGACCCAAGAAAATATAAATGGAGCTTAAGGCTACCCTAGTTTATAGGTACCCTAAGGCACCCTTGCATTGCATGCATCATGTAGCTACATTTGGTAAGTTTTATACTTTGTTTTGTATTTTTATTTTATGGAAATTATGTTGCATCATACTAGAATTAGTGCATGTCATAATGTTGCATCCTAGTAGGAGTAGTGTAATAAGCATTTACAAGTCATGTTGACAAGCTCAAGGCTAGCTCAAAGCTCACTCAACAAAGCTAGCTCCAATTATGACAAGTCACTTCAAAGCCAAGTTCAAAGTGAAGACTTGAGATGAAGCCCTTCAACTCACCTTTCCATAGAAGAATAATGCCACATAGGCATCCAAGAATTCGGTTCCAATCTCAAATCCTCAAGGGGTATGCGCTCATTCAAAGGCTCTCCATCAAATCCCTTAAATCAAGGAATCAAGTTGTGTTCACACCATGGAAGGAAGGAGTCAATGCCAATTCAAGAAGCTTTGCCACCTCATGAAGCCAATTATGGGAAGCTCTCCAATGCATTTTCACCCATGGCCAAAGAAGGAAACAATGTCATCTTTGCTTGGTGCCCAAGTAAAGATGAATGCGCCAAAGCCACCAAAAGGATTCCATATTCGCCAAAGCCAAAAAAGGAAATAGCCAACGCCACAAAGCTCCTCCCTCATTATTCAAGCCGACCAAGCCTTCAAAATTCAAAATATTTCCATAAGCCTTGGTCAAGATTTGGAAAGATTGCAAGCGCCAACTCCATGTCATTGAAGGCCTCAAATTTCTTTCTTTATTTGCCCTTTTGTAACGTTGAGGAAAAGCTCTACAAAACTTGTAATCGCATGTAAGTTGATTAGATGATTTGATAATGAAATGTCGATTAGTTGCCTAGCAACCTTGGGTGCTTGTGTCGCCCTTCCCTTTCCCCTTCTCATCTGAGGTGTATGTGTCACCTATCTTCACTTCTTCCCCAAGGGCTAACCTTTTCTACAAAGATATCTCCATCAACTTGGCGCTTGGACCATCTTCTTCAACCTCTTGTGGCGAAACTCCATTATCTTCAATCAACTTGGCGCAAGAAACCCCTCTTCTACATAGTGGCACAAGTTGAAGAGAACTCATTGACAAGCTAAGTCTTTCTAACTCCTTGTATTGTTTCATTCTCCCTCTTCAAGAACAATCTTACTACACCTTGTGTGTGTCTTGTAGGAGGATGGCGCAAGAGCATGGAGGACTCATCTTGGCGCAAGATCTCTTCTTCCACCCCTCTTAAATAGTAGATTAGTTAAGCTTTCTTGTTAGCAAGAGGAACTTGGAGGCTTAACCTCCCCTCTTGATCTCTTTGTTGTAAAAGGCTTTGGACTTTAAACCCTAGTTTTAACACTCACGCATGTGTGAGTTTGTTGTGATGGTGTGCTTGTAATGATGCAACTCCTTCCATCAGAGTAGGACCGTTGAAGATCGGGACGATATGATCCTTCTATTCTCAAGGGTCGCTCTGTATGTATTCCTTCTAGATTTCAATTCCTAGATTAAAATATTTTAGTTTATGAGTGCATGCTTAATAGTATATCACATGTTTATAGTTTAGTTTTGGCAAGTTCGAATCCATGCTTAGGAGTTGAGGTATTTTTGCATGCTTAGTTTCGGTTTTTTAATCTAAAAATACCAAAAAATATATTTTTTGAAAACACGTTAGTTCTAATCTTGCTTATTTCATATTTCGTGTCTCCACCCCACATCACCTGCCGTAATGGATTTCACGGGCTGTAATCTGGGTTTGATTTTATACATAAAGTTTGATGGATTTTACGGTACTGCCGTAATGGATTTCACGGGCCGTATTTCGAATCAATTTTTCACCCGAATGATTTGATGAAAATACGGCACTATCGTAATGCATTTTACGGTACCGTAATTCCGGATGATTTATGTACCGAG
Organism: Costus lasius; assembly: GCA_027563935.2. Taxonomy (NCBI): domain Eukaryota; kingdom Viridiplantae; phylum Streptophyta; class Magnoliopsida; order Zingiberales; family Costaceae; genus Costus; species Costus lasius. The sequence goes on from CM050446.2 coordinate 51,160,256, forward strand.
AGTTTCTACTGAAATTACGGCACTGTCGTAACCGTTCTCATGGCCATAATTGTAACATGTATACGCGATTTTCATGGACTTTTTGAAGCCTGATTTTTGCACAATCGATTGCGGACGATCTAGGCCATAAATTGAAGATCCGTAAGAAGCAAAAAAAAAGAGTTTAGAAGAGGAGAAGACAGAGAGCCAAAAAGCCCTAATTTTTGTCTACTTTCTAGAGAGAAATCGAGTTTTTCACCACCGCCCTAGGTTTCACCGCCGGGAAGCATACAACGCATCTCTGGCCGTGAAATTTAGAGGGAAGCTGCGCATAGAGGAGGAGAAGATGCCCCAGAAGTTTCAGAGCGAAAGGAGATCGATCGGAAGAGAAATCAATGAAGAAGTTGTCGCCGACACTGTTCACACTAGGAATTACGGCTGTAATTTCCATTACAGCCGTGCTGTAAAGATGTTTTCCCTTTTCTCCTCGATTTTTGATCCTCTGATACTATGGATTATTGTAATCTTTCTACCATGCTAGCTTAAACTTCTTTTGGGACATGGGGGGAGTAATTCCCTTTGATTTCTTAATGACTAGATGAATCCTTCATTATTTCATCAAGTATAATTTTAGTATGATAATTCTGCTTCTGTGATGATTGCTCTTTAATTCTCCATAGATTCATATTATCTAGCATGTTTTAGAGTTTTCGCAATAAGGACCAAAAGATGATTTGCTTGAGAACTTGGAACCCTAAAATTAAATGTTAGGAACTCACCGTAAGAAACTAGGTTTTATCTTATTTCTTAATTTTAGAAGTTTATTGTCATGATTGATAATCCGATCTAGGATTGAGTTAATGAAACAAACATGACGATATTGCAAGAAATTGAATATTAGATTGTTGGAGAACCTTAAGCAGAACCTGTGTTGAGATTCGGATGCACGAAAGTGATCCTTGAGTTTCCACTTGAGATTATTAACTTAGAATTCGGATGCATGAAAGTGATCCTTGAGTTCTTTGTTGATGATTCACTTTTATTTAACAATCGAATAGATCCTGCATGAAAGTGAGGATTGGTTCTTGTAAATTGTCTGCGCAAAAGCAAAATGATTTCCTTATTAAGTGAATTATGTCTTTATCATAATGAAATTAGACTGACGAACATCTATTCATATCTAGTCATGGAAATTAAAGTGAATGAAACCCTAGTCCCAGATTCTCTCTCTGATATTTTCGTGTTGCCTTCGATAGTTTACATGCATATTTTGATTGCCTAGCTAGTAAGAAATTGATTATTCGGTACTTGACAAAAGAGGTCTCTGTGGTTTGATATCTTTTTTTTATTACTTCGAGTATCCGTGCACTTGCAGACACAACAAGTTTTTGGCGCCATTGCCGGGGACCTTAGTTTTTGTTAATATTGAAGATATTGAGAGTATTGCTAGACTAGGTTTTGTTTTCTGTTTATTTTTCTATTTTTCTGTTCTTTTCTGTTCTATTGAAATCATTTGATCTATCTACTTTGCATGCACAGGAATCTTAGATCAGGACCTTTAGTTCCTTTTGATCCTGAGATAAATAAAACTCTTAGATTGTGCAGGAAGCTTAGATTTAAAGAAAGTCAACAAGTAGAAGAAGTGACCATGGTAGAACAAAGATCACTTAGGGACTATGTAACCCCTAATCCATAGGAGATTCATTCTAGCATTGCTAGACCGGTGATTGAGGCTAACAACTTTGAGATCAAGCCTGCTTTCTTGTCTATGATCCAACAGAACCAGTTTGGAGGATCTCCTCTTGAAGATCCTAACCAACACCTTTCTTTGTTTCTTGAATTATGTGATACTATCAAGGTTAATGGAGTTTCTAACGATGCATTAAAACTGAGATTGTTTCCTTTTCTCTTAGGGACCGAGCACAATCTTGGCTTCAGACTCAACCTACTGGTACCTTCACCACATGGGAGCAATTGTCCAATGCCTTCTTGATAAAATACTTTCTACCAAGCAAGACCATCCAAATGAGAAACCAGAACTCAAGTTTTGCACAAAGGGATGGTGAATCTTCTAGCGAGGCATGAGAGCGTTTCAATGATTTACAACAGAAGTGTCCTCACAATGGCCTTGAAAATTGGGTTTTAATTCATACTTTTTATAATGGTTTGGTATATAATACCAGACTAACTGTTGATGCTGCTGCAGGAGGAGCCATGATGAGCAAAACCGTTGAAGATGCTTTCAAGTTGCTGGGGGAAATGGCTTTAAATCATAACTAGTGGACTACTGAGAGAGGAGTGCTGTATCGACCTTCTCAAGGTAAGAATAAAAGTGATGGTTGGTGCACCTTGGTAGAGAAGGTAGACTTTTTGTGCTACAGATTTGATTCCTTTAAAATGCAAAATGCTGTTGTTTCTTCATTTGTTGTTTGTGATATCTGTGGTAACAATGGTCATATTTCTGAAGAGTGTAAGGTCATTGCTAATCAAGGTAGTGAACAAGTTAATGCATTAGGGAGTCATAATCAAAGTAGAAACAATGATCCCTATTCTAGTACTTACAACCCTGGATGGAGGAATCACCCCAACTTATCTTGGAAGAACAACAACAATATAGGGGGACAAACTAAAAATAGAGGATACCAACAAAAGCCAAACCAAAGTCAAAACTCAAATTAGAATTCAAACATTGAGTCTATGCTAGAAAAGTTTATGACTAATCAAAATCAGTTCATGTAAAATCAAAACAAAGAAATTGAAGATCTTAAGGGAATGGTTAGCCAACTAGCTTCTCAAGTAGGATCATTTGCAGCCCACAACAAAATCTTAGAAAATCAAATAGCCCAACAAGCTAGTAGTTCTTACAGATCCCCTAGAAAATTACTTGCTAAACCTGAGTTGAACCCTAGGGAGCACTGTAATGCTTGTTAGTGTTTATGCCCTAGGACCTCAGGATGGTCCATGGGATATGTGTATCACATCTAGTTGATAGATGAGTTATCATGGCATTGTCGTTGTCATGCAAGTTTGTACATCTGCGCATATGTACATTTGCATATACAATGTCCCTAAGAGATAGATTTTATCCAGTCTCTGTGTTTATCCCTGGTCGAGAATCATGGTGGATATGGGACAGCTATGATTCGCTTGCGACTAGTATATGTGCTGGTTGAGCACGGGTTGCTAATGCAGGCATATGGATATATCAAGGGAGATATACTGGATCGACCCGCCGTGAGGATTCATCTCAGTGTCATGAGATGAATATCACAGTGACAGAGTTGCGCTTATCCTAGACTTGAGGACATTGGTATCTCTATATAGTGATTGATGTACTTTGATGCAACCTAGCACTTCGCCGTAAAAGGGAAGTCATAACAGTTGTCATTGGGTATGTCATAAGCCGTATGAGAGATTCAATGTGCCAATAGAGGATTTGCCTCTTTCTTACGGGGAAGCTTGATTGTCCATGGCGCCCCTATATGTATGACTGAAAGTGTATGGCCATACCCAGGTGAGAACCTGATTTAGTCATGCCATATTATTGGGATTAACAAGTGTGACACACTTGCCCAATCTGGACATTAGTCGGCAAAAGGACAAAGCTGCACTTGTACCTTGTCGCAGTTTTAGGGGATGTCGATGATGATACCATTCTGATGACTTCGGTAGCAATGATGTACTGCTAGGTGCCACTCATTGCTTGTGATGATTTAGTCATCACTGCCAACGTCTGAAGAACCTACAGGGTTGCACACCTTGACACTCGAGTTCTCACACTGATCATTTAGCATTTGATCAAATCATTGTGTGTTTCGTATCTTTTTGGGGAACTGATGCTTTGAGACTTTTATAGAGGAGATGATATTTTATTTTAGTTTATTGTTGACCACTAGTTGACTCTAGTAGACCACGTTTGACCTCTGTTGACCTGTGTTGTCAAAATGAGTCAAACAAGGGTCTAGGTGCAAGTTTGGGCTTGACACTTTAGTCACATGAATAAAATAAAATTATTAATTGGCAAGAGAATTTTTCTCTTGGCTAATTAATAAGCTTGGGCGCAATTTATAATTAATTGCATCTGCGGGGATTCGAACCCATGACACTTAATTGTGAATAGGCGCCTATGCTCATTATCCCACATGGGAAAGATCTCCAGTGTGCGTCTGGCTCTGCTATTATAAATAGAGAGGCCCACCTGGGGGATGTTTTGTACCAGACTCTTCTCTTGTCTCTAGTTGTCGCCTCCCCTCTGCTCCTTGGCATGAGGGTCTAGGAGGTGACAACAAATAAAAGTTTTTCGGCATCAAAGGTTGGGACAAGTGGCAGTGCTACCCACTCCTTGTCGCCAACACCCCTTCTTCTCCTTGGCGTTGGCATAAGTTGAGAAGGATAGAGGCGTGGATCTCATCTTCCAGGGCTAGTACCCAGCGCGGAGATTGGAGAGGACTCGAGGAGAATGTGTGTGTGCGATTGCAGAGGACGGGCCCTTGCCCGTCTTCATCATCGGCCGCTCCTAAAAGTTGCTTGATAAGGTACTGCCCTCTTCACATCCTTTGTATTCTTCGTAAGACGGTCCTTATTGTTGAATTAGGAATCTCGTTTCGGGCTCGCTTCCACTGTTTTTGTTTTCATTTAGCCCGGGGATTCCCAACAATGCTATCATCACTAGAAGTGGGAGACAATTAGAGGAACCCAAAGGGAGAGTTGTGAACAATGAAAAAGAGCCTAATAATGATCATGATGATGAATTAGAGCTAGAAAAATCTTCTGTGCATGAGCAAGCCCAAGCTAGTTTGCCACTTCAAAAGGGTGATGAACCAAAAGGTGATGAGCCATGTTAGAATGATGTTTCTAAAACCAATTTACCTCCACCTTATAGGCCACCTATACCCTTTCCCCAAAGGTTAGTGCAAGCAAAATTAGACAAACAATATGGCAAATTTCTTGAAGTGTTGAAAAAGCTTTACATTAATATTCCTTTTACTTAAGCTTTATCTCAAATGCCATCATATGCAAAATTCTTGAAAGAGATCTTGTCTAACAAAAGAAAAATAGAGGACTATGGTACTGTGGCTTTAAGTGAGGATTGTAGTGCTATTATCCAGAATAAATTGCCACCAAAACTAAAGGATCCAGGTAGTTTCTCTATACCTTGTTCTATTGGAAACATGACTTTTGACCGAGCCTTATGTGATTTGAGAGCCAGTATAAACTTAATGTCTTTATCTATTTGCATGAAACTAGACATTGGAGAGCTTAAACCAACATTCATATCTTTACAGCTCGTTGATAGCTCAGTAAAGTATCCTATTGGTATTTTAGAGAATGTTTCAATCAAGGTAGGTGAATTTTTTATACCTATAGATTTTGTAGTCCTTGACATGGAAGAAAATCATAAAAATCCTATCATCCTTGGTAGACCCTTTTTGGCTACAACAAGAGCACATGTAGATGTTAAGAAAGGAAAAATCATTTTTGATATCTGTGAAAATATAATTGAGTTTGATCTTGCTGATTCTTTGAACAAACTTTCATATTCTGGATCGTGTTGTAGTGTTGATATAGTAGATAATGTTGTCACTGATGTTCATAATTTATTTGATGAATCCTCTAATATTGAAACTGACACTTTTTCTGAGGATGTGGATGGAGGAATTCAGGAGAAAAGAGATTCAAATTCTTAAAAGAAGAAGAAGAAAAGAAGAAGAAGAAAAAGAGGCTCTAGATTACTTGATCAAGGAAGAAAATTCTTGAGTAAATTTGGACATTGTTTCATGAATGAGCCTTATGTAATTCGAAGTGATGCTCAACCCAAAGAAAAATCAGAGTGGAAATTGAAGAAATCAAGATCAAATCCGAGTGCAGAAGGGTCAAGTTATAGACCTTTAAATTAGCGCTTCTTGGGAGGCAACCCAAGCATTCTAACTTTAGTTTATTCTCTTTTATTTTACTTTATTTTTTTACTTTTGCTCTTAGAACTAATTTTTCTTTTCTTTTTGTAGGTAAATCGAGTTTTGGCGCACATTACGGCTGATGACACCAAAATATATAGTATATTTTGTATCATTTTAAATACCTTTTCATGCTAAATTGAGGATCTTTTACTTGTTTTTATGCTGAATCTATCAAATATTGCAAAGTCTACATCTATTTTGGTTTTTCATGATTTTCAGGCAAAAAGGCATCATTTTAGGGTGTTTTCGAGCAAAATCAAACACATTGAAGAATTCTCATCATCAAGAAGAAGATACATGACAAATTTCACGCAAAACGGAGCAACTCACCAAAATACGGTAGTGCCGTAATCTAAATTACGGTATCGTATTTCCATACGATACTGTATTTCCATACGATACCGTAATATCGGAGCACCTGCCGTAATTTGGAAAAACTTCAGATCAGAAGATTGTGCGAAAAATACGGCACTGCCATAAGATTTTACACGGTCGTATTTTGAGCACTTTTGGAACAGAGACTATTGCTGAAATTATGGCACTGCCGTAAACTATTTCACGGGCCGTATTTTCCAGACGTTTCCGACCAGAGAGTTCAGCCGATTTTACAGCAGTGCCGTGAACTATTACACTACCGTATTTCTGTTTTTAAACGCGACTGCCAGGTCAATTTCGATGCCTAATTTTTACGGAGAAGATTGCGGATGATCCAGACGTTTAAAGTAGATGCCGTAAGAAGAAGAAGGAGAGCTTACGACGAGAGGATCAGGTAGACACAAAAAGCCCCAAATTGCATCCACTATCGGGGGAGAAATCACAATACACGCTGTCGCTTAGGGTTCTGCCGCCGCGACCAATCCAGAGCACCTCTGGCCATGATTTTCATACTGAAGCTTCGCTTGGAGAAGGAGACAACGTGCTAGAAGTTTCAGAACGAAAGGAGATCAAATTGAGAAGAAATCAAAGGAAGAAGAAGTGCTGCCACTGTTCACCACTTTCATTGCAAATTACGGCTGTGAAATATTTCACAGCCGTGCTGTATTTTCCTAAAACTCCTTTCTTGTTGATTTTTGATCTTCTGAAATTTTGGTATTTTGTAATTCCTTCACCATGCTAGCTTAAACTTATTTTGGGACATGGGGGAGTAATTCCATTTGATTTTCTTAATGACTAGATAATCTTTTACTCTCATCATGATTATTCTACTTTGATAATTTTACCTATGCGATTATTGCTCTAAGATTCTCCTTAGTTTGCTTTTTGTCATCATGATTTAGAGTTTTTGCAATAAGGACCGAAAGGTGATTTGCTTGAGAACTTGGAACCCTAAAATTGATTAATAGGAACTCACCGTAGGAAACTAGGTTAATTTCTTATTTCTTTATTTTAGTAAGTTAAATTGCCATGATGATATTAATGAACTTAGGATTGAGTTATTGTGTCAAACATGGAGATCTTGCATGAAAGTGAGGATCAGAATGTTGGAGAACCATAGGTAAAACGTGTGTTGAGTCTCGGATGAACGAAAGTGATCCTCGAGATTCCACCCGAGGCAATCAACTTAGAACTCGGATGCACGAAAGTGATCTTTGAGTTCTTTGATTGATGATTTACTTATCTTCAGCTTGGGATGAATCTTACGCGAAAGTGAAGATTTATCTCTGCATGGTTATCTGCACGAAAGTGAGATAATCCCTTTTTGAAGTAAATTGAGTCTTTATCATGTTAGAATTCGATTGATGAACATCTTTATATATCTAGCCATGGAAATCCAAGAGAATGAAACCCTAGTCCCAATTTCTCTTTGACATTATTCTCTCACGTGTTTTCGCTCTCTGCTTGCCTTTCTCTTTTTCGATTTCCTAGATAGGAAGAAATCAATTATTCGGTATTTGACAGCATAGGCCGCTCTGGGGATCGATATTTACTTTATTACTTCGAGTATCCGTGCACTTGCAGACACTACAAGTTAAGGACAACAAGTTTTTGGAGCCGTGCCAGGGAGTGACAATAGCCCTGTACGCCAATACCTTTGGCCGCGACACCTAAAACGAGTCTACCTGCTTGTATTTAAAAGTGTGTCCTTTCGGATCACATCAAGTTTTTGGCACCGTTGCCGGAGAGACCTTAGTTTTGTCAATATTGAAGATATTGAGAGTATTGCTAGACTAGGCTTATTTTATGTTTTATCTTTTTGCTCTTCTCTGTTTGCTTGGGTTACTTAATCTGTCTGCCTTAGACTATACAGGAAATTTAATTCCAATGGCAAGACAGAGATTACTTAGGGACTATGTTGTCCCTAGGTCACCAGAAATACACTCTAGCATTATCAAACCCAGCATTGAAGCCGATAATTTCGAGATTAATCCTGCTCTCTTGACCATGATACGGCAGAATCAATTTGGAGGAGATCCAATTGAAGATCCCTATCAACACTTACATCTTTTTCTTGAATGTTGTGATACCATTAAGATTTATGGAGTTTCTGATGATGCGTTAAAACTAAGATTATTTTCTTTTTCTCTCCGGGACCGAGCACGATTTTGGCTACATTCTAGACCTACTGGTGTATTTACTACATGGGAACAACTGTCAAATGCTTTCCTGACGAAGTACTTTCCACTAAGTAAAACCATCCAATTGAGAAATCAAATCATGAACTTTGCACAGAAAAATGGAGAATCATTTAACAAGGCTTGGGAGCGGTTCAATGATTTACTACGGAAGTGCCCGCACCATAGCCTTGAAAATTGGACTTTAATTCATACGTTTTATTATGGTTTACTTTATGATACCCGCCTAATTGTTGATACTTCTGCAGGGGGAGCTATTATGAGTAAGACCGTGGATGATGCTTTTGCACTATTTGAAGAAATGTCCTTGAATCATAACCAATGGAATCCTGAAGAAAGAATGTTACATGGCCATCATCATGGTAAGAATGAAAGTGAGGAATTGCAAACTCCAATGGAAGAGGTAAATTCTTTTTGTGTAGAATCTTTGCTTGACAAGTTTATGGCTAATCAAAACAAAGAAATTGAAAATCTCAAAGGAATGGTTAGTCAACTGGCCTTTCAAGTAGAATCTTTAACTGCCCACAAGAACTTCATAGAAAATCAGATACCCAATGAACACTGCAGTGTTGTTGTCACTAGAAGTGGTAAGAAATTGGAGGAGCCAAAAGAGAGAATTGAGAACAATAGAAAAAGGCTTAATAATGAACATGACCAAGAAGTAGGGTTAGAAGAATCTTATGAACATGAGCAATCCCAAAACAGTTTATCACCTCATAAGGGTGATGAACCAAGAGGTAATATGCTCAGTCAGAAAGATATTTCTAAACCTAATTCATCTACACCTATACCTTTTCCTCAAAAGTTAGTACAGGAAAAACTAGACAAACAATTTGGGAAATTTTTAGATATTTTGAAAAAGCTTTACATTAACATTCCATTTACTGAAGCTTTATTGCAAATGCCACATATGCTAAATTTTTAAAAGAAATTCTGTCTAATAAGAGGAAAATAGAAGACTATGGTACTGTGGCTTTAACTGAGGAATGTAGTGCTATTATTCAAAACAAGTTGCCACCTAAGTTGAAGGATCCAGGTAGTTTCTCTATCCCTTGTTTTATTGGTAGTATGACTTTTGACTGAGCCTTATGTGATTTGGGAGCTAGTGTGAATCTAATACCATTATCTGTTTGCAGGAGGTTAGACATAGGATAGCTTAAACCGACTTCAATATCTTTACAGCTCGCCAATCGTTCAGTTAAATATCCTGTGGGGACTCTTGAAGATGTGCCAGTTCAAGTAGGTGAGTATTTCATCCCAGCAGATTTTGTAGTCCTTGAGATGGAGGAAGATGCAAAAATTCTCATCATACTTGGTAGACCATTTTTGGCCACAGCAGGTGCACTCATCGATGTAAAAATCCTTCATGACTTGCATGAAGCCACGAAAAATCCTTCAAATTCTGAATATTGCTGTAGTATACATGACAGAGATGATGTTATTTATGATCTTAATGATTTATTTGTTGAACCTTCCGATTATGATTCTGATTCTGTTCTTAAGGAAGAAACCAAGCCTGAAATTGATGAATTTCTAGATTGCAAAACTTGTGATGAAAAAGAAAAAACTCCAAAAATAGAGCTTAAAGCTTTACCTGATAACCTTCATTATGAGTTTCTTGGTCCTAATTCTACTTATCCTGTTATAGTTGATGCACAGCTTGGAAAAAGGGAAACAGAGTTGCTTCTCAGGGAATTAAGGATTCACAGAAAGGTAATTGGATATTCTATTGATGACTTGAAAGGAATTAATCCTTCTTTTTGTATGCACAGGATCTTGATGGAAGAAGAGCACAAGCCACATGCAGATTTCCAAAGAAGACTGAACCCCTCCATGAAAGAAGTGGTAAAAAAGGAAGTTCTGAAATTACTGGATGCAGGTATTATCTATCCTATCTCCGATAGTAAATAGGTAAGTCCTGTACATTGTGTTCCTAAGAAAGGAGGGGTAACTGTCATGAAAAACAAAGATAATGAACTAATTCCTGTTAGAACTGTTACTAGTTGGCGCATGTGTATAGATTATAGAAAACTGAATGCTGCTACTAGGAAAGACCACTTTCCTCTACCTTTTATTGATCAAGTGGTTGAAAGACTAGCAAACCACTCTCACTTTTGCTTTTTAGATGGATATTTTGGTTTTTTTTCAAATCCCTATACACCCTGATGATCTAGAGAAAACCACTTTCACTTTCCCCTATGGAACTTTTGCATATAGGAGGATGCCTTTTGGTTTATGTAATGCTCCTGCTACATTCCAGAGATGCATGATGGCTATTTTTTTTTGATTTTATTGAAGATTTTATGGATGTATTCATGGATGATTTCTCAGTATATGGTTCCTCTTTTGATATATGTTTGGCTAACTTATCTCGGGTTTTACAGAGGTGTGAAGAAACTAACCTTGTACTTAATTGGGAAAAATGCCATTTCATGGTCAAGCAAGGGATAGTTTTGGGACACTTAATCTCAGAAAGAGGAATTGAAGTGGACAAAGCTAAAGTTGAAGTGATAGACAAATTGGAGCCACCTACCATAGTGAAAGAAGTCTGAAGTTTCCTAGGGCATGCAGGGTTCTACCGGCGATTCATCAAGGACTTATCTAAACTTGCTAGACCTCTTACACATTTGCTTTGTAAAGATGTCAAATTTTCTTTTGATGAAAATTGTTTATCTGCTTTTCAGGAATTGAAGAAAGCTTTGGTTTCAGCACCCATTATTCAACCCTCGGATTGGAACCTGCCCTTTGAGCTCATGTGTGATGCTAGTGATTATGCAGTAGGAGCAGTCTTGGGATAGAGAAAAGATAAGAAACCTTATTTTATTCACTATGCCAGCAGAACTTTGGATGAGACACAGAAGAATTACACTACCACTGAAAAGGAATTATTGGCCATAGTATTTGCTTTTGATAAATTTAGATCATATTTAATTAACTCAAAGGTGGTAGTGTACACTGATCATGCAGCTGTAAGATACTTAATGCAGAAGAAAGATACTAAACCCCGTCTGCTCAGATGGATTCTGCTTTTACAAGAATTTGATTTGGAAATTAAAGACAAAAAAGGATCAGAGAATTTTGTTGCAGATCATCTCTCAAGGATTATGGTAAACACCGAGGAAAATGATGTAATTAATGACTCCTTCCCTGAAGAACAACTACTAACCATCGAACAAATCAGAGCCCCTTGGTATGCTGACATTGTGAATTACCTTGTAGCCAATGTTTTTCCCCCTGATTTGAGTTACCAAAGAAGGAAGAGATTCTTGGCTGAGGTGAAACACTATTTTTGGGATGAGCCTTATGTATTTCGAAGATGTGCAGATGGTATTTTTAGGAGATGTGTATATGAGGAGGTTACTAATATATTGTTTCAATGCCATGGATCTTCTTATGGTGGGCATGCCAGTGCTGAGAATACTGCCTTTAAAGTGTTGCAATCAGGATTTTATTGGCCCACAATTTTCAAAGATGCTAGAAACTTCATTTTATCTTGTGATAGATGTCAAAGGACAGACAACATTAACAGAAGACATGAAATGCCATTGTCTAATATTCTTGAGGTTGAAATTTTTGATGTTTGGGGAATTGACTTCATGGGACCCCTTCCCGTCTTCTAGAGGTAACAAATATATTCTTGTAGCAGTGGATTATGTTTCAAAATGGGTTGAAACTATTGCATCACCAACCAATGATTCCAGAGTTATTGTCAAATTGTTCAAAAAAATTATCTTTCCAAGATTTGGAACACCACGAGTTGTAATTAGTGATGGTGGCTCTCACTTCATAGAACACAAGTTCTCAGCTTTACTCAGAAAGTATGGAGTAAATCATAGAATAGCTACACCTTATCATCCTCAAACAAGTGGGCAAGTTGAGATATCAAATAGAGAAATAAAAGGGATTTTGGAAAAGACAGTTTCGCGCACAAGGAAAGATTGGGCATTCAAACTTGATGATACACTATGGGCATACCGGACAGCTTTCAAACACCATTTAGTATGTCCCCTTTTCAATTAATCTATGGAAAATCTTGCCATCTACCTGTAGAACTCGAACATAAAGCATTCTGGGCAATCAAGGCATTAAACTTTGACTTAAAGAACGCAAGTGAAAAACGGAGGTTACAATTGAACGGGTTGGATGAAATTAGACTCTCAGCCTATGAAAATGCAAGAATTTACAAGGAGAGGACTAAGAGATGGCATGATCAGCATATTTTTAGAAAATATTTCCAACCAGGTGACTTTGTTCTTTTATTCAATTCTAGATTAAGATTTTTTCCTGGTAAACTCAAGTCCCGTTGGTTTGGACCTTTTCAGGTAAAGAAAACTTACCCCTACGGAGCTGTGGATATATGGAGTGAAAATACAGGAGAATTTAAAGTAATGCCAAAGATTGAAACATTACCATCAAGAAGAACTGATTGAAGAAAGAGAGAGCTTTTACCTGGATGAGCCAAGATCAAATCTGAGCACAGAACGGTCAAGCTAATGACCTTTAAATTAGCGCTTCTTGGGAGCCAACCCAAGCTTCCTAACCTCCATTTGTTTTCTTTTATTTTACTTTTTGTTTAGGACTAAATTTTCTTTTAATTTTATATGTAAAACTTGATTTGGTACAAATTACGGTACCACCGTAAAGTATTTTACGGTACCGTATTTCCAGTCCACTTTCGACCAGAAAGTTGCCCCGAAATTACGGTACGACCGTAAGGTATTCTACGGTGTCGTATTTTGTTGTAAAATCAACCCGAGAGTTCTGCCATTTTTACGGTAGTACCGTAATATATTTTACGGTGCCGTATTGTCAAAAAAAAAAGGCGATGGTAGATAGGAGAGAGAGGCTACTTTAATGCTATCCCTTCTACCCTTGAGAGCGCAAAAGAAATCAGAATGACCAGATGATGAGGACTTGATGTTTTATGAGTATTATCTTCCTTTATTTCTTTGCTATGTTGTATTTTCTATATCTCATTGTTGTTTCATATGATCAAGGAAGGATGATGGTTGTACCATGTGATGATGATATTATTTTTCTTGAGATTGTTGGATGCATGTGATTTACTTTGCTTGTTGCTTCTATCTTGAAAGATTTTCATTGATGATGATGATAAGTATTTTCTTGATGATTTGATTGATGATAAATGGACTCAAATTCATGATCGAAGATATAACCCTATCATGTTAAATTTATTTCTTCAATACATATTTGTCTATTGAAATATGATGTTGATTGATGCATAAGATTTTAGGTAGATGTATTATTTGAAGAATAAAATTTAAAGGTGAAACTTCTCTTTTGAATAAAATGAGTATATTAGTATGATTTGTGAATTGAGATCAATTGATCAACCTAGTAGATGTTTAGTCTATTTTGCTCTTTGTTGGGAAATGAGAATCCAAGATCCATAAAAATAGTGAGAGACTCCTCTACTTGGCACTATGTAAAATTGATAGTGGTACCTAAGACATGGGTTGAAGTCTATGACAAAAAGATAATGAGAGAAAATGATAATAAGACTCCTCTACTTGGCACTGTGTAAAATTGACAGTGGTACTGAAGAAAAGAGTTGAAGTCAAAAATAAAAAGTATGTGTCTATGCGGGTACATGCCATCTATGCAAAAATGACAAAATACACGAAAAAGAAAAAAAAATATGTGTGGAAAAAGATCTTGGAAACCTGCTTCCTGTAAACAAAAGCATAACAGATTTGAACTGAAATTAGGTGAAGTCTTGAGATTGAAAATTATATTTATTATACGGTTGCGAAGTTTTATTTGATTGAGTTGTAGATCTAGAGGATTGAGTTCTAAGAATGATATGTTTATTTAAAGTTTTGTAAATCAATTGATAGAATTTTTCATCGATAGGTTGTATTTTAGAAATTTATTGAGCATGAAAAGGTTATTCTTTTAATCAAAATTTTGATTTCAAATTTTGATTTTTGCTTGAGGACAAGCAAAGTTTGAGCCTTATGTATTTGATGACACCAAAATATATAGTATATTTTGTATCATTTTAGATACCTTTTCATGCTAAATTGAGGATCTTTTACTTGTTTTTATGCTGAATCTATCAAATATTGCAACGTCTACTTCTATTTTGGTTTTTCATGATTTTCAGGCAAAAAGACATCATTTTAGGGTGTTTTCGAGCAAAATCAAACACATAGAAGAATTCTCATCATCAAGAAGAAGATACATGACAAATTTCATGCAAAACGGAGCAACTCACCAAAATACGACAGTGCCGTAATCTATATTACGGACCGTATTTCCATATGATACCGTAATATCAGAGCACTTGCCGTAATTTGGAAAAACTTCAGATCAAAAGATTGTGCAAAAAATACGGCACTGCCGTAAGATTTTACACGGCCGTATTTTGGAGCACTTTCAAAACAGAGACCATTGCTGAAATTACGGCACTGCCGTAAACTATTTCACGGGCCGTATTTTCTAAACATTTCCGACCAGAGAGTTCAGCCGATTTTACGGCAGTGCCGTGTACTATTACACTGTCGTATTTCTGTTTTTGAACCGACTCCCAAGTCAATTTCGACGCTTGATTTTTGTGGAGAAGATTGCGGATGATCCAGACGTTTAAAGTAGATGCCGTAAGAAGAAGAAGGGGAGCTTACGACGAGAGGATCAGGTAGACACAAAAAGCCCCAAATTGCATCCACTATCGGGGGAGAAATAATAGTACACGCCATCGCTTAGGGTTCCGCCGCCGCGACCAATCCAGAGCACCTCCGGCCGTGATTTTCATACTGAAGCTTCGCCTAGAGAAGGAGACAACGTGTCAGAAGTTTTAGAACGAAAGGAGATCAAATTGAGGAGAAATCAAAGGAAGAAGAAGCGTCGCCACTGTTCACCACTTTCATTGCAAATTACGGCTGTGAAATATTTCACAGTCGTGCTATATTTTCCTAAAACTCTTTTCTTGTTGATTTTTGATCTTCTGAAATTTTGTTATTTTGTAATTCCTTCACCATGCTAGCTTAAACTTATTTTGGGACATGGGGGAGTAATTCCTTTTGATTTTCTTAATGGCTAGATAATCTTTTACTCTCATCATGATTATTCTACTTTGATAATTTTACCTATGCGATTATTGCTCTAAGATTCTCCTTAGTTTGCTTTTTGTCATCATGATTTAGAGTTTTTGCAATAAGGACCGAAAGGTGATTTGCTTGAGAACTTGGAACCCTAAAATTGATTAATAGGAACTCACCGTAGGAAACTAGGTTAAGTTCTTATTTCTTTATTTTAGTAAGTTAAATTGCCATGATGATATTAATAAACTTAGGATTGAGTTATTGTGTCAAACATGGAGATCTTGCATGAAAGTGAGGATCAGAATGTTGGAGAACCATAGGTAAAACGTGTGTTGAGTCTCGGATGCACGAAAGTGATCCTCGAGATTCCACCCGAGGCAATCAACTTAGAACTCGGATGCACGAAAGTGATCTTTGAGTTCTTTGATTGATGATTTACTTATCTTCAGCTTGGGATGAATCTTACGCGAAAGTGAAGATTTATCTCTGCATGGTTATCTGCACGAAAGTGAGATAATCCCTTTTTGAAGTAAATTGAGTCTTTATCATGTTAGAATTCGATTGATGAACATCTTTATATATCTAGTCTTGGAAATCCAAGAGAATGAAACCCTAGTCCCAATTTCTCTCTGACATTATTCTCTCGCGTGTTTTCGCTCTCTGCTTGCCTTTCTCTTTTTCGATTGCCTAGATAGGAAGAAATCAATTATTCGGTATTTGACAGCATAGGCCTCTCTGGGGATCGATATTTACTTTATTACTTCGAGTATCCGTGCACTTGCGGACACTACAAGTTAGGGACAACAAGTTTTTGGAGCCGTGCTAGGGAGTGACAATAGCCTTGTACGCCAATACCTTTGGCCGCGACACCTGAAACGAGTCTACCTGCTTGTATTTAAAAGTGTATCCTTTCGGATCACATCAACGGCACCACCGTAATGAAAATTATGGTACTATTTTTCAGTTCGTTTTCGACCAGAAAGTTGAGATGAAATTATAGCACTACCATAACTCTTTTCACGTGCCATATTTTTGCTCCGAAATCGACCCGAGAGTTCCATTGCTTTTACGGCACTACCGTAATTTTTTTACGGGCCGTATTTTGTGAATTTAATTTTTACTCTAAAAAAAATAATTTATTACGACACTACCGTAATGCACATTATGGTACCATAATTTTCATCTATTTTCAACCCGAGAGTTTTCACGTTTTTACGGTAGTACCGTAAGTTTTTATACGGTACCGTATTTTTAGTCGAATTTGTACCCGAAAGTTTTCAGATTTTTATAGCACCACCGTATTAGTTTTACGGCCCGTGTTTTTTGAATTTGCCAGATTACAACACTGCCGTAATGATTTTTACGGCCGTAATTCTGTTTTTGGACGCGATTCCTGTGCCGTTTTTAAGGTTTTCTAGGCCGTGTTTTAGGGTTTTCTCACTCGTTTTCGCTCGTTCTCGTGCCGACCTTCAACTTCCGACCTCCAACCGTCAGAGCTCGCCGGCGACCCTTCCCATCAGGTTCTAATCATCAGTTGGGTACTCTCTTCACCGATTTCTCCATTTTTATGAGTTTGCACGAATTTTCACCCCTTTCTTCGTTTTTCCTCGTTTCTTGGTCGATTTGAGAGATGTTTTGTTTGCAAATGCTTCCTAAAGGGTAGGCGACCCTTCCTAGTTAATTTCTAGTGATTTTGAACCGATTTGTAGAGTGTATTGAGCAAGATTGAGCTTGAACGCCTGATTTCCACCCTGTTTTCCGCCCAGTTTTCCACTGTTCTATTTTTGATGAAAAATACTTTTGGGTTTTAAGCTATAATTTAACTGATATTACTTGTAAGACATTTTGTTAGAGAAATTTCTGAGATTGAAAGTAATAGATTGTATTGAATTGCTATTTGCTATATTATATTGCACTCTTAGCTTGCAGCTTGTGTGGAAAATTGAGATGGCTCCCAAGTTTAAGCAAGTTGTTTCTAAGAAGAAAGGGAAAGCCCCAGATGAATCTTCACAACCACAAAATCCTTATGGAATATTATTCAGAGATGAAATTCAAGAAACAAGGTATAATCAGCTCATTGAAAGAAGGATTGTCAATACCAAGTATGCTGATAAGAGAACCTTGGAAGCCTCGGGATTATATGAGGATGTGTTTTGGATGTTTGAGCAAATCAGAGCTAAAAGATTTTTTCAGATGACACCATATACCTATTTGCCACTTGTTTTGGAATTTTTGAGTAGCTTGAATATAGACCTACAAGAGTTTTCCAATGGACCTGTTGAAGGAGAAGTCACATTTAGACTAGCTAATGTTAAGAGGAAGTTAACTTTGAGAGAAATCAGATCTATCTTTCATTTTGGTTCTAGAGGGTATACCCAAACACCAATTGGGTTTATAGAGAATGTGTTTTGGAATCAGATTACCCATGAGACCCATTTTTCTGCTGTTTCTGCTTGAGCTTCGAGGATTATGAATCCTTGTATAAAGTACGCTCATAGGGTTCTTGCCCACACAGTTTTTGGCAGAGGAGATAGTGATGGTATGGTACGATAGTCTAAGCTCTACTTTCTATGGGGGATGCTTAATGGATTAGTAGTGGATGTTGCCTTCTTTTTGATGAAGCACATGGACAAAGTGGCTAGGGCAAACAAGGGCGCCATTGTAATAGGGGGACTGATTACCCCTATAGCCCTACATCTAAATGTTGAGCCCTATGGGGTAGAATTAGTAAAGGGGAATGCAAGGCTTGATCTTGAGTGTTTCATGGCTATGAAGATGATAGTTAGAGAGGGGGATGTCTTTTGCTTGGTCCTAGGACCAAATGCCCCTACCTTACCGTTACCCCACGCAGAGAAGACCATAGTGAAGGAAAGAGCAAATTGGAAACTTTCACCGAGTACCGTCGAGGCCGCTTTTACACCACCATTGAGTATAGTTCCACCACCACCCACTTGGGGTGGAAGAGATGATCCTTTTAGTATGGAGTCGCCATCTCACTGGCCTACTGATTCTACTCGCCCAGCTGCTGATTCTTCCCACAGACCTACTGGAGGATGGTCTAGTGCCTTCGACTTAGGATTCCAGGCACTCTCCGCTGAGATATATCATCATGGACATCGTATGGAGAAGATGATGGATTGCATGGGGAGGATGACTAACACCATGCACCATGTCCACCAGGATGTGGAGGAGCTAAGCACTTACATGGAAGATATGGGAAATTTTCTTTATGACCGCTTCTGGTATGAGGATAGCAGATGGGGAGGTGACCATGGTGGTTACTAGGGAGAGCAACCCTTTGATCCTATGGATGCAGCAGAGGAGGACACCGAGGAGATCTAATTAGATGATGATGAGTAGAGTTTTGTGAGTATCTTTTTCCCTTACTTCTTTGCATTTACTTTTCCTTATCTTATTGATGTTTCATATTTTATAGGGAAAGATGATTCTTCCAAACTCATTGTGTTCGCCATTGCTACCTTGCTCTGCTTTATTTGACTTTAAGATCGTTCGATATGGGTGTATGATATTGTGATATTGATTCGATTATTCGATATGGTTGTATCACATTTTTATATTGATGATTATTTCGATTGGGTTGTATGATGATATTTTTGATATTTTGAGCACCTTGTGGAGGTGCATGCTTGATGACATGATAACATTGTGATACTTTTATGATTGATGAGTATATACTATTTTTGTTGATGTGTTGATTTGTGGCATAGTCTATTTTTGAAGATATTATTGTTGATAGTATGATTCCATTGATGATGAATGAATTCATACCTGTGATTAGGACTAGATCTATCATGTCGAATTTATTTCTCTAATATATATCTGCTTTTGAAATTTTTCATTGATTGATGAATGAAATTTTAGGTGGATATATTATTTGAAGAATTTAATTTAAAAGTGAAACTACTTGTTAAATAAAATTAGCATATGAGTGTAATTTTTGAATTGATGTTAGTTGATTAATCTAGTTGATGTTTAGTCTATTTTACTATTTGTTGGGAAGAAGGAATCCAAGATCCAAAAAGAAAATGACTCCTCTACTTGAGACTGTGTAAAATTGATAGTGGTACCGAAGATATGAGTTGAAGTATGAAAAGAAAAAAAAATTGAGAGAAAGAAAAAGAAAATGACTCCTCTACTTGGCACTGTGTAAAATTGACAGTGGTACCTAAGACAAGAGTTGAAGTCCCAATAAAAAGAGTGTATCTATGTGGGTACATGCTATAAAAAAAAAGGAATAAAAAGAAAAGAAAGATTTTGAGTGAAAAAAGATTTTGGATATCCTATTCCTGTAAACAAAGGTATGATAGATTTAAACTAAGAACTGGGTGAATTCATGAGACTGAGATTCTAATTTTTATACAAGTTGCAAAGTTTTATTTGATTGAGTTGTGGATCTTGAGAATTGAATTCAAAGGGTGATATGTTTATTTAAAATTTTATGAAGCAATTGGTGAAAGTTTTCATTAGTAATTGTATTTTAGAAATTTATTCTTCATGAGAAAGTCTATTCCTATGATCAATTTTTGATTTTTGCTTGAGGACATGCAAAGTTTGAGCCTTATGTGTTTGATGACACTGAAATTTATAGTAAATTTTGTGCCATTTCAAAGATCTTTTTGTGTCATATTCATACTACTTTGCTTATTTTTATGCCTTTTTTTATCAAATACTACAGAATGTACACTCTTTTCGGTTTTTGATGATTTTCAAGTAAAAAGGCACGATTTTTAGGCATTTTCAAGCAATTCCAGATGCATGAATGAATTCCCACCATCAAGAGAAGATTACATATCAAATTCCACGAAAAACAGAGCTCAAACCAAAATTATGGCACTACCGTAATCAAAATTACGGTACCGTGGTTTCACTGCATCTACAGAATAAAACCACAGTACTGCTATAATTTTTGAGTTTTGCTGTATTTTGGGACGTTTTCATACATAAAGTTTTACGAAAAATACGGCCTTGCCGTAACGGATTTCACAGGCCGTAATCTGGGTTCGATTTTATACAGAAAGTTTGATGGATTTTACAGTACTGCCGTAATGGATTTCACAGGCCGTATTTTGAGTCGATTTTTCACCCGAAAGATTTGATGAAAATACGGCACTGCAATAATGCATTTCACGGTACCATAATTCCGGATGATTTCTGTACCGAGAGTTTGTACCAAAATTACGGCACTGCTGTAACCGTTCTCACGGCCGTAATTGTAACCTGTATACGCGATTTTCACGGACTTTTTGAAGCCCGATTTTTGCGCAATCGATTGCGGATGATCCAGGCCATAAATTGAAGATCCGTAAGAAGCAAAAAAAAAAGAGTTTAGACAGAGGAGAAGGCAGAGAGCCAAAAAGCCCTAATTTTCATCCACTTTCCAGAGAGAAATCGAGTTTTCCAGTGCCGCCCTAGGTTTCACCGCCGGGAAGCATACAGTGCATCTCTGGCCGTGAAATTTGGAGGGAAGCTGCGCATAGAGGAGATCGATCGGAAGAGAAATCAACGAAGAAGTCATCCCCGTCACTGTTCACGCCAGGAATTACGACTGTAATTTCCATTACAGCCGTGCTGTAAAGTTGTTTTCCCTTTTCTTCTCAATTTTTGATCCTCTAATACTATGAATTATTGTAATTTTTCTACCGTGTTAGCTTAAACTTCTTTTGGGACATGGGGGAGTAATTCCCTTTGATTTCTTAATGACTAGATGAATCTTTCATTATTTCGTCAATTATATTTTTTGTATGATAATTCTGCTTTTGTGATGATTGTTCTTTAATTATCCATAGATTCATATTATCAAGCATGTGTCGATCATGCCATCTTTTAGTCCTTTCCTTATAGATCTTTGTGTTTTCATAAGCGGAGAGTCTAATCTCATCAAGCTTGTTCAATTGTAACTTTCATTTTTCACCCGCGCTCTTCAAGTCAAAATTCAGTGTTTTGATCACCCAGAACGCCTTATGCTCGAGCTCTATAGGAAGGTGATAAGATTTTCCATAAATTAATTGAAAAGGAGACATACCTATTGGTGTTTTGAAAGCGGTTCGGTATGCCCATAGCGCATCATCAAGCTTGAAAGCCTAGTCCTTCCTTGTTCTTGACACTGTTTTCTCCAATATCCCTTTAATCTCTCTATTTGATATTTCTACTTGTCCACTCGTTTGGGGATGGTAAGGTGTGGCAATTCTATGATTTACCCCATACTTTCTAAGCAAAGCTGAAAATTTGTGTTCAATAAAGTTAGAGCCCCCATCACTAATTACTACTCATGGTATCCCAAATCGTGGAAAGATAATCTTTTTAAACAGTTTAACCACAGCCTTAGAATCATTAGTGGGAGAAGCAATGGCTTCCACCCACTTGGAAACATAGTCTACTTCCACGAGTATATACTTGTTACCTCTAGACGATGGAAACGGTCCCATAAAATCAATTCCCCAAACATCAAATATTTCAACTTCAAGTATAGTGGACGATGACATCTCATTCCTCTTGTTGATGTTCCCCATCCTTTGACAACTATCACAAGATAGTATAAAATCTCTTGCATCTTTAAATAAAGAGGGCCAATAAAATCCAGATTGTAATACTTTAAAAATAGTCTTCTCAGTACTATTATGCCCTCCATAGGATGATCCGTGACACTGTAATAGTATATCCTTGATTTCTTCTTCGGGGATACATCTCCTAAATATGCCATATGCACATCTCCTAAAAACATAAGGCTCATCCCAAAAATAGTGTTTGACATCAGCTAAAAATCTTTTCTTGCCTTGATAACTCAAATCAACAGGAAAAACATTAGCAACAAGATAATTCACTATGTCTACATACCATGGGGCCTTAATTTGATCAATCCTCAAAAGTTGTTCCTCAGGAAAGGAATCATTGATTATATCACCTTTATTATCTTCTACAATAATCCTCGAAAGATGATCTGCAATAAAATTTTCAGTTCCTTTCTTGTCCATGATTTCCAAGTCAAACTCTTGTAGAAGCAAAATCCATCTAAGCAGACGCGGTTTACTGTCTTTTTTCTGCATCAAATACTTAACCGCTGCATGATCAGTGTATACTACAACTTTTGAATTTATCAAATAAGATCTAAATTTATCAAAAGCAAAAACAATAGCTAAAAGTTCCTTCTCAGTTGTGGTGTAATTCCTTTGTGTCTCATCCAAAGCTTTACTAGCATAGCAGATCACATAAAGCTTCTTTTCCTTTCTTTGACCTAGAACTGCTCCTATAGCAAAATCACTGGCATCACACATAAGCTCGAAAGGTAATTCCCAATCAGGTAGTTGCATGATAGGTGCTGATATTAAGGCCTTCTTTAGTTCCTGAAAAGCAAACAAACAATTCTCATCAAAGCAAAATTTAGCATCTTTACAAAGTAAATCAGTGAGTGGTTTAGCAAGTTTAGAAAAATCCCTGATAAAACATCGGTAAAATCCTGCATGTCCCAAGAAGCTTCTAATCTTTTTAACCGTGGTGGGTGGTGCTAGCTTCTCAATTACTTCAACTTTTGCCTTGTCGACTTCTATCCCTCTCTTTGAAATAAGGTGCCCTAAAACTATTCCCTACCTAACCATGAAATGACACTTCTCCTAGTTAAGGACAAGGTTAGTTTCTTCGCACCTTTGCAAGACTCGAGACAAATTAGCCAAACAATCATCAAAAGAAAAACCATAAGCAGAAAAATCATCTATGAAAACATCCATAAAATCCTGAAGAAATTTAGAAAATATAGCCATCATACACCTCTGAAAAATAGCAGGTGCATTACACAATCTAAAAGGCATCCTCCTATGTGCAAATGTACCATATGGGCAAGTAAAGGAGGTCTTGTCTTGATCATCAGGATGAATGGGAATTTGAAAAAATCCAGAATATCCATCAAGAAAACAAAAATAAGAATACTTTGCAAGTCTCTCAACCATCTGATCAATAAAAGGTAAGGGGAAGTGGTCATTCCTAGTGGCTGCAATTAATTTCCTATAGTCTATACACATGCGCCAACTAGTAACTGTTTTAATAGGAATCAACTCATTATCTTTGTTTTTCATAACTGTGACACCTCCCTTTTTAGGAACACAATGTACAAGACTTTCCCACTTACTATCAGAGATAGGATAGATAATACCTGCATCAAGCAATTTCAAAACTTCCTTCTTTACAACTTCCTTCATAGATGGGTTGAGTCTTCTTTGGAAATCCACATGTGGTTTGTGCTCATCCTCCATATGAATCCTGTGCATACAAAAAGAAGGATTAATTCCTTTCAAGTCATCAGTGGTATACCCAATTACCTTTCTATGAACCCTCAACTCCTTCAAGAGCAAATCAGTCTACCTTTCATCTAATTGAGCATCAACAATAACAGGGTAAGTAGAGTCAGGACCAAGAAATTCATAGCGAAGATTATCAGATAAAGTTTTAAGTTCTACTTTTGGAATTTTTGATTAAATATAGTGCAGTCTAATAAATCATGAGTTTCAGCACAAGAATCAAAATCAGAATAGGAATCATGAGAATCATCACAACAATCATCACAAGAATTAGAAGGGTCATCAAATAAGAAACCAAGGTCATAAACCACATCATCCACAGCATGAAATACTACAATATGAACTAGTATATGAAGGTCTCTTCAATGAATCATTCAAATCAAACTCAATTTTGTTATCACCAATATTTAGAGTGAGTTTACCGTTCTTTACATTAATAATTGCTCCTGCAGTGGCTAAGAATGGTCTACCAAGAATAATAGGAATTTTCGCATCTTCTTCCATCTCCAGAACTACAAAATCAGTAAGTACAAAATACTTACCAACTTGGATCTGAACATCCTCAAGAATACCTACAGGATACTTCACTGAGTGATCGGCGAGCTACAAAGATATTGAAGTTAGTTTAGGAGCTCCCATATCCAGTTTCCTGCATATAGACAAAGGCATTAGACTCACACTGGCTCCCAAATCACATAAGGCTCGGTCGAAAGCCACACTTTCAATCAAACAAGGAATAGAGAAACTACCTGGATCTTTTAATTTTGGTGGCAACTTGTTTTGAATAATAGCACTGCATTCCTCAGTTAGTGCCACAGTACCATAGTCCTCTATTTTTCTTTTATTAGATAAAATCTCTTTCAAAAATTTTACATATGAAGGCATTTGAGATAAGGCATCAGTAAATGGAATGTTAATATACAACTTTTTCAAAACATCTAGAAATTTCCCAAACTGCCTATCTAACTTAGCTTGCACAATCCTCTGGGGAAAAGGTATAGGTGGCCAATATGGTGATGGTGAACTAGGTCTAGGAATATCAACTTCACAAGGCAAATCACCATTCTGTGAAGGCTTGTCCTCCTTAGAGGGTGGTGAGCTAGGATGGGACTGCACATGTGCAAGTTGTGATTCCAAAACTAGTTCACTGCTATGTCCTATGTTAGGCTCTCCCTCATCATCATCTAGTGATTCCTTGGGGTCCTCTAACTATTTTCCACTCCTAGTTGTGATGACATTACAATTCTCCCTAGGGTTAGGTTCAGGTTTGGCAGGTAATTTCCTTGGGGGTCTATAAGCTGTGCTAGCCTGCTGTGCTATCTATGTCTCTAAAATCTTATTATGGGCAACAACACCATCCAATCTAGAGTTAATTTTCTTAAGACTCTCTGTAACTTCCTCATTTTATCTCATCTGAGCGCCTATGAATTTTTCAAACATATCATCTAGACTAGATTTTTGGGATTGACTCTGATTTTGTTGCCTCTGCTGGTACCCTCTATTTTCATTATGTCCACTAGCATGATTGTTACTCTTCCAAGACAAGTTAGGATGGTTCCTCCAACCAGGGTTGTAGGTATTAGAATAAGGGTCATTATTTCTACCTTGATTGTAACCCCCTACTGCATTAACTTGCTCACCACCCTGATCAACAATAACCTTACACTCTTCAGCATAGTGCCTATGATTCCCACATACTTCACAAGTAATAGAAGAAACTGCGGCAGTTTGCATTTGAAAAGAATGAAATCCATTACACAAAGAATCTACCTTTTCTGCTAAAGAATGCCAACCATCACTTTCATTCTTACCATGTGGGGGACGATACAACACTCCTCTCTCAGTAGTCCACTGGTTATGATTTAAGGCCATCTCTTCAATCAGTGTGTAAGCATCTTCAACTGTTTTCTTCATCAGGGCTCCTCTTGCAGCAGCATCAATAGTTAGACGGGTACTATAAAGTAAACCATTATAAAAAGTTTGAATTGAAACCCAATCTTCTAATCCATGGTGAGGGCACTTCCGTTGTAACTCATTGAAACGCTCCCATGCCTCACTGAGTGATTCGCCATCCCTCTGTGCAAATCCTGTGATTTGATTTCTCAATTGAATCATCTTACTGGGTGGAAAGTACTTTGTTAAGAAAGCCTTTGACAGTTGTTCCCAAGTGGTGAATGTTCCAGTCGGATGAGAATGTAGCCATGCTTTTGCTCGGTCCCTGAGGGAAAAAGGAAATAATCTCAGTTTAAGAGCATCATCAGATACACCATTAATTTTTATAATATCACAAAATTCAAGAAAAAGAGATAAGTGTTGATTAGGATCTTCCAGAGGAGATCCTCCAAATTAATTCTGTTGGATCATTGACAGGAAAATTGGTTTAATCTCAAAATTGTTTGCATCAATTGCAGGCCTAGTTATACTGGAACGAATTCCCTGTGTATTCGGGGCTGCATAATCTCTAAGTGTTCTTCTTTCAGCCATGATTGATTCTTCTTCTCTTTCTAATGCAAATCTCAGTTTTCTGCGCAATTTAAGAGTTTTATTAATTTCAGGATCAAAAGGAACTAATGGTCCTGATCTAAGAGTCCTGCGCATAAATAAGTAGAAGATCAAATAAGCTCAGAATTTGTAGAAAATAAGAGAAAACTAGAATCTATCACAAAAAATAATAAAAACAAAAACAAAAAGCTTAGTTTAGCAATACTATCAATTATATCAATATTAATAGAACCAAGATCCTCGGCAATGGCGCCAAAAACTTGTTGTGTCCGCAAGTGCACGGATACTCGAAGTAATATTTAAGATATCGAACCACAGAGACCTTGTTGTTAAGTACTGACGAATTGAATTCTTACTAGCTAAACAAATCGCGAATGATAAAAATAATCAATCAAATGGTATACGGAAAATCAGAGAGAAAGAATTGGGACTAGGGGTTCATCCACCTTAATATCTATGACTAGATATAATTAAATATTCATCAATCTATTTTCATTATGGTAAAGATATAGCTTACTTAATAAAGAAATTAACTCGCTCTCGCGCAGTCAATTTACAAAGAACGATCCTCACTCTCGTGCAAGATCAATTCAATGTTTAATATAAGTAAACTTCAACAGAGAGATTAAGAATCATTCTCGTGCATTCCATCTCAATGCCAAGATCTCAAGCAAAACTAAGTATTCTCATACCTTAGTCTTACAGGTTTTACTTAAGGTTTTCAAACAATCCAATATCTATCTCTAGCATATTTTCATATCTAAAACAATAATAATTTCTAGATCAAAACATCAACAAGAATTAAGCTTCTAAAATCTAGAGATAAGAATACAACTAATTTCTTACGATGAGTTCCTACCATAAATTCTAGGGTTCTAAGTTTTGCATATCATCTTTTCAGTCTATATCACAAAACTCTAACACATGTCAATGAGTGAAACTAGAAAAGATTAAAGGCATTAATCTCTTAAGTAAAATTACCATGCCAAAAATATTTTGATGGAATAAAGATCATCTAGTCATTGAAATATTAAGGGGATTACACCCTTTGTCTCAAAAGAAGGTTTAAGTTAGCATGATTGAAGGATTACAATAAAAAATGGTTTTAGATTGATCAGAAATTGAAAGGAAAGAGTAAAAGTTACAAAACAGGACTGTAATAAAAATTACAGCCTGTAATTTGCAGCAGAGTCATGATGAACAATGCAGGCAACCACGTTTTTGTTGATTTCTCCCTCGATCGGTCTCCTTTCACTCTGAAACTTCTGTGGGGTGTTCTCCTTCCTTAGGCAAAGCTTCCTTTCAAATTTCGTGGCCGGAGGTGGTTGGTATGATGAATGGCGATGAACCCTAGAGTAGTGGCGATTCTCTCAAATTCTCTCTATCGAGTGGATGAAAATTGTTCTTTTTGATTCAAAAATCTCCTCTTGCTAATGCTGAGCCTTTCCCTTTTTACGGATCTTCAATTGTTGCCCTAAATCTTGAGAAATTATCTTTTTAAGTTTCCAACGGAAGAATCGGGCAACTGAGCGCAAAATTACGGTACCGTGATGATCATTACGGTAATGCCATAATTTCTTCTGAAGTTTCTGTAGGAAAATGGCCCGCAATGATGGCACCATAAAATTTGTTACGGTAGTGCCGTAATCTCCTCAATTATTGTTGAAAGTTTCTGTATGAAATTTGCTCGAAATTGTGGCACCATAAAAATCCTTATGACAGTGTCGTAATTCTTCCGCAATCCTCTGAAGTCTCTGCTTGAATTTGGACCAAAATTACGGCACCGTGAAATATATTATGGAAGTGCTGTAATTTTCCAAAAATCTTCTGCGGAATGCGCCCATGAAATTCATTACGGTAGTGCCATATTCCCAGATTACGGCCGTAAAATTCATCACGACACTACCGTAATTTCGCTAGAAAACTCGGTTTGTCTTGAAATTTGATGTGCAAACTCCTCTTGATGATTAAAATTCATTCATGCATTGAAATTGCTCGAAAACTCATGATAATGATGCCTTTTTATCTGAAATTGATCAAAAACCAAGAAAATATGTAGATTTCGAAACATTTGATAAATAAGGCATAAAAATAAGCAACAGAGCATGATTATGACCCAAAAATGCAGTGGATTTAGCAAGAAATTTGCTATGAAATTTAGAGTCATTAGGAATAATGAGAACGAGTTTCCTTCTTCAATCCCGATTCCCCTGTTCCCCTGTTTCGGCGATTCGGTGGCGTATTCTCATCGTCTCCGGCGACGACAGTGGCCTCTGGGTCGGCGGCGTAGCTGAGGGTGAGGAGCGCATCTTACCCCTATTGGTAAGCATCTTCCCCAGCAAGCCTAAGCACAAGTGATAGCGATCCGCAAGTGCACGGATTTATCAAAGTAATAAAAGTTATCGATCCCACGAGGACTACGAAGCTAAGCACTGACTTCTTGACTTGTTTGAATCTAGGCAGACTAATTCAATGGTCTATCTAAACTTCTACGCACGAACAAACTCAGAAACAACTTTTAAGAGGTTCGATTTCTAAAGAATCGGGATTTCATGGGTTCGCCACAAAGACAATTATGAGTTGTTAAAAAGAATAACTAATTCACAGAAATTATCTATCATGAAAGGAACTCTTCCTATGGTACATACTACCTCCTCTGGGAGCGTAGTACGGTATTTAATTAGATTAACTCCCTACTCTCGTCACAGTTAACCTAATTAAACCCTTTGAGTTCTATGAAGAGTTGGTTAAACCCTTCAGATGAATCCAAACTACTCTCGTGATTGGATTCGTAGGTCTAATTGAAATAGGTCGGACGTTGCGATTCACCTCTCGGTCCTTCTCACAACGCCTAAAACGCAAACTTACTTGGCCAGGGTACATTACGAGATAAGTACAATTTCAATTAAATCATGAAGATAAATTCTAATGGAAGTAGCAAAAATATGGATTAACTCATAAAAGTCAATGGGCTACACCCAATCATCCCGACAAAAGTGTCTACTCACTCATGATATTAAAGAAATATCTGATGTTTTTGATGAACAAGTAAGAACTCATGAAAAATTGCAAGAAATCGCTAAAAGGACTATATAACCGCTTTCTCCTAAATCTGAGGATGAGGATTAGTCGATCAATCGTCACTTTTAGAGAGAATCTCGCCCGAATATGCTTAGAAATCATGTTGTCGCCTCTATCGCCGCCGCCGCTAGTCTTCGTCCGGAGAAGCCCCCCTCAACTCGATCAAAATCTCATCTTTTATAGTTGAACCGGTTTAGAACTCATCAAGGAACAGTTCTGCGTAGTTTGGCTCAAATCCGGTTTGAATCGGGTGAGAAACGAGCGAGAAACTCGTCGGGCAAAAGTTTTTACGGCCCGTGATGTAATTATGGCCAAAGCCGTAATTGTTTCTGTGTACAATGCCTTCGGTCACAGAAAGTTTCACGGTCCGTGATGGAATTACGGCTCCACCCGTGAAAGTTTATGTTCGTTCCGACACTTAGCCGATTTTCACCTCCCACTCGTCGTCGCTTTCATGGCCGCTTCCATGATTATGGCCAAGGCTGTAATTATCTCGTCTTTCACCGTTTTTGCCCCAAATTTGACGTGTAGGTTCGTAAATTGCTCGGGAATCATGCTTTAGCTTCAAAACTCTCGAAATCCTTCGTTTTTATGCCATTTTACCTACATTTTCATTAAAACCGAGAAAAGTGAAGATTCTGTGCAAAGTAAGATAAAAACACTAAAAGTAACACAAAATCATGCAAATAGGCCCAAAATATGATCTAAAATATAGGCAAAAATACGATGTAAATGCAACGCATCAACAGGCGGTGCTCGGCTGTGAACGCGGGAGGAAGACGACGAAGCGGACGAACGTGATTCGGCGTTTGCTTCGAGGCAGCAATGGCGATTTTGACTTGGTCAAAATCGGGACTGCGAAATTGGTTTCGATTTCATGCGGCGAATTTTGGTGGCTGACTTGGTGACGACGTCAGTAGAAGGTTTTAATCCGGCGAGCGGCGTTTGCGAGGTCAAAATTGATTTTGACCAGATCGAAATAAGAGGTAAAATCAATTTTAGATTTAAGGTTAGGGTTTCCGGTTATTTTCTGAATTAGGGGTGATTTTATGCTGGAGACTAGGGATTTCATGCCGGTTTAATGTTCCGCCGAAGAACCTTAGGGCGGGGCGTGATACTTAGGGTAGCCTCATGATCAAAATAGATTATTTTGACTTTAATTTATTTTGAAAATTCCCCTTCTATTATTTTTTATTTTGCATGTCCATCATTGCATCATTGTGGTCAAACATATGAGGATGCTCGGCATAAAAAAATAAGCGTTAATTAATTATTAATTAATTAATTAATTAATTAAAATTTTGCCGTCAACAATGCATCATGTAGGGTATAATGTATATTCTATGATAAATGCATTAGGCAAAGAAATAAGGATTGTGCATTGTAGTATGCACAAGTCTAAAATCAACCATTTCATCTATACTCACCACATCAACGTAGATGATAAGTTACTGGCCATATCACCCTACAAAAATGACTCAAGGCACCAAGTTAATTGCTCAAGATAGAATGATACCTTTCCATATTCAAGCATGTTCAAGCGAGGAAGCTCATCCATTCATTGACTAAAAATAAAGAGACCAAACATCAAGTAGTCAGCCTCTCCGCATGCCCATATTGCAAGTGATAAAAAAAATCCACAAAATTTTCAATCAACCAAAATGGATCATATTCCAATTGGCTAAAGTGTTCTTGCAATGGCTGAGCAATACAAGAAAGGAAAACCACTCTTCGTCCATATGCCAATAATAAAGGTTACAAGTTACAAGAGATGACACCTAACTTTCCATCCAAACCAAAGAGGCACTGAAGATGGTCACACAACTAGAAGGAAGTTTCTTGTCATCCACACAAGTAAGCATCAACTCATATCAAATTTAGGATCCCATCATTCAAGCAGTTGCCAATCAAGGCAACCAAGAACTATGAAAATGACAACCATGATATGTTTTTAGTTTGTTTACTTGTAGACATTAAAAAGAGCGTGGGCACTTGTAGACACTCCAATCCATTCTTGAATAAAACTGGCTAACTCTAAGGTCTTCTTCCTCCTTTAGTGCTTCTCCTAGTTTGTTTACTTTCAGGTGTATAATTCTTTTATATCACAAGGATTTGGTGGTTTGTCTCCTTAATTGTTTATGCAATCTAATAACTTTAAGCCATGTTAATCTTTCACACTTGCACTATTGCTCAAAGCAAGAACAAAGTATAGGTTCCTTCTATCTTAAGGAGCTCCTCGTGAGGTCCTTTTTAAGTTATTGCCACTTACGTTTCATGATGTTATTTATTTATAGTTCATGGTTATTTGAGTGTTTTGCGTGTCTCATGATTTTCTACCACTTTATTTCAAGAACCATTTTAAAATTTAATTTTTCATGCTAGTTTAAATTAAACATTACCCAACCCTATATTAGCTTGCTACTAAAGGAAACTTATATACTTAGCTTTTGATTTTCCTTATAGTCTAGATTTATTATATTTCATTCACTCACATAAAATCTTAGAGAAAACTTTTTAATTCCCATGTTCTAGCTCTCTGTTGAGTATTTCAACTAGTTTATTTATTAGGTCCTCACAACGGCCAAATAATTACTTTTTAGTTTTTTGTAAAAAGTTTCTTTTTTTTTTTAAAAAAAAATAGATTTGGTTCAAGCCATATCATAGTTCAAATATTACCCTTCAATTAAGACCTATTGGAAAAAATAACAAGCAAATAAAATTTTTAATAGTAATAACACAGTAGAAAAACTATTTAAAATCGATTTTCCCTTACCAGAAGATCAATGCGAGACAAAACACAAACGACAAAATAGGAAATTTATCGTTAAGCATGTTTGACATTGGCGACTAACAATGGTATAGGTGCACAAGTGTATGCCCTCTATCGATATTCACATAGTGATCCCTTAACTTGAAGATCACTTCGCTCTGCATTTGGTACTAGCTTCAGGAGAAAGGGACTAAGCTTTGGACTTCTTTCTTGGAGCTCATGGTAAAAAGAGGAGAGGGAGAGGAGGGGGCAACAAGGAGAGAGAGAGAGGCACATGGACAAGCAAAAAGAATTGTGTGTTGCCGGTAAATAGTTGCCGGACATGGTAACTAATAAATAAATAACTAATAATAATATTAGAACATGGCATGTAACCAATATCTCTAATTTTATTATTAAATAAATAAAATATTATTAAATAATTAGAACATGGATGTAATCCATGTTCTCTAATAATATTATTAAATAATTAAAACATGGGTAAATGGTCTACTACAATTAGATCTGAATCATCTATAAATGGATGTTGTGTCATGACATTCTTTAATGGTAAAAAAGGTCGTGTGATTGAGCAACCTAGCATGAGAGAGGTCTTGTGCTTGGCAAACATCAAGGCTACACCATCTGAGCAGCATCTGAGCAGTATTTCTTGTACAATGTGAAGATAAAAAGAAGTGGTGTGCGTGATAAAATTAGAGATATGGCAATATAAGCAAGAGAGAGAGAGAGAGAGAAACGACTCAAATTTTTGTAAGTGAAAATTTTTGATGTTTGGAGAGTTAACTTCATTAGATTGTTTCCACCCTTAGGAGGTAACAAGTTTATTCTTGCAATCGTTGATTATGTTTCCAATTGGTGGAAGCTCTTGCTCCCACACTAACGATTCTCGGGTAGTAATGAAACTGTTCAAGAAAGTTATCTTCTCATGTTATGGAGTTCCAATAGTGGTGATTAGTGATGAAGACTAGCATTTCATAGAACAAAAATTTTTAATTTTGCTCAGAAAATATGGTGTGAGTCATAAAATCACTATTGCTTATCATCCACAGATGAGCAGATAAGTAGTAAACTAGAGAAGGAGAGGAGAGGAGAGGAGAGGAGAGGAGAGGAGAGGGAGAGGAAGACTTGCGAGTTGTTGAAGGAGTTTAAGTTGCATCACTCTTCCATGCTTTAGCCTTGTACCGAAGCCTACAAGTAGCAAAGAAGTGAATGCAACCTACATGTAAACATCTAGGAGTAACAGTGAAGGAACTTATCATGATCCATGAAGTTGCAGCATGGTTGGATCATCTCCAAATGTTGCACTGATTGTGTTGAAGATGCACCATTGACGAAGATGCCTTAATTGATTAAACTTTCGGTGAAGAAAAGATGGAGGAGGGGGAGAGGGGTTTTGGCTATAGAAGTTGGAGAAGAGAAAAAAAGGGAAAAAGGGTTCGGCCTTAAAGAAGAGGGGAAGAGGCGATACAAGTACGATAGTTTTTCTGAGGCAACTATTGAACATGCTTTATTGACGCATGTATGATTACAATATATAGGCATGTGGCTGCCATGGACAAGGGAGTCAATTACTCCTTATGCAAATACATATTAAGAAAAAAAGATCAGCTTTGTTGGCTAATTGATAGGCGATTTCTTTTCCATGTGAAGCTTGGGCAGTTTCTTTCTCTTCTTCTTCAAACTTCAAATTCTTACCGATGGTTGGATGGAGCCTTTCCTTGTCTTGGCCGAAGATGCTTGGAATATCCTTTGGATCAGCTAGGATGTGGGTGAACTTTACTTCCGAGAGTGTGAATGCCTAGGTGGATGAATCCTTGATTGGCCAACATTGAGATTTGAATTTGAACTTCCTCCTTGCTGCTTTGGGTGGTTAGAATGGCAAAGAGGCTTCCTTCTTTATTGTCCCATAAATTATGGATCTTGATTGAAGCTTAATTGATTCCCTTGTTTGAGGCGTAATTAATTTGATTTAAGGTGAGGTGGCCCCAATCTCCATGAATGGTGGTCCACTAGTGAGGACTCAAAAGTTTATGGTAAATTTTATATATTTATATCATTTATTTGAGGCATTTTTATTCATTTTTACTTGTTATTTAATTCAAATTAGTTATTTGGTTTGGAATCTATAAATTCTTTTATTTTTTTTTTAATTTTTAGGTAAAATGTACAAAATTTGATAGATTTCCAAGCCAATCAAAATAAATTGTGAAGATAGAAAAACCTAAGCTGTAATGAAAATTTTATTGCAAATAGAGAAATTTAAATCTAAAAGATAGGCATTGTCATAGGGCTGGTGACAACAAAAAAGGGGGCAGAACCCAGAAAATAGCCAAGTCTTACGCCCTTTGTACTTCATTCAAAAATATAAGACTGAATTCTTGAATTTCTCAATCATGTGGACAAAATTAAAGGTAGAGGAAGGTCTATAAGAAGGAGGAGAAGCATATTTCATAGGGAGATGTGCACAAGAGCGATTTTGAGGGAGAAAATATGAGTGGTGTCTATCTAGGGTTTGGAGCATCCAGAGAGGCTTTTCGAGCATCTACGACCACTAAATTTAAGAGGAAAAAGCGTCTAGTGTAGGAGAAGGTTCATACAAAATTTTAGAGCAAGAGGAGACTAGGATCGATAGCAATCGACAATGGTAGCATTGAAACTCTAAAGAGATTCAAGGCTGTTTAAAGTAGAATCCCAATTCAGAATCACAGTAAACCTGAACATAATTTTTTATCTTTAAAACCTTAAACATATAAACTTTCATGGTGAAAATGTTTCTTTTATCATAAACTTTTCTCAGAATTGGAGGAGTTATCCTCTTATTACTTAATGACTTAAACTATTATAATTTATCTTGTATTTTAGTTTGAATTTATGCTAATTCAATTATAGTGAGTTTATTGTAATTATTAATTAAATTTAAACTATTGCATGTCCTAAGGTTTATAACACATACTTAGAGGTGACTTATAAACTTAAAACCCTTTAATTAAGCCTATAAAAATAGATTATGAGAGTAGCTAAATCATAGTTACTTAATTATTGAAGTTAATTCTACATGTGATTAGTTTGGTCATATAATTTCATTAATATTGTAGTTGTTGGGAAACTCTAGGCAATTTAAAATTAAAAACAATGCGGAAGCAATACTCGAAATAGGTTTCCACAAAACAATAGGTGATCGACTTACGAGAGAAACCAACGGATGTGAAGAGTATGGTACCTTATATTGAGAGCAAAGGGGTGGGTGATGGTGACTTTGAGACATACAAGAGGGCGTCCTCTACAATTGTGCACACAACTTGTCCCTCGAGATCTCTCTACCTCCAAGCTTGGTGCTAGCCTCAGGAGCAGAGATCCATGCCTATGGGAGAGTCTCCTCTTTGCTTGCGCCACCACCAAGGAAGAACCAAAGAGAGAGTCACCTTCTTCAAATGTTGCGCCAATCTTCAAAGATGCACCATGGAAGATGAATGTTGCCACTTGATGAAGGGGTGGTGGCTTCAACCTTTGGGCGATGCCAATTTGAGGTAGGGTAGCTAAGGTTGATGGAGAACCTAGGCGGCTAGGGTTTTCACAAGAGAAACACACACACATGAACCTAGCCCTAAGCCCCTATATATAGAGGAATAGAGATGGGTCTCATGACTTAAGTCGCAAATAAATTTATTAATTTATTCATTATTTGAATATAAATATATTCAAATATGTGCCTAGCACGTAGACCCATCTAGATGCATTGAATCAAGTTAACAAGCCATCAAATCAATTCGGTGCAAACTCTGGGCTAGTTTGGAATTGCAGTGTAGGTGTTGTTGTTGCAGTGCTATAGAGTCAATAATAGTACTGTTTACTATCAAAATATAGTAAATTGCTACTGAAAGAAGTAGTACTGTTTACATATTTTTTATTTATATATGTTTACATATATGTTTATTTATTTTTATATATGTTTATTTATATATATTTATATATGTTTGTATATAACAGCACAAGCTGCTGTGTGTTTTTCACTTAACTTGTCAACTATGACCTAGTTAAATGTGGTCACCTGTAGGTCAACCAGAGGTCAACTTACTTCAAAGTGAAGTCTAGGTCTAAATGAAGTTCTTCATCATATTAGATGCATTCACGATACATCAAACTCCCAAATAGATCTGAATCATCCAATGATTTGATCTAAGACTATCCGATTAATATGTGTAGGTTCATCTGACATTGGCAATAATAATTTGACATTCATTATAAGTAGTAAGAGATATCTAGTAACACATCGCTCCTATGCAAATCATCAGAATGGTTGTCATCATCGACATCGCCTAAACCATACCTTTGCACTTTTGTCTTTTTGCTAGACTGATATCCTGATTAGACAAGTATATCATACTTGTTTATCCCAATCTAATGGTCATGACTAAATCAAGCTTTCACCTAGGTGTAGCCACACACTTTCAGTCATTCATTCAAATGGGGCCCATGGACATCAAGCTTCCATTTGTATCATTTTATATATCTTTTCATGCTCAATTGAAGATCTTTTGCTTATTTTTATGCCAAAATTATCAAATATTGCAAAATCTACTTCTATTTTGATTTTTCATGATTTTTAGGTAAAAAGGCACTATTTTGAGGCGTTTTCAAGCAAAATCGAATACATAGAAGAGTTACCATCATCAAGAGGAGATCATCCGACAAATTTCATGCAAATCGGAACAACTGACCAAAATACGATAGTGCCGTATTTTATATTACGGTACCGTATTTCTGTACGATACCGTAATATCGGAGCACTGCCGTAATTTGGTGGATTTTCAAATCAGAAAGTTTCCCTAATTTTATGGCACCGCCGTAAAGAATTATACGGGCCGTATTTTGGAGCGCTTCAGAATAGAGAGATTCATTGAAATTACGATACTGCCGTAAACCATTTTACAGTGTCGTATTCCTCAGAGATTTCAGACCAGAGAACTCGTCCGATTTTACGGCACTACCATAATAACTTTTACGGGCCGTAATTTTGACACAGGGTTCACAGAACCAAAATACGGCACTGCCGTAAAATAAAACACGGCCGTATTTTCTTCTTGGACGCGCAACTTTTTCGGGCCGAATCTTGTGCGGACCATAACTTTTGATCCAGAGCTCCAAATTGAGAGCTGAAAGTTGCTGTAGACTCGTCTTTAAGAGGAGAACGCACACGAAGCACAGCCCAAATTTTTATCCATTATTTAGAGAGAAATTTGGAGAAAGGCGTTTAGGGTTTGGCTTTGCGCCGAGAGGCATGGAGGCCACCTCAGGCCGTGATTTTCATGCAGAAGCTTCGCCTGGAGGAGGAGATGATACCCCAGAAGTTTTAGAGGAAAAGGAGTTCAATTGGAGAAGAAATCA
Organism: Costus lasius; assembly: GCA_027563935.2. Taxonomy (NCBI): domain Eukaryota; kingdom Viridiplantae; phylum Streptophyta; class Magnoliopsida; order Zingiberales; family Costaceae; genus Costus; species Costus lasius. Next base: position 51,197,876 of record CM050446.2, read on the forward strand.
AAGAAAAGGAAAGCGCCGCCACTGTTCATCGATGCCTCCTTGCAAAATACGGCTGTGAAATATTTCACAGCCGTGCTGTACTTTTCTTAACTCTTCTTTTCCTTTGATTTTTGATCTTCTGAAACTATGGCTTATTGTATTTCTCTTTCCATGGTAGCTTAATCATATTTTGGGACATGGGTTTAATTCACTTTGATTTCTTAATGATTAGATAACTCTTATTTTTGTCAGAATAGTTTTATTATGATGATTCTACTTATGTGATTGTTTGTCTCTGATTCTCCATAGATTGATGTTATTATTCATGTTTTAGAGTTTTCGCAATAAGGACCGAAAGGTGACTTGCTTGAGAACTTGGAACCCTAGAACATATTAGGAACTCTCTTAGGTTAGTTCTTAATTATTTAATTTTAGTGATCTTATTGCCATGATGATAATTTGAATCTAGGGTAGAGTCGAGTTGTCAAACCTGGAGATCTTGCACGAAAGTGATGATCGGAACGTTGGAGAACCATAAGTAGAACTTGTGTTGAGTCTCGGATGCACGAAAGTGATCCTTGAGATTCCACTTGAGATAATCTACTTAGAATTCGGATGCACGAAAGTGATCTCGAGTTCTTTGATTGATGATTTACTTATCTTTAGCGTTGGGATAGATCTTGCGCGAAAGCGAGGATTAGTCCCTGCATGATTGTCTGCACGAAAGTGAGATGATCCCTTTATAAAGTAAATTAAGTCTTTATCATGATAAGATTAGTCTGACGACCTTTTATTTAAATCTAGTCATTAGAATTAAGGAGGATGAAACCCTAGTCCTAATGTTTCTCTTTGATTATCTGATTTCGTCTGTTTTCCATCATTGCTTTGCTATTATTCGGTTGCTTAGCTAGTAAGAATATAACTATTTGGTACTTAACAATAAGGTCTCTGTGGTTCGATATCTTTCTTTATTACTTCGAGTATCCATACACTTACGGACACAACAAGTTTTTGGCGCCGTTGCCGGGGACCTTAGTTTTGTTAATATCAAAATAGTTGTTAGTATTGCAAGACTAGGTTTTATTTGTTTTATATTTAACTTTGTTTTTTTTTTGCATGTTTTGGATTTTCACAAGTTGTGACAGAGCTGTGATTTCTAAAATTTATGAATTTACATGTGTTTTATATTTTTTATAAAATTCTGAAAAAAAATTTTTGGTGTTGGATAATCTTTCTGTTCATGATCGATTTGAAGATATGTCTTTTAATTATAACTCATGGGCAACTCAAAGAGGTGAGGTATACATGCCACAAGGTAAGTATGAAAATAATTCATTGAGCACACTTGAGGATACGTTTAATTCTTTTATGCATTCTGTTAAGAAATCTTCTTCTTCTATTAGATGTGATATTTGTGGATATTTTGATCATTATACCTCTGATTGTCAATTTTTAAATCCCAATTTATCATGGAAAGAATCTTATCAATTGTATTCTAGATAGAAAAATCATCAAACTTCTTTTTCTATTGATTGCTCAAATCATGTTTCTGAACCATACTTTGAGGATAATGAAAAATCTAGCTTAGAGATAAAGTTTGAAAAGTTCATGAAACATAGTGAAGAGTCACATGAGACCTTTAAACAAATTAATTCTAGGAGGGATAATATGAGTGCTGATACTGAAATGCTAGAAAACCGGATAGCATAACAAAAAGCATGTTTATTTGAGTTTGATTTGGAAACTGAAAACTTGATTTAGAAAATTCCCCCTCTGATTATGATTATTTTGAGATTGAGCCTTATGTGAATATTCATGAATCTCACTCTAATTTTGATAATTGTGAAATTGATTCTTTTGGTAATTTATTTGTAGAAAATTTTGAGGAAATTATAATTGAAAAACCCTCTTTTGAGGAAGTTGATTCTTTTGATGATGCATCATTTGTGGTTAATTCTGATGAAGGACATGCGAGAGTTGATTTAGAAAAACCTTATTCTGGTTTTGTTGGTAATTTTGAAATTGATAAATTATTTGATTGTGAGCATGAAGAATTTGAAAAAGATTTGAATATTACAAATATTGATGTATCTCACTCTGATATTTTGCCCATATCTACTGTTCACTCTTCTGATTTTATTGAAAAATTATGTTTTATTGAGGAACCTAATTTGAGACAGAAAGTTTATTTTGATCCAACACTTGCATCTTTTGATCAAAGTCCTATAGCCATTGAAAATATAAATTTGAAGAAAGGACTAATGATATTACTTACTGACAAACATAGGAAGATCATTGAAAATTTTGATTTTGATTTCCGCATATTTAATAGAGCCACGGTGATTGTGATTTACATGAAATTTTGGATGTTTGGATTAGTGGCAAAACTTTTTGGACAGCGAAAAAGAAAGAAGTTACATGCTATTTACTTTGGAACTGATTCACCTGCTTCACCATGAGATTTGATTTTTGGTCAAGCTAATGACCTAAAATTAGCGCTTCTTGGGAGGCAACCCAAGCGTTATCACTTATCTTAGTTTCTTTTATTTTAGTTTATTTTTAGAATTAATTTTTCTTTTCATTTTGCAGGGAGAAAATAAAATTTTGCGTAAAATACGGCACTGCCGTAACATTTTTTACGGTGCCGTAATTTTGATCGATTTCTTATCCGAGAATTTTGCATTTTTTACGGCAGTACCGTAATATTTTTCATAGTATTGTAATTCCTGCATATTTTTGACCCGAGAGTTCTTTGAAAATTACGGCACTGCCATAAGGACTTTCACGGTACCGTATTTTAAAACTGCAGTCTGCTTATTTGAGTAGGTGTCTTCTCGCATTAATTTTAAGAAACTGGGTTGGAAAAATTTTTGATCTTTGGCACAAACATGAACTACTCATCTTTGTCTATCATCTGGATATTTTTGCTGAATTTTAAAGTCCATGGATCATTCTGAAACACATAGCAACTTTTCGATTCTGATTAATTTCTGCAGCAGTTTTATTTTGACTGTTCTGATTAGCGTTTTTGCTACAATTTTTTAAGATACTTTCATGACTTGAAACCCTGATTTTTCGCATGGAATATGAAGAACATGTGTCGTTCTACCTCGTGGATTAATTGTTTTCATGAAAATGTTTTCTGATGATTCTAGGACACATGGCAACTTTTCGAATTTGATTAACTTTTGTGCAGTTTTTGTAGTTTTGTAATCTGATTGGCGTTTTTTCCACTGATACCCTAAATTCCTGACATATTTTAATCATTTGATTTTTATACATCTGGAAAGAACACGTTTTATTCTACCACATGGTTCTGTCCATTTTCTTATTGGATCATTAAATCTTATTTTTGGGTATGGCTACTTTTCTTAAAAAATTCACTGGCTGCACTGTTTGCTTTCTACATGTTATAGCTTTTTTTGCCTCCAGATCCAGAAATCTTCAAGAGCAACTATCTTCCACCTATAGCCACCACTACATCTGCCTCTAACAACACTGTTTCCAGCCGTCGACATTAGATTATACCATCTGCAGATTCTTACTTCTTCTACTGCCTCTATTTCCATTGATTAGATTTATTTATGCAGTAGACTCTTTATTAGTGACTGATTTTTTTTTTATCTATGCAGCATTATTTCTGGCACCCACCGGCCGACGATCTCACCTCCAGGATTGTGATCTCTAGCAGGCCACTAGAGATTACTCACTCTACTATTGGCACCACCACCATCATTGCTAGTAGCTTTTCAGCTAGCCTCTATTCACCTCTGCTTCTTGTCTGCTCAACCCTTTTCACCGGCATCCTCTTTAGACCTCCGGCGACATCTCTGATTGTCCCTTGAGAAAATTATTTTTATCATTATTATTTTTAGAGACTATTTTTAGACTGAGCCTTATGTATCTTAAATTGTGCAGGTAAAATTTTCAAAAGGCACATCCTTGGACCTTGCAGCATCTGCCCCGACACTATTTTTGGTCTGAGCTTTATGTAATTTTGGTCAGATCTTGCTATATAGTTTTGTGAGTATCATTTGCACTCTCTTGTTCATGATTATTTCATATGGTTACATATTTGATTTACTTTAGATGTATCACTCACTGAGATTTCTACTCGATATGGTCTCTTGAATCTATCATTTTACACTTTTGAACATTATTGTTTGAGTTTGATGCTTCTACACCTCTATGACCACCGACACTGCTATTCTGTTTCACATGCTTATTTTTCTTTTCGATGTGGTTGTATGATGATTATGATGATACTGATTTCTACTATTTCGATGGGGTTGTATTATGATATTTCGATATTCTGATGAGCTATCTTTGATATGGTTGTAGTATACATGATGATATATTTAGTGTTTACGATGATATTTTGTGATGATGATGAGTATATTCTTGTTTTATATTGTTGATGACTTGATTGATTGATGATGAATGGATTCAAATTCATGATTAGAGAAAAACCCTATCATGTTAGATTTATTTCTTCAATGCATATCTATCTCTGAAATTTGACATTTGTTGATGCATGAAATTTTGGGTAGATGTATTATTTGAGGAATAAGATCTAAGGTGAACCTATTCTTTTGAATAAAATGACTATATGAGTATGATTTGAGAATTGAGATCAATTGATCAACCTAGTAGATGTTTAGTTTATTTTGCTATTTGTTGGGAAATAAGAATCCAAGATTCATAAAAATAGTGAGAGACTCCCCTACTTGGCACAATGTAAAATTGATGGTGATACCTAAGACATGGGTTGAAGTCTATGCATGAAAAATAATGAGAGATAAAAAGAATAAGACTCCTCTACTTGGCACTATGCAAAATTGATAGTGGTACCAAAGATAAGAGTTGAAGTCAAAAATAAAAAGTGTGTATCTAAGTGGATACATGTCATCTTTATAAAAACAAACAAAATGCATAAAAAAAAGAAAAAAAATTATGTGTGGAAAAAGATCTTGGAAACCTAATTCCTGTAAACAAAAGCATGATATATTTGAACTGAAAACTGGGTGAAATCATGAGATTGAAAATTCTATTTATTATACAAGTTGCAAAGCTTTATTTAATTGAGTTGTGGATCTAGAGGATTGAATTCTAAGAATGATATGTTTATTTGAAGTTTTGTGAAACAATTGATGGAATTTTTCATTGATGATTATATTTTAGAAATTTATTGAGCATAAAAAGGTTTATCTTTTAATCAACTTTTGATTTTTGCTTGAGGACAAGCAAAGTTTGAGCCTTATGTATTTGATGGCACCAAAATATATAGTATATTTTGTATCATTTTATAAATCTTTTCATGCTCAATTGAAGATCTTTTGTTTATTTTTATGCCAAAATCATCAAATATTGCAAAATCTACTTCTATTTTGGTTTTTTTCATGATTTTCAGGTAAAAAGGCACTATTTTGAGGTGTTTTCAAGCAAAATCGAAGATATAGAAGAGTTACCATCATCAAGAGGAGATCACCCGACAAATTTCATGCAAATCGGAACAACTGACCAAAATACGATAGTGCCGTATTTTATATTACGGTACCGTATTTTCGTACGATACCGTAATATCGGAGCACTGCCGTAATTTGGTGGATTTTCAAATCAGAAAGTTTCCCTGATTTTATGGCACCGCCATAAAGAATTATACGGGCCGTATTTTGGAGCGCTTCAGAACAGAGAGATTCATTGAAATTATGGCACTAACGTAAACCATTTTACGGTGCCGTATTCCTCAGAGATTTCAGACCAGAGAACTCGTCCGATTTTATGGCACTGCCATAATAACTTTCACGGGCCGTAATTTTGACACAGGGTTCACAGAACCAAAATACGGCACTGCCGTAAAATAAAACACGGCCGTATTTTCTTCTTGGACGCGCGATTTTTTCGGGCCGAATCTTGCGTGGACCATAACTTTTGATCTAGAGCTCCAAATTGAGATCCGAAAGTTGCAGTAGACTCGTCTTTAAGAGGAGAACACACACGAAGTGACAGCCCAAATTTCTATCCATTATTGACCGAGAAATTGAGAGAAAAGTGTTTAGGGTTTGGCTTTGCACCGAGAGGCGTGGAGGCCACCTCAGGCCATGATTTTCATGTAGAAGCTTTGCTTGGAGGAGGAGATGATACCCTAGAAGTTTTAGAGGAAAAGGAGTTCAATTGGAGAAGAAATCAAAGAAAAGGAAAGCGCCGCCACTGTTCATCGACGCCTCCTTGCAAAATACGGCTGTGAAATATTTCACAGCCGTCCTGTATTTTCTTAACTCTTCTTTTCCTTTGATTTTTGATCTTCTAAAACTATGGCTTATTGTATTTCTCTTTCCATTCTAGCTTAATCATATTTTGGGACATGGGTGTAATTCACTTTGATTTCTTAATGATTAGATAACTCTTATTTTCGTCAGAATAGTTTTATTATGATGATTCTACTTATGTGATTGTTTGTCTTTGATTCTCCATAGATTGATGTTATTATTCATGTTTTAGAGTTCTCGCAATAAGGACCGAAAGGTGACTTGCTTGAGAACTTGGAACCCTAGAATTACATATTAGGAACTCTTTTAGGTTAGTTCTTAATTATTTAATTTTAGTGATCTTATTGCCATGATGATAATTTGAATCTAGGGTAGAGTCGAGTTGTCAAACGTGGAGATATTGCATGAAAGTGAGGATCAGAATGTTGGAGAACCATAAGTAGAACTTGTGTTGAGTCTCGGATGCACGAAAGTGATCCTTGAGATTCCACTTGAGACTAGGGGTGAGCATTCAAGGTTGGTAAAATCGGTTTTTACTGATTACCAAAAAATTCAGTAAAATCGGTTCGGTTAAAATGTTTTCGGTTTCGGTAACGGTATTTGATTTTATGTAAATCAGTTTTCGATTTTCGGTATCGATTTTTAGGTTTCAGTTCGGTAAAAAACTGAATTACCGATATATTTTTTTTTAATCAATTAAAGGTCGGATAAGTGGTAAATAGGTAAGAGGATTCTAAAATCCAAACCCATTTACCCATTAACCCTTTAACCTAAAACCCTAAATCAAATAATGCGACCCACCGTCTGCCGTGATACGCGAGTAACACGACCTGCCATCCGCCGAGGCACCGACTCGTGAGCCGCCTCCAAATCCAATCCTCCATTCTCCTTCTCATGTGACGGTGTGAGTGTGACCCCATCGACCTGCCATCAACCGAGGCATCGTCTCGCATCTCTCTCTCTGATTTTTAGCAAGTGGCCTCCTCTATGCCAGTGCCGCTGTAGCCCGTCCTTCCTCCTCTCTCTAACAAAGATGAAGTTGACGGTTGCGCCGCCATCGATCGTTTCCCTTCGTGGCTTCTGTGTCAACGTTCACATCGTGCGTGCTGGGCCTAATCAAGATTTTCTCTCCATCTCGAGGTAACCCTAATCTTCTTCTCCAATCCCCGCTTCGTCCATCGTCGATCTATCGATGAAAATTTACTGCACTATGTACAAATAAGTGTTCGCCGAAGGTCTATCGTTCGAAATTAGTGGACAAAAATTTAGGAACTATCGATCGCCCTGGCGTGCACTGGAACGATCCGATCCTTTATTTGTTGTAGAGCTACTTCCTTAGGCAGCCTGCCTACTCTCCTTTTTCAATTTTGACCCATTTCTTCATATTTGCTTTATGTTTTTATATGGTGTTGGGGTCAGTAGCTAGAGCACGTCGTGAATGCGAACCAAGAAGCGTGTTGGCTGCTATCATTAACCAAATTGTCAGTAGCTAGTCCATTACGATTTTACATATTAATTGGCATTATATTTTCGGTAATTTACTGATTTTGGTAAATTCGGTTCGATAGAGAATCAGTATTTTAGTAATTCGGTACGGTTTCGGTTTATAAAAATTTGGTATAAAAAAGTTTGGTAAATCTAGTTCGGTAAATTCGGTATCGGTAAATACCGAATGCTCACCCCTACTTGAGACAATCAACTTATAATTCGGATGCACGAAAGTGATCTCGAGTTCTTTTATTGATGATTTACTTGTCTTTAGCGTTGAGATAGATCTTGCGCAAAAGCGAGGATTAGTCCCTGCATGATTGTCTGCACGAAAATGAGATGATCCCTTTATAAAGTAAATTAAGTCTTTATCATGATAAGATTAGTCTGACGACCTTTTATTTAAATCTAGTCATTAGAATTAAGGAGGATGAAACCCTAGTCCCAATGTTTCTCTCTGATTAGCTGATTTCGTCTGTTTTCCACCATTGCTTTGCTATTATTCGGTTGCTTAGCTAGTAAGAATATAACTATTTGGTAATTAACAATAAGGTCTCTGTGGTTCGATATCTTTCTTTATTACTTCGACTATCCATGCACTTGCGGACATAACAAATCTCTCATGTGATTTATGATACACCTAATGACAACCGTTATGAACTCCCTACTACAGTGAGACATTAGGTTGTATCAAAGCGTACCACTTACTATATGGAGATATCAACTACCTCAAGTCGAAGGACAAGTGCACCTCTGCCACTATGAGATTAACTTGAGAAATCAAGTTGAATTCTCACAACGGGTTGGCCTAGTATATGCACCCTGATATACCCATATGTCTGTGTTAGCCCTCCATGCTGAACCAGCGGATATACCAGTCTCACATGCACTATAGTTGCCCCTTATCCACTATGACCCTCGATTGAGGACAAACTTTGAGACTAGATAGATTCCATCTCCAGAGACTTTATTATGCAGATATACACAATCACATGTGTATCAAAAGCATAACAATAATAATGTCAGTATATATAAATATCATGAGTGAATGTAACACAAATGTCATACCAACAACTGGTCCTAGGGCATAAACACTAACAGTAGTTACATTGCGAAGTGAATTATAATATTAAAACCTGTAATTTAAGCTATGAGAGTATCTTAAAATCACTTGAGAGAATAACCTATGAGTTAAGCTATGAGAGTGTCGCTTAATTTATTAGGGACTAAATTAAATTACCATAGAAATTAAAAGTTAGAATAACAATTCACAAGAGTGAAAATTGGCTTAGTATAGAGTTGAGTATCCGAGAGAAGACAACTTTAACCTTAGGATAATTTCTCTTTAGCAAAACTCAAACAATTCACATAAAAAGTTATTATAGTTTTATTATCAAGTATCATAGTGGTGAAACCTTATCCCATATTTTTTCCATCAAATTTTAGCAACTACCACTTGATTTTTATTTCTCTAAAATCATTTTAAAAACTAGATTTGCTTAGCTAGTATAAAAATAATTTATTAGTATTTAACACATATGTCTCTATGGTATTAATATTTTTTATTATTTCAATGTATCTGTGCACTTATGGACATATCAGCTAACAATTTTGGAAATAGAGTTGAAGTCTTCTATATTGTGTCTTCAGTTGAACTAGGTTTGATGCTAACTTTCTTTTTAGGAGTTAGCTTTGTAGATTGAGTATAGTGATTGATGCGTCCATAAGTTCACGGATTTATCGAAGTAATAAAATAAGATATTGTTCCCAACGACGATCTGGCGGTCAAGTACTAATTACACGACTCGTTTATATCTAGGAGAATCAAATTGTGATTTTGCATGAACTCTAAGTACGAAAAGTAACAGAGGTAGCATTTTGGGGTAAAAATCAGGTTTTAGAAAGTCGGGACTCAGGGTTTTACCACACTAACATCTATAAATTTAATGAAAATAAATCTTTAAACAAAATAATTATAACAATGAAAGGAAATTTTTCCTAAGGTATATATTACCTCCTCCCAAAGCGTAATCTGGTACCTAGCTATGCTAACTCCCTACTCTCGTGATAATTAATGCAACTAGGCCTATTAAGTTTTATGAAAAGCCATGAAATCCTTCAAACGAATCCAAACTACTCTCGTGATTGGATTCGTAGGTTTGAAAAGAATAGTTCTAACGTTGCGATTCACCTCCCGGTCCTTCTCGCAACGTCTAAGATGTAAACATACTTGGCCAGAGTAAATCATGTAAATAACTCAATTCTAATCAAATCAATGCTATAATAATTATGACAAAGAGTAAAAATATAAAATTTAATTTATAAATATTAGTGGGTTACATCCCTATTCCCGAAAACAAGTTTACTCGCTCATGTTCTAAGAAAACAACAGGTTTATTGATGAAACTTGCATTGAATCGTAATGAAATACAAGAAAATCACTAGATAAGTAATCAGAAAAACTTCCTCTCGATCTGGAGATGAAGATGAAGTGCCTAATTCTCCCCTTTGGGTGAATCCTCGCTAGAATTTTGCCCTAAAATCGAGTTTCGCCCTAGCCACTTCCTTTTATAGTTTAATTGGTTTAGAACCCTTCAAGGAAGAATTCTAGAGAGTTTAATTTAATTTTGACTCGATTCGGGGTCGAATCGAGTGAAAAATACGAAGGGGCGGAAATATTCACGGCCCATAAATTGTTCACGGCTACAGCCGTGCAAGTTTAAGTGAATAAATACCTTTGTAGATAGAAATATTCACAACCTATGAAGGATTCACGGCCTCACCCGTCAAAGTTTATGTGAACTTTTTTACTTAACCGTGATTTCACCCATTGAACGCGAAACTCATGGCCAGCCGAAAAACTCACGGCCAAGGCTGTGAATGTCACGTCTGACACTGTTTTCGCCCCAAATTTGATGTGCGACCTCGTAATTTCCTCGAGAACCGTGCTATGGCTTCAAAACTCGCAAAATCCATTATTTTTATGCCATTTTACCTGTTTCATAAAAATCAATAAAAGTGAAGATTCCATACCAAGTGAAGTAAAAACACTAAAAATTAGTATAAAATCATAAAATAAGCCCAAAATATCACATAAAATACAGACAAAAATATGATGTAAATGCAACGCATCAAAATATCATAGATTTAAAGCTTTGCTTGTCCTCATGCAATAATCTGATATGTATGGAGATTGTAAAGATAAGAAACACTCTTTTGTATTTCCCCTTAATAATGTCTTTAGTCCACAATTTAAGCAATCAACCTTTCAGAACTCAAGTGATTCAAGAAAAATCATAATAAAAATAAATTCCCAAGAGTTTACAGTCCAAGAAAGATAAAATTTACAGTTTATATCATAACATCCATTCTTCACACACTAAGTATTAGATACTCTGGAAGATCTCCTCTGGAAGATCCCAACCAACACTTGTCTTTATTTTTGGAATTATGTGATACTATCAAAATAAATGGTGTTTCTAATGATGCTTTAAGATTAAGGCTTTTTTCCTTTTTCTCTTAGGGACCGGGCAAAGACATGGCTTCAATCACAACCGGCCGGGACCTTCACAACTTGGGATCAACTGTCAAATTCCTTCTTGACGAAATACTTCCCCCCAAGCAAGACACTTCAATTGAGAAATCAAATTACAAACTTTTCACAAAAAGATGGGGAGTCATTCAGCGAGGTCTGGGAGAGATTCAATGAACTACAGCGGAAGTGTCCTCACCATGGCATTGAAGATTGGGTTTTACTGCAAAACTTTTACTATGGATTATCAAATAATATCAAATTAACTGTGGATGTTGCTGCAGGTGGAGCTCTTATGAGCAAAACACCAGATGCTGCCCTCAGACTGCTAGAGGAGATGACATTGAATCACAATCAATGGACTGCTAAGAGAGGAGTACTTTATAAGCCTTCTCAAGGTAAGGGTGATGGTGATAGATGGTGATCCTTAGTAGAGAAGGTAGACTTTTTGTGTAGTAAGTTTAAGTCTATGCAGACTGCTTCTATTTCTTCTATCACTTGTGAAATTTGTGGCAATGATGGTCATGCTTCTGAAAACTGTAGAATAGTTGTTGATCAGGGTAATGAACATGTGAATGCTATAGGGAACTATAATCAAGGTAGACCTAATGATCCATATTCTAGCAACTATAACCCTGGATGGAGAAATCACCCCAACCTTTCATGGAAAAACAACAATTATGAGAGGGGACAAACTGAGAATAAAGGATTCCAGAGGCCAAATCCAAACCAAAATCAAAATCAAAATCAGAATTCAAATATAGAATCCATGTTTGAAAAAATTATGGCCAATCAAAATCAGTTTATGTCTAAGCAAGATAGGCAAATTGGAGAGTTTATGTCTAAGCAAGACCAACTCATGTCAAATCAAAATAGACAAATTGAAGAATTTAAGGAAAGTTTTCATCAAATCAACTCCAGACTAGAAAGGGTAGAAGCACATAATAAGATTTTAGAAAACCAAATTGCACAACATGCTAGTGTACCTTACAGGCCCCCTGGGAAATTGCCTACAAAACCTGAGATAAACCCTAGAGAGCACTGTAATGCCATCATGACTAGAAGTGAAAAATAACTAGGAGAACCTAGAGGGAGGTTTGAAAACACTGAAAAAGGGCTTGATGATAATCAAGAGGAATTAGAGTTAGGAGAATCTTCTTCACATGAGGAATCCCAAACTTGTTTACCACCCCAAAAGGGTGATGAACTAAAAGGAGATGAATTATGTGAGAAGGACAATCCTAACCCTAACTCACCTCCACCCTATAGGCCACCAATACCTTTTCCTCAGAGGTTAGTTCAAAATAAATTAGACAAGAAGTTTGGCAAATTCCTTGAAATCCTGAAAAAGCTTTATGTTAACATTCCATTTACTGAAGCTATTACTGAAATGCCATCTTATGCAAAATTTTTAAAGGAGATTTTGTCTAACAAAAGGAAATTAGATGATTATGGTACTTGCATGGTTACTCTAACTGAATATTGTAGTGTAGTCATTCAAAATAAACTGCCACCTAAACTGAAGGATCCAGGTAGTTTTTCTATACCATGTTCTATAGGCACTATGGCTTTTGACCGAGCCTTATGTGACTTAGGTGCAAGTGTTAGTCTAATGCCTCTTTCCACTTACAGGAAACTGAATCTTGGAGAGCTAAAGCCTACATCTATATCCTTGCAGCTCGCAGACTCATCGGTAAAGTATCCTATATGTATTTTGGAAAATGTGCCAATAAAGATAGGTGAGTTTTTCATACCCGCTGATTTTGTAGTGTTAGACATGAAGGAAAATTCTAGAAATCCTATAATTCTTGGGAGACCACTATTGGCCACTGCTAAGGCAAACATAGATGTGAAAGAGGGAAAGATTACTTTTGATATTTGTGACAACAAGATTGAATTTAATCTTAATGATTCATTGAACGAACTTTCATACTTAGGATCTTGTTGTAGTGTTGAAATATTTAATGATGATACTTATGATGTTTCAAGCTTATTTGATGAACCCTCAAATTCTGAAATTAACAATTCTTCTGAGGATGTTGATAAAGGGATGTAGGAGAAGAAGAACAAAAATTCTAGAAGAAGGAGAAAAAGGAGAAGAAAATCTAGATTAATTGACAAAGGAAAAAAGATTTGGAATAAAATTGGAGAGTGTTTCAAGGCTGAGCCTTATGTGGCTCAATGTTATGTCCAAACAAAAGAAAAATTAGAAAGGCAACAGAGGAATTCACGATCACACCCGATTGTTAAAGGGTCAAGCTAATGACCTTTAAATTAGCGCTTCTTGGGAGGCAACCCAAGCTTTCTAACTTTAGTTTTGCTCTCTTTCATTTGCTTTATTTTAATTTTCTTTTAGGACTAATTTTTGTAAATTTTTTTTTGTAGGAATCAAGAATTGGCGCAAAATTACAGCACTACCGTAACATTCTTTACGGTACCGTAATCCCGGTCAATTTTAAGCAGAGAGTTTTAACCCGTTACGGTATCGCCGTAAATGCCTTTGCGGTACCGTATTTTGTGACAAAATCTTCCTGAGAGTTTCATTTTACGGCAGTACCGTAAACATGTTTACGGTGCCGTAATTTTTGAATTTTAATTTTTTGATTTTTGAATTTTTTTTGAATTTTGAATCTTTCTAAATATATATATATATATATATATAGTAATAATAATAATAATAATAATAATAATAATAATAATAATAAATCTCTGATCGATTTTACGGCACCGCCGAAACATTCTTTACGGTACCGTAACCGCTGCTGCTTTTCGACCCGAAAGTTTTTACCATTACGGCACCGTCGTAACATTCTTTACAGCCGTAAATGTATCTGGCAAACGCGATAAAGGTGCCGTAACACCATTTCTTCCGCTGCCGTTTTCGTGTCTTCTCACTCGCTCGTGCACCAATCTGGGAGTTCCGACCTTCCCCTACCTTCGGAAGACTCAGTCGACCCTTTACGTCCGGTTATCACCGCCGATTTGGTAACCTTTCATCCGATTTCACTGTTTTGGCGAGTTTTAACCTAACTTTCGCCCCTTTCACTCGTGTGCTTTCGTTTCTCAACCAATTTTGGGGCTTTTTGTTTCTATCTGCTCGTGATAGGGTAGGCTTTCGATTCTTTCTTGTTTCAAGAAATTCAGACAAATTTCTAGGGAGATCTGTGCTGAAACATGACGAACGAGTTTAGGTTTTGCTGTTCACCGTCACCCTTTTCGATTTTTCATTGGTTTCTGAGTCCAAGCATGATTTTGAGTTAACATTCTACTTGATTAATGCTGCTGATGACAATTGGAAGTGTTATCCTTATTTGTTGCCATATACTTGCTATATCTATGTTGAATCTTAGTTGCAGCTTGTGATTGTAATAATGCCACCAAGAACCAAAGGACTTGTAGCCAAGAGAAAAGGAAAGGCACCAGTTGAACCTTCCTTTCCACCCAACCCACATGGAATTTTGTTCAGAAATGAGATTCAAGCTGCAAGATATAATCAGCTAGTTGAGAGAAGAGTAATTGCCACCAAGTATGCTGATAAGAGGACATTGGAGACATTGGGTTTGCATGAAGATGTCATGTGGATGTTTGAGCAAATCAAAGCCCAAAGTTTCTTCCAAATGACACCACAAACATATCTACCATTGGTGCTTGAATTTCTGAGTAGTTTTGATACACAGCTGTATGAGTATAGTGAAAGACATGCAGATGGTTATATCACCTTCTGCATAGCTAATGTAGAGAGGCAGCTGTCCATGCAAGACTTGAGAACCATCTTCCAATTTGGTACAGGAGGCCGCACATCAGTTTCAGTGGGGTATGCTGAGGTTGTGTTTTGGAACCAAATCACTGAAGAGACCCACTTTTCAGCACTTACTGCTAGAGCTTCAAAGATTCCAATCCTTGCATCAAGTATGTTCACAGAGTTTTGGCCCACACTGTCTTTGGTAGAGGTGACAGTGATGGGATGGTGAGGCAAGCTGAGTTGTTCTTTTTATGGAGTATGCTATTTGGATATCCCTTAGATATTGCCTTTTTCTTCATGAAACACTTGGAAAAAGTTTCTAGGGCAAAGAAAGGAGCTATTGTGATAGGTGGTTTCATTACACCTATAGCCTTGTACTTGAGAGTTGAGCCCTATGGGACAGAGATTGCAAGAGGGAGTCCAAGACTTGACTTAGAGTCTTGTGTTGCAATGAAAATGGTGATAAGAGAAGGAGATGGTTTTTCACTGATTCTTGGACCTAAAGGACATAAGTTACCACTTCCATGCACCGAGAAGACCATAGTTAGAAACCAAGAGAACTGGAGGTTGGTTCCAGAAGACGCAGACATTGCTATGCCACCCCCTCTCAGTACCATACCACCACCACCCTGGGGTGGTAATGATGATCCTTTTGGGATGGGCATGGAGCAGCCATCTAGAGCTGCAGATTCTTCCACACACCCAGACTCAGGCAGCAGATTCTCCAGTGCCTTCGATCCTGGATTTAGATATCTCTCCACTCAGCTGTACCGACAGGAGCAGAGGATGGAGAGAGTGATGAACACAATGAGTGACATGAGAGGTTCCGTGGGCCAGATGACTGATTCTATGCATCACATGCATAAAGACATTGAAAATCTGAGTACCTACATGGAGGAGATGGGAAATTTCTTGTATGAACGCTTCGATTTTCAGGATCCCTGGAGGAGTGGAGAGTATGGAGGGCATCAGAGAGCACCACCTACTGATCCTATAGACGCCGCAGCACAGAGCACCGAAGAGATAGGATCTGATGGCAGTGAAGATTGGTAGAGTCTTGTGAGTATCACTTTTCCCTTTTATCTTTTGTCTTTCACTTTAAGTATCTTATTGATATTTCATGTGTTGAAGGGAAGGATGCTTCTTCTACACCTTTGTGTCCGCCAGCACTACAACTCTATTTTTCATGTTTATCTTTTCGATCTTCGATGGGGTTGTATAATGATTATGATGATATTCTTTTCAATATAGTTGTATTCACTTGATAATATTTTGATGACATTACATGATGATGATGAGCAAATTTTGATATGAATGGCCTTGATCTACCTTTGGGATTATTGTATATGGCTTGATTGATGTTTGATGTTGATAAGTGAATCCAAAATTGAGACTAGAATAAGGCCTATCATGTCAAATTTATTTCTCTTATACATATCTACTTTTGAAACTCTTCATTGGTTGAGGAGAAAGATTTTAGGGAGATATGTTGTTTGAAAATTTGATTTAAAAGTGAAACTACTTCTTGAATAAAATCAGCGTACGAGTATGAATACTTGAATTGATATTGATTGACTAGTCTAATTGAGGTTTTGTTTATTTTACTATTTGTTGGGAAAAAGAATCCAAAATCCACAAAAATAGCGAGAGACTCCCCTACTTGGCACTATGTAAAATTGACAGTGGTACCGAACGACATGGGTTGAAGT
This sequence comes from Costus lasius, assembly GCA_027563935.2. NCBI lineage: Eukaryota > Viridiplantae > Streptophyta > Magnoliopsida > Zingiberales > Costaceae > Costus > Costus lasius. The sequence goes on from CM050446.2 coordinate 51,214,595, forward strand.
CTAGAAAGAAATGAGAGGAATCTATTCACATTAACTCCGCTGTCTTGGTAAAGATTCCCAATACTAAAAAGACATGAGTTCTATTACACTGTCTATGTGGTCAGTGTACTCCGATTTCGTCACCAGAAAAAAGGTGGTAATCGAATTAGAGAATGTGATTGATGCAAAAAGAAACAAAAAGTATGTATCTATGTAGGTACATACCATCCAAAAACAAAAAGAAAAAGAAAAATATGAGTGGAAAAAGATTTTGGATATCCTATTCCTGTAAGCAAAAGTATGATAAACCTAAACTGAAAATTGGATAAAGTCTTGAGATTGAAATTCTTTCTTTTATGCAAGTTGCGAAGTTTTATTTGATTAAGTTGTGAATCTTGAGAAATAGATTTAGAAGATGATATATCTGTTTTAAAATTTTATGATGCAATTAATAAAGAATTTTCAATGGTGATTGTATGTTAGAAATTTATTTTCCATGAGAAAGTCAATGCCTATGATCAATTTTTGAATTTGTTTGGTTTTTGCTTGAGGACAAGCAAAGTTTGAGCCTTATGTGTTTGATGGCACCGAAATTCATCGTGATTTCTATGCCATTTTATTGATATTTATGTGTCATATTCATAGACTTTACTTGTTTTTACGCCATATTTTATCAATATTTGCGGAATCTACACTCTTTTCTATTTTTGATGATTTTCAGGCAAAAAGGCATATTTTTTAGTCGATTTCGAGCAATCCAAGTGCATAATCGAACTCACAACATCAAAAGAAGATCACACATCAAATTTCAGAAGATTTGGAGCTTCAGAGAAAATTAGGACACCCCCAACAAATGCTTTACGGTACCGTAATTTGGAGCTTTAATCAGGCAGAGAATCGATGAACGTTACGGCACAACCGTAAATATCTTTACGGTGCCATAATTAATAGGCATTTTTGGATAGAGACTTTGAGACGCTTACGGCACTACCGTAATCCTCTTTACGGCACCGTAATTCTAGTCGATTTTCCACCCGAGAGATTGTTCACATTACGCCACTACCGTAAAGAACAATACAGTACCGTAATCCTAGAAGAATTTCACATGAGAGCTCACTGTTAAGATTACGGCCCTGCCGTAAGAATCATTACGGCCGTAATTTCATCGCTGCTCGCGACTTTCCCGGTCAACTCAGAAGTCCGATTTTTACGTAGATGATTTCAAATGATCCAGGCATTTAAAAGGGAAGCTGTAAGAAGGAGAAGGGGAGCCATCGATGAGACGAAGCCAAGCACACCAAAAACCCCAATTTTGATCCACCGGCCAGAGAGAAATCAAAGTTCACGCCGCCGCCTAGGGTTCCGCCGCCGCGACCAATTCCGGGCATCTCCAGCCATGAAATTTGAGTGGAAGCTACGCATAGAGGAGAAGAAGACACCCCTGAAGTTTCAATGTGATCAGAGATCAGACGGAGGAGAAATCACCAGAAAATCGAGCGTCGCTGTTGTTCGCCCAGATTATGGCCGTAAACATCTTTACGGCCGTACCGTAATTTTTATTCCTCCTCTGTTTCGATTTTCTTCATCATGAATCATTGTAATCTTCCCTCTATGATAGCTTAAACCTCTTTTGGGACATGGGGGAGTAATTCACTTGAGTTTTAATGACTAGATAACTATCTTTCTATTATTTCATCTTGTTTAATCTTAGCATGATGATTTTACTCATGTGATGTTTTGTCCTTAGACTCTCCTCAGATCTATATTACTATTTGTGTTTTAGAATTTTCACTATTGACTAAAAAGTAATTGCTTGAGAATTTGGAACCCTAGAATTGCATGATAGGAACCCCTTTTAGGTTAGTTCTTGTTTGTTTGATTCTAGTAAGCTAACTGCCATGATAATAATATAAATCTAGGATTGAGTCTAAGCTTTCAAACATGGAGATCTTGTGCAAAAGCAAAGATCGGAACGTTAGAGAACCTTGAGTAAAACTAGTGTCGAGATTCGGATGCATGAAAGTGATCCTTGGGATTCCACTAGAGACTATCGACTTAGAACTCGGATGCACGAAAGTGATCCTTGAGTTCTCAGTTGATGATTTACTTATCATTAGCATTGGGACAACTCTTGCGTGAGAGCGAAGATTTATCCCTGCATGGTTGTCTGCACGAAAGTGTGATAATCCTTTTATTCAAGTAAATTGCATCTTTGTTATGTTGAAATTAAACTGATGAAATCTCTATTCATGTCTAGTCATAAAAATTAAAGTGAACAAAACCCTAGTCCCAGCTTCTCTCTCTGATAATTCCGTTTTAGTGCTTTGGTCTTTGTCTGCTAGTTTACACTCTTTCGATTGCCTAGATAGTGAAAAATCAATTATTTGGTACTCAACAGCATAGGTCCTTGTGGATTCGATACTTTCTTTATTACTTCGAGTATCCGTACACTTGTGGACACAACAGCGTGTTTTGTGTGTTTGAGGGTTGAGCTTGCTCCGCTGTTAATCTTGCGCCCTTATCTTGTTGAATCTCCACCTTCTTCCTCTCCTCTAAGCCGCATCTTTGCTGATTTCTCAAGATCTGTGAAGCCTTGCCAACTGCTGAAGCTGGAGGAAGCCTGGAAACATAGCAACAAACATTCTCAAGTTCAATCCAGCCGAAGTTTACTGCTATAAAGAATCAGAAGGGTTTCGGTCCCCTTCCTTAAAGGGGGCCTCAGGTGCCTTCAAACCAACCATTTCCCCTCTAGATGCTGCATGCTAGAATTAACTGATATTAGACACTTGCGTTTACTGTTACATTGGGGAGCTACATACCTAAGGGATCTAGGGCGTAAACCTGTTCTTCATCAGTGGTAGCAGAGCATACCTTAGGTGCTCATTTGTGTTTCTAAAAATTCTGAATCTGCTGTTCCTACTTGTGTCTTTGACTACTGCTGGCCTTACCTTGTTTCTGTTTTGTCTGCACATTCCTCTGAATTACTGAACTACACACAACTGATCCTAAACTTTTATCTTTAATTCTCTTGTTGAAAATTCTACTGAGCCTACTTGCTGTTATTTTTCTCGCTTGGGTTTTAGTTACTGATTTTTTGCATTGAAGTTGTTTGATCAAAGGCTCGGGTACTATAGCTTACCAGGCTAGCTGAATTCTGTTGAAAGCTGGTGTTGCTCCTTGGAACTTGGGGCCCTAATCTGATAGGATATTCCGAGTTCAGAAGGCAAACCTGGGTGTGGGTTCATCTTCGCTTAGGTGGACCAACACTCTGAATTGCTATAAGTGGCACACCAACAATGGATTTCTTGATTTTCTGCTAGAGATACTATTAGTTACCAATCTGCATATCTTGATTTCGGCTATATCTGCATCTGGTTACCTTACATCACTGCTGTTGAACTTTGTCTCACACTATTATTTGATCTTACTCTAAATCTTCATTACTGTGTGCTACAAGATAGAATTTCATATTGCTGAACTTGTTAATATCTATTTCGGACACTGTGCTATAAATTGAATTCATCGGCCGTAAACTGATTTCACACTTACTGTAGTTTACATCTAATATTGCCTGATAGTATTTGTTCTGAAATTACTACTTGTTGTGTGCTGTAATCTGCCATCTTCTAGCTGCTGTACTCTAACTGTGCTCATTTTAGTTTTGCATCAAATTGTTGTATTCTAGCTTTGCTTGTTCCGCACCTGATTAGCTTGCATACTTCTAGTCCTGTTGTGATATTTCTAATACATGTGCTGCCCTTTACCATTGTTTGCACAAGTTTGAATCATCTTCACCATGGTTGTTCGCACGAGGAACAACCAGCTGGCTGAAGAGACTGAACCCAATGCAGCCTCCTTGGTTGCAATCATGAACATGCTGGGCAATCTGCAAGCGTCCATGGATAGTCTGAATAGAAGGGTCGGTAATTTAGAAAATACTAGTCAAAACACCATAAATAGGCCAAACCTTCAATCTGAGTTGCCATTAGAGGAACCTGTCCAGCCTCCCCCCATCTCTAAGGAGACCACAAGAACAAAATTGAGGGGAGGGTACTAGCCGACCAAACCTTGGACCTAGACTGAACTCAAGGACTGAATGGGGGGTTGTCCTTCACTATAGGGAAAACCACCAAAGGAAACCAACTCCCACACCAAGTGAACACCACTTAGGAGACCCACCCCATAGGGCCAATCCACATTACCGTGAGGAAGATGATGTATACCACCACCTTAGGCTTACCACTCCTATTTTCGAGGGTAGTTTAGACACTCAAACCTTCCTAGAATGGCAAACACAGGTGGAACAATATTTTGTGTGGGGTAAGATACCTGAACATAGCAAGGTCCAATGCGTCAAATTCCTATTATGAGGCTCAACACAAATGTATTGGAATAGCGTCAAAATCAAACTAGCTAGAAGTGGTATCCCTCCCATTACCACTTGGGAAGATATGAAGTAGAAATTGAGGGAGAAGTATGTCTCACCAAATTATCGGCAGAAATTGTATGATCAACTCTCTAGGCTCACCCAAGGAAACGACCCAGCCACAGAGTATGTTAGGAAGTTTGAGGATCCTTTAGTAAGGTGTGATCTGAATGAAGACCCATGGTTAACCTTGAATCGGTTTAAGGTGGGGTTAAGAACTGATATCAAGAGGGCCCTCATACACCATAGATGTGGGACCTTATCCGAAGCCTATCAATTTTCCATAGAAATAGAATATGACCTGCAATAATTTAAGATACCTCAGCCGAGACCTAATGTCATCAACACTCCAACTAAGGTGCCCACAGTAGAAGGAAATGCTAGAGACAAGAGAACCACCACTCAAGGGACTAGGGTAATGATGAGTTGCATTTACATCGTATTTTTGCCTATATTTTAGATCATATTTTGAGCTTAATTGCATGATTTTATGCTAATTTTGGTATTTTTACTTCACTTGGCATAGAATCTTCACTTTTCTTGATTTTTATAAAAATGTAGGTAAAATGGCTAAAAAATGATGGATTTTGCGAGTTTTGAAGCCATAGCATGATTCTCGAGGAAATTACAAAGTCGCACGTCAAATTTTGAGCGAAAATAGTGAAGAAGGCAATTTTCACGGCCTTGGCTGTAATTATTTGGCAGGCCGTAATTTTGGCACTCGAACGGGCGAAATGCGGCTAAGTGTAGAAGTTCATAGAACCTTTCACGAGTGAGGCCGTGAATCCTTCACGGTCCGTGAAACTTTCTGTATACAAAGAGCTGTAGACACAGAAACAATTATGGCCTTGGCCGTAAATACATTACGAGCCGTGAATATTTCCGCCACTTCGAGTTTTTCACTCGATTCAACTTCAAATCGAACAATATTTGATCCAAACTCTCCAGATTCGTTCCTTGAGGGGTTCTGGACTAATCAAAGTATAAAAGGCTTGATTTTTGGAGGGTTTGGGGGGTGGGGGGGGGGGGGGGGGTGGGGGCTTCTATGCACGAACACGAACAGAGGCGGTGACTAGAGCAAAAATTAACTTTTTGAGCAAAATTTGAGCAAGAAGATCACGCAAAGGAGGATTTGGACGTTTGATCTTCATCTCTAGATCGAGGATAAGGATTTCCAATTACCTTTCTAATGTTTTCTTGTATTTTTATTGAGTTTTCATACAATTTTCATCGATGAACATGCTGTTTGCTTTAAACATGAGTGTGTAAACTTATTTTTAGGGTTAGGGGTGTAGCCCATTGATAATTTATGGATTAAATCTATTGTTTTAAATCTTTATCATGATTTGTATAGAATTGATTTGATTGGAATTGTGTTATTCTGTAATTTATTCTCATCAAGTAAGTTTACGTCTTAGACGTTGCGAAAAGAACCGGGAGGTGAATCACAATGTCGGAACTATTCTATTCAAACTTACGAATTCGATCACGGGAGTAGTTCGGATTCGTTTGAAGGATTTACATGGTTTTTTATTAAACTTAATGGGTCTAGTTACATTAACTATCACGAGAGTAGGGAGTTAGCATAGTTAGATACTGGATTACACTTCAGGAGGAGGTAATCTGTACCTTAGGAAAAATCCCTTTCAATGTTGTAATTTTCTATTTAAAGATTTATTTTTACTAAATTCATATTTGTCAATGTGGTGAAACCCCAAGTCCTGAATTTATCTGAATTGATTTTTACCCAAAACACTATATCTGTTTCTTTTTATTTGTACTTAGAAGTTTCCAAAACAAAAATCATAAATTTGATTCGTCTAGATATAGATCGACCGTGTAGTCGGTATTTAACCGCCTAATTCTCATTGGGAACGATATCTTATTTTATTACTTCGATAAATCCGTACACTTGTGGATGCATCAAGTTTTTAGTGCTGTTACCGGGGATCAGGCCAGCCAATATCGATTTAATCGTGAGATTTATAGACTAGACATTTTTTTTTCATTTTTATTTTTGTTTTTATTTTTGTCTTTCTGAATTTTATTGAAAATACAATGTTTAACCAATGTCAATGGTCAAATCAGGGGTATGTGTCACCGATAATGACAAGAGAATATGGCATGGATGCATTATAATCACTTTCAGCAAAGGTAAATTCTTTTACTCAACAAACTGATTATTTAAGCATGCAATATCTAAGTTGAAATTTATTACTTGCGATATTTGTGGATATCATGGGCATCATTATATTGAATGTCAATCAGGAATTCCTTCATGCATTAACTCTTGCCCTAGTGCCTATAATCCAAGTTGGGAAAACCATCAAAACTTGTTTTATTAAAATGACCCAACATTTATTCCACAATCAAATTTTAATCGACCTCAAAAATCCAACTTAGAAGACATGCTTGAAAACTCTATAGCTGCTATGAACAAACACAGAAAGGATCTTCATAGTATAATTTATGGCACTAATAAAAATGACATATAGGAAGGAATCCATGATAAATCTGAGAATTTTGTAGAGTTGGAACAATCATTAGTCATGACTCCTGATTATGATCTCCTTTCTTCAAATTTTGATGATTTTAAAAATTCTAAATACCCAATTAACCCTTCCTCAACACTTTACCAGCTATCCAGTCCCCTCTCACATAACATAGTGCATTGCAACACAAATACTTGGGACAAATTTGAAGAAAAATTTAAACTTTTGGAGTCTTGTGAGAAGAAGGATAAGGAATTTAAGGATCCTCAAATAAGAAGTAGCGAGATAGATAGGGATGAATTTGATAGTGTTAGGATGGAATACCCCATTGAAGATAAAGAAATTGAGGAAAAAGATAAGGAAGAAGATCCTGAGCATATTACACCACCACTACCATGTGAACCATCAATTCCTTTTCTCTAGAAAAATCCATTAGGAATTTGCATGATAGATGATGAAAAGGATAATGATGATGAGGAGATTGAAAATTATTTGATACAAATCCAACCACAGGTACCCAAAAGATGATAACACTTGAGATTCTTGATCACATTGAATTGAGGTAAGTGAAAAACCCAAAATAAAATTTAAAAACTTCTTGATCAATCCAGGGTATGAAATTTTTGATCTTAATTCTAATCTTCTTCCAATTGTTAATATAAATCTAAAGGAAGAAAGCATGATATTACTCTTGGATAAATATAGAAAAATTATTGGGTATTCTTTGCATGACTTTAACTTTTGTTTTTGTATGCATGTACTGGTCACTGCGACATGGATCCACCTATTTCACTGGATATATACTTTGGTGGACACACTCTTGAGATGAAGGAAAAGCAGAAAATTATATGCTCTCTACTATGGCACTGATTCACCAACTCTGCCATGACATGAAGCTATGGTCAAGCTAATGACCTTAAATAAGCGCTTTTTGGGAGGCAACCCAAATTTCTGACTTTTATTATTCCTAGTTTTAAATTTTCATGTTCTTCATATTTTCAGCAATTTTTATAGCATGATTTGATGAATTTTTATTGATGAAAAATCTTTTAATAAGTTGTTTTATATGCAGGGATTTTTTGGAAAATTTTTACATGAAGAATAGGTGCCAAACGAGACATTCACGAGTGTGGCCGTGAGTCCCTCACGGGCTTGAATGCTACATCTGAAGGAAAAGCAAAAAGGCCAAAAGTCTACAAAAACTTTCACGGTCACGGCCGTGAGTCACTTACGAGCCGTGAATTTAATTTTGCAAAGGGATTTAAGTCACAGAAACATTCACGGCCGCAGCCGTGAATGACTTACGGACCATGAAAACTTGATTTCTCGTTGATTCCTTCCACCTCAGGTGACGGATCTTTGTTCCAGACCTTCATCACCAGCGGCCCTCTCCGTTGATCCTCTAATAAGATTTCGGCCGGATATCATCAGGAAGCGCGGGACGTTCACAAGAACACGAGTCACTGCCGAAGCTTGATTTTTAGCTCGATGTTTGCTCAAATTTGTGAGAGTCTCTTACCTAGCTATTATATTTGGTTTCTCCACTCAATTTACATTTTTTTGCACTAATTTGGAGGAAAGATTACTTAATTCTTGAGTGAGATTTATGCAAAATCATGGTTGAAGGTTTGATTGAGTTACTGTAGCTTCACGATTTTTTGCAAAATTTCTATAGTTTTGTGTTGATATTTGATGTTTGTGATTGCTTATTTGACATATATGATGGTTTTTGATGTATTTGGTGAACTCTTGCAAAAAATTTTTCTCAAATATCCATGTATTGATTTAATGATTGAATATATGCAACAATTTAAGTCTAGGGTGTCCTTCATATTATGCTTTTTCTTCAAAGCTTTATAGTATGAATTTTGAATGTTTATGATTATTAAGGATAATCAGATTTGTTTATCCTAAATTTTGAACTTACGAAGCATTTTGGGTATTTAATTCGATGACTTAGGAAATTTTTAAAATTTCACGTGGATTTAAATTGTTGAGTAAATTCAATTCAGGTGTTAATAAAGTTCATATATAGATTGTTATATGTTCATGCGACATGTGTATAGCTTTTTTATACTCGAAGTTTAATTTATCTGTCTTTACTTGATGGAAGATTTTCATGGATAGGAAATTTGGTGATACTTCTTTAATTTGAGATTTGCTCCAACTCCTTTAGTTGAGTGATCTGAAGTCATGAGTTATATTATACCATGAGTTGGTATACTTTAAATCTGTTGCGATCAAGTATCGATAATAATTTAAATACCATGCCATTGATTGGCTTTCTCAGAAAAAAAAGGAAAAAAAGAGAGAGAGAGAAAAGACTCCTCTACTTGGCACTGCTAAATTTGGTAGTGGTACCGAAGACATGAGTTGAAGTCCAGAAATAAACAAAAAGAAAAAAAAAGGGGAGAAAGCTGTAGGTTAAGTGGACGACTCCGCTGACTTTATGATTGAAACTACAAGTTAAATTATACCGCTCTGCAGTATACTTTAAACAATGTTATGATGCTAACAGTAAATGGCACATGATAGTTTAAAGACCAAATTGCTCTAAAAATCTCTCATCTTCATATCACCAAATGACTTGAAGTAGATTTCTGTCTATTAAGTAAAGAAGATTTATTAAGTCTAGAGTATTTGATACTTAATACATGAAGAATGAATATTATGATATGAATTTTGAGTTTTATCTTTCTTGGATTGTAAACTCTTGACAATTTATCTCTTTAATGATTTTTCTTAAATTACTTGGGTTTTGAAAATTGATTACTTAAATTGTGGACTAAGAGCATTATTAAATGGAGAACAAATAAGATTATTCTTTATCTTTACTTTCTTCTCTTTACATACTATAGTATTGCTTGAGGACAAGCAAAATTTTAAGTCTAGGGTATTTGATGAGTTACATTTACATCGTATTTTTGCCTATATTTTAGATCATATTTTGAGCTTAATTGCATGATTTTATGCTAATTTTAGTATTTTTACTTCACTTGGCATGTAATCTTCACTTTTGTTGATTTTTATGAAAATGTAGGTAAAATGGCTAAAAAATGATGGATTTTGCGAATTTTGAAGCCATAGCATGATTCCCGAGGAAATTACGAAGTCGCACGTCAAATTTGGAGCAAAAATAGTGAAGAACGCAACTTTCATGGCCTTGGCTGTAAGTATTTGGCAGGCCGTAATTTTAGCATTCGAACCGGCGAAATGCAGCTAAGTGTAGAAGTTCATAGAAACTTTCACAGGTGAGGCCATGAATCCTTCACGGTCCATGAAACTTTCTGTGTACAAAGAGCTGTAGACATAGAAACAATTACGGCCTCGATCGTAAATACATTACGGGCCATGAATATTTTCGCCCCTTCGAGTTTTTCACTCGATTCAACTCCAAATCGAACCGGATTTGATCCAAACTGTCCCGATTCATTCCTTGAGGGGTTCTGGACTGATCAAAGTATAAAAGACTCAATTTTTGGAGGGTTTTGGGGGGGGGGGGGGGCTTCTATGCACGAACACGAACAGAGGCGGTGGCTATGGCGAAAATCAACTTTCTGAGCAAAATTCGAGCAAGAAGATCACGCAAAGGAGGATTTGGACGTTCGATCTTCATCTCCAGATCGAGGATAAGGATTTCCAATTACCATTCTAGTGTTTTCTTGTAATTTTATTGAGTTTTCATATAATTTTCATCGATGAACATGCTGTTTGCTTTGAACATGAGTGTGTAAACTTATTTTTGGGATTAGGGGTGTAGCCCATTGACGATTTATGGATTAAATTTATTGTTTTAAATCTTTATCATGATTTTTATAGAATTGATTTGATTGGAATTGTGTTATTCCGTAATTTACTCTAATCAAGTAAGTTTACATCTTAGACGTTGCGAGAAGGACCGGGAGGTGAATCGCAATGTTAGAACTATTCTATTCAAACCTACGAATTCGATCACGGGAGTAGTTCGGATTCATTTGAAGGATTTACATGGTTTTTCATAGAACTTAATGAGTCTAGTTACATTAACTGTCACGAGAGTAGGGAGTTAGCGTAGTTAGATACCGGATTATGCTTCGGGAGGAGGTAATCTGTACCTTAGGAAAAATCCCTTTCAATGCTGTAATTTTCTATTTAAAGATTTATTTTTACTAAATTCATATTTGTCAATATGGTGAAACCCCGAGTCCTGAATTTATTTAAACTGATTTTTACCCAAAACACTATACCTGTTTCTTTTTATTTGTACATAGAAGTTTCCAAAACAAAAACCATAAATTTGATTCGTCTAGATATAGATTGACCGTGTAGTTGGTACTTGACCGCCTGATCCTCGTTGGGAACGCTATCTTATTTTATTACTTCGATAAATCTGTACACTTGCAGACGCATCAAGTAACTTGCTACAATTGTTCCCAACTAGGTCATTTGTCTAGAGATTGTCCTAAGAAAGCCTTGTTGATTGAAGAAGTGGAAGATGTCGAACATGAAAAGGAGAAAGTAGAATCGGTTATGTATAACCCTGAGTATAATAGTGAAGAGAACCAACCCAATTTACCATGGCTGTAGTTAGATGCAATTATATCAAAAATACCTCAGTTGAAGATTGGAAAAGGACTAGTCTATTCTATACTTACACCCAATGTAATGGTAAGTTTTGTAAGATTGTTATAGATAGTGGGAGCAGCCTTAATGTGATTTCTAAGCAAGCTGTAACTAAGTTTGGGCTCAGTGATGACACGAAAATTTATAGTAAATTTTGTGCCATTTGATAGGTCTTTTTGTGTCATATTCATACTCTTTTGCTAATTTTTATGCATTATTTATCAAATATTGCAGAACCTACACTTTTTTTGGTTTTTGATGATTTTCAGGTAAAAGGCACTATTTTTAGGCATTTTCAAGCAAATTAAGATGCATAGAAGAATCCCCATCATCAAGAAGAGATCACATGTTAATTTTCACTCAAACCAAGGCTTCAGACCAAATTACTGTAGGGGCGTAATTAATATTACGGTACCCTGGTTTCACTGAACCTATAGAACAAACCACAGTACTATCATAATTTCAGAGCGCTGCCGTAATTTGGGGTGAATTTTGAACAAAAAGTTTTGCAGATATTATGACACTGCCGTAAACAATATTACAGGCCGTAATTTCAGTCCAAATCTGACCTGAAAGATTTTTGAGAATTACGGCACTGCGGTAATGGATATCACGGGCCGTAATCCTGGTCGATTTTTGTATAGAAAACTTTGCAGAAATTACGGCATTGTCGTAATAAAAACCATGACCGTAATTATGACCTGGACTTTCGATTTTCAAGGACTGTTTGAAGCCCGATTCTTGCGCGGATGATTACGGACGATCTAGACCATCAATTTGGAATCTGTAAAAAGGGAAATATTCGTGAGATCGAGGGGAGGAGACACACATGAAAAGCCCTAATTTTCATTAACGATCGAGAGAGAAATCAAGATTTGAACCGTCGCCCTAGGTTTCGCCGCCGGGAAGCATACAGTGCATCTCCGGCCGAGAAATTTGAGGGAAAACTGCGCCTAGAGGAAGAGAACATACTCTAGAAGTTTCAAAGCAAAAGGGGATCGATCGGAGGAGAAATCAACAAAAGAAGCGTTTTGATTTCCTCTTTCCTTTTGATTTATAATCTTTTGAAATAATGGTTTATTGTAATTCTTCAACTATGCTAGCTTAAACACTTCATGGGAGATGGGGTATAGTTCCCTTAATTTCTTATGACTAGATGACTTTTATTTCGTCAAGATAATTTTAATATGATAATTCTACTTATATGACGTTTGCCTTTAATTCTCCTTAGATTTATTTTACTAGCATGATTTAGAGTTTTTGTGATATGGACTGAAAAGTTATTTGCGAAAACTTGGAACCCTAAAATTGAATGTTAAGAACTCGTTGTAAGAAATTAGGTTTGTTCTTATTTCTTGATTTTAGAAGTATATTGCCATGTTGATAATCTGAATCTAGGATTGAGTTATTGAAATAAACATGATGATACTGTGAGAAATCAAGTATCAGATCGTAGGAGAACCTTAAGAAGAACTTGTGAAAATTATAGTATGAAAGTATATAGTTTTCACTTGAGATAATTGACTTAGGATTTGGATGCACGAAAGTGATCTTTGAGTTTTTTGTCAATGATTTACTTATCTTTAGCATTGAATAGATCCTGTGCGAAAGTGAGGATTTGTTCTTTGTAAATTGTCTGTGCGAAAGCGAGATGATTTCTATATAAGTAAATTATATCTTTATCATAATAAAATTAGACTGACGACCTCTTATTTAGATCTAGTCATTGAAATTAAGGTGGACGAAACCCTAGTCCCAGTTTCTCTCTCTGACCTTTTCGTGCTCTTTCCGATCATTCGCTCACATCGTTTTTGATTGCTTAGCTAGTGAGAAATCGAATATTCGGTACTTGACAAACAAGGTATTTGTGGTTCGCTATCTTAATTATTACTTCGAGTATCCGTGCACTTATGGACACAACAAGTTTCTAGCACTGTTGCCGGGGACTTTGGTTTTTGTCAATATTGAAGATATTGAAAGTATTGCTAGACTATGTTTTGTTTATTTTCCATTTTTCTGCTTATATTGAGTTTATTTGATCTATCTACTTTAAACTGCGTAGGAAACTACGACTCCCCACTTCTTTGTTGAAAGTTTGTAATTTGATTCCTCAACTGAAGTGTCTTGCTTGGGGGAAAGTATTTTGTCAAGAAGGAATTTGACAGTTGATTCCAAGTGGTGAAGGTACCGGTTGGATTTGAGTGAAGCCATGTCTTTGCCCGGTCCCTAAGAGAAAAAGGAAAAAGTCTTAATCTCAATGCATCGTTAGAAACACCATTAAATTTAATAGTATCGCATAATTCAAGAAATGAGGCCAAGTGTTGGTTGGGATCCTCCAGTGGAGATCCTCCAAATTGATTTTGTTGAAACATTGAAATAAAAGCAGGTTTAATCTCGAAATTGTTGGCCTAGCGATACTCGAATGAATTTCATGTTGATTAGGGGCTGCATAGTCCCTAAGTGTTCTCTGATTGTTCTAATTGTCTCCCATCTCTAATATTTCTTCTTGTAACTCCGGTTGGGATGTCTCTTGCAGTTCTTCTTCTAATCTCAACTTTCTACGCACTCTTAATGTTTTATTGATTTCAGGATCCAATGGTACAAGTGGTCCTGACCTAAGACTCCTGCGCATGCAAAGTAGATAGATCAAGTGATTTCAAGAAACAGAAAATAAGCAGTAAATAAAAAAATAGTAAATAAAAACCTAATCTAGCAATAATCTCAACATCTCTAATATCGACAAAAACTAAGGTCCCCGGCAACGGCGCCAAAAACTTGTTGTGATCCGCAAGTGCATAGATACTCGAAGTAATAATTAAGATATCAAACCCACATAGACCTATGTTATCGAATACCAAATAGTTGATTTCTTACTATCTAGGCAAATTGAAGTAGTGAAAAATAGCAATCGGAAGCTAAAACGGAATTATTAGAGAGAAAAGTTGGGACTAGGGTTTCGTTCACTTTAACTTTTATGACTAGATATGAATAAGGATTTCGTCAGTTCAATTCTATCATGATGAAGATGTAATTTACTTAATAAAAGGATTGTTTCACTTTCGTGCAAACAACTGCACAGGGATTTATCTTCGCTTTCATGCAAGATTCGTCCCAACGCTGAAGATAAGTAAATCATCAAACAATGAACTCGAGGATCACTTTCGTGCATCCGAATTCTAGGTTGATAACCTCTAGTGGAGTCTCAAGGATCACCTTCGTGCATCCGAGTCTTGACACTAGTTTTACTCATGGATCTCCAACGTTCCGATCCTTGCTTTCGCACAAGATCTCCACGTTTGATAAATAGACATCGATCTATAGATTCATGTTATAATCATGACAATTATTCTACTAGAATAGATCAAGTTGGATCTAACCTAAGGAAGGGTTCCTAACATGCAATTCTAGGGTTCCAAATTCTCAAGCAATTACCTTTCACTCAACAGTGAAAATTCTAAGAACATAATTAGTAACATGGACTTATAGAGAGTCTAAGCACAATTATCACATGAGCAAAATCATCATGCTAAGATCAAACGCAACGAAATATTGAAAAAGTAGTTTATCTAGTCATTGGAAATCAAGTGAACTACTCCCCTATGTCCCAAAAGTAGTTTAAGCTATCATCGTGAAAGAATTACAATGAGTCATGGTTTCAGAAGATCGAAAATCAAAGGAAAAGAGAAGTTTAGAAAAAACAGCACGGCTGTGAAGTATTTCACAGCCATAATTTACAAAGAACGTCGATGAACAGTGTCGGCGACTCCTCTTTCTTCGATTTCTCTTCCACTTGATCTCCTTTCGATTTGAAACTTCTAGTGTGTTGCCTCCTCCTTAAGACGAAGCTTCAGTAGAAAAATCACGGCCGGAGATCATCTGGATCGAGCGCGGCGGTGTGAATCGCAATTTCTCCCTCCACAGTCGATGAAAATTGGGGCTTCCGGTATGTGCGTAATTCTCTCATCCAAAGCTCCCCTTTTGCTTCTTATGGCATCCAATTTAGAGTTCTGGATCGCCCGCCATCTTCTCCACAAGAATCGGGTATCGATATTGACCTGGGTGTCGTGATCAAATAAGGAATTACGGCAGTGTAATAGTTCACGGCACTGCCATAAAATCCCTCGAGTATTTTGTTCTTGAAAAAGCTGGAAATTACGGCACCATAATCCAGTTTACGGTGGTGCCGTAAAATCGAGGAAACTTTCTGTTCGGAAGTGATCGGAAAATACGGCCCGTGTAATCGTTTACGGTGGTGCCGTAAAATCGGGCGAAGTTTCTATTCTGAAGCGCTCTGAAATACGGCACCGTAATATTGTTTACGGCGGTGCCGTAAATCCGAAAATCTTTCTGGTTGCAAACTCCTCAAAATACGACAGGGCTCGGATTTTACGGTACTGTCTGAAATTACGGTACCGTAAAATAGATTACGACACTACCGTAATTTGCTGACTTGCTCCGTTTGGTGTGAAATTTCTTGGGTAATTTCCTCTTGATGATAGTAACTCTTCTATGTGTTTGATTTTGCTTGAAAACTCCTTGAAATAGTGCCTTTTTACCTGAAAATCGAGAAAAACTAAAATAGAAGTAGACTTTGCAATATTCGATGAATTTAGCATGAAAACAAATAAAAGATCTTCAATCTAGCATGAAAAGATATCCAAAATGATACAAAATATACTATATATTTTGGTGTCATCAGGGTGGAGAAGAGAGGGCTTGCGCCCCCAAAGGGGCCTTCAAACTCCAAGAGCCTTCCTTCCTACAAGAATCAAACAAAGTGTAGATCTCTAAACTTGTAAAGAAGGAAGAAACAAAGTCGCAAGAGGGTGAAAATACTTATCTTAGAAAAACTCCTACAAAGAGATGGCCTCGGCTCCAAGGACTCCTTCAAGTTGGTTGTCTTTCCAATTGTGGCTGGCTCCTCCATGGTAAGTTTTTGAATGTTTCTTGACTCCAAAGGCTGGCGCAAAGGCTGAGGATAAGAAAGGGGCGGTTGGCTCTTGATGAGGCTTCCATTTGTGGAGAGGAATTTGAATTCCTTCCCCTAATGTTGAGCGCCAAGTCATGATTCCTTCAATTTAGGAGAGATTTGTAGATCTTGTCTTGGTGGCTGATTTCCTTGTGATGTGGGCGCCCAAGGCTTGATTTGGCAAGGGTGTTGAGAATTGATGAAGCCCCTTTAACTCAAGTCTTCAAGTGGAAGGGCTGAACTATGTTGAAGCTGAATTTCCTTCTTTGGAGCTGACTAGGTGAGTGAATGGTGAGCTGGATTTTCAGAGTTGTTTTGAGCTAATTCTCCACCTGCAGGGTTAGTTACCAGGACAAATATACTACCCTAAATGCACTAGAAACTACATGGCATTTTATTGGAGGTAAAACACTTATTCTACTAAAGCAAATTGCAAGTGTGCAAATAAGGAAAGTGCTATGCTTCTACCCTATCATGATGCGATGCAATGCAAGAAAGAAAAGTAGGACCCTAAGAAGAAAACCCATACCTGAGAGGTTTCCTCCGCACCCTAGTAGACCTCCGAGGAGCTAGTCTTGGTCCCCCATCACACCATAAGGTCGAACATGTTGTACCACAAAAGGACTAGACAATCATGTCCGTAGCTTCCCTGGAAATAGCTGCAGCCTGGAATTAAATAGCAACATTTGTCACCTTCATGGAACTCCTTTGTCAAGATGCATTTTTCATGCCATTGTTTAGTGTATGCTTTATAAATCCTGGCATTTTCATATGCAAAGAGGCGCATCTCTTCTAGCTCATCAAGTTGGAGCTTCCTCTTCTCGTCGGCACTCTTGAAGTCATAATTGAGTTGCTTGATAGCCCAAAATGCCCTGTGCTCAATTTCAAACGGTAACTGACATGACTTCCCATAAATAATTTCAAAATGAGACATACCTATGGGGGTCTTGTATGCGGTCCTATAAGCCCATAGAGCATCAAGTAGTTTCAGAGCCCAGTTCTTCCTCGATCTCGATACGGTCTTCTCTAAGATTTGCTTGATCTCTCTGTTGGAAACTTCCACCTGACCACTAGTTTGAGGATGGTAGTGTTGGTGTATATGCCCTAAAGACCAATGTATGGACATGGTCAGGCATTGTTTGAATGTACTTTGATAGAACTATTACTCTTTATATAGGCATGGTCGTTATTATGCAGACTTCTCTACCTGCGTTGATGTATTGAGTTGCATAAATAATGTCCCAGGAGTTTGGATTGGATCCATTCTCATAAGCTATCCCCAGACAAGGTACCTTAGCAGATATGGGACAGCTTCGGTACATGTGAGACTGGTGTATGGGCTGGTTAGGTGCGGGGCACAGTAACGCAGACATACAGGTGCATTGGATGCACTGGAGTGATCCACCGTGAGGATTGACTTGTCTAGTCAACAAGTCAATCTCACATGCAAGAGGTTTTGCATTGATCCTTAGACTTGAGGTATTCATGTCTAGACTTGATGAAGGGTATGCTTTAATACAGTCTTACGTCTCTCCGTAATTGGGAGATCAAAACGACTGTCATTGGGCATGTCATAAGTCACGTAGAGACATGGATGACCAATAGTAGGATTTGCCCCTTCCTTCCGAGGAAGCATGATATCCACCTCGGGGCGCCCCACATTATTGGTGCATGACAGGAAAGTGTGGCCACACTTGTTGAGTCATGACCAATGCATTGGATAATAAACTTGAGACTAATCCAATGGCAGGATATCAGCTTAGGCAAAGGGATCTGTAATGCAATAGGAATCCTCGTTGCTTGTTAGGAGTTGTTGCCATAATGACTTAAGTCCTATGACATGGGTAATAGTGATGTGTTGCTAGATACCCCTCACTACTTATGATGTTTACATCATTGCCATCGTCATATGGATCCTACGAGGTCACACGCAATAGACTCTTGACGTTGCTTTAATCAGAAGCCTTAGCATCAAGTTATTGGATAACTTGGATCAATTTGGAAGATTTCATCAGCGCTAATGGGCCTGATGAGTTGGAAGAAAGTTATTGGAGCCAAACTTCATTTTTGGCAAGTTGACCCGAACTTGACCTAGATTGGTCACATTTGGATTAGGGTTGCATTGGATTGGATCCAATGGCTTAATCAACCCATGCCATGAAGTTTGGGCTAGCTCATTATCCAATGAGACCCAATAATTAGTTGTCATGAAGAGAAATTGGCTTAAAAGGGTATAATGGGGAGAAATCTCACCCCATTGGCGCCTAGGGGCATAATGGGGTGAGGGAGGCGCCTTTGCTTCATTATGGAAGTAAAGGGCGCCTAGCCCTTCTTCCTTGGATGGAATACTTGCTTCTAAGGTAAGTCTTGGGGCTGATATGGCTTGAGAACTTTTATGGGAAGTTCCTAGGCGCATATGGACATAGGGAAGAGGTATATGGTAATGTCTTGGAGACTTACCTTACCTCAAACCCTAGTTTCTCCCAAAACCCTTACCCTAGCCGAAACTCCTCATGCATGTTGCGCCTAGCCACTTAGCCTTTGATGGTAAGAATGCATTTGAGGCATGTCTTGGGCTGATGTAGTGTTTAGACTTTTATGGATAGGTTGAATGAGGTTTATGGTAAAGTCTTGAAGACTTTCCTTACTTCAAGACACCTCATCCTAGCCATACACTTGGCATGATCCTAGCCCTTGCTCAAACCGCCTCTAGTCCTATTTATAGGACCCATTGTCGCCCTCTCTAGATGATGAACGCTTGGAGTCGTGAACACAAGTAGAGGGGCGAAAGCAAGGGCAAAGGGTGACAACATCAAAGTGGCGCAACCCTTCTTCAACAAGTGACCGCAAGTCTTCTCCTTCCTCTCCTCTTGGCGTGACTTGGAGAAGGACTTGGTGGCGCAATTTCCCCTTAATCTTCCTCAAGGCCGAAACTCATCTTCTCCCTCTTCTCTTGGAGTGAAGAGGATAAGGAGTTGGCGGCATCTTCCTTGCACTTAGCGCATGAACCTTGGAGGTGGCGCAAGAGGAGTGAAGGAACCCTAAGGCTTGATTCTCTTCCCGAGGCTAGCACCGAGCGTGGAAGGGAGCAACGATCAAGGAGTCGACGCGTGGATACTTGTAGAGGGCGAACACTTGGGCGCCTTCAACATGGCTTCGACATCTAAACAAGCAAAAGAGGTACATCTCTAACATATCCTTGTGTCTTCTCTCTCGCATGGATCCTTGGGAAAGGAATGTGTTTCGGGTGTAATGCTTCTTCCGCTGCGTCCTGGGACTGCAAAATTTTAAGTTACACCCGGCATTCCCCAACAGTGGTATCAAAGCAACTTGCGAGAAACACAAGGTGTACGTTTGCTTGTGTGAAAAATTTTTGAAAATTTTTCTTCTATCCATGCGCGTTTCACGTAGAAAGCGTTTTTATCCAATCTTCTCTTCTCAACTCTATGGCCGAAACTTGGATTGTGTTTATGCTTGATTTAAGACCAAAGGCGCACGTAAGTTTTGTCAAGTAGGACCGGCATTGTGTCTTCGGACTGGCCGGGTCTCTTGATCTGACAAAACTGCCAGCCGATAGGGTCTATGAAATCATCATGGAACTTGATCTAAATTTTGGCATGGAATTGGTTAAGAGAATGCCTTGGATGATATTGGCGCATAAGGTGCTAAAATTTGATTTTTCCGGATTTTCAAATTTTACATGCGCCACTTGATTGGGTTGATATGGTCATAGCGAGTGCCCTCCTGTGTTGTGATGTGGAAGCATGTTTCCACCTGTGATGAATGCTTGTAAAATCTTTCTACCACCTGCGTGTGGTTCTCCCCCTTCTTGATGTAAAATTTTCATCTTTCCTTAGAATAGATGTAGAATTGTTTACATGAGATAGGTTAAGGTTCATCAAAGACACCAAGGAGCCTTCTTCAATTGGAGTCAGAAGTGGCGCCAGCTTTGGAAGCGTGGTGATGGACTTGCGATTGAAGGAAGGACACATGCTTTCGGCTTCTGGCATGGGCTGATTTGCTTCAGGGACTCGCAACCCTTGGATGCACAATAACATGTCACATGGCTCATGACAAGTTATCTGTATGAAAAGGGCTATGACCATATCGACCAAAAATAGCATGCCTGTGATGGTTTATTATTTTGTCCATAGCATGCCAATGATGTTTTTCCTTTGCTGCCATAACCATAGGAAAACTGCATGCTAGAAAAGAATAAAAACATGCAAAAACTCTCAATACAATATCAAGTCGATAGCCTTCTAACGCGTAGCCTTCATCAAACTATCGATCGGTGGTGTTGTGAACTGTTTCCCACCCTCGTGGGACACACCCACTTATCTTTAGAAGGTGTGCGGTGACAATGATTTCCCCAGTCCAGTTTTAACCTGGGCGTGCCTTCGCAAGGAAATTTGTTGGCCCTGGGCATAACGGTTAGGACCAGACTTGACTGGTTTTTCATTGACATGATGAATTACTAGAGGCAGCTGTTGAGGGGATAGGGTTCAGTGTTGTATCCAGCCCTCGCTGGACACAGGGCGCCTAGTCTGTCTTAACTAAGAGGAATTGTGCATGGCACAAATTGGCTAGCATGCCTACCTAAGGAAGCATGAGACTCTCTGTGCATCTCAACTCACCCTCGTGAGTCGCGGAGACCTTATGTGAAATTAGGATCCTACTCACTTATTTCCATGTTGAGTTAGAGAGTTCTCAACTTGTATTGAAAATAGTGGGAGCATAGCATTTACTTTAAAGTCCTTGTTAAATGCTTCATCATAGTACTTATTTTACTTATTTGCTTATTGTAGAAGGCATCTCCTGATCTAAGATTGAAACTTTATAAACATAAACTGGATGGGACAAATTGGACAAAATGGTTCAAGACTTTGTCCAAAATACTGGAACAAGAACATAAGGTGCATCTTCTTGAGAGACCTCCATCCCAGCCCAGTGTGTATTTCACTAATGACTGGGAGTGGAATGTCTATCTTGAACATTGTGAAGATAACGAACAGTACACTGCTCTTGTCTTAGAGTGCATGACCCCGGAGGTCAAGATTGAATGTGATGAGATGGGGATCTATGATCTAATCATACATCTCAAAGGTCTCTTCACACCATGCTCTATAGACAATGATCAAGAGAGTTCTGTTGGATCTTCAGAATGTGTGCCTGAATCTGAGAAAGACCATGGTTCTGTATCTTCGAAGCTAATACTTCGGAAGACTGGGAATGCATGGGTATTTCGAAGAGGATTGATGGCCAAGAAGAGCATGGCAAAGAAGAAGGGATGTAATCCATCCGCTTCAGGTATTGTGTTACCGAGGTCTTTTGTCTACTTCTTATTCATGGGTACTGAGTACCGTATGTGAGGCTCACATATGTTTTACATGTGCAGGAGCTCAAAAGAAGTAGGACGAAGAGGCTTGATGGGATCGACTCTCGGGTCAGGGACGGAGCATTGGATGCTGCTGTTGATATCATCTCACTGCCTTGAAGACTTTATATAGAACTTTGCTATTATTGTATCAGCTTATGTATTAGAACATCATTCCTTTTGGAAAAGACTTCAGTTTGAAATAATAATTAATATTTTTCTTTAATCTGAGATGTTCTATTGAAGTGATACAACTGACAATAGTTTGTGGTTCTATATGTAACACAAGATCAGATCTAATGATTCAATAAAGCATCCTCATATAGCATTGTCTCTTGAACCATAGAACAATGGTCACATCCAAAGGTCCATGGGCTATTGGGATCATTGTCCTATCAGGATTATGATACATGTGAACCTAGTTCAAAGGAACAATGTGACAGATGCTGCCTTCACCGTAAAGGGTGGAAGGAATAGTGGCTTGTTGGATCTATTACACAGCAATGTAAGTAGACCCATATAAACAAGCACTAAGAGGAGTTATATACTTCATTAGGTGTAGGTATGCCTTACGCAACCCAAGAACTTTGGAAAAATCCAAGAAGTTCACAGATGAAGTATTGAGTCAAATTGAAGGATCTATTAAAGCACCTTGATTGGATCAAGATGATTAAGTGGAGAATTTGATGACTGTCCTAAGAAGTGTGGAGTTATCTCACAGCCTTCTTAGCTCACCACTGTGTGGTGAATTTCAAAGAAAGAAAAGGAACACATTGGATGTGGTTCCATCTTTGAGTAGTCATGCAAATATACTACTATGATGCCATGCAAACAGAAGTACTGCTACTCCATAAGAAAATGTCTAAGTTAGCTTTTGAGTTAAGAACTGCAAATATCCCATTTCTTCAATGGAATTGGGAATGTAATGTGCAGTGATTCAAAAAGTATGTGTTTGTGGTGCACTATAGAGTGCTAATTCTATCCCAAGGAGAACAAAATATTTGTTGCTCAAACTGCTGTCTCTCTTGAGAAAGTATTTCTCTTGAAAGAAGCCAGTGGGAGTAGATCTGATTTGGACAAGGTCCAGAATCAACCACAATATAATTAGACACAGATGGAGAGCAAAATCTCACATACAGGTTGAAAGTCAACCTGAGGTTCAAGTAACACAGGAATAACATAAGTCTGGATCGATTCGATATGCTGGGCATGACGAATTTTCATCAAGCATGAACCTAAGACTTATGAGGAAATAGAAGTAGTCGGTGGACCAGATTCCAAGAAATGGCTAAGGGCCATGAGAACCATAATGGACTCAATGTCTGCTAATCAAGTCCGGGACTTGGATGAGCTGCCAAAAAGGGGTAATTCCCACAGGCTATAAATAAATCTTCTAGGAAGATAGACATGGAAGGTAACACTGTTACTTTAGAAGGCAAGCTAGTGAATAATGATTTCAGGCAAATCCACTGGGTGGATAATGATGAAATTTTCACCAATAGCTGAGCTTTAAGTCCATTAGGGATCTGCTTGTTATAATTGCATGATCAATTATGGCATGATATTATGATAACTGCTTTTCTTGCATGGACATCTGAAAAAGATATCTATAGGGAAATAGCTAGAAGGTTCTCATATCAAGGCCATATAGATATGCATGATGCAAGCATGGTTGAAAAGCCTGTGTTTACAAGAAGATCAGTGGGAGCACCTTATTAATAATATTTCTTGTCTAGATGATTGATGATATTCTCCTCACGTGGAATAACATCTCAGCTCTTCACATGGTGAAGAAAAGGTTTGATATGTATTTCGAGAAGAATGATCTAGGGAATGATGTCTACATCCTAGGCATGAGGATCTATAGAGATCCAAGAAAGTCATTGCCCTTTAGTCAATCTATGTTCATCCAAGAGTTTCTGGAGAGGATTATATTAGATGATTCCAAATATTGATACCTTCCAGGAAGATATGGTCTAAGTCTCTCAAAGATGTTGTGTCCTATGGCACAGCTGGAGAGTATTAACATGGGTCCAAAGTCCTGATACATTGTATGTAGGATGGATCATGTTTTGAAGACCATTTCTGGCAAATGCTTGGAGCATAGCCAGCAAATTTCAATCATATCTTAGTGTTTAACACTAGATAGCTGTGAAAGCAATCCTTATACATATACTTGGGAAGTATAAAGGATTGGAGTCTAGTCTATGATAGACAGGAAAGAATTTTGTGTATAGGGGTACACTGACACTTCGTTCCAGTCTAGTGACTATTGATCACAGCCAGGAGTTGCGCTTTGCCTTGTTATGGTATTGTGTGCTGAAAGAGCATTATGCAAACCAAAGTGGCAAAATTCTACAAATAAGGCTGAGTACATTGCAGCTCCTTGTGGCAGCCAAGGAGGCAGCTTCATTCATTTGAACTTGATCTAGTTCATAGTGCTTAATGGTCCAGTATAGTTCTTACTGGGACCATAGCATGAGAGAAGGAACTTAATGCTCAAGTATGTACTGCAGCATATCATCTGATCTTAGAGATCATGGATAAGGATGATGATCAAATTTGTTAAAATAAACACAGATAACAATCTGGAAAAACCCACTGATCCAGCCTCTGGCGCAGCGGAAGCTAAATGGGTCATACTATAGACATTGGAACTGACTAAACATCAGTTGTCCTTGGTCTTAGTGCAAGTGGGAGATTGTTGGTGTATATGCCCTAAAAACCAATGTATGGACATGGTCAGGCATTGTTTGAATGTACTTTGATAGAACTATTACTCTTTATATAGGCATGGTCGTTATTATGCAGACTTCTCTACCTGCGTTGATGTATTGAGTTGCATAAATAATGTCCCAGGAGTTTGGATTGGATCCATTCTCATAAGCTATCCCAAGACAAGGTACCTTAGCAGATATGGGACAGCTTTGGTACATGTGAGACTGGTGTATGGGCTGGTTAGGTGCGGGGCACAGTAACGCAGACATACAGGTGCATTGGATGCACTGGAGTGATCCACCGTGAGGATTGACTTGTCTAGTCAACAAGTCAATCTCACATGCAAGAGGTTTTGCATTGATCCTTAGACTTGAGGTATTCATGTCTAGACTTGATGAAGGGTATGCTTTAATACAGTCTTACGTCTCTCTGTAATTGGGAGATCAAAACGACTGTCATTGGGCATGTCATAAGTCACGTAGAGACATGGATGACCAATAGTAGGATTTGCCCCTTCCTTCCGAGGAAGCATGATATCCACCTCGGAAATATGTTCTTTTTCATTTGCAAATATATTCTATGAAAAGGGTACTTTATGCAATGGTCTATATGTGTTGGACATGGATAACTCTATTTGTAACATAAATAATAAAAGGACCAAACTGAGTGGTTCAGTTGGTGCTTTCCTATGGCATTGTCGATTAGCCCATATAAACAAGAATCGCATTCAACAACTCCATGCAGATGGGTTGCTAGGTTCAAGTTCCTTGGAGGAATTTGATACATGTGAGCCTTGTTTGTTAGGGAAAATGACAAAGGCGCCTTTCACCAAGACAGGTGAAATGGTAGGAGGTTTGTTGGATCTCATACATAGTGATGTATGTGGGTCATTCAATAAACAAACCAAAGGAGGACACAGCTACTTCATTACCTTTACTGATGATTTCAGTATGTATGGTTATGTCTACTTGATGAGACATAAATCTGAATCCTTTGAGAAATTTAAAGAGTTCAAGAATGAAATAGAGAACCAGCTTGGTAGATCCATTAAGGCTCTTCGATCAGATCGTGGTGGAGAGTACCTGAGTGGTGAGTTTCTTGACTATCTGAAAGAGTGTGGGATTTTATCCCAACTCACTCCTCCTGGAACACCCCAATGGAATGATGTGTCTAAAAGGAGAAATCGAACTTTGTTGGACATGGTTCGATGTATGATGAGTCATGCAACTCTACCCTCCTCATTCTGAGGATATGCACTTAATACAGCTTCTCTAATACTGAATAACGTTTCATCTAAAAGTGTCTCAAAGATTCCATATGAGGTATGGAGTGGGAGACGCCCTAATCTATCTTTTATCAAGATCTGGGGATGCGAGGCATATGTCAAGCGTCAGGATTCTAGCAAGCTAGAACCTAGATCTGATAAATGTGTGTTTGTGGGGTACCCTAAGGAAACTAAGGGTTACTACTTTTATGTTCCCACCGAGAACAAAGTTTTTGTTGCTTGGGGTGTTGTCTTTCTATAGAAATAATTTCTCATGAAAGAAGTTAGTGGGAGGAAGTTTGACTTGGATGAGGTCCAAGTGCAACCACAAGACACAGAGATGGAACCTGAGCCGCCTGTACCAGTTGCTAGGCAACCTGAGGCTCAGACACAGGCCCCACGTAGGTCTGGGAGAATTCGTCATGCACCTGAGAGGTATGGGTCATTGCCGACCCAACATGACGGGATCTTCATCATTGAGGATGAACCCAGGACTTATGATGAGGCGGTCAGTGGACCGGACTCCGAGAGATGGCTTGAGGCCATGCGATCTGAGATGGATTCCATGTCAACTAACCAAGTCTGGGATTTGGTTGAGTTACCTGATGGGGTAAAACCCATAGGGTGTAAATGGGTCTTCAAGAGGAAGACAGACATGGATGACAACATAGTTACCTATAAAGGTAGACTAGTGGCTAATGGATTCAAACAAGTCCACGGGGTGGACTATGATGAAACCTTTTCGCTAGTTGCCATGTTCAAGTCCATTCGAATTCTGCTTGCTATAGCTGCATATCATTACTATGAGATATGGCAGATGGATGTGAAGACAGCGTTCCTTAATGGGAAGCTAACTGAGGATGTGTATATGACACAACCTGATGGCTTCATCCATCCTGCAGAGGCCAATAAGGTCTGTAGGCTAAAGAGATCCATCTATGGATTAAAGCAAGTATCTCAAAGTTGGAATCTTCGATTTGATGAAGCTGTGAGAGATTATGGCTTTATCAAAAGCAAAGATGATGCCTGTGTATACAGAAAATTCAGTGGGAGCTTGGTGACTTTTCTGGTCTTGTATGTCGATGACATACTACTCATCGGGAATGACATCCCTAGTCTTCAAGCTGTGAAGACAAGATTAGGGAAGTGTTTTGAGATGAAAGACTTAGGGGAGGCCGCCTATATCCTAGGCGTGAGGATCTACAGGGATAGATCCAAGAAGCTCCTAGCCCTTAGTCAGAGTACATACATTGATAAGGTCCTGGAGAGGTTTAGCTTGGAGCAATCCAAGAAAGGGTACCTTCCAGTGAGACATGGCCTTACTCTCTCAAAGAGCCAGTGTCCCACCACACAGGCTGAGAGGGATGACATGAGTCGAGTGCCCTATGCTTCGGCAGTAGGATCGATCATGTATGCAATGTTGTGTACTAGACCAGATGTGGCTTATGCTGTGAGCATAATCAGCCGATACCAATCCAATCCTGGAGTACAACACTAGGTGGCTGTAAAGAACATCCTAAAGTATCTGAGAAGAACTAAGGATTTGTTCTTGGTCTATGGGAGACAGGAAGAGCTCAGTATGCAGGGCTACACTAATGCGTCTTTCCAGTCTGACCCTCACGACTTCAGATCACAGGCCGGCTATGTGTTCAAGATAAATGGAGGTGCTGTATGCTGGAAGAGCTTCAAGCAATCCACCATAGCTGATTCTACAATCGAAGCTGAGTATGTGGCCGCTTCTGAGGCAGCCAAAGAAGCCGTTTGGATTAGGAAGTTCATTTCTGAACTTCAGGTGGTTCCAAGTGCAGTGGATCCCATTGAAATCTATTGTGATAACAATGGAGCAATTGCACAAGCCAAGGAACCACGGTCTCATCAAAAATCCAAACACATACTCAGGAGATTTCACCTGATTAGAGAGATCATAGACAGAGGTGATGTCAAGATTAGCAGAGTTGACACAGAGAACAATCTAGCAGACTCATTGACTAAGGCTTTGGCGCAGCAGAAGCATGATGGTCACGCTAGAGATATGGGGTTAAGATTTCTCAACCTCTAGGTCTTAGTGCAAGTGGGAGATTGTTGGTGTATATGCCCTAAGGACCTAATTCTGGTCTGTTACTTGTACTACTTGACATTGATATTTATATCATACTGGCATTGTTGTTATCATTATTTGTTTACATCTGCGAACATGTACTTATATGATAATGTCCCTGGAGACAGATTAAATCTGTGCTCAAACTATTGTCCCTAGTCAATGTACCTTAGTGGATATGGGACGACTATGGTACTTGTAAGACTGGTATATGGGCTGGATAGGCACGAGGTGCTAACACAGGCATATGGATATATCAGTGGTAGATATACTGGACCGACCCGCTGTGAGGCAATGACTTGGTGTCACGAGTTATCCTCACAAGTGATAGGAGATGTATTGATCCCTTGACTTGAGGTCATTGGCCATTCTATATGGTTAGGGATATGCTTTGATACAACCTAACACCTTGCCGTAGTTGGGAGGTAATAACTGTTGTCATTGGGCATGTCACGACCCATATGAAAAGGTCAATGCACAGACATAGGATTTGCCCCTTCCTAAGGGAAGCATGATATCCATGGAGCTCCTCTATGGTTCTATGACTGAAAGTGTATGGCCATACCCAGGTTAGACCTGATTTAGTCATAGCCATGAGATTGGATAGAAACAAGTGGTGACACACTTGTCCAATCGGATATCAGTACGGCAAAGAGATTGTAATGCATCTGTACCTGATTACGATGATGGGGATGTCGATTTCGATATCCATTCCGATGACTTGGGTAGCAGCGATGCACTGCTAGGTGCCACTCACTGCTTGTGATGACCTTAGGTTAGCACTGCCAACGTCAGAGGAACCTACAGGGTCGCACACCTTGATACTCGAGTTCTCGTATTGATCAGGAAGTCTTATGATCGAGTTATTGGATAACTCGGATCTATTTTGGAGATTTCATCAGCGCCAATGGGCTTGATGAGATGGAAGAAATTTATTGGGGCCAACTTCCATTTATGGCATATTAACCATGGTTAGCCCAATTTGACCTAGGGTTAAATTTGGATTGGATCCGTGGGCTTGGTTAACATGCATAATGGACATTGGGCTGGGCCCATTGATAAGTTGGGCTTAATGGGGTTAAGGAGGAGAAAAGGGATGGCGTGTGCTTAACCCTAGTTAGACTAGGGTTAGCACCTATGCATCATGAGGTTTGAAATTAATCTTGGGACTAATTATTTGAATTAATTAGAGTCCTAATTTATGAGGTTTAATGGGCGGATTTATTTGAATTAATTAGAGTCCTAATTGGATTAAGATTCAATTAATTAAATAAATAATCAAATCCTAATTGGATTAAGACTTGTTCAAACCGCCCCTTGAAAGTCCTAGTTGGATTAGGACTTGGGCTTGATCAAATCCTAATTAGATTAGAAATTAAACTTGATCAAACCGCCCACATGATCAAACCGTTTATGAGAGCCTAATTGGATTAGGACATGATCTAACCGCCCAAATTAAGTCTTAATTGGACTAGGACTTAACTCCCTAAAATCTCTCCTAGCCGCACATTCAATTTGAATGGTGGCCACACATTAAGCTGCCCCTTGCCCTATAAATAACACCCCAAGCCGCCCCTCTCAAGATAATTATTCAATTTGAATGGTGGCCACACATTAAGCCGCCCCTTGCCCTGTAAATAACACCCCAAGCCGCCCCTCTCAAGATAATTATTCATTGGAGGCGTGATCAAGAGAGGAGGCGAGTTCTAGCTCTTGAGGGCGATAACAAAGAAGGCTTGGGCGAACACCTTCCATACCCTAGCCGCAAGCATCCTTCCTCCTTTCCTTTTGGCGCTTGGAGCTTTGGAGCTTGGCGGCTTGTCTTCTCTCCTCTTCCTCCTTGGCGCAACTTCTCTAGAAGGTAGCGCAAGTGAAGTGGTGATCTCCCCAAGGCTTGGATCTTCTTCCCGAGGCTAGCACCGGGCGTGGAAGAAGAGGACTTGAGCAATCCGTGTGTGTGAGACTGCAGAGGGCGCACACTTGGGCGCCTACGTTGACATCGGCCTTACCTTGCATTAAGGTATTTTCTATCACATCGTGTCGACTCTCTCGCTTGACGATCTTCACTGGGTTTTTGGGACTGGCCTGTTTCGGGGATATTCTTCCGTTGCGCAATGTATTTGTGTCCATAAACCTCTGAAAAATTGTAAAATATCCCTGGGGTTTCCCAACACCCTCACCCCTAATTTCCTATTTAAATCAAATTTATTCAAATTCATTATCATAGATTTTCCCCCAAGTAATTAGATATTTCTTAATTCATTCAAAAAATATTTAAAATAATAAAATAAATCTAAAACAAAACTTACCTTACTGTCGAAGACTTCGACAAGGATGAACGAATCGTTCGTTCGACAGGGGAAGACCACCGGCGTTCGAGGCGCTCGCCGTGGAAGGCCAGCCGCCGGAAAAAGGATCAGGCTGCCGGTGCTAGGAGAGGAAGTATCCACCGGCGCTGGACCTGTTGGAAGAAGCAGCTGCCGCCCGTGTCACTGCAAGGTAAAGCTGCTGGAAGAAGAAGACTGCCGGCGCCGAGAAAGGTAGAAGCTTGCGGTCGCCGCCAGGAAAAGGAGCCACCGCTGGAAGAGGAAGAAGAAGTCGCTTCCGCTTCCGTCGATGCTGGAAAGAGGAGTTTTTCATAATCGCGGGCACAGAGGACTCGCTACTCACCGCTGGAACTCTGTCCGCATCCGAAATCTCGTCGAACGAAGATCGCCGCACCAAGACCCGATGAAGAAGGTACCGGCGCTGAGGTGTGCTGGCCGCCGAACGCTTGCGGCTGTTGCGAACGCAACGTTCGCTGGGGAAGAAACAGGGGAAGCGTATAGTGTGCGGCGCACGAGGGGAGAGAGAGAATTAGGTGTAAAGTTAGGGATTAAGATAGGGATCAAGAGAGGGTTAGGGTATATTTATAGGAAAATTTAGAGAGGATTTAGGGACAGTTTATTTATAGGATTTTTGAAATTTAAAATTTTAAATAAACATCTTAAATTAAAATCTTTATAAATTTTCTATTTACAAAAATAATCCACTAGTTTTAAAAATTTCCAAACATGCCCCTAATAATAATATTATTATTTTATTCAGGCATAAATAAAATAAATATAAAATTTAGGTTATAATATTATTCACCCCTTTAAAAAGAATTTGGTCCTCCAAATTCAGAGTAGCCTAAAAGAATCAGAGTACACCAAAAGAATATATCATATATAAAAATATTTATTTTACTTATTCATTCATTTTATCCTTAACGCAATCCTAGTCCTGAGGTTCCCATATCTTTAGGCTTTCCTATATCCTTAAACTTTTTTTTTTACTGAACCTATGCTTCTAACCTGTGGGTTATGGGCCCACGGAAATCTGCATACTAAACCTATAGCTCTGATACCATTAAAATTGTCACGCCCCGGTGGGAAGCCGGCTATTCCTAGCTCATGTTTCCCCAGGGAGATGACAATATTAATAAGAACCAAAGAACTTACAATAATCCAATATCATTTATTCAAATAAACAATCCCAACTTAACATCTACAGTTTTATAACACAAATTCTAAAACATAATATTCAAGATGTACATAAATCATCTGAAATAAAACTAAAATTACTATCTCAACTCAGGCTGGTATCTGCTATCTGCTCTATCCCTCCCAGATGCTAACTCTGTACCTGGAAGAGAAACAAAGGGAGTTAGCAGAATTGCTAAGTAGGAATCAACAAATATGGTGAGGGAGTCAAATATCAAGATAATTCAATGACTGAAACAACGATATACAAATAATATACAGAATGTCGTGTAAATCATCAAGCTGGCCAACAGATCTCAATCAAGAGCCGCACTCATTTTCAGAGTGTTTCCACTATTGCTCACGCAATGGAACGACTGTCCTAAACAGCCCGGAGTGTTGTGTCCAACACCCAACATCCGTAGAATTGCCCCGAGGACAACTGGCGATGCCCTAACTGGCAAACAGATAGTCCGATATGCATCGGAACTATAACACACACACACGATGGCTACTGGAAAATAAATCATCTAGTCCAGATGTCAATATGTATCATGAATAAATCATCCAGAGCTCGGTTTGGGAGAAGAAGATTAGCCGAATCTTCCGGCGAGTAAGCAGTGCGCGACGCTGCCACTTCCTCCCCGGCATTCGAAGAGGCGAACGCCTCTCCCTCTAGGCTACGACCTTCGTTGAGTTCGGTGAGCTCCCTACGGCGGCGAGGTCAGGCAAGACGTGAGGCGAGGGAGTGAAGTGTGAGGAGTTTTTGTATTTTGTATTTGAGAGAGAAATAAGAGGAAATTTCCCCTTAAATCCGACTCTTCTTCCCGAGCTCCGGCGGTCCTCTCCGATGATCTTCTCCCACGTTCTTCTGGCAACGAACCTTCGATGACTTCCGACGTCGATGACAAAGACTGAGGTTCGGACGAGGTCACCAAACCTGCCGCATGCTCCTTCCCGTCCACCTTCTTCAGCACCTAGCCTAGTTGACGAACGGCGCTCGGCTGAAGAGACGATCGTAGCATCCGTTTGAACGCATTCGACGTTCACAATGAGGCAGGAGTCAATGGCATATATGTTGGCCGCGGAAGAAACTAAAATCCGATTTCAATTTGGATTTTGGGCACACATTCGGAGATGTTGGGTGATGTGGATGTACCGGCTTAAAGAGCATGACATAAGGTGTCACGCCCCGGTCGGATCGGTCTAGAATGAGCGCTTATTCGCTTCCTAGAGCCGTCCGGCGGAATACCAGAACGCAACTCGCACTAGGGTTTCCGACCCAAAATTAGAAACCCTAATCTCCCCGGATAATTTTTATCCCCAATTTACAATTCACACGGAAAACCCTAACCCTAATTTAGAGAAATCCAAACGAAACCCTAAATTCCAAAATACCTCTCGGTCAAAATTGATTTTGACCGCCGAAATTGCCTTCGCTGACGTCACGCTGACGTCAGCCTCTTCAATCGAATCGCCGCTCGATTTTTCGCCCGCGCTGACGTACGCCTTACGTCAGCGTCCGAAATCGAATTCGAAATCGCGAAATCGATTTCGCGTCTGGATTTTGACCCGGTCAAAATCCGCTCGTCGTCACCAGCCTCGAAGCGAACGCCTTTCGCTTCGTCTTCACGAGCTCGCGGCGCAGCTTTCGTCCGCTCGAACGCCGCGTACCGACGCCGGAGAAGATCGCGTCGACAGAGGGAAAAGCCGCCTGTTGTCGTAGCCAAGAACACGCCGCCGTTCGTCGCCAGAAACCGGAAGCAAAGGAAGGAAGGGTGGAGAGAAGATCCGAAGTTTTATTCCCAGAAAACTTCTACAAATTCCTCTCTACGCCGGCGACCCCCGTCGCCGGTGCCCTCGTCCCCTCCCTCACCAACGACCACCGTCGTTGGTTACAATCTCTGGTTTTATTCCTCTCCTCAACACTCGTCGCCGCCAGGTGATGATGATCCCCCCGCAGAGCTCCCCGAGCTCGCTTTTATCGTCCATCGCCGCCGCCTTATCTATTTTGGGCGTCGTCCGCTTCCGTCGCCGCAAACCTCGTCGCCGTCGCTCCGTACGCGCCATCGACCGCGTCTCGCGGAGAGCTCGAAGATGAAGACGAGCACCCAGTCGCACAACGCGTTCCGCACGCGTTGTTTAAGTCGAGCACCGATTTCAATTTCTGTGGGCTTGGGCCTGCACATGGGCTTGGGCCGAACCGGGTAGACCGGGCCCTGACATAAGGCATGCTTTGCCTTTACATTGTGTTTATTAGAGGAGAAAAACAAGCGAAAGAATGAAACAAAAATATTTTTTGTTGTTTGTTTGGATGAATGGAAAATCTAAGAAGGAAAAACGAGGGAAAATAGATTTCGTTTTTACTCGTTTCGTTGTCCGCCCGATTCAGGCAGAAAAGAAAAAGGAGCTGAGTGGAAAACAACGCGCTGCTTGTTAACGTTACCCTAGCACGCTGCCGCGACATCATCGTTGTCGATCCATCGCCGCTGCCGCCATTCCAACGTTGCTGCCGCCGATTGACGCTGTTTCCCTTCTCTCCACAAGGTATATTTTCCTCCGCCCTCCTCCGATCTCTCACAAGAGATTTGAGGCACCTACGAAGTTATCCGCTTCCCCATATGACCTGCTCCGCCTCCGCTTATATAAATAGCAAGCCAGTAGGCGAAAGTCGCCACCCCTGCTCTACCCGCCGATCTCCTACGACCGCTCTCTCCCTCCTTTCGCTCCTTCTGACGGCGACACTGTTCTCCGGTTTCTCCGTCGCCGGGCTGTGATGCTTACTCGCTGTTGGTTTTCGGGTTTCGATTTATTAGAGATCGCTGCCTTGTGGAGCAGTAGATAGAGGCGAAGCAAATGCATCTTAAGTTATAGTTGTCGTATTTTTTCACTTATTTGCTTAGTAGCTTGCTTCCTACTGGCCTTCCTGTTCATCAGATAAATTAGACTATAGAGTTAAGGTTTCCAGAAGAACCATATGCACCTGCAAATAGCCAATTCTATACGAAGTTCACAAAGTCTGTCGTCACATTTCATATTTTCAGTCTACACTATCATACCAATCATGTGTACAATCTGGATTTGCCGAGCATATCAGACGGGTAACACACATTTGACTATAGTTTATGTAAGCAGCTTACCAATTTTAATTTGCCGAGCATATCTGGATTTGGGATTTCCACTTCACATACATGCACAACTTCCTTCCTGAGCTTCTTCTGCCAATCCTGGTTTATGCTGAGCAAGAATACAGCCCATGTTAGCAAAAGAGATGTGGTCTCGTGCCCTGTAAAGAAGAATGTCCTGCATTCATCTATGATCTCATCCATGCTTAGAATCTGAGTGCCTTGTCCCTTCTGATTGGCTTCCAACATTAACCCGAGGATATCATTTCCATAGCCTGAAGAATCCTCTCGCTCTCGATCCAATTGACTTTTTATGATGGCCGTGATGTTGTTCCTCACAATTTTCTCTAGATTCCATTTCTCCAAGTTCTTTCGAGTAGGAAGCCAGCTACAAAGCAAATGAGTGAAAAAATACAACAACTATAACTTAAGATGCATTTGCTTATGGCTGCAGAATACAATATATCTTTTTTGTGTTTCCTTTTTTGTTTCCGTGATCTTTTTGTTAATTCTATTTCCTTGACTTCACAAGCAATCTTGCGAACAAAGGAGATTTTTACCAAAAAACAGGGGAGATTACTCTTGCCCTCATCCTTTTTACTTGTGCGATAGATTTTAGTTACATGAATCATAACAAGTATAAATTTCTTTTCAACCGAGCATTGAAGTGATACATGATTCATCCCTCTGAACTTTGACTCCCATGGAGTTATTTAACTGGAGTATGAAGATGAAAATGCTATTCCACAAGTGATTCCGCCTCATTTGCCAGTCTCCCCGCCAGAGCCCTTCTTCACCCGCCAGAGCCTTGAATCATTCTATTGTAAAATCTACCCGTTTTTAGCATGGCCTTTAATCATTCCTTTATCACTCCCCGTTTTTATATATAACTTATTAATTTGGTTTACAAGTTAACAGTAGCATGACTAAATTGTTTTTGCTATTAATCTTTTGCATGTTTAACCTTCATGTTCTTTTACGTATCAATGTAATTGATGTCATGTATGTATAGCTTATCAATTTGGTTTACAAGTTATCAGTAGCATGACTAAATTGTTTTTGCTATTAATCTTTTTCATGTTTAACTTTCATGTTCTTTTATGTATCAACGTAATTGTTTTCATGTATGCATAGTTTATCAACTATTAGTTTATTTTGGATCCACTTGAGTTTCTACTTACTGTTTCTTCTTGTGCTAAAGAACAGGTGGTCACTGATTGCTGGGAGAGTCCCTGAGAGAACAGCTAAAGAGATTGAGAAGTACTGGTTTTCAAGGTATTCATCATGTGAATGACAAGATTGTGATTGATGCTTATATTTTCTTTTGTAATATGGTATGCAATTTTGGTGGTGCTTTTCCTTGGCTTGTCTTTTGGGGATTTTTTTGATTTCAATCCTGCATTTAGGTAGTTTGTTTAGTACTTGTTGTATATAATTCTCATATTTAAGGCTAATGTATGAACGTTTGTGAATTTTTTGGTTGAGTAATGCAAGCCCTCTCTCAACTTTTAGCATAATATTCCATGAGCATGAAATGAATGAAGATATGCCTGAAAGAAGCCCATATTATGTTCTTGCTCTGTTGCCTGTATCTGTGAAGCTTCTCGTCATACAATTAAGTCATGCAGAAGGATCAGATTCAGAACTAGCCAAATTATCTTGTTATTTAGTTTAATTTCATTTGACTTGACTACTACCCTATTATCAGAAATTAGAAGGAACTGCTAGAATTTTAACTTGTTAAAGCAAGTAATTGAGAAGAACTTATCATGAGCTCAAACCAGAACTTAAGCTTATCTAAAAACTCTCAATACAAAATAATGGTCTCCTCCACCGACTTTTTAGTCCAGTCTTCACAAAAATCAACCACAGCAAAATTTACCTCTTTTTATCATGATTCGTGAAAAAGTGAAATAATCAATAACAAGCTGATACAAATGATCATCACTCTAATTGGGGAATATAATGTGACGTTCAACCAAATCCCTGCAGCAATTTCTTGAATCATAGGGGATTCATTTACACCTTCTACCAAGGCAGGACCATACCAATTGTATACAGCTTAAACATACATTATCTTTGTCAACTTCTGATATGATTTCCTTGATAGTGTCTATGTCACCCATTCCATGCTCTATCATTGCTGTCTCTAGTTCATCTCGAGTAATGAACCTGTTAATGAAGGTGAAAGGAAATACCAAATAAGCCAACACACAAAAAATTATGTTTCCTCCTTTTGCAATTAGACACTGAAGAATATGATGATGAATTAGTTAATTGATATTTACTGATAATTAGTTAATTTATAATTATTTAATTATATTTTAATAATACTTGTGTTTACTAATAATTAGTTAATTTATAATTATTTAATTATATTTAATAATAATTGTGTTTACTGATCATTAGTTAATTTATAACTATTTAATTATATTTTAATAATAATAAGAGTATAAGAATATAAAGATGGAGTATAAAGATGGAGTGTATATATCAATCCATCCGTTTTTCTTTCCCTCCAAGTAAACACAAGAATAGAAAATTTTCTAATTTTTCCTTTCCATCCGTTTTTCTTTTCCTCTGATTTTTCCTTTTCACTTGTTTTCTATCCTCTCTAGTAAACACAACCTTAGAGTTTAGAATGATATTCACTTTGAGAACGCGACTCGAATGTCGGATCCAGGACCCGCCTCATAGCCTATGAGAGTATAGGCTAAGGGACGACATTTACTCGATTATTTACTTGGTGGATACTGTAAGCTCTTAGCGGCGGTTCCTGAGTGGAACGGAGGAGCAGGAGTGATACATTGGGTGCCATCCCGACGTCACCCCTTTGAATCGCATTCAGGAACCCTTGAAATTAATAATGAGGAAGGTGAATTTCTCTTCTCTTTTACCTCTCGTTTCCCATTTTCATCACTTAATTAGCCTTTCATCTCTCCTCTTCTGATCTATAATGTATGGGTTTGCATGTGCGATTTATTTGATTTCCATGTATCATATTCACCGGGAAAAAAAATCCTTTCCATTGCCTGTGCTTTCATTTTTAGTTTTCATGAATTGTGAATTCGGTTGCTCTATTTTCTTAGTGGCTAGGTTTAGGTTTCAAGAGCTGTTTTGACTTGCTATAGATTGCAACCTTCCTCCAGGTGACGGTGTTGTGTTAATCGAGTAATTTTTTCTTCTCATCGAAGTGCGTTGCAAACGTCTTTGGAGTGCAGTGTAAACAGTAGCGTAAGATGGTAAGGCTGTCTAGTTCTAGTTTTTCATTTTTTTAAAGAGGCAAATTTATTTTAAAATAGAATTCCTGCAACTAAATTGTGATAACCAAATAATGACGCATCGCAACCTATATTATATTGTGTTGATTTGTTAACTGCATCATTTTGCCATTCTGATCTACTGCATCTTTCATACTTACTATGTTTGCTCTAACTGTACTTGTTTCAGTTTGATTACATATTTCACGAAAAAAAAATAGAAAAAAAAGTTATTCTGATCCAAACATGAATACCGAGCTAGTTATGGTTGACCATCAACCATTGTGGTGACCATAGTACTATCAATTACCTATAGAGTGAAAATACAACTACCAGCACTGAGCACATATTCATCAGTGGCGTTGTTTTAATTCCAGCAATAATTCCTTATGGTCCTATTTGTTAGTTCTATTCAAAATAAGGATGTATCTTGTAGTTTCACAAACCATTTTGTTCTATACATATTATTTTGATAACTTGTAGGCTTTGAAACATGGATTCCGTACTTCATTGAATTTGACCTTTAAATATGAAATATTCTGAAGTGCTTTCTCGTCATAATATTTCTGTACGAGTTACGGTAAGAAAAATTTCTTCAGTTGTCATAATCTTTCAGTAATTGAAGTAGTTGATATACATATTAATTCCGATGTACATAACTTAGAAGATCGGTTTACAATTTACACAAGTTGGATTACCCATAACCGTCATCGACATATGCATTTACCTTGACTTCTATCTTATTTTGTATCCAATAAAAGTTACAAGATTTACTGTTCCCTTATTCCTTATTGTCTTGAAAAACAAATGAACTTGCAGTCAGGTAACAACCTTGTACTTTTGCGATGCAAGCAATTGATAGTTATCATAGTCTTTCTCTCATTGAGTGTTTCAATCAACTTCACCTAATTCTTGCATTATATGTCTTACTAAATGAATAATTTGGAATAGCTAATTCAGTGGAAGGATATGCAATGCGTATATTGTGCATTTGCACAAGGAAAATTAACTTTATAGAGATGTTAAATCCATCTGCACATTAAGATACATTTGAAATTGTTAAATACAAGATTTAAGGATAATAATTATTTATTGTGTTTATATTGATTCTAGGTGTGCTTTTTGTTGCTATTGATTTATCAATTTTAATGTCTTCCTACATGGAAAAATCTGAGTTGGAGTTGGTGTCTATCTAAACTTTGTTTTTTGATCCTTTAGTCAGGTAGGAAAGAAACCGTTGTAGATTTGGCAAAGTTCATTGACAAGAGTGTTCAAGTCAAGCTAACTGGAGGAAGACAAGGTTTATTGTTGCTCTTTGTTCATGCCCACTTAAATTTAGCTTGTCAAAATAGCCTGCTTATTCTAAGAATTTTCTATTCTATACCTCAAAATGATGAGGTAAACAAAGGAGCTAAAAAGGCATTTTTAGTTTTACTTAATAACAATTTTTTATTCATCAAATAGTTGGCTGATTTACATGTTTATAGTTAATGGGAATGAATGAATCAATGTAAAACCCAATAAAAATGATTAATATATAAATTTGTTTTGCATTTTTATTTGTCTTTGATATCATAGTGTGTTGAGAGTTCCAAAGGGTTAACTTGCTAAATATTAACCTGAGCTCATAAGTTATTAAAATAATTTTAGTAATAAAATATAATTACTTCATTTGCTTATCCTATTCGTGCTCTATATTGATTAACAATACTTAAATGTTGTCACTAGTATATCTTATGCTATATTTTTTTTCCAGTGTTGTTAAATAGCCGCAATAGCAGCGCTATAGTGTTTTTCCATAATGGTTTTTGAACAATCCGCTATGAAACGCTATAGCACCGCTATAACGGATAGGATTGCATTATTATGTTTTTAAGTTTGAGAAATTAAAATTATGATTTGAATTGAGTTAGTAATATGTTATCTTTCTTTATATAATTTATTTTATTTTTATGCAGCTTAATTTATTAGATATATAACATATATTTCAATACTTAAATTTTTATGTATATAATATATATTTTAAACGTTGTATGACTTCCGTTATTTGCCCACAACGCAATCCGCTATATCATATTGCGGGTTTTTAGCTTTCCGCTATTTTCCGTGATATAACACTGATTTTTTCTTTGATTCACCATTGACAAGCATCTTCAACGAATGACCATGAAAAGTATCTTTGACAAATACTTCAATAAACAACTTCAACAAATGCTTTGGTGAACAATTTTGAAGTTCTGCGTCTTTCCTAATTGATTGTTGTTGTTATCATTTTTGTCATTATACTCATTAGTTTTTGTTAGTTATCTTCCTTTTTGTGTATAAAGTTAGCTTTAATTCATTAAGTGACATCTTTTTCTTAACTTACTGAGTTTGATTAATATGCATGACTTGAAGATTTTATTATGCATCACTTTTATCTTTATGAATTTATTTTCATCGGCTTCCATTTTGCAATTGCACAACAAGCAGTGTTGTTAAATAGTCACTATTGCGGCACTATATCGTTTTTCCATAGCGGTTTTTGAGCAATCCGCGTTATAGCACCGCTATAGCGGATAAGACCATATTATTATGTTTTTAATTTAAAAAAATTAAAATTATGAGTTGAATTGAGTTAGTAATATATTATCTTTCTTTATATAATTTATTTATTTTTATGCAGCTTAATTTATTAGATATATAACATATATTTCAAAAGTTATACTTACATTTATATATATATATATATTTTAAACGTTATGTGTCTTCCGTTATTTGCCCGCAATGCAATCCACTATATCATATTGCGGATTTTTATCTTTCCGCTATTTTCCGCGATCCGTTATTGATAACAATGACAACAAGTAACGTGCAAAAATAATATATTGTGCTAGACTTGTCCTAACTAATCATGGCTGTATAATTGTTTTTTTTCACATTGAGCTTCGTTAGAAAAATTAGTAGTTAAATTGAATAGAATCAAATTAGTAGTTATTGATCTCGGGCCAAATTAGCCAATCCTACAAATTACATGCTTGATTAATGGGTCACAAGCACTAATGGTAGTTCATTCATTGGGATTACATTGGGAGGAAGCACACATATAAACTAACATTTAGTCAACAATTACCACAAATTCACAATATTTTCAACAATTTTTGTGATGACCAATCATAATAGTTCTGTGATTGTTCCTATGGATATGTAGTACTAATGCTAGTGCTGGTGGTAATGGTTCAAATAATGCATATGTGGTAATGAAGCATAATAGTTTAATTAACATGTGCATTAGGGCCTATGAAGATCAAGACTGTGGAATTGGTTTGAGATATAACTGCTGCACAACTTTTGGATTGATCTTAGTTGATTGCCAAGTTTGCAAACATAACATCCTTTTGGGATTAATAGGTAGATAGTTTATTTCTTTATTCCTTTTGTGTAATAAGCTTGAAACTGTATATTTGTAACCCTAGAATATTGATCAAGTTATTATGTATTTCATTATCAGTTTTTAATACATTGCTAGTTTAACTTAAAACGAGCAAGTTTATAGTTTTTTATTTATTATATAACAACCAAAAATGATATTAGATATGTGATTGCTGATTACAATAATTGAGAATTGTAAAATAATATATTATTATATATGTCACCATGATTATCATGAATTGAGAAGATATTCATAAGCAAAGCTCCAAAACTAGTTTTGGATGAGGGCTTGAATCCTTGCTAGAAATTATGTGATCTAAGTTCATAATGTGCATCTAATTGTGTTTAATCAGTTCAAATTGAATCAAACTGAACCAATTTGATTTAACTCAAACTTAACTTCAAATCCATGTTTTCAAATTGAACTTGAACTGAA
Source organism: Costus lasius (assembly GCA_027563935.2). Lineage (NCBI taxonomy): Eukaryota > Viridiplantae > Streptophyta > Magnoliopsida > Zingiberales > Costaceae > Costus > Costus lasius. The sequence goes on from CM050446.2 coordinate 51,256,255, forward strand.
CTTCTCTATAACCAAGTTAAAAATTTTAGTTTTAGTTTGGTTTGGATTAAAATGAAGTTTTCAATTTTTTTTATTTTTTTAACACATATTAGTTTTAAAATAAATAAAATAAAATATACAAGTTGTCAAACATATAAATTTTAGATTTGTTGTTAAAAAAATTATTATTGTTATTAAGTAAAAATGATATAGTGCAGTACTTGTGTAAAAAATAACTAATTTAATGAAATGTCACTTTATATGTTTAAAACTCAACCAAAATTACTAACTGGAACCAAATTAATTTTTTTTTAGAATTTTCAACCTCTAACCTAACTGAACTTTATAAGAATAAATCTAAGTTGAACTAAAATATCTAATTTGGTTTGGCATAGTTCTTCGAGTTGATCAAAGTTTGGACAACCCTATGTGCATCATGTTCCATTTTGATATGCAGTTGTGCATAATCACATATAGAGGTGGGCAATAACCCTAAAATCCTGTCTCAGCAAACCTGATTTGACATGAGTCAAAAGTTTAGTCAGAGTCATAATATCAAATATTTAAATGTATTGGATCGATTTATTTTCTCTATTTGATTATTTCTTTCTAATCCACATTTTTTCTAATTCCCATTCATAAATACTTTTTCGTGCATCCCTTAGTGGATTCAATCAAACTTGATTGAGTTGTGACTCAAATGTTTTGGATATATGTTGATGTCTTTTTATCCAAATTGCCACACCAAATTACTTAAAATCTGACCAACTCATGCCCAACCCTAATAAAATGGAATTGTTTGCCACTATTCGTTCTTGAAATAAAATTTATGATCATTAGGCTCCATTTTAAATAAACATTTTTTTTTGAAGTGCTCTACGAAACTCACTTTAGACAGCACATTCTTACTACTTTTTTAAACATGGATTTGGTGGGCAAAAATTTGGGCAAAATGTTTTGAATGGGCTTTTTTCAGACATTTTTGCTTAAGAGTGATTTAGGGTTCATAGACACTTTTACCAATGCAATCACACATGCAATCTCCAACTCAGCCTTACTCTTTGGATTGGACTGGAGTCAATGTGAGTGTGCAATTGGCATATCAAAATATGGTATCCTAGCTTATCTAGGGTCATCCAGGGAGTTGTGCCTAGAGGAAGTTTTACTAGAGGGATGTCATATGAGTTAGTCACTAGAATGATCACCAAAATACGTGCTTTAGTTTGCATGCTTTCTTCTACAAAAGATTGTATGACAAATACTAGTGTTGATGAGTTAAGACTATAATATAAAAGCTTATGACTTGCCTGTTGTCCCTCTGCGTATTTGGCAGCATGAATTGAGAAGGTTTCCCACTTCTACCTATCTTGAAAAAGTAACTCCAAGGTTCTGTTGACGAGAGGTCAGTGTTGACTAAATTGGAAGCATGAAGGAGGCCATGCAGGATGATGAGGGCTTGCGTTGGGAAATTCAGATAAAGTATTGAGGACTTGCACCAGTTTAGCTTTTATGCTTTCTTGTTGTATGAAAAATATGAGAAAATAAGTTTTGTTGGAATGCTGTGAGGGCTTTGGTGTGGAAACCTGTAATATACCTGTTATTCCTCTCTATATTTGGTGACCTGAATTGAGATGATTTTCTACTTATACCTCATGTTGTGGAGTGAAGGGTCATGTTGACTCATTTAGAAGCATTAATTAGGGCATGCTGGATGAGATATTGAATCAGTACCTCATGTCTTGCTTTAATTTGCCTTACATGCAATCTTCTTCAAGAAGATTGTATGAAAAATACTAGTCATGATTGGAATGTTGAGGACTACAATGTTGAAACCTGTAACATGCCTGTTGTTGCATATTTAGGGGCAATAATTTAGATGGCTTATTACTAGTACCAATCTTGAAAAAGTAACATCTTCAATGTTCGCTTGTGAGGCGAGAAGAGCCATGTTGTCTATATTAGAAGCATTAGTGAAAGCATGCGGGATGAGGACTTGGGTTAGGATAAGTCAGATGAAGTAAATTGAAGAACAAAATTACTGATATTAAAATGGTTTGATCAAGGATTGATTTTATGGTTTTTTCCATGACGAATCACACGTTCTTCTCATTTTTTATATATTTTTTTCAAAGCCAATGTCAACTTTTGCTGCATGTCAAATGATATTCTCTATATTTCTCATTAGCAACTCCTAAAAATTATCTTAGAACGCATTTGATGATGGAGGTGCATGTTTACTTGGTCATCATTTTTTTGAATATGAAAAATGTAAGACAGAATATAACTTGCCATTCTGTTGAATTATGTTTCTGGAGATTTATAATTTCCAATATGTTTTAAAACTTATCATATGCATGGGCAAGTACGAATGTAATGTCATTTTTACCTACTATAAATTTCCTGACAGACCAATTTCTTTGCTTCAGTGACAGGGACTTTAAAAGGTTATGATCAGCTGTTAAACTTGGTGTTAGATGAAGCAATAGAATTTTTGAGAGGTAATTTACTTAATATGAACATGTACCAGAAAGTTGTTCCAGTTAGCACTTTCTTTGATTAACTGTGTATATGTTAGTACAAACTTTTGATCTTCACTCAATAATTTTGGAAATTCTACTACATTTATATTGCTCCTTGATAATTTTTGTTTATTTGATCGGCATCAACTCTAAGACTACCATTTTGTACCCTTAAATGAGTGGGATGTAAAAATTTTTTAATTAGTGGCATCATTTATTAGTTGGTAATTGTAGGTGTTATGTTTGTGGTAAATATTATTTCCAATCATAGGTGGTGGGTAGTTACTAAGTTTACCGTTTATGGTCATTATAATTTTCTTTTACTGTCTATATGTATAAATGTATACATGACGTTGTGGTTGTAACGGACTTGCTATTTTGAATGGGTATTTGAAAGTTTTCTTAATCTGTCTCCCTCTCTTCTCTTTGTTATGCATTAGTTTGGTATTAGCCAAATTAGTTCCTTCTATCCCTCTTCTATTATAAATTTCATAACATGCATTTTAGCCCATTATACAAATCCTTGATTTGCTAGCATATTTAAACATTCGCATAATTTTCAATCTTGAGAATTGTCACTAGGGACATTGCAGCTTCCTTGCATTATATGTATATTTTTTTTTCTGACAGCCATATTCCTTCTACCTCTTCAAACTCTCTTCAGAAGCACCATAAGCTATATTCCATAGAAGAAAAGGGAAGGATTGGAAGAAAAGAAAAAGAAGTTAAAATATATATAATGTTTAATTTTTTATTTGGTTATTCTAAAAAATAAAAATTAGATCCAAACCTCTTGTCATTTGGAATGAGTGACTAGACCTTGTTATCTTATATGAACGCCATAATTAAGCACCTAAAAAGTCCTAAAACTAAAAATAGTAATAACAATTGATAATAATGTCATACTTCACATCAGACTCTCCTAAAGTGTGCATACCTGCATACCTATGTTCATCGTTGCTGTTCTAGTGTAATTTGGAGTTTTAGAGATTTTCTTTTCAATAGAGTGATATAATTAGGTTTTTAAGTATGTAGAGTGCCACAGATGTGCAGAAGGCTTCCCAATCCCTAGCAAGGTTAATTTTACATATTTGGCACTCCGCATACTGGGGGACATACCTCCAATATGTAGTGGGGGCATGTCCCCCCTACTACCCCAATATGTAATACGAGGGTCAAAAGAATTCTTCTCTCTTGAAGAATTAGAGTTGAAGTTTCCTAGTTTTGTTTTCCGGTGGTAACCCCAAGGTACATAGATTGTCTCGGTTTGGGTAATTTTGGTGTCTTTATCACCATGCTTCATTTCCAAAGTCCAGTTTCTTGCTCCATTGAGTCTTTCCTCTTCTTATCCTTGTCCTTGTATGAAAAATAGTTTATGAAGCCTCTTGTTTTCTTGCGAATTGTGTTGTAAGCTTTGAACAAGGGTAGAAGATATCTAGTCAATTCCTTCCTAAATTTGAACTTGCATCTTGATCGAATTTTCTTTTTTAGGCTTTTCTTTTGGTTATTTGTGCTCATAGATTGGTAGGCTCGGGATCTTGTTTTAAAAAAACTCTCTACGGGTGTCATAAGTGTTTGTATTGTAAGGTGAGGTTTAGCATCAAAAGTTTGCTTTAGCAATAAATCTGGAATCACAAAATCAACTTGGAAAATTGGAAAAGTGACAAAAGGGTGGCGCTTAAAAGTTTCTTCTAAGGAGGGTCCCTTGTTAAGAAAGGACTTTGACACTAATGGATCAAGATAGGGTACAATTATTGTAAGTGATCCACTGACCTTTTCCTAAATCTCTATATGTGTTATCTCCCTAGAGGTGTGAGGATTTTCATTCTCAACAACTACCAAAACTGAAGTTGGGATGTCTTCTTGTATCTCTCTAGAATTCTTGGCATCCTTAAGGCTAGGCTCGGGTTGGGGCCTAAGGAGCGTTATGGATTTTGTGGTCTCAATAGTCTTTCCTTTGGTATGGGAGGCTCTCAACTTCCTTAGTAAGCTAGGCACAAGGGTGATCTTTCTTTCCATTATAAGGAAATTCATATGTATTACTTCTCCCACGGTGGATCACATCAAGATCATAAAGCCAGGGTCGTCCAAGCAGAACATTAGCAATATCCATGTTTGTGACATCACACCAGATTTGCCCTTGATAAGTGGAGAATTCAATAGGCCAAAGACACCTATGGGTTACTGATATATTGATATATTAGTCTGGTCAGCCTATGAAATGTTGTAGGGTTTAGGGTGGGTCTCTTGATTAAGGCCAAGTTCTCTTACAATATTTCTAGAAAGAATATTCAAACTGCTTTCGCTGTCTATGACAATTTTGCAAGCCTTACCATTGCACTGGGTATAGGTGTAGAATAGACTAGTTTTCTTTCGGTCCATTGCTTGAGTATTTTTCATGTAATTGCATCTAACAACCGCTGGAGTGGTTTGGGAAGGTTCATCTTCACTATTGTACTCAGGAGCATACAGTTCAGAATCGGGTTTTACATTTTCTAGCTCAGGTTACCTAACCTCTTCTATGAGTAATGACTTCTTAGGGTAGTCCTCAGCCAGGTGTCCAGGTTGGGAGCAGGCATAACAGGTGACCTGGTAGTTGTTTTGAGTGGCAGGCCTCCTATCCCTAAGTGGTGTTTTTATGGGATTTATCCTAAAGGGAGTGGTAGGTGCACTAGGTTTTGGTAAGGTAGTCCTAAGCTGCCGAAGTTCATATTCTATGTCCACAACAAACTTATATGCTTCTGAAAGGGTCTCACATCGGTGGCGAATTAGGGCTCTCTTAATGTCTGTCCTTAACCCTCCCTTAACTATATGTAGGGTAAGCCAGGGTCCTCATTTAGGTCACATATAATCAATAGGTCTTCAAATTTGGACACATAATCTGCTGCCGAATCATTCCCTTAGGTTAAATGGGATAGTTGATCATACATCTTCTGCCTATAGTTGGGTGAAACATAATTTTCTCTCAACTTCTATCTGGTATTCCACTTCTAGCTAACTAGATTTTCACACTATTCCAATAGACTTGGGCTGAACCTCCTAAGAGAAATTTGACACATTGCACCTTTCTTTGGTTTGGAATCTTTCCCCACTCAAAATATTATTCCACTTGTGTTTGCCAATCTGCCCTCAAGATAGGGGGGATTCAATATAATGTTTCTAAACACATCCTCTTCTTCTCTAGGGTGACCGTGGTGTGTTCTAGTAGGAGTATGCTCTTCTAGGTGTTCACTTTGGATAGGTGTGGTTCTTCCTAATATTGTTGTTTCTAAGGTTTTGCCCATGTTCTCTATTCCCATGATTTTGTCTACTAATTCCTTCTCCCCACTCATTGCCATGTTGTCAATTTTATTTATTAAGGTAGCAAGTGTATGTTGGTTCATTTCAGGTTCTTTAATATGTAGGCCACTCCTAGTGCAAACCATGATGGAGGAACAAACAAACACAGCTTAAGCAATTTAGTATAAAGCCACAAAATGAGAAGTTCAAAGCACATACCCTAACCGAAACCCTAATATGGTGTGCAATTTGTTTTAGCAATTTGTTAGGGTTGTTTTTTTCTTTTAAGCATGCGTAAGAGCAACAATGCTTGGTGATAAGCAACAATGCTTTCACAAAGCCTCTATGAAATCCGATCCACTCTTTGTAGACGGAGATACTATGAAAACACACTATATAATGAAGCCGCAAAGGAAAGTTTAGATTTATCAAAGTATAGACAGAAATACTTATGCAAAGAGAGTTCCAATTAGGGCAAACAATGGTGCTTTCACTAATCACTTATGTTTCCATACAAAACTTGCAAGGAGATCTACCTATTGGATGAAGGTAACCCCTTAATACCTTTAGGCTCTATTTCCTACTGAGGATAGAAAGCTCTATAGAAAGGAGAGATGTGAGGAAAGGAGGTGCGTATGAAAACATAAAAACTCTTCATGGTCTTGCTGCACGCAGAGATCGTTGCTGCCTCTCCTCGCCGGACGGGGGAGAGATCGCCGGGAGCAGTGATGTCGGCGGATGGGTGGGTGGCCGGGTGCAGCGGATGTGAAGGCTGACGCGGCATTGGCAACGCTGGTTTCTCCTATCTCTTCGGATGCGAGGCAGAGCAGCTTCGGTGAGTTTTCCGGCGTGTAGCACCTTCTTCAGCGACGTTGGCGTACGCAAGCAGAATCCCTCAGCGCGAACATGGTTGCGAGCGAGCTCAGCGGCGCAAGAGGGGAATGGCTTCGGCAACAAGGGCGAGGTCTTCAGAGCAGGCGAGTACGTCGGCTGGAGTTGGAGCCGGCGCAGGCAGGAGATGTAGCCGCAGGCACTGGCGATGAGGGAGAGGAAAGGTGGGAGATGCAGGCACTGGCGATGAGGAAGTGCTCCGCGCAGCAGACGTCCGCCTGCTCTGATGCGGACGATGCTACAGAATCCAGCCGCACAAGACGTACGCGAGAGGTAGGTGGGAGGTGGTGAGTTCATCGGTACTGGGAGGAGGGCGGCGCCGGCGACGAGGGAGAGGGAAGGATGAGGGGTGGGGCCAGAAACGGGGAGAGGAAAGGATGACAGGCTTTTGACAACGCATGAATTTTTTGTTTCCGCCCGATTTGGGTGAAAGCCAAAACGGAGGAAAATGAGGGTATTTTCCTCCTTGGATTCTTTCCGCTGCTTTTCATCCGTCGAAAGAAATGAGAGAAAGTATTAATTTCCCTTCCATCCACTGTGGAATCCACCTAAGGAAACATAGTCTTAGTTTTCAACTTAAGCTCTTCCTATCAGACTAGGGAACCCTTAAGTCTCGGCTAAAAGGTGCACAAATCAAAGAAATCCAATTGAAGCTTCGGCCAATAACAAAACAAGTAAGGCAAGTCACAAAAACCTGGTTTGAGAGTGGAAATCATCTATTTGTTAGATGCATCCGACCCAAACCGAAAGTTTTAGATTATAAGAGAATAGCACTTCACAAAACTAGAGTTTAACACTTGGATCTAGCAAGGAAGAACCAACACAAATCGGCTAAGAGGTGCAAGGCTCCATAAGTCTTGGCCACAAGTATAGCTTGAACTAGGGGACTATCTATTGTTTAGATAGCACCTAATCACAAGTAAACACAAGAAATCCGAAACAAAGAATTCCCACTACACTTAAATACTTCAAATCAAAAAGTCTTTTCCAAACATAAAACTTCAAACAAAGGTAGAGCCGAAAACACAAAGTAACAAGAAAAACACAACTAGCATGTAAACCTAAGCAAACAACTTGAGCACCTAAGGTTTCCTCTAATACCACTAATGTAAAACGAGATTTAAGTCTATGTTGAAGATCGTCCCTAGGTATGAAGTTCAAGAAATTCAGAACAACTAAGCATGCAAGTCTAGTGGGAAGGTAAGCAAGTAGAAAACAAGGAGAGAGGTCACCCATGACCCCTATTAGGGAAGGGGCCTAAACCCCTTTCTTTGCTCCGAACTCTCGGATCTTGGTGATGAGGCTTAGAAAAGGGTTTATTTAAATGTCCTACAATCTTATCAAAGACAAGCAAAGGGGAGACCGGTTGAAACACAAGCCCGAATCTCCCTAAACTACAAATGATCCTTTGGGGGGTCTTGATCAATGCTTCAAAGATCTTCTATGCTTGTGAGAGTTGAGAGGGGAAACCACCTTGAAGACTTGAAGACACCCAAGCTCACGAAGCTCCCAGGAAGGTTGAAGATCGGCAATGGAAAGCTCCACACTTGGCAAGACACTCACCTCACTCTTGGCTACAAGAAGGAACAAGAATACTCAACACTTAAGTTATTTTCAAAGAAGTCATAGATTATGCGATATAATGCATGAAATAATACAAGCTCTTAAAACTCTCTCCTCCCCTCAACAATTACATTTGTGAAGTTACAAAGTTGCCCTTGTCGAATTTCAAATCAATGGCTTGGATGGATGCTGAATTTGAATGGATGAAGATGAATCCTCCCTTAGCACCTCTTGAAGCTTGAATGAAGTCTTGCCATGTGTTGGTGCATGCTAGAGGTGCATGCAATTGACATTAATGCTTTGAAGGTAGCTAGTTGGCGCATGGCTGAAGGGATGCCTTAGTCGTCATTGGTGGAAAGTGGAGGTTAACCTCGAATTCTGAATTGGTGTTGGCGACTAGTGGATGACTTGAGCTGATTAGGCACCTATGCCAAATAATATGCTGAGGTGTCTTCTTGAGGTGGCGGCCAAGTGTCATGAAGGTGAATTGTTGCCTTTGGATGACGTTCTTGCTTTGATCTTAAAGAGTTGGATGGAGGGCTGATGTTGGGTCTTGGGGAGGAGGTGGTGGCTTGTAGCAAGTACACATGAGATGCAACCTATGCTACTAGCAACCTAAGCTACTAGCAACCTATTATATCAATTAGGAAATTAAAATACTTTCAAGAAAAATAAACCCTAGGTTAGTCATAACTACATGTGAAAGTACAATGCAAATGCTAAACATAACAAAATCCCCGATAATGTAGGAGTTTGAAGATAGCCTTGGAAATGCTCTTGCATCACAAAATCTTTGACTTCAGACTCTGTATTGTATATTTTTATTGCTTTTTAAATCAAATTTCACATTCCGAACATGTAGATGCAATGTCATTTGCAATTCTAAATACCTCTCTAACTCTCCTACACAATTAGTTGCCATGAACTTAATTCTTGTGAACTTTTTTCCGGGATGCAGTGATCTGTTTTTCTTTACGTTCTTATCTAACTCCTTCAATCAAATAGTGGACTCTATTGTGACCCTATGTGGTTTTGTTAATATATTAAGTTTGAAAACTTTGCAGATCCTGATGACCCGCTAAAGACTACTGACCAGACCCGGCGTCTTGGCCTAATAGTATGTATATGAGCCTTTGCTATGTTACCTTTCTTCTTCTTGTTTGATGGATGATAATACTTCATCAAAACTCGGATAGGTGTTGGGGAATGACTTCTGCATTGCAATTTTCCACAGCGACTATTCTACTAAACAATCTCTTTCTCAAATTTATGAGATGATCGATTAATTATGTTTGTTTATTTTGTAGATATGTAGAGGGACTGCAGTAATGCTCGTCTCTCCAACAGATGGAACAGATGAAATTGCAAACCCATTTATGCAACCAGATGGTGCCTAGGTAGCTTAGTTGCTCAACCAGTGCGCCTGGGTGTCTAATGTTGTTGATTATCACTTGTTAGTGCTTTGGAATTTCTGAATGAAGGCACTTAAAGATTTGAATACTATTCTGAAACATGGATGAACACTTATTTGGTAGTTGGTATTTTTAACCAACATGGTTCAAATTCTTGATACAAAAGTATGTATGGTCAACACGCTGATCATTATCATATTGAGCCGGAACTTTTAAACTCGGGACATTTTGGCTATATCAAAGAACCTTGGCTGGTGGTCATGCCTTTTCAATTCATAAGTGAAGGCATCTTTAGTTGAACAAATAATACATATATTAGTTTTACAGCATATTGAGTTATGATTGAGTCATTGAATCGAGATGCCTTACTAAGCAGGAGTTGATGCAAGTCATGTAAGATATGTCACATTGCTTTATTGCATGCTCGTTATCGTGCTCCAATTTGCAATAGGATTGTGATTGTTAGGGTTGAGACATTCATTGCAATTGGGGTAATCATTAACATACTAAGTGTCACGCCCCGGTCGGATCGGTCTAGAATTAGCGCTTATCCGCTTCCTAGAGCCGTCCGGCGGAATACCGGAACGTAACTCTCCCTAGGGTTTCCGACCCGAAATTAGAAACCCTAATCTCCCTGGATAATTTTTTTTATCCCCAAAATACAATTCGTACGGAGAAACCCTAACCCTAATTTCAGGAAATCCCAAAAGAATCGGAACCCTAAATTAGAAATTACCTCCTTCTCCTATTTTGACCGTAAGTCAAAATCAGCGTCGAATTAAACTCGATTTTACTGTATAAAATCGCCGCCGAATTGCCTCGCTGACGTCAGCCCTACGTCGAACGCCGAAATCTCCAAATCGCTGATCGAATTTGGATTTCACTGTACGCCTTGATTCGAATGCCCGATTCGTTCGAACAACGGCGTCGCCTTCCTCGTTCGTCCGAAGCCGAGCGCCGCCTGCGCTCGCGACTGTGTTCGGAGCTCGTCGGAGAGACTGTGCCGGTCGAGAAGGACCGCTGCCCTTCGCCTCAATCTTCCGTCGTCGGCAGCCACTTGCCGCCGGAGCTCGTCGTCGCCGAACAGAGAAGAACACGTGAAATAGGGGAGGGATTCGGGAGGAAGAAAGGAAGCTTTATTCACCCTTAAGTAAAAGCTACAGATCTCTCCCTTACTTGCCGTCGACCCCCTGGCCGCCGTCGCCCACGTTCCCTCCCTCACCGGCGAACCAATCGCCGATTACAGTTCTCTCAAGTTTTCTCGCTTCTCACAAACGCTCGCCGGTAGAGTTGATGAGGATGCGGATCGTCCCTAGCTCCGGAACCTCCTCTCCTTTTTAACGAGCGTCCGCCGCCTCCCTACAACCTCGTCTCCATCGCGATTCTTTCGCCCGAGTCGTTCGTTCCTGACGTCGTCGACGCCGCCCGGATCGCTCGCACCGAGATTCCGCTTCCAAGTTTTCCTCGCGCGTCCGCTTCGCTCGGCGACGACGCTGTCTTCGCCGCGCCTCAGTTTCGCGAGGAGCCGCGTCTTCCGCTGAAGTCGTCGACCCCTCCTGGAGCTTCGCCCGTGTCCACGTCCGACGCCTGCGGAGACGACGAAGGAGACGCGCGTTCGCGTCTCACGCGTCTCGCATGAGATTCTGGTCAATGCCCCCGTCGTCCCGGTGAACCCTTGTTCTGCCGGTAGAATGGTCTACCCCTCTCTGGAACTCTAGCTCCCGGCGGTGTGCGTGGGGAGCCGCGCTGAGATTCGCGCTTTGGTGGTGTCTTGGATTTCTTTGGTGGTGCTGGTTTGAAATTTCTGTTATCCACCAGAGATTCAGCCACCGCCGAAGCCGCCCTCCAGTCAACCGGCTCGCGACGTCGGACCTCCGTTTCTGCCCATGGCTGAAGGCCCCGGAGGAAGAAATACCTCCTATCGTCCTCCGCCATGCCTGGAAGCTCCAGCATCAAAGTAGAGAAAGCCTTGACGTACTCCTGGATCGAGCCTGTATGCCTCAGCCGATCCAGTTTGCCACGCGCCTGATCCGCCGAGTTTCCGGGAAGAAACTGCCGCCGCAGTTCCTCATGAAAAGTCTCCCAAGTCCAGCTAGTAGTTCCTGAGGTAGAGCCGACTTTGGTTCGCCACCAAAGTTTCGCGTCGCCTGTAAGATAGGCGATGCACACCTGCACCCGATCTCCTGCAGAAATATGGTTAGCTGAAAACAGTTGCTCCATATCCCAGATAAAGTTTTCGACCTCTCTGGACGATTGAGCCCCCCCGAACGTCGCTAGGTCTGGCACGCGCATCCTCGGTTTGGGAGCCTCCTGCTCCACCGGTGCCGATGATACTTGCGCTAGGGCTAGGCGCAGTAACTTTACTTCTGCGTGCATGTCCTCCTTCATGCGAGCCATCTCCCCTGGCAGATGGATCAGACCCTCCACGGTCTGCTGCATGACTTCGATCTGCAACCTTTGTTGCTCGATCTGCAACCTCTGTTGCTCGATCAGCAATTCTTGATTCTCCACAGTCTTCTGAAGGCTTTCCACCTGTGGAATCATCCCATTACCTCCACCACTGGCCAAACCGAGCACCTGCTCGATCTGAGCAATGCGATCACCCTGGTTTACCATCTCCTCAGGATCAGCCGTCTCCTTGGCTTTTCCTTTCTCCTGCCTGGGTCGGGCGTCCTCTGACGCTCCTCTAGCAGTATGGGTGATTTTTTGGAACTTCAGACCTTTCCTCACCTTCGAGGGTGAGGCTGAAGGTGCCGTGTTTGCTGGAACACGTTTGCCTGCTCTGATACCTGTTGTCACGCCCCGGTCGGATCGGTCTAGAATTAGCGCTTATCCGCTTCCTAGAGCCGTCCGGCGGAATACCGGAACGTAACTCTCCCTAGGGTTTCCGACCCGAAATTAGAAACCCTAATCTCCCCGGATAATTTTTTTTATCCCCAAAATACAATTTGCACGGAGAAACCCTAACCCTAATTTCAGGAAATCCCAAAAGAATCGGAACCCTAAATTAGAAATTACCTCCTTCTCCTATTTTGACCGTAAGTCAAAATCAGCGTCGAATTAAACTCGATTTTACTGTGTAAAATCGCCGCCGGATTGCCCTGAGACAGCGGTTAAGGGCTGTTTTCAGGCCGATCCGACCGGGGCGTGACACTAAGTATACATATATGGTAGTCGTGAGGTATCTCTAATTATAGTCTCTGTAGCTAGTCTACATAGTGGTTTGAAGTTATGGCTTTAGGTACGTTCAATTTTATTTTATTCATGAAGAATCGATTCTCGATCTCTCCTTGGTCTCTTTAGCATCTTTTCTTTACTTATTTAACATTTTGGCCTACTTTTACCGCCACTATAGTTCTTTGGTGGTATAAGTGCAATATGCCTCGGAAGCTTATTCCCAAGGAAATTTTATTAATAGTGAATGAAAAATTACATCGTTTGATTCTAGACACCAGATGATCTCATAATGGTCATTTTACACAAAAATTCAACATGAAGTTACCTATTTGTAAGCTAGTAAAAGTTTACATAATAGTTTCACACACATACATATGTAGACTTATCATCCAAATAAAATGAGTGCCAAATCACGTACAATAGGTACATTGCATCACAAAATAGATACACTAAGTATATTACATCACCATCTAGTGTGCATAATAATGAAGAGGTACACTAGGCTATGAGTAGTTGAAGCTGCACCTAATGGTCAGCATCTGACCACAAGACAACAAAATCAGTTAGATAAAATAGATAGTGTCACCCAATCCGGATGCACTTAGGTATGTAGTATCATTGACATAGAGCATCACCAATCCAGCTAGGTTGTGCAACCCACATGAATAGAAAGAGATATCTATGTAGCAATAGAAATAGTAGTAAAAGAGACACCTCGGCCTAGCACTAGATAGTACAAGGCAAGTGTGATGTTGTTATTGTCGTGGGCCAACCCAAGGAGCGAATGGATTGGGCGGTAGCACAGTCCCATGTCATGGCCCAAATCAAGCATCGCTGGGCGTGTGAGGCGAGTGACGTACGCAAGATGGGCGGCCTTGGCTTCTTCGGCGGCTTCAGTGGAGCCGTTGATGGCGTGCGTCTTCTTCGACCGAGATGACGAATGAAATCTTGTTGAGATTTGGCGTTGAGGAAGGAAGCGAGGCTAGCGCTGGCTGGCTTTCCAAGAAAGGAGACGTCACCTCCATCCTTAAAACACTTGGTGGACGTTCGACGAGGGCAGGGAGCTCCGTCCGAGATCGTTCCCTTCCGGTGACAACAAGAACAGTCGATGAGAGGCAGATCCAGAGAGAGAGAGGTCTGAGCGATTGTAAGTCGGTGGCGAGAGCTATCGTCAACGTGAGTAAGTGTGATCAAGCGAGGGGTTTTTGTATTCTGTTTATGCAAGAATAAAAAAGGAATTTTTCCTTCAACGTTTGTCCTCTCCGGCGACAGCTTCCCTTGAGTTTTTTGGCGAAGTTTTCCTATTACCATCTTTAGGCATCTGCACCTCCTGTGGTGAGGTTTTCCAGCAGTGGCGGCTTTCGATGAAGGCTGAGGCGAGGACGCGAGGTCCGAGCTTGCCGCACACCTAGAGCGCCCTCCACCCCATTCTGTCCGAGCTTGCCGCACACCCAGAGCGCCATCCACCCCATTCTCTCCGGTGACGAACGCAGCCGACGAACGAACATAGGCGGCGTTCGTATGCAAGCACGGCTAAAAGAGATGAATATGAGTTTCAAACATGATTTTGGCATTCAAAACGAGGCATAGTCAACATGGTCAAAATTGAAATCATGGGGGTGTAAATTTCAATTTTGCACACATTTGGAGGAGAATTGCTGATGTGGACAGTCGCTTAAATTGGGCATGACAACAAGTATGATAGCAAAGTATACCATAATTTGGCTAAAGGTTCCAAGTTCAACATTGAATTTTTATTAAGAAAAGCTACTCCATTGGGTACAATCATCTCAACGATGCCATTTACTGGATCCTCCATTCAACAGTAGTTATGTTTCACCAATTACAAATTATGGTTAAGGTAATTCCACTATAAGAAAAACTCATGTGCATGAAAACTAGCACAAAGAGATCGAATATCTAGATTAGCAACGAGAGATCGACCACAATTAAACCCATTCATAACTAATGATAAAGGATTCTAGCTCCTGAGTTGAACCTCCGGCCCAACATGCAATTTAGTCCAATGTGTGAGTCATGGTGAATGTGGTGAGAGAAGATCAATGCTTTTAAGATCCTTTATCAAGTAGGTTGCATATAGATCATTATCCTCCTCACGTTTGATTTGTATTTTCTTATTTTTTTTTTTTGTCTTTTTCTTCTTCTTTGTCTTTTTCCTCTTCTTGGATCCATTAGCCACCTATAAGGTAGGAATTGACAAGGCATTCTGGACATGGTTCCTAGGGTCGAGGGGGGTTGAAGGCTTACTGAATTTAGAGAAAGCTTTCGAGTCTAAATCAGGCTTGAGACTCTTACCCTCCCATGACACACCCAATGCCCCAACCAAAGTCAAGTTTATAGAAAATTTGTAATTCGCCTTATGTTTCACATTTGTGTTGGGATACCCTGAAGATATTTTATAAATTTTTGACATTACAGATTATATACGCAGTAGAAGAATATCTCTAAAATAGGCTAGTCCCAAAAACCAGTGAAGATCGTCATGCGAGGGGGTCGACACGATGTGAGAAGAAAGTACCTATAAGCAAGATGAGGCGATGCCGATGTTGAGGTAGGCGCCCAAGCGTGCGCCCTCTGCAGTCTCACACACATGGATGCATTGAGCCCTCTTGTTCCATGCCCGGTTCTAGCCTCAGGAAGAAGATCCACGCCTTATGAAGCCCTTCTAGTCTACTTGCGCCAGCCTTTATATGAGTTGTGCCAAGAAGAAGAATAGAAGGTGAATGCCGCCAAGCCCTTATCCCTATTGCGCCAACAAGAGATGAGGAAGAAGGCTTGCGGCTCTAAGGGAGATGGTGCCACCATGCTTCTCTAACTATTGCGCCAACAAGGAGGAAGAGGAGAAGAAGCTTGCGGCTAGAGGATGAAGAGATGTTGCACCACTTGCCTTTGCTCTCGCCCTCTATTTAGTGGTTCACGCTAATTGAGATGCATCCCTCAAGCCTCTCGCATATCCCTTGATATATAGAGGCATGAGACGGCAAGGCAAAAAGGGGGGTGTGGGCGCAACACATGAAGAAGGGGGTGGCTAGGGTAAAGGGGAGAGAGTAATTAGGGTTTTGGTTATAGTAAGTCTCAAAGACTTTTCCATAAACCCCTCCTAATTAACCATATGCGCCAAGGATATACCAAAGATGTCCTCCAAGCCATATCAGCCCCAAGACTTGCTATAGAGGCAAGCATACCATCCAAGGAACCAAGGGGAGGCGCCAATTGCTTCCATATGAAGCAAATTATGCCAACTCCTCCCCAATATACCCATAGGCGCCAATGGGGGGAGATTTCTCCCCATTATACACTTAAGCCCAATTCTCTCTTCATGATAACTTGTTATTAGGCCTCATTGGATAATAAGGGCTGGATAATAAGCTAGCCCAAATTTTATTGCACAAGTTGATTAAGCCATTGGATCCAATCCAATGCAACCCAAATCCAAATATGACCAACCATGGTCAATTTCGGGTCAACCTGCCAAAAATAAAGTTTGGCTCCAATAACTCTCTTCCATCTCATCAGACCCATTGGCGCTAATGAAATCTCTCAAATAGATCCGAGCTATCTGATAATTCAATCATAAGACTACCTGATCAATACGAGAACTCGAGTATCAAGGTGTGCGACCCTGTAGGTTCCTCTAACACTGGCAGTGATGACCTAAGGTCGTCACAAGCAGTAAGTGGCACCTAGTAGTGCATCGCTGCTACCCAAGTCATCGGAATGGATATCGACATCGACATCCCCATCATCGCAACTAGGTACAGATGCATTACAGTCTCTTTGCCGAACTGATATCCGATTGGATAAGTGTGTCATCACTTGTTTTCACCCAATCTCATAGTCATGACTAAATCAGGTCTTCACCTGAGTATGGTCATACACTTTCAGTCATAGAACTATAGTGGAGCTCCATTGATATCAAGCTTCCTTCAGGAAGGGACAAATCCTTTGTCTGTACATTAACCTTCTCATATGGGTCGTGGCATGCTCAATTACAACTGTTATTACCACCTAACTATGGTGATGTGTTAGGTTGTATTAAAGCATGTCCTTAACCATATAGAATAGTCAATGACCTCAAGTCAAGGGATCAATGCATTTCCTATCACTTGTGAGGATAACTTATGACACCAAGTCATTGTCTCACAGCGGGTTGCTCCAGTATATCTGCTACTGATATACCCATATGTCTGCGTTAGCACCACGTGCCTAATCATCTCATATACCAGTCTCACAAGTACCATAGCTATCCCATATTCACTAAGGTGCATTGACTGGGGACAAGAGTTTGAACACAGATCCAATCTATCTCCAGGGACATTATCATCTAAGTACACAATCGTAGATGTAAACAAACAATGATAATGACAATGCCTGAATGATAAGAAGTATCAATGCCAAGTAGTACAAATATGGACCAATTCTAGGTCTCAGGGCATATACACCAATAATCTTCCACTTGCACTAAGACCTAGAGGTTGAGGTTTCATATCCTTGGCATGACCATCATGCTTCTGCTGCGCCAAAGCCTTGGTCAGTAGGTCTGCTAGATTGTTCTCTATGTCAACTCTGCTAATCTTGACATCACATCAGTCAATGATCTCTTTGATCAGATGATATTTCTGAGTATGCATTTGGATCTTTGATGAGACCATGGTTCCTTGGCCTATGTAATGACTCCATTGTTGTTACAATAGGGCTCAATGAGATTCACTGCACTTGGAACCGCCTGAAGTTTAGAAATGAACTTCCTTATCCAAATGACTTCTGCCACATACTCAGCCTCGGTTGTAGAATCAGCTATGGTGAATGCCGCCAAGCCCTTATCTCTTTTGTGCCGAGAAGAGATGAGGAAGAAGGCTTGCGGCTCTAAGGGAGATGGTGCCGCCAAGCTTCTCTAACTATTGCGCCAACAAGGAGGAAGAGGAGAAGAAGTTTGTGGCTAGAGGATGAAGAGATGTTGCACAACTTGCCTTTGCTCTTTCCCTCTATTTAGTGGTTCACGCCAATTGAGATGCATGCCTCAAGCCTCTCTCATATCCCTTGATATATAGAGGCATGAGACAACAAGGCAAAAGGGGGGGGGGGTGTTGGTGTATATGCCCTAGGACCTAGTTTTGGTCCATCTTTGTACTACTTGACACTGATATTTATATATCATTCTGGCATTGTCGTTATCATTGTTTGACTACACCTGCGATTGTGTACTTACATGATAATGTCCCTGGAGACAGATGGATCTGTGCTCGAATTATAATCCCCAGTCGATGTACTTTAGTGGATATGGGACAGCTATGGTACTTGTGAGACTGGTATGTGGGCTGGTTAGGCACGTGGTGCTAACGCAGACACATGGGTATATCATTGGAGGATATACTGGAAAAGACCCGCTGTGAGGCTATGACTTGGTGTCATAAGTTATCCTCACAAGTGACAGGAGATGCATTGATCCCTTGACTTGAGGTCATTGATCATTCTATATAGTTAGGGACTTGCTTTGATACAACCTAACACCTCGCCGTAGTTGGGAGGTCATAACGGTTGTCATTGAGCATGTCACGACCCATATGAGAAGGTCAATGGACAGACATAGGATTTGCCCCTTCCTTAGGGAAGTATGATATCCATGGAGCTCCTCTATGGTTCTATGACTGAGAGTGTATGGCCATACCCAGGTAAGAACCTGTTTTAGTCATAGCCATGTGATTGGGTGAAAACAAGTGGTGACACACTTGTCCAATCGGATATCAGTCCGGCAAAGAGACTGTAATGCATCTGTACCTAGTTGCGATGATGGGGATGTCGATGTCGATATCCATTCCAATGACCTGGGTAGCAGCGATGCACTGCTAGGTGCCACTCACTGTTTGTGGTGACCTTTGGTCAGCACTGCCAGCGTCAGAAGAACCTACAGGGTCGCACACCTTGATACTTGAGTTCTCGTATTGATCGAGAAGCCTTATGATCGAGTTATTGGATAACTCGGATCTAATTGGGAGATTTCATCAGCGCCAATGGGCCTGATGAGATGGAAGAATGTTATTGGAGCCAAACTTCATTTTTGGCAGGTTGACCCGTATTTGACCATGGTTGGTCACACTTGGATTAGGGTTGCATTGGATTGGATCCAAATGCTTAATCAACCCATAGGATGAAGTTTGGGCTAGTTCATTATCCAATGAAGCCCAATAACAAGCTCTCATGAAGAGAAGAGAGGCTAAAAGGGTATAATGGGGAGAAACCCAACCCCATTGGCGCCTAAGGGGCATAATGGGGTTAGGGTGGCAAAATTGCTTCATTAAGGAAGCAATTTGCGCCTAGCCCTTCTCCCTTGATGGTATGAATGCCTTTAAGGCATGTCTTGGGCTGATATGGTACTTGGGCAATTATGGAAAGGTTGAATGAAGTTTATGGTAAAGTCTTGGAGACTTTCCTTGCATTAAACCTCCTCATCCTAGCCCTACACTTGTCATGATCCTAGCCCTTGCCCTAATCGCCTCTTGCCCTATATATATGTGACCCTAGCCGACCCCTCTTGATTATGATTCATCCTTGGAGGCGTGAACTCAAGAAGGGAGCGAGAGCAAGGAGCATTGGCGCAATCTCTTCCTCTTCCATCAAGTGGCCGCAAGCTTCTCCTTCCTTACCACTTGGCGCATCTTTCTCTCTTGGTGGCGCAAGGTGGTTGGAGCATCTCCCTAAGGCTTGGATCTTCTTCCCGAGGCTAGCACCGGGCGTGGAAGAAGAGGACTCGAGGCATCCGTGTGTGTGAGACTGCAGAGGGCGCACGCTTGGGCGCCTATCACGACATCGACCTCATCTTGCTCTGAGGTATTTTCTAACTCATCGTGTCGACCCCCTTGCATGCGATCTTCACTGGGTTTTTGGGACGGACCTGTTTCGGGGACATTCTTCCACTGTGCAATGTATGTATGTGTCTCTGAAAAATTGTAAAATGTCCCCGGGGTTTCCCAACAGTGGTATCAGAGGGACTTGCAAGACTCGAACGAAGTTTTATGCTTTTCTTTCATGCTCACATGCCATATCTCTATTTTCGAAAATAACATAATGCATGGCAAACGATTTTTCTAAGTAGGAAAAATTAGGGTTTCTTGTTTCTATCATCCTCTCAATCTCTTTTGGATTTTTGGACTATTTTTCTTGTCTGATTTAAAGATCAAAGGCGCACGTAGTTTTGTCAAGTAGGACGGGCATTGTGTCTTCGGACTGGCCAAGTCTCTTGATCTGACAAAATTGCCAGCCGAAAGGATCTCTGAAATCATCTTGAAAAATAAATCGCAATTAACCAAAAGATTTATGAGAAGAAGATGAGAAAAAGAGACTGGTTTTAATGAAAAAGTAAAATTTCAGATTTTATGTTTTTCATGAGCATGTAGAATTGCATGAGTAAATACCTTAATTGTGCATAATGTTGTGATCATTAGTCAAGCCCCCCTTTGCATGCCTGTGATGTTTCCTCGTGAGGCCTGCGTGCCGCTTTTCTTTTTGCTTTTAAGAAGACTAGGGTAGCGCATGTACTTGGAGCTTGGCGCATGCATGGAGTTGGCGCACCTTGGATGGTGGCGCAACAAGCATCAAGGAAAAGGCGCAACCTTGCTTGATGGCACAAGTTAGGCATGGCCGAACCCTTGGGTTTGAGAGCTAGCTAACTTGGCGTCTTTCATTGTGGCGCATTCTCCTTGGAGGAAGACCATGGCATTGGCCGAACCTTTGAGGTCTACCCTTAAGGTTTGAGAGCTAAGCCATGAAGGAAGGACCTTGGAGCCAACCATGAAGACCAAGATAGAGGGCGGCTAGGATAGGTCTTTCTTAGGGGCTTGAGTCCTATGTCAAGAGATGAACCTCCTTTGGCATGGGTTGGTTCAATATCTTGAAAGGGCTTTGATCACATCATCTTTTACTGCTTTCCTTATCTGCTAAAAGCTTGCCTGTGATGTTTTATCATTATGTTATCACTATAGGATTGCATGCCTGTATTGTTAGACATAAGATAAAACTGATGAGACCTTAAAAACCCTCAATTAAAATATCAAGTCTGGTAGCCTTCTAACGCGTAGCCCTCACTAAGCTATCGATCAGTGGAGTTGTGAATTGTTTCCCACCCTCGTGGGACACACCCACTTATCTTTAGAAAGTGCGTGGTGGCAATGGTTTCCCCAGTCCAGTTTTAACCTGGACGTGCCTTCGCAAGGAAACTCGTTGGCCCTGGGCATAACGGTTAGGAATGGACTTGACTAGAAATTCACATGTGCTGGGCACATGGTGAAAGTCTAGAGGCATCGTTGAGAGGTAAAGGTTTCATGTTGTATCCAGCCCTCGCTGGACATGAAATGCCCAGACTGTCTCAACAAGGGGAGTTGCTTGGAGCAACCGGCCGGCGCGCCCACCTTTGGAAGCATGGGTTACTTTGTGCATCTCATCCCACCCTCGTGGGACGCGAAGCCTCATGTGAAATAAGGATCCCATCTCACTAGGAAGTTTTAAACTTCCCGATTGACTTTGTGGGTTGTCAATTCGAATTTAAAATAGTGGGAGCCATGGTCATTTAAAACAAGTCCAGTTTAAATGACTCGAAGTAGTACTAATCTGCTGTTTCTTGGTTGTTGTAGAACAATGGCTACAAACACTGGCGGATTATCACTGCGATCACTCCTTGACAAGGATAAGTTAGTTGGAACTAACTTTATGGACTGGCATCGGAATTTGAGGATAGTCCTCAAGCTCGAGAAGAAGCTGTACGTCCTTGAACAGCCTCTTCCTGCGGCTCCTCCGCCTAATGCCCGAACGGCAGACAGAGATGCTTTTAGAAAGCATCAGGATGACTCTTTGGAGGTTGTATGTCTTATGCTAGCCAGTATGGCACCTGAACTGCAGGTACAATATGAGGAGCAGAACGCTTTTCAGAGATTACTCGTCTGAAACAGATGTTCGAGGCTCAGGCTAGAACTGAGAGATTTGACACCGCCAAAGCAGTCTTTCGGTGCAAGTTGTCTGAAGGTGCACCAGTGAGACCCCATGTTCTCAAACTCATTGGGAATGTGGATCATCTCAGGAGACTGGGACACACCATAGACAACGAGCTGGTTGTGGATCTTATTCTTCATTCCCTGCCCCCTAGCTTCAGTCCGTTTATCATTAACTTCAACATGAACCGGATTGAGTGCACACGGGAGGAATTGATGAATATGCTCCAAACAGCCGAGCGAGAGATGGGTAAGACCAAACCCAATTCTGTTCTTTTGGTCCCTGCGACCAAGAAGATAAAGAAGAAGGGTAAGGCACGTGCTAAGAGCAGTGCCAGAGGTCCTACCAAAGCACTGAAGAAAAGGGCGAAGAAGTCAAAGGAACAGAGGTGTTTCCACTGTGGCGAGCAGGGCCACTGGAGAAAGGACTGCAGGCAACTTCAGAATGAGGAGAAGAAAGGCTTGGCCTTAACTTCTAGCTCAGGTATTTATGTTACAGAAGTCAACCTTTCTACTTATATGTCATGGGTATTGGATACCGCATGTGGAGCTCATATTTGTACAAATATGCAGGGGCTCAAGAAAAGTAGATCGGTGCGGCCTGGAGAGATTGACCTACGCGTTGGAAACGGGGCACAGGTTGCTGCTGTTGCTGTAGGCGTTTTGACTCTCTCCTTGCTTTCTGGACTTCAATTAGAACTAGATAATTGCTTTTGTGTACCTTCACTTACTAAGAACATTGTATCCATTCCTTGCTTAGCAAAGAAGGGATTTAAGTTTGAAATAAATAAGAACTCTTGTTCTTTTTCATTTGCAAATATGTTCTATAGGAAGGGTACTTTGTGCAATGGTCTATATATCTTGGATATGGAAAGTTCTATCTGTAACATAAGTAATAAAAGGACCAAACTGAGTGGTTCAGTTGGTGCTTTCCTATGGCACTGTCGATTAGCCCATATAAACAAGAATCGCATCCAACAACTCCATGCAAATGGATTGTTAGATTCAAGTTCCTTGGAGGAATTTAATACCTGTGAACCTTGTTTATTAGGGAAAATGACAAAGGCACCCTTCACCAAGATTGGTGAGAGGGCAGAAGGTTTATTGGATCTCATACATACTGATGTGTGTGGGCCTTTCAATAAACAAGCCAGAGGAGGGTACAACTACTTCATCACCTTCACTGATGACTTCAGTAGGTATGGATATGTCTACCTAATGAGACATAAATCTGAGTCCTTTGAGAAATTCAAAGAGTTCAAGAATGAAGTAGAGAACCAGCTTGGAAGATCCATTAAAGCTCTTCGATCTGATCGAGGTGGAGAATACCTGAGTGGAGAGTTCTTTGACTATCTGAGAGAGTCTGGGATCATATCCCAACTCACTCCTCCTGGAACACCTCAATGGAATGGTGTGTCTGAAAGGAGAAATCGAACTTTATTGGATATGGTTCGATCTATGATGAGTCATGCAACTCTACCTCCCTCATTCTGGGGGCATGCACTAGAGACAGCTTCTCTGATACTGAATAATGTTCCATCTAAGAGTGTCTCCAAAATACCATACGAGGTATGGAGTGGGAGACGCCCTAATCTCACGTTTATTAGGATCTGGGGATGTGAGGCTTATGTCAAACGTCAGGATTCTAGCAAGCTAGAACCTAGATCTGATAAGTGTATATTTGTGGGGTATCCTAAGGAAACTAAAGGATACTACTTCTATGTCCCAACCGACAACAAAGTTTTTGTTGCTCGGGGTGCTGTCTTTCTAGAGAAAGAATTTCTTATGAAAGAAGTTAGTGGGAGGGAGTTTGACTTGGATGAGGTCCAAGTGCAACCACAAGACAAAGAGATGGATTCTGAGCCATCTGCACCAGTTGTTATACAATCTGAGGCTCAGACACAGGTCCCACGTAGGTCTGGGAGGATTCGTCGTGCACCTGAGAAGTACGGGTCGCTGCCGACTCAACACGATGGAATTTTCATCATTGAGGATGAACCCAGAACCTATGATGAGGCGGTCAGTGGACCGGACTCCGAGAGATGGCTTGACGCCATGCGATCCGAGATGGATTCCATGTCGGCTAACCAAGTCTGGGATTTGGTTGAGCTGCCTGATGGGGTAAAACCCATAGGGCGTAAATGGGTCTTCAAGAAGAAGACAGACATGGATGGCAATATAGTTACCTATAAGTGTAGACTAGTGGCTAAAGGATTTAAACAAGTCCACGGGGTGGACTATGATGAAACCTTCTCGCCAGTTGCCATGATCAAGTCCATTCGGATTCTGCTTGCTATAGCTGCATATCATGACTATGAGATATGGCAGATGGATGTGAAGATAGTGTTCCTTAACAGGAAGCTGACTGAGGATGTGTACATGACACAACCTGATGGCTTCATCCATCCTGCAGAGGCTAGTAAGGTCTGCAGGCTAAAGAGATCCATTTATGGATTAAAGCAAGCATCTCGAAGTTGGAATCTTCGATTTGATGAAGCTGTGAGAGATTATGGCTTTATCAAAAGCGAAGATGACGCCTGTGTATATAGAAAATTCAGTGGGAGCTTGGTGATTTTTCTAGTCTTGTATGTCGATGACATACTGCTCATCGGAAATGACATCCCTAGTCTTCAAGCTGTGAAGACATGGTTGGGGAAGTGTTTTGAGATGAAAGACTTAGGGGAGGCCGCCTATATTTTAGGCGTGAGGATCTACCGAGATAGATCCAAGAGGCTCCTGGCCCTTAGTCAGAGTACCTACATTGATAAGGTCCTGGAGAGGTTTAACTTGGAGCAATCCAAGAAAGGATACCTTCCAGTAAGACATGGCCTTACTCTCTCAAAGAGCCAGTGTCCTACAACATAGGCTGAGAGGGATGACATGAGTCGTATTCCTTATGCTTCAGCAGTAGGATCGATCATGTATGCAATGTTGTGTACTAGACCAGACGTGGCATATGCTGTGAGCATAACCAGCCGATACCAATCCAATCCTAGTTTACAGCACTGGGTGGCTGTAAAGAATATCCTTGAGTATCCTGAAAGGGACTAAGGATTTATTCTATAAAGTCTACGGGGGACAGGAAGAACTCAGTGTGCAGGGCTTCACTGATGAGTCGTTCCAGTCTGATCCTGACGACTTCAGATCGCAGACCAGCTATTAGTTTAAGATGGTTGGAGGTGCTGTATGCAGGAAGAGCTTCAAGCAATCCACCATAGCTAATTCTACAACCGAGGCTGAGTATGTGGTTGCTTCTGAGGCAGCAAATGAAGCCGTTTGGATCAGGAAGTTCTTTTCTGAACTTCAGGTGGTTCCAAGTGCAATGAATCCCATTGAGCTCTACTATGACAACAATGGGAACTGCACATACTAAGGAACCACGGTCTCATCAAAGGTCCAAACGCATACTCAAGAGATTTCGCCTGATCAAAGAGATCATTGATCGAGGTGATGTCAAGATTAGCAAAATTGACACAGAGAACAATCTAGCAGACCCACTGACCAAGGCTTTGGCGCAGCAGAAGCATGATGGTCGTACTAGAGATATGGGGTTGAGCTTGCTCAACCTCTAGGTCTTAGTGCAAGTGGGAGATTGTTGGTGTATATGCCCTAGGACCTAGTTTTGGTCCATCTTTGTACTACTTGACACTGATATTTATATATCATTCTGGCATTGTCGTTATCATTGTTTGACTACACCTGCGATTGTGTACTTACATGATAATGTCCCTGGAGACAGATGGATTGTTGGGGTATGCCCTTAAGGCTAATGTTTGAGGCCTTGGGATTGTAATAGTATCATGTAATAAACTGTTGTGTTTATAAAGGCATGGTTATTATTCAGGTTGTTACCTTGTCTGCTGTAATAAGTGTACTTCTGAATAATGTCTCAAAGCTGTTCAGCTAGGCTGACAGGCTATATGTCCTTAGTCGAGATATCTTGGTGAACATGAGACAGCCTTGATATGATTGAGACTAATATGTGTGCTAATCTTATAGGATGCTTCGAGCATGGAATAAGATGTAGACTCATGGGTACATTGGATGTACTGGACAGACCCTACTGGGATATTCCATTGCTTGTCACAATGTGAATGATCCTTGTAAGCACTAAGTGGCACATGTCCTCTGACTTGAGATCACTTGTGTTTCTAAATGATGATTGTCATTGTCTTGAGGTAGTTCAATATCATTTGAAACATAATGATTATAGACTATTTTGGATGGTGAGCTTGAATCAGGTTAGGGCACTAGTGATAGACAAAGGATTGCCGTCTCCTTGTTTAAGGAGTGTGATGTTCTTAAAGGGCCCCCCTATATGAGATGATTGAGAAAGTGTATGGCCATACCCAGATGACTATGTTCATCTGATCTAATCATGCTCATCATGTTGGAGTTACAAGCTTGACATGCTTGTCCAATATGAACATCCAGTGGCAAAGGAAACATGTATGCCTTGTGAGTTTGATTCACACTTGTGCCATGGTTTGGGTGTAGTCTTGGAAGACTCTTTCCTTTATATCGGGAGACAGTGATGTGTTGCTAGATACCTCTCACTGATCGTGATAACGAAAGTTATCGTTACCGACATTTAAAAGGAAACCCTTAGGGTCGCACAATTTGATGATATGGCTTACTCAAGTCAGATCGTATGGACTGAATTGTTTGGGTTCAGTTTAGAGGAGTTTAACCTCTGATTGTAAGTGAGATCTGGTCTGATCATGTTTGATTGATTAGGGCTCTAGATCGGTAAGCTTCGATCGAGAGAGTTGATGCTAGATCGATGAGATCAGAAGCATCAAAAGGATGAACGGTCAGATCTTAAACCTTGGGTTTATTTTGATTTGGACCAATGCTTGGGCTGATTTGATTTGGTTTATTGAACCAAAATCAATTGGATCGATTAAGCTTGAACCGGTTCACATGTGTGAACGCTTGGTTCAAAGCATAAGCGTTTTGTTTTGATCGGTTTCGAAAGCTCTCCTTCATGACATTCCATTTATGGAAAGTCATCATGGTGACTTGATGAAAAAAACGCCAAAACGCTTTTTGCTTGAAGGCTTCTCACTTTGGCGAAAGAAGTGTGCTTGAGAGAGCATTATCGCCGAGAGTGGAGAGGTGGAATTCGGCCAAGCAAAGACTCCAAGGATTCTCCTTCAAACGATCAAGACCCCTTGAAGCTTTTGCTAGCACAAAGGCGTGAAGGGAGTAGCCAACTTCTTCTTGTGTGCGCGCCATTTGGAGGGGATCTATTTTGCTCTCTTGCTTCCAAGCCGACCTCCATCTCTATGGCTATGGTATAGATCTAAACTCATTCAAGTTGATCATATGGTTTTTCATATGCGATCCTTGAGAAACCCTCTTTCCGCCATGCTTGCTAGAGGCGCATGTTCTAGGGTTTCCCCCCCCCATGAGTTAGGGGTTCTTTTCAATTGGTATCAGAGCCAAGGTTTTCGATATGATCTATATGATTGCTTTGAAATGTTTGTGATCCATACATGTTGCGCTTACTTGATGCATGCTTTATTTACATGAAGTTTGCGCTTGTATCATGGTTACATGAAGTTTGCGCTTGTATCATGGTTACATGCAGTTTGCGCTCCCCCTTGAAGGGGACTCCCTAATGTTTGCGCTCCCCCTTGAAGGGGACCCCCTTAGATCTAAGGGTTATCAACATGCTAGATATGACATATATCTTATGTTCTCAAGTGAAGCATGTTGTTTGTTATGTTTGCGCATGTTCTAAATGTTTTTATAAAACTTACATCTTGCGCGCATGCTTAGATCTAAGGTGCCCCTACTATAAATCCTTAGATGGGTTGATGGGGTTGAAAGCATCTACTATGTTAGATCCAAAGTCTGATCAGACCATCTGACAGCCTAGATGGATCGACCAGATGGCACCTGTGCGCAAGCACAAGGTGGCCATAGGTTGATTGCATCTTAGGTGTGTAGCGAGGTCTGGTTGAGACAACTACTGAACACACATGAGTTAGGCCCGGGGTCACACCCGCTTGCCAAAACTCATGAGGGTGGTTCAGCCCTTGGCGCATGCATGGTTGACCATTAGGTCAACTCGGGTCAGTTAGGACTCGGTGCATGCAAGGGCAGAGGATCTGACCAGATGGATGAGTGGATCCCTATCAATGGACCATTGTAAGGTTGTGGAGCACATAAGGAAATTAAAATTGATACCTATGGGGTTTTTCAAAATTTAATTTCATGATTGGATCACATGATGAATGATACCATATGCTTGTTTATTTAGTCTTATGTGGGTTGCCCTATTGTGTGCTGTGCTGGGGCCTGCGTGCCTGGTAAATTATAAGTTAATATTATTGTGATCTGCGAATCACTTTTTCATTTAATTTATAATATGTGTTTGACCTGCGAGTCAAAGCTTGTCTAGATAGAGCAAAATGTATTTTGACTAGACAAGAACATAAAAGCACACATCCAAAAGGAGTATTCACCTGGTGGCGCACCTGAGGTGCTCTTGGCGCTAGGGCCATGGGTTGGACCAGATGAGATGCTAAGGAGCTCAAGTGAAGACTTAAGTAAAATTAAGGTCTTACTAGGGTTCATGGGCTTTTACCACATAAGATCATGCTTTCTATTTATTGCTTATATACATTAGAACAGCATGAGTTTATCTTCTGCTATCACCATAGGAATTGCATGATAGTAAAGAAGATAAAAGACCGTTAAAATCCAACGCTAACATATCAAGCTCGTAAGCCTTCTGACGCGAAACCTCACTGTTCTGACTATCGTTGGAGCCGTGTTGAACCCACTCAGTGGGCACGTCCATCTATCTTCAGACGGTGCTGGATTTCACCTGCGTGTTACAGAGTAGGGATTTATCCCTTCTCGTTGCTCAGCATAGCACGTGGTGGTCCAGGGAGTAGTTCAGGTCAGCTTGACCATGTAGGCTACATATGTGGCGCATATGGTAGCACATGGAGGCAGCCATCTGTGGGATCAGAGACTGTGTTGTACCAACTCAGTTGGCACAGTCTGCTGGATTGCCCAGATGAAGGGGAATCGCACGGGTTGGCGATTGGCTGGGACAGCCTACCAGAAATTAATGTTTGTCATCTCTGTGCATCTTATCTCGCCTGAGCGGGACGCGGAGACCAAGTATGAAATCTGGATCCCATCTCACTAAAAGAGTATTACTCTTTCGGACTGTTTACTGGATTTTTCAGTCAGACAAAATAGTGAGAAAAGAATCTTTCTTAAGTCCTGGATTGATTCTGAACATTGATACTAACCTTGCTGTTCTTGCATTGTTGTAGATAACTGCAGCAACGAACACCATGAGCTTCAATGTGCGATCCCTACTGGAAAGGGAGAAGTTTGCTGGGCCGAACTTCTCTGACTGGTTTGGACACCTTAAGATCGTTCTTAAGGCAGAGAGGAAACTGTATGTCCTCGAGACGGCAATACCGCCGCAGCCCGCTCCGAACGCCGCAAGGGCGGTTCGGGATGCCTATGAAAAGCACGTCAATGATAGCATTGATGTCGCTTGCCTGATGCTAGCGTCTATGACGCCACCGCTGCAGCGTCAGCATGAGGATATGTCGGCTATAGAGATTATAGCGAACCTCAAGATGCTGTATGCTGCACAGGCGAGGACAGAACGCTATAATCTGACGAAGCTCTTCTTTCAGAGCAAACTGGCTGAGGGGAGCCCAGTGGGAGCTCACGTGCTCAAGATGATTGGGCACAAGGAGGCTCTGGAGAAACTGGGGCATACCATCAACCAGGAGCTTGCTGTAGATATTATTCTGCAGTCTCTTCCGCCCTCTTTCGATGCGTTCATTATTAACTTTAATATGAACAAAATCGATTGTACGCCGGCAGAGCTGCTGAATATGCTCTTGACTACTGAGGAAACTCTGAAGGGAAAGCCTTCAACCTCTGTCTTAATGGTTCCTTCAAGGAACAAGAAGAAGGGGAAGAAGGGCAAGGCCCCTGTCAAGAACTACAGCAAGGCACTGAAACAGAAGGTGAAGCGGTCGAAGGACAACAGGTGTTTCCACTGTGGCCAGCTGGGTCACTGGAAAAAGGACTGTAAAGCGCTCCAAGGAGATAAGAGGGGAAGCATCGCTTCTGGCTCAGGTATATATGTGACTGAGGTCATGTTATCTTCTTCTTCTATTTCATGGGTGTTGGACACTGCATGTGGAGTTCACATTTGTTCAAATGTACAGGAACTCAGGAGAAGAAGGCAGGTGGGATAGCATGAGGTAGACCTACGCGTTGGAAACAGGGCACGGGTTGCTGCTGTTGCTGTAGGAGACTATTTCATTTCTTTACCATCTGGCATTGTATTAGAATTAAACAATTGTTATTTTGTACCCAGTATTACCAAGAATATTATCTCTATTCCTGCTCTTGTCAGGAAAGGATTTGCCTTTGAATGCAAGATTTCAAAGTGTGTTTTAACTTATGATAATATTGTGTATGCGACTGGTTCAATTAACAATGGGTTATTCATGTTGGACATGGAAAATTCTATACAAAACATTGATAATAAGAAAGCCAAGTATGCTGATAACAGCACCTTATTATGGCATAGTCGTTTAGGCCATATAAACGAGAAGCGCATTAAGCGGTTGCATGATCATGGACTGCTGGGATCATTCTCCTATGAGGAGATTGATACATGCAAAGCTTGTTTGATGGGTAAAATGACGAAGTCTCCTTTTCCTAACAAAGGTCAAAGGGCTTCAGGTTTACTTGACCTCATACACAGTGATTTGTGTGGGCCATTTAGTAAACATGCCAGAGGTGGCTGTCAGTACTTCATTACCTTTACTGATGATTTCAGTAGGTATGGGTATGTCTATTTAATGAGACATAAAAGTGAATCTTTTGACAAGTTCAAAGAGTTCAAGAATGAAGTACAAAATCAGTTAGGCCGTAATATCAAGACACTTCGTTCTGATCGAGGTGGTGAATACCTGAGTCATGCATTTACTGACTATCTAAAGGAGTGTGGGATTATCTCACAGCTCACTCCGCCAGGAACACCACAATGGAATGGTGTGTCCGAAAGGAGAAATAGAACGTTACTTGATATGGTTCGTTCTATGATGAGTCAGGCTACTCTTCCATATTCCTTTTGGGGTTTTGCACTGGAAACAGCTGCAAAGGTACTAAACCGAGTGCCATCCAAGGCAGTTTCAAAGACGCCATATGAGTTATGGTATGGGAAACAGCCTAGCTTGACATTTATCAGGATCTGGGGTTACGAAGCTTATGTCAAAAAGCTCGCCTCTGGGAAACTGGAGAGCAGATCTGAGAAATGTATCTTTGTCGGTTACCCTAAGGAAACTAAGGGTTATTATTTCTTCGATCCCAAGGAGAACAAGGTTTTTGTTGCTCGGACGGCTATATTTCTTGAGAGGGAATTTCTTCTGCAAGAGGCCAGTGGGAGAGAAATAAAGCTGGATGAGAATCCAGAGGAAGGACAAAGTAGTCAAGCACAGTTGGATGAGCCTGAGCCAGTTGAACAGGTTATTGAACAACCTGAGGCTCAGATAACACGGGAACCGCGAAGATCGGGAAGGATCCGTCGTCAGCCTGAGCGCTATGACGGAGTCTACATCATTGATAATGATGAACCCCTCACTTATGCGGATGCGGTCAGTGGACCGGAGTCAGCTAGATGGCTTGAAGCTATGCGAGCTGAAATGGACTCCATGTCAGATAACCAAGTCTGGGATTTGGTTGATCCGCCTCCGGGAGTAATCCCTATAGGCTGTAAATGGATCTTCAAGAAGAAGATTGACATGGATGGTAACGTGGTTACCTATAAAGGCAGGCTAGTTGCGAAAGGTTTCAAACAAATCTACGGGATAGATTATGATGAAACTTTCTCACCTGTAGCCATGTTTAAGTCTATTCGGATTCTTTTCGCGATAGCAGCATATTACGATTATGAGATCTGGCAGATGGATGTGAAAACAGCTTTCCTTAATGGAAATCTGGATGAGGATGTGTATATGACACAACCTGAGGGTTTCACTAATCCATCAGATCGTCATAAAATATGCAAGTTAAAGAAGTCCATTTATGGACTGAAACAAGCATCTAGAAGCTGGAATATTCGTTTTGATGAATCAATCTCTGAGTTTGGTTTCATCAAGAATGAAGACGACCCGTGTGTATATAAGAGGTTTAGTGGGAGCGTGATTACATTCTTAATCCTCTACGTCGATGATATCTTAATCATTGGAAATGATATTCCTGAACTGCATGCTGTTAAAGCATGGTTAGGAAAATGTTTCCAGATGAAAGATTTAGGAGAAGCAGCCTATGTGTTAGGTGTGAAGATCTACCGAGATAGATCTAAGAGGCTTCTCGGGCTGTGCCAGAGTACTTACATCGATAAGGTCCTGGAGAGATTCCATTTAGAGAATTCTAAACGTGGATATCTTCCAGTCAGACATGGTCTGAATCTTTCGAAGAGTCAGTGTCCACAAACACAGACTGAGAAAGATGAAATGGACAATACGCCTTATGCTTCGGCTATTGGGTCCATTATGTATGCGATGTTGTGTACTCGCCCAGACGTCGCTTACGGGTTAAGCGTAACCAGTCGATTCCAAAGTAATCCAGGTTTGGCGCACTGGATTGCAGTCAAGAACATCTTAAAATATCTGCGGAGGACCAAAGATATGTTCTTGATATATGGTGGTCAGGAAGAACTCAGTATAGAGGGATATACTGACGCTTTGTTCCAGTCGGACCAGGATGATTTCCAATCGCAATCAGGCTATGTTTTTAGCTTGAATGGTGGAGCAGTGGTGTGGAAGAGTTTCAAACAGTCAACTGTTGCTGATTCCACAACAGAAGCCGAGTATGTTGCAGCCTCGGAAGCATCCAAGGAGGCAGTGTGGATTCGTAAGTTCGTGAGAGAACTTGGTGTCGTTCCTTCGAGTGCAGATCCTTTGGTTATCTTCTGTGATAACACTGGAGCAATAGCACAAGCAAAGGAACCACGGTCGCACCAGAAGTCCAAGCACATACAGAGACGGTTTCACTTGATCCGGGAGATCATTGATCGTGGCGAGATCAAAATATGCAAGGTTCATACAGATGACAATCTGGCAGACCCGCTTACCAAGCCTCTGGCGCAGCAGAAGCATGAGAAGCACTGTAATAATATGGGTTTGAGATTACTCAACCATTAGATTAAGTGCAAGTGGGAGATTGTTGGGGTATGCCCTTAAGGCTAATGTTTGAGGCCTTGGGATTGTAATAGTATCATGTAATAAACTGTTGTGTTTATAAAGGCATGGTTATTATTCAGGTTGTTACCTTGTCTGCTGTAATAAGTGTACTTCTGAATAATGTCTCAAAGCTGTTCAGCTAGGCTGACAGGCTATATGTCCTTAGTCGAGATATCTTGGTGAACATGAGACAGCCTTGATATGATTGAGACTAATATGTGTGCTAATCTTATAGGATGCTTCGAGCATGGAATAAGATGTAGACTCATGGGTACATTGGATGTACTGGACAGACCCTACTGGGATATTCCATTGCTTGTCACAATGTGAATGATCCTTGTAAGCACTAAGTGGCACATGTCCTCTGACTTGAGATCACTTGTGTTTCTAAATGATGATTGTCATTGTCTTGAGGTAGTTCAATATCATTTGAAACATAATGATTATAGACTATTTTGGATGGTGAGCTTGAATCAGGTTAGGGCACTAGTGATAGACAAAGGATTGCCGTCTCCTTGTTTAAGGAGTGTGATGTTCTTAAAGGGCCCCCCTATATGAGATGATTGAGAAAGTGTATGGCCATACCCAGATGACTATGTTCATCTGATCTAATCATGCTCATCATGTTGGAGTTACAAGCTTGACATGCTTGTCCAATATGAACATCCAGTGGCAAAGGAAACATGTATGCCTTGTGAGTTTGATTCACACTTGTGCCATGGTTTGGGTGTAGTCTTGGAAGACTCTTTCCTTTATATCGGGAGACAGTGATGTGTTGCTAGATACCTCTCACTGATCGTGATAACGAAAGTTATCGTTACCGACATTTAAAAGGAAACCCTTAGGGTCGCACAATTTGATGATATGGCTTACTCAAGTCAGATCGTATGGACTGAATTGTTTGGGTTCAGTTTAGAGGAGTTTAACCTCTGATTGTAAGTGA
The DNA here is from genome assembly GCA_027563935.2 of Costus lasius. Classification (NCBI taxonomy): domain Eukaryota; kingdom Viridiplantae; phylum Streptophyta; class Magnoliopsida; order Zingiberales; family Costaceae; genus Costus; species Costus lasius. Next base: position 51,290,263 of record CM050446.2, read on the forward strand.
GATCTGGTCTGATCATGTTTGATTGATTAGGGCTCTAGATCGGTAAGCTTCGATCGAGAGAGTTGATGCTAGATCGATGAGATCAGAAGCATCAAAAGGATGAACGGTCAGATCTTAAACCTTGGGTTTATTTTGATTTGGACCAATGCTTGGGCTGATTTGATTTGGTTTATTGAACCAAAATCAATTGGATCGATTAAGCTTGAACCGGTTCACATGTGTGAACGCTTGGTTCAAAGCATAAGCGTTTTGTTTTGATCGGTTTCGAAAGCTCTCCTTCATGACATTCCATTTATGGAAAGTCATCATGGTGACTTGATGAAAAAAACGCCAAAACGCTTTTTGCTTGAAGGCTTCTCACTTTGGCGAAAGAAGTGTGCTTGAGAGAGCATTATCGCCGAGAGTGGAGAGGTGGAATTCGGCCAAGCAAAGACTCCAAGGATTCTCCTTCAAACGATCAAGACCCCTTGAAGCTTTTGCTAGCACAAAGGCGTGAAGGGAGTAGCCAACTTCTTCTTGTGTGCGCGCCATTTGGAGGGGATCTATTTTGCTCTCTTGCTTCCAAGCCAACCTCCATCTCTATGGCTATGGTATAGATCTAAACTCATTCAAGTTGATCATATGGTTTTTCATATGCGATCCTTGAGAAACCCTCTTTCCGCCATGCTTGCTAGAGGTGCATGTTCTAGGGTTTCCCCCCCCCATGAGTTAGGGGTTCTTTTCATGGATCTGTGCTCGAATTATAATCCCCAGTCGATGTACTTTAGTGGATATGGGACAGCTATGGTACTTGTGAGACTGGTATGTGGGCTGGTTAGGCACGTGGTGCTAACGCAGACACATGGGTATATCATTGGAGGATATACTGGAAAAGACCCGCTGTGAGGCTATGACTTGGTGTCATAAGTTATCCTCACAAGTGACAGGAGATGCATTGATCCCTTGACTTGAGGTCATTGATCATTCTATATGGTTAGGGACTTGCTTTGATACAACCTAACACCTCGCCGTAGTTGGGAGGTCATAACGGTTGTCATTGAGCATGTCACGACCCATATGAGAAGGTCAATGGACAGACATAGGATTTGCCCCTTCCTTAGGGAAGTATGATATCCATGGAGCTCCTCTATGGTTCTATGACTGAGAGTGTATGGCCATACCCAGGTAAGAACCTGTTTTAGTCATAGCCATGTGATTGGGTGAAAACAAGTGGTGACACACTTGTCCAATCGGATATCAGTCCGGCAAAGAGACTGTAATGCATCTGTACCTAGTTGCGATGATGGGGATGTCGATGTCGATATCCATTCCAATGACCTGGGTAGCAGCGATGCACTGCTAGGTGCCACTCACTGTTTGTGGTGACCTTTGGTCAGCACTGCCAGCGTCAGAAGAACCTACAGGGTCGCACACCTTGATACTTGAGTTCTCGTATTGATCGAGAAGCCTTATGATCGAGTTATTGGATAACTCGGATCTAATTGGGAGATTTCATCAGCGCCAATGGGCCTGATGAGATGGAAGAATGTTATTGGAGCCAAACTTCATTTTTGGCAGGTTGACCCGTATTTGACCATGGTTGGTCACACTTGGATTAGGGTTGCATTGGATTGGATCCAAATGCTTAATCAACCCATAGGATGAAGTTTGGGCTAGTTCATTATCCAATGAAGCCCAATAACAAGCTCTCATGAAGAGAAGAGAGGCTAAAAGGGTATAATGGGGAGAAACCCAACCCCATTGGCGCCTAAGGGGCATAATGGGGTTAGGGTGGCAAAATTGCTTCATTAAGGAAGCAATTTGCGCCTAGCCCTTCTCCCTTGATGGTATGAATGCCTTTAAGGGATGTCTTGGGCTGATATGGTACTTGGGCAATTATGGAAAGGTTGAATGAAGTTTATGGTAAAGTCTTGGAGACTTTCCTTGCATTAAACCTCCTCATCCTAGCCCTACACTTGTCATGATCCTAGCCCTTGCCCTAATCGCCTCTTGCCCTATATATATGTGACCCTAGCCGACCCCTCTTGATTATGATTCATCCTTGGAGGCGTGAACTCAAGAAGGGAGCGAGAGCAAGGAGCATTGGCGCAATCTCTTCCTCTTCCATCAAGTGGCCGCAAGCTTCTCCTTCCTTACCACTTGGCGCATCTTTCTCTCTTGGTGGCGCAAGGTGGTTGGAGCATCTCCCTAAGGCTTGGATCTTCTTCCCGAGGCTAGCACCGGGCGTGGAAGAAGAGGACTCGAGGCATCCGTGTGTGTGAGACTGCAGAGGGCGCACGCTTGGGCGCCTATCACGACATCGACCTCATCTTGCTCTGAGGTATTTTCTAACTCATCGTGTCGACCCCCTTGCATGCGATCTTCACTGGGTTTTTGGGACGGACCTGTTTCGGGGACATTCTTCCGCTGTGCAATGTATGTATGTGTCTCTGAAAAATTATAAAATGTCCCCGGGGTTTCCCAACAGTGGTATCAGAGGGACTTGCAAGACTCGAACGAAGTTTTATGCTTTTCTTTCATGCTCACATGCCATATCTCTATTTTCGAAAATAACATAATGCATGGCAAACGATTTTTCTAAGTAGGAAAAATTAGGGTTTCTTGTTTCTATCATCCTCTCAATCTCTTTTGGATTTTTGGACTATTTTTCTTGTCTGATTTAAAGATCAAAGGCGCACATAGTTTTGTCAAGTAGGACGGGCATTGTGTCTTCGGACTGGCCAAGTCTCTTGATCTGACAAAATTGCCAGCCGAAAGGATCTCTGAAATCATCTTGAAAAATAAATCGCAATTAACCAAAAGATTTGTGAGAAGAAGATGAGAAAAAGAGACTGGTTTTAATGAAAAAGTAAAATTTCAGATTTTATGTTTTTCATGAGCATGTAGAATTGCATGAGTAAATACCTTGATTGTGCATAATGTTGTGATCATTAGTCAAGCCCCCCTTTGCATGCCTGTGATGTTTCCTCGTGAGGCCTGCGTGCCGCTTTTCTTTTTGCTTTTAAGAAGACTAGGGTAGCCCATGTACTTGGAGCTTGGCGCATGCATGGAGTTGGCGCACCTTGGATGGTGGCGCAACAAGGATCAAGGAAAAGGCGCAACCTTGCTTGATGGCACAAGCTAGGCATGGCCGAACCCTTGGGTTTGAGAGCTAGCTAACTTGGCGTCTTTCATTGTGGCGCATTCTCCTTGGAGGAAGACCATGTCATTGGCCGAACCTTTGAGGTCTACCCTTAAGGTTTGAGAGCTAAGCTATGAAGGAAGGACCTTGGAGCCAACCATGAAGACCAAGATAGAGGGCGGCTAGGATAGGTCTTTCTTAGGGGCTTGAGTCCTATGTCAAGAGATGAACCTCCTTTGGCATGGGTTGGTTCAATATCTTGAAAGGGCTTTGATCACATCATCTTTTACTGCTTTCCCCAAATCGTCAACGGGCTATTCCCCAAATCCCGAAAATAAGGTTTACACATTTATGTTCAAAGCAAACAGCATGTTCATCGATGAATTAAACATGTAATCTCTCTAAAATAATGCAATGGGACACTAGGAACATAATTAGAACTCTTCCTCTTGATCTGGTGATGAAGATGAAGTGATCAAACCTCTCCCTTGCATGATCTCTCGCTGGATTTCTACCCTAGAATTGAAACTCGCCGTCGCCGCCGCCTCCTCTTGTTTTCATGCCTAGAAGCCCCTCGAAATCCTACCAAAACCCTTCCTTTTATAGTCTAATCAGTATAGAACCCATCTAGGAAGGTTTCTGAAAAGTTTGGTTCAATTCTGGTTTAATTTGGAGTCGAATCGAGTGAAAAACCGAAAGGGCGGACGTTTTCATGGTCCGTAACACATTCACGGCCACGGCCGTAAAAGCCTCTGTGTGTACAACACTTAAATCACAGAAATATTCACGGCCCGTGATGGATTCACGACCTCACCCGTGAAAGTTTCTGTGAGCTTTTTAACTTAGCCGTTTTTCGCCTTCTGCTCGAACACAGAATTATGGCCGATCCATAATTACGGCCAAGGCCGTAATTTTCGCATTCTTCACTATTTTGACTCCAAATTCGACGTGTAAGCTCATGATTTCCTCGGGAATCATAATATGGTCTCAAAACTCTCGAAATCCATCATTTTTGTGCCTTTCTACCTACATTTTCATAAAAACGAGAAAAAGTGAAGATTCTGTGCAAAGTGAAGTAAAAACATTAAAAATTGTATAAAATCATTCAATTAAGCCCAAAATATGATGTAAAATATAGGCAAAAACATGGTGTAAATGCAACTCATCAAAATACCCTAGACTTAGAAATTAAGCAATCAATATCCTCTGTTTGCCCCTAATAAATTAGGTTTGCCCCTAATAATATCCTCAGTTTACAAATTAAGCAATCAATATTTTAAACTCAAGTAATTCAAGAAAAATCATAATAGAGATGAATTCCCAAGAGGTTACATATAAGAAAGATAAAATTCACAGTTCATGTCATATCATTCATTTTTCTCACACTAAATATCACATACTTTCAATTTAATAAATCAATCTTACTCAATAGACAAAAAATTATTTCAAGAATCTTGGTGATGTTAAAGATAAGATATTTTAAAAGCAATTTGGTCTTTAAACTGTTATATGCTATTTACTGTTAGCATCATAACATTGTTTAAATTATACCACAGAGAAGTATAATATAACTCATAGTCTCAATCATGAAAGTCAGAGGAGTTGTCCATTCAACCTACAGCTTTCTCTTTTTCTCCATTTTTTTCTCTTTTTTTTCATTATTAGACTTCAACTCATGTCTTAGGTACCACTGCCAATTTTAGTAGTGACAAGTAGAAGAGTCTTTTTTCCTTTTTTTTTTGGAGAAAACCGGTCAGTGGCATGGTACTTAAATCGTTATCGATACTTGATCGCAACAGATTTAAAGTATACCAACTCGTGGTATAATATAACTCATGACTTTAGATTTCTCAACTAGAGGAGTTGGAGCAAATCTCAGTTAAATAAATATCACCAAATTCTATTCATAAAAATTTCCATCAAGCAAAAAATAGATAAATTAATCTTCAAGTAACAAGATACTATGCATGTGTCCTATGAACATATAACAATTCACATATGCATTTTATCAGTACCAGAATTGAATTTACTCAACAATTTAAGTCTATATGAAATTTCAAAAATTTCCTAAGTCATCAAATCAATCACTCAAAATGTTTCCTAAGTTTAAAATTAAGGACATAACAAATTTGATTATCCTTAACAATCATAAACATTCAAAATACATACCTATAAAGTTTTGAAAAAAAAAATAATATATGAAAGACACCCTAGACTTAAATTGTTGCATATGTATAGACATTAAAATCAATGAATGATAGATATCAGAAAAATTTTGCAAAAATTCCCTTTAAAAACGTTGGCAAAAACCTATATAATCATATCAAAAGAATGAAAACATGACCTCAAAAAATCTAGAAACTGTATCACATTAAAGATAATCATATTTTACAATGTAAACAAGTTTCAAATATTAAATATCATCATGTTCACTATCAAAATCATGTTTAAATATACTCACAAAGAGATTGCTGCAAGAATCACGGTCCGTGAATGATTCACGGCTGCACCCGTGATGGTCTCGTTGATCAGCTTTTCTTCATGTAAAAATTCTCCAAAAATTTCCTGCAAATAAAATAATTTATTAAAAGATTTTCCATCAATAAAAATTCATCAATACATGCTGCAAAAATTCCTAAAAATTTAAAGCAAATCAAAAAACAAAAAACTAAGAATGCAAAAAAAAAATAATAAAATTTAAAAACTTTGAGCTGCCTCCCAAAAGCGCTTGTTTAAGGTCATTAGCTTGACCACAGCTTCATGTCATGGTGGAGTTGGTGAATCTGTGCCATAGTAGAGAGCATATAATCTCCTTCTTTTCTTTCGTCTCAAAAGTGTGTCCACCAAATGTATCCAGTGAGGTAGGTGGATCCAAGTTGCAGTGTCCAGTACATGCATACAAAAATAAGAATTAAAGTTATGCAAAAAATATCCAATAATTTTTCTGTATTTATCCAAGAGTAAAATCATGCATTCTTCCTTTAAATTTGTATCAGCAATTGGAAGAAGACTAGAATTAAGATCAAAGAATTCAAACCTTGGATTGATCAAGAAGTTTTCAAATTTTATTTTTGGTTTTTCATTTACCTCAATGTCAATATGATCAAGAATCTCATGTGTCATCTTCTTTTGGATACATGTGGTAGCATTTGAATCAAATAATATTTCATCTACCTCATCATCATTATCCTCTTCACCATCTATAATGCAAATCCCTAATGATTGTTCCTGAAGAAAAGAAATTGATGGTTCATATGGTGGTGGTGGTGTAATATGCTCAGGATCCTCTTCCTTATCTTTTTCCTCAATTTTTTTCTCTTCAATGGTGGCGGTGTAATACGAAAATGAAGGGACGTATTCCATCCTAACACTATCAAATTCATCCTTATCTATCTCATTAGTTCTTATATGAGGATCCATAAATTCATTATCCTGTTTCTCATAAGACTCAAAAAGTTCAAATTTTTCATCAAATGTGTCCCAAGTATTTGTGTTGCATGACACTTCATTACGTGAGAGGGGACTGGATGGATGGTAAAGTGTTGAGGAAGGTAAATCACAATCATCAAAATTTTCATAATCATCAAAATTTGAAGAAGGTAAATCATAATCAGGAGTCATGACTAATGATTGTTCCAAGTCTACAAAATTCTCAGATTTATCCTAGATTTCATCCTCTATGTCATTTTTATTAGTGCCATAAATCATACTATGAATATCTTCACTTTGTTTGTTCACAGCAGCTAAAAGATTTTCAAGCATGGCTTCTAAGTTGGAATTTTGAGGTTCACTAAAGTCTGATTGTGAAATAAAAGCTGGGTCATTCTGGTAAAAATAGTTTTGATGATCTTCCCAACTTTGATTATAGGTACTAGGCAAGTTAAAGCATGGAGGAATCTCTACTTGACATTCATTGAAATGATGCTCATAAGAACCACAAATATCACAAATAACAGAATATTGCATTCTTAAATATTCAGTGTGTTGAGAAAAAGAATTTACCCTTGCTGCAAGTGATTGTAATGAATCCGTACCATATTCTCTTGTCTGCATCGCCGGTGGCACATACGTCTGACATGACCATTGACATTGATTAAACATCATTTTTTAGTTTATGCAATAAAATTCAAAAATATAAAGTGTAGAATAGGAAATATAAAATATGTAGACAAGTGATTTTTGAGTTATCATGTTCATACAACATGTTAATCTGAAAAGAGGAAAATTAAAATAAACTAACTATATAAAAAATGTGAAAAACAAACAAAACGAAAACAAAAACAAACAAATAAAAATAAAAACAAAAACAAAAACAAATAAATAAATAAATAAATAAAATGTCTAGTCTATAAATCTCACGATTAAATCAATATTGACTGGCTTGATCCCCGGCAACGGCGCCAAAAACTTGATAGCTATCCGCAAGTGCACGGATTTATTGAAGTAATAAAAAGATTATCGTTCCCAACGAGGATCAGGTGGTCAAGTATTGATTACACGATTGATCTATATCTAGACGATTCAAAATGTAGTTTTTGTTTTGAAAACTTCTAATGCAAGAAAACAAAAAGGTGGTTTTAGGGTTTTGGCTAAAAATCAATTCAGATAAAATCAGGACTCAGGGATTCACCACGTTGACGATTATGAATTTAATAAAAATAAATCTTTGATAAGAAAATTATAGTTTTGAAAGAGATTTTTCCTAAGGTACAGATTACCTCCTCTCGAAGCGTAATCCGGTATCTATTTATATTAATTCCCTACTCTCGTGAAAATTAACATAAATAGATCCATTAAGTTCTGTGAAAAATCATGGAATCCTTCAAACGAATCCAAACTACTCTTGTGATTGGATTCGTAGGTTTGAAAAGAATAGATCCGACGTTGCGATTCACCTCTCGGTCCTTCTCGCAACGTCTAAGACGTAAAATTACGTGGCCAAGGTAAATTATGGAATAACACAATTCTAATCAAATCAAATCTATAAAATTCATGTAAAAGATTTAAAACAATATATTTAATCCATATATCATCAACGAGCTATTCCCCAAATCCCGAAAATAAGGTTTGCACATTCATGTTCAAAGCAAACAGCATGTTCATCGATGAATTAAACATGTAACTTCTCTAAAATAATACAAAGAGACACTAGGAACCTAATTAAACTCTTCCCCTTGATCTGATGATGAAGATGAAGTGATCAAACCCCTCCCTTGCATGATCTCTCGCCGGATTTCTGCCCTAGAATTGAAACTCGCCGTGGCTGTTGCCTCCTCTCGTTTTCATGCCTAGAAGCCCCTCGAAACCCTACCAAAACCCTTCTTTTTATAGTCTAATCAGTATAGAACCCATCTAGAAAGGTTTCTGGAAAGTTTGGTTCAATTCTGGTTTAATTTGGAGTCGAATCGAGTGAAAAACCGAAAGGGCGGATATTTTCATGGTCCGTAACATGTTCACGGCCATGGCCGTAAAAGCCTCTGTGTGTACAGCACTTAAGTCACAGAAATATTCACGGCCCGTGATGGATTCATGACCTCACCCATGAAAGTTTCTGTGAGCTTTTTAACTTAGCCGTTTTTCGCCTTCTACTCGAACTCAGAATTACGGCCGATCCATAATTACGGCCAAGGCCGTAATTTTCGCATTCTTCACTATTTTGACTCTAAATTCGACGTGTAAGCTCGTGATTTCCTCGGGAATCATAATATGGCTTCGAAATTCATCATTTTTGTGCCTTTTTACCTACATTTTTATAAAAACGAGAAAAAGTAAAGATTCTGTGCAAAGTGAAGTAAAAAACATTAAAAATTGCATAAAATCATTCAATTAAGCCCAAAATATGATGTAAAATATAGGCAAAAACATAGTGTAAATGCAACTCATCAGGAGGTCATAACGGTTGTCATTGAGTATGTCATGACCCATATGAGAAGGTCAATGCACATATAGAGGATTTGCCCCTTCTTGAGGGAAGCTTGATATCTATGGGCCCCCCCTATGGTTCTATGACTGAAAGTGTATGATCATACCCAGGTGAAAACCTAATTTAGTCATGACCATGAGATTGGGTAAAAACAAGTGGTGACACACTTGTCTAATCAGATATCAGTTTAGCAAAGAGACTGTATTGCATCTGTACCTAGTTGCGATGATGGAGATGTCGATGTCGATATCCATTCCGATGACTTGGGTAGCAACGATGCACTACTAGGTGCCACTCACTGCTTGTGGTAACCTTAGGTTAGTACTGTCAACGTCAGAGGAACCTACATGGTCGCACACCTTGATACTCGAGTTCTCGTATTAATCGAGAAGCCTTATGATTGAGTTATTAGATAACTCAGATCTATTTAGGAGATTTCATCAGCGTCTATGGGCCTAATGAGATGGAAGAGAGTTATTGGAGCCAAGCTTCATTTTTGACCGGTTGACTCGAAATTGACCATGGTTTGTCACATTTGAGTTAAGGTTGCATTGGATTGAATCCAATGGCTTAATCAACTTGTGTAATGAAGTTTGGGCTAGCTCATTACCCAATGAGGCCCAATAATAAGTTTTCATGAAGAGATAAGTAGGCTCAAGGGTATAATGGGGAGAAAACTCCTCCCATTGGCGCCTAAGGGCATAATGGGGAGGAGTTAGTGCATGAGGCTTCATTAGGAAGTAAATGACGCCTTGTCCTTCATCTTTGGTTGGAAACCTTGCCTCTATGGCAAGGGTTAGGGCACATATGGCTTCATTGGCTTCTATGGCAAGTGTTAAGCGCATATGGAAGAGGGGAAGAGGTATATGGTAAGGTCTTGGAAACTTTCCTTGCATCTAACTCTAATTGCTCCCTCCCCTCAACCCTAGCCAATTCTTTCATGATAGTTGTGCCTACTCTTTGTCTTGCCGCCCCCTTGGTTCTATATATCACATGACATGCGAGAGCATCATATGATAACCTTGCCGTGAATAAGCATAAGGGCAAGAGCAAGAGACCTATTGGCGCAACATCTCTTCCATCCTCCTAGCTGCAACTCATCATCTCCTTCTCCTCTTGGCGCAAGAAGGACTTGAGGTTGGCGGCATCATCTCCATCCATCTTCCCCTTTGATGCAAGAGAAGACAGCATGAAAGAAGGGGAAAATCTGGCCTAGATGGTACCCCAAAAATTTTTCACAAAAAGTTCCTCGGGGTACCCAGCGAGGAAAACCTCGCCCCGTGAGTCCTGCGGACAACTACCCGATTCGGGGGCGGCTTCACAGGCACAAGTCAGATTTTCCACAGAAAGTTCATCGGGTTACCCAGCGACGAAAACCTCGCCCCGTGAGTCCTACGGACAACTACCTGATTCGGGGGCGGCTTCACAGGCACAAAGTCAGATTTTACACAAAAAGTTCCTCGGGGTACCCAGCGACGAAAACCTCGCCCCGTGAGTCCTGTGGACAACTACCCGATTCAGCGGCGGCTTCACATGCACAAGTTAAATTTCCCACAGAATGTTCCTCGGGGTACCCAGCGACGAAAACCTCGCCCCGTGAGTCTTGCGGACAACTACTCGATTCGGTGGCGGCTTCACATGCGCAAGTTAAATTTCCCACAGAATATTCCTCAGGGTACCCAGCGACGAAAACCTCGCCCTATGAGTCCTGCGGACAACTACCCGAAGAAGCCGCCGAACCGCCCCGACGAACATGTTTCGACGTCCACAACCCTCCATACCACGTTGAACCCTCCATGGAGGGTTCGAAGGAGCCCAACAAGGTGGAGGTATGGCGATCTCAACGCACTTCTTGACCGCCAGACCGTTTTGTAGGAGTTATCAGCCCATTGTCGATCCACACTGAGGCCCTTTCGCCCAAGGGCATGGGCGGCTGTCCACCTGAAGGCCCAACACCTGAGGGGCCGCGCAATCATCTTAGCAACACAGCCCAAGAGCACGCCACATTCATCGTAACCCAGCCCACGACGTCCAAATTCTGCTGCTTTGTCGCGGTATGCTCCGAACGCGTCTGATCGCCCAACCGCCTCCATACGAAGACCAGAAGACCATGTGCTAGTTTCATAGAATATTAGGTAAAAGTTTGTTTTGCTTTATCTTGTAGTAGCAGCTTGACCACCTTTGTGGCTTGCAGGGGCAGTTAGTTGTTAAAGTAGCTTGTCTTTTTTTGCTTTATCTTGTTTCCTCCCCTCTTGTTCTATAAAAGAGGAGGCTGAGGTGTTGTATTCTTTAGTTCTCTTGGTGATAGAGTACTCCTGGTGAGCTGAGAGCCTCCAGTGCTTGTAGAAGTCGAGGTCGGCGCTTCGCCTTCAAAGTTTGTAAGAGTCATGGTCGATGCCTCGATTCCGAAGTGTTTCCTTCCTGGTTTTCGAAGGAGTAAAGTAAATCCCACCGCCTTCGGTGGTTCAGGTCCGCCTGTCTTTTCATTTCATTGTGTTCATTTCCGTTACGATTTCAAACCTTCCACGGGTATCCGTTCGCCAGAGACGTGGACGTTCCATTGTTCTTTGGTTTGTTTCAGGCGCATAGGCGTGCGAGCTGTGCCCTGCGAATCCGCTACTCCCCATTGTGACGTGCTGAGCTTAAAAACTGCTGCGTGAGCGTGCTAAATTGCTACGAGGTTAGTGTGTTACATTATGTAGTTGAGTGCCATTGCGTTCCTTCACATTTGTGTTGCCCCGATCGAACTCGACGCTGATTGCATCATGTTTCTGCTGCATTTCCGAAGTGATTTTCACTTCCCTCGTCTAAAGATCCTCTCCCGTTTTCACGTGCATTATGTAAAATCTTAGAGTACGACTTTAAGGACCATCCCTCCTACAGTAGCTACATCACCCTTGGCGCATCTTCCCTTGAAGGTGGCGCATGCATAGAAGAAGGAGCACAAAGGCTTGGATCTTCTTTCCGATGCTAGCACTAGGCGTGAAAGAAGAGGACTCAAGACATCCGTGTGTGTGAGGCTGTAGAGGGTGCACACTTGGGTGCTTAGCTTGACATCACTCTACTCTTGCTCTAGGTACTTTCTCCTCTCATTGTGTCGACTCCCTCACAAGAACAAGATCCATTGGGTTTTTGGGACCGGCCTATTTCGAGCATATACTTCCGCTGTGTTCTTTGTAATGTATGTAAAATTTTAAAATATCCTCGGGGTTTCCCAATAGTGGTATCAGAGGAGCTTTCGAGACTTGAACGATGTTTTTATGCTTTTCATATGCTCACATGTCATGTAGATTTTTTGCATATTACATATACATGGCGCATGATTTTTCTAAGTAGGAAAAATTGTAAGTCTTTTGTTCCTTACCTCTATTCAATCTCTTTTGGTTCTTTGCTCTCTTCACATGACTGGGATAGACCCATATGTGAAAGGGATAATTTCTCCTCTCATGGTGGGATAGACCCATCATGAGAGAGTTGTTGAGATTATGTGGGGCATAGACTAGGTGATTGCCCTAATCTCAGCAAGTTAGGGATTGCAAGGGGGGCAACGGGTATGCCTTTTGTAGACTCCTGAGAGAAACCTAGAACCAAAGATTTGTGATAAGAGGTGAAGGAAGAGAGACATGTTTTGATGAAAAAGTAAAATTTCAGATTTTATATTTTTCATTAGCATATAAAATTGCATGAGATAGTACCTTGTTTTGTGCATGATATTGTGTTGTCATAAGTCAAGCCTCTAGCATGCCTGTGATGTATTCTTGTGAGGCCTATGTGCCACCTTTTTTTTGTTTTGTAAATTACATGATGAAGATTAGGGGTGCAAACTACAAGAACTCATTAGCGCTTGCTTGCTTGGTTATGCTTCTTGCTTGGTGGCGCAACAAGCTTCAAGATAGGTGGCGCATCTATGCTTGTTGGCGCAAGATGAGTTTGGCCGAGCGTTAGGGCTTGAGTGCTATCTCTCTTGGTGCTTGCATAGTGATGCATCACCTTGGAGGAGCCACACACACACACATAGGCAAAGACAGCCCTTGCACTAGATTTATGCAAGGTACACACACACAGGCAGTTCTCAACAATCAAGGGCACTAGACATATGCCCAAACCCTAAGACAATTATCCACCACTACATAGCGTGGAAATCCTTGCACCAAGCAAGAAGCTTGCGCAAGTTAATGCCAAAACCAATAAAGCCGATTGCACTATTGTGTGAGGAAAATACCCTCTACCCTATATGGGCAAGTATGTACAAAAACCTCAACTAATCAAATGATAATGTTCATACAAACTAAACTCAACTAAGAGAGTTATACCTCTAGGATCATAGGACCCTATGTACAATGTTGTATGCTGTTGTGATCCGAAAGGATACACTTATGAATACAAGTAGGTAGACTTATTTCAGGTGTCACAACCAAAACCTAAGTGTTGGCGTACAGGGCTATTGTCACTCCCTGACACGGCTCCAAAAACTTGTTGTCCCTAAACTTGTAGTGTCCGCAAGTGCACGGATACTCAAAGTAATAAAGAAAAGTATCGATCCCACAGAGACCTTATTGTTAAGTACAAAATAGTTGTATTCTCACTAGCTAAGTAAACCGAATATGATGCAAGTAAGCAATAGAAATAATACGAAAGATAATCAGAGAGATAAACTGGGACTAGGGTTTCATCTACCTTAATTTCAACGACTAGATATGAATAAAAGGTCATCAGTCAAATCTTGTTATGATAAAGACCTAATTTACTTTATAAAAGGATTATCTCACTTTCGTGCAGACAATCATGCAGGGACCAATCCTCGCTTTTGCGCAAGATCTATCCCAACACTGAAAATAAGTAAACCATCAAACGAAGAACTCGAGGATCACTTTCGTGCATCCGAATTCTAAGTTGATAATCTCAAGTGGAATCACAAGGATCACTTTCGTGCATCCAAGTCTCAACATAAGTTCTACTTAAGGTTTTCCAATAGACCAATCTTCACTTTCGTGCAAGATCTATAAATGTTTATAACATTAATTCAATCCTAGATCAATATTATCAAACATGGCAACTCTACTACTAAAAATCAGAATTCAAAGAACAAACCTAATCTCTTATGATAAGTTCCAAACTCAATGATTATTTAAGGTTCCACATTTCACGATCAACCTTTTAGTCTATTTCATAAAATTCTAAAACATGCTGATAATATAAATCTAAGGAAAATTAAAGACGGTTCATCACAAAAGTAGAATTATCACAACAAGGATTATCATGACGAAAATAATAGTTATCTAGTCATTAAAAATCAAGGGGATTACACTCCATGTCCCAAAATATGTTTAAGATCACATGAAAAAAGAAATACAATAAATCATAGTCTTAGAGTGATAAGAAAACCAAGAGAAAGGAGAAACAATGTTACAACACGGCTGTAATAGAAATTATATCCGTAATTTGCTTTGATGAACAGTGCCCGAGCCCTTCTTTCATCGATTTCTCCTCCAATTGATCTCCTTTTGCTCTGAAACTTCTGGTGTGTCCTCCCTTCCTCCAGGTGAAGCTTCAGTGTAAAAATCACGGCCTGAGGTACCCTCTATGCCTCTCGGCGTGAGGCCAAATGCTAAGCGCCTCTCTATCGATTGCTCTCTCGATTCTGGATAAAAATTGGGGCTTTTGGTCCCTTTATCTTCTTCTCGTTGAGACGCGTTTGCCACTTCTTTCGGATCTTAATTTGGTGCCCTAAATCTCAAGATATGGTCTTTTGAAGTTTGCGGTAGAAAATTTGGGAAACTGGGCCACAAATACGGTACCGTAATACAAATACGGTAGTGCCGTATTTTGCCCAAAAATTCAGAAACTTTCTGTTTAAAATCTTCCAAAAATACGGTACCGTTGTAGTTTATCCTAAAAATATGGTAGTACCGTATTTTCGCAAACTGGCTCTGATTCGCATGAAATTTGACAGGCAGCTTCGTTTCGACGTCTGGAATCCTTTGGTGTGCTCAAATCTTCCAAAATCCATCAAAAGATGGAACTTTTAACCTGAAAATCATCAAAAATAAGAAATGGTGTAAATTCTATAATATTTGACAAATAAGGTTTTAAAACAAGCAAAAGAGTATAAATATGACACAAAAAGACACATCAAAAGATACAAAATATACTATGAATTTTGGTGTCATCATATGCACAAAGATCAACCTCTCCTCTCACCGGAGAAGAAGGTCTCCAAACCCTAGAGCCGCCGGTGCTGTAGGGGAGTTGTCTTCAAGTTTTGGCTCTTGTCCCTCACAAGTGGCCGAACTTCCTTGGCCCAAGTTGAATTGCCAAAACTCCTCATTGCCGCCAACAAGGATGAAGGCAACAAGGTGCACCAACCACAACAAAGTGTCGCCGCCCCTTGGATGAAGAATAGATGGTGCTGCCCGACCAGGATAGTTGCCTCCACCAAGCTTCAAGGTGCTGCCACCTTGATCACTTGCCTCCAAGTGATTGCCGCCTCTTGCCTCCAAGAGCCGAGAATGCTTGCCAATTGCCTCCAACAAGGTGACGTGAGTGTTGCAAGCTTGATCAGCTGGCAATTGTTGCCAACTTGCCCTTTTAAAAGCAAGCCGCCAATTGAATCAACCTAGCCGTTAATGCATGTCACCCAAGGTGAACCAAGCTGCCAACTCGGTTTGTTAATGAACCCAAGTTGTCGCCCATGTGTTTGAACGAGTTCACCCATGTGTCAAACATGTGCCAACTTAAAATCCAATTAGACATGTGCCAATTAGAAATTAAATATTCTAATTAATGACATCTATGTCCTAGCTGAACATAGCATCACTAATCAGCCTTTGGGACAACATGGCACTCGGATTTGAACCCAACAGGAGTCCTAACCCATGCGCCTATGTCTTTGGCAATGTGCACCGCCTATGCACCATGCATGCTCCAGCATACCCCCGGGCCTAACCCAAGGATGAAACATGCGCCAATGACCTGCTCCTTAGCAAGTACCTGTAAACACATCTTAACACAATGGTTAACCTTAGCTTCACTACTAGGCCCCCTTCCACATCAGGCCTTACATATGTAAGGATGTTTGCTTCCTACTCATAATCCCTATGAGTCCATGGGTAGGGTGGGATATACCCCTAGTATACCCAGGGCGTCACACCAGGTGTGTGGCACCTGGTCTGCAGTGTTCACATGAGGCAACCACTCATTAGGCGGTAGTGCCTATATGGGCACGTGCCTTGGGTGGCAATGCAAGTAGAAGATGCCAATGACATGCACCTACCATAATGCATAGAGGCACACTTGGTGGAAACGCTTAATGAAGGCATATATATTGGAATAATTCTCTCCTTGGAAATATACCATTTATGGCACTAATTTATTGAGAGAATTGGTCCACACTACTGAGGCTAGCACACGTACAACAATTCTCTAGCCACCCAAGCTCCCTTTGTACTTGCCTCCACTTTATTTCTTCTGTAATTAAGAGCTCCAAGAAATAAATTTTCCATGGCTTTGATCCGGAGAATAGCACCAAGCATGGAATAGGGTGAACTTCATAGGGGGTCACTGTGTGGATACTAGTTGTCACGCCCTGGTTTATACAAATAAAACAAATCAGCTAATTTAATTATTATAAAAATTTTAATAGCTACGCAGGGCTTGAGTTTATTTAAATCCCACATAGGTGACAATTTTAGCCGTTTGTTTAGGTTCAGCACGATCGACAGGGGCGCAACCACACGCACATCCCTTAGCCAATTCGAAGGGTTCCGACCTTCATCCAGCCCAAGAAAGAGAAAAGGGGTGAGAAATCATGTCAGGTTCGAAAATGAAGGGAATAATCAAATAACATTACCTCTGAGTGAATCGGATCCAATTTTACACGTTCAACACCCACGTCCAAAGTCAACACTAGATTGAACCATTGTCGTCATGCCCAAAAATCGAGCTTGCGCCGCGTGCTCTTCGTCTAATGAAGACGCGAGATTGACGAGTTCTTCCCTCTGGCAAATGTTGACCAGCCCCAGTCCTTTGTCAGAAGAGCACTTGTCGAAGCATTCGAGCTTGATGTTTGTTCAATGTCGTCAACTAGGGTTCACTGGAGCCGCAAAAGAAGAAAAGGGATGATGGGGAGAAGAAAGGGGATGCAAGGGGAACTCAACATCGAAGGTGCTCCAACCTCGCCACCCATTAGGGGTGTTCAAAAAAACTAAAAAAACCAAAAAACCGTGATTAACTAACCGAACCGAACCGAACGGGGGGTTAACTGAATGGATCGGTTCGGTTCACGGTCGGTTTTTAGCTTATAAATTTATGATTCAATTCGGTTATGATTCGGAAAAAAAAATTTTCACCGGTTAACCGAACCGACCAAATATATATAGCCTAAGTTTATAAACTAATTGTTCATCTAGTGCAATGGTTAGGTATTACTTTTGGAGATAGTAAGTCATGATTTTGAAACTTGTTGACTACAATTTAAAAATTAATTATTATATAGGTTGTATTTTACATATTTAATATTTAATATTATTAGAGAAAGATTTTTCTTAATCGGTTAACCAAAAATCGATGATTGGTTTGGAAACAATTGGTTCAGAATAGGATTTAGGGTCATGGTTCGGTTAACCGAACCATGAACGCCCGGTCATGGTTTGGTAACCGAACCATGAACACCCCTACCACCCACTCCACCGGAGCACACGGAGAGGGGGTTCACAAGCCTTCGCTGGAACGATCGACGCCTAGTTCAGAGGAGGGAAGCGTAGGGAGGGGCAGAGGAGTCATTTACGGTGAGTTTCGATCGCCTGGTTCACACCGTTTACCGTCGTTTGTCCTTCGTCTAGCCATTTGTCTTGCAATGTCCATTGTGGATCCTAACCTCTTTCTGACGAGATTGACGCCTTGCCAATTTATATGTAGTCCCGCATCACCTCATCTCCAGCCGTCTAATAGCTTTACACGATGTCGACCAGCCGTTAGATGCTCTCTGCCCTAGCTGGATTCGCGATCAGATCTCCTCTAGATCTCTTTTGCCAATTGCATTCTCCCTACGCGAACATCGGCCTTGAGAGCTCCTCGCCGGCTCTCCGAACACCACGTGGCTGTGCTGCTCAAACTCTACCATTGCGCCTCGTGTTTTTGAAGTGCTGCTGGAGCTTGCGTCCGTCGCCCGTGCTCCACGCGGTCGCACTTCCCTGCCGACTCCACTACAGTAGCTTCGTATGTCTAGACGCGTGCTTAAGGCAATGAGACTGGTTGCCGGAGTCGAGTGATGCGTTGCATTTACACCATGTTTTTGCCTATGTTTTAGATCATATTTTGGGATTTATTGCATGATTTGGTGCTATTTTTAGTGTTTTTACTCTACCTTGCACGGAATCTTCACTTTTCTTGGTTTTTATGAAAATATAAGTAAAAAGACATAAAAATAAAGGATTTCAAGAGTTTTAAAGCCAAAGCATGATTCCCGAGGAGATCATGAGCATACACGTCAAATTTGGGGTGAAAACGGTGAAGAACGAGACAATTACGGCCTTGGCCGTAATTACGGATTCAGCCGTAAAAGCGACGACGAACGGAAGGTGAAAATCGGCTAAGTGTCGGAATGAACAGAAACTTTCACGGGTGAGGTCGTGAATCCATCACAGTTCGTGAAACTTTCTGTGGCCGAAAACGTTATACATAGAAACATTTACAGCCTCAGCCATAAACGCATCACGGGCCGTAAAAACTTCCACCCAACGAGTTTTTCACTCGTTTCTTCACCGATTCGAACCGGATTTGAGCCAAACTCCGTAGAATCATTCTTGGATGAGTCCTAAACCTATCTATCTATAAAAGACAAGATTTTTCAAAGGTTAAAGAGGCTTTTTGGGATGAAAAAAGATAGCGGCAGCGACAAGGGAGAAAATATGATTCCAGGGGCATATTCTGGCGAGATTCCTCACGAAGGCGACGATCGATCGACTCTTCTTCATCTCCAGATTGAGGAGAAGGCGGTTTCATTGTTATTTTTGTGATTTCTCGATGATTTTTAGGAGTTTTCACTTGTTCATCATAAACATCATGTATTTCCTTAACAATATGAGCGAGTAGATACTTATTCGGGATTATTGAGTGTAGCCCACTACTTTCATGAATCAATCTATGTTTGCACTCTTTTCTATGAATTTATTATCATGATTTAGTTGAAATTGCATGTATCTCGTAATTTACCTTGGCCAAGTAATTTTACGTCTTAGACGTTGCGAGAAGGACCGAGAGGTGAATCGCAATGTCCGACCTATTTCAATTGAACCTTCGAATCCAATCACGAGAGTAGTTTGGATTCGTCTGAAGGTCTTAATCAACTTTTCACAGCACTTAATGGGTTTAGTTAGGTTAACTGTCACGAGAGTAGGGAGTTAATCTAATTAAATACCGTATTGCGCTCCGAGAGGAGGTAATATATACCATTGGAAAAGTTCCTTTCATGATAGATAAATTCTGTGGAATTAGTTATTTTTCACACGATTCATGATTGTTAGTGTGGTGAACCTATGAATTCCTAATCCTTTAGAATTTGAACCTCTTAAAAGCTGTTTTCAAGTTTGTGTCGCACTTAGAAGTTTAGAACAACCACTGGTTTAATTTGCCTAGATTCAAACAAGTCAAGAAGTCAGTATTTAACTATGTAGTCCTTGTTGGGAACGATATTCTTTTTATTACTTCGATAAATCCATGCACTTGCGGAGCCTATCATCGAGACGTCGCCGCCTAACCATGATTGAAGTGAAAGCGCCACACGTCCTACCGTCAACAGATGCTTCGCTGTCTTCCCATGCGGTGCAGCCTCGACTGCCAGGGAAATCACCCCCTGGCGTTGACTCTTTGCCCGACGTCAATTCCATTGGCACACCTGTGACCACCGGCTGCCGGAGATGTCGCTATCGACGTCTCCAATTGAAGCGAGAGGAAGTGAATTCATCGCTCGCTTTCCTAATTTCGAACTTGGGCCTGGGCTGATTTTGACCTTTGGTCAATGACCTGATTTGGTTGGGTCGAGTTCATGGCCTAGGCCTAACACTAGTAGAGGACAAACACTTATGCACCTACACTATCTTTGTTAGTTGATAAGTTAAAGCATGCAACAAGGGTGACACTCTTAACATGTCATTTGATTTATTGTCTAGGATATATCCTCTGCCAGGGAAAATTATTTTTATGTAATTTTTACACTGTGTATTTTTCTGTTATAAAATTTTATTTCACCAATAATTTTTCCCAACACCATGATTAAGAATAAACATTTTGTCCTTCACATTTTCAAATGTAAATGGGATAAAGCTTAAAGGCGGTGAGTGAATATGATGTCGTAAATGTATATAGTATTTTTTATAACATTTTTATTGAAAAATGTCTTTTTATTGTATTTTTTTCGTGCTTATTTAGACTTGAGTACTTGCAATTATTTAGAATCTTCACTTCAACTAGCTTTTATAACATTTTAGGTCAATTTTTTGATATTGGGAAGATTTGATGCCACAGAAAGATTCCATATGTTAAGACGAAGTCGTTTATAAATTTTCATGTAAATTTGAGCTTCACGAAAATTATGGCCACCCATGAAATTCATCACGACCATGATCTTCAGAAGAGCACAAAAGAAATTAGGAAGATTTGATATGCGTCATGGCTATGAAGTCCTTGTCTTATAAATTGAAGAATCTCTACAGTAGAAATCATGGCCCATCTATGATTTTTGTCATAGTTGTAATCCTCTTAAACGTTCTTTTTTGAATCGCATAGAAAAGATCATGGCCCACATGTGAAAATTGTCATAGCCTTGATTTTATTAGATGAACTTTGCATAGACCCACAGAAAAATCACAATCTACCCATGAAATTTGTCACGGTCGTGATTCTTCCTGTCAATTGCGATTTCTTACTGGTTTCTTGCCCTATTTGGCTCATTTTCTACCCAGATTTTCAGGAGAACTTTCATGGAAGGTCCTAAACATATTTGATGATGTTTTGGAAGGTTTAGAAGGACTTTTTAAGCAAATTTTGAATGAGAATTTCAGCAAGTCGATGACAAGGGAGACTAGGGTAGCGATTGCACTAATCTTCTTTGTCTGGGGGCTTGGATTTACGTCTTCTTTATTGAATCACTTGAGGGAGTGCTATACCTATGTCGCATAGATGTTTTATCATCTATTTTACTATTTATAATCAATTTGTGATGGATTTGAATGTTCAAATGATGTACGCGATAGCATAAACATTATTCTAGGACTAGGCTTAGCTCGTTGAATATTGTTATGGATTAAAGTTGTGTTTTCTTCTTTAATCCCAGTTTATATGTTTTTGATTTGACTATTGTCAGGTTTTTGACTTGATTATGACTCTAGTCAAGTTTTGTATAGTATTGAACGTCGTGTGATGAATTAAAATGTGTTCACGACGTTAGATCTACAATAGTCGAATAAGTCGATTGGATCATGAAAGTAGATCTAATGTACCTAAAGGGTAAATTAATTTCGTAAGAGCTCATAAGGTCCATCTTGAGTCAATAGCTATGAAGTAAAAAAATTAACTCAAGTAGATACCAGGTTGTGCTACTAAAAAGAGGTAATACGTATATTTGGATAAATTCCTTTCATCACAATAAAGAGTATTTTTAGAGAAAATCATGTTTTAATTTATAGAAAGCCAACATGCTGAACCCTTAGTCTTAGTCTTGATCTTTCATAATATTGATTACTGGTTAATTCAATAAGAAATAAATAGAGGTTAATACTCGATTTAGTTTGTACCACCCAACCGAATACAATTCAATCATTTACTCATTTAATGAGTCAATTTTCAAGTCCTGCCAATCCTTCTTAAAAAAAAAAATAAGTACACTAAATCACTATGTAACTCTGACTCATTTCTCTATCATTATAGAGCCCAAGATCCCATTTTCACATCTAGGATTTAGATATAAAATATATATCACTGTCTGAGAGAAATTTTTCTTAGTATTTAGATATTTAGATTCAATTTAAGAATAAGAAGTTAAGGTACGCTATCTTTCCAATATTCAAGACAATAGGATGCGAACCCAAATTTTTCTCTTTCTATTCCACCACCTTACTAATAACTCTTTTGTATATAATTTTATAAAAACCATAACTTCATAAAATCAAACCCTGCAAAATCAAAACTATAACTTTATAAAATCAAAAGTTCACTACTTTTTAAATCTATTTGTTAAAAGTATAAATTTAGCTATTTTAGGGTTTTATCAAAAAGTTTATCACTTTAATTTTATATGTGTTTAAGGTATAAGCTTAATTATTTATTAATTTAATATTTTAATTTAATAAATTATTATTTAGTTTTAATAAATAATTTAATGATATTTTATTATATTTACACATTAATATATATTTATTTATTTATTTATTTATTTCTATCACTAAAATTTTTGTGTAATGTAAATTTAAATATTTAATGATAGATAGTATATAGTATTATACTTTAGCATTCTACACTATCATTACAATAATAATTTGTAGTATTTTTTCAAGAATAGAGTATAATAATTTACCCAAAAATAACATAACATTTTATCTAAAAGTACTATCCAAACAGCTTTCAGGTCCACCTAATTACAGCCTTGGGCGCAGGGGTCTCTTGTGAGATTTTTGGAGCACACCCTCATCAAGGCGTTAAATATGCTTTGAGATTCGTGCATTGCACAATCTTTAATGCACATGTGATGAGCACAAAACACGAGGTGATGGAGCATGAATCTCAAAGCGTATTTAATGCCTTGATGGAGGCTATACTCCAAAAATCCTAAGCAGCCCGACTACTCACGAAATTTTTTCATCTCTTGTGGTCTTTATCGGGCTGCTCAGGAAATTTTTTCATCTCTTGTGGTCTCTATCCTACCAATGGTCTCTAATCATCTCATGCCCCGCCAGGGCCGGCTCCTATGGTATAAAAATTTTTACTAAACCATTTATGTTTAATGTGGTCTCTAATCATCTCATGCCCCGCCAGGGCCGGCTCCTATGGTATAAAAATTTTTACTAAACCATTTATGTTTAATGTTATTATCATCTTTAGTTCTAGAATTGTATGTTTTTTTTATTTTACACCAAAAAAGAACAAAAATAAGTTACAAGTTCTATTTTTTTATAATTGTTGTAATGTATTTTTGTGGAATTTTGTTCTCAGAACTAGTTTCTAAAATTCAAAGGATTGAACTGTAAATTTTGTCAGAATTAATTTGTTGTTTATAGCCTTAAAATGAATAAAAAAAAGCTTGAAAAATGAATTAGGTTGAATCTCATACTTAGTAGATATAATAGCATAAGTACTTGTTGCATCACAACTTTTTATTTTTTAATAAAATAATCTTATGCACTGAACGCATATCAGATAACTTACACTATCATATATTGTATACCTGCCCATATTGAGCCATAGAAAGGGTGTCCCATATAAAATTATCGTGCATAGGGTTTTCACTTGTCATCGTCTAGAGGAACACCATCTATTTATGATACTGAGCACGATCATGTCTTCATTGAGAGGAGTACGCGCTTGACAATGGCATGATAAAGATAAATGAAATCTTCAAAACCCACGAAGATTGACAAGGCTAACTTGTGTCATGATCCGTGACATTGTCACATCACCATATCTACTGAGAGCACAATAAGATGCATGAACTTCTCGTATCTCTACCCACGACCATGCCTTTTGTCACATACTTGTCTCAAGCTATTGTCTAAGAAAGACACGCCCATACTATCTCCCTACAGTGTCTCTTTTGTTGCATACAAGAAGAATAAGTCAACTTGCCCTATTTTGATTCCTATCCAGAAATAGCAAGCATTGACTATAAAGAAGGCTTCTTAAACCTAGGAAGTGGTTCAAAAATTGAATAGAAAACCCTAAGAGGACTTCGAGGCAATAACAACGGCTAGGGAAAGAGAGAAGGAGCCAGCGACTAGATCCATTTGAGGAGGAGTTGCAAAATTGGAGGCAATCAACGATAGCAAACCTTGGTAGTATGCTTTAGTCTTTGTCTTTCTTACTACATTTCTTCTTCTCTTTATCTGAGAGTTTTTTGCTTCGATTACCACGTTCTCCATAGCATAAAGTTATGTTCAGGACTAAAGTTGTGATTTTCTATGGATGGATATTAGCACTATTTCTATTTTTAGAGTTTAACTTATATTAATTTGATTTAAGTCTTAGTTTAATGACTTGTAATTTATTTGCTCAATTTATTATATGTTTTATATGAGTTTACGTATATCCAACCTCTATTAACCCACGGTGGTCTTTTTGCATATGAGTTATATCATGTTAAGTGTCATGCCCACAATTACAGTACTAATTTTTTTTTTGAAAATAAACAGCCAGATGCTTTTGAACATAGTCGCGCAGGACTCAGACAAACAGGCTGTCCCACACAGGGAACGAAACAGCCAACACGCGGAAGCCGATGAACTGGATCTAGCAAGATGCGTGACCGACAGGTGAGAACACCTTCACCTCAGCCTCGCAGAACTCAGCAACCAAACAGAGAGTTCAACACTGCGCACAGGCAGCGAGAAAACAACAAGGAGCAACGAAAGCTACACGCAGGTAGCCGGAAGAGAAGCGGGAAACAGAGACGCAGCAGAAATGGAGAATGCTGTATCCAGACAGCCAAGAAGAAGAATAACCCTGCTCGCAGGCGAGGGAGAAGAAGAGAAACTCGTCCACACACAGGTGGACGAAACTAACAGAGAACAAGCGACGGAAAACAGACGTCGCCGGAAACGTACACACGGAACACAGCGCCCGCACGCAGACAAGGAGAAATGAACAAAGAGGAAACGTCCACACACAGGTGGACGGGAGTACAGGGAAGCAGAAGAACCACGATAACAAAACAAACGACAACGGAAGACCAAGCTTTTACACCATCGGAACTCACGAACCGAAGAAAGGAGCCGGAAGGGACGACGGAGTAACCAAAACTCGAACCGTCCACGTGACGAAGGAGAATCACGAACGGCGACGAAAAATCACGCACAAACCAGATTAACCGGACGAGGGAGAGAATACCTCACCGGAGCCAAGTCATTGGCTCCGTCACAGCCGCACTGGACAAAAAGAAGGTGGAACCGGAACAGGAGCACCTTTGACGTTGCACCACTGTACAACCACCCACTGGATGCTGGAAGGTTGGCTGGAGTTCGCCGCCGAACGCCGGGCCGAGAGGGGACGAGAGATCGAACACTGGGAGCGTCGAAAATCGCCAGAGCAGAACCAACACGGAGTGAACGCAGGGAGAACGTAAGTTCTGGAGCCCTCGCGAGCGTCGCCTATATGGCGTCGCTTCGACTCCCGCCGCCAGCTAGGATGCAGGTTGGACGAACCCGAGCTCGCCACATCAGCCCCCACGTCTGTAAGTGGCTCGGACACGATCCGAGTTGTTAGCCGCGTCCGCCGATTGCCACCCGCGTCGCCCGTTGTGAGCCGCCACACGGCCGCCACCCGCTAAACTCGACCGCCCGTTGGAGCCACCAGCCATCGTCTGCCACGCGGCCAACGTTGTTCTGAGCGAGGCCCTCGCACCTCACACCTGATCGCTCCCGAGGATGACGGTTCGTGGCTCGAGCCATCGTCTGCCGCGCCCTCGACACGCGAAGCCTTCGACCACTGCCGGGACTCCACGCATCGTCGCCGTGCTGCCCGAGGTTGCCGCCGACCTCACTTCTCTCGTCGAACGCTCACGTCGCAGTAATCGAGTTGCCCGCCGCTCAATTCGTGCGCATGCGAGATCACGCCGGATCTCGTGCCTCTCTACGTGCTCCACGCATCGAGCTCGCCGCCGGACTCCAAACACCTGTCACCGGCCGCCGCGGAGCTCGAAGATGACTGACATGGGAAATGGACGCCGCCGTCCGATCCGAAGTCGTCGCCTCTGAAAATCGAGCCAAGCCCTAAATTGGATGCGGGCTGATGATTTCGCTCGATTTTGACCAAGTCAACCTGCCTATTGACTGGTCCAAATTGGACCCTAAATCTGGGCCTAACATTAAGTTCATTGCTCATAATAATTGTCATGCCTTGAATTAATATAATAAATTTTTACGAAACTTGCATATGAGTCAACACTTCATGCGAGTCCAATCACGCCAACACAGGGGCACAACGGCCGAAGCTGCAGAAATAGGCGGCCTCCTTTGTCGATGAGTGTTGGCTCAATGTCGCACGAAGGCAACGGAAGAGTGGCGCACGTCGCACGCAAGGGGTGAGACGACGCTACGTCATGCACCGGCGGCAAGGATGTCGGCTGGTGCCACCCTCGCATGCACGAATGCGACATGAAGCAGGCGGCGTCACTTGATGCCTTGCATTTTAGTAGTGATTTTTGGTATTATTTCATGATGAATTTAGACTTATTTAGATGTTTTTATAAGTCTTTAAGACTTATTTGCTTAAAAGCTTCGAAATCGTCATTTTTTCTTATTTTTGTGAAACTCTAGGTGAAACGACCCAAAAATAAAGTCTTTTGAAGATTTTAAGGCCATGGGGCGATTTCTTATGTGAAGACGAAACCGTCCGTCAAATTTGGGCTCAATCGGAGCTATTTTGATAAATACGGTCAGGTGAACCCAGAGGGGTTCACCAGTGCTTTCGCTGACGACCAAAATTCACAGAATACTTCACTGGCAGGTGAACTCGGCGGGGTTCACTCGTGATTCTTTCGGAAAGATTTTTGATAGAAGACTACAGTAAGCTTCATCACCTGGTGAACCCGGCGGGGTTCACCCATGATTATTTCTCGACGGAACTGTACAGAGGACTTCACCACCATGTGAACCTGGTGGGGTTCACCCGTGATTTCAACTGAGGTATCCGACCTTCACTCGGATTTCCCTCGATCTTGAACCCTACAGATGTCCAAATTTAGCAAGTAAGCACGTTTTGGGAAGCTAACTGAAAGACGAATCCATAGGATATAAAAGCCCTCTCCAAAACTTCCTAATCAGAAAGAAATTGGTGCACAAGCGGACGAGGGCATGGAAGAACGGCGACAACTTGATTTCCAAGCGATTTTGCAAGATTTGATCATGGAGGCATTGTGATTTTCGGAGATTAACTTTGGTTTATCATCTCTTCCATTTTAGAAACTCTTTCTTGTAGTTTTCCTAGTTCTACAAAGAGGATTTTGATCGAATTTATGATGTCTGTAGCGTAAACTCCATTCGGGGCTTGGTTGAAGCACACTGACAACTCTTTGTTGCTAATCATACTTTCATGTTATTAATTGGATTCTTTTTGGAGCATATTTTACATTGTTGTGTATTACTTCATGATTTTACTTTGGCCGTGTATGATCATGTCTTAGCCGGTGCGATTCATACCGAGAGGAGAATTGTATATGTAGAACTTCTTTGTAAAACTTGTGAACCCTCAACACGAGAGTGCTTGGTTTCACTCGAGGGTCTCATAACCTTTCATAGAACGCATAGGGTTTATTTAGAATGATCCATCGCGAGAGTAGGAGACCATTCTAGATAAACACCAAGGTGTACCACCGAGAGGGGGCATCTTGTACCTTAGGGAAAGGTTCCTTATGCGAAATTAAGAATTCATGTAACATATCTCTTAAATTGCAAGAAAAATTGTCAGTATGGTGGATACTAAAGCCTTGATCTCTTTCATACATATACTCTCTCGTGATTGCACTGATTTCTTGTTTCCAGTTATTGATATCGAAAATCCCTTTTAGATCTACTTTGCTATTGAAACTTAGATTTTTCTGGTACTTAACCTTGTTCTCTGTGGGTTCGACAACTTTTTGTATTACTTCGACATAACCGTACACTTGCGGTACGTGTCATGTTTTTGGTGCCGTCCGATCCGAAGTCGTCGCCTCTAAAAATCGAGCCAAGCCCTAAATTGGATGCGAGTCCTAGCCGTCGGTGGGGCTCGGTAAGATTGTGACCGAGAAGGATCCTCCGGATCCGGGTGAAACTTCCTCAAGAAGCTCACGTGGAATGTAGGGTGCCTCTGCATTCTCTCAGGTAGTTTCAAGCGGTATGCTACTGAGCCCACTCGACTCAGTATCTCAAATGGACCATCGTATCTATGGATAAGACCTCGATGGGCCTCCTTCGTCGAGATCTTCCTCCAGATCTGCGGGGTGAGTCGGAGAAGAACTAAGTCGCCCACCGCGAATTCTTCATCCCGATGTCAGCAATTGGCATACCTTTGCATCCGTTGCGCAGCCAACTCCAAGCTGTCTCTAGCCTCTCGGAGTGAGTCGATTCGTTCCCGAGCTTCTCGTTGAGCTGCAGGGCACTTCCCCGCGGAATCCCTTTGCACCACGTCAACAGGTGTTAGGGGCTCTCTTCCTAACACTAGCTCAAAAGGGCTATGGCCAGTGGCGGATGACTTCTGCAAGTTATAGGCATATTGTACCACATCCATCCACTTCACCCAGTCCTTTTGACGGAGATAATCTTCCACCAGAGCATTCACTCGGTCAGTTTGCCCATCCGTTTGAGGATGATTGGCTGTGGAGAAGTTTAACTTGGACCCCAACTTATTGAACAATGTTGTCCAAAAGCGTCTAGTAAATCCGGCATCTCTATCGCTCACGATATCCATTGGGATGCCAAAATGCTTCACCACATTTTGGAAGAATAATTCTACAGCAACCCTTGCTGTACAGGGCTCAGGGGCTGGGATAAAGACTCCATACATGGAGAACCTATCAACCACCACCAGCACTGAGCTTTTCCCATCAACTTTAGGGAACCCACCAATAAAGTCCATGGACACACTCGTCCAGGACGTCTCGGGAAATGGCAGCGGTTGTAACAACCCTACCTCTAGTCTCCGATCGATCTTGTCTTGCTGGCAAATAAGACAAGTGAGGACATACATCTCAATGTCTGCGGGCATATCGGGCCATTAGCACGATCGTGCCAACAAGGCAAACATTCTGCGTTGCCCTGGATGCCCATCCCAAGGTGTATCATGGAGCTCCCTCAGTAGCTCCCGGCGCAGTCCGCCCGTCGATGGGACTAATGGCCTACCGCCTCTGGCCATAACAACATCATCTGGACCCAGATAGTAACGTCAGATCGTGCCCGACTTAATCTGCTGAACTAGCTTTTGATACTTCCCATCAAAAGCGGAGGCTGATTTGATTCTGTCTAGCAGATCCCATTCCACTCTGGATAGGGTGCAGCACACAAGGGCGTTAAGCCTACTAAGCGTGTCAGGCACAATGTTGGCTTTACCCAGTTTGTGTTCCCACTAGAACTGGAATTCAGCCAAGAATTCCTGCCAACGTGCCTGTTTAGCCAACAATTTATTTTGCGTGGTGAAATAAGTATTCGCCACATTGTCGGTCTTCACCATGAAGGCACACCCGAGAAGGTAGACTCTCTAGGTCCGGAGGCAATGCACCACTGCTACCATTTCCTTCTCATGGGCCGAGTATTGCTGCTCAGTCTCATTTAGCTTTTGACTCTCGAAAGCTACAGGATCTCCATCCTGCAATAAGGCACCACCGATAGCTTGGTCTGAAGCGTCGGTGTGAACCTCGAATGGCAAGCTGAAGTCGAGTAACTTCAGGATCGGTTCAGAGGTGATAAGGTCGTTCAACTCCTGGAAGGCCGACTGACACCGATCATGCCACTCCCATTTCAAGTTCTTCCTCAGCAGATTACTGAGGGGTGCAGCTATTCTTGAACAGCCGGAGATAAACTTACGATAGAAGTTCATCACACCGAGGAAACTCCAAAACTCAGTTTGGTTTGAGGGGGCGCGCCATTCCGCAATGGCTTGGATCTTCGCCTGATCCATGCACACTTATCCGTGGCCCACCACGTGTCCAAGAAATGTTATCTCATTCGTCATGAATGAGCATTTCTCTAACTTTAAATAAAGTTGGTTATCCCTCAAAGTCTTTAACACCTGCCTCAAATGGCCCAGGTGCTCCTCAACGCTTGAGGAATAGATGACGATATCATCTAAATACATGACCACGAACTCATCTAAGAATGGGGCGAGAACTTGGTTCATTAGATGGCAAAACGTGACGGGTGCATTTGTGAGTCCAAAGGGCATCACTAGGAACTCAAATGACCCGTATCGTGTCACACATGTGGTTTTCTTTTCATCTCCCTCGGCGATACGAACCTGCCAATAACCTTACCTCAGGTCTAGCTTTGTGAAAACTTTTGCTTTCCCAAGTCGATCTATCAGATCGGGGATAAGCGGAATAGGATAACAGTCCCTTACTGTTATCTTATTCAAGGCTCTATAATCAACACAGAACCAAAGTGAGCCATCCTTCTTCTTTTGGAAGAGGACAGGGGCCCCATATGGTGAAACTGTAGGCCGGACAAACCTTGCTTCTAGCAATTCATCCAATTGCTTACGAAGCTCGGCTAATTCAACTAGAGCCGTACGATATGGAGCCTTAGAGGGAGGAGTAGATCCTGCCACAAGTTCTATCTTGTGGTCGATCCCTCTCCTAGGGGGAAGGTGTTTAGGAAGCTCCGAAGGCATCACATCGGAGTATTCTTCTAACAAACCCTTCACTATCAAGGGGACTTCTCCTTCGCAAGGAGAGTCATCAGTCCAAACAGCCATTAAGGTTATGTCACCTTGACGCAACCTTGCCGCTAAGGCATTGGCTGACAAGGGGACCCCTCTTAAATCCTTTTACTTTCCCTTCATCATCGTCGTGCTCCCAAGGCACGGCACGAAGCTAGGGACTTGCTCGTCATAAATCTGTATTCCATATAGATGTGGCATCACACCAATCTTGGTTTTTTTCAAAAGTTCAAGTCCAAAGATAGCTTCATAATCAGCTAGCTTTAGGATCTTTGCATGGCAACGGCCGCGCCAATTGCCCACCGCAATATCGACGTCAAAAGATATCCCTAAGACTTGTGGGTCTACCTCACCGACCGACCTAACTTGGTCCCGCGCAGGAGATATCTTAAGGCTGATTCTAGCTACTATCGCTTGCCCTATAAACAAGTGCGAAGCACCTGTATCGATCATCACATTCACATGTTGCGCATTTAGAAGACAGTCAACATAAAGCAAAGTAGGCCTTTCATTAATAGTTAAAGAAGTTGCAAGTACAACAGGGTTAAGGAGTCCCTCGGGCTCCTTTATAGTTTCTTCCTCTGCCACTAAGGCAGTCAAAAGATCCCTCTTGGGGCAATTCTTCATCATATGTGGACCTCCAAATATATAGCAGGCCATGCTGGTGCTTGTTGTCTTTATTGGCCCTGGAGTAGCTGGTTGGCCCTTCATCGACTTGTACTCCTTTGGGGTGGAGCGGTTCTTCTTCACAAAGGGCTTCTTGCCCTTGGCCGCATAGGGTGATGCAGGAGCATTTTGACATATTTGACTTAATTTTGACTTAGTCAATTTTTGCATAATTATCGTATATCTTGATTGAACTTAAGACTTCATCAATGTTTATATTTAAAATTTGACTTCATAGAATCACTAATCCTAATTATTTGTCATGTCATGAATGCGAGGTTAAGCCCATTGAATGAATTATCAAGGTCAAACCATCAAGCCCAAGTTTAGCTCAAGCTAATCAAGTTTAAAGGATAAACCAGCCAAGAGATGAAGCCCAGGTTGCTGCCCACAAAGATGAGCTGCCCTTGCACCCGTTGCAGCTAACTTGAAGAAGAAGGAACGCAGGTTTTTAGCCAGCGTATGGAAGAAGAAAGTTCTCAGCTCAAACGAGAAGCTTTGCCAAATGCAGTAAACTGAACTTGAGAGCAAAGGAGACAAACTGCAGCTTACCCAAAGAAGAAGTGAACGTTGGAACTTGCAGCCAACGGTCACAAAAAAAAAAAGCTTCGAGCTTCAACGCACGCCTATCTTCTCTTTGTTGTTCTATAAATGTAATCTCCCCCAATGTATTAGAGAGAAGACAAGATTTTAACAATGAATGGAAATGGTTTTCGTTTCTATCGGATGTTTCTTCCCTTCTTCCTTTGATAGCTGAAGGTTCCATGGATTTGGAACTCTTTCACTATCTTCTTCTCTAACCTTCCATGGACTTGGAACCTCTACGACATCCATCTTCCACCTCTGCCACGCTTAAACAAGCTTCCGCCGCTGTCGCATTCCACACCCAGTTTCCAGCCGAGTCCAGCTTTGGACTCTCCGTTCGCCTCGCCGCCAGCGACGATCCAACCGACGGATCGTCCTCAAACTCCAGCCACGCATCCTCCCTTTCAGGTCGAACCCACAACCGGAGGGATCGCCCCATCCGACGTCTGGATCGCCGGAATCGGGAGATTTCCGGTGACGCCTCCGCTCACGCCCTGTTTCCGCCCTTCTCCACTGATCGCCGTCGATCTCCTCCGACAAGCCCCGTTCGACCCCAAACTCCGGCCACGCCTTGTCCAGCATCACAAGGATCCCCAACTGTAGCAGGTCCGGCGATCGTGCACCACCGGACGACCGCCTATCAACTCTGCTCCACGCTCGTTTTCCCCTGTTTCCGCCCAGCTTCCGCCTCAGATCCGCCTTTCATCGTTGATCTTCCCCGTCCGGCCATCTTTCATCTCCAAGCTCCGGCCACGTCCTCTCGTCAGCCACACCATCCTCCAGCAGCAGCAGGTTCCGAGTTCGTGCACCACCGGTTGTCCGCCGACGAACTCTGCTCCATCGCGCGACGTCCCCTGTTTTCAGACTCCCGTGTCCACGGTTCTTCTGTTCTTCTTTAAAACTAATATGTTTAACCTTCTTTGTGCAGGTATCTAAAATACTTGGACGTGCTGGAACCCTGAACTCTGAAACGATTTGGGAAGAGCATGTTACATCCCACTTGTGGTACCACCTGGTTCCATGGAAGAATCACCAGATCAACCTAGTAGACCTAACAAATTTTGAAGACTGAAACAATTTCTATGCTATTTTGATTTGCTAATCTGATTAGGCATTCTATCGCACATGTTCTTATTGTCTGATAGTTCTTCACACTCTAATTCCTATGCTGTTGAAAAGAACTAGTTTTTCTCTACATCTTGGCTTAATCAGTTCAAATTTTGGATCTTTGGAATCTACATAGCTACCTTTCTTAAATGATATATTTCTATAGCATTGAATTCTGGTAAAAAAATACTCTTTGTTCTGGTTTGCACAACACGTGTCTCCACCCCACATCATAGGGGATCCTCGACCTCGAGGATGATGCGCCGGTGTGATGATGCGGGGCTGGGTGCCTCGACTCCTTACGATCCGTAAGGCCTTCAGCAGCTATCATTGCCTCTTTAAGAGTTTGGAACTCTTGGCAGCGCAGTTCATCCCAGGCCCACCCTTGGAGTCCATCCATGAAGTGATAGAGTCGGGCCTTCTCCGACAAGTCATCGATCTCAAGCATGACTTGCGCAAACCGCTGGACATAGTCCCGAATGGCACCAGTGTGCTTGAGTCGTTTCAGGGCGTCACACGCTGCACAATAAGAGTTCCCGGGCAGGAACTGATTCTTGATCTCATTTTTTAACTGTCTCCATGAGAGCTTTCGGGCTGGATCCTGCCCAAATAAGCTGAGTGCGGCCTAAGTCCCCATGAGTGCTTTCGGGCTTGATCCCAAATAAGCTTTGCGTCTTCGGAGAGATACGCGATGCAAGTATGAGCCTGCTCCTCTTCGGGGACTTGAGCATTCGGAAAGAATAGTTCCATGTCCCACAGGAAGTTCTCAACTTCCTTAGTGGAGCGTATGCCCGTAAAGGGCGCAGGTTCATGGACTCGCCGTCGCACAGTGACACGACCGCAAGTGCACGGTTATATCGAAGTAATATAAAAGATGTCGAATCCCACAGGGAGCGAAGTTGAGTACTAGAAAGTCTGAGTCCTAATAGCTAGGCGAATCGAAACGTGGGTTTGAGAACAGAAATCGTAAATAGTAATCACAAATACGTCAGTAGAGAAAAGATATGAGAGAGAATTCAGGGCTACGGCTTCCACCACAATGATAATCTTAACCGCACAAGAAAGATATTAGTTATTTGGTTTATTATTTTTGCAAAAGGAGTCTAACCCTAGGGTACAAGGTGCCCTCTCTCGAGTGAAACACCCCGGTGTTCGTCTTAGACCGACCTCCTACTTGTTGGGGTATGCCCTTAAGGCTAATGTTTGAGGCCTAAGGATTGTATCAGTATCATGTAATAAACTCTTATGTTTATAAAGGCATGGTTATTATTCAGTTTGTTATATTATCTGCTGCAATAGATATACTTCTGAATAATGTCTCAATGCTGTTCAGCTAGGCTGACATGCTATATGTCCTTAGTCGATGTATCTTGGTGAACATGAGACAGCCTTGATATGGTTAAGACTAGTATGTGTTCTAATCTTATAGGATGCTTCGAGCATGGAATAAGATGTAGACTCATGGGTACATTGGATGTACTGGACAGACCCTACTAGGATATTCAATTGCTTGTCACAATGTGAATATTCCTTGATTGTATCAAGTGGCCCATTTCCTCTGACTTGAGATCACTTGTGTTTCTAAATGATGATTGTCATTGTTTTGAGATAGTTCAATATCATTTGAAATATAATGATTATAGACTATCTTGGATGGTGAGCTTGAGTCAGGTTAGGGCACTAGTGATAGACATAGGATTGCCGTCTCCTTGTTTAAGGAGTGTGATGTTCTAAAGGGGCCCCCTGGATGAGATGATGAGAAAGTGTATGGCCATACCCAGATGACTGTGTTCATCTGATCTAATCATGCTCATCATATTGGAGCTACAAGCTTGACACGCTTGTCCAATAAGAACATCCAGTGGCAAAGGAAATATGTATGCTTAGTGAAGTTGATTCACACTTGTGCTGTTTTTGGGTGTAGTCTTGGAAGACTCTTTCCTTTATATCGGGAGACAGTGATGTGTTGCTAGATACCCCTCACTGATCGTGATGACGTGAGTTATCGTTACCGACATTTAAAGGAAACCCTCAGGGTCGCACAATTTGATGAAATGGCTTACTTAAGTCAGATCGTGTGGACTGAATTGTTCAGGTTCAGTTTAAAGGGATTTAATCTCTGATTGTAAGTGAGATCTGGTCTGATCATGTCTGATTGATTAGGGCTTAAGATCGGTAAGCTTCGATTGAGAGAATGGATGCTGGATCGGTCAGATCAGGAGCATCAAGAGATTGACGGTCAGATCAAGAGCCTTTGGGTTTAATTGAGATCTAGACCATATTGCTTGGTTTATTTGGTCTTGGGCCAAACCGAAATGAACTAGCTCATTACATGAGCGCATGGTTCAATTGAAGAGGAATTTGCGTTGAGGGAAAAATTCATGGTCGCATGAATTGTTGGCTTTCTATTTTTAGAAAGCATGTCACAACGTGACCACCTCTCTCTCACGTCGCCTCTTCACGCCTTTGTCGCCCTCTCTTGGTTTGGACGAGTAGAGACATCTCGTGTAGAGAAGTGGAGACGACAAGAGGAAAGTTTTTGCCAAGCAAGGAGTTGCTCTCTCCCTTTCCTTTCGATCAAAGACACCTTGGACGATCCTTGCTAGCACAAGGGACGATAAGAAGCAAGCCGTCACTCATCTTGTGTGTGACGATTTGGAGGAGACCTTCGTTGTTCTCTTGCTTCCAAGGCGCCATCTAGAAATGGCCATGGTATGAATCGCATCTTCTCTATTAATGCTTCAAAAGTTGATCATATAATGCATGCTCATCGATTCTATGAAACCCTTGAATCCGCTGCCCATTTTTGTTTGCGCCACTTTAGGGTTTCGCCCCCTATGTGGGAACCTTCACTACTCTCGCGGTGGGTCGTTCTAAGACGAACCCAATGAGTTCTATGGCAGACTATGGAATCCTCGAGCGAAGACCAAGCACTCTCGTGTCGAGGTCTCACAAGTTTTACTCAGAGATTCCACCGTTACGATCCTTCTCTCGATATGAATCGTAATGGCTAACACGTGAAAATATTCGACCAAGATAAAATCACGAAATAAGTACGTCAAAGTAAAATATGCTCATAATTCATACCAAATAACATAAATAGATACAAAGTTTGCAATTAGAATCATCAAAGGGTTTCCACCAAGCCCCGAAATAGGGTTTACGCTACAATCATCATTGAAACGCTCAAAATCTCTCTTTTAATGACAAGAAAAGTATAAGAAAACGAAGCTAAGGGAAAGGAGATGATGAACCGAAGGAATCCTGAAGAAATCGTGATGATCGTGTGTCTCAATCGCCGAAAATCTCCAAAAATTGCCTCTGTTGCCGTGTTCTTCTGCCCGCATCCGTTCTTTCATGAATGCCCGATGATTAGGGAAAGAAAATTGGGGCTTTTATATCCTATGCGTTCACCTCTGAAAGAGCCTTCCATAGACACCTTACTTGCCAAATTTGGACTCCGAACGAGTGAGAAATCGAGGGAAAACTGAGTGTGGGTCGAGTCGCTCATGAGCCTAGTTTAGAATCGCGGTGAACCCCGCCGGGTTCACCTGGCTGTGATATCTTCTGAGAGTTCGGCTGAAAGAAGCGTGGTGAACCCCGCTGGGTTCACCTGGCCGTGATGTGTTCTGGACAGTTTTCGGCCAAATGGAATTCTGGTGAACCCCGATGGGGTTCACCCAACCGTGATGCTCTCTGTGAGTTTTGTAGGCTGGCGATTGGGATGAAATGGTTGTCTCAGTATACAACCAAGTTAGAAAATAGTTTAATAACAATCCAAGATCTAATCAGGAGAAATCAAGTAAATGGTTGTCTCAGGTGTTCAACAGTTTGATCCCACAATAACTAGATACCAAACAACTTAGTAAGCAGCAAACATAGGATTCAATTA
Source organism: Costus lasius (assembly GCA_027563935.2). Classification (NCBI taxonomy): domain Eukaryota; kingdom Viridiplantae; phylum Streptophyta; class Magnoliopsida; order Zingiberales; family Costaceae; genus Costus; species Costus lasius. The sequence goes on from CM050446.2 coordinate 51,327,169, forward strand.
AGCTTACATAAAACACTCATGCAATTCTAATCTTTCCTAGTCAAATCGTTGGGGTTAACTCAAATGTTTTATTCAGGATACGATATACTGATTATTGCACTAGACTTCAACTCATAACCTTAGGTACCATTGCCAAATTTTCGCAATGCCAAGTAGAGGAGTCATTTTATTGTTTTCAATTTCACATCCTTTATATTTCAACTCATGTCCTTCGGTACCACTGCCAATTTTGCGCAGTGGCAAGTAGAGGAATCTAAGGGTGATTATTCTCCCTTTTTTTTAATTTATTTATTTCATGCTCAGTAGTTGATAACATATCCATTTTGACAGATGCAGTGTTTCCCCAACAACAGAAAGGAATTAAAAGCATAACTAAGCGAATATGTATCTCAAAATGATTCTCATGTAAGTTGCAAGCTTGAGTTAATTCAACAATCGCATCAATGTTTGACCCACTAATGAACATCTCAAAATCAATCCAAATCACAAAAATTTCTAAATCATAGAACATATGGATATGGTTCAAACAGTGTTTCTAACAAGGAGGTATCACTCCAGACTTAATTCTTTGATCATTCCTAACCAATCATGCATTCAACTCAAATTTTTGAAATAGCTATCATAGGAGAAGTCTCATGATAGACGCATGAATTCATGAGAAAGAAAACAAACATTTCAAAATTTTCATAGCGTGTATAAGAGTCACAATCATCATAGCAAAGTACTGATATATGCATGAAAGTAAAATGCAAAGTGTCATACATAACTGTCACAGAGTGGGGCCTGAAGATGCGGACCAGGCCCACGAATAAGATGGCATATAGAATAAGATGGCATATAAGATACAATGCCAGAATATCCATCACAGAATAAAAGTATCCATCCAAACATAGCACAGTCAAATAGCCACATGAAACAGGAAAATAGAAATCGGAAGATAGAAAGCTCACCCACTCTAAAATTTTGCATAGTCCTCTATGCAATACCATGATGTGAGAGGAGTGGATGCTGAAACAGATATCCGGGGGAAGCTACTTCTTTTTGCGCGAGCAGGAGCCAGAAGCTCTCGAGCTCGAGCTCTTCTTCTTCCCACGTGCACTATAATCTGGCTCAACCTCCTCATCTGAAGGAAAAAACGCTGTCGAAGGAGATGTCCATCTGAGCCCTGTGCTCCTCAGAGGCAAAGGCGAGGCGCTCATCCATGGCGGATAACTTTCCCCAAATAGAGCTGAGTATTTTGTGCTGGCGTTGCATTCCAGCTTCATTTGATTCCCATCTAGCGGCGTAGTCCTGCTGCATGTGAGAGATAGTGGTGTCCATGTGATCGATCAACTCTCGCTGATGAAGCTGCTCCTCTTTGATTTCCTACAATGCAGACATCATAGAATCGTGAGAGGAGGTGCCACCAAAAGAAAATGCTCCAGGTGGTGGCGGTGCAGTGTCGACTGGATCGGGTTGTGCGTCCTCAACTGGCTGGATGCGCCAGTTTCCACTAACTCTGATAGATGTGCGCTCCGGGTTTGGCAAAGGCAAGCAGAAGGGGCTCCCCTTGAATGTCATACAATATGAATCTCCCTTGTGTATGATCAGCTTCATGGCAACGCAGGACTCGATGTCGAGCATGTTGTTGCCGGTAGCCTCCAATGTGCCATAGGGGATGATGCCTAGGGAAACTGCCAGAGGTGTGATCAAGCCGCTAATCACTATCGCCCCCCTCAAAGAACGGGCGATGCGGCTGAAATGCTTTGCCAAATAATATCCTGATCGACTATGAAACTGTGGAGAATGCACCAGATATAGAACAATTCAGTTTGTAGAACCATACCGTCACTTTCACCGCGGCCAAAGAGAGTGTGGGCCAATACGCGGTGAACGTACTTGATCACTGGGTTGCATAGACTAGATGCGGGAGCTGTACGAGCAGAGTAGATGTGCTCGTTTGTGATAGCACCCCAGAAGTTTTGCTCGCTATACTCAGAAGGGACTTTGCATGCGCTAGGCTCTGGAAAATCATAAATACCTCGGAACTGTGAAGGAGATAGGATGTGTTCGATGTTACTCAGGCGGAAGGACAGACGGCCTGGATCATCCTCAAGTGTAGGATTAGCTTTGGCTTCCAATGAACTCAGAAATTCCAGCGTGGTACCGATGTAGGTGGGTGAGAATAACTGCTGAAATTTCTCCCACCCTATGGATGCATACATCAAGTCAAAGTCTCCAAGCATCCCTAGCATCTGTAAGGTGGTTCGATCAAGATACCGCGTATTGAGCACGCAGCGTTGTCGCAGAATCTGATACCGTTCCTCTTGTGCAGCGTTTCGGAAGATAATCCCGAACTCGTTCGGGGGAGACACGTAAGGTTGTGGTCGGCTGGCAGGTGTGTGGCCGTGATGAGATGAAGAAGAACCGGGTGTAGCCGAAGAAGGTCGGTAGGAAGGAGGAGTAGGCGTCGGCTCGTACTCCTCATCGTCCGTGGCAGACGAGTCTGATAGCGCCTGCTGCGGTCGGGAGGTTCTCTTGCTGGCCATGGCCTTCGTCCTTGGAGGCATTGTGATTGAGACGATCGGAGGATGGCTGGTAAGTGTCGACTGTAAAATCCGGTCGGAGATGCTCTCAGATCGGAAGTGGCGGAAACAGAAGATGTCGGCGAGAAAAGGCAACATGAAAATCCGATATGAAACAGACGAGAATAGCTTGATCAGACTGCAAGGAATCGTAAATCAGAACCTGAGAGATCACCTCTGAGTGGTAAGATGGGGAGAAGGCGGCGCGATCCTATCGGTTTCGTCGAAATTGGGAGGCGGCAGAGGATCGGGTTGATAAAAATCGAAGAACAGCGGATGCACGGGACTGAGATCCGGAGTTGCTTAGAGAGAATAACTGAAAAGGAAATCCAGATCGAAGCCTTGTAGATGTTCTTCGAGTGTTGAGAAGATCAGAGGGAGGCACAATCGAGTGGCGGCGGCGATAAGGTCAAGCGTGTGTGCCCTAGTTTCGGGCGAACAAAGCATGAAATTCCAGTGAACCCGCCCGGGTTCACTCGCCCGTGATGTTTACTGTGGTCGGGCAGAAACAACAGAAGCACGGGTGAACCCACTGGGGTTCACCGAGCCGTGAAGCATTATGGGAAATTTTCTAGTCTTCGGAATCGTGGTGAACCCCGTGGGGTTCACCTGCCTGTGAAGCTCACTGGATGGATTCCGCGCATAAAGAATACTGGTAAACCCCGTGGGGTTCACCTGCCCGTGAAATCCTCTGGTCACAAAGCCTGGGCGCACTGTTCTGAACACATCACGGTGAACCCCATGGGGTTCACCAAGCCGTGATGTTCACTGGATGCTCGAAAAAATCTGGAAAAATTCCCATGTGCTCCCTCTTCTTCCTACAACATATAGAGATATCAAATTAGTAGCAATCCCTTCTTGAAAAGCAAAAATAAAAGAAAAACAAATTAACGTTCTAAAACACCAACTAATGACAAGGAAAAATTATGCAAAAGAACTAAAATCAGACAAAAACTTGGGTTGCCTCCCAAGAGCACTAGGTTTAGGTCGGTAGCTCGACCATAAGAGTTTTCAAAGTTTCAATTCCAGGGGATCTGAGAGAGCTAAAACTTTCTCTCTCTCTCTCTCTCTACTTGCTCATCTACGAAATAATGTTTCAGGCGGTGCCCGTTAACTGTGAAGCTTCCAGTTTGTTCTATCCAAATTGTGATAGCACCATATGATTGAACTTTCTGAACTATGAAAGGTCCGGACCACCTCGTGTGAAGTTTTCCTGGGAACAGTCGAAGTCGTGAATTGAACGGCAGTACTTTGTCTCCCTCATGAAATTCCTTCTTTGCTATGCGCTTGTCGTGCCAAAACTTGGTGCGTGCTTTGTAGCTCTTGGCATTCTTGGTCGGGGTTGTCAGGGTAAGTTCCAATGGGTCCACGTCTCTTCTAGGCGGCTCAACATCCTACGTGGCTCTCTTCACAATGTCCACGCTGCAGCACGTACCTGCAAGAGAAGGTTTTTTTAAAGTATTAGTAAGATCAAATTGAATGGCATTGCCACAGATGTTCAAGGTCAGTTTCCCATTCTTGACATCCATGACAGCGCCTGCAGTGGCCAAGAAAGGCCTCCCCAAAATGACCGGGAGCCTATCATCCTCATCAATTTCCAAGACAATAAAATCAGCAGGAATAAAGTAATCTCCTACTTTAACAGGTACGTCCTCTAAAATACCAACTGGGTAACGCACAGATCGGTCTGCAAGCTGTATAGAAATGTTAGTTGGATGCAAATCTCCTAGATCTAGCTTTTTATAGAGTGAATGTGGCATGAGGCTAACGCTTGCTCCTAAGTCGCACAGAGCCCTTTGAAAAGACATCTCCCCAATCTGGCAAGGTATGGAAAAACTGCTGGGGTCTTTAAGCTTTGAGGTAGCTTGTTCTGAATGATGGTGTTGCACTCCTCGGTAAGTGCAACGGTCCCTTGATCCTCTAGCTTCCTCTTGTTTGATAAAAAGTCTTTTAGAAATTTCGCATAAGTCAGCATCTACGAAAGAGCATCGACAAAAGGGATGTTAATGTAGAGTTTCTTTAAAACCTCTAAAAACTTACCAAACTGCTTGTCCAATTTAGCCTTGACAAGCCTCTGTGGAAAGGGAATCGGTGGCTAATACGCTGGCGGTCCCACATAGGGCCGCTCCTCTTCAGCTAGTTCAGATGCCACCGGTGTCACATCAGTATGCGGTTCCACAGGTTTTAGTATTGACTCTTCTATTTTGTCATCTGTCGGCATCTTCGGGTCTTCCAATTGCTTGCCGCTCTGAGTGGAGATTGCATTGCACTACTCCCTTGGGTTTACCTCAGGTTGGGATGGTAACTTCCCTGGTGCTCTGGAAGATGAGCTAGCTTGCTGGGCTAGCTGGCTCTCTAGCATCTTATTATGTGTCTCTAGGGAGTCCATCCTGGTCATCATCATCTTCATCATGTCTGTAAGTCCTTCAAGTTGCTTGCCCAGATTTGAATCATTGTTGGGCCTTAGCTGTTGTGGCTGTGGCGGCGGTGCATTGTAGTTCCTAGCCTGAAATCCTGGTGGTCTAAAATTGCTTTGTTGGGGCTGCCTAAAGTTTCCTTGTGGGGGCTGTGTTTGCTGTGGTGGTACAACACCGGGTTGTGTTGGTTGAGTTGTTCGGTAAGAGAAATTTGGATGGTTGCGCCATCCTGGATTGTAGTAGTTGGAATAAGGGTTGTTGTTCTGGTTGAAATTTCCAACTGCATTCAACTGCTCAGGATGAGCCATAGTCATTTGTCCGTCTCCCACCTGGCAATCTGCTCCTGCATGACCTACAACTCCATAGACCTCACAAGAAATAACATTAATATCCATAGCATTATCAGACCAAGAATCAAGCTTTCTAGTCAAATTATCCACCTTAGCCGTAAGTGCAGTAAAAGAGTCTAGGTCATACTTACCTGATTTCTTGGTAGAAGTACCTCTCTCAGATGTCCATTGGTGATGGTTAATCGCCATGTCCTCGAGAAGGTGCATTGCATCCTCAACTCTCCTATTCATCAAAGCACCTCCTGCTGCAGCATCCACTGTAAGCCTCATGTTGTAATCCAAACCGCTGTAGAACGTTTGGATCAAAACCCAAGTCTCAACTCCATGATGTGGACACATCCTTTGGAGCTCCTTAAACCTCTCCCAAGCTTCATATAGAGACTCCCCATCCTTTTGCATGAAGCTCATTATCTGATTTCGCAAATGGATTATTTTTAATGGAGGGAAGTACTTGGAGAGAAAGGCTTGAGAAAGCTCTGTCCATGTTCTTATCGAAGCAGCAGGTAGTGTGTGCAGCCAAGCTCTCGCCCTATCCCTTAGAGAGAAGGGAAATAGTCGCAACCTGATAGCATCAGAAGACACTCCATTAATTTTTAACATATCGCAATATTCCAAAAAAATAGAAAGGTGCATGTTGGGGGGTCCTCAAGAGGAGAACCACCAAATTGGTTCTGTTGCACCATAGAAAGAAGAGTAGGTTTTATTTCAAAATTTTTGGCCTCAACAGCGAGCCTAGTAATTCCTGATTGAAAACCATAAGTGTAGGGAGTAGAATAATCCTTCAATGTCCTATTGTTGTTATAGTTATTGCCCATTGGTTGTTGTGTTCGTTCATTGTTCACTTCAATCTGAATGTGTTCCATCTGACCTTCTCCTACAGGATGGTTCATGATTTCTTTTTTCAGAATTTGATTTTGTTTTCTTCTCAACCTGAAGGTGCGCTCGATCTCAGGGTCAATATCAATGAGCGCTTCTACCCTAGAACTTCTTTGCATAAAATGGTCAGTCAAAATTATAAAGTTCTAAGACAGCAAGTAAGCAAAGAGAATAAGTAAATAGCAATACAATAAAGAAAAACTAACCTAAAGCCTAGTCTACCAATTCTCGAAAATATACTAATATCAAACATTGCTCCCCGGCAACGGCGCCAAAAACTTGACACGACCGCAAGTGCACGGTTATATCGAAGTAATATAAAAGATGTCGAATCCCACAGGGAGCGAAGTTGAGTACTAGAAAGTCCGAGTCCTAATAGCTAGGCGAATCGAAACGTGGGTTTGAGAACAGAAATCGTAAATAGCAATCACAAATACGTCGGTAGAGAAAAGATATAAGAGAGAATTCAGGGCTACAGCTCCCACCACAATGATAATCTTAACCGCACAAGAAAGATATTAGTTATTTGGTTTATTGTTTTTGCAAAAGGAGTCTAACCCTAGGGTACAAGGTGCCCTCTCTCGAATGAAACACCCCGGTGTTCGTCTTAGACCGACCTCCTACTCTCGCGGTGTGTCGTTCTAAGACGAACCCAATGCGTTCTATGGCAGACTATGGAATCCTCGAGCGAAGACCAAGCACTCTCGTGTCGAGGTCTCGCAAGTTTTACTCAGAGATTCCACCGTTACGATCCTTCTCTCGATATGAATCGTAACGGCTAACATGTGAAAATATTCGGCCAAGATAAAATCACGAAATAAGTACGTCAAAGTAAAATATGCTCACAATTCATACCAAATAACATAAATAGATACAAAGTTTGCAATTAGAATCATCAAAGGGTTTCCACCAAGCACACTTTTACTTTGCTTAGTTTCTTTTATTTTAGTTTATTTTTAGAATTAATTTTTTTTTGCAGGAAAATAAAATTCTTTACGGTTGCACTGCTCTCCTTAAACACCTGCGGCTTCTTCTCCAGATTTGCAGCACCTCTAACCACCACTACATTTGCCTTTGACATCACTATCTCCAGCCGTCGACACTGGATCATACCACTAGCAGATTCTTATTTCTTTTGCTGCCTCTTATTCCATGATTTTATTTATTTTTGCAGCAATTCTTTATTATTGACTCTGATTTTTTTTATGCAGTACTATCTTTTGCACTGGCCGACGATCTCACCTCTATGACTGTATTCTCTAGCAGGCCACTAGAGATTACTCACTCTACTGTCGGCACCATCATCATTGCTAGCAGCTCTTCAGCTAGCTTCTGTTCCATATCTGCTTCTCGCTTGCATCATATCTTTTCACCTGCACCCTTTTGGACCATTGATGATACCTCTGATTTCCCTTTGAAAAGATTATTGTTCTATTTTCGTTTGATTTAAGTAAGAGATTATTTTTTGACCTGAGCCTTATGTATCTTAAATTGTGCAGGTAAAATTTTCAAAAGGCACACTGTTGGACCTTACAGCATTTGCCCCGACACTAATTTTGATCTGAGCCTTATGTATTTTTGGTCAGAACTTGCTATATAGTTTTGTGAGTATTGTTTACACTCTCTTGTATTCATGATTAATTCATATGGTTGCAACTTTGATTTGTTATCACTTTACACCCTTTGCATTGTTTGAGCCTTATGTGATTATATGGACCAATCATGTTACACTTTTGACTATGATTATATGAGTTTTCATGCTTCACACCTTTTGCATTGAATTAGAGATTTTTTTTAGGAAATGATAAGATTGATAAGTTGATGATATGTTTTTCTTAGATAGGTAGATTTTTCTATAATGATGAATATTCATGCATGCCTATGAATGAAGATATACCTATTATGTTGAATTTATTTCTTCAATATATATCTACTTGTTGAAATTATCCATTGATTGATGCATATGTTTTGGGTAGGTATGTTTGATGAATGCAATCTAAAAGTGAAACAACTTTCTTGAATAAAATGAGCATATGAGTGTAATTTTTAATTGATGTCAATTGATTAGCCTAGTTGATGTTTGGTCTATTTTACTATTTGTTGGGAAGGAAGAATCCATGATCCACAAAAAAATGTGAGAGACTCCCCTACTTGGCACTGTGTAAAATTGACAGTGGTACCTAAGACATGGGTTGAAGTCTATAAAAAAAGAGAGAGAGAGAGAGAGAGAGAAAAAAAAAAAGGAAAAGACTCCTCTACTTGGCACTGTGTAAAATTGACAATGGTACAGAAGATAAGAGTTGAAGTCTAAAATAAAAAGTGTATATCTATGTGGGTACATGCTTTATATTCAAAAATAAAAAAATAAAAAAAAAGAGAGATTTTGTGTGGAAAAAGATCTTGGAGACTTTATTCCTGTAAACAAATGTATGATAGGTTTAAACTAAAACAAAGGTGAAGTCATGAGATTGAGATTCTTTTTATTATACAAGTTACGAAATTTTATTTGATCAAAGCTGTGAATCTTGAAGATTAAATTCATCGGATGATGTATTTATCTAAAATTTTGTGCAAAAAGTTGATGGAATATTTCATGAGTGATTATATTCTGGGGATTTTGTCTGATTATATGTCTATTTGCATTGTAGGAAGTTATTGTGGCAACATGGTTTTCAAAATAGCAAATTTTGGGCTTTCCAGAGAACTTCACGGCTAGGTGAACCCCATGGGGTTCGCCCGTGAAGTCTACTGTATTCATCCGAAAATTTGATTTTCACAATTAAAGTTGCGGCAACTAGATGGATTTGACCTTCTTCGGAGCAGCATGGTATTCCGGACCTCTTAGGCTTCTTCAGTGAACTTCATGGCCAGGTGAACCCCATGGGGTTCACCCGTGAAGTATACTATATCAGGGCTTCTAACTATCTCTCTAGAGAGCTTCACGGCTTGGTGAATCTCATGGGGTTCACCCATATTTCTATATGCGCGAATCAATCCAGAAGCCTTCACGGCTTGGTGAACCCCATCGGGTTCACCCGTATTTCTATTGTTGCCGTTTTCTACCAGAGAGCTTCACAGGTTGGTGAACCCCATGGGGTTCACCCGTGCTTCTAACATGTGATCACCCATATTTAGGGTAGCACATGGGTAGGGTTTCCACTAAACTCGTGTGCCGCCGCCCCCAACCGCTCAGAGTCGTCATCCTCGCGCTGCCATCTCTTCCCCTCAGCGCTCCAAGCGGATCTCTATTACTTTGATTCGAGTTTCCCCCAAGGAAATCAGGGAGGAGCAACTCCATCAGCATGAGGTTCAGGAGCAGCTGGATTCCACCCTCTCCTACATGCGCCAAGAGTAGACATCTCGCTAGGAGAGCATGGAGGCTGGCATGCAGCGATAGCACAAGATGATGAGCTCTATGTGGGAGAAGCTCTCAATTATGGATGATAGATTGGCCTTTCTGAACGAGGAGAATATGGAACGAGTTACAATCTCTATGGACGAGAAGGACCAGCCTGACTATACTGCTCGCGGGAAGGGCAAGGGTTCTCGGGCCTCTGGCTCCAAGTCTCGCAAGCAGAAGTAGCTTCTCCAGCTCTCGATCCTCCACCTGCTCCTCTCACGTACACGACTCCGCATAGAGGACTATGCAATATTCAGAGTGGGTGAGTTGTCTCTATTCTAGTTCATTATCTTTGTTTCCATGCAGTTATCTTTTGTTGTGATGGATGGTTTTTGGCATTATACTTATATGCCAGTATTCGTGGGCCTGGTCCAAATTTTCAAGCTCGACTGTTATATTTGCTACTATTTGTGGGCCTGGTCCACTTCTGCAGGCCCCTTTGATAGTTGTGTATGACATATTGCGTGATACCCCATGCAATCATTTTTCTATGAAGACATCCTTGTGTGATAGCATTCCATTTGAAATCATTGTATAATGTGATATTTAAGGGTTCCTTGTATACTAGAACTCATTGGGAATTATGTGAAAAGAAAGGAGCAAAAGGGTAATTTCACTATTTAGAGCATATGATAAACTTATAGGGAATTTGATACTAGTTGTTGAAGTAGAGAAACTAAAATATTGTTCTTAATGGAGGGGAAAAGTATGAAACCACCTTATGATTTCAAGAAAATAGAATTAACAAGATGACGCCACATGCTTGCATGCATGTTGCCCACCTCAAGCTTGTATGAGAAGACACCTCATGCTAGTATGGGGGAAAATAAGGAAATTGAGTGAACATTGACTTTTTGACCAGAACATTCGTTTGGCTTGAGGGGGGAAAGAAGAGTAGAGGCGTTCAAGTGGTTTCCAAGTGGAAAAGAAGAGGAGAAAAGGAAGAAAAGTCTATTAAGGCAAGTTTCTATGTTTTGCCCTACATTTGTATTTTCAAAATGAGTATATTTTTGTATAACTTATGATTTTGATTTGTTGATCTACCTTTGATTGAAATTATAAGGAATTTGTACGATTTTATGTTAGCAAATGAATGTGGAGGATGGTAAATCATGGTTTATGGTGATTTGGTTATGCAAATCTGACCTTATGGTGGTATTTGTGATGTAACTTTGTCTACGCAAATGATCTTGAATTGAAACTTGATTTGTGTAAAATAAGACTTGCACATACTTATTGAGAGTGAGGGTATCAAGTATACAATAACATTCAGGACCCAAATTCTGTCACACTAGACTGACCTACTTTGTGGTATTTCATGTATAACTTATGATTGACAACTCGGATTTGAGTCATTCTTGTTGGCCACGAAAGTAGGTTCAACGGGCTTTCCAATGGATCATATATTGAATATCTTTCATGTTGGTGTATATGCCCTGAAGACCAATGTATGGACATGGTCAGACATTGTTTGAATGTACTTTGATAGAATTATTACTCTTTACATAGGCACAGTCGTTATTATGCAGACTTCTCTACCTGCGTTGATGTATTAAGTTGCATAAATAATGTCCCAGGAGTTTGGATTGGATCCATTCTCATAAGCTATCCCCAGACAAGGTACCTTAGCAGATATGGGACAGCTTTGGTACATGTGAGACTGGTGTATGGACTGGTTAGGTGCGGGGCACAGTGACGCAGACATACAGGTGCATTGGATGCATTCGAGTGATCCACCGTGAGGATTGACTTGTCTAGTCAACAAGTCAATCACACATGCAGGAGGTTTGCATTGATCCTTAGAGTTGAGGTATTCATGTCTAGATTTGATGATGGGTATGCTTTGATACAGTCTTACGTCTCTCCGTAATTGGGAGACCAAAACGACTGTCATTGGGAATGTCATAAGTCACGTAGAGACATGGATGACCAATAGTAGGATTTGCCCCTTCCTTCAGAGGAAGCATGATATCCACTTTGGGGCGCCCCACCTTATTGGTGCATGACAGGAATGTGTGGCCACACTTGTTAAGTCATGACCAATGCATTGGATTGATAAACTTGAGACTAATCCAATGGCAGGATATCAGTTTAGGCAAAGGGATCTATAATGCATGGGAATCCTCGTTGCTTGTTAGGAGTTGTTGCCATAATGACTTAAGTCCTATGACATGGGTAGTAGTGATGTGTTGCTAGATACCCCTCACTACTTATGATGTTTACATCATTGCCATCGTCATATGGATCCTACGGGGTCACACGCAATAGACTCTTGACGTAGTTTTAATCAGAAGCCTTAGGATCAAGTTATTGGATAACATGGATCCATTTGGAAGATTTCATCAGCGCCAATGGGCCTGATGAGTTGGAAGAAGGTTATTGGAGCCAAACTTCATTTTTGGCAGGTTGACCCGAAATTGACCTAGATTGGTCACATTTGGATTAGGGTTGCATTGGGTTGGATCCAATGGCTTAATCAATCCATGCCATGAATTTTGGGCTAGCTCATTATCCAATGAGGCCCAATAATTAGTTGTCATGAAGAGAGAATTGGCTAAAAAGGGTATAATGGGGAGAAGTCTTCACCCATTAGCGCCTAGGGGCATAATGGGGTGAAGTGGGCGGTTTTGCTTCATTAAGGAAGTAAAAGGCGCCTTGCCCTTTCTCCCTTGATGGAAACCTTGCCTCTATGGCAAGGATTGGGGCTGATATGGTTTGAAAACTCTTTTAGAAAGAGCTTAGGCGCATATGGACAGTAGGGTAAGGTTTATGGTAAGATCTTGGAGACTTCCTTACCTCCAAACCCTAATTCCCCTCAAACCCTTGTTTGGCCGAATTCCTCTTGCTTGTTGCGCCTAGCTCTTCTCCTTGGATGGAAAGAATACCTTTAAGGAATGTCTTGGGCTGATATGGCTATTAGGCAAATAAGGATAGGTTGAATGAGGTTTATGGCAAAGTCTTGGAGACTTTCCTTACCACAAACCCCTCTCATCCTAGCCGCCCACTTGGCATGATCTTGGCCCTCCCTAAACCGCCTGTTGGCTTATAAAAGGGACCCTAGCTGCCCCCTTCTCAATGGTTCGAATGCTTGGAGACGTGAACACACATAGAGGGGCGAGAGCAAGGGCAAAGGGCGACAACATCAAGGTGGCGCAACCCTTCTTCCTACTAGTGGCCGCAACTCTTCTCCTTCCTCTCCTCTTGGCGTGACTTGGAGAAGGACTTGGTGGTGCCACTTCCTCTTACTCTTCCTAAGGGCCGAAACTCTTCTTCTCCCTCTTCTCTTGGAGTGAAGAGGATAAGGAGTTGGCGGCATCTTCCTTGCACTTGGCGCATGATCCTTGGAGGTGGCGCAAGAGAAGTGAAGGAACCCTAAGGCTTGATTCTCTTCCCGAGGCTAGCATCAAGCGTGGAAGGGAGCAACGATCAAGGAGTCGACGCGTGGATACTTGTGGAGGGCGAACACTTGGGTGCCTTCAACATGGCTTCGGCATCTAGACAAGCAAAAGAGGTACATCTCTAACACATCCTTGTGTCTTCTCTCTCGCATGGATCCTTGGGACCGGAATATGTTTCGGGTGTAATGATTCTTCCGCTGCGTCCTGGGACTGCAAAATTTTAAATTACACCCGGTATTCCCTAACAGTGGTATCATAGCTACTTGCGAGAAACACAAGGTGTACGTTTGCTTGTGTGAAAAATTTTTGGAAAATTTTTCTTCTATCCATGCGCGTTTCACGTAGAAAGCGTTTTCATCTAGACCTCTCTTCTCATCTTTGTGGCTGAAACTTGGATTTTGTTTATGATTGATTTAAGACCAAAGGCGCACGTGGTTTTGTCAAGTAGGACGGGCATTGTGTCTTCGGACTGGCCGGGTCTCTTGATCTGACAAAACTGCCAGCCAATAGGGTCTATGAAATCATCATGGAACTTGATCTAAATTTTGGCATAAATATAGTTAAGAGAGTGCTTTGGATGATGTTGGCGCATAAGATGTTAAAATTTGATTTTTTTTTTTCGGATTTTCAAATTTTACATGCGCCACTTGATTGGGTTGATATGGTCATAGCGAGTGGCCTCCTGTATCGTGATGTGGAAGCATGTTTCCACCTGTGATGAATGCTTGTAAAATCTTTCTACCACCTGCGTGTGGTTCTCCCCCTTCTTGATGTAAAATTTTCATCTTTCCTTAGAATAGATGTAGAATTGTTTACATAAGATAGGTTAAGGTTCATCAAAGACAACAAGGAGTCTTCTTCAATCGGAGTCAGAAGTGGCGCCAGCTTTGGAAGCGTGGTGATGGACTTGCGGCTGAAGAAAGGACACATGCTTTCGGCTTCTGGCATGGGCTGATCTGTTTTAGGGACTCGCAACCTTTGGATGCGCGATAACATGTCACATGGCTCGTGACAAGTTATGTGTATGACAAGGGCTATGACCATATCGACCAAAAATAGCATCCCTGTGATGGTTTATTATTTTGTCCATAGCATGCCTGTGATGTTTTTCCTTTGCTGCCATAACCATAGGAAAACTGCATGCTAGAAAAGAATAAAACAAACATACAAAAAACTCTCAATACAATATCAAGTCGATAGCCTTCTAACGCGTAGCCCTCATCAAACTATCGATCGGTGGTGTTGTGAACTGTTTCCCACCCTCGTGGGACACACCCACTTATCTTTAGAAGGTGTGTGGTGACAATGTTTTCCCCAGTCCAGTTTTAACCTGGGCGTGCCTTCGCAAGGAAATTCGTTGACCCTAGGCATAACGGTTAGGACCAGACTTGACTAGTTTTTCATATGATGAATCACTAGAGGCAGCTGTTGAGAGGATAGGGTTCTGTGTTGTATCCAGCCCTCGCTGGACATAGGGCGCCTAGTCTGTCTTAACTAAGAGGAATTGTGCATGACACAATTGGCTGGTATGCCTACCTAAGGAAGCATAAGACTCTCTGTGCATCCCAACTCACCCTCGTGAGTCGCGGAGACCTCATGTGAAATTAGGATCCTACTCACTTATTTCCATTTTGAGTTTGAGAGTTCTCAAGTGGTTTTGGAAGTAGTGGGAGCATAGCATTTAAAGTCCTTGTTAAATGCTTTATCATTGTACTTATTTTACTTATTTGCTTATTGTAGATGGCATCTCCTGACCTAAGATTGAAACTTTATAAAAATAAATTGGATGAGACAAATTGGACAAATTGGTTCAAAATTTTGTCCAAGATACTGGAACAAGAGAATAAGGTACATCTTCTTGAAAGACCTCCATCCCAGCCCAGTGTATATTTCACTAATGAGTGGGAGTGGAATGTCTATCTTAAACATTGTGAAGATAACGAACAGTACACTGCTCTTGTCTTAGAATGCATGACCCCAGAGGTCAAGGTTGAATGTGATGGGATGTGGATTTATGATCTTATCATACATCTCAAAGGTCTCTTCACACCATGCTCTATAGACAATGATCAGGAGAGTTCTGTTGGATCTTCAGAGTGTATGCCTGAATCTGAGAATGACCATGGTTCTATATATTTGAAGCTAATACTTCGGAAGACTGGGAATGCATGGGTATTTCGAAGAGGATTAATGGCCAAGAAGTGCATGGCAAAAAGGAAGGGATGTAATCCATCTGCTTCAGGTATTGTGTACCGAGGTCTTTTGTCTACTTCTTATTCATGGGTACTGGGTACCGTATGTGAGGCTCACATATGTTTTACATGTGCAGGAGCTCATAGGAAGTAGGACGAAGAGGCTTGATGGGATCGACTCTCGGGTCAAGGACGGAGCATTGGATGCTGCTGTTGATATCATCTCACTGCCTTGAAGACTTTATATAGAACTTTGCTATTATGTATCAGCTTATGTATTAGAACATCATTCCTTTTAGAAAGGATTTCAGTTTGAAATAATATACGATATTTTCTGAGATGTTCTATTGAAGTGATACAATTGACAATAGTTTGTGGTTCTATATGTAACACAAGATCATATCTAATGATTCAATAAACATCCTCTTATAGCATTGTCTCTTGAACCATAGAACAATGGTCACATTCAAAGGTCCATGGACTATTGGGATCATTGTCCTTTCAGGATTATGATACATGTGAGCCTAGTTCAAAGGAACAATATGACAGATGCTGCCTTCACCATAAAGGGTGGAAGGACTATTGGCTTGTTGGATCTATTACATAACAATGTATGTGGACCCATATAAACAAGCACAAAGAGGTGTTACGTGCTTCATCAGGTGTGGGTATGCCTTATCCAACCTAAGAACTTTGGAAAAATCCAAGAAGTTCACAAATGAAGTATTGAGTCAAATTGAAGGATCTATTAAAGCATTTTGATTAGATCAAGGTGATTAGTGGAGAATTTGATGACTGTCCTAAGAAGTGTGGAGTTATCTCACAGCTTACTTAGTACACCACTGTGTGGTGAATTTCAAAGAAAGAAAAAGGAACACATTGGATGCGGTTCCATCTTTGAATAGTCATGCAAATATACTACTGTGATGCCATGCAAACAGATGTACTGCCACTCCATAAGAAAATGTCTAAGTTAGCTTTTGAGTTGCGAACTGCAAATATCTCATTTCTTCAATGGAATTGGGAATGTAATGTGCAGTGATTCAAAAGTATGTGTTTATGGTGCACTGTAGAGTGCTAATTCTATCCCAAAGAGAACAAAATATTTGTTGCTCAAACTGCTGTCTCTCTTGAGAAAGTATTTCTTTTGAAAGAAGCTAGTGGGAGTAGATTTGATTTGGATAAGGTCCAGAATCAACCACAATACAATTAGACACAAATGGAGAGTAAAATCTCACATACAAGTTGAAAGTCAACCTGAGGTTCAAGTAACACAGGAACCACATAAGTCTGGATCGATTCGATATGCTGGGCATGACGAGTTTTTCATCAAGGATGAACCTAAGACTTATGAGGAAATGAAAGAGGTCAGTGGACCAGATTCCAAGAAATGGCTAAGGACCATGGGAACCATAATGGACTCCATGTCTGCAAATCAAGTCTGGGACTTGGATGAGCTGCCAAAGGGGTAATTCCCACAGGCTGTAAATAAATCTTCTAGGAAGATAGACATGGAAGGTAACATGGTTACCTTGAAAGGCAAGCTAGTGAACAGAAATTTCAGGCAAATCCACTGGGTGGACGATGATGAAATTTCTCACCAATAGCTGAGTTTTAAGGAATCTGCTTGTTATAATTGCATGATCGGTTATGGGGTGTTGTTATGAAAACTACCTTTCTTGCATGGACGTCTGAAAAGATATCTATAAGGAAATAGCCATAAGGTTTTCATATCAAGGCCATAAAGATATGCATGGTGTTATGCAAGCATGTTTGAAAGAGCCTGTGTTTACAAGAAGATCAGTGGGAGCACCTTAATAGTATTTCTTGTTCTAGATGATTGATGATATTCTCCTCACATGGAATGACATCTCAGCTCTTCACATGGTGAAGAAAAGGCTTGAGATGTATTTCGAGAAGAATGATCTAGGGAATGATGCCTACATCCTAGGCATGAGGATTTATAGATAGAGATCCAAGAAAGTCATTGCCCTTTAGTCAAACTATGTTCATCCAAGAGTTTCTGGAGAGGTTTATATTGGATAATTCCAAATATTGATACCTTCCAGGAATATATGGTCTGACTCTCTCAAGGATGTTGTGTCCTGTGACACAGCTGGAGAGTAATAACATGGGTCTAAAATCCTGATACATGGTGTATAGGATGGATCATGTTTTGAATAATATACACAAGACCATTTGTGGCAAATGCTTGGAGCATAGCCAGCAAGTTTCAATCAGATCTTAGTATTTAACACTAGATAGCTGTGAAAGCAATCCTTATATATATACTTGGGAAGTATAAAGGATTGAAGTCTAGTCTATGATAGACAGGAAAGAATTTTGTGTACAGGGGTACACTGACACTTCGTTCCAATCTAGTGACTATTGATCACAGCCAGGATTTGCGCTTTGCCTTGTTGTGGTGTTGTGTGCTGAAAGAGCATTATGCAAACCAAAGTGGCAAGATTCTACAAATAAGGCTGAGTACATTGCAGCTTCTTGTGGCAGCCAAGGAAGCAGCTTCATTCATTTGAACTTGATTTAGTTCATGATGCTTGATGGTCCAATATAGTTCTTACTGGGGCCATAGCATAAGTGAAGGAACTTAGTGCTCAAGTATGTACTGCAGCATATCATCTGATCTTAGAGATCATGGATAAGGATGATGATCAAATTTGTTAAAATAAACACAGATAGCAATCTGGAAAAACCCACTGACATAGCCTTTGGCGTAGCGGAAGCTAAATGGGTCATACTAGAGACATTGGAACTGACTAAACATCAGTTGTCCTTGGTCTTAGTGCAAGTGGGAGATTGTTGGTGTATATGCCCTGAAGACCAATGTATGGACATGGTCAGGCATTGTTTGAATGTACTTTGATAGAATTATTACTCTTTACATAGGCATAGTCGTTATTATGCAGACTTCTCTACCTGCGTTGATGTATTAAGTTGCATAAATAATGTCCTAGGAGTTTGGATTGGATCCATTCTCATAAGCTATCCGCAGACAAGGTACCTTAGTAGATATGGAACAACTTTGGTACATGTGAGACTGGTGTATGGACTGGTTAGGTGCGGGGCACAGTGACGCAGACATACAGGTGCATTGGATGCATTCGAGTGATCCACCGTGAGGATTGACTTGTCTAGTCAACAAGTCAATCTCACATGCAGGAGGTTTGCATTGATCCTTAGACTTGAGGTATTCATGTCTAGATTTGATGATAGGTATGCTTTGATATAGTCTTACGTCTCTCCGTAATTGGGAGACCAAAACGACTGTCATTGGGCATGTCATAAGTCACGTAGAGACATGGATGACCAATAGTAGGATTTGCCCCTTCCTTCAGAGGAAGCATGATATCCACTTTGGGGCGCCCACCTTATTGGTGCATGATAGGAATGTGTGGCCACACTTGTTAAGTCATGACCAATGCATTGGATTGATAAACTTGAGACTAATCCAATGGCAGGATATCAGTTTAGGCAAAGGGATCTATAATGCATGGGAATCCTCGTTGCTTGTTAGGAGTTGTTGCCATAATGACTTAAGTCCTATGACATGGGTAGTAGTGATGTGTTGCTAGATACCCCTCACTACTTATGATGTTTACATCATTGCCATCGTCATATGGATCCTACGGGGTCACACGCAATAGACTCTTGACGTAGTTTTAATCAGAAGCCTTAGGATCAAGTTATTGGATAACATGGATCCATTTGGAAGATTTCATCAGCGCCAATGGGCCTGATGAGTTGGAAGAAGGTTATTGGAGCCAAACTTCATTTTTGGCAGGTTGACCCGAAATTGACCTAGATTGGTCACATTTGGATTAGGGTTGCATTGGGTTGGATCCAATGGCTTAATCAATCCATGCCATGAATTTTGGGCTAGCTCATTATCCAATGAGGCCCAATAATTAGTTGTCATGAAGAGAGAATTGGCTAAAAAGGGTATAATGGGGAGAAGTCTTCACCCATTAGCGCCTAGGGGCATAATGGGGTGAAGTGGGCGGTTTTGCTTCATTAAGGAAGTAAAAGGCGCCTTGCCCTTTCTCCCTTGATGGAAACCTTGCCTCTATGGCAAGGATTGGGGCTGATATGGTTTGAAAACTCTTTTAGAAAGAGCTTGGGCGCATATGGACAGTAGGGTAAGGTTTATGGTAAGATCTTGGAGACTTACCTTACCTCCAAACCCTAATTCCCCTCAAACCCTTGTTTGGCCGAATTCCTCTTGCTTGTTGCGCCTAGCTCTTCTCCTTGGATGGAAAGAATACCTTTAAGGAATGTCTTGGGCTGATATGGCTATTAGGCAAATAAGGATAGGTTGAATGAGGTTTATGGCAAAGTCTTGGAGACTTTCCTTACCACAAACCCCTCTCATCCTAGCCGCCCACTTGGCATGATCTTGGCCCTCCCTAAACCGCCTGTTGGCTTATAAAAGGGACCCTAGCTGCCCCTTCTCAATGGTTCGAATGCTTGGAGACGTGAACACACATAGAGGGGCGAGAGCAAGGGCAAAGGGCGACAACATCAAGGTGGCGCAACCCTTCTTCCTACTAGTGGCCGCAACTCTTCTCCTTCCTCTCCTCTTGGCGTGACTTGGAGAAGGACTTGGTGGCGCCACTTCCTCTTACTCTTCCTAAGGGCCGAAACTCTTCTTCTCCCTCTTCTCTTGGAGTGAAGAGGATAAGGAGTTGGCGGCATCTTCCTTGCACTTGGCGCATGATCCTTGGAGGTGGCGCAAGAGAAGTGAAGGAACCCTAAGGCTTGATTCTCTTCCCGAGGCTAGCATCAAGCGTGGAAGGGAGCAACGATCAAGGAGTCGACACGTGGATACTTGTGGAGGGCGAACACTTGGGCGCCTTCAACATGGCTTCGGCATCTAGACAAGCAAAAGAGGTACATCTCTAACACATCCTTGTGTCTTCTCTCTCGCATGGATCCTTGGGACCAGAATATGTTTCGGGTGTAATGATTCTTCCGCTGCGTCCTGAGACTGCAAAATTTTAAATTACACCCGGTATTCCCTAACATTTCATATGCGTCCAAATCTGATACCGATCGCATTGTTTCAGTCAATGCCCTGAAATTTCTGGGAGCAGGGCAGCTTGACCTTTTGTTACTCTAATCACCATATCTTTGTACATACTTGGCCAAATGGTTTTCAAACCTAGTTTATTGAAAAGGAAACTTGAATACGGTTTCAATGACTCCTAATTTATATGGTTCTATGCAGTATGTCCATATAATTCGTTTGAATGACTTGGGCTGATTCACATTGCAAGGTTCTCTTCTTTCCTTTCAATATAACTCTTCTTGGAGACTATGTTGTTGTGTTACACTCCAAGCTTATAATGTTACAAATTGATCATCTTTGTAGTTACTTGATTCATGACACTTCAAATGAGCTTGATAATGTACCTTTGATTGTTACCTTTGACACTTGTATCCATGATCATGTTGTAAGGGCATTTGTTTGAAGGCAATAATGTCATTTTGTTACTTTGACTTTGTTATAATACCATTGTTCTTTGGCCCTTACATCTTATAGTGGGAAACTGATTTGATCCCAATTATGAGAATTTGGCTATGGATGTGGAACTAAGTGCTACATGGAGCAAAGTGCCACATGAGAAATCATGGGGGGCCACCTCTTGATATCCATGGAAGCCATCTCTTCCATCCATTTACATTTGGTTGGGCCATGGCGAGCCCCTTGCCGTCTTTTTGCTTTGTGGACTTCCCAGACGTGGGTTAGTCTCTCTTCCAGACGTGGAGGATTTTGTTTGCTTAGACGGACTTTGTTTATTTTGGGAGGACTTTGTTTGTTTTTGTTCCCACTATTCTTTATATGATGCTTTGATAGAGACTTTGATATTTGGCACTCATGATATGATACCATGATACCATATTTGCTACTATGACATTTTGTTGGAATACCATGAGATCATGACATTACCATTGCCCTATGCTTGAGTTTCTCTAAGCTATTCATATGCTCTTGTTCTCCTGCCTTTGGATAGTCATGTTTTTAAATATCGATTTGGTTGTACAATGATTTCCGTGAAAATCTATGTTCCAAAGTAGTAACAAAACTTATATTTTCTTCATATTAAGATGCACATCCACTTATTTATTCCTTGAATTCCTTTCTATTGTTGGGGAGACATTTGCATTTGTTAAGAGAAGAAAGGATATGTTATCATCTGAAACTTGTTTCTAAAAAAAAACTCATCGTTATCTTCCTCTACTTGACACTGTGAAAAATTAGCAGTGGTACCTAAGGATATGAGCTAAAATCTAAGAGATATGAGTTGAAATCTATAGAGAGACTCCTGTACTTGGCACCGAAAAATTGGCAGTGATATATGAGTTGAAGTCTAATGTAATAATCAATGTATCGTATCCTAAATAATACATTTGAGTTAACCCCAACGATCTGATTTGGATGGATTGGAATTGCATGAGTATTGTGTATGCTTGATTGAATTCTATGTTTATTGCTTACTAAGTTGTTTGGCATCTAGAAATTGTGGGATCAACTACTGAACATTTGAAACAACTATTTACTTGATTTCTTCTAATTAGATCTTAGATCACTAGCAGACGATTTTCTAACTTGGATACATGTTTCGACATGAATGATTACTCTTGCACCAATCATGTATTTTATTTTATTTTATTGCTTGAGGAGAAGCAAAGATTTAAGTCTAAGAGTGTTTGATGTCTTGCATTTTAGTAGTGATTTTTGGTATTATTCCATGATAAATTTAGGCCTATTTAGATGTTTTTATACTCCTTTAAGACTTATTTCCTTAAAAGCTTTGGAATCTTCACTTTTTCTTGTTTTTGTGAAACTCTAGGTGAAACGACCCAAAATTGAAGTCTTTTGAAGATTTTAATGCCATGGTGCGATTCCTTATGTGAAGATAAAGTCGTCCGTCAAATTTGGGCTCCATCGAAGCTATTTTGAGAAATACGGCAAGGTTCACCTGTGCTTTCGCTGACGACCAAAACCCAGCGTGAATCTTTCGGAAAGATTTTTGACAGAAGACTACAATAAGCTTCATCACCTGGTGAACCCGGTGGGGTTCACCCGTGATTATTTCTCGACGGAATTGTATAGAGGACTTCACCACCAGGTGAACCCGGCGGGGTTCACCCATGATTTCGACCGAGGCGTCCGACCTTCACTCGGATTTCCTCGATTTTGAACCCTATAGATGTCTAAATTTATCAAGTAAGCACATTTTGGGAAGCTGACTGAAAAACGAATCCATAGGATATAAAAGCCCTCTCCGAAACTTCCTAATCAGAGAGAAATCAGCACACAAGCAGACAAGGGCACGGAAGAACGACGACAACTTGATTTCCAGGCGATTTTGCGAGATTTGATCATGGAGGCATTGTGATTTCCGGAGATCAGCTTTGGTTTATCATCTCTTCCATTTTAGAAACTCTTTCTTGTAGTTTTTCTAGTTCTACAAAGAGGATTTTGATCGAATTTATGATGTCTGTAGTGTAAACTCCTTTCGGGGCTTGGTTGAAGCCCACTAACAACTCTTTGTTGCTAATCATACTTTCATGTTATTAATTGGATTCTTTTTGGAGCATATTTTACATTGTTGTGCATTACTTCATGATTTTACTTTGGCCGCGTATGATCATGTCTAAGCCGGTGCGATTCATACCGAGAGGAGAACCGTATCTGTAGAACTTCTTTATAAAACTTGTGAACCTTTGACACGAGAGTGCTTGGTTTTCACTCGAGGGTCTCATAACCTTCCGTAGAACGCATAGGGTTTATTTAGAACGATCCACCGCGAGAGTAGGAGACCGTTCTAGATAAACACCAAGGTGTACCACCGAGAAGGGACATCTTGTACCTTAGGGAAAGGCTCCTTATGCGAAATTAAGAATTCATGTAACATATCTCTTAAATTGCAATAAAAATCGCCAGTGTGGTGGATATTAAAGCCCTGATCTCTTTTATACATATACTCTCCTGTGATTGCCCTAATTTCTTATTTCCAGTTATTGATAACGAAAACCCCTTTCAGATCTGCTTAGCTATTGAAACTTAGATTTTCTGGTACTTAACCTTATTCCCTGTGGGTTTGATAACCTTTTGTATTACTTCGATATAACCGTGCACTTGCGGTACGTGTCACTCTCGCATGTAGGCGAATCCAAGTGGGGAAGGGAGGTCGCACGTAGGCGACAGAGTCGGACGGGGCTTCGGTTGCACACAGGCGACAGCCAGCGTTGGTAAAGTAAAACTCACACGTAGGCGAGCATGACGGAGAAGGAGGAAACTTAGCACGTAGGCAGAGAAAGAGCTTGTCCTGCGAGCAGCGAGGCACGACCACACACAGTCGTGTCCGAGGTTGGAAATTTACGCATGCAAGTGGCCGGTCCCCAAACGGAGAGAAGATGACGCTGAGAAAAGGGGAGGTCTGCTAGGAGCCGCACGCTCGACCAGGTAAGCAATGGCCACATGGTAGGCCAAAAAACAAGTGGGAATCGAAAGAGATAGGGCAGGGATTACCTTGGCGATCACACGATTGCTGGCTCCATCCATGGTTATCATGGAAGAGTTTGAAGGCGAGGGGAGCTTGTCGCGTTCCATTCCACCTGCCTGCACCACCGGAAGGTGTGAGGAGAGCTCAAAGGAGGATGTATGACGACATTGGAGCTAGTCGGAGGGGAAAGGGAAGGTGAGCTGTGGGAGTGGGGAACGTTGGACAAATCCATTTTTTAGCTTTTGTCGCGCGTAACGTTGAACAACGACGATGACGCTCTTTTTCACCTCGATTTCCTTGTTGACATCGAGGTAGCCACCTGCCCCGACGTGTCCCATCTGCGTCAGCCAACCATGCCACTCGACGCATACCACAATGCTTGTTGGCATTTCGCTTAGGATCCGGGCAGCATGAAACGAGAGAGAGAGAGAGAGAGAGAGAGAGAGAGAGAGAAAGCACGAGAGAAAGAACTCTTATTTGGATGAATTTAATAATAGTATTATTAATTAATATAAATTTAATAATAAAATAATTAACATATATCAATTAGGCTATTATTAATATTAAATAATTATGGGCAAATTTAAAGACTTATAAATTAATTGTCCAATTAAAATAATAGGAAGATTTTATTTTTTTTATTAAAACACCAACAATCCCCCACAAAAAGCACAAAAGAGTGGGAAAGATAGGAGGAAAGGGTTTAGAGAGGGAAGGGAAAAAGAGGAGGAGAGGAATATACACTCACGTGCCTTGCACATGTCCAATAGTAACTTTCTCCCTCGTTGGCCAGCGGCTGCGTCTGGCCGGCTGTGAGCAGCGAGGCAGTGATGGCCAGCGGGAGCGGGCTAGGCAAGCAGCGGAGCAGAAGGGAATTATTGGCAGTAGCGAGCAAGAGAGGAGAGTCGGTGAGGCGAGCGGCTGCATTAGTGGGCGAGGCGAGCAGCAGACGCGGTAACGGGAGTGGGCGCAGCGGGAGTAGGTGAGGCGAACAGTGAAATGGAAGGAAAATACTAGCAGCGGCGAGCGAGAGAGTGTTGGGGTATGCCCTTAAGGCTAATGTTTGAGGCCTTTGGGATTGTTTCGGTATCATGTATAAACTATGTTTATAAAGGCAATGGTTGTTATTCAGGTTGTTACATTATCTGCTGCTGTTATGTATACTTCTGAATAATGTCTCAATGGTGTTCAGCTTGGCTGACATTAACATTGTCCTTAGTCGAGATATCTTGGTGAACATGAGACAGCCTTGATATGATTGAGACTAATATGTTTCTAATCTTATAGGGTGCTTCGAGCATGGAATAAGATGTAGACTCATAGGTGCATTGAATGTACTGGACAGACCCTACTTAGGATGTTCAATTGTTTGTCACAATGTGAATAATCCTTATATGCAAGCAAGTGGCATATTTCCTCTGACTTGAGATCACTTGTGGTTCTAAATGATGATTGGCATTGTCTTGAGGTAGTTCAATATCATTTGAAATATAATGGTTATAGATTATCTTGGATAATGGGCATGAGTCATGTTAGGGCATTAGTGATAGATATAGGATTGCCTCTCCTTGTTGGAGTGTGATGTTCTATTGGGGCCCCCTGGATGAGATGGTTGAGAAAGTGTATGGCCATACCCAGATGACAATGTTCATCTGATCTAACCACTCTCATCATGTTGGAGTTACAGGCTTGACACGCTTGTCCAACGAGAACATCCAGTGGCAAAGGAAACATGTATGTCAAGTGAATTGAATTCACACTTGTGCTATGGTTTGGGTGTAGTCTTGGAAGACTCTTTCCTTCATATCGGGAGACAGTGAAGTGTTGCTAGATACCCCTCTCTGATCGTGATAACGTAAGTTATCGTTACCGACGTTGAAGGAAACCCTTAGGGTCGCACAATTTGATGATATGGCTTACTTATGTCAGATCGTGTGGACTGAATTGTTCTAGTTCAGTTTAAAAGAGTTTAAACTCTAATTGGAAGTGAGATCTGGTCTGATCATGTTTGATTGATTAGGGCTTGAGATCGGTAAGCTTCGATCGGGAGAATTGATGCTTGATCGATGAGATCAAGAGCATCAAGAGATGTGTGGTTAGATCTTGAGCCATCTGGTTCATATGAGATCTAGACCATGGCCTGGTTTGATTTGGTCTTTGAACCAAATACAATTGAACCGAATGAAATAGAACCGGTTCACTATGTGAACGTTTGGTTCAAAGGGAGAAGGAAGGTTTCGATGGTTCACTTGGAGTGAACGCATGAGACATTGAGCACTTACTATATTTGGAAGTCGGTTTTCCAAATTGGAAAAACGCCTCCACGTTGTAACGCCGCTCACCCCATCTTCTCCTCTTGCTCCTCTCGTGGTGAAGCTTCTTCACGCCAAGGAGAAAATTCAGCCAGCGAGTAGAGAAACACATCTTCTCTTGCACGATCAGGGGACTCCTTGGATCTTTGCTAGCACAAAGAGCACAAGGGAGTAAGCCTTCAACGTCTTGTGTGCAACTTCTTTGGAGGAGAGCCGCTCGCCCTCTATCTTCTTCCAAGTCGCCATTCAAGCAATGGCCATGGTAACATCCCCTCTTGTTTCATAGTTGATTATATTATAAGCCATGCGATCTTCATGAAACCAAGTTTCCGCCCATGCGAAATATTTTAGAAGAGCATGTGACTTAGGTTTCGACACTTTCAGAGAGGATAGCAGTGATGGTGAGCGAGAGAGGAGCGGCGGCGATAGCGGGCGAGGCTAGAAGCGAACACTGCAGCGGGAGCTAGCGACGTGAGGAGCGGAAGGGAAATACTGTAGCAATCCGCCCAATTTGGGCGGATTGCAAATCGAAGGAAAAATAGCATTGTTTCCTTCCTTCGTCGAATCCATCTACCCTTGTAAACGAGGGAAAAGAGATGCTTCCATCTTTTCCCTTATAGTTTCCCTTCTAGTAAACAAGGTCTTGAAAGAAAATTTGCTGTCAAATACTTATATCATGTGGTGAGAGAAAAGCAATGCTTAACACACTTAGTACATGCCTAATATTTACTGTTTAAGTAATATTAGCACCTGCATGATTTATCCTTCTGCTATCACCATAAGAATTATATGATAGTAAGAAGATAAAAGGACCGTTAAAATCCAACGTTAAATATCAAGCACGAAAGCCTTCTGACGCGAAACCTCACTGTTCTGACTATCGTTGGGGCCGTGTTGTACCCACTCAGTGGGCACGCCCATCTATCTTCAGACGGTGTGAGATTACACCTCCGTGTTACAGAGAAGGGATTTATCGCTTCTCGTTGCTCAGCATAGCACGTGGTGGTCCAGGGAGTAGGTCGGGTCAGCTTGACCATGTGGGCTACATATTGAGCATATGTTAGCTATATGGAGCCAGCCATCTATGGAATCAGAGACTGTGTTATACCAACTCAGTTGGCACAGTCTACTGCATTGCCCAGATGAAGGGGAATCGCACGGGTTGGCGATTGGCATGGATAGCCTACCAGTGATTAGTGCTTGGACTCTCTGTGCATCTTATCTCGCCTGAGCGGGACGCGGAGACCAAGTATGAAATCTGGATCCCATCTCACTAAAAGAGTTTCACTCTTTCGGACTGTTTTATTGGATTTTTTCAGTCAGATAAAATAGTGAGAAAAGAATCACTCTTAAGTCCTGGATTGATTCTAACATGGATACTGACCTTGTTGTTCTTGCAATGTTGTAGATTCCTACAGCAACGAACACCACAGGGCTCAATTTGCGATCCATACTGGAAAAGGAGAAGTTTGCTGGGCCAAACTTCTCAGACTGGTACAGACAGCTTAAGATTGTTCTTAAGGCTGAGAGGAAACTGTATGTCCTTGAGATGGCAATACCGGCTCAACCCGCTGCGAACGCCGCAAGGGCGGTTCGGGATGCTTATGAAAAGCATGTCAGTGATAGCACTGATGTTGCTTGCCTTATGCTTGCGTCTATGACGCCAGAGTTACAGCGTCAGCATGAAGATTTATCTGCTATTGAAATTATAGCAAATCTCAAGATATTGTATGCTGCACAGGCAAGGACTGAACGCTATAACTTGACGAAACTTTTCTTTCAGAGCAAACTGACTGAAGGGAGTCCAGTGGGAGCTCATGTGCTCAAGATGATTGGGTACAAGGAGGCTCTAGAGAAACTGGGACACACCATCAATCAAGAACTTGTTGTAGACATTATCCTGCAGTCTCTCCCGGCTTCTTTCGATCTGTTCATTATTAACTTTGATATGAACAAGATCGACTGTACTCCGGCAGAGTTACTGAACATGCTCTGCACCACAGAGCAGACTCTTGAGAAGGGAAAGCCTTCATCCTCTGTCTTGATGGTTCCTTCAAGGAACAAGAAGAAGGGGAAGAAGGGCAAAGCCCCTATCAAGAGCTACAACAATCCTCTGAAACAAAAGATCAAGCGGTCAAAGGACAACAGGTGCTTCCATTGTGGCCAGCTGGGTCGCTGGAAGAAGGACTGTAAAGCGCTCCAAGGAGACAAGAAGGGAAGCAAGCCTTTCACTTCTGGCTCAGGTATTTTTGTGACTGAAGTCATGGTAGCTTCTTCTATTTCATGGGTGTTGGACACTGCATGTGGAGTTCACATTTGTTCAAATGTACAGGAACTCAAGAGAAGAAAACAGGTGGGACAGCATGAGGTGGACCTACGAGTTGGAAACGGGGCACGGGTTGCTGCTGTTGCTGTAGGACAATATAACATCTCTTTACCATCTGGTTTTGTATTAGAACTTGACAATTGTTATTTTGTACCGAGCATAACTAAGAATATTATCTCTATTCCTGCTCTTGTCAGGAAAGGATTTTCTTTTGAATGCAAAACTTTAAAGTGTTGTATTTCATTTGATAATATTGTTTATGCTACTGGGTCGATTAACAATGGGTTATACATGTTGGACATGGAATGTTCTGTACAACAAATTGATAATAAGAAAGCCAAGTATGCTGATGATAGCACCTTGCTATGGCATAGTCGTTTAGGCCATATTAACAAGAAGCGCATTAAGCGGTTGCATGACCATGGACTGCTGGGATCATTCTCCTATGAGGAGCTTGATACATGCAAAGCTTGTCTAATGGGTAAAATGACGAAGACTCCTTTTTCTAATAAAGGTCAAAGGGCTTCAGGTTTACTTGACCTTATTCACAGTGATGTGTGTGGGCCATTTAGTAAACATGCCAGAGGTGGCTATACATACTTCATAACTTTTACTGATGATTTCAGTAGATATGGTTATGTCTATCTTATGAGACATAAGAGTGAATCTTTTGACAAGTTCAAAGAATTCAAAAATGAAGTACAGAATCAGCTAGGCCGGAATATCAAGGCACTTCAATCCGATCGAGGTGGAGAATACTTGAGTCGAGAGTTTACTGACTATCTGAAGGAGTGTGGGATTATCTCACAGCTCACTCCGCCAGGAACACCGCAATGGAATGGTGTGTCCGAGAGGAGAAATAGAACCTTATTGGATATGGTTCGTTCGATGATGAGTCAGGCTACTCTACCTTACTCCTTTTGGGGATTTGCACTGGAAACAGCTGCAAAGGTGCTAAACCGAGTGCCATCCAAGGCCGTTTCAAAGACTCCATATGAGTTATGGTATGGGAAATAGCCAAGCTTGACATTTATCAAAATCTGGGGTTGCGAGGCTTATGTCAAAAAGCTCGCCTCTGGGAAACTGGAGAGCAGATCTGATAAATGTATCTTTGTCGGTTACCCTAAAGAAACTAAGGGTTATTATTTCTACGATCCCAAAGAGAACAAAATATTTGTTGCTCGAACGGCTATTTTTCTTGAGAAGGAATTTCTTCTGCAAGAAGCCAGTGGGAGAGAAATAAAACTGGATGAAAGTCCAGAAGAGGGACAAAGTAGTCAAGCTCAGTTGGATGAGCCTGAGCGAATAGAACAGGTTGATGTTCAACCTGAGGCTCAGATATCACGGGAACCGCGTAGATCGGGAAGGATCCGTCGTCAACCTGAACGCTATGACGGAGTCTACATCATTAATGATGAACCCCTCACCTATGCGGATGTGGTCAGTGGACCGGAATCAGCAAGATGGCTTGAAGCTATGCGAGTCGAGATGGACTCCATGTCGGATAACCAAGTCTGGGATTTGGTTGATCCGCCTCCGGGAGTAATCCCTATTGGCTGTAAGTGGATCTTCAAGAAGAAGATTGACATGGATGGTAACGTAGTTACCTATAAGGGCAGGCTAGTTGCGAAAGGTTTCAAACAAATCTATGGGATAGATTATGATGAAACTTTCTCTTCTGTAGCCATGTTTAAGTCCATTCGAATTATTCTCGCAATAGCAGCATATTATGATTATGAGATCTGGCAAATGGATGTGAAGACCGCTTTCCTTAATGGAAAACTAGAAGAGGATGTGTATATGACACAGCCTGAAAGTTTCATCAATCCATCAGATCGTCATAAAATATGCAAGTTAAAGAAGTCCATTTATGGACTAAAACAAGCATCTAGAAGCTGGAATATTCGCTTTGATGAATCAGTTTGTGAATTTGGTTTCATCAAAAATGAAGATGACCCGTGTGTATACAAGAGGTTTAGTGGGAGCGTGATTACTTTCCTGGTCCTCTACGTCGATGATATCTTGATCATTGGAAACGATATTCCTGAACTGCATGCGGTCAAAGCATAGTTAAGAAAATGTTTCCAAATGAAAGATTTAGGAGAAGCAGCCTATGTATTAGGTGTGCAGATCTATAGAGATAGATCTAATAGGCTTCTCGGGTTATGCCAGAGTACTTACATCGATAAAGTCCTGGAGAGATTCCATTTAGAAAATTCTAAAAGAGGATATCTTCCAGTCAGACATGGTCTGAATCTTTCTAAGAGCCAGTGTCCTCAAACACAGTCTGAGAAAGATGAAATGGACAATACGCCTTATGCTTCGGCTATTGGATCCATTATGTATGCGATGTTGTGTACTCGCCCAGACGTCGCTTACGGGTTAAGCGTGACCAGTCGATTCCAAAGTAATCCAGGGAAGGCACACTGGATTGCAGTCAAGAACATTTTGAAATATCTTCGGAGGACCAAAGATATATTCTTGATTTATGGAGGTCAGGAAGAACTCAGTATTGAAGGATATACTGACGCTTCGTTCCAATCTGACCAGGATGATTTCCGATCGCAATCAGGCTATGTTTTTAGCTTGAATGGAGGAGCAGTGGTGTGGAAGAGTTTCAAACAATCAATTGTTGCTGATTCCACAACAGAAGCCGAGTA
Source organism: Costus lasius (assembly GCA_027563935.2). Taxonomy (NCBI): domain Eukaryota; kingdom Viridiplantae; phylum Streptophyta; class Magnoliopsida; order Zingiberales; family Costaceae; genus Costus; species Costus lasius. The sequence goes on from CM050446.2 coordinate 51,358,195, forward strand.
TGTTGCAGCCTCAAAAGCATCAAAGGAGGCAGTGTGGATTCGTAAGTTCGTTCAAGAACTTGGTGTTGTTCCTTCGAGTGCTGATCCATTGGTTATCTTCTGTGATAACACTGGAGCAATAGCACAAGCAAAGGAACCACGGTCACACCAGAAGTCCAAGCACATACAGAGAAGGTTTCATTTGATCCGTGAGATCATAGATCGTGGAGAGATCAAGATCTCCAAGGTTCATACAGATGACAATCTAGCTGACCCGCTTACTAAGCCTCTGGCGCAGCAGAAGCATGAGAAGCACTGTAATAATATGGGTTTGAGATTTCTCAACCATTAGATTAAGTGCAAGTGGGAGATTGTTGGGGTATGCCCTTAAGGCTAATGTTTGAGGCCTTTGGGATTGTTTCAGTATCATGTATAAACTATGTTTATAAAGGCAATGGTTGTTATTCAGGTTGTTACATTATCTGCTGCTGTTATGTATACTTCTGAATAATGTCTCAATGGTGTTCAGCTTGGCTGACATTAACATTGTCCTTAGTCGAGATATCTTGGTGAACATGAGACAGCCTTGATATGATTGAGACTAATATGTTTCTAATCTTATAGGGTGCTTCGAGCATGGAATAAGATGTAGACTCATAGGTGCATTGAATGTACTGGACAGACCCTACTTAGGATGTTCAATTGTTTGTCACAATGTGAATAATCCTTATATGCAAGCAAGTGGCATATTTCCTCTGACTTGAGATCACTTGTGGTTCTAAATGATGATTGGCATTGTCTTGAGGTAGTTCAATATCATTTGAAATATAATGGTTATAGATTATCTTGGATAATGGGCATGAGTCATGTTAGGGCATTAGTGATAGATATAGGATTGCCTCTCCTTGTTGGAGTGTGATGTTCTATTGGGGCCCCCTGGATGAGATGGTTGAGAAAGTGTATGGCCATACCCAGATGACTATGTTCATCTGATCTAACCACTCTCATCATGTTGGAGTTACAGGCTTGACACGCTTGTCCAACGAGAACATCCAGTGGCAAAGGAAACATGTATGTCAAGTGAATTGGATTCACACTTGTGCTATGGTTTGGGTGTAGTCTTGGAAGACTCTTTCCTTCATATCGGGAGACAGTGAAGTGTTGCTAGATACCCCTCTCTGATCGTGATAACGTAAGTTATCGTTACCGACGTTGAAGGAAACCCTTAGGGTCGCACAATTTGATGATATGGCTTACTTATGTCAGATCGTGTGGACTGAATTGTTCTAGTTCAGTTTAAAAGAGTTTAAACTCTGATTGGAAGTGAGATCTGGTCTGATCATGTTTGATTGATTAGGGCTTGAGATCGGTAAGCTTCGATCGGGAGAATTGATGCTTGATCGATGAGATCAAGAGCATCAAGAGATGTGTGGTTAGATCTTGAGCCATCTGGTTCATATGAGATCTAGACCATGGCCTGGTTTGATTTGGTCTTTGAACCAAATACAATTGAACCGAATGAAATAGAACCGGTTCACTATGTGAACGCTTGGTTCAAAGGGAGAAGGAAGGTTTCGATGGTTCACTTGGAGTGAACGCATGAGACATTGAGCTCTTACTATATTTGGAAGTCGGTTTTCCAAATTGGAAAAACGCCTCCACGTTGTAACGCCGCTCACCCCATCTTCTCCTCTTGCTCCTCTCGTGGTGAAGCTTCTTCACGCCAAGGAGAAAATTCAGCCAGCGAGTAGAGAAACACATCTTCTCTTGCACGATCAGGGGACTCCTTGGATCTTTGCTAGCACAAAGAGCACAAGGGAGTAAGCCTTCAACGTCTTGTGTGCAACTTCTTTGGAGGAGAGCCGCTCGCCCTCTATCTTCTTCCAAGTCGCCATTCAAGCAATGGCCATGGTAACATCCCCTCTTGTTTCATAGTTGATTATATTATAAGCCATGCGATCTTCATGAAACCAAGTTTCCGCCCATGCGAAATATTTTAGAAGAGCATGTGACTTAGGTTTCGACACTTTCAGAGAGGATAGCAGCGATGGTGAGCGAGAGAGGAGCGGCGGCGATAGCGGGCGAGGCTAGAAGCGAACACTGCAGCGGGAGCTAGCGACGTGAGGAGCGGAAGGGAAATACTGTAGCAATCCGCCCAATTTGGGCGGATTGCAAATCGAAGGAAAAATAGCATTGTTTCCTTCCTTCGTCGAATCCATCTACCCTTGTAAACGAGGGAAAAGAGATGCTTCCATCTTTTCCCTTATAGTTTCCCTTCTAGTAAACAAGGTCTTGAAAGAAAATTTGCTGTCAAATACTTATATCATGTGGTGAGAGAAAAGCAATGCTTAACACACTTAGTACATAGAACTTCACTGGAAAGAATATAGTGAACCTGGTCTTGAACTATACTCTTTTAACACAATATTGAACGGTGCACACATAATACATAAGCCTTGTGACGTGAGATTGCGCATTTTTGGTCGTGCGCATAATCCTCTTATTCATATTACTTTCACTTAGCTAGAGAGGTCCAATCTTTATTCCGCGGTCGTATATGGAAAACTTATATATGGAAGAAACTCTATGAGAAAGTGTATAGAGGCATTTCTTAGGATATACCTTTAGGTTTCTTTAAGTACATAGGAGTACAAAATCACCTTAGGAATAGGGCATTAGAGTTTTAGCTTTCGTCGTGCGTAACGTCAAACAACGACGATGATGCTCTTTTTCTCTTCAATTTCCTTGCTAACATCGAGTCAGCCACCTGCCCCAATGATGGAGGGCCAAACACAGCTCTTAGAAGATCCACTAGGGCTCGGAGGAAGCCCATCAGGTATGGCTTCACTTAGAGTCCACTTTCCTTTTCAGTACTTTCCTTATTTGCATTGCATAGCATGATAGGTTAGTTCCACCCCAAAGTCTATCATGTAGTTTATTTTATGAATGTTGTTGGTAGGTTGTGCATTGTAATGTCATGGTAGGTTAGTGCATGTAGTTTGGATGCATTTAAAGATGGCTCAAGGGATACAAGTTAGCTAGCTCACTCTACTCCAAGAAGCTAGTTCCCATTATGGAAAGGTCACTTTAACCTAGCTCAAAGGGGGACTTTCAACTCAACTCCACTTCAAAGCCCCACACCAAGGCCCTTTCCAATTGAAGAAGATATCAGCCCATGAATTTATTTGCGCCATCCTCAAGCAACAAATGGAAGAAAGGCTCAATCTAGATCCATAAATCAAGGGGCGCCACTCTAGATCCACAAATCAAGGGGCGCCTAATCTAGATCCACAAATCATGGTGAATCCCTTCCTTCCTCTCCTTGCCGCTCAAGCCTACTTGGAAGGATTTTGAATTCAGCCAACTCTCCACCCATGCGACATCAACACAAGGAAGAAAGCCAAATTCGAAATTCAAAAGCTTTCCTTTGAAGACTCTCCAAAGAAGACAACAATATCAGCCATTTAATGCCTTTCTTCATTTTTGAATTATCACCAAGAATGTAAGGGGCGCAAGGGGCCAATGACCACCTTGCCCTCACCTTATCCTCATCCCTTAGCCGCCTATAAATGTATCCCATCGCATCATGTGCATAAGCATTGTTGAAATAAATTGTTGACTAGTTTCCTAGCCAAAGAAATGGTGCTTGTGTCGCCTAGGGTGCTTGTGCCGCCCACCACTTCTCCTTTGGGTGCTTGTGTCGCCCAAGCCTCTCCATCTTCCCCCTCTTCTCTCAAGAGCCGAGCCTCTTCTTCTTCTTCTCCTCGTCCTCACTCCATCCAAGCAAGGCCGAAAGTCTCCATCATCAAGGCAAAGCACAAGAACTCAAGATGGCGCCAAAGAACATGGAAGCATCCTTGATCTCCCTCAAAGCGCATCTCTAAGTTAAGTGCTCTTCCTTCTTGTGTTTTCTCTTTACACATCTCAAGAACATCTTACTACACAATTCTTGGACTTGTAGGACTTGGCGCAAGGAAGTGGCGCATCTCCCCCCCCCCCCCCCCCCCTCTCTTGATCTCCCCTCTTTAGTTAGTCCCTTGTCTTGTTAGCAAGAGAACTTGGAGGATTAGCCTCCCTCTTGACTTTGAATATTGTTATATTTTAATTCTGCATTATAACTCACCCACGCCTGTGTGGGGTTGCTGAATGCCCTGTGTGTAACCTGCACCTTCCATCAGAGTAGGACCGGTGAAGAACGGGAAGGACGGTCCTTCTATTCTCAAGGGCCGCACTGTAAGTCTTCTTTAAGATTATTGTCATTTCTTTCCTGCAAGTAGTTAACTTTCGGATTTTCTATCTAAAATACAAAACTCTAGTTTTCAATCTCGTTAGTTAAAATCGGGTTTTCTCTAGTTTATGATACTATAAAAAAACTACTTTCAAAAATCGTCGTTTGCATGTTTGTGACTTCCCCCTACATCATCTTTGGTATCAGAGCTTAGGCTCCTAGATTAGAATTTTAAGCCTTCAAAACTTAATTTTCTAACTTCTAGGCGATTTTTGGAACTAGGTTGTTTGAGACAAAAGATTTTCATAATTGGCTATCCTATCTAGTAGCCCTATATTTTTTCTATAAATCTTTTTCAAAATCAACCATGCAGACCAGATCTAAGGCTCAAAGCTCCCAACCCATGACCTTGGAAACTTTAGCTGAAATGATTGCATCTTTAACTCAAAGGTTGGACAATGTAGACATCAACATAAATCAACTCAATGATAAGGTGCAAGAAATAGAGGAATCTCATAGGAGTAGATCTCCTAGCCGCCCTCCTAGTGAACACCACTCTAGAGATCCTTTAGAACCAATGCAAAGGCAACAAACCCCAAGGAACAATCCTAGGAACAATCCTCACAACTTTGATTGGGAAGGACACCCTGTCCAAAACAATCACAACCCTCGACCTAGAGATGACTATGCTCATGTTGTAAAGCTTAACCCGCCCACTTTTAATGGATCCCTTGATCCCAGAAAATACTTAGACTGGGCAACCAAACTCGAGCAATACTTCGAATGGAGTATGATGCCCGAGCACTCTAAGGTTAGGTTTACCAAATGCCTTCTTGAAGGTTCTGCTAGACTCTATTGGAGCAATGTAGAAAGAAGCCTACAGAGGTCTAGACAACCCCCCATTACAAGATGGGAAGAGATGAACACTAGGCTGAGAGAAAAGTATGTCCCTTTAAACTATCACAGTAAGCTTCTCGACCAAACTAGTGGCCTTACCCAAGGAAACTCAACTGTAGAAGAGTACATGGTAGAGTTTGATGAACTTTTGTTAAGAAGTGAAATGGATGAAACCCCAATGTTTACCCTGAGTAGGTTCAAAAATGGTCTTAAGCCAGAGATTAAGAACGGACTTGCCTATTACCAAATAGACACCATAGAGGAAGCTTACCAAAGAGCCCTTGAGGTACAACAAAAACTTAAAATTAGGAAGGAAACTATGACCTCGAAATCAACTTATAGGCCCTCTCCTAGCAGTTCACACCCCAACTCTTCAACCCCTAAACCCAAGCCAATCCAAACTTCGGTTGTCTGCCATAACTGTAAACAACCAGGTCACCTTATAAGGAACTGTCCTAAAAAGATAATGGTTATGACTGAGGAACATGTAGACCCAGAAGCTGAACCGGAAGAAACCTTAGAACAAGATCCTAACTGCTGTAATGTTGAGGTAAATGACTGTGATAGTGAAGAGGATTTTTTCCTCAACACTCTAGGAGTAGTCAGGTGCACCCTGATCAACCCCACCCCTACTGAAGACTGGCGTAGAACCTGCATCTTCCACACTTACTCAAAATGCCATGGTCACATGTGCAAAGTAGTAATTGATGGAGGAAGCAGTTTGAATGCTGTCTCTCAAGTAGCAGTCACTAAACTCAACCTTAAGGCAGAACCTCACCCCAAGCCTTATAGCATTTCCTGGGTTAACCAGACTAGCGTTCCTGTTTCCCATAGGTGCCTTGTCCCACTCCAATTTGGTGCCTACCAAGGAGCAATATGGTGTGACATCATCACAATGGATGTTGCCCAAATTCTCCTAGGACGCCCTTGGATTTTTGACATGGATGTTGTCCACTATGGTAGGACCAACACTTATGTCTTCAATCACAACGGGCAGAAAATCAGGCTTAAACCCTCCTTACCTAAGGAACTTAGAGCCTCCACTAGCAAAGGTAAGATAGAAGAACCCAAGCAACCAAAACCAACCATCCAGCTTATCCAACCTTAAACCTTTGCTAAGGAATGCCTAGAAGATCAACCTCTCTATACCCTTATCATTAAAGAGGCCACACCTGAGACTGAAACCAAACCCCCTCCTGAGATAGAGAACATCCTGGAAGACTATAGTGAACTTATCCCAGAAGACTTACCCAATGGCCTACCCCCACTTAGGGATATCCAACATGTTATAGACCTTGTCCCTGGATCCACCTTACCCAACCTCCCACATTATAGGATGAACCCTATTGAGCACACCGAACTTAAAAGACAAGTAGATGACCTGTTAGCCAAGGGTTACATTAGGGAAAGCCTTAGCCCATGTGCTGTTCCAGCCCTCTTGACTCCCAAGAAGGATGGTAGTTGGCGCATGTGCATAGACTGCCGTGCCATAAACAAGATAACTATGAAATATAGGTTCCCTATTCCTAGGTTGGATGATATGTTAGATATGCTAGTTGGGTCTAGATGGTTCACCAAACTTGATCTTAGGAGTGGATACCATCAAGTTAGAGTTAAAGAAGGAGATGAATGGAAAACCGCTTTCAAAACGAAAGATGGTTTATATGAGTGGTTAGTGATGCCCTTTGGCTTAACTAACGCCCCTTCCACTTTTATGAGGCTAATGACACAAGTCTTGAAACCATATATAGGTCGATTCCTAGTTGTTTATTTTGATGACATCTTAATTTTTAGCAAAACTAAGGAAGCTCACCTAGATCATCTCAGAAGAACCCTTGACCTACTTAGGAAAGAGAAGCTTTACATCAACTTGAAGAAATGTTCTTTCCTCTCTAGCAGTGTTGTCTTTCTAGGGTTCATAGTGTCTGAGCAGGGCCTTCAAGCTGACCCCTCTAAGGTCCAAGCTATCCTAGATTGGCCAGAACCCAAAACTCTAACTGAAGTTAGGAGCTTCCATGGCTTAGCTACCTTCTACCGAAGGTTCATTAGAAACTTCAGTACTATTGTTGCCCCTATTACTAGTTGCTTGAAACTAGGAGATTTTACTTGGACTAAACCTGCTTGCCGAGCCTTTAGTGAACTCAAAGTTAGAATGACCACAGCCCCAGTCCTCAGACTCCCTGACTTCAGCAAAGTCTTTGAGGTTGACTGTGATGCCTCTGGGATTGGCATAGGAGGGACCCTCAGTCAAGAAGGTCACCCTGTTGCCTTTTTCAGTGAAAAACTCAATGAGGCAAAACAGAAGTATTCAACTTATGACAAGGAGTTTTATGCTGTAGTTCAATCTCTTAGATATTGGAGGCATTACTTGATCCATAATGAGTTTATCCTTAACAGTGACCATCAAGCTTTGTCCTACCTTAGTGCTCAAAAGAAACTGAACTTTAGGCATGCCAAATGGGTAGAGTATATCCAGCAATACACCTTTGTCTTAAAACACAAGTTAGGAAAAGAAAACAAAGTAGCTGATGCTTTGAGTAGGGTTACTTTACTTATGCAACAATTACATGTTCAAGTTACTGGCTTTGATAACATGAAAACTGCTTATATTGATTGTCCTGATTTTGCTTCTATACATGCTGAGCTTAGTGTTGACCCCCTAAGCCATCCTTTGTACACCCTTAGGGATGGGTTCTTATTTCTTGGACCTATACTTTGTGTCCCTAAGACCTCAATCCGAGATTTCCTCATTTGGGAATTGCACGGAGGAGGGTCTGCAGGTCACCATGGTCGGGATAAAACCCAAACCTTGGTTGAGGAGAGGTTTTATTGGCCGAACCTCAACAGGGATGTTGCTAAGGTGGTTAGCCACTGTAGGACATGCCAGATAACTAAGACCCATAAGCATAGTGCTGGCCTCTACACCCCGCTACCCATTCCTCAAGCTCCATGGCAAGACTTAAGCATGGATTTCATCCTAGGGCTGCCCAGAACATCTAGCAAACATGACTCCATCTTTGTAGTAGTAGATAGATTCACTAAGATGGCCCATTTCATTCCCTGCTATAAAACCTCTGATGCATCTCACATAGCCAAATTATTCTTTAAGGAGGTTGTTAGGCTACATGGTACCCCCCTTACCATAGTTTCTGATAGGGACACCCGGTTTGTTAGTTATTTTTGGAAGACCTTGTGGACCTTACTAGGCACCAAACTAAAGTTCTCTACAGCCTATCATCCCCAAACGGATGGTCAGACTGAGGTGGTCAACAGATCACTGGGGAACATCCTTAGAAGCCTTGTAGGAGAACATTCTGGCACTTGGGACAAACTTTTGCCCACTGCCGAATTCTCTTACAATAGTGTTGTTAATAGGACTACAGGTCTGTCCCCCTTTCAGGCCAACTTAGGGTATCAGCCTAAGAAACCCATTGATCTGATTGCCTTACCCAAGCATTTAAAACCTTCTTTATCAGCTCGTGATTATGCTTTCAATATTTCCCAAATGCACCATGAGATCCTTAGAAAAATTCTAGACTCCACTGTTTCATATTGCGAAGTTGCTAACAAGAAACGCCGAGAAAGGTTATTCAATGTAGGTGATCAGGTGATTCTGCGAGTCCGCGAGGAGCGTATCCAAGGACACGGACGCAAGCTGGACGCAAAGGGATTGGGACCCTTCACCATAGTGGGCAAGATCAACAACAACGCCTACGTACTTGATCTGCCTCCAGACTTGGGGATCCCCACCACAGTTAACGTGGAGGATCTCACAGCTTATAAGGAGCCTCTCTCACTCAAAGAACCAGGGGCCCCCTTCGATCCAAAGATAGTGGATATCCTTGAGGACCAGACTCGACTCACCCCTGACGAGGTACAACTGTTTTATCGCGTTAAGTTTTCTAATGGTGAGGAGGCCTGGCTCCCCGAGGCAGAGCTAGCCCTGGCTGCTCCAGATTTGCTCCAAGGATTCAAGGATAATTCTCCTGAGGAGAATTTTTCCAACCCGGGGAGAAATGATGGAGGGCCAAACACAGCTCTTAGAAGATCCACTAGGGCTCGGAGGAAGCCCATCAGGTATGGCTTCACTTAGAGTCCACTTTCCTTTTCAGTACTTTCCTTATTTGCATTGCATAGCATGATAGGTTAGTTCCACCCCAAAGTCTATCATGTAGTTTATTTTATGAATGTTGTTGGTAGGTTGTGCATTGTAATGTCATGGTAGGTTAGTGCATGTAGTTTGGATGCATTTAAAGATGGCTCAAGGGATACAAGTTAGCTAGCTCACTCTACTCCAAGAAGCTAGTTCCCATTATGGAAAGGTCACTTCAACCTAGCTCAAAGGGGGACTTTCAACTCAACTCCACTTCAAAGCCCCACACCAAGGCCCTTTCCAATTGAAGAAGATATGAGCCCATGAATTTATTTGCGCCATCCTCAAGCAACAAATGGAAGAAAGGCTCAATCTAGATCCATAAATCAAGGGGCGCCACTCTAGATCCACAAATCAAGGGGCGCCTAATCTAGATCCACAAATCATGGTGAATCCCTTCCTTCCTCTCCTTGCCGCTCAAGCCTACTTGGAAGGATTTTGAATTCAGCCAACTCTCCACCCATGCGACATCAACACAAGGAAGAAAGCCAAATTCGAAATTCAAAAGCTTTCCTTTGAAGACTCTCCAAAGAAGACAACAATATCAGCCATTTAATGCCTTTCTTCATTTTCGAATTATCACCAAGAATGTAAGGGGCGCAAGGGGCCAATGACCACCTTGCCCTCACCTTATCCTCATCCCTTAGCCGCCTATAAATGTATCCCATCGCATCATGTGCATAAGCATTGTTGAAATAAATTGTTGACTAGTTTCCTAGCCAAAGAAAGGGTGCTTGTGTCGCCTAGGGTGCTTGTGCCGCCCACCACTTCTCCTTTGGGTGCTTGTGTCGCCCAAGCCTCTCCATCTTCCCCCTCTTCTCTCAAGAGCCGAGCCTCTTCTTCTTCTTCTCCTCGTCCTCACTCCATCCAAGCAAGGCCGAAAGTCTCCATCATCAAGGCAAAGCACAAGAACTCAAGATGGCGCCAAAGAACATGGAAGCATCCTTGATCTCCCTCAAAGCGCATCTCTAAGTTAAGTGCTCTTCCTTCTTGTGTTTTCTCTTTACACATCTCAAGAACATCTTACTACGGGATTAAGCCGTGTTAATTGAACTTGAATAGGATAACTTAGAGTAGATTCACTAAGAATTTTATTTTTTTTGAATTCAGTCGTTTTAAGTGTAAGCTACGGTATACTCGTATTCAACTTTTTTTTGGAATTAGGGGTTTACTTATTTGAATTGGGTCGTTTAAATATTCTTTAAAAAAAGAAGAAGAGGAGGATATACCTGTCTAAAGCTATTTTCTCAAATTATGGCGGTGCGGCGAAGAAGGATACATGAGATATACAATATGATAAATTTATATTCTATATACTTTCAGCAGATTAATTCTGTTCTACACTGTTACGCAAATACAATTGTGACATTGTTACTATCACTTCCATTGGCTAGATCGGTACATTTGCATCAGCGACTCTGGCAGCCATTATCACGAAGCTGATCCCTTCAGTTTCTGCACTTCAAGCTCATGCTCTGCTACCATGATACAAGAATCTGACTCCAGAGTGGACGCGGTGTTCTTATCCCTCAACATAGATGCAATTGATGACGTTAGTGCATCCGGGGTGCATTGCACGTCGGGCGCTATACCGACTTGATCAATGTCATGCAATGCTGGTGATAAGTACTTGGCGACCGTAATGAACAATGCTGATCCATCATGCAGTTCAGTCACGCTCTGCTTCGCCGGAAAGGTTATGAGAACAAACATTAAGATTAACCCAGATCAAAATGGGTGCGCAAATCAATTCAAGTAATTTACTGTCTTCATGGAATGCTCCAATTGCATGAGCTCAGGTACTGTATTCATTCATAAAACAGATTAGGCAATACCTGAATTTTTCCTTTTCCAAATGTTCTGTGTCCAACAAGAACTGCGCGTCCATTATCGTGTAATGCACCAGCAAGTATTTCACTTGCACTGGCGCTCCCTTCATTAACCTTCATTGATAAAAATAAAAAACACTCAGCTGAAAGCATTGAGTGAATCATAGCAGAAGATAGTAAAAAATTGCACCTACAGATATTGGGAAGAGAGGTTAAAATTATTGTGAACAACTACCAGCTATGATGAAAAACAAAAGAATATATAACCTCCAAGAGCATATACCAAGATGAAAGCATAAGAGGGAATGAGGGACCCCAAAGAAGTTGCCAGTTAATTTTTGATATGTTTCTTTCAGAAAGATTGAAAATAAAGAACTTATTTATCTATATAGCTTGAAATATCTGAAGCGCACATTTAGAACATTTGCAAGATATCTTCTGATTTCTTTGACTAGCAAGGCTATATGATAATGATAATTGATTTCTTATGTGGAAACTCACAAGGACTATATTTTATAAGAAAATTCTCTGGAAGTTATGAACTAGAAGCTTACAAGCACCACAAGCGGATCATGTGTTAGAGCATGTCCATTGACCATATTGATGGGTAACATATTTCCATCACGATCAACAGTGTTTACAAGAGTTTCATCACCGTCTAACCATATTTGAGCAACGTCCAATCCTGCTCTGACCAAACCTCCCTGTGAAGGTAATTAAATATGGATTTTTATTGAGGAATTGTAATGGTATATATGACCCATGACAGGTAAAAGTATATCACAAACCGGATTGTTCCGCAAGTCTAATATGTATGACTGAACTCCTTCATCTTCCATTTGTAGAATAACACTCTTCATTTCAGCGGCAGCATTCTAATCAATGAATCAAAATATTGTCATGAAGTGACAACCATGCCAAAATAAATAAAATATGAAGCACACTTTTCAGTAATGTTCACAGGACACAAAACTTCCTTTATAAAATAACTTATACGTGTACATGTGAAACTAAAAACTATATTCTTTGAAATCCTGCAAACTTGCTTCAGGATCGAACTATTGAAATAGTTTGGTATAGACACCTGGGAGAATGCGGAAAGTCTGACATATCCAGTCTTCGTCTCATGACCTTCAATTGACTTGTGACATATGATTGTACTAGATATAGGTGAAAGCCTTATAACCTCACGATGTAGTTGTACCTTCAATTAAAACCACAATGCTACAATTCATATAAACATAGATAGGGGAACAATACCAATTGCAGCTTTGATTATAAAATATAAAACTACCTCTCGTACTCCATTACCAATTCCATCTTTTGCTTCCTGGAAAAATAGGTAAGTGAGATAAAATGTTGACATCCTATTCAAACGCTGTCCATCAAATAGCTATAGTACACTGCAGGTTAAAGCAAGACCTCAAAGTTTTAGCTAGAAAAAGGGGCTTCAATGTTGAAATTCATCAAGATGAGTGGATCGACCCGATACAAAGTAGGACTAATGGTTCCCCCTTCCAAAATGAGTCATACATGAAATATTATCCGCTTTGTCAGTAGAACCATTATGTTTTGCATACAAAAATGTACCTAAGAGGGTAAGAGAGGCCCTTGAATCTTATTAAGGCAGGTAATTGTCCATCCATAACTAGTGAAGAACCAAAAATGAATCAATAAAACAACCTTTAAAGATAGTATTACCATGAGTACGCACACAGAAAGATCAACACTTGAAGATAGTATTACCACGAGTATATGCACAGAAAGATCAACGAAATATTTGATAACTTACTGAAGTAAAACAACATTTGAAGATAGTATTACCACGAGTATATGCACAGAAAGATCAATGAAATATTTGATAACTTGCAGGAGTGAACAAGTTAGAAAGTTTATACATCTCAAAAAAGTTTTCAGATGGGCTGGGTGTTGGAGATTGGAGCAGAATGAAGGTTAAAAAAACAATGAATTAAATATTGAGGGTGCGTTCATTGTAGAGGATGTAGAAGGATCAAAGGAAAAAAGATGGAAAAATAAATTAAAAACATTTTCTTTTAAAAAGAAAAATTAGGAAAGGATGGAGAACAAGAGTAAACTTTGGGAAACTTTTTCATCAATAGTTTCACTCATAATGGAAGAATACTTACTTTTGTTTTCCCTTTACTTTCAAATCCACAATTCTATCCTTCTTTTCTACCTTCCATTCATTTTGTATACACAATAAGAGATGTACAAAAGTTGGAATGGAAAGATGTGATTCCTGTAGTTACTCAATTTTCACAAGCAAGATATATATAAAATCATCTTAGAATCAGGAAACTACTACTAACCAATGTGGGATTAAACAAGTGAAATTAACATATTTGACAAATAATAGCCATAGTATCCAGCCAAGGTTTCAAATTTGGGTTTGATACCTAGTATCGGTTCAATATGAACCGGTACATACCAGTCCGTACTAGATACAACTGAATGGAACTAAGAGATCCAACAGTCAGAGAAGAGGAAGAAATAAAAAGAAAAGCGGAGAAGAGAATGAAAGAAAGAATTAAGAAAACCCCATATGGTAGTGAAGAAAAGGAAGACAGAAAGAAATAAAAAAGCCGATTGAACAATAAGAAAAGCCAGCCGAATGGGTGCCTGCAATGGAGAAGAGAAAAAAAGAATAAATATCGAGATGTGTCCAATAATGGAGAAGAAAGAGAGGAACACAAAAAAAAAATGGAAACGGGTCATTGCATGTACACATGCAGACAGTGCGTCATGTGGTGCTGGTGGCTAACGCATGCGCTTCCCTAGCCAATCCTACCCTTCCGCTTCCCGAGACAACTCTTCAGCTTTCCGGCTATCATTTCGCTTCCCTAGTTGACCCACAACTCTTCTCCTCCTTTTTCTTATTCTTTTTTCTTCAGGCAAAGACATCTGCCTCCGCTCGCCACGAGTAGAGAGTGAAAGCGTTGAAAGCGGATGCACTTGTAGTTATGGATCTCCTCCTCTTGCTCAGTGGAAGCAGACAGCGTTCACGGATACGCTTGCACTTGCGCTCATGAATGTGGACACAAATGCAGACAACGTTCATGGATGCAACTCATCTCCTCTTCCTTTCTTTTCCTCCTCGTCCTCCTTCCTTCTTTTGGCTCTGCTTTGCTTCATTCAAGATTGCCTATCTTTGCTTGGACAGATACAAACTAGCTATACTGCCTAGTATAAACCAGTTTTTAAACCCTTGCACTCAACTGCTGATGTAATCATGACTTGAACACTCTACCTTAAGTAATAGAGTGGAGAAGTTATCGGCTGCACATAGAAGTTTTGATTATCTATACAAGTGAGAAAATAGTACTTGAATAGCTAGTCAAACAATTAGTTAGGTATTACATGTCTATAGATGCACAATTTACATGCAACAATAACAATGTTACTTGTTTATTGTTAGGATTGGCAATAGTTAGGGTTAGAATTAACAACATTAGAAATAGCATTATATATAGTAAGTAATAATTAAAATATTATTATTTTATGTACTTAATACCTCCACATAGAGATTGCATCTATTATGTAATTGAATAAGAAGATTAATATAATATAACCCTTTAGGTTTTCTATTTCTTCTCCTCTCTTCTATCTATCTCTTTTCCTATACTCAAATATGGTATTAGAGTGGTTTTCTAAACCCTAAACACCTCTTAATATGGTATCAGAGGGAGGCTAACCACCACTTGCTTAGGGTTTCTAATCCACAAGTGTGCTGCATTGCTATTGCGTTTACCATCGTCAAAAAAAGAAAATCCACCACAATCTCTTTTGTAATGCCCCCTCCACATCTATCATGCCATCACCTAGCCCAAATCAATTGGGCTTCCTGATTTGTTATACACACCACATCTACCACCTTGCCCTCACTAAGCTCCTCTCTGACATCCTCG
Organism: Costus lasius; assembly: GCA_027563935.2. NCBI lineage: Eukaryota > Viridiplantae > Streptophyta > Magnoliopsida > Zingiberales > Costaceae > Costus > Costus lasius. The sequence continues at coordinate 51,373,207 of CM050446.2, forward strand.
CAACCATCACCTTTCACTAGCTTCTTTGCCACCCTCTATTATTGGTGATGCCTATTGCTAGTAACACCTTATGCTACCCTTTATTGCTGGTGATGCCTGATATATATCCCCTGTTACTTCAATTGACGATATTTGATGCTGCCTTCTACTCCTGTTAATAATGTTTGACACTGGCTTCTACTTCTCCTTTAAACTATATCGTCATCTTTTCTATAACTTAATTTTTATAGAAACTAGACATAATTATCATATATGCTATAGCTTAAGGGGGTATTAGAATTGATAATAGTTAGGGTTAGAATTAATAATATTAGAAATATTATATATATATATATATATATATATATATATATACTAAATAATAATTAAAATATTATTATTTCATATACTCAATACCTCTATATAGAGGTTGCATCTATTATATAATTGAACAAAGAGATTAATATATAACCATTTAGGATTTTCTATCTCTTACTCTCTCCTCTATCTATCTCATTTTCTATACTCTAACATGATATAAGAGCAATTTTCTAAACCTAGCCACCTCCTAATATGGAGTTAGAGGAAGGTCCCACTGTTAACCACCATTTGCTTTGGGTTTTTTATCCTGAGTGTGCCTTAAAAAAAAAAAAAGAGTCACAATCCCTTCTGTCATGCCCCCACCACATCTGCCGCTAGTGTCACCCAACCCAATCAATCATGCTTCCCAATCTGTTATGCCCACCACACCTACCACCTCACCAAGGTTGTCAAAAATCTGTTCCGGGTTTAGGATCTTTCGATCCTAAGACCCAAATTAGGCAAACTATTCCAGAATGAATGTAAGTTCTGAAATATGGTAGAATCTTATGATCCCACGATCTGGTTCTTAGGATCGAGTAGGATCTTACGATCCCATCGATCCTACTCGATCATAAGTTAATAGGTAAAATAAGTTCATATTATACTAAAAATCAATAATCTATTATGTTAAAAGCTTTTAATTAATTTGATATAATTTTTCGTCTTTAATTGTCATTATTTGCTTTTTTTTTACCAATATTCATCAACTTAAGCTCGTTATCATCTATAACTATATTTGTCTACTTTAATTATTTATTAGAATAAACTTTATAATATTTGTTATTGTCATTTTTATTGTCCTTATAATGTATATCTTTATCTTCATCATTTTTCATGTTTTTATTTGTTGTCTTCATTTCATTGCATATCTTTGTTGTTTCTAGTTTTATTGTACAGATTTATTATATTCGTCTTCTATTAACTTATCTCCATCATCATCACCTCACAAATATTCAATTTCATTATTTTATACTATATAATTAATACATCTGAATAATAGTATATATATATATATATATATATATATATATATATTTATTACTTATTAAAATATTTTTTTACTCTTAAGTCTAATTAGATAAATATATTTTTAAAAATTATATATTTTAAGTGATTTGGTAGGATCTTACGATCCGATTTTACGTTTCGATCCTATAAAGTCTTTATCATTCCTAGGTAGGATCTCGATCCTAACAACCTTGCACCTCATCCTTGCTAAGCTTCTCTTCAATGTCCTTAGAACCATCACCTTTCACCGGCTTCTTCATCACTCTCTACTGATGATGCCTTACTCTGCCTCTATTGCTAGCAATGCTTTACGCTATGCTTTATTGCTGGTGATGCCTGACGCCGCCTTCTACTCCAGCTGATGATACCTAACACCACCTTGTATTACTCAGAACTAGCACCATCTTCTACTTCTCTTTTAAATTATATGTAATCTTTTTTATTACAGGTTTATTTTGATGTAAGCTGGATATACTTGACATAAATGCTTTAGCTCAATTGAGTGTTATAATTGATAATAGTTAAGGTGAGACTTAGTAATATTAGAAATAATATTATATATATAGTAAATAATAATTAAAATTTAAAATATTATTATTTTATATATTTAACACCTCTATATAGAGGTTGTTATATCTATTATATAATTAAACAAGAAGATTAATATAATATAACCCTTTAAAGTTTTCTATTAAGAAGAGAAAAACACAAGTAGCAAAGTGATGCATGTCCATTTTATGTGCAATGAAGATAATCTACTTTAATCTATATGTGACATAAAGAATGCTTCTTGTTCGTTAAGAGGGACCTAAGTAGTTAAGTGTCAAAGATTCATGAAAGATATAGTAAGATAGCGTAATGTTATTTTATATTTGGTAGTAGAGCACTACTTGTTCAACTGTTCAAGAGGTATGAAATTTGGGGAGCAGTTTTCCTTAGTATATAAAAGTATTTGTAAGAAAGCAAAAAAAAAAAATAATTGAAAAGAGAGAGAAGCACTAAAGTGAGAGGGGAAGATTCTAGATTATGGACCCACTATATATCCATGTCATTGGTGTCAATTGCCAACTTCCTCATGTTATTGAAACTCAAGAAGCAAGTTAAGTTGTTGAAATCAAGAGTAAATCAATCCTCCTAAAGATTTGCTAGTTGATTAGCATTAATTTCCTAACAAAGGACTCTAGGGTAGATGGAATTCTATAGGATTGTAGAACTCTAGGGTAGAGGGCAACAAAAGGTGGGTTCTAGGGTAGAGTGCAGCCAAAGGTGGTTTGCATGGCTTGCAGTGGCAAAGGACAGTAGAAAAGAAAGGAGTGTAGGTGATGTTGCAATCGTATAAGAAGAAGATAAGGTTTAGCTAGAGAATATGAGGGCGATGAAGCTACTCTTTTTAAGAGTAAGAGAAAGATAAAGAGATAGAATTGATACAAACCAGTGAAGAGGATTGTAATTAGGGTTTAGAGTGAAGAGGATTGAAGAGATAAGGGAATAAGAGCTTCTTATGGCTCACTTCTTATTCATCAGAGAGTATATATAAAACTACTTTAGACCCATAGCACTAATAATAAATGATTGATAAACTAAATATGTGGTAGTACTACATTTTAATATATAATAACTCTAAAAAAAAAATACTATTATAGTATTTCAAAATTTTGGTGAGAATAATTTACACTCAAACAAATAGGGAAATCTATAGATTAGGTTAGATGACCCAAAAAAGACCTTGTAATTACTAAGCATAATTAATATTATGTTGCACAATTTGAGTATTTGACAACCATGCATATGATTGTGTAAATTTGGGTCATTTAGTTCATTGTCTTGCCAATAAAAGTTTCATAATCAAAATGATGCCTCATGAAATGAACAATGAGTGAAAATCTTACACTATGAAGCTTCACTCTGACTGTTGTACCAACACGGCCTCGAAGCTTTCTAGCTGCTGCCTCACTATCAAACCCAACAAGATTCTCTCCTAAAACAAGGATGAATTGAAGGTTGATAAGGCACTCTCATAAGTTAGCTATACTAAAAGTTTGCTTCACATAGCATCATAAAAAATGCATCTTATGAGTTAGTCGCAACAATAATAGAATTCACTATATATTATGCTTAGCTGCATAAGAAGTTTAGAAGGTTCCCAATAAGAATCTATGACTTCGACAGAACCAGTTTCCAAAAATCAATCATTGCTGAAGCAAAGAAATGCAAAGAATACAGTTTATTCACTATGCAACCATTCCATCAAAATCTGCATGAGCCTTTTTCCTATTACGTAGATTTGATATGTCTGAATGTATAATGAGATAAAAAACAAGGCATCTGTTTGAGATTGAGATTCGTGGTCTATATAATGGTCATTGACGTCAAAAATAAAATGGGCCTGTACAATAGACTGTTCAGCGGATAAGATAAATAAAATAGAGGTTGTTGGCACAAGAACTCAAAAATGATCCCAAAAAAGTACATAGAGAAGTAATATTCCAAGAAAGTATAATCAGAATTATAAGCATATATTTCTCCAGAAATTCTATGTTTGTTGACATTGTATTGTAAATACATCAGGTAGCATATTCTTTGAAGCCGCAAATATAGCTAACCGTCCTCTTGACCAGCATATTCAATTGTACTGCTTTGTTTCTCATTATGTGAGATCCAGTGAGGCCCCACTTGATAAAGGGATGTGCAATATTAATTGCCCAATCAGGTGAAATATTAATTGCCCAAATGGGATGTGCATTTTGAAGGCCAGGAAACAGGAATATGAATCACCATAGTTATGCACAGATATACACACCAAGTAAATGAGGCAGGAACGACATTGTAAAGTCTCACTAGAAACATATAAAATCATTTTTTCTCTTTGATATATTAGACACAGTTCAAAGCATGTCATTAAACACTATTAGCAGTAATAGTACTGTATAATCTTACCATCAATCTCAATTAGCTCATCTCCTTCATGAATACCTGCTCGGTCTGCAGGGCTTCCCTCGATACAGGATAAAACTACCTGGGAGAACCATAGCATTTCAATAAATACAAAAACCAGCAAGTGACTACAAATATGCATCAGTTTCCGATATCAGTTATTTATTTCTAATTAAAAAATATATATATTTGGTCTGGAACGATCAAGTGGTCGCATAGCTTGGTCCTTGTATGTTCCAAGTAATAGATCTGAGAAGTGAGAGGTAGTCGTGTAAAATTAAAAGTATAAAATATAAATAGTAAAGTATTTCTTACTACGCTCTTCTCACCTCAATTTGCAATTAGGATCAAACTGGCAGCATGTTGTAATAACACACTATGATTATATGATACTATCTAAGGATGTCATTAAATAAGAAATATATTATTTTGACAAAATGTATTATAGACAAATAAAACAAGGAAATTTTCACAAACCAAGTTTCCAGATTTTGGATCAACATTTATAAATAGACCAACTCCTTGCAAATTTCCGTCACTGCCTATTCTGAAGCTCTGATATTCCTGAATGTTTGGAAGTGGAACAACCATCAGATTTTTGGCAGAATGATTCAATCTACATAACATTTATTTACGTTTGCTGGTAAATACACTAGTTATTTTAATTAAAAAGATAATGGCATCAATATCATGTGTGATTAGATTGTCAATTGTTAACATAAAAACTTGGCATAATGATCAAGTGCGAAAAAAACCCTGCAGTTGATATTAGATGTGCTGCATAATTACTATAAGAAGCGTAATATACCAAGGAAAGGTGATTTTTCAGGAGAATGAGAACAGGACCTCATGGTTGAGAAGAGTAACTTGTGTTGTTATAGAGGGGAAAGACAATTGTGCATGCTAATTACCTTTGGGCTGATAATTCTCGTAAAAGGGTCACCAAGAGTTGCAAGCATTCCACTGATTTTACTATATGCTGCATCTGCTGACTTAAGAGGAAACATTTCAACCATAGTCTGCTGCAACCTCAAATCCCAATCTGCAATTGAAAATATATGTCAAAAAAAGTTCTTAAATCCATCTATATCTGAGTTTGATAAAAGGAGTGGTGAAGTTTCAGAACAGTGTTCTCATAACAACTGTAGTAAAATTGTTATTCTAGGAGAACCAAGAGGCGGAAACATTGTGCAAGTGCCAAAATAGTGGAAATTTCCGTATTCTGAGAGGAGGAAATTAACAAGAAAGCTGACTTTAATGCATCTTGATTTGCATTATCTCAATGCCACTCACTTGCGGGCATACGGTTTCAAAGGTGATTAGCTAAAAAATATAGTCCAAACCAATGAAAGGAATGCGTAGGCAATCTTAAGCAGCTAGATAGTACATCTAAAGAGGACCAGTTCCCTCCATTTCTTGTAAACAATTTGAAGTCCAATAAAACTAGATAGGATGAAAACCGGTAATTCTGTTTGTAAATGTGTCATGGACACCTGACATTTTCTGAAAGTTTCCATACATATATTTGTAGAATGAATGAATTCAAAAGAAAAGAATTCCTCATTACCATAATCTCACCAACATGAACCAGTCAAGAAGTCTCATGCCTGTCTGAACTTTTTCAGCTTCATTTTTTTAACATTCAGCATTGGGCTATAAAGGCCTACGGAGGAAATTCTAGTTCTTCATACCTTCAACTCTTTCGCTATCTATCCCTCAAGGTTGGCTGAAACCAGAGGAGCTACCAAATTAACTACTTATCTGCAAATCCTATGCCTTAATTGCAGAAATGTTGTTGGAGTTTGACCAGATTAGCCCCTATATTGGCTCATATAGTTTGCGAAGGCTGTTGAGCATGATCAAGTGCAAAAAAGATTTGAAAACTAGGAAGTTGACTTGCAAGATATCATAGAGGTCAATTTGTAAATCATCTCCAAATCTAAGTAAACACAGGAGTTATGCAATTACCCGGAGTTAGTTTAAATATAGAAATTTGAATCTCACTTTGGGAATTTGATGATAATTCATAGTAAACCAGGGCAACGATAGAAGTCAGTAATACATGATGTGGAAATTCTAAAATTCGTCTTTTTGAAGAAACTACCTTGATGATTAAAAGTGGGATCTATGAAGCTCTCTCGAATCAAGCCCCAAGCCTCAACAAGAGTTCTTTGAACTGTGTTCACCTGTGGAGCGGACATAATTCACCAAGTGAAAAAACAGAGGATATATGCTTGTTGATAAAAGAATCATCTGTTGCTTCATGAGGTTGCATCATTTTCCTATAAAGGCGAGCATTTAAAATGCAATTAGAAAGAGCAACAACAGATCTCTGAGCCTCCCTTCTTCCAAACTGCTTATCTACTCACCAATTCGGCTATCATCCACTACAAACTATTCGCTAGTTGCATTTGCGTACGCAAAAAATTCGTAATTTGCTGGTACCACAAGCCAAAAACGCGCTATGCTTGATGCAAATGTAAAGTGGGATTCGCTAAACCTGTGTCGAGTATATCAAAACCGATAATTTAAATTATCTAACAATTTTTCACAAAATTTGAGCCTTGAGTCCTCTTTTTAACAATTTGTTCATTTACTCATTCGATATATTGGCACATTGCTCCTTAAATTTTATCCAATTTGAACCTAGCTTTATTATTCTCAATTAGGATTGGATAAAGTTTTTCGCTCAAACCGTTTATTCGTTGGCAAGAAAGATGAGAAGATAAGTAGGATAATACGGGAATCAAGATAGAGAAAAGATCATGAGAAAAAAAAAGAATAATAAATTGGAAGGAGTAAATTAAAAAAAAAATTATTTCACAAAGATCCCTTGTACTTGTATCTGATTTTCATTCTGCCCTCAGTTGGGAACTTACCAAATTGCCCCTATCTTTGGATTCATTTGAATATAAACCCCCAAAAATAGGGGCTAAGCAAAGTTTTTCAAAGATAGGGTCTAAAAGAAAACGAAGGATCAACTTGGGCTTTAAAAAAATACCAAAATTGAAGCATTGTTTCAGGAAACAAACTTTCGCATTTTTAAACAAAGAAACCCTTGGATTTTGGAGGGATGAACGCTTGCCTCGCGCGCACGGGAAACAGGGAAGGCGACAGTGAGAGACTCGGCGAGGGCCGGAGAGTCGCAGCCGCAAGCACACATCATGGCAACTGCTGCCGCAGCAGCAGCGAAGCCGGAGGCAGTCTTCTCCAGCAACCCAGCTGAGGTCGTATCTGGTCCATCAATCTCGCTTCCGCGCTCCGGCTTATTCGTCGGCAGAGCCCGCAGCGTCGAACCGCCGAGGAATCTGCGATGCACGGGAATCCTATTCCTTCCAGATGATAGATTGGGAAGTCTCGAGAGAGGAGCAGAGGCGGCCAGGCGGCGGAAGCCGAGATCAGGCTTCGGGGTGGTGAGGGATTCCATTCTTCTCTCTCTCTCTCTAGATTTCGGATTGGAGATTGGAGAAAGAGAAGGGTTTGGATCACCGGAGGAGGTAACGGTGGTGGTGGTAAAAGAAGGGAAGCAAGCGGAGGCGGAGGTTGATTCCGGTGGGGTCCGCTTTGGTATCTTATTTGTGGTCGGATGGAATTTCATTGAAAAGTAATATTAATACCATTATATTTCGTGACTCACTGGTGTACCAACGGTTATTGGGAAAAGTTGGCCCATCCCTTAACCAATGTGAAGGGATGTGAACAAGTGGGACTGAAAAGCTGGTGAGGAAACAAATATTGGAATCCAAGCATGAAGCAGGTTCATCACAAAAGTCCGGCAGCAGACAAGTGAACGTCACTGCTTTGCAGAGAAGACGTGTAAGTGCATTACACCTGACAAATTGCAAATGGACAAAAGTAGGCTGCCATTTATCCCCCTCTTTCACTGAAAATTACAAAGAAGGGGCTCTAATATTTCATTTTGAATTACTCTAAATATTAAGCCAGTGCTAAATGGAGATAAATATTGGGTGAGTAAAAGACAAGTAGATAATTTTCTTCTCTACAAATTTGGTCAATTTTTCTATACACTATGTATGTTGGGCTGATGAATTAAATATTAAATAAATCATATATAAATTACGAATCACATTGATCTTATACATTTTTTTGACCTCTATGTTTAGTTCACAAGTAGAACCCAAAAATTAAAAATTAAAAATTATATATAAAAAAAAAATCTTCTCCCTCTGCGGCTCATATGCTATTTTTCTCTCCCTCTCTTTGTTATTTTTTTTATCATCTAATTATAATTGAAAATATAAATTGAGAGTTATAAATGGTCAAATATTGTTTTGTAGTTTATACAAATGAGAAGTGCACGTCCAATATTAGTAGATTGTGACAAAACAAGGAACGAATACAATTGCTTAGATGGTACAAATACGTAATGCAATTCGGACTCATTTGAGCGGACTTAGCGAACTAAGTTAGTCAAATTACGTTATTGAAAATTATTAAAATAAGTACAAGTCTAATTTGTTAAAATAATTGTTACTGTCTGATTGGTTTAACGTGGGGACCAATATTCACCAATATTCACATTCACGCGACAAGAAAGACAAAAAAACAAAAATAGAAAACGAAAAACACGTGGAATTGAGTCTTTAAGTGGTAGCATCGCATTTGTAGTTTTGTATGAGTAGCTACGTGGCTGCTTGATTGAGCTCTGCATATTGATTAAGACGTTTCACTCGATGCTCGTCGTCCACCTGCCATGTCATGCCATGTCATGTCATGCCATGCCATGCCATGCCATGTCAGGTATCTTAAAGCGCTCAACCATATATCTTGAAGTGACACCATAACTTCCACCCAAACATACGTGCATGTAAAAACCCTAGAGAGGGCAACCATTCATTTTCACTAGCCAACTTGCTTACCGCTTCCGGCCAACTCACATTCGACTCTACCCAACTAGCTTGTTTACTGCTTCCTTCATTGCATACTTGCTTTCTACTTCAGCTACTTCACAGACTTAGCAACTTCAACCAACACTCTCATCGATGATAAACATTGTCAATACACACTCATAGAAATTTGGCTTTGTTAATGCTAACACCACCAACACTATCCTCGTTGGTGACCATTAAATCTTTGAGGTTTGCAACTTATGTCATAAAATAGATCCCAAGCAATAAATTATGCAGTGATAAGTAGAAATTTCTTTTTAAGCTTGTAAATAATAAATTTATACACTGAGAGATTCACCTTGGGATAAAAAGATAAAAAAAAAACTTCCCTAATTATGTATACTCCAATTGCATCGACAACTATACGATTAACCTTCCATGGATCTACTACTAAGAGGGGAGAGTAGGCCCGAAAGGTCAATCCGTAGTGAAAGATGAATAACCTACAAAAGATCTCAGAAATGACACATATAGATCGCGCAAGTCACTCGGATGATTGCCTTGATTTATTAAAGTTAGCGCTTGCTTTAATACTTATAATTGAAACAAGCTTTAATAAAAGCGACTTAGAAGAGCACATAGGTTTTCAAAGAAAGGAAAGAGGGAAAGCAAGTTAGAGATAGGAGATAGAGAGAAGATGAGACTCAGCGTCTATGTGATGACTCCCTTGACTAACATAAGGTGACTCATTGGAGGTTATCACAACACAAACCTTGGTTGGTTTCTATAGCTTGTTCCAATAGCTTATTAGTATATGGGTTCTAGACCCTCTAGCCTTTGGTAAAGCTGCATCATAGGCAAGGAAGTCTAAGAGCTGGGTATGGGATGGCCACTAGGCCACTGAAAGCATTGTTATGGAAAGCTCCCTCATCCCACTTTCCTCAAGCATTGAAAGCGGCTCAGAACCCGATAGCCAAGGTTGTGAAGTAAATCATTGGAATGCTATAGTCCTTGAACATAGAGGTGTTAGGACAGCACTCACCTCCTCCACCGGATCTCAAAGCCACTCTCCAAAACAAAACCACTCACCTCCTTCATAGAAGGCAGGAGGTTTCATGACTTTTGAGAGTGAAATGAGAATCAAATCAAAACAATTCCATTGCCTCATGGGCAATCACTCGCTTCATCCTCGATCTATTGGTTTAACCAACATAAGGAAGGGCTTTCATTAGGATGTGGAGTGGAACTTCTAAGTAGAGCCTTTGAATATATCATTTTCTCCAGGATTGGAAAGGGACGATGATGGTCTGAGGAGATCTGCTCGAGCTTGGAGGAAACCCCTTCGATATGGGTTCCCTTAGAGTCCCCCTTTCTTGCATTGCATTTAGGACAACTTTAATTTTCAAATAAGTCATGCATCATGTAGTCATTTATGGCAAACCCAATTGTAGTAGGTTGTGCATTGTAAGTCATCCTTATGTACTCTCGCATCATGGTAGGGTAGTGCATATATGCATAGGTTATATTTGGGCAGGTTACCCAAGCTAAGGACCAGCTCAAGCTTCACTCAAAAGAATCAGCTCAAGTTTCACTCAACAAGTTCAGCCCAAGAAGGAAGGAAGGCTTCAAACTCCAAGTTTAACTCAAAGCCTTGGTGAGCTCACTTGCCAACCCAACTTCCTCATTTGTTGGACGCCTCATCATGGGAGCATTCAGCCACCTCAGCCAATCCATCAAGATATGCGCTAGCCCAGCAAGCAAGGAATTCGAATTCAGCCTTCAAGATCAACAATCAAAGGAGTGCAGTCAATGGGAGTTTCCATCAATGCCTTGCCACCCAACTTCCTCATTTGTTGGATGCCTCATCATGGGAGCATTCGGCCACCTCAGCCAATCCATCAAGATATGCGCCAGCCCAAGCAAATAAGGAATTCGAATTCAGCCTTCAAGATCCACAATCAAAGGAGTGCAGTCAATGGGAGTTTCCATCAATGCCTTGCCACCCAACCAAGTATGGAAGCTTTTCAAAATTCAAAGATGCTTCATACGCAAGCAAGGAATCAAAGGAAGCAGCCTTTGCCCACATCTTGATCGTCAACACAAGGAGCAAGGAAAGACAACTCAATGCTAGCCCAACGCCTTTAAAATCTTGCCAATTGAAGACCACCAAAGAAGGAAGGCTTTCAAGACCATTTGTGCCAGCCCTTTGTCTTTCTAATCTTCGAAATTATCTCTATTTTTGTAAGGAGCGCAAGGGAACAATTGACCATCCTGCCCTAGCTCTTCCCCTCGCCTATAAGTGTATTCCCTCTCGCATGTATTCTCAGCTATTGTTGAATGAAAACTTGTCTATTAGTTTCCTAGCTTGCGCTTGGTGTGGATCTAGGAGTGGCGCACCTCTCCTTTTCCCCCCTTTATTCTCTAGATAACTTAGGGTTAAACTTCTGAGGCTTAACCTCTCCCTTGATCTTTTTATTTTGTATTAAAATCTGTGGCTTGTACGGATCTTTCTGTGATTGCTTGTAAGCTCCACCTATACACCTTCCATCAGAGTTGGACAAATGAAGAACAGGAAGCACAGCCTTTCTATTCTTAAGGGCTGCACTGTAAGTTTAATTCCTGCATTTATAACTTTCTTAGCTTAATCTCGGGTTTTCCTTTATTATATAAAATACAAAAAAATTAGTTTTCAAACCTCGTTAGATAACTTCGATTTTCCTTATTATCTACTTATTATCAAAACCGATTTGAAAATCGTTGTTTGAATGTTTTAGACCCCTTTGTCTTACATCAGACGAGACAAGGATATTGTTGGGAAACTGAGGCAACCGCAAGAACACGGCTTTATCGAAGTAATAAATAAAAGATCATTTCGAACAAGGATCTAGCGGTCAAGTACCGATTACACGATCGATCTATAGTTAAACAAATCAAAGTGTGATTTTTCTTCGAAAACTTCTAAGTACAAGAGAGCAAAAACAAACGTTTAGGGTAAAAATTGTAATACCCTAAAACTTATGAACCCCTTATGATGGTATGCAAATAATAAATTGGTAAATCATATCACTTGGTCAATTAAGCATGCTTGAAATCTTGAAATTTTTTATGGTGAGGATGGTATCTTGGTATTATGGACTTGAGTGTCCTTATTGGAGTCTTAAAAGGGCATTTCTAGAATACTTGCCACAAAAGCCTTGTGGGTTAGAAAGTGGGAAAAAAAAGGAAAATTGTGAAGGGGGGAGGGCTGGTCGCATCTTGCTTGGGGTGGGACCCTAGAGGGGCCGCCAACTAGAGGAAGGAGTTGGGAGAAGAATTTTAGCATCTTAAGGCAGGAAATCTTATTCTTGTTTTCATTAATCTGGTTCTTCCTTCATTCCCTACATAATTTCAATGTCCCTTGTGTCTTATATGCTTGATTTGGGTTTTGAATTACATGATATGCGTTTCTATGGGTCGGATTCGAATGTTTTTAGGGTTTTAAAATTCTGTTCTGCTGAAATCTGCATTATCTAATATGACCTTGCTGTGCTTTCACCCCAATATCTTATGACCTATAGATCCAAATCGCACGAAACAAATTTTGTATGAAAATAGATTCACTCAGCTTTGATTTGAATGTGATATCGACCACATCCGAGTTATATTTGAGTTGCAATCGGTATTGATATCTAACTTGCAAAATCTGTTTTCTGAAAATCTAGAATCTTGACCTTTCTATGTCCGAACCCTCATATCTCCATAGGTATAGTTCAAAATCTTGTGAAATAGTTCTATTGGAAAGTAGACTCAGAGAGCTTCATTTTGACTACCATATGGCCTACTTTTGGTTAGTTATGGATCTGAAATATATGCCAAAATTCTGATTTTACGAAACTGTTTTATGGAAATTTGGAATCCTGACCTTTCTGTATTGGAACCCTCATATCTCTCTGATTATAGCTCAAAATCTTGTAAAATTGGTTTCATTGGAAAGCTGACTCGTCGAACTTCATTTTGACTACCATATCGCCTACTTTTGGTTAGTTATTGGATCTGAAATATATATCGAAATTCTGATTTATGAATCTATTTTCTGGAAATCTGGAATCCTGACATTTCTATATTCGAACCCTCGTATCTCCCTCAGTATAACTCGAAATCTTGTACAACCAGTTTCATTGGAACATAGACTCGAAGAGATTCATTTTGACTACTATATTTCCTATTTAGGTTAATTTTTTGATCTAAAACATGTGTTACAATTATGATATACGAATCTGTTCCTTGGAAATATGGAATCCTAACCTATCTATATTCGAACCCTCATATCTCCCTAATTATAACACGAAATCTCGTGCATACGCAGACTCAAAGAGCTTCATTTTGACTACCATATTGACTAGTTTTGGTTAGGAATTCGACCTAAAATATATGTTAGAATCTGACAATATGAATCTGCTCTGTTTTGGTTATGCTCTTACCATCAAATTTGTTATTGTGTTTTGAACTTGAAATCGTTCTTGAAGCAACAAGATCATTATGAAATCTATTTTTCATCCCTTAACTTATGATTTTAAACTCATGGCATGAACTCTAACATATTATATGGAACTTATGTCCCGGCCCTAAAAATCTCATTATCAATGTTATGCTTATGTCCAACGACAAATGGTATGTCCAATGACTTAGGTTATATCTTATTATCAATGTTATACTCAAACTCATTGTCATAGTGCTCTTCTTATGAAAGTTATATTGTGGGGAGAATTTGTGTGAGGGGGGGGGGGGTCACCTCTTGAATCTCTCCATTCAAAGGAGTTGTGGGCGCAAAGTGCTACACCCCTAAAAAAGGTGGGGGGCCACCTCTTGAGTCCCACTTCTCATATGGTAATTGTGGAGCAAAGTGCCACACCCCTAAAAAGGTGGGGGCCACCTCTTGAATTCATGGGAGCCACCGCTTGAATCCCACTACATCATGATAGTTGTAGAGAAAAGTGCTACACTAATAGCCCGAAAGGGAACACTACAAGTCTGGCACGCGTGTACCTTGGAGTAATCCTTGGTAACGGCACCAAAAACTTGATGTTAAACCGCAAGTGCACGGGTATACGAAGTAATAAAGAAAGTATCGAATCCACAAGGACCTATGTTGTCAAATACTAAATAATTGATTTTTCACTATCTAGGCAATCGAATTAAAGTCAAGCAAATATCGCAAATAAACGAGAGAAAACTATCAGAGAGAAAGGTGGGACTAGGGTTTCGTTCACTTAACTTTTATGACTAGATATGAATAAGGATTTCGTCGGTTTAATTTTGTCATGATGAAGATACGATTTACCTAATAAAAGGATTGTTTCACTCTCGTGCAAACAATCACGCATGGATTTATCTTCGCTTTCGCGCAAGATTTGTCCCAACGTTGAAGATAAGCAAATTATCAATTTATGAACTCAAGGATCACTTTCGTGCATCCGAATTCTAGATTAATAATCTCTAGCGGAAACTCAAGGATCACTTTCGTGCATCCGAGCCTCGACACTAGCTTTACTCATAGATCTCCAACGTTCCGATCTTCACTTTCGTGCAATATCTCCACGTTTGACAAATAGACTCGATCTATAGATTCATGTTACAATTATGGCAATAATTCTACTAGAACAGATCAAGTTGGATCAAACCTAAAGAAGGGTTCCTAACATGCAATTCTAGAGTTCTAAATTCTCAAGCAATTACCTTTCGGTCTCAAGCGAAAATTCTAAGAACATAATTAATAACATGAACTTAAAGAGAGTTTAAGCACAATTATCACATGAGCAAAATCATCATGTTAAGATTAAAAGCAATGAAATATATAAAAATCAGTTATCTAATCATTGGAAATTAAGTGAATTACTCCCCCATGTCCCAAGAGTAGTTTAAGCTATCATGGTAGAGGAGTTACAGAATTCCATGGTTTCAGAAGATCGAAAATCAAAAGAAAAGAGAAGTTTAGAAAATACAGCACGGCTGTTTCACAGCCATAATTTCCAAATTTAGGCGATGAACAGTGTCGACGCCCCTTCTTTCCTTGATTTCTCCTTCGATTGATCTCCTCTCTGTCTGAAACTTCTGGCGCGTCGTCTCCTCCTTCAGATGAAGCTTCACTATGAATATCACGGCCGGAGATCGTCTGGATCGAGCACGGTGGCGAAACCCTAAGCGGCGGAGTGGAAGACGATTTCTCTCTCGACAGACAATGAAAATTGGGGCTTTCGGTGTGTCTCTAATCCTCTCTCCAAAAGCTCCCTTTTTGCTTCTTACGGCTTTGAATATAAAGCCATGGATCGCCTGCAAGAATCTCCGCAAAGATCGGGCGTGAAGATTGACCTGGGAATCGTGTTCAAACACCGAAATACGGTAGTGTAATATCTTACGACACTGCCGTAAAATCCATCGATCGTTCTGTTCTGAAATTGCTGAAAAATACGGCACCGTAATTTTGTTTACGGCAGTGCCGTAAAATCGGCTGAACTCTCTGGTCGGATTCATCGGGGAAATACGGCCCGTGTAATTCTTTACTGTAGTGCCGTAATTTCAGGGCAACTTTCTGTTCTGAAGATGCTTCAAAATACGGCCCGTAAACTGGGTTACGGTAGTGCCGTAATTTCGGCAAAAGTCTCTGTTCAGAAACTGCCCCAAAATACGGCCATGTAAATCCTTATGGCGGTGCCGTATTTTCGTGAAAACCTTATGTTTGGAAAATCACCAAAATACGGTCGTGATCTCGATAATACGGTAGCCGTGAAAAATACGGTACTGTAAAATCCCTTACGGCACTGCCGTATTTTGGGTTCCTTGTCTCGATTTGCATGAAATTTCTTGGGTGACTTTTTCTTGATGATGAGAACTCTTCCATATATTTGATTTTGCTTGAAAACGCCTAAAATAGTGCCTTTTTGCCTGAAAAATATGAAAAACAAAAATAGAAGTAGACTTTGCAATATTTGATGGATTCAGCATAAAAACGAGTAAAAAGATCCTCGATTTAGCATGAAAAGGTATCTAAAATGATGTAAAATATACTACATATTATGGTTTCATCAAACACATAAGGCTCAAACCTTGCTTGTCCTCAAGCAAAAATCAGAATTTGAAATCAAAATTTGATTGAAAGAATAACCTTTTCATGCTCAATAAATTTCTAAAATACAACTTGTCAATGAAAAATTATATCAATTGATTTACAAAATTTCAAGTAAACATATCATCCTTAGAATACAATTTTCTAGATTCACAACTCAATCAAATAAAACTTTGCAACCGTATAATAAATAGAATTTTCAATCTCATGATTTCACCTAGTATTAATTTAAATCTATCATGGCTTTTGTTTACAGGAATTAGGTCTCCAAGATCTTTTTCCACACAAATTTTTTTTTCTTTTTTATGTATTTTGTTATCTTTCTGCATAGATGACATGTATCCAGAAAGACACATACTTTTTATTTTTGACTTCAACTCTTTCTTCGGTACCACTGTCAATTTTACACAGTGCCAAGTAGGGGAGTCCCTCACTATTTTTATGGATCTTGGATTCTTATTTCCCAACAAATAGCAAAAATAGACTAAGCCTTAACTAAGTTGATCAATTAATTTAAATTCTCAAATCATACTAATATACTCATTTTATTCAAAAGAGAAGTTTCACCTTTAAATTTTATTCCTCAAATAATATATCTACACAAAATTTTATGCATCAATCAATGTCATATTTTAATAGACAAATATGTATTGAAGAAATAAATTTGACATGATAGGGCTATATCTTCAATCATGAATTTGAGATCATCAATCATTCAAGTTATCAACAGTATAAATCAAGAGTGAACTCATCATCATCATTACAATATCAAATCATCAAAAATATATCACCATGTATATCATATCAAACATCAGAATATCAAAATATCATACAACCCCATCGAAACAGTAAAAATCACTATCATCATCACAATACAACCATATCGAATATCTATCATCAGAATATCATCATACAACCATATCGAATGAGAATAGCAATATGCAGTGGTGGCAGTCATGGAAGCACCATCCTTCCCTTCATCATATGAAACAACAGTGAGATAAAGAAAATCATAGTACAACAAAAAGGTAAAGGAAGATAATACTCACAAAGCCTCTACTCATCATCATCAGATCGCGTAGCCTCCGAGTCTCTCGTAGCAGTCTCCTCAGGAACAAAGTATGGGGCTCCTCCCTGTTCACCATGATAGCCATAGTCTCTGTGATCAGCATAACCAAAACGGTCATAGAGGAAGTTACCCATGTCTTCCATATGGTTGCATAGCCTCTCCATATCTTTGTGGATGTACCCCAGAGTCTCATCCATCCTATCTAGGCGGCGCTCCTGACTGAACATCTGTGCTGTGAGTGCCTGGAAGCCTGGATCGTGGTGGCTAGCATATCTGCCCATACGTGTGTGTGAGGAGGTACCAGCTGGCTGTGAAGAGTCATGAAGGGGTGACTCCATCCCATAAGGATCGCTCCTACTACCCCCGGTGGGTGGTGGTACTGTATCAGGTGATGGAATAAAAGCTCCCTCAGCTTTATTAAGACATAGCTTCCAATTGGCCCTTTCTCTAACTGTAGTCTTCTCAATGTAGGGTAAGGGTAGAGGAGAGATGTTTGGTCCAAGGACCAAACAGAAAGTGTCTCCCTCTCTAACTATCATCTTCATCGCTATGCAAGACTCAATATCGAGCCTTGCATTCCCTCTTGTCGTGTCAGCTCCATAGGGCTTTATCCCAAAGTATCTAGCAATAGGAGTAACCAATCCTCCTATCACCACTAATCCTCTACTAGCTCTGGCCACTTTATCCATGTGCTTGATCATAAAATAGGCGACATCTACTACGAATCCATTGAGCATCCCCCAAAGAAAATACAGCTCATGTTGACGGACCATGTTGTCACTGTCTCCTCTCCCAAATACTGTGTGTGCTAGAACCCTATGTGCATATCTGATACAGGGGTTCACTATTTTTGAGGCTCTGGCAGACATAGCATAGAAATGGCTCTCATGAGTGATTTGGTTCCAGAACACGTTCTCCATAAATCCAAGGGGTATGTCAGTGTAACCCCCAGTGCTCAATCCAAAGATGTCCCTAATTTCTTGCAAAGTAAGCTTTCTCTCTTCATTAGCCATTCTGAATGTGATTTCCGCTTCTGCAGGGCCATGAGAGTACTCTTTCAACTCAATTATCAGACTGCTCAAAAACTCCAAGACAAGAGGTAACTTATGTGTGAGGAGTCATCTGGAAGAACTCCTTAGCTTTAATTCTATCAAACATCCATAGCAAATCCTCATAAAGCCCTAAGGCATCCAAGGTTCTTCTATCAGCATACTTTGAGTTGATGATCTTCCTCTCCAGAATTTTATTGTACCTAGCCTCTTGCATTTCATTTCTGAAAAGAATTCCATATGAGTTTGGTGGTTGTGAGGATTCAGCAGGGGCTTTCCCCTTTCTTCTTGGTGCAATTGCTTTTGTCCTTGGTGCCATGGACTCAAGCTTCAAACTTATCATTCAAAGCATACAAATAATGATATAGCAGTTTAAATCAGGTCAGTGCATTCAATCAGCTTATTCCACTAGCATATAGAACAAAGTGAAAAAAAAACAGGGTAGAATCATGCATGTAATCTTAATCTCAATACAATATGATAAGCATGGACTATTCTTTCAACATCATCAGTAACGTTAATCAAGTATTTTAGAAGTAAAAATCTATTTTAAATCCCATGCTAGAACTCAAAATGTCAATAAACAGTAATTCCGAATCGTGCACGTTGCGTTTCAGCTCAAATCGGTTACAGAAATTGGTTCAAATTCTTTTCAAATAGCACAGGATCGAAAACTGATTCCCTAACGATTAAATAGAAACATAAATCACTCAAAATAGTTGTGAATCGATCGAGAACGAGTGAAAGGGGCGAAACTTTGTGAAAACTCATCAAAGCAGTAAAATCAGAGAATCGGTTACCTAATCGACGATGAAGATTGAACGGAAAGGGTCGCCGGCGTCCTTAGGTGTCTGGAGAAGGTCAGAGATTTGAAAACGGCGCAAGAACGAGCGAGATCGAGGGTAAAAACCCTAAAAATGGCCCGGTAGAAACCCTAAATACGGTACAGGATTCGTGTACAGAAAGAAAAATACGGCAGTGTAATACCTTACGACGCTGCCGTAAAATCATTAAAGCACTCTGTTCGATAATGACGGGGAAATACGGTACCGTAATTTTTATTACGGTACTGCCGTAAAATTTTGAGAACACTCTATTTGAAAACGAAGCAAAATACGGTACCGTAAAGAAGTTTACGGTACCGCCGTAAAATCTTGGCAACGTTCTGTTCGAAATGACATCAAAAATACGGTACCGTAAAATTCTTTACGGTACCGCCGTATAATTCAAGCAGTAAAGATTTTTTTTTTTAGAAAAACAAAAAACAAAATTTCAGAAAATACGGCACGTAAAATACTTCACGGTAGTGCCGTAAAAATGAAAGAACACATGGGTTGATTTTGGATCAGAAATATGGTACCGTGCAATCCTTTACGGCCGTACCGTAATTTCGTCGCAGCTTTCTGTTCGTAAGCAGACTGAAATACGGTATCGTAAAATCCTTTACGTTACTGCCGTATTTTGCTCCAAATCACGAAAAACCTACAAAAATAAAATAAAAATTAGTCCTAAGCAAAAATCAAGGTAAATAAAACTAAAATAAGGGTTAGAAAGCTTGGGTTGCCTCCCAAGAAGCGCTAATTTAAAGGTCATTAGCTTGACCCATTAACACTCGGGTTTGATCGTGAACTCCTGAATTTTCCTCTGGATTTTCCAACATAAGGCTAAATCTTGAAACAGTATCCGAATTTGCTCAGAATCTCTTCTATTTTGCCAATCAGTCTAGAGCTTTCTCTTCTTCTCTTTCTCCTTATCTTTTTCTTCTGCAATTTCTCATCAATACCCTCAGAAATATTGTCAGATTTATTATTTGGGGTTTCATCAAACAGACTTGAAACATCATAAATTTCATCATTAAATATTTCAACACTACAGCAAGATCCTGAGTATGAAAGTTTATTTAATGAGTCATTAAGATTAAATTCAATCTTGTTATCACAAATGTCAAAGGTAATCTTTCCTTCTTTCACATCAATGTTAGCCTTAGTAGTGGCCAAAAGTGGTCTTCCAAGAATTATGAGATTTCTAGAATTTACCTCCATGTCTAACACTACAAAGTCTGCAGGAATGAAGAACTTACCAATTTGTACAGGAACATTCTCTAATATACCTATAGGATACTTCACTGATGAATCCGCGAGCTGTAAGGATATGGATGTATGCTTTAGATCTCCAAGATTTAGTTTCCTGTATGTAGAAAGAGGCATTAGACTCACACTTGCACCGAGGTCACATAAGGCTCGGTCAAAAGCCATAGTGCCTATTGAACAAGGTATAGAAAAACTACCTGGATCTTTCAGTTTAGGTGGCAGTTTGTTCTGTATGATAGCACTACAATCTTTAGTTAAAGTAACAGTGGATGTGCCATAATCATCCAATTTTCTTTTACTAGACAAAATCTCTTTTACAAACTTGGAATAAGATGGCATCTCAGTAATAGCTTCAGTAAAAGAAATGTTAACATAAAGCTTTTTCAGGATTTTAAGAAATTTACCAAACTTTTTGTCTAGTTTATGTTGAACTAACCTTTGAGGAAAAGATATAGGTGTCTGGTAAGGAGAAAGCAAATTAGGTTTAGGATTGTCTTTTTCACATGATTCTTCCCCTTTTGGTTCATCACCCTTTTGAGGTGATAAACAAGTTTGGGGTTTCTTATGTGAAGAATATTCCCCTAACTCTAATTCCCTTTCATTATCATCAAGCCTTTCTTCAGTGTTTTCAAACCTCCCTCTAGGTTCTCCTAGTTGTTTCCCACTTCTAGTTATAATGGCATTACAGTGCTCCCTAGGGTTTATCTCAGGTTTTGCAGGCAATTTCCCTAGGGGTCTGTAAGGTACACTAGCATGTTGTGCAATTTGGTTTTAAAAAATTTTGTTGTGGGCTTCTACTCTATCCAGTCTAGAGTTAATTTGATGAAAACTTTGCTTAAACTCTTCAATTTGTCTATTTTGATTTGACAAGATTTGTTTTTGATCAAACATAAACTCTTCAATTTTTCTATTTTGTTTTAGCTCAAACCGATTTTGATTGGTCATTATTTTTTCAAACATGGATTTTATCTCAGAGAATTGATCATTGTTTTGATTCAGATTTTGGTTGGGATTTTGCCTTTGGAATCCTTTGTTTTCAGTGTTCCCCCCTACATTGTTATTGTTTTTCCATGAAAGGTTGGGGTGATTTCTCCATCCAGGGTTATATGTACTAGAATAGGGATCATTAGGTCTACTTTGATTATAATTCCCTATGATATTCACATGCTCATTACCTTGATCAACAATTCTACAATATTCAGCAGTATGATCATCATTGCCACAATTTTCACAAGTAATAGCAGAAACAAAAGCAGTTTGCATGGAATTTAACTTACTGCACAAAAAGTTTACCTTCTCTTCTAAGGATCGCAATCCTTCACTTTCACCCTTACCTTGAGAAGGCTTGTAAAGTACTCCTCTCTTGGTAGTCCATTGATTGTGGTTCAATGCCATCTCCTCTAGCAGTCTGAAGGCATTATCTAGTGTTTTGCTCATAAGAGCTCCTCCTGCAGCAGCATCCACAATCATTTTAGTCTGATCAGATAATGTAATATAAAAGGTTTGCAGTAAAGTTTGAAGTTCTAATCCATGGTGAGGACACTTCCGCTACAGTTCATTAAATCTCTCCCAGGCTTCACTGAGCGACTCCCCACTTCTTTGTTGAAAGCTTGTAATTTGGTTTCTCGTCTGCAGTGTCTTGCTTGGGGGAAAGTATTTATTTAAGAAGGAATTGGACAGTTGATTCCAAGTGGTGAAGGTACCAGCTGGGTGTGAATTAAGCCATGTCTTTGCCCGGTCCCTAAGAGAGAAAGGAAAAAGTCTTAATCTCATTGCATCGCTAGAAACACCATTATATTTAATAGTATCGCATAATTCAAGAAATAAGGCCAAGTGTTGGTTGGGATCCTCCAGTGGAGATCCTCCAAACTGATCTTGTTGAAACATTGCAATGAAACCAGACTTAATCTCAAAATTGTTGGCTTCTATTGCTGGCCTAGCAATACTAGAACGAATTTCATAATGATTAGGGGCTGCATAGTCCCTAAGTGTTCTCTAATTGTTCTGATTGTCTCCCATCTCTAATATTTCATCTTCTAACTCTAGTTGGGATGTCTCTTGCAATTCTTCTTCTAATCTCAACTTTCTGCGCACTCTCAATGTTTTGTTGATTTTAGGATCCAATGGAACAAGTGGTCCTGACCTAAGGCTCCTGTGCATGCAAAGTAGATCGATCAAATGATTTCAAGAAAAACAGAAAATAACAGAAATAAATAAAAATAGTAAATAAAAACCTAGTCTAGCAATAATTTTAATATCTTCAATATCGACAAAACTAAGGTCCCCGGCAACGACGTTAAAAACTTGATAGCCCAAAAGGGAACACTACAAGTCTAGCACACGTGTACCTTGGACTAATCCTTGGTAACGGCACCAAAAACTTGATGTTAAACCGCAAGTGCACGAGTATACGAAGTAATAAAGAAAGTATCGAATCCGCAAGTGCACGTTTTCAAATACTAAATAATTGATTTTTCACTATCTAGGCAATCGAATTAAAGTCAAGCAAATATCGCAAATAAACGAGAGAAAACTATCAGAGAGAAAGCTGAGACTGGGGTTTCGTTCACTTAACTTTTATGACTAGATATGAATAAGGATTTCGTCGGTTTAATTTTATTATGATGAAGATACGATTTACCTAATAAAAGGATTGTTTCACTCTCGTGCAAACAATCACATAGGGATTTATCTTCGCTTTCGCGCAAGATTTGTCCCAACGTTGAAGATAAGCAAATTATCAATTTATGAACTCAAGGATCACTTTCGTGCATCCAAATTCTAGATTGATAATCTCTAGCGGAAACTCAAGGATCACTTTCGTGCATCCGAGCCTCGACACTAGCTTTACTCATAGATCTCCAACGTTCCGATCTTCACTTTCGTGCAAGATCTCCACGTTTGACAAATAGACTCAATCTATAGATTCATGTTACAATTATGGCAATAATTCTACTAGAACAGATCAAGTTGGATCAAACCTAAAGAAGGGTTCCTAACATGCAATTCTAGGGTTCCAAATTCTCAAGCAATTACCTTTCGGTCTCAAGCGAAAATTCTAAGAAAATAATTAATAACATGAACTTAAAGAGAGTCTAAACACAATTATCACATGAGCAAAATCATCATGTTAAGATTAAAAGCAACGAAATATATAAAAATCAGTTATCGAGTCATTGGAAATTAAGTGAATTACTCCCCCATGTCCCAAGAGTAGTTTAAGCTATCATGGTAGAGGAGTTACAGAATTCCATGGTTTCAGAAGATTGAAAATCAAAAGAAAAGAGAGGTTTAGAAAATACAGCACGACTGTGAAGTATTTCACAGCCGTAATTTCCAAATTTAGGCGATGAAAAGTGTCGGCGCCCCTTCTTTCCTTGATTTCTCCTTCGATTGATCTCCTCTTTGTCTGAAACTTCTGGGACGTCGTCTCCTCCTTCAGATGAAGCTTCAGTATGAATATCACGACCAGAGATCGTCTGGATCGAGCACGGTGGTGAAACCCTAGGCAGCGGCATGGATGACGATTTCTCTCTCGACAGACAATGAAAATTGGGGCTTTCGGTGTGTCTCTAATCCTCTCTCCAAAAGCTCCCTTTTTGCTTCTTACGGCTTTGAATATAAAGCCCTAGATCACCCGCAAGAATCTCCGCAAAGATCGGGCGTGAAGATTGACCTGGGAATCGCGTTCAAACATCGAAATACGGCAGTGTAATATCTTACGACACTGCCGTAAAATCCATCGATCATTATGTTCTGAAATTGCTAGAAAATACGGCACCGTAATTTTGTTTACGGCAGTGCCGTAAAATCGGCTGAACTCTCTAGTCGGATTCGTCGGGCAAATACGGCCTGTGTAATTCTTTACGGCAGTGCCGTAATTTCAGGGCAACTTTCTGTTCTGAAGATGCTTCAAGATATGGCCTGTAAACTGGGTTACGGCAGTTCCGTAATTTTGGCAAAAGTCTCTGTTCAGAAAGTGCCCCAAAATACAGCTGTGTAAATCATTACGGCGGTGCCGTATTTTCGTGAAAACCTTCTGTTTGGAAAATCACCAAAATACGGCCGTGATCTCGATAATACGGTAGCCGTGAAAAATACGATACCGTAAAATCCCTTACGGCACTGCCGTATTTTGGGTTCCTTGTCTCGATTTGCATGAAATTTCTTGGGTGACTTTTTCTTGATGATGAGAACTCTTCCATATATTTGATTTTGCTTGAAAACACCTAAAATAGTGCCTTTTTGCCTAAAAAAATATGAAAAACCAAAATAGAAGTAGACTTTGCAATATTTGATGGATTCAGCATAAAAACAAGTAAAAAGATCCTCGATTTAGAATGAAAAGGTATCTAAAATGATGCAAAATATACTACATATTACGGTGTCATCACACACCCCTAAAAAGGTGGGGGCTACCTCTTGAATTCATGGGAGCCACCGCTTGAATCCCACTATCTATTTGTATGAAGAGCCCTAAGATGCTCTAGCTAGCTTTTGTTTGCTCTCTCTCCTGACGAGGATGGGTTCAACTTCCAGGCGTGGAAGGAATTATGAATTATGATTGTCTCTCCCACATCTATGATCTATGACTATTCATGATATGAATGCACCCCTATGCTCAATAATGATCAATGATTACTCATGATACGAATGCTCAATAATAATTAGTGACTACTTGTGACTCAAATGTCTTATCCATAGGGAATGTATTGCTATCTTGTTTGTTTTACCCAAATTATGTGTTTAAGGGAATTTTGTTATCCTTCATTATTGCTTTATTGTGTTAACTATTTCATTGATATGTATACCCTTTTTAGTTTTTCCCCTTAGCCTTTGGGATTACTTGCTGGGCAAAATTTATGCTCATTCTTGTGTACACTAACCCATGTTGCAGATTAGCTTGGCTACGCATTGTGGGCAGAAGTATGAAATTTTTTGGAAGCTCATTTGGATGTTTGGGCTATATCATGAAATTTTGTAATCTTGGAAACATTGCATGTTCCATAAAAGATTTGTATTAAGGAGTTATAATGTGACTTGTTGTGATGAGAATGTTACTAGTTTTGATATTTGATTATGATGGGTAATGTTGATAGCATGTTTAGCTCTTAGATTTTGGATAGTATGACTCTACTTTGCTTTGGGTAGAGGACTTTGAAAGAATAGATATTCTTTTCTGTTGCAACTTAGATGATGACATTTTAACATGTTTTTTGTTGTTCAAGGGATTAGAACTTGATATTGATTGTCGATCCTTGCGAAAATTATGTTATATGATTATCTGTTATGGATTGTTATTATCTAAGGGCGTGACAACAGTGGTATCAGAGGATTTATTTGGGGAATTAGTCTTGATTTGATTTTGATGATAATTATGATTGACGATCCATGGATTGATGTTTTTATAAGTGAATAAAATGGGGAATTAGCCTTGAAATTGAGGTGTTATGATGACTTAGTTGATCAGACCACTATTGTTGAGAGGGATGTGGACGAGATGCTTGAGGTGAGAAATAAAAGAGGAAAGGAAAGGACAATTGGCTACAAGGATAAAAGAACAAACAAAAATGAAGGGTCCTTTAAAAAATTTAAACGATCCTATGACGAGTCAAGAATGACCAAGAATGTTCAATCTTGTGCTAATTGTGGTGGAAATCATGAATCAAAGGCTTGCTATAGAGTTACTGGAGCTTGTTTTGCTTGTGGAAAGTTTGGCCATCGGATAAAGGATTGTAAATTCAACAAGGCAAAGGAATCAATGCCCACAAAGCCCGTAGCCCATGCTAAAGTCTATACCATTGCAGTACGTGATTCCAAAGCTTCAAAGTTGGTAGTGGAAGGTACTCTTTGTATTTCCAATAAAGTTGCAAGAGTTTTGTTTGATCCTGGCTCTAATTTATCTTTTGTTGTACGTCACTTTGCAGTTCATTTGGAAAAGGAACCCAAACAACTCGATCTTATGATATTAGTCTCCACACCTATTGGTGACTCTCTAACTACTAATCTTGTCTATCCTTCTTGCTTATTGATGGTGGGAGAATATGAAATTTTAGCTGAGTTAATCCTTCTAGATCTCCAAGATTATGATATCATACTTGGTATGGATTGGGTTTCATTTTATCATGCTACTATTGTTTGTTATCAAAAGCTAGTTACCTTAAATCTTTCAAATGAAATCCAATTGCAAATCAAGGGTCTTTCTCTTGATCAATATCCAAACCTTATATCATTTATGCATGCTTCTAAGCTCCTTCAAAATTGTTGTGAATATTACTTAGCTTATATCAAGGAATGTCAAGAACTTGAACCTAGCTTGGATGAAATACCTGTGGCTAGAGATTTTTCATATGTGTTTTCAAATGACCTACCTGGCTAGCCCCAGATAGAGAAGTTGACTTTGGTATTGATCTTGTTCCAAACACTGTACCAATATCTAAGGCTCCTTATAGAATAGCAGCAACAGAGCTAGCTGAGTTGAAAAAGCAATTACAAGAGCTTTTGGACAAGGTCTTTATTAGACCTAGTGTCTCACCATGGGGTGCTCCAATACTATTTGTCAAGAAGAAAGATGACACACTAAGGCTTTGCATAGATTACAGGCAGCTGAATCAGGTAACCATTAAGAATAAATATCCTTTACCTAGAATTAATGATTTATTTGATCAACTGCAAGGAGCACAAGTGTTTTCAAAGATTGACTTAAGATCTAGCTACTATCAATTAAAGATCAAGAATGAAAACATTCCAAAGACAACATTTAGAACTCGGTATGGACACTATGAATTATTAGTCATGCCTTTTGGACTAACAAATGCACCTGCAGTTTTTATGAATCTAATGAACCGAGTATTTCACTCCTTGTTGGACAAATGTGTGATTGTATTTATCGATGATATTTTGATTTACTCCTAGAATGACCAAGATCATCAAAGGGATTTAAGAATTGTTTTGTCTATTATTGTATCCCAACAAGTAGGTAGACAAAAACTTATTTCTGATGTCACAGCCAAACTCATTATTTGGCGCACAGGGACTTTGTCACTCCCTGACACGGCTCCAAAAACTTGTTATGTCACCAAGCTTGTTGTGTCGGCAAGTGTACGGATACTCGAAGTAATAAAATAGATATCGAACCCACAGAGACCTTGTTTGCTGAGTACTAAATAACTAATTTCTTGTTATCTAGGTGAATCGAAAGTAAGCAAGTGAGGAATAGAAAACTAAAATGGAAATACCAGAGAGAGAAGACTGGGACTTAGGGTTTCATTACTTTAAATTCTATGACAAGATGTAAATAGAGATTCGTCAGTTGAATTTTATCATGGTAAAGACATAATTTACTTCATAAAAGGATTATCTCACTTTCGTGCAGACAATCATGCAGGGATCAATCCTCGCTTTCGCGCAAGATCTATCCCAACGCTAAAAATAAGTAAACCACCAAACAAAGGACTCAAGGATCACTTTCGTGCATCCGAATACTAAGTTGATTGTCTTAAGTGGAAACTCAAGAATCACTTTCGTGCATCTGAGTCTCAACACAAGTTTTACCATGAGAAGAATGGGACTTAGGGTTTCATTACTTTAAATTCTATGACAAGATGTAAATAGAGATTCGTCAGTTGAATTTTATCATGGTAAAGACATAATTTACTTCATAAAAGGATTATCTCACTTTCGTGCAGACAATCATGCAGGGATCAATCCTCACTTTCACACAAGATCTATCCTAATGTTGAAAATGTTAGACCCCTTTCTTGAGGGGGGCGAAACCCAATAAGTGGCGCAAATAAAATTTCATGCGGAATCAAGGGTTTCATAAGATCATTAGCAAGAACACATGATCAACTTCATAAAGATTGGATTCATACCATAGCCATTTCGCTTGGATGGCGATTTGGAAGAAGAGAGAGCGAGAGGATCTCCTCCAAAGGATGTGCACACTAGATGAAGAAGTCGCCTACTCCCTTGGTACTCCTTATGCTAGCAAGGCTCCAAGAGGTCTCGATCCGTGAGGGAAGATGAGATGAGTTACTTGGCGAATTCTCCTAAGCCAAAAGCTTCTCTATCTCTCGTTGACACAAGCCACACGAGAACAAGAGCGAAGAGGAGCGACGAGAGTAACGTTCACATTGAACGTGGGGCGTGGTTTCTAAAAATAGCAAGCCATAAACTCGCCTTCAACTCTCATGCGATCAAGCGTTTACATCAAGTGAACCGATCGCATACGCCACTCTCTTTGAACCAAGCGTTCACCTAAGTGAACCGGTTCTAATAAGGTTGGTTCAAAGACCAAACCAAAATAGCCCAAGTCATGGTCTAGATCTAATTGGACCCAATGGTTCCAGATCTAACCGCTCATCTCTGATGCTGCTGATCTCACCGATCCAACATCCATTCTCTCGATCGAAGCTTACCGATCTCAAGCCCTAATCAATCAAACATGATCAGACCAGATCTCACTTACAATCAGAGATTAAATCCCTTTTAAACTGAACCCAAACAATTCAGTCCACACGATCTGACTTAAGTAAGCCATATCATCAAATTGTGCGACCCTGAGGGTTTCCTTTAAATGTCAGTAACGATAACTTACGTTATCACGATCAGTGAGGGGTATCTAGCAACACATCACTGTCTCCCGATATAAAGGAAAGAGTCTTCCAAGACTACACCCAAACCACAGCACAAGTGTGAATCTACTCACAAGGCATACAAGTTTCCTTTGCCACTGGATGTTCTTATTGGACAAGCTAGTCAAGCCTGTAACTCCAATATGATGAACATGATTAGATCAGATGATCACAGTCATCTGGGTATGGCCATACACTTTCTCAATCATCTCATCCATGGGGGCCCCTTTAGAACATCACACTCCAATCAAGGAGACGGCAATCCTATATCTATCACTAGTGCCCTAACCTGACTCATGATCATTATCCAAGATAGTCTATAACCATTATGTTTCAAATGATATTGAACTACCTCAAAACAATGACAATCATCATTTAGAAACACAAGTGATCTCAAGTCAGAGGAAATGTGCCACTTGTTGCATACAAGGATTATTCACATTGTGACAAGCAATTGAATATCCTAGTAGGGTCTGTCCAGTACAACCAATGTACCCATGAGTCTACATCTTATTCCATGCTCGAAGCATCCTATAAGATTAGAACACATATTAGTCTCAATCATATCAAGGCTGTCTCATGTTCACCAAGATATCTCGACTAAGGACATATAGCATGTCAGCCTAGCTGAACAGCATTGAGACATTATTCAGAAGTATACATATTGCAGCAGATGATGTAACAAACTGAATAACAACCATTGCCTTTATAAACTTAAGAGTTTATACATGATACTGATACAATCCCAAGGCCTCAAACATTAGCCTTAAGGGCATACCCCAACAGAAAAATAAGTAAACCACCAAACAAAGGACTCAATGATCACTTTCGTGCATCCGAATTCTAAGTTGATTGTCTTAAGTGGAAACTCAAGAATCACTTTCGTGCATCTGAGCCTCAACACAAGTTTTACTCACGGTTCTCCAACGTTCCGATCTTTGCTTTCACATAAGATCTCCATGTTTGACAACTCGACTCAATCCTAAATTCATATTATTGTCATGGCAATTTGACTACTAAAATCGAACACTAACCTAATTTCTTAAAAAAAGTTCATAACATGCAATTCTAGGGTTCCAAGTTCTCAAGCAAGTCACCTTTCGGTCCTTATTGCGAGAACTCTAAAACATGAATAATAGTATGAATCTAAGAAGAATCAAAAGTGCAATTATCACATGAGTAAAATTACCATGGTAAAATTATACGTGACGAAATAGTGAAAAAAAATAACATCTAGTCATTAAGAATTAAAGGGAATTACTCCCCATGTCCCATAAAAGTTTAAGCTAGCATGGTGCAGGAGTTACAATAATCCATGGTTTCAAAAGTTCAAAAATCAAAGAGAAAAGGGGGTTTAAGAAAACACACCACGGCTGTAATATAAATTACAGCCGTAATTTGTGTAGGAGTTGCTGTGAACAGTGTCGGCACCTCCCTTTTCTTTGATTTCTCCTCCAATTGATCTCCTTTCGCTCTGAAACTTCAGGGGCATCTTCTCCTCCTCCTAGCATAGCTTCTCCTCAAATTTCTTGGCCGGAGATGCACTGTGTGTGTCACGGCGGCGAAACCCTAGGCGGCAACGAAAAACTCGATTTCTCTCTGTATGGTGGATGAAAATTAGGGCTTTTGGCGTCTTCGTCTTCCTCTCGGCGAAAGCTCCCCTTCTTCTTTTTACCGCTTCGACTTTTGAGGCTTGGATTATCCGCAATCATCTCTGGAAAAATCGGGCTTCAAACTTGACCGTGGAATCACGTTCAAAGATAGGATTACGGCAGTGTAATATTTTACGGCACTACCGTAAAATCAGTCGAGTTCTCTGGTCTAAAATCTCTGGCAAATACGGCACCGTAATATAGGTTATGGCGGTGCCATAAAATTGGCAGAATTCTCTGTGCGAAAAGTGTCTGGAAATTATGGCCTGTAAAATGGTTTACGGTAGTGCCGTAATTTTCGTGAATGTCTCTGGTCTGAAGTTGCTCCAGATTACGGTCCGTGTAATTTCTTACGGCAGTGCCATAATTTTCAGGAAACTTTCTGATGTAAAACTCTCCAAATTACGGCAGTGCTCTGATATTACGGTAGCGTATGAAAATACGGTACCGTAAAATAGATTACGGCCCTGCCGTATTTTAGTTCTTGGCTCCAATTCTCTTGAAATTTGACGTGTGATCTCCTCTTGATGTTGTGAATTCATCCATGCATTTGGGTTGCTTGAAATAGACTGAAAATCATGCCTTTTTGCCTGAAAATCATTAAAAGCCAAAAAGAGTGTTGATTCCGCAAATATTGATGAAAAAGACATTAAAATAAGCAAAGTCTATGAATATGACACAAGAACACCAATGACATGGCACTAAATTTACTATAAATTTCGGTGTCATCAAACACATAAGGCTCAAACTTTGCTTGTCCTCAAGCAAAAACCAAAATTTTTCAAAATTTGTTCATACGCATAGACTTTCTCATGAAAAATAAATTTCTAACATACAATCACTAATGAAAAATTTTCATCAATTGACTCATAAAATTTTAAATAGACATATCATCTTTTGAATTCAATTCTCAAGATCTACAACTTTATCAAATAAAACTTTGCAACTTGTACAAAAAATAGAATCTCAATCTCATGACTTCACCTAATTTTCAATTTAAATCTATCATGCTTTTGTTTACAGAAATGAGATATCCAAAATCTTTTTCCACTCAAAATTTTCTTTTCTTTATTTTTGGATGGCATATACCCACATAGATACACCCTTTTTATTATTCACATTCTCTAATTCGATTACCACCTTTTTTTCTCTGATGACAAAGTTAGAGTACACTTGACCACATAGTCAGTGTAATAGAACTCATGTCTTTTCAGTAGAAAGAATTTTACCAAAGATAGCAGAGTTAATGTGAATTGATTCCTCTCATCATTTTTTTTTCAGATTTCAACCCATGTCCTTTGGTACCACTATCAATTTTGCACAGTGCCAAGTAGGGGAGTCATTCACTATTTTTGTGGATTCTGGATTCTTTCTTCCCAACAAATAGCAAAATAAATCAAACATCAATTAGACTAATCAAGTGATATCAATTTAAGAATCATATTTATATGCTGATTTTATTCAAAAAGTAGCTTTACTTTCAAATTAAATTTCCCAAATAACATATCTCCCTAAAATTTCATTCATTAACCAAAGAAAAACTTCAAAAGTAGATATGCATAAGAGAAATAAATTCGGCATGATAGGTCTAGACTTATTCACAAGTTTTGGATTCATTCATCATTATCAATAAGAGTCAAACAAATCATCAACATTATATCCAAAATAGATCAAAGCCACAAATTAATCACAACGCGATGTAGTAATCTCGGTCATAGAGGTTTGAAGAAATTATCTTCCTCAAAAGATTATGGAGCATTGATAAGACGAGGAAAATAGAATGCAAAGTAGTAGGGAAAGTGATACTTATTGTAATCCACAAGTGCACGAATACTTCGAAGTAATAAAAAGATATCGAACCACAGAGACCTACGTGTTAAGTACCAAATAGTTATTTTCTCACTAGCTAAGCAAATCGAATATGATGAAAGCACAAAAGAAAAGTAAACTAAATATCTGAGAGAGAAACTGGGACTAGGGGTTCATCCACTTTAATTCTAATTACTAGAAGGAAATAAAGGCTATCAGTCAAATTTCATTACGATAAAGATTTAATTTACTTCATAAAAGGATCGTCTCGCTCTCGCGCAGACAATCATACAAAAGACCAATCCTCACTCTCGTGCAAGATCTATCCAGTGCTGACAATAAGTAAATCATTGAACAAAGAACTCAAGGATCACTCTCGTGCATCCGAATTCTAAGTCAATCATCTCATGTGGAAACTCAAAGATCACTCTCGTGCATCCTGAAACTCATCACAAGTTCTACTTAAGGTTTTCCAACGTTCCGATTCTCACTCTCATGCAGGATCTTCACATCTAACACATTAACTCAATCCAAAAAATTAGAAAATCAACATGACAATAAAGTCACTAAAAATCAAAATACAAAGAACAAACCTAATCTCTTACAATAAGTTCCAAACTCAATGATTTTTAGGGTTCCAAATTTCACAATCAACCTCTCAGTCTATTTTGCAAAACTCTAAAACATGCTAACATTAAGAAACAAAGGAGGATTAAAGAACAATCAATCACAAAAGTAAAATTATCATAATAAAATTAGTTTGATAAAAATAATCAATGTCTAGTCATTAAGAAATTAAGGGAATTATACCCCCATGTCCCATAAGAAATCTAAGCTAGCATGGTGAAAAGATTATAATAAACCATAATTTCAGATGATCAGAATCGAAAAATGGAAGAAAAGTTACAAAACATGGTGCTGTAATGAAATTACAGCACCGTAATACTTGATGAACACGGTGAACAGTGGCGGCGCCCACTATTTCATCGATTTCTCCCTTGATCGGACTCCTTTTGATCTAAAACTTCTAGTGTATCCTCCTCTCCTCCAGGCAAAGCTTTTGTGTAAAAATCGTAGCCTGAGGTGGTCTCTACACCTCTTAGCGTGAGGCCACACCCTAAGGACGCCTCCCTTGATTACTCTCTAGATTCTTCCTAAAAATTGGGGCTTTTGGTCCCTTTATCTTCTCCTCATTGAGACGAGTTCGCCACTTCTTTCGGATCTCAATTTGGTGCCCTAAATCTCAAGATATGGTCTTTTAAATCTTGCAGTATAAAAATCGGGAAACTGAGCCAAAAATATAGTACCGTAATAACAATACGGTAGTGCCGTATTTTGCTCAAAAACTCAAAAACTTTCTGGTTGAAATCCTCCAAAAATACGTCACCATCATAGTTTTACCCAAAAATACAGTAGTGCCGTATTTTTGCAAATTGGCTCCGACTTTCATGAAAATTGACGGGTAGCTTCGTTTCGACATCTAGAATCCATTGGTGTGCTCAAATCTTTCAAAATTCATCAAAATATGGTACTTTTTACTCGAAAATGATGAAAAATAAGAAATGGTGTAGATTCTACAATATTTGACAAATAAGGCTTAAATTCAAGCAAAAGAGCATAAATATGACACAAAAAGACCAATGAAATGACATAAAATATACTCTGAATTTTGGTGTCATCAATAGTCACAAAGTTTTATTTTTTGCCATCGTCAGCAGATTTAACCTCCCTCATATCTCCTTCTCTTTCTTCTTTCTCTCTCCTTTCGCGCAAAATTCAATTTTCCTACAAAAAGAGAGGAAACTTTAATTCTGAAAATAAACTAAAATAAAAGTAACTAAACTAAGTAAGAGTGCTTGGGTTGCCTCCCAAGAAGCGCTAGTTTAAAGGTCATTAGCTCGACCGTTCGGTACTAGGATTTGATCATGGCTCATCAAGGTAAAAACTTTCCTTTTCTCCAATCTGCTCTTCTTGATAATAATGCTTCAATCTCTGACCATTAACCTTAAATTCTCCTGTTTCCTCACTCCATATGTCTACAGCTCCGTAAGGATAGGCTTTCTTTACCTGAAAAGGATCAGACCATTGAGACTTAAGCTTTCCAGGGAAAAGTCTCAATCTAGAATTGAACAAAAGAACATAGTCACCTGGTTGGAAGTCTTTTTGGTAAATATGTCGATCATGCCATCTTTTAGTCCTCTCTTTGTAAATTCTTGCATTTTCATATGCAGAGAGCCTGATCTCATCTAGCTCGTTTAATTGTAACCTCCGTTTTTCACCCGCGTTCTTTAAGTCAAAATTCAGCTTCTTGATTGCTTAGAATGCCTTATGCTCGAGCCCTACAGGAAGGTGACATGATTTTCCATAAATCAATTAAAAAGGAGACATACCTATGGGTATCTTGAAAGCAGTCCTGTATGCCCATAATGCATCATCAAGTTTGAATGCCCAGTCTTTTCTAGTGCATGACACTGTCTTTTCCAAAATTCCTTTGATTTCTCTGTTTGATACTTCAACTTGACCACTCGTTTAGGGGTGATAAGGTGTTGCAACCCTATGATTTACCCTATACTTCCTGAGCATGGATGAGAACTTGTATTTTATGAAATGCGAGTCTCCATCGCTGATTACTACTCGTTGTGTCCCATACCGTGGAAAGATAATTTTTTTAAACAGTTTAACTACAACTCTAGAATTATTTGTAGGGGAAGCAAGAGCTTCAACCCATTTTGAGACATAATCTACTGCTACAAGAATGTACTTGTTACCTCCAGAAGATGGAAAAGGTCCCATGAAGTCGATTCCCCAAACATCAAATATTTTAACTTCAAGAATATTGGACAGTGGCATCTCATGTCTTCTGTTAATGTTCCCTGTCTTTTGACATCTATCACAAGATAATATAAAATCTCTAGCATCTTTGAACATTGTGGACCAATAAAATCCTGATTGTAACACCTTAAAAGCAGTCTTCTCAGTACCGGCATGACCACCATAAGAGGATCCATGGCATTGAAGCAATATATCTGCAACTTCTTCTTCAGGTACACATCTTCTAAAAATGTCATCTGCACATCTTCTAAACTCATAAGGCTCATACTAAAAATAGTGTTTCACCTCAGCCAAAAATTTCTTCCCTTTTTGGTAGCTCAAATCAGGAGGAAAAATATTGGCTACAAGATAATTCACTATATCAGCATACCAGGGGGCACTGAGTTGTTCAATGGCTAAGAGCTGCTCTTTAGGGAATGAATCATTGATCTCATCGTTCTTTTCAGTATCTACCACTATCCTTGAAAGATGATCCGCAACAAGGTTTTCTGATCCCTTTTTGTATCTCTAGATCAAATTCTTGCAAAAGTAAAATCCATCTGAGTAATCGTGGTTTAGTATCCTTTTTCTGCATTAAGTACCTAACAGTTGCATGGTCAGTGTACACTACCACTTTGGAGTTAATTAAGTATGATCTAAATTTATCAAAGGCAAATACTACAGCTAAAAGTTCCTTCTCAGTGGTAGTGTAATTCCTCTGTGTCTCGTCCAAAGTCTTACTAGCATAATGGATAATGTGAGGCTTTTTATCTTTCCTTTGTCCTAGAACCGCTCCAATTGCATAATCACTGGCATCACACATGAGTTCAAATGGTAAATCTCAATTTGGAGGCTGAATGATAGGTGTTGAAACTAAAGCCTTCTTTAGTTCCTGAAAAGCAGATAAACAATCTTCATCAAAAGAAAATTTTATATCTTTACAAAGTAAATTTGTAAGAGGTCTAGCAAGCTTAGTGAAATCCTTGATAAATCGCCGGTAGAATCCTACATGTCCTAGAAAGCTTCGGACCTCCTTCACTATGGTGGGTGGTTCCAATTTCTCTATTACTTCAACTTTGGCCTTATCAACTTCAATTCCTCTTTCAGAAATCAAGTGCCCCAAAACTATCCCTTGCCTAACCATGAAGTGACATTTTTCCCAATTAAGCACAATGTTAGTTTCTTCACATCTCTGTAAAACCCGAGATAAATTAGCCAAACGAACATCAAAAGAGGAACCGTAAACGGAGAAATCATCCATAAATACATCTATAAAGTCTTCAATGAAATCAGAAAAGATAGCCATCATGCATCTTTGAAATGTAGCGGGTGCATTACATAAACCAAATGGCATGTGAAAGTGGTTTTATCTTGATCATCAGGATGTATAGGAATTTGAAAAAAACCAGAATATCCATCTAAAAAGCAAAAGTGAGAATGGTTTGCCAATCTTTCAACCATCTAATCAATGAAAGGAAAAGGGAAATGGTCTTTCCTAGTGGCAGCATTCAGTTTTCTATAGTCTATGCACATGCGCCAACTAGTAATAGTTCTAACTAGAATCAATTCATTATCTTTGTTTTCATGACAATTACCCCTCCTTTCTTAGGAACACAATGTACATGACTTACCCAGTTGCTATCAGATATAGGATAGATAATACCTGCATCTAGTAATTTCAGAACCTCTTTCTTTACAACTTCTTTCATGGAGGGGTTTAATCTTCTTTGGAAATCTGCATGTGGCTTGTGCTCTTCGTCCATCAAGATCCTGTGCATACAAAAAGAGGGGTTAATTCCTTTCAAGTCATCAATTGAGTACCCAATCACCTTTTTATGAATTCTTAATTCCATGAGAAGCAAATCCGTCTCCCTTGTCCCTAGCTGTGCATCAACAATAACAGGGTAAGTGGAATCAGGACCAAGATATTCATAATGAAGTTTATCAGGTAAAGCCTTAAGTTCTATTTTTGGAGCCTTTCCTTCTTCACTCTTTTCATTGTCACAAGCACTGCAATTTGATAATTCATCAGTCATAGAGTTTGTTTTTTCAAGAGCAAAGTCTAAATCGGTGTCACATTCATTGGGTTCAATAAATAAATCATTAAGATTATAGGCAATGTCATCTATATCATATACACTACAACAAGATTCAGAATTTGAAGGGTTTTTCATGACTTCATGCAAGTCATACTCAATTCTTTCATACCCAATGTTAAGTGAAAGCTTATCGTTCTTTACATCAATAAGTGCTCCTGCAGTGGCTAAGAATAGTTTATCAAGTATGATGGGGATTTTTGCATCTTATTCCATCTAAAGAACTACAAAATCCGTTGGAATGAAATATTTACCTACTTGTATAGGCACATCTTCAAAAATTCCCACGGGGTATTTCACCGAGCGATCGGCGAGCTGCAAGGATATAGAAGTTGGCTTGAGTTCCCCCATGTCCAATCTCCTGCAGATAGATAATGGCATTAGGATCACACTAGCACCCAAATCACATAAGGCTCGGTCAGAAGCCATACTGCCAATAAAACAAGGGATAGAGAAACTACCTGGATCTTTCAGTTTGGGTGGCACTTTGTTTTGGATAACAGCACTACATTCCTCAGTTAAAGCCACAATACCATAGTCCTCTATTTTTCTCTTATTAGACAATATTTCTTTTAAAAATTTAGCATATGTGGGCATTTGAGATAAAGCTTTAGTAAATGGAATGTTAATGTAAAGCTTTTTCAAAACATCTAAAAATCGCCCAAATTGTTTGTCTAATTTTTCTTGTACTAACCTTTGGGGAAAGGGTATAGGTGGCTTATAGGGTGTAGGGGAATTAGGTTTAGAAATATCTTCCTAACACGGCACATCACCTTTAGGTTCATCACCCTGGCGAGGTGGAAAACTAGTTCGGGATGACCCATACATAGAAGATTTTTCTAACTCTAATTCATGGTCATGTTCATCATCAAGCCCCCTTTTGTTATTCTCAATTCTCCCTTTTTGTCCCTCTAATTTCTTTCCACTTCTAGTGATGATTGCATTACAGTGTTCATCAGGCATTTGATCTTTTAGGGTTTTGTTGTGAGTAGTTAAGGATTCAACTTGAAAGGCAAGTTGACTAACCATTCTCTTAAGATCTTCAATTTCTTTGTTTTGATTTTGCATGAATTGATTTTGACTATCCATAAACTTATCAAGCAAAGATTCTATACTAAAAGAATTTACCTCTTCAGTTAAGGGTTGACATTCCTCACTCTCATTCTTACCATGATGATGATAATATAGCAGTTCTTCTTCAGAGTCCCATTGGTTATGGTTCAAGGACATTTCTTCAAATAGGGTGAAGGCTTCTTCAATGGTCTTGCTCATGAGGGCTCCTCCTGTAGCAGTATCAACAATTAGACGAGTATTATAAAGTAGACCATTATAAAATGTATGAATTAAAACCCAATTTTCAAGGCCATGGTGAGGGCACTTCCATTGTAAATCATTGAATCGCTCCCATGCCATGCTTACTGATTCTCCATCCTTCTGTGTAAAGCTTGTGATCTGATTTCTCAGTTGGATGGTTTTACTTGGTGGGAAATACTTCATCAAGAAAGCATTTGACAATTGTTCCCATGTAGTGAAAGCGCCAGATTGGTTCTACTACATCATTGGAAACTCTATAAATTTTAATGATATCACAATATTCAATAAAAAGATGTAAATGTTGATAGGGATCTTCAAATGGAGCTCCTCCAAATTGGTTCTACTACATTATGGTCAAGAAGGCAGGATTAATCTCAAAATTATCTGCTTCAATAGTTGGTCTGATGATGCTAAAGTGTATTTCTCGTGGCTTAGGGGCTGCATAATCCCTAAGTGATCTCTGATCTGCCATCAGATCTAAATTTTCTGTGCACACTAAAGTAGATGGATCAAATAACTCAAGTAAACATAAAAGAATAAAAAGATAGAACATAAATAAAACTTAGTCTAGCAATACTTTCAATATCTTCAATATCAACAAAACCCAAGGTCTCCGGCAACGGCGCCAAAAACTTGTTGTATCCCAACAAGTAGGTAGACAAAAACTTATTTCTAATGTCGCGGCCAAACTCGTTATTTGGTGTACAGGGACTTTGTCACTCCCTGACACGGCTCCAAAAACATGTTATGTCACCAAGCTTGTTGTGTCTACAAGTGCACGGATACTCGAAGTAATAAAATAGATATCGAACCCACAAAGACCTTGTTTGCTGAGTACTGAATAATTGATTTCTTGTTATCTAGGTGAATCGAAAGTATGCAAGTGAGCAATAGAAAACTAAAACGGAAATACCAGAGAGAGAAGACTGGGACTTAGGGTTTCATTCACTTTAAATTCTATGACAAGATGTAAACAGAGATTCGTCAGTTTAATTTTATTATGGTAAAGGCATAATTTACTTCATAAAAGGATTATCTCACTTTCGTGCAGACAATCATGCAAGGATCAATCCTCGCTTTCACGCAAGATCTATCCCAACGTTGAAAATAAGTAAACCACCAAACAAAGGACTCAAGGATCACTTTCGTGCATCCGAATTCTAAGTTGATTGTCTCAAGTGGAAACTCAAGGATCACTTTCGTGCATCTGAGTCTCAACACAAGTTTTACTCACGGTTCTCCAACATTCCGATCTTTGCTTTCGCATAAGATCTCCACGTTTGACAACTCGACTCAATCCTAAATTCATATTATTATCATGGCAATTTGACTACTAAAATCGAACAATGAGAACTAACCTAATTTCTTAAAGAAAGTTCATAACATGTAATTCTAGGGTTCCAAGTTCTCAAGCAAGTCACCTTTTGGTCCTTATTGCGAGAACTCTAAAACATGAATAATAGTATGAATCTAAAGAGAATCAAAAGTGCAATTATCACATGAGTAAAATTACCATGGTAAAATTATACGTGACGAAATAGTGAAAAAAATATCATCTAGTCATTAAGAATTAAAGAGAATTACTCCCCATGTCCCATAAAAGTTTAAGCTAGCATGGTGCAGGAGTTACAATAATCCATGGTTTCAAAAGATCGAAAATCAAAGAGAAAAGGGGGTTTAAGAAAACACACCATGGCTGTAATATAAATTACAACCGTAATTTGTGTAGGAGTTATTGTGAATAGTGTCGGCGCCTCCCTTTTCTTTGATTTCTCCTCCAATTGATCTCCTTTCGCTTTGAAACTTCAAGGGCGTCTTCTCCTCCTCCTAGCGTAGCTTCTCCTCAAATTTCACGGCCGGAGATGCACTGTGTGTTGGGAATCCCTGGGCTAAATGAAAACAAAAACAGCGGAAGCGAGCCTGAAACGAGATTCCTAATTCAACAATAAGGACTGTCTTACGAAGAATACAAAGGATGTGAAGAGGGCAGTACCTTATCAAGAAACTTTTAGGAGCTACCGATGATGAAGACGCGTAAGGGCCCATCCTCTACAATCGCGCACACACGGACTCCTCGAGTCCTCTCCAATCTCCACGCTGGGTGCTAGCCCTGGAAGATGAGATCCACGCCTCTAGCCTTCTCAACTTGTGTCGACGCCAAGGAGAAGAAGGGGTGTTGGCGACAAGGAGTGGGTAGCACTGCCACTTGTCCCAACCTTTGATGCCGAAAAACTTTTATTTATTGTCACCTCTTAGACCCTCACGCCAAGGAGCAGAGGAGAGGTGACAACTAGAGACAATAGAAGAGTCTGGTACAAAACATCTCCTAGGTGGGCCTCTCTATTTATAATAGCAGAGCCAGACGCACACTGGAGATCTTTCCCATGTGGGATAATGAGCATAGGCGCCTATTCACAATTAAGTATCATGGGTTCGAATCCCCGTAGATGCAATTAACTGTAAATTGCACCCAAGCTTATTAATTAGCCAAGAGAAAAATTCTCTTGCCAATTAATAATTTTATTTTATTCATGTGATTAAAGTGCCAAGCCCAAACTTGCACCTAGACCCTTGTTTGACTCATTTTGACAACATAGGTCAACAGAGGTTAAATGTGGTCCACTAGAGTCAACTAGTGGTCAACAATGAACTAAAATAAAATATCATCTCCTCTATAAAAGTCTCAAAGCATCAGTTCCCCAAAAAGATCCGAATCACACAATGATTCGAATCATCAAGCTCCCACTGAACTTAGGTGCTATAAGGTAAAGATTCTTTGTCCAAGTTAGGAGTTACTCATAACACTGACACACATGAATCGATTCAGCCTTTTTCCCACACTTTCTGAACCTAGGTTGCCCCACAACCTATATACGAGGCTCAGATTTCATCTTTGACCATCTGTGCTAGGTGGCTGACCTTGGACTGAATCCAAGTCACAATTTCCTCCCACTTGCCATTTTCAAGGAAATACATTTCCAAGAAAACTAGCATCAAGAGCAACAATCGCTTGTTCTCCTGTGGGTCTATGGAAATTAGTATCCCTAAGTCATCTTAGGATACTCCGCCTACACTTATCAGATCTTGAATCTATGTCACTAGATTCAGATGTATGAACCCCAAAGTCTCACATCTATAGATCCTGATAATTAGTCGTGTCATCTCCTTTCTTGGAGATACATTTAAGATGAAATAGTTCAGTGTCGAAGAAACTATCAGCATAACCTCAGCAGAGATATGGTTGACTTTCAATTCCTCCCACTAAAACCACCTTCCAAGGTGTTCTTCAGGAGTTATGAGCTATGAGCAAACATCATACTCAATATGATAGTCACCTGTGGTCAAGTACTCTTCATCCAACCTGGACTGAAGATCACTTATGAATTTTGATAAGCTGGTTCCATAAATATTTTGGTAATTTCACGAATTCCTATCTTTTGACCTTTCCACTTCACCTCACTTGGTGAAAAACATTTATCAGCAAACAAGTCTTTGCCCATCTATCACATCTCGAAAGAGGTTAAGATAGTCAATCTCCTAGAAGGAGTTCGAATCCAAGAATTCATGTGCATGAAGTCAGTGGATGCATCACTTGTTTATGATAAAATATCTGAGTCAAAAGATTGGCATTCAATTTGAATCACTTATTAAATTCAAGTTGTTTTATTACCTTATTATTTTGCACAATGTAATGACAAGAGATTTGCAAATGAAAAGAATGTCAAATTCCTTTTATTCCAAAAACTCTACTCCAAAGGAATAGATACAATGTCAATTACATGTTTGCAAAAATAAAACAATCCTATCAATGACAAATGAAAAATAGCCCGGCAGCATCAATGCTCCAGCAAGATTTTCTTACTGTCATCCATGTCCTATTTCTCTAGAGCTCCTACATATTTTTGCAAATATCAGTCTCACCATGAGGTATAAAATACCCATGTACGAAAATAGACAATATAGGATTTGGTAATAAAATTACCTGAGCCTGAAGACGAAGGGTTACTTCTCTTCATCTCTTTCTGAGGATGCATGCAGTCTTTGCGCCAATGGCTCTCCTGGCCACAGTTGAAGCACTTGTTCTCCCTCACCCTGCCTTTCTTCAGTGCCTTGGCCTTGGACTTGCCCTTACCCCTTTTCCGCTTCTTACTGTCCTTGGAGACTATAAGAACGGACTTGGGTTTGGACCTGACCATTTCCTTCTCGGTCGCTTCCAGTAGTTTTAGCAGCTCCTCGTGAGTACAAGCTATTTTGTTCATATTGAAGTTAATGATAAAAGAGCTATAACTCAGAGGCAGCGACTGCAGGATAAGGTCCGTAGCCACATCCTGATCCATCGGGTGTCTTAGTCTAGTGAGATGTGACAAATACCCAAGCAACTTGAGTACATGTGGTCCCACTGGAGCACCTTCAGGCATCTTGCACTGAAAAGCAGCCTTGGATGTTTCAAACCTTTATGTTCTAGCCTGCGACTCGAACAGTTGCTTTAGATGCGTGATGATCTGAAATGCATTCTGATCCTCATACTGCATCTGCAACCCAGACGACATCGTGGCTAACATAAGGCAGCCAACATCCAAGGCGTCATCCTAATGCTTGCGAAAAGCTTCCCGTTCAGCCGTGCGGGCTGAGGATGATGGTTGAGGAGGAAGCGCTTGCTCTAAGACATACAGCTTCTTCTCCTGCATGAGGATTATCCTCAAGTGCCAGTACCAGTCCATGAAGTTAACTCCAGTTAACTTCTCCCTCTCAAGGAAGGAACGGAATGACAGTCCGCTGTTGTTATTGCTTGTAGAAGCCATCTACAATACAAATAAGAGCAGATTAGTATCACATTTCAATCATTTATTCTGGCCTTTTATAAATGACTATTTCTCATAATTTTATTCGAATCGATAATCCTCAAAAATCGATCGAGAAGTCGCCCGACTTCCTTAGTGAGATGGGATCCTCATTTCGTACACGGCCTTGCGTCCCACGAGAGTGGGATGTACTGCACAAGGTGACGCATGCTTCCTGAGGTAGGCTCGCCGGCCAATTGCTACTCGGCAATTCCCCTTCTCAAGACTGTTCAGGCACTTTGTGTCCAACGAGAGCTGGATACAGCACAAAGTCCTAACCTCTTGAGGCCGCCTCCAGAAATTTCATCATGTGAACCACCACATATGAAAAATCCTAGTCAAGTCCGACCTGACTGTTATACCCAGGGCCAACAATTTCCTTGTGAATGGCGCGTCCAGAGTTTTAACCGGACTAGGGAAATTATTGTCACCACACGCCTCCTAAAGATAGATGGGTGTGTCCCACGAGGGTGGGAAACAGTGCACAGAACAATCGATCGACAGTTTGATGAGGGTTACACGTTAGAAGGCTAAGTAACGGGACTTGATATAATTTATCGAGGATTTTTGTGGTCTCGGCACCACGGCTTTTTATCTTATTCTACCAATACAGGCATGCAATACTATGGTGGAATAAAACAAAGCAGTAAAGGCATGCTGGAACAGAAACAGTAAATATGATGTGATCATAGCCCAAAACATGGGTAACAAGCCCCTAAACCTA
The DNA here is from genome assembly GCA_027563935.2 of Costus lasius. Lineage (NCBI taxonomy): Eukaryota > Viridiplantae > Streptophyta > Magnoliopsida > Zingiberales > Costaceae > Costus > Costus lasius. The sequence continues at coordinate 51,417,534 of CM050446.2, forward strand.
GTCCTAGCCACCTAGCACTACCAAGGGCTATGAGCCATGGGCCCATGCCAACAAGTCCTTAGCTCATCCCTGAGTGCCCTAAGGGCTCTGCTCCAAGGCCCCACAGTGCGTCACCTAGGTCGTTCGCTCCATGGGTCAGCTCGCGAACCCTAAAGGCACCATCTAGGAAAACCCTAGATCCCCTTTAGGTTCGGCCAGCCCTAGTCTTCTCCGTGAGCCAGCTCGCAAACCCTAGGCTCCTCCTAGGATTCGGCCAACACATATCTCTTCCTGGAAGATAGCTCGCAAACCCTAGGCTCCTCCTATGGTTCGGCCAAACATTCATGTGCCATCTCTATGCTAGGTATCTCACCTCAATGCTTGATACGAATCATCCCTTGCAAGGTGCGCCCCCTTTGCTTGGATGTGCCATCAAGCATCCTTGGTGCTCAATCTTCCTTCATCAGCCCATGAACTTAAGAAGCATCCAAAAGACCTTCAAGTTCTTGGCTAATGATAGAAGATTAGCCCCTCTACAAGCTTGGAGTGCCAATCGTCTTCCTCAACCCATGAACCCAATATGCGCCACCTAGGAAAACTAGGATGCACCATGGTTCAGTCAAGGAATAAGATCAGCCCCCTTAGGTTGCTTTTCCTTCATCATCAGCCCTTGAACCCGTGCATGCGCCACTAGGAGACCTAGAAGCCATGAGGGTTCGGTTGAGGATGAAGGTCAGCCCCCTTACTTGACTAGGTTGCCCCATCACCTTATCCATCCATCATCCCTTAAGTGAACCAACTAGGTAACCCTAGAAGCCACTCAAGGTAGGTCAAATAAGGGATGCGCCACCTTAGGAGGTGAGGTGCGCCAACCCTAACCCTAGCCACCACCCCCTTAGATGCGCCCCTAGGTTTAACCCTAGAAGCCACCCTAGGGTTCGGCTAGGTGAGAGTTGCGCCACCTTGAGAGATGCGCAAGGGAGAGAGAGAGGAAAACGCCACAAAATGTCATCAAGGCCTTCGATTTGATTTACAATGTAGAATTGAAAATACAAAATTGAAAGCGGCACGCAGGCCTCACATTGATACATCACAGGCATGGCAATAGGGCTTGACTTTGATCATATCAAATGCATAAGGAAAAACACTTAAGATATGCTCTTCTTTATGCAATGAAAAACTACAGAACCAGATTTTAGTTTTTCATTAGAAAACATGTTCGTTAAATCACCGTGATCTTATCAAAAATTTAGATCTTTCATTTTCTCTCAGGATTCTATAAATGGCCATATATACCCCGATTATCGATGCCACTTGCAATCCCTAACTTGTACAGATTAGGGCAATCACCCAGTCCATGCCCTGAAATCTAGATACAAGTCTCACATCGTGGGTCTATCCCATGAATATGAGGAGAAATAAATTCTCACACATAGGGTCTATCCCCATGTGTAGAAACCGAAAATCATGAATTTCATAAGAGTGAGAAATAACAAACCTACTATTTTTCTACACATAAAACATGGCATAAAGATTTTTAAAAAAAAAATTCTATGACATGCGCATGCTAGAAAAAACCCATACACAGATATTGTAGGTCCCCTTCAAGGGGGAGCGCAAACCCTAAGCATGCACAAATCTCAATTGCATGGGCGGAATTAGGGTTTCCATAGATCGCATGTAGTATATCTATAAGATTAACTTTGTTTGCTTATAAAGATCAAGAGAAGATCTCTTACCATAGCCATGATAAAGGGTGGCGACTTGGAAGCAAGAGGGCAAGTAAGCACTCCTCCAAAGATAACGCACACTAGATGAGAGATGGCTACCCTTTCGGATGTTCCTTGTGCTAGCAAGGGATCTCCAAAACTTCCTTGTCGTGTGTAGATGAAGAGAGGTGCTTGGCCGAGAGCTTCGTTGTGCAAGAGTTCCCCTTTTTTTTTCTTTCTTGTCGAATGAAGATGACAAGAGAGTAATTGGGCAAATGGCGTTAAGGCTTTCATTCAAGTGATGGCGTTACACTTCCAAATATGGAAGGTTATGAAGCCATGCGACCACTTGAAGAAAAACCGCCCAAAATGCCTTCAATCCTTGAACCATACGTTCACCCATGTGAACCGGTTCAAGCCAATTAGGTTCAACTCAATTCGGTTCAAAAAACCAAATCAAACCAGCCCAAGCCATGGTCTAGATCTCTTTGAACCAAATGGTTCAAGATCCAACCGTTCATCTCTGGATGCTCTTGATCTCTCCGATCTAGCATCCACACTCTCGATCGAAGCTTACCGATCTCAAGCCCTAATCAATCAAACATGATCAGACCAGATCTCACTTACAATCAGAGTCTAAACTCCTTTAAACTGAATCCAAACAATTCAGTCCACACGATCTGACTTGAGTAAGCCATGTCATCAAATTGTGCGACCCTAAGGGTTTCCTTTAAATGTCGGTAACGACAACTTACGTTATCACGATCAGTGAGGGGTATCTAGCAACACATCACTGTCTCCCGATATAAAGGAAAGAGTCTTCCAAGACTATACCCAAATCACAGCACAAGTGTGAATCCATTTCACGAGGCATACATGTTTCCTTTGCCACTGGATGTTCTTATTGGACAAGCATGTCAAGCCTGTAACTCCAATACGATGAGCATGATTAGATCAGATGAACATAGTCATCTGGGTATGGCCATACACTTTCTCAATCATCTCATATAGGGGGGCCTTAGAACATCACACTCCTTAAACAAGGAGACGGCAATCCTTTATCTATCACTAGTGTCCTAACCTGACTCATGATCATTATCCAAGATAGTCTATAACCATTATATTTCAAATGATATTGAACTACCTCAAAACAATGACATTCATCATTTAGAAACACAAGTGATCTCAAGTCAAAGGACATGTGCCACTTGTAGCATACAAGGATTATTCACATTGTGACAAGCAATTGAATATCCTAGTAGGGTCTGTCCAGTACATCCAATGTACCCATGAGTCTACATCTTATTCCATGCTCGAAGCATCCTATAAGATTAGAACACATATTAGTCTTAACCATATCAAGGCTGTCTCATGTTCACCAAGATATATCGACTAAGGACATTACTGCATGTCAGCCTAGCTGAACAGCTTTGAGACATTATTCAGTAGTACACTTATTACAGCAGACAAGGTAACAACCTGAATAACAACCATTGCCTTTATAAACTTAAGAGTTTATACAATGATACTATTACAATCCCAAGGCCTCAAACATTAGCCTTAAGGGCATACCCCAACAGATATATCTCGTAAGTTGGCTCTGATACCACTGTTGGGAATCCCCGGGTTAAATGAAAACGAAAACAGCGGAAGCGAGCCGAAACGAGATTTCTAATTCAACAATAAGGACCGTCTTACGAAGAATACAAAGGATGTGAAGAGGGTAGTACCTTATCAAGCAACTTTTAGGAGCGACCGATGATGAAGACGCACAAGGGCCCGTCCTCTGTAATCGTGCACACACGGACTCTTCGAGTCCTCTCGAATCTCCGCGCTGGGTGCTAGCCCCGGAAGATGAGATTCACGCCTCTAGCCTTCTCAACTTGCGCCGACGCCAAGGAGAAGAAGGGGTGTTGGCGACAAGGAGTGGGTAGCACTGCCACTTGTCCCAACCTTTGATGCCGAAAAACTTTTATTTGTTGTCACCTCCTAGACCCCCACGCCAAGGAGCAGAGGGGAGGAGACAACTAGAGACAAGAGAAGAGTCTGGTACAAACCATCTCCTAGGTGGGCCTCTCTATTTATAATAGCAGAGCCAGACGCACACTGGAGATCTTTCCCATGTGGGATAATGAGCATAGGCACCTATTCACAATTAAGTGTCATGGGTTCGAATCCCCGTAGATGCAATTAATTGTAAATTGCACCCAAGCTTATTAATTAGCCAAGAGAAAAATTCTCTTGCCAATTAATAATTTTATTTTATTCATGTGACTAAAGTGTCAAGCCCAAACTTGCACCTAGACCGTTGTTTTACTCATTTTGACAACACAGGTCAACAGAGGTCAAACGTGGTCCACTAGAGTCAACTAGTGGTCAACAATGAACTAAAATAAAATATCATCTCCTCTATAAAAGTCTCAAAGCATCAGTTCCCCAAAAAGATCCGAATCACACAATGATTCGATCAGAGGCTAAACGATCAGTATGAGAACTCGAGTGTCAAGGTGTGCGACCCTATAGGTTCTTCAGACGTTGGCAGTGCTGACTAAATCATTACAAGCAATGAGTGGCACCTAGCAGTACATCATTGCTACCTAAGTCATCAGAATGGTGTCATCATCGACATCCCCTAAAACTACGACAAAGTACAAGTGCAGCTTTGTCCTTTTGCCAACTGATGTCCAGATTGGGCAAGTGTGTCACACTTGTTAATCCCAATAATATGGCATGACTAAATCAGGTTCTCACCTGGGTATGGCCATACACTTTCAGTCATCCATATAGGGGCGTCATGGACAATCAAGCTTCCCCATAAGGAATGGGCAAATCCTCTATTGGCACATTGAATCTCTCATACGGCTTATGACATACCCAATGACAACCGTTATGACTTCCCTTTTACGGCGAAGCATTAGGTTGCATCAAAGTACAACAATCACTATATAGAGATACCAATCCACTCAAGTCTAGGACAAACGCAACTCTGTCACTGTGATATTCATCTCGTGACACTGAGATGAATCATCATGGCGGGTCGATCCAGTATATCTCCCTTGATATACCCATATGCCTGCGTTAGCAACCCGTGCTCAACCAGCGCATATACTAGTCTCAAGCGAATCATAGCTGTCCCATATCCACCATGATTCTCGACCAGGGATAAACACAGAGACTAGATAAAATCTATCTCTTAGGGACATTGTATATGCAAATCTACATATGTGCAGATGTACAACTCTGCATAACAACGACAATGCTAGGATAACTCATCTATCAATTAGATGTGATGCACATATCCCATGGACCATCCTAAGGTCCTAGGGCATAAACACTAACACTGTGTGTGTCACGGCGGCGAAACCCTAGGCGGTGACAAAAAACTCGATTTCTCTCTGTATGGTGGATGAAAATTGGGGCTTTTGGTGTCTTCGCCTGCCTCTCGACGAAAGCTCCCCTTCTTCTTTTTACCACTTCAATTTTTGAGGCCTGGATTATCCACAATCATCTCTGGAAAAATCGGGCTTCAAACCTGACCATGGAATCGTGTTCAAAGATAGAATTACGGCAGTATAATATTTTACAGCACTACCGTAAAATCGGTCGAGTTCTCTGGTCTAAAATCTCTGGCAAATACGGCACCGTAATATAGGTTACGGCAGTGCCGTAAAATTAGCTGAATTCTCTGGGCGAAAAGTGTCTAGAAATTACGCCCCGTAAAATGGTTTACCGTAGTACTGTAATTTTCGTGAATGTCTCTGGTCTGAAGTTGCTCCAGATTACGGCCCGTGTAATTTCTTACGGTAGTGCCATAATTTTTAGGAAACTTTCTGATGTAAAACTCCCCAAATTACGGCAGTGCTCTGATATTACGGTAGCATATGAAAATACGGTACCATAATATAGATTACGACCCTGCCGTATTTTGGTTCTTGGCTCCAATTCTCTTGAAATTTGACGTGTGATTTCCTCTTGATGTTGTGAATTCATCCATGCATTTGGGTTGCTTGAAATCGACTGAAAATCGTGTCTTTTTGCCTGAAAATCATTAAAAGCCAAAAAGAGTGTAGATTCCGTAAATATTGATGAAAAAGGCATTAAAATAAGCAAAGTCCATGAATATAACACAAAAACACCAATGAAGTGACACTAAATTTACTATAAATTTCGGTGTCATCATCTATTCTAAGAGAGAAGAAGCTTTATACAAAGTTGAGCAAGAGTGAATTTTGGTTAAGGGAAATTGGCTTCCTAGGGCATGTCATTTCAAGTGAAGGTATATCTATTGATCCAAAGAAAGTGGAAGCTATTGTGAATTGGGAGAGACCAAGCAATGTGGCAGAGATTAGAAGTTTCTTGGGCATGGCCGGTTACTATAGAAGGTTTGTTGAAGGATTCTTCAAGATTGCAAGCCCTCTCACTAGGCTAATCAGGAAGAGTGTGAAGTATGATTGGAATAAGGCATGTGAGCAAAGTTTTCAAGAGCTAAACAGAAGATTGAAAAGTGCTCCAATCCTCACCATTCCTAATGCAAAAGATAAATTTATGGTTTACACTGATGCTTCAGGTAAGGGCCTTGGGTGTGTGTTGATGCAAGCAGGTAAGGTGGTTGCTTATGCTTCAAGGCAATTGAAGTGTTAGGGAATGCCGGGTGTAATTTAAAATTTTGCAGTCCTAGGACGTAGTGGAAGAAGCATTACACCCGAAACACATTCCTTTCCCAAGGATCCATGCGAGTGAGTATACACAAGGATGTGATAGAGATGTACCTCTTTTGCTTGTCTAGATGTCGAAGCCATGTTGAAGGCGCCCATGTGTTCACCCTCTACAAGTATCCACGCGTCGACTCCTTGATCGTTGCTCCCTTCCACGCTTGGTGCTAGCCTCGGGAAGAGAATCAAGCCTTAGAGTTCCTTCACTCCTCTTGCGCCACCTCCAAGGTTCATGCGCCAAGTGCAAGGAAGATGCCGCCAACTCCTTATCCTCTTCACTCCAAGAGAAGAGGGAGAAGATGAGTTTCGGCCTTGAGGAAGATTAGGGGTTGATTGCGCCACCAAGTCCTTCTCCAAGTCTCGCCAAGAGGAGAGGAAGGAGAAGACTTGCGGTCACTTGTTGGAAGAAGGGTTGCGCCACTCTGATGTTGTCGCCCTTTGCCCTTGCTTTCGCCCCTCTATGATTGTTCACGTCTCCAAGAATTCATCAACTAGAGAGGGCGACAATGGGTCCTATAAATAGGACTAGAGGCAGTTTGAGCAAGGGCTAGAATCATGCCAAGTGTATGGCTAGGATAAGGTGTCTTGAAGTAAGGAAAGTCTCCAAGACTTTACCATAAACCTCATTCAACCTATCCATAAAAGTTTAAACACTATATCAGCCCAAGACATGCCTCAAATGCATTCTTACCATCAAAGGCTAAGTGGCTAGGCGCAACATGCATGAAGAATTCGGCTAGGGTGGTGTTTTGGGAGAAATTAGGGTTTGAGGTAAGGTAAGTCTCCAAGGCATTACCATATACCTCTTCCCTATGACCATATGCGCCTAGGAACTTCCCATAAAAGTTCTCAAGCCATATCAGCCCCAAGACTTGCCTTAGAGGCAAGTATTCCATCCAAGGAAGAAGGGCTAGGCGCCCTTTACTTCCATAATGAAGCAAAGGCGCCTCCCTCACCCCATTATGCCCCTAGGCGCCAATGGGGTGAGAATTCTCCCCATTATACCCTTTTAAGCCAATTACTCTTCATGACAACTAATTATTGGGCCTTATTGGATAATGAGCTAGCCCAAACTTCATGGCATGGGTTGATTAAGCCATTGGATCCAATCCAATGCAACCCTAATCCAAATGTGACCAATCTAGGTCAATTTCGGGTCAACCTGCCAAAAATGAAGTTTGGCTCCAATAACTTTCTTCCAACTCATCAGGCCCATTGGCGCTGATGAAATCTTCCAAATGGATCCAAGTTATCCAATAACTTGATCCTAAGGCTTCTGATTAAAGCAACGTCAAGAGTCTATTGCGTGTGACCCCGTAGGATCCATATGACCATGGCAATGATGTAAACATCATAAGTAGTGAGGGGTATCTAGCAACACATCACTACTACCCATGTCATAGGACTTAAGTCATTATGGCAACAACTCCTAACAAGCAACGAGGATTCCTATTGCATTACAGATCCCTTTGCCTAAACTGATATCCTGCCATTGGATTAGTCTCAAGTTTATTATCCAATGCATTGGTCATGACTCAACAAGTGTGGCCACACTTTCCTGTCATGCACCAATAAGGTGGGGCGCCCCGAGGTGGATATCATACTTCCAATAAGGAAGGGGCAAATCCTACTATTGGTCATCCATGTCTCTACATGACTTATGAAATGCCCAATGACAGTCGTTTTGATCTCCCAATTACGGAGAGACGTAAGACTGTATTAAAGCATACCCATCATCAAGTCTAGACATGAATACCTCAAGTCTAAGGATCAATGCAAACCTCTTGCATGTGAGATTGACTTGTTGACTAGACAAGTCAATCCTCACGGTGGATCACTCCAGTGCATCCAATGCACCTGTATGTCTGCGTTACTGTGCCCCGCACCTAACCAGCCCATACACCAGTCTCACATGTACCAAAGCTGTCCCATATCTGCTAAGGTACCTTGTCTGGGGATAGCTTATGAGAATGGATCCAATCCAAACTCCTGGGACATTATTTATGCAACTCAATACATCAACGCAGGTAGAGAAGTCTGCATAATAATGACCATGCCTATATAAAGAGTAATAGTTCTATCAAAGTACATTCAAACAATGCCTGACCATGTCCATACATTGGTCTTTAGGGCATATACACCAACATGAAGGATTATGAGCAGAAGTATCCAACACATGATTTAGAGTTAGCTGCTATCATATTTGCGTTGAAAAAATTGGAGACATTATTTGTATGGGCAAACATTTGAGATCTACACTGATCACAAGAGCTTAAAGTATATCTTCACTCAAAAAGTGTTGAACATGAAGTTGAGGAGATGGATAGAGCTATTGAAAGACTATGATTGCACCATTCATTATCGGTCAGGTAAAGCTAATGTGGTAGCAGATGCACTTAGTAGGAAGTCTTCAACAATAATAGCATCATTAATGGTGAAACAATGGCAATTACTTGAAGAATTCAGTGCCTTGAGTCTTAAAGTGATCAAACATGAGCCAAAAGTATTACTTGCTTCTTTTAGGATTGAATCCGATTTTCTTCAACAAATTAAGGATGGACAGCTCCGGGATCTAAGATTAATGTAGCTTAGAGAAGATAGTGTAAATGGATTGAGGAAAAACTTTTGCTTGAGAGGGGATGGCATATTGAGGTTCAAGGATAGGATGTGTGTTCCTAGGGATTCTGAAATTAAGGCCAACATATTGCAAGAATCTCACAACTCAAAGTATTCTATTCACTCAGGCAACACTAAGATGTATCAAGACTTGAAGAAAATGTTTGGTGGAGTGGTAAGAAGAATGATATTGCATAGTATGTTTCCAAATTTTTAACATGTCAATTGGTTAAGGCTGAAGATCAAAGACCAGGTGGCTTGCTTCAACCTTTGAGGGTACCGGAATGGAAATGGGAAGCATTAGAATGGATTTTATTTCAGGGTTGCCTAGAACTTCTAGAAATCATGATGCTATTTGGGTTATTATTGATAGGTTAACGAAATCTGCACATTTCTTGCCTATCAGAATGACTTACTCACTTGATAAACTCTCTAGTATGTACATAAATGAAATAGTGGGATTGTATCGTGTTCTAGCTGAAATTGTATCTGATAGAGATTAAAGATTCCTTTCTAGATTTTAGAAGAGACCGCAAGAAGCTTTGGAAACTAAACTCAAATTAAGCACAACTTATCATCCTCAAACAGACGGGCAATCAGAAAGAACCATTCAGACTCTTGAAGATTTGCTAAGAGCTTACACCATAGATTGGAAGGGAGAGTGGGATAAGGATCTTGCTCTTATTGAGTTCACTTACAATAACAGCTTTCATTCAAGTATTCAAATGGCCCCTTATGAAGCTTTGTATGGGAGGAAGTGTAGGACTCCTATTTGTGTGGAAGAGGTTGGTAATAGAAGATTCTTAAGTCCCAATGCAGTGCAAGAGACCACTGAGAAAATACATGTAATAAAGGATAAACTAAAAGTAGCTCAAAGCCACCAAAAGAGTTATGCAGACAATAGAAGAAGGGAACCTGAGTTTCAAGTTGGCGATCATGTTTTTGTAAAGATTTCTCCTTCTAAAGGTGTTATGAGATTTGGGAAGAAAGGAAAGCTAAGCCCAAGATTTATTGGACCTTTTGAGATTCTTGAAAGGGTTGGCTCAATTGCTTATAGAGTTGCTTTACCACCATCTTTGGTTCATATTCATAATGTGTTCCATGTTTCTATGTTGAGGAAGTATCATCATGATCCGTCATATGTCATTGAGCATGAGCCTATTCAAATAGAAGAAGATCTATCTTATGTTGAAAGACCTATAGGAATTGTTGATGGAAAGGAAAAGATTTTGAGGAACTGAGTTATACCACTTGTGAAGGTTATTTGGCGGCATCACTCAATTGAAGAGCCAACTTGGGAATTAGAGGCAGATATGAAAAGAATTCATCCACATCTTTTTGATAATCAAATGCAACTTTAGAGGACTAAAGTTCTTTTAAGGAGGGAGGGATGTAATACCCTAAAACTTATGAACCCCTTACGATGGTATGCAAATAATAAATTGGTAAATCATATCACTTAGTCAATTAAGCATGCTTGAAATCTTGAAATTTTCTATGGTGAGGATGGTATCTTGGTATTATGGACTTGAGTGTCCTTATTGGAGTCTTAAAAGGGAATTTCTTGAATACTTGCCACATAAGCCTTGTGGGTTAGAAAGTGGGAAAAAAAAAGGAAAATCGTGAAGGGGGGAGGGCTGGTCGCATCTTGCTTGGGGTGGAACCCTAGAGGAGCCGCCAACTAGAGGAAGGAGTTGGGAGAAGGATTTCAGCATCTTAAGGCAAGAAATCTTATTCTTGTTTTCATTAATCTAGTTCTTCCTTCATTCCCTACATAGTTTCAATGTCCCTTGTGTCTTATATGCTTGATTTGGGTATTGAATCACATGATTTGCATTTCTATGGGGTCGGATTCGAATGTTTTTAGGGTTTTAAAATTCTGTTCTGCTGAAATCTGCATTATCTAATCTGGCCTTGCTGTGCTTTAACCCCAATTTCTCATGACCTATAGATCCAAATCGCATGAAACAAATTTTGTATAAAACTAGATTCACTCAGCTTTGATTTGAATGTGATATCGACCACATCCAAATCTGTCAATTTGCGCATGTTGGCCGCCCACCTGGAAGTAGGTTCTGCCCATTGAAGAAGATACACGCTACAGGTCACGGTTCTGAGTGAGATGCAACTACTGGGGCGAATCTGAATCACGTTCATCCTAGGATCGGAAACAAATTGACAGAGATTTAAGAAAGTATCCAAAAGCATTGAAGCCATAGAAGTAAGAAAATATCCATGCTGAGGGTGTAATGCTCCACGAAAGCCAATCCATAGATTTAAGAAAATCAAATCTCCAGAAAGCGATGAAAAGATCTATAATGCTAGGAAAAAATAGGCCCCAGAAATGGTCAAGAGAAGGAACCTCTCTGAAAACCGCCTATAAAGATAAGAAGCCCAGAATGGGAGACAATAGATTGGATAAGTCAAGATATGTTAAGTGCTTATTCGGCTACAAAATCCGCCCAACTATTTAGAAAAACTTGGACGTTTGGATCCCGATGTGCAAGAGGGATATAGCTTTTGGGTTTTGATTTGACGTCCAAAATCAAATTGAGAAGAAAATCCATGGGACCTTTGTTGTGGGATCCCAAAATTTTATTGTTTCGGTAACGCCAGATATAATATAAGGCACTGGATAACATAAGCCTGTAGAGCTGAACCCCATTTACTTGCTATCCATGGGTGCTTGATAGCTGCCTTAAGGCCTCCTTGGATGTATCCGTATGAAGCGTTATATTACATCTCCTGGAAATTAGGTGCATGTATTCCGTGAGGGCTTCACACTTAATGAACAGGTGGTCAATAGTCCTTGGATAAGAATTACAAAGCATGCATATCGGGTTTTGCACAATTCCCCATGCACGGAGACGCACCCTTGTAGTTAAGTGACCCTGGTAAACTAACCAGAGAAAGAAAGAGTGCCTTGGTATTTGCCCTTTAAACCATACCATATTCTTCCAGTAAACCTCCGTGCCTTGGACTTGGCCCTCATAAGCGGACTTGAGAGTGTATTCTCTGTGAGGAGTGCGATTCCAGTATATTATATCAGTGCTGAGGTTTGAGTGGATCTGGACATTAGGAATATTTGTATAGCTGTCAAGTAGCCCTGTGGACCGAGGGTGGGGGATTGACCAATTTCCGTTTATGATAAGGGAGCTGAGGAGGGTGTTCCTCCCTGGGGGGTTTTCAAACCGGGTATCCTCCACTAGATCCAGAAGTAATCGAGGGCTGAGCCAAGGGTCCAGCCATAATCTGGTATTTGCTCCATTCACGATTTTATACTCAATCATCTGAATGCACGTGTCACGGACCGTGAGTAGATTGCGCATGGGCCAAGGCGCACTTCTAGATGACAATGACATGATCCTTAAATCAATAGTAACAGGGCACCAATTTTGGACAACAAACTATATAACTCGACATAACATGGGATATAATTAAAATTAAATAAAAATCCTTGAAGGTAACAAGTGAAGTTAAACTTGAAAGTTAATCATGAGCGAAGTAATATACTAATTGAGAAACTAAAGTTTGGATCATGACATGGATATTTAAATTTTAATTGCCTTGGACTTTAATATCTCAAAGATTTTTACTCCTGATAACTCTTTCTTATTTTTAAGTATTAAAGAGTACAATCTAAATCAGTTTGGTAAAGTTGGGTAAATGCGTTAAATTCGGCAATTACTGAATGCTAAGCCCTATTCAAGTGGGCATCATGTTATGTAGGCGACCATTCCAGCAATATTGTGTGGGGCAAATTAAGGCATCGTGCAGCCAAGTGGACACTTTGTGCTGCCTAGTAGGCGAGACGAGAGGTATCTTCTAGGATTTGAGAAGTTTTGTGCAATTGAGGCTATAAGAGGCAGTGAAGGATATGCTTTTGGTAAGCAAGAGGCAAAGAGCAAGTTGACTACTCTTAAGCAAGTGAATCGACTAAGTTTCTCTTGTGCAAGCAAGGGATGGTGAAGCTGAGAGGACTGTAGTGAATGAGACAGAATATTGTCACACATTGACACATTTTATACAAGTTAGTTTTTGTAATTGTTGACTCAGAGAACTGGGCTCAACTTATTTTTGTCAACTATTCAACTAAGTTTGCTCAGCCAGTGCTTATAATATAAGCTTGCAAAATGTCATGTATTTTTGAATGGAAGTTAATTGGTTGCATGATTCAGGAAGGGGAGTTGACCTATTATGCCATCTCTTTGAGTTATTACCTTAAAGAGCCTTTTTTTTTTTTGAACTCCTTTAGAATGACCTTTTTGCCTTGATCACACTTCTTTCAGAAAATTAGTGTAATTGGTTAAGTTTGAGTCACCACTTGAATCTTTGTATATTTCATTGATCTATATATCTTGGTAGATGTACCATTAGTGCTTTAAGATTTTGCAATCGTCAATTTGTAGTCTTTTACATGACTGGAACTCGAGATTTAGAGCATATGAATAGGAAATGTTAATTCTTTGGTTCTCATGTCTTGTGTTAGTTTTAGTTGCCTGTGGTTTCTTTGATTGGATTCAAAATTTTCTTTGATTTTATTACTTTAGGATCAATTTATGTGTTGAATTTTATTGCAAAAATAGGGATAAGTATCCTCCTGCTGGGGAATATTTGAATTATATAGAAAAGTCAAACGTCAATCGTGTTGAAGCTTTTGAAAGCATGCAAATTGGTGACGAGAGTCTGCCACTTGCAAATGGTGATTCTGGCCACGAGGTATCTCTGCGTTCTAATCATTTTATTACCTGCATATATTCTTTCTCGCTCGAGTTTTAAATAGTCAATTAGTAATACAAGGAGGGCAATAATAGGTGATATATAATTTTATCAAACAATGTAATTCATTTGGTTCACAAAGTAGCAAAATAAGAAAATTATTTTCTAATATTAAGATAACTTGTGAAGTGGTAATTGCAAGGCTCTGCTGTAGAGATAAAAATATGCAACCTTCTGAACCTTTTGGCAGGGAAGCATTATTAAGCTGCACCTTAAATGCTTTAAGAGGGACAGGGGGATGGATAAGACCAGCATTCTTGTATATAAAAGAGCAGAACAAAACATCATAAAGTATTATTTTATATGGATAGCTTTTGATATCCTAAACTAATATAAAGATTGGTTAATATCACCCTTTTCACTTTCTGTTATTTTCACTTATCTAGGCTCACTTATTATTCCTAATGTTTACTGTATCCAACCGTGAGCAATATGTAGGTAATAGAAGGAGATGGAATAGAGGAGGGTCAAGAGGAACCTGTTGAAGTTGATGTAGATGATTCGACAGGCAGTGTTGTCCTTGTCAACGGGAACGAGGGTAAGGAATAGTGGGGTATGAATAATGAAGGAACTTCATCAGCCTAAGAGGAATTGCCTGAACCTCTTTAGTATCCAAATTTTGTGTCTGGTGATTAATTGTTTCTCAATCTCAACTCCTATATTTTCCCCACAATTGCTCTTTTACCCTGGTTTTTCTAACTCTTAAGTCTTGGGCTAGAGCAATTTTTAAAATACCAAAGAATGAATTGGTTTTGTTACTAATGACCTCTGGTATTTAAAATTATTGACCTGCATGTTTCTTTAGTCTAAACTAGCATTTAAATTTCAACCCTCTGTTGCCTGGAGTATGTTTGCATCTGTTTCCTCATACCTTTGCTTCTCCAAAAAGGATTCCTTGTTGCTTATGGGTTTATTGAAATTCATGAATGCACTTGCAGTATTTATGCAGGAGTATATCATAGATGGATTCTGGTATTAATAGCAGGTCGTTCTTTCATCATCTAACTTCCAAGTGTATAATTGTTTTATGATCTGCAGGGTAATGCTTCAGGTGTTGAGCGAGGTCAGCACCCCGGAAGGCTAGCAAATATCTTGATTGATACTTGGCATATATTGATCGAAAATGCCTCCACTTGGTAATTATATAATGTTGTTTCTTGTTAAGTCTCCTTATGTTAATGAGTTGCACATTATTGACTATTTCCATAAGGAATTGTTCGAAGTTTGGAAATTTTTCATATTGCATAATTGTAGGCCTTACGATATCTTGTGATGTTGGTCTTAATTAATTGGTTGAGTCGTAGGTCAATGCTTGGATGCGAACTTGACAGGTTATAATAAAAGAAGGAAATAGAGAACTCAGAGTCACAGACATGTAAGCAATTGGTTCTGATTTTTTTTTTCTTTTAAAATTAGGTTAGTTTTGTATATAGTGTGTCGTTTTGATATGTGGGTCTTAATCAGCTTTAAGTTTGCAAAATTAAAGTAAATTCAGTTTTTTTCTGGCCAGAGCCATCTTAGTTTTTGAGGCGGTATCTTGCTTCAGTGTCAATTGCTTTACATATATTTGTAAGTATTAAAATCATGATACTGTGTGGGAGTTTTTAAGGTATTTGGGTTGTACTCGGATATATGTTTGAACCGTTCACTCTAGGATTCTAGGATGTATTTTTTATATAACTTATTAATTAGTGACAAAGATACAATTAAATCATCGTGTCTTTTGAAGAAGAAATAAGCTAGTTCAGGGACTTAAATTGTTGCTTGAACATGATACCTACCTTCAAAATTCTGTACCTTGAATCCTTTTATCTCACACATCGCAAAGATTCTAGACGCTTATTTGTATACACCATTCAGGAAGTTGTGTAAATAGGGTATATACAATTTTAATGTGATATATATTAAATAAGTTTGCCTGGGAAATTATAATTTTCAAAAGAATAATTAGGTTATATTTATTGAAATGTGATATATATTATACAGAATATACAATTTTAATTTTAAGTTTATTAAATGGTCTATTTTTAGTTTTTGTTAAAAAACAAAAATAAAAACAATTTTAACTTCAGATTATAAATTATCCCGAATCTGAATTATGGAAGTTAAGCTATTTGTTTAAAATTATCCTTTATTATATGTAGCATGAACGTAAATTCTAACTTTTGTTAGAGTCAGTTTACTGTTGTTTCATTTTTAGTTGATAAAGATTATTTATCGTGCATTAAAAGTGCAATCTAAATCAATCTAAAAAGGATGTTAGTGTTTGAGTAATTTAAATGTAGCAGTTATAAATGAGAAAAATTGGGATAATTATAGAGTCATGTAATCTCTAAAGAAGGGTAAAAGTAGCCAGAGCACTTCATTAGCTTATGTATGTCTCTAATGAACTTTTGTTTATGATGGAACTACTATTCTTATTAGGTTAAATCTAAGCTTAATGCGCTAGCATCATATGCTGATACATAGGAAGGATTAGTTACACATAGGATGGATTAACAAAATTGAAAAGCACGGTTGTTTTGTGAGGTGTTACAATGGTGTACAAGGTTTTGCTCATAGGTGAGACTTTATCTTTTTACACCTTGCATGAAGACTATTTAGTTTATGGTTTTCTCGCCTTTGACTCATATCTACTCATAAAATTTTTTTGTTCATTTGATTAACTCTTATTTCGTTTTGTTTTATCATTTAGGTTCTATTATTATTATTATTTTATATTTTTCTGCGATCCTTTGCGTTCAGTGATTATAGACAATCATGGTAGTTTTAGAATCTAAATGAGGAAAAACAAAACAACGAGTAGTGTGGTTAGTCATTTTGTAGGTACAAATCCTTTTTAAATATCAACATACATCACAATTCCGTTACATAACAAATCAAAATTTGAAAAAAAAAATTGAAATTACTCGCATCCAGGGTGTCACATTTTTTTGTTATCACAATAATCTCATCTATCAGTAGTCTAGAATCCGCTTAACATGGTAAAGAGATGAAATATCGTTTTCTTTTTTTTTTCACTTGATAGAATATTTGTTTTAGACACCCCAACTCTTTCCTTAATTCCTAGTCTTCTCTCCCTCTTCATGTTTGCATCAGCAACTTGCCATGAAAAACCAAGGCTGTTGGCTAAAGGAAAAAAAAGATGGGTAAAAGCTATGCAGATGGAACCAATCTTCAACCTTTCACAGTTGGCTAGACAAGCTGGTTACACTATATTTCTCAAATCAGCCTTAATATATTCATAATAAAGTTAAAAACATGTTCTCCTAATTTTAATTTTTCACTCAACCACCATATTGTCATGTTGCACTCTGAACTAGAAACTTTTAAATTTGTGAATATCATACCTAGATCCTCTGAGTAAACTTAAGATGTTAAGCAATAAAATGATATTTATAATCATAAAATTTTGGGACAGTAATGTAGGTAAATGGAGTGAAGTCAAAATCATAGGTGTTTTTCTCTACATCGACGGATCAAAGCATCCAATCAAAAATCACCTCTACTCTTAGCATTCAAAAGGGCTCGATGCCATTTAGATACTTGGGGATTCCGATCACATGTAAGCCCATTAAAGCCCAGGATTGCATGCCGTTGATTGAAAAGATCGTCGGCTTTTTATTTGCCAGGAGAGCTAAATGGCTTTCATATGCCGGACGCATTGAATTGATAAAATCAATGTGTTACGAGAATATCAATTTCTGGTGTAGTGCGCTAAAACTTCCTATGGGGGTGCACCCTGGATGAATATCACTAAGCCCAAGGCTTTTGGTGGGCTGGACCTGAGGGATATTAAAAAACCGAACTAATCTTTTATTATGAGACATCTATGGAACATCATTCAACATAAAAACTCCTTATGGGTGAAATGGATCCATGAGATTTATTTAAAAACTGACACCATTTGGTCGGTAAAGCTCTCTATGCGTGCACCCTGGCCGGTTCGTGACCTACTCAATGTGCGTGACACATGCATCCATTTGATAGGATACAAGATTGCAAATGGGGAGTGTTTGATTCTTGCTACTGTAATAGTTTTAATTAGGTTATTTATTTATAGTTTTCAGTGGTTAGGTATAAGAACAATGACGATATAATTGTTAGAAATACTTTTGATATTCAAAATTATTATTATTTTTTGAGATTGAAGTTAGGTTGTGACAAGTTCTCTAAGTATAAAGAATATTAAATTTCTACGATATTCACTTATGTAATTTGAATTGTTTTCAATCCATGATGCATACTATAGTCTTTCATACTAAAAAATAAGAAAGAATTATCAAGAGTAAAAATCTTCGAGATATGAACGTCCAAGGCAACTAAAATTTAAACATTCATGTCATGTATCCAAATTTCAGTTCATTAGTTAGTATTTTACTTTTGTTTAATACTCCCATGATCAACTTTCAAGTTTGAACTTCACTTCATGACTCCAAGGATTTTTATTTAGTAGGAAATTTTTAATGCAATTTGGTTTCTAGACCGTTATTAACTTTTTTAGATCTTTTAGATCGTTAATAACTTAATCTAAATTACACTAAACTAACTAAGATTAAAATAAAGATTTGGGCAATTTGGGCGACTGTGCGGGCGATTTCTCGAGCTTAGGGCTGAGGCCCTATTTCCCGTCGCAGGCTCCCCGGCCGGCTATGAAACCTGGAGGCGGATTCTCAGCATCAGCTCTGCCGTGGGGGAAGGTTTGATTCTTGCTACTGAAATTGGGTTCGGGGGCGGCGGATCTCTTATCCCTCTTGCAAATTTCCTAATCATATCAATACATTAATCCACATATCAAAAATACCAAAAACTGTCCTACATCCTAAATAATATCATTTTACAATGTAATCAAGCTTCGAATACCATTTACCATCACATTTCATTATTCAAATGAAATTTACCATCTCAAATATCAAAATCTAGCATAATGTCAAAAACATTCAAATACAACTCATATCATCATCATCATCATTATCTTCACAAACCAACACAAATATCAACATAAGCATCAGAAGCATCAAATACATCAGGTACCATATCAAGAATCTCAAAACCGTAACATATACATCAATACTATCATATAAGTATCAAGCACACATGTAAAATACAACGCACACACACATATATGTAACAAATCATGAAAATATGTGTGTGCTGCATCCAACATCAATCAACACATATTAGCTCCTGATCAAGGGGAAGATGCAAGTCAGATACCATGAAGAAAAACAAACATCATCCTTGATGTAATAAAATAAAGTAATAAAATATTCACAGAGAATATCAGTCAGTCTCAGTATCCTCAGAGACTCTATAGTGCTGAGGTGTAGATGGTCCCAGAAGATGTTGTTGTAAAAGCTCCTTTATCGCTTGAAGAGACTCTATAGTGCTCCTTTGGTCTTACTCTAGGCGCGATATGTCGTCGCGCATCCTTCGCTGCTCCACTCGAATCTAATATAAAGCTGTCTCCATCGAGGCTGAAGTGGATGGCCCAGCAGAGTGGATGGCTCGACTAGAGGGATAGGCTCTGAAGCTCTCGGTAGTGATGACGGAGGAGCGGCCTCTCTAAGACCTCCCCCACCCTAGGTGGGATCCACGATCTAGTTTTGCTGAACATGAACCAAGTACGGTTCATGTTTGCTAGTCTCATAGTGGTCTCTGAATGCTTGAAAATGAGATGATACTAGCTCCCAATCCTCGTAATCATCTTGATCACGATGCATGCATCCAGATCTAATCTAGAGTTGCCCTTAGCCTCTTTCAACCCTAAAGGGTCAATCCCAAGGGCTAGGCAATAGTAATAACCAGGCCACCCATAACTAAAACTCCCTTATGCGCCTTTGCCACCTTCTGAATCTGCTTCACCATGTGGAACGCGGTGTCAATGCGGAAACCTCTGAGCATAGACCATAGAAAGAATAACTCTAATGCTCTAACCATCCCATCGCTCTCCACTCACCCATAAATAGTGTGTGCTAGAATCTAGTGTGTATATTGGAGGGCAGGTGTGAGGGCTAGAGACAGCAGGGCACGATAAGTATGTGGCTCGGGAGGCCTTGGAGTCAAAATTAGTCTCTCCTAAGATCTACTGCCAGAATGCTCTGTCCGTGTACTCAGAAGGGCGGCGGCGTGTAACATCCTCTGGAAAACCAAATATGTGCCTGATCTGATCTAGAGTCAGGACATGATCCTGGTTCCCCAAACCGGAATGAGATGCATCCAGCATCTCTGTTATCATAGTTATGCATTGTGATATGCACTAAGCTGAAAAACTCCATGGTGAGCTGGATATAGGTGGGATGCCTCATCTGATAAAAGTCCTGCTACCCTATATTCGAGAACATTCACTATATGCCATCGAACAATCCTAGGGTGTGAAGAGTCTGGTCGTCCCAATATCTCGTACTGATGACTCCTCTAGTTGTCATAACTCTATATCTCTTCTCCTGATCCCTGTTCCGTTATCTGATATGTTGTGGGTAGGGAACAGAGACAGGAGGTGGAGAGCATGCTCGTCTCCTCTCGATTGTAGCAAGCTCTGGCAAAGGAGGAGACGACACCGGTGATGGTGAGCCTAGTGATGATATTGGAGATGGTATCGGAGATGGTAGTATGATCTCCGAAGAATATACAGGTGGTGCCTGTGCTGGAGCCTCTGATGGTTCAGGCGAAACTAATGGTAAATTTGCTGCAACCTCAGGTGGTGAATGATAACACCAAAATTTATAGTATATTTTGTGTCATTTCATTGCTCTTTTTGTGTCATATTTATACTACTTTGCTTATTTTCATGCCCTTTTTATCAAATATTGCAAAATCTACTTCTATTTTGGTTTTTGATGATTTTCAGGTAAAAAGGCACAATTTTAAGGCATTTTCAAGCAAAATCAGATACATAGAAGAATTCTCATCATCAAGAAGAGGTTACATGACAAATTTCACGTAAATCGGAGCCACATACCAAATTACAGTACCGTAATATCCGAGCACTGCTGTATTTTGAAATGATTTTGTATAGAAAGTTTCACCGAAATTACGGCACTGCCATAACTAAAATCACGGTGTCGTATTTTGAAGCGACTTCTGACCCGAGAGATTTTCAAAAATTACGGCACTACCGTAATCATTTCCACGAGCGTAATTCTAGTTGAATCTTGTACAGAAGAACTTAAAGAAAATACGGTAGTGCCGTAACAGATTCCACGGCCGTAATTCTAACCTTGGAACGCGATTTTCATAGTCAAATTGAAGTCCGATTTTTGCGCGATCGATTGTAGATGATCTAGGCCTTTAAATTTAAAGTTGTAAAAAGGAAAAAGAGAGCCTCCGAGGAGAAGAACACGCCAAGGGCAAAAGCCCTAATTTTCATCCACTATCGAGAGAGAAATCAATAGAGACGTCCTTAGGGTTCGGCCTCACACTGAGAGGCATAGAGGCCACCTCAGGTCACGATTTTCACAAGGAAGCATCGCCTGGAGAAGGAGAGGATACCCTAGAAGTTTCAGACCGAAAGGAGATCGATCGGAGGAGAAATCAACGAAAGAAGAGGCGCCTGCACTGTTCATGACCAAAATTACAGCTGTAATTTTCATTACAGCCCTGCTGTAAAGTTGTTTTCTCCTTCTTTTCAATTTTTGATCAATCTAAACTATGGTTTATTGTATTTCTTCTTCCATGTTAGCTTAGATATCTTTTGGGACATGGGAGTGTAATCCCCTTGATTTCTTATGACTAGATAACTTCTATTTTGTCAGAATAGTTTTATTATGATAATTTTACTTATGTGATGATTGCCTATAATTCTCCATAGTTTTCTTATTATCATTCATATTTTAGAGTTTTCGCAATATGGATTGAAAAGTGATTTGCTTGAGAACTTGGAACCCTAAAATTGAATATTAAGAACTCACTGTAAGAAATTAGGTTAGTTCTTATTTCTTAATTTTACAAGAATAATTGCCATGTTTGATAATTTGAATATAGGATTGAGTTATTTTGTTAAATGTGAAGATCTTGTGCGAAAGTGAGGATCGGAACGTTGGAGAGCCGTAAGTAGAACATGTGTTGAGACTCGGATGCACGAAAGTGATCCTTGAGATTCCACTTGAGATGATCAACTTACAATTCGGATGCACGAAAGTGATCCTTGAGTTCTTTGATTGATGATTTACTTATCTTCAGCTTGGGATAGATCTTACGCGAAAGCGAGGATCGGTCCCTGCATGATTGTTTGCACGAAAGTGAGATAATTCTTTTATGAAGTAAATTATATCTTTATTATGATAAAATTAGACTGACGACCTTTTATTCATATCTACTCATTGAAATTAAGGTGGATGAAACCCTAGTCCCAGTTTCTCTCTGATTTCGTGTTCTTTCTATCATTTACTTGCACTATAATCGATTGCTTAGCTAGTAAGAATACAACTATTTGGTACTTAACAATAAGGTCTATGTGGTTTGATATCTTTTTTTATTACTTCGAGTATCCGTGCACTTGCGGAATACAATAGTGAAATCTCTAGCAAATTAGTAAAAACCTCTGCAGAGTCAGGTAAGTCTGGTAAAACCTCTGAAGGTAAATCAATGAAAACCTCAGTCGATCCCTCAACATCCTCTAGTAACTCTAGTGTAGTAGCTACAGGGTCTGGTAAATAACCCTGAGCAATTGAAGGAGAGGATAACTCGGGGGGTCTTTGCTGAAACATCAATATTAGCATCCTCAACCTCCATGGACTAGGCATTAGCTAGTATATCGGACTCTCGAACATCCGAAGGTGGCTCAGAGGGTGTATCAGTAGCCTCATCCACCTCCATTGATATATGTGTGGCCTGCCGGTTGATGACTCAGAATTTTATAGTAAATTTTATATTAATTGTATGTTCCTTTTGAATCATATTATTGAGCTTTTGCTTGTTTTTAAAATTTATTGGTCGATTATTTTAGAATCTACACCTCTTCTTTTTTTTTCATCATTTTTAGGTAAAAAGGGCATAATTTCAATAGATTTGAAGAAATTAGAGCTCGGAAACGGATTCAACACGAAATTCCAAGTTCAGGGGTTAATTTTGAAAATTTTCTGATTTCACACCCCTGTGAGAAATGAACTAAAATTTTCAAGGGGGTGTGAAAATAATAAAAGAGGGAAACAGTCACCACCGTCCGCGCCTGAGTCTTCCATTGCCTCCCGTCTCCAATTTTTCTGATGAAAAATTAGAAGATTTAGAGCCCTAATCGGAAAAAAAAAAGAACATAATCGTTCTATAAAATTAGAGGAAGATTTGAACTTAATATCACAAATTTTAATCAAGCACAGAGAGAGAAATCGAGGGAGGCGCCACTATGTTAGGGTTCCTCGCCGGGAAGCAATGAAGCCACCTCCGATGATCAAAATTTTAGGGAAGGTGTGCCTCATGGAGGAGAAGATACATCGAAAGTTTCATATCAAAAGGAGATCGATTGAGAGAGAAATCGAAGAAAACGTGATCACGGCTACTATGCTCGACGAGTTCAGAAGCTGTTCATCATCAAAATCACGGGGCTGTGAAATTTGAACTAAAATTTTCACACCCCCGTGAAACCAGTAAAAACTATTTTTTACCTCTTTCGAATTCTGATTTTTTTTAGATGATTTATTATTGTGTTTCTTTCTCCATGATAGCGTAAAAACCTCTTTGGGAATGAGGGAGTAATCCCCCTTAATTTATGTAATCACTAGATAATCATTATTTTGTCAGTTGTTCTTTGAAATGATAATTTTAATTTTGTGATTATTGACCTTAAAATTTTTAGTTTTGAAATATTAACATGTTACAGAGTTCGTAATATGGACCAAGAGGTGATTTATGAACTCGGAACCCTTAAATTATGATTTTTAGGAACTTAGGCTATGAGAATAGATTTGTTCTAAAATCTTAATTTTTGAAGTTTATCTACATCCTAGGCATTTTATTGTTTTAGACATGACAATATGGACCGAGAGGTGATTTTGATTGTTGGAAACCGTAAAGTAAATCCTGTAAAATTAAGATACGAGAGTATTTAATTTTACTTGAGATTTTGAGTTTAGATATTAAATTTATGAAAGTAGATTTAGTGATTTAGTCTGATTTACTTTTATTAAACATTGAGCGGTAAGTCACGAGAGTGAAGACTTGTTTAGTGTAAATTGTACGTCTGAGAGGAGGCAATTTCTTTATAAGTAAATTTTATCTTTATCATGATTAGAATACCCAACAAATACTTATTTATGTATAGTTATAGAAATTAAGAAGGATGAAACCTTAGTCCCAGCTTTCTCTCTCTGATTTTTCTACAACAATTTTTGATTATTTGCTTTTTATCCGATTCCCATCACATATTGTTTGCTTAGCTAGTGAGAATTCGATAGTTTGGTATTTAACACATAGGTCTATGTGGGTTCGATGTCTTTTATTACTTTGACGTATCCGTGCACTTGCGGACACATGAAATTTTTGGCGTTGTTGCCAGGGACCTTAGTTTTGTTAATATCAAAATAATTATTAATGTTACTAGACTAAGTTTTGTTTATCTTTGATTTAACTTTGTTTTTTTGTAATTTTTGAATTTTTTGCTTTATTTATATTTTCGGTTAATTTTTATATTCTGACAAAAATTTTTAAAAATTCTAAAACATCTGCATGTTTCAGGAGCTACAAGAATATGTGAATTTTTTTTAGGTTTTCACACCCCTGTGAAATTTGAACTAAAATTTTCACGGGGTTGTGAAACTGCGAGCTATTTCGTTTTTTAGGGTTTTCTAGGCTTGCTGATACTCAAAAAATTCTAAAAAAATTACCAAAAATTTTTGAAAAAATATTTCTGATCGATTAGTGTTAAAAAAAAATCTGCATTATGAGACTTTTCGATTTTCTGTGTTTTTTACACCCCTATGAAAATTTTCGCAGGGCTGTGATTTCTGAAGTTGGGAATTTCTGAAATTCTGAGTTCACACGATTCTTCTACTTATTTATGCGCAGGACTCTTAGGTCAAGACTGCTAATTCCATTAGACCCTGAAATTGAAAAAACTTTTAGATTGCGCATAAAACTTAGGTTTGAAGAAAAAAAGGGGGAAGAACCAACCATGGAAGAAAGAAGGTCGCTTAGGAATTATGTAGCACCAAATCCACAGGGGATACACTTTAGTATAGCTAGGCCGACGATAGAGGCTAATAATTTTGAAATAAAACTGGCCTTTCTTTTTATGATACAACAGAATCAGTTTGGAGGATCACCACTTGAGGATCCCAATCAACATCTCTCTCTTTTTCTAGAATATTATGACACCATTAAGATTAATGGTGTATCTAATGATGCTTTAAAACTAAGATTATTTTCCTTTTTTCTCAGGGACAGAGCACGTACCTAGCTACAATCCCAGCCAACTGGAACGTTCACCACATGGGATCAAGTTTCAAATGCTTTCTTGTCTAAGTACTTCCCACCAAGTAAAAAATCCAGTTGAGAAACTAGATTACTAGCTTTGGATGGCGAGTCGCTGAGTGAAGCATGGGAACACTTTAATGAATTGCAGCGGAAGTGTCCTCACCATGGCTTAGAAAAATGGTTTTTAATTCATACTTTTTATAATAGTCTTCTTTATAGTACTCATTTCATTGTTGATGCTGCTACAGTTGGAGCTCTTATGAATAAGAGCATTGATGACGCTTACACATTGATTGAAGAGATGTCTCTGAACCATAACCAATGGACCACTGAAAGAGGGGTGCTATATCATCCTTCACATGGTAAAAATGAAAATGATGCATGGCGTACCCTGGCAGAATAGCTAGACTCTTTGGCTAATAAATTATATTCTTTTCATATGCAAACTATTATGGCATCATCTATTATCTGTGATATCTGTGGTAATCAAGGGCATTGTTCTGAAGAATGTAAGGTTATTGCTGAACATGATATTGAACAAGTAAATGTTGTAGGGGGGGGGGGTACAATCAATGTAGAAATAATAATCCCTACTCTAGTACATATAACCCTGGATGGAGAAATCATCCAAATTTATCTTGGAAAAATAACAATAATCTAGGGGGATAGGTAGAGGATAGAGGGTATCAACCAAGGCAACCAAATCAAAATCAACCCCAAAAATCTTGTTTAGAATCCATGCTTGAAAAATTCACGTCAAATCAAAGTAAAGAATTCGAAGATCTTAAAGGGGTGATTAAACAGCAAGGGGACACATCTGCTTACTTCTAAAGTAGAATCTCTATCTGCACACAATAGGATTCTACAGACCCAAATAGCACGGCAAGCTAGCACATCTTATAGAGCCCTAGGGAAATTGCCTGCTAAACTTGAATTGAACCCTAGAGAGCACTTTAATGCCATAACTACCCGGAGTGGAAAACAGTTAGATGAACCATGGGGTAGACTTGAGAATGATGATGAGGAGGAGCCTGACATTGAACCTAGTAGTGAGGCAGCCTTAGAGACACCGCCAGCTCATGTGTAATCCCACCCTAGTTCGCCATCTCACAAGTGTGATGAGCTGCGCTAGCCTGATTTTCCTAGACCTAGCTCACCAACTCTATATAGGCCTCCTATACCCTTTCCCCAGAGACTTGTTCAAGCTAAATTAGATAAACATTTAGGGAAATTTATAGATGTTTTGAAAAAGCTTTATATAAATATTCCATTTACTGATGTTTTATCTCAAATGTCCACTTATGCAAAATTTTTGAAAGAGATTCTATCTAATAAATGAAAAATAGAGGACTACGGTAATGTGGCATTGACTAAGGAATGTAGTGCCATTATTCAAAAGAAATTATCACCTAAATTGAAGGATCTATGTAGTTTCTCTATACCTTATTTAATTGGAGAGATGGCCTTTGACCGAGCCTTATATGATCTTGGGGCTAGTGTGAGTCTCATGCCTTTATCTGTTTGCAGAAAACTTGACAAGGGATAATCGAAACTGACTTCTATTTCTCTATAGCTCCCTGATCGCCCGGTTAAGTATCCTATTGGAATTTTAGAGGATGTTCCAATTCAAGTAGGTAAGTATTTTATTCCACTAGATTTTGTGGTATTGGAGATGGAAGAGGATTCTAAAATTCCCATTGATGTAAAGAATGGTAAACTCACTCTAAATATTGGTGAAAATATTATTGAGTTTGATTTAGCTGAATCTATGAAAAAACCATCATATGCTAGATCTTGCTGTAGTATTAATGTTGTAGATGATGTTGTTAGTGATTTTCATAATTTGTTTGATGAACCTTCTGATTTTGAAAAATATGGTTTATTAGATTGTATTTCACATGATGATCAAGAATGTCAGGTTGCAAAGTTTCCAAAAGTTGAATTAAAATCTTTGCCAAATAATCTTCGATATGAATTTCTTGGTCCAATTCTACTTATCCTGTTATTGTTGATGCACAACTTGATGCAATGGAGATAGATTTGCTTCTAAGAGAATTGAGAATTCACAGAAAGGTAATTGGGTATTCTATTGATGAATTAAAAGGAATTAACCCCTCTTTTTGTACGCACAGGATACTTATGGAGGAGGATCACAAACCGCATGTGGATTTCCAGAGACAGCTTAACCCCTCTATGAAAGAAGTTGTGAAAAAGAAGGTGCTGAAATTACTTGATGCAGGTATTATTTATCCCATCTTCGATAGTAAATGGGTAAGCCCTGTTCACTGTGTTCCTAAGAAAGAGGGTGTGACTGTGATGAAAGGTAAGGATGATGAATTAATTCTTGTTCGAACTGTGACTAGTTGGCGTATGTGTATTGATTATAGAAAATTAAATGCAGCTACTAGGAAAGATCATTTTCCCTTACCTTTTATTGATCAAATAGTTGAAAGACTTGCTAATCACTTTCATTTTTGCTTTTTGGATGGGTATTCTAGATTTGTCCAAATTTCCATCCATCCTGATGACCAAGATAAGAACACTTTTACATGCCTATATGGTACCTTTGCTTATAAAAGAATGTCTTTCGGTTTATGTAATGCACCTGCTACTTTTCAGAGATGTATGATGACTATATTTTTGAATTTTATTGAAGATTTTATGGATGTTTTTATGGATGACTTCTCTGTTTATGGTGTTTCTTTTGATGATTGTTGGGCTAACTTATCTCAAGTTTTGTAGAGGTGTGAAGAAAGTAATCTAGCGTTTAACTAGGAAAAATGTTATTTCATGGTTAGGCAAGGAATAGTTTTGGGATACTTGGTTTTAGAAAGAGGGATAGAGGTTGAAAAAGCCAAGATTGAAGTGATTGAGAAATTAATGCCGCCCACAACACTCAAGGAGATCAGAAGTTTTTTGGGACATGTAGGATTCTACTAGCGGTTCATTAAGGATTTTTCTAAACTTGTTAGACCACTTACTAATTTGCTTTGTAAGGATGTTAAATTCTCTTTTGATGAAAGATGTTTGTCTGCTTTTCAGGATCTGAAGAAGGCTCTAATATTTGCACCAAACATGCAGCTATTAGACTGGAGTTTACCTTTCGAGCTTATGTGTGACGCTGTGACTATGCAGTAGGAGCATGCTTGGTCAGTGAAAAGAAAAGAAGCCCTACGTCATCTATTATGCTAGCTGAACCTTGGATGAAGTGCATAGAAATTACACCACTGCTGAAAAAGAAATCTTTTCTATTGTTTTCGCTTTTGATAAATTTAGATCATTTTTGATTAATTCTAAAGTTGTGGTGTACACAGATCATGCGGCGGTGAAGTATTTGATGCAGAAAAAAGATAGTAAACCGCGTCTTCTCCGATGGATTTTACTTTTGCAAGAGTTTGATATAGAGATTAATGATAAGAAAGGAACAAAAAATTTTATTGCAGATCACCTTTCTAGGATAATGACAGATGCAAATAAAGGTGACATAATTAATGAATCCTTTCCAGATGATCAACTCTTAGCCATTGAACAAAGCAAGGCTCCATGGTATGCTGATATAGTGAATTATTTAGTTGCTAATATTTTTCCTCTTAATTTAAATTATCAAGGAAAGAAGAAATTCTTAGCTGAGGTAAAATACTATTTTTTGGATGAGCCTTATATTTTTCGAAGATGTGCAGACGGGATTTTTAGGAGATGTGTACCAAGGAAGAAATAATAGATATCCTTTTTGTAGTGTCATGCATCATCTTATGGAGGGCATGCTAGTACTCAAAAGACTACTTTTAAGGTTTTACAATCTGGATTTTATTGGCCCTCAATTTTTAAGGATGCTAGAAATTTTATATTATCTTGTGATAGATGCTAAAAGATAGGAAACATTAACAGAAGGAACGAGATGCCACTTACTAATATACTTGAGGTTGAGATTTTTGATGTCTGTGGAATACATTTCATGGGACCGTTCCCACCATCTTGAGGTAATAAATTTATGCTTGTGGCAGTAGATTATGTTTCTAAGTGGGTCGAGGCTCTTGCTTCTCCCACTAATGATTATAGGGTAGTATGAAACTGTTTAAAAAGATTATTTTTCCATGATTTGGAACGCCAAGAGTTGTGATTAGTGATGGAGGCTCACACTTCATAGAACATCGATTTTTAGCCTTACTTAGAAAATATGACGTTAACTATAGAGTTGCGACGCCATATCATCCTCAGACAAGTTGACAAGTTGAGATATCAAACAGAGAGATTAAGGGGATTTTGGAGAAAATTGTGTCAGGAACAAAAACAGATTGGGCTTTTAAACTCGACGATGCACTCTAGGCATACAGAACTGCTTACAAAACACCAATAGATATGTCTCATTTTCAGTTAATTTATGGTAAATCATGTCATCTACCTATAGAGCTCGAGCACAAGGCATTCTGGGCAATCAAGACATTAAATTTTGACTTGAAGAACGCAGGAGAAAGGCAAAAATTACAATTAAATGATCTTGATGAGATTAGACTCTCTGCTTATGAAAACACAAAGATTATAAAGAGAGGACAAAAAGATGGCATGATCAACACATACTCATAAAGGAATTTCAACCTGGTGACTTCGTTCTTTTATTTAATTCAAGATTAAAACTTTTTCCTAGTAAATTTAAGTCTCGATGGTCTAACCCTTTTCAGGTACGAAAAACTTATCCCTATGGAGCTATGGATATATAGAATAAAAAAGCATGAGAATTTAAAGTCAATGGTCAAAAGCTAAAACATTATTACAAAGAAGAACAGAACGAAGAAAGGATAGAATTGTAACTTAAAGAGCCTCAATCAAATTTGAGTGTAGAACAATTAAGCTAATAACATAAAAATTAACGTTTCTTAGAAGACAACCCAAACAACCTACTATAATTTGAATTAAAATTTTCACAGGCCATGATTTAAAAATAAAATTAGGGACGCAACGGCTGGGCACTGTGCACGCCCTAGCCATCATGACCCCGTGAAAAAAAAAATAGCTTCAGCGATTACGCCTTGATTTCCTCCCGTGAAGCTACTCTCTCAGACGCCGCCGCTTGCATCCATCTCTTCTAGCTGCTTTTCCGGATCTGTTTTCAGCCTCCAGATCTGCTGTTGCCACCGCCCTCGCAGCTTCTCCTCTTCCAAATCTGTCCGCTTGCATCCACAGATCTACCGTCGCCTCTGGATCTATTGAACGACGCTGATCCATATAGCCGTCGCTATTTCCAGATCTGTTTTCTTGCATCCACCACAGCTACTTCGTCGGATCTGCCGCCGCTGTCCTTACAGCTGGGTTGTCTCCATATGTGCTGAGCCGTGTCACCTCCTGATATGTTGATTCTGTTTTCAGCTGCCTACCAGCTTCTTCACCATTGGCAGCAGCGTCAGCAGACCCTTCCGCCTTTGCCTCCTTTGACGTCAGATCCTCCTTAGCCCGACTGTAGTCCGCCCTCAGATCTGCTATCATCTTACAAATTTGCCCGTGCTAGCGCCGCCTGTTTCTTTACCTCTAGCCAGAGATCTTCATGCCACAAAGCATCTTGTCTCTAGGCGGCGAGACCAGGGCGCGTTTTCAAAGTTTGAAAACTTCATAAAGTTGCTTTGTTACCATTCGATTGACACAAATCCCAATAAAATTAAACTTCTGTTTGCTTTCCATTTTTTTACTGTGTACGCTGCATCCATATGCTACATAAGCTTTGAACCCTGACAAATATAGCTTTTAACTCTCACACATATCTCAAAATATATTATAATATAGTAAAATATTTAATTTAAATTTTTAAAAATTTAATAATAGATGTAAAAATTTAGATAAATATTTTTTAAAAAAATCTAAATTAATTATAGTAATTAAATTAACACTAAGAAAATAAAATATTATATAAATTATTTTGTATTTATGCATATTTTTATTTTTTATGTATTTTTTATACATGTTTTTATATATATTATAATAATATAGAAATTTAATACAATAAAGCATAAATTTAATTAAATTTTATGTTAAACATAATAAAATAAAATATTATATATTTTTTTTTACTTATATATATTTTTTATAATTTTTTACATATATTATAGTATCGTAGAAATTTAATATTATATAATGGAAATTTAGTTAACTAACTTATTACTAAGGAAATACATGTATAACAAATCTCAAGCTAATATATATATAACATAGTATAACTATATTTCTATTATATTATATTAAATTTCTCCTATATTAAAAATTGTACAAAAAAATTATTAAAAATATGTATAAATAATAAATAACTTATATAATATTTTTTTCGTTACTAGTTAACTAAATTTTTACTAAGTAAGCTAGTTAGGGTTTTATTTCCTTAGTACTAAGGTACTTAACTAAATTTCCACCATATAATATTAAATTTCTACGATATTATATTGTAGAAATTTAATAGTACATGGTAGAAATTTAAATAATTATTTTTTAAAAATCTAAATTAATTATAGTAATTAAGTTAACACTAAAAAAATAAAATATAAAAAATATATATACCTAACTTAGAATTACTATAATTAATTTAGATTTTTTAAAAAAATATTTATTTAAATTTCTACCATGTATTACTAAATTTCTACACTATAATATCGTAGGAATTTAATATTATATAGTGGAAATTTAGTTAAGTACCTTAGTACTAAGGAAAAAAAACCCTAACTATCTTACTTAGTAGAAATTTAGTTAACTAGTAACAAAAAAAAAATATTATATAAGTTATTTATTATTTATACATATTTTTAATGAATTTTTTGTATAATTTTTAATATCATAGAAAATTAATATAATAATTTATATTAAATAAAAAATATGCATAAATACAAAATAATTTATATAATATTTTATTTTCTTAATGTTAACTTAATTACTATAATTAATTTAGATTTTTTAAAAAATATTTATTTAAATTTTTACCATGTATTACTAAATGTCTACACCTATTATTAAATTACTAAAAATTTAAATTAAATATTTCACTATATTATAATATATTTTGAGATATATGTTAGGGGTCAAATATTATATAGCATATAGATGGCGTATACAGTGAGATAACGGAAAAAAAACAGAAGTTAATTTTATTGGGATTTGTATCAATCGAACGGTAACGAAGCAACTTTATGCAGTTTTCTCAGGAAATTTCTTTATGAGAAAACGCGCCCGCGAGACCACTACCAACCAGCTGGCAGCATCATCTTCTTTTAACAGCATCAGCTAATTCAGTTTTCCTTAGCCACTACATCTGTTATCATCGCCAGCATCTTCTCTGCTAGCAGTCGCACGTGCCGCCAAAGCTGTTCCAGCAGGCAATAAGCGACGTTTTCTTCTCCAGATTCACCAGCTTATCCCTGTATCAGGCAGCCCCTTCGATCTGCTAGCCACAGGCGTCGCCATCTCTATTTCAGGCGACAACAAGTTTCTTTCTACCAACTTGAACTCCGGCTATAGCTCTCGTTTCAATCCAGCAAGAAGCTACACCACTAGTCGACATCTTCAGCAGTAGCCAGAGTCGCCAGCAAATTTCTTCCAATCGTCTGCCTCTGTTTCCAGCCACCACTGCCTTGTTCCTTTCAGCCAGCGGCAGCCACTTCCACAGTCTCCATCAGTGCCGAACTTCCTTCCCTTCCAGTAGTAGACGCTGTCCATCTCCAGCTTCTACCACCTCGGTTCCCGCTGAAGTTTCTCTAATTCCAACCAGTTGATCGACACTAGCTCCATCTTAGTTGGTGATTTGTTTTCATCTGCTACCGCACCTCTCAATTTTCAGCCAGCCGATTGCCTCCTCTATCAGACAGCAGCTCCCCTTAATTTCAGCCGCAACTCCATCTCCAGCAGCTTCATCTCAGTGATCGAATCCAGCCAAGCAAACACCATGAAGAGGAAAGTCTTGGTGAGCAAGAGGCGACCGGCCAATTATCCGCCTGCTCCACCGATGGACTCTTATGAGGTTATATTTCGTGATGAGGAGCAGAGATGGCGATATGAGATTTTGAGCGTCCGACTAATGACTGCCCTGCGATTTCCTTGTGACGACACTTTGAGACGATTAGGATTCGTGGACGATATTCAGTGGCTCTTCGATCAGATCGTAGGGTCAGAGTTTTATTAGATTCATAGGAGACCTATTATCAGTTATACTTTGGAGTTTTTGTCAGGGTCAGAGTTTTATTAGATTCATAGGAGACCTATTATCAGTTATACTTTGGAGTTTTTGTCTTTATTGGAAGTACAAATCTCCAAAACAGTTAACACGGATTCAAGGCGGATTTCTTTTAAGACTTAGAAACCATGAGTTTACCTTGACACTGGGTCAGGTAAACCAAATTTATGGATTTCTAGTGGATGGGGTTCGTAGGATTCCTGATAGATATGACCAGGATGTCTTCTGGAGAGAGATTACTGGCGAGAGGGAGTTCGTCCCTAGGACAGCCAGAGCGAGCAGGATCATGAGCCCAGTTTTTCATTACATGTATCGAGTCCTCGCCAACACTATGTTTGACCGAGGGGAGAGCGACAACACGGTATGATCATATGAATTATTTGTTTTATGGGTCATGACTAATGATTTCAGGTTGAATGCTAGATTTTATTTGGTCAAGAAATTTTATAAAGTTGCTAGAGCTGCTTTCGAAGAGATAGTCATCCGAGGCGTCATCACCCCTATTGCCTATGCCCTTAGGATTGATTGCTCCAGGTTGCCTTAGGCTGAGGGGCATACTAGGCTAGATTTAGAGGTGTGCCTGACTATGTGATTGATAGACCAGAATGCTGAAGGATACCACGTTGTTTTCAAGAACAACAATTTTACTTTTCCTTTACCAAATCCCAGGCGCACCACCATTAGGGATAGAAATAATTGGATTTTGATACCACCACCTGAGGCCGTGGATGATGACACCCCTGACCCAGTTTCTTCTAGAGTTCCAGCCTCCTCTTCTTCATCAGGACCGATGATGGACATTCTGTAGTCCATTCAGGCCGACATGAGAGAAATGAAGATTGATATAAGGGAGATAAAGCAAGACATGGTGCAGGTCAAGAGGGATCAAATAGGTATTCGACATAGGATAGCTCATATGAGCGATCGTATGGACATGACCTAGGAGCAGCTGGACCGACACTTCACCCCAAACGATGATGATAGTGATTAAGATCACTATATTTTGGGTGAGTATTTTTATTCTAATTTCGATTTGGTTGTATTATGATATCTGATGATTTCGATATGGTTGTACCTCTGATATTATCATTTTCGATATGGTTGTTTATTTTGCCCTTATATTTTGATATTTTCAATATGGTTGTATGATGTTTTCTTGAAGATTGAATGTGTATTTTCTTGGTGTTTATGCCCTTAGACCCGTTGTTGGTCTATGATGTACTACTTGATATTGATATTTAATATATCATTCTGGCATTGTCGTTATTATGCTATGTTTACATCTGCGATTATGTACATGGATAATAATGTCCCTGGAGATAGATTGTATCTGTGCTCAAATGGTGTGTCCCCAGTCGAGTAGCTAAGTGGATGAGGGACAGCTCTAGTACATGTGAGACTGGTATATGGGCTGATTAGGCATGGGATGCTAACGCAGGCATATGGGTATATCAATGGTGGATATACTGGACTGACCCGTTGTGAGACTCTAACTTGGTGTCATGAGTTAAGCTCACAAGTGATAGGAGATGCATTGATCCCTTGACTTGAGGTCATTGACTCTTATATATGGTTAGGGATATGCTTTGATACAACCTAACACCTATCAATGGTGGATATACTGGATTGACCCATTGTGAGACTCTAACTTGGTGTCATGAGTTAAGCTCACAAGTGATAGGAGATACATTGATCCCTTGACTTGAGGTCATTGACTCTTCTATATGGTTAGGGACATGCTTTGATACAACCTAACACCTCGCCGTAGCAGGGAGGTCATAACGGTTATCATTGGGTATGTCACGACCCATATGAGAAGATCAATGGACAGACATAGGATTTGCCCCTTCCTGCGGGAAGCTTGATATCCACGGGGCCCCCCCTATGGTTGCATGACTGAAAGTGTATGGCCATACCCAGGTGAAAGTCTGATTTAGTCATAACCATGAGATTGGGTGAAAACAAAGTGGTGACACACTTTGTCCAATCGGATATCAGTTTGGCAAAGAGACTATAATGCATCAGTATCTTGTTGCGATGATGGGGATGTCGATGTTGATATCCATTTTGAAGACTTAGGTACCAGCGATGCACTGCTAGGTGTCACTCACTGCTTGTGATGACTTGAGTTCATCACTGCCAACGTCAGAGCAACCTATAGGGTCGCACAACTTGAAACTTGGGTTATCGTATTGATCTGGTAGCCTATTGATCGAGTTATTGGATAGCTCGGATCTTTTTGGGAGAATTCATCAGCACCATTATGCCTGATGAGATGGAAGGAACTTATTTGAGCTAACTTCATTTTTGGGCCAGATGGGCCAAATGGGCCCAATAGGTCCAATGGACCAAATGGGCCAAATAGGCTGAATAGGTCAATTGGGCCAAATGGGTCAAATGAAGTCTAAGCTTAGAATATGGACCAATGGGCCTCCAAGCCCAATGGGTGTGAAGCCCAGTTGGGGCATGTGGCCTAATGGGATTTGAGGCCCAATGGGCCGTTAGGCCTAATGGGTCATGACAATAAGTTGCCTAGCCCAATGGACATCATGGTGAATTAAATTATGCATTTAATTCTGGGAAATAAATTCTGTATTTAATTCTGTATTTAATTCTGTAATTAATTCTGAGATTAATGATGAATTTAATTCTGAATTTAATTTCGAATTTAATTATGAATTTGAAGAGTCATGCTATTAATGATCATTATGAAATTTTAATTCAAGGTTTTAATGGATCATTATGAGACTTTAATTCAGACTTTAATTCTATAATTAATTCTGAATTTAATTCTATAATTAATGATGAATTAATTCAAAGATTAATTACGAATTTATTGCAGAATTCCAAAGGTCACATGATTTTCTATAAAAGAGAGAGGGAGGGTTGAGAGTTGGCGCCTAAGGCTTTTGATGCTTGCTTCCTTCTCCTTGGCGCCATCTTCCTCTCTTCTTCCCTCTCCTCTGGGCAGCTACAAGGTTGGACCTTGGTAGTGTTTTTCCATGATCTTGTTCCTCATGGCGCATTCTCTGCTAGTGGGTAGCGCAAGCTCCTGAGGATTCTCCCAGAGGCGTGGATCTTCTTCCCGAGGCTAGCACCGGGCGTGGAAGAAGAGAACTCGAGCATCGGCTGTGTGTGAGACTACAGAGGGTGAACATTTGGGTGTCTACATCGCATCCTTTTCTTCGCTGCAAGGTATCATCTCCTACTCACTGTGTTGATTCCTTCGCATGACTTGATCTTCTAGGTTTTTGGGACTGGCCTGCTTCAGGGATTGCTTTCACTGTGCATGTCTTTATAATGTTCAAATCCCCGGGGTTTCCCAACAGTGGTATCAGAGCCAACTTGCGAACTCGAACGGTGTTTTATGCTTTGATTGTATGCTCACATGCCATCTGAAATTTTTCAAAAATTTGCATATGCGCACGAATTTTTCCAAGTAAGAAAAATTTTAAGTTTTTCGTTCCTAACATCTATTCGATCTCTTTGTTTTTGGCTTTCTTCACATGGTGGGATAGACCCATATGTGAGAGAATTAATTTCTCCCCACGCATGTAGGATAGACCTACTGTGTGGGACTTGTCGAAGATTATGGGGCATGGTGATTGTCCTAATCTTGGCAGGTTAAGGATTGCAAGGGTAGACGGCAAGCGTGCTTGGAGCATGCATGCATCACTTGTAGACTCCTGAGAGAAACGAAAAATCCTAGATTTGCGAACGGACGTTGAGGTTGAAAGACATATTTTCTAAGAAACTAAAACTGAAGTTTTATGTTTTCTTGAGCATATAGAAAAGCATAAGATGATTGTGCATCATGTTGTGGTCATAGTCAAGCCCCTTGTATGCCTGTGATGTATTTATGTGAGGCCTGCGTGCCGCTTTTTCTTTTTGTTTTGTAAACGCACAAGGAAGATTAGGGGCGCATCCCTCCTGGAGCTTACATCTTGGCGTATCAACCATGATGGCGCATCTTGCTTGGTGGCGCAAGTAAGGGCTTGGCCAAACCCTAGGGTTTGTGAGTTATCCCTCTTAGCACAAGCATGATGGCGCATCATGCATGGAGGAGCCATCAAGGTCTTGGCCGAACCCTAGGGTTTGTGTGCTATACCTTGGTGTGAAGGACCTTGGAGCCGCACTCAAAGATATTGCTTAGTGGCGGCAAGGTTAGGTTTTGTTGGGGCTTGTCACCTAGGTCAAGCATTGAACATCCTTTGGCATGTGATGGTTCAATGTATTGATTAGGCAATGACCACATCACTTGTTTACTGCTTTCCACTTCAGCTAAAGCATGCTTGGATGTGTTTTATCATTTTGTTATCACTATAGGATTGCATGCCTGTAATGTTAGACAAAAGATAAAACTGAGAGGATGAGACCTCAAAAACCCTCAAAAATAATATCAAGTTTGTAGCCTTCTAATGCGTAGACCTCGTTAAGCTATCGATTAGTGGTGTTGTGAATTGTTTTCCACCTTTGTGGGACACGCCCACTTATCTTTAGAAGGCGTGTGGTGGCAATGGTTTCCCCAGTCCAGTTAAAAATCTGGGCGTGCCTTCGCAAGGAAACTCGTTGGCCCTGGGTATAACGATTAGGTTAGACTTGACTAGTTTTTCATATGTGGTGGCCACATGATAGAATTCTAGAGGCGGCCTCGAGAGGTTAGGGTTTTGTGTTGTTCCAGCCCTAGCTGGGCACAAAATACTTGAACTGTCTTGAGAAGGGGAATTGCCTGGGTGCAATCGGCTAGCATGCCCACCTTAAGAAGCATGAGTCCCTTTGTGCATCTCATCCCACCCTCGTGGGACACGAAGCCTCATGTGGAATAAGGATCCCATCTCACTAGGAAATCTCGGATTTCCCGATTGACTTTGTGGGTTGTCAATTCAATTAAAATAGTGGGGGCCATGATCATTTAATGCAAGTCCAGATTAAATGATTCGAAGTAGTACTAATCTGCTATCTTGGTTGTTGTAGATCAATGGCTACGAACAATAGCAGAGGGTCACTGCGATCTATCCTGGAAAAGAATAAGTTGGTTGGATCCAACTTTATGGACTAGTATCAAAACTTGAGGATGGTCCTCAAGCTCGAGAGGAAGCTATATGTCCTTGAGCAACCTATTCTTGAGCCACTTCCATGCTCAGCCTTAGCGGCTGAGAAGGATGCTTTTAATAAGCATCAGGCAGATACTTTGGAGGTTGCTAATTTGATGCTAACCAACATATCGCCTGAATTACGAGGGCAATGTAATCGGAAGAGTGCTTCTGAGATTATTTCTAATATAAGGTAGCTCTTCGATAAATTGGTTGAGCTCAACCCTCTGAAAGTAGACATTCCATGTGTTGAGCCGAAAGGCTTAACTAAGAGATTGAACATCAAGATGGAAAAGGTCAAGAATAATATGTCCTATTCATGTGGAGTGCCAACTCACATGACTAACATAGTGCGACTTCAGAATGAGGAGAAGAGAAGCAAGGCTTCGTCTTCTGGCTCAGGTATTTATGTTACCGAAGTCAACCTTTCTACTTCTATGTCATGGGTATTGGATACCGCATGCGGAGCTCATATTTGTACAAATATGCTAGGGCTCAAGAGAAGTAGATCGGTGCGGCCTGGAGAGATTGACCTACGAGTTGGAAACGGGACACAGGTTGCTGCTATTGCACTAGGACTTTTGACACTCTCCTTGCCTTCTGGACCTCAGTTAGAGTTAGATCATTGCTATTATGTACCTTCCCTTACCAAAAACATTGTATCTATTCCTTGCTTAGCAAGGAAAGGATTTAAATTTGAAATAAAAAGAGGACTCTTGTTCTTTTTCATTTGCAAATGTGTTTTATGGGAGGGGTACCTTGTGCAATGGATTATATGTCTTGAACATGGATAACTCTATATGTAACATAAATCATAAAAGGATCAAACTGAGTGGTTCAGTTGGTGCGTACCTTTGGCATTGTTGATTAGCCCATATAAACAAGAATCACATTCAACAACTCCATGCAAATAGATTGTTAGATTCAACCTCCTTGGATGAGTTTGATACTTGTGAGCCTTGTTTATTAGGGAAGATGACAAAAGCGCCTTTCACCAAGATTGGTGAGAGGGTAGGAGGTTTGTTGGATCTTATACATAGTGATGTGTGTGGGCCATTCAGTAAACAAGCTAGAGGAGGGTACAACTACTTCATCATATTTACTGATGATTTCAGTAGATATGGTTATGTCTATTTGATGAGACATAAGTCCGAATCCTTTGAGAAATTTAAGGAGTTCAGATATGAAGTAGAGAACTAGCTTAGTAGATCTATTAAGACTCTTCGATCAGATCGTGGTGGAGAGTACCTGAGTGGTGAGTTCTTTGACTATCTTAAAGAGTGTGGGATTCTATCCCAACTCACTCCTCCTAGAACACCTCAATGGAATAGTGTGTCTGAAAGGAGAAACCGAACCTTGTTGGACATGGTTCGATCTATGATGAGTCATGCAACTCTACCACCCTCGTTTTAGGGCCATGCACTTGAGACAGCTTCTCTCATACTGAATAATGGTCCATCTAAGAGTGTCTCCAAGATTCTGTATGAGGTATGGAGTGGGAGACGCCCGAATCTCTCTTTTATCAGAGTCTGGGGATGTGAGGCTTTTGTCAAATGTTAGGATTCAAGTAAGCTAGAACCCAGATTTGATAAATGCGTGTTTGTGGGGTATCCTAAGGAAACTAAAGGGTATTACTTCTAGATTCCTACCGAGAATAAAGTTTTTGTTGCTTGGGGTGCTGTCTTTCTAGAGAAAGAATTTATCATGAAAGAAGTTAGTGGGAGGAAGTTTGACTTGGACGAGGTCCAAATGCAGTCACAAAACACTGAGATGGAACCTAATCCACCTGCACCAATTGCTGGGCAACTGGAGGCTCAGACACAGGCCCTGCGTAGGTCTGGGAGGATTCGTCGTGCACCTAAGAGGTACGGGTCGCTGCTGACCCAACACGATGAGATCTTCATCATTGAGGATGAACCCAGGACCTATGATGAGGTGGTCGCTAGACCGGACTCCGAGAAATGGCCTGAGGCCATGAGATCAAAGATGGATTCCATATCGGCTAACCAAGTATGGGATTTGGTTGAGCTACCAGATGGGGTAAAACCTATAGGGTGTAAATGGGTCTTCAAGAGGAAGACTGACATGGATGACAACATAGTTACCTATAAGGGTAGACTTGTGGCTAAAGGATTCAAACAAGTCCATGGGGTGGACTATGATGAAACCTTTTCGCCAGTTGCCATGTTCAAATCCATTCGAATCTTGCTTGTTATTGCTGCATATCATGATTATGAGATATGACAGATGGATGTAAAGACAGCATTCCTTAACGGAAAGCTGACGGAGGATGTGTATATGACACAACCTGATGGCTTCATCCATCCTGCAGAGGCCAATAAGGTCTGCAGGCTAAAGAGATCCATTTATGGATTAAATCAAGCTTCTCGAAGTTGGAATCTTTGATTTGATGAGGCAGTAAGAGATTATGGCTTTATCAAGTGCGAAGATGACGCCTGTGTATATAGAAAATTCAGTGGGAGCTTGGTGACATTTTTGGTCTTGTATGTCGACGATATACTACTCATTGGAAACGACATCCCTAGTCTTCAAGCTATGAAGACATGGTTGGGGAAGTGTTTCGAGATGAAAGACTTAGGGGAGGCCTGTTGGTGTGTATGCCCTAGGACCTAGTTTTGGTCCATCTTTGTACTACTTGACTCTGATACTCATATATCTTTCTGGCATTGTCGTTATCATTGTTTGTCTACACCTGCGATTGTGTACTTACATGATAATGTCCCTCGAGACAGATTGGATCTATGCTCACATGATTGTCCCCAGTCGATGTACCTGAGTGGATATGGGACAGCTCTGGTACTTGTGAGACTAGTATGTGGGCTGGTTAAGCACGTGGTGCTAACGTAGACACATGGATATATCATTGGAGGATATACTAGACTGACCCGCTGTGAGGCTATGACTTGGTGTCATGAGTTATCATCACAAGTGACAGGAGATGCATTAATCCCTTGACTTGAGGTCATTGATCATTCTATATGGTTAGGGACTTGCTTTGATACAACCTAACACCTCGCTGTAGTTGGGAGGTCATAACGGTAGTCATTGAGCATGTCACGACCCATATGAGAAGGTCAATGGACAGACATAGGATTTGCCCCTTCCTAAGGGAAGTATGATATCCATGGAGCTCCTCTATGGTTCTATGACTGAAAGTGTATGGCCATACCTAGGTGAGAACCTGATTTAGTCATAGCCATGTGATTGGGTGAAAACAAGTGGTGACACACTTGTCCAATTGGATATCAGTTCGGCAAAGAGACTGTAATGCATCTGTACCTTGTTGCAATGATGGGGATGTCGATGTCGATATCCATTCCGATGACTTGGGTAGCAGCGATGCACTGCTAGGTGCCACTCACTGCTTGTGGTGACATTTGGTCAGCACTGCCAACGTCAGAGGGACCTATAGGGTCGCACACCTTGATACTCGAGTTCTCGTATTGATCGGGAAGCCTTATGATCGAGTTATTGGATAACTCGGATCTAATTAGGAGATTTCATCAGCGCCAATGGGCCTGATGAGATGGAAGAATGTTATTGGAGCCAAACTTCATTTTTGGCAGGTTGACCCGTATTTGACTATGGTTGGTCACATTTGGATTAGGGTTGCATTGGATTGGATCCAAATGCTTAATCAACCCATGTGATGAAGTTTGGGCTAGCTCATTATCCAATGAGGCCCAATAACAAGTTCTCATGAAGAGATGAGAGGCTAAAAGGGTATAATGGGGAGAAACATGAACCATTAAGCGCCTAGGGGCATAATGGGGTCATGTTGGCGCCTTTGCTTCATTATGGAAGTAAAGGGCGCCTCCCCTCTCTTCCTTGGATGGAATGCATGCCTCTATGGCATGTCTTGGGCTGATATGATACTTGGTCAATTATGGATAGGTTGAATGGAGTTTATGGTAAAGTCTTGGAGACTTTCCTTGTCTCAAACCTCCTCATCCTAGCCCTACACTTGTCATGATCCTAGCCCTTACCCTAACCGCCTCTTGCCCTATATATGTGACCCTAGCCGCCCCCTCTTACAAGTGTTCTTCCTTGGAGGCGTGAACACATCAAGAGGGCGAGAGTAAGGGGCATTGGCGCAACCATCTTCTTCCATCAAACCCTAGCCGCAAGCGTCTTCCTTTCTTCCTCCTTTGGAGCAAGAGAAGTAAAGGCTTGGCGGCATTCTCCCTTCTCCTCTCTTCTTCATCAATTGGCGCTTCTACCTTGGAGGTGGCGCAAGCATTCAAGAAGAGAACTAAGGCTTGGATCTTCTTCCCGAGGCTAGCACCGGGCATGGAAGAAGAGGACTCGAGCATCCGTGTGTGTGAAACTGCAGAGGGCGCACGCTTGGGCGCCTATCACGACATCGACCTCATCTTGCTCTAAGGTATTCCTAACTCATCGTGTCGACTCTCTTGCTTGCGATCTTCACTGGGTTTTTGGGACCCGGCCTGTTTCGGGGATATTGCTTCCGCTGTGCAATGTATGTTGTAATCTCTATTTCTGAAAATTGTAAAATATCCCTGGGGTTTCCCAACAGTGGTATCAGAGCGACTTGCAAGACTCAAACGATGTTTTATGCTTTTCTTTCATTCTCACATGCCATATCTCTATTTTCGTAAATAGCATGATGCATGGCAAACGATTTTTCTAAAAGTAGAAAAATTAGGGTTTCTTGTTTCTATCATCCTCTCAATCTCTTTTGGTTTTTTGGACTATTTTTCTTGTTTGATTTAAAGATCAAAGGCGCACGTAATTTTGTCAAGTAGGACGGGCATTGTGTCTTCGGACTGGCCAAGTCTCTTGATCTGACAAAATTGCCAGCCGAAAGGATCTCTGAAATCATCATGAAAAATAAATTGCAATTAACCAAAAGATTTGTGAGAAGAAGATGAGAAAAAGAGACTAGTTTTATGAAAAAGTAAAATTTCAGATTTTATGTTTTTCATGAGCATGTAGAATTGCATGAGTAAATACCTTGATTGTGCATAATGTTGTGATCATGAGTCAAGCCCCTTTTGCATGCCTATGATGTATCCTTGTGCGGCCTGCGTGCCATCTTTTTCATTATCTTTGTAAAAATTAAGATGAAGATTAAGGGCTAGGCGCATCCTTCTTGGACCTTGATGCTCGCATCTTGCTTGATGGCGCAAGCATACAAGGTGGCGCATGCAAGTTGGTGCTTGGTTGCTTGGTGGCGCAAGAAAGCTTGGCCAAACCTCTTTTGGTTTGAGAGCTAGCTATCTTGGCCCCTTGCATGGTGGTGCACCTTCCTTGGAGGAAGACCATGGCATTGGCCGAACCTATGGGGAACTTTTAAAGTGTACCTCTAGGGTTTGAGAGCTAAACCATGAGAGAAGGACCTTGGAGCCAACCTTGAAGTTCAAGCTAGAGGTCGGCTAGGCTAGGTCTAGTTTTTGGGGCTTGAGTTCTAGGACAAGAGTTGAACCTCTTTCATGGCATGGGTTGGTTCAATGTCTTGAATAGGATATGATCGCATCATTCTTTACTGCTTTTATTATTATCTACAGAAGCATGCCTGTAATGTTTTATCGTTATGTTATCACCATACGATTGCATGCCTGTAATGATAGACATAAGATAAAACTGAGATGATGAGACCTTAAACAAAAACCCTCAATTAAAATATCAAGTCTAGTAGCCTTCTAACGCGTAGCCCTCACTAAGCTATCGATTAGTGGAATTGTGAATTGTTTCCCACCCTCGTGGGACACACCCACTTATCTTTAGAAAGTGCATGGTGACAATGGTTTCCCCAGTCCAGTTTTAACCTGGGCGTGCCTTCACAAGGAAACTCGTTGGCCCTGGGCATAACGGTTAGGAATGGACTTGACTAGATTTTCATGTGTGCTAGGCACGTGATGAAACTCTAGAGGCATCGTTGAGAGGTTAGGGTTTCATGTTGTATCCAGCCCTTGCTGGACATGAAATGCCTGGACTGTCTCAATAAAGGAGAATTGCTTGGAGCAATCGGCCGGCGCGCCCACCTTAGGAAACATGGGTCACTTTGTGCATCTCATCCCACCCTCGTGGGACGCGAAGCCCTGTGTGGA
Source organism: Costus lasius (assembly GCA_027563935.2). Taxonomy (NCBI): domain Eukaryota; kingdom Viridiplantae; phylum Streptophyta; class Magnoliopsida; order Zingiberales; family Costaceae; genus Costus; species Costus lasius. The sequence goes on from CM050446.2 coordinate 51,462,126, forward strand.
ATGAGGATCTCATCTCACTAGGAAATCTTGGATTTCTCGATTGACTTTGTGGATTGTCAATTCGATTAAAAATAGTGGGAGCCATGGTCATTTAAAACAAGTCCAGTTTAAATGACTCGAAGTAGTACTAATCTGCTGTTTCTTGGTTGTTGTAGAACAATGGATATGAACAATATCAGTTGGTCACTGCGATCTACCCTGGAAAGGGATAAGTTGGTTGGATCCAACTTACTGGATTGGTATATGAACTTGAGAATCATGCTCAAGCTCGAAAGGAAGCTTTATGTCCTTGAGCGTCCTTTTCCTTAGCCACTTCCATGCTCGGCCTCAGCGGCTGAGAGGGATGCTTATGATAAGCATCAGGTTGATACTTTGAAGGTTGCTAACCAACATGTCACCCGAATTTAGAGGGTGATATGAATCGAAGAGTGCCTCTGAGATTATTTTTAATCTAAGGCAGCTCTTTGATAAATTGGTTGAGCACAATCCTCCTAAAGTTGATATTCAGTGTAGTTGAGCCGAAAGGCTTGACCAAGGAACTGAAATTAAAGAGGGATATGATCAGGAATAATAGGTGCTATTCATGTGGAGGGCCACCTCACATGTTGAAGGACATGTTGCAACTTTAGAATGAGGAGAAGAAAGGCAAGGCCTTGTCTTCATGCTCAGGTATTTATGTTACCGAAGTCAACCTCTCTACTCCTATGACATGGGTATTGGATACCGCATGTGAAGCTCATATTTGTACAAATATGCAAAGGCTCAGAAAGGGTAGATCGGTAAGGCCTAGAGAGATTGACCTACGGATAGGTAACAGGGCACAAGTTGCTGCTATTGCTGTAGGAGTTTCTCTCCCTGCCTTCTGGACTTCAGTTAAAGCTAGACAATTGCTATTATGTACCTTCCCTTATCAAAACATTGTATCCACTCCTTGCTCCTGGCAAAGAAAAGGATTTAAGCTTGAAATAAAAGAGAACTTATGTTCTTTTTCTTTTGCAAACATGTTTTATGGAAAAGGTACTTTGTGCAATGGTCAACATGTCTTGGACATGGATAGCTCTATTTGTAACATAAATAATAAAAGGACCAAACTGAGTGGTTCAGTTGGTGCTTTCCTACGGCATTGTCGATTAGCCCATATAAACAAGAATCGCATTCGACAACTCCATGCAAATGGGTTGTTAGATTCGAGTTCCTTGGAGGAACTTGATACATGTGAGACTTGTTTATTAGGGAAAATGACAAAGGCACCCTTCACCGAGACTGGTGAGAGGGCAGGAGGTTTATTAGATCTCATACATACTGATGTGTGTGGGCCTTTCAATAAACAAGCCAGAGGAGGGTACAACTACTTCATCGCATCTACTGATGACTTCAGTAGATATGGTTATGTCTAGATGATGAGACATAAGTCTGAATCCTTTGAGAAATTTAAGGAGTTTAGACATGAAGTAGAGAACCAGCTTGGTAGATCCATTAAGACTCTTCGATCAGATCGTGGTGGAGAGTACCTGAGCGGTAAGTTCTTTGACTATCTGAGAGAGTGTGGGATCATATCCCAACTCACTCCTCCTAGAGCACCTCAATGGAATGGTGTGTCTGAAAGGAGAAATTGAACTTTATTGGACATGGTTCGATCTATGATGAGTCATGCAACTCTACCTCCCTCATTCTGGGGACATGCACTTAAGACAGCTTCTCTAATACTGAATAATGTTCCATCTAAGAGTGTCTCAAAGATTCCATACGAGGTATGGAGTGGGAGACGCCCTAATCTCACTTTTATCAGGATCTGGGGATGTAAGGCTTATGTCAAACGTCAGGATTCTAGCAAGCTAGAACCTAGATCTGATAAGTGTATGTTTGTGGGGTACCCTAAGGTGACTAAGGGTTACTACTTCTATGTTCCCACTGAGAACAAAGTTTTTGTTGCTCGGGATGCTGTCTTTCTAGAGAAAGAATTTCTCATGAAAGAAGTTAGTGGGAGGAAGTTTGACTTGGATGAGGACCAAGTGCAACCACAAGACAGAGATGGAATTTGAGCCACCTGCACCGGTTGCTGTACAACCTGAGGCTCAGACACAGGTCCCCATGTAGATCTGGGAGGATTCGTCGTGCACCTGAGAGGTATGGGTCGCTGCCGACCCAACACGACGGGATCTTCATCATTGAGGATGAACCCAGGACTTATGATGAGGCGGTCAGTGGACCGGACTCCGAGAGATGGCTTGAGGCCATAAGATCCGAGATGGATTCCATGTGGGCTAACCAAGTCTGGGATTTGGTTGAGCTACCTGATAGGGTAAAACCCATAGAGTGTAAATAGGTCTTCAAGAGGAAGACAGACATGGATGGCAATATAGTTACCTATAAGGGTAGACTAGTGGCTAAAGGATTTAAACAAGTCCACGGGGTGGACTATGATGATACCTTCTCGCCAGTTGCCATGATCAAATCCATTCGGATTCTGCTTGCTATAGCTGCATATCATGACTATGAGATATGACAGATGGATGTGAAGATAGCGTTCCTTAACGGGAAGCTAACTGAGGATGTGTATATGTCACAACCTGATGGCTTCATCCATCCTGCAGAGGCTAGTAAGGTCTGCAGGCTAAAGAAATCCATTTATGGATTAAAGCAAGCATCTCGAAGTTGGAATCTTCGATTTGATGAAGCTGTGAGAGATTATGGCTTTATCAAAAGTGAAGATGACGCCTGTGCATACAGAAAATTCAGTGGGAGCTTGGTGACTTTTCTGGTCATGTATGTCGATGACATACTGCTCATCGGAAACGACATCCCTAGTCTTCAAGCTGTGAAGACATGGTTAGGGAAGTGTTTCGAGATGAAGGACTTAGGGGAGGCCGCCTACATTCTAGGCGTGAGGATCTACCGGGATAGATCCAAGAGGCTCTTGGCCCTTAGTCAGAGTACCCACATTGATAAGGTCCTGGAGAGGTTCAACTTGGAGCAATCCAAGAAAGGATACCTTCTAGTGAGAGATGGCCTTACTCTCTCAAAGAGCCAGTGTCCTACAACACAGGCTGAGAGGGATAACATGAGTCGAATTCCCTATGCTTCGGCAGTGGGATCAATCATATATGCAATGCTGTGTACTAGACCAGATGTGGCTTATGCTGTAAGCGTAACCAGCCGATACCAATCCAATCCAGGTTTGCAGCACTGGGTGGCTGTAAAGAATATCCTTGAGTATCCTGAAAAGGACTAAGGATTTATTCTGTATGGTCTACGGGGGACAGGAAGAGCTCAGTGTGCAGGGCTTCACTGATGAGTCATTCCAGTCTGATCCTGACGACTTCAGATCGTAGACTAGCTATTTGTTTAAGATGGTTGGAGGTGCTGTATGCTGGAAGAGCTTCAAGCAATCCACCATAGCTAATTCTACAACCGAAGCTGAGTATGTGGTTGCTTCTGAGACAACCAATGAAGCCGTTTCGATCAAGAAGTTCTTTTCTGAACTTCAGGTGGTTCCAAGTGCAATGGATCCCATTGAGCTCTACTATGACAACAATGGGAACTGCACATACTAAGGAACCACGGTCTCATCAAAGGTCCAAACACATGCTCAGGAGATTTCACCTGATCAGAGAGATCATTGACAGAGGTGATGTCAAGATTAGCAGAATTGACACAGAGAGCAATCTAGCAGACCCACTGACCAAGGCTTTGGCGCAGCAGAAGCAGGATGGTCGTACTAGAGATATGGGGTTAAGGTTGCTCAACCTCTAGGTCTTAGTGCAAGTGGGAGATTGTTGGTGCGTATGCCCTAGGACCTAGTTTTGGTCCATCTTTGTACTACTTAACTCTGATACTCATATATCTTTCTGGCATTGTCGTTATCATTGTTTGTCTACACCTGTGATTGTGTACTTACATGATAATGTCCCTCGAGACAGATTGGATCTGTGCTCAAATGATTGTCCCCAGTCGATGTACCTGAGTGGATATGGGACAGCTCTGGTACTTGTGAGACTGGTATGTGGGCTGGTTAAGCACGTGGTGCTAACGCAGACACATGGGTATATCATTGGAGGATATACTGGACTGACCCGCTGTGAGGCTATGACTTGGTGTCATGAGTTATCCTCACAAGTGACAGGAGATGCATTGATCCCTTGACTTGAGGTCATTGATCATTCTATATGGTTAGGGACTTGCTTTGATACAACCTAACACCTTGCCGTAGTTGGGAGGTCATAACAGTTGTCATTGAGCATGTCACGACCCATATGAGAAGGTCAATGGACAGACATAGGATTTGCCCCTTCCTAAGGGAAGTATGATATCCATGGAGCTCCTCTATGGTTCTATGACTGAAAGTGTATGGCCATACCTAGGTGAGAACCTGATTTAGTCATAGCCATGTGATTGGGTGAAAACAAGTGGTGACGCACTTGTCCAATCGGATATCAGTTCGGCAAAGAGACTGTAATGCATCTGTACCTTGTTGCAATGATGGGGATGTCGATGTCGATATCCATTCCGATGACTTGGGTAGCAGCGATGCACTGCTAGGTGCCACTCACTGCTTGTGGTGACATTTGGTCAGCACTGCCAACATCAGAGGGACCTACAGGGTCGCACACCTTGATACTCGAGTTCTCGTATTGATTGGGAAGCCTTATGATCGAGTTATTGGATAACTCGGAACTAATTAGGAGATTTCATCAGCGCCAATGGGCCTGATGAGATGAAAGAATGTTATTGGCGCCAAACTTCATTTTTGGCAGGTTGACCCGTATTTGACTATGGTTGGTCACATTTGGATTAGGGTTGCATTGGATTGGATCCAAATGCTTAATCAACCCATGTGATGAAGTTTGGGCTAGCTCATTATCCAATGAGGCCCAATAACAAGTTCTCATGAAGAGATGAGAGGCTAAAAGGGTATAATGGGGAGAAACATGAACCATTAAGCGCCTAGGGGCATAATGGGGTCATGTTGGCGCCTTTGCTTCATTATGGAAGTAAAGGGCGCCTCCCCTCTCTTCCTTGGATGGAATGCATGCCTCTATGGCATGTCTTGGGCTGATATGGTACTTGGGCAATTATGGATAGGTTGAATGGAGTTTATGGTAAAGTCTTGGAGACTTTCCTTGTCTCAAACCTCCTCATCCTAGCCCTACACTTGTCATGATCCTAGCCCTTACCCTAACCGCCTCTTGCCCTATATATGTGACCCTAGCCACCCCCTCTTACAAGTGTTCTTCCTTGGAGGTGTGAACACATCAAGAGGGCGAGAGTAAGGGGCATTGGCGCAACCATCTTCTTCCATCAAACCCTAGCCGAAAGCGTCTTCCTTTCTTCCTCCTTTGGCGCAAGAGAAGTAAAGGCTTGGCGGCATTCTCCCTTCTCCTCTCTTCTTCATCAATTGGGGCTTCTACCTTGGAGGTGGTGCAAGCATTCAAGAAGAGAACTAAGGCTTGGATCTTCTTCCCGAGGCTAGCACCGGGCGTGGAAGAAGAGGACTCGAGGCATCCGTGTGTGTGAAACTGTAGAGGGCGCATGCTTGGGCGCCTATCATGACATCGAACTCATCTTGCTCTAAGGTATTTCCTAACTCATCGTGTCGACTCTCTTGCTTGCGATCTTCACTGGGTTTTTGGGACCGGCCTATTTCGGGGATATTGCTTCCGCTGTGCAATGTATGTTGCAATCTCTATTTCTGAAAATTGTAAAATATTCCCGGGGTTTCCCAACAAGGCCGCCTATATCCTAGGCGTGAGGATCTACTGGGATAGATCCAAGAAGCTCCTAGCCCTTAGTCAGAATACTTACATTGATAAGGTCCTGGAGAGGTTCAACTTGGAGTAATCCAAGAAAGGATACCTTCCAGTGAGACATGGCCTTATTCTCTCCAAGAGCCAGTGTCCCACCATACAAGCTGAGAGGGACGACATGAGTCGAGTTCCCTATGCTTCGGCAGTAGGTTCGATCATATATGCAATGTTGTGTACTAGACCAGACATGGCTTATGCTTGGAGCATAAACAGCAGATACCAATCCAATCCAGGTCTTCAGCACTTGGTGGCTGTAAAGAACATCCTTGAGTTTCTGAAAAGAACTAAGGATTTGTTCTTCATCTATGGGGGACAGGAAGAGCTCAGTGTTCAGGGCTACACTGACGCATCGTTCCAGTCTGACCCTGATGACTTTAGATCGCAGGCAAGCTATGTGTTCAGAATGTGTGGATGTGCGATGAGCTGAGAGAGCTCTAGGCAATCGACGATAGCTGATTCTACAACCGAGGCTGAGTATGTCGCTGCTTCTGAGGCAGTCAAAGAAGCTGTTTGGATTCGGAAGTTCATTTCTGAACTTCCAGTGGTTCCAACTGCTGTGGATCCGATTGAGCTCTATTGTGACAACAATAAAGCGATGGCACAAGCAAAGAATCCATAGTCTCATCAAAAATTCAAACACATACTCAGAAGATTTCACTTGATCTTGGAGATCATTGACAGAGGTGATGTCAAGATTAGAAGAGTTGACACAGACAATAATCTGGTAGACTCACTGACCAAGGCTTTGGCGCAGCAGAAGTGTGATAGTCATACGAGGGACATGGTGTTGAGATTTCTCAACAACTAAGTCTAAGTGCAAGTGGGAGATTGTTGGTGTTTATGCCCTTAGACCCGTTGTTTGTCTATGATGTACTACTTGATATTGATATTTAATATATCATTCTAACATTGTCGTTATTATGCTATATTTACATCAGCGATTATGTACATGGATAATAATGTCCCTGCAGATAGATTGTATCTGTGCTCAAACGGTGTGTCTCCAGTCGAGTACTTGTGTGGATGAGGGACAGCTCTAGTACATGTGAGACTGGTATATGAGCTGATTAGGCACGGGGTGCTAACGTAGGCATATGAGTATATCAATGGTGGATATACTGAACCGACCTACTATGAGGTTCTAACATGGTGTCATGAGTTAAGCTCACAAGTGATAAGAGATGCATTGATCCCTTGACTTGAGGTCATTGACTCTTCTATATGGTTAGGGACATGCTTTGATACAACCTAACACCTCGCCGTAGCAGGGAGGTCATAATGGTTGTCATTGGGTATGTCACGACCCATATGAGAAGATTAATGGACAGACATAGGATTTGCCCCTTCCTGTAGGAAGCTTGATATCCACGGGGCCCCCCTATGGTTGCATGACTGAAAGTGTATGGCCATACCAAGGTGAAAGCCTGATTTAGTCATAACCATGAGATTGGGTGAAAACAAAGTGGTGACACACTTTGTCCAATCGGATATCAGTTTGGCAAAGAGACTGTAATGCATCAGTATCTTGTTGCGATGATGGGGATGTCGATGTTGATATCCATTCCGAAGACTTGGGTAGCAGCGATGCACTGCTAGGTGCCACTCACTGCTTGTGATGACCTGAGTTCATCACTGCCAACGTCAGAGGAACCTACAGGGTTGCACAACTTGAAACTTGGGTTCTCGTATTGATCGGGTAGCCTATTGATCGAGTTATTGGATAACTTGGATCTTTTTGGGAGAATTCATCAGCGCCATTGTGCCTGATGAGATGGAAGGAACTTATTTGAGCTAACTTCATTTTTGGGCCAGATGGGCCAAATGGGCCCAATAGGTCCAATGGACCAAATGGGAATAGGCCAAAAGGGTCAAATGAAATCTAAGCTTGGAACATGGACCAATGGGCCTCCAAGCCGAATGGGCGTGAAGCCCAGTTGGGGCATGTGGCCTAATGGGCCTTGAGGCCCAATGGGCCGTCAGGCCTAATGGGTCATGACAATAAGTTGACTGGCTCAATGGACATCATGGTGAATTAAATTATGCATTTAATTCTGGGAATTAAATTCTGTAATTAATTCTAAGATTAATGATGAATTTAATTCTAAATTTAATTTCAAATTTAATTCTGAATTTGAAGAGTCATGCTATTAATGACCATTATGAAATTTTAATTCAAGGTTTTAATGGGTCATTATGAGACTTTAATTCAAACTTTAATTATATAATTAATTTTGAATTTAATTCTATAATTAATGATGAATTTAATTCTATAATTAATGATGAATTAATTCAGAGATTAATTACAAATTTATTGCAGAATTCCAAAGGTCACATGATTTTCTATAAAAGAGAGAGGGAGGGTTGAGAGTTGGCGCCTAAGGCTTTTGATGCTTGCTTCCTTCTCTTTGGCGCCATCTTCCTCTCTTCTTCCCTCTCCTCTGGGCGGCTACAAGGTTGGACCTTGGTAGCATTTTTCCATCATCTTGTTCCTCTTAGCGCATTCTCTACTAGTGGGTAGCGCAAGCTCCTGAGGATTCTCCCAGAGGCGTGGATCTTCTTCCCGAGGCTAGCACCGGGCGTGGAAGAAGAGAACTCGAGTGTCGGCTATGCGTGAGACTACAGAGGGCGAACATTTGGGCGCCTGCATCGCATCCTTTTCTTTGCTGCAAGGTATCATCTCCTACTCACCGTGTCGATTCCTTCGCATGACTCGATCTTCTAGGTTTTTGGGACTGGCCCGTTTCGGGGATTGCTTCTGCTGTGCATGTCTTTATAATTTTCAAATCCCTAGGGTTTCCCAACATATTTGATATTGATCATGTGATGAGATGTGTGTTGATTAAATATTGATGATGAATTGTTATTTCTTCCTTAACTATATCGTTGGAAATGATGTGTGTAGATGATTTATATTGGTTTAGAGATTTGTGAAATTACCTATGGAATGATTTTTGGATAAAATTAGTCCTGGTATGATTAAGATTTTCATGTGATAAATATTTATGCATTCTTGTGGTATGAGTTGAATGATGGTTGCTTAATTTTAATTTTTCTAATTTTACTAGATGAATTTATTTTCATAAAAAGAAACTGGAGGATATTTATGAATAACTTGCTCCAACTCCTCTAGTGTGATACATTGTTGTCATGAGTTATATTATACCTTGTGGTATACTTTAAATCTGGTTCGATCAAGTAACAAAGGGAAATTTATAAAATTCTATTTTTATCCTTAGAAGAAGGATCGATAACGATTTAAATACCAGCCCTTGGCCGGCTCTCTCCAGAATGAAGGCAATGAAATGATATATATAAAGAAGAAGAAGAAGAGAAAAAGTAGAAAAAGAGAGAGTTGTAGGTCAAGTGGACAACTCCACTGACTACTTATAATTATGCTATGAGTTATATGACACTGTTTTTCGGTGCACTTTGAATAATGTTATCGTGCTAACAGGAATGGGCAGATAATCTTTTAAAGACCAATTTGCCTTAAAAAGTTAATTACAAAATATTCTCTAGAATCAATAAGTGAAAGTTATTTTTGATAGTAAAATGGATTGATTAAAAGAAAGTTTACAATTGTTTATACAAGTTGAGCTTGAATGCCATTACAAGGATTATGAAAATCTTAGTCTATTTCAAGGTATTTATTTAAATCTATAATTCTTGTGAATCATTACACATATTATAGATGACTATCATGTTAAGGAGGAATAAACCGAAGTCATTTATATTTTCTTTACACACTATGATTCATGATTGCTTGGGGATAAGTAAAGGTTTGAGCCTTATGTATTTTGATGACTCGGAATTTTATAGTAAATTTTATATTAATTGTATGTTCCTTTTGGGTCATATTATTGAGCTTTTGCTTGTTTTTAAACTTTATTGGTTAATTATTTTGGAATCTACACCTCTTCTTATTTTTCATTATTTTCAAGTAAAAAGGGCTTAATTTCAATAGATTTGAAGAAATTGGAGGCCGAAAATGGATTCAGCACAAAATTTCAAGTTTAGGGGTCAATTTTGGAATTTTCCTCGCATATCGCCTCGCGATACGTTGATCTCTGCTCTCAGGCCTATCAGCAGGCCACTCGGAGATTATCTTAATATCAGGTGAGCTAGGTGGCCTTGTCTATAGTCTGTAATGTACTAGGCCTTGCGGACGTGTTCGCCTGAATCTCTAGCTTAGTAGCAACCTCAGATATAGGCTCAAAATGATGGGGAAGGACCCCATGTATCATCCAATACCTAAGGTGTGGAAGAGGCCCAAAATTCCTAATCTTCTTTACTGCCCTATATGATCTAGTTCTTATTGTTCTTCTTGGTTCCATAATTTCTCAGAATAAACAGAAATTCAGAGTTTTCTTGTAAGAACCGTAAAGCAATAGTAACCACCAAGCAAGGAACCGAAAGAAACTTCAAGAATCCGATGAAATCCGGGTCCAAATTTACACAAAAGCTTGCAAATATAATAGAGAAACTACATACTACAGTTGAGCAAAGATTTATCACAATTTCAGACAATTTCTGGCTAAAATCGAGCGGTGGTGACGCGAAACTCATTCTTCATTGTGTCATACGCTTCTCCACAAAATCCTATCAGAAAACGGCAAGAAGATCACTAGAAAGGACTGCCGGTGATGGAGGAATGTAGGAAAGGAAGAATCGTCGCCAGAGGGTGTAGAAATCGGTGAGAGTTTGAAAATTACGAGCGTAGGCGTGAACCATAACTCTCGCCCATTAAGTTTAAAACTGGGTCTTCACGGCCCGTGAATCGTTCATGGCTGTGGCCATGAATATCTCTATGAACTTCATTTTTTTGGCAAAACAATACTCACGGTCTGTGATGGATTCACGGGTGTGACCGTAAATTTCTCTATTAACTCCAAAATTCCAAATTAAACTTTTTCCAAGCATCCCTACATATAAAACAACTTATTTAGAGGTTTTTCATGATAAAAAATTCATTAAAACATGCTGTAAAAATTCCTAAAATCTAAAAAAAAAAATTAAAATCTAAAACTTTAAAGTATAAGGGTCAGAAATTTGGGTTGCCTCCCAAAAAGTGCTTATTTAAGGTCATTAGCTTGACCGTAGCTGCAATCATAGATGTTCAGGTGGATCAAAGGCGTAGTAAATAGTATGCAATTTGTTGTCCTTGCACCTTTTCGAGTTGACAGATGGGCAAAAGGGTCTTTCGTTTGTAACTATGCTCATGTGTTATCTTTCCTACCCCCATTCTTATTGTTTGTAAAATATTTTTCCAAGGGATCCTTATCAATGTCAGTGATGTTTCTATGAATTACCCCACTATCCATGACCTCAATGTTGTAGCAAGACTATACAGAAGAAGGTTTTTTTAAGCTTGCAGATAGATCAAATTCTATTTTATCCTCACTGATTTTAATGTTAGCTTTGGGTTCTTCATATCAATGATAGTGCCCATAGTGACTAGAAATGGCCTACCCAAGATGATGAGTAGTCTCACATCTTCCTCCATGTCCAAAACTATAAAGTCAGTTATAATAGAGAAGTTACCGACTTCTATTGGGATATCTTCCAAAAATTCCCACAGGACATTGAACAGAATGATTGGCAAGCTGGAGCAAGATTGTCGTCGGCTTCATATCCCTGATGTTAATCTTTTTGTAAATAGACAAGGGCATCAAGCTCACGCTTGCGCCCAAGTCGCATAACACTCCTTCAAAAGATATGTCACTGATCTGACAAGGAATCAAGAATCTCCCTGGATCTTTCAACTTTTGAGTTAATTTGACCTAGTTTACCACATTGTTTTCCTTTATTAGTCCCACAGTGCCATTTTCTTTGATATTGTGCTCAAGAGATTTGCTGGATTGATTGTTGAGCTTCGCCTTTGCTAGCCTATGAGGGAAAGGAATAGGCGGAACATATGCAGGAGGACCTACATAAATATGTTCTTTCTCCTTCTCAGCTAGCGTCTCCTTGTCTGGTGAGGAATTTTTAGGTTGCCCTTCACTATCTACAGGTTTTTCTTCTGTCATCCTTGGCTTATCTAATTGTTCACCACTTATAATGGTTATGGTGTTACAGTGCTCCCTAGGGTTCATCTCTGGTTGTCCTGGAAGCTTACCTGTAGGCTTAGTGGAAGTGCTTGCCTACTGAGCTATCTGGCTCTTTAGCATCTTGTTATGAGTCCCCAAGGCGTCAATACGAGATGTTAGATGTTAGATGCATGATAGCATCAGACACATCCTTGTTTTGCTTTTTTTTTAGCAACAACGAAGTTTTCAAGTAGGGCCTCTAGGTTAGACATCTGGCTGAACTTGCTGCCTAGGCTAGAACCCTGGAGGTTGCTTATTGTTCGGCTGAGGAACATACCCTTGATTATTTCTGTAAGAAAGGTTAGGGTGGTTTCTCTAGCTTAGGTTATATCTAGCTGAATATGGATTATTCACCTGTCTTTAGTTATAGCTACCTAAAACATTCACTTGTTAATAACAAGAATCTTCCTGTGGCGAGGCTAGAACTGACAATCAGCAGAAGCATGACCTCCAGTGCCACAAACTTCGAAAAAAATAGCATTAACCATAGCAATAGGAAAAGTAAAAGTGTCGAGTTTATGAGAAAGAGAATCGAACTTTGCAGCTAGTGATGACAACGAATCATTACTATACTTACTTGTGCCTGCTAATGGCATACCTCATTCGTTGGTCCAATGGTTGTGATTCATCGCCATGTCTTGAAGCAATGTCATGGCTTCATCGATTCTCTTATTCCTGAGCGCACCCCCAGCCGCAGCATCCACCAGGAGTTTTGTGCTATAGTCATACCCATCATCAGGGTGTGAAGCCTCAGCGTCCCTTGCAGCTGCATCCATAGGATCGTAGTGTGGTTGCTCTCCTTCTGTAGGGCCATGTGAATTCTCCTTCAGGCCTAGTGGCAAATAAGTGGGTGGAGCCATCTGAAAAAATTTCTTGGCCTTGATTCGATCAAACATCCTCATACAATCCCAAAGCCTCTAAAGTCCTCCTATCAGCGTACTTTGTATTGATAACCTTCCTTTCTAGAATCTGATTATACCTTGTTTCTTGCATCTCATTCCTAAAGATAATACCATGTGGATTCTGAGGTTGGGAGGATTCAGCTGGGGCCTTCCCTTTCCTTCTTGGAAATATAGATTTTGTTCTTGGTGCCATCTCAAGTAATAAGCTGTAAACTACATGTTCAAGGCACCATATAGCAATATAATGATTCAATCTTAGCAATGTTTATAGATAATGTCAGTTAAATCATAGCTCAAACTCTAGAAATTTTCATCGAAAATAGAACAGTGGAAATCTGGGCGGAAAACTGGGTGGAAAAATATGCATGTGGGCTCAATCTTGCTCAATACATTCCACAAATCATTCCAAAAATTGTAGAATCAAACTAGGAATCATCGCATATCCTCTAATAATCAAATGCAAATAGAAATATCTCACAATGAATTAGAAACAAGGAAGAACGAGTGAAAGGGGCGAAAATCGTGTAAACTCGCCAAAGTCAAAAAAATCGATGAAGAGAGTACCCAATCATCGGCAATAACAAGATTGGAAGAGTGCCGGCGTGCTCTAGTGGTCGGAGAAGGTTGGAGGTGCAAAGTCGGCATAAAAACGAGTGAGAACGAGCGTGAAACCCTGAAATACGGCCCAAAAACCCTAAAAATAGCACAAGAATCACGTGCCAAAATTATAATCACAGCCGTGTAATATCTTACGACAGTGCCGTAAAAAGCAGGAATTTCTGGGGTGAAAACTTGCTCGAAAATACGGTACCGTGTAAAAGTTTACGGTACCGCCGTAAAATCAACCAGCGATTTTTTTTTTCAAAAATTGAAAGTTCAAAAATTATGCCCGTAAAATATATTACGGTACTACCATAATTTCGGGGTAAATTTCAGAAACTTTCATCAGAAAACCTCGCGAAAATACGGCCGTGTAAAACCTTACGGTAGTGCCGTAAAATCAGTAATGCTCCCGGGAAGATTTTGGCCACAAAATACGGTACTGTGTTAAAATTTACGACAATACCGTAATTTCGTCACAACTCTCTGGTCGAAAATGGACGAAAATTATGGTGCCATAATATACATTACGGCAGTACCATAATTTGCACCAAATCTTGTTTCACCTACAAAAATAAAAGAAAAATTAGTTCTAAGCAAAAATTAAAATAAAAGAAAATAAATAAAGGTTAGAAAGCTTGGGTTGCCTCCCAAGAAGCGCTAATTTAAAGGTCATCAGCTTGACCCTTTTGCACTTGGGTTTGATCGTGAATTCCCCAATTGCCTCTTTGATCTTTCTTTAGGTTGGGCATCACCCTGAATCACATAAGGCTCAATCTTGAAACAGTGTCCAAATTTGCTCAAGATCCTCTTTCCCTTATCAATCAACTTAGATCTTCTTCTTCTTCTCCTTCTCTTCTTCTCCTTCTCTTCTTCTTCTTCACAAAAATTTCATCTCTCCTTGCCTGTAATCCTTTGTCAACATCCTCAGAAAAATTATTAGTTTCAAAATTTGAGATCTCATCAAATAAACTATGAATATTATAAATTTCATGATTAACTATGTCAACACTACAACATAATCCAGAGTATGACAGTTTATTCAAGGAATCGGTAAGATCAAACTCAATAGTGTTCCCACAAATATCAAAAGTAATTTTCCCCTTTTTTACATCTATATGTGCTCCAGCAGTGGCTAACAGTGGTCTATCAAGAATTATGGGATTTTTATGGTTTTCCTACATGTCTAAAACTACAAAATCTGCAGGAATAAAAAATTCTTCTACCTTGACTGGAACATTCTCTAATATACCTACAGGATATTTTACTAATGAATCAGCAAGCTGTAAAGATATGGATGTAGGTTTGAGCTCTCCAATGTCTAGTTTCCTGCAAATAGATAGAGGCATTAGACTCACACTAGCACCTAAATCACATAAGGCTCGGTCAAAAGCCATAGTGCCAATAGAACAAGGTATAGAAAAGCTACCTGGATCCTTTAGTTGTGGTGGCAATTTGTTTTGTATAATGACACTACAATCCTCAGTTAAAGTTATAGTGCAAGTACCATAATCATCTAATTTTCTCTTGTTAGACAATATCTCTTTCAAAAATTTTGCATAAGATGGCATTTGAGAAATAACTTCAGTAAATGGAATGTTAATGTAAAGCTTTTTCAAAATTTTAAGAAATTTGCCAAATTGTTTGTCTAACTTATTTTGAACTAACCTTTGTGGAAAAGGTATCGGTGCCCTACAGGGTGGAGGTAAACTAGATTTAAAATTATCTTCCTTACATGGTACATCCCCTTTTGGTTCATCACCTTTTTGAGGTGGCAAACTAGTTTGGGTTTGTTCATGTTCAAAAGATTTTTCTAATTCTAACTCATCATCATGATCATCAATAGGCTCCTTTTCATTACTTTCCCTTTTGGTTCTTCTAATTGTTTCCCACTTCTAGTGATAATAGCATTACAGTGCTCCCTAGGGTTTGGTTCAGGTTTTGCAAGCAATTTTCCTAAGGGTCTAGAAGAGGTGCTAGCTTGTTGTGCTATTTGATTTTCTAAGATTTTGTTGTGTG
This sequence comes from Costus lasius, assembly GCA_027563935.2. NCBI lineage: Eukaryota > Viridiplantae > Streptophyta > Magnoliopsida > Zingiberales > Costaceae > Costus > Costus lasius. The sequence continues at coordinate 51,477,537 of CM050446.2, forward strand.
CGACAACACTATCTAGTCTAGAATTGATTTGTTTCAAACTCTCATTCACCTCGTCATTTTATTTCTTCTGGGCTCCCATAAATTGTGCAAACATCTCCTCTAGATTAGGGTTTTGGGGTTGAATCTGATTTTGTTGTCTCTATTGATACCCCCTATTTTCATTTTGTGCCCCTTGGTAATTGTTACTCTTCCAAGATAAATTGGGGTGATTCCTCCATCCAGGGTTGTAAGTATTAGTATAGAGATCATTAGTTCTACCTTGATTATAGTTCCCTAAAGCATTGATTTGTTCACTACCCTGACTAGATATAACTTTACAATTCTCAGAAACATGACCATCATTACCACAAATTTCACAAACAATAGAAGAAACAGTCGCAGTTTGCATTTTAAAAGAATCGAAATTGTTGCACAATGAGTCTACCTTCTCTGCTAAGGTGCGCCATCTATCATTCTCGTTCTTACCTTGAGAAGGTATGTAAAGTACCCCTCTCTCAGAAGTCCACTGATTATGGTTTGGGGCCATCTCCTCCAGCAATTTTAAAGCATCATCAATTGTTTTGCTCATTAGGGCTCCTCTTGCAGCAGCATCAACAGTTAGTTTGGTATTATAAAGCAAACCATTATAAAAAGTATGAATTAAAACCCAATTCTCAATGCCATGGTGAGGACACTTCCTTTGCAATTCATTAAATCTCTCCCATGCCTCGCTGAATGATTCTCCATCCTTCTGTTGAAAGCTTGTGATTTGATTCCTCAATTGGATGGTCTTGCTTGGTGGAAAATATTTTATCAGAAAAGCATTTGATAACTGATCCCATGTTGTAAAGGTACCGGTTGGTTGTTCTTGAAGCCATGAACGTGCTTGGTCCCTAAGAGAAAAAGGAAATAATCTTAGTTTCAAAGCATCATTGGAAACTCCATTGATTTTGATAGTATCACAAAGTTCTACAAATAAAGCAATGTGTTGGTTTGGATCTTCAAGAGGAGATCCTCCAAACTGGTTCTGTTGAATCATAGAAAGGAAAGCAGGCTTAATTTCAAAGTTGTTAGCCTCAATGACAGGTCTAGCGATTTTAGAGTGAATTTCTTGTGGATTAGGGGCTGCGTAGTCCCTAAGTGATCTTCTTGCTGCCATATCAACTATTTCTTCTATTTCTTCCTCTTGTGTTTCTTGTTGGTCCTCTTCAAATCTCAACTTCTTGCCCAATCTAAGGGTTTTGTTAATTTCAGGATCAAAAGGTACAAGTGGTCCTGATCTAACGTTCCTGCGCATGCAAAGAGGATATGTCAAATAATTTCAAGAAAAATAGAAAATAAAACCTAATCTAGCAATACTCTCAATATCTCCAATATCAACAAAGATCAAGTTCTCCGGCAACGGCGTCAAAAACTTGTTGTATCCCAACAAGTAGGTAGACAAAAACTTATTTCTGGTGTCACGGCCAAACTCGTTATTTGGCGTACAGGGACTTTGTCACTCCCTGACACGGGTCCAAAAACTTGTTATGTCACCAAGCTTGTTGTGTCCGCAAGTGCACGGATACTCGAAGTAATAAAATAGATATCGAACCCACAGAGACCTTGTTTGCTGAGTTCTGAATAATTGATTTCTTGTTATCTAGGTGAATCGAAAGTATGCAAGTGAGCAATAGAAAACTAAAACGGAAATACCAGAGAGAGAAGACTGGGACTTAGGGTTTCATTCACTTTAAATTCTATGACTAGATGTAAATAGAGATTCGTTAGTTGAATTTTATCATGGTAAAGATATAATTTACTTCATAAATGGATTATCTCACTTTTGTGCAGATAATCATGCAGGGATCAATCCTCGCTTTCATGCAAGATCTATCCCAACGCTGAGAATAAGTAAACCATCAAACAAAGAACTCAAGGATCACTTTCGTGCATCCAAATTCTAAGTTGATTATCACAAGTGGAATCTCAAGGATCACTTTCGTGCATCCGAGTCTCAACACAAGTTTTACTCATGGTTCTCTAACGTTCCGATCTTTGCTTTCACACAAGATCTCCATGTTTGACAACTCGACTCCATCCTAGATTCATTTATTATCATGGCAATTTGACTACTAAAATCAAACAATGAGAACTAACCTAATTTCTTAAAGAAAGTTCATAACATGCAATTCTAGGGTTCCAAGTTCTCAAACAAGTCACCTTTCAGTCCTTATTGCGAGAACTATAAAACATGAATAATAGTATGAATATATGGAGAATCAAAAGTGCAATTATCACATGAGTAAAATTATCATGCTAAAATTATACATGACGAAATAGTGGAAAAAGAATCATCTAGTCATTAAGAATTAAAGGGAATTACTCCCCCATGTCCCATAAAAGTTTAAGCTAGCATAGTGCAGGAGTTACAATAATCCATGGTTTCAAAAGATCGAAAATCAAAGAGAAAAGAGAGTTTAAGAGAACACACTACGGCTGTAATATAAATTACATCCGTAATTTGCATAAGGGGGCGCTGTGAACAGTGTCGACGCCTCCTCTTTCGTCGATTTCTCCTCCAATTGATTTACTTTTACGCTAAAACTTCCGGAGCACCTTCTCCTCCTCCAAGCATAGCTTCCCCTCAAATTTGACGGCCAGAGATGCGTTGTACGCTTCCCGGCGGCGAAACCCTTGGCGGTGGCGTGGAACTCAATTTCTCCCTCTATGGTGGATGAAAATTAGGGCTTTTGGTCTCTTCCTCTTCGTCTCGGCAAAAGCTCTTTTCCTTCTTCTTACAACTTCCAATTTAAAGGTCTCGATCATCGGCAATCTTCTCCGCAAAAATCAGGCTTCAAATTTGACCATGGAATCGCGTTTATGATTAGAATTACGGCAGTGTAATATGTTACGGTACTACCATAAAATCGGTCGCGTTCTCTGATTCAAAAACTCTTAAAAATACGGCACTATAAAATGATTTATGGCGGTGCCATAAAATTGGCTGAACTCTCAGGTCAAAAACGTCTAGAAATTACGGCACCATGAAATGGTTTACGGCAGTGCCGTAATTTCAGTGAATGTCTCTGGTCTGAGGTCGCTCTAGATTACGGCCCGTGTAATTTCTTACGATAGTGCTATAATTTTCAGGAAACTTTCTGATGAAAAACTCCCCAAATTATGGCAGTGCTCTAATATTACGGTAGCGTATGAAAATACGGTACCGTAATATAGATTATGGCCCTGCTATATTTTGGTTCTTGGCTCCAATTATCTTGAAATCTGACGTGTGATCTTCTCTTGATGTTGTGAATTCATCCATGCATTTGGATTGCTTGAAATCGACTGAAAATTTTGCCTTTTTGCCTGAAAATCATTAAAAACCAAAAAGAGTGTAGATTCCGTAAATATCGATAAAAAGGCATAAATATAAGCAAAGTCTATGAATATGACACAAGAACACCAATGAAATGGCACTAAATTTACTATAAATTTCGGTGTCATCAATTCCCAACGAGGATCTGGCGGTCAAATACGAATTACATGATCGATTTATAACTAGACGAATCAAAGTGTGATTTTTGTTCAAAAACTTCTAAGTACGAGAATGCAAAAGCAAACGTTTAGGGTAAAAATCAATCTGAAGAGAGTCGGGATTGGGGTTTCACAACACTGACATTTTAGAGTTTATTAAAATAAACCTTTATACAGAAAATTAAAGTGTTGAAAGGGATTTTTCCTAGTGTACATATTACCTTCTCTCGAAGCGTAATTCGGTACCTAAGCACAATAATTCTGTACTCTCGTGACAATTATCATAATTAGACCCTTTAGCTCCATGAAAAATCATGTAAATCGATTAAGCAAATCCAAACTACTCTCGTGATTGGATTCGCAGGTTTGAGAAAAATAGATCTGACATCGCGATTCACCTCCCGGTCCTTCTCGCGACGTCTAATACGTAAATTTACTTAGCCAGAGTAAAAATATGAAATAGGACACAATTCTAATCAAATCAACTCAGTAACATTCATGACAATGATTAAAACAATAAATCTAATCCATAAAACCTCAATGGGTTACACCCCTAATCCTGAAAAAGAGTTTAAGCGTTCATGTTCTTTGTAAACAACATATAGTTTGATGAATTTGACATGAAAACTTAATAGAATCCCAAGGAGACACTAGGAAAGTAATGAAAACCCTTCTCTTCGATCTGGAGATGAAGATGAAGCATCAAAATCCTTCCTTTGCATAATCTTCTTGCCTCAAAATCGCCCAGCCGCATGAGTTTTGCCCTAGCGCTGCCTCTATTTATTTTCATCCAAAAGAAGCTCTCAATCTCTTCTAAAACTCTTCATTTTATAGTTTAATCGGTTTAGAACCCACCAAGGAAAGTTTCTGCAAAGTTTGCTTGAGTTCTGACTCGTGCCAAACCTAGTATCGTATTGAATGCCGAGTTGCTTATCTCAAGTGGAAGCCATTTAGGAAAGGCAGTGAAAAACCGAGTTGGGTGGAAAAACTCACGGCCTGTGAAGCGTTCACGGCTGTGGCCGTGAATGTTTCTGTGAGTGAAATCTTATTTACACAAAGAAACTCACAGCCCGTGAATTAGTCACGGGTGTGGCCGTGAAAGTTTCTGTGCAAAATTGGACTTTGCACATAACTGTTCCCTTGTGCAGCACGACATTAATGGCCCATGAAGGACTCATGGCCATGACCGTGAATGTGGCACCCCACTTCCGTTTCACTTCAAATTTGACGTGTAACATTGTCAGTTCCTTGGAATCATGCTATGGCCTCAAAACTCATAAAATCCATTATTTTTGTGCAATTTTATCTATATTTTCACAAAAACACTAAAAATTAGTATAAAATCATATAATTAAGCACAAAATATGATATAAAATATGGTGAAAAATATGATGTAAATAGAACTCATCAGAAACCCTAGGCAATTTAAAATTTTAAACATTCGAAAGTGATACCTGAAACAAGTTTCCAAACCAACCAAAGAATCGAGCTTGCGAGAGAAGCCAACGGATGTGATAGATATAATATGCCTTTAAGCGTACAAAGTAGATGGCGATGACAACTTGTAGATGCGCAAGGGAGCGTCCTTTGCAATTTCACACACAGTTGGCTCCTCGACATCCCTCTGCATCCACGCCTGGTGCTAGCCTCGGGAGCAGAGATCTATGCCTAGAGGAGATGACACTTTGCTTGCGCCAATTCAAAGAATTGTGCCAAGGTGATGATGTTATCTACTTCTTTTAAGCTTGCGCCAATATCCAAGAAGGTTGTGCCAGGATGAAGAAGAAAGCCACCAATGCCCCTACTTGCACCAAAGGGAAGAGAAGGTCGCCACTTGATGAAGAGGGCGGCGACTTCAACTTGTGGGCGACGCCAAGAGGAGGAAGTGTGTCTAGAGTTGAGAGGAGACATCACTTGGGTGGCTAGGGTTGCAATGAGAAAAACATGTCATATATGCTTAGCCCCAAGCCCCTATATAGTGGTATAGAGGTGGTTCCCATTACTTAAGGCATGAATAAATTAATTAATTTATTGATTATTTGAATATAAATATATTCAAATATGTGACTAGGCCATGGACCATTCTAGATTTCAATGAATCATGCCAACAAGCCACCAAAACCATTCGGTGTAATCTCAGTCACTTGACCTGTTGACTAGAACCTAGTCACCGGAGGTCAAATATAGTCAACCAGAGGTCGACTGATGTCAAGGTGAAATCTAGCTCTAAATGAAGTTCTCCATCTCATCAAACACATGCCCGATGTAACATGATTCGATTTAAGGCTACCTGATCAATATGAGATCTCGAGTGTCTAGGTGTATGACCCTATAGGTTCCTTTGACATTGATAGTGATGATCACCACAAGTAGCAAGGGGTATCTAGCAACACATTGCTGCTATCCAAGTCATCGGAATTGTTGTCATCATCAACATCCCCTAAATCGCAACAAAGTACCTTTGCATTATAGTCTCTTTGCCAGATTGATATCCAGATTGGACAAGTGTGTCACACTTGTTTAACCCAATTTAATGGTTATAACTAAATTAGGCTTTCACTGGGGTATGACCATACACTTTTAGTCATGCATCGATATGTGAGACACATGGACATCAAGCTTCTATTTAAGAAAGGGGCAAATCCTCTCTTGGCTCATTAAACCTCTCATATGGCTTATGATACATCTAATGACAACTATTATGACTCCCCTACTACGGTGAAGCATTAGGTTATATCAAAGTATACCACTTACCATATAGAGATATCAATGACCTCAAGTCAAAGTATAATGTTTCATTGTCACAGTGAGATTAACTTGTGATACCAAGTTAAATCCTCATGGTGGGTTGGTTCAGTATATCCTCCTTGATATACCCATATGTATACATTAGAAACATATGCTCAACTAGCACATATACTAGTTTCATATGCACCATAACTGTCACTTATCCATTATGGCACTCGACTGGGGATTATCTTTGAGACTAGTGTTGTGATCCGAAAGGACACACTTTTAAATACAAGTAGGTAGACTTATTTCAGGTGTCGCCGCCAAAACCTAAGTGTTGGCACACAGGGCTATTGTCACTCCCTGACATGGCTCCAGAAACTTGTTGTCCCTAAACTTGTAGTGTCCGCAAGTGCACGGATACTCGAAGTAATAAAAAAAATATCGATCCCACAGAGACCTTATTGTTAAGTACCAAATAGTTGTATTCTCACTAGCTAAGTAAACTGAATATGATGCAAGTAAGTAACCGATAAACACACGGGAAAATAATCAGAGAGATAACTGGGACTAGGGTTTCATCCACCTTGATTTCAATGATTAGATATGAATAAAAGGTCGTCAGTTAAATCTTGTTATGATAAAGACTCAATTTACTTCATAAAGAGATTATCTCACTTTCGTGCAGACAATCATGCAGGGACCAATCCTCACTTTCGCGCAAGATTTATCCCAGGCTAATGATAAGTAAATCATCAATCAAAGAACTCAAAGATCACTTTCGTGCATCCGAATTCTAAGTTGATTGTCTCAAGCGGAATCTCAAGGATCACTTTCGTGCATCCGAGACTCAACACAAGTTCTACCTATGGTTTTCCAATGTTCTGATCCTCACTTTCATGCAAGATCTCCATGTTTGACACACTAACTTAATTCTAGGTTCATAATTATCAACATGGAAATTACGTCACTAAAATAAAGAAATAAGAACTTTAACCTAATTTTTTACGGTGAGTTCTTATTTATCAATTTTAGGGTTCTAATTCTCAAGCAAGTCACCTTTCGGTCCTTATTGCGAGAACTCTAAACATGATGACAAGAAGTAAACTAAGGAGAATTTTACAACAATAATCACATAGGTAAAATTATCATGGAAAAATCATTTTGACGAAATAAAAAGTATCTAATCATTAAAAATCAAAGGGATTACACCCTATGTCCCAAAATATGTTTAAGCTTGCATGGAGAAGAAAATACAATAATTCATAGTTCAGAACAATCAGAAATCGAAGGAAAAAAGGTTTTAGGAAAATACACCACGGCTGTAATTTGTATTACAGCCGTATTTTGTTGTGAATAGTGGTGGCACAATTTCTTTCCTTGATTCCTCCTCCGTCCGATCTCCTCTTTCCCTGAAACTTCTGTGGTGATCTCCTCTCCTCTAGGAAAAGCTTCAGCGTGAAAATCACGGCCTGAGGTGCCCTCTACACTTCTCGGCGCGAGGCCAAACCCTAACCGCCTCTCTGTCAATTGCTCCCTCAATACTCGATAAAAATTCCTCTTTCACTTTGTGTGTCTTCTCCTCTTAAAGACGAGTCTGTAGCAACTTTCAGATTTCAATTTGGAGGTCTCGATCAAAAGTTATGGTCCGCGCAAGTTTCAGCCCGAAAAACTCGCGTTTTTGAATGGATATTACGGCCGTAAAATATTTTACGGCAGCGCCGTATTTTGGTTCTGTGAACCCTGTGTCAAAATTATGGCCCGTAAAAGTTATTGTGGCAGTGCCGTAAAATCTGACGAGTTCTCTGGTCTGAAATCTCTGATAAATACGGCACTGTGAAATGGTTTACGGCCGTGCCGTAAAATCAGCAAAAGTCTCTGGTTTGAAACGCTCCAAAATATGGCCCGTGTTATTCTTTATGGTGGTGCCGTAAAATCAGGAAAATCTTCTGTTCAGCATTTCTCCAAATTACGGTAGTGGTTCGATATTATGGTATCGTACGAAAATACGGTACCGTAATATAAATTACGGCACTACCGTATTTTGGGGAGTTACTTCGTTTTGCATAAAATTTGTCGGGTGATCTCCTCTTGATGATGGTAACTCTTCTATGTCTTCGATTTTGCTTGAAAACGCCTCAAAATAGTGCCTTTTCACCTGAAAATCATGAAAACCCAAAATAGAAGTAGATTTTGCAATATTTAATGAATTCAGCATAAAAACAAGTAAAAGATCATCAATTTAGCATGAAAAGATATCTAAAATGATACAAAATATACTATATATTTTGATGTCATCAAAATACATAAGGCTCAAACTTTGCTTATCCTCAAGCAAAAATCAAAAGTTGATTAAAAGAATAACCTTTTCATGCTCAATAAATTTCTAAAATACAATCATCAATGAAAAATTCCATCAATTGTTTCATAAAACTTCAAATAAACATATCATTCTTAGAATTCAATTCTCTAGATCCATAACTCAATTAAATAAAACTTTGCAACTTGTATAATAAATAGAATTTTCAATCTCATGATTTCACCCAGTTTTCAGTTCAAATCTATTATGCTTTTGTTTACAGGAATTAGGATTCCAAGATCTTTTTCCACACATAATTTTTTTTTATGCATTTTGTTTGTTTTTTGTAAAGATGGCATGTATCCACTTAGATACACTTTTTATTTTTGACTTCAACTCTTATCTTCGGTACCACTATCAATTTTGCATAGTGCCAAGTAGAGGAGTCTTATTCTTTTTATCTCTCATTATTTTTCATTCATAGACTTCAACCCATGTCTTAAGTACCACCATCAATTTTACATAGTGCCAAGTAGGGGAGTCTCTCACTATTTTTATGGATCTTGGATTCTTATTTCCCAACAAATAGCAAAATAGACTAAACATCTACTAGGTTGATCAATTGATCTCAATTCACAAATCATACTCATATGCTCATTTTATTTAAAGGAGTAGTTTCACCTTAGATCTTATTCCTCAAATAATACATCTACCCAAAATTTCATGCATCAACCAATGTCAAATTTCAGAGATAGATATGCATTGAAGAAATAAATCTAACATGATAGGGTTTTTCTCTAATCATGAATTTAAATCCATTCATCATCAGTCAATCAAGTCATCAACAATATAAAACAAGAATATACTCATCATCATCACAAAATATCATCGTAAACACTAAATATATCATCATATATACTACAACCATATCAAAGATAGCTCATCAGAATATCGAAATATCATAATACAACCTCATCGAAAAAGCATGTGAAACAAAATAGCAGTGTCGGTGGTTATAGAGGTGTAGAAGCATCAAACTCAACAATGATGAGATGTAAAGTGATATAACTGTATAATCACATAAGGCTCAAACAATGCAAAGGATGTAAAGTGGTAGATCTAAGAGAAGAAAAGTGTAGATAATCATATCAAATCAAATAATCATAGGAAAGTGCAAACAATACTCACAAAACTATATAGTAAGCTCTGACTGAAAATACATAAGGCTCAGATCAAAAATAGTGTCGGGCTAGATGCTGCTAGGTCCATAGATGTGCCTTTTGAAAATTTTACCTGCATAATTTAAGATACATAAGACTCAGTCTAAAAATAGTCTCTAAAAGTAATAATGATAAAAATAATTTTCTGAAGAGAGAATCAGAGATGTCGCCGGAGGTCTGAAGAGGATGCCGGTGGAAAGAGCTGATGCAGCTGAGAAGCAGAGGTGGAATAGATGCTAGCTGAAAAGCTCCTAGCAATGATGGTGTTGGTACCGACAGTAGAGTGAGTAATCTCTAGTGGCCTATTAGAGATCACAGTCCTGGAGGTGAGATTGTCGGCCGGTGTTGCAAGAGAAAGCACTGCAAAAATAAAAAAAATTAGTCACTAATAAAGTGTCTGCTGCATAAATAAATAAAATCAATAGAATAAGAGGCATTAGAAGAAGTAAGAATCTGTAGATGATATAATCCAGTGTCGACGGCTGGAAACAGTGATGTCAGAGGCAGATGCAGTGGTGGCTAGAGGTGAAAGACAGTTGCTCTTGAAGATTTCTGGATCTGGAGGCAAAAGAAGCAATAACATGTAGAAAGCAAACAGTGCAGCCAGTGAATTTTTTAAGAAAAGTAGTCATACCCAAAAATAAGATTTAATGATCCAATAAGAAAACGGAGAGAACCATGTAATAGAATAAGATATGTTCTTTTCAGACGTATGAAAATCAAAGGATCAAAATCTATCAAGAATTTAGGGCATCAGTAGAAAGAAGGCTAATCAGATTACAAAACTGCAAAAACTGCACAAAAGTTAATCAAATTCGAAAAGTTGCCATGTGTCCTAGAATGATCAGAGAATAAAATCATGAAAATAATTAATCCACAAGATAGAATGACACATGTTCTTCATATTCCATGTGAAAAATATGGGTTTCAAGTTATTTAAGCATCTTAAAAACTTGCAGCAAAAGTGCTAATCAGAATAGTCAAAAGAAAACTGCTGCAGAAATTAATCAGAATCGAAAAGATGCTATATGTTTTAGAATGATCCATGGACTTTAAAATTCAACAAAAATATCCAGATGATAGACAAAGATAAGTAGTTCATGTTTGTGACAAAGATCAAAATTTTCCCAACCTAGTTTCTTAAAATTAATGTGAGAAAACACCTACTCAAATAAGCAGACTGCAGTTTTAAAATACGGTACCGTGAAAGTCCTTATGGCAGTGCCGTAATTTTCAAAGAACTCTCGGATCAAAAATATGCAGGAATTACAATACCGTGAAAAAGTTTATGGCCCTGCCGTAAAAGTCTTAAAACCTTATGTCGAAAACGGCTCGAAAATACAGTACCGTGAAATCCTTTACGGCAGTGCCGTATTATGCGCCAAAACTTGTTTTCACCTACAAAAAGAGAAGAAAGATTAATTATAAAAATAAACTAAAATAAAAGAAACAAAGCTAAACAAGAGTGCTTGGGTTGCCTCCCAAGAAGCGCTAATTTTTAGGTCATTAGCTTGACCAAAAAAAAAATCTCGTGGTAAAGTAGGTGAATCAGTTCCAAAGTAAAGAGCAAACAATTTTCTGCATTTCCTTTGTCCAAAAATTTTAGCCACTAATCTAAAAATCCAGAATTGCATATAAATCACAATCAAAGTGGCTTTCTCAAATTTGTAGAAATCAAAATATTCAATTTCAATCAAAGGGCATTCAATGATCTTCCTATGTTTGTTAGTGAGCAAAATCATAAGTCCTTTCTTCAAATTTATATCTTCAATTACAATAGGACTTTGATCAAAAGATTTAAGCATTGGATCATCATAATAAGTTTTATGTCTTTCATTAGATTCCTCAATAAAGCATGAATTTTCAAATAAATCAAAAGATTCAACAAAAGATATGGGCAAAACATCAGAGTGAGATTCTTCAGTGTTTGTAACATTCAAATTTTTATCAATTTCCTCATGCACATTATCAAATAATTTGTCAATTTCAAAATTATCAACACAAGCAGAGTAAAACTTTTCTAAATCATCCCCTGCATGTTCTTCATCAGAATTAACCACAAATGATGCATCATCAAAAGAATCAACTTCCTCAAAAGAGGGTTTTTCAATTTCAATTTCCTCAAAATTTTCTACAAATAAATTAGCAAAAGAATCAATTTCACAATTATCAAAATTAGAGTGAGATTCATGAATATTCACATAAGGCTCAATCTCAAAACAATCATAATCAGAGGGGAATTTTTCTAAATCAAGTTTTTCAGCTTCCAAATCAAACTCAAATAAACAATCTTGTTGTGTTCTCTAGGTTTCCAAAATTTTAGAATTAGCAGTTAAAGATTCTACTTGAGAAGCAAGTTGACTAATCATCCCCTTAAGATTTTCAATTTCTTTACTTCTATTTGTTATGATCTTCAATTTCTCAAGCATCGACTCTAAGCTAGAATTTCCAGTGTCCTCAAAGCATGATTTAGAAACATGATCAGAGCAATCATCATAAAAAGATCTAGAATCATGTTGATCATCTTGATACCATGATGAATTATGATTTGCATGATTTCTAAATTGACATTCAGAAGCATAATGATCATCACATTTACAAATATTACATCTAATGAGAGAAATAGAGTGTAATTTCAATTTATCTGCAATAGTGCACTTAGAAACATCATCATGCTTACCTTGTGGCATGTATACCTTACTTCTTTGAGATGCCCATGAATTGTGATGAAAAGACATATTTTCAGATCTATCAAACATAGAGAGATAATCCAACACCAATCAATAAATTTTTTTTTCCAGAATTTAAAAAAAATATAAAACATAGGTAAATTCATAAATTTTAGAAATCACAGCTCTGTCACAACTGTGAAAATCCAAAACCTGCAAAAACAAAAAACAAAGTTAAATCTAAAGCAAATAAAACCTAGTCTAGCAATACTAACAACTATTTTGATTTTAACAAAACTAAGGTCCCCGGCAACGACGCTAAAAATTTGTTGTGATCCGAAAGGACACACTTTTAAATACAAGTAGGTAGACTTATTTCAGGTGTCGTGGCCAAAACCTAAGTGTTGGCACACAGGGCTATGGTCACTCCCTGACATGGCTCCAGAAACTTGTTGTCCCTAAACTTGTAGTGTCCGCAAGTGCACGGATACTCGAAGTAATAAAGAAAATATCGATCCCACAGAGACCTTATTGTTAAGTACCAAATAGTTGTATTCTCACTAGCTAAGTAAACCAAATATGATGCAAGTAAGTAACCGATAAACACATGGGAAAATAATCAGAGAGATAACTAGGACTAGGGTTTCATCCACCTTGATTTCAATGATTAGATATGAATAAAAGGTCGTCAGTCAAATCATGTTATGATAAAGACTCAATTTACTTCATAAAGGGATTATCTCACTTTCATGCAGACAATCATGCAAGGACCAATCCTCACTTTCACACAAGATTTATCCCAGGCTAATGATAAGTAAATCATCAATCAAAGAACTCAAAGATCACTTTCGTGCATCCGAATTCTAAGTTGATTGTCTCAAGCGGAATTTCAAGGATCACTTTCGTGCATCCGAGACTCAACACAAGTTCTACCTATGGTTCTCCAACGTTCCGATCCTCACTTTCATGCAAGATCTCCATATTTGACACACTAACTTAATCCTAGGTTCATAATTATCAACATGACAATTACGTCACCAAAATAAAGAAATAAGAACTTTAACCTAATTTCTTACGGTGAGTTCCTACTTATCAATTTAAGGGTTCCAATTCTCAAGCAAGTCACCTTTCGGTCCTTATTGCGAGAACTCTAAACATGATGACAAGAAGTAAACTAAGGAGAATTTTACAACAATAATCACATAGGTAAAATTATCATGGCTAAATCATCTTGACGAAATAAAAAGTATCTAATCATTAAAAATCAAAGGGATTACACCCCATGTCCCAAAATATGTTTAAGCTTGCATGGAGAAGAAAATATAATAATTCATAGTTCAGAACGATCAGAAATCGAAGGAAGAAAGGTTTTAGGAAAATACACCACGGCTATAATACAAATTACAGCCGTATTTTGCTGTGAATAGTGGCAGCACAACTTCTTTCCTTGATTCCTCCTCCGTCCGATCTCCTCTTGCCCTGAAACTTCTGTGGAAATCTCCTATCCTCTAGGAAAAGCTTCAGCGTGAAAATCACGGCCTGAGGTGCCCTCTACACTTCTCGGCGTGAGGCCAAACCCTAACCCCCTCTCTATCAATTTCTCCCTCAATACTTGATAAAAATTCCTCTTTCACTTCGTGTGTCTTCTCCTCTTAAAGACGAGTCTGTAGAAACTTTCAGATTTCAATTTGGAGGTCTAGATCAAAAGTTATGGTCCATGCAAGTTTCAGCCCGAAAAATTCACGTTTTTGAATGGAAATTACGGCCGTAAAATATTTTACGGCAGTGCAGTATTTTGGTTCTGTGAACCCTATGTCAAAATTACGGCCCGTAAAAGTTATTGTGGCAGTGCCATAAAATCTGACGAGTTCTCTGGTTTGAAATCTCTGATAATTACGGCACCGTGAAATGGTTTACGGCCGTGCCGTAAAATCTGCAAAAGTTTCTGGTTTGAAACGCTCCAAAATACGGCCCGTGTAATTCTTTACGGTGGTGCCGTAAAATTAGGAAAATGTTCTGTTCGGAATTTCTCCAAATTACGGTAGTGGCTCGATATTACACTATCGGACGAAAATACGGTACCATAATATAAATTACGGCACTACCGTATTTTGGGGAGTTACTCCGTTTTGCATAAAATTTGTCGGGTGATCTCCTCTTGATGATGGTAACTCTTCTATTTCTTCGATTTTGCTTGAAAATGCCTCAAAATAGTGCCTTTTCACCTGAAAATCATGAAAAACCAAAATAGAAGTAGATTTTTGCAATATTTAATGAATTCAGCATAAAAATAAGTAAAAGATCTTCAATTTAGCATGAAAAGATATCTAAAATGATACAAAATATACTATATATTTTGGTGTCATCAACTAGATAGAATCTATCTCCTGGGACATTATCATACAAATGTACACATAGCACAGGTGTAACAAATGTACAACAACGATAATGCCATGATATATAAAATATGTCATGTAATACACATATTAGACCAACTAGTCATAGAGCATAGAGACAAACAGTTTACTTGTATTCACTTTAGCCAAGTCTTTACATATTTAAAACATCACAAGAATGACTGAAAGATGAATCGCAATGTTGGAACTACATAGATTGGACTCGTGTTATTCTATCACGAAAGTAGATAGAATTTGCGTGAAGATATTTAGATTATCCCTGCACTCATTGGGTCTATTTAGTTTGATAAGTTATGAAAGTAGGAGACCAATATGAATAGATACCAGGTTATACCACTGAAAGAGGGTAACCTGTACCTTCGGATAAGTTCTTGAATATTTTAGATCAATTTCATTATTATTATCTTATTCAAATCTAGATCTATCTTTGTGATGAACTCCAATGTCCTGAATCATCTCAATTTTGTTATTATCTCATAACTCTTATTTAACAACCAATATGAAAACATAGCTTAGTTCATTTTAGTTTACTTTGCATTTGAAACTATATTTGGTCTATCTAGCTATGGACAATGTGATCTTTCAATAATTGCAGCTTGTCTCTATGGGAACGATATCTTGTGCTTCATCGGTGAGCCGTGTGCTTGCGGTGACTTTATAGTGTAGCATCTTCACTTGGGCTGAGTATTGTTGCTCAGTCTCATTAAGCTTTCAACTCTCGAAAGCCATAGGATACTTATCCTATAAAATTATGATACCGATGGCTTGGTCCAAACTATCGATGTGAACCTTGAAAGGCCTACTAAAGTTGAGTAACTTCATAATTGGTTCAGAGGTGATACAATCATTCAATTCTTGGAAGGCTGACTAACATCAATCATCCCATATCTATTTCGAGTTCTTTTTCAATACATTACTAAGGGGTGAGGCTATTCTAGAATAGCATGTAATAAACTTTCGATAGAAGTTCACTAAACCGAGAAAACTCTGTAACTTGGTTTGATTTGAAGGTGCGCATGATTCCGCAATGGCTTGGGCCTTTGCTTGGTCCATGCGCACTTGTTCATAGCCCACCACGTGACCAAGAAAAAAATCTCATCAGTCACAAATATGCATTTCTCTAATTTCAAATATAATTGATTTTCCCGCTAAGTTTGCAACATTAGCCTTAGATGGCTTAAGTGTTCCTTAACACTTAAGAAGTATACCACAATATCGTCCAAGTACACTATTACAAAGTCATGTATGAAAGGAGTCAATACTGGGTTCATTAGATGATAAACATAGCAGGAGCATTAGTAAGCCTAAAGGGCATTACTAAGAACTCAAAGGACCGATATTGGGATACACATGCAGTTTTCCTTTCATCGCCCTCATCGTTATGAACTTGTCAATAACTTGACATCAGGTCTAGCTTTAGAAAATATGTGCTTTCCCTAGTTGATCTATTAGATTTTAGGGATAAGTGGAATAGGATAACAGTCCATTACCATTATCTTATTTAAGACTCTATAGTCTACACAATACCTTAATGACCCATTCTTCTTTTTTTTTAAAAAAAGACCGGGGCTCCATATGGTGATAGCGTTAGCCGAACAAATCCTGCTTCTAGCAATTCATCTCATTGGCGCAGATGTACCACATGCATAACAACGACAATGCTAGAATATGTGAAATATCACATATGAATGTAATACATATATTGGACCAACTACAGGTCCTAAGGCATAAACACCACCAATAAGTTGTGCTAGTGAGTAGGTGGTTGATCCTTCACCGACTTAAATGCCTTTGGAGCTGGGTGGCTCTTTCTCACAAAGGGCTTCTTACCCATAGCAGCATAGAGAATCCTCAACCTTAAGAAGGATGCACTAGAATGAGGGGGAGGGTCCCTCATATCCCTATGATCAGTGAGGTCTTCAGTAGCTGCCATGGCCACCTTGAGGGTTTTAACATCTTATCGGTGCAGCTTCTTTTGGGGCCACCACTGGAGTCCATCCAAAAAGTTGTATAGTCGGCCCTACTTTGACATGTCGTCTATCTCCACCATCACCTAGGTATACCATTGGACATAGTCTCATATGACACCAGTGTGCTTTAGTCGTTTCAGGGCATCTCACGTCACCCACGATGAGTTCCTGGGCTCGAACTAGTTTTCCATTTTTTTTTAGCTCTTCCCACGAGAGCTTGTGGGTCAGATTGGACTCCAAAAGGCTGGATGCAGCTTGAGTCTGCAACCATAGCTTAGCGTCTCTAGAGAGATACGCTATGCAAGCATGGGTTTACTCCTCATTAGGGACTTGGGCATTCTGGATATAGAGTTCCATATTCCATAGGAAGTTCTCAACTTCCGTGGCATAATGAACCCTTGAAAAGGGTGTTGGCTCTGGGACACGATATTGCACAACATTCCCTTGGCCATTTTTAGCCTGCACATGTGGGGCAGTCGTAGTACGTTTCGACAATAGTATCTTCATCTTGCAGTTTTCAAGCTCAGTAGCTTGACGCTCCACTTGGACCTTCAGGTCAGTGTTGGAATTAACCAAGGACTGGACAAGCTCTACCAATTTTTTGGGAGATATAGTTGTCACACCCCCAATAGTGTGCTCTAAAATAGCAATACGCTCACTGTTGGTGTGCCCTATGTTCGCAAAATGGTCTAGTTCAGTTTACAAATTACCACAGAAATAAGAATACATCTTTGGAGCACATAGAACCTAGGCTTTGATACTAGTCCATCACACCTAGAATTAGTACTAATATTTTTCAAAAAACTAAAATAAAGAGCTACACAAGGCTCATAAAGAAAATAGTCCCACATATGGGACAAAAAATAACACATAGAAGCGATCGGCAGATGTGAACACTCACATGTCAACCTAAAACAATAAATAGAAAACACTATGCATAAACGATGACGCACACTCACAAATAGGAGACACCACTGATGCCTTGCGTTTTAATAATAATTTTTACTATTATTCCATAATGAATTTAGGCCTATTTTAATGTTTTTACACTCCTTTAAGGCTTATTTAGTTAAAAACTTCATAATCTTCACTTTTCGTCTGTCTTATTGAATTTCAGGTAAAATCACTGAATTTTGAGGTCTTTTTGAATAATCTAAGAGCATGGGGTGATTCCTTATGAGAAGACGAAGCTGCCCGTAAAATTTGGGCTCAATCGGAGCTTTCTCTGGACTTCACAGCACGGGGTTCACCCGTGATCCTGCCGAAGGATGTAATTCAGCGCGCGCGTCACTGCTTGGTGAACCCGGCGGGGTTCACCGATGATATCAAAGGTTTCTGAAATCTGCCGCACACTTCATTGGCAGGTGAACCCCATGGGGTTCGCCCATGATTCTGTTTGATGAAATCTGCGCGGAAATATTCCGAGGACTTCACTGGCGGGGTTCACCTGTGATTATTTCGCAATAGTTCTGCGCCGAGCACTTCACCACCTGGTAAACCCCGTGGGGTTCACCCGTGAAGGTGTCGGAACAGCACGACCCCCACTCGGTTTTTCCACGATTTTGAGCCCGATTCAAGTCCAAATTTGGCAAGTGAGGATTCTTTAGAAAGCAGATTCAAAGGAGAGGGCAAGGAACATAAATGTCACACCCCGGCGGAAGCCGGCTATTCCTAGCTCAGGGTTCCCCAGGGAGTAACAATATTGATAGGAACCAGAGAACTACAATAATCACATAACCTTTAATAAACAATCCAAATTTAATATCAACACAATATCTGAATACAACTATCCAAATTATCAACTGAATAAAATACAAAAGACAACTATCTCAACTCGGGCTGGTATCTGCTATCTACCCTATCCCTCCTAGAAGCTAACTCTATACCTGGAGGAGAAACAAAGGGAGTTAGCAGAAATGCTAAGTAGGAATCAACAAACATGGTGAGGGAATCGAATAACAGGATAATACAATAACTGAAACAATGATATACAAATAATATAGGAATGTCGTGCAAATCATCAAGCTGGCCACACAGATCTCACTTAAGAGCCGCACTCATTTTCAGAGTATTTCCACTGTTGCTCATGCAATGGAACGACTGTCCAAAACAGTCCGGAGTGTTGCGTCCAACACTGACATCCGTAGTATTGTCCTAAGACAACTGGCGGTGCCGTACCGGCATCTCAGATAGTCCGATGCGCGTCGGAACTATAACTCAGATAGTCTGATATAATCAGAACTATAACTCAGATAAACAGGCCACTGGAGAATAAATCATCCAGGTCAGCGGTCAAAATATATCACGACTTTATCATCTCAGATTTACAACGGTTCCACATACTTATAGGTCAATATCTCAGATACACAGTTGTTCAACCAGACTCATAAGCCAATAAATCAGATATCTCAACACAGGTTCTTTTATCATGCACACAGAAATAGAATATGACCAATGAACAAGATAAATGAGGTCAACTGAATTACAGAAACAATACAAGCAGACGAAGCAATTAGATATCAGTGTCAATCTATTCCATCATATGCATCATATATCAAACCAAAGGAATAAGCAGCAAATCCTATATTTCTTGACACTGTAAGAAAGGAGTAGGGTGAGATTCCTACCTCGAACGATGTTATCCTGAATCCTTTTGAAAAGCCAGTAAATTGTTTATCAAACAATGCAAGCCGATTATTGGATCAACCACTCTGTAACATGAATTTGTACATGAACTCTATCATTAAACATTCTAATTTGAAAACCACAACTACCAACATGTAGAACATAACCCTAAACTTAGAGAACCAGTCTCAGATCATATGAACCGAACCTAAAACCCACTGAACCGGACAGAATTGCACTGAACCGCTCAAATTCACCCTGAACCAAGTTAAACCGAGACTTCTAACTTGAATTACACAAACTATAAAACTCATCTAAAGCTATAAAGATTACCATTAGATGGGAAATTTAATTATCTTTCCAACGGCTACCTGAACCGGCCAGGATTCAACCGAATCGGGGTCGAACCGGTCAAAATTCCACTACTGACCCAACTGAAATTGAACCGCTCGGTCCGATTCAATTCGATTTCAAAACTTAGCGACCGGTTTATTTATAAATAAACCGCCGCCCAAACCCAATTTCGGACCGAACCGAAACTCGCCCGCGCCGCCCGAACGCCGCAGCGCAAGGCCGCCGGACTTGCGTCCGCTGCTTGCGCCGGCGAGCTCCCGAGGGCGCGTCGAAGAGCCGTTCGCTGCCAAACTTCGCCAGAACACTTCTGACGACGAGACGAGCATCCACGACCAGCTTCGACAAGGTTTCGACGCATGGTCGAACCACCCGAAGCAACAGAAGGTATCGACGGTGGCGCCGCCGCCGTCGATACGCAAATCATACCCAAACATAAACGGAACTTCACTAAAACTTCACAAAAGCTTACATACCTTGCTACGACGATGTATCGTAGCCCAGAACACCGAGATCGCCGTCGACGAAGGCGCTGGATGGCTGGGACACGAGGCGGCGCCGCTCGAACTCCGGCGATGAGTTTGAGCGCGATTTCTCCTTCCTGGCGGCGCGTCGAGGGGTGAGGACAGGCTAGGGTTCGAAACTCGTCGAGTCGAACAAAAGCCCTCTAATATAGAGGTGAAACTCGTTCCAGACGGCGAGAACGCGGCGGCGAGAAAATCGCCGAGATCCGCGGGGACGACGACGGGTTGACTCGGTCCCCAATTTAACTTAAATCAGAATAAATATAAAACACAGCGTTTTATTATTAAAACGCGAATCAACCCGATGGTTAGCCGGCGTCGAAATCGAACGCGAGACGCGGGTTCGAATCCCCGCGGACGCGTTTTCGTTTTAAATAAATTTCAATACAAAACTGAGATAATAAAAAGAAGCGCAGTTTCATAATCAAAACGGAAAATTAGCTCAGCGGTTTGGGCGCTCGATAAAACGCCGCGCGACGCGGTTCGAGGACCTGCGGACGCGTTTCGCGTTTTCAAATTTATTTTTTTTTTCTTTTATTTTTAACATCTAAAAAAAATCAAAAAAATTCCAGAAAATCCCTAAAATTCCAAAAATATAAATTTGATATTTCTAAAAATTAAAAAATCAAGGTTATAACAATAAAAGCCCTAATTCTCGTGCCAAATTTGGGGAGAAATCGAGGAAAAGGCGAGTTAGGGCGAGTTGACCAACACCCATTCAGTATGTTGGCAATTTCGGGCCCAATTCAAGTCCAAATTTAGCAAGTGAGGACTTTTTGGAAAGCTTACTTCGAGGTGAACAGAAAGGAGATAAAAGCCCCAAATTCCGTGACCTAATGATAGAGCAATCGCATGGTGAAGCGGCTAGGGCGGAAGAATACGGTGATTCGGCGACTTCGAGTGGATTTCTGGAGATTTGATCTTAGAAACCCTGTGATTCTTGTTTATTTCTTTCGATTTATCTTATCCTCCCTCTTAGAAACCTTTTTATGTGATTTTCCTATGATTAAAGAGAGTATTTTGAGCGTTGTGATGATGGTTGTAACGTAAACCTATTTTCAGGGCTAGGTTGAAGCCCTCTGACAATTTTTGTTTGTAACTCATGTATTAACTTTGTTATTTGGATCATATCTTAAACATATTTCACTTGATGCATTTATTTCTTAATTTGTACTCTGGCTAAGTATTATCATGTCATAGTTGTTACGGTTCATAACAAGAGTAGGACCGTAACGACCGAACCTCATTGTGAATCTTGCGAAGGCTCGACACGAAAGTGCTTGTTCTTCGCTCGAGGGTTCATAATCTACCACGGAACCCATTGGATTTTTCGAAAATGGTCCACCGCGAAAGTATGAGACATTCTAGGCAAATACCGGGGTGTACACTCGAAAGAGGGCACCTTGTACCATAGGGTAGATTCCTTATGCATATCTGTAAATCCAAGTAACTGATATTTATTTCTTAATGCAAATAAAATCGTCGGAGTGGTGAAAACCCAAGCCCTGATATTCTCTCTCATATATTTACCCTATCGTAGTTGTTTGATTTCTTATTTACTATTTTGCTTAGTTTTAGTTTTCTTTAGTTCCAAAAACCACAACTTGATCAGCTTAGATTCCAAAAATTAGATTTTCTAGTACTCACCTTGTTCCCTGTGGGAGACAATATCTTTTATATTACTACGACATTTCCGTGCACTTGAGGACAGTGTCAAGTTTTTAGCGCCGTTGTCGGGAAACAACGGTTGATATTAGCATACGTCTAAGGACTGGTAGACTAAGCTTTAGTTAGTTTTCTTTTCTTTCTTTATTTTTGTTTCACACTTCTTTTTGCTTGTGTTAATTGCTTTGAACTTCTTAATTGAGTCTGACAGATTTTTATGCAAAGAAGCTCCAGGGCAGGACCACTATTCGAAATCGATCTTGAGATAGAACGGACCTTCAGACAAAGAAGATAGCTTAATCAAACTCAACAAAAGGAAGGTCAAGGAAAGATGGAATACCTACACATCGAAATGAAGAACGAACCAGCGCCTCAACCTGTGAACCACAATAATGTCAGAACACTGCGAGAATACGCAGCACCTTTTACATATGGGTTTCAATCAGGAATAGTTAGGCCTAGTGTCGAGGCCAATAATTTTGAAATTAAACCTGCTCTACTTTCTATGATACAACAGAATCAATTCGGTGGTTCTCCTCTTGTGGACCCAAATATGCACTTGTCTATATTTTTGGAATATTGCGATATATTAAAGATTAATGGAGCTACTTCTGATGCTATCAGGTTGCGCCTGTTTCCCTTCTCCTTAAGGGACAGAGCAAGGGCATGGCTCCACACGATCCCCTCAGCTTCAATACGGACATGGGATGAACTATCTCAAGCTTTCCTCTCGAAGTACTTCCCTCCTTCGAAGACAATCCACCTCAGAAACCAGATAACAAGCTTCATGCAGAAGGATGGAGAGTCTTTGTACGAAGCCTGGGAAAGATTTAAAGAGCTTCAAAGAT
This sequence comes from Costus lasius, assembly GCA_027563935.2. NCBI lineage: Eukaryota > Viridiplantae > Streptophyta > Magnoliopsida > Zingiberales > Costaceae > Costus > Costus lasius. The sequence goes on from CM050446.2 coordinate 51,500,350, forward strand.
TATGTCCGCACCATGGGATTGAAACTTGGGTCCTAGTACACACGTTCTACATGGGATTGGAATACAATACTAGACTCACAGTCGATGCAACTGCTGGAGGATCGGGTTTAATGAGCAAAGTACCTGAAGATGCTATAAGCCTCCTAGAGGACATGGCACTGAACTACCATCAATGGAATCCAGAGCGAGGTACACTTTCCAGAAAAGCAGGTAAATTCGATCTTGATTCATTAACTGCTCTTGCTACGAAGGTAGATAATCTGACTCAAAAATTTGATTCATGGTCTGTTAATTCTTTGGACACTAATTCATTATCTTGTGAGTTGTGTGGCGTTGCAGGTCATGCAGGTGCTGAGTGCCGAGTGGGAGATGGGAAGATAGTCCAAGGTCAGCCTGAACATCTGAATGCAGTTGGAAATATGAACTCTATGAACAACCCCTATTCCAACTATTACAACCCTGGCTGGCTCAACCACCCAAACTTTTCCTAGTGGACCACGCAGCCTATACAACCAGGGCAAGCACCACCACAAGTTCAACCACAACAAGGGAACTTCAGGCCGCCACAACAAGAAAATTACAGGCAGCCACCTGGGTTCCAACAGAGAAACTACAATCCTCCCCCTCAACAAGCGAATTACAATCCTCCTCCAAGACCGGCTCAAGACTCTCAACTGAGTAAGCAAATAGAAGGGCTGACCGATATGATAAAACTGATGATGATAAGGATGGACTCCTTGGAGGCGCACAACAAAATATTGGAGAGCTAGCTTGCCTAGGAAGCCAGCTCATCCTCTAGAGCGTCAGGGAAGCTTCCATCACAGCCAGAAGTTAACCCGATGGAGCCTTGCAATGTAATCTCCACTCAGAGCGGCAAACTTGAGGAGCCTAGGATGCCTGCACATGACACTGAGATTAAATCTCCTGAGACACTTCAACCTGAATAATCAAAAGAGGAGATAGAACATGAGAAACCACTTGAGGATATATCTTATTTTGTAGGGTCTTATCATAAGGTTGATGTTGTTGAGGAAGTGGTTAACCAAGAAGTGAATAGTGAATTATTTGTGGATCCTATAAAAATCTATTTTGCAGCTGAAGATGAGGTGAAGGATAATGAGGAAGCTGAAGCTTTTGTGAAACTCTTTGATTCAACTGAACTAGTCAACTTGAGGAAGGTACAATTTGAAAATTTGCATAAGGAAACAACCAATGTAACTAATGAAGGTAAAATAAGCTTGAAATCATTTTCTGACCCTTCAAGGTATGAACCACTTAGTAATTTCATCTTCATTCTGATTTATGAATAACACTTCTATGGTCGAGCTATTGACCTAAAACTAGCGCTCTTGGGAGGCAACCCAAGTTCTATCGTTGCTTTCATTTTCTTTCTGTTACATTAGATGTCATTTAGTTTTTAGTTCATCATCGTTGAGTACTCTACTCTCTTGCTTATCTAGCTTATTCTAGGAGATCTTGATCTTGATATATGCTAATTAGAGGTTTATTTTTGTGATACAGGTGTGCCTTAAGAACGAGAGATTTTTGTTGGATTTTCACTAAAGATCAGTGTACTTCACCACCTGGTGAACTCGGCGGGGTTCACCCGTGAAGTACACTGTGCATCCGGACTCGACACTGCCACCTTCTCCTCTCACATATACGACATTGCATAGAGGACTATGCAACATTTTAGAGCGGGTGAGCTGTCTTGACTCCAGCTTCTGTATGATTGTAGTTGTCCTAACTTTCTGGTTCTTTTTATGGATTTGCTATGCTACTCTGTGATGGATGATATTTTAAAATTAGCATTGTATCTTATATGCTATTATTCGTGGGCCTGGTCCACATCTACAGGCCCCACCCTCTGCGGTGTATAACTTATATTTGAACCACTTGCTTTTCACTTCAGTGTTATGCTATTATCCTCTTGCATGTTAAATGTTGTATGGATCATTGCGCTTTTCATGAAATTGTTTGTTTTAAGGCATATATTGCATATTTTGTGATGAAAAATTCATTATTGACCTGTCATGATAGTCTTGTCTGATGATAGCTTTGTAAAACTCTTAAAGTTAAATGCATGATTTGTGAGAATTTATCAAGACATGTTGAATGTAGTATTTGTTGGAAATTTACTCAATAGTCATGTCCATGTGTTCTTTGAATTAGAAATTTTCTAAACGGATTGATTTTATGATGTTCATTTAGTGGGTCAAGCGTTTTCATGATTCTTCAATTGATTTTGGTTTGTAATTTACATTCAATACATATTAGGATACATAATATCTTTTCAAACTTTAAATTCCTTTCTATTATTGGGGAGACACTCCATTTGTTAAAAGAAAGGATATGTTAACTTCTGTTACTTGAAAAAAAAGGGAGGAAAATCATCACACTTAGATTCCTGTACTTGGCACTGCGAAAAATTGATAGTGGTACCGAAGGATATGAGTTGAAATCTAAGAAATGTGAATTGAAATAAAAGACTCCTCTACTTAGCATTACGAAAAATTGGCAATAGTACCTAAGGATATGAGTTGAAGTCTAATGCAAAGATCAGAGTTTTGTATCCTAAATAAAACATTTGAGTTAACCCCAACATTATGAATTGGATGGATAGGAATGAAGTGAGTGTTTTGTATGCTTGATTGAATCTCATGTTTACTGCTTTCTTGAATTGGTTGATATCTAGAACTTGTGGGACCAAACTAGTGAATGCTTAAGACACTCCTTTTAGTTAATTTCTTCTAATTAGATCTTGGATTGCTAAAGAGCATTTTTCTGAACTTGAGTGCGAACTTCAATACAAAAAGATTATTCTTATACCAAACATGTATTTCAACTTATTTTATTGCTTGAGGACAGGCAAAGATTTAAGTCGAGGAGTATTTGATGTCTTGTATTTTAGTAGTGATTTTTACTATTATTCCATGATGAATTTAGGCCTATTTTAATGTTTTTACACTCCTTTAAGGCTTATTTAGTTAAAAACTTTAGAAAATTTTTCACTTTTCATTTGTCTTATTGAATTTCAGGTAAAATCATCTAATTTTGAGGTCTTTTTGAAGAATCTAAGAGCATGAGGTGATTCCTAATGAGAAGACGAAGCTGCCCGTAAAACTTGGGCTCAATCGGAGTTTTCTCTAGACTTCACGGCCAAGTGAACCCCACAGGGTTCACCCGTGATCCTGCCGAAGGATGTAATTCAGCGCGCGCGTCACTGCCTGGTGAACCCGGCGGGGTTCACCGATGATGTCAGAGGTTTCTGAAATCTGCCACACACTTCACTAGCAGGTGAACCCCATGGGGTTCACCCGTGATTCTGTCTGATGAAATCTGCACGAAAATATTCCGAGTACATCACTGGTAGGTGAACCCGGCGGGGTTCACCTGTGATTATTTCGCAACAGTTCTGCGCCGAGCACTTCATCACCTGGTGAACCTCGTGGGGTTCACCCGCGAAGGTGTCGGAACAGCACGACCCTCACTCTATTTTTCCATGATTTTGAGCCCGATTCAAGTCCAAATTTGGCAAGTGAGGATTTTTTGGAAAGCTGATTCGAAGGAGAGGGCAAGGAACATAAAAGCCCTAATTCTCGTGCCAAATTTGGGGAGCAATCGAGGAAAAGGCGAGTTAGGGCGAGTTGACCAACACCCATTCAGTATTTTAGCGATTTCGGGCCCGATTCAAGTCCAAATTTAGCAAGTAAGGACTTTTTGGAAAGCTTACTTCGAGCCGAACAGAAAGGATATAAAACCCCCAAATTCCGTGACCTAATGAGAGAGCAATCATACGACGAAATGGCTAGGGCAGAAGAACACGGCGATTCAGCGACTTCGAGCGGATTTCTGGAGATTTGATCATCGAAACCCTGTGATTCTTGTTTATTTCTTTTGGTTTATCTTCTTCTCCCTTTTAGAAACCTTTTCCTGTGATTTTTCTATGATTAAAGAGAGTATTTTAAGCATTGTGATGATGGTTGTAGCGTAAACCTATTTTCAGAGCTAGGTTGAAGCCTTCTGATGATTTTTGTTTGCAACTCATGTATTAACTTTGCTATTTGGATCATATCTTAAATATATTTCACTTGATGCATTTATTTCTTAATTTGTACTCTGGCAAAGTATTATTATGTTATAGTTGTTACAGTTCATAACGAGAGTAGGACCATAACGACCGAACCTCTTTGTGAATCTTGCGAAGGCTCGACACGAAAGTGCTTGTTCTTCGCTTGAGGGTTCATAATCTACCATGGAACCCATTGGGTTTGTCGAAAACGGTCCACCGCGAAAGTAGAAGACATTCTAGGCAAATACCGGGGTGTACACTCGAAAGAGGGCACCTTGTACCATAGGGTAGATTCCTTATGCATATATGTAAATCCAAGTAACTGGTATTTATTTCTTAATGCAAATAAAATCGTCGGAGTGGTGAAAACCCAAGCCCTGATATTCTCTCTCATATTATTACCCTGTTGTAGTTGTTTAATTTCTTATTTACTATTCTGCTTAGTTTTAGTTTTCTTTAGTTCCAAAAACCACAACTTGATCAGCTTAGATTCCAAAAATTAGATTTTCTAGTACTCACCTTGTTCCCTATGGGAGACGATATCTTTTATATTACTGCGACATTTTCGTGCACTTGCGGACAATGTCAATCACATAGGGCATCGGGATAGAAAAAGTTCACATACAGGTGGCAGAATATAAACACAACACGACACAATACAACACATAGCATAGTAACACAACACAAAATGCAAAAAAAAACAAACAAAGGACGAGGCTCGATGATGGTTCAAAATGATAAAGGTGCAACAGTAAAGATGAGGAAACTTCAAACTCAGAAAAACATAGCTCGAAAAGATGTTACTTGGCAGAACTTAAACCCACCGGCTCCACCAGTGCCACACACTTGAAGAAAGAGGGAAGAGGACTTTCTAATACTTTGAACCACCCACCACACACCACAGGAGATCGCCGAAGTTCACTAGAAATCATCAGAGTTCACCGGGAATTGTTGTCAGAGTCGAGCGCATGAAGGACATGAGAGCAGAGGTGTATGCATAGATGAGTCGACTAGCCTCAGCAAAGGAGGTATATGGTGAACCTTCATCTCCCCTCTACCAGCTCAGCCGCTAGTTGGACGTACCCATGTTCACCAGCTAGACCAATGCTCTAGCTCCCCTTGCCAACTAGCACACTTGTGTTAGTTGCCGCCCAGCTTCGCTAGCCGCATAAGCCCATGCATCGACCAGATCTGCCTAGCGAGGCTCACTTGCACCATCTATAACGGCTACATGCAGTGTCGCACCACTGGCCGAAGTCGTCGGCATCCTCACCTATTGTGGGCCTCAAGAAGTCACCTGCTCAAGACTTCGCTAACTGAATGCCGTTGGTAGGGTCACCAACTGCCTGCTTGCGCGTGCCACTTGGTCGTCACCCTTTCCGCTTGTGAGCACGTGACAACAGAAGCTGAGCCATTGTCCTTGTCACGCGCATGCCGAGATCCCATCGGATTCGCTCACCTCTCTGCGTGCTCCACACATCGAGAGCCATCCACGTCGTCAACCCTGACTGATGTCAGCTGCCGCGCCTATAGCTCTTCCCTGCTCGAACGAAGGCGCCGCCAGTGCTTGAGCCGCATGGCTCCTCTTCTTTGGCCAATGATCATCGCCCAATGGCTGCTCGCACGCGTGCTAGGCTGTCAACCAATGTTTCCACTTCCCACTATATTGCTTCACTACGCATGCTACCAGCTTCGCCTTGCCTGAACATGCTCCAGCTTTCCTTGCCTCCGCGTGTCGCCGGTGCCCCACGCGTAGCCGCATACTGCTAGATCCATGTCATATGCCTTCACCGACCACAAGCATCAACGCTCGCAGCTGCATCCGTAGTAATGCTGCATCTGCACACTTGAATGCCTCAACATCGTCTCGTCTGCCACCTAAGCTATGGGCCACTTTTGGATCAATCCTGACTTGGTCAACGACCCAAGTTAGACCGATCAAAATCGGGCATAACACTAGTCTCAATATGTTGTTATTATCCCAATCAACATAATATTGTGTTTAAGGACATTTAAAAATAATGATATTATTTTTAAAATAATATTATAGTTATTTATTCTATGTAAATATAAAGTAACTATAGTAATTATATTTACTTATATTTGCCATATAGATTTGTCATGAGCACGAGAGCCTAACTTTTGTTGTTTTACAGACAAAGTAAGATTAAATTTTATTGAGCTTATAAGTTTTTAAATTTAAATTATATTGAAAACTCATAATAAAATTTTATTGTTTTACAGACAAAGTAAGATTAAATTTTATTGAGCTTACAAGTTTTTAAATTTAAAGTTGACCTTATAATTTAAAATCTACTGCTTCGGATTCATGCTTATATATTTCTTTTTTTTTACTTTTTTTAGTATTGATTGTAATTTAAAATTTGTCATAATTTTTATTTTATGTATATATATATATACACATGTATATATCTATATATATATATGTATATATATATGTATATATGTATATGTATATATGTATATATGTATATGTATATGTATATATATATGTACACATATATACATATATACATATATACATATATACATATATACATATATATATATATATCATGTTTTAAAATTTTGAGTTTTGAATTATTTATAAAGTTTTAAATTTATACAATGATTTACCCCATTATTCTTTATACAATGATTTTTTTTTATAAAAGAAATGCAATAGATGCAGATAGGATTCATGTTAGTGTAATCAAGAAACTTTCCTTCTTTTTGTATAGGAGTACTTAAATCTGTTAGAAGGAAGGCTTTATTTTTTTTTTTACTTTTACACAAGTTAACTAATGAAGGTGAGAAACCTACTTGTTACAAAGTGTCACGCCCTTAATTAGGGTAATATTTTTTTATTATTTTACCTGTGAGTCAACGCTTGACTCGAGTCCAAATACGTCAATCCGGATATCGCAACGGTCGAAACCGCTAGATTGGGCGCGACTGAAGGAGTCGATTCCTCGAACTGACTCCCAGCCCGACTATGGACTCGTACGGAAGATCGCTGCCGTTCCAACACGGCACAGGTCAATGTAGACGATTCACTGAAGCCCGGTGTCATCGAGTCGAATCGAGTCCACCCGAACCCAAAAGGGATGCACTAGTATCCGACCGCGTCGGACGAAGTCCACAATAGAGTCCGAACACGCACATGTGTCGGAAGGAGAATAAAGGGGATTAGCCTAACACACCCACACGTCCTCAGATCAAGCCGACACCCAGCAATCATAGACGGCCATTCGCACGACGTCGTACACCGGTGATAGAGGAAGGATTCCGGTCGACTCCTCACTCGCACGCCGACGAAGAGGCCGGACGACGCTCCGCCGGTAACGTCACACAAGGGCGACGGGGAGACCGGCGGCCTCGTCCCTCTCGCACGCAGGCGAGAACGGCCGAAGGGTAAGGATTGCCCGTAGGCGTCCAACCAGGGCGACCGACTACGGTCACACCTAGGTGACGATCGGCGTCGGAGAAAGGCGCTTGCACGGAGACGAACGCAGCTAAGAGGAGAAGCTGTGGAGAAGGGCGACACTAGCCACCCGCGACACCTTTGCTGGAAGAAGAAGTCACCCGCCTAGAGGCTTTGCTGAATGGGGAAAGTAACTCGGACACGCCGGAGAAGACGCCCGCCTGGCTGCTTCGCGTCGTTGGAAGAGAGGGCCGCGGCTATGTCCACCGAACTGAGAAAGGCGACCACCGGCTGAACTCCTGCATGGGCGAGAGAGGCTCCGACCACCGGGCTGCATCGTCGAAAGGGAGGGACAACTACCACCGAGTCGGGCGAAGGTCCACAGACGAGAACGCCGCACGTAGGCGAAGAACTGAGCTCCTTGCATATAGGCGAGCTTCGGCTCCGGTACTTCTCGCGCGCAGGTGAGCCGGCAGCGGGGAGAGGGAAGAGGGCTCGTCGGAGGAGCACGGCCATGATAGGCAAATAACGGCGAGGAAAAACCAAGAAGGGGTGTCGCCGGCGCAGAACGACAACCAAGATGGAGATCGAGGGGAGAAGGAAATACCTCGGCGGCCACTCAGGCTGCCGGCTCCTTCTTTCTGGTGAAGCTGAAGCCAGCCACGCCTTCCAAGGCAATCTGGCAGTGAGGTCGGTGGCGACGTCGAAAGCAAAGGCAATGGCGGAAAGGAGATGAAGTTCTTCCTAGCGTTCCACCACCTGCCCGCACCACCGGAACGGCTGAAGAACTCCGCTGATGAAAGTCCGACGAAGACCGATGGTCAGAGGGGAGCGATGAGCGAAGATGCCGATGATCTTCTTTTTGTTCCCGAAAGCTCGTGCTTTTGCCTTGAGGAGCCGAGATCGGACGAAGCCGCCCCCACGATTTTTCCCTTCGCTCCCAGTTAACGCGTAGACCGAGGTCTGTGACGTCCTGTCAGCCCATCCTGTATCAACACACCACTGATTGCTTGTTCAGAAGCGTCGGTGTGAACTTCGAAAGGTTTCCCAAATCTTAGCATGGCAACGGGCCTGCCAACTGCCGATTACGATATCCCTATCGTACGATATCCCTAAGACCTCGGGGTCTACTGCACCAACCAACCTCACTTGGTCCTGTGCTGGGGACATTTTAAGTCCAACTTTCTTAACCGTTCGTCGTCCTCAACGAATCTTTTAGTGCGGCTCGACCCACACTTAAAATTTCAACTGAATTGTAGAGAGGGTTCAACAATATATGCGATCGAATCGAATCGCATATTTCCCAGGGAGACTCGTCCAACTTGGTAGCGCCTAAGTCTTGTCCTTTTCGAAGGTGTCTCATATCACCTCCGTCGAAGAGTAACTTAGCTCGCCCCAATTACTATTTTGTCCCTGAGTCTTCCCCTCATAAAAGCGTCCCTTTATGACGAGGAACCCAGCTCGGACTGATTTCAAGGATTTTTCCTTGCTGTCCTCCCAAGCTTCCCTCACATAAAGGCATCCCTTCATGCAAAGTTGGCTCAGTTGGACCAAGAAGAGAGATCTCTTTTGTTTTAGTTGGACATTGTCCACTCTCCTTGTCTCAAATAGCAGTTTTAGAGTCTGTTAACTCTTTCTCATTTTATTTCTCCATGAGTAGCAGTTTTAAAGTCTACCAACTTTTCCTCAAATATCAGTTTTGAAGTCTGCTAACTTTTCCCCAAATTCCGTGGAACAACGCACCCCTTCAAAAGGGCAAGCTCCAGGACGCGTCCCACGTCTTCGTGCCCACTCCCACGAAGCACGCGAACCCCATTGGTTAACGGGGTCGGATCCAGGTTCAGGCAGCGCCCGATCCTATACCCCGACCCGAATAACCGAAGTGCTCAAGTAGGCTGTGGGCTAAAATGTGAGTCGTCGCACGACGGCCTCTTGGCTGAAATGGGCCGTGGTCAGTGCTATCGAACCCACCGTAGCATGCTTCAGCATCACGACCTCTGCCTGAGATGCCTCTAGCTCCCCGGTGAGTTGAGTCACCTGAGTTACGAGACACTCGTTGGAGACGAGCAGTGTGGAGATGATCTCCACTGTGATACGGGGATCCAAAACCCCATCTCTGACCATGTCCTCGAGAGACAATAGTCTGCTATCTGTTGACGACACCATCTGCGCACAAGCAGGAAGGTCAATCGACATGCACGTACGACGCTCGTACGAGTTGGAACGTGCAGAACCTCCTCTGATACCAAGCTGTCATGCCCTGAATTAAGGTAATATTTTTTTATTATTTTACCCGTGAGTCAACGCTTGACTCGAGTCCAAATACGTCAATGCGGATATCGCAACGGTCGAAACCGCTGGATTGGACGCGACTAGCGAAGTCGATTCCTCGAACCGACTCCTAGCCCGATTATGAACTCGTACGGAAAGATCGCTGCCGTTCCAACACGGCTCAGGTCAACGTAGACGATTCACCGAAGGTCGGTGTCGTCGAGTCGAATTGGGTCCACCTGAACCCAAAAGGGACGCACTCGTATCCGACCGCGTCGGACGAGGTCCACAACAAAGTCCGAACACGCACATGTGTCGGAAGGAGAATAAAGGGGAGTAGCCTGACTCACCCACAAGTCCTCAGATCATGTCGGCGCCCGGCAATCACAAACTATCATTCGCACGGCGTCGCACACCGATGATAGAGGAAGGATTCCGGTTGACTCCTCACTCACACGCCGACGAAGAGGCCGGATGACGCTCCTCCCGTAACGTCACCCAAGGGCGACTGGGAGACCGGCAGCCTCGTCCCTCTCGCGCCCAGGCGAGAACAACCAAAGGGTAAGGATCGCCCATAGGCATCCAACCAGGGCAACTGACTACGGTCATGCGTAGGTGACGATCGGAGTCGGAGAAAGGCGCTCGCCAAGCGACAAACGTGGCTAAGAGGGGAAGCTGTGGAGAAGGGCGGCGCTAGCCACCTACGACACCTTTTCCGGAAGAAGAAGTCACCCGCCTGGAGGCTTTGCCGAACGAGGAAAGTAACTCGGACACGCCGAAGAAGATGCCCGCCAAGCTGCTTTGCGTCGCTGGAAGAGAGGGCCGCGACTATGTCCACCGAACTGAGAAAGGCGACCACCGGCTGAACTCCTTCGTGGGCGAGAGAGGCTCCGACCACCGGGCTGCGTCGTCAAAAGGGAGGGATGACTACCACCGAGTCGGGCGAAGGTCCACAGATAAGAACACCGCACGCAGGCGAAGAACCGAGCTCCTCGCACGCAGGCGAGCTTCGGCTCCGGTACTTCTCGTGCGCAGGTGAGCCGGCAGCCGGGAGAGGGGAGAGGGCTCGTCGGAGGAGCGCGACCACGACAGGCAAATAACGACGAGGAAAAAGCGAAGAAGGGGTGTCGCCGGCGTAGAACGGCAGCCAGGACGGAGACCGATGGGAGAAGGAAATACCACGGCGGTCACTCAGGCCGCCGGCTCCTTCTTTCCGGTGAAGCTGAAGCCGGCCGCACCTTCCAAGGCAATCTGGCAGTGAGGTCGGTGACAGTGACGGCGGTGACGTCGAAAGCGAAGGCGATGGCGAAAAGGAGACGGAGTTCTTCCTAGCGTTCCACCACCCGCCCGCACCACCGGAACGGCTGAAGAACTCCGCGGACGAAAGTCCGACGAAGACCGACGGTCGAAGGGGAGTGACGAGCGAAGACACCGATGATCTTCTTTTTGTTCCCGAAAGAAGATCACGTTGCGTGAGCCGACGTCGGACGAAGCCGCCCCCACAATTTTTCCCTTCGCTCCCAGTCAATGCGTAGACCGAGGTGTTGGTGTATATGCCCTGGGACCTAGTTTTGGTCCACTTATGTACTACTTGACTTTGATATTTATATCATTCTGGCATTGTCGTTATCTATGTTTGTTTACATCTGCGCATATGTACTAACATGATAATGTCCCTGGAGACAGATTGGATCTGTGCTCGAACTATAGTCCCTAGTCGATGTACCTTAGTGGATATGGGACAACTATGGTACTTGTGAGACTGGTATGTGGGCTGGTTAGGCACGTGGTGCTAACGCAGACACATGGGTATATCATTGGAGGATATACTGGATAGACCCGCTGTGAGGCTATGACTTGGTGTCATGAGTTATCCTCACAAGTGACAGGAGATGCATTGATCCCTTGACCTGAGGTCATTGATCATTCTATATGGTTAGGGACTTGCTTTGATACAACCTAACACCTCGCCATAGTTGGGAGGTCATAACGGTTGTCATTGAGCATGTCATGACCCATATGAGAAGGTCAATGGACAGACATAGGATTTTCCCCTTCCTTAGGGAAGCATGATATCCATTGAGCTCCTCTATGGTTCTATGACTGAGAGTGTATGGCCATACCCAGGTGAGAACCTGTTTTAGTCATAGCCATGTGATTGGGTGAGAACAAGTGGTGACACACTTGTCCAATCGGATATCAGTTCGGCAAAGAGACTGTAATGCATCTGTACCTAGTTGCAATGATGGGGATGTCGATGTCGATATCCATTCCAATGACCTGGGTAGCAGCGATGCACTGCTATGTGCCACTCACTGCTTGTGGTGACCTTTAGTCAGCACTGCCGGCGTCAGAAGGAACCTACAGGGTCACACACCTTGATACTTGAGTTCTCGTATTAATCGGGAAGCCTTATGATCGAGTTATTGGATAACTCGGATCTAATTGGGAGATTTCATCAGCGCCAATGGGCCTGATGAGATGGAAGAATGTTATTGGAGCCAAACTTCAATTTTGGCAGGTTGACCCGTATTTGACCATGGTTGGTCACATTTGGATTATGGTTGCATTGGATTGGATCCAAATGCTTAATCAACCCATATGATGAAGTTTGGGCTAGCTCATTATCCAATGAGGCCCAATAACAAATTGTCATGAAGAGGAAAAGAGGCTAAAAGGGTATAATGGGGAGAAGCTCAACCCCATTGGTGCCTAAGGGGCATAATGGGGTTAGGGCGGCAAAATTGCTTCATTAAGGAAGCAATTGGCGCCTAGCCCTTCTCCCTTGATGGTATGTATGCCTTTAAGGCATGTCTTGGGCTGATATGGTACTTGGGCAATTATGGAAAGGTTGAATGAAGTTTATGGTAAAGTCTTGGAGACTTTCCTTGCATCAAACCTTCTCATCCTAGCCCTACACTTGTCATGATCCTAGCCCTTACCCTAACCGCCTCTTGCCCTATATATGTGACCCTAGCCGCCCCCTCTTGAGATGATTCATCCTTGGAGGGGTGAACACATCAAGAGGGGCGAGAGCAAGGAACAAAGGTGGCGCAACCTCTTCCTCTTCCATCAAGTGGCCGCAAGTCTTCTTCCTTTCTTCTTCTTGGCACAAGTGAAGAAAGCTCTTGACGGTTTCCTCTCCTCTTCATCCTCTTTGGCGCATCCCTCCTTGGTGGTGGCGCAAGGTGATTGGAGCATCTCCCTAAGGCTTGGATCTTCTTCCCGAGGCTAGCACCGGGCGTGGAAGAAGAGGACTCGAGGCATCCGTGTGTGTGAGACTGCAGAGGGCGCACGCTTGGGCGCCTATCACGACATCGACCTCATCTTGCTCTAAGGTATTTTCTAACTCATCGTGTCGACTCTCTTGCTTGCGATCTTCACTGGATTTTTGGGATCGGCCTGTTTCGGGGACATTCTTCCGCTGTGCAATGTATGTATGTATGTCTATAACTCTAAAAAATTATAAAATGTCCCCGGGGTTTCCCAACAGTGGTATCAGAGCGACTTGCAAGACTCGAACGATGTTTTATGCTTTTCTTTCATGCTCACATGCCATATCTCTATTTTCGTAAATAGCATGATGCATTGCAAACGATTTTTTCTAAGTAGGAAAAATTAAGGTTTCTTGTTTCTATCATCCTCTCAATCTCTTTTGGATTTTTGGACTATTTTTCTTGTCTGATTTAAAGATTAAAGGCACACGTAATTTTGTCAAGTAGGACGGGCATTGTGTCTTCGGACTGGTCAAGTCTCTTGATCTGACAAAATTGCGAGCCGAAAGGATCTCTGAAATCATTATAAAAAATAAATCGCAATTAACCAAAAGATTTGTGAGAAGAAGATGAGAAAAAGAGACTAGTTTTATGAAAAAGTAAAATTTCAGATTTTATGTTTTTCATGAGCATGTAGAATTGCATGAGTAAATACCTTGATTGTGCATGATGTTGTGATCATTAGTCAAGCCCCCCTTTGCATGCCTGTGATGTATCCTCATGAGGCCTGCGTGCCGCTTTTCTTTTTCCTTTTAACTAAGAAGAAGATTAGGGTGGCGCATGTACTTGGAACTTGGCGCATGCATACCTTGGATGGTGGCGCAATAAGCATCAAAGGAAGAGGCGCAAGCTTGCTTAGTGGCGCAAGTTAGGCATGGCCGAACCCTTGGGTTTGAGAGCTAGCTAACTTGGCTTCTTGCATTGTGGCGCATCCTCATTGGAGGAAGACCATGGCATTGGCCGAACCCTTGGGGTCTACCCTTAAGGTTTGAGAGCTATACCATGTGAGAAGGACCTTAGAGCCAAACCTTGAAGACCAAGATAGAGGGCGGTTAGGATAGGTCTATTTTAGGGGCTTGAGTCCTATGTCAAGAGTTGAACCTCCTTTTGGCATGGGTTGGTTCAATGTCTTGAAAGGGCTTTGATCACATCATCCTTTACTGGTTTCCTTATCTGCTAAAAGTATGCCTGTGATGTTTTATCATTATGTTATCACTATAGGATTGCATGCCTGTATTGTTAGACATAAGATAAAACTGATAAGACCTTAAAAACCCTCATAATAAAATATCAAGTCTAGTAGCCTTCTAACGCGTAGCCCTCACTAAGCTATCGATCAGTGGAGTTATGAACTGGTTCCCACCCTCGTGGGACACATCCACTTATCTTTAGAAAGTGTGTGGTGACAATGGTTTCCCCAGTCCAGTTTTAATCTGGGCGTGCCTTCGCAAGGAAACTCATTGGCCCTGGGCATAACGGTTAGGAATGGACTTGACGAGAAGTTCACATGTGCTGGGCACATGGTGAAAGTCTAGAGGCATCGTTGAGAGGTTAGGGTTTCATGTTGTATCCAGCCATCGCTGGACATGAAATGCCCAGACTGTCTCAACAAGGGGAGTTGCTTAGAGCAACCGGCCGACGCGCCCACCTTAGGAAACATGGGTTACTTTGTGCATCTCATCCCACCCTCGTGGGATGCGAAGCCTCATGTGAAATAAGGATCCCATCTCACTAGTAAGTCTTAAACTTCCCGATTGACTTTGTGGGTTGTCAATTCGAATTTAAAATAGTGGGAGCAGTAATCATTTAAAATAAGTCCAGTTTAAATGATTCAAAGTAGTACTAATCTATTTTTCTTGGGTGTTGTAGAACAATGGCTACGAACACTGGCGGATTATCACTGCGATCACTCCTTGATAAGGATAAGTTAGTTGGAACTAACTTTATGGACCGGCATCGAAACTTGAGGATAGTCCTCAAGCTCGAGAAGAAGCTGTATGTCCTTGAACAGGCTCTTCCTGCGGCTCCTCCGCCTAATGCCCGAACGGAAGACAGAGATGCTTATAGAAAGCATCAGGATGACTCTTTGGAGGTTGCATGTCTTATGCTAGCCAGCATGGCACCTGAACTGCAGGTGCAATATGAGGAGCAGAACGCTTTTCAGATGATCACTCATCTGAAACAGATGTTCGAGGCTCAGGCTAGAACTGAGAGATTTGACACCGCCAAAGCAGTCTTTCGGTGTAAGTTGTCTGAGAGTGCACCAGTGAGACCCCATGTTCTCAAACTTATTGGGAATGTGGATCATCTCAGGAGACTGGGACATGCCATAGACAACGAGCTGGTTGTGGATCTTATTCTGCATTCCCTGCCCCCTAGCTTCAATCCGTTTATTATTAATTTCAACATGAACCGGATTGAGTGCACACGGGAGGAATTAATGAATATGCTCCAAACAGCCGAGCGTGAGATGGGTAAGACCAAACCCAATTCTGTTCTTTTGGTCCCTGCGACCAAGAAGATAAAGAAGAAGGGTAAGGCACGTGCTAAGAGCAGTGCCAGAGGTCCTACCAAGGCACTGAAAAAAAGGCGAAAAAGTCAAAGGACCAAAGGTGTTTTCACTATGGCGAGCAGGGTCACTGGAGAAGGGACTGCAAGCAGCTTCAGAATGAGGAGAAGAACGGCTTGGCCTTAACTTCTAGCTTAGGTATCTATGTTACAGAAGTCAATCTTTCTACTTCTATGTCATGGGTATTGGATACCGCATGTGGGGCTCATATTTGTACAAATATGCAGGGGCTCAAGAAAAGTAGATCGGTGCGGCCTAGAGAGATTGACCTACGTGTTGGAAACGGGGCACAGGTTGCTGCTGTTGCTGTAGGCGTTTTGACTCTCTCCTTGCCTTCTGGACTTCAATTAGAACTAGATAATTGCTTTTGTGTACCTTCACTTACTAAGAACATTGTATCCATTCCTTGCTTAGCAAAGAAGGGATTTAAGTTTGAAATAAATAAGAACACTTGTTCTTTTTCATTTGCAAATATGTTCTATGGGAAGGGTACTTTGTGCAATGGTCTATATATCTTGGATATGGAAAGTTCTATTTGTAACATAAGTAATAAAAGGACCAAACTGAGTGGTTCAGTTGGTGCTTTCCTATGGCACTGTCGATTAGCCCATATAAACAAGAATCGCATCCAACAACTCCATGCAAATGGATTGTTAGATTCCAGTTCCTTGGAGGAATTTGATACTTGTGAACCTTGTTTATTAGGGAAAATGACAAAGGCGCCCTTCACCAAGATTGGTGAGAGGGCAGGAGGTTTATTAGATCTCATACATACTGATGTGTGTGGCCCTTTCAATAAACAAGCCAGAGGAGGGTACAACTACTTCATTACCTTCACTGATGACTTCAGTAGGTATGGCTATGTCTACTTAATGAGACATAAATCTGAGTCCTTTGAGAAATTCAAGGAGTTCAAGAATGAAGTAGAGAACCAGCTTGGAAAATCCATTAAAGCTCTTCGATCAGATCGAGGTGGAGAGTACCTGAGTGGTGAGTTCTTTGACTATTTGAGAGAGTCTGGGATCATATCCCAACTCACTCCTCCTGGAACACCTCAATGGAATGGTGTGTCAGAAAGGAGAAATCGAACTCTATTGGATATGGTTCGATCCATGATGAGTCATGCAACTCTACCTCCATCATTCTGGGGGCATGCACTAGAGACAGCTTCTCTAATACTGAATAAAGTTCCATCTAAGAGTGTCTCCAAAATACCATACGAGATGTGGAGTGGGAGACGCCCTAATCTCACTTTTATCAAGATCTGGGGATGTGAGGCTTATGTCAAACGTCAGGATTCTAGCAAGCTAGAACCTAGATCTGATAAATGTGTGTTTGTGGGGGTATCCTAAAGAAACTAAAGGATACTACTTCTATGTCCCAACCGAGAACAAAGTTTTTGTTGCTCGGGGTGCTGTCTTTCTAGAGAAAGAATTTCTCATGAAAGAAGTTAGTGGGAGGAAGTTTGACTTGGATGAGGTCCAAGTGCAAGCACAAGACAAAGAGATGGAATCTGAGCCACCTGCACTAGTTGCTAGCCAACCTGAGGCTCAGACACAGGTCCCGCGTAGGTCTGGGAGAATTCGTCGTGCACCTGAAAGGTACGGGTCGCTGCCGACCCAACACGATGGGATCTTCATCATTGAGGATGAACCCAGAACCTATGATGAGGCGGTCAGTGGACCGGACTCCGAGAGATGGCTTGACGCCATGCGATCCGAGATGGATTCCATGTCGGCTAACCAAGTCTGGGATTTGGTTGAGCTGCCTGATGGGGTAAAACCCATAGGGTGTAAATGGGTCTTCAAGAGGAAGACAGACATGGATGACAATATAGTTACCTATATGGGTAGACTAGTGGCTAAAGGATTTAAACAAGTCCACGGGGTGGACTATGATGAAACCTTCTCGCCAGTTGCCATGATCAAATCCATTCGGATTCTGCTTGCTATAGCTGCATATCATGACTGTGAGATATGGCAGATGGATGTGAAGACAGCGTTCCTTAACGGGAAGCTGACTGAGGATGTGTATATGTCACAACCTGATAGCTTCATCCATCCTGCAAAGGCTAATAAGGTCTGCAGGCTAAAGAGATCCATTTATGGATTAAAGCAAGCATCTCGAAGTTGGAATCTTCAATTTAATGAAGCCGTGAGAGATTATGGCTTTATCAAAAGCGAAGATGACGCCTGTGTATACAGAAAATTCAGTGGGAGCTTGGTGATTTTTCTGGTCTTGTATGTTGATGACATACTGCTCATCGGAAACGACATCCCTAGTCTTCAAGCTGTGAAGACATGGTTGGGGAAGTGTTTCGAGATGAAAGACTTAGGGGAGGCTGCCTATATTCTAGGCGTATGGATCTACCGGGAAAGATCCAAGAGGCTCCTGGCCCTTAGTCAGAGTACCTACATTGATAAGGTCCTGGAGAGGTTCAACTTGGAGCAATCCAAGAAAGGATACCTTCTAGTAAGACATGGTCTTACTCTCTCAAAGAGCCAGTGTCCTACAACACAGGCTGAGAGGGATGACATGAGTCGAATTCCTTATGCTTCGGCAGTAGGATCGCTCATGTATGCAATGTTGTGTACTAGACCAGATGTGGCATATGCTGTAAGCATAACCAGCCGATACTAATCCAATCCAGGTTTGCAGCACTGGGTGGCTGTAAAGAACATCCTAAAGTATCTGAGAAGAACTAAGGATTTGTTCTTGGTCTATGGAGGACAGGAAGAGCTCAGTATGCAGGGCTATACTGATGCATCGTTCCAGTCTGACCCTGACGACTTTAGATCGCAGGCCGGCTATGTGTTCAAGATAAATGGAGGCGTTGTATGCTGGAAGAGCTTCAAGCAATCCACCATAGCAGATTCTACAACCGAGGCAGAGTATGTGGCCGCTTCTGAGGCAGCCAAGGAAGCCGTTTGGATAAAGAAGTTCTTATGTGATCTTCAGGTGGTCCCTAGTGCAATGGATCCCATTGAACTCTACTGTGACAACAATGGAACAATTGCACAAGCTAAGGAACCACGGTCTCATCAGAGATCCAAACACATACTCAGAAGATTTCACCTGATCAGAGAGATCATTGACAGAGGTGATGTCAAGATTAGTAGAGTTGACACAGAGAACAATCTGGCAGACCCATTGACCAAGGCTTTGGCGCAGCAGAAGCATGATGGTCACGCTAGAGATATGGGGTTGAGATTCCTCAACTTCTAGGTCTTAGTGCAAGTGGGAGATTGTTGGTGTATATGCCCTAGGACCTAGTTTTGGTCCACTTATGTACTACTTGACTTTGATATTTATATCATTCTGGCATTGTCGTTATCTATGTTTGTTTACATCTGCGCATATGTACTAACATGATAATGTCCCTGGAGACAGATTGGATCTGTGCTCGAACTATAGTCCCCAGTCGATGTACCTTAGTGGATATGGGACAACTATGGTACTTGTGAGACTGGTATGTGGGCTGGTTAGGCACATGGTGCTAACGCAGACACATGAGTATATCATTGGAGGATATACTGGATAGACCCGCTGTGAGGCTATGACTTGGTGTCATGAGTTATCCTCACAAGTGACGGGAGATGCATTGATCCCTTGACTTGAGGTCATTGATCATTCTATATGGTTAGAGACTTGCTTTGATACAACCTAACACTTCGCCATAGTTGGGAGGTCATAACGGTTGTCATTGAGCATGTCACGACCCATATGAGAAGGTCAATGGACAGACATAGGATTAGCCCCTTCCTTAGGGAAGCATGATATCCATGGAGCTCCTCTATGGTTCTATGACTGAGAGTATATGGCCATACCCAGGTGAGAACCTATTTTAGTCATAGCCATGTGATTGGGTGAGAACAAGTGGTGACACACTTGTCCAATCGGATATCAGTTCGGCAAAGAGACTATAATGCATTTGTACCTAGTTGCGATGATGGGGATGTCGATGTCGATATCCATTCCAATGACCTGGGTAGCAGCGATGCACTGCTAGGTGCCACTCACTACTTGTGGTGATCTTTAGTTAGCACTGCCGGCGTCAGAAGGAACTTACAGGTTCACACACCTTGATACTTGAGTTCTCGTATTGATCGGGAAGCCTTATGATCGAGTTATTGGATAACTCGGATCTAATTGGGAGATTTCATCAGCGCTGATGAGATGGATAACTCATCAGCGTTATTGGATAACTCGATCCAATAACTCGGATCGAGTTATTGGATAACTTGGATCTAATGGGTCTGATGAGATGGAAGAATGTTATTGAAGCCAAACTTCAATTTTGGCAGGTTGACCCGTATTTGACCATGGTTGGTCACATTTGGATTAGGGTTGCATTGGATTGGATCCAAATGCTTAATCAACCCATATGATGAAGTTTGGGCTAGCTCATTATCTAATGAGGCCCAATAACAAGTTGTCATGAAGAGGAAAAGAGGCTAAAAGGGTATAATGGGGAGAAGCCCAACCCCATTGGCGCCTAAGGGGCATAATGGGGTTAGGGTGGCAAAATTATTTCATTAAGGAAGCAATTGGCACCTAGCCCTTCTCCCTTGATGGTATGTATGCCTTTAAGGCATATCTTGGGCTGATATGGTACTTGGGCAATTATGGAAAGGTTGAATGAAGTTTATGGTAAAGTCTTGGAGACTTTCCTTGCATCAAACCTTCTCATCCTAGCCCTACACTTGTCATGATCCTAGCCCTTACCCTAACCGCCTCTTGCCCTATATATGTGACCCTAGCCGCCCCCTCTTGAGATGATTCATCCTTGGAGGGGTGAACACATCAAGAGGGGCGAGAGCAAGGAACAAAGGTGGCGCAACCTCTTCCTCTTCCATCAAGTGGCCGCAAGTCTTCTTCCTTTCTTCTTCTTGGCGCAAGTGAAGAAAGCTCTTGACGGTTTCCTCTCCTCTTCATCCTCTTTGGCGCATCCCTCCTTGGTGGTGGCGCAAGGTGATTGGAGCATCTCCCTAAGGCTTGGATCTTCTTCCCGAGGCTAGCACCGGGCGTGGAAGAAGAGGACTCGAGGCATCCGTGTGTGTGAGACTGCAGAGGGCGCACGCTTGGGCGCCTATCACGACATCGACCTCATCTTGCTCTAAGGTATTTTCTAACTCATCGTGTCGACTCTCTTGCTTGCGATCTTCACTGGGTTTTTGGGACCGGCCTGTTTCGGGGACATTCTTCCGCTGTGCAATGTATGTATGTATGTCTATAACTCTGAAAAATTGTAAAATGTCCCCGGGGTTTCCCAACACGAGGTCTACCACGTCCTGTCAGCCCACACCGAACACTAGCAACGTGCGCCTCACGCAACGTCTTGCGTTCGTTTCGAACATTGAGGCGATGGTGGATTCGGGTGGCTTCCCGATCCGCTCCGTGACCCGCTTAGGTAAAGTAAACAAGTGGGTGGTTGGGCTGGGTGAGTTGGGAATTGGGCCGCGGCCAATGTTTCGGGCGACAGGCCTAACACTAACGATAATAGCCTGTACCAGTTAAACTAATCTATCTAAAGACTTTATTGTTCTTGGTAACAAAAAGAAGTGACAAAAGCTAAATGGACCATACAAACTTAAGAAAGCTTATAAGAAACGATAAAAAAAGTTTAATATGGTTGTGCTCTCCTATGGACTCTAAATCAATGTTAATGCTCTTTATTATAAAATTCTAGACCAAGTTTTATCCATTGTTTATATTGGATTATATTTTAATTCTTTATTCATATTTGAATATAATTGCTGATATTAAAAGATTCCTTTCAAAACATTTTCATATGTAAGACATGAAATATGATGTAATCTTGGAAATGGAAATACAAAAAAAAGTGCTATCTCTTTATCTAATCTCATTACATTATTGAAAATACTTGGAAAAATTTTGGTCATGTATCTTCCTCTTCTTTTAGCACTCTTTATGACTCTTGTAGCCACCTTGTTGAATATATAAAGAATCCTATAAGGCAATAATTTTATTTCAATGCTATTAGCTTTGTTCTTTTCTTTTCTAATAGAAAAAGACCAATCATAGATTATTTTATTTCTGCACTTATTAAATAATATTATAAATTAGTTCTTTAGGTATCTTAAAGGACCAAAAATTATAAATCAAAATTTTCTTATATTATCTTTCTATTGTAGAATGTTATTGTGATTGGAATAGGATATCATACTCTAATTTTATAAAATCAACTACTAGCTTTATCTTTACATTAGATGGTAGTGCTATTTGAAGACAATCCACTAAACAAAATTTAATTGCTAGAATAATATGGAAGGCTAAACTTGATTATCTTGATTTAGGATGTTCTAAAGTTGAATAACTTAAAAATCTATTTTATACTCTTCCAATGGCATATTCAGTCAACCCATTAATTTTTGAAAACTATGAAAAGAAAGTTGTAATTGGTTCCTACAAAAGAAAATTAGAAATACAAAGTTGTATAGACATATGAAATTAGACAAAAAGGCTATTAGATAATTATCTATTTATAATATTATTTAATATATATATATATATTAAAACTAAGGGTATGAATAAAATCAAATTGCTAGTTCCATGAGGAGAATAAGAATTTATCCATAATAAGCCTTAAACCAACCACTATAAATAGATAAATCCTAGAAAGATGTATTGTGGAGAACAACAAATTGATTAGTCAACTAATGGAGCTTTGATTCCCCCTATTCCTAAAATGAATGATCGTTGTACTCTTGTTTAGATGGTAGGAGTAATTAAACTCTAGGCACATTCCTAGGAGAAGCATGAGATTCGATACTAGAAGAAGCTAAATTATTAAAGAAACGAGAAGAACTGAATTAGCACAAATTAACATTTGTCAAACGTGCTGTTGAAGGACAAGAACAGAAAAGGAGAAGTCGGAAAAATCAGAAGACGCAAGCATATCGCCCACCACACCCAAATCCGGCGACTCGATCCACTCTGCCATGGTTTCGTTCAGCAAAGAGCTGGTGCTCTGTTGCCGACCGACCACCACCAAGTCGGTTTCCTTATCAATGGATTTGATTATTGTGATGGTCTGGTTGACATCGTTTGGCGCCACCTCCTCCACCAGCACCCGTTCATTGTTCATGTTCTCCCTCATGAACTCCTTGAAGATCATCTCGTCCCACGACACGTCCTTGTCGTCCATCATGTGTGGCAGCGGCAGGAAACGAGTCACATACGCACGAACCCCAGGGTGACGTGCCATGCGTGCCACGTAGGACAGTGCTTCTCTGTCATCGTTTCCGCCCCAGAAGAGAACCCTAACGCAGAACCTGAATTGCTCAGGAACCACCGCCCTCGAGATTGTCAGGGTGTGGTGGACCAGAATGCCCACCGAGCATGGAGCCTGAACGTCGAGATATGTATTAACAACATGTGTAGATTAAGAAGAAGAAGAACAAGGCATTAGTATTAATTAATTAATTACCTGAGATAGGACTTGGGGGACCATGCTTCGAGCCACCCGGTCGACCTCGCTGCTGGCCCTGGAATCCTTTCTTGGAAAGGGGACGATGACGATGGGGACATTCTTGTCTATGGCGAGAGAGCAAATATCCTGATGCATGGTGGTGTAGGGGGAAATTGCAGTGAAGGGATGGACGACGAGCACTCCCTTCTTCTTCTTCTCGTAGTTGATAAAGGCATTGTGCAGGCGGTCCATTTTGTCACGGTTGATTTCTCCCTTGCTGTTCCTGTGAGCTGTCAGGCTGGAGCTTCCCCGGCCGCCAAGCTCCACAAGGTGGAGGACGTAGATGCAGGCGGAGCTGTGGTCTTCGACGCATGAGACCTCGATGAGATTGAGCAGGACGCGGACAGGGTCCTCGTTGAGTACGGAGGTGACGACGCAGAATTTTTCATGTGGATTCAGGTACTGAAGTGCTCGATTCCCCACAATGTGGCTTTTGTTGAGTGGGTCGTAGTATTTGGACACCAACAGCGAACATACACCCGTAACAAAGATTATGCAAATCTTGGTCACCACGTAGGCCTCGACGGACAGCAACTGCTTGCAGAAGATTAAAGAAAAGAAATCATGGAAGAAATTAAACAGCAATTCACCATGTTCTCACCTTCATGTTCTTCAAACTTAGGTGGACAATAATCTGGATGAGGCCATTGTAGTTGGTCATGAGACCCACAATGATGGCCTTTTGAAGGCGCATCTTGAAGTAAACGGCGATTGCGATGGTGACAAGGCACTTGAGGACGTGGCCAGCCACCATGTAGATAAACAGCCAAAGAAGCATCTTTGGGTGCTGAATCTTGTTGAACTTGGTCGCCCATCCTGTGCCGAAGAAGAACAAGGGCAACCACATGTCGTTGATGATGAGCTCGAGATGCCGCACCAATGCCATCCCCAGTGGCGGTCCGTCCGGCACCAGTAACCCCATGAGCATGGGAGCGTCCATGAACCCCAACCCCAAGCCGTCACTCATATTTCCGACCACCATCACCACCAGCACTATGATCAAGAACAGGCCTTGGTGGATGCGGCCGCCTTTTGGGATCCGCTTCATGATCCACAGAATCCACACCTTGATTACGGCGAGCACGCCTACCATAATGACGGCGGGCCACACTACCCTGGAAAGCGATTGCGAGATGGTCTTGTCCTTGCTCATCTTCACCACCTGGTAAACGGCGAAGATGGACCAGCGAGTGATCTCATTGGTCATGGATGCTGAGATGACAAAGCGACCAAGCTCGCTGTTGAGAAGCTGAAGATTCACGAGCACGTCCGCCACCGCCGACGGCGTGGTAGCGCTCACCGTCGCAGCGAGATGGAACAAAACCTCGCTCTTCCCGATGCCGACTATGATAGTATTGCCTTCCTCGTCCTTTTCTCGATGGAATAGGAAACCTAACAAATAGAGGATGATTAGCGGCACCACCATGCTCCCCA
The DNA here is from genome assembly GCA_027563935.2 of Costus lasius. Taxonomy (NCBI): domain Eukaryota; kingdom Viridiplantae; phylum Streptophyta; class Magnoliopsida; order Zingiberales; family Costaceae; genus Costus; species Costus lasius. The sequence continues at coordinate 51,524,887 of CM050446.2, forward strand.
AGCCGACCGCAACTGCCTTCCTCCCGCCCTTCCACGCTTGACTAGGGTCAATCTTGACGCCAATCAGGAAGAACTTGAGCATGACGGAGAGGGCGGCGATGGTGCGCGACACGGTCAGCACGTCAGGCCGAGTCATGTTTGAGTCGTAGGTTTCCCGAAACTTGGGGTCATTGGCATACAGCGTCCACGACAGCAGAGACGGGAATACAACAAGCGATGCAAGTAGACCACCCTGCACAAAATTAAGGACGAGGAGGAACGATATCACAGCATGAGCATGACGATTGCATGATTGAGAACAGAAGATGGATGAATTATACTCACAATGATATCACAAACAATGCGAGGTTGTTTGAGGGGACGAAAGATGAAGAACACAAGGTGGGAAAGGAGAATGGTGATGACAATATGTATTACGATGATGGAATTTGTGTCATTGTTGGGATTCTCATCGTAGAAGATGCCTCTTGATTTCGAGCTGCAAATTTCTGCATCGGCCATATAATCTATATTACTTCTTCCTCCTGAGGCTTTCTCCTTCCTTCTCTTTTTAATTTCCAATAGATATATATATATATATCTCCTCGACAGGCGATCCAGAAATAGATTGACAGAAGAAGGGAAGGGATAGAGAGAACGGGTGGAGGGTAGAGGAGAAGTACAAGACAGCCAAAAAAAATACCACGTTCCTGTCAAATTTGATAGTTATATTAACTGCTACGTCCGCCATTGTTCAACTGTCAGCTAAAAGCGATGATGTGCTCTACTATTTTTAGCAGAGCTGGTGCCCTACTATTCATTGATAATGTTAGTCATAATTCAAAAAAAGCAAGCACCGGTTTGTAACTAGAATTCATCGTGAAATCCTCTAAAAACTTTTAAGGGAATTAACGTGTATCATTATATCACTTTGGATCAAAAATAGGTAGCACAGTCCACAATAACATTATGCACCAAAATCTGCTCATCGAATTTTTCTCTAGATCCAATAGCTTCAGGGACCGTCTCCCTAAACAAAATTTTCCCCTTTACATATATGAATTAGAGCAACAATTGTCGACATGTAAATGATAGAAATTAATTTTGAAATTAATGAGGTTATTAATTGCTTTGGTGAATACGAAGAAAGGGATAGTAGAGTCCAATGCTTTCTTTTCAGTAATTAAGATTAATTATAGGATGTTAAGTGGTGCTTATTAAAATTTGTAATTTACTTTTTTTTATTATAGAACAAGTTAGTTAGTGCTAAACTCATTTTTGCTTTGTTCTCTAATAACATCTTATTTTCCACCAAAGTGGTATAGAGAACGAGCGACAATCCTTGCCCGAGTAACTACCACCAATGAACCAAGCTTCTAGTCGAACAACCATCTAATTAGAGCAGGAATTAAGGCTCCATTTGGCATAGCTGAAACTTTTAATTTTTACTGGTTGAAAAAGTGCTGATTGAAAAATAACTAGTTAGAAAAGTTAAAAGGTGTTTGGTTAAATTGTTATGTTAGTTAATTTTTTTTTAAAAAAAGTATTTAAAAATAATTTTTAAATTTGATAATTTTATTAAAATAATAATTTGTTGTCGAAAATATATACGAATGTAGGGGCAGATATGAGAAGCAAGAAAAAAAAAGTTAGAAAGTAGCTAAAAGCAGCTCTCTCCTAACTTTTTCTAAACTCATGCTGAAGCAGCTTGCCAAACACTTCAACTTTTTAAAATCAACTATTTTAACCAGCAAAAACAACTGACTAGCTGTGACAAACAGAACCAAGTTTTCGCCTACTAGCCTTGATGCCGAGTAAAGAAAGCTCATGCCAAAATAGGAAAAGAGGAAAAAGAATATGAAAAATAATTTGTTCCGGTCACCACACTTTTAAACGTTTTCAAGTTTCGTTTCATCTGACAATGCCTGAAATCGAGCCACGATTTTGAAAAAGTCAAAATTTAGTTTTATCAAAAAGAGAGGCAGCGGTTGGTTGATTTGAGAAAAAATTGATTTTGAAAAGCCAAATTTGGTCAAAATTAAATCAGATTTACTTCTCTAAATCAAATTTGACGCACACAAATACGGAAATTAGATTTGGAATCACTTTTTCAAAATGGCAATTAGTAATTCAGTAGCCCTTCAGATTATTAAGTTTTCCAAATGAGTCAAGTCAAGATCATCCAGGCACTCCAATTGATTTACACAGAGATACACAGATGTGCACGAACCGAGCGGGCCAATTACCCATCATTTTTTGATAAAAATAAATATTTTTTCTTATTCATTAATGATTCCAGTAGAAAATATAAATATATTTTATTAAAAAAAATTAAAAATATATACATGTTTTCTATAATTTAAAACTTTTCTAGAGAAAGATAATGGATACAATTTCTAAGCTATAAGATCTAATAAACTCATAAATCATGGAACGGCAAAATTGACAAGTACTTTCAAAAGAATAAGTTTACAAAATATTCAAATGATTATATCGTGTACTTAAAAAAAAAGAAAATGATAAAATACTAATTATCTGTTTGTATCTAGATAATTTGATCTTTACAAGAAACAATTCAAAAATGTTTGAATTATTTCTTGGATTTATATCCTACTAACTTGGAATGGAAGTGAAGCAAACAAGCAAAGTGAAGCAAACAAGCAAAGGTATATTCATCTCACAATAGAATTATGCAAAGAGACTCTAAAAAAAATTCAAAGCTATTCCAATCTAGTCAACAATCTAGTCCAAAATGGTGAGAAAAGGTCTAGGTACGATAAAAGTAAAAAAGTTAATCCTACTTTGATGAGAAGTTTAGTTAGTTGCTTTATATACTTGATTTTTACTTTGGAGTTGGTTTAATAAGTCACTATTAGAAGCACCTACTAAGACACACTTAAATGTAGTCAAAAGGATCTTGTAATACATTAAAGGTACATTAAACTTTGGACTTTAATATCATATTACTGACGATTTTAAACTTAAAGGATTTTGCGATAGCGATTGGGCTGAAAATACTGAAGATTGAAATAACATAACTGGATTTGTCTTTTTCTTAAGTAATGCACCTTTCACTTGGAGCTCGAAGAAATAGCTGATCATGACCCTATCAACGTGTGATGCAAAATATGTTGCCCTCAACTCTTATGCGACTCAAGCAATCTGGCTTAGATGCTTGATGTAAGAATTACATTTTCCACAAAAGGAGGCAACACAAGTCAACGTCGACAACAAATCTGCAATTGCTTTGGCAAAGAATCCACTGTTTTATGAATGTAGCAAACACATTGACATTTAATTTTACTATATTCGAGAATGTGTTTCATGCAAATAAGTACAACTAAACCATGTGAACCCTAGAGATCAAATTGCATACTTTTTTATAAAAACACTCAAGTTCAAAAAATTTAAAGAATTAAGAATCAAGTTTATAGTAAAAGAATTTTAAATTTAAGAGGGGATGTTAAAATATTAACTTGAATCCTCCACCATCTTGGAAGACTTAACACTGCCTTGGAAATGCTACATCTCATATCAACTCAAATCTCGATATTCAAGTGCTGTTATTTTGGTAAGCTTTAAACCCTATATAAACCCTTGCATTCATCAGTTTCAATCAATTGAATTGAGCAAGTCTTCCTTCAATCTTCTCATCTTTACTGATTTGCACTAGGAGAGAGTTAAGTGGAGAGTGATCTAGTTTCCAACAAACTAGTATCAAGCTAGGGGCAATAGGATATAGCCTCTTAAATATCACCGAGTTTGTCTTGTAGTGCATAAAGGGCACCATGCAAGAACAAGATTGCTGCAGTATGCTAGAAGAAAGTTCAAAAGGGGCTGTGACGAGAAAGAAAGTCGGGTAAAAAAGAGACCTCAATGGGGCAAGCCAAGAAAAAAGATCTCATGCCTATCGGAGAGCTGTTGTCAAACAACAATGAGACAAGGAAGAAGAACACCAAACTACATACCTCATTTTGCCACTAACGGGGTGAGATTTTCTCACTGGAGTTGTTGCTACTGGAGAAGCTAGTCAAAGTCGCCGCTACTGGAGAAGCTAGCCAGAGCCATTACCTTACACGAGCCAAAGTTCTCATCCCCTCATAGCGGATGTGAAGAATCACCTGCGATGGAGATGCTGAGCCATTCTACACAAGTGAAGCACAAAAAAAAGGGTAGCAATGAAATTGGGTAAATAGGTAAAATCGAGATGATTTATTGAAGAAAGTGGAATTTTGAAAATACTGCCGAAGAAAATTTGGTGACATTTGCTATAATGAAGAATGGGTATCGTTTGATGTGATGTGTTGGAAAATGTGAGAACTATGCGAAGAAGAAAAAAAAAAGGAGAGATAAAAGACAAGAGAGTGTGATTCATTCGGAGAAATGGAGAGAGAAAGAAAAGAAATTGAAAGGATAGTTGGCTGACATTGAGAATGAAAAAATAGATAAAAATGGTAGGCTGAAGAAAAAAGCATTGGAGAAAGAAAGTAAAAACAAGTCAAAATCCAACTAAAATTGAAATCAAGAGTTGTAGTCAATGAAAATTGATTGGAAAAAAAACATAGGAGAACCTTGCTAAAAATTTGATTTTTTAACACAATCATCAATGCATCTTGAAGAAAAGAGAATTGAAATATGTGATCAGAATATACTTTGTAACACTTATGAACTGGAAATACTTAAAAAAATATATGAAAAAGAAATTGATATGCTTTTAGGAAGAAGCGAGAATGGCAAAGAACAATCTTCTAAAGGTCGAAGAAGAAGAAGTGAAAATGAAAATGAGAAAGAGAATGCCAGGAACTCATAAAGATGGAAGAGAAAGTAGATATCAATTATTATTTTCAAATCAATGAAAGAATTTAAAGAAATCTCTGAAGAATAATACAAAGGCATTGAAAGTATATATGCATTGAACAACTAGGTGGAAAGAAAAGAGAAAGAAATACTCCCTTGCAAATACTAAGACCTTTTGAAAAGGTAAAGAGATTGAGTCTATATTTTATGGAATTTCAAGTTTAAGGGGATGATGAAAATTAAACTTAAAATTAACTAGGTTATTAATTATTTTGGTGAATGTAAATTGAGGGATGCCTCGGGTAGAGTCTAATTTTTTGTTTCTAGTAATTAGGATTAATTAGGGGATATTAAGAGGTGCTTATCACCTATATAAAAGCTTATTATCTGTTTTCATTATAGAACAATTTAGTTTGTGTTAAACTTATTTTTCTCTTGTTCTCCGACGACATCCTATTTTAGTATTTTAGGGCTTTAGCCTCACAAACTATCTATTTGTTTGTGTAGGCAAGATCATACTTATTTTGGCACATTGAACTCGAAATATATAAGAACTTGATGAAAATATGTTTAAATAATTTATATAAAAAAGATGAATCAAATATAGCAGTATAGCTTTACAAGATAGTTGAGAGTTTGACTAGGTAAAAGATAAAATGAAGGTTTTAATAGTTGGGAGTAAGTTGTGGATAAGAACTTGATTGCTTTTGCATGCTATAAATCATTATAGGCCTATTTGTATTTTATCATGAAATTAGAATGATGCTTCTGGTGATTTATGCACTTTAATTCTAGAATTATCTACTATAATTATTTATATTCTAGAGTTATATATTATAAATATCTAGTTTTTAGTAAATATACTATGAATATATTATTTATAGAAAAATATTTTTATTATTTCCATCACTCCTAGGTATAAGTTTTTATTATTTTGAGTATACCTCATCGGAGTTTGTACCTTTATATCATTAATGTCTTCGTAATGATATCTACTAATTGATTATCTATGCTACAAAATTTCTTCAAATTTATGGAATATAATTTCATGCATCATGATAAATTAGTCCGTAGCATTTATATTTTGCATTTTCAATAGTTGTAGACAAGTTTCTCATGTATTAAAGCTAGCTTACAAGTTCACTACAGCAAGCCTTGCTAGCTTCCAAGATGGCGAGATCACTTAGAAACCACTGGAAACCTTAGTTAAAAGTGCCTCATCAACCCTTTCCAAAGATGTCTAGCTTCATCAATAATTCATCCACAATCTGAGATTTGCGGAAACCTCAATTAATGTCCAGATTTGCAGCATCAATAATCCCCAAATCAAAGGATACATACGTTCACATGCTAAAATGGAAGCAGCCTTCGTCGATTCAATCCATGCCAACCGAGCAGCCAATTCAAAATCCAGACTCGCAAACTAGCAGCCAATAAAAGGAAAGCATGAGAAATGGCAGGGAGGAAAAAAATCAGCATCAATAATCCTACAAGCAACTGAAGGAAGTAATTTTAAAATCAAAGACCCCCAAATCTGCCGTGACCAGGGAGGAAAAAAAAATTTCCAAATCGCCATCATTGCTCCACCGCTCAAGAATTTAATCTCAAAGGAAAGCAGCAAGCTGACGTTTTTTGTAAATGCAAAGGGCAAATGACCACCTTGTCATCAATTGTTTTTCTACAAAAGTCAAGTAAAGCATTGTCATCGCATGCATTGTTGAATGAAATCTTTGTCGAGTAGTTTTTGAAATTTTGCTGTCTTCTTCTCTTATCCTTCTTTGTTCGAGCCTCGCCTCGCCTACCCTTCTCCGTCTATTCTCGTCTCTTTCTTCATCTAGACCGAACTCCTTTTTGTTGGCTGGACAAAAAATCAATTACAGGTTCATTGGTGGAAGAACATGGAAGGAAGCTATTGAAGAACAGGGCGGCTGGCAATATTCTCCAGCCGAGCTCTTGCATACAATTTCACTTTCAGACTTACTTAATACAACAATCTCTAATTTTATTGCGGCCCAGCTTAAGTACTATGGCCTACCCAACAATAATCCCAAGAATATAGCATTAATTTAACACTCCTTGTTAATGCTATTGTTCTTTATTCTTAACAAATCTCTAAAATAATTAAATTTCATACATGAAAATGCTTTAGTAAAAATATCTACAACTTGAACATTTGTATTGATGTGTTTCACAAGAATTTCTCTATCTTCAACTGCTTCTCGAAGGTAATAATGCTTGATGTTGATGTGCTTTGTTTGATTATGGAAAACTGAATTCTTTGATACAGCATGGCAGATTTGTTATCACACAAAAGAGTTGTGGTCTTATTTTGTTTCACCTATGTCTTCTAAGATTCTTCTCAATTACACAACTTGATTTGTAGCTTCACTTGCCTCCACATATTCGGCCTCGGCACAAGAATGTACTACTCTATCTTGCTTCTTTGATGCCCAAGAGAATACACTTGAACCAAGTGCAAATGCATACTCGAAAGTACTTTTCAAATCATCCATGCTATCGGCCCAATCACTATCACAAAAACCAATCAACTCAACTCTTTCTTTCTCATTTTTCTCATACATGAGCCCAAAATCTTTAGTACATTGGGTGTATCACAACACTGTTTTTGCAACTCCAAAATGCATTTTATTTGGTTGATATATAAATCTTGATAATATCCCAGAAGTATACATGATATCGGGTTTTGTAGTTGTGAGATATAACAAACTTCCAACCAAGCTTCTGTAGCATGCTTCATCCACTTTTCCCCTACCATCATCATCTTTTACCAATTTCTTATTGACTAACACAGATGTTGACACCGGATTGTAATTCTCCATTTTGAACTTGGAGAGAATAGTTTAAGCATACTTCTTTTATGAGATAAATACATCATTTCTCTTTGGTCAATTTCAATGCCCAAGAAATAATGAAGTAAACCCAAATCATTCATCTCATATTTATTCATCATCTCCTTTTTGAACTTATGCATCATTTTCTCATCATCACTAGCAAAGATCAAATCATCAACATAAAGCGAAACTATAAGTATACCATGCTTACCATGTTTGATGTAGAGTGTTGGCTCACTTGGGCTTCTTTAAATTCTTTGTTGGTGAAGTGTGCATCAATTTCTCCATACCATACTTTTGGTGCTTGTTTCAACCCATACAATGTTTTTTTTTAACTTGTATACTCTTTCTTCTTTACCTTTAACTTCAAAGCCTCTTGGTTGTTCAATATACACTTCTTCTTCCAACACTCCATTCAACATTTGTATGTGGCTAATACAATCAACATTCTTATTGTCTTATGTCTTGCTACTGGTCCAAATGTCTCTTGATAGTCAACTCCCGACTTTTGTGAGTATACTTTTGCCACTAATCTTGCCTTGAATTTTTGTATGTTGTCATCCAGATTTGTCTTTATCTTGTAAATTCACTTGAGCCCAATTGTATCTTTTCCTTTTTGTTTATCAACCAACTCCCAAAATTCATTTTTCTCAATCATTCTTATCTCCTCTATTGCGTTTCTCCATACTTCCTCCTTGACCGCTTGTTCAAAGCATTCCGGTTCTACAACACAAAAGTTACAAGTAGCATAAATGACTCTTAAACGTCTCATTCTCACCGGTGTTGAACTTGGAGAAGATGAGGAAGATCCGGCGTGTGTTGAGGGAGATTATTGATGGTCTTCTTCTTCTTCATGCTCATTTGTATCTTCATTTAATGATGTCTATTGTGCCTCCTCTTGAGTTGGTAAGAATATATTTTTCTACACCTGTTCCTTTCTAATCAAGCTTATCCTTTTCATTGAAGATCATATCGTGACTTATAGTCACCTTGTTCCTCTTCAAGCTAAATAGTTTATAGCCTTTTGATTCGACGCTATAGCCTACAAATACATATTTCTCACATTTCTCTTCAAGTTTGTGCCTCATTTCTTTTGGAACATGAGTATAACAAATGGACCCAAATATGCGCAAATGATTTACTGATAGTTTTCTTCCTCCGGACCATGCTTCAAATGGTGTCTTATTCTCAACTGCCTTTGTAGAACATCTATTTAGCAAATAAACCGCCATGTAGGTTGCCTCGGCCTAAAAAGCAAATGGTAATCTTTTGTCATTTATCATGGTTCTTGTCGTTTCTACAATTATCATATCTTTTCTTTTGGTGACGCCATTTTGTTCCAGTGTGTAGCCAACCGTCAATTGTCTCTCAATGCCAATGTCTTCATAAAACTTGTCAAACTCCTTAGAGTTGTATTCACCACCTCTATCACTTCTCAACTTTTTGATCAACTTGCTACATTGTCTTTCAACCATACTTTGAAATTTTTTGAAAATTAAAAATGCATCCAACTTTTGCTCGCCTCAAGAAATAAATCCAACACATTCTTAAATAATCATCTATGAAAGTAATAAAGTACTTATTTCCAGCATGAGAGGTTGTCTTTATTGGACCACATATGTCGGCATGAACTAGGTCCAATGGTGTCTTTGCTCCCCATGCATTCACTTTTGAAAATAACTCTCGATGCATTTTGCCAAGTACACATGCTTCACATATATCATCATTGCCTTCAATGGTTGGTAGGCCATATACCATATTTTTTTTCCTTAACATCTTCAAGCTTTCAAAGTTCACATGTCCAAGCCTTTTGTGCCATAACCATGATAGGTCTTGTGCACTAGCCTTCAAAGCTATATTCCTTGCTAGTTTGAGAATGAGAGAAAAATTTTTATTCTTCTCCATTTTTACAACTACCATCAAGTCTCGCTTATTCTTAACTTTGTCATAAATTTTGCATAGTGCACCTTCAAAATGAACCGCATGTCTATGCTCAATTAGTTGACCAATACTTAGCAAGTTTTGTGCTAATTCCGGAACTAGTAACACATCATGTATCAACATCCTTCATTTCTTTGAGGCAATGGCAATTGTACATATTCCCTTGGATTTGACTATCACACTATTTCCTATTGTGATTTGAGTTGTAACCGCCATGTCAAGCTTGCAAAAAATTGATTCATCTTGGTCATGTGGTTACTACATCCACTATCAATATACCGTACACCTTCTTTTTGTTCAACCGCCATTTGACATGCATAGAATGTACTTCTTTCTCCACACTTCTCTTCGGTGTAATTGGCTTGTTCATTGTTCTTAAATCGACAATGCTTCTCTAAGTGTCCATACTTCTTGCAATGATGGCCTTGTGACTTTCCCTTATTTCTACAAAATATTTCAATATGGTCGGGTATCTTGCAATAGTTACACGTTCTCACTTTCTCTATCTTGAATGTTATTTCTAACTCTTGATCTTCCATTTCTTCCTCTACCTCTAGTATGTACACCATCACGTATTGTTTCTCTTTCCACGCCATGCTGGTTGAATGACTTTTTGACATTAGCTTTGGATTGAAATGCACTTTCAAGTGATTGCTCAACATGCCTACTCAATCTTTGCTTGTGCATTTCAAGTGAACCCATTAAATCATGAGTATTTAGTTTCTTTAATGATAGCAACTACATTGTTGTACTTGGAAGAAAGACTAATAAGTATATTCTCACATACCACCTTGTCATTCACATTATCACCTAAGCTTCTCATTTGATTCACCACTTCAATTACTTTAGAGAAATAATATTTCAAAGACTCAATTTCTTTTCATTTGCAAATTTTGAAAATCTCTTTTGAAAACTCCTTTTGCAAAATCTCTCATGCTTCTTTAGCACTTGTAGCTCCAATGATTCTTGGAAATAATTTGTTGGAGATGCTTTGTTGGATGAGAAAAAGAGTCTTTGCATTTTTCTTTTTATTCTCATTCTCTTTTTGTTGGGATGAGGCCTCCATCTTTCCCTTGTCTTTGTCTTTCTCTTCAAACCCTTCTTCCACTATCTCCAAAAGATCTTGTGAGATCACGAGAGTCTTCATTTTTTATGCTCCAATAATCATAGTTCTCACCTTTAAAGATGGGATGAGAACTTTGGGGCACCCATGCTCCTCCTTGCATAATAGCCACGGTGCTCTCCTCTTCTTCTTCTTTTCAAATCCCTCTTGAAAACTCACTAAAATAGCTCTGATACCATTCTATTGGCCTAGACGAAAAATCAATTACAGATTCATTGGTGGAAGAAGATGGAAGAAAGCTATCGAAGAATAGGGCGGCTAGCAATATTCCCTAGCTGAGCTCTCGAATACAATTTCATTTCTAGCATATTTGCTTCATACAATAATCACTAATTCTATTATGGGCCCAGCTTAAGTACTATGGCCCACTGATGCAGGAGGACCCTCCACGGCAGCTCTAGAACCAGAGAATCATGTTCTTTCTGTGGACTTTCCTCTAAATAAGGTTCCACCTCCCTTAAAAAGTTTAAAGGGTCCGACACAATCACAATAAGGCGATCTCAACGTTCAAGTCAACCACTAGAGTGGTGCACAGGCGTCATCAGTCCATTATCAGCCCATACGGAGGTATTGTGGCCCATGTGCTTGGCACCCCGGCCACCTGAAGACCCGGTCAATGAATGTTACCACAACCAGTGTTAGTGTTTATGCCCTGCAGACCAATATATGAACATGGTCCGGCATTATTTGAATGTACTTTGATAAAATTGATATAATTGATAAAGACATGGTCGTTATTATGCAGATTGCTTTACCTACGTTGATGTATTGAATTGCATAAATAATGTCCCATGAGTTTGGTTGGATCCATTTCATTGTAATCCCCAGTCAAGGTGCCTTAGCCGATAAGGTACACCTTTGGTTCATGTGAGACTAGTGTATGGGCTGGTTAGGTGCGAGGCACAGTAATGCAGACATACAGGTGCTTCAACATTAGTTGCACTGGCGTGACCCACCGTGAGGATTGACTTATCTAGTCAACAGGTCAATCTCACATGCAAGAGGTTTACATTGATCCTTAGACTTAAGGTATTCATGTCTAAATATGATAACGGATGTGTTTTGATACAGTCTTACATCTCTCCATAATTGGGTGATCAAAACGGCTGTCATTGGGCATATCATAAGTCATATAGAGATATGAATGACTAATAGTAGGATTTGCCCCTTCCTTAATTAGAAGTTTGATATCCACTTTGGGGTGCCCCACTTCATTGGGGCACATGAATGTATGGCCATACTGTTTGAGTCATGACCAATAGATTGGATTAATAAATTTGAAACTAATCCAATGACAGAATATCAGTTCAGGAAAAGGGATCTAGAATGCATGGGAATCCTCGTTGGTTATTAGGGAGTTGATTGCCAAGATGACTTTAGTCCTATGACATGGGTAGTAGTGATGTGTTGCTAGATACCTCTCACTACTTATGATGTTTAATCATCATTGTCATCGTCATATGGATCATACGGGGTCACACACAATAGACTCTTGACGTTGTATTTTGATCTGGATATCTTGGAATATATTTGAGTTCATTCTGATTTTGAGTCCAAGACAGATTCATGGTTGAATCTGAGTCCAATTGGGATTCATGGGTTTATGTATATCCTGGCCAAGTTTGTACTCTGCATGGGAGTTGGACTTGGACTTGGGATTATAAACCATGTTGGATTCGAATCCTAATTTAATTAGGAGTTGGAGTCCTAATCCTATTAGGAATTGGAATCCTAATCCAACTAGGAGTTGGAATCCTAATTTAATTAGGAGTTGGAATCCTAATCCTATTAGGAATTGGAATCCTAATCCAACTAGGACTTACTTCATGACTGCGCCAATTCAAGAGGGATGGTGATTGAACTCTTATGGCAATTCCTTGGAGGAATTGCGACAAGTGCATAGAAGGAAAGAAGAGGGGTGGTGAGGCATGGATAGCTATAAAACAAAGGGGTATGCGCCCCTCTTATAGTGCAGAATTCTTCTTCAAGGCAAGGTGATTTCTACTTGGAGTTGTGCAAGCCTCTTGATGCCCTAGCCGCTCTCTTCTTCTTGTGTTGCGCTACTTTCCTCTTCATCTTCCTTGTTGGACGAGAGTCTTTAAGCAAGGATCCTTGTTGGCGTGAAGAACAAAGGAGGAAGAAGAAGGAGTTCCAAGCGGTGATCTTCTCTTCCCAAGGCTAACACTAAGCATGGAAGGGAGCAACGTTGAGAAGGTCGGCGCGTGGATACTTGTAGAGGACGAGCACTTGATCGTCTTCAACTTGGCATCATCATCCTAGCAAGCAAAAGAGGTACTATCCCAAGCACGTCCTTGTGTTATCTCCCTCGCATGGATCCTTGGTGAAGGAATATTTTTCGGGTGTAATGTGTCTTCCACTGTATCTTTGGACTGCAAAATTTTAATTTACACTAGGTATTCCCTAATAGTGGTATCAGAGTTACTTGCGAGAAACACAAGGTGTACATGTGCTTGTGTGAAAATTTTTCAAAAATTTTCTTTATCCATGCGTGTTTCATCTAGAAAGCGTTTTCATCCAAACTTCTTTTTATCAAACTTATGGCTGATTTTTGGATTATTTTTATGATTGATTTAAGGTCAAAGGCACACGTAATTTTGTCAAGTAGGACGGGCATTGTGTCTTCGGACTGGCCGGGTCTCTTGATCTAATAAAATTGTCAGCTGATAGTGTATATGAAATCATCATGAAACCTAATCTCAATTTTCAGCATAAGGTTGATGGCAAGAATGCTGTGGATGTATTTGGCGCATAAGGGGACTAAAATTTGATCTTGTCGGTTTTCAAATTTTATATATATGCGCCACTTGTCTCTTCCATGGGTTGACATGGTCATACTATGTGCCCTCCTGTGTTGTGATGTGGATGCATGTTTCCACCTATGATGAATGGTTGTAAAATTTTTCTACCACCTGCGTGTGGTTCTCCCCCCCTATCTTGATGTAAAAATTTTCATGTATTCTCTCATCTTGTTTTTAGTATAGATGTAGAATATTTTTCATAAGATAGGTTAAGGCTTCATCAAAATAACAAGGTGACATCATCAACTGAAATCTGAAGTGGCGCCAGCTTTGGAAGCTTGGTGGTGGATTTGCGGTTGGAAGAAGGAAACTTGCTTTCGGCTTCTGGCATGGGCTGATTTGCTAAAGGGACTCGCAACCCTTGGATGTATGATAACATGTCACATGGCTCGTGACATGTTATGTGTATGAAAAGGGCTATGACCATATCAACCATAATAGCATGCCTATGAAGGTTTATTATTCTGTCCATAGCATGCTTGTGATGTGTTTTTCCTTTTGTTGCTACCATAGGAAAATTGCATGCTAGAAAAGAATAATAATTAATGAATAAACTCTCATTGCAATATCAAGTCGATAGCCTTCTGAGGTATGGCCCTCATCAAGCCATCGATCGATGGACTGTGAACTGTTTCTCACCCTCGTGAGACACACCCATCTATTTTTGGAAGGCGCATGGTGACAATATGCATCTTAGTCTACCATAAGTGTAGACGTGCCCTCGCGAGGTGCAGGTTGGCCCTGGGCATAACAATCAGGTCAGACTTGACTAGTCTTCATATGTCACTAATATGATGAAACACTAGAGGCAGCTGTTGAGAGGATAGGGTTCTGTGTTGTATCCAGCCCTCACTGGACACAGGGAGCCTAGTCTGTCTTAACTAAGAGGAGTTGTGCACATCACAATTGGCTGGCATGCCTACCTAAGGAAGCATGAGCAACCCAACTCCCCTTCGTGACTCACAGAGACCTCATGTGAAATTAGGATCCTACTCACTTATTTCCAAGTTGAGTTTGAGAGTTATCAACTTGATAGGAAATAGTGGGAGCATAACATTTAATTTAAGTCATTGTTAAATGCTTTATCATAGTACTTATTTTGCTTGTTTTCTTATTGTAGATAATGGCATCTCCTGGTCTTAGATTGAAACTTTATAAAAATAAACTAGATGGGACAAATTGGACAAGATGGTTTAGAATTTTATCCAAAATACTAGAACAAGAGAATAAGGTGCATCTTCTTGAAAGACCTCCATCCCAGCCCTGTATTTATTTTAGTATAGAGTGGGAGTGGAATGTTTATCTTGAATATTGTGAAGATAACAAACAGTACACTGCTCTTGTTTTAAAGTGCATGACCCCCGAGGTCCAGGTTGAGTATGATAAGATGGGGATTTATGATATCATCATACATCTTCGAGGTCTTTTCACACCATGCACTTCAAATAGTGATCAAGAGAGTGCTGTTGGATCTTCAGGGTGTTTGCCTAAATCCAGGAATGACCATGGTTCTGTTTCTTTGAAGCTAAAACTTCAGAAGACTGAGAATGCATGGAAATTTCAGGACAGATTAAGGCCCTAAGAAGATCATGGCACAGAAGAAGGGATGTAATCCATCTGTTTCAGGTATTGTGTTACTGAGGTCTTTATGTCTACTTCTTATTCATGGGTACTTGGTACTGCATGTGGGGTTCACGCATGTTTTCATGTGTAGGGCCTCAGAAGAAGTAGGACAATAAGGTTTGGTGGGATCGACTTTCGGGTCAGAAACGGAGCATTGGATGCTGCTGTTAATACCATCTCACTACCTTCAAGACTTCAAGTAGAACTTTGCTATTATGTATCAGCTATTGTAAAAGAACATCTTATCCATTCTTTTGGAAAGGATTTCAGTTTGAAATAAATGGTATTTCTTTAAATCTGGGATATTCTATAGTAGTGGTGCAATTAATAATGGCTTGTTGTTCTAGATGTAACATTGACACTAAAAGGATCAAATCCAATGATTCAATACTATCACTTAGCATTGTCTCTGGGCCATTCAAATGTCACATCCAAGAAGTCTATGGACTATTGGGATCATTATCCTTTCAGGATTATGATACATGTGAGTCTTAGACAAGATGATAGATGCTCCCTTCACTAAGAAAAGGTGAGAGGGTTAGATGCTTGTTGGATCTAGTACATAGCAATGTGTGTGGACTCATGAGAACAAGCACGAGGTGGTATACTTCATCAGGCATGGATATGTCATATCCAACATAAAACTTTGGAAAAATCCAAGAAGTTCAAAAATGAAGTACTAAATCAAATTGGAGGATCTATTAAAGCACTTTGATTGGATCAAGGTGATTAGTGAGGAATTTCATGACTATCCTAAGGAGTGTGAGATTATCTCACAGCTTACTCCCCTTGGAACACCACAACTGAATGGTGTATTCAAAGAAAGAAAGAGGAACATATTAGATATGGTTCCATCTTTGAAAAGTCATGCAAATTTACATCCTTTTGAAGCCATGCAAGCAATTGTTCTGACACACCATAATATTCTCTCAACAGTGTGTGTTTGTGGAGTACTAAAGAGTACTATCTCACGATTTCTCCCTCGATTGGTGATGAAATTGGATGATTCTTGTCCTCAAATCTTCTCCTCCTCTTATAGAACGATCCCCTTTTTACATATTTTGAAATCGTGCCCTGGATCTCCTCAATTTGACTTCGAAAATTCTGAAAATAGAGGCGGCTGCGAAAGACTCGTTCAAGCTTAAAATTTGTAATTACGGCCCGTAATTTTGATTACGGCACTACCGTAATTTGTTTTGTGGAAAATTTTTATGAAATTACAGCCCATGAAAAATATTACGGCAGTGCCATAATTTCTTCTATGTATTCCTGGCAAGAAATTACGGCCTATAAAAATAATTACAGCAGTGCCATAATTTCTTCTGTAGATTTCTAGGCCGAAATTACAGCTCGTAAAAACTGTCACGACAATGGTGTAATATGGGTAGAAAATTACAAGTCATAATAAAATTACACCCGGGGTGTAATTTTCAAACTTGCTCCGATTTGCATGAAAATTGACATGTAGCTTCGTCTCGACGCCCAGAATCCATTCATGTGCTTAGATCTTTCAAAATCCATCAAAATTAGGCACTTTTTCCCTGAAAATTATCAAAAAGGGGAAAAAGTGTAGATTCCGCAATATTTGACAAATAAGGCTTAAAATAAAAACAAGCAAAAGAGCATGAATATGACACAAAAGACCTATCAAATGACACAAAATATACTATGAATTTTTGTATCATCATTGAATAGCCTAGATATGGAACTTCATGAATATACTGAGCATCAGGTAGAAGGTCAGATAACCTTCCATTTAGCTAATGTTGAGAGAAGCCTCACACTCCGAGATATCAGAGCTATTTTTCACTTACCGGGAGGAGGACACACACATGTACTAGTTGGATTCATTGAGCATGCATTTTGGAACTAGATCACCTCAGAGTACAGTTTTCCACCATCATCAGCTAGAGCTACTAGCATCTCAAATCCATGCATTCGGTATGCGCACCGCGTTTTGGCTCACACCGTCTTTGGATGAGGAGATAGCGATGGTATGGTCCATCAATCTGAACTCTATTTTCTTTGGTGCATGCTCCATGGTTACCCCGTAGATTTAGCTTTCTTTTTTATCAAGCTTTTAGATAAAGTAGCATGGGCAAAGAGAGGGGCCATTGTTATAGGAGGTTTCCTTACTCCTATAGCCCTTTCTTTGGGTGTGGAGCCATATGGGATTGAGATAGCTATGGGGAATGCCAGGATTGACATTGAATCATGTGTGGCAATGAAGATGATTGTTAGAGAAGGGGACAGTTATTGGTTGATTCTTAGACCGGGTGCTCCCACTTTGCCATTGCCCAACATAGAGAAGATCACGGTTCAGAACCAAGAAAACTAGAAGCTTTCACCAAGTGTTGCCACCACTGCCACTCCTACACCTTTGGATTCAGTGTCGCCACCACCCACCTGGGGTGGTAGTGATGACCCCTTTGGTATAAACATGGACTCACCGCCACACAGATTTGCTGATTTCCCATCACATAGGGCTGCAGGATCTTCTTCATGTAGAGCTACCCCTACTCAAAGAGGTTGGTCGAGCACCCATGATCCTAGCTTTTAGGCCTTATCTGCTGAGGTATTTCGTCTGGGACGCCTCATGGAGAAGACGCTTGACACCATCGGGCATATTCATGAGGATGTTGAGGAGTTGGTGACTTATATAGAGGAGATGGGGGAACTTTTTTTATCATAGGTTCGGTTATGGAGATGGCATAGGTTCGGTTATGGAGATGGCAGAGAAGATGAAGATGAAGGTCAAGAAGGTGGTTAGAATGACCCTATGGAAGCTGCCCCAGCTGAAGGAGAGGATGAGGAGACATATTTTGACGTGGACGAGTATAGTTTTGTGAGTATTTCTTCCCTATCTATTCTTTACTTGTTTTTATACACTATTGATGATACATATTCTTGTAGGGAAGGATGACTCGGTCATGCTTCTTGTATTAAGTGTTTGTTGATCCTTGATTTTTGATTTTGTGTTCTGCATTGTTGATGATGTGATTTGGCACCATGTGTAGGTGCATTCTACTTTAAATTGTATAACTTTTAATTGATGATTTGTTTCTCTAGATGATGTGTTTTATATGCACTAATTTGTTATGATGGTATTTGTAGTTTTTATTCTCTGTGAAATCTTGTCATGATATTCTCTTGATGATGAATGTTTATGCATGTCATTGTTTGAGAATGGAGATAAACCTATTATGTTGAATTTATTTCTTCTATATATATATATATATATCTACTTGTTGGAATTTTTCTCATTGATTGATGAATAAGGTTTTGGGTAGGTATATTGTTTGATGAATGCAATCTAAGAGTGAAACTACTTTCTTGAATAAAATGAACATATGAGTATAATTTTTGAATTGATGTCAATTGATTAACCTAGTTGATGTTTAGTACATTTTACTATTTGTTGGGAAGAAAAAATCCAAGATCCAAAAAGAGAGAGTGACTCCCCTACTTGGCACTGCATAAAATTGACAGTGGTACCAAAGATATGGGTTGAAGTCTTTATAAAAAAAAAAGAGAAGAGAAAGAGAATGACTCATCTACTTGGCACTATATTAATTTGTAGTGGTACCGAAGTTAAGAGTTGAAGTCCAAATAAAAAGTGTGTATCTATGTGGGTAGATTCCATGGAAAAAATCAATTGGTATTAATTCTGCTATCTCAGGTAAGATTCTTCCTACTAATGAGATATGGGTTCTATTACATCGGTTATGTGACCGTTGTACTATAAATTCGTCACCAGAAAAAAAAATGTGGTAATCGATTTAGAGAATGTCAAAGATAAAATTTTGAGTGGAAAAAGATTTTGAAGATCCTATTCCTGTAAACAAAAGTATTATGGATTTGAACTAAAACTGGGTGAACTCATGAGATTGAAATTCTGTCTATTATACAAGTTGTAAAATTTTATCTGACTAAAGAATTTTTTTTTATGAGTGATTATATTTTAGAAATTTATTTTTCATAAGAAAAGTTTATTTTTCATAATCAGCATTGATTTCTTTATTTACTTGAGGACAAGCAAAGTTTGAGCCTTATATATTTTGATGACTCAAAAATTCATAGCATATTTTGTAATGATTGATTAGTCTTTTTGAGTCATCTTCATGCTCTTTTGCTTGTTTTTATGCTTTATTTATCAAATAGTTCAGAATCTACACCTTTTCTGATTTTTGATCAATTTCAAGAAAAAAGACCTTTATTTCTATGGATTCTGTATGATTTGAATGCATAAACGAATTCCAATCATCAAGAAGAGATTACATGTCAAATTTCAAGTCAATCAGAATTTTCAGCAAAATTACGGCAAGGTCATAATTATTATTACGGCCGTGGTTTTACTGGAACATACAGAATAAACCACGACACTGCTTTGATTATTTTCCTCTGCCATAATTTCTGGAGATTTTTGCACAAAGGAAATTACGGCACTACCGTAAAATTTATTATGACCATAATTTTATTCGGTAGAAATTGAAGCAATCACGGCACTACCGTGGGTATTATTACAGCTCGTAATTTTTTCCAGATTTTGCACAGAAGAGATTAAGACACTGTCGTAATGTTTTTCATGGGCCGTAATTCTAACCCAGCAGCCACATTCGCCCGAGTCTTCCGCTCCTACTGTTCACCAAAATTTTTGAAGCCGAGTTTGAGAGATTTACACCATGATTTCAAAATCTAAAAGAAGAGGAATAATTTATATAAGGAGGAGAAGATTTCGAGACAAAGAGCCCCAATTTTAATCCACGATAGCGAGAGAAATTGAGAAATTCGCCGCCACGCTAGGGTTCTTCACGGAGAAGCATACATACCATCTCCAATGGCAAAATTTGTAAGGAAGCTACGCCTAAGGAAGGAGAACACATCTACAAAGTTTCAAATCAAAAGGAGTTCAGAGGAAGGAGAAATCAGCAAAAGGGTAGAGGTGGCCATTGTTCATCAACGAATACAGCCTCTGTTCTTCATCGGATTATGGGGTGTGAAATATTCCACACCCTTGTGCACAGTAACATAATTTCTTTTCTTTGAATTCTGATTTTTCTAAGATGAATTATTTTCGTAAAACTCCCACTATGATAGCGTAAAAACGTTTTTGGGACAGGGGGTGTACTCCCTTTAATTTCTTAATGACTAGATAATTTTTATTTCGTCAGAATATTCTTTGCTATGATAATGTTACTTAAGTGATTATTATCTTTAATCTTTTCTAGTTTCAAATATTAGCATTTTTTAGAGTTTTGTAATATGAACTGAAAGGTAACTTACAAAACTTGGAACCCTAAAATTATGTTTTAGGAACTTATGCTATGAGAATGGGTCTGTTCTTAATTCCTGATTTTTGAAGTTTAAATTCTTGTTGGTAATCTGATCTAGGAAATTTTATTGAGTTAGACATGAAAATATGCAGCGAAAGGTGAATTGAATTGTTCGAAACCCTGAAGTAAAACCTATGAAATTAAGATATGAGAATATTTAATTTCACTTGAGATATTGACACTGAGAGTTAAGCCACGAAAGTGATTTTAACTTTCTTTGTTAGATTTACTTATTCTAAACACTGAATAGCAAGTCACGAGAGTGAAGGGTGTCCAGTATAAATTGTCGTCACAAGAGTGAGATAATTTCTTTTTTTAAAAAAAGTGAATTCCATCTTTATCATAACAAGAATAACTAACGATCACTTATTTCTGTCTAGTCACTGAAATTAAAGAGGATGAAACTCTTGTCCCAATTTTCTCTTTGATAATCTGTTATAATTTCTGATTGTTCGCTTATGACCTATTCGATTTGCTTAGCTACGAGAAAACAATTACTTGGTACTTAACACGTAGGTCCCTATGGGTTTGATATCTTTTATTACTTCAAGTATCCGTGCATGTACGGACACAACAATTTACTTTGATACAACCTCACGCTCCGCCGTAATAGGGGAGTCATAACGGTTGTCATTGGGTATGTCTTGAGACATATGAGAGATTCAATGAGCCAATAGACGATTTATCCCTTCCTTGCGGGGAAGCTTGATGTCCATGGGCTCCTACATGGTGCATGACTAAAAATGTGTGGCCACACCCAGGTTTAACCTGAATAGAGTCATGACCATTAACGTTGGAATAAACAAGTGTGACACACTTGTCCGACTTGGATGATCAGCCTGGCATTAACGTAGATTCGAGTCAGTTTGGGAGTCTGATGCATCGCAGATGCATTTGATGAGATGGAGACGATGTTATAGAGTGATATTGTGTTTTGACTTATGTTGACCCAAGTTGACCCTCAAGTGACCATATTTGACCTCGATGGATTGGGTCTCGTCGATGGGTCAAATGTCACTGGATTTGTCCGGTGGTTTGTCAACGTAATTTAAACGCAACACATCCGACCACAACATAAGTGAATTAAATGAATATTTATATTCACTTTATTATGACTTAAGTCATGGGGGCCCTGCGCAACTTAAGTGATATTTAAATTCAAAATAATCGTAACTTAAGTTGCGGGGCCCGGTTTTAACTCTATATATGGGTCTAGGTGCATAATAGAAGTGTGATTTCACTTCTTGCAAACCCTAGCCGCCCAACATCTATTCTCTTTGTCGCCAACATGAAGAGGCAGCTGCTCCTCTTCCTCCATGGTGATGGCAACAATCTCTAAGGCAAGTAGATCATCATCTCTAAAGGGACAAGTGGAAGAGATCTTCTCTCCTTGTCACCTACCTCTTCTTCTCCCCTTCCTTTGTGCTTCTTCTTGGAAGAAGGCGCATAGGATGCCTAGAAGATGCGTTGCCACTTTGATCTTTAAGGGTGGCGCCACTTTGATCTTCAAAGGTGGCGCCACTTTTATGTAGACAAGATGAGAAGGAAGAAACATAGAGAGGTTGATCTTATAGTTGGCACAAGTGGTAGTGGTGATGCCCACTCCTTGCGGCCATGCCTTGACCTTCTTCACCATGGCACAATCTTCATAAGATTGGCACATATTGAGAATGAGAAGACTTATTTTTTCCTTCATCTTGGCACAATCCCTTTGAGATTAGCGCAAGTGGAGAGGAAAAATACTCCCACCTCTTGGCGCATCATATGGGTGGCGCAAGCAACAGGACCCTTCTTGGTGCACCTTGATGCGCAAGCAAGAAATGGTAGCATAGGTGACAGGATCTTCCTCCCGAAGGCTAGCACCAAGCGTGGATGGAAGAGGATCTTGGGGAGTTCGTGTGTACATGATTGTAGAGGGTGGACCACTTGTGCGCCTCTCCTTCGTCATCAATAGCCCCTAGGATTATGCGAATAAAGGTATACTACTCTGACACATTGATAGCTCTCCGCAAGTGCACAGATTTATCGAAGTAATAAAAAAATTATCGTTCCCAACAAGGATTAGGGAGTCAAGTACCGATTATACGGTCGATCTATAGCTAGACGAATCAAATTTGTGATTTTTTTTTTGTTTGGACACTTCAAAGTACGAAAAGAAGCAAAAGTGAGCATTCTGGTAAAAATCAATGCGGATAAAATCAGGATTTGGGGTTTAACCACGTTGACGATTATGAATTTAATAAAAATAAATCTTTGATCAGAAAATTATAGTTTTGAAAGGGATTTTTCCTAAAGTACATATTACCTTCTCTCGAAGCGTAATCCAGTATCTAACTACGCTAACTCCCTACTCTCATGACAGTTAACGTAATTAGACCCATTAAGTTCTATGAAAAACCACGGTAATCCTTCAAATGAATCCGAACTACTCTCGTGATCGGATTCGTAGGTTTGAAAAGAATAGTTCCGACGTTGCGATTAACCTCTCGGTCCTTCTCGCAACGTCTAAGACGTAAAGTTACTTGATTAGGGTAAATTACAGAATAGACACAATTCTAATCAAATCAAATCTATAAAATCCATGTCAAAGATTTAAACAACAAGTTTAATTCATAAATCATTCAACGGGCTACTTCCCAAATCCCAAAATAATGTTTACACCTTCATGTTCAAAGAAAACAGCATGTTCATCGACGAATTCAACATGTAATCTCTCTAAAATAAGGCAAAGAAACGCTAGGAAAGTAATTAGAACTCTTCCCCTTGATCTGGTGATGAAGATGAAGTGTCAAATCCTCTCCTTTGCATGATCTCTCACCGGAATTTTGCCCTAGAATTGATTTCCACTACTGCCACTACAGCCGTTCGTTTTCGTGCCTATAAGCCCCCGACACCCTTCCAAAATCCTGCCTTTTATAGTCTAATCAGTATAGAACCCATCTAGGAATATTTCTGGAGAGTTTGGTTCAATTCTAGTTCAGTTTGGAGTTGAATCGAGTGAAAAACCAAAAGGACGGACGTTTTTACGGCCCGTGATAAGTTTACGGCTTCAACCGTAATTCTTTCTATGTGTACAGCTCCTTTGTACAGAGAAAGTTTCATGGTCCGTGATGGATTCATGACCTCACCCGTGAAAGTTTCTGTGCATATTTTTAACTTAGCTGATTTCCTTTGCCCGTTCGAACGCAAAATTACGGCCGACCCAAAATTACGGCCAAGGCCGTGAAAGTCTCGATCTTCACTATTTTCGCCCCAAATTTGACGTGTAAGCTCGTGATTTCCTCGGGAATCATATTATGGCTTCAAATCTCCCAAAATCCATCATTTTTTAGCCATTTTACTTACATTTTCATAAAAACCAAGAAAAGTGAAGATTCTATACAAAGTAAAGTAAAAACACTAAAAATTGCATAAAATCATTCAATTAAGCCCAAAATATGATCTAAAATATAGGCAAAAATGCGATGTAAATGCAACGCATCAAAATATTGTTTGAAGTATACCACAGAGTAGTATAATTTAACTCATAGTCTCAATCATAAAGTTAGTGGAGTTCTCCACTTAACCTACGGCTTTCTCTTTTTCTCTATTTTTTTTTTCTCTGTCTTTTTTTTCTTCCTTTTTTTTATTTCTGGAGAAAGCCGGTCAGTGGCATGGTATTTAAATCGTTGTTGATCTTTCTGCAAGAGGGTTAAATATTTGTTTTAAAAATTTTCCCTCTGTTACTTGATCGCAATTGATTTAAAGTATACTAATTCATGGTATAATATAACTCATGACCCCAGATCACTCAACTAGAGGAGTTGGAGCAAATCTCAGTTTAAATAAATATCACCAATTTTTTATTCATAAAAATTTCCATCAAGCAAAGATAGATAAATTACATTTCAAGTATAAAAACACTATGCACATTCATACGAACATATAACAATTCATATATGTATTTTATCAATACCAGAATTGAATTTACTTAACAATTTAAGTCTACATGAAATTTCAAAAATTTCCTAAGTCATCAAATCAATCACTCAAAATATTTCCTAAGTTTAAAATTAAGGACAAAACAAATTTGATTGCCCTTAAAAATCATAAACATTCAAAATACATATCTATAAAGCTTTGAAGAAAAAGCAAAATATATGAGAACACCCTAGACTTAAATTGTTGCATATACATAAGCATTAAAATAAATAAATGATAGATTTCATAATTTTTTTTTTTTGCAAGAGTTCTCTTTATCTTATTGGCGAAAACCTATTCAGTTATATCAAAAAATGAAAACATGAAACTATGTCACATCAAAGAGCAACAAATTTCAAACATCAAATACCGTCATGTTTCACAATCAAAATCACATTTTAAATATACTCACAAAGAAAATGTCATCATCATGGTTGGTACATGATTCACGGTTGCACCCGTGATGGTCTCGTTAATCACTTTTCTCTCATATAAAAATTCTCCAAAAATTCCTACACTTATCAGAAGATTTTCCATCAATAAAAATTCACCTATGGGGTAGGTGTGAGAGTTTTTGGATAGGACCAAGAAAACTCCAAGTCCTAAGTTAGATAACATACATCGATGATGGTATGTTATAGACCAGATGTGGTTTATGCCAAGAGCATAACCAATTGTTACCATGTCCAATCTAGGTGCATGGCACTAGATAAGGCGAAAAGAATGTCCTTGGTTGACGCAACGGATGTATAGGATGGTTCCCTTAAAGCAATACTCTACTGTGGGGAGACTATGATGCAGAAATCCGAGAGAGGGTCTTGAGTCGAGGGAAAAGAAACGCGTGCGATCGGTGAAAACCCGTGGAGAAAACCCGATGGAATAGTGCAAGATGTAACTTGAGAAACACTCGGAGTGGAAGAGAAAGCACGGATTGAATTACTGTTGGAAAATACTCACCTCGATCGCATAGCCAATTTTTTTAGGAGCATGCACACGCGCGCGCGTTCTTCACGATGCTACGGCAACCGGCTACTTTGCTCGCCCAAGACGCAAACACAGCAGGATGAAAATGCAAAGGACCCAGCGCCCTAGGGGGCGGGGGGTTTGTCACATCCCGTTATCTTAACCCCAAACAAGCAACACAAGTCACAAAGGAACAGGATGTTATCACACAAGATCGATGCACATGCTAAGTAAAACCAAGTTCAGGAAAACCCGATCTGAAAATTTTCGAGAATCCATACATATAATCTCCACGAAACATAATTTCACAAATGTACCTGCCACCACGCAATACTTGCACTAGACATATGCAAGTCAACAGTTATATCAAAACCACATAATATCCGTAAAATCCATAAATCACGTAAGGGTACCTGCCACCAGGCAATACTTGCACTAGACATATGCAAGTTCACATTTATATCAAATCTGATCGCAAAATACGAATCAACTCAAAATTCGAAGCAAAGCCACAATATCGATTTTATAAACTCATGGAACTAACATCAATGACCCAAACACCGAAAACAGGCCAAAGCCCTCGGTGACACAAAAATCAAAATCTCAAAACTGCCACAACCGGCAACACTGGTTCACAAAGTTTAGCCATAGCCGGCCCCAGTTAACTAAACACAAAAAAATCTTATACATCGCACCAGCATAGTTGTAGAGAAAATCACAATATCCATAACATACGCTAACTCAGGCAATGCGCCCCTGCTCTACACCTGAAAATAATGAGGGGTGAGCTACACAGCCCAGTGAGTGGATAGTCTCAATCGACCATCCATAACATACACTCAAAGATACATGCAGATTGTTTTTAAAAATCTTTAGCAGAACATTATGTCAACATATAACTAAAACAAAGAACAGAAAACAAAGAACAGAACTCATATAAACAATTAAATGTACAGGCATCACACAAATGTCACCCCAGAGTAACCAAAGTTCTAGAGCCATACTCTAAACCAACTAAACACACCAACCACTTAGTTGTTGTCCAGCATAAATCAAGAGTGACCACTATGGTCCAACCCGGCTCTGGCCTAAGCACTGGGAGAAGCCTGCAAATCACATGCAACACAAACATGGACGGTGTGTAGACTCAAGAGGTGATCCCCACCCGGTCAAGATGTGATACCTTGATCTACACCACCCCATAACACAAAAATCTAAAAGTCTAAGAGTGATGAAATCAAGAGGTGGCCCCTGTCCGACCAAGACATGGCACTTTGCATCAATCACTCGTTCTCCCAAGGGTTCCTTATCTGGACAATCACTAGACACAACTTATATCTTATTTCACAAAAGTGGACTCCTAAGTGTCGACCAGACTCTAGGATAGTCACTTTCATCACAATAATCACAACAGGCAGGCTGAAACATCAACCCCTCACATATCACAATACACCGGCTGAAATCTCCAAGCCCTAACATATCACATATAGACTATCCCCTAGAGTACACAGTTACACTTAGCCTTAGTCCTATCCATAATGGGTACACAGACCACAACACATAACATTCGAAACCACATATAACCACATAATGTAGTGTAGTGTCCTTAGGTTTCATGCTGATCAGTTTAGTATAACCTTGCTAAGTTATCACCCAAGTTTCTCAAACAAGGATACATGGCCATAAATATATAACATGCTGCACATAGAGAAACAATCATGGATCCTATAACATTATTAGCATTTATTAGGGCATCCATAAAATCAACATAGGATTAAAATTTGTATTCTTACCATCTAATTCACATAACACCACATGTAGCCCACGGTCTACAACATATCATCTACTTAAACTTTAACCTTAGTTAACAAGAATTTCATGCTCAAGAATCACTGATTTAAAACTACCTAAATGCCATATAAGTTTCAGTTTTTAGCATGGTAAGGTTTTCAAGAAATCAAATGTATCATCTAACACAACCAAGCAGATAGAATTCGAATAAGACACCCCACTCACCTCTTATCTTGAACCGTGAACACCAAGATGAAGTTCTCTCCACAAACTCGTCTAAAGGCCTTGATGTTCTTAGGTAGACGCCACCAAAGGAAGAGAAACGCCACCAAACACCAAAGACGCCGGCCAAGGGAAAAAGAAGAGGAAGAAGAAAATTCGTCCAAGCCTTCAAGAAATCGCCCAAGCCTTCAAGAAATCGCCAACTTCTTTGCCCTAGCCGTCCGCCCCCCTTGGATTTTCGGTTTTTAAATTTTTAAACCCGCTAACTAATTAATTCGAATAGGGTTTATGAATTAACCCACTTACTGATTAATTCAAATTTTAAACCCAAAATCCATCTAATTTAAGTGTAAACCCAATAACCCATAATTAATTATTCACTTAAGCGAAAATCCAATAAGGATTTAATTAACATCCAATAAGCTCTAATTAATTAATTACTAGAGTCAAAATCCATTAAGACTTAAATTAATATCCACTAACCCTTTGCCACTAATTTATAAATAACCCCTAAAGGTTTTAGAAATAAAACTCTCCCCCATCCTAGAGTTTACAAAAACAAAACATAGGAAAAATATCACAGCCAATGATTTTATTTAAATCAAGAATTGTACTTACAAGGACTTAAGATCCTTGGATCTTACAGGGTTCGCCGGGTGTTTTGATTGAAAGCAAGAAAACAACGTACAACGATTACACTAGTCGAGGGAACTCTAGGCGAGCTCCTCGGAGTTTTGCTGGACCTAAGGCCTTCGCGTGGGGGAAGGCGGAAACTACAACAAGAACTAAAGAAAACACATAGCCCTCAGCCCTCTTTTATAGAATAAGAGGGGAGGAAGGTCACAAGAGAAACATGTGGGGCGGTTAGAGAAGCCAACCACCCCGTAACAAACTAAAGAGGGTCAATATTCCCTCTTAACAACCTAAAAGTAGATAGCTACCAACTATTCTCTGATAGAATCCCTGATGTGGCGCGAAGCATCGGGTGGAAGAGTCGTCGACGTGGCCGTTGTCCAGGCCCAAGTGGCGCTACACCATCTCTGAACACGCTGCCACGAAGCAGCAGAACTTGCTGATGGTGGGCGAGTTCTGGACGTTGTTGGCGGTTTCTTGGGCCGAGTTGAGAACCCGGTTGTTGTAACGGTCGGCGGAATGGTCACGGTCGGCTGTCAGGTCTCGGATCGGCCTTTGAGTGATGTGCAGCGGATGAAGGGACGTCATTGAGGCCGGAGAAGCCACATTGATGGAGCAGATGGGGCAAGTTGTGGCTGTAGAAGGGCTCATCACACCCACAAAACGGCCCGGGGGATGCGAGAACCGCTACGAGCGTCGAACGGGGTGGAAAACAATCTCTTTTGGCTTCCTAGGAATAAGCACGGCCTGGCCGTGTCAATGGTCATGGCCGTGCTCCGCATCTGCATTCTGGACTAAGACATGCACGGCTGGGGAGTGCTCAGCGGCACGGGCGTGCTTGTTGGTGGCGGGTTGACCTGACACATGCACGGCTGGGGCATGCTCGGCGGCACGGGCGTGCTTGACGGCGGCTGGTTGGCCCGAGACATGCACGGTTGGGGCGTGCTCGGCGGCACGAGCGTGCTTGACGGCGGCTTGTTGGCCCGAGAGATGCACAGCTGGGGCGTGCTCGACGGCACGGGCGTGCTTGACGGCGGCTGGTTGGCCCGAGACATGCATGGCTGGGGCGTGCTCGGCGGCATGGTCGTGTCGGGCTGCTGGGATGGTGGCCGAGAGGTGCACGGTTGGCGGCACGGCCGTGGTGATGGTCGTGTCTGTGTTCGCGTCTGCAGTCGACCATGTCACGGTCGTGTTTGGGCGCACGGCCTGGCCGTGTCGGGGGCTGTAGGGCTTTGTTTGTGCCGGAATTTGCGGGGCTTCTTCCTCCAGCCCTGGGGAGTCTTCCCAAGTGTCTCCATGAGGTAATGAGCCCTCCTCATTGGCGTCTATGACTCTATCATTGGTTCTGCAAAGAACTAAAGGAATGGATCTTGATTGGTAAAGATAGGAAAAGCATGGTGTATTGGGCTACACTTGATAGCTTATTCCAGTCTGACCTTGATCGCAGCATCAGCTTTGTGTCTGGTAGTGAAGAAAGCTGTAAAAGGCTTCGTGATGGACTACCATCTCCTATTGAAGGCAGAGTATGTTATGGCTTCTAGGAAGCTATTTGGACATGGGAGTTCTTCTTTGAACTTTAAGTGGTTGTCATGCGGTTATTGGTCTCTATTTGTGAGCACAAAGGAGTAATAACACATGACAGAAAACCAAGGTTTCACCTAAAGATCCAGACACATACTCGAGCGCTCCCACCTACTCTTGGAGATAGAGGTATTGTCGTGAGACTGCAGACATTTACATGGAGACAATCGTAATAGGCCCACTGACCGAGCCTCTGGTGCAGCAGGAGCGTGGCAGGTCTGACTGAGGACGTGTTGATTAAGGTGACTCAATAACATGGTCTTAGTGCAAGTGGGAGATTCTTGGTGTATATGCCCTAGGATCTATGACTGGTCCGATATATGTCACATTTATTTGTGATATATATCCTGGCATAGTAGTTGTTGTGCATTTCGTACATCTGCGTCATATGTACATTTTCATATACAATGTCCCTGGAGATAGATTTTATCTAATCTCAAAGGATTGTCCTTGGTCAAGTGTCATAGTAGATAAGGGACAGCTGTGATGCACTAGAGACTGGCATATGCGCTGGTTGAGCACGGGTTGCTAACGCAAGCATATGAGTATATCAAGGGAGATATACTGGATCGATCCGCCATGAGGATTTGGCTTTGTGTCACAGGTCAAATCTCATAGTGACAGAGATTCAGTCGTCCTTGAGTTGAGGGCATTGATATCTCTATATGGTAAGGGATGCACTTTGACACAACCTAATACTCTGCCATAACAGCGGAGTCATAATGGTTGTCATTGGGATGTCTTGAGCCATATGAGAGACTCAATGAGCCAATAGAGGATTTGCCTATTCCTTGCGGGGAAGCTTGATGTCCATGGGCCCCTACATGGTGCATGACAAAAAGTGTATGGCCACACCCAGGTTTAACCTTAATAGAGTCATGACCATTAATGTTGGAATAAACAAATGTGACACGTTTATCCAACTTGGACGATCAGCCTGGCATTAACATTGATTCGAGTCAATTTGGGAGTCTGATGCATTGCCGATGCATCTGATGAGATGGAAACAATGTTATTATAGAGTGATGTTGTGTTTTGACTTATGTTCACCCCGGTTGACCCTTGGGTGACCACATTTGACCTCGATGGACCGGGTCTAGTCGATGGGTCAAATGTCACTAGATTTGTCCGGTGGTTTGCCAACGTAATTTAAACACAACACGTGGGACCACAACTTAAGTGAATTAAATGAATATTTATATTCATTTTATTATGACTTAAGTCGTGGGGGCCACGCGTAACTTAATTGAATATTTATATTCAGAATAATCGTAACTTAAGTTGCGGGCCCGGTTTTAACTCTATATATGGGTCTAGGCGCATAATAGAAGTGTGATTTCACTTCTTGCTAACCCTAGCCGCCCAACATCTATTCTCTTTGTCGCCAACATGAAGAGGCAGCCGCTCCTCTTCCTCCATGGTAATGGCGACAATCTCTAAGGCAAGTAGATCATCATCTCTTAAGGGACAAGTGGAAGAGATCTTCTCTCCTTGTTGCCTACCTATTCTTCTCCCCTTCCTTTGTGCTTCTTCTTGGAAGAAGGCGCATAGACTACCTACAAGAGGTGTCGCCACTTTGATCTTCAAAGGTGGCGCCACTTTTATGTAGACAAGATGAGAAGGAAGAAACATAGAGAGGTTGATGCCCACTCCTTGTGGCCATGCCTTGACCTTCTTCACCATGGCGCAATCTTCATAAGATTGGCACATGTTGAGAAGGCGAAGACTTATTTTTCCTTCATCTTGGCGCAATCCCTTTGAGATTGGCGCAAGTGGAGAGGAAAAATACTGCCACCTCTTGGCGCATCATATGGGTGGTGCAAGCAAGAGGATCCTTTTTGGCGCACTTTGGTGGTGGTGCAAGCAAGAAAGGACAGCATAGGCGACAGGATCTTCCTCCCGAAGGCTAGCACTAGGCGTGGAAGGAAGAGGATCTCAAGGAGTCTGTGTGTGCACGATTGTAGAGGGCGGACCACTTGTGCGACTCTCCTTCGTCATCGACAACCCTTAGGATTATGCGAATGAAGGTATACTATTCTGACACATCCACTAGATCACTCATAAGGGATCTAAGCATATGGTGGGAATTCTGTTTCGGGCCACAGCTTCCGCTATTATTAAATTTTAAATTTGGCTCGAGGATTCCCAACATCGCTACTCTGCTTGACGAAGAACAGACAACAAAGAAAATCGCCGCTTGTCTAAAATCTTGGTGAGCATCAAAGAAGAAGAGAGCGACTGAATCTCTTCTGCTCAGGGTTGCATGCGCATCTTCGATTTCGGCTTCTAAGATTTGCCATCTTGCCGACCTCCGTTGTTCGCCGACTCAATGCTGCTTGCGAACGTCTGTTGTCTCTGGTTCTACCGAAGACGCTTATCTCCACACTGAACCCTCTCGGACGCTAGCTACGTAGATCCGAAAAAACATATCACAACTGCAAGCTCTTGGTAAATCGCGCCGCCTACTGTCGTCGTTCGCTGGCTCAAAGCCAGAAGTGAATGTTCGCCGTTCTTTCATCTCCAGCACTACTGACGCTGCTCATAGTCTCTATACACACAGTCTGACCAATTCTGATTCCGGCAGTTGAGTCTCGCCGCCGTCGCTGTTACGCCAAACATGGCTGAAATCCACCACCGTTCACAACTAGGGGTGAGTATTTGGTATTTACCGAATTACTGATTACCTATTTACCGAAAACCGACTTACCAAAAACCGAAATATTGAAAACCGATACCCAACCGAATAAGGAATTTACCGATCGGTAAATTCGGTAAATTCAGTAAATTATCGAATTACCGAATTTGCTATTTGATTAATTTTTTATCTTAAATACTTATAGATATATAAATTAAAAATAAATAATTTATCATTGATTATTATATTTATAAAATAATTATGGTTAATTATCAAAATAATATATTAAAATTAAAATTTAAGATTTAAGTACTATTAGTATTATTTATAATTTCCTCTAATTTAAATTATCAAAATGCATCATTAGTTAAGCCACATATTGCAATTGTCATATTGTCTCAATATCAAAAACTCTTTTACAAAATTATAAAATGTACTAATAAAAACTTTTTTTATAAAAAATTTAACGCTTTAGCTCTTTCCTCTTGATATACATTTTGTTGTGTGAGGCTGTGAGCTGTCAGCTATCAAATTTATGAGAAGACTGTTCAATTTTGATATGCATGTTACATTCTGTTGCATCACATCCTATGGCAGATACATTGCTGAAGGAAGAAATAGAGTTCGATAAAATCTGTAAATCAATATTTGGATATGCCAGGATCAAACGTATTTAACGTGCGTGCCTATATACGATGATAGGATCAATATAATACGTATTAGGAAAGCTGTCCAAAACGAAGATATAAGAAATCCACCTTCCTACCGTGATCAGAAAAAGAGCATAATGGGATAAAAGAAATCGAAATCCTTTTATAGGGCTGGAAGCTTGGAAGCAAACAAAAGACTGAACAAGTAGTGTAATCAACATCAAGTTTTAACAAAATTTCAAACAAAAAACTGAACAAGTAGTGTAAATATGTAATCAACATCAAGTTTTAACAATAATAAACTAAACTAATTATTAAACTAATAAAATAAAAAAATAAATAAATATATATATATATATAATATAAATCGGTAAATCGGTAAATTACCGAACCGATCGGTAATTTACCGTTAGCGAAACCGAAAACCAAATAACCAAAATCTATATACCGAACCGATTACCGATACCGAAATTACCGAACCGATTTACCGATTTACCGATCAGTAAATTCGGTAAATACCAAATTATGCTCACCCCTACTCGCAACCTCTACGCACGAATGCGCCAACTGCAAGCCGAACACGAGCATTTCGCTCGCAAGTCTACTGAATTTCTGGTTTGGCGCCCACTGAACCAACCAACAATTGACCTAATTTTGGTTCAATTTAATCAATGGTTCAAATTGAATTTTTTGCTTCAATTTGATCAACAATGGTTCAATTTGATCGATTCAAATCGATTTAGCGCATATCTAATTTGTGACTAATTTGGTCGGGCTGAATATACGTATAGTAACAGATTTTGTTTTTTACCAGAATTGGTGTGCGGGTAAAAATTGAAAAATGGGAGAGACAAAATGAATAACAGTATGATGTCATTCCAAGTTCCAAAATTCTCTAGTGAAAAGTTTGATAACTGGTGCATTCGGATGAAAGCAATATTAGGTGCACATGATGTATTGAGATATGGTAGAAAATGGATAAGTTGCTCCAGCTGACCTAGCTTCTCCAACTCAAGCACAAAGAGACCTTCTTCAAAGTTCAAGAAAAAAGTATCATAAGGCTGTTTCGTTAATTCATCAAGCATTGGATGAAGTTACATTTGAGAAAATATCCAATGCAACAATAGCCATGCAACTGTGGGAAATGTTGCAAACTGCTTATAAAGGAAGCTTGAAGGCCAAAAGGGTTCGCCTTCAAAGCTTGAGAGGAGAGTTTGAAGCTCCCTGTATGGAAGAATCTGAGAAGATATCAGATTATATCTCAAGGGTTGCAATGACTGCAAATCAAATGAGAAAGCTTAGTGAAGAAGTACCTAAAATTAAGGTAATTGAGAAGATTCTCAAATTTTTGATTGAGAAATTTGACTATATTGTCACAGCCATAGAAGAATCAAAGGATTTGGAAGAAATATCCTTAGAAGAATTATCATGCTCCTTACAAGCTCACAAGGAAAAATTAAATAGAAGGAAAAAGAACCTTTGGAGCAGGTTCTACAGTCTCAATTGAATCTAAGAGAGACAACAAAGAGAAAACCTAAAAATTATAGAGGTTGAGGTTGTTGACGAGGACAAAGTCAAGGTCCTGCAAGAGGTAGATGTACACAAACTCATGAAAATACTTCTCAATTTACCCCCGACAAAAGGAAGA
The DNA here is from genome assembly GCA_027563935.2 of Costus lasius. Taxonomy (NCBI): domain Eukaryota; kingdom Viridiplantae; phylum Streptophyta; class Magnoliopsida; order Zingiberales; family Costaceae; genus Costus; species Costus lasius. The sequence goes on from CM050446.2 coordinate 51,559,437, forward strand.
GGTAGAGGCAAAACATATCAAACTCAAAGGCCTGACAAATCACAAGTGAGATGTTACAACTGTAACAAGTTTGGACATTATGCTAGGGAATGCAATCATGCTCGTAATGAAAGAGTTTATCTATCTCAAAAAGAGAGAAATGAGGATCAAAAGGAGAGTGATGGGGAGCTAGATTGTAAGCTTTTAATAGCATATAAGAGCTCTACATTAGAAGTAGATCCTTGTTACACTGACATGTATAGAGATAGATTCTATTTTATAGATTTTGATGACGAGAATGACAATGACATTACCACTTTTGAAGACCCTCTGAAGATGGATGTACAAGAGGAAGTCAGAGTTACATGTTTAGAAGCATGCCCAAATGACTATGAAGAACAAGAAAGAGTTTGTGTTAAGATAAATGTAGATAATGAGCATGAGCCAAGAAAAGAAGTAGAACAAGAAAAGGAATAGCGAAAGACTAGCCTTGATGATATGAAATTATGCCTCAAACTATCTTTTGGGAGATTGGAGAGAGTTCAACTGAGGATGATGATGGGTTTATGCCAGATAGAGTGCCGCAAGCAGAGGTTGTTGACAGAGGACCATCAAATGAAGTATCTTGGGAGATGGGAGAGAGCTAAAGACATCCCCACATAACAGAAGTAGAAGACTTATATGTTGAAAATGGTATCTTTACATATCACTTTGCAAATGTAGAGTCTATTAGCTTTGTTGAAGTTAATGAAGATTATCAACTCAGAAGGATCATCAATGAAGAAATAGAATAGCATGCTAATACAAAAGGTAAAAGGGTATATAGTAGAAGAAAGAAGAAAAGACATAAGGCAAAGCTTATGGGAAGGAGATACCAGCAATGTAAAAGCATTGGTTAATATTTCTGTGACATATGCTTAGAGTTAGTTAGTATCAAGTTAAAGTGTTAGAGTCGTGTTTAAGGGGGAGTGTTAAAAATAGAAATAGTAAACACGACTTATGTCATGTATGTGTCTCATGAGTTGAGGATTAGTGGTGTCGAGTATTGAGGGTTAAGTGGTATTTTATTTTTAGCCATAGGTTGCTAATTTATTGTCCTATAAATATGTGTACTTAATTTGTTTTATTAAGCAGCAGTATCTAATACAGGAGTTTACGTTGTTTCTCTGTCTCTTCTCTGCGTGTGCTCTCTCTCTCATCACCATGTTTCCGCCCATGTTGCTGCTAACAAACTGCACCTCAGGCCTAGGTTTATAAATTTCTTGGCAACAATTCTATTGTCAACCAACATCATACCTGCCATCCTCCACTTTCCTTAGCTACACTACCTCTGCCACTGCCAAAATTTAGATGAATGAAAGGGCTGAAGATCCGGCCGTAGTTGTGATGGAGCTTCGGGTTAGGAGTAATCCTTGTTGGGTGAGTTTCCCTCCTATGTGGAGGATGACTCAAATCATGCCCATGTGGAGGATGGCTCAGTTTGTGGTTGGCACTTATCGTGGATACAACCTAACATGGATGGACTGCACCTATGGTGGATATACTGCACCTATGGTGAATGGTCTACACTTATGGTGGATATGCTACACCTATGGCTGATATGCTACACCCTATGGTGAATATGATGTCACCCTGTGGTGGATGGACTGCACCTATGGTGGATATGCTGCACATATCGTGGATGGGGCTGCACCTATTGTGGATACACACTAACGTGGATGGGCTGCAAATATCGTGGATATAGATATATCATGGATATGTTGCACACTTATCATGGAAACATTAGTGTATATTTAACACGTGTTATTGTCATTAGGTTTTATTGGGTGTATGGGTGCATGCCGATGTGTGTGTGAGAGCTAGAGATACAGAAGAGCTATAGAGAGCAAGACAGCGCCGTATGGTGAAAGCCACTTGATGTGAAGAAAAAGACAGAGAGGAGAAAGTTCATGGACAAGCTGTGAACTTAGGGCAGCCTACGTATATTGGCCGCCTGCAATAAGTTCACCATTGGATTGGGCTAAAATTTTAAGAGAAGATTCGTGACTCAATGCTCTAAAATTTGAACGGACGGATCGTCGAACTGAGGTCTCTATCTCTTGCAGTCAGCCCAGAACCGAGACTGATTATCTTGGTGATACCTGAACTTTGTCTTCTCTCTTGTATCTGCTACCAATTTCGTGTTAATATTATTTTGAGATCCAAGTTTATTCTCGATGATGTTGTTATTATTCTAGATGTTCTAGGAAGAATTATAATACCCATTAACTGATTCAGTGGAGATTTTGAGCAGACTTTGGTCCTGTGGTTTTTCCACCTCAAGTTGGGGAGGTTTTCCACGTAAAAATCCCTGGTGTTCCTTGTCCAGTGTTTTATTTTTGCTGTCATTTCTGAGTTTTATTGCTAGTAGTTATTTGGTCTTAAATCTAGCAATACAGAGTTTTTGCCCTATCTCTCCCAACAAGTGGTATCAGAGCTGAGGTGATCCCACCAAGTGGTATCAGAGCTTGGGTTGCCCCAACAAAGTAGTATCAGAGCGTAGGTTCATGGGAAATCTATTGCATTCGAGATATTAACGTTAGCTCACACTATTTGGAGGGTGCGTACATCGGTGCTTAGCGCTTGAGCGTAGTCTCCTGGCTTCTATGTTAATTGCTCAATTTTGAACTAGATTTAGTCCTAGTTTCCCTCAGTGCACTCGGTAGAGAGTTTTTGTTGCTAGTGGGAATCAGCTTGCATTATACAATAGAGGTAAATACGAGCAGAATGATTCTCTTGAATGGTTCAAATTATCATAAATGAAGAGGAAAGATAGAAGATCTCCTTTATGTGAAAGATTATTACTAGCTAGTTTTCCTTAGTGAAAAGCTCAGTGGTAAGACCGAAGAGGAGATTTTGAGCGAACTTTGGTCCCATGGTTTTTCTTCCTCAAGTTAGGGAGGTTTTCCACGTAAATCTCTGGTGTTCCTTGTCTGATGTTTTATTTCCGCTACCATTTCTGAGTTTTCTTGTTGGTAGTTATTTGGTCTTAAATCTAGCAACAGAGAGTTTTTATGTCATCTCTCCCAACAAGTGGTATCAAGGGTGAGGTAATCCCACCAAGGTGCATATCGTGGATACACCTATGGTGGATATGCTATACATATCGTGGATACAGATAACGTGGATTGTTGCACACTTATTGTGGATACAGATAATGTAGATTGCTGCACACTTATTATAGATGCACTCCAGATAATGTGGATTGCTGCACACTTATCGTGGATACACACTAACATAGATTGTTGCACACTTATCGTAGATGGATAAGTGTAACCTTAACACGTATTATTGTCATTAGGGTTTTATTAGGTTTATGGATATATATATTCCACTGTAGAGCAGGAAAACGCTGCAGGCATAGCAGACATTGTGTGAGAGAGTCATTTGACGTGCAGAAAAAGACAGAGAGGAGAAAGTTCAGGGATAAGCTGTGAACTTAGAGCAGCCTATGTATATTGGCCACCGGTAAGACGTTCATAGTTGGATCGGGCTAAAATTTTAGAAAAAGAATTGTGACTCAGTGCTCTACAATCTAAATGGTCGGATTGTCGAATTGAGGTTTCTATCTCTCGCGGTCAGCCCAGAACCAAGACTGATTATCTTGGTAATACCATAACTTTGTCTTCTCCCTTGTATCTACTACCAACTTCATGTTCAAGTTATTATAAGATTCAAGTTTATTCTTGATGATGTGGTTATGCTCCTAAATATTCTAAGAAGAGTTATAAAACTATTAAATTGATTTAGTAAAGATTTGAATGAACTTCGGTCCCGTGATTTTTACTCCGCAAGTTGAAGAGGTTTTCCACATAAAATTCATGGTGTTCCTTGTCTGGTGTTTTATTTTCGCTACCATTTTTGAATTTTATTACTGGTGGATTATTTGATCTTTTATCTAACAACATAAAGTTTTTGCGACTTTTCTGCCAACAATCCTCTATTCTAGTGTTGTTGATGACATGCTTCGTGATGTACATCGAAATAAGCAAGAACTATTCTGAAGTTGATTGCACACTGTCGCCTTCGTCTCCGTTGAACAATGTGGCTAGTGCAAGTCCTATCGGCGAGATTACATTCAAGCGTCAGATTTTGCTGATGAAGAACGCAAGAACCCGGTTCAAGGGAAGGATTATGTAAGAATCCAAGAAGAAACCGTTCCCAGTACCCACACAAAACAAGGTATATATGGATTATTCTAATATTTAATTATAACAAGGCAGTTTTCTGATTTCTCTTCAGTCGATCCATCAAATTCCAAGGTAGAAGAAGGAATTAACTCATGCGATGGCTCCAATTCTTGGAACTGCAAACAAGGAAATACTAATGATGAGCAAATCACAAAGACAGCAACTGCTCAAGACTAGAAAGAATCAGGTTATTTTAATGTCTTTTAAGGAAAGTAATTAATAAGATTGTAATGGCGTCTGCTGAATCCCAATTGAACCGTATTGTGCCGCAGAAAAGTGCGATTTCTCCGATTTCAGATTCAACAACTGCAATTTGCAAGGTGACGTAAGAATCATTGGAAAGAATCTCTCTTCTGTGATCCTTGTTACCAGCAACAAAAGAGGTGGCGAATGCTCATGGAAGATAATCAAGCCGTAACCGTGCAAATACGACTCGTCGGCCATGGCTAAAGTCCTGCCGCTAAATTTAACAACCATATCCTCCATTGCCCCTCGGCAATTGCTTTCACGACTTTGCCAACGTGCCCATGCCCCTCTTTGAGACGGCCGGGCCGTTCCCGCAGCCGGGTCCGGTTCATCATCACAACCCACCAAGGCTGGTGGATGCTCAAGTACCGGCCCTACTTCACCCGTCTCACAGCCTTGGGTGTGATGTAGGAGGGGGCACTAGCAATTTGATTCTGTGAATCTGATTGTTGGGCCGAGCTTCACAAACGTAAATCACCCATTTAATCTTGCAGCATGAAGAACAAATCAGTCAAGCAGCAAAGGGAATAGAATCAAGACAGGAAATTGTAAGGTGTCGGAAAGCGTGGTTGTCGGTGGAAGTTGATTGAGGTTGGTGGCGGTGGTTGAATGAAGGCTGGCCATCGCTGTTGGCTGGGGATAGTCTGAGGATGGAGCAGCTTCAGATGTGGAGAGGACCAGGAGAAGCCGTGATGGTGTAGCGTGCAAGGAGAACTCAGAGTCGTGACTCTGAGTGCGGCGCAGGGTCTGGAAACAGGGAGGTGTGCAAGTGGAACAGGGACGAATTGTGAGCGGCTTCACGAAGCTTCTGTCCGGCGCTGGGAAGCGGGAAAACGTCGGGAGCGTTGGCGTGGGAGTAGGAGGTGACGGCGGTGGGTCGGCGCCGACGTTGGAGCACCAGCGGAGGCGGAAAAACGTCTGTTCGATCGGAACAGGGGCGTGTGGGCGGAAGCTGGGGCGTGATGGTAATCCTTCCGACTCTGATGATCCAGCAGTCGGATCGAAGGATCCTTCTGGATCTGTGTTCCAATGAGAGTGGAGAGGAGGTGGCCAAAGTTTCAACTCGATCGGCCACCTGGAACTGAAATTCTAAACTCGTGAAGTGATAGTGGCAGAAGAAGACGTGGAGCAGGGGATTGTTTGCGGCAGCGGCAGAAATCAGATGGTGGGTTGCGACAGCGATGGAGGCTTGTTGGGTTTGTCTGGAAGAGTGGAACGGTTGATCGTCTGGATGGGGAAGAGAGGTGCTCGACACCTAGAGAAGGAGAGGGGAAGGTAGTGGCGACACATGCGCCGGAGGGGAAGAAGGGGACATCCGATAGGATGAAACAGAAGCTATTTCCATTAATTCTTCAAAAAGGTCTACCAAATACATGAGGGAGATACAATGTTATAGGCAAGCAACATGTAGCCGTTGGAGGTTCTCTTCACGCAAACATTGACTAAGTCTATGTGCAACTCTAGTTGAACTTGGGCTAAAGATTTGACCTTGATTCGATGTGACCTCGTATGGAATATATGATATGGATTAGTGCCTCACTAAACTTATGATTGCATTTAAAATTTAGACATAAACATTGACTAAGTCTATGTTCAATCAAGGTTTACAATAATTATACAAAATTTAACTAAGTCAAAATCATGTCTATATGCTCCTGCATCAGAGTGTCATCGACCTTGACAACGACGGTGAGGTTCACTGTTTCCCTCATGCACTCATGGGGCTACGTGCGGAGGTGACCTCATGATAGACCCTACCAAGGCGCTGTTGGGCAACTCCATCACTGACTTCTTGGCGCTCACATGGAGTGTGTACGATGTGTCGCGAGATTGTGTTTCGAGGAGGGGTGGGATGGAAAAGCCACGGATTCTCTTCATCGCGCGACACAAGACAAGGAGGTTCGAAAACATGGCAGCGATCGGCCAGGTTGTGGAGGCGGTCGGGTTCGAGGTGGTGATGTTTGAGCCGAACTTCTTCGGGGTGGTCGGGTTCACCCGCATAGTGAACTCGTGCGACGTGTTGGTGGGCGTGCACAGTGCGGGGCTAACCAACTTGCTGTTCCTTCCCACCAGCGGGATAATGGTTCAAGTGGTGTCGCAGGAGAAGCTGCACTGGATCGCGACTAATTTTTATGCGAAGCCGACCATTGGGAGGGGTCTGAGGTACCTACAGTACAACATAAGCATAGAGGACAACACGCTGGTGGACTTGTACCCGCGTAATCACATGATATTTGTAGACCCGGAGGCCATTCACAAATCTCAACACTTATATGTTGTGTTTAGTAGGAAAGAAAAGAAGTTAAAAGGAAAAGAAAGTAAGAAAGAAGAAAAAATAAAAAAGAAAGAAAATAATAAGATTTTTCATCATAGAGTTTATTTAGAAGGAAAGAAAGTTAGAAAGATTGATAAGCATACTTTATTTTCTTTATTTTTATGTCAATGACTACGATGAGAGGCGACAGTGAAAAGGCGACGATGAGAGGCAACGGTGAAGAGACGATGATGGCGACGATAATGACGACAATGGCAATGGCGATAGCAATGAAGACGACAATGACAACGATGATGAAGAAGATTGCAAGAAAAGCATAAGAGGGAGAGCGAGCATAAAAAAGAAAAGGGTGAAAATAGGTATGAGAAGGGCAAATCCAACTTTCCGTCAGACTTTCCGCCCAATTTGGGTGGAAAGCAAATAGAGCTATTTTCCCTCTTACTTTCCTTCATTTTTTCCATCCGTCCTACTAAACACGATTTTATAGCTCTCCTTTCAATTTTCCATTCATTCCCTCCTCTTTTTCTTCCTACTAAACACACTATTAGGGAATCGGTGGATGGCAGTGGTGGCCTAGCTTTTAACATTTTTTTTTCCCGCTTTAAGTCGGTTCTTGGGCAGGCTTTCTTCCTCCTCCATCGAATAAAACTCTTAAGCGGGTATCCTGCCAGCGGGGTACCCATTCAACATTCATTTAGCATTAGGATTCGTGCAATCCCAATAAAAAAAAATCGAATGAAGCGCCTCACTCACCCAGGGGGAGTTTTATTCTCCTCCATCACGAGAATAATTGACCCATTATTTGTTATTTTTTTTATACATGAACGTGCATATTAATTTAGTGCAATCAAACCATTGTACATGTGTTTTTTTTATAAAAATAAAAAAAGTTTTTTATTTTTTTTAAAGTAATATGGAAAATAATGTGGAGAGTGCCAAAGTGGCTCAATTAATTATTTGACAATTTGTTGAGGACCTTTGTGTTGTTATTTCGTTGCTTATGGCGTTTTGCAAGTGATGTTCCCATATTTGTTTATTTATCTTGAAGGGACGAGAAAAATTATTAGGTATAGTCTTTGCCTCTAAAAAGCTTCGGCAATATAAAATCAACATAGTTTATCTTAGGATGGTAGTACGTAGGTTGCCCATATTTTACATATTATCTGTATTTTCATTTAAATAATTTTTCTACTATCTATACTCGAATAACTACCTTTGTATCCTATAAATATTGGACTAAAATACCTATCTAATTAAATTTTAACTTATATATCTAGTTACCTAAATAAAATTTGAATACCAGACTCTATAAAAATTCTAATAATGATTAAATTTCAAACTAACCCTACTAATATATTAAAAAAGTTAGGAAACCCGACCCTATAAAAAATTTAGTAATGGTTAAATTTTGGACCAACCCTACTAACATAATAAAAAAATTAATACACAAATAAATTGTATACATATATATATATATATATATATATATACAAATCCAATTCAGATAGTGGGTATCCGCCTTATGCGATTCGAATCTGACTCGGGTATCATATATACTACTCATACCCTACCCGAATCCAAATAATATGTATCCAATTATCTGTAAATGATTCAGATAAAATGGATACCCGCTAAAATATTACCCAGTTGCCATCCATACTTCATCTCTCTACATGCGAATTTTAAATCATCATAGATATCAATTTTTTTATCACGACGATAACCTTATAGATTTCTAAACCCTAATTTTTATATGTTAAATTTATACATTAAATATGAGTAAATAAAAAAAAGTACATTATTTACAAGTGAATAAAATTTTATATTTTTGGTAAGATGATCATAATTTTTAGGACTAAGTGTTAGTAAGGAAGTACATGATATCTTAATAATTAAAGAAACAAATTCACGGATGAACAAATATGAGATTTATTTAATTCCAATAAAATAAAAATATTAAAGTTTCTCGCATAGGAAGGGTAATGCATGCATGAACATAATCTAGCAAATACATGCATGAAAGATTAGCTTTCTTCTATTTATACGATACGATTAGCAGGATATTTTTTTTTATAATTTTACAAAAAAATATATATCTTTCCATATTTAGTAGTCACATATCTATAAAACGACCTCTTGTCCTCTGGTAATCAAATAAACTATACTAATTTGTAAGGAGCCATGGGTGCTATCCGCTTACTATGTGTTCTACTTGTTCTCTCGAGCTTGTGCACTCTAAATCAATGTAAGTATCTTCGTGTTTTAGTATATTTTTATGAATTTTTTTAATATGAAATTTCTTGTAAATTATAGGTAGAGAGATGAAAGGCATGGAGGAGAATTCATTGGGCAAAAACGAAAGCCTAATAGTGTTCATTCCTTGTATAAAGGAGGACTGCCCATACTTTGAATGTTACTGTTGTGCAATTAAGCAAGACCCTGATTGCTACAGAACAAGGGAAATCTGTCAAAAAAATTGCCCACCAACCCTTAAACCATGAGGAACTGTAATTTTCATGCCCATGTACAAGCAAGCAATCTTCCTCACACTATTTGGAAGATATAAACCATGAGGAACTGTAATTTTCATGCCCATGTACAAGCAAGCAATCTTCCTCACACTATTTGGAAGATATTATAATGAATAAGGACATCTATACTCTAAATATTTTTCAATTTTTAAAATTATGAAAAGCATTACTTATTGTAGCTTTTTTTTATAGCATAATAAATGTCTTTATGGAATTTGATTTGTTCTAATAAAAGTGCTCTTTTTAATTTGTTAATCCCGAACTCTCCCAACTCACTCTGTTAAAGCTCACACGAGTATTTATTGCTTGGACGCTATCTTAATAATTGAAGGAACAAATTTATGGATGAACAATGTAAGATTTATTTAAATCGGTATAATAAAAATCCATATCCTTGTTCTGTCTAATTAAAATCAAATAAAATAATACTGGTAACCTGTGTTTCTTTGGAATAAGAAAATGCTTTAATTCATTAATAATTAATCTACTTTTTTACTTTCCGCCTTGAATTTCTCGAAGTACAACCTTAAAGTTTCTCCGCAATTTTTTCGTAGCTGTCATCGTACGTACAAAGAGTTAATGGTTTCTAATGGAATTGGCTACATGAGACTGCATGCATGAACTTAGTAAGGGAAAGATTAGTTTTTTCCATTTAAACTTTAGTAGGTTATTTTGTTAAAGGGAAGTATTATTTTGTTTTATAATTTTCTAAAAAAATATTTCTTTCCATATTCGGTAGTTAAATATGTATAAAATGGTCTCTTGTAATATTACATAAACTATAGTAATTCATATCTAAATTCAGAAATCCATTATTAAGAGCCTATTTGGCTCCGTTTCGAAGCTGATTTTAAACAGCTTTTAAGCAGAAAGCAGTTAGAAAACAGTTTGGTAATGAAAAGCAGAAGCAAAAAAAAAGTAGTAAAAAAGGAAAAGTTGGGAAAGCTACAATTTGATACTTTTACCGTTTCTAGTTCTCCAAAAAAATAATTTACATAATTTTGATTAAAATTTTAAATATTATTATTTTAAATAATTTAAAATTTTAACACTAAAAAAAAATAAAATATATTATAATTTTAAATAATTTAAAATAATATATTTATTTATTATTTTAAATTTTGACAGCAGTTAAAAAGTTATTAACCAAACATCTTATAAATTTTAATAGTGCAGCACAGTACAGTACAACACAGTTATAAAGTTATTAAGAGTGGGCCAAATAGGCTCTAAGTGTTCTACTTATTCTAGTTAGCTTGTGCACTTTAAATAAATGTAAGTATCTTCATCTTACTAATTTTTTTGTCTCTATTTTGCTTAATAATAGCTATAGTGCTAATAATATTTGTCATGAAATTTTTTTGTAAATCATAGGTAGGGATATCGAAATCACAAAGGGTAACTTGTTGGACATGACCGGCAAAAATCAAAGCAATATAGTGCTCATTCCTTGTGTGAAGACCGAGTGTAAAGAGTTTAGCCCATGTTATTATTGTCATGAAAGAACTTAATTGCTTTCAATCATGGAAAATTTGTCAATCACATTGCCCAAAATGTGATCTGAATTGTTCTCCACCAACCTCTAAACCATGAGGAACTATAGTTTTCATATGTCCATGTACAAGCTGTTGGGGTATGCCCTTAAGGCTAATGTTTGAGGCCTATGGGAATGTATCTGTATCATGTAATAAACTCTTATGTTTATAAAGGCATGGTTGTTATTCAGTTAGTTACATTGTCTGCTGCAATATATGTTCTTCTGAATAATGTCTCAAAGCTGTTCAGCTAGGCTGACATGCAGTTTAAGTCCTTAGTCGAGATATCTTGGTGAACATGAGACAGCCTTGATATGGTTAAGACTAATATGTGTTCTAATCTTATAGGATGCTTCGAGCATGGAATAAGATGTAGACTCATGGGTACATTGGATGTACTGGACAGACCCTACTAGGATGTTCAATTGTTTGTCGCAATGTGAATATTCCTTGAGTATGACAAGTGGCACATTTCCTCTGACTTGAGATCACTTGTGTTTTCTAAATGATGATTGTCATTGTTTTGAGGTAGTTCAATATCATTTGAAACATAATGATTATAGACTATCTTGGATGGTGAGCTTGAGTCAGGTTAGGGCACTAGTGATAGACATAGGATTGCCGTCTCCTTGTTTAAGGAGTGTGATGTTCTAAAGGGGCCCCCTGGATGAGATGATTGAGAAAAGTGTATGGCCATACCCAGGTGACAGTGTTCATCTGTTCTAATCATGCTCGTCATATTGGAGTTACAAGCTTGACAGGCTTGTCCAATAAGAACATCAAGTGGCAAAGGAATTATGCATGCCTTGTGATTTGATTCACACTTGTGCTGTTTTTGGGTGTAGTCTTGGAAGACTCTTTCCTTTATATCGGGAGACAGTGATGTGTTGCTAGATACCCCTCACTGATCGTGATAATGTGAGTTATCGTTACCGACATTTAAAGGAAACCCTCAGGGTCGCACAATTTGATGATATGGCTTACTTAAGTCAGATCGTATGGACTGAATTGTTCGGATTCAGTTTAAAGGGATTTAATCTCTGATTGTAAGTGAGATCTGGTCTGATCATGTTTGATTGATTAGGGCTTGAGATCGGTAAGCTTCGATCGAGAGAATGAATGCTAGATCGGTCAGATCAGAAGCATTAAGAGATCAACGGTCAGATCAAGAACCTTGTGGTTTAATTATGATTTGGACTGGTTGCTTGGCTTGATTAGTTCTTAAACCGAACCAATGTGAACCGGCTCATGAAATGAGCGCATGGTTCAAGGCTTGGCGAGTTGTTCACTTGGCGTGAACATTGGAGCGAACGTGGTGGCTATTTTTAGTAACCATGATCTCCACTTGGAGATAACGCTCACGTTCGAAGAGTGCTTACTACTCTCGCCTCTCAAGCGACCTCTCTTCTTGACGCTTTCGTGTGTGGCGACGTCTTGAAGGTTGAGGAGGATTCGGCCAAGAAGTTCATCATCCCTTTCCATTCGATCAAGGACACTTTGTAGCCTTGCTAGCACAAGGAGCAACAAAGAGTTTGCCATCATCCTCTTGTGTGCGAGACTTTGGAGAAGTGGCATTTGCGATTTTTCTTCCAAGGCGCCATCTAGAAATGGCTATGGTATGAATCGTTTTATTCATGCTGATTTTATAAGCTAATCATAATGCATGCAAAGATCATTGAAACCCTTTTTCCGCTGCATCTATATCTCCATTTGCGCCTATAGGGTTTTACCTCCCCTTATTCTAGGGGATCTTTCAATTGGTATCAGAGCGCTGGTTGAAGCATGTTTTTTTATGATTGCTTAACGCTTGAGCCATTTTTGTGATCCATGTTGCGAATATTGCCTAGATCTATAAGTTAGATGCGTTAGTCCAAGTTGGCGACATTTGCTTTCCTCTAGGCGCATGTTTTCTAGTTTGCGCAATATGTATGTTTTTCGAAAACTAATATCATATGCGCGACTAATCATAGATCTAAGGCCTTACAGTAAACCCTTAGACGGGTTACTAGGGTTGAAGTCATCCCCTAGGTTAGATCCAACAGTCTGATCAGACCATCTGACAGCCTGAATGGGTCGACCAGTTAGCACCTTGGCGTAAGCCTATGGTGGCTATAGGTCGACTGCAGACAGGTGTGTAGCGATGTCTGATTGAGACAACTTATGAACACACATGAGTTAGGCCCGGGGTCACACCCGCTTGCCAGACCTCATTGTGGTTGTTCAGCCCTGGCGCATGCATGGTTGACCTTATGGTCAACTCAAGTCAGTTAGGACTTGGTGCATGCAAGGGCAGTGGATCTGACTAGGTTGGATGAGTGGATCCCTAGTAATGGACCGTTGTAAGGTTGTAGGGCAAATAAGGAAAAATTAAAATTGATCCCATGGGGTTTTTCGAAAATTTTAATTTTTATGATGGATCACATGATTGCTGATTGGATGCATATGTTTGTTTATTTAGTCTTATGTGGGCTGCTCATATTAATTGTGTGCTGTGCTGGGGCCTGCGTGCCTGGGATTTAAAATTGTAAATTAATTATTGTGATCTGCGCATCACATTGCTTTAATTTATAAAATTGTAATTGACCTGCGTGTCAATCTTGCCTAGATAGTTAAATTTGTAATTTAATTAGGCAAGAGCACAAAGCACACTTGGCAGAGGCGCTTGCAGCAGAGGCTTGACCAGGTGGGAGGTCCAGGGTTCGACTCTGGGACCAGGCGCAAATTCCTGGTGGGCGCACCAGAGCTGCAGATGGCGCTTGGGCCCTGGTTTGGGCCAGATGAGCAGCTAAAGACCCAAGAAGAGCAAGTGTAGACTTAAGTTAGGTTAAGGTCTCACTAGGGCTATGGGCTTTTACCACATAAGATTCATGCTTTCTTTTATTTAAAGTTTGAATATTAGAATTGCATGATTAAGTTTATCTTCTGCTATCACCATAGGAATTGCATGATAGTGAAGAAGATAAAAGACCGTTAAAATCCAACGCTAAAATATCAAGCTCGTAAGCCTTCTGACGCGAAACCTCACTGTTCTGACTATCGTTGGAGCCGTGTTGTACCCACTCAGTGGGCACGTCCATCTATCTTCAGACGGTGCGGGATTACACCTGTGTGTTACAGAGTAGGGATTTATCCCTTCTCGTTGCTCAGCATAGCACATGGTGGTCCAGGGAGTAGGTCGGGTCAGCTTGACCGTGTAGGCTACATATGTGGCGCATATGGTAGCACATGGAGGCAGCCATCTGTGGGGTCAGAGCCTGTGTTGTACCAACTCAGTTGGCACAGTCTGCTGGACTGCCCAGATGAAGGGGAATCGCACGGGTTGGCGATCGGCAGGGACTGCCTACCGGAGATTAGTGCTTGTACTCTCTGTGCATCTTATCTCGCCTGAGCGGGACGCGGAGACCAAGTATGAAATCCGGATCCCATCTCACTAAAAGAGTTCTACTCTTTCGGGCTGTTTTGTTGGATTTTTCAAGCCAGATAAAATAGTGAGAAAAAGAATCTTTCTTAAGTCCTGATCGATTCTTATACATTGATACTGACCTTGCTGTTCTTGCATTGTTGTAGATACCTGCAGCAACGAACACCATGAACTTCAATGTGCGATCCCTACTGGAAAGGGAGAAGTTTGCTGGGCCGAACTTCTCTGACTGGTTTGGACACCTTAAGATCGTTCTTAAGGCAGAGAGGAAACTGTATGTCCTCGAGACGGCAATACCGCCGCAGCCCGCTCCGAACGCCGCAAGGGCGGTTCGGGAAGCCTATGAAAAGCACGTCAATGATAGCATTGATGTCGCTTGCCTGATGCTAGCGTCTATGACGCCACCGCTGCAGCGTCAGCATGAGGATATGTCGGCTATAGAGATTATAGCGAACCTCAAGATGCTGTATGCTGCACAGGCGAGGACTGAACGCTATAACTTGACGAAGCTCTTCTTTCAGAGCAAACTGGCTGAAGGGAGCCCAGTGGGAGCTCACGTGCTCAAGATGATTGGGCACAAGGAGGCTCTAGAGAAACTGGGGCATACCATCAACCAGGAGCTTGCTGTGGATATTATTCTGCAGTCTCTCCCGCCTTCATTCGACGCGTTCATTATTAATTTTAATATGAACAAAATCGATTGTACTCCGGCAGAGCTGCTGAATATGCTCCTCACTACTGAGGAGACTCTGAAGGGAAAGCCTTCGACCTCTGTCTTAATGGTTCCTTCAAGGAACAAGAAGAAGGGGAAGAAGGGCAAGGCCCCTGTCAAGAGCTACAGCAAGGCTCTGAAGCAGAAGGTTAAGCGGTCCAAGGAATACAGGTGTTTCCACTGTGGCCAGCTAGGTCACTGGAAAAAGGACTGTAAAGCGCTCCAAGGAGATAAGAGGGGAAGCTTCGCTTCTGGCTCAGGTATATTCGTGATTGAGGTCATGTTTTCATCTTCTTCTATATCATGGGTGTTGGACACTGCATGTGGAGTTCACATTTGTTCAAATGTACAGGAACTCAAGAGAAGAAGACAGGTGGGACAGCATGAGGTGGACCTACGAGTTGGAAACGGGGCACGGGTTGCTGCTGTTGCTGTAGGAGACTACTTCATTTCTTTACCATCTGGAATTGTATTGGAACTAAACAATTGTTATTTTGTTCCCAGTATTACTAAAAATATTATCTCCATTCCTGCTCTTGTCAGGAAGGGATTTTCCTTTGAATGCAATATTTCAAAGTGTATTTTATCTTTTGATAATATTGTTTATGCAACTGGTTCAATTAACAATGGGTTATTCGTGTTGGACATGGAAAGTTCGATACAAAATATTGATAATAAGAAAGCCAAGTATGCTGATGACAGCACCTTGCTATGGCATAGTCGTTTAGGCCATATTAACGAGAAACGCATTAAGCGGTTGCATGATAATGGACTGCTGGGATCATTCTCCTGTGAGGAGATTGATACATGCAAGGCTTGTTTAATGGGTAAAATGACGAAGTCACCTTTTCCTCACAAAGGTCAAAGGGCTTCAGGTTTACTTGACCTTATACACAGTGATGTGTGTGGGCCATTTAGTAAACATGCCAGAGGTGGCTATCAGTACTTCATTACCTTTACTGATGATTTCAGTAGGTATGGCTATGTCTACCTGATGAGACATAAGAGTGAATCTTTTGACAAGTTCAAAGAGTTCAAGAATGAAGTACAGAATCAGCTAGGCCGAAATATCAAGGCACTTCGCTCAGATCGAGGTGGTGAATACCTAAGTCATGCGTTTACTGACTATCTAAAGGAGTGTGGGATTATCTCACAGCTCACTCCACCAGGAACACCGCAATGGAATGGTGTGTCCGAGAGGAGAAATAGAACGTTACTTGATATGGTTCGTTCTATGATGAGTCAGGCTTCTTTACCCAACTCCTTTTGGGGTTTTGCACTGGAAACAGCTGCAAAGGTACTAAACCGAGTGCCATCCAAGGCAGTTTCAAAGACGCCATATGAGTTATGGTATGGGAAACAGCCAAGCTTGACATTTATCAGGATCTGGGGCTGCGAGGCTTATGTCAAAAAGCTCGCCTCTGGGAAACTAGAGAGCAGATCTGACAAATGTATCTTTGTCGGTTACTCTAAGGAAACTAAGGGTTATTATTTCTACGATCCCAAAGAGAACAAGGTTTTTGTTGCTCGGACGGCCATATTTCTTGAGAAGGAGTTTCTTCTGCAAGAGGCCAGTGGGAGAGAAATAAAGCTGGATGAGAATCCAGAGGTAGGACAAAGTGCTCAAGCAGAATTGGATGAGCCTGAGCCGGTAGAACAGGTTATTGAACAACCTGAGGCTCAGATATCACGGGAACCGCGAAGATCGGGAAGGATCCGTCGACAACCTGAGCGTTATGACGGAGTCTACATCATTGATCATGATGAACCCCTCACTTATGCGGAAGCGGTCAGTGGACCGGAGTCAGCGAGATGGCTTGAAGCTATGCGCGCCGAGATGGACTCCATGTCAGATAACCAAGTTTGGGATTTGGTTGATCCGCCTCCGGGAGTTATCCCTATAGGCTGTAAATGGATCTTCAAGAAGAAGATTGACATGGATGGTAACGTAGTTACCTATAAAGGCAGGCTAGTTGCGAAAGGTTTCAAACAAATCTACGGGATAGATTATGATGAAACTTTCTCACCTGTAGCCATGTTTAAGTCTATTCGGATTCTTTTCGCGATAGCTGCATATTATGATTATGAGATTTGGCAGATGGATGTGAAAACAGCTTTCCTGAATGGAAATCTGGATGAGGATGTGTACATGACACAACCAGAAGGTTTCACTAATCCAGCAGATCGTCATAAGATATGCAAGTTAAAGAAGTCCATTTATGGACTTAAGCAAGCATCTAGAAGCTGGAATATTCGTTTTGATGAATCAGTTACTGAATTTGGTTTCATCAAGAACGAGGATGACCCGTGTGTATATAAGAGGTTTAGTGGGAGCGTGATTACTTTCCTATTCCTCTACGTCGATGACATCTTGATCATTGGAAATGACATTCCTGAAATGCATGCTGTGAAGGCATGGCTGAGGAAATGTTTCCAGATGAAAGATTTAGGAGAAGCAGCCTATGTATTAGGTGTGAAGATCTACAGGGATAGATCTAAGAGGCTTCTCGGGTTGTGCCAGAGTACTTACATCGATAAGGTCCTGGAGAGATTTCATTTAGAGAATTCTAAACGAGGATATCTTCCAGTCAGACACGGTCTGAATCTTTCGAAGAGTCAGTGTCCACAAACACAGACTGAGAAAGATGAAATGGACAATACGCCTTATGCTTCGGCTATTGGATCCATTATGTATGCGATGTTGTGTACTCGCCCAGACGTCGCTTACGGGTTAAGCGTGACCAGTCGTTTCCAAAGTAATCCAGGTATGGCGCACTGGATTGCAGTCAAGAACATTTTAAAATATTTGCGGAGGACCAAAGATATGTTCTTGATTTATGGTGGTCAGGAAGAACTCAGTATAGAGGGATATACTGACGCTTCGTTCCAGTCGGACCAGGATGATTTCCGATCGCAATCAGGCTATGTTTTTAGCTTGAATGGAGGTGCAGTGGTGTGGAAGAGTTTCAAACAGTCAACTGTTGCTGATTCCACAACAGAAGCCGAGTATGTTGCAGCCTCGGAAGCATCCAAGGAGGCAGTTTGGATTCGTAAGTTCGTGAGAGAACTTGGTGTTGTTCCTTCGAGTGCAGATCCTTTGGTTATCTTCTGTGATAACACTGGAGCAATCGCACAAGCAAAGGAACCACGGTCGCACCAGAAGTCCAAGCACATACAGAGACGGTTTCATTTGATCAGGGAGATCATTGATCGTGGCGAGATCAAAATCTGCAAGGTTCATACAGATGACAATCTGGCTGACCCGCTTACTAAGCCTCTGGCGCAGCAGAAGCATGAGAAGCACTGTAATAATATGGGTTTGAGATTTCTCAACCATTAGATTAAGTGCAAGTGGGAGATTGTTGGGGTATGCCCTTAAGGCTAATGTTTGAGGCCTATGGGAATGTATCTGTATCATGTAATAAACTCTTATGTTTATAAAGGCATGGTTGTTATTCAGTTAGTTACATTGTCTGCTGCAATATATGTTCTTCTGAATAATGTCTCAAAGCTGTTCAGCTAGGCTGACATGCAGTTTAAGTCCTTAGTCGAGATATCTTGGTGAACATGAGACAGCCTTGATATGGTTAAGACTAATATGTGTTCTAATCTTATAGGATGCTTCGAGCATGGAATAAGATGTAGACTCATGGGTACATTGGATGTACTGGACAGACCCTACTAGGATGTTCAATTGTTTGTCGCAATGTGAATATTCCTTGAGTATGACAAGTGGCACATTTCCTCTGACTTGAGATCACTTGTGTTTTCTAAATGATGATTGTCATTGTTTTGAGGTAGTTCAATATCATTTGAAACATAATGATTATAGACTATCTTGGATGGTGAGCTTGAGTCAGGTTAGGGCACTAGTGATAGACATAGGATTGCCGTCTCCTTGTTTAAGGAGTGTGATGTTCTAAAGGGGCCCCCTGGATGAGATGATTGAGAAAAGTGTATGGCCATACCCAGGTGACAGTGTTCATCTGTTCTAATCATGCTCGTCATATTGGAGTTACAAGCTTGACAGGCTTGTCCAATAAGAACATCAAGTGGCAAAGGAATTATGCATGCCTTGTGATTTGATTCACACTTGTGCTGTTTTTGGGTGTAGTCTTGGAAGACTCTTTCCTTTATATCGGGAGACAGTGATGTGTTGCTAGATACCCCTCACTGATCGTGATAATGTGAGTTATCGTTACCGACATTTAAAGGAAACCCTCAGGGTCGCACAATTTGATGATATGGCTTACTTAAGTCAGATCGTATGGACTGAATTGTTCGGATTCAGTTTAAAGGGATTTAATCTCTGATTGTAAGTGAGATCTGGTCTGATCATGTTTGATTGATTAGGGCTTGAGATCGGTAAGCTTCGATCGAGAGAATGAATGCTAGATCGGTCAGATCAGAAGCATTAAGAGATCAACGGTCAGATCAAGAACCTTGTGGTTTAATTATGATTTGGACTGGTTGCTTGGCTTGATTAGTTCTTAAACCGAACCAATGTGAACCGGCTCATGAAATGAGCGCATGGTTCAAGGCTTGGCGAGTTGTTCACTTGGCGTGAACATTGGAGCGAACGTGGTGGCTATTTTTAGTAACCATGATCTCCACTTGGAGATAACGCTCACG
Source organism: Costus lasius (assembly GCA_027563935.2). Lineage (NCBI taxonomy): Eukaryota > Viridiplantae > Streptophyta > Magnoliopsida > Zingiberales > Costaceae > Costus > Costus lasius. The sequence continues at coordinate 51,578,997 of CM050446.2, forward strand.
TTCGAAGAGTGCTTACTACTCTCGCCTCTCAAGCGACCTCTCTTCTTGACGCTTTCGTGTGTGGCGACGTCTTGAAGGTTGAGGAGGATTCGGCCAAGAAGTTCATCATCCCTTTCCATTCGATCAAGGACACTTTGTAGCCTTGCTAGCACAAGGAGCAACAAAGAGTTTGCCATCATCCTCTTGTGTGCGAGACTTTGGAGAAGTGGCATTTGCGATTTTTCTTCCAAGGCGCCATCTAGAAATGGCTATGGTATGAATCGTTTTATTCATGCTGATTTTATAAGCTAATCATAATGCATGCAAAGATCATTGAAACCCTTTTTCCGCTGCATCTATATCTCCATTTGCGCCTATAGGGTTTTACCTCCCCTTATTCTAGGGGATCTTTCACAAGCAATCTTCCTCTCTCTATCTTGGAAGATTTCATAATAAATTATGGCATTCAGAATCTAAATATTTCTCAATTTTCAAAAAAAATATGAATAAAATAACTTATTGTTATCTTTTTTTTAGCATAATAATGTCTTTTTAAATTTGATTTCCTCTAAACCTATTGTTAACAAGTGAGCTTATGCACATGTTTAGACAAACCTAATATTATTAACTTAGACTTAAAAAAAAAAAATTTAGTAGGTACTAAGTTAATAAGTCAATTTTCTTATTAAGTGGATTATGACCTCTTTAACACTCCTCATACAAGCAATCCTATATATGAACTCTTGTTAATGCAAGCAATTCATGAAATGCAAAGTGTCCTTTCCTTCTCAGATGTGTAAGGTATATATCTTTTCTCTTTTCTTCTATATGATGCATATTCCTTTCTCTCTTCTCTTAGGCTGTATTTTTTAGAAGGAATCTACAGAGAAAAAAAGAAAAAAAATTAAAAATAATAATTTAAGTAATTTTTTCTCCTGTATATTATGGATTTCTTTCAAAAAAAAAAAAAACACAGCATTAAGTTCAAGTGTAATGCATCATGCTCACTTCTATCTTCTCTCTAGGGTGTAGTAACTGGTCCAAGTTTTGGGATAAATAAAAAATCGAATACGAAATAAAAAAAGTTCTCCGACTACTATAACTTCCTCAAGATGACTAAGTTTTAGCGAATTCTCTTCTAATGACAAAAGTTATACATTATCACTTGTAATTAATATCTAAATGTTAACGTGCACAACCTGGTTAGAATAACTAAAGTAATTATTAAGTGCATCATGAGCCTCATGTTGGTGTATAAGCCCTGCAGATCAATGTATGGACATGGTCAGTCATTGTTTGAATGTACTTTGATAGAAGTATTATTCTATATAGAGGCATGATCGTTATTATGCAGACTTCTCTATCTGCGTTGATGTATTGAGTTGCATAAATAATGTCCTAGGAGTTTGGTTGGATCCATTCTCATAAGCTATCCCCAGTCAAGGTACCTTAGCAGATATGGGACAGCTTTGGTACATGTGAGACTGGTGTATGGGCTGGTTAGGTGCGTGGCACAGTAACGCAGACATACAGGTGCATTGGATGCACTGGAGTGATCCACCGTGAGGATTGACTTGTCTAGTCAATAAGTCAATCTCACATACGAGAGGTTTGCATTGATCCTTAGACTTGAGGTATTCATGTCTAGATTTGATGATGGATATGCTTTGATGCAGTCTTACGTCTCTCCGTCATTGGGAGACCAAAACGATTGTCATTGGGCATGTCATAAGTCATGCAGAGACATGGATGGCCAATAGTAGGATTTGCACCTTCCTTCAGAGGAAGCGTGATATCCACTTTGGGGCGCCCCACCTCATTGGTGCATAACAGGAATGTGTGGCCACACTAATTGAATCATGACCAATAGATTGAATTAATAAACTTGAGACTAAATTCAATGGCGGGATATTAGTTTAGGCAAAGGGATATCTATAGTGCATGAGAATCCTCGTTGCTTGTTAGGGAGTTGTTGCCATAATGACTTAATTCCTATGACATGGGTAGTAGTGATGTATTGCTAGATACCACCCACTACTTATGATGTTTACATCATTGCCATTGTCATTAGGATCCTATGGGGTCACACGCAATAGACTATTGATGTTGCTTTAATCAGAAGCCTTATGATCAAGTTATTGGATAACTTGGATCAATTTGGAAGATTTCATCAGCGCCAATGGGCCTGATGAGTTGGAAGAAAGTTATTAGAGCCAAGCTTCATTTTTTGTAGGTTGACCTGAAATTGACCTAGAATGGTCACTTTTGGATTAGGGTTGCATTGTATTGGATCTAATGGCTTAGTCAACCCATGCCATGAAGTTTGGGCTTGCTCATTATCCAATGAGGCCCAATAACTAGTTGTCATGAAGAGGTATAAGCAAATAAGGGAATATTGAAGAAGAGTTTCACCCCATTGGCGCCAAGGGCATAATGGGGTGAACTAAGCGCATGTTGCTTCATAAGGAAGCATTAGGTGCCTCCCCCTTTGTTCCTTGGATGGAAATTTTGCCTCTATGGTAAGTGTTGGGGCTGATATGGCTTGATGGCTCTTTTGGAAAGACCTTGGGTGCATATGGGTAGTAGGGAGAGGTTTATGGTAAGGTCTTGGAGACTTACCTTACCTCCAAACTCTAATTCCCCTCAAACCCTTGCTTAGCCGAATTCCTCTTGCATGTTGCACCTAGCCCTTCTCCTTTGATGGTAAGAATGCATTTGAGGCATGTCTTGGGCTGATATAGTGTTTGGATAAATATGGATAGGTTTAATGAAGTATATGGCAAAGTCTTGGAGTCATGAACTTTCCTTGCCTCATGACTCCTTATCCTACCCATACACTTGTCATCATCCTAGCCATTGCTCAAACTGACTCTTGGCCTATTAATAGGACCCTTGCCGCCCCCTCTTATGTTGTTGATTCATGTGTTCAATCTTTGGAGGCATGAGCACATCAAGAGGCAAGGGCAAAGGCTGGTGGCGCAAGTATAAGGGCGTGAGTGCATAGAAGTGGCTCAACCTTCTTTCTCCTTGAAGCCGCAAGCATCCTCTTCTTCCTCTCTCTTTGGCGCAAGAAGGAGGAGTCAAGGAGAGCTTGGTGGCATCATCTTCTCCATCCCCTCTCTTGGCGCAACTTCCATGAAGGTGGCGCAAGAGAAGTGAAGGAACCCTAAGGCTTGATTCTCTTCCCGAGGCTAGCACCAAGCATGGAAGGGAGCAATGTTGAGATGGTCGACGCGTAGATACTTGTAGAGGGCAAACACTTGGGCGCCTTCAACATGGCTTCAACAACTAAGCAAGCAAAAGAGGTACATCTCTAACACATCCTTGTGTCTTCTCTCTCGCATGGATCCTTGGGAAAGGAATATATTTCGGGTGTAATGATTCTTCCACTGCGTCCTGGGACTGCAAATTTTAAAATTACACCCGGTATTCCCCAATAGTGGTATCAGAGCTACTTGCGAGAAACACAAGGTGTACGTTTGCTTGTTTGAAAAATTTTTGGAAAATTTTTCTTCTATCCATGCGCGTTTCACCTAGAAAGTGTTTTTCATCTAAAATTCTCTTTTCAATTTTATAGCCGAAATTTGATTGTGTTACATGATTGATTTAAGGCCAAAGGCGCACGTGGTTTTGTCATGTAGGATGGGCATTGTGTCTTCGGACTGGCTGGGTCTCTTGATCTGACAAAACTGCCAGCCGATAGGGTCTATGAGATCATCATGGAACTTGATCTAAATTTTAGCATAAATTTGGTTAAGAGAGTGCTTTGGATGATGATGGCGCATAAGGGGCTAAAATTTGATTTTTCCCGGCTTTTCAAATTTTACATGCGCCACTTGATTGAGTTGATATGGTCATAGCGAGTGCCCTCCTATGTTGTAATGTGGAAGCATGTTTCCACTAGTGATGAATGCTTGTAAAATCTCTTTCCACCTGCGTGTGGTTCTCTCCCTATCTTGGTGTAAATATTTTTTATCTTGTTTTAGAATAGATGTAGAAAAAGAAGATAGGTTAAGGCTTCATCTTGACAACAAGGAGTCTTCTTCAACCGGAGTCAGAATTGGGGCCAGCTTTGGAAGCGTGGTGGTGGGCTTGCGGCTGAAGGAAGGACACTTGCTTTTGGATTCTGGCGTGGGCTGATTTGCTTTAGGGACTCGCAACCCTTGGATGCACGATAATATGTCACATGGCTCGTGACAAGTTATGTGTATGAAAAGGGCTATGACCATATCGACCAAACTAGCATGCCTGTGATGGTTTATTATTCTGTCAATAGCATGCCTGTGATGTTTTTCCTTTGCTGTCATAACCATAGGAAAACTGCATGCTAGAAAAGAATAAAATAAACATGCAAAACTCTCAATACAATATCAAGTCGATAGCCTTCTAACGTGTAGCCCTCATCAAACTATCGATAGGTGGTGTTGTGAACTATTTCCCACTCTCGTGGGACACACCCACTTATCTTTAGGAGGTGTGTGGTGGCAATGGTTTCCCCAGTCTGTTTTAACCGGGCGTGCCTTCGCAAGGAAACTCGTTGACCCTGGGCATAACGGTTAGGATCAGACTTAACTAGTTTTTCATATGTCACTGACATGATGGATCACTAGAGGCAGCTGTTGAGAGGATAGGGTTTTGTGTTGTATCCAGCCCTTGCTGGACACAGGGTGCCTAGTCTGTCTTAACTAAGAAGAATTGTGCACGGCACAATTGGCTGGCATGCATACCTAAAGAAGCATGAGATCACTCTGTGCATCCCAACTCACCCTCATGAGTCGCGGAGACCTCATGTGAAATTAGGATCCTACTCACTTATTTCTATGTTGAGTTTGAGAGTTCTCAACTTGTTTAGGAAATAGTGGGAGCATAGCATTTAATTAAAGTCCTAGTTAAATGCTTTATCATTGTACTTATTTTACTTATTTGCTTATTGTAGATGGCATCTCCTAATATAAGATTGAAACTTTATAAAAACAAATTGGATGGGACTAATTGGACAAAGTGGTTCAAGATTTTGTTCAAGATACTAGAACAAAAAAATAAGGTACATCTTCTTGAAAGACCTCCATCCCAGCCCGGCATGTATTTCACTACTGAGTGGGAGTGGAATGTCTATCTTGAACATTGTGAAGATAACAAACAGTACACTACTCTTGTCTTATAGTGCATGACCCCAGAGGTCAAGGTTGAGTGTGCTGAGATGGGGATTTATGATCTTATCATACATCTCAAAGGTCTCTTCACACCATGCTCTATAGACAAAGATCAGGAGAGTTCTGTTGGATCTTCAGAATGTGTGCCTGAATCTGAGAATGACCATGGTTCTGTATCTTCGAAGCTAATACTTCGGAAGACTGGGAATGCATGGGTATTTCGAAGAGAATTGAGGGCCAAGAAGAGCATGGCGAAGAAGAAGGGATGTAATCCATCCGCTTCAGGTATTGTGTTAATAAAGTCTTAATGTCTACTTCTTATTCATGGGTACTGGGTACCACATGTGAGGCTCACATATGTTTTACATGTGCAGGAGCTCAAAAGAAGTAGGATGATGAGGCTTGGTAGGATCGACTCTCGGGTCAGGGACAGAGCATTGGATCCTGCTGTTGATATCATCTCATTGCCTTGAAGACTTTATCTAGAACTTTGCTATTATGTATCAGCTTATGTATTAGAACATCATTCCTTTTGGAAAGGATTTCAGTTTGAAATAATAAATGATATTTTTCTTTAAATCTGAAATGTTCTATTGAAGTGATACAGTTGATAATAGTTTGTGGTTCTATATGTAACACAAGATCAGATCCAATGATTCAATAAACACCCTTTTATAGCAATGTCTCTTGAACCATAGAACAATGGTCACATCCAAAGGTCCATGGACTATTGGGATCATTATCCTTTCAGGATTATGATACATGTGAGCCCTGTTCAAAGGAACAAAGTGACAGATGCTGCCTTCACCATAAAGGGTTGAAGGGTAAGCGGCTTGTTGGATCTATTACACAGCAATGTGTGTGGACCCATGTAAACAAGCACTAAGAGGTGTTGAATACTTCATTAAGTGTGGGTATGCAATATCCAAACCTAAGAACTTTGGAGAAATCCAAGAAGTTTACAAATGGAGTATTGAATCAAATTGGTGAATCTATTAAAGCACTTTGATTGGATCAAGGTGATTAGTGGAGAATTTGATGACTGTCCTAAAGAGTGTGGGGTTATCTCACAGCTTGCTTGAAACACCATTGTATGGTGAATTTCAAAGAAAGAAAGAGGAACACATTGGATGTGGTTCCATTTTGAATAGTCATGCAAATTTACTACTTTTTGACGCCATGCAAACATATGTACTGTCACTCCATAAGGAAATGTCTCTAAGATAGCTTTTGAGTTGGAAACTGCAAATACCCCATTCCATCAAAGGATTTGGGAATGTAATATGCAGTGATTCAAAAGTATGAATTTGTGGGGCACTATAGAGTGCTTATTCTATCCCGAAGAGAACAAACTATTTGTTGCTCAAACTACTGTCTCTCTTGAGAAGATATTTCTTTTGAAAGAAGCTAGTGGGAGTAGATTTGATTGGGACAAGGTCCAGAATCAACCACAATATAATTAGACACAAATGGAGAGTAGAATCTCACATACAGGTTGAAAGTCAACCTGAAATTCAAGTAACACAGGAACCACATAAGTCTAGATGGATTCAAAATGCTGGGCATGACGAATTTTACATCTAGAATGAACCTAAGACTTATGATGAAATGGAAGAGGTCGGTGGACCAGATTCCAGGAAATGGCTAAGCGCTATGAGAATCATAATGGACTCCGTGTCGGCTGATCAAGTCTGGGACTTGGATGAGCTGCCAAAGGGGTAATACCCACAGGCTGTAAATAAATCTTCTAGGAAGATAGACATGGAAGGTAACATTGTTACCTTAAAAGGCAAGCTAGTGAACAGAAATTTCAGGCAAATCCACTGGGTGGATAGTGATGAAAATTTTCACCAATAGCTGTGTTCTAAGTCCATTAGGTATCTGCTTGTTGCATTTTCTGTTATAGGATGTTGAAAATTGCTTTTCTTAATGGATATCTGCAAGAGTATATCCATATGGAAATAGCCAAAAGGTTTTCATATAGAGGCCGTAAAGATATGCATGGTCTTAAGCAAGCATGTTAAAAAGAACCTGTGTTTACAAGAAGATCAGTGGGAGCACCATAATGGTATTTCTTGTTCTAGATGATTGATGATATTCTCCTCACACGGAATGGCATCTCAGCTCTTCACATGGTGAAGACGAGGCTTGAGAAGTATTTCTAGAAGAATGATCTAGGGAATGATGCCTACATCCTAGGCATGAGGATCTATAGATAGAGATCCAAGAGAGTCATTGCCCTTTAGTCAATCTATGTTCATCCAAGAGTTTCTGGAGAGGTTCATATTGGGTGATTCCAAATGTTGATACCTTCCAGGGAGATATGGTCTGACTCTCACAAGGATGCTATGTCCGCAAACATAGCAAGAGAGCAGTAACATGAGTCTAGAATCCTGATACATTGAGTATAGGATAGATCATGTTTTGTGCAAAGTGCATGAGACCATATATGGCAAATGCTTGGAGCATGGCCAGTAAGTTTCAATCGGATCCTAGTGTTTAACACTGGATAGCTGTGATAGCAATCCTTTAATACTTGGGAAGTATAAAGGATTAAGATATAGTCTGTAATAGATAGGAAGAACTTTGTGTACTGGGTACACTGATACTTCGTTCCAGTCTAAAGACTATAGTTCACAGCCAGGATTTGCATTTGCCTTATAGTGGGGATGTAAGCTGGAAGAGCTTTGTGCAAACCATAGTGGCAAATTCTACAATTAAGGCTGAGTACATTGCAGCTTCTTGTGGCAGCCAAGGAAGCAGCTTCATTCACATGAACTTGATTTAGTTCCTGGTGCTTGATGGTTCAGTATGATTCTTACTGGAGCCATAGCATAAGAGAGGGAACTTGGCAATCAAGTATGTACTGCAGCAATATCATCTGATCTTGGAGATCATGGATAAGGATGATGATTCAAATTTGCAAAATAAACATAGACAGCAATCTGGAAAACCCACTGACATAGCCTCTGGCGCAGCGAAAGCTAAATAAGTCATACTAGAGACATAGGGATTGATTAAACATCAGTTTCCCTTGGTCTTAGTACAAGTGGGAGATTGTTGGTGTATATGCCCTGCAGACCAATGTATGTACATGGTCAGGCATTGTTTGAATGTACTTTGATAGAACTATTATTCTATATAGAGGCATGGTCACTATTATGCAGACTTCTCTACCTGCGTTGATGTATTGAGTTGCATAAATAATGTCCCAGGAGTTTGGTTGGATCCATTCTCATAAGCTATCCCCAGTCAAGGTACCTTAGCAGATATGGGACAGCCTTGGTACATGTGAGGCTGGTGTATGGGCTGGTTAGGTACGGGGCACAGTAACGCAGACATACAGGTGCATTGGATGCACTGGAGTGATCCACCGTGAGGATTGACTTGTCTAGTCAACAAGTCAATCTCACATGCGAGAGGTTTGCATTGATCCTTAGACTTGAGGTATTCAAGTCTAGATTTGATGATGGATATGCTTTGATGCAGTCTTACGTCTCTCCGTAATTGGGAGACCAAAACAATTGTCATTGGGCATGTCATAAGTCATGTAGAGACAGGGATGACCAATAGTAGGATTTGCCCCTTCCTTCAGAGGAAGCGGGATATCCACTTTGGGGCGCTCCACCTCATTGGTGCATGACAGGAATGTGTGGCCACACTGATTGAATCATGACCAATATATTGGATTGATAAACTTGAGACTAAATCCAATGGCGGGATATCAGTTTAGGCAAAGGGATATCTATAGTGCATGAGAATCCTCGTTGCTTGTTAGGGAGTTGTTGCCATAATGACTTAAGTCCTATGACATGGGTAGTAGTGATATATTGCTAGATACCACTCGCTACTTATGATGTTTACATCATTGCCATCGTCATTAGGATCCTATGGGGTCACACGCAATAAACTCTTGATGTTGCTTTAATCAGAAGCCTTATGATCAAGTTATTGGATAACTTGGATCAATTTGGAAGATTTCATCAGCGCCAATAGGCCTGATGAGTTGGAAGAAAGTTATTAGAGCCAAACTTCATTTTTGGCAGGTTGACCCGAAATTGACCTAGAATTGTCACTTTTGGATTAGGGTTGCATTGGATTGGATCCAATGGCTTAGTCAACCCATGCCATGAAGTTTGGGCTTGCTCATTATCCAATGAGGCCCAATAACTAGTTGTCATGAAGAGGTATAAGCAAATAAGGGTATAATGGGGTGAACTAAGCACATGTTGCTTCATAAGGAAGCATTAGGCGCCTCCCCCTTTGTTCCTTGGATGGAAATCTTGCCTCTATGGTAAGTGTTGGGGCTGATATAGCTTGATGGCTCTTTTGGAAAGACCTTGGGCGCATATGGGTAGTAGGGAGAGGTTTATGGTAAGGTCTTGGAGACTTACCTTACCTCCAAACCCTAATTCCCCTCAAACCCTTGCTTAGCCGAATTCCTCTTGCATGTTGCACCTAGCCCTTCTCCTTTGATGGTAAGAATGCATTTGAGGCATGTCTTGGGCTGATATGGTGTTTGGATAAATATGGATAGGTTGAATGAAGTATATGGAAAAGTCTTGGAGACTTTCCTTGCCTCATGACTCCTTATCTTACCCATACACTTGTCATCATCCTAGCCATTGCTCAAACTGACTCTTGGCCTATTAATAGGACCCTTGCCGTCCCCTCTTATGTTGTTGATTCATGTGTTCAATCTTTGGAGGCGTGAGCACATCAAGAGGCGAGGGCAAAGGCTGGTGGCGCAAGTATAAGGGCGTGAGTGCATAGAGGTGGCGCAACCTTCTTCCTCCTTGAAGCCGCAAGCATCCTCTTCTTCCTCTCTCTTTGGCGCAAGAAGGAGGAGTGCTTGGTGTCTTCATCTTCCTCCGTAGCCGCAAGCATCATCATCTCCTTGTCTTGGCGCAAGAACACGGAGAGCTTGGCGGCATCATCTTCTCCATCCCCTCTCTTGGCGCAACTTCCATGAAGGTGGCGCAAAAGAAGTGAAGGAACCCTAAGGCTTGAGTCTCTTCCCGAGGCTAGCACCAAGCGTGGAAGGGAGCAACGTTGAGACGGTCGACACGTGGATACTTGTAGAGGGCAAACACTTGGGCGCCTTCAACATGGCTTTAACAACTAAGCAAGCAAAAGAGGTACATCTCTAACACATCCTTATGTCTTCTCTCTTGCATGGATCCTTGGGAAAGGAATATGTTTCGGGTGTAATGATTCTTCCGCTGCGTCCTGGGACTGCAAATTTTAAAATTACACCCGGTATTCTCCAATATCTCAATCTCATAATTTTTTTATTCATCAATACATGTGTGTTAGTAATTAGAAATGACCATTTTATATTAGATAATTGGAGCATATTACATTAAATAAACCCAATTATGCATATATAGTGTTGCAAATAATGTATTTTTGCTATTTTCGATGGATTTAACTGCAAATTTTATGTTTTTGCATAAAATTACAATTATACATTTAAGATAGATAAAATTTCATTGTTTACCTTTTTTACTTAACTAGCATACGAGATATTTTATCTAAAAATGAATAAAGAAAGTATTCCACGGACTCACTTTTCTATTGATTTTGAATGATAGCTCGGGACATCCAAATCGTGAAAGGCAATTCATCGGACTTAGCTAGCAAAAACCAAAGTCATATTGTGCTCATTCCTTGTATAAAGTATGCTGTCTGTCGAGGTTTGAGTCCATGCTATTTTTGTGTAGCTAAAGGAAATCTCTGCTACCCGACGCAGGAAATCTGTCAGGCAAATTGTCGAAAATGTGACCCACGCTATGATTTGCCATCTCTCACAAGAGAAACTAGTGTCATAGCGTCCATGTATTACCAACCTTACTTATTATGAATAAATCATGGCGTTTATATTCCAATTAGTGATACCAATTTTTTCTTTTTTGTATTTGAATGTTATCGATCTCATAGATCAACTACAAGTACAATGACTATTTAGAGCAAGTTAGTTTTGCTCCAAGAAAACTAAACAATGCAACTAATTGTACAACTCAATAATGTGAATTTTTGGATTCATATATGACTAAAACGCTTGCTTCATTGTGTTGTATAATTGTATATGCCCACCAGCCAAATGAGCTGGGTTGTTACCAATTGAACAAGGATAAGCCTGCGACACATGGCGAAACCCAAGTTGTGTTCTTGCCCATCCCCGCCATCGGCCACATAATTTCCATGGTCGAGACGGCTAAACTTCTCCTCCACCAACACCTAGGCCGCCTTGCCAGCCTCTTCTCCGTCATGTTCCTTGTCCCCGGCAAACCCTACACTGCCGTCGTCGAAGCCTACATCTGTTCCGTCGCCGACTCCCACCGCAACATCCAGTTACACCGCCTCCCTCACGTCGCCCCTCCTACACACTATGATGGCCCCGAGGATTACATCTCCATCTGGATGGAGATGCAAAACCCCCAAATTAAATCTGCCCTCTCCGATCTCCTCCGCTCCTTTGCTGCCCCCGTGGTGGCTCTTGTCATCAATTTCCTTTCCACCATCGCGATCGACGTCACCACTGAGCTCGGCATCCCCTGTTACGTGTACTACGCCACGGGCGCTGCCTTCCTCGCCCTCATGCTCTATCTTCCCACTCTTCATGACGAATTTCCCATGGAATTCGAAGAGATGAAAGCGGAGTTGAGCGTACCAAGTTATGGAGGAGCATCTTCGGGATTTAATTATGTTTCTTTTTACTTTCATGTTCTTGCTTTAGAGTAGGGTAGCCAAGGATTTTATTTTCTTTTAAAGTGTTTTTAATTTCCTAGTTGATGTAGTAGGGTATTTTTAGCCTAGGTTGCTTACACTTGTAATTCACTACAAGCCACCTCCTCCTTCTCAAAATGATTAATATCAGCCCTCCATCTCAACTCATCAAGGGTGATCCAAGATCTACCACACATCAAGGAAATCCTCAAGATCAGCCCTCCATCAAAGCCTGTTCAAAAATAAGGCAAGATCCACCGCACATCAAGATTTGAGTCATCATTGGCGCCACCTTCCAAGGCACTAACCACCTTCATGACATATGGATGCCACCTCATCATGCTTACATGTCATGGGCGCCCAAATCTGGTCAAAGTCAACAAGGAACCAATTTCAAATTCAAACAAGTTAAAACTATCTCACATTCCACCAATAAGCTTCAAGACACCTCTTCACTCCACCAATGGAAGAGGCATGCGCACACCATCTCCAAGAGCATTAAAGGAGGCTTGCATGCACTCTTGCATGCAGCCAATTCGTTTACACATCTCCCTCAAACATCAAAGGCGCCAAGGAAGAAAGGATATCCATGTCATTCATTCAAAATTCAGCCATTAACCACCCTTGATTGAAGATCTCACATAGGGGCTGTTTTGTAAACTCAAGGTGAAGTTAACGTTGAGAGAAGGAGAGGATTTAAGGGCTTGTATTCCCACTTTGCACTTAAGTCTATTGTTTATGAAAAACGAATTATGAAGAATGCGTGAGCATTGTTTGGTTTGGTGGATTCCAACCGAGGCTATCTCCTCAGATTTAGGCATACACTCTGAAGATCCAACAAAACTCTCCTGATCTTTGTCTATAGAGCATGGTGTGAAGAGACCTTTGAGATGTATGATAAGATCATAAATCCCCATCTCATCACACTCAACCTTGACCTCCGGGGTCATGCATTCTAAGACAAGAGCAGTGTACTGTTTGTTATATTCACAATGTTCAAGATAGACATTCCACTCCCACTCAGTAGTGAAATACATACTGGGCTGGGATGGAGGTCTTTCAAGAAGATGCACCTTATTTTCTTGTTCTAGTATCTTGGACAAAATCTTGAACCATTTTGTCCAATTTGTCCCATCTAATTTGTTTTTATAGAGTTTCAATCTAAGATTAGGAGATGCCTTCTACAATAAGCAAATAAGTAAAATAAGTACTATGATAAAGCATTTAACCAGGACTTTAATTAAATGCTATACTCCCACTATTTCCAGAACAAGTTGAGAGCTCTCAAACTCAACATAGAAAGAAGTGAGTAGGATCCTAATTTCACATGAGGTCTCCGCGACTCACGAGGGTGAGTTAGGATACACAGAGTGATCTCATGCTTCTTTAGGTAGACATGCCAGCCAATTGTGCCATGCACAACTCCTCTTAGTTAAGACAGACTAGGTGCCCTGTGTCCAGCGAGGGCTGGAAACAACACAGAACCCTATCCTCTCAATAGCTGCCTCTAGTGATTCATCATGTCAGTGACATATGAAAAACTAGTCAAGTCTGATCCTAACCGTTATGCCTAGGGTCAACGAGTTTCCTTGTGAAGGCGCGCCCGGTTAAAACGGACTGGGGAAACCATTGCCACCACACACCTCCTAAAGACAAGTGGGTGTGTCCCACGAGGGTGGGAAACAGTTCACAACACCACCGATCGATAGTTTGATGAGGGCTACGAGTTAGAAGTCTATCGACTTGATATTGCTTTGAGAGTTTTGCATGTTTATCTTTATTCTTTTCTAGCATGCAGTTTTCCTATGGTTATGGCAGTAAAGGAAAAACATCACAGGCATGCTATGGACAAAATAATAAACCATCACAGGCATGCTAGTTTGGTCAATATGGTCATAGTCCTTTTCATACACATAACTTGTCACGAGCCTTGTGACATGTTATCGTGCATCCAAGGGTTGCGAGCCCCTAAAGCAAATTAGCCCACGCCAGAAGCTGAAAGCAAGTGTCCTTCCTTCAGCCGCAAGCCCATCACCACGCTTCCAAAGCTGGCGTCAATACTGACTCCGGTTGAAGAAGACTCCTTGTGGTCAAGATGAAGCCTTAACCTATCTTCTAATTCTACATCTATTCTAAAACAAGATGAAAAAAAATTTTACACCAAGATAGGAAGAGAACCACACGCAGGTGGAAAGAGATTTTACAAGCATTCATCACTAGTGGAAACATGCTTCCACATCACAACACAGGAGGGCACTCGCTATGACCATATCAAGCCAATCAAGTGGCGCATGTAAAATTTGAAAAAGTCGGGAAAAATCAAATTTTAGCCCCTTATGCGCCATCATCATCCAAAGCACTCTCTTAACCAAATTTATGCTAAAATTTAGATCAAGTTTCATGATGATTTCATAGACCCTATCGGCTGGCAGTTTTGTCAGATCAAGAGACCCGGCCAGTCCGAAGACACAATGCTCGTCCTACTTGACGAAATCACACGCGCCTTTGTCTTAAATCAATCATAAACAAAATAAAATTTCGGCCATAAAGATGAGAAGAGAGGTTTGGATGAAAACGCTATCTAGGTGAAACGCGCATGGACAGGAGAAAAATTTTCCAAAAATTTTTCACACAAGCAAATGTACACCTTGTGTTTCTCGCAAGTAGCTCTGATACCACTGTTCGGGAATACCGGGTGTAATTTAAAATTTTGCAGTCCCAGGACACAGCGGAAGAATCATTACACCCGAAACATATTCCTTTCCCAAGGATCCATGCAAGAGAGAAGACACAAGGATGTGTTAGAGACATACCTCTTTTGCTTGCTTAGTCTTTGAAGCCATGTTGAAGGCGCCCATGTGTTCGCCCTCTACAAGTATCCACGCGTCGACCATCTCAACGTTGCTCCTTTCCACGCTTGGTGCTAGCCTCGGGAAGAGAATCAAGCCTTTGTCACTTTCTTCAAAACTTGCGCCACATCCAAGGTAGAAGCGCTAAGAAGAGATGAGGAAGAGGATGACGCCGCCAAGTTGCTTCCTTCTTTTCTTTGCTTGCGCCACATTCAAACAAGGTGCGCCTATGGCAAAGGAACGGAGAGGGCTTGTGACAAGGAGACGCCACTAACCACTAAGAGTCCTTGCGCCAAGAAGATGAGAAGAAGAAGAGGAACTTGCGGCCACTTGGAAGAAGATTGCACCAAGCCTATATTGCTCTTGCCACTTGCCCTCCAATTCTCTCCAAGATATATGTCACGCCTCTAAGAAATCGTCCACATGAACAATTAAACACAAGAGGGGGCGGCAAGGGTCTTATTAATAGGGCAAGAGACAGCTAGGGCAATGGCTAGGATCATGCCAAGTGTATGGCTAGGATGAGGTGTCTTGAGGCAAGGAAAGTCCCCAAGACTTTGCCATATACTTCATTCAACCTATCCATAAATGTCCAAACACCATATCAGCCCAAGACATGTCTCAAAAGCATTCTTACCATTAAAGGAGAAAGGGCTAGGCGCAACATGCAAGAGGAATTCGGTTAAGCAAGGGTTTGAGGGGAATTAGGGTTTGGAGGTAAGGTAAGTCTCTAAGACCTTACCATAAACCTCACTTTTCTTCTCATATGCGCCCAAGCTCTTTCCAAAAGAGCCATCAAGCCATATCAGCCCCAACACTTGCCATAGAGGCAAGATTTCCATCCAAGGAACAAAAGGGGCAGGCGCCTAATGCTTCCTTATGAAGCAACATGCGCCTACTTCACCTCATTATACCCTTGGCGCCAATGGGGTGAAATTCTTCCCCATTATACCCTTATTTGCTTATACCTCTTCATGACAATTAGTTATTAAGCCTCATTGGATAATGAGCAAGCCCAAACTTCATGGCATGGGTTGATTAAGCCATTGGATCCAATCCAATGCAACCCTAATCCAAATGTGACCAATCTAGGTCAATTTTGGGTCAACCTACCAAAAATGAAGTTTGGCTCCAATAACTTTCTTCCAACTCGTCAGGCCCATTGGCGCTGATGAAATCTTCCAAATGGATCCAAGTTATCCAATAACTTGATCATAAGGCTTCTGATTAAAGCAACGTCAAGAGTCTATTCCGTGTGAACCCGTAGGATCCTAATGACGATGGCAATGATGTAAACATCATAAGTAGTGAGGGGTATCTAGCGACACATCACTACTACCCATGTCATAGGACTTAAGTCATATGGCAACAACTATCTAACAAGCAACGAGGATTCTCATGCATTATATATATCCCTTTGCCTAAACTAATATCCCGCCATTGGATTTAGTCTTAAGTTTATCAATTCAATCTATTGGTCATGACTCAATCAGTGTGGCCACACTTTCCTGTCATGCACCAATGAGGTGGGGCGCCCCATAGTGGATATCATGCTTCCTCTGAAGGAAGGGGCAAATCCTACTATTAGTCATCCATGTCTCCACATGACTTATGACATACCCAATGACAATCATTTTGGTCTCCAAATTACGGAGAGATGTAAGACTGTATCAAAGCATATCCATCATCAAATCTAGACATGAATACCTCAAGTCTAAGGATCAATGCAAACCTCTTGCATGTGAGATTGACTTGTTGACTAGACAAGTCAATCCTCACGGTGGATCACTCCAGTGCATCCAAAGCACCTGTATGTCTGCGTTACTGTGCCCCGTACCTAACCAGCCCATACACCTGTCTCACATGTACCAAAGCTATCCCATATCTGCTAAGGCACCTTGACCGGGGATATCTTATGAGAATGGATCCAACCAAACTCCTGGGACATTATTTATGCAACTCAATACATCAACACAGGTAGAGAAGTCTACATAATAACAACCATGCCTTTATAAAGAATAGTAATTCTATTAAAGTACATTCAAACAATGTCTGACCATGTCCATACATTGGTCTGCAGGGCATATACACCAACAATCTCCCACTTGCATAAAGACCAAGGGCAACTAATGTTTAATCAGTTCCTATGTCTCTAGTATGACTTATTTAGCTTCAGCTACACTAGAGGCTATGTCAGTGGGTTTTCCAGATTGCTATCTGTGTTTATTTTACAAATTTGAATCATCATCTTTATCCATGATCTCCAAGATCAGATGATATGCTGCAGTACATACTTGAGTGCTAAGTTCCATGCTATGGCCCCAATAAGAATTATATTGGACCATCGAGCACTAGGAGCTAAATTCAAGTTCAAGTGAATGAAGCTGCTTCCTTGGCTGCCACAAGAAGCTGCAATGTACTCAGCCTTAATTGCAGAATTTGCCACTATGGTTTGTCTAATGCTCTTCCAACACACAACACCACAACAAGGCAAAGTGCAAATCCTGGCTGTGATAAATAGTCATTAGACTGGAACGAAGTATCAGTGTACCCCTGCACACAAAGTTCTTCCTGTCTGTCACAGACTAAAGCTCAATCCTTTGTACTTCCCAAGTATTAAGGATTGCTTCCACAACTATCTAGTGTCAAACACTAGGATCTGATTGAAACTTGCTGGCTATGCCACAAATGGTCTTGTGCACTATGCATAAAACATGATCTATCCTTTACCCAATGTAACAAGATTTTAGACCCATGTTACTACTCTCCAGCTGTGTCATAGGACATAGCATCCTTGTGAGAGTCAAACCATATCTCTCTGGAAGGTATCAATATTTGGAATCATCCAATATAAACCTCTCCAGAAATTCCAGGATGAACATAGATTGACTAAAGGGCAATGACTTTCTTGGATCTCTATCTATAGATCCTCATGCCTAGGATGCAATCATCATTCCCTAGATCATTCTTCTCGAAATACTTCCCAAGCCTTAACTTCACCGCGTGAAGAGCTGGGATATCATTTCATGTGAAGAGAATATCATCAATCATCTAAAACAAGAAATACTATGATACTCCCACTGATCTTCTTGTAAACACAGGCTCTTTTCAACATGCTTGCATAACACCATGCATATCTTTATGGCCTTGATATGATAACCTTTCGGCTATTTCCTTGTAGACATCCTATTCCAGATGTCTATTTAAGAAAAGCATTTTTCATAACAACACACCATAACTGATCATGCAATTATAACAAGCAGATTCCTAATGGACTTAAAACACAACTATTGGTGAAAATTTTCATCATTATCCACCTTGTGGATTTGCCTGAAATTTCTGTTCGCAAGCTTTCCTTTCAAGGTAACAATGTTACCTTCCATGTCTATCTTCCTTGAAGATCTATTTACAGCCTATGGGTGTTACCCTTTTGGCGGCTCATCCAAGTCCCAGACTTGATTAGCAGACATAGAGTCCATTATGGTTCTCATGGCGCTTTGGCCATTTCTTGGAATTTGGTCCATTGACCACTTCCATTTCCTCATAAGTCTCAGGTTCATCCTAGATGAAAAATTCATCATGTCTAGCATTTCGAATCCATCCAGACTTATGTGGTTCCTGTGTTACTTGAACTGCAAGTTACTTTGAACCTGTATGTGAGATTCTACTCTCCATTTGTGTCTAATTATATTGTGGTTAATTCTGGACCTTGTCCTAATCAAATCTACTCCCACTAGCTTCTTCTGAAAAGAGATATTTTTCTCAAGAGAGACAGCAGTTTGAGCAACAAATATTTTGTTCTCTTTGGGATAGAATTAGCACTCCATAGTGCCCCACAAAGACATACTTTTGAATCACTGCACATTACATTCCTAAATCCTTCAAAGAAATGGGATATTTGCAGTTTCCAACTCAAAAGCTATCTTAGACACACTTTCCGATGGAGTGACAGTACATCTGTTTGCATGGAGTCAAGTAGTAAATTTGCATGGCTGTTCAAAGATGGAACCACATCCAATGTGTTCCTCTTTCTTTCTTTGAAATTCACCACACAGTTGTGGTGTTCCAAGTAAGCTGTGAGATAACCCTCACACTCCTTAGGACAGTCATCAAATTCTCCACTAATCACCTTGATCCAATCAAAGTGCTTTAATAGATCCATCAATTTGATTCAATACTCCATTTGTGAACTTCTTGGATTTCTCCAAAGTTCTTAGGTTTGGATATGGCATACCCACACCTAATGAAGTATACAACACCTCTTAGTGCTTATTTACATGGGTCCACACAAGCCACTTCTCCTTCAACCCTTTTGGTGAAGGCAGCATCTGTCTCTATGTTCCTTTGAACAAGGCTCACATTTATCATAATCTTAAAAGGATAATGATTCCAATAGTCCATGGACCTTTGGATGTGACCATTGTTCTATGGTTCAAGAAACAATGCTATAAGAGGGTGTTTATTGAATCATTGGATCTGATCTTGTGTTATATATAGAACTACTAACTATTATCAACTGTATCACTTCAATAGAATATCTCAGATTTAAAGGAAAAATATCATTTATTATTTCAAACTGAAATCCTTTCCAAAAGGAATGATGTTCTAATACATAAGCTGATACATAATAGTAAAGTTCTAGATAAAGTCTTCAAGGCAGTGAGATGATATCAACAGCATCCAATGCTCCGTCCTGGACCCGAGAGTCGATCCCAACAAGCCTCATCGCCCTACTTCTTTTGAGCTCCTGCACATATAAAACATATGTGAGCCTCATATGCGGTACCCAGTACCCATGAATAAGAAGTAGACATAAAGACCTTGGTAATAGAATACCTGAAGCGGAGGGATTACATCCCTTCTTCTTCGCCATGCTCTTCTTGGCCCTCAATTCTCTTTGAAATACAAATGCATTCCCAGTCTTCCGAAGTATTAGCTTCGAAGATACAGAACCATGGTCATTCTCAGATTTAGGCATACACTCTGAAGATCCAACAGAACTCTCCTGATCTTTGTCTATAGAGCATGGTGTGAAGAGACCTTTGAGATGTATGATAAGATCATAAATCCCCATCTCATCACACTCAACCTTGACCTCCTGGGTCATGCACTCTAAGACAAGAGCAGTGTACTGTTTATTATCTTCACAATGTTCAAGATAGACATTCCACTCCCACTCAGTAGTGAAATACATACTGGGCTGGGATGGAGGTCTTTCAAGAAGATGCACCTTATTTTATTGTTCTAGTATCTTGGACAAAATCTTGAACCACTTTGTCCAATTTGTCTCATCCAATTTATTTTTATAGAGTTTCAATCTAAGATTAGGAGATGCCTTCTACAATAAGCAAATAAGTAAAATAAGTACTATGATAAAGCATTTAACCAGGACTTTAATTAACTGCTATGCTCCCACTATTTCCAGAACAAGTTGAGAGCTCTCAAACTCAACATAGAAAGAAGTGAGTAGGATCTTAATTTCACATGAGGTCTCCGCGACTCACGAGGGTGAGTTGGGATGCACAGAGTGATCTCATGCTCCTTTAGGTAGACATGCCAGCTAATTGTGCCATGCACAACTCCTCTTAGTTACGACAGACTAGGCGCCCTGTGTCCAGCGAGGGCTGGAAACAACACAGAACTATATCCTCTCAATAGCTGCCTCTAGTGATTCATCATGTCAGTGACATATGAAAAACTAGTCAAGTCTGATCCTAACCGTTATGCCCAGGGTCAACGAGTTTTCTTGCGAAGGCGCGCCCGATTAAAACGGACTGGGAAACCATTGCCACCACACACCTCCTAAAGATAAGTGGGTGTGTCCCACGAGGGTGGGAAACAGTTCACAACACCACCAATCGATAGTTTGATGAGGGCTACGCGTTAAAAGGCTATCGACTTGATATTGCTTTGAGAGTTTCACATGTTCATTTTTATTCTTTTCTAGCATGCAGTTTTCCTATGGTTATGGCAGTAAAGGAAAAACATCACAGGCATGCTATGGACAAAATAATAAACCATCACAGGCATGCTAGTTTGGTCGATATGGTCATAGCCCTTTTCATACACATAACTTGTCACAAGCCATATGACATGTTATCGTGCATCCAAGGGTTGCGAGTCCCTAAAGCAAATCCGCCCACGCCAGAAGCCGAAAGCAAGTGTCCTTCCTTCAGCCGCAAGCCCATCACCACGCTTCCAAAGCTGGCGTCAATACTGACTCCGGTTGAAGAAGACTCCTTGTTGTCAAGATGAAACCTTAACCTATCTTCTAATTCTACATCTATTCTAAAACAAGATGAAAAAAAACTTTACACCAAGAAAGGAAGAGAACCACACGCAGGTGGAATGAGATTTTATAAGCATTCATCACAAGTGGAAACATGCTTCCACATCACAACACAGGAGGGCACTCGCTATGACCATATCAAGCCAATCAAGTGGCGCATGTAAAATTTGAAAAAGCCAGAAAAATCAAATTTTAGCCCCTTATGCGCCATCATCATCCAAAGCACTCTCTTAACCAAATTTATGCTAAAATTTAGATCAAGTTCCATGATGATTTCATAGACCCTATCGGCTGGCAGTTTTGTTAGATCAAGAGACCCGGCCAGTCCGAAGACACAATGCCCGTCCTACTTGATGAAACCACGTGCGCCTTTGGTCTTAAATCAATCATAAACAAAATCCAAATTTCGGCCATATAGATGAGAGGAGAGGTTTAGATGAAAACGCTTTCTAGGTGAAACACACATGGATAGAAGAAAAATTTTACAAAAATTTTTCACACAAGCAAACGTACACCTTGTGTTTCTCGCAAGTAGCTCTGATACTACTAATGGGGAATACTGGGTGTAATTTAAAATTTTGCAGTCCCAGGACGTAGCGGAAGAATCATTCCACCTGAAACATATTCCTTTCCCAAGGATCCATGCGAGAGAGAAGACACAAGGATGTGTTAGAGATATACCTCTTTTGCTTGCTTAGTCGTTGAAGCCATGTTGAAGGCGCCCATGTGTTCGCCCTCTATAAGTATCCATGCGTCGACCGTCTCAACGTTGCTCCCTTCCACGCTTGGTGCTAGCCTCGGCAAGAGAATCAAGCCTTTGTCACTTTCTTCAAAACTTGTGCCACCTCCAAGGTAGAAGCGCCAAGAAGAGATGAGGAAGAGGATGATGCTGCCAAGTTGCTTCCTTCTTTTCTTTGCTTGCGCCACCTTCAAACAAGGTGCGCCTATGGCTAAGGAATGGAGATGGCTTGTGGCAAGGAGACACCACTAACCACTAAGAGTCCTTGCGCCAAGAAGATGAGAAGAAGAAGAGGAACTTGCGGCTACTTGGAAGAAGATTGCGCTAAGCCTATATTGCTTTTGCCACTTGCCCTCCAATTCTCTGCAAGAGATATGTCACGCCTCTAAGAAATCGTCCACATGAACAATTAAACACAAGAGGGGGCGGCAAGGGTCTTATTAATAGGGCAAGAGGCGGCTAGGGCAATGGCTAGGATGATACCAAGTGTATGGCTAGGATGAGGTGTCTTGAGGCAAGGAAAGTCTCCAAGACTTTGCCATATACTTCATTCAACCTATCCATAAATGTCCAAACACCATATCAGCCCAAGACATGCCTCAAAAGCATTCTTACCATTAAAGGAGAAAGGGCTAGGCGCAACATGCAAGAGGAATTTGGTTAAGCAAGGGTTTGAGGGGAATTAGGGTTTGGAGGTAAGGTAAGTCTCTAAGACCTTACCATAAACCTCACTTTTCTTCTCATATGCGCCTAAGCTCTTTCCAAAAGAGCCATCAAGCCATATCAGCCCCAACAGTTGCCATAGAACCAAGATTTCCATCCAAGGAACAGAAAGGGGAGGAGCCTAATGCTTCCTTATGAAGCAACATGCGCCTACTTCACCCCACTATGCCCTTGGCGCCAATGGGGTGAAATTCTTCCCCATTATACGAGGACTTCCCAGGGGATCACCCATCCTAGTACTACTCTCGCCCAAGCACTCTTAACTTCGGAATTCTGATGGGATCCGGTGCATTAGTGTTGGTATGATCCCACCCGCCATTCTCTTGCCTTTTTTCCAATTTATGTGCAGCCGTGGCTTACGCCCGGTGCGAAATTCGAGGCGAAGACCGATTCTCATAATTTTTCTTTTTAAAAAATTATTAATTTATTATTATTATAGCTCCGTTTCACGTGCACACCGAAGCAGCCCAAAAAGTGGTGCAACACGAGGACTTCCCAAGGGGTCACCCATCCTACTACGACTCTCGCCCAAGCACGCTTCACTTCGGAGTTCTGATGGGATCCGGTGCATTAGTGCTGGTATGATCGCACCTGCCATTCTCTGACATTTTTTCCAATTTATCATCAGCCGCAGGGCTCGCCCGGTGCGAAATTTGAGGCGGAGACCGATTCTCATAATTTTTCTTTTTAATAAATTATTAATTTATTATTATTATAGTTCCGTTTTGCGTGCACTCCGAAGCAGCCCAAAAAGGGGTGCAACACTAGGACTTCTCAGGGGGTCACCCATCCTAGTACTATTCTCGCCCAAGCACGCTTAACTTCGGAGTTCTGATGGGATCCGGTGCATTAGTGCTGGTATAATTGCACTCGCCATTCTCTTGCCTTTTTTTTTAATTTATGTCCAGCCGCGGGGCGCACCCGGCAGGAAATTCGAGGCGGAGAGCGATTCTCATAATTTTTCTTTTTAAAAAATTATTAATTTATTATTATTATAGCTCCGTTTTGCGTGCGCTCTGAAGCGGCCCCAAAAGGGGTGCAACACGAGGACTTCCCAGGGGGGGGGGGGGTCACCCATCCTAGTACTACTCTCGCCCAAGTACGATTAACTTCGGAGTTCTGATGGGATCGGTGCATTAGTGTTGGTATGATCACACCTGCCATTCTCCATCATTTTTTCCAATTTATGTTCAGCCGCGGGGTGTGCCCGGTGCGAAATTCGAGGCGAAGAGCGATTCTCATAATTTTTCTTTTTAATAAATTATTAATTTATTATTATTACAGCTCCATTTTGCGTGCACTCCGAAGCGGCCCAAAAAGGGATGCGACACGAGCACTTCCCTTGGGGTCACCCATCCTAGTACTACTCTCGCCCAAGCACGCTTAACTTCGGAGTCCTGATGGGATCCGATGCATTAGTGCTGATATGATCGCGCCTGCCATTCTCCTGTCTTTTTTCCAATTTTTGTTCAGCCACGGGGCGTGCTCGGCGTGAAATTCGAGGCGGAGACCCATTCTCATAATTTTTCTTTCTAAAAAATTATTAATTTTTTATTATTATAGCTCTGTTTCTCATGTGCTCCGAAGCGGCCCAAAAAAGGGAGCAACACAAGGACTTCCCACGGGGTCAACCATCCTAGTACTACTCTCGCACAAGCACTATTAACTTTGGAGTCCTGATGGGATCCGGTGCATTAGTGATGGCATGATTGCACCCGCCATTCTCCAGTATTTTTTCTAATTTATGTTCTTCCGCGGGGTGCGCCCGATGCGAAATTCATGGCAGAGAGCGATTCTCATAATTTTTTTTTTAAAAAAATTATTAATTTATTATTATTTCGCCCAAGCACGCTGAACTTCGGAGTCCTGATGGGATCCGGTGCATCAGGGCTGATATGATCGCACCCGCCATTCTCCTGTCTTTTTTTCCAATTTTTGTTCAGCCGCGAGGCGTGCTCGGCGTGAAATTCCAGGCAGAGACCCATTCTCATAATTTTTCTTTTTAAAAAATTATTAAATTATTATTATTATAGCTTCGTTTCGTATGTGCTCCGAAGCGGCCCAAAAAAGGGAGCAACACGAGGACTTCCCACGGGGTCAACCATCCTAGTACTACTCTCGCATAAGCACTATTAACTTCGGAGTTCTGATGGGATCCGGTGCATTAGTGATGGCATGATTGCACTCGCCATTCTCCAGCATTTTTTCTAATTTATGTTCTTCCGCAGGATGCGCCCGGTGCGTAATTCAAGGCAGAGAGCGATTCTCATAATTTTTCTTTTTAAAAAATTATTAATTTATTATTATTACAGCTCCGTTTCACGTGCACTCTGAAGCGGCCCAAAAAGGGGTGCAACACGAGGACTTTCCAGGGGGTCACGCATCCTAGTACTATTCTCACCCAAGCACTCTTAACTTCGGAATTCTGATGGGATCAGGTGCATTAGTGCTGGTATGATCGCACCCGCCATTCTCTTGCCTTTTTTCCAATTTGTGTGCCGCCGCGAGGGGTGCCCGGCGCGAAATTTCAGGTGGAGAGAGATTCTCATAATTTTTTTTTAAAAAAATATTAATTTATTATTATTACAACTCCGTATCACGTGCGCTCTGAAGCGGGCCAAAAAGGGGTGCAACACGAGGACTTCCCAGGGGGTCACCCATCCTAGTACTTCACTCGCCCAAGCACGCTTAACTTCGGAATTCTAATGGGATCCGGTGCATTAGTGCTGGTATGATCGCACCCATTATTCTCCTGCCTTTTTTTCCAATTTATGTGCAGCCGCGAAGCACGCCCGTCACGATATTCGAGGCAGAGACCGATTCTCATAATTTTTCTTTTTAAAAATTAATAATTTATTATTATTACAGCTCCATTTCACTTGCGCTCTGAAGTGGCCCAAAAAGTGGTGCAACACGAGGACTTCCCAAGGGGTCACCCATCCTAGTACTACTCTCACCCAAGCACTCTTAGCTTTGGAATTCTGATGGGATCCGGTGCATTAGTGCTGGTATAATCGCATCTGCCATTCTCTTGCATTTTTTCCAATTTATGTGTAGTCGTGGCTCGCACCTGGCGCGAAATTCAAGGCAGGGGCCAATTCTCATAATTTTTCTTTTTTAAAAATTATTAATTTATTATTATTATAGCTCCATTTTGCGTGCGCTCCTAAGCGGCCCAAAAAGGGGTGCAACACGAGGACTTCCTAGGGGGTCACCCATCCTAGTACTACTCTCACCCAAGCATGCATAATTTCGAAGTTCTGATGGGATCCGGTGCATTAGTGCTGGTATGATCGCACCCGCCATTCTCCTGCCTTTTTTATAATTTATGTCCAGCCGCGGGGCGCGCCCAGTTCGAAATTCGAGGCGGAGAGCAATTCTCATAATTTTTCTTTTTAAAAATTATTAATTTATTATTATTGCAGCTACGTTTCGCGTGCGCTCCGAAGTGGCCCAAAAAGGGGTGCAACATGAGGACTTCCCTGGGTGTCACCCATCCTAGTACTACTCTCGCCCAAGCACGCTTAACTTCGGAGTTCTAATGGGATCCGGTGTATTAGTGCTGGTATGATCACACCCACCATTCTCTGTCATTTTTTCCAATTTATGTTCAGCCGCGGGACGCCCCCAACGCGAAATTTGAGGCGGAGAGCGATTCTCATAGGATCCGGTGCATTAATGCTGGTATGATCGCATCCGCCATTCTCCTGCCTTTTTTCCAATTTATGTGTAGCCGCGGGGTGTGCCCGTCACGATATTCGAGGTGGAGACCGATTCTCAGAATTTTTCTTTTTAAAAAATTATAAAATTATTGTTATTACAGCTCCGTTTTGCGTGTGCACCGAAGCGGCCCAAAAAGGGGTGCAACATGAGGACTTCCTAGGGTGTCACCCATCCTAGTACTACTCTCGCCCAAGCACGCTTAACTTTGGAGTTCTGATGGGATCTGATGCATTAGTGCTGGTATGATCGCACCCGCCATTCTCCATCAGTTTTTCCAATTTATGTTCAACCACAGGTGCGTCCGGCGCGAAAATTGAGGCAGAGAGCGATTATCATAATTTTACTTTTTAATAATTATTAATTTATTATTATTACAGCTAAGTTTCGCGTGCGCTCCGAAGCGTCCCAAAAGGGGTGCGACATGAGTACTTCCCATGGGGTCACCTATCCTAGTACTACTCTCGCCCAAGCACGCTTAACTTCGGAGACCTGATGGGATCCGGTGCATTAGTGCTGATAAGTGTTAGGGAATACCGGGTGTAATTTAAAATTTTTGCAGTCACAGGATGCAGCGGAAGCATTACACCCGAAACATATTCCTTTGCCCAATGATCCATGCGAGGGAGAACACAAGGATGTGACAAGGATAATACCTCTATTGCTTGCTCAGTTCTTGAAGCCATGTTCGAAGATGATCAAGTGCTCGCCCTCTACAAGTATCCACGTGTCGACTCCTTGATCGTTGCTCCCTTCCACGCTTGGTGCTAGCCTCGGGAAGAGAATCAAGCCTTAGGGTTCCTTCACTTCTCTTGCGCCACCTCCAAGATGAAAGCGCCAAGAAGAGATGAGGAGGAAGATGATGCCGCCAAGCTCTTCTTGTTCTTGCGCCAAGACAAGGAATGATGATGCTTGCGGCTATGGAAGAATATGAAGACACCATGCACTCCTCCTTCTTGCACCAAAGAGAGAGGAAGAAGAGGATGCTTGCGGCTTCAAGGAGGAAGAAGGTTGCGCCACCTCTATGCACTCTCGCCCTTATGCTTGCGCCTCCTCTTGATGTGCTCACGCCTCCAAGGATTGAACACACGAACCAACCTCCCAAGAGGGGGCGGCAAGGGTCCTATTAATAGGACAAGGGGTGGCTAGGGCAATGGCTAGGATCATGCCAAGTGGGCGGCTAGGATAAAGGAGTCTTGAGGTAAGGAAAGTCTCCAAGACTTTACCATAAACGTCATTCAACCTATCCTAATTTGCCCAATGGCCATATCAGCCCAAGACATGCCTTAGAGGCATGCATTCCATCCAAGGAGAAGGGCTAGGCGCAACAAGTAAGAGGAATTCGGCTAGGGTGGTGTCTTGGGAGAAATTAGGGTTCGAGGTAAGGTAAGTCTCCAAGACTTTACCATATACCTCTTCCCAACATCCATATGCGCCTAGAAACTTCCCATATTAGCCCCAAGACTTGCCTTAGAGGCAACGTTTCCATCAAGGGAGAAAGGGCAAGGCGCCTTTTACTTCCTTAATGAAGCAAAACCGCCCACTTCACCCCATTATGCCCCTAGGCGCTAATGGGTGAAGACTTCTCCCCATTATACCCTTTTAGCCAATTCTCTCTTCATGACAACTAATTATTGGGCCTCATTGAATAATGAGCAAACCCAAACTTCATGACATGGGTTGATTAAGCTATTGGATCCAATCCAATGCAACCCTAATCCAAATATGACTAATCTAGGTCAATTTCGGGTCAACCTGTCAAAAATGAAGTTTGGCTCCAATAACCTTCTTCCAACTCATCAGGCCCATTGGCGCTGATGAAATCTTCCAAATGGATCCAAGTTATCCAATAACTTGATCCTAAGGCTTCTGATTAAAGCAACGTCAAGAGTCTATTGCGTGTGACCCCGTAGGATCCTAATGGCGATGGCAATGATGTAAACATCATAAGTAGTGAGGGGTATCTAGTAACACATCACTACTACCCATGTCATAGGACTTAAGTCATATGACAACAACTCCTAACCAAACAACGAGGATTCCCATGCATTATAGATCCCTTTGCCTAAACTGATATCCTGTCATTGGATTAGTCTCAAGTTCATCAATCCAATGCATTAGTCATGACTCAACTAGTGTGGCCACACATTCCTATCATGCACCAATAAGGTGGGGCGCCCCCGAGTGGATATCATCTTCCAATAAGGAAGGGGTATTGGGGCAAATCCTACTATTGGTTATCCATGTCTCTACATGACTTATGACATGCCCAATGACAGTCATTTTGGTCTCCCAATTACGGAGAGACGTAAGACTGTATCAAAGCATACCCATCATCAAATCTAGACATGAATACCTCAAGTCTAAGGATCAATGCAAACCTGTTGCATGTGAGATTGACTTGTTGACTAGACAAGTCAATCCTCACGGTGGATCACTCCAGTGCATCCAATGCACCTGTTTGTCTACGTTACTGTGCCCCGCACCTAACCAGCCCATACACCAGTCTCACATGTACCAAAGCTGTCCCATATCTGCTAAGGTACCTTGAATGGGGATAGCTTATGAGAATGGATCCAACCAAACTCCTGGGACATTATTTATGCAACTCAATACATCAACGCAGGTAGAGAAGTCTGCATAATAACGACCATGCCTCTATAAAGAATAACAATTCCATGAAAGTACATTCAAACAATGCCCGACCATGTCCAAACATTGGTCTGCAGGGCATAAACACTAACAATCTCTCACTTGCACTAAGACCAAGGGCAACTGATGTTTAGTCAGTTCCAATGTCTCTAGTATGACCCATTTAGCTTCCGCTACGCCCGAGGCTATGTCAGTGGGTTTTTCCAGATTGCTATCTGTGTTTATTTTAACAAATTTGATCATCATCCTTATCCATGATCTCTAAGATCAGATGATATGCTACAGTACATACTTGAGCACTAAGTTCCTTCACTTATGCTATGGCCCCAGTAAGAACTATACTGGACCATCAAACACCAGGAACTAAATCAAGTTTAAATGAATGAAGCTGCTTCCTTGGCTGCCACAAGAAGCTGCAATGTACTTAGCCTTATTTGTAGAATTTTTCCACTATGGTTTGCATAATGCTCTTTCAGCACACAACACCACAACAAGGCAAACGCAAATCCTGGCTGTGGTCATAATACTGGAACGAAGTATCAGTGTACCCTTGTACACAAAATTCTTCCTGTCTATTATAGACTAGACTTCAATCCTTTATACTTCCCAAGTATATATAAGGATTGCTTTCACAGCTATCCAGTGTCAAACACTAGGATCTGATTGAAAATTACTGGCTATGCTCCAAGCATTTGCCACAAATGGTCTTGTGTATATTACTCAAAACATGATCCATCCTATACACCATGTATCAGGATTTTAGACCCATGTTATTACTCTCCAGCTGTGTCATAGGACACAACATCCTCATGAGAGTCAGACCATATCTCTCTAGAAGGTATCAATATTTGGAATCATCCAATATAAACCTCTCCAGAAACTCTTGGATGAACATAGATTGACTAAAGGGCAATGACTTTCTTGGATCTCTATCTATAGATCCTCATTCCTAGGATGTAGGCATCATTCCCTAGATCATTCTTCTCGAAATACATCTCAAGCCTTTTCTTTCACCATGTGAAGAGTTGAGATGTCATTCCATGTGAGGAGAATATCATCAATCATCTAGAACAAGAAATACTATTAAGGTGCTCCCACTGATCTTCTTGTAAACACAGGCTCTTTTCAACATGCTTGTATAAGACCATGCATATCCTTATGGCCTCTGTATGAAAACCTTTTAGCTATTTCCATATGGACATACTCTTGCAGACATCCATTAGGAAAAGCAATTTTCAACATGCCATAATAGAGATTGCAACAAGCAAATACCTAATGGACTCAAACAAAGCTTCTAGTAAAAAATTTCATCACTATCCACCCAGTGGATTTGCCTGAAATTTCTGTTCACTAGCTTGCCTTTACGGTAACAATGTTACCTTCCATGTCCATCTTCCTAGAAGATTCATTTACAGCCTATGGGTATAACCCCTTTGGCGTCTCATCCAAGTCCCAGACTTGATCAGCAGACATGGAGTCCATTACGGTTCTCATGGCGCTTAGCCATGTCCTGGAATCTGGTCCACTGACCTCGTCCATTTCATCATAAGTCTTAGGTTCATCCTAGATGAAAAATTTGTCATGCCCAGCATTTCGAATCCATCCAGACTTATGTCGTTCCTGTGTTACTTGAACCTCAGGTTGACTTTCAACCTGTATGTGAGATTTCACTCTCCATTTGTGTCTAAATGTATTGTGGTTGATTCTGGACCTTGTCCCAATCAAATCTACTCCCACTAGCTTCTTTCAAAGAAGTATCTCCTCAAGAAAGACAGCAGTATCGAGCAACAAATATTTTGTTCTCCTTGGGATAGAAATAGCACCCTTCAGTGCCCCACAAACATATACTTTTGAGATCACTGCATATTACATTCTCAATTCCATTGAAGGAATGGGATATTTGTAGTTCGCAACTCAAAAGCTACCTTAGACACTTTCTTATGGAGTGGCAGTACATCTGTTTGCATGGCATCATAGTAGTATATTTGCATGACTATTCAAAGATAGAACCACATCCAATGTGTTCCTCTTTCTTTCTTTGAAACTCACCACACAGTGGTGTTCTAAGTAAGCTGTGAGATAACCCCACACTCCTTGGGACAGTCATCAAATTCTCCACTAATCACCTTGATCCAATCAAAGTGCTTTAATAGATCCTCTAATTTGACTCAATACTCCATTTGTAAACTTCTTGGATTTCTCCAAAGTTCTTAGGTTTGGATATTGCATACCCACACTTAATGAAGTATTCAACACCTCTTAGTGCTTGTTTACATGGGTCCACACACATTGCTGTGTAATAGATCTAACAAGCCACTTACCCTTCAACCCTTTATGGTGAAGGCAGCATCTGTCACTTTGTTCCTTTGAACAAGGCTCACATTTATCATAATCCTAAAAGGATAATGATCCCAATAGTCCATTGACCTTTGGATGTGACCATTGTTCGATGGTTCAAGAGATAATTCCATAAGAGGATGTTAATTGAATCAATGGATCTGATATTGTGTTACATATAGAGCCACAAACTATTATCAATTGTATCACTTCAATAGAACATCTCAGTTTTAAAGAAAAATATTATTTATTATTTCAAACTGAAATCCTTTCCAAAAGGAATGATGTTCTAATACATAAGCTGATACATAATAGCAAAGTTCTAGATTAAGTCTTCAAGGCAGTGAGATGATATCAACAGCAGCATCCAATGCTCCGTCCCTGACCTGAGAGTCGATCCCACCAAGCCTCATGGTCCTACTTCTTTTGAGCTCCTGCATATGAAAAACATATGTAAGCTTCACATGCGGTACTTAGTACCCATGAATAAGAAGTAGACAAAAGACCTCAGTAACACAATACCAGAAGCGGATGGATTACATCCCTTCTTCTTTGCCATGCTCTTCTTGGCCATCAATCCTCTTCGAAATATCCATGCATTCCCAGTCTTCTGAAGTATTAGCTTCGAAGATACAGAACCATGGTCATTCTCAGATTTAGGCATACACTCTGAAGATCCAACAGAACTCTCCTGATCATTGTCTATAGAGCATGGTGTGAAGAGACCTTTGAGATGTATGATAAGATCATAAATCCCCATCTCATCACACTCAACCTTGACCTCTGGGGTCATGCACTCTAAGACAAGAGCAGTGTACTATTTATTATCTTCACAATGTTCAAGATAGATATTCCACTCCCACTCAGTAGTGAAATACACACTGGGCTGGGATGTAGGTCTTTCAAGAAGATGCACCTTATTTTCTTGTTCGAGTATCTTGGACAAAATCTTGAACCACTTTGTCCAATTTGTCCCATCCAATTTGTTTTTATAGAGTTTCAATCTTAGATCAGGAGATGCCTTCTACAATAAGCAAATAAGTAAAATAAGTACTATGACAAAGCATTTAACAAGGACTTTAACTTAAATGCTATGCTCCCACTATTTCCAAAAACAAGTTGAGAACTCTCAAACTCAACATGGAAAGAGGTGAGTAGGATCCTAATTTCACATGAGGTCTCCACGACTCACGAGGGTGAGTTGGGATGCACAGAGTGATCTCATGTTTCTTCAGGTAGGCATGCCAGCCAATTGTGCCGTGCACAATTCCTCTTAGTTAAGACATACTAGGCACCCTGTGTCTAGCGAGGGCTGGATACAGCACAGAATCCTCCTCTCAACAGCTGCCTATAGTGATTCATCATGTCAGATCCTAACCGTTATGCCCAGGGTTAACGAGTTTCCTTGCGAAGGCGTGCCCGATTAAAACATACTGGGGAAACCATTGGCACCACACACCTCCTAAAGATAAGTGGGTGTGTCCCACGAGGGTGGGAAACAGTTCACAACACCACCAATCGATAGTTTGATGAGGGCTATGCGTTAGAAGGCTATTGACTTGATATTTCAATGAGAGTTTTTGCATGTTTATTTTATTCTTTTCTAGCATGCAGTTTTCCTATGGTTATGGCAGCAAAGGAAAAACATCACAGGCATGCTATGGACAAAATAATAAACCATCATAGGCATGCTAGTTTGGTCGATATGGTCATAGCCCTTTTCATACACATAACTTGTCACGAGCCATGTGACATGTTATCGTGCATCCAAGGGTTGCGAGTCTCTAAAGCAGATCAGCCCATGCCAGAAGCCGAAAGCATGTGTCCTTCCTTCAGCCACAAGTCCATCACCACGCTTCCAAAGCTGGCACCATTTCTGACTCCGATTGAAGAAGACTCCTTGTTGTCAAGATGAAGCCTTAACCTATCTTATAATTCTACATCTATTCTAAACAAGATGAAAAATTCTTTACAACAAGATAGGGAGAGAACCACACGCAGGTGGAAAGAGATTTTACAAGCATTCATCACAAGTGGAAACATGCTTCCACATCACAACACAGGAGGGCACTCGCTATGACCATATCAACCCAATCAAGTGGCGCATGTAAAATTTGAAAATCCGGAAAAATCAAATTTTAGCACCTTATGCACCAACATCATCCAAAGCACTCTCTTAACCAAATTTATGCCAAAATTTAGATCAAGTTCCATGATGATTTCATAGACCCTATCGGCTGGCAGTACGTGTGCCTTCGGTCTTAAATCAAACATAAAACAAAATCAAATTTCGGCCACAAATTGAAAAGAGAGGTTTAGATGAAAAATGCTTTCTACGTGAAACGCGCATGGATAGAAGAAAAATTTTCCAAAAATTTTTCATACAAGCAAACATACACCTTGTGTTTCTCGCAAGTAGCTCTGATACCACTGTTAGGGAATACCGGGTGTAATTTAAAATTTTTGCAGTCCCAGGACGTAGCGGAAGCATTACACCCGAAACATATTCCTTTGCCCAAGGATCCTTGCGAGGGAGAACACAAGGATGTGACAAGGATAATACCTCTATTGCTTGCTCGGTTCTTGAAGCCATGTTCGAAGACGATCAAGTGCTCGCCCTCTACAAGTATCCACGCGTCGACTCCTTGATCATTCCATCCAAGGAGAAGGACTAGGCGCAACAAGCAAGAGGAATTCGGCTAGGGTGGTGTCTTGGGAGAAATTAGGGTTTGAGGTAAGGTAAGTCTCCAAGACTTTACCATATACCTCTTCCCAACATCCATATTCGCCTAGGAACTTCCCATAAAAGTTCTCAAGCCATATTAGCCCCAAGACTTACCATAATGAAGCAAAACCGCCCACTTCACCCCATTATGCCCGTAGGCGCTAATGGCTCCCCATTATACCCTTTTAGCCAATTCTCTCTTCATGACAACTAATTATTGGGCCTCATTGAATAATGAGCAAGCCCAAACTTCATTGCATGGGTTGATTAAGCTATTGGATCCAATCCAATACAACCCTAATCCAAATGTGACCAATCTAGGTCAATTTCGGGTCAACCTGCCAAAAATAAAGTTTGGCTCCAATAACCTTCTTCCAACTCATCAGGCCCATTGGCGCTGATGAAATCTTCCATATGGATCCAAGTTATCCAATAACTTGATCCTAAGGCTTCTGATTAAAGCAACGTCAAGAGTCTATTGCGTGTGACCCTGTAGGATCCTAATGATGATGGCAATGATGTAAACATCATAAGTAGTGAGGGGTATCTAGCAACACATCACTACTACCCATGTCATAGGACTTAAGTCATATGACAACAACTCCTAACCAAACAACGAGGATTCCCATGCATTATAGATCCCTTTGCCTAAACTGATATCCTGCCATTGGATTAGTCTCAAGTTCATCAATCCAATGCATTGGTCATGACTCAACTAGTGTGGCCACACATTCCTGTCATGCACCAATAAGGTGGGGTGCCCCCGAGTGGATATCATGCTTCCAATAAGGAAGGGGCAAATCCTACTATTGGTCATCCATATCTCTACATGCCTTATGACATGCCCAATGACAGTCGTTTTGGTCTCCCAATTACGGAGATACGTAAGACTGTATCAAAGCATATCCATCATCAAATCTAGACATGAATACCTCAAGTCTAAGGATCAATGCAAACCTCTTGCATGTGAGATTGACTTGTTGACTAGACAAGTCAATCCTCACGGTGGATCACTCCAGTGCATCCAAAGCACCTGTATGTCTGCGTTACTGTGCCCCGCACCTAACCAGCCCATACACCAGTCTCACATGTACCAAAGCTGGCCCATATCTGCTAAGGTACCTTGACTGGGGATAGCTTATGAGAATGGATCCAACCAAACTCTTGGGACATTATTTATGCAACTCAATACATCAACGCAGGTAAAGAAGTCTGCATAATAACAACCATGCCTCTATAAAGAATAACAATTCCATCAAAGTACATTCAAACAATGCCCGACCATGTCCAAACATTGGTCTGCATGGCATAAACACCAACAATAAGATCGCACCCACCATTCTCCTGCCTTTTTTCTAATTTTTGTTTAGCCGCGGGGCGTGCCCGGTGCGAAATTCGAGGCGGAGACCCATTCTCATAATTTTTCTATTTTAAAAATTATTAATTTATTATTATTATAGCTTCGTTTCTCATAATTTTTCTTTTTAAAAATTATTCATTTATTATTATTGCAGCTCTGTTTCACATGCGCTCCGAAGTGGCCCAAAAAGGGGTGCAACATGAGGACTTCCCAGCATGTCACCCATCTTAGTACTACTCTCGCCCAAGCACGCTTAACTTCGGAGTTCTAATAGGACCCGGGTTATTAGTGCTGGTATGATCGCACCCGCCATTCTCTGTCATTTGTTCCAATTTATGTTCAGCCGCGGGGCGTGCCCAGTGCGAAATTTGAGGCGGAGAGCAACTCTCATAATTTTTCTTTTTAAAAAATTATTAATTTATTATTATTACAGCTCTGTCTCGCGTGCGCTCCGAAATGGCCCGAAAAGGAGTGCAACACGAGGACTTCCCAGGGCATCACCCATCCTAGTACTACTCTCGCCCAAGTACTCTTAACTTCGGAATTCTAATGGGATCCGGTGCATTAGTGCTGGTATGATCCCACTCGCCATTCTGTTGCCTTTTTTCCAATTTATGTGTAGCCGTGGCTTACGCCCGGCGCGAAATTCGAGGCAGAGACCGATTCTCATAATTCTTTTTTTTTAAAAATTATTAATTTATTATTATTATAGCACTGTTTCGCGTGTGCACCGAAGCGGCCCAAAAAGTGGTGCAACACGAGGACTTCCTAGGGGGTCACCCATGCTACTACGACTCTCGCCCAAGCACGCTTCACTTCGGAGTTCTGATGGGATCCGGTAAATTAGTGCTGGTATGATCGCACCCGCCATTCTCTAGCATTTTTTCCAATTTATGATCAACCGCGGGGCGTGCGCCAGGCGCGAAATTCGAGGCGGAGAGCGATTCTCATAATTTTTCTTTTTAATAAATTATTAATTTATTATTATTACAGCTCCGTTTTGCGTGCACTCCGAAGCTGCCCAAAAAGGGGTGCAACACGAGGACTTCCCAGGGGGTCAGCCATCCTAGTACTACTCTCGCCCAAGCACGCTTAACTTCGGAGTTCTGATGGATCTGGTGCATTAGTGCTGGTATGATCGCACCCGCCATTCTCCTGCCTTTTTTCTAATTTATGTCCAACCGTGGGGCACACCCAGCGGGAAATTCGAGGCGGAGAGCGATTCTCATAATTTTTCTTTTTAAAAAATTATTAATTTATTATTATTATAGCTCCGTTTTGCGTGTGTTCCTAAGCGGCCCAAAAAGGGGTGCAACACGAGGAATTCCCAGGGGGTCACCCATCCTAGTACTACTCTCGCCCAAGCATGCTTAACTTCGGAGTCCTGATGGGATCTGATGCATTAGTGCTGATATGATCGCACCCGCCATTCTCCTGCCTTTTTTCCAATTTTTGCTCAGCCGCGCGGCGTGCTCGGCGCAAAATTCGAGAGGAGACCCATTCTCATAATTTTTATTTTTAAAAAGTTATTAATTTATTATTATTATAGCTCCATTTCGCATGTGCTCCGAAGCGGCCCAAAAAAGGGAGCAACATTAGGACTTCCCAGGGGGTCAACCATCCTAGTCCTACTCTCGCACAAGCACTATTAACTTCGGAGTCCTGATGGGATCTGGTGCATTACTAATGGCATGATTGCACCCGCCATTCTCCGGCATTTTTTTCTAATTTATGTTCTTCCGCGGGGGTGCGCCCGGTGCGAAATTCATGGCAGAGAGCGATTCTCATAATTTTTCTTTTTAAAAAATTATTAATTTATTACTATTATAGCTCCATTTCACGTGCGCTCTGAAGTGGCCCAAGGGGTCACCCATCCTAGTACTACTCTCGCCCAAGCACTCTTAACTTTGGAATTCTGATGGGATTCGATGCATTAGTGCTGGTATAATCGCACCCGTCATTCTCTTGTCTTTTTTCCAATTTATGTGCAGCCGCGGCTCGCACCCGGCGCAAAATTCGAGGCGGAGACCGATTCTCATAATTTTTCTTTTCAAAAAATTATTAATTTATTATTATTATAGCTCCGTTTCACGTGTGCACCGAAGCGGCCCAAAAAGTGGTGCAACATGAGGACTTCCCAGGGGGTCACCCATCCTAGTACTACTCTCGCCCAAGCATGCTTCACTTCGGAGTTCTGATGGGATCCGGTGCATTAGTGCTGGTATGATCGCACTCGCCATTCTCCAGCATTTTTTCCAATTTATATTTAGCTGTGGGGCGCGCCCGGTGCGAAATTCGAGGCGGAGAGCGATTCTCATAATTTTTCTTTTTAAAAATTATAAATTTATTATTATTGCAGCTTCGTTTCACGTGCGCTCCAAAGTGGCCCAAAAAGGGGTGCAACATGAGGACTTCCCAGGGTGTCACCCATCCTAGTACTACTCTCACCCAAGCACGCTTAACTTCGGAGTTCTAATAGGATCCGGTGTATTAGTTCTGGTATGATTGCACCCACCATTCTCTGTCATTTTTTCCAATTTATGTTCAGCCGCAGGCGCGCCCTGCGCGAAATTTGAGGCGGAGAGCGATTCTCAAAATTTTTCTTTTTAAAAAATTATTAATTAATTATTATTACAGCTCTGTTTCACGTGCGCTCCAAAGCGGCCCAAAAAGGGGTGCAACACGAGGATTTCCCAAGGGGTCACCCATCCTAGTACTTCACTCGCCCAAACACGCTTAACTTCGGAATTCTGATGGGATCCAGTGCATTAGTGCTGGTATGATCGCACCCGCCATTCTCCTGCCTTTTTTTCCAATTTATGTGTACCCGCGGGGCGTGCCCGTCACAATATTCGAGGTGGAGTCTGATTCTTCGAATTTTTCTTTTAAAAAAATTATAAAGTTATTGTTATTACAGCTCCGTTTTACGTGCGCACCGAAGCGGCCCAAAAATGGGTGCAACACGAGGACTTCCCAAGGGGTCACCCATCCTAGTACTACTCTCGCCCAAGCACTCTTAAACTTTGGAATTCTGATGGGATCCGGTGCATTAGTGCTGGTATAATCGCATCCGCCATTCTCGGGCCTTTTTCCAATTAATGTGCAGGCGCAGCTCGCGCCCGTCACGAAATTCGAGGCGGAGACCGATTCTCGTAATTTCTCTTTTTAAAAAATTATTAATTTATTATTATTATAGCTCCGTTTCACGTGCGCTTCGAAGCGGCCCAAAAAGTGGTGCAATACGAGGACTTCCCAGGGGGTCACCCATCCTAGTACTACTCTCGCCCAAGCACGCTTCACTTCGGAGTTCTGATGGGATCCGGTGCATTAGTGCTGGTATGATCGCACCCGCCATTCACTAGCATTTTTTCCAATTTATGTTTAGCTGGGGGCGCGCCCGGTGCGAAATTCGAGGTTGATAGAGATTCTCATAATTTTTCTTTTTAAAAATTATTAATTTATTATTATTGCATCTCTGTTTCGCGCGCGCTCCGATGTGGCCCAAAAAGGGGTGCAACATGAGGACTTCCCAGGGTGTCACCCATCCTAGTACTACTCTCGCCCAAGCATGCTTAACTTCGGAGTTCTAATGGGATCCGGTGTATTAGTGCTGGTATGATCGCACCCGTCATTCTCTGTCATTTTTTCCAATTTATGTTCAGCGGCGGGGCGCGCACAGCGCGAAATTTAAGGCAGAGAGCGATTCTCATAATTTTCTTTTTAAAAAATTATTAATTTATTATTATTATAGCTCCGTTTCACGTGAGCTACGAAGCGGCCCAAAAGGGGTGCAACACGAGGACTTCCTAGCGGGTCACCCATCCTAGTACTTCTCCCGCCCAAGCACGCTTAACTTCGGAGTTCTGATAGGATCCGGTGCATTAGTGCTAGTATGATCGCACCCGCCATTCTCCATCATTTTTTCCAATTTATGTTCAGCCGCGGGGTGAGCCTAGTGCGAAAATTGAGGCAGAGAGCGATTCTCATAAATTTTCTTTTTAATAAATTATTAAGATCCGGAGCAACACGAGGACTTCCCACGGGGTCGCCCATCCTAGTTCTACTCTCACACAAGCACGATTAACTTCCGAGTCCTAATGGGATCCGGTGCATTAGTGATGGTATGATTGCACCCGCCATTCTCCGGCAATTTTTCTAATTTATGTTCTTCCGCGGGGTGCGCCCAGTGCGAAATTCAAGGCGGAGAGCGATTCTCATAATTTTTCTTTTTAAAAAATTAGTAATTTATTATTATTATAGCTCCGTTTCACGTGCGCTCTGAAGGGGCCCAAAAGGGGTGTAACAGGAGGACTTCCCAGGGGGTCACCCATCCTAGTACTACTCTCGCCCAAGCATGCTTAACATCGGAGTTCTGATGGGATCCTGTGCATTAGGGCTGGTATGATCGCACCCGCTATTCTTCTGCCTTTTTTCTAATTTATGTCGAGCCGCGGGGCGCACTCGGCGCAAAATTCGAGACAAAGAGCGATTCTCGTTATTTTTCTTTTTAAAAAATTATTATTTACAGTTATTATAGCTCCCGTTTTGCGTGCGCTCCGAAGCTACCCAAAAAGGGGTGCAACACGAGGACTTCCCAGTGGGTCACCCATCCTAGTACTACTATCGCCCAAGCACGCTTAACTTCGGAGTCCTGATGGGATCCGATGCATTAGTGCTAGTATGATCGCACCCACCATTTTCCATCATTTTTTTCCAATTTATGTTCGGGTGCGGAGAGCGCCCGGCACGAAATTCGAGGTGAAGAGCGATTCTCATAATTTTTTTAATAAATTATTAATTTATTATTATTACAGCTAAGTTTCGCGTGCGCTCTAAAGAGGCTCAAAAAGGGGTGCGACAATAGGACTTCCCATGGGGTCACCCATCCTAGTACTAATCTCGCCCAAGCACGCTTAACTTCAGAGTCCTGATGCGATCCGGTGCATTAGTGCTGATATGATCGCACCCGTCATTCTCCTGCCTTTTTTCCAATTTTTGTTCAGCCTCGGGGCATATTCGTCACAAAATTCGAGGCGGAGACCCATTCTTATAATTTTTCTTTTAAAAAAAATTATTAATTTATTATTATTATGGCTCCATTTCGCATGTGCTTCGAAGCGGCCCAAAAAAGGGAGCAACACGAGGACTTCCCACGGGGTCAGCCATCATACTACTACTCTCGCACAAGCATGATTAACTTCGGAGTCCTGATGGGATCCGGTGCATTAGTGATGGTATGATTGCACCTGGCTTTCTCCCGGCATTTTTTCTAATTTATGTTCTTCCGCGGGGTGTGCCTAGTGCGAAATTCAAGGCGGTGAGCGATTCTCATAATTTTTCTTTTTAAAAAATTAAAATTTTATTATTATTACAGCTCCGTTTCGCGTGCGCTCTGAAGTGGCCCAAAAAGGGGTGTAACATGAGGACTTCCCAAGGGGTCACCCATCCTAGTACTACTCTCGCCCAAGCACTCTTAACTTTGGAATTCTGATGGGATCCGGTGCATTAGTGCTGGTATAATCGCACCCGCCATTCTCTTGCCTTTTTTTCCAATCTATGTACAACCGTGGCTCGCACCTGGCGCGAAATTCGAGACAGGGGCCGATTCTCATAATTTTTATTTTTTAAAAATCATTAATTTATTATTATTATAGCTCTGTTTCGCGTGCGCACCGAAGCGGCCCAAAAAGTGGTGCAACACGAGGACTTCCCAGGGGGTCACCCAGCCTAGTACTACTCTCGCCCAAGCATGCTTCACTTCGGAGTTTTGATGGGATCCGGTGTATTAATGCTGGTATGATCGCACCCGTCATTCTCCAGCACTTTTCCCAATTTATGTTCAGCTGCGGGGCGTGCCCAGTGCGAAATTCGAGGCGAATAGCGATTCTCATAATTTTTTTTTAAAAAAAATTACTAATTTATTATTATTGCAGCTCCGTTTCGCATGCGCTCTGAAGTGGCCTAAAAAGGGGTGCAACATGAGGACTTCCCAGGGTGTCACCCATCCTAGTACTACTCACACCCAAGCATGCTTAACTTCAGAGTTCTAATGGGATCCGGTGTATTAGTCCTGGTATGATCGCACCCGCCATTCTCCTGCCTTTTTTCTAATTATTGTTTAGCCGCGACGCGTGCCCAGCGCAAAATTCGAGGAGGAGACCCATTCTCATAATTTTTCTTTTTTAAAAATTATTAATTTATTATTATTATAGCTCCGTAGCGGCCCAAAAAATGGAGCAACACGAGGACTTCCCACGGGGTCGCCCATCCTAATACTACTCTCGCACAAGCACAATTAACTTTGGCGTCCTGATGGGATCCGGTGCGTTAGTAATGGTATGATTGCTCCCGCAATTCTTTGGCATTTTTTCTAATTTATGTTCTTCCGCGGGGTGCGTCCGGTGCGAAATTCAAGGCGGAGAGCGATTCTCATAATTTTTCTTTTTAAAAAATTAGTAATTTATTATTATTACAGCTCCGTTTCGTGTGCGCTCTGAAGCGACCCAAAACCCAAAAGGGGTGCACCACGAGGACTTCCCAGGGGGTCACCCATCCTACTACTACTCTCGCCCAAGCACGCTTAACTTCGGAGTTCTGATGGGATCCAGTGCATTAGTGCGGGTATGATCGCACCCGCTATTCTCCTGCCTTTTTTCTAATTTATGTCCAGCCGCGGGTCGCACTCGACGCGAAATTCGATGCGTAGAGCGATTCTCATAATTTTTTCCTTTTAAAAAATTATTAATTTATTATTATTATAGTTCCGTTTTGCATGCGCTCCTAAGCGGCCCAAAAAGGGGTGCAACACGAGGACTTCCTAGGGGGTCACCCATCCTAGTACTACTCTCGACCAAGCACGCTTAACTTCGGAGTTCTAATGGGATCCGGTGCATTTGTGCTGGTATGATCGCACCCGCCATTCTCCTGCCTTTTTTCTAATTTATGTCCCGCCGCGGGGCGCACCCAGTGTGAAATTCGAGGCGAAAAGCGATTCTCGTAATTTTTCTTTTTAAAAAAATTATTAATTTACAAATATTATAGCTCCCAATTTGCGTGCGCTCCGAAGCAGCCCAAAAAGGGGTGCAACACGAGGACTTCCCAGGGGTCACCCATCCTAGTACTACTCTCACCCATGCATGCTTAACTTCGGAGTTCTGTTGGGATCCGGTGCATTAGTGCTGGAATGATCGCACCCGCCATTCTCCTGCTTTTTTTCTAATTTATGTCGAGCCGCGGGGCGCACCCGGCGCGAAATTCAAGGCGAAGAGCGATTCTCGTTATTTTTCTTTTTAAAAAATTATTAATTTACCATTATTATAGCTCCCATTTTGCGTGCGCTCCATAGCGCCCCAAAAAGGGGTGCAACACGAGGACTTCCAGGGGGTCAGCCATCCTAATACAACTCTCGCCCAAGCACGCTTAACTTCGGAATCCTGATGGGATCCAGTGCATTAGTGCTGGTATGATCGCACCCGCCATTCTCCATCATTTTTT
The DNA here is from genome assembly GCA_027563935.2 of Costus lasius. Lineage (NCBI taxonomy): Eukaryota > Viridiplantae > Streptophyta > Magnoliopsida > Zingiberales > Costaceae > Costus > Costus lasius. The sequence continues at coordinate 51,621,746 of CM050446.2, forward strand.
TCCAATTTATGTTCGGCTGTGGGGAGTGCCCGATGCGAAATTCGAGGCGAAGAGCGATTCTCATAATTTTTTTTAATAAATTATTAATTTATTATTATTACAGCTAAGTTTCACGTGCGCTCTAAAGCGGCCCAAAAAGGGGTGGGACACTAGGACTTCCTATGGGGTCACCCATCCTAGTACTACTCTCGCCCAAGCACGCCTAACTTCGGAGTCCTGATGGGATCCGGTGCATTAGTGCTGATATGATCGCACCCGTCATTCTCCTGCCTTTTTTCCAATTTTTGTTCAGCCTCGGGGCGTACTCGATGTGAAATTCGAGGCACAGACCCATTCTAATAATTTTTATTTTAAAAAAAATTATTAATTTATTATTATTATGGCTCCGTTTCGCATGTCCTTCAAAGCGGCCCAAAAAAGGGAGCAACACGAGGACTTCCCAAGAGGTCAGCCATCCTACTACTACTCTCGCACAAGCACGATTAACTTCGGAGTTCTGATGGGATCCGGTGCATCAGTGATGGTATGATTGCACCTGGCTTTCTCCGGCATTTTTTCTAATTTATGTTCTTCCGCGGGGTGTGCCCAGTCCGAAATTCAAGGGGGTGAGCGATTCTCATAATTTTTCTTTTTAAAAAATTAATAATTTATTATTATTACAGCTTCGTTTTGCGTGCGCTTTGAAGCGGCCCAAAAAGGGTTGCAACACGAGGACTTCCTAGGGGGTCACCCATCTTAGTACTACTCTCGCCCAAGCATTCTTAACTTTGGAATTCTTATGGGATCCGGTGCATTAGTGCTGGTATAATCGCACCCACCATTCTCTTGCCTTTTTTCCAATTTATGTGCAGCCGCGGCTCGCGCCCGGTGCGAAATTCGAGGCGGAGGCCAATTCTCATAATTTTTCTTTTTTAAAAATTATTAATTTATTATTATTATAGCTCCGTTTCGCGTGCACACCGAAGTGCCCCAAAAAGTGGTGCAAAAGGAGGACTTCCTAAGGGTCACCCATCCTACTACTACTCTCGCCCAAGCACGCTTCACTTCGGAGTTCTGATGGGATCTGGTGCATTAGTGCTGGTACGATCGCACCCGCCATTCTCCAGCATTTTTTCCAATTTATGTTCAGCTGCGGGGCGTGCCCGGTGCGAAATTTGAGTCGAAGAGCGATTCTCATAATTTTTCTTTTTAAAAAATTATTAATTATTATTATTGTAGCTCCATTTCGCGTGCGCTCCGAAGTGGCCCAAAAAGGGGTACAACATGAGGACTTCCTAGGGTGTCACCCATCCTAGTACTACTCTCGCCCAATCACGCTTAACTTTGGAGTTCAAATGGGATCCGGTGTAATAGTGCTGGTATGATCGCACCCACCATTCTCTGTCATTTTTTTAATTTATGTTCAACCGCGGGGCGTGCCTAGCGCGAAATTTGAGGTGGAGAGCAATTCTGATAATTTTTCTTTTTAAAAAATTATTAATTTATTATTATAATAGCTCTGTTTCACGTGCGCTCTGAAGCGGCCCAAAAAGAGGTGCAACACGAGGACTTCCCAGGGGGTCACCTATCCTAGTACTTCACTCGTCCAAGCACGCGTAACTTCGGAATTCTGATGGGATCGGGTGCACTAGTGCTGGTATGATCGCACCCGCCATTCTCCTGCCTTTTTTTCCAATTTATGTGCAGCCGCAGAGTGCGCCCGGCGTGAAATTCGAGGCGGAGAGCGATTCTCATAATTTTTCTTTTTAATAAATTATTAATTTATTATTATTACAGCTCCGTTTTGCATGCGCTCCGAAGCGGCCCAAAAAGGGATGCGACACAAGGACTTCCCTTGGGGTCACCCATCCTAGATCTACTCTCAGCCAAGCATGCTTAACATCGGAGTCCTGATGGGACTCGGTGCATTAGTGCTGATATGATCGCACCCGCCATTCTCTTGTCTTTTTTTCCAATTTTTGTTCAGCCGCAGGGCGTGCTCGGTGCGAAATTCGAGGCAGAGACCCATTCACATAATTTTTCTTTTTAAAAAATTATTAATTAATTATTATTATAGCTCCGTTTCGCATGTGCTCCGAAGCGGCCCAAAAAAGGGAGCAACACGAGGACTTCCCACGGGGTCAACCATCCTAGTACTACTCTAGCACAAGCACTATTAACTTCGGAGTCCTGATGGGATCAGGTGCATTAGTGATGGTATGATTGCACCCGCCATTCTCCGGCATTTTTTCTAATTTATGTTCTTCCGCGGGGGTGCACCCGGTGCGAAATTCAAAGGCAGAGAGCGATTCTCATAATTTTTACTTTTAAAAAATAATTAATTGATTATTATTTCGCCCAAGCACACTTAACTTCGGAGTTCTGATGTGATCTCTTGCATTAGTGCTGGTATGATCGCACCCGCCATTCTCCATTATTTTTTCTTATTTATGTTCAGCCGCGGGATGCGCCCGACGCAAAAATCCAGGAAGAGAGCGATTCTAATAATTTTTTTTTAATAAATTATTAATTTATTATTATTACAGCTCCATTTTGCGTGCGCTCCGAAGCGGCCCAAAATGGGATGCGACACGAGGACTTCACATGGGGTCACCCATCCTAGTACTACTCTCGCCCAAGCACGCTTAACTTCGGAGTCCTAATGGGATCCGGTGCATTAGTGCTGGTATGATCGCAGCCGCCATTCTCCATCATTTTTTCTACTTTATGTTCAACCGCGGGTGCGCCTGGCGCGAAATTTGAGGCGGCGAGCGATTATCTTAATTTTACTTTTTAATAAATTATTAATTTATTATTATTACAGCTAAGTTTCACGTGCGCTCCGGAGCGGCCCAAAAGGGGTGCAACATGAGGACTTCTCATGGTGTCACCCATCCTAGTACTACTCTCGCCCAAGCACGCTTAACTTCGGAGACCTGATGAGATCCGGTGCATTAGTGCTGATAAGATCGCTCCCGTCATTCTCCTGCCTTTTTTATAATTTTTGTTTAGCCGCGAGGCGTGCCCGGCGCAAAATTCGAGGAGACCCATTCTCATAATTATTCTTTTTTAAAAATTATTAATTTATTATTATTATAGCTCTATTTCGCATGTGCTCCGAAGCGGCCCAAAAAATGGAGCAACACGAGGACTTCCCACGGGGTCGCCCATCCTAGTACTAGTCTCGCACAAGCACAATTAACTTCGGAGTCCTGATGGGATCCGGTGCGTTAGTGATGGTATGATTGCACCCGCAATTCTCCGGCATTTTTTCTAATTTATGTTCTTCCGCGGGGTGCACCTGGTGCGAAATTCAAGGCAGAGAGCAATTCTCATAATTTTTTTTTTAAAAAAATTAGTAATTTATTATTATTACAGCTCCGTTTCGTGTGCGCTCTAAAGCGGCCCAAAAGGGGTGCAACATGAGGACTTCCTAGGGGGTCACCCATCTTAGTACTACTCTCGCCCAAGCATGCTTAACTTCCAAGTTCTAATGGGATCCAGTGCATTAGTGCTGGTATGATCGCACCCGCTATTCTCCTGCCTTTTTTCTAATTTATGTCTAGCGGCGGGTCGGACTCGGTGCAAAATTCGATGCGTAGAGCGATTCTCATAATTTTTTTCTTTTAAAAAATTATTAATTAATTATTATTATAGCTTCGTTTTGTGTGCGCTCCTAACCGCCCAAAAAGGGGTGCAACAAGAGGACTTCCCAGGGGGTCACCCATCCTAGTACTACTCTCGCCCAAGCACGCTTAAGTTCGGAGTTTTGATGGGATCCAGTGCATTAGTGCTGGTATGATCGCACACGCCATTCTCCTGCCTTTTTTCTAATTTTTGTTTAGCCGCGACGCGTGCCCGGCGCAAAATTCGAGGAGGAGACCCTTTCTCATAATTTTTAATTTTTAAAAATTATTAATTTACTATTATTATAGCTCCGTTTCGCATGTGCTCCGAAGCGGCCCAAAAAATGGAGCAACACGAGGACTTCCCACGGGGTCGCCCATCCTTGTACTACTCTCGCACAAGCACAATAAACTTCGGAGTCCTAATGGGATCCAGTGCGTTAGTGATGGTATGATTGCACCCGCAATTCTCTGGCATTTTTTCTAATTTATGTTCTTCCGCGGGGTGCGCCGGTGCGAAATTCAATGCAGAGACCGATTCTCATAATTTTTCTTTTTAAAAAATTAGTAATTTATTATTATTGCAGCTCTGTTTCGTGTGCGCTCTGAAGCGGCCCAAAAGGGGTGCAACACGAGGACTTCCTAGGGGCTCACCCATCCTAGTACTACTGTCGCTCAAGCACGCTTAACTTCGTAGTTCTGATGGGATCCAGTGCATTAGTGTTGGTATGATCGTACCCGCTATTCTCCTGCCTTTTTTTCGAATTTATGTCCAGCCGCGGGTCGCACTCGGCACGAAATTTGATGCGTAGAGCGATTCTCAAAATTTTTTTCTTTCAAAAAATTATTAATTTATTATTATTATAGCTCCGTTTTGCATGCGCTTCTAAGCGGCCCAAAAAGGGGTGTAACACGAGGACTTCCCAGGGGGTCACCCATCCTAGTACTACTCTCGCCCAAGCACGCTTAACTTCGGAGTTCTGTTGGGATCCGGTGCATTAGTGCTGGTATGATCGCACCCGCCATTCTCCTGCCTTTTTTCTAATTTATGTCCAGCCGTGGGGCGCACCCAACAAGAAATTCGAGGCGAAGAGAGATTCTCGAAATTTTTCTTTTTAAAAAATTATTAATTTACAATTATTATAGCAAACGTTTTGCGTGCGCTCTGAAGCAGCCCAAAAAGGGGTGCAACACGAGGACATCCCAAGGGTCACCCATCCTAGTACAACTCTCGCCCAAGCATGCTTAACTTCGGAGTTCTGTTGGGATCCGGTGCATTAGTGCCGGTTTCATCGCACCCGCCATTCTCCTGCCTTTATTCTAATTTATGTCCAGCTGCGGGGTGCACCCGATGCGAAATTCTAGGCAAAGAGCGATTATCGTTATTTTTCTTTTTAAAAAATTATTAATTTACTATTATTATAGCTCCCGTTTTACGTGCGCTCCGAAGCGGCCCAAAAAGGGGTGCAACACGAGGACTTCGCAGGGGGTCACCCATCCTAGTACTACTCTCACCCAAGCACAGTTAACTTCGGAGTCCTGATGGGATCCGGTGCATTAGTGCTGGTATGATCACACCCGCCTTTCTCCATCATTTTTTTCCAATTTATGTTCGGCTGCGGGGAGCGCCCAACACGAAATTCGAGGCGGAGAGCGATTCTCATAATCTTTCTTTTTTAAAAATTATTAATTTATTATTATTGCAGCTCCGTTTCGCGTGTGCTCTGAAGTGGCCCAAAAAGGGGTGCAACACGAGGACTTCCCAGAGTGTCACCCATCCTAGAACTACTCTCGCCCAATCACGCTTAACTTTGGAGTTCAAATGGGATCCGGTGTAATAGTGCTGGTATGATCGCACCCACCATTCTCTGTCATTTTTTTAATTTATGTTCAACCGCGGGGCGTGCCTAGCGCGAAATTTGAGGTGGAGAGCAATTCTGATAATTTTTCTTTTTAAAAAATTATTAATTTATTATTATAATAGCTCTGTTTCACGTGCGCTCTGAAGCGGCCCAAAAAGAGGTGCAACACGAAGACTTCCCAAGGGGTCACCCATCCTAGTACTTCACTCGTCCAACCACACGTAACTTCAGAATTTTGATGGGATCCGGAGCACTAGTGCGGGCCCGTCACGATATTCGAGGTAGAGAACAATTCTCATAATTTTTTTTAAAAAAATTATAAACTTATTGTTATTACAGCTCCGTTTTGCGTGCGCTCCGAAGCGGCCCAAAAGGGATGCGACACGAGGACTTCCCATGGGGTCACCCATCCTAGTACTACTCTCGCCCAAGCACGCTTAACTTCGGAGTCCTGATGGGATCCGGTGCATTAATGCTGATATGATCGTACCCGCCATTCTCCTGTCTTTTTTCTAATTTTTGTTCAGCCGCGGGGGGTGCTCGGCGCGAAATTTGAGGCGGAGACCCATTCTCAAAATTTTTCTTTTTAAAAAATTATTAATTTACTATTATTATAGCTCCGTTTCGCATGTGCTCTGAAGCGGCCCAAAAAACGGAGCAACACGAGGACTTCCCACGGGGTCAACCATCCTAGTACTACTGTCGCACAAGCACTATTAACTTCGGAGTCCTGATGGGATCCGATGCATTAGTGATGGTATGATTGTACCCGCCATTCTCCGGCATTTTTTCTAATTTATGTTCTTCCGCGGGGTGCGCCCGGTGCAAAATTCAAGGCATAGAGTGATTCTCATAATTTTTCTTTTTAAAAAATTATTAATTTATTATTATTTGGCATAAGCACGCTTAACTTCGGAGTCCTGATGGGATCCGGTGTATTAGTGCTGATATGATCGTACCCGTCATTCTCCTATATTTTTCCAATTTTTGTTCAGCCGCGAGGCGTGCTCGGTGCGAAATTCGAGGCAGAGACTCATTCTCATAATTTTTCTTTTTAAAAAATTATTAATTTATTATTATTATAGCTCCATTTCGCATGTGCTCCGAAGCGGCCCAAAAAAGGGAGCAACACGAGGACTTCCCACGAGGTCAACCATCCTAGTACTACTCTCGCACAAGCACTATTAACTTCGGAGTCTTGATGGTCTCGGTGCATTAGTGATGGTATGATTGCACCCGCCATTCTCCGGTATTTTTTCTAATTTATGTTCTTCCGCGGGGTGCGCCCAGTGCGAAATTCAAGGTAGAGAGCGATTCTCATAATTACAGCTCCGGTGCGAAATTATTAATTTGTTATTATTGTAGTTCCATTTCGTGTGCGCTCTGAATTGGCCAAAAAAGGGGTGCAACATCAAGACTTCCCAGGGGGTCACCCATCCTAGTACTTCAGAGTTCTATGGGGATCCGGTGCATTAGTACTGGTATGATCGCACTCGCCATTCTCCGTCATTTTTTCCAATTTCTGTTCAGCCGCAGGGCGCGCCCGGCGCGAAATTTGAGGCGGGGAGCAATTCTCATAATTTTACTTTTAAAAAATAATTAATTTATTATTATTATAGCTCCGTTCCGTGTGCGCTCTGAAGCGGCACAAAAACGGGTGCAACACGAGGACTTCCCAGGGGGTCACCCATCCTAGTACTACTCCCACCCAAACACTCTTAACTTCGGAATACTGATGGGATCCGGTGCATTAGTGCTGGTATGATCGCACCCGCCATTCTCTTGCTTTTTTTTCCAATTTATATGCAGCCGCGGCTCGCGCACGGCACGAAATTCGAGGCAGAGAACGATTCTCATAATTTTTCTTTCTAAAAAATTATTAATTTATTATTATTGCTCTGTTTTGCGTGTGCACCGAAACGGCCCAAAAAGTGGTGCAACACGAGGACTTCCCAGGGGCTCACCCATCCTAGTACTACTCTGGCCTAAGCACGCTTCACTTCGGAGTTCTGATGGGATCCGATGCATTAGTGCTAGTATGATTGCACCCGCCATTCTCCGGCTTTTTTTCTAATTTATGTTCAGCCACGGGGAGCGCCCGGTAAGAAAGTCGATGCCGAGAGCGATTCTCATAATTTTTCCTTTTAAAAAATTATTAATTTATTATTATTATAGCTCCGTTTTGCGTGTGCTCCAAAGCGGCCCAAAAAAGGGTGCAACACGAGGACTTCCCTGGGGGTCACCCATCGTAGTACTACTCTCGCCCAAGCACTCTTAACTTTGGAGTTCTAATGGGATCCGGTGAATTAGTGCTCGTATGATCGCACGGGCCATTCTCCTGCCATTTTTTCTAATTTATGTCCAGCCGCGGGGTGCGCACGGCGCAAAGCGACTCTAATAATTTTTCTTTTTAAAAAATTATTAATTTATTATTATTACAGCTCTGTTTTGCGTGCCCTACGAAGCAGCCCAAAAAGGGGTGTAACACGAGGACTTCCCTGCGTGTTACCCATCCTAGTACCCCTCTCGCCCAAGCACACTTAACTTCGGAGTTCTGATGGGATCCGGTGCATAAGTGCTGGTATGATCACACCCGCCATTCTCCTGCCTTTTCTCTAATTTATGTCCAGCCACGGGAAGCACCCGGCGCGAAATTCGAGGCGGAGAGAGATTCTCAAAATTTTTAATATTAAAAGATTATTAATTTATTATTATTACAGCTTCGTTTTGCGTGCGCTCCGAAGTGGCCCAAAAAGGGGTGCAACACGAGGACTTCCCAGGGGGTGAACCAACCTAGTACTACTCTTGCCCAAGCATGCTAAACTTCGGAGTTCTGATGAGATCCGGTGCATTAGTGCTAGTATGATCGCACCCGCCATTCTCCATCATTTTTTCTAATTTATGTTCAGTCGCAGGGTGCGCTCGATGCGAAATTCGAGGCAAAGAGCGATTCTCATAATTTTTTTTTAATAAATAATTAATTTATTATTATTACAGCTCCATTTTGCGTGCGCTCCGAAGCGGCCCAAAAAGTGATGCGACACAAGGACTTCCCAAGGGGTCAACCATCCTAGTACTACTCTCGCACAAGCACTATTAACTTCGGAGTCCTGATGGGATCCGGTGCATTAGGGATCGTATGATTGCACCTGCCATTCTCCGACATTTTTTCTAATTTATGTTCTTCCGCGGGGTAAGCCCGGTGCAAAATTCAAGGCAGAGAGCGATTCTCATAATTTTTCTTTTAAAAAATTATTAACTTATTATTATTTGCACAAGCACGCTTAACTTCGGAGTCCCAATGGGATCCGGTGCATTAGTGCTGATATGATCGTACCCGCCATTCTCCTATCTTTTTTCTAATCTTTGTTCAGCCGCGGGGTGTGCTCGGCGCGAAATTTGAGGCGGAGACCCATTCTCATAATTTTTCTTTTTAAAAAATTATTAATTTATTATTATTATAGCTCCGTTTCGCATGTGCTCCGAAGCGGCCCAAAAAAGGGACTAACACGAGGACTTCCCAGAGGGTCAGCCATCCTAGTACTACTCTCACCCAAGCACTCTTAACTTCGGAATTCTGATGGGATCCGGTGCATTAGTGCTGGTATGATCGCACCCGCGATTCTCTTGCCTTTTTTCCAATTTGTGTGCAGTTGCGGCTCGCGCCCGGCACGAAATTCGAGGCGGAAACCGATTGTCGTAATTTTTCTTTTTAAAAAATTATTAATTTATTATTATTATAGCTCCGTTTTGCGTGCGCACTGGAGCGGCCCAAAAAGTGGTGCAACACGAGGACTTCCTAGGGGGTGTCCCAACCTAGTACTACTCTCGCCCAAGCACGCTTCACTTCAGAGTTCTGATGGGATCCGGTGCATTAGTGCCGGTATGATCGCACCCGCCATTCACCGGCATTTTTTCCCAATTTATGTTGAGCCACGGGGCGCGTCCGGTAAGAAATTCGAGGCGGAGAGCGATTCTCATAATTTTTCTTTTAAAAAAATTATTAATTTATTATTATTTCCCACAAGCACGCTTAACTTCAGCGTTCTGATGGGATCCGGTGCATTAGTGCAGGTATGATAGCACCCACCATTCTTCGTCATTTTTTCCAATTTATGTTCAGCCGCGGGGCGCGTCTGGCGCGAAATTCATGGCGGAGCGCAATTCTCATAATTTTTTTAAAAAATTATTAATTTATTATTATTGTAGCTCCGTTTCGTGTGCGCTCTGAAGTGGCCAAAAAAGGGGTGCAACATCAGGACTTCCCAGGGGGTCACCCATCCTACTACTTCTCTCGCCCAAGCACGCTTAACTTCAGAGTTCTAATGGGATCCGGTGCATTAGTGCTGGTATGATCGCACCCGCCATTCTCTGTCATTTTTTCCAATTTCTGTTCACCCGCAGGGCGCGCCCGGCAAAATTTGAGGCGGAAAGCGATTCTCATAATTTTTCTTTTAAAAAAATATTAATTTATTATTATTATAGCTCCGTTTCACGTGCGCTCTGAAGCGGCCCAAAAAGGGGTGCAACACGAGGACTTCACAGGGGGTCACCCATCCTAGTACTTCACTCGCCCAAGCACGCTTAACTTCGGTATTCTGATAGGATCCGGTGCATTTGTGCTGGTATGGTCGCACCCGCTATTCTCCTGCCGTTTTTTTCAATTTATGTGCAGCCGCGGAGTGCGCCCGTCACGATATTCAAGGCGGAGACCGATTCTCAAAATTTTTCTTTTTAAAAATTATTAATTTATTATTATTACATCTCCATTTTGTGTGCACATCGAAGCGGCACAAAAAGTGGTGCAACACGAGGACTTCCCAAGGGGTCACCCATCCTAGTACTACTCTCGCCCAAGTACGCTTAACTTCAGAGTTCTGATGGGATCCGGTGCATTAGTACTGGTATGATCGCACCCACCATTCTCCTGCCTTTTTTCTAATTTATGTCCAGCCGCGGGACGCACCCAGCACAAAATTCGAGGCGAAGAGCGATTCTTGTAATTTTTCTTTTTAAAAAATTATTAATTTATTATTATTATAGCTCCGTTTTGCGTGAGCTCCGAAGCGGCCCAAAAATGTTGGGAAACCCCGGGGATATTTTACAAAAACCCAATGAAGATCGCATGCGAGAGAGTCGACACGATGAGATAGAAAATTCCTTAAAGCAAGGTGAGGCCGATGTCGAGGTAGGCGCCCAAGCGTGCGCCCTCCGTAGTCTCACACACACGGATGCCTCGGGTCCTCTTCTTCTACTCCCGGTGCAAGCCTCGGGAAGAAGATCCAAGCCTTAGGGAGACCTCCACTTCACTTGCGCCACCTTCTAGAGAAGTTGCGCCAAGGAGGAGAAGGGAAGAAGACAAGCCGCCAAGCTCCAATGCTCCAAACGCCAAGAGGAAAGGAGGAAGGTTGCTTGCGGCTAGGGTATGGAAAATGTTCCCCCAAGTTCTCCTTGCTCTCGCCCCTTCTATTGTTCAGGCCTTCAACTAATTCATATATGCAAGAGGGGCGACTAATGGTTATATTTATAGCAAGGAGAGGCGATTAGGAATGGCTATGATCAAGCCAAGTGGGCGGCTTGGAGAAGAAGTAGGAAATAGAATTATTTTAATAATTAATCAAGTCCTAATCCAATTAGGAGTCTGATTAATTATTTAAATAATCAAGTCCTAATCCAATTAGGACTCTAATTAATTATTTAAATAATCAGCCCTATTAAATAGGACTCTAATTAATTAATTAATTAATTAATTAATTCGCCCACAAATGATTAAATCAACTTAGATTAACCATATGTGTCATAGGCGCCAACCCTAGTCTAACTAGGGTTAAACATGTGCCTACACATTCTTCTCCTTAAGCCCATTTAACTTATTAATAAGCCCAATTATAGAATGGGCCTAGCCCAAGGTCCATTATGCATGTCTATCAACCCATTGGATCTAATCCAATTTAACCCAAGGTTAAACTAGGTTAACCATGGTTAATTTGGTCAATATGCAAAAAATGAAAGTTGGCCCTAATAAGTTTCTTCCATCTCATCAGGCCCATCGGCGCTGATGAAATCTCCCAAATAGATCCGAGTCATCTAATAACTCGATCATAAGGCTTCTCGATCAATACGAGAACTCGAGTATCAAGGTGTGCGACCCTGTAGGTTCCTCTGACGTTGGCAGTGCTGACCTAAGGTCACCACAAGCAGTGAGTGGCACCTAGCAGTGCATTGCTGCTACCCAAGTCATCGGAATGAATATCGACATCGACATCCCCATCATCGCAATCAGGTATAGATGCATTACAGTCTCTTTGCCGAACTGATATCCGATTGGACAAGTGTGTCACCACTTGTTTTTATCCAATCTCATGGTTATGACTAAATCAGGTCTCACCTGGGTATGGCCATACACTTTCAGTCATAGAACCATAGAGGAGCTCCATGGATATCATGCTTCCCATAGGAAGGGGCAAATCCTATGTCTGTCTATTGACCTTCTCCTATGGGTCGTGATATGCTCAATGACAACCGTTATTACCCCCCAACAACGACGAGGTGTTAGGTTGTATCAAAGCATGTCCCTAACCATATAGAATGGCCAATGACCTCAAGTTAAGGGATCAATGCATCTCCTATCACTTGTGAGGATAACTCGTGAAACCAAGTCATTGCCTCACAGCGGGTCGGTCCAGTATATCCACCACTGATATACCCATATGTCTGCGTTAGCACCTCGTGCCTAACTAGCCCATATACCAGTCTCACAAGTACCAGAGTTATCCCATATCCACTCTGGTACATCGACTGGGGACAATGATTTGAGCACAGATCCAAACTGTCTCCAGGGACATTATCATGTAAGTACATAATCGCATATGTAGACAAACAATGATAATAACAATGCCAGAATGATATATATAAATATCAAAGTCAAGTAGTACAATAATGGACCAAAACTAGCTCCTAGGGCATATACACCAACAAAAAAGGGGTGCAACATGAGGACTTCCCAGAGATCACCCATCCTAGTACTACTCTCGCCCAAACACGCTTAACTTCGGAGTTCTGATGGGATTCGGTGCATTAGTGCTGGTATGACCGCACCCTCCATTCTCCATCATTTTTTCCAATTCATGTTCAGCCGCAGAGTGCGCTCGGTGCGAAATTCGAGGCGGAGTGCGATTCTCATAATTTTACTTTTTAATAAATTATTAATTTATTATTATTACAGCTCTATTTTGCGTGCGCTCCTAAGATGCCCAAAAAGTGGTGCAACACGAGGGCTTCCCGGGGGTCACCCATCCTAGTACTACTCTCGCCCAAGCACGCTTAGCTTCGGAGTTCTGATGGAATCCGGTGCAATAGTGCTGGTATGATCGCACCCGCCATTCTCCTGCCGTTTTTCTAATTTATGACCAGCCGCGGGGCACACCTGGTGCGAAATTCAAGGCGGAGAGCGATTCTCGTAATTTTTTTTTAAAAAAAATTATTAATTTATTATTATTATTGCTCCATTTTGCATGCGCTCTGAATCGACCGAAAAAGGGGTGCAACACGAGGATTTCACAGGGGGTCACCCATTCTAGTACTACTCTCGCCCAAGCACGTTTAACTTCAGAGTTCTGATGGGATCCGGTGCATTAGTGCTGGTATGATCGCACCCGCCATTCTCCATCATTTTTTCAAATTTATGTTCAGCCGCGAGGTGCGCCTGGCGCGAAATTCGAGGCAGAGAGCGATTATTATAATTTTAATTTTTAATAAATTATTAATTTATTATTATTAGAGCTAAGTTTCGCGTGCGCACCGAAGCGGCCCAAAAAAGGGTGCAACACGAGGACTTCCCATGGGGTCACCCATCCTAGTACTACTCTCGCTCAAGCACGCTAAACTTTGGAGACCTGATGGGATCCGGTGCATTAGTGCTGAAAAGATCGCACCCGCCATTCTCCTTTCTTTTTTCTAATTTTTGTTCAGCCGCGGGGCATGCCCGTCGCGAAATTCGAGGCGGAGACCCATTCTCATAATTTTCTTTTTAAAAAATTATTAATTTATTATTATTATAGCTCTGTTTCGCATGTGCTCCTAAGCGGCCCAAAAAAGGGAGCAACACGAGGACTTCCCACAGGGTCACACATCCTAGTACTACTCTCGCACAAGAACGATTAACTTCGGAGTCCTGATGGGATCCGGCGCATTAGCCACGGTATGATTGCACCCGCTATTCTCCGGCATTTTTTCTAATTTATGTTCTTCCGCGGGGTGCGCCCGGTGCGAAATTCAAGGCGGAGAGCGATTCTCATAATTTTTCTTTTTAAAAAATTATTAATTTATTATTATTATAGCTCCGTTTCACGTGCTCTCTGAAGCAGCCCAAAAGGGGTGCAACACGAGGACTTCCCAGGGGGTCACCCATCCTAGTACTACTCTCGACCAAGCACGCTTAACTTCTGAGTTTTGATGGGATCTGGTGCATTAGTGCTGGTATGATTACACCCGTCATTCACCATCATTTTTTCCAATTTATGTTCGGCCGCGGGGAGGGCCTGGCGCGAATTCGAGGCGGAGAGTGATTCTAATAATTTTTCTTTTTAATAAATTCTTAATTTATTATTATTACAACTGAGTTTCGCGTGCGCTCTAGAGCGGCTCAAAAAGGGATGCGACACGAGGACTTCCCATGGGGTCACCCATCCTAGTACTACTCTCGCCCAAGCACGCTTAATTTCGGAGTCCTAATGGGATCAGGTGCATTAGTGCTGATATGATCGCACCCATCATTCTCCTGATTTTTTTCAAATTTTTGTTCAGCCTCGGGGCATGCTCAGCGCAAAATTCGAGGTGGAGACTCATTCTCATAATTTTTCTTTTAAAAAAAATATTAATTTATTATTATTATAGCTCCGTTTCGCATGTGCTCCGAAGCGGCCCAAAAAAGGGAGCAACACGAGGACTTCCCACGGGGTTAGCCATCCTAGTACTACTCTCGCACAAGCACAAATAACTTCGGAGTCCTGATGGGATCCGGTGCATTAGTGATGGTATGATTGCACCTGGCTTTCTCCGGCATTTTTTCTAACTTATGTTCTTCTGCGGGGTGCGCCCAGTGCAAAATTCAAGGCGGTGAGCGATTCTCATAATTTTTTTTAAAAAAAATTAATAATTTTTTATTATTATAGCTCCGTTTTACGTGCGCTCTAAAGCGGCCCAAAAAGGGGTGCAACACGAGGACTTCCCAGCGGGTCACCCATCCTAGAACTACTCTCGCCCAAGCACACTTAACTTTGGAATTCTGATGGGATCCGGTGCATTAGTGCTGGTATAATCGAACCCACCATTCTCTTGCATTTTTTGCAATTTATGTGCAGCCGCGGCTCGCGCGCCGGTGCGAAATTTGAGGTGTAGACCAATTCTCGTAATTTTTCTTTTTAAAAAATTCTTAATTTAGTATTATTATAGCTCCGTTTCGCGTGCGCACCGAAGCGGTCCAAAAAGTGGTGCAACACGAGGACTTCCCAAGGGGTCACCCATCCTAGTTCTACTCTCGCCCAAACATGCTTCACTTCGGAGTTCTGATGGGATCCGGTGCATTAGTGCTGGTATGATCGCACCCGCCTTTCTCCAGCATTTTTTTCCAATTTATGTTCAGCTGTGGGGCACGCCCGGTGCAAAATTCGAGGCGAAGAGCGATTCTCATAATTTTTCTTTTTAAAAAATTATTAATTTATTATTATCACACCTCCGTTTCGCATGCGCTCCGAAGTGGCCCAAAAAGGGGGACAACATGAGGACTTCCCAGAGTATCACCCATCCTAGTACTACTCTCGACCAAGCACGCTTATCTTCGGAGTTCTAATAGGATCCTGTGTATTAGTGCTGGTATGATCGCACCCGCCATTCTCTGTCATTTTTTCCAATTTATGTTCAGCCGCAGGGCGCGCCGAACGCAAAATTTGAGGCGGAGAGCGATTCTCATAATCTTTCTTTTTCAAATATTATTAATTAATTATTATTACAGCTCCGTTTCACGTGCGCTCCGAAGCGGCCCAAAAAGGGGTGCAACACGAGGACTTCCCAGGGGGTCACCCATCCTAGTACTTCACTCGCCCAAGCACGCTTAACTTCGGAATTCTGATGGGATCCGGTGCATTAGAGCTGGTATCATCGCACCCACCATTCTCCTGCCTTTTTTTCCAATTTATGTGCAGCCGCGGGGCGTGCCCGTCACGATATTCGAGGCGAAGACCGATTCTCAGAATTTTTCTTTTTAAAAAATTATAAATTTATTGTTATTACAGCTCCGTTTTGCGTGCGCTCTGAAGCGGCCCAAAAAGGGATGCGACACGAGGACTTCCCATGGGGTCACCCATCCTAATACTACTCTCGCCCAAGCACGCTTAAGTTCGGAGTCCTGATGGGATCCGGTGCATTAGTGCTGATATGATCACACCCGTCATTCTCCTATTTTTTTTTTCCAATTTTTGTTCAGCCGCGGGGCGTGCTCGGCGCGAAATTCGAGGCGGGGACCCAAAAAAGGGAGAAACACGAGCACTTCCCAAGGGGTCAACCATCCTAGTACTACTCTCACCCAAGCATGCTTAACTTCCGAGTCCTGATGGGATCCGGTACATTAGTGATGGTATGATTGCACCCGCCATTCTCCAGTGCATTAGGGGTGCGCCCGGTGCGAAATTCAACGCAGAGACAGATTCTCATAATTTTTCTTTTTAAAAAATTATTAATTTATTATTATTATAGCTCCATTTCACGTGCACTCTTAAGCGGCCCGCCATTCTAGTACTACTCTCACCCAAGCACTCTTAACTTCGGAATTCTGATGGGATCCGGTGCAATAGTGCTGGTATGATCGCACCCGCCATTCTCTTGCCTTGTTTCCAATTTGTGTGCAGCCGCGGCTCGTGCCCGGTGCGAAATTCGAGGCGGATACTAATTATCATAATTTTTTTAAAAAAAAATTATTAATTTATTATTATTATAGTTCCATTTAGTGTGCGCGCCGAAGCGGCCCAAAAAGTGGTGCAACACGAGGACTTCCCAGGAGGTCACCCATCCTAGTAATACTCTCGCCCAAGCACGCTTCACTTCGGAGTTCTGATGTGATCCGGTGCATTCGTGCTGGTATGATCGCACCCGCCATTCTCCAGCATTTTTTCCAATTTATGTTCAGCCGCGGGGCGCGCCCGGTAAGAAATTCGATGCCGAGAGTGATTCTCATAATTTTTTCTTTTAAAAAATTATTAATTTATTATTATTACAGGTCCGTTTTTCTTTTGCTCCAAAGCGGCCCAAAAAGGGGTACAACACGAGGACTTCCCAGGGGGTCAACCATCCAAGTACTACTCTCGCCCAAGCACACTTAACTTTGGTGTTCTAATGGGATCCGATGCATTAGTGCTCGTATGATGGCACCCGCCATTCTCCTGCCTTTTTTCTAATTTATGTCCAGCCGCAGGGTGTGCCCGGTGCGAAATTCGAGGCACAGAACAATTCTCATAATTTTTCTTTTTAAAAAATTATTAATTTATTATTATTACAGCTCCATTTTACATGGCCTCCGAAGCGGCCCAAAAATGGGTGCAACACGAGGACTTCCCTGGGTGTCACCCATCCTAGTACTACTCTCGCCCAAGCAAGCTTAACTTTGAAGTTCTGATGGGATCCGGTGCATAAGTGCTGGTATGATCGCACCCATCATTCTCCTGCCTTTTTTCTAACTTATGTCCAGCCGCGGGAAGCACCCGGTGCAAAATTCGAGGCGGAGAGCAATTCTCGTAATTTCTCTTTTTACAAAATTATTAATTTATTATTATTACAGCTCCATTTTCCGTGCGCTCCGAAGCAGCCCAAAAAGGGGTGCAACACGAGGACTTCCTAGGAGGTCACCCATCCTAGTACTACTCTCGCCCAAGCACGCTTAACTTCGGAGTTCTGATGGTATCCGGTGCATTAGTGCTGGTATGATCGCACCCGCCATTCTCCATCATTTTTTCAAATTTATGTTCAGCCGCGGGGTTCGCCCAGCGCGAAATTCGAGGCAGAGAACGATTATCATAATTTTTCTTTTTAATAAATTATTAATTTGTTATTATTACAGCTACGTTTCGTGTTTGCTCCGAATCGGCCCAAAAAGGAGTGCGACACGAGGACTTCCCATGGGGTCACCCATCCTAGTACTACTCTCGCCCAAGCACGCTTAACTTTAGAGTCCTGATGGGATCCAGTGCATTAGTGCTGATAAGATCGCACCCGCCATTCTCCTGCCTTTTTTTCCTATTTTTGTTCAGCCACAAGGCGTGCCCGTCGCAAAATTCGAGGCGGAGACCCACTCTATTAATTTTTATTTTTTAAAAATTATTAATTTATTATTATTATAGCTCCGTTTCGCATATACTCCGAAGCGGCCCAAAAAAGGGAGCAACACGAGGACTTCCCATGGGGTCACAAATCCTAGTACTACTCTCGCACAAACACGATTAACTTCGGAGTCCTGATGGGATCCGGTGCATTAGTGATGGTGTGATTGCACCCACCATTCTCCGGCATTTTTTCTAATTTATGTTCTTCTGCGGGGTGCGCCATTCTCTGGACTTCCCTGGGGGTCACCCATCCTAGTACTACTCTCGCCCAAGCACTCTTAACTTCGGAATTCTGATGGGATCCGGTGCATTAGTGCTAGTGTGATGCTCCCGGGATTTAGCACAAATCCCAAAGCACACCGAGATGGAGCGATGGCGGGACCCCTCGTCATCAGACGTGTTGGACGACTTGGGTGTGCGATTGTGTCACTGAGGTTGACATAGGTACTGATACTGAACAGAATGACAAGACAAATAAGGGTCTATTAATCTTCGTCCACAAATATCCAAATTTTTATGCCCAATACTCCATAGATAGTTCGAATTGTATAGGAACAATGATCAATTTTAGCGCGAATTGTTTGTAGGGGAACTCTGCCCTCTCTGGTCCATTCGACACGTGCAATTTCTTTTCCGTCGATCCGTCCTGCAATTTGTACTTGAATTCCTTTTGTATCCGTTTGTTCAGCTAATTCAATAGTTTTTTTCATTGCCTTTCGAAATGAAACTCTATTTTTTAATTGTAAAGCTATATATTCTTGCCCATAGGGCGAGGGTCAAGTCGAACCACGGAGTGTGGGTTCACACGTGGATGTGGGCTTCTGACTGGACCCATGGACCCCGGACCCTCTCGCACGAGCTTGCGAGAATGTGCATCGAAGAGGGTCAACCGTGGGACGATTCTGAGGTCTAATCAGCCCCAAACCAGGCCTGAACCATCCTTCCAGGCTGAACCGAACCGGTTCAACCGGTTCACGGCCCGCACGCACACAAAAGGGGAAAATTCCCCTGTTTCTCTTCTTGCGCTGCAAGCAGCGCCGTCGGCCGTTGATCCAGCGAGCTGGGAGAGGAGGTCCTGGATTTGGAAGGTAGCCGGCGACTTGGGCTGGCGTGGCGGCGAAGCTGGCGGCGAATGGGCGTGGCCTCCGACGTGAACGAGCCTAGGGCGACGATTGGAGGCTGCCCCGGTGGAAGCGAGATTTCTGGCCAATCTTCGCCGGAGATCGCGGCTTGTGTGGCGGCGAGGGTAGATTTCCATCCATGCAGAGGGAAGGCTGCCCTATCGAGCAATTGCGAGCTCGGGCAGAGGTCTGGCGACGGGATTTTCTGGATCTGGGAACAGAGGAGTTTCTTTGGCGTCGGCGACGAGGCTCCGGCCGTGGAATCGTCGACGTGTGCTCTCAGATAGACTCACCGGTGTCCTGAGTTAAGGAGGGTATCATCCCCTCTGGTGCCGGCAGCCAGACGCGGGAGTGGGATCGGAATTTCCGATCCCTAGTTCCACGCAAGTCAAGCTTCCATTGGGTTCAAATACTCGTCGGCGGCGGCTTCTCTAGCGACAATTCTCCGGCAGCGAGATCTCCTGTCGTCGGCGACCAGTTCTCGACCTTCCGGCGGGGGTCCGGTGGCCGGACGGTGGCGGACGAGGAAGGGGCTCCATCCCCTGTTTCAGCCGAGCGAACACCCCGGTTGCGGGCGCAGCTGCGAATGAGAAAGGGGAGGAGAGAGAAGGGCCATCGCGCGGGTTCGTACGCGCGTCTAGCTTTGACTCCGACCAAACTTTCCGACGCAGCTTCTCGGAGGATCTCGGTGGGCTCGGCTTGTGGATTGGTGGCACACTACAAGGGTAAACCCTCCCTGGATTCATCGTGTGTAGTGGTGATAGGACGGTTTTCTTGTGTGTAGTGGATAGGAACCTTTACCGCCGTTCGGACATCGTGTGGCTTTTCGTCCGGATGGTTCTTTGCGTTATCTGTATCCGCATATGTGTAGTGTGGATTTGTGACTATTTGTAGGTGCTTGGTTGTTGCTCGCTGCAAAGTCACGGACGTGTGTGCCGGCACCCTCGAAGGTGTTCGCCACCGTCCCCTACTGAGCTCCGATCTTTCTTGGGAGTGGCGAATTTCTACAGGAAATTTATCCAGGATTACTCCAAGATCGCGGCTCCTCTTTCTGACCTCCTGAGGAAGGAGACTCCGTGGCTATGGCAAGAACGGCATCAGACAGCGTTTGCAGAGTTAAAACGCAGGATCGCCAGTGAGTCAGTTCTTCGTATGCCAGTAGGGATGTCAACGGGTTGGTTACCCGCCCTTTTTGGCCAAACCCGAACCCGACCCGACCCGACCCGACCCGCCCCAAACCCGAATCCGGTTAAACCCGAGTCGGGTATTTAAATGGGTACCCACAGGTACACGTTTAAATTAAAATATTTACTTTTAAATTATTTTTTAAATTATTTTTTAAATTATTTTATAAAATATAACTATAAAATAATAATAATAATAAATATATTTATAAAAAATAATTTTATTGTAAATATATATATTTTTTATTATATATAATCGGGTATCGGGTACCCGCGGGTACCCATGGGAGTAAACCCGAACCCGACCCGATTAGCTAATCGGGTACCCGAACCTGCCATAAACGGGTCGGGTCGGGTCAGATACCCGCGAAGTCGGATACCCATTGACACCCCTATATGCCAGACTTCAGTCGGCCCTTTGAGGTTCATACCGATGCCTCTGACAGAGCGATTGGTGGAGTGCTCTTACAGGAGAGGCACCTAGTGGCATTTGAGAGCCGGAAGTTAAGTCCGGTGGAGCAGCGTTACTGAGCTCACGAGAAGGAGATGGTCGTCGTGATCCACTGCCTTCGAGTTTGGCGCATCTATCTTCTCGGTAGAGCTTTTGTAGTGAAGACGGATAATGTTGCCAACACATACTTCGCTACGCAGAAAAAGCTTTCACCAAAACAAGCGAGATGGCAGGAGTTCCTCGCTGAATTTGACTTCACCTGGGAGCACAGACCGGGGCGCTCCAATGTGGTTCCAGATGCTCTCAGCAGGATGTGCACTGTGGTGCTTGCTTCCATATCGAGGATTGAGGGTGATCTCCTCAATCGCATTCGGCAAGCTGCTATTCTCGACGCGAAATATCAGCAGTTGATCGCCGATGTGTGAGAAGGCAAGGTTCGTCGTTACTATCTTCAGGGCAACGACCTTTTGATGGCCGAGGGCAGTCGGCCACTTGTTCCGACGACTAGCAGACTTCGACGTGAGTTGTTGAGAGAGCTTCACGACACGGCATGGAGTGGACATCCGGGACAGCGCAGGATGTTGATTCTCTTATCTAGATCTTGTTATTGGCCCTCCATGCGAGCTGATGTCGATCACTATGTCCATACCTGCTTGATTTGCCAACAGGATAAAGTCGACAAGAGGCGTGAAGCTGGATTGTTACAGCCTCTTCCTATTCCGGAACGACCATGGACTTCAGTTTCCATGGATTTTATTACTGGGTTACCGAAGGTCGAAGGGAAGTCTTCTATCATTGTTGTGGTGGACAGGTTCTCTAAGTACTCTGTGTTCATCGCAACACCTGAGCCTTGTTCAGCCAAGGAGACGGCTGACCTATTCTTCAAGCATGTGGTGAAGCTTTTTGGGCTTCCCCTGGACATTGTTTCTGATAGAGATGCCAGGTTCACTGGTAACTTCTGGACATCCTTGTTCAAGACTCTTGGTTCCGAGCTCAAGTTTTCTACAGTGAACCATCCTCAGACCGATGGCTAGATGGAGAGGATAAATGCTCTACTTGAAGAATACCTTCGTCACTTCGTATTGGCAAGCCAGCGCAACTGGGTGTCTCTCCTCAACACGGCGCAGTTTGCCTACAACTTGCAGCAGTCTTCAGCGACCGACAAGACGCCATTTTGAGTTGGTGTTAGGATGACAGCCTCTCACCCCCGCTGACGTTGTGCAGCACACCGATGGTGAGTGCCCAGCGGCCTATCGGGTTGCGAGAGATCATGCCGAGGTGCTCCCGGAGGCTCGTGATAGCTTAGAACACACTGCAAGAAGGATGCAGCATTATGCCAATCAGAGTAGACGAGATGAACAGTTCGAAGTTGGGGATCTTGTGCTTTTAAAGCTGACACCTCAGATGTGGAGAAAGATCTCAGCCAAGACTGCACATCGCAGTCTTATTCAGAGATATGAGGGACCTTTCGAGGTCTTGAGACGGGTTGGTGCTGTAGCCTACAGGCTGAAGCTTCCCGATAGATTAAAGCTTCAGCTTCATCCAACCTTTCATGTAAGCTTTCTGAAAAAGTTTCATGCCGACGAGACCAACCGCAGTCGTTCTCAGGGGCGTCGGGCTCCTCCTAGTGTTTGGGCAGAGTTTGATAAAAGAATAGAAAAGATTTTGAATCACAAAACACTTGGACAGTATAGGTGGAATAGACGGATGAAATTTCTTGTGCAGTGGGAAGAAACACCCATAGAAGAAGCTAAGTGGGAGAAAGCTTCTGATTTGTAGCTGTTTGAGGAGGAATTGAAGATTTACATGGACAACCTGTCGTCGAGGGCGACGACGAACTTGGGTGGGGGAGTATGTGATGCTCCCGGGATTTAGCACAAATCCCAAAGCACACCGAGATGGAGCGATGGCGAGACCCCTCGTCATCAGCCGTGTTGGATGACTCGGGTGTGCGATCGTGTCACTGAGGTTGACACAAGTCCATAGGGCGAGGGTCGAGTCGAACCACGGAGTGTGGGTTCACACGTGGATGTGGGCTTCTAACTCGACCCATGGACCCCGGACCCTCTCGCACGAGCTTGCGAGCATGTGCATCGAAGAGGGTCGACCGTGGGGCGATTCTAAGGTCTAATCAGCCCCAAACCAGGCCTGAACCATCCTTCCAGGCTGAACCAAACCGGTTCACGGCTCGCACGCATGCGAAAGGGGAAAATTCCTCTGTTTCTCTTCTTGCGCTATGAGCAGCGCCGTCGGCCGTCGATCCGGCTAGCTGGGAGAGGAGGCACCGGATTTGGAAGGTAGCCGGCGACTCGGGCTGGTGTGGCGGCGAAGCTGGCGGCGAATGGGCATGGACTCCGACGTGGACGAGCCTAGGGCGACGATTGGAGGTTGCCTCAGTGGAAGCGAGATCTCCGACCAATCTTCGCCGGAGATCGCGGCTTGCATGGCGGCGAGGGTGGATTTCCATCCATGCCGAGGGGAGGCTGCCCTATCGAGCAATTGCGAGCTCAGGCAGAGGTCTGGCAATGGGATTTTCTGGATCTGGGAACAGAGGAGTTTCTTTGGCATCTTCTATGAGTGTAAAGTGGTCGGAGAGTCTCCATCACTTTAACACAGTTTGAGAGATCTGTATTCGTGTCCGAGTGGCGGTATTTTGAAAGTCCCCTTCAAGGGGGAGCGAAACCCTAGATAGGCGCATAACAATAATTTTTCGAGCGGAAGCAAGGGTTTCTCATGACCTTTTGCATGTCATATGATCAACTTTCATGAACTAGTATAGATCAGAGAAGATTCATACCATGGCCATCGCTTTGATGGAGCTTTGGAAGAAGATCGCAAGAGAGCTTTCCTCCTAAGGTACCGCACACAAATGATGTCGCCTACTCCCTTAGTGCTCCTTGTGCTAGCAAGGTTCTAAGGAGTTCTTGTCAAGTGAAAGGGATGAGAAGAATTTTGCTTGGCCGAAACCTTCACCAATGTCGTCCACCTTCTTTTCTCGCAAGAGAGTGTAAGAACCCAAAAACAAGAGGCGACAAGAGGGCGAGAGGAAGGCGTGAAGAGACAACGTGAGTTGTGGTCACGTAAGTGATCATGTTTTCTAAAAATAGAAAACCACTCCTCTACATGCGACCATGGGTTTATCCCAATCGCAAAAACCTCTTCACTTGAACCATACGCTGACATGATGAGCTGGTTCAATTTGGTTTGGTTCAAAGACCAATTAACCCAAGCAATTTGGTCTAGATCATAATAAACACTAAGGTTTCAGATCTAACCGTTCATCTCTTGATGCCCCCTGATCTCACCGATCTAGCATCCATTCTCTCGATCGAAGCTTACCGATCTCAAGCCCTAATCAATCAAACATGATCAGACCATATCTCACTCACAATCAGAGATTAAATCCCTTTAAACTGAACCCAAATAATTCAGTCCACACGATCTGACTTAAGTAAGCCATATCATCAATTTGTGCGACCCTGAGGGTTTCCTTTAATGTCGGTAACGATAACTTACGTTATCACGATCAGTGAGGGGTATCTAGCAACACATCACTGTCTCCCGATATAAAGGAAAGAGTCTTCCAAGACTACACCCAAACCACAGCACAAGTGTGAATCCAATTCACAAGGCATGCAAATTTCCTTTGCCACTGGATGTTCTTATTGGACAAGTGTGTCAAGCTTGTAGCTCCAATATGATGAGCATGATTAGATCAGATGAACATAGTCATCTGGGTATGGCCATACACTTTCTCAATCATCTCATCCAGGGGGGCCCTTTAGAACATCACACTCCTTAAACAAGGAGACGGCAATCCTATATCTATCACTAGTGCCCTAACCTGATTCAAGCTCACCATCCAAGATAGTCTATAACCATTATGTTTCAAATGATATTGAACTACCTCAAAACAATGACAATCATCATTTAGAAAACACAAGTGATCTCAAGTCAGAGGAAATGTGCCACTTGTCGCATTCAAGGATTATTCATATTGTGACAAGCAATTGAATATCCTAGTAGGGTCTGTCCAGTACATCCAATGTACCCATGAGTCTACATCTTATTCCATGCTCGAAGCATCCTATAAGATTAGAACACATATTAGTCTTAATCATATCAAGGCTGTCTCATGTTCACCAAGATATATCGACTAAGGACTTAACTGCATGTCAGCCTAGCTGAACAGCATTTGAGACATTATTCAGAAGCACATGTATTGCAGCAGACAATGTAACAAACTGAATAACAACCATTGCCTTTATAAACAAAAAGGTTTATACATTATACTGTTACAATCCCAAGGCCTCAAACATTAGCCTTAAGGGCATACCCCAACAATCTCCCACTTGCACTTAATCTAATGGTTGAGAAATCTCAAACCCATATTATTACAGTGCTTCTCATGCTTCTGCTGCGCCAGAGGCTTAGTAAGCGGGTCTGCCAGATTGTCATCTGTATGAACCTTGCAGACTTTGATCTCGCCACGATCTATGATCTCCCTGATCAAGTGAAACCGCCTCTGTATGTGCTTGGACTTCTGGTGCGACCGTGGTTCCTTTGCTTGTGCGATTGCTCTAGTGTTATCACAGAAGATAACCAAAGGATCTGCACTCGAAGGAACAACACCAAGTTCTCTCACGAACTTACGAATCCATACTGCCTCCTTGGATGCTTCCGAGGCTGCAACATACTCGGCTTCTGTTGTGGAATCAGCAACGATTGACTGTTTGAAACTCTTCCACACCACCGCTCCTCCATTCAAGCTAAAAATATAGCCTGATTGCGATCGGAAATCATCCTGGTCAGACTGGAACGAAGCGTCAGTATATCCTTCAATACTGAGTTCTTCCTGACCACCATATATCAAGAACATATCTTTGGTCCTCCGCAGATATTTTAAAATGTTCTTGACTGCAATCCAGTGCGCCATACCTGGATTACCTTGGAAACGACTGGTCACGCTTAACCCGTAAGCGACGTCTGGGCGAGTACACAACATCGCATACATTATGGACCCAATAGCCGAAGCATAAGGCGTATTGTCCATTTCATCTTTCTCAGTCTGTGTTTGTGGACACTGACTCTTCGAAAGATTCAGACCATGTCTGACTGGAAGATATCCTCTTTTAGAATTCTCTAAATGAAATCTCTCCAGGACTTTATCGATGTAAGTACTCTGGCACAGCCCGAGAAGCCTCTTAGATCTATCCCTGTAGATCTTCACACCTAATACATAGGCTGCTTCTCCAAGATCTTTCATCTGGAAACATTTCCTTAACCATGCCTTAACCGCATGCATTTCAGGAATATCGTTTCCAATGATCAAGATATCATCGACGTAGAGGACTAGGAAAGTAATCACGCTCCCACTAAACCTCTTATATACACACGGGTCATCTTCGTTCTTGATGAAACCAAATTCAGTGACTGATTCATCAAAACGAATATTCCAGCTTCTTGATGCTTGTTTCAGTCCATAAATAGACTTCTTTAACTTGCATATTTTATGACGATCTGATGGATTAGTGAAACCTTCTGGTTGTGTCATATACACATCCTCATCCAGATTTCCATTAAGGAAAGCTGTCTTCACATCCATTTGCCAGATCTCATAATCGTAATATGCTGCTATCGCGAAAAGAATCCGAATAGACTTAAACATGACTACAGGTGAGAAAGTTTCATCATAATCTATCCTGTAGATTTGTTTGAAACCTTTCGCAACTAGCCTGCCTTTATAGGTAACCACGTTACCATCCATGTCAATCTTCTTCTTGAAGATCCATTTACAACCTATAGGGATTACTCCCGGAGGCGGATCAACCAAATCCCAGACTTGGTTATCTGACATGGAGTCCATCTCGGCGCGCATAGCTTCAAGCCATCTCGCTGACTCCGGTCCACTGACCGCATCCGCATAAGTGAGGGGTTCATCATTATCAATGATGTAGACTCCGTCATAGCGCTCACGCTGTCGACGGATCCTTCCCGATCTTCGCGGTTCCCGTGATATCTGAGCCTCAGGTTGTTCAGTAACCTGTTCTACCGGCTCAGGTTCATCCAACTGTGCTTGACCACTTTGTCCTTCCTCTGGATTCTCATCCAGTTTTATTTCTCTCCCACTGGCCTCTTGCAGAAGATACTCCTTCTCAAGAAATATGGCCGTCCGAGCAACAAATACTTTGTTCTCTTTGGGATCGTAGAAATAATAACCCTTAGTTTCCTTAGGGTAACCGACAAAGATACATTTCTCAGATCTGCTCTCTAGTTTCCCAGAGGCGAGCTTTTTGACATAAGCCTCGCAGCCCCAGATCCTGATAAATGTTAAGCTCGGCTGTTTCCCATACCATAACTCATATGGCGTCTTTGAAACTGCCTTGGATGGCACTCGGTTTAGTACCTTTGCAGCTATTTCCAGTGCAAATCCCCAAAAGGAGTAAGGTAGAGGAGCCTGACTCATCATAGAACGAACCATATCAAGTAACGTTCTATTTCTCCTCTCGGACACACCATTCCATTGCGGTGTTCCTGGCGGAGTGAGCTGTGAGATAATCCCACACTCCTTCAGATAGTCAGTAAACTCTCGACTTAGGTATTCTCCACCTCGATCAGAACGAAGTGCCTTGATATGTCGGCCTAGCTGATTCTGTACTTCATTCTTGAATTCTTTGAACTTGTCAAAAGATTCACTATTATGTCTCATCAGATAGACATACCCGAATCTACTGAAATCATCAGTGAAGGTTATGAAGTACTGATAGCCACCTCTGGCATGTTTACTAAAAGGCCCACACACATCACTGTGTATAAGGTCAAGTAAACCTGAAGTCCTTTGACCTTTGTTAGGAAAAGGTGACTTCGTCATTTTACCCATTAAACAAGCCTTGCATGTATCAATCCCCTCATAGGAGAATGATCCCAGCAGTCCATTATCATGCAACCGCTTAATGCGTTTCTCGTTAATATGGCCTAAACGACTATGCCATAGCAAGGTGCTGTCATCAGCATACTTGGCTTTCTTAATATCAATATTTTGTATAGAACATTCCATGTCCAACATGAATAACCCATTGTTAATTGAACCAGTAGCATAAACAATATTATCTAAAGAAAGAACACACTTTGAAATATTGCATTCAAAGGAAAATCCCTTCCTGACAAGAGCAGGAATGGAGATAATATTTTTAGTAATGCTGGGAACAAAGTAACAATTGTCTAGTTCCAATACAAGTCCAGATGGTAATGAGATGAAATAGTCTCCTACAGCAACAGCAGCAACCCGTGCCCCGTTTCCAACTCGTAGGTCCACCTCATGCTGTCCCACCTGTCTTCTTCTCTTGAGTTCCTGTACATTTGAACAAATGTGAACTCCACATGCAGTGTCCAACACCCATGAAATAGAAGAAGAGGATATCATGACTTCCGTCACATAAATACCTGAGCCAGAAGCAAAGCTTCCCCTCTTATCTCCTTGGAGCGCTTTACAGTCCTTTTTCCAGTGACCCAGCTGGCCACAGTGGAAACATCTGTATTCCTTTGACCGCTTAACTTTTTGCTTCAGAGCCTTGCTGTAACTCTTGACAGGGGCCTTGCCCTTCTTCCCCTTCTTCTTGTTCCTAGAAGGAACCATTAGGACAGAGGTCGAAGGCTTTCCCTTCAGAGTCTCCTCAGTAGTCAAGAGCATATTCAGCAGCTCTGCCGGAGTACAGTCGATTTTGTTCATATTAAAGTTAATGATGAACACATCGAAAGAGGGCGGGAGAGACTGCAGAATAATGTCTACAGCAAGCTCCTGATTGATGGTATGCCCCAGTTTCTCTAGAGCCTCCTTGTGCCCAATCATCTTGAGCACGTGAGCTCCCACTGGGCTCCCTTCAGCCAGTTTGCTCTGGAAGAACAGCTTTGTCAGATTATAGCGTTCTGTCCTCGCCTGTGCAGCATACAGCATCTTGAGGTTCGCTATAATCTCTATAGCCAACATATCCTCATGCTGACGCTGCAGCGGTGGCGTCATAGACGCTAGCATCAGGCAAGCGACATCAATGCTATCATTGACGTGCTTTTCATAAGCTTCCCGAACCGCCCTTGCGGCGTTCGGAGCGGGCTGAGGCGGTATCGCCGTCTCGAGGACATACAGTTTCCTCTCTGCCTTAAGAACAAACTTAAGGTGTCCAAACCAGTCTGAGAAGTTCGGCCCAGCAAACTTCTCCCTTTCCAGTAGGGATCGCACATTGAAGTTCATGGTGTTCGTTGCTGCAGGAATCTACAACAATGCAAGAACAGCAAGGTCAGTATCAATGTTCAGAATCAATCCAGGACTTAAGAAAGATTCTTTTCTCACTATTTTATCTGGCTGAAAAATCCAGCAAAAAAAGCCCGAAAGAGTAGAACTCTTTTAGTGAGATGGGATCTAGATTTCATACTTGGTCTCCGCGTCCCGCTCAGGCGAGATAAGATGCACAGAGAGTACAAGCACTAATCTCTGGTAGGCTGTCCCAGCCAATCGCCAACCCGTGCGATTCCCCTTCATCTGGGCAATCCAGCAGACTATGCCAACTGAGTTGGTACAACACAGTCTCTGACCCCACAGATGGCTGCCTCCATGTGCTACCATATGCGCCACATATGTAGCCTACATGGTCAAGCTAACCCGACCTACTCCCTGGACCACCACGTGCTATGCTGAGCAACGAGAAGCGATAAATCCCTTCTCTGTAACACGCAGGTGTAATCCAGCACCGTCTGAAGATAGATGGACGTGCCCACTGAGTGGGTACAACACGGCTCCAACGATAATCAGAACAGTGAGGTTTCGCGTCAGAAGGCTTACGAGCTTGATATTTTAGCGTTGGATTTTAACGGTCTTTTATCTTCTTCACTATCATGCAATTCCTATGGTGATAGCAGAAGATAAATAAATCATGCTGTTCTACTTATATAAACAATAAAAGAAAGCATGGATCTTATGTGGTAAAAGCCCATAGCCTAAGTAAGACCTTAATTAACTTAAGTCTTCACTTGCTTTTCTTCATGGGACTTTTGCTGCTCATTTGGCCCAAACCAGGGCCCAAGCGCCATCTGCAGCTCAGGTGCGCCCACCAGGAAAATGCGCCTGTCCTAGGGTCGAACCCTAGACCTCCCACCTGGTCAAGCCACTGCTGCATGCGCCTCTGCCAAGTGTGCTCAGTGCTCTTGTCTGATTAACTTACAAATTAATCTATCTAGACAAGATTGACACGCAGGTCAATTACACTTTATAAATTAAATACAATGTGATACGCAGATCACAATAATTAATTTACAACTTTAATACAGGCACGCAGGCCCCAGCACAGCACACATTTAACATGGGCAGCCCACATAAGAATAAATAAACAAGCATATGCCACAATCAAACATGTGATCCTTTCAAGAAAATAAAATTTTTGGAAAAACCCCATTGGCATCAATTTTATTTTCCTTATATGCCCTACTACCTTACAACGGTCCATTACTAGGGATCCACTCATC
The DNA here is from genome assembly GCA_027563935.2 of Costus lasius. Taxonomy (NCBI): domain Eukaryota; kingdom Viridiplantae; phylum Streptophyta; class Magnoliopsida; order Zingiberales; family Costaceae; genus Costus; species Costus lasius. Next base: position 51,651,856 of record CM050446.2, read on the forward strand.
CAACCTAGTCAGATCCATTGCCCTTGCATGCACCAAGTCGTAACTGACTTGAGTTGACCCAGTGGTCAACTATGCATGCGCCAGGGCTGAACGACCACTATGAGGTCTGGCAAGCGGGTGTGACCCCGGGCCTAACTCATGTGCGTTCATTAGTTGTCTCAACCAGACATCGCTACACGCCTGTCTGCAGTCGACCTATAGCCACCAGGTGCTTGCGCACAGGTGCTATCTGGTCAACCCATCAAGGCTGTCAGATGGTCTGATCAGACTATCTGGATCTAACCTAGGGGATGACTTCAACCCTAATAACCCGTCTAAGGGTTTACAGCAGGCGCTTATAAATCTAGATGGAGCGCGCAAGATATATATGTTTTGATAAAAACAACAATAACAAGCGCCAACATAAAACATACAAGCATGTATTTTCGCATGTCAACTCTAGATCTATTCATAAGCGCATTCATGGATCAAACATGAAGATTAAGCAATCATATGAACAAGCAAGAACCGCATGCTCTGATACCAATTGAAAGTCCCCTTCAAGGGGGAGCGAAACCCTAGATAGGCGCATAACAATAATTTTTCGAGCGGAAGCAAGGGTTTCTCATGACCTTTTTGCATGTCATATGATCAACTTTCATGAACTAGTATAGATTAGAGAAGATTCATACCATGGCCATCGCTTTGATGGAGCTTTGGAAGAAGATCGCAAGAGAGCTTTCCTCCTAAGGTACCGCACACAAATGATGTCGCCTACTCCCTTAGTGCTCCTTGTGCTAGCAAGGTTCTAAGGAGTTCTTGTCGAGTGAAAGGGATGAGAAGAATTTTGCTTGGCCGAAACCTTCACCAATGTCGTCCACCTTCTTTTCTCGCAAGAGAGTGTAAGAACCCAAAAACAAGAGGCGACAAGAGGGCGAGAGGAAGGCGTGAAGAGACAACGTGAGTTGTGGTCACGTAAGTGATCATGTTTTCTAAAAATAGAAAACCACTCCTCTACATGCGACCATGGGTTTATCCCAATCGCAAAAACCTCTTCACTTGAACCATACGCTGACATGATGAGCTGGTTCAATTTGGTTTGGTTCAAAGACCAATTAACCCAAGCAATTTGGTCTAGATCATAATAAACACTAAGGTTTCAGATCTAACCGTTCATCTCTTGATGCCCCCTGATCTCACCGATCTAGCATCCATTCTCTCGATCGAAGCTTACCGATCTCAAGCCCTAATCAATCAAACATGATCAGACCAGATCTCACTCACAATCAGAGATTAAATCCCTTTAAACTGAACCCAAATAATTCAGTCCACACGATCTGACTTAAGTAAGCCATATCATCAATTTGTGCGACCCTGAGGGTTTCCTTTAATGTCGGTAACGATAACTTACGTTATCACGATCAGTGAGGGGTATCTAGCAACACATCACTGTCTCCCGATATAAAGGAAAGAGTCTTCCAAGACTACACCCAAACCACAGCACAAGTGTGAATCCAATTCACAAGGCATGCAAATTTCCTTTGCCACTGGATGTTCTTATTGGACAAGCGTGTCAAGCTTGTAGCTCCAATATGATGAGCATGATTAGATCAGATGAACATAGTCATCTGGGTATGGCCATACACTTTCTCAATCATCTCATCCAGGGGGGCCCTTTAGAACATCACACTCCTTAAACAAGGAGACGGCAATCCTATATCTATCACTAGTGCCCTAACCTGATTCAAGCTCACCATCCAAGATAGTCTATAACCATTATGTTTCAAATGATATTGAACTACCTCAAAACAATGACAATCATCATTTAGAAAACACAAGTGATCTCAAGTCAGAGGAAATGTGCCACTTGTCGCATTCAAGGATTATTCATATTGTGACAAGCAATTGAATATCCTAGTAGGGTCTGTCCAGTACATCCAATGTACCCATGAGTCTACATCTTATTCCATGCTCGAAGCATCCTATAAGATTAGAACACATATTAGTCTTAACCATATCAAGGCTGTCTCATGTTCACCAAGATATATCGACTAAGGACTTAACTGCATGTCAGCCTAGCTGAACAGCATTTGAGACATTATTCAGAAGCACATGTATTGCAGCAGACAATGTAACAAACTGAATAACAACCATTGCCTTTATAAACAAAAAGGTTTATACATGATACTGTTACAATCCCAAGGCCTCAAACATTAGCCTTAAGGGCATACCCCAACATATTTATACCGAACCCTTCGCGCACGTGGTGCGAGGACTTGTAGAGTGCTGGGCCAGCTTCCGCAACGCGATCCAAACCGGTCACGGGCCACTCTAGTGTAGGGCTGAGATCTCCGCGAGGGGATCTACCGGTTGTGGAAAGTTTATTATAAAAAAAAATAAATTTGCCTATAACAAGTATGATCGCAGCCGCCATTCTCTTGCCTTTTTTCCAATTTAAGTGCAGCCGCGGGTCGAGCACCTCGCGAAATTCGAGGCGGAGATCGATTCTCATAATTTTTCTTTTAAAAAAATTATTAATTTATTATTATTATAACTCTGTTTCACGTGCACACCGAAGCGGCCGAAAAAGGGGTGCAACACGAGGACTTCCCAGGGGGTCACCCATTCTAGTACTACTCTCGCCCAAGCACGTTTAACTTTGGAGTTCTGATGGGATCCGGTGCATTAGTGCTGGTATGATCGCACCCGCCATTCAGCCGCGGGTTCGCCCGGTGCGAAATTCGAGGCAGAGAGTGTTTATTATAATTTTACTTTTTAATAAATTATTAATTTATTCTTATTACAACTAAATTTCACATGAGCTCCGAAGCGGCCCAAAAAGGGGTGCGACACGAGAACTTCCCATGGGATCCGGTACATTAGTGCTAGTATGATTGCACCGGATCATACTAGTACTACTCCTAAGTTTCACCCATCCTAGTACTACTCTCGCCCAAACACACTTAACTTCGGAATTCTGATGGGATCCGGTGCATTAGTGCTAGTATGATCGCACCCGCCATTCTCTTGCCTTTTTTCCAATTTATGTGCAGCCGCGGCTCGCGCCCAGTGCGAAATTCGAGGCAGAGATCGATTCTCATAATTTTTCATTTTAAAAAATTATTAATTTATTTTTATTATAGCTTCGTTTCACGTGCGCACCGAAGCGGCCCAAAAAGTGGTGCAACACGAGGACTTCCCGGGGGTCACCCATCCTAGAACTACTCTCGCCAAAGCATGCTTCACTTCGGAGTTCTGATGGGATCCGGTGCATTAGTGCTGGTATGATCGCATCCGTCATTCTCCGGCATTTTTTCCAATTTATGTCTAGCCTCGGGGCGAGCCCGATGCGAAATTTGAGGCAGAGAGCAATTCTCATAATTTTTCTTTTTAAAAAATTATTAATTTATTATTATTATAGCTCCATTTCACGTGCGCTCTGAAACGGCCCAAAAAGTGGTGCAACACGAGGATTTCCCAGGGGTCACCCCTCCTAGAACTACTCTCGCCAAAGCACGTTTTACTTCGGAGTTCTAATGGGATCCGGTGCATTAGTGTTGGTATGATCGCACCTACTATTCTATTGCTTTTTTTCTAACTTATGTCCAGCTGCGGTGATAAAATTCAAGGCGGAGAGCGATTCTCATAATTTTTTTTAAAAAAAATATTAATTAATTATTATAGCTACATTTTGCGTGTGCTCCGAAGCAGCCCAAAAAGGGGTGCAACACGAGTACTTCCCAAGGGGTCACCCATCCTAGTACTACTCTCGCCCAAGCACACTTAACTTTGGAGTTCTAATGGGATCCGGTGCATTAGTGCTGGTATGATCGCACCCGCTATTCTCCTGGCTTTTTTCTAATTTATGTCCAGAATTAGTGCTCGTAATTTTTCTTCTTAAAAAATTATTAATTTATTTTTATCTTAGCACCGTTTCACATGCGCACCGAAGCGGCCCAAGAAGGGGTGTAACACGAGGACTTCCCTGGGTGTCACCCATCCTAGTACTACTCTCGCCCAAGCATGCTTAACTTCGAAGTTCTGATGGGTTCCGGTGCATAAGTGATGGTATGATCGCACCCGCCATTCTCCTGCTTTTTTTCTAATTTATATCCAGCCGCGGGACACACCCAGCGCGAATTTCGAGGCAGAGAGCGATTCTCATAATTTTTCTTTTTAATAAATTATTAATTTATACTATTTTAGACTAATTTTTACTGGTGAATCGAGACCTATTTTCATATTTTTAAGTCACTTTCCAGCTTATTTCATTGATTTTCTTCAGAAGCTTCACTTCTTGTCATGATTGATAAATACAGGATAATTCACTCATTTCTGGAGCTATTCGGAAGTATATTTTCATCCCCGAGTGAATCAAGAACATTGACGAGAAGTTTGGCTTCAAACGGAGCTGATTTCCGAAATTACGGCCGAGGCCATAATCTGCGCTATGGCCATAATTCTCAGTTTGAATTTCTAAGGATCCCGTTTTTATGCAAGAACAATCATATTCCAAAGGCACGCCTTCAATTTTCTCATCAGACGCCTTTCGAAAGATTAAAACTACAACAGAAGACATTACGGGTATAGCCGTAATTTCATTCCACTCATAATCTTCACACCGGAAACTTTTGAAGTCAAACTATGGCCGGAATCCAAGATAAGTCAAAGGTCAACTCGCCCACAAAATTTCAGACGAAACGGAGTTTTCTACCAAAATTACGGGCATGGTCATAATCTTCATTACACCCGTAATCTTCACCATGCATATTAATGGCCTGCATTAAATTTGTCATAACTCACTCGTTTGAACTCCGTTTTGGGCGTTCTTGGAGTCAAAACGACGAGTATTTAAAGGCCCATAAGTGTATGAAGATTTGAAGAGTCAAAGAGCACCGGAGTAAAAATTATGGGCATGCCCGTAATGATAATTATGGGCGTAATTACCCCCTGCGCAGCCAAACTTAAAAGGGCCATAACTTTGTCATTATAGCTCTGTTTTTGACATTTATGGTGTAAAAACGTAGCTAATTCAATAGGCTTTAATGCTGGAATATCATTGGGCGCCTCTAGATTTATAAAATGGGCCAAAATCGCTGAGGAAGGTAGCGCCCAGTTGGGGCTCAAGGGGGGCTAGCGAGTTTTTGCGAAGGGAAGTTCTTGGAGATTACAAGGGAGGAGGAAGGAATGGTACATCATGCTAGAAGACTTGAAAGAATGTTGCAAAGCTTCTGCAGAGTTTGCTTCCTCTTTCTTCTATCTTCTCTTTAATTTCTTCTTTTCCTTTAAAGATCTGTACTTAATCGATGCTATGATAGCATAATCTTTTTAAATCGGAACAAAGGTGTAGTTGAGTTGTTTAGATCTTGTTCTCGAATGTGTTTTCTCATGGCTAATGTAATTTTATCTTGTGTTTATTCGATCTGTGCTGTTTTACTGCTAGTTTTGCCTTGATCATGCAATTACTTTTCTCGGGCGCCGCAAGAAGGACCGAAATGTGAATTGCGACACTAGATCTGCCTTATCTATCATGCTCAGACCTGTCAAGAAATTGGGCACGATTTGTGTGAGGAAGCTTATAATATCTCTGAACCCAATGCATCAATCGAGGTACGGTGAGCCACGAAAGTAGGACGCCGATCTACATTGATACCGGATTACGCCGTCGAAAGAGGGTAATCTGTACCATTAGATATTTGCTTGAACACTTTTAAAATTTCGTTGTTATGATTTTATCTTGTTTGAGTTTAAGATCCATCAACAAGATGCGCTCGAAGTTCTGATGTCTCTAAACCTTGTTTTCTATCCAAAAAGGGGTGCAACACGAGGACTTCCCAGGGGGTCACCCATCCTAGTACTACTCTCGCCCAAGCACACTTAACTTCGGAGTTCTAATGGGATTCGGTGCATTACTGCTGGTATGATCGCACCCGCCATTCTCCTGCCTTTTTTCTAATTTATGTCTACTGCGGCGTCCGCCCGGCCCGAAATTCGAGGCGGAGAGCGATTCTCATAATTTTTCTTTTTAAAAAATTATTAATTTATTATTATTATAGCTCCGTTTTGCATGCGCTCCGAAGCGGCCCAAATAGGGGTGCAACACGAGGGCTTCCCAGGGGATCACCCATCCTAGTACTACTCTCGCCCAAGCACGCTTAACTTTGGAGTTCTGATGGGATCCGGTGCATTAGTGCTGGTATGATTGCACCCGCCATTCTCCTACCTTTTTTTTTAATTTATGTCCAGCCGCGGCATGCACTCGGCGCAAAATTCGAGGCCGAGAGCGATTCTCATAATTTTTCTTTTTAAAAAATTATTAATTTATTATTATTACAGGTCCGTTTTGTGTGCGCTCCGAATCGGCCCAAAAAGGGGTGCAACACGAGGACTTCCTGGGGGTCACCCATCCTAGTACTACTCTCGCCCAAGCACTCTTAACTTCGGAGTTCTGATGGGATCCGGTGCATTAGTGCTGGTATGATCGCACCCGCCATTCTCCTGCCTTTTTTCTAATTTATGTCCAGCTGCTGCGTGCGCCTCGTGCAAAATTCGAGTCAGAAAGCGATTCTCATAATTTTTCTTTTTAAAAAATTATTAATTTATTATTATTAGTGTGCACTCCGAAGCAGTCCAAAATAGTGTGCAACACGACGACTTCCCAGGGGGTCACTCATCCTAGTACTACTCTCGCCCAAGCATGATTAACTTCGGAGTTTTGATGGGATCCGGTGCATTAGTGCTGGTATGATCGCACTCGTCATTCTCCTGCCTTTTTTTAATTTATGTCTAGCCGCGGCATGCGTCCGGTGCGAAATTCGAGGCGGAGAGCGATTCTCGTAATTTTTTTAAAAAAATTAGTAATTTATTATTATTATAGCTCCGTTTTGCGTGCGCTCCGAAGCAGCCCAAATAGGGGTGCAACACTAGGACGTCCCAGGGGGTCACCCATCCTAGTACTACTCTCGCCCAAGCACTCTTAACTTCGGAGTTCTAATGGGATCCGGTGCATTAGTGCTGGTATGATCGCACCCGCCATTCTTCTGCTTTTTTTATAATTTATGTCTAGCCGGTGCGTGCGCCCGGCGTGAAATTCGAGGCAGAGAGCGATTCTCATAATTTTTCTTTTTTAAAAATTATTAATTTATAATTATTACAGCTCTGTTTTGCATGCACTCCGAAGCGGCCCAAAATGGGGTGCAACACGAGAACCTCCCATGGGGTCACCCATTCTAGTACTACTCTCGCCCAAGCACGCTTAACTTCGGAGTTCTGATGGGATCCGGTGCATTAGTGCTGATATGATCGCACTCGTCATTCTCCTGCCTTTTTCTAATTTATGTCTAGCCGCGGCATGCGCTCGACGGGAATTTCGAGGCGGAGTGCGATTCTCATAATTATTTTTTAAAAAAAAATTATTAATTTATTAATATTATAGCTCCGTTTTGCATGCCCTTTGAAGCGACCCAAAAAGGGGTGCAACAAGAGGACTTCCCAGGGGGTCACCCATCCTAGTACTACTCTCGCCCAAGCACACTTAACTTCGGAGTTCTAATGGGATCCGGTGCATTAGTGGTGGTATGATCGCACCTGCCATTCTCCTACCTTTTTTCTAATTTATGTCCAGCCGCGGCGTCCGCCCGGCGCGAAATTCGATGCTGAGTGCAATTCACATAATTTTTTTTAAAAAAAATAATAATTTATTATTATTACAGCTCCATTTTGCGTGCGCTCCGAAGAGGCCCAAATAGGGGTGCAACACGAGGGCTTCCCAGGGGGTCACCCATCCTAGTACTACTCTCGCCCAAGCACTCTTAACTTCGGAGTTCTGATGGGATCCGGTGCATTAGTTCTGGTATGATCGCACCCGCCATTCTCCTGCCTTTTTTCTAATTTATGTCCAGCTGCTGCGTGCGCCTCGTGCAAAATTCGAGTCAGAAAGCGATTCTCATAATTTTTCTTTTTAAAAAATTATTAATTTATTATTATTATAGCTCTGTTTTGTGTGCGCTCCGAAGCGGCCCAAAAAGGGGTGCAACACGAGGACTTCCCAAGGAGTCACCCATCCTAGTACTACTCTCGCCCAAGTACGCTTAACTTTGGAGTTCTGATGGGATCCGGTGCATTAGTGCTGGTATAATCGCACCCGCCATTCTCCTGCCTTTTTTATAATTTATGTGCAGGCGCGCGATGCGCCCGGCCCGAAATTCGACGCGGAGAGCGATTCTCATAATTTTTCATTTTAAAAAATTATTAATTTATTTTTATTACAGCTCCGTTTTGCGTGCGCTCCGAAGCGGCCCAAAAAGGGGTGCAACACGAGGACTTCCCAGGGGGGTCACCCATCTTGCGTGCGCTCCGAAGCGGCCCAAAAAGGGGTGCAACACGAGGACTTCCCAGGGGGGTCACCCATCCTAGTACTACTCTCGAGCAAGCACGCTTAACTTCGAAGTTCAGATGGGATCCGATGCATTAGAGCTAATATGATCGCACTCGCCATTCTCCAGCATTTTTTCTAATTTATGTCCATCCGCGGCGTGCTCCCGGCACTAAATTCAAGGCGGAGAGCGATTCTCATTATTTATTTTTTTAAAAAAATTTTAATATATTATTATTACATCTCCGTTTTGCGTGCACTCTGAAGCGGCCCAAAAAGGGGTTTAACACGAGGACTTCCTAGGGGGTCACCCATCCTAGTACTACTCTCGCCCAATCACGCTTAACTTCGGAGTTCTGATGGAATCCGATGCATTATTGCAGGTATGATCGCACCCGTCATTCTCCTACTTTTTTTCTAATTTATGTCCAGCCGCAGCGTGCGCCCGATGCGAAATTCAAGGCAGAGAGCAATTCTCATAATTTCTCTTTTTAAAAAATTATTAATTTATTATTATTATAGCTCCGTTTTGCGTGCGCTCTGAAGCGGACCAAAAAGGGGTGCAACATGAGGACTTACCAGGGGGTCACCCATCCTAGTACTACTTTCGCCCCGGCACGCTTATGGAGTTATGATGGGATCCGGTGCATTAGTGCTGGTATGATCGCACCCGCTATTCTCCTGCATTTTTTCTAATTTATTTCCAGCCGCTGCGTGCGCCCGGCGCGAAATTCGAGGCAGAGAGCGATTTTCATAATTGTTCTTTTTAAAAAAAAATTATTGATTTATTACTCTTACAGCTCCGTTTTGGGAGAACTCCGAAGCGGAACAAAAAGGGGTGCAACACGAGGACTTCCTAGGGGGTCACCCATCCTAGTACTACTCTCGCCCAAGCACGCTTAACTTCAAAGTTCTGATGGGATCCGGTGCATTAGTACTGGTATGATCGCACCCGCCATTCTCCTGGTGCGAATGCGCCCGGTGCGAAATTCGAGGCGGAGAGGGATTCTCATAATTTTTTTTTAAAAAAAATTATTAATTTATTATTATTATAGCTCCGTTTTGTGTGCGCTCCGAAGCGGCCCAAAAAGGGGTGCAACATGAGGACTTCCCAAGGGGTCACCCATCCTAGTACTACTCTCGCTCAAGCACGCTTAACTTTAGAGTTCTGATGGGATCCGGTGCATTAGAGCTGGTTTCATCGCACCCGCCATTCTCCTGCCTGTTTTCTAATTTATGTCCAGCCGCGGCGTTCGCCCGATGCAAAATTCGAGGCGGAGAGCTATTCTCATAATTTTTCTTTTAAAAAAATATTAATTTATTATTATTATAGCTGCATTTTGCGTGCGCTCCGAAGCGGCCCAAATAGGGGTGCAACACGAGGACTTCCCAGGGGGTCACCCATCCTAGTACTACTCTCGCCCAAGCACTCTTAACTTCGGTGTTCTGATGGGATCCGGTGCATTAGTGTTGGTATGATCGCACCCGCCATTCCCCTGCTTTTTTTCTAATTTATATCTAGCCGCAGGACGCACCCGGCGCGAAATTCGAGGCGGAGAGCGATTCTCGTAATTTTTCTTTTTAATAAATTATTAATTTATAGTCTTTTAGACTAATTTTTTCTGGTGAATCGAGACCTATTTTCATATTTTTACATCACTTTCCAACTTATTTCTTTGATTTTCTTCAGAAGCTTCACTTCTTGTCATGATTGATAAATACAGGATAATTCACTCATTTCTGGAGCTATTTGGAAGTATATTTTCATCCCCGAGTGAATCAAGAACATTGACGAGAAGTTTGTTTCAAACGGAGCTGATTTCCGAAATTACGGCCGAGGCCATAATCTGCGCTATGGCCATAATTCTTAGTTTGAATTTCTAAGGAGCCCGTTTTCATGCAAGAACAATCATATTCCAAAGGCACGCCTTCAATTTTCTCATCAGACGCCTTTCGAAAGATGAAAACTACAACAGAAGACATTACGGGTATAGCCGTAATTTCATTACACCCATAATCTTCACACCGGCAACTTTTGATGTCAAACTATGGCCGGAATCCAAGACAAGTCAAAGGTCAACTCGCCCACAAAATTTCAGACGAAACGGAGTTTTCTACCAAAATTACGGGCATGGCCATAATCTTCATTACACCCGTAATTTTCACCATGCATTTTAATGGCCTGCATTAAATTTGTCATAACTCACTCATTTGAACTCCGTATTGGGCATTCTTGGAGTCAAAACGACGAGTATTTAAAGGCCCATAAGTGTATGAGGATTTGAAGAGTCGAAGAGCACCGGAGTAAAAATTATGGACATGCCCGTAATGATAATTACGGGCGTAATTACCCCCTGCACAGCCAAACTTAAAAGGGACATAACTTTGTCATTATAGCTCTGTTTTTCACGTTTAAGTTGTCAAAACGTAGCTAATTCAATAGGCTTTAATGCTAGCATATTATTGGGCGCCTCTAGATTTATAAAAAGGGCCAAAATCGCTGAGGAAGGTAGCGCCCAGTTGGGGCTCAAGGGGGGCTAGCGAGTTTTTGCGAAGGGAAGTTCTTGGAGATTACAAGGGAGGAGGAAGGAATGGTACATCATGCTAGAAGACTTGAAGGGATGTTGCAAAGCTTCTGCAGAGAGTTTGCTTCCACTTTTTTCTATCTTCTCTTTAATTTCTTCTTTTCCTTCTGATGGGATCCGGTGCATTAGTACTGGTATGATCGCACCCGCCATTCTTCCGCCTTTTTTCTAATTTATGTCCAGCCGCGGGGTGCGCCCGGTGCGAAATTCGAGGCAGAGAGCGATTCTCATAATTTTTCTTTTTAAAAAATTATTAATTTATTATTATTATAGCTCTGTTTTGTTTGCACTCCGAAGCGGCCCAAAAAGGGGTACAACACGAGGACTTCCCCGGGGGTCACCCATCCTAGTACTACTCTCGCCCAAGCACGCTTATCTTCAGAGTTCTTATGGGATCCGGTGCTTTAGTGCTGGTTTGATCGCACCCGCCGTTCTCCTGCCTTTTTTTCAAATTTATGTCCTGCCGCGGCGTTCGCACGGCGCGAAATTCGAGCCGGAGAGCTATTCTCATAATTTTTCTTTTTAAAAAATTATTTATTTAGTATTATTACAGCTCCGTTTTTCGTGCGCTCCGAAGCGGCCCAAAAACGGGTGCAACACGAGGACTTCCCAGGGGGTCACCCATCCTAGTACTACTCTTGCCCAAGCACTCTTAACTTCAGAGTTCTGATGGGATCCGGTGCATTAGTGCTGGTATGATCGCATCCGCCATTCTCCTGCCTTTTTTCTAATTTATGTCCAGCCGCTGCGTGCGCCCGGCGCAAAATTCGAGGTACAGAGCGATTCTCATAATTTTTTTTATAAAAAAATTATTAATTTATTATTATTACTGCTTCGTTTTACGTGCACTCCGAAGCGGACCAAAATGGGGTGCAACACGAGGACTTCCCTGGGGGTCACCCATCCTAGTACAACTCTCGCCAAAATACGCTTAACTTCGGAGTTCTGATGGGATCCGGTGCATTAGTGCTGGTATGATCGCACTCGTCATTCTCCTGCCTTTTTTTTAATTTATGTCTAACCGCGGGACGCACCCGCTGCGAAATTCGAGGCGGAGAGCGATTCTCATAATTATTTTTTAAAAAAATTATTAATTTATTATTATTATAGCTCCATTTTGATTGCGCTCCGAAGCGGCCCAAAAAGGGGTGCAACACGAAGACTTCCCTAGGGGTCACCCATCCTAGTACTACTCTCGCCCAAGCATGCTTAACTTCGAAGTTCTGATGAGATTCGGTGCATTAGTGCTGGTATGATCGCACCCGCCATTCTCCAGCTTTTTTTCTAATTTATGACCAGCCGCGGGGTGCGCTCGGCGCGAAATTAAAGGCGAAGAGCGATTCTCATAATTTTTCTTTTTAAAAAATTATTAATTTATTATTATTACAGCTACATTTTGCATGCGCTCTGAAGCGGCCCAAAAAGGGGTGCAACATGAGGACTTCCCGGGGGGTCACCCATCCTAGTACTACTCTCGCCCAAGGACGCTTAACTTTGGAGTTTTGATGGGATCCGGTGCATTAGTGCTGGTATGATCGCACCTGCCATTCTCCAGCCTTTTTTCTAATATATGTCCTACCGTGGGGTGCGCCCGGCGGGAAATTCGAGGCAGAGAGCGATTCTCATAATTTATCTTCTTAAAAAATTATTAATTTATTATTACAACATCTCCGTTTTGCGTGCGCACTGAAGCGGCCCAAAATGGGGAGAAACACGAGGACTTCCCAGGGGGTCACCCATCCTAGTACAACTCTCGCCCAAGCACGCTTAACTTCGGAGTTCTGAAGGGATCCGTTGCATTAGTGCTGGTATGATCGCACTCGCCATTCTCCTACATTTTTTCTAATTTATGTATAGCCGCAATGTGCGCTCGGCGCGAAATTCGAGGTGGAGAGCGATTCTCATAATTATTTTTTAAAAATATTATTAATTTATTATTATTATAGCTCCGTTTTGCGTGCTCTCCGAAGCGGCCCAAAAAGGGGTGCACCACGAGGACTTCCCTGGGGTCACCCTTCCTAGTACTACTCTAGCCCAAGCACGCTTGACTTCGGAGTTTTGATGAGATCCGGTGCATTAGTGCTGGTATGATCGCACCTGCCATTCTCCAGCCTTTTTTCTAATTTATGTCCAGCCACGGGGTGCGCCCGGCGCGAAATTCAAGGCGGAGAGCGATTCTCATAATTTTTCTCTTTAAAAAATTTTTAATTTATTATTATTTCAGCTCCGTTTTGCGTGCGCTCTGAAGCGGCCCAAAAAGGGGTGCAACACGAGGACTTCCCGGGGGTCACCCATCCTAGTACTACTATCGCCCAAGCACACTTAACTTCGGAGTTCTGATGGGATCCGATGCATTAGTGTTTGTATGATTGCACTCGCCATTCTCCTGCCTTTTTTTCTAATTTATGTCCAGCCGCGGGGTGCGTCCAGCCGCGGGGTGCGCCCAGCGCGAAATTCGATGCGGAGAGCAATTCTCAAAATTTTTCATTTTAAAAAATTATTATTTTATTTTTATTATAGCTCTGTTTTGCGTGCGCTCCGAAGCCGCCCAAAAAGGGGTGCAACACGAGGACTTCCCAAGGGGGCCACCCATCCTATTATTACTCTCACCCAAGCATGCTTAACTTCGGGGTTCAGATGGGATCCGGTGCATTAGTGCTAGTATGATCGCACTCGCCATTCTCCAGCCTTTTTTCTAATTTATGTGCAGCCGCGACGTGCGCCCGGCACGAAATTCGTGGCGGAGAGCAATTCTCATAATTTTTCTTTTTAAAAAATTTGTAATTTATCATTATTATAGCTCCGTTTTGCGTGCACTCCGAAGCGGCCCAAAAAGGGGTGCAACATGAGGACTTCCCAGGGGGTCACCCATCCTAGTACTATTCTCGCCCATGCATGCTTAACTTCGGAGTTCTGATGGGATCCGGTGCATTAGTGCTGGTATGATCGCACCCGCTATTCTCCTGCCTTTTTTCTAATTTTATGTCCAGCCGCTGCGTGCGCCCGGCGCGAAATTCGAGGTAGAGAGCGACTCTCATAATTTTTCTTTTTAAAAAATTATTAATTTATTATTATTACAGCTCTGTTTTGCATACACTCTAAAACGGCCCAAAAAGGGGTGCAACACGAGGACTTCCCAGGGGGTCACCCATCCTAGTACTACTCTCGCCCAAGCACGCTTAACTTCAAAGTTCTGAAGGGATCCGGTGCATAGTATTGGTATGATCGCACCCGCCATTCTCCTGCATTTTTTCTAATTTATGTCCAGCCGAAGGTGCGCCCGGCGCGACATTCGAGGCGGAGAGCGATTCGCAAAATTTTTCTTTTTAAAAAATTATTAATTTATTATCATTACAACTCCGTTTTGCGTGCGCTTCGAAGCGGCCCAAAAAGGGGTGCAACACGAGGACTTCCCAGGGGGTCACCCATCCTAGTACTTCTCTCGCCCAAGCACGCTTAACTTCGGAGTTCTTATGGGATCCGGTGCATTAGTGCTGGTTTGATCGCACCCGCCATTCTCCTGCCTTTTTTTCTAATTTATGTCCAGCCGTGGCGTTCGCCCAGCGCGAAATTCGAGGCGGAGAGCTATTCTCATAATTTACCTTATAAAAAAATTATTAATTCATTATTACTACATCTCCGTTTTGCGTGCGCCCTGAATCGGCCCAAAAAAGCCTTTAACACGAGGACTTCCTAAGGGGTCACCCATCCTAGTACTACTCTCGCCCAAGCACGCTTAACTTCGGAGTTCTGATGGTATCCGGTGCATTAATGCTGGTACGATCGCACCCTCCATTCTCCTGTCTTTTTTCTAATTTATGTCTAGCCGCTGCGTGCGCCCGGCCCGAAATTCGAGATAGAGAGCGATTGTCATAATTTTTCTTTTTATAAAATTATTAATTTATTATTATTACAGCTCCATTTTGCGTGCACTCCGAAGCGGCCCAAATTGGGGTGCAACACGAGGACTTCCTTGGGGGTCACCCATCCAAGAACTACTCTCGCCCAAGCACGCTTAACTTCAGAGTTCTGATGGGATCCGGTGCATTAGTGCTGGTATGATCGCACTCGCCATTCTTCTGCCTTTTTTTTAATTTATGTCTAGCCGCGGCATTCGCCCTGTGCGAAATTCGAGGAGGAGAGCGATTCTCATAATTATTTTTTAAAAAAATTATTAATTTATTATTATTATAGCTCCGTTTTGCGTGCGCTCCGAAGAGGCCCAAAAAGGGGTGCAACACGAGGACTTCCCTAGGGGTCACCCATCCTAGTACTACTCTCGCCCAAGAACTCTTAACTTCGGAGTTCTGATGGGATCCGGTGCATTAGTGCTGGTATGATCGCACCGGCCATTCTCCTGACTTTTTTCTAATTTATGTCCAGCTGCTGCGTGCGCCCGGCGCGAAATTCGAGGCAGAGAGCGATTCTCATAATTTTGCATGCCCTACGAAGCAGCCCAAAAACGGGTGTAACACGAGGATTTCCCTGCATGTCACCCATCCTTGTACCCCTCTCGCCCAAGAATGCTTAACTTCGGAGTTCTGATGAGATCCGGTGCATTAGTGCTGGTATGATCGCACTCGCCATTCTCCAACCTTTTTTCTAATTTATGTCCAGCCACGGGGTGCGCCCGGCGAAAAATTCAAGGCGGAGAGCGATTCTCATAATTTTTCTTTTTAAAAAAGTATAAATTTATTATTATTACACCTCCGTTTTGCGTGCGCTCTGAAGTGTCCCAAAAAGGGGTGCAACACGAGGACTTCCCAGGGGGTCACCCATCCTAGTACTACTCTCGCCCAAGCACGCTTAACTTTGGAGTTTTGATGGGATCCGGTGCATTAGTACTGATATGATCGCACCCGCCATTCTCCTGCCTTTTTTCTAATTTATGTCCAGCCGCGGGGAGCGCCCAGCGCGAAATTCGACGCGGAGAGCAATTCTCAAAATTTTTTGTTTTAAAAAATTATTATTTTATTTTTATTACGGCTCTGTTTTGCGTGCGCTCCGAATCAGCCCAAAAAGGGGAGCAACACGAGGAATTCCCAGGGGGGTCACCCATCCTAGTACTACTCTCGCCCAAGCATGCTTAGCTTCGGAGTTCTGATGGGATCCGGTGCATTAGTGCTGGTAGGATCGCACCCGCCATTCTCCTGCCTATTTTTTAATTTATGTCTAGCCACGGCATGCGCCCGGCGCGAAATAAGAGGTGGAGAGCGATTCTCATATTTTTTCTTTTTAAAAAATTATTAATTTATTATTATTACAGCTCCGTTTTGCGTGCACTCCGCAGCGTCCCAAAATAGGGTGAACACGAGGACTTCCCAGGGGTCACCCATCATAGTACTCTCGCCCAAGCACGCTTAACTTCGGAGTTCTGATGGGATCCGGTGCATTAGTGCTGATATGATCGCACTCGTCATTCTCCTGCCTATTTTTTAATTTATGTCTAGCGACGGTGTGCGCCCGGTGCGAAATTCGAGGTGGAGAGCGATTCTCATTATTATTTTTTTAAAAAAATTATTAATTTATTTTTATTATAGCTCCGTTTTGCGTGCTCTCCGAAGCCGCCCAAAAAGGGGTGCAACACGAGGACTTCCCTAGGGGTCACCCATCCTAGTACTACTCTCGCCCAAGAACTCTTAACTTCGGAGTTCTGATGGGATCCGGTGCATTAGTGCTGGTATGATCGCACCCGCCATTCTCCTGCCTTTTTTCTAATTTATGTCCAGCTGCTGCGTGCGCCCGGCGCGAAATTCGAGGCAGAGAGCAATTCTCATAATTTTGCATGCCCTACGAAGCATTCCAAAAAGGGGTGTAACACGAGGACTTCCCTGCATGTCACCCATCCTAGTACCCCTTTCGCCCAAGCACGCTTAACTTCGGAGTTCTGATGAGATCCGGTGCATTAGTGCTGGTATGATCGCACCCGCCATTCTCCAGCCTTTTTTCTAATTTATGTTCAGCCGCGGGGTGCGCCCGGCCAAAAATTCAAGGCGGAGAGCGATTCTCATAATTTTTCTTTTTAAAAAAGTATAAATTTATTATTATTACAGCTCCGTTTTGCTTGCGCTCTGAAGCGGCCCAAAAAGGGGTGCAACACGAGGACTTCCCAGGGGGTCACCCATCCTAGTACTACTCTCGCCCAAGCACGCTTCACTTTGGAGTTTTGATTGGATCCAGTGCATTAGTGCTGATTTGATCGCACCCGTAATTCTCCAGCCTTTTTTCTAATTTATGTCCAGCCGCGGTGTGCACCCAGCGCGAAATTCGACGCGGAGCGCAATTTTCAAAAATTTTTTTAGAAAAATTATTATTTTATTTTTATTATGGCTCCGTTTTGCGTGCGCTCCGAAGTGGCCCAAAAAGGGGTGCAACACGAGGACTTCCCATGGGGGTCACCCATCCTAGTACTACTCTCGCCCAAGCACGCTTAACTTTAGAGTTTAGATGGGATCCGGTGCGTTAGTGCTAGTGTGATTGCACTCGCCATTCTCCAGCCTTTTTTCTAATTTATGTGCAGCCGGGCGTGCGCCCGGCACGAAATTCGAGGCGGAGAGCGATTCTCATAATTTATCTTTTTAAAAAATTATTAATTTATTATTACTACATCTCCATTTTACGTGCGCCCTGAATCGGCCCAAAATGGCCTTTAACACGAGGACTTCCTAGGGGGTCACCCATTCTAGTACTACTCTCGCCCAAGCACGCTTAACTTCGGAGTTCTGATGGGATCCGGTGCATTAGTGCTGATATGATCACACCCGCCATTCTCCTGCCATTTTTCTAATTTATGTCCAGCTGCGGGGTGCACCCAGCGCGAAATTCGACGCGGAGAGCAATTCTCAAAATTTTTTGTTTTAAAAAATTATTATTTTATTTTTATTATAGCTCCATTTTGCGTGCGCTCCGAAGCGGCCCTAAAAGGGGTGCAACACGAGGACTTCCCAGCGGGGTCACCCATCCTAGTACTACTCTCGCCCAAGCACGCTTAACTTCGGAGTTCAGATGGGATCCGGTGCATTAGTGCCAGTATGATCGCACTCGCCATTCTCCAGCCTTTTTTCTAATTTATGTGCAGCCGTGGCGTGCGCCCGGCACGAAATTCGCGGCGAAGAGCGATTCTCATAATTTATCTTTTTAAAAAATTATCAATTTATTATTACTATATCTCCGTTTTGCGTGCGCCCTGAATCGGCCCAAAATGGCCTTTAACACGAGGACTTCCTAGGGGGTCACCCATCCTAGTACTACTCTCGCCCAAGCACACTTAACTTCGAAGTTCTGATGGGATCCGGTGCATTAGTGCTGGTATGATCGCACCCGCCATTCTCCTGCCTTTTTTTCTAATTTATGTCCAGCCGCTACTTGCGCCTGATGCGAAATTCGAGGCAGAGAGCAATTCTCTTAATTCTTCTTTTTGAAAAATTATTAATTTATTATTATTATAGCTCCGTTTTGCGTGCGCTCCGAATCGGCCCAAAAAGGGGAGCAACACGAGGAATTCCCAGGGGGGTCACCCATCCTAGTACTACTCTCGCCTAAGCATGCTTAGCTTCGGAGTTCTAATGGGATCCGGTGCATTACTGCTGGTACGATCGCACCCGCCATTCTCCTGCCTATTTTTTAATTTATGTCTAGCCACGGCATGCGCCCGGCGCGAAATTAATGGTGGAGAGCGATTCTCTTATTTTTTCCTTTTTAAAAAATTATTAATTTATTATTACTATAGCTCCGTTTTGCGTGCACTCTGAAGCGGCCCAAATTGGGGTGCAACACGAGGACTTCCCAGGGGTCACCCATCCTAGTACAACTCTCGCCCAAGCACGCTTAACTTCGGAGTTCTGATGGGATCCGGTGCATTAGTGCTGGTATGATCGCACTCGTCATTCTCCTGCCTATTTTTTAATTTATGTCTAGCCACGGCGTGCGCCCGGTGCGAAATTCGAGGTGGAGACCGATTCTCATAATTATTTTTTAAAAAAATTATTAATTTATTATTCTTACACTCCGTTTTGCGTGCGCTCCGAAGCGGCCCAAAATGGGATGCAACACGAGGACTTCCCTGGGGGTCACCCATCCTAGTATTACTCTTGCCCAAGCATGCTTAACTTCGGAGTTCTGATGGGATCCGGTGCATTAGTGCTGGTATGATCGCACCCGCCATTCTCCTGCCTTTTTTCTAATTTATGTCCAGCCGCTGCGTGCACCCGGCCCGAAATTCGAGGCAGAGAGCGATTCTCACAATTTTGCATGCCCTACGAAGCAGCCCAAAAAGGGGTGTAACACGTGGACTTCCCTGCATGTCACCCATCCTAGTACCCCTTTCGCCCAAGCACGTTTAACTTCGGAGTTCTGATGATATCCGGTGCATTAGTGCTGGTATGATCGCACCCGCCATTCTCCAGCCTTTTTTCTAATTTATGTCCAGTCGCGTGGTGCGCCCGGCGAAAAATTCAAGGCGGAGAGCGATTCTCATAATTTTTCTTTTTAAAAAAGTATAAATTTATTATTATTACAGCTCCGTTTTGCGTGCGCTTTGAAGCGGCCCAAAAAGGGGTGCAACACGTGGACTTCCGAGGGGGTCACCCATCCTAGTACTACTCTCGCCCAAGCACGCTTAACTTTGGAGTTTTGATTGGATCTAGTGCATTAGTGCTGATATGATCGCACCCGCAATTCTCCAGCCTTTTTTCTAATTTATGTCCAGCCGCGGGGTGCACCCACCGCGAAATTCGACGCGGAGAGCAATTCTGAAAATTTTTTTTTAGAAAAATTATTATTTTATTTTTATTACGGCTCCGTTTTGCGTGCGCTCCGAAGCGGCCCAAAAAGGGGTGCATCACGAGGACTTCCCATGGGGGTCACCCATCCTAATACTACTCTCGCCCAAGCACGCTTAACTTCAGAGTTTAGATGGGATCCGGTGCATTAGTGCTAGTGTGATCGCACTCGCCATTCTCCAGCCTTTTTTCTAATTTATGTGCAGCAGCGGCGTGCGCCCGGCACGAAATTCGAGGCGGAGTGCGATTCTCATAATTTATCTTTGTAAAAAATTATTAATTTATTATTACTACATCTCCGTTTTACGTGCGCCCTGAATCGGCCCAAAATGGCCTTTAACACGAGGACTTCCTAGGGGGTCACCCATCCTAGTACTACTCTCGCCCAAGCACGCTTAACTTCGGAGTTTTTATGGGATCTGTTGCATTAGTGCTGGTATGATCGCACTCGCCATTCTCCTGCCTTTTTTTTAATTTATGTCTAACCGCGGCATGCGCCCTGCGCGAAATTTGAGGAGAAGAGCGATTCTCATAATTATTTTTTAAAAAAATTATTAATTTATTATTATTATAGCTCCGTTTTGCGTTCGCTCCGAAGCGGCCCAAAAAGGGGTGCAACACGAGGACTTCCCTGCGGGTCACCCATCCTAGTACTACTCTCGCCCAAGCACTCTTAACTTCGGAGTTCTGATGGGATCCGGTGCATTAGTGCTAGTATGATCGCACCCGCCATTCTACTGCCTTTTTTCTAATTTATGTCCAGCTGCTGCGTGCGTCCGGCACGAAATTCAAGGCAGAGAGCGATTCTCATAATTTTACATGCCCTACGAAGCAGCCCAAAAAGGGGTGTAACACGAGGACTTCCCTGCGTGTCACCCATCTTAGTACCCCTCTCGCCCAAGCATGCTTAACTTCGGAGTTCTGATGAGATACGGTACATTAGTGCTGGTATGATCGCACCCGCCATTCTCCAGCCATTTTTCTGATTTATGTCCAGCCGCGGGGTGCGCCCGACGAAAAATTCAAGGCGGAGAGCGATTCTCATAATTTTTCTTTTTAAAAAAGTATAAATTAATTATTATTACAGCTCCGTTTTGCGTGCCCAATGAAGCGGCCCAAAAAGGTGTGCAACACGAGGACTTCCCAGGGGGTCACCCATCCTAGTACTACTCTCGCCTAAGCACGCTTAACTTTGAAGTTTTGATGGGATCCGGTGCATTAGTGCTAATATGATCGCACCCGCCATTCTCCTGCCTTTTTTCTAATTTATGTCCAGCCGCGGGGTGCGCTCAGCGCGAAATTCGACGCGGAGAGCAATTCTCAAAATTTTTTGTTTTAAAAAATTATTAATTTATTATTATTACAGCTCCGTTTTGCGTGCGCTCCGAAGCGGCCCAAAAAGGGGTGCAACACGAGGACTTCCTAGGGGGTCACCCATCCTAGTACTACTCTCGCCCAAGCACGCTTAACTTCGAAGTTCTGATGGGATCCAGTGCACAAGTACTGATATGATCGCACCCACCATTCTCTGCCTTTTTTCTAATTTATGTCCAGCCGCGAGGTGCGCACGGCGCGAAATTCAAGGCGGAGAGCGATTTTCAAAATTTTTCTTTTTAAAAAATTATTAATTAATTATTATTACAGCTCCGTTTTGCGTGCGCTCCGAAGCGGCCCAGAAAGGGGTGTAACACGAGGACTTCCCAGGGGGTCACCCATCCTAGTACTTCTCTCACCCAAGCACGCTTAACTTCGGAGTTCTTATGGGATCCGGTGCATTAGTGCTGGTTTGATCGCACCTGCCATTCTCCTGCCTTTTTTTCTAATTTATGTCCAGCCGCGGCGTTTGCCCAGCGCGAAATTCGAGGTGGAGAGCTATTCTCATAATTTATCTTTTTAAAAAATTATTAATTCATTATTACTACATCTCCGTTTTGCGTGCGCCCTGAATCGGCCCAAAAAGGCCTTTAACACGAGGACTTCCTAAGGGGTCACCCATCCTAGTACTACTCTCGCCCAAGCACGCTTAACTTCGGAGTTCTGATGGGATCCGGTGCATTAATGCGGGTATGATCACACCCGCCATTCTCCTGTCTTTTTTCTAATTTATGTCTAGCCGCTGCGTGCACCAGGCCCGAAATTCGAGATAAAGAGCAATTCTCATAATTTTTCTTTTTAAAAAATTATTAATTTATTATCATTACAGCTCCGTTTTGCGTGTACTCCGAAGCGGCCCAAATTGGGGTGTAACACGAGGACTTCCCAGGGGGTCACCCATCCTAGTATTACTCTCGCCCAAGCATGCTTAACTTCGGAGTTCTCATGGGATCCGGTGCATTAGTGCGGGTATGATCGCACCCGCCATTCTCCTGTCTTTTTTCTAATTTATGTCTAGCCGCTGCGTGCACCATGCCCGAAATTCGAGAAAAAGAGCAATTCTCATAATTTTTCTTTTTAAAAAATTATTAATTAATTATTATTACAGCTCCGTTTTGCGTGCACTCCGAAGCGGCCCAAATTGGGGTGTAACACGAGGACTTCCCAGGGGGTCACCCATCCTAGTACTACTCTCGCCCAAGTATGCTTAACTTCGGAGTTCTGATGGGATCCGGTGCATTAGTGCTGGTATGATCGCACTCGCCATTCTTCTGCCTTTTTTTTAATTTATATCTAGTCGCGGCACGCGCCCTGCACGAAATTCGAGGCGGAGAGCGATTCTCATAATTATTTTTTAAAAAAATTATTAATTTATTATTATTATAGCTCCGTTTTGTGTGTGTTCCAAAGCGGCCCAAAAAGGGGTGCAACACGAGGACTTCCCTGGGTCACCCATCCTAATACTACTCTCGCCCAAGAACTCTTAATTTCGAAGTTCTGATGGGATTCGGTGCATTAGTGCTGGTATGATCGCACCCGCCATTCGCCTGCCTTTTTTCTAATTTATGTCCAGCTGCTGCGTGCGCCCGGCGCGAAATTCGAGGCAGAGAGCGATTCTCATAATTTTGCATGCCCTACGAAGGAGCCCAAAAAGGGGTGTAACACGAGGACTTACCTGCGTGTCACCCATCCTAGTACCCTTCTCGCCCAAGCATGCTTAACTTCGGAGTTCTGATGAGATCCGGTGCATTAGTGCTAGTATGATCGCACCCGCCATTCTCCAGCCTTTTTTCTAATTTATGTCCAGCCGCGGGGTGCGCCCGGCGAAAAATTAAAGGCGGAGAGCGATTCTCATAATTTTTCTTTTAAAAAAAGTATAAATTTATTATTATTACAGCTCCGTTTTGCATGCGCTCTGAAGCGGCCCAAAAAGGGGTGCAACACGAGGACTTCCTAAGGGGTCACGCATCCTGGTACTACTCTCGCCCAAGCACGCTTAACTTCAGAGTTCTGATGGTATCCGGTGCATTAATGCTGGTACGATCACACCCGCCATTCTCCTGTCTTTTTTCTAATTTATGTCTAGCCGCTGCGTGCGCCCGGCCCGAAATTCGAGATAGAGAGCGATTTTCATAATTTTTCTTTTTAAAAAATTATTAATTTATTATTATTACAGCTCCATTTTGCGTGCACTCCGAAGCGGCCCAAAAAGGGGTGCAACACGAGGACTTCCCATGGGGGTCACCCATCCTAGTACTACTCTCGCCCAAGCACGCTTAACTTCGGAGTTCAGATAGGATCCGGTGCATTAGTGCTAGCATGATCGCACTGGCCATTCTCCATCCTTTTTTCTAATTTATGTGCAGTCGCGGCGTGCGCCCGGCACGAAATTCGAGGCGGAGAGCGATTCTCATAATTTATCTTTTTAAAAAATTATTAATTTATTATTACTACATCTCCGTTTTGCGTGCGCCCTGAATCGGCCCAAAATGGCCTTTAACACGAGGACTACCTAGGGGGTCACCCATCCTAGTACTACTCTCGCCTAAGCACGCTTAACTTCGGAGTTCTGATGGGATCCGGTGCATTAGTGCTGGTATGATCGCACTCGCCATTCTCCTGCCTTTTTTTTAATTTATGTCCAGCCGCAACTTGCGCCCGACCTAGTACTACTCTCGCCATTCCCTGGGGGTCACCCATCCTAGTACTACTCTCGCCCAAACACGCTTAACTTCAGAGTTCAGATGGGATCCGGTGTATTAGGGCTGATATGATCACACCCGCCATTCCCCTGCCTTTTTTCTAATTTATGTCCAGCCGCGGGGTGCGCCCAGTGCGAAATTCGTCCCGTAGAGCAATTCTCAAAATTTTTCTTTTTAAAAAATTATTATTTTATTATTATTACAGCTCTGTTTTGCGTGCGCTCCGAAGCGGCCCAAAATAGGGTGCAAAACGAGGACTTCCCAGGGGGGTCACACCCATCCTAGTATTACTCTCGCCCAAGCACGCTTAACTTCGGAGTTCAGAAGGGATCCTGTGCATTAGTTCTAGTATGATCGCACTCGCCATTCTCCAGCCTTTTTTCTAATTTATGTGTAGCCGCGGTGTGCGCCCGGCACCAAATTCGATGCGGAGTGCGATTCTCATAATTTTTCGTTTTAAAAAATTATTAATTTATTATTATTATAGCTCCGTTTTGCGTGCACTCTGAAGCGGTCCAAATTAGGGTGCAACACGAGGACTT
Source organism: Costus lasius (assembly GCA_027563935.2). Lineage (NCBI taxonomy): Eukaryota > Viridiplantae > Streptophyta > Magnoliopsida > Zingiberales > Costaceae > Costus > Costus lasius. Next base: position 51,676,192 of record CM050446.2, read on the forward strand.
CCCAGGGGTCACCCATCCTAGTACAACTCTCGCCCAAGCACGCTTAACTTCGGAGTTCTGATGGGATCTAGTGCATTAGTGCTGGTATGATCGCACTCGCCATTCTCCTGCCTTTTTTTTAATTTATTTCTAACCGCGGCATGCGCCCTGCACGAAATTTGAGGCGGAGAGCGATTCTCATCATTATTTTTTAGAAATATTATTAATTTATTATTATTATATATCCGTTTTGCGTGCGCTCCGAAGCGGCCCAAAAAGGGGTGCAACACGAGGACTTCCCTGGGGGTCACCCATCCTAGTACTACTCTCGCGCAAGCACTCTCAACAACGCAGTTCTGATGGGATCCGGTGCATTAGTGCTGGTATGATCGCACCCGCCATTCTCCTGCCTTTTTTCTAATTTATGTCCAGCTGCTGCGTGCGCCCGGCGTGAAATTCAAGGCAGAGAGCGATTCTCATAATTTTGCATGCCCTACGAAGCAGCCCAAAAAGAGGTGTAACACGAGGACTTCCCTGCGTGTCACCCCCCCTAGTACCCCCCTCTCGCCCAAGCACGCTTAACTTCGGAGTTCTGATGAGATACTGTGCATTAGTGCTAGTATGATCGCACCCGCCATTCTCCAGCCAATTTTCTAATTTATGTCTAACCGCGGGGTGCGCCCGGCGAAAAATTCAAGGCGAAGAGCGATTCTCATAATTTTTCTTTTTAAAAAAGTATAAATTAATTATTATTACAGCTCCGTTTTGCGTGCGCACTGAAGCGGCCCAAAAAGGGGTGCAACACGAGGACTTCCCAGGGGGTCACCCATCCTAGTACTACTCTCGCCCAAGTACGCTTAACTTTGGAGTTTTGATGGGATCCGGTGCATTAGTGCTAATATGATCGCACCCCGCCATTCTCCTGCCTTTTTTCTAATTTATGTCCAGCCGCGGGGTGCGCCCAGCGTGAAATTCGAGGCGGAGAGCAATTCTCAAAATTTTTTGTTTAAAAAAATTATTAATTTATTATTATTACAGCTACGTTTTGCGTACGCTCCGAAGCGGCCCAAAAATGGGTGCAACACGAGGACTTCCTAGGGGGTCACCCATCCTAGTACTACTCTCGCCCAAGCACGCTTAACTTCGAAGTTTTGATGGCATCCGGTGCATTAGTACTGGTATGATCGCACCCGCCATTCTCCTGCCTTTTTTCTAATTTATGTCCAGCCGCGGGGTGCGCCCGGCGCCAAATTCGATGCGGAGTGCGATTCTCAAAATTTTTCTTTTTAAAAAGTTATTAATTTATTATTATTACAGCTCCGTTTTGCGTGCGCTCCAAAGCGGCCCAAAAAGGGGTGCAACACGAGGACTTCCCAGGGGGTCACCCATCCTAGTACTTCTCTCGCCCAAGCACGCTTAACTTCGGAGTTCTTATGGTATCCGGTGCAATAGTGTTGGTTTGATCGCACCCGCCATTCTCCTGCCTTTTTTTCTAATTTATGTCCAGCCACGGCGTTCGCCCAGCGCGAAATTCGAGGCGGAGAGCGATTCTCATAATTTATCTTTTTAAAAAATTATTAATTCATTATTACTACATCTCCGTTTTGCGTGCGCCATGAATCAGCCCAAAAAGGCCTTTAACACGAGGACTTCCTAAGGGGTCACCCATCCTAGTACTACTCTCGCCCAAGCATGCTTAACTTCGGAGTTCTGACGGGATCCGGTGCATTAATGCGGGTATGATCGCACCCGCCATTCTCCTGTCTTTTTTATAATATATGTCTGGCCGCTGCGTGCGCTAGGCCCGAAATTCGAGATAGAGAGCGATTCTCATAATTTTTCTTTTTAAAAAATTATTAATTTATTATTATTATAGCTCCGTTTTGCGTGCACTCCGAAGCGGCCCAAATTGGGGTGCAACACGAGGACTTCCCAGGGTGTCACCAATCCTAGTACTACTTTCGCCCAAGCACGCTTAACTTCGGAGTTCTGATGGGATCCGGTGCATTAGTGCTGGTATGATTGCACCCGCCATTCTCCTACCTTTTTTTCTAATTCATGTCCAGCCGCGGCATGCGCTTGGCGCGAAATTCGAGGCAGAGTGCGATTCTCATAATTTTTCTTTTTTAAAAATTATTAATTTATTATTATTACAGGTCCGTTTTGCGTGCGCTCCGAATCGGCCCAAAAGGGGTGCAACACGAGGACTTCCCTAGGGGTCACCCATCCTAGTACTACTCTCGCCCAAGCACTCTTAACTTCAGAGTTCTGATAGGATCCGGTGCATTAGTGCTGGTATGATCGCACCCGCCATTCTCCTGCCTTTTTATTAATTTATGTCCAGCTGCTGCGTGCGCCCGGCGCGAAATTCGAGGCAGAGAGCGATTCTCATAATTTTGCATGCCCTACGAAGCAGCCCAAAAAGGGGTGTAACACGAGGACTTCCCTGCGTGTCACCCATCGTAGTACCCCTCTCGCCCAAGCACGCTTATCTTCGGAGTTCTGATGAGATCCGGTGCATTAGTGCTAGTATGATCGCACCCGCCATTCTCTAGCCTTTTTTCTAATTTATGTCCAGCCGCGGGGTGCGCCCGGCACGGAATTCGAGGCGGAGAGCGATTCTCATAATTTATCTTTTTAAAAAATTATTAATTTATTATTATTACAACTCCGTTTTGCATGCGCTCCGAAGCGGCCCAAATAGGGTTGCAACACGAGGACTTCCCTGGGGGTCACCCATCCTAGTACTACTCTCGCCCAAGCACGCTTAACTTCAGAGTTCTGATGGGATCAGGTGCATTAGTGCTGATATGATCACACCCGCCATTCCCCTGCCTTTTTTCTAATTTATGTCCAGCCGCGGGGTGCGCCCAGCGCGAAATTCGTCCCGTAGAGCAATTCTCAAAATTTTTCTTTTTAAAAAATTATTATTTTATTATTATTACAGCTCTGTTTTGCGTGCGCTCCGAAGCGGCCCAAAATAGGGTGCAAAACAAGGACTTCCCAGGGGGGTCACACCCATCCTAGTATTACTCTCGCCCAAGCACGCTTAACTTCGGAGTTCAGAAGGGATCCTGTGCATTAGTTCTAGTATGACCGCACTCGCCATTCTCCAGCATTTTTTCTAATTTATGTGTAGCCGCGGTGTGCGCCCGGCACCAAATTCGATGCGGAGTGCGATTCTCATAATTTTTCTTTTTAAAAAATTATTAATTTATTATTATTATAGCTCCGTTTTGCGTGCACTCTGAAGCGGCCCAAATTGGGGTGCAACACGAGGACTTCCCAGGGGTCACCCATCCTAGTACAACTCTCGCCCAAGCACGCTTAACTTCGGAGTTCTGATGGGATCTGGTGCATTAGTGCTGGTATGATCGCACTCGCCATTCTCCTGCCTTTTTTTTAAAATATTTCTAACCGCAGCATGCGCCCTGCACGAAATTTGAGGCGGAGAGCGATTCTCATAATTATTTTTTAGAAATATTATTAATTTATTATTATTATAGATCCGTTTTGCGTGCGCTCCGAAGCGGCCCAAAAAGGGGTGCAACACGAGGACTTCCCTGGGGGTCACCCATCCTAGTACTACTCTCGCGCAAGCACTCTCAACAACGGAGTTCTGATGGGATCCGGTGCATTAGTGCTGGTATGATCGCACCCGCCATTCTCCTGCCTTTTTTCTAATTTATGTCCAGCTGCTGCGTGCGCCCGGCGCGAAATTCAAGGCAGAGAGCGATTCTCATAATTTTGCATGCCCTACGAAGCAGCCCAAAAAGAGGTGTAACACGAGGACTTCCCTGCGTGTCACCCACCCTAGTACCCCTCTCGCCCAAGCACGCTTAACTTCGGAGTTCTGATGAGATCCGGTGCATTAGTGCTGGTATGATCGCACCCGCCATTCTCCAGCCAATTTTCTAATTTATGTCTAGCCGCGGGGTGCGCCCGGCGAAAAATTCAAGTCGGAGAGCGATTCTCATAATTTTTCTTTTTAAAAAAGTATAAATTAATTATTATTACAGCTCCGTTTTGCGTGCGCACTGAAGCGGCCCAAAAAGGGGTGCAACACGAGGACTTCCCAGGGGGTCACCCATCCTAGTACTACTCTCGCCCAAGTACGCTTAACTTTGGAGTTTTGATGGGATCCGGTGCATTAGTGCTAATATGATCGCACCCCGCCATTCTCCTGCCTTTTTTCTAATTTATGTCCAGCCGCGGGGTGCGCCCAGCGTGAAATTCGAGGCGGAGAGCAATTCTCAAAATTTTTTGTTTAAAAAAATTATTAATTTATTATTATTACAGCTCCGTTTTGCGTACGCTCTGAAGCGGCCCAAAAATGGGTGCAACACGAGGACTTCCTAGGGGGTCACCCATCATAGTACTACTCGCGCCCAAGCACGCTTAACTTCGAAGTATTGATGGGATCCGGTGCATTAGTACTTGTATGATCGCACCCGCCATTCTCCTGCCTTTTTTCTAATTTATGTCCAGCCGCGAGGTGCGCCCGGCGCGAAAGTCGAGGCGGAGAGCGATTCTCAAAATTTTTCTTTTTAAAAAGTTATTAATTTATTATTATTACAGCTCCGTTTTGCGTGCGCTCCGAAGCGGCCCAAAAAGGGGTGCAACACGAGGACTTCCCAGGGGGTCACCCATCCTAGTACTTCTCTCGCCCAAGCACGCTTAACTTCGGAGTTCAGATAGGATCCGGTGCATTAGTGTTGGTTTGATCGCACCCGCCATTCTCCTACTTTTTTTTCTAATTCATGTCCAGCCGCGGCATGCGCTCAGCGCGAAATTCGAGGCGGAGAGCGATTCTCATAATTTTTCTTTTTAAAAAATTATTAATTTATTATTATTACAGGTCCGTTTTGCGTGCGCTCCAAATCGGCCCAAAAAGGTGTGCAACACGAGGACTTCCCTGGGGGTCACCCATCCTAGTACTACTCTCGCCCAAGCTCTCTTAACTTCAGAGTTCTGATAGGATCCGGTGCATTAGTGCTGGTATGATCGCACCCGCCATTCTCCTGCCTTTTTATTAATTTATGTCGAGCTGCTGCGTGCGCCCGGCGCGAAATTCGAGGCGGAGAGCGATTCTCATAATTTTGCATGCCCTACGAAGCAACCCAAAAAGGGGTGTAACACGAGGACTTCCCTGCATGTCACCCATCGTAGTACCCCTCTCGCCCAAGCATGCTTAACTTCGGAGTTCTGATGAGATCCGGTGCATTAGTGCTAGTATGATCGCACCCGCCATTCTCTAGCCTTTTTTCTAATTTATGTCCAGCCGCGGGGTGCGCCCGACACGGAATTCGAGGCGGAGAGCGATTCTCATAATTTATCTTTTTAAAAAATTATTAATTTATTATTACTACATCTCCGTTTTGTGTGCGCCCTGAATCGGCCCAAAATGGCCTTTAACACGAGGACTTCCTAGGGGGTCACCCATCCTAGTACTACTCTCGCCCAAGCACGCTTAACTTCGGTGTTCTGATGGGATCCGGTGCATTAGTGCTGGTATGATCGCACCCGCCGTTCTCCTGCCTTTTTTTCTAATTTATGTCCAGCCGCAACTTGCGCCTGACGCGAAATTCGAGGCGGAGAGCAATTCTCTTAATTCTTCTTTTTAAAAAATTATTAATTTATTATTATTATAGCTCCGTTTTGCGTGCGTTTTGAATCGGTCTAAAAAGGTGAGCAACACGAGGAATTCCCAGGGGGGTGACCCATCCTAGTACTACTCTCGCCCAAGCATGCTTAACTTAGGAGTCCTGATGGGATCCGGAGCATTAGTGCTGGTATGATCGCACCTGCCATTCTCCTGCCTATTTTTTAATTTATGTCTAGCCACGGCGTGCGCCCGGCGTGAAATTAGAGGTGGAGAGCGATTATCATATTTTTTCTTTTTAAAAAATTATTAATTTATTATTATTACAGCTCCGTTTTGCGTGCGCTCCGAACCGGCCCAAAAAGGGTTGCAACATGAGGACTTCCCTAGGGGTCACCCATCCTAGTACTACTCTCGCCCAAGCATGCTAAACTTCGGAGTTCTGATGGGATCCGGTGCATTAGTGCTGATATGATCACACCCGCCATTCTCCTACCTTTTTTCTAATTTATGTCCAGCAGTGGGGTGCGCCCAGCGCGAAATTCGACGCGTAGAGCAATTCCCAAAATTTTTTCTTTTAAAAAATTATTATTTTATTATTATTACAGCTCTATTTTGCATGCGCTCCGAAGCGGCCCAAAAAGGGGTGCATCACGAGGACTTCCTAGGGGGGTCACCCATCCTAGTATTACTCTCGCCCAAGCACGCTTAACTTCGGAGTTCAGATGGGATCCTGTGCATTAGTGCTAGTATGATCGCATTCGCCATTCTCCAGCCTTTTTTCTAATTTATGTGCAGCCACAGTGTGCGCCCGGCATGAAATTCGAGGCGGAGAGCGATTCTCATAATTTTTCATTTAAAAAATTATTAATTTATTATTATTACAGCTCCGTTTTGCATGCACTCCGAAGCGACCCAAATTGGGGTGCAACACGAGGACTTTCCAGGGGGTCAACCATCCTAGTACTACTCTCCCCCAAGCACGCTTAACTTCAGAGTTCTGATGGGATCCGGTGCATTAGTGCTGGTATGATCGCACTCGCCATTCTCCTGCCTTTTTTTAATTTATGTCTAGCCGCGGCATGCGCCCTGCGCGAAATTTGAGGCGGAGAGCGATTCTCATAATTATTTTTTCAAAAAATTATTAATTTATTATTATTATAGCTCCGTTTTGTGTGCTCTCCGAAGCAGCCCAAAAAGGGGTGCAACACGAGGACTTCCCAGGGGGGTCACCCATCCTAGTACTACTCTCGCCCAAGCACGCCTAACTTCGAAGTTCAGATGGGATGCGGTGCATTAGTGCTAGTATGATCGCACTCGCCATTTTCCAGCCTTTTTTCTAATTTATGTGCAGCCGCGGCGTGCGCCCGGCACGAAATTTGAGGCGGAGAGCGATTCTCATAATTTATCTTTTTAAAAAATTATTAATTTATTATTACTACATCTCCGTTTTGCGTGCGCCTTGAATGGGCCCAAAATGGCCTTTAAAACGAGGACTTCCTAGGGGTTCACCCATCCTAGTACTACTCTCGCCCAAGCACGCTTAACTTCGGAGTTCTGATGGGATCCAGTGCATTAGTGCTGGTATAATCGCACCCGCCATTCTCCTGCCTTTTTTTCTAATTTATGTCCCGCCGCAACTTGCGCCTGACGCGAAATTCGAGGCGGAGAGCAATTCTCTTAATTTTTATTTTTAAAAAATTATTAATTTTTATTATTACAGCTCCGTTTTGCGTGCGCTCCGAATCGGCCCAAAAAGGGGTGCAACACGAGGAATTCCCTGGGGGGTCACCCATCCTAGTACTACTCTCGCCCAAGCACGCTTAACTTTGGAGTTCTAAGAGGATCCGGTGCATTAGTGCTGGTATGATCGCACCCGCCATTCTCCTGCCTTTTTTCTAATTTATGTCTAGCCGCTGCGTGCACCCGGCGCGAAATTCCAGGCAGAGAGCGAGTCTCATATTTTTTTCTTTTTAAAAAATTATTAAATTATTATTATTATAGCTCCGTTTTGCGTGCGCTCCGAAGCGGGCCAAAATAGGGTGCAACACGAGGACTTCCCAGGGGACACCCATCGTTGTACTACTCTCGCCCAAGCACGCTTAACTTCGGAGTTCTGATAGGATCCGGTGCATTAGTGCTGACATGATCACACCCGCCATTCTCCTGCCTTTTTTTCTAATTTATGTCCATCCGCGGGGTGCGCCCTGCGCGAAATTCGACGCATAGAGCAATTCTCAAAATTTTTCATTTTAAAAAATTATTATCTTATTATTATTACAGCTCTGTTTGCATGCGCTCCGAAGCGGCCCAAAAAGAGGGTGCAAGGCAAGTACTTCCCAGGGGGGTCACCCATCCTAGTATTACTTTCGCCCAAGCATGCTTAACTTTGGAGTTCAGATGGGATCTGGTACATTAGTGCTAGTATGATCGCACTCGCCATTCTCCATCCTTTTTTCTAATTTATGTGCAGCCGCGGCGTGCGCCCGGCACGAAATTCGAGGCGGAGTGCGATTCTCATAATTTATCTTTTTAAAAAATTATTAATTTATTTTTACTACATCTCCGTTTTACGTGCGCCCTGAATCGGCCCAAAATGGCCTTTAACACGAGGACTTCCTAGGGGGTCACCCATCCTAGTACTACTCTCGCCCAAGCACGCTTAACTACGGTGTTCTGATGGGATCCGGTGCATTAGTGCTGGTATGATCGCACCCGCCATTCTCCTGTCTTTTTTATAATTTATGTCTAGCCGCTGCGTGCGCTAGGCCCGAAATTCGAGATAGAGAGCGATTGTCATAATTAATATTTATAAAATATTATTAATTTATTATTACTACATCTCCGTTTTGCGTGCGCCCTGAAGCGGCTTAAAAAGGGGTTTAACACGAGGACTTCCTAGGGGGTCACCCATCCTAGTACTACTCTCGCCCAAGCACGCTTTACTTCGGAGTTCTCATGGGATCCGGTGCATCAATGCTGGTATGATCGCACCCGCCATTCTCCTACTTTTTTCTAATTTATGTCCAGCCGCAACTTGAGCCCGACGGAAAATTTAAGGCGGAGAGCAATTCTCATAATTTTTCTTTTTAAAAAATTATTAATTTATTATTATTACAGCTCCGTTTTGCGTGCTACTCTCGCCCAAAAAGGGGTGCAACATGAGGACTTCCCAGGGGGTCACCCATTCTAGTACTACTCTCGCCCAAGCATGCTTAACTTCGGAGTTCTGATGAGCTCCGGTGCATTACTGCAGGTATGATCCTGCCTTTTTCTAATTTATGTCCAGCCGCTATTATCCTGCATTTTTCTAATTTATGTCCAGCCGCTGCGTGCGCCCGGCGCGAAACTTGAGGTAGAGAGCGATTCTCATAATTTTTCTTTTTAAAAAATTATTAATTTATTATTATTATAACACCGTTTTGCGTGCGCTCCGAAGCAGCCCATAAAGGGGCGCAACACGAGGACTTCTCAGGGGGTCACCCATCCTAGTACTACTCTCGCCCAAGCACGCTTAACTTCGGAGTTCTGATGGGATCCGGTGCATTAGTGCTAGTATGATCGAACCCGCCATTCTCCTACATTTTTTTATAATCTATGTCCAGCCACGGCATGCGCCCGACGCGAAATTCGAGGCGGAGAGGGATTCTCATAATTTTTCTTTTTAAAAAATTTTTAATTTATTTTTTTACAGCTCCATTTTGCGTGCACTCCGAACGGTCCAAAAAGGGGTGCAACACGAGGACTTCCCGGGGGTCACCTATCCTAGTACTACTCTCGCCCAAGCACTCTTAACATCGGAGTTCTGATGGGATCCGGTGCATTAGTTTTGGTATGATCGCACCCGCCATTCTCCTGCCTTTTTTCTAATTTATGTCCAGCCGCGGGGTGCGGCCGGTGCGTAATTCGAGGCGGAGAGCGATTCTCATAATTTTTTTTAAAAAAAAATTATTAATTTATTATTATTATAGCTCCGTTTTACGTGCGCTCCGAAGCGACCCAAAAAGGGGTGCAACACAAGGACTTTCCAGGGGGTCACCCATCTTAGTACTACTCTCGCCCAAGCACGCTTAAATTTAGAGTTCTGATGGGATCTGGGGCATTAGTGCCGGTATGATAGCACCCGCCATTCTCCTGCCTTTTTTCTAATTTATGTCCAGCCACTGATGCGCCTAGTGTGAAATTCGAGGCGGAGAGCAACGCTCATAATTTTTCATTTTAAAAAATTATTAATTTATTATTATAGCTTCGTTTTGCGTGCGCTCCGAAGCGACCCAAAAATGGGTGCAACACGAGGGCTTCCGAGGGGGTCATCCATCCTAGTACTACTCTCGCCCAAGCACGCTTAACTACGGAGTTCTGATGGGATTCGGTGCATTTGTGCTTGTATGATCGCACCCGCTATTCTCCTGCCTTTTTTCTAATTTATGTACAGCCGCGGCGTTCGCCCGGTGCGAAATTCGAGGCAGAGAGCTATTCTCATAATTTGTCTTTTTAAAAAATTATTAATTTGTTATTATTAATGCTTCGTTTTGCGTGCGCTCTGAAGCGGCCCAAAAAGGGGTGCAACACGAGGACTTCCCAAGGGGTCACCCATCCTAGTACTTCTTCGCCCAAGCACTCTTAACTTCGGAGTTCTAATGGGATCCGGTGCATTAGTGCTGGTATGATCGCACCGGCCATTCTCCAGCCGCTGCGTACGCCAGGCGCGAAATTCGAGGTAGAGAGCGATTCTCATAATTTTTCTTTCTAAAAAATTATTAATTTATTATTATTACAGCTTCGTTTTACATGCACTCCGTAGCGGCCCAAATTGGGGTGCAACACGAGGACTTCCTAGGGGGTCACCCATCTTAGTACTACTGTCGCCCAAGCACGCTTAACTTCGGAGTTCTGATGGGATCCTGTGCATTAGTGCTGTTATGATCGCACTCGCCATTCTCCTGCCTTTTTTCTAATTTATGTCTAGCCGCGACGTACGCCCGGTGCGAAATTCGAGGCGGAGAACGATTCTCATAATTATTTTTTAAAAAAAATTATTAATTTTTTTATTATAGCTCCGTTTTGCGTGCGCTCCGAAGCGGCCCAAAAAGGGGTGCAACACAAGGATTTCCCTGGGGGTCACCCATCCTAGTACTACTCTCGCCCAAGCAAGCTTAACTTCGGAGTTCTGATGGGATCCGGTGCATTAGTGCTGGTATGATCGCACCCGCCATTCTCCTACCTTTTTCCAAATTTTTGTCCAGCCGCGAGGTGCGCCCGGCGCGAAGTTCGAGGCGGAGAGCGATTCTGATTATTTTTATTTCTAAAAAATTATTAATTTATTTTTATTACAGCTCCATTTTGCGTGCCCTCCGAAGCGGCCCAAAAAGGGGTGCAACATGAGGATTTCCAAGGGGGTCACCCATCCTAGTACTACTCTCGCCCAAGCACTCTTAACTTCGGAGTTCTGATGGGATCCGGTGCATTAGTGCTGGTATGATCGCACCCGCCATTCTCCTGCCTTTTTTCTAATTTATGCCCAGCAGCGGCGTGCACTAGGCGCTAAATTCGAGGCGGAGAGCGATTCTCATAATTTTTCTATTTAAAAAATTATTAATTTATTATTATTATAGCTCCGTTTTGCATGCGCTCCGTAGCGGTCCAAAAAGGGGTGCAACACGAGGACTTCCTAGGGGGTCACCCATCTTAGTACACTCCGTAGCGCTCCAACCGCGGAGTGTGCCTGACGCGAAATTCGAGGCGGAGAGCGATTCTCATAATTTTTCTTTTTAAAAAATTATTAATTTATTATTATTATAGCTCCGTTTTGCGTGCGCTCCGAAGCGACACAAAAAGGGGTGCAACACGAGGACTTTCCATGGGGTCGCCCATCTTAGTACTACTCTTTCCCAAGCACGCTTAACTTTGGAGTTATGATGGGATCTGGTGCATTAGTGCTAGTATGATCGCACCCGTCATTCTCTTGCCTTTTTTCTAATTTATGTCCAGCCGCGGATGTGCCCAGTGCGAAATTCGAGGCAGAGAGCGATTCTCATAATTTTTCTTTTAAAAAAATTATTAATTTATTATTACAGCTTCGTTTTGCTAGCGCTCCGAAGCGGCCCAAAAACGGGTGCAACACGAGGGCTTCCAGGGGGTCATCCATCCTAGTACTACTCTCGCCCAAGCACGCTTAACTTCGGAGTTCTGATGGGATCCGGTGCATTAGTACTGCAATGATCACACCCGCCATTCTCCTACCTTTTTTCTAATTTATATCCAGCCGCGGGGTGCGCCCAGCGCGAAATTCAACGCGGAGAGCAATTCTCAAAATTTTTCATTTTAAAAAATTATTATTTTATTTTTATTGCAGCACTATTTTGTGTGCGCTCCGAAGCGGCCCAAAAAGGGGTGCAACACGAGGATTTCCCAGGCGGTCACCCATCCTTGTATTACTCTCGCCCAAGCATGCTTAACTTCGGAGTTCATATGGGATCCGATGCATTAGTGCTAGTATAATCGCACTGGCCATTTTCCAGCCTTTTTTCTAATTTATGTGCAGCCGCGGCGTGCGCCCGGCACGAAATTTGAGGCGGAGAGCGATTCTCATAATTTATCTTTTTAAAAAATTATTAATTTATTATTACTACATCTCCGTTTTGCGTGCGCCCTGAAGCGGCCCAAAAAGGGGTTTAACACGAGGACTTCCTAGGGGATCACCCATCCTAGTACTACTCTCGCCCAAGCACGCTTAACTTCGGAGTTCTTATGGGATCCGATACATCAGTGCTAGTATGATCGCACCCATCATTCTCCTACTTTCCAGCCGCAACTTACGCCTGACTCGAAATTCGAGGCGGAGACCAATTCTCATAATTTTTATTTTTAAAAAATTATTAATATATTATTATTACAGCTCTGTTTTGCGTGCGCTCCGAAGCGGCCCAAAAAGGGTTGCAATATGAGGACTTCCTAGGGGGTCACCCATCCTAGTACAACTCTCGCCCAAGCATTCTTAACTTCGGAGTTCTGATGGGATACGGTGCATTAGTGCTCGTATGATCGCACCCGCTATTCTCCTGCCTTTTTTCTAATTTATGTCCAGACGCTTCGTGCACCCAGCGCGAAATTCGAGGTAGAGAGCGATTCTCATAATTTTTTTTTAAAAAAAATTATTAATTTGTTATTCTTATAGCTCTGTTTTCCGTACACTCTAAAACGGCCAAAAAAGGTGTGCAACACGAGGACTTCCTAGGGGGTCACCCATCCTAGTACTACTCTCGCCCAAGCACTCTTAACTTCGAAGTTCGGATGGGATCCGGTGCATTAGTACTGGTATGATCGCACCCGCCATTCTCCTGCCTTTTTTCTAATTTATGTCCAGCCGCGGGGTGCGCCCAGCGCAAAATTCGAGGCGGAGAGCGATTCTCATAATTTTTCTTTTTAAAAAATTATTAATTTATTATTATTACAGCTCCGTTTTGCGTGCGCTCCGAAGCGGCCCAAAAAGGGGTGCAACACGAGGACTTCCTAGGGGGTCACCCATCCTTGTACTTCTCTCGCCTAAGCACGCTTAACTTCGGAGTTCTTATGGGATCCGGTACATTAGTGCTGGTTTTATCGCACCCGCCATTCTTCTGCCTTTTTTTTCTAATTTATGTCCAGCCGCGGCGTTCAACCGGCACGAAATTCGAGGCAGAGAGCTATTCTCATAAATTTTCTTTCTAAAAAATTATTAATTTATTATTATTACAGCTCCGTTTTGGGTGTGCTCCGAAATGGCCCAAAAACGGGTGCAACACGAGGACTTCCGAGGGGGTCACCCATCCTAGTACTACTTGTTGGGTCCCCTTCAAGGGGGAGCGCAAGCGGATAAAACCCCTTTCAAGAGGGGGGCGAAACCCTATGGATGGCGCATCTTTGGTTTTAAGCGGAAGCAAGGATTTCAAGGGATCGGCATGCATGATATATGATCAACTAAAACGAAATGATTGCAATCATGAAGCAAGAATCATACCATGGCCATTAGATTGGACTCGGCTTGGAAGCAAGAAAACGATAGGGTTCTCCTCCAAAGTGTGCCACACACAAGATGAAGTTGGCCTACTCCTTGTCGTCCTTTGTGCTAGCAAAGGGCTTCAAAGGTCCTTGATCGAATGAAGGAGAGTTTGGTGTCTTCTTGGCTTTCCGAAAATCCTTCTTGCTCTCGGCGATGAGATACACTACCAAGCTCTCTTCGCATGCAAGAAGCCTTGAAGGATCTCGACGTTTTTCTTGGTCTCAAGGCGTTTTGGCGTTGAACTACACAAAACGCCCATCACATTGAACCATGCGTTCACCAAAAGGAACCGGTTCAATTGACTTTGGTTCAATGACCAAATCAAAACAAGACCAAACCAAATCAGCCCAAGAATTGGTCCAGACCAAAATAAACCCTAAGGTTCAAAATCTGACCGTTCATCTTTTGATGCCCTTGATCTCATCGATCTAGCATCCACACTCTCGATCGAAGCTTACCGATCTCAAGCCCTAATCAATCAAACATGATCAGACTGGATCTCACTTACAATCAGAGTTTAAACTCCTTGAAACTGAATCAAAACAATCCAGTCCACACGATCTGACTCAAGTAAGCCATATCACCAAATTGTGCGACCCTAAGGGTTTCCTTTAAATGTCGGTAACGACAACTTACGTTATCACGATCAGTGAGGGGTATCTAGCAACACATCACTGTCTCCCGATATAAAGGAAAGAGTCTTCCAAGACTACTCCCAAATCACAGCACAAGTGTGAATCTTCTTCACAAGGCATACATGTTTCCTTTGCCACTGGATGTTCTTATTGGACAAGCACGTCAAGCCTGTAACTCCAATACGATGAGCATGATTAGATCAGATGATCACTGTCATCTGGGTATGGCCATACACTTTCTCAATCATCTCATATAGGGGGGCCCTAGAACATCACACTCCTTAAACAAGGAGACGGCAATCCTGTATCTATCACTAGTGTCCTAACCTGACTCTTGATCATCATCCAAGATAGTCTATAATCATTATATTTCAGATGATATTGAACTACCTCAAAACAATGACATTCATCATTTAGAAACACAAGTGATCTCAAGTCAAAGGACATGTGCCACTTGTAGCATACAAGGATTATTCACATTGTGACAAGCAACCGAATATCCTAGTAGGGTCTGTCCAGTACATCCAATGTACCCATGAGTCTACATCTTATTCCATGCTCGAAGCATCCTACAAGATTAGAACTCATATTAGTCTCAATCATATCAGGGCTGTCTCAAGTTCACCAAGATATCTCGACTAAGGACATTACTGCATGTCAGCCTAGCTGAACAGCTTTGAGACATTAATCAGAAGTACACTTATTACAGCAGACAAGGTAACAATCTGAATAACAACCATGCCTTTATAAACTTAAGAGTTTATTACATGATACTGTTACAATCCCAAGGCCTCAAACATTAGCCTTAAGGGCATACTCCAACAATCTCCCACTTGCACTTAATCTAATGGTTGAGAAACCTCAAACCCATATTATTACAGTGCTTCTCATGCTTCTGCTGCGCCAGAGGCTTGGTAAGCGGGTCTGCCAGATTGTCATCTGTATGAACCTTGCAGATTTTGATATCGCCTCGATCAATGATCTCCCGGATCAAGTGAAACCGTCTCTGTATGTGCTTGGACTTCTGGTGCGACCGTGGTTCCTTTGCTTGTGCGATGGCTCCAGTGTTATCACAGAAGATAACCAAAGGATCTGCACTCGAAGGAACAACACCAAGTTCTCTCACGAACTTACGAATCCACACTGCCTCCTTGGATGCTTCCGAGGCTGCAACATACTCGGCTTCTGTTGTGGAATCAGCAACAGTTGACTGTTTGAAACTTTTCCACACCACTGCTCCACCATTCAAGCTAAAAACATAGCCTGATTGCGATCGGAAATCATCCTGGTCCGACTGGAACGAAGCGTCAGTATATCCTTCAATACTGAGTTCTTCCTGACCACCATATATCAAGAACATATCTTTGGTCCTCCGCAGATATTTTAAAATGTTCTTGACCGCAATCCAGTGCGCCATACCTGGATTACTTTGGAACCGACTGGTCACGCTTAACCCGTAAGCGACGTCTAGGCGAGTACACAACATCGCATACATAATGGACCCAATAGCCGAAGCATAAGGCGTATTGTCCATTTCATCTTTCTCAGTCTGTGTTTGTGGACACTGACTCTTCGAAAGATTCAGACCATGTCTGACTGGAAGATATCCTCTTTTAGAATTCTCTAAATGGAATCTCTCCAGGACTTTATCGATGTAAGTACTCTGGCACAGCCCGAGAAGCCTCTTAGATCTATCCCTGTAGATCTTCACACCTAACACATAGGCTGCTTCTCCTAGATCTTTCATCTGGAAACATTTTCCTAACCATGCTTTAACAGCATGCAGTTCAGGAATATCATTTCCAATGATTAAGATATCATCGACGTAGAGGACTAGGAAAGTAATCACGCTCCCACTAAACCTCTTATATACACACGGGTCATCTTCGTTCTTGATGAAACCAAACTCAGAGATTGATTCATCAAAACGAATATTCCAGCTTCTAGATGCTTGTTTCAGTCCATAAATGGACTTCTTCAATTTGCATATTTTATGACGATCTGATGGATTAGTGAAACCCTCAGGTTGTGTCATATACACATCCTCGTCCAGATTTCCATTAAGGAAAGCTGTCTTCACATCCATCTGCCAGATCTCATAATCGTAATATGCAGCTATCGCGAAAAGAATCCGAATAGACTTAAACATGGCTACAGGTGAGAAAGTTTCATCATAATCTATCCCGTAGATTTGTTTGAAACCTTTCGCAACTAGCCTGCCTTTATAGGTAACCACGTTACCATCCATGTCAATCTTCTTCTTGAAGATCCATTTACAGCCTATAGGGATTACTCCCGGAGGCGGATCAACCAAATCCCAGACTTGGTTATCTGACATGGAGTCCATCTCGGCTCGCATAGCATCAAGCCATCTACCTGACTCCGGTCCACTGACCGCATCCGCATAAGTAAGGGGTTCATCATTATCAATGATGTAGACTCCGTCATAGCGCTCAGGCTGACGACGGATCCTTCCCGATCTTCGCGGTTCCCGTGATATTTGAGCCTCAGGTTGTTCAATAACCTGATCTACCGGCTCAGGCTCATCCAACTGTGCTTGACTACTTTGCCCTTCCTCTGGATTCTCATCCAGCTTTATTTCTCTCCCACTGGCCTCTTGCAGAAGAAACTCCTTCTCAAGAAATATGGCCATCCGAGCAACAAATACTTTGTTCTCTTTGGGATCGTAGAAATAATAACCCTTAGTTTCCTTAGGGTAACCGACAAATATACATTTCTCAGATCTGCTCTCCAGTTTCCCAGAGGCGAGCTTTTTGACATAAGCCTCGCAACCCCAGATCCTGATAAAAGTCAAGCTTGGCTGTTTCCCATACCATAACTCATATGGCGTCTTAGAAACTGCCTTGGATGGCACTCGGTTTAGTACCTTTGCAGCTGTTTCCAGTGCAAAACCCCAAAAGGAGTAAGGTAGAGTAGCCTGACTCATCATAGAACGAACCATATCAAGTAACGTTCTATTTCTCCTCTCGGACACACCATTCCATTGCGGTGTTCCTGGCGGAGTGAGCTGTGAGATAATCCCACACTCCTTCAGATAGTCAGTAAATGCATGACTTAGGTATTCACCACCTCGATCAGAACGAAGTGCCTTGATATTTCGGCCTAACTGATTTTGTACTTCATTTTTGAACTCTTTGAACTTGTCAAAAGATTCACTTTTATGTCTCATTAAATAGACATACCCATACCTACTGAAATCATCAGTAAAGGTAATGAAGTACTGATAGCCACCTCTGGCATGTTTACTAAATGGCCCACACACATCACTGTGTATATGGTCAAGTAAACCTGAAGCCCTTTGACCTTTATTAGGAAAAGGTGACTTCGTCATTTTACCCATTAAACAAGCTTTGCATGTATCAATCTCCTCATAGGAGAATGATCCCAGCAGTCCATGATCATGCAACCGCTTAATGCGCTTCTCGTTAATATGGCCTAAACGACTATGCCATAGCAAGGTGCTGTCATCAGCATACTTGGCTTTCTTATTATCAATGTTTTGTATAGAACATTCCATGTCCAACATGAATAACCCATTGTTAATGGAACCAGTAGCATACACAATATTATCTAGAGAAAGTATACACTTTGAAATCTTGCATTCAAAGGAAAAACCCTTCCTGACAAGAGCAGGAATGGAGATAATATTCTTGGTAATACTGGGTACAAAATAACAATTGTTTAATTCTAATACAATGCCAGATGGTAAAGAAATGAAATAGTCTCCTACAGCAACAGCAGCAACCCGTGCCCCGTTTCCAACGCGTAGGTCTACCTCATGCTGTCCCACCTGCCTTCTTCTCTTGAGTTCCTGTACATTTGAACAAATGTGAACTCCACATGCAGTGTCCAACACCCATGATATAGAAGAAGATGAAACCATGACTTCCGTCACGTAAATACCTGAGCCAGAAGCGATGCTTCCCCTCTTATCTCCTTGGAGCGCTTTACAGTCCTTTTTCCAGTGACCCAGCTGGCCACAGTGGAAACACCTGTTGTCCTTAGACCGCTTCACCTTCTGTTTCAGAGCCTTACTGTAGTTCTTGACAGGGGCCTTGCCCTTCTTCCCCTTCTTCTTGTTCCTTGAAGGAACCATCAAGACAGAGGTTGAAGGCTTTCCCTTCAGAGTTTCCTCAGTAGTCAAGAGCATATTCAACAGCTCTGCCGGTGTACAATCGATTTTGTTCATATTAAAGTTAATGATGAACGCATCGAAAGAAGGCGGAAGAGACTGCAGAATTATGTCTACAGCAAGCTCCTGGTTAATGGTATGCCCCAGTTTCTCCAGAGCCTCCTTGTGCCCAATCATCTTGAGCACGTGAGCTCCCACTGGGCTCCCTTCAGCCAGTTTGCTCTGAAAGAAGAGCTTCGTCAGATTATAGCGTTCTGTCCTCGCCTGTGCAGCATACAGCATCTTGAGGTTCGCTATGATCTCTATAGCCGACATATCCTCATGCTGACGCTGCAGCGGTGGCGTCATAGACGCTAGCATCAGGCAAGCGACATCAATGCTATCATTGACGTGCTTTTCATAGGCATCACGAACCGCCCTAGCGGCGTTCGCAGCGGGTTGAGGCGGCACAGCCGTCTCGAGGACATACAGTTTCCTCTCTGCCTTAAGAACGATCTTAAGGTGTCCGAACCAGTCAGAGAAGTTCGGCCCAGCAAACTTCTCCCTTTCCAGTAGGGATCGCACATTGAAGCTCATGGTGTTCGTTGCTGCAGGAATCTACAACAATGCAAGAACAGCAAGGTCAGTATCAATGTTAAGAATCAATCAGGACTTAAGAATGATTCCTTTTTCTCACTATTTTAGCTGACTGTAAAATCCATAAAACAGTCCGAAAGAGTAATACTCTTTTAGTGAGATGGGATCCAGATTTCATACTTGGTCTCCGCGTCCCGCTCAGGCGAGATAAGATGCACAGAGATGACAAGCACTAATTTCTGGTAGGCTGTCCCAGCCAATCGCCAACCCGTGCGATTCCCCTTCATCTGGGCAATCCAGCAGACTGTGCCAACTGAGTTGGTACAACACAGTTTCTGATCCCACAGATGGCTGCCTCCATGTGCTACCATATGCGCCACATATGTAGCCTACATGGTCAAGCTGACCCGACCTACTCCCTGGACCACCACGTGCTATGCTGAGCAACAAGAAGCGATAAATCCCTTCTCTGTAACACGCAGGTGTAATCCCGCACCGTCTGAAGATAGATGGACGTGCCCACTGAGTGGGTACAACACGGCTCCAACGATAGTCAGAACGGTGAGGTTTCGCGTCAGAAGGCTTACGAGCTTGATATTTTAGCGTTGGATTTTACCGGTCTTTTATCTTCTTAACTATCATGCAAGTCCTATGGTGATAGCAGAAGATAAACTCATGCATTTCTAATTATAAAAGCAATAAATAGAAAGCATGCTGATCTTATGTGGTAAAAGCCCATGAACCCTAAGTAAGACCTTAATTTTACTTAAGTCTTCACTTGAGCTCCTTTTGCATCTCATCTGGTCCTACCCAGGGCCCTAGCGCCAAGAGCACCTTAGGTGCGCCACCAGCTGAATGCCCCTCTTGGATGTGTGCCTTTGTGCTCTTGTCTAATCAAAATACATTTTGATCTACCTAGACAAGTTTGACTCGCAGGTCAAATATACAATAAATTAATTACAAATGTGATTCGCAGATCACAAAATAATATTAACTTATAATTAACCAGGCACGCAGGCCCCAGCACAGCACACATTAGGGCAACCCACATAAGATTAAATAAACAAGCATATAGTATCAAATTAACATGTGATCCATTCATGAAATTAAATTTTGAAAACCCCATGGTATCAATTTTAATTTCCTTATGTGCCCTACAACCTTACAATGGTCCATTGATAGGGATCCACTCATCCAACTAGTCAGATCCAGTGCCCTTGCATGCACCAAGTCCTAACTGACTCGAGTTGACCTAATGGTCAACCATGCATGCGCCAAGGGCTGAACAACCCTCATAAGTTCTGGCAAGCGGGTGTGACCCCGGGCCTAACTCATGTGTGTTCACTAGTTGTCTCAACCAGACCTCGCTACACGCCTGAGATGCAATCGACCTATGGCCACCACGTGCTTGCGCACAGGTGCCATCTGGTCGATCCATCTAGGCTGTCAGATGGTCTGATCAGACTATTGGATCTAACCTAGAGGTGACTTCAACCCCATCAACCCATCTAAGGGTTTATAGTAGGGCCTTAGATCTAGATAGGCGCGCAAGTTCCTTTTGTTTTGTAAGAAAAACTACACAAGCGCCAACACATGCGCAACAAGAACAACTTGCATGGAAACTTAAGCATGCGCCAAGGAGACATACATCAAGTTTCGGATATGCAAACTTAACATGTAACTCTCGCATGTCGGTTAGATCTAAGCATATCATTGCAAACAAGGATCACAAAAGCTTAAGCAATCATAACAACATGCATATTACCCGCTCTGATACCAATTGTTGGGTCCCCTTCAAGGGGGAGCGCAAGCGGATAAAACCCCTTTCAAGAGGGGGGCGAAACCCTATGGATGGCGCATCTTTGGTTTTAAGCGGAAGCAAGGATTTCAAGGGATCGGCATGCATGATATATGATCAACTAAAACGAAATGATTGCAATCATGAAGCAAGAATCATACCATGGCCATTAGATTGGACTCGGCTTGGAAGCAAGAAAACGATAGGGTTCTCCTCCAAAGTGTGCCACACACAAGATGAAGTTGGCCTACTCCTTGTCGTCCTTTGTGCTAGCAAAGGGCTTCAAAGGTCCTTGATCGAATGAAGGAGAGTTTGGTGTCTTCTTGGCTTTCCGAAAATCCTTCTTGCTCTCGGCGATGAGATACACTACCAAGCTCTCTTCGCATGCAAGAAGCCTTGAAGGATCTCGACGTTTTTCTTGGTCTCAAGGCGTTTTGGCGTTGAGGCTTCCCAATAAGGTAAGTCTTCACTCCATACGTTCACACTTAGTGAACTACACAAAACGCCCATCACATTGAACCATGCGTTCACCAAAAGGAACCGGTTCAATTGACTTTGGTTCAATGACCAAATCAAAACAAGACCAAACCAAATCAGCCCAAGAATTGGTCCAGACCAAAATAAACCCTAAGGTTCAAAATCTGACCGTTCATCTTTTGATGCCCTTGATCTCATCGATCTAGCATCCACACTCTCGATCGAAGCTTACCGATCTCAAGCCCTAATCAATCAAACATGATCAGACTGGATCTCACTTACAATCAGAGTTTAAACTCCTTGAAACTGAATCAAAACAATCCAGTCCACACGATCTGACTCAAGTAAGCCATATCACCAAATTGTGCGACCCTAAGGGTTTCCTTTAAATGTCGGTAACGACAACTTACGTTATCACGATCAGTGAGGGGTATCTAGCAACACATCACTGTCTCCCGATATAAAGGAAAGAGTCTTCCAAGACTACTCCCAAATCACAGCACAAGTGTGAATCTTCTTCACAAGGCATACATGTTTCCTTTGCCACTGGATGTTCTTATTGGACAAGCACGTCAAGCCTGTAACTCCAATACGATGAGCATGATTAGATCAGATGATCACTGTCATCTGGGTATGGCCATACACTTTCTCAATCATCTCATATAGGGGGGCCCTAGAACATCACACTCCTTAAACAAGGAGACGACAATCCTGTATCTATCACTAGTGTCCTAACCTGACTCTTGATCATCATCCAAGATAGTCTATAATCATTATATTTCAGATGATATTGAACTACCTCAATACAATGACATTCATCATTTAGAAACACAAGTGATCTCAAGTCAAAGGACATGTGCCACTTGTAGCATACAAGGATTATTCACATTGTGACAAGCAACCGAATATCCTAGTAGGGTCTGTCCAGTACATCCAATGTACCCATGAGTCTACATCTTATTCCATGCTCGAAGCATCCTACAAGATTAGAACTCATATTAGTCTCAATCATATCAGGGCTGTCTCAAGTTCACCAAGATATCTCGACTAAGGACATTACTGCATGTCAGCCTAGCTGAACAGCTTTGAGACATTAATCAGAAGTACACTTATTACAGCAGACAAGGTAACAATCTGAATAACAACCATGCCTTTATAAACTTAAGAGTTTATTACATGATACTGTTACAATCCCAAGGCCTCAAACATTAGCCTTAAGGGCATACTCCAACACTACTCTCGCCTAAGCACTCTTAACTTCGGAGTTCTGATGGGATCCGGTGCATAAGTGCTGGTATGATCGCACCCGCCGTTCTCCTGCCTTTTTTCTAATTTATTTCCAGCCGCTGGGTGCGCCCGACGCGAAATTTGAGGTAGGGAGCAATTCTCATAATTTTTCTATATAAAAAATTATTAATTTATTATTATTACTGGTTCGTTTTACGTGCACTCCGAAGCGGCCCAAAAAAGGGTGCAACACAAGGACTTCCTAGGGGGTCACCCATTCTAATATAAATCTTGCCCAAGCACGCTTAACTTCGGAGTTCTAATGGGATCCAGTGCATTAGTGCTGGTATGATCGCACTCGCCATTCTCCTGCTTTTTTTCTAATTTATGTATAGCTGCGACGTGCGCCGGGCGCAAAATTCGAGGCGGAGGGTGATTCTCATAATTATTTTTTAAAAAAAATTATTAATTTATTTTTATTATAGCTCCGTTTTGCGTGCGCTCCGAACCGGCCCAAAAAGGGGTGCAACACAAGGACTTCCCTGGGGTCACCCATCTTAGTACTACTCTCGCCCAAGCACGCTTAAGTTCGGAGTTCTGATGGGATCCGGTGTATTAGTGCTGGTATGATCGCACGCGTCATTCTCCTACCTTTTTTCTAATTTATGTCCAGCCACGGCATGCGCCCGGTGCGAAATTCGAGGCGGAGAGCGGTTCTCATAATTTTTCTTTTTAAAAAATTATTAATTTATTTTTATTATAGCTCCATTTTGCGTGCACTCCGAAGCGGCCCAAAATGGGGTGTAACACGAGGACTTCCCTGGGGGTCACCCATCCTAGTACTACTCTCGCCCAAGCACTCTTAACTTTGGAGTTCTGATGGGATCCGATGCATTAGTGCTGGTATGATCGCACCGGCCATTCTCCTGCCTTTTTTCAAATTTATGTCGAGCCACGGCTTGCGCCCTACGCAAAATTCGAGGCGGAGAGCGATTCTCATAATTTTTTATTTTAAAAAATTATTAATTTATTATTATTATAGCTTTGTTTTGCGTGCTCTCCGAAGAGACCCAAAAAGGGGTGCAACACAAGGACTTTCCAGGGGGTCACCCATCTTAGTGCTACTCTCGCCCAAGCACGCTTAACTTCGGGGTTCTGATTGGATCCGGTGCATTAGTGCTGGTATGATCGCACCCGCCATTCTCCTACCTTTTTTCTAATTTATGTCCAGCCACGGCATGCGCCCGGAGCGAAATTCGAGGCGGAGAGCGATTCTCATAATTTTTCTTTTTAAAAAATTATTAATTTATTTTTATTACAGCTCCATTTTGCGTGCACTCCGAAGTGGCCCAAAAAGGGGTGCAACACGAGGACTTCCCAGGGGGTCACCCATCCTAGTACTACTCTCGGCCAAGCACTCTTAACTTCGGAGTTCTCATGGGATCCGATGCATTAGTGCTGGTATGATCGCACCCGCCATTCTCCTGCCTTTTCTCAAATTTATGTCTAGCCGTTTCGTGCGCCCAGCACGAAATTCGAGGTAGAGAGCGATTCTCATAATTTTTCTTTTTAAAAAATTATTAATTTATTATTATTATAGCTCCGTTTTGCGTGTGCTCTGAAGCAGCACAAATAGGGGTGCAACACGAGGGCTTCCCCGAGGTCACCTATCCTAGTACCATTCTTGCCCAAGTACGCTTTACTTCGGATATCTGATGGGATCCGGTACATTAGTGCTGGTATGATCGCACCCGCCATTCTCCTAATTTTTTTCTAATTTATGTCCAGCCGCGGGGTGAGTCCGGCGCGAAATTCTAGGCGAAGAGCGATTCTCATAATTTTTCTTTTTAAAAAATTATGAATTTATTATTATTATAGCTCCATTTTGCGTGCTCTCCGAAACGACCCAAAAAGGGGTGCAACACATGGACTTTCCAGGGGGTCACCCATCTTAGTGCTACTCTCGCCCAAGCACCTTAACTTCGGAGTTCTGATGGGATTCGGTGCATTAGTGCTCGTATGATCGCACCCACCATTCTCCAACTTTTTTTCTAATTTATGTCCAGCCACGGAATGCGCCCGGCGTGAAATTCGCGGCGGAGAGCGATTCTCATAATTTTTCTTTTTAAAAAATTATTAATTTATTATTATTACAGCTCCATTTTACGTGCGCTCCGATTCGGCCCATAAAGGGGTGCAACACGAGGACTTCCCAAGGGGTCACCCATCCTAGTACTACTCTAGCCCAAGCACTCTAAACTTCGGAGTTCCGATGGGATCCGGTGCATTAGTGCTGGTATGATCGCACCCGCCATTCTCCTGCCCTTTTTCTAATTTATGTCTAGACGCAGCGTGCGCCCGGCGCGAAATTCGAGGCGGAGAGCGATTCTCATAATTTTTCTTTTAAAAAAATTATAAATTTATTATTCTTATAGCTCCGTTTTGCGTGCGCTCTGAAGCGGCCCCAAAAGGGGTGAACCACGAGGACATCCCAGGGGGGTCACCCATCCTAGTACTATCGTCGCCCAAGCACGCTTAACTTCGGAGTTCTGATGGGATCCGGTGCATTACTGCTGGTATGATCGCACTCGCCATTCTCTTGCCTTTTTTCTAATTTATGTCTATTCGCGACGTACGCCCGGTGCGAAATTCGAGGCGAAGAGCAATTCCCATAATTATTTTTTAAAAAAAATTATTAATTTATTTTTATTATAGCTCCGTTTTGCGTGCGCTCCGAACCGGCCCAAAAAGGGGTGCAACACAAGGACTTCCCTGGGGTCACCCATCTTAGTACTACTCTCGCCCAAGCACGCTTAAGTTCGGAGTTCTGATGGGATCCGGTGTATTAGTGCTGGTATGATCGCACCCGTCATTCTCCTACCTTTTTTCTAATTTATGTCCAGCCACGGCATGCGCCCGGTGCGAAATTCGAGGCGGAGAGCGATTCTCATAATTTTTCTTTTTAAAAAATTATTAATTTATTTTTATTATAGCTCCATTTTGCGTGCACTCCGAAGCGGCCCAAAATGGGGTGTAACACGAGGACTTCCCTGGGGGTCACCCATCCTAGTACTACTCTCGCCCAAGCACTCTTAACTTTGGTGTTCTGATGGGATCCGATGCATTAGTGCTGGTATGATCGCACCGGCCATTCTCCTGCCTTTTTTCAAATTTATGTCGAGCCACGGCTTGCGCCCTACGCAAAATTCGAGGCGGAGAGCGATTCTCATAATTTTTTATTTTAAAAAATTATTAATTTATTATTATTATAGCTCTGTTTTGCGTGCTCTCCGAAGAGACCCAAAAAGGGGTGCAACACAAGGACTTTCCAGGGGGTCACCCATCTTAGTGCTACTCTCGCCCAAGCACGCTTAACTTCGGGGTTCTGATTGGATCCGGTGCATTAGTGCTGGTATGATCGCACCCGCCATTCTCCTACCTTTTTTCTAATTTATGTCCAGCCACGGCATGCGCCCGGAGCGAAATTCGAGGCGGAGAGCGATTCTCATAATTTTTCTTTTTAAAAAATTATTAATTTATTTTTATTACAGCTCCATTTTGCGTGCACTCCGAAGTGGCCCAAAAAGGGGTGCAACACGAGGACTTCCCAGGGGGTCACCCATCCTAGTACTACTCTCGGCCAAGCACTCTTAACTTCGGAGTTCTCATGGGATCCGATGCATTAGTGCTGGTATGATCGCACCCGCCATTCTCCTGCCTTTTCTCAAATTTATGTCTAGCCGTTTCGTGCGCCCAGCACGAAATTCGAGGTAGAGAGCGATTCTCATAATTTTTCTTTTTAAAAAATTATTAATTTATTATTATTATAGCTCCGTTTTGCGTGTGCTCTGAAGCAGCACAAATAGGGGTGCAACACGAGGGCTTCCCCGAGGTCACCTATCCTAGTACCATTCTTGCCCAAGTACGCTTTACTTCGGATATCTGATGGGATCCGGTACATTAGTGCTGGTATGATCGCACCCGCCATTCTCCTAATTTTTTTCTAATTTATGTCCAGCCGCGGGGTGAGTCCGGCGCGAAATTCTAGGCGAAGAGCGATTCTCATAATTTTTCTTTTTAAAAAATTATGAATTTATTATTATTATAGCTCCATTTTGCGTGCTCTCCGAAGCGACCCAAAAAGGGGTGCAACACATGGACTTTCCAGGGGGTCACCCATCTTAGTGCTACTCTCGCCCAAGCACCTTAACTTCGGAGTTCTGATGGGATTCGGTGCATTAGTGCTCGTATGATCGCACCCACCATTCTCCAACTTTTTTTCTAATTTATGTCCAGCCACGGCATGCGCCCGGCGTGAAATTCGCGGCGGAGAGCGATTCTCATAATTTTTCTTTTTAAAAAATTATTAATTTATTATTATTACAGCTCCATTTTACGTGCGCTCCGATTCGGCCCATAAAGGGGTGCAACACGAGGACTTCCCAAGGGGTCACCCATCCTAGTACTACTCTAGCCCAAGCACTCTAAACTTCGGAGTTCCGATGGGATCCGGTGCATTAGTGCTGGTATGATCGCACTCGCCATTCTCCTGCCCTTTTTCTAATTTATGTCTAGACGCAGCGTGCGCCCGGCGCAAAATTCGAGGCGGAGAGCGATTCTCATAATTTTTCTTTTAAAAAAATTATAAATTTATTATTCTTATAGCTCCGTTTTGCGTGCGCTCTGAAGCGGCCCCAAAAGGGGTGAACCACGAGGACATCCCAGGGGGGTCACCCATCCTAGTACTATCGTCGCCCAAGCACGCTTAACTTCGGAGTTCTGATGGGATCCGGTGCATTACTGCTGGTATGATCGCACTCGCCATTCTCTTGCCTTTTTTCTAATTTATGTCTATTCGCGACGTACGCCCGGCGCGAAATTCGAGGCGAAGAGCAATTCCCATAATTATTTTTTAAAAAAAAATTATTAATTTATTTTTATTATAGCTCCGTTTTGCGTGCGCTCCGAAGCGGCCCAAAAAGGGGTGCAACACAAGGACTTCCCAAGGGGTTACCCATCCTAGTACTACTCTCACCCAAGTACTCTTAACTTCGGAGTTCTAATGGGATCCGGTGCATTAGTGCTGGTATGATCGCACCCGCTATTCTCCAGCCTTTTTTCTAATTTATGTCGAGCCGCGGCGTGCGCCCGGTGCGAAATTCGAGGCGGGGAGCGATTCTTATAATTTTTCTTTTTAAAAAAATTATTAATTTTTTATTATTACAGCTCCATTTTGCGTGCGCTCCGAAGCGGCCCAAAAAGGGGTGCAACACAAGGACTTCCCAGGGGGTCACCCATCCTAGTACTACTCTCGCCCAAGCACTCTTAACTTCGGAGTTCTGATGGGATCCGGTGCATTAGCGCTGGTATGATCGCACCCGCCATTCTTCAGCCGCTGCGTACGCCCGGCGCGAAATTCGAGGTAGAGAGCGATTCTCATAATTTTTCTTTTTTAAAAATTATTAATTTATTATTATTACAGCTTCGTTTTACGTGCACTCCGAAGAGGCCCAAATTGGGGTGCAACACGAGGACTTCCTAGTGCGTCACCCATCCTAGTACTACTGTCGCCCAAGCACGCTTAACTTCGGAGTTCTGATGGGATCCGGTGCATTAGTGCTGTTACGATAGCACTCGCCATTCTCCTGCCTTTTTTCTAATTTATGTCTAGCCGCGACGTACGCCTGATGCGAAATTCGAGGCGGAGAACGATTCTCATAATTATTATTATAGCTCCGTTTTGCGTGCGCTCCGAAGCGGCCCAAAAAGGGGTGCAATACAAGGATTTCACTAGGGGTCACCCATCCTAGTACTACTCTCGCCCAAGCACTCTTTACTTCGGAGTTCTGATGGGATCCGATGCATTAGTGCTGGTATGATCGCACCCGCCATTCTCCTGCCTTTTTTCTAATTTATGTCAAACCGCGGAGTGCGCCCAGCGCGAAATTCGAGGCGGAGGACGATTCTCATAATTTTTCTTTTTAAAAAATTATTAATTAATTTTTACAGCATCGTTTTGCGTGCGCTCCGAAGAGCCCCAAAAACAGGTGCAACACGAGGGCTTCCTAGGGGGTCATCCATCCTAGTACTACTCTCGCCCAAGCACGCTTAACTTCGGAGTTCTCATGGGATCCGGTGCATTAGTGCTGGTATGATCACACCCGCCATTCTCCTGCCTTTTTTCTAATTTATGTCCAGCCGCGGGGTGCGCCTAGCGCGAAATTCGACGCGGAGAGCAATTCTTAAAATTTTTAATTTTTAAAAATTATTATTTTATTTTTATTACAGCTCTGTTTTGTGTAAGCTCCGAAGCGGCCCAAAAAGGGGTGCAACACGAGGACTTCCCTGGGGGTCACCCATCCTAGTACTACTCTCGCCCAAGCACGCTTAACTTCGGAGTTCTGATGGGATCCTGTGCATTAGTGCTGGTTTGATCACACCCGCCATTCTCCTGCCTTTTTCTCTAATTTATGTCCAGCTGCGGCGTTCGCCCTGCGCGTAATTCGAGGCGGAGAGCGATTCACATAATTTTTCTTTTTAAAAAATTATTAATTAATTTTTTTACACCTCCATTTTGCGTGCGCTCCGAAGCGGCCCAAAATCGGGTGCAACACGAGTACTTCCCAGGGGGTCACCCATCCTAGTACTACTCTCGCCCAAGCACTCTTAACATCGGAGTTCTGATGGGATCCGGTGCATTAGTTCTGGTATGATCGCACCCGCCATTCTCTTGCTTTTTTTCTAATTTATGTCCAGCCATGGAGTGCGGCCGGCGCGAAATTCGAGGTGGAGAGCGATTCTCATAATTTTTCTTTTTAAAAAATTATTAATTTATTATTATTACAGCTCCGTTTTGCGTGCGCCCCGAAGCGACCCAAAAAGGGGTGCAACACAAGGACTTTTCAGGGGGTCACCCATCTTAGTACTACTCTCGCCCAAGCACGCTTAAATTTAGAGTTCTGATGGGATCTGGTGCATTAGTGCTGGTATGATCGCACCCGCCATTCTCCTGCCTTTTTTCTAATTTATGTCCAGCCGTGGATGCGCCCGGTGTGAAATTCAAGGCGGAGAGCGATTCTCATAATTTTTCTTTTTAAAAAATTCTTAATTTATTATTTCAGCTTCGTTTTGCGTGCACTCCGAAGCGACCCAAAAATGGGTGGAACACGAGGGCTTCCGAGGGGGTCATCCATCCTAGTACTACTGTCACCCAAGCACGCTTAACTTCGGAGTTCTGATGGGATCCGGTGCATTAGTTCTTGTACGATCGCACCTGCCATTCTCCTGCCTTTGTTATTATTATAGCTCCGTTTTGCATGCGCTCTGAAGCGGCCCAAAAAAGGGTGCAACACGAGGACTTCCCAGGGGGTCACCCATCCTAGTACTTCTCTCGCCCAAGCACTCTTAACTTCGGAGTTCTGATGGGATCCGGTGCATTAGTACTGGTATGAAATTCGAGGTAGAGTGCGATTCTCATAATTTTTCTTTTTAAAAAATTATTAATTTATTATTATTACAACTTCATTTTACGTGCACTCCGAAGCGGCCCAAAATGGGGTGCAACACGAGAACTTCCTAGGGGGGTCACCCATCCTAGTACTACTGTCGCCCAAGCACGCTTAACTTCGGAGTTCTGTTGGGATCCGGTGCATTAGTGCTGTTATGATCGCACTCGCTATTATCCTACCTTTTTCTAATTTATGTCTAGCCGCGACGTACGCCCGGTGCGAAATTCGAGGTGGAGAATGATTGTCATAATTATTTTTTAAAAAAAAATTATTAATTTTTTATTATAGCTCCGTTTTGCGTGCGCTCTGAAGCGGCCCAAAAAGGGGTGCAACACAAGGATTTCCTTGGGGGTCACCCATCCTAGTACTACTCTCGCCCAAGCACGCTTAACTTCGGAGTTCTGATGGGATCCGGTGCATTGGTACTGGTATTATCGCACCCGCCATTCTCCTACCTTTTTCCAAATTTTTGTCCAGCCGCTAGGTGCGCCCGGCGCGAAGTTCGAGGCAGAGAGCGATTCTGATTATTTTTATTTTTAAAAAATTATTAATTTATTTTTATTACAGCTCAATTTTGCGTGCACTCCAAAGCGGCCCAAAAAGGGGTGCAACACGAGGATTTCCGAGGGGGTCACCCATCCTAGTACTACTCTCGCCCAAGCACTCTTAACTTCGGAGTTCTGATGTGATCCGTTGCATTAGTGCTGGTATGATCGCACCCGCCATTCTCCTGCCTTTTTTTCTAATTTATGTACCTGCCATTCTCCTACCTTTTTTCTAATTTATGTCCAATCGCGGAGTGCGCCTGATGCGAAATTCGATGCGGAGAGCGATTCTAATAATTTTTCTTTTTAAAAAATTATTAATTTATTATTATTACAGCTCCGTTTTGCATGCATTGCGAAGCTGTCCAAAAAGGGGTGCAACATGAGGACTTCCCAGGGGGTCACCCATCCTAGTACTACTCTCGCCCAAGCACGCTTAACTTCAGAGTTCTGATGTGATCCGTTGCATTAGTGCTGGTATGATCGCACCCGCCATTCTCCTGCCTTTTTTTCTAATTTATGTCCTGCCGCTGCGTGCGCCTGGTGCGAAATTCGAGGCGGAGAGCGATTCGCATAATTTTTCTTTTTAAAAAATTATTAATTTATTATTATTATAGCTCCATTTTGCGTGCGCTCCGAAGCGGTCCAAAAAGGGGTGCAACACGATGACTTCCCTGGGGGTCACCCATCCTAGTACTACTCTCGCCCAAGCACGGTTAACTTCGGAGTTCTGATGGGATACGGTGCTTTAGTGCTGGTATGATCGCACTCGCCATTCTCTTGCCATTTTTTTAATTTATGTCAAGCCGCGGCATGCGCCCTGTGCGAAATTCGAGGCGGACAGCGAATCCCATCAAATAGGGGTGCAACACGAGGGCTTCCCCGGGGTCACCCATCCTAGTACCACTCTTGCCCAAGCACGCTTTACTTCGGATATCTGATAGGATCCGGTACATTAGTGCTAGTATGATCGCACCCGCCATTCTCCTAGTTTTTTTCTAATTTATGTCCAGCCGCGGGGTGAGGCCGGCGCGAAATTCTAGGAGGAGAGCGATTCTCATAATTTTTATTTTTAAAAAATTATTAATTTACTATTATTATAGCTCCGTTTTGCGTGGTCTCCGAAGCGACCCAAAAAGGGGTGCAACACAAGGACTTTCCAGGGGGTCACCCATCTTAGTGCTACTCTCGCCTAAGCACGCTTAACTTCGGAGTTCTGATGGGATCCGGTGCATTAGTGCTGGTATGATCGCACCCGGCATTCTCCAACTTTTTTTCTAATTTATGTCCAGCAACGGCATGCGTCCGGCGCGAAATTCGTGGCGGAGAGCGATTCTCATAATTTTTCTTTTTAAAAAATTATTAATTTATTATTATTTTAGCTCCGTTTTACGTGCGCTCCGAATCGGCCCATAAAGGGGTGCAACACGAGGACTTCCCAAGGGGTAACCCATCCTAGTACTACTCTCGCCCAAGCACTCTAAACTTCGGAGTTCCGATGGGATCCGGTGCATTAGTGCTGGTATGATCGCACCCGCCATTCTCTTGCCTTTTTTCTAATTTATGTCTAGACACTGCATGCGCCCGGCGCGAAATTCGAGGTAGAGAGCGATTCTCATAATTTTTCTTTTAAAAAATTAATTAATTATTTAATTATTATTATAGCTCCGTTTTGCGTGCACTCCGAAGCAGCCCAAATTGGGGGTGCAACACGAGGACTTCCCAGGGGGTCACCCATCCTAGTACTACTCTCGCCCAAGCACGGTTAACTTCGGAGTTCTGATGGGATACGGTGCTTTAGTGCTGGTATGATCGCACTCGCTATTCTTTTACCATTTTTTTAATTTATGTCTAGCCGTAGCATGCACCCTGCGCGAAATTCGAGGCGGAGAGCGATTCTCATAATTATTTTTTAAAAAAATTATTAATTTATTATTATTATAGCTCCGTTTTGCGTGCGCTACGAAGCTGCCCAAAAAGGGGTGCAACACGAGGACTTCCATGGGGGTCACCCATCCTAGTACTACTCCCGCCCAAGCACGCTTAACTTCGGAGTTCTGATGAGATCCGGTGCATTAGTGCTGCTATGATCGCACCTGCCATTCTCCAGCCTTTTTTCTAATTTATTTCCAGCCGTGGGGTGCGCCCGGCGCAAAATTCAAGGCGGAGAGCGATTCTCATAATTTTTCTTTTTAAAAAATTATAAATTTATTATTATTATTGCTCTGTTTTGCGTGCGCTCTGAAGCTGCCCAAAAAGGGGTGCAACACGAGGACTTCCTAGGGGGGTCACCCATCCTAGTACTACCGTCGCCCAAGCACGCTTAAATTTGAGTTCTGATGGCATCCGGTGCATTAGTGCTGGTATGATCGCACCCGCCATTCTCCTGCCTTTTTTCTAATTTATGTCTAGCCGCTGCGTGCGCCCGGCGCGAAATTCGAGGTAGAGGGTGATTCTCATAATTTTTCTTATTATAAAATTATTAATTTATTATTATTACAGCTCCGTTTTGCATGTGCTCCGAAGCGGTCAAAAAGGGGTACAACACGAGGACTTCCCAGGGGGTTACGCATCCTAGTACAACTCTCGCCCAAGCACGCTTAACTTCGGAGTTCTGATGAGATCCGGTGCATTAGTGCTGGTATGATCGCACCCGCCATTCTCCTGCCTTTTTTTCTAATTTATGTCCAGCCGCGGCGTGCGCCCGGCGCGAAATTCGGGGCGGAGAGCGATTCTCATAATTTTTTTTTAAAAAAAATTATTAATTTATTATTATTACAGCTCCGTTTTGCCTGCGCTCCGAAGCGGTCCAAAAAGGGGTGCAACACGAGGACTTCCCAGGGGGTCACCCATCCTAGTACTATTCTAGCCCAAGCACGCTTAACTTCGGAGTTCTGATGGGATCTGGTGCATTAGTGCTGGTATGATCGCACCCGTCATTCTCCTACCTTTTTTCTAATTTATGTTCAGCCACGGCATGCGTTCGGCGCAAAATTCGAGGCGGAGAGCGATTCTCATAATTTTTCTTTTAAAAAAATTATTAATTTATTATTATTACAGCTCCGTTTTACGTGCGCTCCGAATCGGCCCAAAAAGGGGTGCAACACGAGGACTTCCCAGGGGGTCACCCATCCTAGTACTACTCTCGCCCAAGCACGCTTAACTTCGGAGTTTTGATGGGATCCGGTGCATTAGTGCTAGTATGATCGCACCCGCCATTCTCCTGCCTTTTTTCTAATTTATGCCCAGCGGCGGCGAGCGCCCGGCGCAAAATTCGAGGAGAGCGATTCTCATAATTTTTCTTTTTAAAAAATTATTAATTTATTATTATTACAGCTCCGTTTTGCGTGCGCTCCGAAGCGGTCCAAAAAGGGGGGCAACACGAGGACATCCCAGGGGGTCACCCATCCTAGTACTACTCTCGCCCAAGCACGCTTTACTTCGGAGTTCTGATGGGATCCTGTGCATTGGTGCTGGTATGATCGCACCCGCTATACTCGTGCCTTTTTTTCAAATTAATGTCCAGCCGCGGCGTGCGTCCGGCGCAAAATTCGAGGCGGAGAGCGATTCTCATAATTTTTTTTAAAAAAAAATTATTAATTTACTATTATTACAGCTTCGTTTTGCGTGCGCTCCGAAGCGGCTAAAAAGGGGTGCAACATGAGGACCTCCCAGGGGGTCACCCATCCTAGTACTACTCTCGCCCAAGCATGCTTAAATTCGGAGTTCTGATGAGATCCGGTGCATTAGTGCTGGTATGATCGCACCCGCCATTCTCCTGCTTTTTCTTCTAATTTATGTCCAGCCGTTGCGTGATCCCGGCGCAAAATTCGAGGCGGAGAGCGATTCTCATAATTTTTCTTTTTAAAAAATTATTAATTTATTATTATTACATCCCTGAATCGGCCCAAAATGGCCTTTAACACGAGGACTTCCTAGGGGGTCACCCATCCTAGTACTACTCTCGCCCAAGCACGCTTAAATTCGAGACAGAGAGCGATTCTCATAATTTTTCTTTTTATAAAATTATTAATTTATTATTATTATAGTTTCGTTTTGCATGCGCTCCGAAGCGACCCAAAAATGGATGCAACACGAGGACTTCCCAGGGGGTCTCCCATTCTAGTACTACTCTCGCCCAAGCACGCTAAACTTCGAAGTTCTGATGGGATCCGGTGCATTAGTGCTGGTATGATCGCACCCGCCATTCTCTTGCCTTTTTTCTAATTT
Source organism: Costus lasius (assembly GCA_027563935.2). Taxonomy (NCBI): domain Eukaryota; kingdom Viridiplantae; phylum Streptophyta; class Magnoliopsida; order Zingiberales; family Costaceae; genus Costus; species Costus lasius. The sequence continues at coordinate 51,710,963 of CM050446.2, forward strand.
ATGCCCAGCAGCGGCGTGCGCCCGACGCAAAATTCGAGGCGGAGAGCGATTCTCATAATTTTTCTTTTTAAAAAATTATTAATTTATTATTTCTACAGCTCCGTTTTGCGTGCTCTCCGAAGTGGTCAAAAAGGGGTGCAACACGAGAACTTCCCAGGGGGTCACCCATCGTAGTACTACACTCGCCCAAGCACACTTAACTTCGGAGTTCTAATGGGATCCGGTGCATAAGTGCTGGTATGATCGCACCCGTCATTCTCCTGCATTTTTTTCTAATTTATGTCTAGCCGCTGCGTGCGCCCGGCGTAAAATTCGAGGCGGAGAAAGATTCTCATAATTTTTCTTTTTAAAAAATTATTATTTAATTATTATTATAGCTCCGTTTTGTGTGCGCTCCGAAGCGGTCCAAAAAGGGGTACAACACGAGGAGTTCCAAGGGGGTCACCCATCCTAGTACTACTCTCGCCCAAGCACGCTTAACTTCGGAGTTCTGATCGGATCCAATGCATTAGTGCTAGTATGATCGCACCCTCTATTCTCCTGCCTTTTTTCTAATTTATGCCTAGCAGCGGCATGTGCCCGGCGCGAAATTCCAGGCTGAAAGCGATTCTCATAATTTTTCTTTTTAAAAAATTATTAATTTATTATTATTACAGCTATGTTTTGCGTGCGCTCCGAAGCGGTCAAAAAGGGGTGCAACACGAGGACTTCTCAGGGGGTCACCCATCCTAGTACTACTCTCGCCCAAGCACGCTTAACTTCGGAGTTCTGATGGGATCCGGTGCATAAGTGCTGGTATGATCGCACCGGCCATTGTCCAGCCTTTTTTTCTAATTTATGTCCAGCCGCTGCGTATCCCGGCGCGAAATTCGAGGCGGACAGCGATTCTAATAATTTTTCTTTTTAAAAAATTATTAATTTATTATTATTATAGCTCCGTTTTGTGTGCGCTCCGAAGCGGTCCAAAAAGGGGTGCAACACGAGGACTTCCCAGGGGGTCACCCATCCTAGTACTACTCTCGCCCAAGCACGCTTAACTTCGGAGTTCTGATGGGATCCGGTGCATAAGTGCTGGTATGATCGCACCCACCATTCTCTGCCTATTTTTCTAATTTATGTCCTGCCGTGTCGTGGGCCCGCCGCAAAATTCGAGGCGGAGAGCGATTCTCATAATTTTTCTTTTTAAAAAATTATTAATTTATTATTATTACAGTTCCGTTTTGCGTGCGCTCCGAAGCGATTAAAAAGGGTGCAACACGAGGACTTCCCTGGGAGACACCCATCCTAGTACTACTCTCGCCCAAGCACGCTTAACTTCGGAGTTCTGATCGGATCCAGTGCATTAGTGCTGGTATGATCGCACCCGCCATTCTCCTGCCTTTTTTCTAATTTATGCCCAGCCGCGGCGTGTGCCCGGCGCGAAATTCGAGGCGGAGAGCGATTCTCATAATTTTTGTTTTTAAAAAATTATTAATTTATTATTATTACAGCTCCGTTTTGCATGCGCTACGAAGCAGTCCAAAAAGGGGTGCAACACGAGGACTTCCCAGGGGGTCACCCATCCTAGTACTACTCCCGCCCAAGCACGCTTAACTTCGGAGTTTTGATGGGATCCGGTGCATTAGTGCTGGTATGATCGCACCCGCCATTCTCCTGCCTTTTTTCTAATTTATGCCCAGCAGCGGCGAGCGCCCGGCGCAAAATTCGAGGAGGAGAGCGATTCTCATAATTTTTCTTTCTAAAAAATTATTAATTTATTATTATTATAGCTCCGTTTTGCGTGCGCTCCGAAGCGGTCCAAAAAGGGATGCAACACGAGGACTTCCCAGGGGGTCACCCATCCTAGTACTACTCTCGCTCAAGCACGCTTTTCTTCGGAGTTCTGATGGGATCCTGTGCATTGGTGCTGGTATGATCGCACCCGCCATACTCGTGCCTTTTTTTCAAATTAATGTCCAGCCGCGGCGTGCGTCCGGCGCAAAATTCGAGGCGGAGAGCGATTCTCATAATTTTTTTTTAAAAAAAATTATTAATTTACTATTATTACAGCTTCGTTTTGCGTGCTCTCCGAAGCGGCTAAAAAGGGGTGCAACACGAGGACCTCCCAGGGGGTCACCCATCCTAGTACTACTCTCGCCCAAGCACGCTTAAATTCGGAGTTCTGATGAGATCCGGTGCAATAGTGCTGGTATGATCGCACACGCCATTCTCCTGCCTTTTTTCGAATTTATGCCCAGCAGCTGCGTTCGCCCGGCGCGAAATTCTAGGCAGAGAGCGATTCTCAAAATTTTTCTTTCTAAAAAATTATTAATTTATTATTATTACAGCTCCGTTTTGCGTGCGTTCCGAAGCGGTCCGAAAAGGGGTGCATCACGAGGTCTTCCCATGGGGTCACCCATCCTAGTACTACTCTCGCTTAAGCACGCTTAACTTCCGAGTTCTGATGGGATCCGGTGCAATAGTGCTGGTATGATCGCACCCGTCATTCTCCTGTCTTTTTTCTAATTTATGCCCAGCCGCGGCGTGCGCCCGGCGCAAAATTCGAGGTGGAGAGCGATTCTCATAATTTTTATTTTTAAAAAATTATTAATTTATTATTATTACAGCTCCGTTTTGCGTGCGCTCCAAAGCAGTCCAAAAAGGGGTGCAACACGAGGACTTCCCAGGGGGTCACCCATCCTAGTACTACTCTCGCCCAAGCACGCTAAACTTCGAAGTTCTGATGGGATCCGGTGCATTAGTGCTGGTATGATCGCACCCGCCATTCTCTTGCCTTTTTTCTAATTTATGCCCAGCAGCGGTGAGCGCCCGGCGCGAAATTCGAGGAGAGCGATTCTCATAATTTTTCTTTTTATAAAATTATTAATTTATTATTATTACAGCTCCGTTTTGCGTGCGCTCTGAAGCCGTCCAAAAAGGGGTGCAACCCGAGGACTTCCCAGGGGGTCACCCACCCTAGTACTACTCTCGCCCAAGGACGCTTAACTTCGGAGTTCTGATGGGATACGGTGCATTTGTGCTGGTATGATCGCACTCGCCATTCTCCTGCCTTTTTTCAAATTAATGTCCAACCGCGGCGTGCGCCCGGCGCAAAATTCGAGGCGGAGAGCGATTCTCATAATTTTTCTTTTTAAAAAATTATTATTTAATTATTATTACAGCTCCATTTTGTGTGCGCTCCGAAGCGGTCCAAAAAGGGGAACAACACGAGGAGTTCCAAGGGGGTCACCCATCCTAGTACTACTCTCGCCCAAGCACGCTTAACTTCGGAGTTCTGATGGGATCCGGTGCATTAGTGCTAGTATGATCGCACCCTCTATTCTCCTGCCTTTTTTCTAATTTATGCCCGGCAGCGGCGTGATCCCGGCGCGAAATTCGAGGCGGAGAGCGATTCTCATAATTTTTCTTTATAAAAAATTATTAATTTATTATTATTACAGCTCCGTTTTGCGTGCGCTCCGAAGCGGCCAAAAAGGGGTGCAACACGAGGACTTCCCAGGGGTCACCCATCCTAGTACTATTCTCGCCCAAGCACGCTTAACTTCGGAGTTCTGATGGGATCCGGTGCATAAGTGCTGGTATGATCGCACCGGCCATTGTCCAGCCTTTTTTTCTAATTTATGTCCATTTATGGACTTAAACAAGCATCAAGAAGCTGGAATATTCGTTTTGATGAATCAATCTGTGAATTTGGTTTCATCAAGAATGAAGATGACCCGTGTGTATATAAGAGGTTTAGTGGGAGCGTAATTACATTCCTAGTCCTCTACGTCGATGATATCTTAATCATTGGAAACGATATTCCTGAACTACATGCGGTTAAGGCATGGTTAAGAAAATGTTTCCAGATGAAAGATTTATGAGAAGCAGCCTATGTATTAGGTGTGAAGATCTACAGAGATAGATCTAAGAGGCTTCTCGGGCTGTGCCAGAGTACTTACATCGATAAAGTCCTGGAGAGATTTCATTTAGAGAATTCTAAAAGAGGATATCTTCCAGTCAGACATGGTCTGAATTTTTCAAAGAGTCAGTGTCCGCAAACACAAACTGAGAAAGATGAAATGGACAAAACGCCTTATGCTTCGGCTATTGGGTCCATTATGTATGCGATGTTGTGTACTCGCCCAGACGTCGCTTACGGGTTAAGCGTGACCAGTCGATTCCAAATTAATCCAGGACAGGCACACTGGATTGCAGTCAAGAACATTTTGAAATATCTGCGGAGGACCAAAGATATGTTCTTGGTGTATGGTGGTCAGGAAGAACTCAGTATTGAAGGTTATACTGACGCTTCGTTCCAATCTGACCAGGATGATTTCCGATCGCAATCAGGCTATGTTTTTAGCTTGAATGGAGGTGTGGTGGTGTGGAAAAGTTTCAAACAATCTATTATTGCTGATTCTACAACAGAAGCTGAGTATGTTGCAGCCTCAGAAGCATCTAAGGAGGCAGTGTGGATTCGTAAGTTCATTCAGGAACTTGGTGTTGTTCCTTCGAGTGCAGATCTTTTGGTTATCTTCTGTGATAACACTGGAGCAATAGCACAAGCAAAGGAACCACGGTCGCACCAGAAGTCCAAGCACATACAGAGACGGTTTCAATTGATCCGGGAGATCATTGATCGTGGCGAGATCAAAATCTGCAAGGTTCATACAGATGACAATCTGGCAGACCCGCTTACAAAGCCTCTGGCGCAGCAGAAGCATGAAAAGCACTGTAATAATATGGGTTTGAGATTTCTCAACCATTAGATTAAGTGCAAGTGGGAGATTGTTGGGGTATGCCCTTAAGGCTAATGTTTGAGGCCTTGGGATTATATCAGTATCATGTATAAACTCTTTGTTTATAAAGGCAATGGTTATTATTCAGGTTGTTACATCATCTGCTGCAATATGTATACTTCTGAATAATGTCTCAATGCTGTTCAGCTTGGCTGACATGCAGTATTGTCCTTAGTCGAGATATCTTGGTGAACATGAGACAGCCTAGATATGATTGAAACTAATATGTGTTCTAATCTTATAGGATGCTTCGAGCATGGAATAAGATGTAGACTCATGGGTACATTGGATGTACTGGACAGACCCTACTAGGATATTCAATTGCTTGTCACAATGTGAATAATCCTTGTATGCGAACAAGTGGCATATTTCCTCTGACTTGAGATCACTTGTGTTTCTAAATGATGATTGTCATTGTTTTGAGGTAGTTCAATATCATTTGAAACATAATGGTTATAGACTATCTTGGATAATGATCATGAGTCAGGTTAGGACACTAGTGATAGATATAGGATTGCGGTCTCCTTGTTTAAGGAGTGTGATGTTCTAATGGGGCCCCCCCTGGATGAGATGATTGAGAAAGTGTATGGCCATACCCAGATGACTATGTTCATCTGATCTAATCATTCTCATCATATTGGAGTTACAGGCTTGACACGCTTGTCCAATAAGAACATCCAGTCGCAAAGGAAACATGTATGCCTAGTGAAGTGGATTCACACTTGTGCTGTGGTTTGGGTGTAGTCTTGGAAGACTCTTTCCTTTATATTGGGAGACAGTGATGTGTTGCTAGATACCCCTTGCTGATCGTGATAACGTAAGTTATCGTTACCAACATTTAAAGGAAACCCTTAGGGTCGCACAATTTGATGATATGGCTTACTTAAGTCAGATAGTGTGGACTGAATTGTTTTGGTTCAGTTTAAAGGAGTTTAAACTCTGATTGTAAGTGAGATCTGGTCTGATCATGTTTGATTGATTAGGACTTGAGATCGGTAAGCTTCGATCGAGAGTATTGATGCTAGATCTGTGAGATCAAGAGCATCAAGAGATGAACGGTTAGATCTGGAGCCTTAGGGTTTAATTATGATCTAGACCAAAGGCTTGGCTTAATTGGTCTTTGAACCAAACCAAAAGGAACCCGTTCACATGAGTGAACGCATGGTTCAAAGTGTGGATGCGTTTTGGTTGGTTCGTGAACGCATGAGTGGATGCGTTAAGCGTTTGCTATTTTTGGAAGTTCCAAAAAATGAATGCACGCCTCCACGTTCCAAAACGCTCGCCCCTCTTTTGGTCTTGCACTTGTGTGGCTCGTCTACACGAGGTGTAGAGAAGCATTCGGCCAAAGGAGAGAACTACTCTCGCATCTCATCTTCCTTCACACGACAAGGATACTTGGAGCCTTGCTAGCACAAGAAGCAACAAGGAGTAGGCGATCACATCTTGTGTGCGGTGCCTTTGGAGAAGAAGCGTTTGCATCTTTCTCTTCCAAATCGCCATCCAAGCGAAATGGCTATGGTATGAATCCAAACTATATGAAGTTGATCATATATTCTTGCAAAAGATGTTTAGAAACCCTTGCTTCCGCTATGAAAGTTTTATATGCGCCTCCTACTAGGGTTTCGCCCCCTTTATCTGGGGACTTTCAATTGGTTTCAGAGCAGGTTGTTGTATGTTAATATGATTGCTTCATGTTAATGTGTGATCCTTGTTTGCGTAGATCTAATTTTTATCACATGCGAAACTACATGCTAGGTTTTAGATGTTGGCGCATGTGTGATATTCATGTTTATGCATGATTATGTTGGCGCTTGTTAAAGCTTTTGTTTTGTCAAAACTTGTATCTTGCGCGCCCCACATTAGAACTAAGCAGCGCCTACTATAAACCCTTAGACGGGTTGATAGGGTTGAAGTCATAGTCTAGTTAAGATCCAAATAGTCTGATCAGACCATCTGACAGCCTAGATGGGTCGACCAGATGGCACCTGTGCGAAAGCACGAGGTGGCTATAGGTCGACTGCAGACAGGCATGTAGCGATGTCTGGTTGAGACAACCAGTGAACGCGCATGAGTTAGGCCCGGGGTCACACCCGCTTGCCAGAACTCATGAGGGTCGTTCAGCCCAAGGCATGCATCGTTGACCATTGGGTCAACTCAAGTCAGTTAGGACTTGGTGCATGCAAGGGCAGTGGATCTGACTAGGTCTGATGAGTGGATCCCTATTGATGGACCGTTGTAAGGCAGTAGGGCACATAAGAAAAATAAAATTGATTCCAATGGGATTTCGAAAAATTTTATTTTCTTGTAATGGATCACATGTTGATTGTATACCATGATGCTTGTCTATTTTATCTTATGTGGGTTGCCCTTTTAATGTGTGCTGTGCTGGGGCCTGCGAGTCACATTTTAATTAATTTATAAAGTGTAATTGACCTGCGAGTCAATCTTGTCTAGATAGATTAAATTGTAATTTAATCAGACAAGAGCACAGAGCACACATGGCAGAAGCACATGCAGCTTGAGGCTTAACCAGGTGGGAGGTCCAGGGTTCGACTCTGGGACAGGCGCATTTACCTGGTGGGCGCACCTGAGCTGCTGTGGGCGCTTGGGCCCTGGTTTGGGACCAGATGAGATGCAAAAGACCCATGAAGAGCTCAAGTGAAGACTTAAGTTAAATTAAGGTCTTACTTAGGTTTAATGGGCTTTTACCACATAAGATCAGCATGCTTTCTACTTATTGTTTATATAATTAGAACTGCATGATTTAATCTTCTGCTATCGCCATAGGTTATGTATGATAGTTAAGAAGATAAAAGACCGTTAAAATCCAACGTTAAAATATCAAGCACGTAAGCCTTCTGGCACGAAACCTCACTGTTCTGACTATCGTTGGGGCCGTGTTGTACCCACTCAGTGGGCACGCCCATCTATCTTCAGACAGTGTGTGATTACACCTGCGTGTTACAGAGAAGGGATTTATCGCTTCTCGTTGCTCAGCATAGCACGTGGTGGTCCAGGGAGTAGGTCAGGTCAGCTTGACCATGTAGGCTTCATACTGAGCATATGTGAGCTATATGGAGGCAGCCATCTGTGGGATCAGAGACTGTGTTGTACCAACTCAGTTGGCACAGTCTGCTGGATTGCCCAGATGAAGGGGAATCGCACGGGTTGGTGATTGGCAGGCATTGCCTACCAGAAATTAGTGCTTGTACTCTCTGTGCATCTTATCTCGTTTGAGCGGGACGCGGAGACCAAGTATGAAATCTGGATCCCATCTCACTAAAAGAGTGTTACTCTTTCGGACTGTTTAATGGATTTTTCAGTCAGATAAAATAGTGAGAAAAGAATCTTTCTTAAGTCCTGGATTGATTCTAAACATTGATACTGACCTTGCTGTTCTTGCATTGTTGTAGATTACTGCAGCAACGAACCCCACGAATTTCAATGTGCGATCCCTACTGGAAAGGGAGAAGTTTGCTGGGCCAAACTTCTCAGACTGGTACGGACACCTTAAGATTGTTCTTAAGGCAGAGAGGAAACTGTATGTCCTCGAGATGGCTATACCGCCTCAACCCGCTGCGAACGCCGCAAGGGCGGTTCGCGATGCCTATGAAAAGCATGTCAATGATAGCATTGATGTCGCTTGCCTGATGCTTGCGTCTATGACGCCAGAGCTGCAACGTCAGCATGAGGATCTATCTGCTATACAGATTATAGCAAACCTCAAGTTGCTGTATGCTGCACAGGCTAGGACTGAACGCTACAATTTGACTAAGCTTTTCTTTCAGAGCAAACTGACTGAAGGGAGTCTAGTGGGAGCTCACGTACTCAAGATGATTGGGTACAAGGAGGCTCTAGAGAAACTGGGACATACCATCAATCAGGAGCTTGCTGTAGACATCATTCTTCAGTCTCTCCCGGCTACTTTCGATCCGTTCATCATTAATTTTAATATGAACAAGATCGACTGTACCCCGGCAGAGTTACTGAACATGCTCTTGACTACAGAGTTGACTCTAAAGGGAAAGCCTTCAACCTCTGTCTTGATGGTTCCTTCAAGGAACAAGAAGAAGGGGAAGAAGGGCAAAGCCCCTGTCAAGAGCTACAACAAGGCTCTGAAACAAAAGGTTAAGCGGTCGAAGGAATACAGATGTTTCCATTGTGGCCAGTTGGGTCACTGGAAAAAGGACTGTAAAGCGCTCCAAGGAGACAAGAAGGGAAGCATCGCTTCTGGCTCAGGTATTTTTGTGACTGAGGTCATGATATCTTCTTCTTCTATTTCATGGGTGTTGGACACTGCATGTGGAGTTCACATTTGTTCAAATGTGCAGGAACTCAAGAGAAGAAGACAGGTGGGACAGCATGAGGTGGACCTACGAGTTGGAAACGGGGCACGGGTTGCTGCTGTTGCTGTAGGAGAATATCACATCTCATTACCATCTGGACTTGTATTAGAACTGAACAATTGTTACTTTGTACCAAGCATAACGAAAAACATTATCTCTATTCCTGCTCTTGTCAGGAAAGGGTTTTCCTTTGAATGCAATATTTCAAAGTGTGTTATTTCTAATGATAATATTGTTTATGCTACTGGGTCAATTAACAATGGGTTATTCATGTTGGACATGGAATGTTCTATACAAAATATTGATAATAAGAAAGCCAAGTATGCTGATGATAGCACCTTGCTATGGCATAGTCGTTTAGGCCATATTAACAAGAAACGCATTAAGCGGTTGCATGATCATGGACTGCTGGGATCATTCTCCTATGAGGAGATTGATACATGCAAAGCTTGTTTAATGGGTAAAATGACAAAAGCTCCTTTTCTTCACAAAGGTCAAAGGGCTTCAGGTTTACTTGACCTTATACACAGTGATGTGTGTGGGCCATTTAGTAAACATGCCAGAGGTGGCTATTCATACTTCATTACCTTTACTGATGATTTCAGTAGATACGGGTATGTCTATCTAATGAGACATAAAAGTGAATCTTTTGACAAGTTCAAAGAGTTCAAAAATGAAGTACATAATCAGCTAGGCCGAAATATCAAGGCACTTCGCTCAGATCGAGGTGGAGAATACCTAAGTCGAGAGTTTACTGACTATCTGAAGGAGTGTGGGATTATCTCACAGCTCACTCCACCAGGAACACCGCAATGGAATGGTGTGTCCGAGAGGAGAAACAGAACCTTACTGGATATGGTTCGTTCGATGATGAGTCAAGCTACTCTAGGGTCTACTCAATATTTGCTTAGTGTTCGGTATTGTTTTCTTGTATTGCTGCCTTTTTATCAATATATCGGTGGGGTGTTCGGGTGACTCATTTCACCGAGCATTTTACTCACCGTTCTGTGTAAATCCATTGTGCCTCTTGAATGCTAGTGGTTGCCCTCGAATTACACATTGTTGCCTCGGGTTTTAGATTGACGCTTCCGCATATTGTGCGTACGTGCAAACAGGATTAAGGCTTAGCACTACTCCAAGTAGTGTGCCGCACGAACATTTTGGCACCAAGCAAAGTGCGTCCGTGACAAGTCATAATTTTTTAAAAAGAAAAATTTTGAGAATCGCTCTCCGCCTCGAATTTCGCGCGGGGCGCACGCCACTACTGAGCATAAATTAGAAAAAGGGCAGGAGAATGGCGGGTGCGATCATACCAGCACTAATGCACCGGATCCCATCAGAACTCCGAAGTTAAGCGTGATTGGGCGAGAGTAGTACTAGGATGGGTGACCCCCTGGGAAGTCCTCGTGTTGCACCCCTTTTTGGACCCGTTCGGAGCGCACCAAAACGGAGCTGTAATAATAATAAATTAATAATTTTTAAAAAAGAAAAATTATGAGAATCGCTCTCCGCCTCGAATTTCGCGCCGGGCGCACGCCGCTGCTGGGCATAAATTAAAAAAAGGCAGGAGAATGGCGTGTGCGATCATACCAGCACTAATGCACCGGATCCCATCAGAACTCCGAAGTTAAGCGTGCTTGGGCGAGAGTAGTACTAGGATGGGTGACCCCCTGGGAAGTCCTCGTGTTGCACCCCTTTTTGGACCGCTTCGGAGCGCACGCAAAACGGAGCTGTAATAATAATAAATAAATAATTTTTTTAAAAGAAAAATGATGAGAATCGCTCTCCGCCTCGAATTTCACGCCAGGCGCACGCCGCTGCAGGGCATAAATTAGAAAAAAGGCAAGAGAATGGCGGGTGCGATCATACCAGCACTAATGAACCGGATCCCATCAGAACTCCGAAGTTAAGCGTGCTTGGGCGAGAGTAGTACTAGGATGGGTGACCCCCTGGGAAGTCCTCGTGTTGCACCCCTTTTTCGACCCGTTCGGAGCGCACGCAAAACGGAGCTATAATAATAATAAATTAATAATTTTTTAAAAAGAAAAATTATGAGAATCGCTCTCCGCCTCGAATTTCGCGCCGGGCGCACGCCGCTGCTGGGCATAAATTAAAAAAAGGGAGGAGAATGGCGTGTGCGATCATACCAGCACTAATGCACCGGATCCCATCAGAACTCCGAAGTTAAGCGTGCTTGGGCGAGAGTAGCACTAGGATGGGTGACCCCCTGGGAAGTCCTCGTGTTACACCCCTTTTTGGAACGCTTCGGAGCGCACGCTAAACGGAACTGTAATAATAATAAATTAATAATTTTTTAAAAAGAAAAATTTTGAGAATCGCTCTCCGCCTCGAATTTCACGCCGGGTGCACGCAGCTGCTGGGCATAAATTAGAAAAAAGGAAGGAGAATGGCGGGTGCGATCATACCAGCACTAATGCACCGGATCCCATCAGAACTCCGAAGTTAAGCGTGATTGGGCGAGAGTAGTACTAGGATGGGTGACCCCCTGGGAAGTCCTCGTGTTGCACCCCTTTTTGGACCGCTTCGGAGCGCACGCAAAACGGAACTGTAATAATAATAAATTAATAATTTTTTAAAAAGAAAAATTATGAGAATCGCTCTCCGCCTCGAATTTAGCTCCGAGTGCACGCCGCTGCTGGGCATAAATTAGAAAAAAGGCAAGAGAATAGCGGGTGCGATCATACCAGCACTAATGCACCGGATCCCATCAGAACTCCGAAGTTAAGCGTGATTGGGCGAGAGTAGTACTAGGATGGGTGACCCCCTGGGAAGTCCTCGTGTTGCACCCCTTTTTGGACCGCTTCGGAGCGCACGCAAAATGGAGCTGTAATAATAATAAATTAGTAATTTTTTAAAAAGAAAAATTATGATAATCGCTCTCCGCCTCGAATTTCGCGCCGGGCGCACGCCGCTGCTGGGCATAAATTAGAAAAAAGGCAGCAGAATGGCGGGTGCGATCATACCAGCACTAATGCACCGGATCCCATTAGAACTCCGAAGTTAAGCGTGATTGGGCGAGAGTAGTACTAGGATGGGTGACCCCCTGGGAAGTCCTCGTGTTGCACCCCTTTTTGTACCGCTTCGGAGCGCACGCAAAACGGAACTGTAATAATAATAAATTAATAATTTTTTAAAAAGAAAAATTATGAGAATCGCTCTCCGCCTCGAATTTCGCGCCGGGCGCGCGCCGCTGCTGGGCATAAATTAAAAAAAGGCAGGAGAATGGCGTGTGCGATCATACCAGCGCTAATGCACCGGATCCCATCAGAACTCCGAAGTTAAGCGTGCTTGGGCAAGAGTAGTACTAGGATGGGTGACCCCCTGGGAAGTCCTCGTGTTACACCCCTTTTTGGACCGCTTCGGAGCGCATACAAAACGGAGTTGTAATAATAATAAATTAACAATTTTTTAAAAAGAAAAATTTTGAGAACCGCTCTCCGCCTCGAATTTCGCGCCGGGCGCACGCCGCTGCTGGGCATAAATTAGAAAAAAGGCAGGAGAATGGCGGGTGCGATCATACCAGCACTAATGCACCGGATCCCATCAGAACTCCGAAGTTAAGCGTGATTGGGCAAGAGTAGTACTAGGATGGGTGACCCCCTGGGAAGTCCTCGTGTTGCACCCCTTTTTGGACCCGTTCGAAGCGCACGCAAAACGGAGCTGTAATAATAATAAATTAATAATTTTTTAAAAAGAAAAATTATGAGAATCGCTCTCCGCCTCGAATTTAGCGCCGAGTGCACGCCGCTGCTGCGCATAAATTAGAAAAAAGGCAGGAGAATGGCGGGTGCGATCATACCAGCACTAATGCACCGGATCCCATCAGAACTCCGAAGTTAAGCGTGCTTGGGCGAGAGTAGTACTAGGATGGGTGACCCCCTGGGAAGTCCTCGTGTTGCACCCCTTTGTGGACCGCTTCGGAGCGTACGCAAAACCGAGCTGTAATAATAATAAATTAATAATTTTTTAAAAAGAAAAATTATGAGAATCGCTCTCCGCCTCGAATTTCGCGCCGGGCGCACGCCGCTGCTGGGCATAAATTAAAAAAAGGCAGGAGAATGGCGTGTGCGATCATACCAGCACTAATGCATCGGATCCCATCAGAACTCCGAAGTTAAGCGTGATTGGGCAAGAGTAGTACTAGGATGGGTGACCCCCTGGAAGTCCTCGTGTTACACCCCTTTTTGGACCGCTTCGGAGCGCACGCAAAACGGAGCTGTAATAATAATAAATTAATAATTTTTTAAAAAGAAAAACTTTGAGAACCGCTCTCCGCCTCGAATTTCGCGCCGGGCGCATGCAGCTGCTGGGCATAAATTAGAAAAAAGGCAGGAGAATGGCGGGTGCGATCATACCAGCACTAATGCACCGGATCCCATCAGAACTCCGAAGTTAAGCGTGATTGGGCGAGAGTAGTACTAGGATGGGTGACCCCCTGGGAAGTCCTCGTGTTGCACCCCTTTTTGGACCGCTTCGGAGCGCACGCAAAACGGAGCTGTAAAATAATAAATTAGTAATTTTTTAAAAAGAAAAATTATGATAATCGCTCTCCGCCTCGAATTTCGCGCCGGGCGCACGCCGCTGCTGCGCATAAATTAGAAAAAAGGCAGGAGAATGGCGGGTGCGATCATACCAGCACTAATGCACCGGATCCCATTAGAACTCCGAAGTTAAGCGTGATTGGGCGAGAGTAGTACTAGGATGGGTGACCCCCTGGGAAGTCCTCGTGTTGCACCCCTTTTTGTACCGCTTCGGAGCGCACGCAAAACGGAACTGTAATAATAATAAATTAATAATTTTTTAAAAAGAAAAATTATAAGAATCGCTCTCCGCCTCGAATTTGGCGCCGGGCGCGTGCCGCTGCTGGGCATAAATTAGAAAAAAGGCAGGAGAATGGCGGGTGCGATCATACCAGCACTAATACACCGGATCCCATCAGAACTCCGAAGTTAAGCGTGCTTGGGCGAGAGTAGTACTAGGATGGGTGTCCCCCTGGGAAGTCCTCGTGTTGCACCCCTTTTTGGACCGCTTCGGAGCGCACGCAAAACGGAGCTATAATAATAATAAATTAATAATTTTTTAAAAAAGAAAAATTATTAGAATCGCTCTCCGCCTCGAATTTCGCGCCGGGCGCACGCCGCTGCTGGGCATAAATTAAAAAAAGGCAGGAGAATGGCGTGTGCGATCATACCAGCGCTAATGCACCGGATCCTATCAGAACTCCGAAGTTAAGCGTGCTTGGGCAAGAGTAGTACTAGGATGGGTGACCCCCTGGGAAGTCCTCGTGTTACACCCCTTTTTGGACCGCTTCGGAGCGCATACAAAACGGAGTTGTAATAATAATAAATTAATAATTTTTTAAAAAGAAAAATTTTGAGAACCGCTCTCCGCCTCGAATTTCGCACCGGGCGCACGCAGCTGCTGGGCATAAATTAGAAAAAAGGCAGGAGAATGGCGGGTGCGATCATACCAGCACTAATGCACCGGATCCCATCAGAACTCCGAAGTTAAGCGTGATTGGGCAAGAGTAGTACTAGAATGGGTGGCCCCCTGGGAAGTCCTCGTGTTGCACCCCTTTTTGGACCCGTTCGAAGCGCACGCAAAACGGAGCTGTAATAATAATAAATTAATAATTTTTTATAAAGAAAAATTATGAGAATCGCTCTCCGCCTCGAATTTCGCGCCGAGTGCACGCCGCTGCTGGGCATAAATTAAAAAAAAGGAGGAGAATGGCGTGTGCGATCATACCAGCACTAATGCACCGGATCCCATCAGAACTCCGAAGTTAAGCGTGCTTGGGCGAGAGTAGTACTAGGATGGGTGACCCCCTGGGAAGTCCTCGTGTTACACCCCTTTTTGGACCGCTTCAGAGCGCACGCAAAACGGAGCTGTAATAATAATAAATTATTAATTTTTTAAAAAGAAAAAATTTGAGAATCGCTCTCCGCCTCGAATTTCGCGCTGGGCGCACGCAGCGGCTGGGCATAAATTAGAAAAAAGGCAGGAGAATGGCGGGTGCGATCATACCAGCACTAATGAACCGGATCCCATCAGAACTCCGAAGTTAAGCCTGATTGGGTGAGAGTAGTACTAGGATGGGTGACCCCCTGGGAAGTCCTCGTGTTGCACCCCTTTTTGGACCGCTTCGGAGAGCACGCCAAACGGAGCTGTAATAATAATAAATTAATAATTTTTTAAAAAGAAAAATTATGAGAATCGCTCTCCGCCTCGAATTTCGCGCCGGGCGCACGCAGCTGCTGGGCATAAATTAGAAAAAAGGCAGGAGAATAGCGGGTACGATCATACCAGCACTAATGCACCGGATCCCATCAGAACTCCGAAGTTAAGCGTGATTGGGCAAGAGTAGTACTAGGATGGGTGACCCCCTGGGAAGTCCTCGTGTTGCACCCCTTTTTGGATCGTTTCGGAGCGCACGCAAAACGGTGCTGTAATAATAATAAATTAATAATTTTTTAAAAAGAAAAATTATGAGAATCGCTCTCTGCCTCGAATTTCGCGCCGGGCGCACGCCGCTGCTGGGCATAAAATAGAAAAAAGGCAGGAGAATGGCAGGTGCGATCATACCAGCACTAATGCACCGGATCCCATCAGAACTCCGAAGTTAAGCGTGCTTGGGCGAGAGTAGGACTAGGATGGCTGACCCCCTGGGAAGTCCTCGTGTTGCACCCCTTTTTGGACCGCTTCGGAGCGCACGCAAAACGGTGCTGTAATAATAATAAATTAATAATTTTTTAAAAAGAAAAATTATGAGAATCGCTCTCCGCCTCGAATTTCGCGCCTGGCGCACGCCGCTGCTGGGCATAAATTAGAAAAAAGGCAGGAGAATGGCGGGTGCGATCATACCAGCACTAATGCACCGGATCCCATCAGAACTCCGAAGTTAAGCGTGCTTGGGCGAGAGTAGGACTAGGATGGGTGACCCCCTGGGAAGTCCTCGTGTTGCACCCCTTTTTGGACTGCTTCGGAGCGCACGCAAAACGGAGCTGTAATAATAATAAATTAATAATTTTTTTAAAAGAAAAATTATGAGAAATCGCTCTCCGCCTCGAATTTTGCGCCGGGCGCGTGCCGCTGCCGGGCATAAATTATAAAAAAGGCAGGAGAATGGCGGGTGCGATCATACCAGCACTAATGCACCGGATCCCATCAGAACTCCGAAGTTAAGCGTGCTTGGGCAAGAGTAGTACTAGGATGGGTGACCCCCTGGGAAGTCCTCGTGTTGCACCCCTTTTTGGACCCGTTCGGAGCGCACGCAAAACGGAGCTGTAATAATAATAAATTAATAATTTTTTAAAAAGAAAAATTATGAGAATCGCTCTCCGCCTCGAATTTCGCGCCGAGTGCACGCCGCTGCTGGGCATAAATTAAAAAAAAGGAGGAGAATGGCGTGTGCGATCATACCAGCACTAATGCACCGGATCCCATCAGAACTCCGAAGTTAAGCGTGCTTGGGCGAGAGTAGTACTAGGATGGGTGACCCCCTGGGAAGTCCTCGTGTTACACCCCTTTTTGGACCGCTTCAGAGCGCACGCAAAACGGAGCTGTAATAATAATAAATTATTAATTTTTTAAAAAGAAAAAATTTGAGAATCGCTCTCCGCCTCGAATTTCGCGCTGGGCGCACGCAGCGGCTGGGCATAAATTAGAAAAAAGGCAGGAGAATGGCGGGTGCGATCATACCAGCACTAATGAACCGGATCCCATCAGAACTCCGAAGTTAAGCCTGATTGGGTGAGAGTAGTACTAGGATGGGTGACCCCCTGGGAAGTCCTCGTGTTGCACCCCTTTTTGGACCGCTTCGGAGAGCACGCCAAACGGAGCTGTAATAATAATAAATTAATAATTTTTTAAAAAGAAAAATTATGAGAATCGCTCTCCGCCTCGAATTTCGCGCCGGGCGTACGCAGCTGCTGGGCATAAATTAGAAAAAAGGCAGGAGAATAGCGGGTACGATCATACCAGCACTAATGCACCGGATCCCATCAGAACTCCGAAGTTAAGCGTGATTGGGCAAGAGTAGTACTAGGATGGGTGACCCCCTGGGAAGTCCTCGTGTTGCACCCCTTTTTGGATCGTTTCGGAGCGCACGCAAAACGGTGCTGTAATAATAATAAATTAATAATTTTTTAAAAAGAAAAATTATGAGAATCGCTCTCTGCCTCGAATTTCGCGCCGGGCGCACGCCGCTGCTGGGCATAAAATAGAAAAAAGGCAGGAGAATGGCAGGTGCGATCATACCAGCACTAATGCACCGGATCCCATCAGAACTCCGAAGTTAAGCGTGCTTGGGCGAGAGTAGGACTAGGATGGCTGACCCCCTGGGAAGTCCTCGTGTTGCACCCCTTTTTGGACCGCTTCGGAGCGCACGCAAAACGGTGCTGTAATAATAATAAATTAATAATTTTTTAAAAAGAAAAATTATGAGAATCGCTCTCCGCCTCGAATTTCGCGCCTGGCGCACGCCGCTGCTGGGCATAAATTAGAAAAAAGGCAGGAGAATGGCGGGTGCGATCATACCAGCACTAATGCACCGGATCCCATCAGAACTCCGAAGTTAAGCGTGCTTGGGCGAGAGTAGGACTAGGATGGGTGACCCCCTGGGAAGTCCTCGTGTTGCACCCCTTTTTGTACTGCTTCGGAGCGCACGCAAAACGGAGCTGTAATAATAATAAATTAATAATTTTTTTAAAAGAAAAATTATGAGAAATCGCTCTCCGCCTCGAATTTTGCGCCGGGCGCGTGCCGCTGCCGGACATAAATTATAAAAAAGGCAGGAGAATGGCGGGTGCGATCATACCAGCACTAATGCACCGGATCCCATCAGAACTCCGAAGTTAAGCGTGCTTGGGCAAGAGTAGTACTAGGATGGGTGACCCCCTGGGAAGTCCTCGTGTTGCACCCCTTTTTGGACCCGTTCGGAGCGCACGCAAAACGGAGCAGTAATAATAATAAATTAATAATTTTTTAAAAAGAAAAATTATGACAATCGCTCTCCGCCTCGAATTTCGCGCCGGGCGCACGCTGCTGCAGGGCATAAATTAGAAAAAAGGCTGGAGAATGGCGGGTGCGATCATACCAGCACTAATGCACCGGATCCCATCAGAACTCCGAAGTTAAGCGTGCTTGGACGAGAGTAGTACTAGGATGGGTGACCCCCTGGGAAGTCCTCGTGTTGCACCCCTTTTTGGACCCGTTCGGAGCGCACGCAAAACGGAGCTATAATAATAATAAATTAATAATTTTTTTAAAAGAAAAATTATGAGAAATCGCTCTCCGCCTCGAATTTCGCGCCGGGCGCACGCCGCTGCCGGGCATAAATTAGAAAAAAGGCAGGAGAATGGCGGGTGCGATCATACCAGCACTAATGCACCGGATCCCATCAGAACTCCGAAGTTAAGCGTGCTTGGGCGAGAGTAGTACTAGGATGGGTGACCCCCTGGGAAGTCCTCGTGTTGCACCCCTTTTTGGACCCGTTCGGAGCGCTCGCAAAACGGAGCTGTAATAATAATTAATTAATAATTTTTTAAAAAGAAAAATTATGAGAATCGCTCTCCGCCTCGAATTTCGCGCCGGGCGCACGCCGCTATTGGGCATAAATTAGAAAAAAGGCGGGAGGATGGCGGGTGCGATCATACCAGCACTAATGCACCGGATCCCATCAGAACTCCGAAGTTAAGCGTGCTTGGGCGAGAGTAGTACTAGGATGGGTGACCCCCTGGGAAGTCCTCGTGTTGCACCCCTTTTTGGACTCGTTCGGAGCGCACGCAAAACGGAGCAGTAATAATAATAAATTAATAATTTTTTAAAATGAAAAAATTATGAGAATCGCTCTCGGCCTCGAATTTCGCGCCGGGCGCATGCCGCAGCTGGGCATAAATTAGAAAAAAGGCAGGAGAATGGCGGGTGCGATCATACCAGCACTAATGCACCGGATCCCATCAGAACTCCGAAGTGAAGCGTGCTTGGGCGAGAGTAGTACTAGGATGGGTGACCCCCTGGGAAGTCCTCGTGTTGCACCCCTTTTTGGACCCGTTGGGAGCGCACGCAAAACGGAGCAGTAATAATAATAAATTAATAATTTTTTAATAAGAAAAATTATGAGAATCGCTCTCCGCCTCGAATTTCGCGCCGGGCGCACGCCGCTGCTGGGCATAAATTAGAAAAAATGCAGGAGAATGGCGGTGCGATCATACCAGCACTAATGCACCGGATCCCATCAGAACTCCGAAGTTAAGCGTGCTTGGGCGAGAGTAGTACTAGGATGGGTGACCCCCTGGGAAGTCCTCGTGTTGCACCCCTTTTTGGACCCGTTCGGAGCGCACGCAAAACGGAGTTATAATAATAATAAATTAATAATTTTTTAAAAAAGAAAAATTACGAGAAATCGCTCTCCGCCTCGAATTTCGCGCCGGGCGCACGCCGCTGTTGGGCATAAATTAGAAAAAAGGCAGGAGAATGGCAGGTGCGATCATACCAGCACTAATGCACGGGATCCCATCAGAACTCCGAAGTTAAGCGTGCTTGGGCGAGAGTAGTACTAGGATGGGTGACCCCTTGGGAGGTCCTCGTGTTGCACCCCTTTTTGGACCCGTTCGGAGCGCACGCAAAACGGAGCTATATTAATAATAAATTAATAATTTTTTAAAAAGAAAAATTATGAGAATCGCTCTCCGCCTCGAATTTCGCGCCGGGCGCACGCCCCTGCCGGGCATAAATTAGAAAAAAGGCAGGAGAATGGTGGGTGCGATCATACCAGCACTAATGCACCGGATCCCATCAGAACTCCGAAGTTAAGCGTGCTTGGGCGAGAGTAGTACTAGGATGGGTGACCCCCTGGGAAGTCCTAGTGTTGCACCCCTTTTTGGACCGGTTCGGAGCGCACGCAAAACGGAGCAGTAATAATAATAAATTAATGATTTTTTAAAAAGAAAAATTATGAGAATCGCTCTCCGCCTCGAATTTCGCGCCGGGCGCACGCCGTTGCCGGGCATAAATTAGAAAAAAGGCAGGAGAATGGCGGGTGCGATCATACCAGCACTAATGCACCGGATCCCATCAGAACTCCGAAGTTAAGCGTGCTTGGGCGAGAGTAGTACTAGGATGGGTGACCCCCTGGGAAGTCCTCGTGTTGCACCCTTTTTTGGACCGGTTCGGAGCGCACGCAAAACGGAGCAGTAATAATAATAAATTAATAATTTTTTAAAAAGAAAAATTATGAGAATCGCTCTCCGCCTCGAATTTCGCGCCGGGCGCACGCCGTTGCCGGGCATAAATTAGAAAAAAGGCAGGAGAATGGCGGGTGCGATCATACCAGCAATAATGCACCGGATCCCATCAGAACTCCGAAGTTAAGCGTGCTTGGGCGAGAGTAGTACTAGGATTGGTGACCCCCTGCGAAGTCCTAGTGTTGCACCCCTTTTTGGACCCGTTCGGAGCGCTCTCAAAACGGAGCTGTAATACTAATAAATTAATAATTTTTTAAAAAGAAAAATTATGAGAATCGCTCTCCGCCTCGAATTTCGCGCCGGGCGCACGCCGCTGCTGGGCATAAATTAGAAAAAAGGCAGGAGAATGGCGGGTGCGATCATACCAGCACTAATGCACCGGATCCCATCAGAACTCCGAAGTTAAGCGTGCTTGGGCGAGAGTAGTACTAGGATGGGTGACCCCCTTGGGAAGTCCTCGTGTTGCACCCCTTTTTGGACCCGTTCGGAGCGCACGCAAAACGGAGCTGTAATAATAATAAATTAATAATTTTTTAAAAAGAAAAATTATGAGAATCGCTCTCCGCCTCGAATTTCGCGCCGGACGCACGCCGCTGCAGGGCATAAATTAGAAAAAAGGCAGGAGAATGGCGGGTGCGATCATACCAGCACTAATGCACCGGATCCCATCAGAACTCCGAAGTTAAGCGTGCTTGGGCGAGAGTAGTGCTAGGATGGGTGACCCCTTGGGAAGTCCTCGTGTTGCACCCCTTTTTGGACCCGTTCGGAGCGCACGCAAAACGGAGCAGTAATAATAATAAATTAATAATTTTCTAAAAAGAAAATTTATGAGAATCGCTCTCCGCCTCGAATTTCGCGCCGGGCGCACGCCGCTGCCGGGCATAAATTAGAAAAAAGGCAGGAGAATGGTCGGTGCGATCATACCAGCACTAATGCACCGGATCCCATCAGAACTCCGAAGTTAAGCGTGCTTGGGCGAGTGTAGTACTAGGATGGGTGACCCCCTGGGAAGTCCTCGTGTTGCACCCCTTTTTGGACCCGTTCGGAGCGCACGCAAAACGGAGCTATAATAATAATAAATTAATAATTTTTTAAAAAGAAAAATTTTGAGAATCGCTCTCCGCCTCGAATTTCGCGCCGGGCGCACGCCGCTCCCGGGCATAAATTAGAAAAAAGGCAGGAGAATGGCGGGTGCGATCATACCAGCACTAATGCACCGGATGCCATCAGAACTCCGAAGTTAAGCGTGCTTGGGCGAGAGTAGTACTAGGATGGGTGACCCCCTGGGAAGTCCTCGTGTTGCACCCCTTTTTGGACCCGTTCGGAGCGCACGCAAAACGGAGCAGTAACAATAATAAATTAATAATTTTTAAAAAGAAAAATTATGAGAATCGCTCTCCGCCTCGAATTTCGCGCAGGGCGCACGCCGCTGCTGGGCATAAATTAGAAAAAAGGCAGGAAGATGGCGGGTGCGATCATACCAGCACTAATGCACCGGATCCCATCAGAACTCCGAAGTTAAGCGTGCTTGGGCGAGAGTAGTACTAGGATGGGTGACCCCCTGGGAAGTCCTCGTGTTGCACCCCTTTTTGGACCAGTTCGGAGCGCACGCAAAACGGAGCAGTAATAATAATAAATTAATAATATTTTAAAAAGAAAAATTATGAGAATCGCTCTCCGCCTCGAATTTCGCGCCGGGCGCACGCCGGTCCCGGGCATAAATTAGAAAAAAGGCAGGAGAATGGCGGGTGCGATCATACCAGCACTAATGCACCGGATCCCATCAGAACTCCGAAGTTAAGCGTGCTTGGGCGAGAGTAGTACTAGGATGGGTGACCCCCTGGGAAGTCCTCGTGTTGCACCCGTTTTTGGACCCGTTCGGAGCGCACGCAAAACGGAGCAGTAATAATAATAAATTAATAATTTTTTAAAAAGAAAAATTATGAGAATCGCACTCCGCCTCGAATTTCGCGCCGGGCGCACGCCGCTACTGGTCATAAATTAGAAAAAAGGCGGGAGGATGGCGGGTGCGATCATACCAGCACTAATGCACCGGATCCCATCAGAACTCCGAAGTTAAGCGTGCTTGGGCGAGAGTAGTACTAGGATGGGTGACCCCATGGGAAGTCCTCGTGTTGCACCCCTTTTTGGACTCGTTCGGAGCGCACGCAAAACGGAGCAGTAATAATAATAAATTAATAATTTTTTAAAATGAAAAATTATGAGAATCGCTCTCGGCCTCGAATTTCGCGCCGGGCGCACGCCGCAGCAGGGCATAAATTAGAAAAAAGGCAGGAGAATGGCGGGTGCGATCATACCAGCACTAATGCACCGGATCCCATTAGAACTCCGAAGTTAAGCGTGCTTGGGCGAGAGTAGTACTAGGATGGGTGACCCCCTGGGAAGTCCTCGTGTTGCACCCCTTTTTGGACCCGTTCGGAGCGCACGCAAAACGGAGCTATAATCATAATAAATTAATAATTTTTTAAAAAGAAAAATTATGAGAATCGCTCTCCGCCTCGAATTTTGCGCCGGGCGCACGCCGGTGCCGGGCATAAATTAGAAAAAAGGCAGGAGAATGGCGGGTGCGATCATACCAGCACTAATGCACCGGATCCCATCAGAACTCCGAAGTTAAGCGTGCTTGGGCGAGAGTAGTACTAGGATGGGTGACCCCCTGGGAAGTCCTCGTGTTGCACCCCTTTTTGGATCGGTTCGGAGCGCACGCAAAACGGAGCTGTAATAATAATAAATTAATAATTTTTTAAAAAGAAAAATTATGAGAATCGCTCTCCGCCTCGAATTTCGCGCCGGGCGCACGCCGCTGCTGGGCATAAATCAGAAAAAAGGCAGAAGAATGGTGGGTGCGATCATACCAGCACTAATGCACCGGATCCCATCAGAACTCCGAAGTTAAGCGTGCTTGGGCGAGAGTAGTACTAGGATGGGTGACCCCCTGGGAAGTCCTCGTGTTGCACCCCTTTTTGGACCCGTTCGGAGCGCACGCAAAACGGAGCTGTAATAATAATAAATTAATAATTTTTTAAAAAGAAAAATTATGAGAATCGCTCTCCGCCTCGAATTTCGCGCCGGGCGCACGCCGGTGCCGGGCATAAATTAGAAAAAAGGCAGGAGAATGGCGGGTGCGATCATACCAGCACTAATGCACCGGATCTCATCAGAACTCCGAAGTTAAGCGTGCTTGGGCGAGAGTAGTACTAGGATGGGTGACCCCCTGGGAAGTCCTCGTGTTGCACCCCTTTTTGGATCGGTTCGGAGCGCACGCAAAACGGAGCTGTAATAATAATAAATTAATAATTTTTTTATAAGAAAAATTATGAGAATCGCACTCCGCCTCGAATTTCGCACCGGGCGCACGCCGCTGCTGGGCATAAATTAGAAAAAAGGCAGGAGAATGCCGGGTGCGATCATACCAGCACTAATGCACCGTATCCCATCAGAACTCCGAAGTTAAGCGTGCTTGGGCGAGAGTAGTACTAGGATGGGTGACCCCCTGGGAAGTCCTCTTGTTGCACCCCTTATTGGACCCGTTCGGAGCGCACGCAAAACGGAGCTATATTAATAATAAATTAATAATTTTTTAAAAAGAAAAATTATGAGAATCGCTCTCCGCCTCAAATTTCGCGCCGGGCGCACGCCGCTGCTGTGCATAAATTAGAAAAAAGGCAGGAGAATGGCGGGTGCGATCATACCAGCACTAATGCACCGGATCCCATCAGAACTCCGAAGTTAAGCGTGCTTGGGCGAGAGTAGTACTAGGATGGGTGACCCCCTGGGAAGTCCTCGTGTTGCACCCCTTTTTGGACCCGTTCGGAGCGCACGCAAAACGGAGCTATAATCATAATAAATTAATAATTTTTTAAAAAGAAAAATTATGAGAATCGCTCTCCGCCTCAAATTTCGCGCCGGGCGCACGCCGCTGCCGGGCATAAATTAGAAAAAAGGCAGGAGAATGGCGGGTGCGATCATACCAGCACTAATGCACCGGATCCCATCAGAACTCTGAAGTTAAGCGTGCTTGGGCGAGAGTAGTACTAGGATGGGTGACCCCCTGGGAAGTCCTCGTGTTGCACCCCTTTTTGGATCGGTTCGAAGCGCACGCAAAACGGAGCTGTAATAATAATAAATTAATAATTTTTTAAAAAGAAAAATTATGAGAATCGCTCTCCGCCTCGAATTTCGCACCAGGCGCACGCCCGTGCCGGGCATAAATTAGAAAAAAGGCAGGAGAATGGCGGGTGCGATCATACCAGCACTAATGCACCGGATCCCATCAGAACTCCGAAGTTAAGCGTGCTTGGGCGAGAGTAGTACTAGGATGGGTGACCCCCTGGGAAGTCCTCGTGTTGCACCCCTTTTTGGACCCGTTCAGAGCGCACGCAAAACGGAGCTGTAATAATAATAAATTAATAATTTTTTAAAAAGAAAAATTATGAGAATCGCTCTCCGCCTCGAATTTCGCGCCGGGCGCACGCCGCTGCTGGGCATAAATCAGAAAAAAGGCAGGAGAATGGTGGGTGCGATCATACCAGCACTGATGCACCGGATCCCATCAGAACTCCGAAGTTAAGCGTGCTTGGGCGAGAGTAGTACTAGGATGGGTGACCCCCTAGGAAGTCCTCGTGTTGCACCCCTTTTTGGACCCGTTCGGAGTGCACGCAAAACGGAGCTGTAATAAAATAAATTAATAATTTTTTAAAAAGAAAAATTATGAGAATCGCTCTCCGCCTCGAATTTCGCACCAGGCGCACGCCCGTGCCGGGCATAAATTAGAAAAAAGGCAGGAGAATGGCGGGTGCGATCATACCAGCACTAATGCACCGGATCCCATCAGAACTCCGAAGTTAAGCGTGCTTGGGCGAGAGTAGTACTAGGATGGGTGACCCCCTGGGAAGTCCTCGTGTTGCACCCCTTTTTGGACCCGTTCGGAGCGCTCGCAAAACGGAGCTGTAATAATAATAAATTAATAATTTTTTAAAAAGAAAAAATTATGAGAATCGCTCTCCGCCTCGAATTTCGCGCCGGGCGAACGCCGCTGCTGGGCATAAATTAGAAAAAAGGCAGGAGGATGGCGGGTGCGATCATACCAGCACTAATGCACCGGATCCCATCAGAACTCCGAAGTTAAGCGTGCTTGGGCGAGAGTAGTACTAGGATGGGTGACCCCCTGCGAAGTCCTCGTGTTGCACCCGTTTTTGGACCCGTTCGGAGCGCACGCAAAACGGAGCAGTAATAATAATAAATTAATAATTTTTTAAAAAGAAAAATTATGAGAATCGCTCTCCGCCTCGAATTTCGCGCCGGACGCACGCCGCTGCTGGGCATAAATTAGAAAAAAGGCGGGAGGATGGCGGGTGCGATCATACCAGCACTAATGCACCGGATCCCATCAGAACTCCGAAGTTAAGCGTGCTTGGGCGAGAGTAGTACTAGGATGGGTGACCCCATGGGAAGTCCTCGTGTTGCACCCCTTTTTGGACTCGTTCGGAGCGCACGCAAAACGGAGCAGTAATAATAATAAATTAATAATTTTTTAAAATGAAAAATTATGAGAATCGCTCTCGGCCTCGAATTTCGCGCCGGGCGCATGCCGCAGCAGGGCATAAATTAGAAAAAAGGCAGGAGAATGGCGGGTGCGATCATACCAGCCCTAATGCACCGGATCCCATCAGAACTCCGAAGTTAAGCGTGCTTGGGCGAGAGTAGTACTAGGATGGGTGACCCCCTGGGAAGTCCTCGTGTTGCACCCCTTTTTGGACCGCTTCGGAGCGCACGCAAAACAGAGCTGTAATAATAATAAATTAATAATTTTTTAAAAAGAAAAATTATGAGAATCGCTCTCCGCTTCGAATTTCGCGCCGGGCGCACGCCGCTGCCGGGCATAAATTAGAAAAAAGGCAGGAGAATGGCGGGTGCGATCATACCAGCACTAATGCACCGGATCCCATCAGAACTCCGAAGTTAAGCGTGCTTGGACGAGAGTAGTACTAGGATGGGTGACCCCCTGGGAAGTCCTCGTGTTGCACCCCTTTTTGGACCCGTTCGGAGCGCACGCAAAACGGAGCTATAATAATAATAAATTAATAATTTTTTTAAAAGAAAAATTATGAGAAATCGCTCTCCGCCTCGAATTTCGCGCCGGGCGCACGCCGCTGCCCGGGCATAAATTAGAAAAAAGGCAGGAGAATGGCGGGTGCGATCATACCAGCACTAATGCACCGGATCCCATCAGAACTCCGAAGTTAAGCGTGCTTGGGCGAGAGTAGTACTAG
This sequence comes from Costus lasius, assembly GCA_027563935.2. NCBI lineage: Eukaryota > Viridiplantae > Streptophyta > Magnoliopsida > Zingiberales > Costaceae > Costus > Costus lasius. Next base: position 51,737,650 of record CM050446.2, read on the forward strand.
GATGGGTGACCCCCTGGGAAGTCCTCGTGTTGCACCCCTTTTTGGACCCGTTCGGAGCGCTCGCAAAACGGAGCTGTAATAATAATTAATTAATAATTTTTTTAAAAGAAAAATTATGAGAAATCGCTCTCCGCCTCGAATTTCGCGCCGGGCGCACGCCGCTGCTGGGCATAAATTAGAAAAAAGGCAGGAGGATGGCGGGTGCGATCATACCAGCACTAATGCACCGGATCCCATCAGAACTCTGAAGTTAAGCGTGCTTGGGCGAGAGTAGTACTAGGATGGGTGACCCCCTGGGAAGTCCTCGTGTTGCACCCCCTTTTTGGACCCGTTCGGTGCGCACGCAAAACGGGGCAGTAATAATAATAAATTAATAATTTTTTAAAAAGAAAAATTATGAGAATCGCTCTCCGCCTCGAATTTCGCGCCGGGCGCACGCCGCTATTGGGCATAAATTAGAAAAAAGGCGGGAGGATGGCGGGTGCGATCATACCAGCACTAATGCACCGGATCCCATCAGAACTCCGAAGTTAAGCGTGCTTGGGCGAGAGTAGTACTAGGATGGGTGACCCCCTGGGAAGTCCTCGTGTTGCACCCCTTTTTGGACTCGTTCGGAGCGCACGCAAAACGGAGCAGTAATAATAATAAATTAATAATTTTTTAAAATGAAAAAATTATGAGAATCGCTCTCGGCCTCGAATTTCGCGCCGGGCGCATGCCGCAGCTGGGCATAAATTAGAAAAAAGGCAGGAGAATGGCGGGTGCGATCATACCAGCACTAATGCACCGGATCCCATCAGAACTCCGAAGTGAAGCGTGCTTGGGCGAGAGTAGTACTAGGATGGGTGACCCCCTGGGAAGTCCTCGTGTTGCACCCCTTTTTGGACCCGTTCGGAGCGCTCGCAAAACGGAGCTGTAATAATAATAAATTAATAATTTTTTAAAAAGAAAAAATTATGAGAATCGCTCTCCGCCTCGAATTTCGCGCCGGGCGAACGCCGCTGCTGGGCATAAATTAGAAAAAAGGCAGGAGGATGGCGGGTGCGATCATACCAGCACTAATGCACCGGATCCCATCAGAACTCCGAAGTTAAGCGTGCTTGGGCGAGAGTAGTACTAGGATGGGTGACCCCCTGCGAAGTCCTCGTGTTGCACCCGTTTTTGGACCCGTTCGGAGCGCACGCAAAACGGAGCAGTAATAATAATAAATTAATAATTTTTTAAAAAGAAAAATTATGAGAATCGCTCTCCGCCTCGAATTTCGCGCCGGACGCACGCCGCTGCTGGGCATAAATTAGAAAAAAGGCGGGAGGATGGCGGGTGCGATCATACCAGCACTAATGCACCGGATCCCATCAGAACTCCGAAGTTAAGCGTGCTTGGGCGAGAGTAGTACTAGGATGGGTGACCCCATGGGAAGTCCTCGTGTTGCACCCCTTTTTGGACTCGTTCGGAGCGCACGCAAAACGGAGCAGTAATAATAATAAATTAATAATTTTTTAAAATGAAAAATTATGAGAATCGCTCTCGGCCTCGAATTTCGCGCCGGGCGCATGCCGCAGCAGGGCATAAATTAGAAAAAAGGCAGGAGAATGGCGGGTGCGATCATACCAGCCCTAATGCACCGGATCCCATCAGAACTCCGAAGTTAAGCGTGCTTGGGCGAGAGTAGTACTAGGATGGGTGACCCCCTGGGAAGTCCTCGTGTTGCACCCCTTTTTGGACCGCTTCGGAGCGCACGCAAAACAGAGCTGTAATAATAATAAATTAATAATTTTTTAAAAAGAAAAATTATGAGAATCGCTCTCCGCTTCGAATTTCGCGCCGGGCGCACGCCGCTGCCGGGCATAAATTAGAAAAAAGGCAGGAGAATGGCGGGTGCGATCATACCAGCACTAATGCACCGGATCCCATCAGAACTCCGAAGTTAAGCGTGCTTGGACGAGAGTAGTACTAGGATGGGTGACCCCCTGGGAAGTCCTCGTGTTGCACCCCTTTTTGAACCCGTTCGGAGCGCACGCAAAACGGAGCTATAATAATAATAAATTAATAATTTTTTTAAAAGAAAAATTATGAGAAATCGCTCTCCGCCTCGAATTTCGCGCCGGGCGTACGCCGCTGCCCGGGCATAAATTAGAAAAAAGGCAGGAGAATGGCGGGTGCGATCATACCAGCACTAATGCACCGGATCCCATCAGAACTCCGAAGTTAAGCGTGCTTGGGCGAGAATAGTACTAGGATGGGTGACCCCCTGGGAAGTCCTCGTGTTACACCCCTTTTTGGACCCGTTCGGAGCGCTCGCAAAACGGAGCTGTAATAATAATTAATTAATAATTTTTTAAAAAGAAAAATTATGAGAATCGCTCTCCGCCTCGAATTTCGCGCCGGGCGCACGCCGCTGCTGGGCATAAATTAGAAAAAAGGCAGGAGGATGGCGGGTGCGATCATACCAGCACTAATGCACCGGATCCCATCAGAACTCTGAAGTTAAGCGTGCTTGGGCGAGAGTAGTACTAGGATGGGTGACCCCCTGGGAAGTCCTCGTGTTGCACCCCCTTTTTGGACCCGTTCGGTGCGCACGCAAAACGGGGCAGTAATAATAATAAATTAATAATTTTTTAAAAAGAAAAATTATGAGAATCGCTCTCCGCCTCGAATTTCGCGCCGGGCGCACGCCGCTATTGGGCATAAATTAGAAAAAAGGCGGGAGGATGGCGGGTGCGATCATACCAGCACTAATGCACCGGATCCCATCAGAACTCCGAAGTTAAGCGTGCTTGGGCGAGAGTAGTACTAGGATGGGTGACCCCCTGGGAAGTCCTCGTGTTGCACCCCTTTTTGGACTCGTTCGGAGCGCACGCAAAACGGAGCAGTAATAATAATAAATTAATAATTTTTTAAAATGAAAAAATTATGAGAATCGCTCTCGGCCTCGAATTTCGCGCCGGGCGCATGCCGCAGCTGGGCATAAATTAGAAAAAAGGCAGGAGAATGGCGGGTGCGATCATACCAGCACTAATGCACCGGATCCCATCAGAACTCCGAAGTGAAGCGTGCTTGGGCGAGAGTAGTACTAGGATGGGTGACCCCCTGGGAAGTCCTCGTGTTGCACCCCTTTTTGGACCCGTTGGGAGCGCACGCAAAACGGAGCAGTAATAATAATAAATTAATAATTTTTTAAAAAGAAAAATTATGAGAATCGCTCTCCGCCTCGAATTTCGCGCCGGGCGCACGCCGCTGCTGGGCATAAATTAGAAAAAATGCAGGAGAATGGCGGTGCGATCATACCAGCACTAATGCACCGGATCCCATCAGAACTCCGAAGTTAAGCGTGCTTGGGCGAGAGTAGTACTAGGATGGGTGACCCCCTGGGAAGTCCTCGTGTTGCACCCCTTTTTGGACCCGTTCGGAGCGCACGCAAAACGGAGTTATAATAATAATAAATTAATAATTTTTAAAAAAGAAAAATTACGAGAAATCGCTCTCCGCCTCGAATTTCGCGCCGGGCGCACGCCGCTGTTGGGCATAAATTAGAAAAAAGGCAGGAGAATGGCAGGTGCGATCATACCAGCACTAATGCACGGGATCCCATCAGAACTCCGAAGTTAAGCGTGCTTGGGCGAGAGTAGTACTAGGATGGGTGACCCCTTGGGAGGTCCTCGTGTTGCACCCCTTTTTGGACCCGTTCGGAGCGCACGCAAAACGGAGCTATATTAATAATAAATTAATAATTTTTTAAAAAGAAAAATTATGAGAATCGCTCTCCGCCTCGAATTTCGCGCCGGGCGCACGCCCCTGCCGGGCATAAATTAGAAAATAGGCAGGAGAATGGTGGGTGCGATCATACCAGCACTAATGCACCGGATCCCATCAGAACTCCGAAGTTAAGCGTGCTTGGGCGAGAGTAGTACTAGGATGGGTGACCCCCTGGGAAGTCCTAGTGTTGCACCCCTTTTTGGACCGGTTCGGAGCGCACGCAAAACGGAGCAGTAATAATAATAAATTAATGATTTTTTAAAAAGAAAAATTATGAGAATCGCTCTCCGCCTCGAATTTCGCGCCGGGCGCACGCCGTTGCCGGGCATAAATTAGAAAAAAGGCAGGAGAATGGCGGGTGCGATCATACCAGCACTAATGCACCGGATCCCATCAGAACTCCGAAGTTAAGCGTGCTTGGGCGAGAGTAGTACTAGGATGGGTGACCCCCTGGGAAGTCCTCGTGTTGCACCCTTTTTTGGACCGGTTCGGAGCGCACGCAAAACGGAGCCGTAATAATAATAAATTAATAATTTTTTAAAAAGAAAAATTATGAGAATCGCTCTCCGCCTCGAATTTCGCGCCGGGCGCACGCCGGTCCCGGGCATAAATTAGAAAAAAGGCAGGAGAATGGCGGGTGCGATCATACCAGCAATAATGCACCGGATCCCATCAGAACTCCGAAGTTAAGCGTGCTTGGGCGAGAGTAGTACTAGGATTGGTGACCCCCTGCGAAGTCCTAGTGTTGCACCCCTTTTTGGACCCGTTCGGAGCGCACGCAAAACGGAGCAGTAATACTAATAAATTAATAATTTTTTAAAAAGAAAAATTATGAGAATCGCACTCCGCCTCGAATTTCGCGCCGGGCGCACGCCGCTACTGGTCATAAATTAGAAAAAAGGCGGGAGGATGGCGGGTGCGATCATACCAGCACTAATGCACCGGATCCCATCAGAACTCCGAAGTTAAGCGTGCTTGGGCGAGAGTAGTACTAGGATGGGTGACCCCATGGGAAGTCCTCGTGTTGCACCCCTTTTTGGACTCGTTCGGAGCGCACGCAAAACGGAGCAGTAATAATAATAAATTAATAATTTTATAAAATGAAAAATTATGAGAATCGCTCTCGGCCTCGAATTTCGCGCCGGGCGCACGCCGCAGCAGGGCATAAATTAGAAAAAAGGCAGGAGAATGGCGGGTGCGATCATACCAGCACTAATGCACCGGATCCCATTAGAACTCCGAAGTTAAGCGTGCTTGGGCGAGAGTAGTACTAGGATGGGTGACCCCCTGGGAAGTCCTCGTGTTGCACCCCTTTTTGGACCCGTTCGGAGCGCACGCAAAACGGAGCTATAATCATAATAAATTAATAATTTTTTAAAAAGAAAAATTATGAGAATCGCTCTCCGCCTCGAATTTTGCGCCGGGCGCACGCCGGTGCCGGGCATAAATTAGAAAAAAGGCAGGAGAATGGCGGGTGCGATCATACCAGCACTAATGCACCGGATCCCATCAGAACTCCGAAGTTAAGCGTGCTTGGGCGAGAGTAGTACTAGGATGGGTGACCCCCTGGGAAGTCCTCGTGTTGCACCCCTTATTGGATCGGTTCGGAGCGCACGCAAAACGGAGCTGTAATAATAATAAATTAATAATTTTTTAAAAAGAAAAATTATGAGAATCGCTCTCCGCCTCGAATTTCGCGCCGGGCGCACGCCGCTGCTGGGCATAAATCAGAAAAAAGGCAGAAGAATGGTGGGTGCGATCATACCAGCACTAATGCACCGGATCCCATCAGAACTCCGAAGTTAAGCGTGCTTGGGCGAGAGTAGTACTAGGATGGGTGACCCACTGGGAAGTCCTCTTGTTGCACCCCTTATTGGACCCGTTCGGAGCGCACGCAAAACGGAGCTATATTAATAATAAATTAATAATTTTTTAAAAAGAAAAATTATGAGAATCGCTCTCCGCCTCGAATTTTGCGCCGGGCGAACGCCGCTGCTGGGCATAAATTAGAAAAAAGGCAGGAGGATGGCGGGTGCGATCATACCAGCACTAATGCACCGGATCCCATCAGAACTCCGAAGTTAAGCGTGCTTGGGCGAGAGTAGTACTAGGATGGGTGACCCCCTGCGAAGTCCTCGTGTTGCACCCGTTTTTGGACCCGTTCGGAGCGCACGCAAAACGGAGCAGTAATAATAATAAATTAATAATTTTTTAAAAAGAAAAATTATGAGAATCGCTCTCCGCCTCGAATTTCGCGCCGGGCGCACGCCGCTGCTGGGCATAAATTAGAAAAAAGGCGGGAGGATGGCGGGTGCGATCATACCAGCACTAATGCACCGGATCCCATCAGAACTCCGAAGTTAAGCGTGCTTGGGCGAGAGTAGTACTAGGATGGGTGACCCCATGGGAAGTCCTCGTGTTGCACCCCTTTTTGGACTCGTTCGGAGCGCACGCAAAACGGAGCAGTAATAATAATAAATTAATAATTTTTTAAAATGAAAAATTATGAGAATCGCTCTCGGCCTCGAATTTCGCGCCGGGCGCACGCCGCAGCAGGGCATAAATTAGAAAAAAGGCAGGAGAATGGCGGGTGCGATCATACCAGCCCTAATGCACCGGATCCCATCAGAACTCCGAAGTTAAGCGTGCTTGGTTGAGAGTAGTACTAGGATGGGTGACCCCCTGGGAAGTCCTCGTGTTGCACCCCTTTTTGGACCGCTTCGGAGCGCACGCAAAACAGAGCTGTAATAATAATAAATTAATAATTTTTTAAAAAGAAAAATTATGAGAATCGCTCTCCGCTTCGAATTTCGCGCCGGGCGCACGCCGCAGCAGGGCATAAATTAGAAAAAAGGCAGGAGAATGGCGGGTGCGATCATACCAGCACTAATGCACCGGATCCCATTAGAACTCCGAAGTTAAGCGTGCTTGGGCGAGAGTAGTACTAGGATGGGTGACCCCCTGGGAAGTCCTCGTGTTGCACCCCTTTTTGGACCCGTTCGGAGCGCACGCAAAACGGAGCTATAATCATAATAAATTAATAATTTTTTAAAAAGAAAAATTATGAGAATCGCTCTCCGCCTCGAATTTTGCGCCGGGCGCACGCCGGTGCCGGGCATAAATTAGAAAAAAGGCAGGAGAATGGCGGGTGCGATCATACCAGCACTAATGCACCGGATCCCATCAGAACTCCGAAGTTAAGCGTGCTTGGGCGAGAGTAGTACTAGGATGGGTGACCCCCTGGGAAGTCCTCGTGTTGCACCCCTTATTGGATCGGTTCGGAGCGCACGCAAAACGGAGCTGTAATAATAATAAATTAATAATTTTTTAAAAAGAAAAATTATGAGAATCGCTCTCCGCCTCGAATTTCGCGCCGGGCGCACGCCGCTGCTGGGCATAAATCAGAAAAAAGGCAGAAGAATGGTGGGTGCGATCATACCAGCACTAATGCACCGGATCCCATCAGAACTCCGAAGTTAAGCGTGCTTGGGCGAGAGTAGTACTAGGATGGGTGACCCCCTGGGAAGTCCTCTTGTTGCACCCCTTATTGGACCCGTTCGGAGCGCACGCAAAACGGAGCTATATTAATAATAAATTAATAATTTTTTAAAAAGAAAAATTATGAGAATCGCTCTCCGCCTCGAATTTTGCGCCGGGCGAACGCCGCTGCTGGGCATAAATTAGAAAAAAGGCAGGAGGATGGCGGGTGCGATCATACCAGCACTAATGCACCGGATCCCATCAGAACTCCGAAGTTAAGCGTGCTTGGGCGAGAGTAGTACTAGGATGGGTGACCCCCTGCGAAGTCCTCGTGTTGCACCCGTTTTTGGACCCGTTCGGAGCGCACGCAAAACGGAGCAGTAATAATAATAAATTAATAATTTTTTAAAAAGAAAAATTATGAGAATCGCTCTCCGCCTCGAATTTCGCGCCGGGCGCACGCCGCTGCTGGGCATAAATTAGAAAAAAGGCGGGAGGATGGCGGGTGCGATCATACCAGCACTAATGCACCGGATCCCATCAGAACTCCGAAGTTAAGCGTGCTTGGGCGAGAGTAGTACTAGGATGGGTGACCCCATGGGAAGTCCTCGTGTTGCACCCCTTTTTGGACTCGTTCGGAGCGCACGCAAAACGGAGCAGTAATAATAATAAATTAATAATTTTTTAAAATGAAAAATTATGAGAATCGCTCTCGGCCTCGAATTTCGCGCCGGGGCGCACGCCGCAGCAGGGCATAAATTAGAAAAAAGGCAGGAGAATGGCGGGTGCGATCATACCAGCCCTAATGCACCGGATCCCATCAGAACTCCGAAGTTAAGCGTGCTTGGTTGAGAGTAGTACTAGGATGGGTGACCCCCTGGGAAGTCCTCGTGTTGCACCCCTTTTTGGACCGCTTCGGAGCGCACGCAAAACAGAGCTGTAATAATAATAAATTAATAATTTTTTAAAAAGAAAAATTATGAGAATCGCTCTCCGCTTCGAATTTCGCGCCGGGCGCACGCCGCTGCCGGGCATAAATTAGAAAAAAGGCAGGAGAATGGCGGGTGCGATCATACCAGCACTAATGCACCGGATCCCATCAGAACTCCGAAGTTAAGCGTGCTTGGGCGAGAGTAGTACTAGGATGGGTGACCCCTGGGAAGTCCTCGTGTTGCACCCCTTTTGGACCCGTTCGGAGCGCACGCAAAACGGAGCTGTAATAATAATAAATTAATAATTTTTTAAAAAGAAAAATTATGGGAATCGCTCTCCGCCTCGAATTTCGCGCCGGGCGCACGCCGCTGCTGGGCATAAATCAGAAAAAAGGTAGGAGAATGGTGGGTGCGATCATACCAGCACTAATGCACCGGATCCCACCAGAACTCCGAAGTTAAGCGTGCTTGGGCGAGAGTAGTACTAGGATGGGTGACCCCCTGGGAAGTCCTTGTGTTGCACCCCTTTTTGGACCCGTTCGGAGCGCACGCAAAACGGAGCTATAATCATAATAAATTAATAATTTTTTAAAAAGAAAAATTTTGAGAATCGCTCTCCGCCTCGAATTTCGCGCCGGGCGCACGCCGCTGCCGGGCATAAATTCGAAAAAAGGCATGAGAATGGCGGGTGCGATCATACCAGCACTAATGCACCGGATCCCATCAGAACTCCGAAGTTAAGCGTGCTTGGGCGAGAGTAGTACTAGGATGGGTGACCCCCTGGGAAGTCCTCTTGTTGCACCCCTTTTTGGACCCGTTCGGAGCGCACGCAAAACAGAGCAGTAATAATAATAAATTAATAATTTTTTAAAAAGAAAAATTATGAGAATCGCTCTCCGCCTCAAATTTCGCGCCGGGCGCACGCCGCTGCTGTGCATAAATTAGAAAAAAGGCAGGAGAATGGCGGGTGCGATCATACCAGCACTAATGCACCGGATCCCATCAGAACTCCGAAGTTAAGCGTGCATGGGCGAGAGTAGTACTAGGATGGGTGACCCCCTGGGAAGTCCTCGTGTTGCACCCCTTTTTGGACCCGTTCGGAGCGCACGCAAAACGGAGCTGTAATAATAATAAATTAATAATTTTTTAAAAATAAAAATTATGAGTAATCGCTCTCGCCTCGAATTTCGCGCCGGGTGCACGCCGATGCTGGGCATAAATTAGAAAAAAGGCAGGAGGATGGCGGGTGCGATCATACCAGCACTAATGCACCGGATCCCATCAGAACTCGAAGTTAAGCGTGCTTGGGCGAGAGTAGTACTAGGATGGGTGACCCCCTGGGAAGTCCTCGTGTTGCACCCCTTTTTGGACCGGTTCGGAGCGCACGCAAAACGGAGCAGTAATAATAATAAATTAATAATTTTTTAAAAAGAAAAATTATGAGAATCGCTCTCCGCCTCGAATTTCGCACCGGGCGCACGCCGCTGCCGGGCGTAAATTAGAAAAAAGGCAGGAGAAGGAGGGTGCGATCATACCAGCACTAATGCACCGGATCCCATCAGAACTCCGAAGTTAAGCGTGCTTGGGCGAGAGTAGTACTAGGATGGGTGACCCCCTGGGAAGTCCTCGTGTTGCACCCCTTTTTGGACCGGTTCGGAGCGCACGCAAAACGGAGCAGTAATAATAATAAATTAATAATTTTCTAAAAAGAAAAATTATGAGAATCGCTCTCCGCCTCGAATTTCGCGCCGGGCGCACGTCGGTGCCGGGCATAAATTAGAAAAAAGGCAGGAGAATGGCGGGGTGCGATCACACCAGCACTAATGCACCGGAGCCCATCAGAACTCCGAAGTTAAGCGTGCGTGGGCGAGAGTAGTACTAGGATGGGTGACCCCCTGGGTAGTCCTCGTGTTGCACCTCTTTTTGGACCCGTTCGGAGCGCTCGCAAAACGGAGCTGTAATAATAATAAATTAATAATTTTTTAAAAAGAAAAATTATGAGAATCGCTCTCCGCCTCGAATTTCGCGCCGGGCGCACGCCGCTGCTGGGCATAAATTAGAAAAAAGGCAGGAGGATGGCGGGTGCGATCATACCAGCACTAATGCACCGGATCCCATCAGAACTCCGAAGTTAAGCATGCTTGGGCGAGAGTAGTACTAGGATGGGTGACCCCCTGGGAAGTTCTCGTGTTGCACCCCTTTTTGGACCCGTTCGGAGCGCACGCAAAACGGAGCTGTAATAATAATAAATTAATAATTTTTTAAAAAGAAAAATTATGAGAATCGCTCTCCGCCTCGAATTTCGCGCCGGGCGCACGGCGCTGCCGGGCATAAATTAGAAAAAAGGCAGGAAGGAGAATGGCGGGTGCGATCATACCAGCACTAATGCACCGGATCCCATCAGAACTCCGAAGTTAAGCGTGCTTGGGCGAGAGTAGTACTAGGATGGGTGACCCCCTGGGAAGTCCTCGTGTTGCACCCCTTTTTGGACCCGTTCGGAGCGCACGCAAAACGGAGCTGTAATAATAATAAATTAATAATTTTTTAAAAATAAAAATTATGAGTAATCGCTCTCCGCCTCGAATTTCGCGCCGGGCGCACGCCGCTGCTGGGCATAAATTAGAAAAAAGGCAGGAAGGAGAATGGCGGGTGCGATCATACCAGCACTAATGCACCGGATCCCATCAGAACTCCGAAGTTAAGCGTGCTTGGGCGAGAGTAGTACTAGGATGGGTGACCCCCTGGGAAGTCCTCGTGTTGCACCCCTTTTTGGACCCGTTCGGAGCGCACGCAAAACGGAGCTGTAATAATAATAAATTAATAATTTTTTAAAAATAAAAATTATGAGTAATCGCTCTCCGCCTCGAATTTCGCACCGGGCGCACGCCGCTGCCGGGCGTAAATTAGAAAAAAGGCAGGAGAATGGTGGGTGCGATCATACCAGCACTAATGCACCGGATCCCATCAGAACTCCGAAGTTAAGCGTGCTTGGGCGAGAGTAGTACTAGGATGGGTGACCCCCTGGGAAGTCCTCGTGTTGCACCCCTTTTTGGACCGGTTCGGAGCGCACGCAAAACGGAGCAGTAATAATAATAAATTAATAATTTTCTAAAAAGAAAAATTATGAGAATCGCTCTCCGCCTCGAATTTCGCGCCGGGCGCACGTCGGTGCCGGGCATAAATTAGAAAAAAGGCAGGAGAATGGCGGGTGCGATCACACCAGCACTAATGCACCGGAGCCCATCAGAACTCCGAAGTTAAGCGTGCGTGGGCGAGAGTAGTACTAGGATGGGTGACCCCCTGGGTAGTCCTCGTGTTGCACCTCTTTTTGGACCCGTTCGGAGCGCTCGCAAAACGGAGCTGTAATAATAATAAATTAATAATTTTTTAAAAAGAAAAATTATGAGAATCGCTCTCCGCCTCGAATTTCGCGCCGGGCGCACGCCGCTGCTGGGCATAAATTAGAAAAAAGGCAGGAGGATGGCGGGTGCGATCATACCAGCACTAATGCACCGGATCCCATCAGAACTCCGAAGTTAAGCATGCTTGGGCGAGAGTAGTACTAGGATGGGTGACCCCCTGGGAAGTTCTCGTGTTGCACCCCTTTTTGGACCCGTTCGGAGCGCACGCAAAACGGAGCTGTAATAATAATAAATTAATAATTTTTTAAAAAGAAAAATTATGAGAATCGCTCTCCGCCTCGAATTTCGCGCCGGGCGCACGGCGCTGCCGGGCATAAATTAGAAAAAAGGCAGGAGAATGGCGGGGTGCGATCATACCAGCACTAATGCACCGGATCCCATCAGAACTCCGAAGTTAAGCGTGCTTGGGCGAGAGTAGTACTAGGATGGGTGACCCCCTGGGAAGTCCTCGTGTTGCACCCCTTTTTGGATCGGTTCGGAGCACACGCAAAACGGAGCTATAATAATAATAAATTAATAATTTTTTTAATAAGAAAAATTATGATAAATCGCTCTCCGCCTCGAATTTCGCGCCGGGAGCACGCCGCTGCCGGGCATAAATTAGAAAAAAGGCAGGAGAATGGCGGGTGCGATCATTCCAGCACTAATGCACCGGATCCCATCAGAACTCCGAAGTTAAACGTGCTTGGGCGAGAGTAGTACTAGGATGGGTGACCCCCTGGGAAGTCCTCGTGTTGCACCCCTTTTTGGACCCGTTCGGAGCGCACGCAAAACGGAGCTGTAATAATAATAAATTAATAATTTTTTAAAAGAAAAATTATGAGAATCGCTCTCCGCCTCGAATTTCGCGCCGGGCGCACGCCGGTGCTGGGCATAAATCAGAAAAAAGGCAGGAGAATGGTGGGTGCGATCATACCAGCACTAATGCACCGGATCCCATCAGAACTCCGAAGTTAAGCGTGCTTGGGCGAGAGTAGTACTAGGATGGGTGACCCCCTGGGAAGTCCTCGTGTTGCACCCCTTTTTGGACCCGTTCGGAGCGCACGCAAAACGGAGTTGTAATAATAATAAATTAATAATTTTTTTAAAAGAAAAATTATGAGAAATCGCTCTCCGCCTCGAATTTCGCGCCGGGCGCACGCCGCTGCCGGGCATAAATTAGAAAAAAGGCAGGAGAATGGCGGGTGCGATCATACCAGCACTAATGCACCGGATCCCATCAGAACTCCGAAGTTAAGTGTGCTTGGGCGAGAGTAGTACTAGGATGGGTGACCCCCTGGAAGTCCTCGTGTTGCACCCCTTTTGGACCCGTTCGGAGCGCACGTTAAAACGGAGCTGTAATAATAATAAATTAATAATTTTTTAAAAAGAAAAATTATGAGAATCGCTCTCCGCCTTGAATTTCGCGCCGGGCGCACGCCGCTGCTGGGCATAAATCAGAAAAAAGGCAGGAGAATGGTGGGTGCGATCATACCAGCACTAATGCACCGGATCCCATCAGAACTCCGAAGTTAAGCGTGCTTGGGCGAGAGTAGTACTAGGATGGGTGACCCCCTGGTAAGTCCTCGTGTTGCACCCCTTTTTGGACCCGTTCGGAGCGCACGCAAAACGGAGCTGTAATAATAATAAATTAATAATTTTTTAAAAAGAAAAATTATGAGAATCGCTCTCCGCCTCGAATTTCGCGCCGGGCGCACGCCGGTGCTGGGCATATATCAGAAAAAAGGCAGGAGAATGGTGGGTGCGATCATACCAGCACTAATGCGCCGGATCCCATCAGAACTCCGAAGTTAAGCGTGCTTGGGCGTGAGTAGTACTAGGATGGGTGACCCCCTGGAAAGTCCTCGTGTTGCACCCCTTTTTGGACCCGTTCGGAGCGCACGCAAAAACGGAGCTGTAATAATAATAAATTAATAATTTTTTTAAAAGAAAAATTATGAGAAATCGCACTCCGCCTCGAATTTCGCGCCGTGCGCACGCCGCTGCCGGGCATAAATTAGAAAAAAGGCAGGAGAATGGCGGGTGCGATCATACCAGCACTAATGCACCGGATCCCATCAGAACTCCGAAGTTAAGTGTGCTTGGGCGAGAGTAGTACTAGGATGGGTGACCCCCTGGGAAGTCCTCGTGTTGCACCCCTTTTGGACCCGTTCGGAGCGCACGTAAAACGGAGCTGTAATAATAATAAATTAATAATTTTTAAAAAGAAAAATTATGAGAATCGCTCTCCGCCTCGAATTTCGCGCCGGGCGCACGCCGCTGCTGGGCATAAATCAGAAAAAAGGCAGCAGAATGGTGGGTGCGATCATACCAGCACTAATGCACCGGATCCCATCAGAACTCCGAAGTTAAGCGTGCTTGGGCGAGAGTTGTACTAGGATGGGTGACCCCCTGGGAAGTCCTCGTGTTGCACCCCTTTTTGGACCCGTTCGGAGCGCACGCAAAACGGAGCTGTAATAATAATAAATTAATAATTTTTTAAAAAGAAAAATTATGAGAATTGCTCTCCGCCTCGAATTTCGCGCCAGGCGCACGCCGGTGCCGGGCATAAATTAGAAAAAAGGCAGGAGAATGGCGGGTGCGATCATACCAGCACTAATGCACCGGATCCCATCAGAACTCCGAAGTTAAGCGTGCTTGGGCGAGAGTAGTACTAGGATGGGTGACCCCCTGGGAAGTCCTCGTGTTGCACCCCTTTTTGGACCCGTTCGGAGCGCACGCAAAACGGAGCTGTAATAATAATAAATTAATAATTTTTTAAAAATAAAAATTATGAGTAATCGCTCTCCGCCTCGAATTTCGCGCCGGGCGCACGCCGCTGCCGGGCATAAATTAGAAAAAAGGAAGGAGAATGGCGGGTGCGATCATACCAGCACTAATGCACCGGATCCCATCAGAACTCCGAAGTTAAGCGTGCTTGGGCGAGAGTAGTACTAGGATGGGTGACCCCCTGGGAAGTCCTCGTGTTGCACCCCTTTTTGGACCCGTTCGGAGCGCACGCAAAACGGAGCTATAATAATAATAAATTAATAATTTTTTAAAAGAAAAATTTTGAGAATCGCTCTCCGCCTCGAATTTCACGCCGGGGCGCACGCCGCTGCTGGGCATAAATTAGAAAAAAGGCAGGAGGATGGCGGGTGCGATCATACCAGCACTAATGCACCGGATCCCATCAGAACTCCGAAGTTAAGCGTGCTTGGGCGAGAGTAGTACTAGGATGGGTGACCCCCTGGGAAGTCCTCGTGTTGCACCCCTTTTTGGACCGGTTCGGAGCGCACGCAAAACGGAGCAGTAATAATAATAAGTTAATAATTTTTTAAAAAGAAAAATTATGACAATCGCTCTCCGCCTCGAATTTCGCGCCGGGCGCACGCCGGTCCCGGGCATAAATTAGAAAAAAGGCAGGAGAATGGCGGGTGCGATCATACCAGCACTAATGCACTGGATCCCATCAGAACTCCGAAGTTAAGCGTGCTTGGGCGAGAGTAGTACTAGGATGGGTGACCCCCTGGGAAGTCCTCGTGTTGCACCCCTTTTTGGACCCGTTCGGAGCGCACGCAAAACGGAGCAGTAATAATAATAAGTTAATAATTTTTTAAAAAGAAAAATTATTAGAATCGCTCTCCGCCTCGAATTTCGCGCCGGGCGCACGCAGGGTCCCGGGCATAAATTAGAAAAAAGGCGGGAGGATGGGGGGTGCGATCATACCAGCACTAATGCACCGGATCCCATCAGAACTCCGAAGTTAAGCGTGCTTGGGCGAGAGTAGTACTAGGATGGGTGACCCCATGGGAAGTCCTCGTGTTGCACCCCTTTTTGGACCCGTTCGGAGCGCACGCAAAACGGAGCAGTAATAATAATAAATTAATAATTTTTTAAAAAGAAAAATTATTAGAATCGCACTCCGCCTCGAATTTCGCGCCGGGCGCACGCCGCTGCTGGGCATAAATTAGAAAAAAGGCGGGAGGATGGGGGGTGCGATCATACCAGCACTAATGCACCGGATCCCATCAGAACTCCGAAGTTAAGCGTGCTTGGGCGAGAGTAGTACTAGGATGGGTGACCCCATGGGAAGTCCTCGTGTTGCACCCCTTTTTGGACCCGTTCGGAGCGCACGCAAAACGGAGCAGTAATAATAATAAATTAATAATTTTTTAAAATGAAAAATTATGAGAATCGCTCTCGGCCTCGAATTTCGCGCCGGGCGCACGCCGCTGCCGGGCATAAATTAGAAAAAAGGCAGGAGAATGGCGGGTGCGATCATACCAGCACTAATGCACCGGATCCCATCAGAACTCCGAAGTTAAGCGTGCTTGGGCGAGAGTAGTACTAGGATGGGTGACCCCCTGGGAAGTCCTCGTGTTGCACCCCTTTTTGGACCCGTTCGGAGCGCACGCAAAACGGAGCAGTAATAATAATAAATTAATAATTTTTTAAAAAGAAAAATTATGAGAATCGCTCTCCGCTTCGAATTTCGCGCCGTGCGCACGCCGCTGCCGGGCATAAATTAGAAAAAAGGAAGGAGAATGGCGGGTGCGATCATACCAGCACTAATGCACCGAATCCCATCAGAACTCCGAAGTTAAGCGTGCTTGGGCGAGAGTAGTACTAGGATGGGTGACCCCCTGGGAAGTCCTCGTGTTGCACCCCTTTTGGACCCGTTCGGAGCGCACGCAAAACGGAGCTGTAATAATAATAAATTAATAATTTTTTAAAAAGAAAAATTATGAGAATCGCTCTCCGCCTCGAATTTCGCGCCGGGCGCACGCCGGTCCCGGGCATAAATTAGAAAAAAGGCAGGAGAATGGCGGGTGCGATCATACCAGCACTAATGCACCGGATCCCATCAGAACTCCGAAGTTAAGCGTGCTTGGGCGAGAGTAGTACTAGGATGGGTGACCCCCTGGGAAGTCCTCGTGTTGCACCCCTTTTTGGACCCGTTCGGAGCGCACGCAAAACGGAGCTGTAATAATAATAAGTTAATAATTTTTTAAAAAGAAAAATTATTAGAATCGCTCTCCGCCTCGAATTTCGCGCCGGGCGCACGCCGGTCCCGGGCATAAATTAGAAAAAAGGCGGGAGGATGGGGGGTGCGATCATACCAGCACTAATGCACCGGATCCCATCAGAACTCCGAAGTTAAGCGTGCTTGGGCGAGAGTAGTACTAGGATGGGTGACCCCATGGGAAGTCCTCGTGTTGCACCCCTTTTTGGACCCGTTCGGAGCGCACGCAAAACGGAGGCAGTAATAATAATAAATTAATAATTTTTTAAAAAGAAAAACTCCGCCTCGAATTTCGCGCCGGGCGCACGCCGCTGCTGGGCATAAATTAGAAAAAAGGCGGGAGGATGGGGGGTGCGATCATACCAGCACTAATGCACCGGATCCCATCAGAACTCGAAGTTAAGCGTGCTTGGGCGAGAGTAGTACTAGGATGGGTGACCCCATGGGAAGTCCTCGTGTTGCACCCCCTTTTTGGACCGTTCGGAGCGCACGCAAAACGGAGCAGTAATAATAATAAATTAATAATTTTTTAAAATGATAAATTATGAGAATCGCTCTCGGCCTCGAATTTCGCGCCGGGCGCACGCCGCTGCCGGACATAAATTAGAAAAAAGGCAGGAGAATGGCGGGTGCGATCATACCAGCACTAATGCACCGGATCCCATCAGAACTCCGAAGTTAAGCGTGCTTGGGCGAGAGTAGTACTAGGATGGGTGACCCCCCTGGGAAGTCCTCGTGTTGCACCCCTTTTTGGACCCGTTCGGAGCGCACGCAAAACGGAGCTGTAATAATAATAAATTAATAATTTTTTAAAAAGAAAAATTATGAGAATCGCTCTCCGCTTCGAATTTCGCGCCGGGCGCACGCCGCTGCCGGGCATAAATTAGAAAAAAGGAAGGAGAATGGCGGGTGCGATCATACCAGCACTAATGCACCGAATCCCATCAGAACTCCGAAGTTAAGCGTGCTTGGGCGAGAGTAAGTACTAGGATGGGTGACCCCCTGTGAAGTCCTCGTGTTGCACCCCTTTTGGACCCGTTCGGAGCGCACGCAAAACGGAGCTGTAATAATAATAAATTAATAATTTTTTAAAAAGAAAAAATTATGAGAATCGCTCTCCGCCTCGAATTTCGCGCCGGGCGCACGCCGCTGCCCGGGCATAAATTAGAAAAAGGCAGGAGAATGGCGGGTGCGATCATACCAGCACTAATGCATCGGATCCCATCAGAACTCCGAAGTTAACGGTGCTTGGGGCGAGAGTAGTACTAGGATGGGTGACCCCCTGGGAAGTCCTCGTGTTGCACCCCTTTTTGGATCGGTTCGGAGCGCACGCAAAACGGAGCTGTAATAATAATAAATTAATAATTTTTTTAATAAGAAAAATTATGAGAAATCGCTCTCCCGCCTCGAATTTCGCGCGCGGGCGCACGCCGCTGCCTGGCATAAATTAGAAAAAAGGCAGGAGAATGGCGGGTGCGATCATACCAGCCCTAATGCATCGGATCCCATCAGAACTCCGAAGTTAAGCGTGCTTGGGCGAGAGTAGTACTAGGATGGGTGACCCCCTGGGAAGTCCTCGTGTTGCACCCCTTTTTGGACCCGTTCGGAGCGCACGCAAAACGGAGTAGTAATAATAATAAATTAATAATTTTTTAAAAAGAAAAATTATGAAAATCGCTCTCCGCTTCGAATTTCGCGCCGGGCGCACGCCGCTGCCGCCGGCATAAATTAGAAAAAAAGGCAGGAGAATGGCGGGTGCGATCATACCAGCCCCTAATGCACCGGATCCCATCAGAACTCCGAAGTTAAGCGTGCTTGGGCGAGAGTAGTACTAGGATGGGTGACCCCCTGGGAAGTCCTCGTGTTGCACCCCTTTTTGGACCCGTTCGGAGCGCACGCAAAACGGAGCAGTAATAATAATAAATTAATAATTTTTTAAAAAGAAAAATTATGAGAATCGCTCTCCCGCTTCGAATTTCGCGCCGGGCGCACGCCGCTGCCGGGCATAAATTAGAAAAAAGGCAGGAGAATGGCGGGTGCGATCATACCAGCACTAATGCACCGGATCCCATCAGAACTCCGAAGTTAAGCGTGCTTGGGCGAGAGTAGTAACTAGGATGGGTGACCCCCTGGGAAGTCCTCGTGTGTCACCCCTTTTGGACCCGTTCGGAGCGCATGCAAAACGGAGCTGTAATAATAATAAATTAATAATTTTTTAAAAAGAAAAATTATGAGAATCGCTCTCCGCCCTCGAATTTCGCGCCGGGCGCACGCCGCTGCTGGGCATAAATCAGAAAAAAGGTAGGACAATGGTGGGTGCGATCATACCAGCACTAATGCACCGGATCCCATCAGAACTCCGAAGTTAAGCGTGCTTGGGCGAGAGTAGTACTAGGATGGGTGACCCCCTGGGAAGTCCTCGTGTTGCACCCCTTTTTGGACCCGTTCGGAGCGCACAGCAAAACGGAGCTATAATCATAATAAATTAATAATTTTTTAAAAAGAAAAATTATGAGAATCGCTCTCCGCCCTCGAATTTCGCGCCGGGCGCACGCCGTTGCCGGGCATAAATTAGAAAAAAGGCAGGAGAATGGCGGGTGCGATCATTCCAGCACTAATGCACCGGATCTCATCAGAACTCCGAAGTTAAGCGTGCTTGGGCGAGAGTAGTACTAGGATGGGTGACCCCCTGGGAAGTCCTCGTGTTGCACTCCTTTTTGGACCCGTTCGGAGCGCACGCAAAACGAGCTATAATAATAATAAATTAATAATTTTTTAAAAAGAAAAATTATGAGAATCGCTCTCCTCCTCGAATTTCGCGCCGGGCGCACGCCGCTGCTGGGCATAAATCAGAAAAAAGGCAGGAGAATGGTGGGTGTGATCATACCAGCACTAATGCACCGATCCCATCAGAACTCCGAAGTTAAGCGTCGCTTGGGCGAGAGTAGTACTAGGATGGGTGACCCCCTGGGAAGTCCTCGTGTTGCACCCCTTTTTGGACCCGTTCGGAGTGCACGCAAAACGGAGCTGTAATAAAATAAATTAATAATTTTTTAAAAAGAAAAATTATGAGAATCGCTCTCCGCCTCGAATTTCGCGCCAGGCGCACGCCCGTGCCGGGCATAAATTAGAAAAAAGGCAGGAGAATGGCGGGTGCGATCATACCAGCACTAATGCACCGGATCCCATCAGAACTCCGAAGTTAAGCGTGCTTGGGCGAGAGTAGTACTAGGATGGGTGACCCCCTGGGAAGTCCTCGTGTTGCACCCCTTTTTGGACCCGTTCGGAGCGCACGCAAAACGGAGCAGTAATAATAATAAATTAATAATTTTTTAAAAAGAAAAATTATGAGAATCGCTCTCCCGCTTCGAATTTCGCGCCGGGCGCACGCCGCTGCCCGGGCATAAATTAGAAAAAAGGAAGGAGAATGGCGGGTGCGATCATACCAGCACTAATGCACCGAATCCCATCAGAACTCCGAAGTTAAGCGTGCTTGGGCGAGAGTAGTACTAGGATGGGTGACCCCCTGGGAAGTCCTCGTGTTGCACCCCTTTTGGACCCGTTCGGAGCGCACGCAAAACGGAGCTGTAATAATAATAAATTAATAATTTTTTAAAAAGAAAAATTATGAGAATCGCTCTCCGCCTCGAATTTTCGCGCCGGGCGCACGCCGGTCCCCGGGCATAAATCAGAAAAAAGGCAGGAGGATGGCGGGTGCGATCATTCCAGCACTAATGCACCGGATCCCATCAGAACTCTGAAGTTAAGCGTGCTTGGGCGAGAGTAGTACTAGGATGGGTGAGCCCCCTGGGAAGTCCTCGTGTTGCACCCCTTTTTGGACCCGTTCGGAGCGCACGCAAAACGGAGCTAAAATAATAATAAATTAATAATTTTTTTAAAAAGAAAAATTATGAGAATCGCTCTCCCGCCTCGAATTTCGCGCCGGGCGCACGCCGCTGCTGGGCATAAATTAGAAAAAAGGCAGGAGAATGGTGGGTGCGATCATACCAGCACTAATGCACCGGATCCCATCAGAACTCCGAAGTTAAGCGTGCTTGGGCGAGAGTAGTACTAGGATGGGTGACCCCCTGGGAAGTCCTCGTGTTGCACCCCTTTTTGGACCGGTTCGGAGCGCACGCAAAACGAGCAGTAATAATAATAAATTAATAATTTTTTAAAAAGAAAAATTATGAGAATCGCTCTCCGCCTCGAATTTCGCGCCGGGCGCACGCCGCTGCCGGGCATAAATTAGAAAAAAGGCAGGAGAATGGCGGGTGCGATCATACCAGCACTAATGCACCGGATCCCATCAGAACTCCGAAGTTAAGCGTGCTTGGGCGAGAGTAGTACTAGGATGGGTGACCCCCTGGGAAGTCCTCGTGTTGCACCCCTTTTTGGATCGGTTCGGAGCACACGCAAAACGGAGCTGTAATAATAATAAATTAATAATTTTTTTAATAAGAAAAATTATGATAAATCGCTCTCCGCCTCGAATTTCACGCCGGGCGCACGCCGCTGCCCGGGCATAAATCAGAAAAAAGGCAGGAGGATGGCGGGTGCGATCATTCCAGCACTAATGCACCGGATCCCATCAGAACTCTGAAGTTAAGCGTGCTTGGGCGAGAGTAGTACTAGGATGGGTGACCCCCTGGGAAGTCCTCGTGTTGCACCCCTTTTTGGACCCGTTCGGCAGCGCACGCAAAACGGAGCTGTAATAATAATAAATTAATAATTTTTTAAAAAGAAAAATTATGAGAATCGCTCTCCGCCTCGAATTTCGCGCCGGGCGCACGCCGCTGCCGAGCATAAATTAGAAAAAAGGCAGGAGAATGGCGGGTGCGATCATACCAGCACTAATGCACCGGATCCCATCAGAACTCCGAAGTTAAGCGTGCTTGGGCGAGAGTAGTACTAGGATGGGTGACCCCCTGGGAAGTCCTCGTGTTGCACCCCTTTTTGGATCGGTTCGGAGCACACGCAAAACGGAGCTGTAATAATAATAAATTAATAATTTTTTTAATAAGAAAAATTATGATAAATCGCTCTCCGCCTCGAATTCGCGCCGGGCGCACGCCGCTGCCGGGCATAAATTAGAAAAAAGGCAGGAGAATGGCGGGTGCGATCATTCCCAGCACTAATGCACCGGACAGAACTCCGAAGTTAAGTGTGCTTGGGCGAGAGTAGTACTAGGATGGGTGACCCCCTGGGAAGTCCTCGTGTTGCACCCCTTTTTTGGACCCGTTCGGAGCGCACGCAAAACGGAGCTATAATAATAATAAATTTAATAATTTTTTTAAAAAGAATAATTATGAGAATCGCTCTCCGCCTCGAATTTCGCGCCGGGGCAGCACGCCGCTGCTAGGCATAAATCAGAAAAAAAGGCAGGAGAATGGTGGGTGCGATCATACCAGCACTAATGCATCGGATCCCATCAGAACTCCGAAGTTAAGCGTGCTTGGGCTAGAGTAGTACTAGGATGGGTTGGACCCCCTGGGAAGTCCTCGTGTTGCACCCCTTTTTGGATCGGTTCGGAGCGCACGCAAAACGGAGCTGTAATAATAATAAATTAATAATTTTTTTAATAAGAAAAATTATGAGAAATCGCTCTCCGCCTCGAATTTCGCGCCGGGGCGCACGCCGCTGCCGGGCATAAATTAGAAAAAAGGCAGGAGAATGGCGGGTGCGATCATACCAGCCCTAATGCACCGGATCCCATCAGAACTCCGAAGTTAAGCGTGCTTGGGCGAGAGTAGTACTAGGATGGGTGTAATTGGTGCGATCATACCAGCCCTAATGCCCTAATGCACCGGATCCCATCAGAACTCCGAAGTTAAGCGTGCTTGAGCATTCTCAGTATGTAATTGGTGAACATATCTGCCATTTTCTTTTGGAGTTCTGATGGGATCCGGTGCATTAGTGCTGGTATGATCGCACCCGCCATTCTCCTGCCTTTTTTCTATTTTATGACCAGCAGCGGCGTGCGCCCGGCGCGAAATTCGAGGCAGAGAGTGATTCTCATAATTTTTCTTTTTAAAAAATTATTAATTTATTATTATCACAGCTCCATTTTGCGTGCGCTCTGAACGGGTCCAAAAAGGGGTGCAACACGAGGACTTCCCAGGGGGTCACCCATCCTAGTACTACTCTCGGCCAAGCACGCTTAACTTCAGAGTTCTGATGGGATCCGGTGCATTAGTGCTGGTATGATCGCACCTGCCATCCTCCTGCCTTTTTTCTAATTTTTGCCCAGCAGCGGCGTGCGCCCGGCGCAAAATTCGAGGCGGAGAGCGACTTTCATAATTTTTCTTTTTAAAAAATTATTAATTTATTATTATTACAGCTCCGCGTGCGCTCCGAACGGGTCCAAAAAGGGGTGCAACACGAGGACTTCCCAGGGGGTCACCCATCCTAGTACTACTCTCGCCCAAGCACGCTTATCTTCGGAGTTCTGATGGGATCCGGTGCATTAGTGCTGGTATGATCGCACCCGCCATTCTCCTGCCTTTTTTCTAATTTATGCCCAGCAGCGGAGTGCGCCCGGCGCGAAATTCACGCGGAGAGCGATTCTAATAATTTTTCTTTTTAAAAAATTATTAATTTATTATTATTATAGCTCCGTTTTGCGTGCGCTCTGAACGGGTCCAAAAAGCGGTGCAACACGAGGACTTCCCAGGGGGTCACCCATACTAGAACTACTCTGCCCAAGCACACTTAACTTCGGAGTTCTGATGGGATCCGGTGCATTAGTGCTGGTATGATCGCACCCGTCATTCTCCTGCCTTTTTTTCTAATTTATGCCCAGCAGGGGCGTGCGCTCGGCGCGAAATTCGACGCGGAGAGCGATTCTCATAATTTTTCTTTTTAAAAAATTATTAATTTATTATTATTACAGCTCCGTTTTGCGTGTGCTCAGAAGCTGTCCAAAAAGGGGTGCAACACGAGAACTTCCCAGGGGGTCACCCATCCTAGTACTACTCTCGCCCAAGCACGCTTAACTTCAGAGTTCTGATGGGATCCGGTGCATTAGTACTGGTATAATCGCACCCGCCATTCTCTTGCCTTTTTTCTAATTTATGCCCAGCAGCAGCGTGCACCAGGCGCAAAATTCGAGGCGGAGAGCGATTCTCATAATTTTTCTTTTTCAAAAATTATTAATTTATTACTATTACAGCACCGTTTTACGTGCGCTCCGAACGGTCCAAAAAGGGGTGCAACACGAGGACTTCCCAAGGGGTCACCCATCCTAGTACTACTCTCGGCCAAGCACGCTTAACTTCAGAGTTCTGATTGGATCCGATGCATTAGTGCTGGTATGATCGCACCCGCCATTCTCCTGCCTTTTTCTAATTTATGCCCAGCAGCAGCGAGCGCCCGGCGCGAAATTCGAGACGAAGAGTGATTCTCATAATTTTTCTTTTTAAAAAATTATTAATTTATTATTATTAC
This sequence comes from Costus lasius, assembly GCA_027563935.2. Classification (NCBI taxonomy): domain Eukaryota; kingdom Viridiplantae; phylum Streptophyta; class Magnoliopsida; order Zingiberales; family Costaceae; genus Costus; species Costus lasius. The sequence goes on from CM050446.2 coordinate 51,761,691, forward strand.
AGCACCGTTTTGCGTGCGCTCTGAAGCGGTCCAAAAAGGGGTGCAACACGAGGACTTCCCAGGGGGTCACCCATCCTAGTACTACTCTCGCCCAAGCACGCTTAACTTCGGAGTTCTGATGGGATCCGGTGCATTAGTGCTGGTATGATCGCACCCGCCATTCTCCTGCCTTTTTTCTAATTTTTGCCCAGCAGCGGCGTGCGCCCGGCGCGAAATTCGAGGCGCAGAGCGACTCACATAATTTTTCTTTTTAAAAAATTATTAATTTATTATTATTACAGCTCCGTTTTGCGTGCGCTCCGAAGCAGTCCAAAAAGGTGTGCAACACGAGGACTTCCCAGGGGGTCACCCATCGTAGTACTACTCTCGCCCAATCACGCTTAACTTCGGAGTTCTGATGGGATCCGGTGCATTAGTGCTGGTATGATCGCACCCGCCATTCTCCTGCTTCTTTTCTAATTTATGCCCAGTAGAGGCGTGCGCTCGGCGTGAAATTCGAGGCAGAGAGCGATTCTCATAATTTTTCTTTTTAAAAAATTATTAATTTATTATTATTACAGCTCCGTTTTGCGTGCGCTCTGAAACGGTCCAAAAAGGGGTGCAACACGAGGACTTCCCAGGGGGTCACCCATCCTAGCACTACACTCACCCAAGCACGCTTAACTTCGGAGTTCTGATGGGATCCGGTGCATTAGTGCTGGTATGATCGCACCCGCCATTCTCCTGCCTTTTTTCAATTTTATGACCAGCAACGGCGTGCGCCCAGCGCGAAATTCGAGGCGGAGAGCGATTCTCATAATTTTTCTTTTTAAAAAATTATTAATTTATTATTATTATAGCTCCGTTTTGCGTGCGCTCCGAACGGGTCCAAAAAGGGGTGCAACACGAGGACTTCCCAGGGGGTCACCCATCCTAGTACTACTCTCGGCCAAGCACGCTTAACTTCGGAGTTCTGATGGGATCCGGTGCATTAGTGCTGGTATGATCGCACCCGCCATTCTCCTGCCTTTTTTCTAATTTATGCCCAGCAGCGGCGTGCGCCCGGCGCAAAATTCGAGGCGGAGAGCGATTCTCATAATTTTTCTTTTTAAAAAATTATTAATTTATTATTATTACAGCTCCGTTTTGCGTGCGCTCCGAAGCGGTCCAAAAAGGGGTGCAACACGAGGACTTCCCAGGGGGTCACCCATCCTAGTACTACTCTCGCCCAAGCACGCTTAACTTCGAAGTTCTGATGGCATCCGGTGCATTAGTGCTGGTATGATCGCACCCGCCATTCTCGTGCCTTTTTTCTAATTTATGCCCAGCAGCGGCGTGCGCCCGGCGCGAAATTCGAGGCGGAGAGCGACTCACATAATTTTTCTTCTTAAAAAATTATTAATTTATTATTATTACAGCCCCGTTTTGCGTGCGCTCCGAAGCGGTCCAAAAAGGGGTGCAACACGAGGACCTCCCAGGGGGTAACCCATCCTAGTACTACTCTCGCCCAAGCACGCTTAACTTCGGAGTTCTGATGGGATCCGGTGCATTAGTGCTGGTATGATCGCACCCGCCATTCTCCTGCCTTTTTTCTATTTTATGACCAGCAGTGGCGTGCCCCCGGCGCGAAATTCGAGGCGGAGAGCGATTCTCATAATTTTTCTTTTTAAAAAATTATTAATTTATTATTATTACAGCACCGTTTGCGTGCGCTCCGAAGCGGTCCAAAAAGGGGTGCAACACGAGGACTTCCCAGGGGGTCGCCCATCCTAGTACTACTCTGGCCCAAGCACGCGTAACTTCGGATTTCTGATGGGATCCGGTGCATTAGTGCTGGTATGATCGCACCCGCCATTCTCCTGCCTTTTTTCTAATTTATGCCCAGCAGCGGCGTGCGCCCGGCACGAAATTTGTGGCGGAGAGCGACTCACATAATTTTTCATTTTAAAAAATTATTAATTTATTATTATTACAGCTCCGTTTTGCGTGCGCTCCGAAGCGGTACAAAAAGGGGTGCAACATGAGGACTTCCCGGGGGTCACCCATCCTAGTACTACTCTCGCCCAAGCACGCTTAACTTCGGAGTTCTGATGGGATCCGGTGCATTAGTGCTGGTATGATCGCACCCGCCATTCTCCTGTTTTTTTCTAATTTATGCCTAGCAGAGGCGTGCGCTCGGTGCGAAATTCGAGGCGGAGAGCGATTCTCATAATTTTTCTTTTTAAAAAATTATTAATTTATTATTATTATAGCTCCGTTTTACGTGCGCTCTGAAACGGTCCAAAAAGGGCTGCAACACGAGGACTTCCCTGGGGGTCACCCATCCTAGTACTACTCTGCCCAAGCACGCTTAACTTCGGAGTTCTGATGGGATCCGGTGCATTAGTGCTGGTATGATCGCACCCGTCATTCTCCTGCCTTTTTTCTAATTTATGCCCAGCAGGGGCGTGCGCTCGGCGCGAAATTCGAGGTGGAGAGCGATTCTCATAATTTTTCTTTTTAAAAAATTATTAATTTATTATTATTACAGCTCCGTTTTGCGTGCGCTCAGAAGCGGTCCAAAAAGGGGTGCAACACGAGGACTTCCCAGGGGGTCACCCATCCTAGTACTACTCTCGCCCAAGCACGCTTAACTTCGGAGTTCTGATGGAATCCGGTGCATTAGTGCTGGTATAATCGCACCCGCCATTCTCTTGCCTTTTTTCTAATTTATGCCCAGCAGCAGCGTGCACCAGGCGCAAAATTCGAGGCGGAGAGCGATTCTCATAATTTTTCTTTTCAAAAAATTATTAATTTATTATTATTACAGCACCGTTTTGCGTGCGCTCCGAGCGGTCCAAAAAGGGGTGCAACACGAGGACATCCCAAGGGGTCACCCATCCTAGTACTACTCTCGGCCAAGCACGCTTAACTTCAGAGTTCTGATTGGATCCGATGCATTAGTGCTGGTATGATCGCACCCGCCATTCTCCTGCCTTTTTCTAATTTATGCCCAGCAGGAGCGAGCGCCCGGCGCGAAATTCGAGGCGAAGAGCGATTCTCATAATTTTTCTTTTTAAAAAATTATTAATTTATTATTATTACAGCACCGTTTTGCGTGCGCTCCGAAGCGGTCCAAAAAGGGGTGCAACACGAGGACTTCCCAGGGGGTCACCCATCCTAGTACTACTCTCGCCCAAGCACGCTTAACTTCGGAGTTCTGATGGGATCCGGTGCATTAGTGCTGGTATGATCGCACCCGCCATTCTCCTACTTTTTTTTCTAATTTATGCCCAGCAGAGGCGTGCGCCCGGTGCGAAATTCGAGGCGCAGAGCGATTCTCATAATTTTTCTTTTTTAAAAAATTATTAATTTATTATTATTACAGCACCGTTTTGCGTGCGCTCCGAAGCTGTCCAAAAAGGGGTACAACACGAGGACTTCCCATGGGGTCACCCATCCTAGTACTACTCTCGCCCAAGCACGCTTAACTTCGGAGTTCTGATGGGATCCGGTGCATTAGTGCTGGTATGATCGCACCCGCCATTCTCCTGCCTTTTTTCTAATTTATGCCCAGCAGCGGCGTGCGCCCGGCGCGAAATTCGAGGCACAGAGCGACTCACATAATTTTTCTTTTTAAAAAATTATTAATTTATTATTATTACAGCTCCGTTTTGCGTGCGCACCGAAGCGGTCCAAAAAGGTGTGCAACACGAGGACTTCCAAGGGGTCACCCATCCTAGTACTACTCTCGCCCAATCACGCTTAACTTCGGAGTTCTGATGGGATCCGGTGCATTAGTGCTGGTATGATCGCAACCGCCATTCTCCTGCCTTTTTTCTATTTTATGACCAGCAGCGGCGTGCGCCCGGCGCGAAATTCGAGGCAGAGAGCGACTCACTTAATTTTTCTTTTTAAAAAATTATTAATTTATTATTATTATAGCTCCGTTTTGCGTGCGCTCTGAAGCGGTACAAAAAGGGGTGCAACACGAGGACTTCCCAGGGGGTCACCCATCCTAGTACTACTCTCGCCCAAGCACGCTTAACTTCGGAGTTCTGATGGGGTCCGGTGCATTAGTGCTGGTATGATCGCACCCGCCATTCTCCTGCCTTTTTACTAATTTATGCCCAGCAGCGGCGTGCGCCGGTGCGAAATTCGAGGCGGAGAGCGATTATCATAATTTTTCTTTTTAAAAAATTATTAATTTATTATTATTATAGCTCTGTTTTGCGTGCGCTCCGAAGCGGTCCAAAAAGGTGTGCAACACGAGGACTTCCCAGGGGGTCACCCATCCTAGTACTACTGTCGCCCAATCACGCTTAACTTCGGAGTTCTGATGGGATCCGGTGCATTAGTGCTGGTATGATCGCACCCGCCATTCTCCTGCCTTTTTTCTAGTTTATGACCAGCAGCGGCGTGCGCCCGGCGCGAAATTCGAGGCGGAGAGCGATTCTCATAATTTTTCTTTTTAATAAATTATTAATTTATTATTATTATAACTCCGTTTTGCGTGCGATCTGAAACGGTCCAAAATGGGGTGCAACACGAGGACTTCCCAGGGGGTCACCCATCCTAGTACTACTCTCGCCCAAGCACGCTTAACTTCGGAGTTTTGATGGGATCCGGTGCATTAGTGCTGGTATGATCGCACCCGCCATTCTCCTGCCTTTTTTCTATTTTATGACCAGCAGCGGCGTGCGCCCGGCGCGAAATTCGAGGCGGAAAGCGATTCTCATAATTTTTATTTTTAAAAAATTATTAATTTATTATTATTACAGAACCGTTTTGCGTGCGCTCCGAAGCTGTCCAAAAAGGGGTGCAACACGAGAACTTCCCATGGGGTCACCCATCCTAGTACTACTCTCGCCCAAGCACGCTTAACTTCGGAGTTCTGATGGGATCCGGTGCATTAGTGCTGGTATGATCGCACCCGCCATTCTCCTGCCTTTCTTCTAATTTATGCCCAGCAGCGGCGTGCGCCCGGCGCGAAATTCGAGGCGCAGAGCGACTCACATAATTTTTCTTTTTAAAAAATTATTAATTTATTATTATTACAGCTCCGTTTTGCGTGCGCACCGAAGCGGTCCAAAAAGGGGTGCAACACGAGGACTTCCCAGGGGGTTGCCCATCCTAGTACTACTCTCGCCCAAGCACGCGTAACTTCGGAGTTCTGATGGGATCCGGTGCATTAGTGCTGGTATGATCGCACCCGCCATTCTCCTGCCTTTTCTCTAATTTATGCCCAGCAGCGGCGTGTGCCCGGCGCGAAATTCGAGGCAGAGAGCGACTCACATAATTTTTCTTTTTAAAAAATTATTAATTTATTATTATTACAGCTCCGTTTTGCGTGCGCTCCGAAGCGGTACAAAAAGTGGTGCAACATGAGGACTTCCAGGGGGTCACCCATCCTAGTACTACTCTCGCCCAAGCACCCTTAACTTCGGAGTTCTGATGGGATCCGGTGCATTAGTGCTGGTATGATCGCACCCGCCATTCTCCTTCCTTTTTTGTAATTTATGCCTAGCAGCGGCGTGCGCTCGACGCGAAATTCGAGGCGGAGAGCGATTCTCATACTTTTTCTTTTTAAAAAATTATTAATTTATTATTATTACAGCTCTGTTTTGCGTGCGCTCCGAACGGTCCAAAAAGGGGTGCAACACGAGGACTTCCCAGAGGGTCACCCATCCTAGTACTACTCTCGCCCAAACACGCTTAACTTCAGAGTTATGATGGGATCCAGTGCATTAGTGCTGGTATGATCGCACCCGCCATTCTCCTGCCTTTTTTCTAATTTATGCCCAGCAGCAGCGTGCACCCGGCGCAAAATTCGAGGCGGAGAGCGATTCACATAATTTTTCTTCTTAAAAATTATTAATTTATTATTATTACAGCACCGCTTTGCGTGCGCTCCGAAGCGGTCCAAAAAGTGGTGCAACACGTGGACTTCCCAGGGGGTCACCCATCCTAGTACTACTCACCGCCCAAGCACGCTTAACTTCGGAGTTCTGATGGGATCCGGTGCATTCGTGCTGGTATGATCGCACCCGCCATTCTCCTGCTTTTTTTTCTAATTTATGCCCAGCAGAGGCGTGCGCCCGGCCCGAAATTCGAGGCGCAAAGCGACTCACATAATTTTTCTTTTTAAAAAATTATTAATTTATTATTATTACAGCTCCGTTTTGCGTGCGCTCCGAAGCGGTCCGAATAGGGGTGCAATACGAGGACTTCCCAGGGGGTCACCCATCCTAGTACTACTCTCGCCCAAGCACGCTTAACTTCGGAGTTCTGATGCGATCTGGTGCATTAGTGCTGGTATGATCGCACCCGCCATTCTCCTGCTTTTTTCTAATTTATGCCCAGCAGAGGCGTCCGCCCGGCGCGAAATTCGATGCGCAGAGCTACTCACATAATTTTTCTTTTTAAAAAATTATTAATTTATTATTATTACAGCACCGTTTTGCGTGCGCTCCGAAGCGGTCCAAAAAGTGGTGCAACACGAGGACTTCCCAGGGGGTCACCCATCCTAGTACTACTCTCGCCCAAACACGCTTAACTTCAGAGTTATGATGGGATCCGGTGCATTAGTGCTGGTATGATCGCACCCGCCATTCTCCTGCCTTTTTTCTAATTTATGCCCAGTAGAGGCGTGCGCTCGGCGCGAAATTCGAGGCAGAGAACGATTCTCATAATTTTTCTTTTTAAAAAATTATTAATTTATTATTATTACAGCTCCGTTTTGCGTGCGCTCTGAAACGGTCCAAAAAGGGGTGCAACACGAGGACTTCCCAGGGGGTCACCCATCCTAGTACTACTCTCGCCCAAGCTCGCTTAACTTCGGAGTTCTGATGGGATCCGGTGCATTAGTGCTAGTATGATCGCACCTGCCATTCTCCTGCCTTTTTTCTAATTTATGCCTAGCAGAGGCGTGCGCCCGGCGCGAAATTCGTGGCGGAGAGCGATTCTCATAATTTTTCTTTTTAAAAAATTATTAATTTATTATTATTACAGCTCCGTTTTGCGTGCGCTCCTAAGCGGTCCAAAAAGTGGTGCAACACGAGGACTTCCCAGGGGGTCACCCATCCTAGTACTACTCACCGCCCAAGCACGCTTAACTTCGGAGTTCTGATGGGATCCGGTGCATTAGTGCTGGTATGATCGCACCCGCCATTCTCGTGCCTTTTTTCTAATTTATGCCCAGCAGCGGCGTGCGCCCGGCGCGAAATTCGAGGCGGAGAGCGACTCACATAATTTTTCTTCTTAAAAAATTATTAATTTATTATTATTACAGCCCCGTTTTGCGTGCGCTCCGAAGCGGTCCAAAAAGGGGTGCAACACGAGGACTTCCCAGGGGGTAACCCATCCTAGTACTACTCTCGCCCAAGCACGCTTAACTTCGGAGTTCTGATGGGATCCGGTGCATTAGTGCTGGTATGATCGCACCCGCCATTCTCCTGCCTTTTTTCTATTTTATGACCAGCAGTGGCGTGCCCCCGGCGCGAAATTCGAGGCGGAGAGCGATTCTCATAATTTTTCTTTTTAAAAAATTATTAATTTATTATTATTACAGCACCGTTTGCGTGCGCTCCGAAGCGGTCCAAAAAGGGGTGCAACACGAGGACTTCCCAGGGGGTCGCCCATCCTAGTACTACTCTGGCCCAAGCACGCGTAACTTCGGATTTCTGATGGGATCCGGTGCATTAGTGCTGGTATGATCGCACCCGCCATTCTCCTGCCTTTTTTCTAATTTATGCCCAGCAGCGGCGTGCGCCCGGCACGAAATTTGTGGCGGAGAGCGACTCACATAATTTTTCTTTTTAAAAAATTATTAATTTATTATTATTACAGCTCCGTTTTGCGTGCGCTCCGAAGCGGTACAAAAAGGGGTGCAACATGAGGACTTCCAGGGGGTCACCCATCCTAGTACTACTCTCGCCCAAGCACGCTTAACTTCGGAGTTCTGATGGGATCCGGTGCATTAGTGCTGGTATGATCGCACCCGCCATTCTCCTGCCTTTTTTCTAATTTATGCCCAGCAACGGCGAGCGCCCGGCGCGAAATTCGAGGCGGAGAGCGATTCTCATAATTTTTCTTTTTGAAAAATTATTAATTTATTATTATTACAGCTTCGTTTTGCGTGCGCTCTGAACGGTCCAAAAAGGGGTGCAACACGAGGACTTCCCAGAGGGTCACCCATCCTAGTACTACTCTCGCCCAAACACGCTTAACTTCAGAGTTATGATGGGATCCGGTGCATTAGTGCTGGTATGATCGCACCCGCAATTCTCCTGCCTTTTTTCTAATTTATGACCAGAAGCGGCTTGCGCCCGGCACGAAATTCAAGGCGGAGAGCGATTCTCATAATTTTTCTTTTTAAAAATTTTTAATTTATTATTATTACAGCACCGTTTTGCATGCGCTCCGAAGCGGTCCAAAAAGGGGTGTAACACGAGGACTTCCCAGGGAAGGGGTCACCCATCCTAGTACTACTCTCGCCCAAGCACGCTTAACTTCGGAGTTCTGATGGGATCCGGTGCATTAGTGCTGGTATGATCGCACCCGCAATTCTCTTGCCTTTTTTCTAATTTATGCCCAGCAGCAGCGTGCATCAGGCGAAAAATTCGAGGCGGAGAGCGATTCTCATAATTTTTCTTTTTAAAAAATTATTAATTTATTATTATTACAGCACCGTTTTGCGTGCGCTCCGAACGGTCCAAAAAGGGGTGTAACACGAGGACTTCCTAGGGGGTCACCCATCCTAGTACTACTCTCGGCCAAGCACGCTTAACTTCAGAGTTCTGATTGGATCCGGTGCATTAGTGCTGGTATGATCGCACCTGCCATTCTCCTGCGTTTTTCTAATTTATGCCCAGCAGCAGCGTGCGCCCAGCGCGAAATTCGAGGCGGAGAGCGATTCTCATAATTTTTATTTTTAAAAAATTATTAATTTATTTTTATTACAGCACCGTTTTGCGAGCGCTCCGAAGCGGTCCAAAAAGGGGTGCAACACGAGGACTTCCCAGGGGGTCACCCATCCTAGTACTACTCTCGCCCAAGCACGCTTAACTTCGGAGTTCTGATGGGATCCGGTGCATTAGTGCTGGTATGATCGCACCCGCCATTCTCCTGCCTTTTTTCTAATTTATGCCCAGCAACGGCGAGCGCCCGGCGCGAAATTCGAGGCGGAGAGCGATTCTCATAATTTTTCTTTTTGAAAAATTATTAATTTATTATTATTACAGCTTCGTTTTGCGTGCGCTCTGAACGGTCCAAAAAGGGGTGCAACACGAGGACTTCCCAGAGGGTCACCCATCCTAGTACTACTCTCGCCCAAACACGCTTAACTTCAGAGTTATGATGGGATCCGGTGCATTAGTGCTGGTATGATCGCACCCGCAATTCTCCTGCCTTTTTTCTAATTTATGACCAGAAGCGGCTTGCGCCCGGCACGAAATTCAAGGCGGAGAGCGATTCTCATAATTTTTCTTTTTAAAAATTTTTAATTTATTATTATTACAGCACCGTTTTGCATGCGCTCCGAAGCGGTCCAAAAAGGGGTGTAACACGAGGACTTCCCAGGGAAGGGGTCACCCATCCTAGTACTACTCTCGCCCAAGCACGCTTAACTTCGGAGTTCTGATGGGATCCGGTGCATTAGTGCTGGTATGATCGCACCCGCAATTCTCTTGCCTTTTTTCTAATTTATGCCCAGCAGCAGCGTGCATCAGGCGAAAAATTCGAGGCGGAGAGCGATTCTCATAATTTTTCTTTTTAAAAAATTATTAATTTATTATTATTACAGCACCGTTTTGCGTGCGCTCCGAACGGTCCAAAAAGGGGTGTAACACGAGGACTTCCTAGGGGGTCACCCATCCTAGTACTACTCTCGGCCAAGCACGCTTAACTTCAGAGTTCTGATTGGATCCGGTGCATTAGTGCTGGTATGATCGCACCTGCCATTCTCCTGCGTTTTTCTAATTTATGCCCAGCAGCAGCGTGCGCCCAGCGCGAAATTCGAGGCGGAGAGCGATTCTCATAATTTTTATTTTTAAAAAATTATTAATTTATTATTATTACAGCACCGTTTTGCGAGCGCTCCGAAGCGGTCCAAAAAGGGGTGCAACACGAGGACTTCCCAGGGGGTCACCCATCCTAGTACTACTCTCGCCCAAGCACGCTTAACTTCGGAGTTCTGATGGGATCCGGTGCATTAGTGCTGGTATGATCGCACCCGCCATTCTCCTGCCTTTTTTCTAATTTATGCCCAGCAACGGCGAGCGCCCGGCGCGAAATTCGAGGCGGAGAGCGATTCTCATAATTTTTCTTTTTGAAAAATTATTAATTTATTATTATTACAGCTTCGTTTTGCGTGCGCTCTGAACGGTCCAAAAAGGGGTGCAACACGAGGACTTCCCAGAGGGTCACCCATCCTAGTACTACTCTCGCCCAAACACGCTTAACTTCAGAGTTATGATGGGATCCGGTGCATTAGTGCTGGTATGATCGCACCCGCAATTCTCCTGCCTTTTTTCTAATTTATGACCAGAAGCGGCTTGCGCCCGGCACGAAATTCAACGCGGAGAGCGATTCTCATAATTTTTCTTTTTAAAAATTTTTAATTTATTATTATTACAGCACCGTTTTGCATGCGCTCCGAAGCGGTCCAAAAAGGGGTGTAACACGAGGACTTCCCAGGGAAGGGGTCACCCATCCTAGTACTACTCTCGCCCAAGCACGCTTAACTTCGGAGTTCTGATGGGATCCGGTGCATTAGTGCTGGTATGATCGCACCCGCAATTCTCTTGCCTTTTTTCTAATTTATGCCCAGCAGCAGCGTGCATCAGGCGAAAAATTCGAGGCGGAGAGCGATTCTCATAATTTTTCTTTTTAAAAAATTATTAATTTATTATTATTACAGCACCGTTTTGCGTGCGCTCCGAACGGTCCAAAAAGGGGTGTAACACGAGGACTTCCTAGGGGGTCACCCATCCTAGTACTACTCTCGGCCAAGCACGCTTAACTTCAGAGTTCTGATTGGATCCGGTGCATTAGTGCTGGTATGATCGCACCTGCCATTCTCCTGCGTTTTTCTAATTTATGCCCAGCAGCAGCGTGCGCCCAGCGCGAAATTCGAGGCGGAGAGCGATTCTCATAATTTTTATTTTTAAAAAATTATTAATTTATTATTATTACAGCACCGTTTTGCGAGCGCTCCGAAGCGGTCCAAAAAGGGGTGCAACACGAGGACTTCCCAGGGGGTCACCCATCCTAGTACTACTCTCGCCCAAGCACGCTTAACTTCGGAGTTCTGATGGGATCCGGTGCATTAGTGCTGGTATGATCGCACCTGCCATTCTCCTGCCTTTTTTTTAATTTATGCCCAGCAGCGGCGTGCGCCCGGCATAAAGTTCGAGGGGGGAGCGACTCACATAATTTTTCTTTTTAAAAAATTATTAATTCATTATTATTATAGCTCCGTTTTGCGTGCGCTCCGAAGCGGTCCAAAAAGGGGTGCAACACAAGGACTTCCCAGGGGGTCACCCATCCTAGTACTACTCTCGCCCAGCAAGCTTAACTTCGGAGTTCTGATGGGATCCGGTGCATTAGTGTTGGTATGATCGCACCCGCCATTCTCCTGCCTTTTTTCTATTTTATGACCAGCAGCGGCGTGCGCCCGGCGCGAAATTCGAGGCAGAGAGCAACTCTCATAATTTTTCTTTTTAAAAAATTATTAATTTATTATTATTACAGCTCTGTTTTGCGTGCGCTCCGAAGCGGTCCAAAAAGGGGTGCAACACGAGGACTTCCCAGGGGGTCACCCATCCTAGTACTACTGTCGCCCAATCACGCTTAACTTCGGAGTTCTGATGGGATCCGGTGCATTAGTGCTGGTATGATCGCACCCGCCATTCTCCTGCTTTTTTTCTAATTTATGCCCAGTAGAGGCGTGCGCCCGGCGCGAAATTCGAGGTGGAGAGCGATTCTCATAATTTTTCTTTTTAAAAAATTATTAATTTATTATTATTATAGCTCCGTTTTGCGTGCGATCTGAAACGGTCCAAAATGGGGTGCAACACGAGGACTTCCCAGGGGGTCACCCATCCTAGTACTACTCTCGCCCGAGCACGCTTAACTTCGGAGTTCTGATGGGATCCGGTGCATTAGTGCTGGTATGATGGCACCCGCCATTCTCCTGCCTTTTTTCTATTTTATGACCAGCAGCGGCGTGCGCCCGGCGCGAAATTCGAGGCGGAGAGCGATTCTCATAATTTTTATTTTTAAAAAATTATTAATTTATTATTATTACAGCACCGTTTTGCGTGCGCTCCGAAGCGGTCGAAAAAGGGGTGCAACACGACGACTTCCCAGGGGGTCGCCCATCCTAGTACTACTCTCGCCCAAGCACGCGTAACTTCGGATTTCTGATGGGATCCGGTGCATTAGTGCTGGTATGATCGCACCCGCCATTCTCCTGCCTTTTCTCTAATTTATGCCCAGCAGCGGCATGCGCCCGACGAGAAATTCGAGGCAGAGAGCGATTCTCATAATTTTTCTTTTTAAAAAATTATTAATTTATTATTATTTCAGCTCCGTTTTGCGTGCGCTCCGAAGCGGTACAAAAAGGGGTGCAACATGAGGACTTCCAGGGGGTCACCCATCCTAGTACTACTCTCGCCCAAGCACGCTTAACTTCGGAGTTCTGATGGGATCCGGTGCATTAGTGCTGGTATGATCGCACCCGCCATTCTCCTGCCTTTTTTCTAATTTATGCCGAGCAGGGGCGTGCGCTCGGCGCGAAATTCGAGGCGGAGAGCGATTCTCATAATTTTTCTTTTTAAAAAATTATTAATTTATTATTATTACAGCTCTGTTTTGCGTGCGCTCAGAAGCGGTCCAAAAAGGGGTGCAACACGAGGACTTCCCAGGGGGTCACCCATCCTAGTACTACTCTCGCCCAAGCACGCTTAACTTCGGAGTTCTGATGGGATCCGGTGCACCCGCCATTCTCTTGCCTTTTTTTCTAATTTATGCCCAGGATGCGTGCACCAGGCGCAAAATTCGAGGCGGAGAGCGATTCTCATAATTTTTCTTTTTAAAAAATTATTAATTTATTATTATTACAGCACCGTTTTGCGTGCGCTCCGAACGTTCCAAAAAGGGGTGCAACACGAGGACTTCCTTGGGGGTCACCCATCCTAGTACTACTCTCGGCCAAGCACGCTTAACTTCAGAGTTCTGATTGGATCCGGTGCATTAGTGCTGGTATGATCGCACCCGCTATTCTCCTGCCTTTTTCTAATTTATGCCCAGCAGCAGCGTGCGCCCGGCGCGAAATTCGAGGCGGAGAGCGACTCACATAATTTTTCTTTTTAAAAAATTATTAATTTATTATTATTATAGCTCCGTTTTGCGTGTGCTCCGAAGCGGTCCAAAAAGGGGTGCAACACGAGGACTTCCCAGGGGGTCACCCATCCTAGTACTACTCTCGCCCAAGCACGCTTAACTTCGGAGTTCTGATGGGATCCGGTGCATTGGTGCTGGTATGATCGCACCCGCCATTCTCCTGCCTTTTTTCTATTTTATGACCAGCAACGGCGTGCGCCCGGCACGAAATTCGAGGCGGAGACCGATTGTCGTAATTTTTCTTTTTAAAAAATTATTAATTTATTATTATATTACAGCTCCGTTTTGCGTGCACTCCGAAGCGGTCCAAAAAGGTGTGCAACACGAGGACTTCCCAGGGGGTCACCCATCCTAGTACTACTCTTGCCCAATCACGCTTAACTTCGGAGTTCTGATGGGATCCAGTGCATTAGTGCAGGTATGATCGCACCCGCCATTCTCCTGCTTTTTTTCTAATTTATGCCCAGTATAGGCGTGCGCTCGGCGCGAAATTGGAGGCGGAGAACGATTCTCATAATTTTTCTTTTTAAAAAATTATTAATTTATTATTATTACAGCTCCGTTTTGCGTGCGCTCTGAAACGGTCCAAAAAGGGGTGCAACACGAGGACTTCCCAGGGGGTCACCCATCCTAGTACTACTCTCGCCCAAGCACGCTTAACTTCGGAGTTCTGATGGGATCCGGTGCATTAGTGCTGGTATGATCGCACCCGCCATTCTCCTGCCTTTTTTCTATTTTAAGACCAGCAGCACGTGCGCCCAGCGCGAAATTCGAGGCGGAGAGCGATTCTCATAATTTTTCTTTTTAAAAAATTATTAATTTATTATTATTATAGCTCCGTTTTGCGTGCGCTCCGAAGCGGTCCAAGAAGGTGTGCAACACGAGGACTTCCAAGGGGGTCACCCATCCTAGTACTACTCTCGCCCAAGCACGCTTAACTTCGGAGTTCTGATGGGATCCGGTGCATTAGTGCTGGTATGATCGCACCCGCCATTCTCCTGCCTTTTTTCTAATTTATGCCCAGCAGCGGCATGCGCCCGGCGCAAAATTCGAGGCAGAGAGCGATTCTCATAATTTTTCTTTTTAAAAAATTATTAATTTATTATTATTACAGCACCGTTTTGCGTGCGCTCAGAAGCGGTCCAAAAAGGGTTGCAACACGAGGACTTCCCAGGGGGTCACCCATCCTAGTACTACTTTCGCCCAAGCACGCTTAACTTCGGAGTTCTGATGGGATCCGGTGCATTAGTGCTGGTATGATCGCACCCGCCATTCTCCTGCCTTTTTCTAATTTATGCCCAGCAACGGCGTGCGCCCGGCGCGAAATTCGAGGCGGAGAGCGACTCACATAATTTTTTTTTAAAAAAAATTATTAATTTATTATTATTACAGTTCCGTTTTGCGTGCGCTCCGAAGCGGTCCAAAAAGGGGTGCAACACGAGGACTTCCCAGGGGGTCACGCATCGTAGTACTACTCTCGCCCAAGCACGCTTAACTTCGGAGTTCTGATGGGATCCGGTGCATTGGTGCTGGTATGATCGCACCCGCCATTCTCCTGCCTTTTTTCTATTTTATGACCAGCAGCGGCGTGCGCCCGGCGCGAAATTCGAGGCGGAGAGCGATTCTCATAATTTTTCTTTTTAAAAAATTATTAATTTATTATTATTACAGCTCCGTTTTGCGTGCGCTCCGAAGCGGTCCAAAAAGGTGTGCAACACGAGGACTTCCCAGGGGGTCACCCATCCTAGTACTACTCTCGCCCAATCACGCTTAACTTCGGAGTTCTGATGGGATCCGGTGCATTAGTGCAGGTATGATCGCATCCGCCATTCTCCTGCTTTTTTTCTAATTTATGCCCAGTATAGGCGTGCGCTCGGCGCGAAATTTGAGGCGGAGAGCGATTCTCATAATTTTTCTTTTTAAAAAATTATTAATTTATTATTATTACAGCTTCGTTTTGCGTGCGCTCTGAAACGGTCCAAAAAGGGGTGCAACACGAGGACTTCCCAGGGGGTCACCCATCCTAGTACTACTCTCGCCCAAGCACGCTTAACTTCGGAGTTCTGATGGGATCCGGAGTTCTGATGGGATCAGGTTGTAGTAATCCAATCTTAGGCTGTCTTATGCTATGTTTTTTATACACATCTAATGATACTGGGGCTGCCCAAGCCACCACCGTTTAGATAAAGAAAATAACTAAAGGGCCAATGGCTTGACAAGTGTGTGTCCAAAGACCGAGAGTGTCGCCAGGGACAAGAAGCTTGTTAACGTCCATAGCATGATGTTACTTTACTTATCTTAACGTCTCTAGTAAAGCAGTTGATATTAGAGGAAAACAGAAGCATAAGATTGTAGGGTGTTAAATCCCATATTAGGATTTGATCCTAAAATCATCATTTTCATTCTATTGGTAAAATTGTAGGGATTTACCCCTAGTGAAATGTCTTGTTGAAAATCGGTGGGACAATTTAATTTATAGGATTCCCACATTGCTCTAGCTGTTTCTCCTAAGAAATTTTCTAGATAGGAATACATTTCTTCAGCAGAAAAGCTCCCATCTAATTTAGTGACTTTCATTGAAACCATAGTTCATCTGGGGAGATGGCCAGGCTTTATCATTTTTATTCCTTTACTAGCTAAAGCATCTATCACAGAAGAGATGTACAGCTTATATCCAGTATTGGAGTTATTTGTTAGTTTTCCTAGAAATCCTAATCCTATAAGAAGATTATGTAATTGGTGAACATATCTGCCATTTTCTTTTGGAAAATAACATTTATGTTTCGTTGCTTGGGAATTAGCTTGTATTTCCCAATAATTTTGTGATAATTTTAAAGATAGATAACTAATATCCATTTTTATTTCTTCTTAGGTTCCTTATGTCCTAATAAGGTTATTGTCATCTTTAAATTTTTAACCGTAAGATATGTCTTAACAGTTATTGTATGCTTCCAAGCATAATTTTGTTTAAAGCCTTTCGGCTTTTGTGGATAGATTCGTTTCATGGAAACTATGTGAGTAAAAGAGAGGTAATTAATATCCATCTTTTAGTTTATTTAGTTTTCTTTTGTCCTAACTGAGTTAGTGACATTTTTAGGTTTTGAACCATCTTATAGACCTTAATAGTCTGGTTATGCTTGTAAGCATAATTTTGTTTAAAGCCTAGAGGCTTTGGAGGATAAATGCTTTTCATTTATACTACTTGTGTATAAACACAGATAAAAGCAAGATCTCAGTCAATACAGATTTACTAGGTACTAACGTATAACCATATGGAACAATGTTGTATTGTATAAAGATAAATTGTCTAAGGAGTAAAAATATGTACTAACTATAGATTCCTGGACATTATGATGCCTTAGTTTTCCTCTGATATTTGTCGCTCTACCAGGATTTTAAGACCCATGTAAACATCATGTCGTATGGACGTTAGCAAGCCTTTCTTCTTTCTTGACCCTCCTGGTCGATAGAAGACTCTGCTTACCAAGCCATTAACCCTCTAGTTTACTTGGTTACTAAAAATCATGGTGACTTAGGCAGTCCCAACATAACCAAATTTATGTAAAAAATTAAGCATCATAAATCCTATCTGAATTAGTACATATGATACATCTGCTTAGAGTTTATCTTTATACCAACAAAGTTTTAATCCATACTTATACGTGTTCCCGTTCGATCAAAGAGAACCGTACAAGCCTCTGATACCAATAAAAGAGGGGGGGGGGGGTATTTTACACCACGAAAATACTAAAAAGAAACCATATTATCCCTCTGATAGGTTTCATGCTGAACAAATGGATGGCAAATTATTCTTATATGAATATATTTTAGCCAAACACAAGCTTTCCTTTTCATTAGGAAATGCTCATCATACACAACCAACTTATATCGGCCGTATCTGCTTACGACCTTTGAGTCTGGTTAAAACTAAATTTATTATCGGACTTAATATGCTTATTAATTCCTACAAATTACTACTGAGGGACTATTCTTTCTCCCTCATACTCTTATTCCTTATACATCTTCAACGCCTGCGAAGCGTGGTGGATGTCCTTGTGATATCCCTGGGTCTTGTAATGGGTCTTGTACAAACAACAATACACCCTTGGATGAACCAGACCTTGGCCTTGATGATTTCATCACACATGATGAACCTGATCCCATATGGATTCTCAAAAACCCACTGAATAAACTTCATGAGCTCCATGAAGATGCTGATGTTACTAACAAACATCTTGAAAAAATTGAATCCGGAAATCCTGATGTGGATAACTTGATTCGAGTCCTTGAAAAAGACCAAATCTTTGGATCGAATCCCCAACAACATTGGGAGAAAAACAAACTTGTTTGTACATTGAAAATCAAATATCCTGGTTTTCGAATTACAAATAAGAAGATTACAGCAACAAATGAAAATATTGCTGAATTTAAAATGCACATTGAAGACTTGTTAAAACTCAATGTGATAAGAAGGAGTACGTCTCCTCATAGATCTCCTGCGTTTATTGTGAACAAACACAGTGAACAAGTAAGGGGTAAAACAAGGATGGTTATTGACTATCGCCGACTGAATGACAATATAGAAGACGATAGTTATGATATTCCAGACAAAACAGAGTTAATAAACTCTATACAAGGAAGCATTGTCTTCTCTAAGTTTGACTGCAAATCCGGTTTCTGGCAAATCAGGATGGCAGAAGAATCAATACCATGGACAGCATTTACGTGTCCATTAGGAAGCTTTGAATGGCTTGTAATGCCATTTGGACTAAAAACTGCACCTGCAGTATTTCAAAGAAAAATGGATGAGGTTTTTAAACCTTACCAAGAATTCGTTTGCGTGTATATAGACGATATTCTAGTACATAGCAAATCGGAAAAAGAACATACAAGTCATTTAAAACTTGTACTACAAAAATTCTATACAAATGGGATTATTGTCTCTAGACAAAAATCACAATTTTATAGAATGAATATTGACTAATAACTTCCTTCTTAGAGAATGATATGGATAAAGAAGAGTTGTTTGATGATGACTCTCAGAGTATCCAAAGTATACCTCAGAATTTGATGGATACAATAATGACTGGTCAAGAACCACAGGCCAGTAATCAAAATTCTATTCAAGAATTAACTAATCAATTAAGTCGCGTCTTACAAATGTCCTCAGAACATATGTCTTCAAGACATACTGAGACAACCCAAACTTCTACTTCTAAACGACAACCTAGAAGTACAAAATTTGCCTGGAAATGAGTACACGGCCATTTACAGGAACATCTAATACACTTACTGGAACTACAACAGTAATAGAAAACAACCAAAATGAAAGGTTATCTATAAGTAATCCCATCCCAAATCTTTTAAATAGAATTTTTGATGGACAAGGGATTCCAGCACAAGTCTTAGAAGAAGTTGTTGATATAGATCAACAATTTGACCCTGGGTCATGCAAGTCCCCTTTGGATGCACCTTTCAACACGGATTCGGGTGATATACCTGATGAAGATGAAATATGGATAATCAGAAATCCTATTAATAAATTTCAAAGAGATTATGAAAACGAAGACGATGAATATTATATAGAAAAAATTGAATCAGGAAATCCGGATGTAGATAACCTGATTAGAATGCTTGAGAAAAACCAAATATTTGGTTCAAACCCCCAAGCACATTGGGATAAAAACAAACTTCTTTGTACACTGAAAATCAAAGATCCTGGTTTTCGGATTACAAACAAGAAAATAACAGCAACAAACGAAAATATTGCTGAATTTAAAATGCACATTGATGATTTATTAAAACTCAATGTGATAAGAAGGAGTGTATCTCCTCACAGATCTCCTGCTTTCATTGTTAATAAACACAGTGAACAAGTTAGGGGCAAAACACGAATGGTAATTGACTATCGTCGTCTGAATGATAACATAGAAGATGATAGTTATGACATTCCAGACAAAACAGAGTTAATAAACTCGATATAGGGAAGCACGTTCTTCTCAAAATTTGACTGCAAATCTGGTTTCTGGCAAATCAGAATGGCAGAAGAATCTATACCATGGACAGCATTTACATGTCCATTAGGAAGCTTCGAATGGCTTGTCATGCTGTTTGGACTAAAAACTGCACCTGCAGTATTTCAAAGAAAAATGGATGAGGTTTTTAAGCCCTACCAAGAATTTGTTTGCGTGTATATAGATGATATTCTAGTACATAGCAAATCCGAAAAAGAACATACAAGTCATTTAAAACTTGTATTACAAAAATTCTATACAAATGGGATTATTGTCTCAGGACAAAAATCACAATTTTATCGAAAAAATATCGATTATTTAGGAGTAGAAATTGGGAATGGAGTCATCAAACTCCAACCTCATATCGCTTCTAAAATTAAGACTTTCGAAGTTACAGATACCAAGAATCTACAACAATTCTTGGGATTAATAAATTATGCTAGACCTTTTTTAAAGGATCTACATAAACTGAGTGGACCCCTCTACTCAAAATTAAGTCTTACTGGTGTTAAAAAATTCAACACTGAAGACTATAAGCAAATTGATAAAATCAGGCAATTGGTAGAAACACTGCCTTTGCTTAAATTACCATTGGACAGTGATTATCTTATTGTCCAAACAGATGGTTGTGAACACGGATGGGGAGCTATCCCTCTCCGTAAAACCCATAAATATGCTATAGAAACAGAAACTATCTGTAGATATGCTTCTGGCAAATTTCGAGAGAAAAATGTCACTAGCAGTATAGACCAAGAGCTCTTAGCCGTTTGTTATGGCTTAGACGCTTTTAGACTATTTCTTTTAAATAAAAAAGAAATATTAATAAGAACAGATTGCGAAGTAATCGTAAAGTTCTGCAATACAAAAAATGAAAAACGCATCTCTCAAAAGAGATGGTTATCATTTATAGACCATTGTGTTAACAATGCATACAGAATCACCTTTGAACATATCAAAGGTAAAAACAATGTCATTTATGACATACTATCACGCCTTTTACAAAGGCCAGAATAATCAGCCTTTTTGGCTATGTATCAGCCTTTTGGTTATAAGTAACTCAAGAGGTTATGAAATTTTTGCAAAGAGATGATTAATATGACAACCCATAAAGTTGTCAACAGCTCAAAACCCTTCTTCTTCTAAAAAGACGGGGAAAAAGATTCTACAACCTTTATTGGTTGAACCTATGGATACAGATGGAGCATCTTATGCTCAGACACTGCGTGAAGCTCCACCAAAAGAATCAATCTATCTGTTCAGAACTCCAAAGCATTACACAGCTTTAACTGGACATGATCATTTAGTCCTGGACCTACTTTGGAAAGATCACCATGGACCCGGATTTCTATCTGCTATGAATACGCTTGCAGGACATTTGCAAGCATTAAGGTACATGAAGACTTTACCCCCGAGTACACAACTACCAAAATTAGAACCACAAACGCTTGAAGCATATGTGGCAAAAGAATTTAAGATCACAAGGCTTGAAAATGAACTCAAGTCTTTACAGTAGAAAGAACAAGACTTAGCCAAGCAAAAGCAAGAGCTAGAAGAGAAGTATCAAATTTTAGCCCATGCATGGGATTCAGAACTTAAAACCCAATGGACAATGGCTAAAGCAAAAATTCCTCCTGTTTTACATCCAGTCAAACAAGAGGTTTATCAGATATTATTGGCCTCTCACCAACAGAAATTTCTAACAGTTATACGATATCTAAAAAGGATAGCGTTAAATGAAATTACTAAACCACAAGGGCTTCATCTGACAATGATTACCCTTCAAACAGAGCAAGCTCATCCACAAGAACCCCATTGTTTTTGCAACAAGGGTTTTACTATAATCAAGGCATCAACAGACTTGACAAAATGGCAGGATTGCAAAATTATGGATCTCGACGTCTCACTGCTGGATCTTTTTAACTATGGTCTTCTAGACAGATTAGTGGTCCATCAGAACCACCTAGAAAAAATCAAGGGGTTTCCTTGGAAGCTTAAGTATTGCATTACTAAGTTTTTCAAGGTACACCAATTTAACGGATATTTAGACCTTAATATCAGTTCATGCCCCCCGTGGTTTTTGGGATATCCATGTGATGCAAAGCACCATGTGCTAATTAAAATCCAACATGATTTTCTACCAGATTTCTGGGATGTCTCCTTCCAAGACGAAGTCAAGAGAACAGAGACTATTTCTCTAGATCTCCAAGTTCGGCTATGGAGAAATTATATAATGACGGAAGAAACCCTGGAGTTCTTTTCTTCTTATGTAAAATCTGAAAAAAAAAAACTTTGAAGATATATGTAGAAGATGTACAAGACATCTTCTTTGTCCCTTTCATCTCTCATTTCTGTACAGACCCCGGACAGTATGAGCATTTCAAACAAACTAAGGGTGAATCCTTGGCCAAGGTATATAAAGATTATGGCAGAATGATAGAAAGGCCAGAAAGAGATGATGACATTCTTGAAGAAATTCAAGAAGACGATTAAAGGACTCCACAAATGGTGGCATTATAAAAAGATTTAAAGGTTGAAAGTGACGCGATGCCGGCTCTTATTGCAAGGCGGTCCCTACCAGAGAATCTTTTTGAAGGGTCAGGCTCTTTCCTCAAGAGTCACGTAGCTCTTACTTTTTCAAAGAGTCATTTGTCTTTTCTTTTTCTGAAGAGTCATGTACTATTTACTTTTCTGAAGAGTCATGTACTATTTATGTCATGTACTTTTTCCTTTTCTGAAGAGTCATGTACTATTTACTTTTCTGAAGAGTCCTAGAGGTTCTGGCATCAATTATTGATGCTTTACTTAGTGTGCAAGAAATCTCTCCACCTCTATATAAGGAGAGCTAGTATGTTGTAAGAAGGCATCCGGCATGATGTTATTTTTATTATTCAAAATTACATGGTAAAGCGGTTGATACTAAAGGAAAACATAAGCATAAGAATAGCCAGGAATCTATAGTTAACAAGTATTTCTACTCCTTAGGAAGTCTTCTTTACACGTTATAACAAAGTTCCATATTTTTATACGTTAGTACCTAGTAGATCTGCCATAACTAAACTTTTGCTCTTAATTGTGTTTTTACTCACATAGTTTCCATGAAACGAATCTATCCACAAAAGCCGAAAGGCTTTAAACAAAATTATGCTTGGAAGCATACAATAACTGTTAAGACATATCTTACGGTTAAAAATTTAAAGATGACAATAACCTTATTAGGACATAAGGAACCTAAGAAGAAATAAAAATGGATATTAGTTATCTATCTTTAAAATTATCACAAAATTATTGGGAAATACAAGCTAATTCCCAAGCAACGAAACATAAATGTTATTTTCCAAAAAAAAATGGCAGATATGTTTACCAATTACATACTGAGAATGCTCAGTTAAATACCATAATTGACTTACAAATCTCTCAGGCAGAAAGCCTTAGAGAATTTAATCACGTCTGTACTGAACTATGGAAAACAGTTCATACAGAAATGTTAACAAAAAATATTTTGTTAAGAAATATTCATGAAAATCAAGAATATATTAAAAATCAGTATACATATCTGATTACAATGGTAAAAGAAATCGAAAAATCTCTATTACTACAAAAACAGCTCATAGCTGAGCTTAAAGAAATTTTAGATAACCTTCAAAGGCAGTCAAAAATTTTTGACTACCAAACAACAAAAACAGCAGCCTTGCTTGAAAAATTACAGAAAAATTCTGAAGAATGGTAATCTTGACTCCTCAAGAGACTCCGCAAGAGGATCCACGATTGCCTAGGTTGATAGATCACGATATTGACTATCAAAGAGCACTAGTTGAAACTAGTAATTATTTGGATAATCCTTTGGGAATGATTTCTGATGATCCCCAAGAAGCGTCTGACAAAATATTCGTTAGACAAAATAATTTTATAATTGCATATCTTATGCAATTAAACCAAAAATTAGATATAATCCTATCAAAGGCAACATTAACTACTGACTCAGTAGTTAAACAACAAGAAAGTATTAAAGCCTCTGCTGACCTAATTACTAGGCAGTATGAAATAATCCAAAGGTTAGACCATTTGTTAGTCTTACAAACTCAACAATATCAAAGCTCAATTCATGAATTGACCAATCAATTAAGCCGTGTATTACAGATGTCTTCGTCAAACCAACCAAGTACATCTCAAACCACGACTTCTAGAAGACAACCGAGAAGTACTCAGTTTCTTTGGAAATGAGTACAAGACCATTTACAGGAACTTCTAATACCCTTACTGGTACTACAACAGTAAGAGAAAATAACCAAAATGAAAGGTTATCCATAAGTAATCCCATCCCAAATCTCTTAAACAGAATTTTTGATGGACAAGGAATTCCAGCACAAGTCTTAGAAGAAGTTGTTGATATAGATCAACAATTTGAGGCTTACCAAAATAATAGATTACAAATATTACGTCCTCAACTTCTTTATAGAACAAGACCATTAAATCTTAGAACCCAGCTTCTAAGAATAACTCGTGAAGAACACCTTTCTGTCACAACAGAACCAAGGAATCTAAAAATTATTTCTAGAGATTCCTTAACAAAACTAAGACAATCAGGAAAGACATTAGCTCATATAGGAATGATTGTCATCTCAGTTAAAGGACTAGCACGAAAAAAGCTAGGAACAAAAGTATTAATTGCAATCCTTGATAAGAGATGGAAATCTGATGCAAGGAAAGCACTTATTGCTTGCATGGAAGTAGATATGACAGAAAATAAGGGTATATTTTATTGTGCCCCAGACTTTCTCATAAATATAAAAGACTTAGGAGAACTCGAAATTGGTATCCAAACCCGAGGATACGAAGACTTTTCTGGTGATTCTAATCTTCTTATAGGATTAGGATTTCTAGGAAAACTAACAAATAACTCCAATACTGGATATAAGCTGTACATCTCTTCTGTGATAGATGCTAGTAAAGGAATAAAAATGATAAAGCCTATGGCCATCTCCCCAGATGACCTAGGAGGATTAGATTGGAACATATCTAAAAATTTAGAATGTGAACAAATGCTTATCCCTGAAGATAGTATCATGTTCAAAAATTCTGATAAAACATATAACTTTAGATTCTCAAATTATAAAAAGAAACAAACTATGAATGATGCTGAGGCTTCAACATCAGGATTAGAAAAATTTCTAGAATAATGCTACTAAAAGAAAATAGTCTAGTAGTAGCTAAAGAATTAGACTTTACATTTGAAGAAATGATAAGTCTAGAAATTGCCCTTATTAATAAAGGAAAATTACTTCCTTCTCATAAACTTGAGTATGACATTGAAGGAAATATTAGAGTCTGGTATGGGCAGAAAAAACCCCAAGACTTAGAATTCACTCAAGAAGAAGAAGATATAATAACTTCCTTCTTAGAGAATGATACGGATATAGAAGAATTGTTTGATGATGACTCTCAGAGTATCCAGAGTATACCTCAGAATTTGATGGATACAATAATGACTGGTCAAGAACCACAGGCCAGTAATACTCCTGTTTATAATAATCCAGGACAAGCAGTAGCTTCTACAAGTACAGCACAACCTAGTACTTCACATATACGAAATTATATTATAGGACAACCTCCTCGAGAATCCTATACTCATTCTACCCAGTATGAAGAACAAGAAGGTAATCGTACTAAAGGAAAACGACTACCTTTAGAAACAATAGATAAACGAAAGCTTCTAGATGAAGGAAGAATCCTTAATCTAGCAGCCCATGATCCACAAACATGGAGCACAGTTCTCGATAACTGGGCCTCTATGGTTTCAATAAAAGTCACTAAATTAGATGGGAGCATTTCTGCTGAAGAAATGTATTCCTATCTAGAAAATTTCTTAGGAGAAACAGCTAGAGCAATGTGGGAATCCTATAAATTAAATTGTCCCACCGATTTTCAACAAGACATTTCATTAGGGGTAAATCCCTATAATTTCACCAATAGGATGAAAATGATGATTTTAGGATCAAATCCTAATATGGGATTCAATACCCAACAGAAAGAAGCAATCCGAAAGCTTGAAATAATCCAAATAAAAAATTAGAAATATATAAAACCTTTTTTGCAAGATTATCTTTATTATGCTTGCAAAGCAGGAGGTTATCAAGACCAAGCACTGGGAGAACGATTATTTTTAAAATTACCGGCTCCTATTGGTCATGAAATTCATCAAGCCTGGAATAATGATCCTGAGAAAGCACAGTTAGCTCTCGCTATAAATAACATTACTACCAGAATACAATTTATCATTGATAAATTAGTAGAAAGATGCACCCGGCTGAAGGGTGACCACCATTTAAAAGGTGAATTTAGTTTCTGCAATGAAATCTATACACCTCAAACATATGCTAAAGAAGAAAGTAAACAAAAGAAGAAACCTAAAAAGGGTAAATCTTCCAAAAGATATTTTCTTCGAAAATCTTCTGCAAAGAAACCATATCTTGCAAAAGAAAAACATGTTCGAAAATATAATCCCAAAAGAGATTATAAAAATAAACTTTCATGTTTTACTTGTGGAAGTCAAAATCACTTAGCACGTGATTGTACTAAGAGACAAAATTTATATAGTAAACAATCCATTCTTGTTGATTGTGTCCAAGAAGATCTACTTAATGTAGATGAATATATTTCTGACACAGAATCAATATACAGTATTGTCTCTATACCAGACAATACTAATTATAAGACCGATTCAGACAACGAATTAGAAGAATTCACTACCGATCTGTTATCAAAATCAGACCAGCTCCATTCTCCCTATGGAACTGAGCATCTGTCAGGCCCTACTTTTGATAAATTAGATATGTTAAAACCATATCTAGGACAATTATAATATGGATAAACTCCCATATCAAATAATGACCCCAAAAGTTATTCCACTTCATGAACACCAATGGAGTTCAAGGCGTGGCAGTCAAGACCATGCTTGCATATATTGTTTCAAATATCCAAGCATGAATCTTAGATATCAGTGCATTATTTGCTCTATAGAAGCTTGCAGATATTGTCTTGAAAATCAGCAAGTATCTTTACCTAGTTCTAGTCAACCTGTGTCTCAGCAGACAACCGGGCCAACCAGAACAGAAATTATAGAACTTCGTATTCTACAATTAGAAAATGAAGTTTATAAACACTCCCAAAGGCTTGAAGAGTTTGAACAAAGAAATAATAAACAACTTCCTGAAAATCTAATTTTTTATGAAAATACAGATTATAATGAAAATACAGAAGAAGGTCCTTCTTCTAAACAAATTGAGTTTATTCATAAACCAGTACAACCTCCATGGTTATACTCAATTAAAATAAATAGTATCATCCAAATTTCTGATTGGAAATTGGAACTACCAGCTTTAATTGATACAGGTTGTAGTAATACAATCTTAGACATGGATTTGGTTCCCCAAAAATACCATGTTAAACTTGATCCCTCTGATAGGTTTCATGCTGAACAAATGGATGGCAAATTATTCTTATATGAATATATTTTAGCCAAACACAAGCTTTCCTTTCCATTAGGAAATGCTCATCATACACAACCAACATATATCGGCCGTATCTGCTTACGACCTTTGAGTCTGGTTAAAACTAAATTTATCATCTGACTTAATATGCTTATTAATTCCTATAAAGGGGTCACCCTTACTACTGAGGGACTATTCTTTCTCCCTCATACCCTTATTCCTTATACATCTTCAACGCCTGCGAAGCGTGGTGGATGTCCTTGTGATATCCCTGGGTCTTGTAATAACAACAATGCACCCTTGGCTGAACCAGACCCTGACCTTGATGATTTCATCACACATGATGAACCTGATACCATATGGATTCTCAAAAATCCACTGAATAAACTTCATGAGCTCCATGAAGATGCTGAAGATGCTGATGTTACTAACAAACATCTTGAAAAAATTGAATTCGGAAATCCTGATGTGGATAACTTGATTCGAGTCCTTGAAAAAGACCAAATCTTTGGATCAAATCCCCAACAACATTGGGAGAAAAACAAACTTGTTTGTATACTAAAAATCAAAGATCCTGGTTTTCGAATTACAAATAAGAAGATTACAGCAACAAATGAAAATATTGCTGAATTTAAAATGCACATTGAAGACTTGTTAAAACTCAATGTGATAAGAAGGAGTACGTCTCCTCATAGATCTCCTGCGTTTATTGTGAACAAACACAGTGAACAAGTAAGGGGTAAAACAAGGATGGTTATTGACTATCGCCGACTGAATGACAATATAGAAGACGATAGTTATGATATTCCAGACAAAACAGAGTTAATAAACTCTATACAAGGAAGCATTGTCTTCTCTAAGTTTGACTGCAAATCCGGTTTCTGGCAAATCAGGATGGCAGAAGAATCAATACCATGGACAGCATTTACATGTCCATTAGGAAGCTTTGAATGGCTTGTAATGCCATTTGGACTAAAAACTGCACCTGCAGTATTTCAAAGAAAAATGGATGAGGTTTTTAAACCTTACCAAGAATTCGTTTGCGTGTATATAGACGATATTCTAGTACATAGCAAATCGGAAAAAGAACATACAAGTCATTTAAAACTTGTACTACAAAAATTCTATACAAATGGGATTATTGTCTCTGGACAAAAATCACAATTTTATAGAATGAATATTGACTATTTAGGAGTTGAAATTGGGAACGGAGCCATAAAACTCCAACCCCATATTGCTTCTAAAATAAAGGCCTTTGAGGTTACAAATACCAAAAGTTTACAACAATTTTTGGGACTCATAAATTATGCTAGACCTTTCCTAAAGGATCTACATAAATTGAGTGGGCCTCTCTACTCGAAATTAAGTCTGACTGGTGTTAAGAAATTTAACACAGAAGACTATAAACAAATTGACAAAATCAGGCAATTGGTAGAAACACTACCTTTGCTCAAATTACCATTGGATAGTGATTATCTTACTGTCCAAACAGATGGTTGTGAACACGGATGGGGAGCTATTCTTCTCCGTAAAGCCCATAAATATGATCAAGAAGCAGGGACCATCTGCAGATATGCTTCTGGCAAATTTCGAGAGAAAAATGTCACTAGCAGTATCGATCAAGAGCTTCTGGCTGTTTGTTACGGCTTAGATGCTTTTAGACTATTTCTTTTAAATAAAAAAGAAATATTAATAAGAACAGATTGCGAAGCAATCGTAAAGTTCTTCAATACAAAAAATGAGAAGTGTATCTCTCAAAAGAGATGGCTATCATTTATAGACCATTGTATTAACAATGCATACAGAATTACCTTTGAACATATCAAAGGCAAAAACAATGTCATTTCTGACATATTATCACGTCTTTTACAAAGACCAGAATAATTGGCCTTTTGGCTAAAAATATCAGTCTGTTGACTAAATATGACAACTGAAAAAGTTGTGCAGATGGCAACCTCTTCTTCCACCAAGAAAGAAAAGCAAAAGGAAAAACAAGTACAGCATATGGATATGGATGAAAAACCATCCTATGCTCAGACCTGCAAAGAAGAAGCTCCCAAAGAGACTATTTATCTTTTCCGAACACCAAGGCACTTTACAGCCTTAACACCAAAAGATCATATGGTCTTAGATCTATTATGGAAAGACCACCATAATGCGGGGTTTCTTAGTGCAATGACCTCATTAGCAAGCCATCTCCAGGCTATCAGATACACTCACAAAACTCTTCCTCCTCCACAACAGGTGGAAAAGCTAGAGCCACAAACTTTACAGGCATATGTGGCTAAAGAGTACAAGATTGTTTCTTTAGAAAAAGAAATCAAATCACTTCAAGAACAAGTTGATCTGCTTAAAGTCCAGAAAGATTGTCTTGAAGAGCAAAGAAATCTTGCCCATAAAACATGGGAACAAGAGTTGGAAAACCAATGGAATCTCTCAAGGTCAAAGATTCCTCCACAAATCACATCTGCTCAACAACATATTTATGAATGTCTTAAGAAAACCAGACATCAGCAATTCATAGAAATTGCTGGATATTTAAGACAGATGGCTCTTAATGAAATCACAAAACCAAAGGGCCTCCATCTCACAATGGTTTCTTTATATACAGAAGAAGAACACATTGCAGAACCAAATTGTCATTGCAAGATGGGGTTTGCAATAATAAAAGCCTCCATTGATCTTGCCGAATGGAAGGACTGCTATGTTAAGAAAACTTCTGTCTCTTTACAAGACTTATTCCATTTAGGATTTCTTGACAGACTAGTTGTTCATGAAAGTCACGTCGACAAATTAAAGGGATTCCCATGGAAGCTCATTTACTGTATCAAGAAAATTTTCAAGTCTCCCCACACTGGTGGTATCTTAGACTTAGATATTTGTTCTTCTCCTCCATGGTTTCTTGGCTATCCAGCAGACGCCAAGCATCAAATATTGATTAAAAATCAGGAGAATTATCTACCTGATTTTTGGGATCAAGATTTTGAAGAGGAAGTAAAACATACTTCAACTACTCCACTAGACTTACAACTTAGTTTATGGAGAAGTTATTGCCTTGTTGAAGATGACAAGGCTTTCTACAGACCTTATCTACTCACCGAGGATAAGACTCTCAAAATCTATGTCGAAGACGACAAAGATGATTTCTTTGTTCCTTTTTCAGCCCATTTCTGCCATAATCCAGGCTTAAGAGATCATTTTAAGACAATTAGCCATGAAAATCTTGCTAAAGTGATGAAAGATTATGGTCGCATGATCTTACAAGACGGCCAAGATGATGTTCTAGAAGACATCATGGAAGATTAAAGATTCAAGTGTTAAAAGGTGATGCGATGCTGGCTCAAGTGCAAGGCGGTCCCCACACAAGAATCTTTGAAGGGTCAGGCTCTTTCCTCAAGAGTCATTTGTCTCCTGCTTTTTCTAAAAGTCATGTATTATTTACTTTTCTGAAGAGTCATATGTCCTTTACTTTTCTAAAGAGTCATATGTCTTTTACTTTTCTGAAAGGTCATGTAAATGTGCTGGCATCAATTATTGATGCTTTGCTTCGTTTGTAAGAAAACTCCCTCCTCAGGTCTATATAAGGAGAAATAGATTGTTGTAAGAAGGTATCCTGCAGGCATCCTGTAATCCGCTTATCCGATCATCCGCCTTCTACTAGGAATCGTATGTGTGCAAGTTTGTTCTCCTTTTGAGTCTTTGTAAGTTATGTCTTTCTATTAATCTATCGAGCATCTTTTTAGTATTTTCTTGTTAAAATACCCCCCCCCCCTCTCTTTTATTGGTATTAAAATACTCCCTCCTCTCTTTTATTGGTATCAGAGCCGTAGTACGGTTCGTATTTGATCGAACGGGAAAGCGTATAATAATGGAATAACACTCTGTTGGTGTAAAGAAGATGTTAAGCAGATGTAGTATACTTGCTAATTCAGATAGGCTGTCTTATGCTATGTTTTTTATACAAATCTAATGATACTGGGGCTGCCAAGCCACCACCGTTTAGATAAAGAAAATAACTAAAGGGCCAATGGCTTGACAAGTGTGTGTCCAAAGACCGAGAGTGTCGCCAGGGACAAGAAGCTTGTTAACGTCCATAGCATGATGTTATTTTACTTATCTTAACGTCTCTGGTAAAGCAGTTGATATTAGAGGAAAACAGAAGCATAAGAATGGCCAGGAATCTATAGTTAGCCAGTATTTCTACTCTTTAACAAACCTTCTTTACACAATACAACAAAGTGCCATGAGATTATACGTTAGTACCTAGTAGATCTGTCTCACTGATT
Source organism: Costus lasius (assembly GCA_027563935.2). Taxonomy (NCBI): domain Eukaryota; kingdom Viridiplantae; phylum Streptophyta; class Magnoliopsida; order Zingiberales; family Costaceae; genus Costus; species Costus lasius. The sequence goes on from CM050446.2 coordinate 51,792,840, forward strand.
ATTATCTGCTCTTTACCTGTGTTATTACACATAGTTCTGATGAAAAGAATTTATCCACAAAAGCCGAAAGGCTTTAAAGAAAATTATGCTTTCAAGCATAGATTAACCGTAAAAACATACCTTACGGTTAAAAATCTCAGAATGACACTAATCTTATTAGGACAAAAGAAGCCTAATAAGAAATAAAAGATGGATATTAATTATCTATCTTTAAAATTAGCACAACATTATTGGGAAATACAAGCTAATTCCCAAGCAACTAAACATAAATGCTATTTTCTGAAAGAAAATGGTAGATATGTTCATCAATTACACACTGAGAACGCTCAGTTAAATACAATAATTGACTTACAAATCTCTCAGGCAGAAAGCCTTAGAGAATTTAATCACGTCTGTACTGAACTATGGAAAACAGTTCATACAGAAATGTTAACAAAAAATATTTTGTTAAGAAATATTCATGAAAATCAAGAATATATTAAAAATCAGTATACATATCTGATTACAATGGTAAAAGAAATCGAAAGATCTCTATTACTACAAAAACAGCTCACAGCTGAGCTTAAAGAAATTTTACATAACCTTCAAAGGCAGTCAAAAATTTTTGACTACCAAACAACAAAAACAGCAGCCTTGCTTGAAAAATTACAGAAAAATTCTGAAGAATGGTAATCTTGACTCCTCAAGAGACTCCGCAAGAGGATCCACGATTGCCTAGGTTGATAGATCACGATATTGACTATCAAAGAGCACTAGCAGAATCTAGTAATTATCTAGATAACGCTTTGGGTATGATTTCGGATGATCCCCAAGGAGCTTCTGACAAAAGATTTGTCAGACAAAATAATTTTATAATTGCATATCTTATGCAATTAAATAAAAAATTAGATTTACTTCTATCACAGACATCAGTAACTACTGATTCAATAATAAAACAACAAGAAACTATCAAAACCTCTGCTGATCTAATTTTTAGACAGTATGAAATAATTCAACGCTTAGATAATTTGTTAGTCTTACAAACTCAACAATATCAAAGCTCAATTCATGAATTGACCAATCAATTAAGCCGTGTATTACAGATGTCTTCGTCAAACCAACCAAGTACATCTCAAACCACGACTTCTAGAAGACAACCGAGAAGTACTCAGTTTCTTTGGAAATGAGTACAAGACCATTTACAGGAACTTCTAATACCCTTACTGGTACTACAACAGTAAGAGAAAATAACCAAAATAAAAGGTTATCCATAAGTAATCCCATCCCAAATCTCTTAAACAGAATTTTTGATGGACAAGGAATTCCAGCACAAGTCTTAGAAGAAGTTGTTGATATAGATCAACAATTTGAGGCTTACCAAAATAATAGATTACAAATATTACGTCCTCAACTTCTTTATAGAACAGGACTATTAAATCTTAGAACCCAGCTTCTAAGAATAACTCGTGAAGAACACCTTTCTGTCACAACAGAACCAAGGAATCTAAAAATTATTTCTAGAGATTCCTTAACAAAACTAAGACAATCAGGAAAGACATTAGCTCATATAGGAATGATTGTCATCTCAGTTAAAGGACTAGCACGAAAAAAGCTAGGAACAAAAGTCTTAATTGCCATTCTTGACAAAAGATGGAAAACAGATGCAAGAAAAGCAATTATTGCTTGTATGGAAGTAGATATGACAGAAAATAAGGGTGTCTTTTATTGTGCCCCAGATTTTCTCATAAGTATTAAAGACTTAGGAGAATTAGAAATAGGTATCCAAACAAGAGGATACGAAGACTTTTCTGGAGATTCTAATCTTCTTATTGGATTAGGATTTTTAGGGAAATTAACAAACAATTCTAATACTGGATATAAGCTCTACATTTCTTCTGTAATAGATGCTCTAGCCAGTAAAGGAATAAAAATGATAAAACCTATGGCCATCTCCCCAGATGACTTAGGAGGCCTAGATTGGAATATTTCCAAAAACCTAGACTGCGAACAAATGCTTATCCCTGAGGATAGTATTATGTTCAAAAACTCATATGATACATATAATTTGAGATTTTCAAATTATAAAAAGAAACAAACTCTTAATGACAACGAGGCTTCAACATCAGGCCTTGAAAAATATCTAGAATAATGATACTAGAAGAAAATAGCCTTGTAGTATCTAAAGAATTAGACTTGACATTTGAAGAAATGATAAGTCCAAAAATCATGCTTATTAATAAAGGAAAATTACTCCCTTCACATAAGCTTGAGTATGACAATGAAAGAAATATTAGAGTCTGTTATGAGAGTAAAACACACCATGACCAAATATTTACCCAAGAAGAAGAAGAAGAAATAATCAACTCCTTAGAATTCGAAGATACTAAAGAATCCTCTGATGAAGATTCTCAAAGTATACAAAGTATACCTCAAAACTTGATGGATACAATAATGACTGGTCAAGAACCACAGGCTAGTAATACTACTCCTGTATATAATAATCCAGGACAGGCAGTAGCTTCAACAAGTACGGCTCAGCCTAGTACTTCACATATACGAAATTATACTATAGGACAACCTCCTAGAGAATCCTATACCCATCATACTCAGTATGAAGAACAAGAAGGTATTCGTACTAAAGGAAAGCGACTACCTTTAGAAACAATAGATAAACGAAAGCTTCTAGATGAAGGAAGAATCCTTAATCTAGCAGCCCATGATCCACAAACATGGAGCACAGTTCTCGATAACTGGGCCTCTATGGTTTCAATGAAAGTCACTAAATTAGATGGGAGCTTTTCTGCTGAAGAAATGTATTCCTATCTAGAAAATTTCTTAGGAGAAACAGCTAGAGCAATGTGGGAATCCTATAAATTAAATTGTCCCACCGATTTTCAACAAGACATTTCATTAGGGGTAAATCCCTATAATTTCACCAATAGGATGAAAATGATGATTTTAGGATCAAATCCTAATATGGGATTCAATACCCAACAGAAAGAAGCAATCCGAAAGCTTGAAATAATCCAAATAAAAAATTGGAAATATATAAAACCTTTTTTGCAAGATTATCTTTATTATGCTTGCAAAGCAGGAGGTTATCATGACCAAGCACTAGGAGAACGATTATTTTTAAAATTATCGGCTCCTATTGGTCATGAAATTCATCAAGCCTGGAATAATGATCCAGAGAAAGCACAGTTAGCTCTCGCTATAAATAACATTACTACCAGAATACAATTTATCATTGATAAATTAGTAGAAAGATGCACCCGGCTGAAGGGTGACCACCATTTAAAAGGTGAATTTAGTTTCTGCAATGAAATCTATACACCTCAAACATATGCTAAAGAAGAAAGTAAACAAAAGAAGAAACCTAAAAAGGGTAAATCTTCCAAAAGATATTTTCTTCGAAAATCTTCTGCAAAGAAACCATATCTTGCAAAAGAAAAACATGTTCGAAAATATAATCCCAAAAGAGATTATAAAAATAAACTTTCATGTTTTACTTGTGGAAGTCAAAATCACTTAGCACGTGATTGTACTAAGAGACAAAATTTATATAGTAAACAATCCATTCTTGTTGATTGTGTCCAAGAAGATCTACTTAATGTAGATGAATATATTTCTGACACAGAATCAATATACAGTATTGTCTCTATACCAGACAATACTAATTATAAGACCGATTCAGACAACGAATTAGAAGAATTCACTACCGATCTGTTATCAAAATCAGACCAGCTCCATTCTCCCTATGGAACTGAGCATCTGTCAGGCCCTACTTTAGATAAATTAGATATGTTAAAACCATATCTAGGACAATTATAATATGGATAAACTCCCATATCAAATAATGACCCCAAAAGTTATTCCACTTCATGAACACCAATGGAGTTCAAGGCGTGGCAGTCAAGACCATGCTTGCATATATTGTTTCAAATATCCAAGCATGAATCTTAGATATCAGTGCATTATTTGCTCTATAGAAGCTTGCAGATATTGTCTTGAAAATCAGCAAGTATCTTTACCTAGTTCTAGTCAACCTGTGTCTCAGCAGACAACCGGGCCAACCAGAACAGAAATTATAGAACTTCGTATTCTACAATTAGAAAATGAAGTTTATAAACTCTCCCAAAGGCTTGAAGAGTTTGAACAAAGAAATAATAAACAACTTCCTGAAAATCTGATTTTTTATGAAAATACAGATTATAATGAAAATACAGAAGAAGGTCCTTCTTCTAAACAAATTGAGTTTATTCATAAACCAGTACAACCTCCATGGTTATACTCAATTAAAATAAATAGTATCATCCAAATTTCTGATTGGAAATTGGAACTACCAGCTTTAATTGATACAGGTTGTAGTAATACAATCTTAGACATGGATTTGGTTCCCCAAAAATACCATGTTAAACTTGATCCCTCTGATAGTTTCATGCTGAACAAATGGATGGCAAATTATTCTTATATGAATATATTTTAGCCAAACACAAGCTTTCCTTTTCATTAGGAAATGCTCATCATACACAACCAACTTATATCGGTCGTATATGCTTACGACCTTTGAGTCTGGTTAAAACTAAATTTATTATCGGACTTAATATGCTTATTAATTCCTACAAAGGGGTCACCCTTACTACTGAGGGACTATTCTTTCTCCCTCATACTCTTATTACTTATACATCTTCACCGCCTGCGAAGCGTGGTGGATGTCCTTGTGATATCCCTGGGTCTTGTACAAACAACAATACACCCTTGGATGAACCAGACCTTGGCCTTGATGATTTCATCACACATGATGAACCTGATCCCATATGGATTCTCAAAAACCCACTGAATAAACTTCATGAGCTCCGTGAAGATGCTGATGTTACTAACAAACATCTTGAAAAAATTGAATCCGGAAATCCTGATGTGGATAACTTGATTCGAGTCCTTGAAAAAGACCAAATCTTTGGATCAAATCCCCAACAACATTGGGAGAAAAACAAACTTGTTTGTACATTGAAAATCAAAGATCCTGGTTTTCGAATTACAAATAAGAAGATTACAGCAACAAATGAAAATATTGCTGAATTTAAAATGCACATTGAAGACTTGTTAAAACTCAATGTGATAAGAAGGAGTACGTCTCCTCATAGATCTCCTGCGTTTATTGTGAACAAACACAGTGAACAAGTAAGGGGTAAAACAAGGATGGTTATTGACTATCGCCGACTGAATGACAATATAGAAGACGATAGTTATGATATTCCAGACAAAACAGAGTTAATAAACTCTATACAAGGAAGCATTGTCTTCTCTAAGTTTGACTGCAAATCCGGTTTCTGGCAAATCAGGATGGCAGAAGAATCAATACCATGGACAGCATTTACATGTCCATTAGGAAGCTTTGAATGGCTTGTAATGCCATTTGGACTAAAAACTGCACCTGCAGTATTTCAAAGAAAAATGGATGAGGTTTTTAAACCTTACCAAGAATTCGTTTGCGTGTATATAGACGATATTCTAGTACATAGCAAATCGGAAAAAGAACATACAAGTCATTTAAAACTTGTACTACAAATATTCTATACAAATGGGATTATTGTCTCTAGACAAAAATCACAATTTTATAGAATGAATATTGACTATTTAGGAGTTGAAATTGGGAACGGAGCCATAAAACTCCAACCCCATATTGCTTCTAAAATAAAGGCCTTTGAGGTTACAGATACCAAAAGTTTACAACAATTTTTGGGCCTTATCAATTATGCTAGACCTTTCTTAAAAGATCTACATAAACTGAGTGGACCTCTCTACTCAAAATTAAGTCTAACTGGTGTAAAGAAATTTAACACCGAAGACTATAAACAAATTGAGAAAATCAGGCAATTGGTAGAAACACTGCCTTTGCTTAAATTACCACTGGAGAGTGACTATCTCACTGTCCAAACAGATGGGTGTGAACACGGATGGGGAGCTATACTCCTCCGCAAACCCCACAAATATGCTACAGAAATAGAAACTATTTGCAGATATGCTTCGGGCAAATTTTGTGAGAAAAATGTCACGAGCAGTATTGACCAAGAGCTCTTAGCTGTTTGTTATGGCTTAGACTCTTTCAGATTATTTCTTTTAAACAAAAAAGAAATATTAATAAGAACAGATTGCGAAGCAATTGTTAAGTTCTTCAATACAAAAAATGAGAAGCGAATCTCTCAAAAGAGATGGCTATCATTTATAGACCATTGTATTAACAATGCATATAGAATCACCTTTGAACATATCAAAGGCAAAAATAATGTCATATCTGACATATTATCACGTCTTCTACAAAGACCAGAATAGTCAAAACTTTTGACTCAATATGACAACGATTAATGTTGTGCAGCCAATGGCAACTACTTCAAATTCTTCTTCTCAAAAGCAAAATAAGAAGAAGGGTCTCCAAGGCCAAGGGCCTCAACCTATGGTTACAGACGACTTAACTTATGCGCAAGTCATAAAAGAAGAAACGGACAAAACACCAATGTTCTTGTTCCGAACTCCTAAACACTACACAGCCTTGACAGGGCATGACAGGACAATATTGGATCTTCTATGGAAAGATCGTCATACTACTGGGTTTCTCACTGCAATGAATACCTTGGCTGGCCACCTCCAAGCCATACGGTATATGAAAACTCTGCCAATACCTGAGGCACCAAAGCAGGTAAAACTGGAACCACAAACTTTAGAGGCATACATTGCCAAAGAGTTTAAGATTAACATTTTGGAAAAAGAACTCGAAGTTCTCTCAAACAGTGTAGCCGGGCTACAAGCAGAAAAGAAAGAGTTAGAGAAAAAACTTGAGTTATTAAGTATTACTTGGGATAATGAAATGAAGTCCCAATGGACTAATTCCAAGTCAAAGGTTCCACCTCCTCTCTATCCTGCTCAACAGCAGATCTATGAGTTTGTGAAGCAAACTCAACATCAGAAATTTATAAAAATTATCAGATATCTCAGAAAAATAGCCCTCAATGAGATAACAAAACCTCAAGGTCTTCATTTGACTATGCTATCTTTACAAAGAGAATCGGTTCACCAAGACGAACCACATTGCCATTGTCAGAATGGCTTTACTATCATTAAAGCTTCTATTGATTTAACCCAATGGAAGGATTGCACCATCCTGGATACAGAAGTCTCTCTCGTATACCTCTTTAATTATGGATTACTAGACAGGTTAGTAGTCCATTCTCTACATCTGGAGAAATTAAAAGACTTTCCTTGGAGGTTATTATATTGCATCAAGCACATGTACAAGTACCATATGTTCCAGGGGTACTTAGATATAAACATTAGCTCTTGTCCTCCATGGTACTTAGGGTACCCTAGTGACTCTAAGCATCAAGTGCTAATTAAAATACAACAAGAGTTTATGCCCGATTTTTGGGACCAATCTTTCCAACAAGAAGTCCGACAAACTGCTGAAGTCTCTTTAGAGCTCCAGGTACAGCTGTGGCGAAATTACATTATGACAGAAGAAACTCTTACTTTTTTTCAATCTTATCTCTTAACATAATAAGATGATGAAAATCTACGTGGAAGACGAACATGAATGTACCTTTGTTCCCTTTCCCTCTCATTTCTGTACCCATCCGGGTCAGTATGAACACTTTAAACAAACCAAAGGTGAAGCTTTAGTTAAAGCTTATCGAGATTATGGGCGCATGATTGATCCCATGGATGCTGCTGGCAATGACAATATCTTGGAAGAAATCCAAGAGGATGATTAAAAGATGAAAGTGTTAAAAGGAGATGCGATGCCGACAAAGGAAGTTAGGCGGTCCCCTACACAAGGCATCTTTTAAAGAAGGGTCAGACTCTTTCCTCAAGAGTCAGTTGTCTTTTTAACGTTTTCAAGAGTCATGTACTGTTTAATGTTTCTTTTTCGGAAGAGTCATTTACTTTTCTGAAGCGTCAAGCATGTGCTGGCACCAATTAGTGGTGCTTTACTTCGTCTGTAAGGAACCTCTTCCTTCCATCCCTTGTCTATATAAGGAGAGTTAGATTGTTGTAAGAAGGCATCCGCCTTCTACTAGGAATCGTGTGTGTGCAAGTTTGTTCTCCTTTTGAGTCTTTGTAAGTTATGTCTTTCTATTAATCTATCGAGCATCTTTTTAGTATTTTCTTGTTAAAATACCCCCGTGTTCATGAACATCTTCATGAATTGAGCTTTGATATTGTTGAGTTTGTAAGACTAACAAATTATCTAAGCGTTGAATTATTTCATACTGTCTAAAAATTAGATCAGCAGAGGTTTTGATAGTTTCTTGTTGTTTTATTATTGAATCAGTAGTTACTGATGTCTGTGACAGAAGTAAATCTAATTTTTTATTTAATTGCATAAGATATGCAATTATAAAATTATTTTGTCTGACAAATCTTTTGTCAGAAGCTCCTTGGGGATCATCCGAAATCATACCCAAAGCGTTATCTAGATAATTACTAGATTCTGCTAGTGCTCTTTGATAGTCAATATCGTGATCTATCAACCTAGGCAATCGTGGATCCTCTTGCGGAGTCTCTTGAGGAGTCAAGATTACCATTCTTCAGAATTTTTCTGTAATTTTTCAAGCAAGGCTGCTGTTTTTGTTGTTTGGTAGTCAAAAATTTTTGACTGCCTTTGAAGGTTATCTAAAATTTCTTTAAGCTCAGCTGTGAGCTGTTTTTGTAGTAATAGAGATCTTTCGATTTCTTTTACCATTGTAATCAGATATGTATACTGATTTTTAATATATTCTTGATTTTCATGAATATTTCTTAACAAAATATTTTTTGTTAACATTTCTGTATGAACTGTTTTCCATAGTTCAGTACAGACGTGATTAAATTCTCTAAGGCTTTCTGCCTGAGAGATTTGTAAGTCAATTATTGTATTTAACTGAGCGTTCTCAGTGTGTAATTGATGAACATATCTACCATTTTCTTTCGGAAAATAGCATTTATGTTTAGTTGCTTGGGAATTGGCTTGTATTTCCCAATAATGTTGTGCTAATTTTAAAGAGAGGTAATTAATATCCATCTTTTATTTTATTTAGTTTTCTTTTGTCCTAACTAGGTTAGTGACATTTTTAGGTTTTGAACCATCTTATAGACCTTAATAGTCTGGTTATGCTTGTAAGCATAATTTTGTTTATGCTTGTAAGCATAATTTTGTTTAAAGCCCAGAGGCTTTGGAGGATAAATGCTTTTCATTTATACTACTTGTGTATAAACACAGATAAAAGCAAGATCTCAGTCGATACAGATCTACTAGTTACTAACGTATAACCATATGGAACAATGTTGTATTGTATAAAGATAAATTGTCTAAGGAGTAAAAATATGTACTAACTATAGATTCCTGGACATTTTGATGCCTTAGTTTTCCTCTGATATTTGTCGCTCTACCAGGATTTTAAGACCCATGTAAACATCATGTCGTATGGACGTTAGCAAGCCTTTCTTCTTTCTTGACCCTCCTAGTCGATAGAAGACGCTGCTTACCAAGCCATTAACCCTCTAGTTTACTTGGTTGCTAAAAATCATGGTGACTTAGGCAGTCCCGACATAACCAAATTTATGTAAAAAATTAAGCATCATAAATCCTATCTGAATTAGTACATATGATACATCTGCTTAGAGTTTATCTTTATACCAACAAAGTTTTAATCCATACTTATACGTGTTCCCGTTAGTACTCCATGTTTGTGGATCATGGGCTGCTAGATTAAGGATTCTTCCTTCATCTAGAAGCTTTCGTTTATCTATTGTTTCTAAAGGTTTATATCTTCTTCTTCTTGAGTGAATTCTAAGTCTTGGGGTTTTTTCTGCCCATACCAGACTCTAATATTTCCTTCAATGTCATACTCAAGTTTATGAGAAGGAAGTAATTTTCCTTTATTAATAAGGGCAATTTCTAGACTTATCATTTCTTCAAATGTAAAGTCTAATTCTTATGCCGACAAAGGAAGTTAGGCGGTCCCCTACACAAGGCACTGAGGAAAGAGTCTGACCCTTCTTTAAAAGATGCCTTGTGCCCCAAAAGTTATTCCACTTCATGAACACCAATGGAGTTCAAGGCGTGGCAGTCAAGACCATGCTTGCATATATTGTTTCAAATATCCAAGCATGAATCTTAGATATCAGTGCATTATTTGCTCTATAGAAGCTTGCAGATCTTGCAAAAGAAAAACATGTTCGAAAATAATCAGACCAGCTCCATTCTCCCTATGGAACTGAGCATCTGTCAGGCCCTACTTTTGATAAATTAGATATATGAGTATATTTTAGCCAAACATAAGCTTTCCTTTTCCTTAGGAAATGCTCACCATACTCCTGCAACTTATATTGGACGAATCTGTTTAAGACCTTTGAGTCTTGTTAAAACGAAATTTATTATAGGATCAAAATAATAGATTACAAATCTTACGTCCCCAACTCCTGTATAGGACTGGACCTTTAAATCTTAGAACCCAACTTCTAAGAATAACTCGTGAAGAATATCTTTCTGTCACAACAGAACCAAGGAATCTTAAGATTATTTCAAGAGATTCTTTAAATAAATTAAAATTATCTGGAAAATCATTAGTCCATATAGGGATGATTGTTGTTTCAGTAAAAGGACTAGCGCGTAAAAAGCTAGGAACAAAAGTATTAATTGCAATCCTTGATAAGAGATGGAAATCTAATGCAAGGAAAGCACTTATTGCTTGCATGGAAGTAGATATGACAGAAAATAAGGGTATATTTTATTGTACCCCAGATTTTCTCATAAGTATAAAAGACTTAGGAGAACTCGAAATTGGTATCCAAACCCGAGGATACGAAGACTTTTCTGGTGATTCTAATCTTCTTATTGGATTAGGATTTTTAGGGAAATTAAGTTATGTCTTTCTATTAATCTATCGAGCATCTTTTTAGTATTTTCTTGTTAAAATACCCCCTCCTCACTTTTATTGGTATCAGAGCCTGTAGTACGGTTCTTATTTGATCGAACGGGAACACGTATAGATATGGGTTAAAACGTTGTTTGTGTAAAGAAAACCCTAAGCAGATGTATTATATTTGTTAATTCAGATAGGTTGTCTTATGCTTAGTTTTTTATACAAATTTAGAGATACCGGGGCTGCCTAAGCCACCAAGTTTTGAATAAAGAAAATAACTAGAGAGCTAATGGCTTGGCAAGTAAAAGTCCAAAGACCAGGAGTGTCGCCAGGGACGAGAGGCTTGCTAACATCAATCCGGCATGATGTTATTTTTATTATTCAAAATTACATGGTAAAGCGGTTGATACTAAAGGAAAACATAAGCATAAGAATAGCCAGGAATCTATAGTTAACAAGTATTTCTACTCCTTAGGAAGTCTTCTTTACACGTTATAACAAAGTTCCATATTTTTATACGTTAGTACCTAGTAGATCTGCCATAACTAAACTTTTGCTCTTAATTGTGTTTTTACTCACATAGTTTCCATGAAACGAATCTATCCACAAAAGCCGAAAGGCTTTAAACAAAATTATGCTTGGAAGCATACAATAACTGTTAAGACATATCTTACGGTTAAAAATTTAAAGATGACAATAACCTTATTAGGACATAAGGAACCTAAGAAGAAATAAAAATGGATATTAGTTATCTATCTTTAAAATTATCACAAAATTATTGGGAAATACAAGCTAATTCCCAAGCAACGAAACATAAATGTTATTTTCCAAAAGAAAATGGCAGATATGTTCACCAATTACATACTGAGAATGCTCAGTTAAAAAATTACATAAATGGCAGATATGTTCACCAATTACATAAATGTTATTTTCCAAAAGAAAATGGCAGAAAATGGCGGGTGTTATTTTCCAACGAAACAGCTCCGTTTTGCGTGCGCTCCGAAGCGGTCCAAAAAGGGGTGCAACATGAGGACTTCCCAGGGGGTCACCCATCCTAGTACTACTCTCGCCCAAGCACGCTTAACTTCGGAGTTCTGATGGGATCCGGTGCATTAGTGCTGGTATGATCGCACCCGCCATTCTCCTGCCTTTTTTCTATTTTATGACCAGCAGTGGCGTGCGCCCGGCGCGAAATTCGAGGCGGAGAGCGATTCTCATAATTTTTCTTTTTAAAAAATTATTAATTTATTATTATCACAGCTCCGTTTTGCGTGCGCTCCGAACGGATCCAAAAAGGGGTGCAACACGAGGACTTCCCAGGGGGTCACCCATCCTAGTACTACTCTCGGCCAAGCACGCTTAACTTCGGAGTTCTGATGGGATCTGGTGCATTAGTGCTGGTATGATCGCACCCGCCATTCTCCTGCCTTTTTTCTAATTTATGCCCAGCAGCGACGTGCGCCCGGCGCGAAATTCGAGGCAGAGAGCGACTCACATAATTTTTCTTCTTAAAAAATTATTAATTTATTATTATTATAGCTCCGTTTTGCGTGCGCTCCGAAGCGGTCCAAAAAGGGGTGCAATACGAGGACTTCCCAGGGGGTCACCCATCCTAGTACTACTCTCGGCCAAGCACGCTTAACTTCAGAGTTCTGATTGGATCCGGTGTATTAGTGCTGGTATGATCGCACCCGCCATTCTCCTGCCTTTTTCTAATTTATGCCCAGCAGTAGCGTGCTCCCGGTGCGAAATTCGATGCGAAGAGCGATTCTCATAATTTTTCTTTTTAAAAAATTATTAATTTATTATTATTACAGCACCGTTTTTCGTGCGCTCCGAAGCGGTCCAAAAAGGGGTGCAACACGAGGACTTCCCAGGGGGTCACCCATCCTAGTACTACTCTCGCCCAAGCACGCTTAACTTCGGAGTTCTGAAGGGATCCGGTGCATTAGTGCTGGTATGATCGCACCCGCCATTCTACTGCCTTTTTTCTAATTTATGTCCAGCAGCGGCGTGCGCCCGGCGCGAAATTCGAGGCGCAGAGCGATTCTCATAATTTTTCTTTTTTAAAAAATTATTAATTTATTATTATTACAGCACCGTTTTGCGTGCGCTCCGAAGCGGTCGAAAAAGGGGTGCAACACGAGGACTTCCCAGGGGGTCGCCCATCCTAGTACTACTCTCGCCCAAGCACGCATAACTTCGGATTTCTGATGGGATCCGGTGCATTAGTGCTGGTATGATCGCACCCGCCATTCTCCTGCCTTTTCTCTAATTTATGCCCAGCAGCGGCGTGCGCCCGGCGCAAAATTCGAGGCGGAGAGCGATTCTCATAATTTTTCTTTTTAAAAAATTATTAATCTATTATTATTACAGCTCCGTTTTGCGTGCGCTCCGAACGGGCCCAAAAAGGGGTGCAACACGAGGACTTCCCAGGGGGTCACCCATCCTAGTACTACTCTCGCCCAAGCACGCTTATCTTCGGAGTTCTGATGGGATCCGGTGCATTAGTGCTGGTATGATCGCACCCGCCATTTTCCTGCCTTTTTTCTAATTTATGCCAAGCAGCGGCGTGCGCCCGGCGCAAAATTCGAGGCGGAGAGCGATTCTCATAATTTTTCTTTTTAAAAAATTATTAATCTATTATTATTACAGCTCCGTTTTGCGTGCGCTCCGAACGGGCCCAAAAAGGGGTGCAACACGAGGACTTCCCAGGGGGTCACCCATCCTAGTACTACTCTCGCCCAAGCACGCTTATCTTCGGAGTTCTGATGGGATCCGGTGCATTAGTGCTGGTATGATCGCACCCGCCATTTTCCTGCCTTTTTTCTAATTTATGCCCAGCAGCGGCGTGCGCCCGGCGCAAAATTCGAGGCGGAGAGCGATTCTCATAATTTTTCTTTTTAAAAAATTATTAATTTATTATTATTACAGCTCCGTTTTGTGTGCGCTCCGAACGGGTCCAAAAAGGGGTGCAACACGAGGACTTCCCAGGGGGATCACCCATCCTAGTACTACTCTGCCCAAGCACGCTTAACTTCGGAGTTCTGATGGGATCCGGTGTATTAGTGCTGGTATGATCGCACCCGTCATTCTCCTGCCTTTTTTTCTAATTTATGCCCAGCAGGGGCGTGCGCTCGGCGCGAAATTCGACGCGGAGAGCGATTCTCATAATTTTTCTTTTTAAAAAATTATTAATTTATTATTATTACAGCACCGTTTTGCGTGCGCTCTGAAACGGTCCAAAAAGGGGTGCCACACGAGGACTTCCCAGGGGGTCACCCATCCTAGTACTACTCTCGCCCAAGCACGCTTAACTTCGGAGTTCTGATGGGATCCGGTGCATTAGTGCAGGTATGATCGCACCCGCCATTCTCCTGCCTTTTTTCTATTTTATGACCAGCAGCGGCGTGCGCCCGGCGCGAAATTCGAGGCGAAGAGCGATTCTGATAACTTTTCTTTTTAAAAAATTATTAATTTATTGTTATTACAGCTCCGTTTTGCGTGCGCTCCGAACGGGTCTAAAAAGGGGTGCAACACGATGACTTCCCAGGGGGTCACCCATCCTAGTACTACTCTCGGCCAAGCACGCTTAACTTCGGAGTTCTGATGGGATCCGGTGCATTAGTGCTGGAATGATCGCACCCGCCATTCTCCTGCCTTTTTTCTAATTTATGCCCAGAAGCGGCGTGCGCCCGGCGCAAAATTCGAGGCGGAGAGCGATTCTCATAATTTTTCTTTTTAAAAAATTATTAATTTATTATTCTTACAGCTCCGTTTTGCGTGCGCTCCGAATGGGCCCAAAAAGGGGTGCAACACGAGGACTTCCCAGGGGGTCACCCATCCTAGTACTACTCTAGCCCAAGCACGCTTAACTTCGGAGTTATGATGGGATCCGGTGCATTAGTGCTGGTATGATCGCACCCGCCATTCTCCTGCCTTTTTTCTAATTTATGCCCAGCAGCGGCGTGCGCCCGGCGCGAAATTCGAGGCGGAGAGCGACTCACATAATTTTTCTTCTTAAAAATTTATTAATTTATTATTATTACAGCTCCGTTTTCCGTGTGCTCCGAAGCGGTCCAAAAAGGGGTGCAATACGAGGACTTCCCAGGGGGTCACCCATCCTAGTACTACTCTCGCCCAAGCACGCTTAACTTCGGAGTTCTGATGGGATCCGGTGCATTAGTGCTGGTATGATCGCACTCGCCATTCTCCTGCCTTTTTTCTATTTTATGGCCAGCAGCGGCGTGCGCCCGGCGCGAAATTCGAGGCGGAGAGCGATTCTCAAAATTTTTCTTTTTAAAAAATTATTAATTTATTATTATTATAGCACCGTTTTGCGTGCGCTCCGAAGCGGTCGAAAAAGGGGTGCAACACGAGGACTTCCCAGGGGGTCGCCCATCCTAGTACTACTCTCGCCCAAGCACGCGTAACTTCGGATTTCTGATGGGATCCGGTGCATTAGTGCTGGTATGATCGCACCCGCCATTCTCCTGCCTTTTTTCTAATTTATGCCCAACAGCGGCGTGCGCCCGGCGCGAAATTCGAGGCGGAGAGCGACTCACATAATTTTTCTTTTTTAAAAAATTATTAATTTATTATTATTACAGCACCGTTTTGCGTGCGCTCCGAAGCTGTCCAAAAAGGGGTGCAACACGAGGACTTCCCAGGGGGTCACCCATCCTAGTACTACTCTCGCCCAAGCACGCTTAACTTCGGAGTTCTGATGGGATCCGGTGCATTAGTGCTGGTATGATCGCGCCCGCCATTCTCCTGCCTTTTTTCTAATTTATGTCCAGCAGCGGCGTGCGCCCGGCGCGAAATTCTAGGCGGAGAGCGATTCTCATAATTTTTCTTTTTAAAAATTATTAATTTATTATTATTACAGCACTGTTTTGCGTGCGCTCCGAAGCGGTCCAAAAAGTGGTGCAACACGAGGACTTCCCAGGGGGTCACCCATCCTAGTACTACTCTCGCCCAAGCACGCTTAACTTCAGAGTTCTGATGGGATCCGGTGCATTAGTGCTGGTATGATCGCACCCGCCATTCTCCTGCTTTTTTTCTAATTTATGCCCAGCAGAGGCGTGCGCCCGGCGCGAAATTCGAGGCGCATAGCGACTCACATAATTTTTCTTTTAAAAAAATTATTAATTTATTATTATTACAGCTCCGTTTTGCGTGTTCTCCGAAGCGGTCCGAAAAGGGGTGCAACACGAGGACTTCCCAGGGGGTCACCCATCCTAGTACTACTCTCGCCCAAGCACGCTTAACTTCGGAGTTCTGATGGGATCTCGTGCATTAGTGCTGGTATGATCGCACCCGCCATTCTCCTGCCTTTTTTATATTTTATGTCCAGCAGCAGCGTACGCCCGGCGCGAAATTCGAGGCGGAGAGCGATTCTCATAATTTTTCTTTTTAAAAAATTATTAATTTATTATTATTACAGCTCCGTTTTGCGTGCGCTCCGATGCGGTCCAAAAAGGTGTGCAACACGAGGACTCCCTAGGGGGTCACCCATCCTAGTACTACTCTCGCCCAATCACGCTTAACTTCGGAGTTCTGATGGGATCCGGTGCATTAGTGCTGGTATGATCGCACCCGCCATTCTCCTGCTTTTTTTCTAATTTATGCCCAGTAGAGGGGTGCGCTCGGCGCGAAATTCGAGGCAGAAAACGATTCTCATAATTTTTCTTTTTAAAAAATTATTAATTTATTAATATTACAGCTCCGTTTTGCGTGCGCTCTGAAACGGTCCAAAAAGGGGTGCAACACGAGGACTTCCCAGGGGGTCACCCATCCTAGTACTACTCTCGCCCAAGCACGCTTAACTTCGGAGTTCTGATGGGATCCGGTGCATTAGTGCTGGTATGATCGCACCCGCCGTTCTCCTGCCTTTTTTCTATTTTATGACCAGCAGCGGCGTGCGCCTGGCGCGAAATTCGAGGCGGAGAGCGATTCTCATAATTTTTCTTTTTAAAAAATTATTAATTTCTTATTATTACAGCTCCGTTTTGCGTGCGCTCCGAACGGGTCCAAAAAGGGGTGCAACACGAGGACTTCTCAAGGGGTCACCCATCCTAGTACTACTCTCGGCCAAGCACGCTAAACTTCGGAGTTCTGATGGGATTAGGTGTATTAGTGCTGGTATGATCGCACCCGCCATTCTCCTGCCATTTTTCTAATTTATGCCCAGCAGCGGCGTGCGTCCGGCGCAAAATTCGATGCGGAGAGCGATTCTCATAATTTTTCTTTTTAAAAAATTATTAATTTATTATTATTACGGCTCCGTTTTGCGTGCGCTCCGAACGGGTCCAAAAAGGGATGCAACACGAGGACTTCTCAGGGGGTCACCCATCCTAGTACTACTCTCGGCCAAGCACGCTTAACTTCGGAGTTCTGATGGGATCCGGTGCATTAGTGCTGGTATGATCGCACCCGCCATTCTCCTGCCTTTTTTCTAATTTATGCCCAGCAGCGGCGTGCGCCCGGCACAAAATTCGAGGCGGAGAGCGATTCTAATAATTTTTCTTTATAAAAAATTATTAATTTATTATTATTACAGCTCCGTTTTGCGTGCGCTCCGAACGGGCCCAAAAAGGGGTGCAACACGAGGACTTCCCAGGGGGTCGCCCATCCTAGTACTACTCTCGCCCAAGCACGCTTAACTTCGGAGTTCTGATGTGATCCGGTGCATTAGTGCTGGTATGATCGCACCCGCCATTCTCCTGCCTTTTCTCTAATTTATGCCCAGCAGCGGCGTGCGCCCGGCGCGAAATTCGAGGCAGAGAGCAACTCACATAATTTTTCTTTTTAAAAAATTATTAATTTATTATTATTACAGCTCCGTTTTGCGTGCGCTCCGAAGCGGTACAAAAAGGGGTGCAACATGAGGACTTCCAGGGGGTCACCCATCCAAGTACTCCTCTCGCCCAAGCAAGCTTAACTTCGGAGTTGTGATGGGATCCGGTGCATTAGTGCTGGTATGATCGCACCCGCCATTCTCCTGCCTTTTTTCTAATTTATGCCCAGCAGCGGCGTGCGCCCGGTGCGAAATTCGAGGCGGAGAGCGATTCTCATAATTTTTCTTTTTTAAAAATTTATTAATTTATTATTATTACAGCACCGTTTTGCGTGCGCTCCGAAGCTGTCCAAAAAGTGGTGCAACACGAGGACTTCCCAGGGGGTCACCCATCCTAGTACTACTCTCGCCCAAGCACGCTTAACTTCGGAGTTCTGATGGGATCCGGTGCATTAGTGCTGGTATGATCGCACCCGCCAATCTCCTGCCTTTTTTCTAATTTATGCCTAGCAGCGGCGTGCGCCCGGCGCGAAATTCGAGGCGGAGAGCGATTCTCATAATTTTTCTTTTTAAAAATTATTAATTTATTATTTTTACAGCACCGTTTTGCGTGCGCTCCGAAGCGGTCCAAAAAGTGGTGCAACACGAGGACTTCCCAGGGGGTCACCCATCCTAGTACTACTCTCGCCCAAGCACGCTTAACTTCGGAGTTCTGATGGGATCCGGTGCATTAGTGCTGATATGATCGCACCCGCCATTCTCCTGCTTTTTTTCTAATTTATGCCCAGCAGAGGCATGCGCCCGGCGCGAAATTCGTGGCGCAGAGCGACTCACATAATTTTTCTTTTTAAAAAATTATTAATTTATTATTATTACAGCTCCGTTTTGCGTGCGCTCCGAAGCGGTCCGAAAAGGGGTGCAACACAAGGACTTCCCAGGGGGTCACCCATCCTAGTACTACTCTCGCCCAAGCACGCTTAACTTCGGTGTTCTGATGGGATCTGGTGCATTAGTGCTGGTATGATCGCACCCGCCATTCTCCTGCTTTTTTCCTAATTTATGCCCAGCAGAGGCGTGCGCCCGGCACGAAATTCGAGACGCAGAGCGACTCAAAAAAATTTTCTTTTTAAAAAATTATTAATTTATTATTATTACAGCACCGTTTTGCGTGCGCTCCGAAGCGGTCCAAAAAGTGGTGCAACACTAGGACTTCCCAGGGGGTCACCCATCCTAGTACTACTCTCGCCCAAGCACGCTTAACTTCGGAGTTCTGATGGGATCCGGTGCATTAGTGCTGGTATGATCGCACCCGCCATTCTCCTGCTTTTTTTCTAATTTATGCCCAGCAGAGGTGTGCGCTCGGCGCGAAATTCGAGGCGGAGAGCGATTCTCATATTTTTTCTTTTTAAAAAATTATTAATTTATTATTATTACAGCTCTGTTTTGCGTGCGCTCCGAACGGTCCAAAAAGGGGTGCAACACGAGGACTTCCCAGAGGGTCACCCATCCTAGTACTACTCTCGCCCAAACACGCTTAACTTCAAAGTTATGATGGGATCCGGTGCATTAGTGCTGGTATGATCGCACCCGCCATTCTCCTGCCTTTTTTCTAATTTATGCCCAGCAGCAGCGTGCACCCGGCGCAAAATTCGAGGCGAAGAGCGATTCTCATAATTTTTCTTTTTAAAAAAATTATTAATTTATTATTATTACAGCACCGTTTTGCGTGCGCTCCGAAGCTGTCCAAAAAGGGGTGCAACACGAGGACTTCCCAGGGGGTCACCCATCCTAGTACTACTCTCGCCCAAGCACGCTTAACTTCGGAGTTCTGATGGGATCCGGTGCATTAGTGCTGGTATTATCGCACCCGCCATTCTCCTGCCTTTTTTCTAATTTATGCCCAGCAGCGGCGTGCTCCCGGCGCGAAAGTCGAGGTGGAGAGCAATTCTCATAATTTTTCTTTTTAAAAATTATTAATTTATTATTATTACAGCACCGTTTGGCGTGCACTCTGAAACGGTCCAAAAAGTGGTGCAACACGAGGACTTCCCAAGGAAAGGGGTCACCCATCCTAGTACTACTCTCGCCCAAGCACGCTTAACTTCGGAGTTCTGATGGGATCCGGTGCATTAATGCTGGTATGATCGCACCCACCATTCTCCTGCTTTTTTTCTAATTTATGCCCAGCAGAGGCGTGCGCTCGGTGCGAAATTCGAGGCGGATAGCGATTCTCATACTTTTTATTTTTAAAAAATTATTAATTTATTATTATTACAGCTCTGTTTTGCGTGCGCTCCGAACGGTCCAAAAAGGGGTGCAACACGAGGACTTCCCAAGGAAAGGGGTCACCCATCCTAGTACTACTCTCGCCCAAGCACGCTTAACTTCGGAGTTCTGATGGGATCCGGTGCATTAATGCTGGTATGATCGCACCCACCATTCTCCTGCTTTTTTTCTAATTTATGCCCAGCAGAGGCGTGCGCTCGGTGCGAAATTCGAGGCGGATAGCGATTCTCATACTTTTTATTTTTAAAAAATTATTAATTTATTATTATTACAGCTCTGTTTTGCGTGCGCTCCGAACGGTCCAAAAAGGGGTGCAACACGAGGACTTCCCAGAGGGTCACACATCCTAGTACTACTCTCGCCCAAACACGATTAACTTCAGAGTTATGATGGGATCCGGTGCATTAGTGCTGGTATGATCGCACCCGCCATTCTCCTGCCTTTTTTCTAATTTATGCCTAGCAGCAGCGTGCACACGGCGCAAAATTCGAGGCAGAGAGCGATTCTCATAATTTTTCTTTTTTAAAAATTTATTAATTTATTATTATTACAGCACCGTTTTGCGTGCGCTCCGAAGCTGTCCAAAAAGGGGTGCAACCCGAGGACTTCCCAGGGGGTCACCCATCCTAGTACTACTCTCGCCCAACCACGCTTAACTTCGGAGTTCCGATGGGATCCGGTGCATTAGTGCTGGTATGATCGCACCCGCCATTCTCCTGCCTTTTTTCTAATTTATGCCCAGCAGCGGCGTGCGCCCGGCGCGAAATTCGAGGCGGAGAGCGATTCTCATAATTTTTTTTTAAAAAATTATTAATTTATTATTATTACAGCACCGTTTTGCGTGCGCTCCGAAGCGGTCCAAAAAGTGGTGCAACACGAGGACTTCCCGGGGGGTCAGCCATCCTAATACTACTCTCGCCCAAGCACGCTTAACTTCGGAGTTCTGATGGGATCCGGTGCATTAGTGCTGGTATGATCGCACCCTCTATTCTCCTACTTTTTTTCTAATTTATGCCCAGCAGAGGCGTGCGCTCGGCGCGAAATTCGAGGCGGAGAGCGATTCTCATACTTTTTCTTTTTAAAAAATGATTAATTTATTATTATTACAGCACCGTTTTGCGTGCGCTCCGAAGCTGTCCAAAAAGGGGTGCAACACGAGGACTTCCCAGGGGGTCACCCATCCTAGTACTACTCTCGCCCAAGCACGCTTAACTTCGGAGTTATGATGGGATCCGGTGCATTAGTGCTGGTATGATCGCACCCGCCATTCTCCTGCCTTTTTTCTAATTTATGTCCAGCAGCGGCGTGCACCCGGCGCAAAATTCGAGGCGGAGAGCGATTCTCATAATTTTTCTTTTTAAAAATTATTAATTTATTATTATTACAGCACTGTTTTGCGTGCGCTCCGAAGCGGTCCAAAAAGTGGTGCAACACGAGGACTTCCCAGGGGGTCACCCATCCTAGTACTACTCTCGCCCAAGCACGCTTAACTTCGGAGTTCTGATGGGATCCGGTGCATTAGTGCTGGTATGATCGCACCCGCCATTCTCCTGCTTTTTTTCTAATTTATGCCCAGCAGAGGCGTGCGCCCGGCGCGAAATTCGAGGCGCATAGCGACTCACATAATTTTTCTTTTAAAAAAATTATTAATTTATTATTATTATAGCTCCGTTTTGCGTGTTCTCCGAAGCGGTCCGAAAAGGGGTGCAACACGAGGACTTCCCAGGGGGTCACCCATCCTAGTACTACTCTCGCCCAATCACGCTTAACTTCGGAGTTCTGATGGGATCCGGTACATTAGTGCTGGTATGATCGCACCCACCATTCTCCTGCTTTTTTTCTAATTTATGCCCAGTAGAGGGGTGCGCTCGGCGCGAAATTCGAGGCAGAGAACGATTCTCATAATTTTTCTTTTTAAAAAATTATTAATTTATTAATATTACAGCTCCGTTTTGCGTGCGCTCTGAAACGGTCCAAAAAGGGGTGCAACACGAGGACTTCCCAGGGGGTCACCCATCCTAGTACTACTCTCGCCCAAGCACGCTTAACTTCGGAGTTCTGATGGGATCCGGTGCATTAGTGCTGGTATGATCGCACCCGCCGTTCTCCTGCCTTTTTTCTATTTTATGACCAGCAGCGGCGTGCGCCTGGCGCGAAATTTGAGGCGGAGAGCGATTCTCATAATTTTTCTTTTTAAAAAATTATTAATTTCTTATTATTACAGCTCCGTTTTGCGTGCGCTCCGAACGGGTCCAAAAAGGGGTGCAACACGAGGACTTCTCAGGGGGTCACCCATCCTAGTACTACTCTCGGCCAAGCACGCTAAACTTCGGAGTTCTGATGGGATCAGGTGTATTAGTGCTGGTATGATCGCACCCGCCATTCTCCTGCCTTTTTTCTAATTTATGCCTAGCAGCGGCGTGCGCCCGGCGCAAAATTCGAGGCGGAGAGCGATTCTCATAATTTTTCTTTTTAAAAAATTATTAATTTATTATTATTACAGCTCCGTTTTGCGTGCGCTCCGAACGGGTCCAAAAAGGGGTACAACACGAGGACTTCTCAGGGGGTCACCCATCCTAGTACTACTCTCGGCCAAGCACGCTTAACTTCGGAGTTCTGATGGGATCCGTTGTATTAGTGCTGGTATGATCGCACCCGCCATTCTCCTGCCTTTTTTCTAATTTATGCCCAGCAGCGGCGTGCGCCCGGCGCAAAATTCGAGGCGGAGAGCGATTCTAATAATTTTTCTTTATAAAAAATTATTAATTTATTATTATTACAGCTCCGTTTTGCGTGCGCTCCGAACGGGCCCAAAAAGGGGTGCAACACGAGGACTTCCCAGGGGGTCGCCCATCCTAGTACTACTCTCGCCCAAGCACGCTTAACTTCGGAGTTCTGATGGGATCCGGTGCATTAGTGCTGGTATGATCGCACACGCCATTCTCCTGCCTTTTTTCTATTTTATGACCAGCAGCGGCGTGCGCCGGCGCGAAATTCGAGGCGGAGAGCGATTCTCATAATTTTTCTTTTTAAAAAATTATTAATTTATTATTATTACAGCACCGTTTTGCGTACGCTCCGAAGCTGTCCAAAAAGGGGTGCAACACGAGGACTTCCCAGGGGGTCGCCCATCCTAGTACTACTCTCGCCCAAACACGCGTAACTTCGAATTTCTGATGGGATCCGGTGCATTAGTGCTGGTATGATCGCACCCGCCATTCTCCTGCCTTTTTTCTAATTTATGCCCAGCAGCCGCGTGCGCCCGGCGCGAAATTCGAGGCGGAGAGCGACTCACATAATTTTTCTTTTTAAAAAATTATTAATTTATTATTATTATAGCTCCGTTTTGCGTGCGCTCCGAAGCGGTACAAAAAGGGGTGCAACATGAGGACTTCCAGGGGGTCACCCATCCTAGTACTACTCTCGCCCAAGCACGCTTAACTTCGGAGTTCTGATGGGATCCGGTGCATTAGTGCTGGTATGATCGCACCTGCCATTCTCCTGCCTTTTTTCTAATTAATGCCCAGCAGCGGCGTGCGCCCGGCGCGAAATTCGAGGCTGAGAGCGATTCTCATAATTTTTCTTTTTAAAAATTTTTTAATTTATTATTATTACTGCTCCGTTTTGCGTGCGCTCTGAAACGGTCCAAAAAGGGGTGCAACACGAGGACTTCCCAGGGGGTCACCCATCCTAGTACTACTCTCGCCCAAGCACGCTGAACTTCGGAGTTCTAATGGGATCCGGTGCATCAGTGCTGGTATGATCGCACCCGCCATTCTCCTGCCTTTTTTCTATTTTATGACCAGCAGCGGCGTGCGCCCGGCGCGAAATTCGAGGCGGAGAGCGATTCTCATAATTTTTCTTTTTAAAAAATTATTAATTTATTATTATTATAGCTCCGTTTTGCGTGCGCTCCGAAACGGTCCAAAAAGGTGTGCAGCACGAGGACTTCCCAGGGGGTCACCCATCCTAGTACCACTCTCGCCCAAGCACGCTTAACTTCGGAGTTCTAATGGGATCCGGTGCATCAGTGCTGGTATGATCGCACCCGCCATTCTCCTGCCTTTTTTCTATTTTATGACCAGCAGCAGAGTGCGCCCGGCGCGAAATTCGAGGCGGAGAGAGATTCTCATAATTTTTCTTTTTAAAAAATTATTAATTTTTTATTATTACAGCTCCGTTTTGCGTGCACTCCGAAACGGTCCAAAAAGGTGTGCAACGCGAGGACTTCCTAGGGAGTCACCCATCCTAGTACTACTCTCGCCCAAGCACGCTTAACTTCGGAGTTCTGATGGGATCCGGTGCATTAGTGCTGGTATGATCGCATCTGCCATTCTCCTGCCTTTTTTCTAATTTATGGCCAGCAGCGGCATGCGTCCGGCGCGAAATTTGAGGCGGAGAGCGATTCTCATAATTTTTCTTAAAAAAAAATTATTAATTTATTATTATTAGATCAACGTTTTGCGTGCGCTCAGAAGTGGTCCAAAATGGGGTGCAACACGAGGACTTCCCAGGGGGTCACCCATCCTAGTACTACTCTCGCCCAAGCACGCTTAACTTCGGAGTTCTGATGGGATCCGGTGCATTAGTGCTGGTATGATCGCACCCGCCATTCTCCTGCCTTTTTTCTAATTTATCCCCAGCAGCGGCGTGCGCCCGGCGCGAAATTCGAGGCGGAGTGCGATTTCTCATAATTTTTCTTTTTAAAAAATTATTAATTTATTATTATTACAGCTCCGTTTTGCATGCGCTCCGAACGGGTCCAAAAAGGGGTGCAACACGAGGACTTCTCAGGGGGTCACCCATCCTAGTACGACTCTCGCCCAAGCACGCTTAACTTCGGAGTTCTGATGGGATCCGGTGCATTAGTGCTGGTATGATCGCACCCACCATTCTCCTGCATTTTTTCTAATTTATGCTTAGCAGCGGCAAGCGCCCGGCGCAAAATTCTAGGCGGAGAGTGATTCTCATAATTTTTCTTTTTAAAAAATTATTAATTTATTATTATTATAGCTCCATTTTGTGTGCGCTCCGAACGGGTACAAAAAGGGGTGCAACACGAGGACTTCCCAGGGGGTCACCCATCCTAGTACTACTCTCGCCCAAGCACGCTTAACTTCGGAGTTCTGATGGGATCCGGTGCATTAGTGCTGGTATGATCGCACCCGCCATTCTCCTGCCTTTTTTCTAATTTATCCCCAGCAGCGGCGTGCGCCCGGCGCGAAATTCGAGGCGGAGTGCGATTTCTCATAATTTTTCTTTTTAAAAAATTATTAATTTATTATTATTACAGCTCCGTTTTGCATGCGCTCCGAACGGGTCCAAAAAGGAGTGCAACACGAGGACTTCCCAGGGGGTCACCCATCCTAGTACGACTCTCGCCCAAGCACGCTTAACTTCGGAGTTCTGATGGGATCCGGTGCATTTGTGCTGGTATGATCGCACCCACCATTCTCCTGCATTTTTTCTAATTTATGCCTAGCAGCGGCGTGCGCCCGGCGCAAAATTCTAGGCGGAGAGCGATTCTCATAATTTTTCTTTTTAAAAAATTATTAATTTATTATTATTATAGCTCCGTTTTGCGTGCGCTCCGAACGGGTACAAAAAGGGGTGCAACACGAGGACTTCCCAGGGGGTCACCCATCCTAGTACTACTCTCGCCCAAGCACGCTTAACTTCGGAGTTCTGATGGGATCCGGTGCATTAGTGCTGGTATGATCGCACCCGCCATTCTCCTGCCTTTTTTCTAATTTATGCCCTGAGTGGCGTGCGCCCGGCGCGAAATTCGAGGCGGAGAGCGATTCTCATAATTTTTCTTTTTAAAAAATTATTAATTTATTATTATTATAGCTCCATTTTGCGTGCGCTCCGAACGGGTCCAAAAAGGGGTACAACACGAGGACTTCCCAGGGGGTCACCCATCCTAGTACTACTCTCGCCCAAGCACGCTTAACTTCGGAGTTCTGATGGGATCCGGTGCATTAGTGCTGGTATGATCGCACCCGCCATTCTCCTGCCTTTTTTCTAATTTAAGCCCAGCAGCGGCGTGCGCCCGGCGCAAAATTCGAGGTGGAGAGCGATTCTCATAATTTTTCTTTTTAAAAAATTATTAATTTATTATTATTACAGCTCCGTTTTGCGTGCGCTCCGAACGGGTCCAAAAAGGGGTGCAACACGAGGACTTCCCAGGGGGTCACCCATCCTAGTACTACTCTCGCCCAAGCACGCTTAACTTCGGAGTTCTGATGGGATCCGGTGCATTAGTGCTGGTATGATCGCACCCGCCATTCTCCTGCATTTTTTCTAATTTATGCCTAGCAGCGGCGTGCGCCCGGCGCAAAATTCGAGGCGGAGAGCAATTCTCATAATTTTTCTTTTTAAAAAATTATTAATTTATTATTATTATAGCTCTGTTTTGCGTGCGCTCCGAACGGGTCCAAAAAGGGGTGCAACACGAGGACTTCCCAGGGGGTCACCCATCCTAGTACGACTCTCGCCCAAGCACGCTTAACTTCGGAGTTCTGATGGGATCCGGTGCATTAGTGCTGGTATGATCGCACCAACCATTCTCCTGCATTTTTTCTAATTTATGCTTAGCAGCGGCAAGCGCCCGGCGCAAAATTCTAGGCGGAGAGTGATTCTCATAATTTTTCTTTTTAAAAAATTATTAATTTATTATTATTATAGCTCCATTTTGTGTGCGCTCCGAACGGGTACAAAAAGGGGTGCAACACGAGGACTTCCCAGGGGGTCACCCATCCTAGTACTACTCTCGCCCAAGCACGCTTAACTTCGGAGTTCTGATGGGATCCGGTGCATTAGTGCTGGTATGATCGCACCCGCCATTCTCCTGCCTTTTTTCTAATTTATACCCAGCAGCGGCGTGCGCCCGGCGCGAAATTCGAGGCGGAGTGCGATTTCTCATAATTTTTCTTTTTAAAAAATTATTAATTTATTATTATTACAGCTCCGTTTTGCATGCGCTCCGAACGGGTCCAAAAAGGAGTGCAACACGAGGACTTCCCAGGGGGTCACCCATCCTAGTACGACTCTCGCCCAAGCACGCTTAACTTCGGAGTTCTGATGGGATCCGGTGCATTTGTGCTGGTATGATCGCACCCACCATTCTCCTGCATTTTTTCTAATTTATGCCTAGCAGCGGCGTGCGCTCGGCGCAAAATTCTAGGCGGAGAGCGATTCTCATAATTTTTCTTTTTAAAAAATTATTAATTTATTATTATTATAGCTCCGTTTTGCGTGCGCTCCGAACGGGTACAAAAAATGGTGCAACACGAGGACTTCCCAGGGGTCACCCATCCTAGTACTACTCTCGCCCAAGCACGCTTAACTTCGGAGTTCTGATGGGATCCGGTGCATTAGTGCTGGTATGATCGCACCCGCCATTCTCCTGCCTTTTTTCTAATTTATGCCCTGAGTGGCGTGCGCCCGGCGCAAAATTCGAGGCGGAGAGCGATTCTCATAATTTTTCTTTTTAAAAAATTATTAATTTATTATTATTATAGCTCCATTTTGCGTGCGCTCCGAACGGGTCCAAAAAGGGGTGCAACACGAGGACTTCCCAGGGGGTCACCCATCCTAGTACTACTCTCGCCCAAGCACGCTTAACTTCGGAGTTCTGATGGGATCCGGTGCATTAGTGCTGGTATGATCGCACCCGCCATTCTCCTGCCTTTTTTCTAATTTAAGCCCAGCAGCGGCGTGCGCCCGGCGCAAAATTCGAGGTGGAGAGCGATTCTCATAATTTTTCTTTTTAAAAAATTATTAATTTATTATTATTACAGCTCCGTTTTGCGTGCGCTCCGAACGGGTCCAAAAAGGGGTGCAACACGAGGACTTCCCAGGGGGTCACCCATCCTAGTACTACTCTCGCCCAAGCACGCTTAACTTCGGAGTTCTGATGGGATCCGGTGCATTAGTGCTGGTATGATCGCACCCGCCATTCTCCTGCATTTTTTCTAATTTATGCCTAGCAGCGGCGTGCGCCCGGCGCAAAATTCGACGCGGAGAGCGATTCTCATAATTTTTCTTTTTATAAAATTATTAATTTATTATTATTATAGCTCCGTTTTGCGTGCGCTCCGAACGAGTCGAAAAAGGGGTGCAACACGAGGACTTCCCAGGGGGTCACCCATCCTAGTACTACTCTCGCCCAAGCACGCTTAACTTCGGAGTTCTGATGGGATCCGGTGCATTAGTGCTGGTATGATCGCACCCGCCATTCTCCTGCCTTTTTTCTAATTTATGCCCAGCAGCGGCGTGCGCTCGGCGCAAAATACGAGGTGGAGAGCGATTCTCATAAATTTTCTTTTTAAAAAATTATTAATTTATTATTATTATAGCTCCGTTTTGCGTGCGCTCCGAACGGGTCCAAAAAGGGGTGCAACACGAGGACTTCCCAGGGGGTCACCCATCCTAGTACTACTCTCGCCCAAGCACGCTTAACTTCGGAGTTCTGATGGGATCCGGTGCATTAGTGCTGGTATGATCGCACCCGCCATTCTCCTGCCTTTTTTCTAATTTATCCCTAGCAGCGGCGTGCTCCCGGCGCGAAATTCGAGGCGGAGAGCGATTCTCATAATTTTTATTTTTAAAAAATTATTAATTTAATATTATTACAGCTCCGTTTTGCGTGCGCTCCGAACGGGTCCAAAAAGGGGTGCAACACGAGGACTTCCCAGGGGGTCACCCATCCTAGTACTACTCTCGCCCAAGCACGCTTAAGTTCGGAGTTCTGATGGGATCCGGTGCATTAGTGCTGGTATGATCGCACCCGCCATTCTCCTGCCTTTTTTCTAATTTGTGCCCAGCAGCGGCGTGCGCCCGGCGCGAAATTCGAGGCGGAGTGGGATTTCTCATAATTTTTCTTTTTAAAAAATTATTAATTTATTATTATTACAGCTCCGTTTTCCGTGCGCTCCGAACGGGTCCAAAAAGGGGTGCAACACGAGGACTTCCCAGGGGGTCACCCATCCTAGTACTACTCTCGCCCAAGCACGCTTAACTTCGGAGTTCTGATGGGATCCGGTGAATTAGTGCGGGTATGATCGCACCCGTCATTCTCCTGCCTTTTTTCTAATTTATGGAGAGCGATTCTCATAATTTTTCTTTTTAAAAAATTATTAATTTATTATTACAGCTCCGTTTTGCGTGCGCTCCGAACGGGTCCAAAATGGGGTGCAACACGAGGACTTCCCAGTGGGTCACCCATCCTAGTACTACTCTCGCCCAAGCACGCTTAACTTCGGAGTTCTGATGGGATCCGGTGCATTAGTGCTGGTATGATCGCACCCGCCATTCTCCTGCCTTTTTTCTAATTTATGCCCAGCAGCGGCGTGTGCCCGACGCAAAATTCGAGGCGGAGAGCGATTCTCATAATTTTTCTTTTTAAAAAATTATTAATTTATTATTATTACAGCTCCGTTTTGCGTGCGCTCCGAACGGGTCTAAAAAGGGGTGCAACACGAGGACTTCCCAGGGGGTCACCCATCCTAGTACTACTCTCACCCAAGCACGCTTAACTTCGGAGTTCTGATGGGATGCGGTGCATTGGTGCTGGTATGATCGCACCCGCCATTCACCTGCATTTTTTCTAAATTATGCCTAGCAGCGGCGTGCGCTCGGCGCAAAATTCGAGGTGGAGAGCGATTCTCATAATTTTTCTTTTTATAAAATTATTAATTTATTATTATTATAGCTCCGTTTTGCGTGCGCTCCGAACGGGTCCAAAAAGGGGTGCAACACGAGGACTTCCCAGGGGGTCACCCATCCTAGTACTACTCTCGCCCAAGCACGCTTAACTTCGGAGTTCTGATGGGATCCGGTGCATTAGTGGTGGTATGATCGCACCCGCCATTCTCCTGCCTTTTTTCTAATTTATCCCCAGCAGCGGCGTGCGCCCGGCGCGAAATTCGAGGCGGAGTGCGATTTCTCATAATTTTTCTTTTTAAAAAATTATTAATTTATTATTATTACAGCTCCGTTTTGCATGCGCTCCGAACGGGTCCAAAAAGGGGTGCAACACGAGGACTTCCCAGGGGGTCACCCATCCTAGTACTACTCTCGCCCAAGCACGCTTAAGTTCGGAGTTCTGATGGGATCCGGTGCATTAGTGCTGGTATGATCGCACCCGCCATTATCCTGCCTTTTTTCTAATTTGTGCCCAGCAGCGGCGTGCGCCCGGCGCGAAATTCGAGGCGGAGTGCGATTTCTCATAATTTTTCTTTTTAAAAAATTATTAATTTATTATTATTACAGCTCCGTTTTCCGTGCGCTCCGAACGGGTCCAAAAAGGGGTGCAACACGAGGACTTCCCAGGGGGTCACCCATCCTAGTACTACTCTCGCCCAAGCACGCTTAACTTCGGAGTTCTGATGGGATCCGGTGCATTAGTGCGGGTATGATCGCACCCGTCATTCTCCTGCCTTTTTTCTAATTTATGGAGAGCGATTCTCATAATTTTTCTTTTTAAAAAATTATTAATTTATTATTATTACAGCTCCGTTTTGCGTGCGCTCCGAATGGGTCCAAAATGGGGTGCAACACGAGGACTTCCCAGTGGGTCACCCATCCTAGTACTACTCTCGCCCAAGCACGCTTAACTTCGGAGTTCTGATGGGATCCGGTGCATTAGTGCTGGTATGATCGCACCCGCCATTCTCCTGCCTTTTTTCTAATTTATGCCCAGCAGCGGCGTGTGCCCGACGCAAAATTCGAGGCGGAGAGCGATTCTCATAATTTTTCTTTTTAAAAAATTATTAATTTATTATTATTACAGCTCCGTTTTGCGTGCGATCCGAACGGGTCTAAAAAGGGGTGCAACACGAGGACTTCCCAGGGGGTCACCCATCCTAGTACTACTCTCACCCAAGCACGCTTAACTTCGGAGTTCTGATGGGATGCGGTGCATTGGTGCTGGTATGATCGCACCCGCCATTCTCCTGCATTTTTTCTAATTTATGCCTAGCAGCGGCGTGCGCCCGGCGCAAAATACGAGGTGGAGAGCGATTCTCATAAATTTTCTTTTTAAAAAATTATTAATTTATTATTATTACAGCTCCGTTTTGCGTGCGCTCCGAACGGGTCCAAAAAGGGGTGCAACACGAGGACTTCCCAGGGGGTCACCCATCCTAGTACTACTCTCGCCCAAGCACGCTTAACTTCGGAGTTCTGATGGGATCCGGTGCATTAGTGCTGGTATGATCGCACCCGCCATTCTCCTGCATTTTTTCTAATTTATGCCTAGCAGCGGCGTGCGCCCGGCGCAAAATTCGACGCGGAGAGCGATTCTCATAATTTTTCTTTTTAAAAAATTATTAATTTATTATTATTATAGCTCCGTTTTGCGTGCGCTCCGAACGAGTCGAAAAAGGGGTGCAACACGAGGACTTCCCAGGGGGTCACCCATCCTAGTACTACTCTCGCCCAAGCACGCTTAACTTCGGAGTTCTGATGGGATCCGGTGCATTAGTGCTGGTATGATCGCACCCGCCATTCTCCTGCCTTTTTTCTAATTTATGCCCAGCAGCGGCGTGCGCACGGCGCAAAATACGAGGTGGAGAGCGATTCTCATAAATTTTCTTTTTAAAAAATTATTAATTTATTATTATTATAGCTCCGTTTTGCGTGCGCTCCGAACGGGTCCAAAAAGGGGTGCAACACGAGGACTTCCCAGGGGGTCACCCATCCTAGTACTACTCTCGCCCAAGCACGCTTAACTTCGGAGTTCTGATGGGATCCGGTGCATTAGTGCTGGTATGATCGCACCCGCCATTCTCCTGCCTTTTTTCTAATTTATCCCTAGCAGCGGCGTGCTCCCGGCGCGAAATTCGAGGCGGAGAGCGATTCTCATAATTTTTATTTTTAAAAAATTATTAATTTAATATTATTATAGCTCCGTTTTGCGTGCGCTCCGAACGGGTCCAAAAAGGGGTGCAACACGAGGACTTCCCAGGGGGTCACCCATCCTAGTACTACTCTCGCCCAAGCACGCTTAAGTTCGGAGTTCTGATGGGATCCGGTGCATTAGTGCTGGTATGATCGCACCCGCCATTCTCCTGCCTTTTTTCTAATTTGTGCCCAGCAGCGGCGTGCGCCCGGCGCGAAATTCGAGGCGGAGTGCGATTTCTCATAATTTTTCTTTTTAAAAAATTATTAATTTATTATTATTACAGCTCCGTTTTCCGTGCGCTCCGAACGGGTCCAAAAAGGGGTGCAACACGAGGACTTCCCAGGGGGTCACCCATCCTAGTACTACTCTCGCCCAAGCACGCTTAACTTCGGAGTTCTGATGGGATCCGGTGAATTAGTGCGGGTATGATCGCACCCGTCATTCTCCTGCCTTTTTTCTAATTTATGGAGAGCGATTCTCATAATTTTTCTTTTTAAAAAATTATTAATTTATTATTATTACAGCTCCGTTTTGCGTGCGCTCCGAACGGGTCCAAAATGGGGTGCAACACGAGGACTTCCCAGTGGGTCACCCATCCTAGTACTACTCTCGCCCAAGCACGCTTAACTTCGGAGTTCTGATGGGATCCGGTGCATTAGTGCTGGTATGATCGCACCCGCCATTCTCCTGCCTTTTTTCTAATTTATGCCCAGCAGCGGCGTGTGCCCGACGCAAAATTCGAGGCGGAGAGCGATTCTCATAATTTTTCTTTTTAAAAAATTATTAATTTATTATTATTACAGCTCCGTTTTGCGTGCGCTCCGAACGGTTCTAAAAAGGGGTGCAACACGAGGACTTCCCAGGGGGTCACCCATCCTAGTACTACTCTCACCCAAGCACGCTTAACTTCGGAGTTCTGATGGGATGCGGTGCATTGGTGCTGGTATGATCGCACCCGCCATTCTCCTGCATTTTTTCTAATTTATGCCTAGCAGCGGCGTGCGCCCGGCGCAAAATTCTAGGCGGAGAGGATTCTCATAATTTTTCTTTTTAAAAAATTATTAATTTATTATTATTATAGCTCCGTTTTGCGTACGCTCCTAACGGGTCCAAAAAGGGGTGCAACACGAGGACTTCCCAGGGGGTCACCCATCCTAGTACTACTCTCGCCCAAGCACGCTTAACTTCGGAGTTCTGATGGAATCCGGTGCATTAGTGCTGGTATGATCGCACCCGCCATTCTCCTGCCTTTTTTCTAATTTATGCCCAGCAGCGGCGTGCGCTCGGCGCAAAATTCGAGGTGGAGAGCGATTCTCATAATTTTTCTTTTTATAAAATTATTAATTTATTATTATTATAGCTCCGTTTTGCGTGCGCTCCGAACGGGTCCAAAAAGGGGTGCAACACGAGGACTTCCCAGGGGGTCACCCATCCTAGTACTACTCTCGCCCAAGCACGCTTAACTTCGGAGTTCTGATGGGATCCGGTGCATTAGTGGTGGTATGATCGCACCCGCCATTCTCCTGCCTTTTTTCTAATTTATCCCCAGCAGCGGCGTGCGCCCGGCGCGAAATTCGAGGCGGAGTGCGATTTCTCATAATTTTTCTTTTTAAAAAATTATTAATTTATTATTATTACAGCTCCGTTTTGCATGCGCTCCGAACGGGTCCAAAAAGGGGTGCAACACGAGGACTTCCCAGGGGGTCACCCATCCTAGTACTACTCTCGCCCAAGCACGCTTAAGTTCGGAGTTCTGATGGGATCCGGTGCATTAGTGCTGGTATGATCGCACCCGCCATTCTCCTGCCTTTTTTCTAATTTGTGCCCAGCAGCGACGTGCGCCCGGCGCGAAATTCGAGGCGGAGTGCGATTTCTCATAATTTTTCTTTTTAAAAAATTATTAATTTATTATTATTACAGCTCCGTTTTCCGTGCGCTCCTTACGGGTCCAAAAAGGGGTGCAACACGAGGACTTCCCAGGGGGTCACCCATCCTAGTACTACTCTCGCCCAAGCACGCTTAACTTCGGAGTTCTGATGGGATCCGGTGCATTAGTGCTGGTATGATCGCACCCGCCATTCTCCTGCCTTTTTTCTAATTTATGCCCAGCAGCGGCGTGCGCCCGACGCAAAATTCGAGGCGGAGAGCGATTCTCATAATTTTTCTTTTTAAAAAATTATTAATTTATTATTATTATAGCTCCGTTTTGCGTGCGCTCCGAACGGGTCCAAAAAGGGGTGCAACACGAGGACTTCCCAGGGGGTCACCCATCCTAGTACTACTCTCGCCCAAGCATGCTTAACTTCGGAGTTCTGATGGGATCCGGTGCATTAGTGCTGGTATGATCGCACCCGCCATTCTCCTGCATTTTTTCTAATTTATGCCTAGCAGCGGCGTGCGCCCAGCGCAAAATTCGAGGCGGAGAGCGATTCTCATAATTTTTATTTTTAAAAAATTATTAATTTATAATTATTATAGCTCCGTTTTGCGTGCGCTCCGAACGGGTCCAAAAAGGGGTGCAACACGAGGACTTCCCAGGGGGTCACCCATCCTAGTACTACTCTCGCCCAAGCACGCTTTACTTCAGAGTTCTGATGGAATCCGGTGCATTAGTGCTGGTATGATCGCACCCGCCATTCTTCTGCCTTTTTTCTAATTTATGCCCAATAGTGGCGTGCGCCCGGCGCGAAAATCGAGGCGTATTGCGATTACTCGTAATTTTTCTTTTTAAAAAATTATTAATTTATTATTATTATAGCTCCGTTTTGCGTGCGCTCCGAACGGGTCCAAAAAGGGGTGCAACACGAGGACTTCCCAGGGGGTCAACCATCCTAGTACTTCTCTCGCCCAAGCACGCTTAACTTCGGAGTTCTGATGGGATCCGGTGCATTAGTGCTGGTATGATCGCACCCGCCATTCTCCTGCCTTTTTTCTAATTTATGCGCAGCAGCGGCGTACGCCCGACGCAAAATTCGAGGCGGAGAGCGATTCTAATAATTTTTCTTTTTAAAAAATTATTAATTTATTATTATTACAGCTCCGTTTTGCGTGCGCTCCGAACGGGTCCAAAAAGGGGTGCAACACGAGGACTTCCCAGGGGGTCACCCATCCTAGTACTACTCTCGCCCAAGCACGCTTAACTTCGGAGTTCTGATGGGATCCGGTGCATTAGTGCTGGTATGATCGCACACGCCATTCTCCTGCATTTTTTCTAATTTATGCCTAGCAGCGGCGTGCGCCCGGCGCAAAATTCGAGGCGGAGAGCTATTCTCATTATTTTTCTTTTTAAAAAATTATTAATTTATTATTATTATAGCTCCGTTTTGCGTGCGCTCCGAACGAGTCGAAAAAGGGGTGCAACACGAGGACTTCCCAGGGGGTCACCCATCCTAGTACTACTCTCGCCCAAGCACGCTTAACTTCGGAGTTCTGATGGGATCCGGTGCATTAGTGCTGGTATGATCGCACCCGCCATACTTCTGCCTTTTTTCTAATTTATGCCTAACAGCGGCGTGCGCCCCGCGCAAAATTCGAGGCGGAGAGCGATTCTCATAATTTTTATTTTTAAAAAATTATTAATTTATAATTATTATAGCTCCGTTTTGCGTGCGCTCCGAACGGGTCCAAAAAGGGGTGCAACACGAGGACTTCCCAGGGGGTCACCCATCCTAGTACTACTCTCGCCCAAGCACGCTTAACTTCGGAGTTCTGATGGAATCCGGTGCATTAGTGCTGGTATGATTGCACCCGCTATTCTTCTGCCTTTTTTCTAATTTATGCCCAATAGCGGCGTGCGCTCGGCGCGAAAATCGAGGCGTAGTGCGATTACTCGTAATTTTTCTTTTTAAAAAATTATTAATTTATTATTATTATAGCTCCGTTTTGTGTGCGCTCCGAACGGGTCCAAAAAGGGGTGCAACACGAGGACTTCCCAGGGGGTCACACATCCTAGTACTACTCTCGCCCAAGCATGCTTAACTTCGGAGTTCTGATGGGATCCGGTGCATTAGTGTTGGTATGATCGCACCCGCCATTCTCCTGCATTTTTTCTAATTTATACCTAGCAGCGGCGTGCGCCGGGCGCAAAATTCGAGGCGGAGAGTGATTCTCATAATTTTTTTTTAAAAAAATTATTAATTTATTATTATTACAGCTCCGTTTTGCGTGCGCTCCGAACGGGTCCAAAAAGGGGTGCAACACGAGGACTTCCCAAGGGGTCACCCATCCTAGTACTACTATCGCCCAAGCACGCTTAACTTCGGAGTTATGATGGGATCCGGTGCATTAGTGCTTGTATGATCGCACCCGCCATTCTCCTACATTTTTTCTAATTTATGCCCAGCAGCAGCGTGCGCCCCTGCGCGAAATTCGAGGCGGAGTGCAATTCTCATAATTTTTCTTTTTAAAAAATTATTAATTTATTATTATTATAGCTCCATTTTGCGTACGCTCCGAACGGGTCCAAAAAGGGGTGCAACACGAGGACTTCCCAGGGGGTCACCCATCCTAGTACTACTCTCGCCCAAGCACGCTTAACTTCGGAGTTCTGATGGGATCCGGTGCATTAGTGCTGGTATGATCGCACCCGCCATTCTCCTGCCTTTTTTCTAATTTATGCCCAGCAGCGGCGTGCGCCCAGCGCGAAATTTGAGGCGGAGTGCGATTCTCATAATTCTTCTTTTTAAAAAACTATTAATTTATTATTATTACAGCTCCGTTTTGCGTGCGCTCCGAACGGGTCCAAAAAGGGGTGCAACACGAGGACTTCCCAGGGGGGCACCCATCCTAGTACTACTCTCGCCCAAGCACGCTTAACTTCGGAGTTCTGATGGGATCCGGTGAATTAGTGCTGGTATGATCGCACCCGCCATTCTCCTGCCTTTTTCTAATTTATGCCCAGCAGCGGCGTGCGCCACGCGCGAAATTCGAGGCGGAGAGCGATTCTAATAATTTTTCTTTTTAAAAAATTATTAATTTATTATTATTACAGCTCCGTTTTGCGTGCACTCCGAACGGGTCCAAAAAGGGGTGCAACACGAGGACTTCCCAGGGGGTCACCCATCCTAGTACTACTCCCGCCCAAGCACGCTTAACTTCGGAGTTCTGATGGGATCCGGTGCATTAGTGCGGGTATGATCGCACCCGTCATTCTCCTGCCTTTTTTCTAATTTATGGAGAGCGATTCTCATAATTTTTCTTTTTAAAAAATTATTAAATTATTATTATTACAGCTCCGTTTTGCGTGCGCTCCGAACGGGTCCAACAAGGGGTGCAACACGAGGACTTCCCAGGGGGTCACCCATCCTAGTACTACTGTCGCCCAAGCACGCTTAACTTCGGAGTTCTGATGGGATCCGGTGCATTAGTGCTGGTATGATCGCACCCGCCATTCTCCAGCCTTTTTTCAAATTTATGCCCAGCAGCGGCGTGCGCCCGGCGCGAAATTCGAGGCGGAGTGCGATTTCTCATAATTTTCCTTTTTAAAAAATTATTAATTTATTATTATTATAGCTCCGTTATGCGTGCAATCCGAACGGGTCCAAAAAGGGGTGCAACACGAGGACTTCCCAGGGGGTCACCCCTCCTAGTACTACTCTCGCCCAAGCACGCTTAACTTCGGAGTTCTGATGGGATCCGGTGCATTAGTGCTGGTATGATCACACCCGCCATTCTCCTGCCTTTTTTCTAATTTATGCCAAGCAGCGGCGTGTGCCCGGCGCGAAATTCGAGACGGAGAGAGATTCTCATAATTTTTCTTTTTAAAAAATTATTAATTTATTATTATTACAGCTCCGTTTTGCGTGCCCTCCGAACGGGTCCAAAAAGGGGTGCAACACGAGGACTTCCCAGGGGGTCACCCATTCTAGTACTACTCTCGCCCAAGCACACTTAACTTCGGAGTTCTGATGGGATCCGGTGCATTAGTGCTGGTATGATCGCACCCGCCATTCTCCTGCCTTTTTTCTAATTTATGCCCAGCAGCGGCGAGCGCCCGGTGCGAAATTCGAGGCGAAGAGTGATTCTCATAATTTTTCTTTTTAAAAAATTATTAATTTATTATTATTATAGCTCCGTTTTGCGTGCGCTCCGAACGGGTCCAAAAAGGGGTGCAACACGAGGACTTCCCAAGGGGTCACCCATCCTAGTACTACTATCGCCCAAGCACGCTTAACTTCGGAGTTATGATGGGATCCGGTGCATTAGTGCTGGTATGATCGCACCCGCCATTCTCCTGCGTTTTTTCTAATTTATGCCCAGCAGCGGCGTGCGCCCAGCGCGAAATTCGAGGCGGAGTGCGATTCTCATAATTTTTCTTTTTAAAAAATTATTAATTTATTATTATTACAGCTCCGTTTTGCGTGCGCTCCGAACGGGTCCATAAATGGGTGCAACACGAGCACTTCCCAGGGGGTCACCCATCCTAGTACTACTCTCGCCCAAGCACGCTATACTTCGGAGTTCTGATGGGATCCGGTGCATTAGTGCTGGTATGATCGCACCCGCCATTCTCCTGCATTTTTTCTAATTTATGCCCAGCAGCAGCGTGCGCCCCGGCGCAAAATTCGAGGCGGAGTGCAATTCTCATAATTTTTCTTTTTAAAAAATTATTAATTTATTATTATTACAGCTCCGGTTTGCGTGCGCTCCGAACGGGTCCAAAAAGGGGTGCAACACGAGGACTTCCCAGGGGGTCACCCATCCTAGTACTACTCTCGCCCAAGCACGCTTAACTTCAAAGTTCTGATGGGATCCGGTGCATTAGTGCTGGTATGATCGCACCCGCCATTCTCCTGCCTTTTTTCTAATTTATGCGCAGCAGCGGCGTGCGCCCGACGCAAAATTCAAGGCGGAGAGCGATTCTCATAATTTTTCTTTTTAAAAAATTATTAATTTATTATTATTACAGCTCCGTTTTGCGTGCGCTCCGAACGGGTCCAAAAAGGGGTGCAACACGAGGACTTCCCAGGGGGTCACCCATCCTAGTACTACTCTCGCCCAAGCACGCTTAACAACGGAGTTCTGAAGGGATCCGGTGCATTAGTGCTAGTATGATCGCACCCGTCATTCTCCTGCCTTTTTTCTAATTTATGCCCAGCAGCGGCGTGCGCCCGGCACGAAATTCGAGGCGGAGAGCGATTCTCATAATTTTTTTTTAAAAAAAATTATTAATTTATTATTATTACAGCTCCGTTTTGTGTGCGCTCCGAACGGGTCCAAAAAGGGGTGCAACACGAGGACTTCCCAGGGGGTCACCCATCCTAGTACTACTCTCGCCCAAGCACGCTTAACTTCGGAGTTCTGATGGGATCCGGTGCATTAGTGCTGGTATGATCGCACCCGCCATTCTCCTGCCTTTTTTCTAATTTATGCCCAGCAGCGGCGTGCGCCCGGCGCGAAATTCGAGCCAGAGAGCGATTTCTCATAATTTTTCTTTTTAAAAAATTATTAATTTATTATTATTACAGCTCCGTTTTGCGTGCGCTCCGAACGGGTCCAAAAAGGGGTGCAACACGAGGACTTCCCAGGGGGTCACCCATCCTAGTACTGCTCTCGCCCAAGCACGCTTAACTTCGGAGTTCTGATGGGATCCGGTGCATTAGTGCTGGTATGATCGCACCCACCATTCTCCTGCATTTTTTCTAATTTATGCCTAGCAGCGGCGTGCGCCCGGCGCAAAATTCGAGGCGGAGAGCGATTCTCATAATTTTTCTTTTTAAAAAATTATTAATTTATTATTATTATAGCTACGTTTTGCGTGCGCTCCGAACGGGTCCAAAAAGGGGTGCAACACGAGGACTTCCCAAGGGGTCACCCATCCTAGTACTACTCTCGCCCAAGCACGCTTAACTTCGGAGTTCTGATGGAATCCGGTGCATTTAGAGGTGGCCATGGGCCGTGCCCGGGCCCGCCTCGGCCCGCCAGAAATCGGGCCGTGCCAGGCACGGCCCGATTGTAATCGGGCCGTGCCAGGCACGGCCCGATTGTAATCGTGCCGTGCCGGGCACGGCACGGCTGAAATTTCTTTCGGCCCGGCACGGCACGCGGCACGATTAGGCGTGCCGTCGCCGGCACGGCTCCGCCTGGTCGTGGGCACGAATCCGGCCCGCGGGCCAGATCCGGCACGCGGGCCTGGCACGGCTCGCGGGCTAACGGCGGCACGTGGGTCAAATACGGCCCAACGGGCCCAATTAGGCACGCGGGCCGTGTTGGGCCCGGCCCGGTTTTGGCCCATGGGCCGAATTTGGCCCGTGGCCCGAATTTAAAAAAAAAATATTTTAATAAGTAAATTACTTAATTAAAATATATAAAATGTGAAAAAATAAAAAAAAATTGAGAATGTATATTACACAAATTTTTGAAAAAATGTTAAACTTTTATATATTTTAGACCGGACCCATTACAGGCTGCCTACGTACCCCACTCAAAGGAGGAATTAGGTCTACGTAGTTCTCTTTTTACAACTCTTTTTACAACTCTTTTCACAACTCTTTCTACAACTCTTTCTACAACTTTTTTACAACTTTTTTTATAATTATTTATTACAACGTTTATCCATTGGTGCTTCCGCTTGCACTTCCAAGACTTTGTTCATCATCATCCGATGAAGTTGAATGACCACCTTTATCTTGAAGACGATCTTCTGCATCTAGCCAATCTTTAAGACAAATACACATTTCCACGCTTTCTTCGTTCATTCGGCTTCGCTTCTTGTCCAGCACCCTGCCGCCGGCACTAAAACAAGACTC
Organism: Costus lasius; assembly: GCA_027563935.2. Lineage (NCBI taxonomy): Eukaryota > Viridiplantae > Streptophyta > Magnoliopsida > Zingiberales > Costaceae > Costus > Costus lasius. The sequence goes on from CM050446.2 coordinate 51,833,457, forward strand.
CGATGCTACAGTAGACACCGGAGGAGTTAGTAGATCACGTGCCATGGCAGAAATCACAGGATATGATTTTCCTTGTGATCTCCACCATGATAAAATATCAAAATTATCTATTTGTTCTTCTGTGAGTAAAGATGTATGATTATTTTCTTAAAAAAATGTTAATTCATTAAAATTACTAGATCTACTTGTTGATGTTCCTTTTCTATTTAAAATTGAGCGTATTCTTCCTGTAATATTTTTACTACTAGTAGATACATTAGTTTGAGAGGATGTTGGATTCATTGTATGTCCAAATTTTAAATTATAAACATTATACATTTCATCTAATAAGGTAGAAACTTCATTTTTTTTCTCATCTACTCCTTCAAGTTCCATATTTCTATAATATTCATCTAATAAAATATGAACACCTTCTAATTTTAATCTAGGATCCATAATTGAAGCTAAACAATATAAAGGAGATATATTTTTCCAATATTTTTTAAATTTTGTTTCCATTTTAAAATTACTTGAAAAACATTTTCATCATGTCTATATTGAGAAAACATTTCACTAATTAAAACTAAATGTTCTAAAATTAAACATGATGTAGGATAATAAACACCAGATAAATGAGTGCTAGCATTATAAAAAATTTCTAAAATATTATGTAATAATTTTGCTTTATCCCAATCATTTTCTTCAATGTTTCCATCAGGCATTCTTTCATTATAAAATAATGTAAGAGGATCCTTAAATGGAAAACATGTTGTTAGCATATCATAAGTAGAATTCCATCGTGTTTTAATATCAAGTTTAAATTTTTTATATGACAAACCATAAGATTTACATGTTTGTCTAAAATCTTGATTTCTAGAAGTAGAAGAAGTAACAAATCTAACAGCATTTCTTAATTTAGTTACATGTTCATCTACTTCTCTTATTCCATCTTGAACACATAAGTTTAGAATATGGCATGCACATCGTATATGAAAAAAAGCGCCATTAAATATTGGATTTAACAATCTTTTTAATTTATCAATTGCACTATCATTATTACTTGCATTATCAAAACTAATTGAAAAAATTTTATTAATTATATTATATGAATGTAAAATGCTATGAAATTGTCTAACTATAGCATTTGCAGTATGAGGATATTCAAAAATTTTAAATGCAATAATTCTTTTTTGTAAAAAAAATTCACTATCTATCCAATGTGCCGTAATACACATGTATGACTGATCAGAATGATTACTGGTCCAAATGTCAGATGTTAAAGAAATACAAGAAGTTAATGTAATTAAAACTTGTAAAAGATTAGTTTTATATTCAGAAAAAATTTTTATAGCATCCCTACGCATGGTTTGTCTACTTACTTTTTTATATTTAGGTTGTAGTGATTTATGTATAAATTTTTCAAATTTATAATTTTCTGCTAAAAAAAATGGTTGTTCATCCCAAACAATAAATTTAGCTAATTCTTTTCTAAGAACTTCAGTAGAATAATTAAAAATTTCAAAAGAACTAGAGGAAAGATTTAGAGTAGCCTGTGCACGATCGATCTGAGTTTGATGGCTTCTGATGTGGCGAGTCAAATGACCAGTTCCACCCGATGATTTGCAAGTCAAGACTTTTTTGCACTTTTTGCAGCTGGCTCTTTCTTCGCCGTTAATCATCACCACATCGAAGCTCTTCCAAACGTCGCTCGTGCGTTTTCTTGAGCCTGACACAGTAGACTCGTGAGGGTTTGCACTGCATCCCTCCTCTCCCTGCATAGTGTTAGTAGGCTCAAATTCAACATGATCTTGCTGTTGTTGATTTGGGTCGTAAGGCGGAGGGTTGGCATCTTGATCTTGATCGGGTGGCATAACGGGGTTAGTACTTGTCCCCATTAGCTCTTGCTCGAATGCCTCAATCTCCCATGGCAAAAGATCTCATGTATTGTTCAATCCCGCCATTAATTCTACATATAATATTAAAAGTTAGCCAAAAAAATTTAAAAAATAAGATTAAATACTTACTAATAATAAATTATACATTAAAAAATTACCTTATCACGTGTTTGAAGATCGCTTAGTAAGTAAGAACTAAGAAGTTGAGGTTTCACTTTCAGCCTTCAACAACCTTAATTTAATCATAATTATGAAAAAAAATTATATTAGAATAATTTAAATTTAAGTACAATTACATTATAAAAGACTAAAAGTAAATTAATTTACTACTTACTTGATCTTCTCCACGTGACTAGACCGAGGGACTGAGGGAGCTTTGAAATCTTGATGGCTAATTGAAACTCAAGACTTAGAAAAGAGATTAGGAAAGTATTAAGAGAGAATGAGAAAGTAATCCAAAGTTAATTGGAAACTTGTGTGAAGAAATGAGAGGGTTGGGGGGTCAATTTATAGGGGTGAATTGGGTGTAAATTTACATATTTATCCCCTATTTTTAATTATTAAAAGGGGCTAAAATGGTAATTTTATAACATAAAGACAATTATATCCCTAACTTTTAAATTTTTTCAAACCGTTATAGGGCTATTTTGGTAAAAACGCATGCCCAAATCAAATTTTCGAACGTTGCCGCCCATTCCAGCCGTGCCGTGCCCGTGCCGGCCCGCGTGCCGTGCCGAGCACGGCCCGCGTGCCGTGCCGAGCACAGGTCCGTGCCGTGCCGAGCACGGCCCGAGCACAGGTCCGTGCCGTGCTGACCCAGGGGGTCACCCATCCTAGTACTACTCTCGCCCAAGCACGCTTAACTTCGGAGTTCTGATGGAATCCGGTGCATTAGTGCTGGTATGATCGCACCCGCCATTCTCCTGCCTTTTTTCTAATTTATGCCCAGCAGCGGCGTGCGCCCGGCGCAAAATTTGAGGCGGAGAGCGATTCTCATAATTTTTCTTTTTAAAAAATTATTAATTTATTATTATTACAGCTCCGTGTTGCGTGCGCTCCGAATGGGTCCAAAAAGGGGTGCAACACGAGGACTTCCCAGGGGGTCACCCATCCTAGTACTACTCTCGCCCAAGCACGCTTAACTTCGGAGTTCTGATGGGATGCGGTGCATTGGTGCTGGTATGATCGCACCCGCCATTCTCCTGCATTTTTTCTAATTTATGCCTAGCAGCGGCGTGCGCCCGGCGCAAAATTCGAGGCGGAGAGCGATTCTCATAATTTTTCTTTTTAAAAAATTGTTAATTTATTATTATTATAGCTCCATTTTGCGTGCGCTCCGAACGGGTCCAAAAAGGGGTGCAACACGAGGACTTCCCAGGGGGTCACCCATCCTAGTACTACTCTCGCCCAAGCACGCTTAACTTCGGAGTTCTGATGGGATCCGGTGCATTAGTGCTGGTATGATCGCACCCGCCATTCTCCTGCCTTTTTTCTAATTTATGCCCAGCAGCGGCGTGCGCCCGACGCAAAATTCGAGGTGGAGTGCGATTACACGTAATCTTTCTTTTTAAAAAATTATTAATTTATTATTATTACAGCTCCGTTTTGCGTGCGCTCCGAACGGGTCCAAAAAGGGGTGCAACACGAGGACTTCCCAGGGGGTCACCCATCCTAGTACTACTCTCGCCCAAGCACGCTTAACTTCGGAGTTCTGATGGGATCCGGTGCATTAGTGCTGGTATGATCGCACCCGCCATTCTCCTGCCTTTTTTCTAATTTATGCCCAGCAGCGGCATGCGCCCGGCGCGAAATTCGAGGCGGAGAGCGATTCTCAAAATTTTTCTTTTTAAAAAATTATTATTTTTTTTATTACAGCTCCGTTTTGCGTCCGCTCCGAACGGGTCCAAAAAGGGGTGCAACACGAGGACTTCCCAGGGGGTCACCCATCCTAGTACTACTCTCTCCCAAGCACGCTTAACTTCGGAGTTCTGATGGGATCCGGTGCATTAGTGCTGGTATGATCGCACCTGCCATTCTCCTGCCTTTTTTCTAATTTATGCCCAGCAGCGGCGTGCGCCCGACGCAAAATTCGAGGCGGAGTGCGATTACTCGTAATCTTTCTTTTTAAAAAATTATTAATTTATTATTATTACTGCTCCGTTTTACGTGCGCTCCGAACGGGTCCACAAAGGGGTGCAACACGAGGACTTCCTAGGGGGTCACCCATCCTAGTACTACTTTCGCCCAAGCACGCTTAACTTCGGAGTTCTGATGGGATCCGGTGCATTAGTGCTGGTATGATCGCACCCGCCATTCTCCTGCCTTTTTTCTAATTTATGCCCAGCAGCGGCGTGCGCCCGGCGCAAAATTCGAGGCGGAGAGCGATTCTCATAATTTTTATTTTTAAAAAATTATTAATTTATTATTATTATAGCACCGTTTTGCGTGCGCTCCGAACGGGTCCAAAAAGGGGTGCAACACGAGGACTTTCCAGGGGGTCACCCATCCTAGTACTACTCTCGCCCAAGCACGCTTAACTTCGGAGTTAAGATGGGATCCGGTGCATTAGTGCTGGTATGATCACACCCGCCATTCTCCTGCCTTTTTCTAATTTATGCCTGGCAGCGGCGTGCGCCCGGCGCGAAATTCGTGGCGGAGAACGATTCTCATAATTTTTCTTTTTAAAAAATTATTAATTTATTATTATTATAGCTCCGTTTTGCGTGCGCTCCGAACGGGTCCAAAAAGGGGTGCAACACGAGGACTTCCCAGGGGGTCACCCATCCTAGTACTACTCTCGCCCAAGCACGCTAAACTTCGGAGTTCTGATGGGATCCGGTGTATTAGTGCTGGTATGATTGCACCAGCCATTCTCCTGCCTTTTTTCTAATTTATGCCCAGCAGCGGCGTGCACCCGGCGCGAAATTCGAGCGGGAGTGCGATTTCTCATAATTTTTCTTTTTAAAAAATTATTAATTTATTATTATTACAGCTCCGTTTTGCGTGCGCTCCGAACGGGTCCAAAAAGGGGTGCAACACGAGGACTTCCCAGGGGGTCACCCATCCTAGTACTACTCTCGCCCAAGCACGCTAAACTTCGGAGTTCTGATGGGATCCGGTGTATTAGTGCTGGTATGATCGCAACCGCCATTCTCCTGCCTTTTTTCTAATTTATGCCCAGCAGCGGCGTGCGCCCGGCGCGAAATTCGAGGCGGAGAGCGATTCTCATAATTTTTCTTTTTAAAAAATTATTAATTTAATATTATTACTGCTCCGTTTTACGTGCGCTCCGAACGGGTCCAAAAAGGGGTGCAACAAGAGGACTTCCCAGGGGGTCACCCATCCTAGTACTACTCTCGCCCAAGCACGCTTAACTTCGGAGTTCTGATGGGATCCGGTGCATTAGTGCTGGTATGATCGCACCCGCCATTCTCCTGCCTTTTTTCTAATTTATGCCCAGCAGCGGCGTGCGCCCGGCGCGAAATTCGAGCCGGAGTGCGATTTCTCATAATTTTTCTTTTTAAATAATTATTAATTTATTATTATTACTGCTCCGTTTTGCGTGCGCTCCGAACGGGTTCAAAAAGGGGTGCAACACGAGGACTTCCCAAGGGGTCACCCATCCTAGTACTACTCTCGCCCAAGCACGCTTAACTACGGAGTTCTGATGGCATCCGGTGCATTAGTGCTGGTATGATCGCACCCCGCCATTCTCCTGCCTTTTTTCTAATTTATGCCCAGTAGCGGCGTGCGCCCGGCGCGAAATTCGAGGCGGATAGCGATTCTCATAATTTTTCTTTTTAAAAAATTATTAATTTATTATTATTACAGCTCCGTTTTGCGTGCGCTCCGAACGGGTCCAAAAAGGGGTGCAACACGAGGACTTCCCAGGGGGTCACCCATCCTAGTACTACTCTCGCCCAAGCACGCTTAACTTCGGAGTTCTGATGGGATCCGGTGCATTAGTGCTGGTATGATCGCACCCGCCATTCTCCTGCCTTTTTTCTAATTTATGCCCAGCAGCGGCGTGCGCCCGGCGCAAAATTCGAGGCGGAGTGCGATTTCTCATAATTTTTCTTTTTAAAAAATTATTAATTTATTATTATTACAGCTCCGTTTTGCGTGCGCTCCGAACGGGTCCAAAAAGGGGTGCAACACGAGGACTTCCCAAGGGGTCACCCATCCTAGTACTACTCTCGCCCAAGCACGCTTAAATTCGGAGTTCTGATGGGATCCGGTGCAATAGTGCTGGTATGATCGCACCCGCCATTCTCCTGCCTTTTTTCTAATTTATGCCCAGCAGCGGCGTGCGCCCGGCGCGAAATTCGAGGCGGAGTGCGATTACTCGTAATTTTTCTTTTTAAAAAATTATTAATTTATTATTATTACAGCTCCGTTTTGCGTGCGCTCCGAACGGGTCCAAAAAGGGGTGCAACACGAGGACTTCCCATGGGGTCACCCATCCTAGTACTACTCTCGCCCAAGCACGCTTAACTTCGGAGTTCTGATGGGATCCGGTGCATTAGTGCTGGTATGATCACACCCGCCATTCTCCTGCCTTTTTCTAATTTATGCCCGGCAGCGGCGTGCGCCCGGCGCGAAATTCGTGGCGGAGAGCGATTCTCATAATTTTTCTTTTTAAAAAATTATTAATTTATTATTATTATAGCTCCGTTTTGCGTGCGCTCCGAACGGGTCCAAAAAGGGGTGCAACACGAGGACTTCCCAGGGGGTCACCCATCCTAGTACTACTCTCGCCCAAGCACGATTAACTTCGGAGTTCTGATGGGATCCGGTGAATTAGTGCTGGTATGATCGCAAACCGCCATTCTCCTGCCTTTTTTCTAATTTATGCCGAGCAGCGGCGTGCGCCCGGCGCGAAATTCGAGGCGGAGAGCGATTCTCATAATTTTTCTTTTTAAAAAATTATTAATTTATTATTATTACTGCTCCGTTTTACGTGCGCTCCGAACGGGTCAAAAAAGGGGTGCAACACGAGGACTTCCCAGGGGGTCACCCATCCTAGTACTACTCTCGCCCAAGCACGCTTAACTTCGGAGTTCTGATGGGATCCGGTGCATTAGTGCTGGTATGATCGCACCCGCCATTCTCCTGCATTTTTTCTAATTTATGCCCAGCAGCGGCGTGCGCCCGGCGCGAAATTCGAGCCGGAGTGCGATTTCTCATAATTTTTCTGTTTAAATAATTATTAACTTATTATTATTACTGCTCCGTTTTGCGTGCGCTCCGAACGGGTCCAAAAAGGGCTGCAACACGAGGACTTCCCAGGGGGTCACCCATCCTAGTACTACTCTCGCCCAAGCACGCTTAACTTCGGAGTTCTGATGGGATCCGGTGCATTAGTGCTGGTATGATCGCACCCGCCATTCTCATGCCTTTTTTCTAATTTATGCCCAGCAGCGGCGTGCGCCCGGCGCGAAATTCGAAGCGGAGAGCGAATCTCATAATTTTTCTTTTTAAAAAATTATTAATTTATTATTATTACAGCTCCGTTTTGCGTGCGCTCCGAACGGGTCCAAAAAGGGGTGCAACACGAGGACTTCCCAGGGGGGCACCCATCCTAGTACTACTCTCGCCCAAGCATGCTTAACTTCGGAGTTCTGATGGGATCCGGTGCATTAGTGCTGGTATGATCGCACCCGCCATTCTCCTGCCTTTTTTCTAATTTATGCCCAGCAGCGGCGTGCGCCCGGCGCGAAATTCGAGGCGGAGTGCGATTACTCGTAATTTTTCTTTTTAAAAATTATTAATTTATTATTATTATAGCTCCGTTTTGCGTGCGCTCCGAACTGGTCCAAAAAGTGGTGCAACACGAGGACTTCCTAGGGGGTCACCCATCCTAGTACTACTCTCGCCCAAGCACGCTTAACTTCGGAGTTCTGATGGGATCCGGTGCATTAGTGCTGGTATGATCGCACCCGCCATTCTCCTGCCTTTTTCTAATTTATGCCCGGGCAGCGGCGTGCGCCCGGCGCGAAATTCGAGGCGGAGAGCGATTCTCATAATTTTTCTTTTTAAAAAATTATTAATTTATTATTATTATAGCTCCGTTTTGCTTGCGCTCCGAACGGGGCCAAAAAGGGGTGCAACACGAGGACTTCCCAGGGGGTCACCCATCCTAGTACTACTCTCGCCCAAGCACGCTTAACTTCGGAGTTCTGATGGGATCCGGTGCATTAGTGCTGGTATGATCGCACCCGTCATTCTTCCTGCCTTTTTTCTAATTTATGCCCAGCAGCGGCGTGCGCCCGGCGCGAAATTCGAGCCGGAGTGCGTTTTCTCGTAATTTTTCTTTTTAAAAAATAATTAATTTATTATTATTACAGCTCCGTTTTGCGTGCGCTCCGAACGGGTCCAAAAAGGGGTGCAACACGAGGACTTCTCAGGGGGTCACCCATCCTAGTACTACTCTCGCCCAAGCACGCTTAACTTCGGAGTTCTGATGGGATCCGGTGCATTAGTGCTGGTATGATCGCACCCGCCATTCTCCTGCCTTTTTTCTAATTTATGCCCAGCAGCGGCGTGCGCCGGCGCGAAATTCGAGGCGGAGAGCGATTCTCATATTTTTTCTTTTTTAAAAATTATTAATTTATTATTATTACAGCTCCGTTTTGCGTGCGCTCCGAACGGGTCCAAAAAGGGGTGCAACACGAGGACTTCCCAGGGGGTCACCCATCCTAGTACTACTCTCGCCCAAGCACGCTTAACTTCGGAGTTCTGATGGGATCCGGTGCATTAGTGCTGATATGATCGCACCCCACCATTCTCCTGCCTTTTTTCTGATTTATGCCCAGCAGCGGCGTGCGCCCGGCGCGAAATTCGAGGCGGAGAGCGATTCTCATAATTTTTCTTTTTAAAAAATTATTAATTTATTATTATTACTGCTCCGTTTTGCGTGCGCTCCGAACGGGTCCAAAAAGGGGTGCAACACGAGGACTTCCCAGGGGGTCACCCATCCTAGTACTACTCTCGCCCAAGCACGCTTAACTTCGGAGTTCTGATGGGATCCGGTGCATTAGTGCTGGTATGATCGCACCCACCATTCTCCTACCTTTTTTCTAATTTATGCCCAGCAGCGGCGTGCGCCCGGCGCGAAATTCGAGGCGGAGAGCGATTCTCATAATTTTTCTTTTAAAAAATTATTAATTTATTATTATTATAGCTCCGTTTTGCGTGCGCTCCGAACTGGTCCAAAAAGTGGTGCAACACGAGGACTTCCTAGGGGGTCACCCATCCTAGTACTACTCTCGCCCAAGCACGCTTAACTTCGGAGTTCTGATGGGATCCGGTGCATTAGTGCTGGTATGATCGCACCCGCCATTCTCCTGCCTTTTTCTAATTTATGCCCGGCAGCGGCGTGCGCCCGGCGCGAAATTCGAGGCGGAGAGCGATTCTCATAATTTTTCTTTTTAAAAAATTATTAATTTATTATTATTATAGCTCCGTTTTGCTTGCGCTCCGAACGGGTCCAAAAAGGGGTGCAACACGAGGACTTCCCAGGGGGTCACCCATCCTAGTACTACTCTCGCCCAAGCACGCTTAACTTCGGAGTTCTGATGGGATCCGGTGCATTAGTGCTGGTATGATCGCACCCACCATTCTCCTGCCTTTTTTCCGATTTATGCCCAGCAGCGGCGTGCGCCCGGCGCGAAATTCGAGGCGGAGAGCGATTCTCATAATTTTTCTTTTTAAAAAATTATTAATTTATTATTATTACAGCTCCGTTTTGCGTGCGCTCCGAACGTGTCCAAAAAGGGGTGTAACACGAGGACTTCCAGGGGGTCACCCATCCTAGTACTACTCTCGCCCAAGCACGCTTAACTTCGGAGTTCTGATGGGATCCGGTGCATTAGTGCTGGTATGATCGCACCCGTCATTCTCCTGCCTTTTTTCTAATTTATGCCCAGCAGCGGCGTGCGCCCGGCGCGAAATTCGAGCCGGAGTGCGTTTTCTCGTAATTTTTCTTTTTAAAAAATAATTAATTTATTATTATTACAGCTCCGTTTTGCGTGCGCTCCGAACGGGTCAAAAAGGGGTGCAACACGAGGACTTCCCAGGGATCAACCATCCTAGTACTACTCTCGCCCAAGCACGCTTAACTTCGGAGTTCTGATGGGCTCCGGTGCATTAGTGCTGGTATGATCGCACCCGCCATTCTCCTGCCTTTTCTCTAATTTATGCCCAGCAGCAGCGTGCGCCCGGCGCGAAATTCGAGGCGGAGAGCGATTCTCATAATTTTTCTTTTTAAAAAATTATTAATTTATTATTATTACTGCTCCGTTTTGCGTGCGCTCCGAACGGGTCCAAAAAGGGGTGCAACACGAGGACTTCCCAGGGGGTCACCCATCCTAGTACTACTCTCGCCCAAGCACGCTTAACTTCGGAGTTCTGATGGGATCCGGTGCATTAGTGCTGGTATGATCGCACCCACCATTCTTCTGCCTTTTTTCTAATTTAAGCCCAGCAGCGGCGTGCGCCCGGCGCGAAATTCGAGGCGGAGTGCGATTACTCATAATTTTTCTTTTTAAAAAATTATTAATTTATTATTATTACAGCTCCGTTTTGCGTGCGCTCCGAACTGGTCCAAAAAGTGGTGCAACACGAGGACTTCCCAGGGGGTCACCCATCCTAGTACTACTCTCGCCCAAGCACGCTTAACTTCGGAGTTCTGATGGGATCCGGTGCATTAGTGCTGGTATGATCGCACCCACCATTCTCCTGCCTTTTTTCTAATTTATGCCCAGCAGCGGCGTGCGCCCGGCGCGAAATTCGAGGCGGAGTGCGATTACTCGTAATTTTTCTTTTTAAAAAATTATTAATTTATTATTATTACCGCTCCGTTTTGCGTGCGCTCCGAACTGGTCCAAAAAGTGGTGCAACACGAGGACTTCCCAGCGGGTCACCCATCCTAGTACTACTCTCGCCCAAGCACGCTTAACTTCGGAGTTCTGATGGGATCCAGTCATTAGTGCTGGTATGATCGCACCCGCCATTCTCCTGCCTTTTTTCTAATTTATGCCCGGCAGCGGCGTGCGCCCGGCGCGAAATTCGAGCCGGCGTACGATTTCTCGTAATTTTTCTTTTTAAAAAATTATTAATTTATTATTATTACAGCTCCGTTTTGCGTGCGCTCCGAACGGGTCAAAAAGGGGTGCAACACAAGGACTTCCCAGGGGGTCACCCATCCTAGTACTACTCTCGCCCAAGCACGCTTAAATTCGGAGTTCTGATGGGATCCGGTGCAATAGTGCTGGTATGATCGCACCCGCCATTCTCCTGCCTTTTTTCTAATTTATGCCCAGCAGCGGCGTGCGCCCGGCGCGAAATTCGAGGCGGAGTGCGATTACTCGTAATTTTTCTTTTTAAAAAATTATTAATTTATTATTATTACAGCTCCGTTTTGCGTGCGCTCCGAACGGGTCCAAAAAGGGGTGCAACACGAGGACTTCCCATGGGGTCACCCATCCTAGTACTACTCTCGCCCAAGCACGCTTAACTTCGGAATTCTGATGGGATCCGGTACATTAGTGCTGGTATGATCACACCCGCCATTCTCCTGCCTTTTTCTAATTTATGCCCGGCAGCGGCGTGCGCCCGGCGCGAAATTCGTGGCGGAGAGCGATTCTCATAATTTTTCTTTTTAAAAAATTATTAATTTATTATTATTATAGCTCCGTTTTGCGTGCGCTCCGAACGGGTCCAAAAAGGGGTGCAACACGAGGACTTCCCAGGGGGTCACCCATCCTAGTACTACTCTCGCCCAAGCACGATTAACTTCGGAGTTCTGATGGGATCCGGTGCATTAGTGCTGGTATGATCGCAACCGCCATTCTCCTGCCTTTTTTCTAATTTATGCCGAGCAGCGGCGTGCGCCCGGCGCGAAATTCGAGGCGGAGAGCGATTCTCATAATTTTTCTTTTTAAAAAATTATTAATTTATTATTATTACTGCTCCGTTTTACGTGCGCTCCGAACGGGTCAAAAAAGGGGTGCAACACGAGGACTTCCCAGGGGGTCACCCATCCTAGTACTACTCTCGCCCAAGCACGCTTAACTTCGGAGTTCTGATGGGATCCGGTGCATTAGTGCTGGTATGATCGCACCCGCCATTCTCCTGCCTTTTTTCTAATTTATGCCCAGCAGCGGCGTGCGCCCGGCGCGAAATTCGAGCCGGAGTGCGATTTCTCATAATTTTTCTGTTTAAATAATTATTAACTTATTATTGTTACTGCTCCGTTTTGCGTGCGCTCCGAACGGGTCCAAAAAGGGCTGCAACACGAGGACTTCCCAGGGGGTCACCCATCCTAGTACTACTCTCGCCCAAGCACGCTTAACTTCGGAGTTCTGATGGGATCCGGTGCATTAGTGCTGGTATGATCGCACCCGCCATTCTCATGCCTTTTTTCTAATTTATGCCCAGCAGCGGCGTGCGCCCGGCGCGAAATTCGAAGCGGAGAGCGAATCTCATAATTTTTCTTTTTAAAAAATTATTAATTTATTATTATTACAGCTCCGTTTTGCGTGCGCTCCGAACGGGTCCAAAAAGGGGTGCAACACGAGGACTTCCCAGGGGGGCACCCATCCTAGTACTACTCTCGCCCAAGCATGCTTAACTTCGGAGTTCTGATGGGATCCGGTGCATTAGTGCTGGTATGATCGCACCCGCCATTCTCCTGCCTTTTTTCTAATTTATGCCCAGCAGCGGCGTGCGCCCGGCGCGAAATTCGAGGCGGAGTGCGATTACTCGTAATTTTTCTTTTTAAAAATTATTAATTTATTATTATTATAGCTCCGTTTTGCGTGCGCTCCGAACTGGTCCAAAAAGTGGTGCAACACGAGGACTTCCTAGGGGGTCACCCATCCTAGTACTACTCTCGCCCAAGCACGCTTAACTTCGGAGTTCTGATGGGATCCGGTGCATTAGTGCTGGTATGATCGCACCCGCCATTCTCCTGCCTTTTTCTAATTTATGCCCGGCAGCGGCGTGCGCCCGGCGCGAAATTCGAGGCGGAGAGCGATTCTCATAATTTTTCTTTTTAAAAAATTATTAATTTATTATTATTATAGCTCCGTTTTGCTTGCGCTCCGAACGGGGCCAAAAAGGGGTGCAACACGAGGACTTCCCAGGGGGTCACCCATCCTAGTACTACTCTCGCCCAAGCACGCTTAACTTCGGAGTTCTGATGGGATCCGGTGCATTAGTGCTGGTATGATCGCACCCGTCATTCTTCCTGCCTTTTTTCTAATTTATGCCCAGCAGCGGCGTGCGCCCGGCGCGAAATTCGAGCCGGAGTGCGTTTTCTCGTAATTTTTCTTTTTAAAAAATAATTAATTTATTATTATTACAGCTCCGTTTTGCGTGCGCTCCGAACGGGTCCAAAAAGGGGTGCAACACGAGGACTTCTCAGGGGGTCACCCATCCTAGTACTACTCTCGCCCAAGCACGCTTAACTTCGGAGTTCTGATGGGATCCGGTGCATTAGTGCTGGTATGATCGCACCCGCCATTCTCCTGCCTTTTTTTCTAATTTATGCCCAGCAGCGGCGTGCGCCGGCGCGAAATTCGAGGCGGAGAGCGATTCTCATATTTTTTCTTTTTTAAAAATTATTAATTTATTATTATTACAGCTCCGTTTTGCGTGCGCTCCGAACGGGTCCAAAAAGGGGTGCAACACGAGGACTTCCCAGGGGGTCACCCATCCTAGTACTACTCTCGCCCAAGCACGCTTAACTTCGGAGTTCTGATGGGATCCGGTGCATTAGTGCTGATATGATCGCACCCACCATTCTCCTGCCTTTTTTCTGATTTATGCCCAGCAGCGGCGTGCGCCCGGCGCGAAATTCGAGGCGGAGAGCGATTCTCATAATTTTTCTTTTTAAAAAATTATTAATTTATTATTATTACTGCTCCGTTTTGCGTGCGCTCCGAACGGGTCCAAAAAGGGGTGCAACACGAGGACTTCCCAGGGGGTCACCCATCCTAGTACTACTCTCGCCCAAGCACGCTTAACTTCGGAGTTCTGATGGGATCCGGTGCATTAGTGCTGGTATGATCGCACCCACCATTCTCCTACCTTTTTTCTAATTTATGCCCAGCAGCGGCGTGCGCCCCGGCGCGAAATTCGAGGCGGAGAGCGATTCTCATAATTTTTCTTTTAAAAAATTATTAATTTATTATTATTATAGCTCCGTTTTGCGTGCGCTCCGAACTGGTCCAAAAAGTGGTGCAACACGAGGACTTCCTAGGGGGTCACCCATCCTAGTACTACTCTCGCCCAAGCACGCTTAACTTCGGAGTTCTGATGGGATCCGGTGCATTAGTGCTGGTATGATCGCACCCGCCATTCTCCTGCCTTTTTCTAATTTATGCCCGGCAGCGGCGTGCGCCCGGCGCGAAATTCGAGGCGGAGAGCGATTCTCATAATTTTTCTTTTTAAAAAATTATTAATTTATTATTATTATAGCTCCGTTTTGCTTGCGCTCCGAACGGGTCCAAAAAGGGGTGCAACACGAGGACTTCCCAGGGGGTCACCCATCCTAGTACTACTCTCGCCAAAGCACGTTTAACTTCGGAGTTCTGATGGGATCCGGTGCATTAGTGCTGGTATGATCGCACCCACCATTCTCCGCCTTTTTTCCGATTTATGCCCAGCAGCGGCGTGCGCCCGGCGCGAAATTCGAGGCGGAGAGCGATTCTCATAATTTTTCTTTTTAAAAAATTATTAATTTATTATTATTACAGCTCCGTTTTGCGTGCGCTCCGAACGGGTCCAAAAAGGGGTGTAACACGAGGACTTCCAGGGGGTCACCCATCCTAGTACTACTCTCGCCCAAGCACGCTTAACTTCGGAGTTCTGATGGGATCCGGTGCATTAGTGCTGGTATGATCGCACCCGTCATTCTCCTGCCTTTTTTCTAATTTATGCCCAGCAGCGGCGTGCGCCCGGCGCGAAATTCGAGCCGGAGTGCGTTTTCTCGTAATTTTTCTTTTTAAAAAATAATTAATTTATTATTATTACAGCTCCGTTTTGCGTGCGCTCCGAACGGGTCAAAAAGGGGTGCAACACGAGGACTTCCCAGGGATCAACCATCCTAGTACTACTCTCGCCCAAGCACGCTTAACTTCGGAGTTCTGATGGGCTCCGGTGCATTAGTGCTGGTATGATCGCACCCGCCATTCTCCTGCCTTTTCTCTAATTTATGCCCAGCAGCAGCGTGCGCCCGGCGCGAAATTCGAGGCGGAGAGCGATTCTCATAATTTTTCTTTTTAAAAAATTATTAATTTATTATTATTACTGCTCCGTTTTGCGTGCGCTCCGAACGGGTCCAAGGGTGCAACACGAGGACTTCCCAGGGGGTCACCCATCCTAGTACTACTCTCGCCCAAGCACGCTTAACTTCGGAGTTCTGATGGGATCCGGTGCATTAGTGCTGGTATGATCGCACCCACCATTCTTCTGCCTTTTTTCTAATTTAAGCCCAGCAGCGGCGTGCGCCCGGCGCGAAATTCGAGGCGGAGTGCGATTACTCATAATTTTTCTTTTTAAAAAATTATTAATTTATTATTATTACAGCTCCGTTTTGCGTGCGCTCCGAACTGGTCCAAAAAGTGGTGCAACACGAGGACTTCCCAGGGGGTCACCCATCCTAGTACTACTCTCGCCCAAGCACGCTTAACTTCGGAGTTCTGATGGGATCCGGTGCATTAGTGCTGGTATGATCGCACCCACCATTCTTCTGCCTTTTTTCTAATTTATGCCCAGCAGCGGCGTGCGCCCGGCGCGAAATTCGAGGCGGAGTGCGATTACTCGTAATTTTTCTTTTTAAAAAATTATTAATTTATTATTATTACAGCTCCGTTTTGCGTGCGCTCCGAACTGGTCCAAAAAGTGGTGCAACACGAGGACTTCCCAGCGGGTCACCCATCCTAGTACTACTCTCGCCCAAGCACGCTTAACTTCGGAGTTCTGATGGGATCCAGTCATTAGTGCTGGTATGATCGCACCCGCCATTCTCCTGCCTTTTTTCTAATTTATGCCCGGCAGCGGCGTGCGCCCGGCGCGAAATTCGAGCCGGCGTACGATTTCTCGTAATTTTTCTTTTTAAAAAATTATTAATTTATTATTATTACAGCTCCGTTTTGCGTGCGCTCCGAACGGGTCAAAAAGGGGTGCAACACAAGGACTTCCCAGGGGGTCACCCATCCTAGTACTACTCTCGCCCAAGCACGCTTAAATTCGGAGTTCTGATGGGATCCGGTGCATTAGTGCTGGTATGATCGCACCCGCCATTCTCCTGCCTTTTTTCTAATTTATGCCCAGCAGCGACGTGCGCCCGGCGCGAAATTCGAGGCGGAGTGCGATTCTCATAATTTTTCTTTTTAAAAAATTATTAATTTATTATTATTACAGCTCCGTTTTACGTGCGCTCCGAACGGGTCCAAAAAGGGGTGCAACACGAGGACTTCCCAGGGGGTCACCCATCCTAGTACTACTCTCGCCCAAGCACGCTTAACTTCGGAGTTCTGATGGGATCCGGTGCATTAGTGCTGGTATGATCGCACCCGCCATTCTCCTGCCTTTTTCTGATTTATGCCCAGCAGCGGCGTGCGCCCGGCGCGAAATTCGAGGCGGAGTGCAATTACTCGTAATTTTTCTTTTTAAAAAATTATTAATTTATTATTATTACAGCTCCGTTTTGCGTGCGCTCCGAACGGGTCCAAAAGGAGTGCAACACGAGGACTTCCCAGGGGGTCACCCATCCTAGTACTACTCTCGCCCAAGCACGCTTAACTTCGGAGTTCTAATGGGATCCGGTGCATTAGTGCTGGTATGATCGCACCCACTATTCTCCTGCCTTTTTTCTGATTTATGCACAGCAGCGGCGTGCGCCCGGCGCGAAATTCGAGGCGGAGAGCGATTCTCATTATTTTTCTTTTTAAAAAATTATTAATTTATTATTATTACAGCTCCGTTTTGCGTGCGCTCCGAACGGGTCCAAAAAGGGATGCAACACGAGGACTTCCCAGGGGGTCACCCATCCTAGTACTACTCTCGCCCAAGCACGCTTAACTTCGGAGTTCTGATGGGATCCGGTGCATTAGTGCTGGTATGATCGCACCCGCCATTCTCCTGCCTTTTTTCTAATTTATGCCCAGCAGCGGCGTGCGCCCGGCGCGAAATTCGAAGCGGAGAGCGATTCTCATAATTTTTCTTTTTAAAAAATTATTAATTTATTATTATTACAGCTCCGTTTTGCGTGCGCTCCGAATGGGTCCAAAAAGGGGTGCAACACGAGGACTTCCCAGGGGGTCACCCATCCTAGTACTACTCTCGCCCAAGCACGATTAACTTCGGAGTTCTGATGGGATCCGGTGCATTAGTGCTGGTATGATCGCAACCGCCATTCTCCTGCCTTTTTTCTAATTTATGCCGAGCAGCGGCGTGCGCCCGGCGCGAAATTCGAGGCGGAGAGCGATTCTCATAATTTTTCTTTTTAAAAAATTATTAATTTATTATTATTACTGCTCCGTTTTACATGCGCTCCGAATGGGTCCAAAACGGGGTGCAACACGAGGACTTCCCAGGGGGTCACCCATCCTAGTACTACTCTCGCCCAAGCACGCTTAACTTCGGAGTTTTGATGGGATCCGGTGCATTAGTGCTGGTATGATCGCACCCGCCATTCTCCTGCCTTTTTTCTAATTAATGCCCAGCAGCGGCGTGCGCCCGGCGCGAAATTCGAGGCGGAGAGCGATTCTCATAATTTTTCTTTTTAAAAAATTATTAATTTATTATTATTACTGCTCCGTTTTGCGTGCGCTCCGAACGGGTCCAAAAAGGGGTGCAACACGAGGACTTCCGAGGGGGTCACCCATCCTAGTACTACTCTCGCCCAAGCACGCTTAACTTCGGAGTTCTGATGGGATCCGTTGCATTAGTGCAGGTATGATCGCACCCACCATTCTCCTGCCTTTTTTCTAATTTATGCCCAGCAGCGGCGTTCGCCCGGCGCGAAATTCGAGGCGGAGTGCGATTACTCGTAATTTTTCTTTTTAAAAAATTATTAATTTATTATTATTACAGCTCCGTTTTGCGTGCGCTCCGAACTGGTCCAAAAAGTGGTGCAACACGAGGACTTCCCAGGGGGTCACCCATCCTAGTACTACTCTCGCCCAAGCACGCTTAACTTCGGAGTTCTGATGGGATCCGGTGCATTAGTGCTGGTATGATCGCACCCGCCATTCTCCTGCCTTTTTTCTAATTTATGCCCGGCAGCGGCGTGCGCTCGGCGCGAAATTCGAGGCGGAGAGCGATTCTCATATTTTTTCTTTTTTAAAAATTATTAATTTATTATTATTACAGCTCCGTTTTGCGTGCGCTCCGAACGGGTCCAAAAAGGGGTGCAACACGAGGACTTCCCAGGGGGTCACCCATCCTAGTACTACTCTCGCCCAAGCACGCTTAACTTCGGAGTTCTGATGGGATCCGGTGCATTAGTGCTGGTATGATCGCACCCGCCATTCTCCTGCCTTTTTTCTAATTTATGCCCAGCAGCGGAGTGCGATTCTCATAATTTTTCTTTTTAAAAAATTATTAATTTATTATTATTACAGCTCCGTTTTGCGTGCGCTCCGAACGGGTCCAAAAAGGGGTACAACACGAGGACTTCCCTGGGGGTCACCCATCCTAGTACTACTCTCGCCCAAGCACGCTTAACTTCGGAGTTCTGATGGGATCCGGTGCATTAGTGCTGGTATGATCGCACCCGTCATTCTCCTGCCTTTTTTCTAATTTATGCCCAGCAGCGGCGTGCGCCCGGCGCGAAATTCGAGCCGGAGTGCGTTTTCTCGTAATTTTTCTTTTTAAAAAATAATTAATTTATTATTATTACAGCTCCGTTTTGCGTGCGCTCCGAACGGGTCAAAAAGGGGTGCAACACGAGGACTTCCCAGGGATCAACCATCCTAGTACTACTCTCGCCCAAGCACGCTTAACTTCGGAGTTCTGATGGGCTCCGGTGCATTAGTGCTGGTATGATCGCACCCGCCATTCTCCTGCCTTTTCTCTAATTTATGCCCAGCAGCAGCGTGCGCCCGGCGCGAAATTCGAGGCGGAGAGCGATTCTCATAATTTTTCTTTTTAAAAAATTATTAATTTATTATTATTACTGCTCCGTTTTGCGTGCGCTCCGAACGGGTCCAAGGGTGCAACACGAGGACTTCCCAGGGGGTCACCCATCCTAGTACTACTCTCGCCCAAGCACGCTTAACTTCGGAGTTCTGATGGGATCCGGTGCATTAGTGCTGGTATGATCGCACCCACCATTCTTCTGCCTTTTTTCTAATTTAAGCCCAGCAGCGGCGTGCGCCCGGCGCGAAATTCGAGGCGGAGTGCGATTACTCATAATTTTTCTTTTTAAAAAATTATTAATTTATTATTATTACAGCTCCGTTTTGCGTGCGCTCCGAACTGGTCCAAAAAGTGGTGCAACACGAGGACTTCCCAGGGGGTCACCCATCCTAGTACTACTCTCGCCCAAGCACGCTTAACTTCGGAGTTCTGATGGGATCCGGTGCATTAGTGCTGGTATGATCGCACCCACCATTCTTCTGCCTTTTTTCTAATTTATGCCCAGCAGCGGCGTGCGCCCGGCGCGAAATTCGAGGCGGAGTGCGATTACTCGTAATTTTTCTTTTTAAAAAATTATTAATTTATTATTATTACAGCTCCGTTTTGCGTGCGCTCCGAACTGGTCCAAAAAGTGGTGCAACACGAGGACTTCCCAGCGGGTCACCCATCCTAGTACTACTCTCGCCCAAGCACGCTTAACTTCGGAGTTCTGATGGGATCCAGTCATTAGTGCTGGTATGATCGCACCCGCCATTCTCCTGCCTTTTTTCTAATTTATGCCCGGCAGCGGCGTGCGCCCGGCGCGAAATTCGAGCCGGCGTACGATTTCTCGTAATTTTTCTTTTTAAAAAATTATTAATTTATTATTATTACAGCTCCGTTTTGCGTGCGCTCCGAACGGGTCAAAAAGGGGTGCAACACAAGGACTTCCCAGGGGGTCACCCATCCTAGTACTACTCTCGCCCAAGCACGCTTAAATTCGGAGTTCTGATGGGATCCGGTGCATTAGTGCTGGTATGATCGCACCCGCCATTCTCCTGCCTTTTTTCTAATTTATGCCCAGCAGCGACGTGCGCCCGGCGCGAAATTCGAGGCGGAGTGCGATTCTCATAATTTTTCTTTTTAAAAAATTATTAATTTATTATTATTACAGCTCCGTTTTACGTGCGCTCCGAACGGGTCCAAAAAGGGGTGCAACACGAGGACTTCCCAGGGGGTCACCCATCCTAGTACTACTCTCGCCCAAGCACGCTTAACTTCGGAGTTCTGATGGGATCCGGTGCATTAGTGCTGGTATGATCGCACCCGCCATTCTCCTGCCTTTTTCTGATTTATGCCCAGCAGCGGCGTGCGCCCGGCGCGAAATTCGAGGCGGAGTGCAATTACTCGTAATTTTTCTTTTTAAAAAATTATTAATTTATTATTATTACAGCTCCGTTTTGCGTGCGCTCCGAACGGGTCCAAAAGGAGTGCAACACGAGGACTTCCCAGGGGGTCACCCATCCTAGTACTACTCTCGCCCAAGCACGCTTAACTTCGGAGTTCTAATGGGATCCGGTGCATTAGTGCTGGTATGATCGCACCCACTATTCTCCTGCCTTTTTTCTGATTTATGCACAGCAGCGGCGTGCGCCCGGCGCGAAATTCGAGGCGGAGAGCGATTCTCATTATTTTTCTTTTTAAAAAATTATTAATTTATTATTATTACAGCTCCGTTTTGCGTGCGCTCCGAACGGGTCCAAAAAGGGATGCAACACGAGGACTTCCCAGGGGGTCACCCATCCTAGTACTACTCTCGCCCAAGCACGCTTAACTTCGGAGTTCTGATGGGATCCGGTGCATTAGTGCTGGTATGATCGCACCCGCCATTCTCCTGCCTTTTTTCTAATTTATGCCCAGCAGCGGCGTGCGCCCGGCGCGAAATTCGAAGCGGAGAGCGATTCTCATAATTTTTCTTTTTAAAAAATTATTAATTTATTATTATTACAGCTCCGTTTTGCGTGCGCTCCGAATGGGTCCAAAAAGGGGTGCAACACGAGGACTTCCCAGGGGGTCACCCATCCTAGTACTACTCTCGCCCAAGCACGATTAACTTCGGAGTTCTGATGGGATCCGGTGCATTAGTGCTGGTATGATCGCAACCGCCATTCTCCTGCCTTTTTTCTAATTTATGCCGAGCAGCGGCGTGCGCCCGGCGCGAAATTCGAGGCGGGAGAGCGATTCTCATAATTTTTCTTTTTAAAAAATTATTAATTTATTATTATTACTGCTCCGTTTTACATGCGCTCCGAATGGGTCCAAAACGGGGTGCAACACGAGGACTTCCCAGGGGGTCACCCATCCTAGTACTACTCTCGCCCAAGCACGCTTAACTTCGGAGTTTTGATGGGATCCGGTGCATTAGTGCTGGTATGATCGCACCCGCCATTCTCCTGCCTTTTTTCTAATTAATGCCCAGCAGCGGCGTGCGCCCGGCGCGAAATTCGAGGCGGAGAGCGATTCTCATAATTTTTCTTTTTAAAAAATTATTAATTTATTATTATTACTGCTCCGTTTTGCGTGCGCTCCGAACGGGTCCAAAAAGGGGTGCAACACGAGGACTTCCGAGGGGGTCACCCATCCTAGTACTACTCTCGCCCAAGCACGCTTAACTTCGGAGTTCTGATGGGATCCGTTGCATTAGTGCAGGTATGATCGCACCCACCATTCTCCTGCCTTTTTTCTAATTTATGCCCAGCAGCGGCGTTCGCCCGGCGCGAAATTCGAGGCGGAGTGCGATTACTCGTAATTTTTCTTTTTAAAAAATTATTAATTTATTATTATTACAGCTCCGTTTTGCGTGCGCTCCGAACTGGTCCAAAAAGTGGTGCAACACGAGGACTTCCCAGGGGGTCACCCATCCTAGTACTACTCTCGCCCAAGCACGCTTAACTTCGGAGTTCTGATGGGATCCGGTGCATTAGTGCTGGTATGATCGCACCCGCCATTCTCCTGCCTTTTTTCTAATTTATGCCCGGCAGCGGCGTGCGCTCGGCGCGAAATTCGAGGCGGAGAGCGATTCTCATATTTTTTCTTTTTTAAAAATTATTAATTTATTATTATTACAGCTCCGTTTTGCGTGCGCTCCGAACGGGTCCAAAAAGGGGTGCAACACGAGGACTTCCCAGGGGGTCACCCATCCTAGTACTACTCTCGCCCAAGCACGCTTAACTTCGGAGTTCTGATGGGATCCGGTGCATTAGTGCTGGTATGATCGCACCCGCCATTCTCCTGCCTTTTTTCTAATTTATGCCCAGCAGCGGAGTGCGATTCTCATAATTTTTCTTTTTAAAAAATTATTAATTTATTATTATTACAGCTCCGTTTTGCGTGCGCTCCGAACGGGTCCAAAAAGGGGTACAACACGAGGACTTCCCTGGGGGTCACCCATCCTAGTACTACTCTCGCCCAAGCACGCTTAACTTCGGAGTTCTGATGGGATCCGGTGCATTAGTGCTGGTATGATCGCGCCCGCCATTCTCCTGCCTTTTTTCTAATTTTTGCCCAGCAGCGGCGTGCGCCCGGTGCGAAATTCGAGGCGGAGAGCGATTATCATAATCTCATAATTTTTTTTTTAAAAATTATTAATTTATTATTATTACTGCTCCGTTTTGCGTGCGCTCCGAACTGGTCCAAAAAGGGGTGCAACACGAGGACTTCCCAGGGGGTCACCCATCCTAGTACTACTCTCGCCCAAGCACGCTTAACTTCGGAGTTCTGATGGGATCCGGTGCATTAGTGCTGGTATGATCGCACCCGTCATTCTCCTGCCTTTTTTCTAATTTATGCCCAGCAGCGGCGTGCGCCCGGCGCGAAATTCGAGCCGAAGTGCGATTTCTCGTAATTTTTCTTTTTAAAAAATTATTAATTTATTATTATTACAGCTCCATTTTGCGTGCGCTCCGAACGGGTCAAAAAGGAGTGCAACACGAGGACTTCCCAGGGGGTCACCCATCCTAGTACTACTCTCGCCCAAGCACGCTTAACTTCGGAGTTCTGATGGGATCCGGTGCATTAGTGCTGGTATGATCGCACCCACCATTCTCCTGCCTTTTTTCCGATTTATGCCCAGCAGCGGCGTGCGCCCGGCGCAAAATTCGAGGCGGAGAGCGATTCTCATAATTTTTCTTTTTAAAAAATTATTAATTTATTATTATTACAGCTCCGTTTTGCGTGCGCTCCGAACGGGTCCAAAAAGGGGTGCAACACGAGGACTTCCCAGGGGGTCACCCATCCTAGTACTACTCTCGCCCAAGCACGCTTAACTTCGGAGTTCTGATGGGATCCGGTGCATTAGTGCTGGTATGATCGTACCCGCCATTCTCCTGCCTTTTTTCTAATTTATGCCCAGCATCGGCGTGCGCCCGGCGCGAAATTCGAAGCGGAGAGCGATTCTCATAATTTTTCTTTTTAAAAAATTATTAATTTATTATTATTACAGCTACGTTTTGCGTGCGCTCCGAACGGGTCCAAAAAGGGGTGTAACACGAGGACTTCCCAGGGGGTCACCCATCCTAGTACTACTCTCGCCCAAGCACGCTTAACTTCGGAGTTCTGATGGAATACGGTGCATTAGTGCTGGTATGATCGCACCCGCCATTCTCCTGCCTTTTTTCTAATTTATGCCCAGCATCGGCGTGCGCCCGGCGCGAAATTCGAAGCGGAGAGCGATTCTCATAATTTTTCTTTTTAAAAAATTATTAATTTATTATTATTACAGCTACGTTTTGCGTGCGCTCCGAACGGGTCCAAAAAGGGGTGTAACACGAGGACTTCCCAGGGGGTCACCCATCCTAGTACTACTCTCGCCCAAGCACGCTTAACTTCGGAGTTCTGATGGAATACGGTGCATTAGTGCTGGTATGATCGCACCCGCCATTCTCCTGCCTTTTTTCTAATTTATGCCCAGCAGCGGCGTGCGCCCGGCGCGAAATTCGAGGCGGAGTGCGATTACTCGTAATTTTTCTTTTTAAAAAATTATTAATTTATTATTATTACAGCTCCGTTTTGCGTGCGGTCCGAACGGGTCCAAAAAGGGCTGCAACACGAGGACTTCCCAGGGGGTCACCCATCCTAGTACTACTCTCGCCCAAGCACGCTTAACTTCGGAGTTCTGATGGGATCCCGTGCATTAGTGCTGGTATGATCGCACCCGCCATTCTCCTGCCTTTTTTCTAATTTATGCCCGGCAGCGGCGTGCGCCCGGCGCGAAATTCGAAGCGGAGAGCGATTCTCATAATTTTTCTTTTTAAAAAATTATTAATTTATTATTATTACAGCTCCGTTTTGCGTGTGCTCCGAACGGGTCCAAAAAGGGGTGTAACACGAGGACTTCCAGGGGGTCACCCATCCTAGTACTACTCTCGCCCAAGCACGCTTAACTTCGGAGTTCTGATGGGATCCGGTGCATTAGTGCTGGTATGATTAGGGATGGCAAAAAACCCCATCCCCGACCCGACCCGACCCGACCCGACCCGAAGTCAACGAGGAAAACCCGAGTTGACTGGGGGTCGGGTCGGGTTCGGGGAAAACCCGACGGGGGTATAGTCGGGTCGGGGTCGGGTATGGGAATTTAGGTACCCGCCCCGAACCCGACCCCGAACCCCGCCCCGACTATTAAAATAACAAATTTACCCCTTATAAGTTATAACCTAGTTACTAAATTTTAATAATTTATGTAGAAATGATGATATAGTTTATGTAAAATATTTTTTTATTTATAATATATATTTATTTTTTAGGTCGGGCGGGGTCGGGTTTCCCCGCGGGTTCGGGTTTCCCCGCGGGGGTCGGGTGTGGGGCAGGGTTTTCTAAACCCGTCGGGTTCGGGGTCGGGTTCGGGGACGGGTTTGGGGAAGTCGGGGTCGGGTCGGGGATGGCAAAACCCGACCCCGACCCGCCCCGTTGCCATCCCTAGGTATGATCGCACCCGCCATTCTCCTGCCTTTTTTCTAATTTATGCCCAGCAGCGGCGTGCGCCCGGCGCGAAATTCGAGGCGGAGTGCGATTCTCATAATTTTTCTTTTTAAAAAATTATTAATTTATTATTATTACTGCTCCGTTTTGCGTGCGCTCCGAACTGGTCCAAAAAGGGGTGCAACACGAGGACTTCCCAGGGGGTCACCCATCCTAGTACTACTCTCGCCCAAGCACGCTTAACTTCGGAGTTCTGATGGGATCCGGTGCATTAGTGCTGGTATGATCGCACCCGCCATTCTCCTGCCTTTTTTCTAATTTATGCCCAGCAGCGGCGTGCGCCCGGCGCGAAATTCGAGGCGGAGAGCGATTCTCATAATTTTTCTTTTTAAAAAATTATTAATTTATTTTTATTACAGCTCCGTTTTGCGTGCGCTGCGAACAGGTCCAAAAAGGGGTGCAACACGAGGACTTCCCAGGGGGTCACCCATCCTAGTACTACTCTCGCCCAAGCACGCTTAACTTCGGAGTTCTAATGGGATCCGGTGCATTAGTGCTGGTATGATCGCACCCGCTGTAACGCCCTCGATTTTTCTGAATTATGATTTAAGGTTAGAAATTCTGTTTCTGTATTTTTATCTGTTAAAATTTTGGGATTTTTGCCTAAGTGTAGGAATTTTTCCTACAGGGCAAAAATAATTATTTTGGTTGGGGATTTGAACCCTCAACCTTGATTCTTCGCTCCTGGAATTCTTTCCACCATGGTGGCGCATATTTCTGATATTATTGGAGTGGCGCAGGGTGGTTAAGCCCAGGTAAGTCCATAAAACCGATTTTTCACTTAAGTTAACTGGGTTATTGGATTTTGGATCCGTTTGGGGTGGGAGAAAAAGAGGAATTGCGTGAGGGCTCCTGTCCCTCACGACTTTTGTGTTTTCTTACCCTAGCCGCCTTTGGTTGTCGCCCCTTACTGTGCTTGGCGCCTCCTGAGATTTCTGACGCTGGTGGTGGCAGACTGGTGGTGGACGAACTTCCTGGTGATCCTCTGTCTTGGCGTTTTTCTTCTGTGAACGTTTTTCGGTGAGTAATTCGATCCTAAGGAGTCTAATCCTATTTGCAATAATTATCTGCATGAACCAAAAATCTGCAAGTAGATCCTGTGTTTTTTCTATTCTATAGGTCGGATCTGAATATGCATGATGATTCAGAAATTTTGTCTTGCTGAAAATTGTAGTCGCCAATCTGACCTTACTGTGCTTTAACCTCAATATCTCATGATCTATAGATCCAAATCACACGAAACAAATTTTGTATGAAACTAGATTCGCTCAGCTTTGATTCTTATGTAATATCGACCACATCTGAACTATATTCGTGTTGCAATCGGCATTGTTATATAACTTACGAAATCTGTTTTCTGAAAATCTAGAATCTTGACCCTTTTGTGTTCGAACTCTCGTATCTCCCTAGGTATAGCTCGAAATCCTGTGAAACCAGTTTTATTAGACCGTAGGCTTGAAGAGCTTCATTTTGACTCCCATAACGCCTATTTTCGATTAGTTATTGGATCTGAAATATATGTCGTAATTCTGATATATGAATCTGTTTTCTTGAAATCTGAAATTCTGACCCACCTATGTTCGAACCCTTATATCTTCCTGCCTACAATTCAAAATTTTTCGAAACCAGTTTTATTGGAAACTAGATTCAGAGAGCTTCATTTTGAATATAATATTGACTAGCTTTGGTTCGAAATTGGACCAAAAATATATGTTGCAATCTGACAATATAAATCTGCTATGTTTTGGTTAGACGAATATTCCATTGTGAGAAAAATTTAGCCTGTATGGTTTAATCTCTTAAATTGTGGTCTGTAGTTCTTCTAAAATTTATTTGCTTGATGAGAAATTTTAGAGAAAACAAAATTGGGGATTTAACTAAGAACTTAGGAATTTTCGAAAATCATGGTTCGAGCCAATTTTGGGGCTTTTGTCAATTTTCTTCACGAACGTGTAATTAAAATTATCTGTAGTGGTGGACTGAAATTATTTACATGAAATTTGTACGTTCTGTTAAGGTTCTGAAACTGGCGCCCCTTACAGTAATTTTATAGCTCACGGTTTTAGGAATTTTGAGGAAATTATTTCATGAATAGTTTCTGTTCTATGTTTAATTGTTTGTTATGTGAATATTTTCTGTTCTGTTTATATGTTGTGAATTTTCTGAAAACTTTGAATGTGTTATAACCTTTGTGAGAACATAGAATGGTTTGACATGAATTAAGGATAGTTGCATGAAATCTAAGGAATTCAAGGAATTCACTCATATATTACTTCTGGTTGATGGCAAAAATTATGAAGTGTGTTCAGCTTTGATTTTCTGCAAATTGTAATTTTGTTAAGGACTGGATATTAGGGTGTGTCATTTTCTGGTTTGTGAGACACTTTGGGCATGATGTGAGAATTGAGTGGTGGTTAGTCCTACTCCTCCGTTTCAGCATGATCTGTTCTGTAAAAATTATGCCCTAGTGTAGCACTCTTCCGTGTCCTTACCCTCCTTCTGTGGCGCTGTAATGGTGCTGATAGTCTACTACGACCCATGAGACACTAGTGAAGGGTAGATGTGAGCTGGTCTCACCTTCCGTTCTCCCTCCACTATTTCTGTTCTGTTCTGGGTATTGGAGGCCAGAGTGCCACGTCCTGACAAGACGGGGGCCACCCACTGATACCTCCTCTACCAGTATTGGAGGCCAGAGTGCCACGTCCTGACAAGACGGGGGCCACCCACTGATACCTCCTCTACTATTCTGTTTCTTATATGCATGCATGTCTCGTCCTCGGCAGAGGTGGGGTCAGACCTTCTGTGGTCTTCAGGCCTTCTGTGGCCTTTCTGTTTCCGATGTAGACTATCCGTTTGGATTCTGAAAATTCTGATTTTCTGTCTGTCAGTCTGTCTGTCTGTTCTGATTTCTGTAGTTCTGTTTCGATCTGTAGTATAGATGTGTTGGGCGGTGTGATTAGTTGGGATGGGTTGGTATACTTATATCCTACTTCATGCTTGATGCCTACTGTTATAAGCATCTGTATTTGATTATGATTTGTTTTTGATATGAGTGTGTATGTTAAGTATCTTATCTGTTAAGCATGATATTTTTGATGTGTATTATGGATGGCTTTTAGTGTCTTTTACTCACTGAGCTTTTTAGCTCACCCCCGTTGTTTAAATATTTTCAGGTGAGACATCAAGACAGTGATTGCTACAGCTACTTAATTGTTATAATGCTAATGTTTTCTATAAATTCTAAGAGTTGTCTCTATCGGGCCTGCGTGCCTAACTTAATTATATGACATGTTTTATCACCTGAGGGCTTATGCCTGTTTTCAGGATATTATATTATGTTATAGTTGTCTCGTTTTAAATTGTTGGATACGAGTTTTGGATTCATGAGAATTGAAAATTGTTATTATTCTGAAATGTCCGATTTGAGATTTATTGTAGTCGAAATACTTTGAGATGTGTAACTGAGTTATTGTTGTATTTGGTTAACCAGTTTCTGAATATTTCTGCAATTGTGTTCTCCACATATGTGTAGTGTGGACATCTGTTCTGTTCCAGGATATGTGAGTCTGTGCAGCAGTAATTTAGTATACTTGCTGCCGGATTTTTCTTGGATTTCCGGATTTCTATTTCCTAGTAATCGATCCTACTCAGTTCTGTGCGGTTTCAGTTCCGTAGTAATGTCCTTCGATGCCGCTTTCTTCTTGTGTTTTAATGGAAGAGTAAAAATTTTTTTGAAACCCCGTATTTTACTTGTATGCGTGTGGGGTGTGATTCTGAGGGATGTTACACCCGCCATTCTCCTGCCTTTTTTCTAATTTATGCCCAGCAGCGGCGTGCGCCTGGCGTGAAATTCGAGCCGGAGTGCGATTTCTCGTAATTTTTCTTTTTAAAAAATTATTAATTTATTATTATTACAGCTCCGTTTTGCGTGCGCTCCGAACGGGTCAAAAAGGGGTGCAACACGAGGACTTCCCAGGGGGTCACCCATCCTAGTACTACTCTCGCCCAAGCACGCTTAACTTCGGAGTTCTGATGGGCTCCGGTGCATTAGTGCTGGTATGATCGCACCCGCCATTCTCCTGCCTTTTTTCTAATTTATGCCCAGCAGCAGCGTGCGCCCGGCGCGAAATTCGAGGCGAAGAGCGATTCTCATAATTTTTCTTTTTAAAAAATTATTAATTTAATATTATTACTGCTCCGTTTTGCGTGCGCTCCGAACGGGTCCAAAAAGGGGTGCAACACGAGGACTTCCCAGGGGGTCACCCATCCTAGTACTACTCTCGCCCAAGCACGCTTAACTTCGGAGTTCTGATGGGATCCGGTGCATTAGTGCTGGTATGATCGCACCCACCATTCTCCTGCCTTTTTTCTAATTTATGCCCAGCAGCGGCGTGCGCCCGGCGCGAAATTCGAGGTGGAGTGCGATTACTCGTAATTTTTCTTTTTAAAAAATTATTAATTTATTATTATTACTGCTCCGTTTTGCGTGCGCTCCGAACTGGTCCAAAAAGGGGTGCAACACGAGGACTTCCCAGGGGGTCACCCATCCTAGTACTACTCTCGCCCAAGCACGCTTAACTTCGGAGTTCTGATGGGATCCGGTGCATTAGTGCTGGTATGATCGCACCCGCCATTCTCCTGCCTTTTTTCTAATTTATGCCCAGCAGCGGCGTGCGCCCGGCGCGAAATTCGAGGCGGATAGCGATTCTCATAATTTTTCTTTTTAAAAAATTATTAATTTATTATTATTATAGCTCCGTTTTGCTTGCGCTCCGAACGGGTCCAAAAAGGGGTGCACCACGAGGACTTCCCAGGGGGTCACCCATCCAAGTACTACTCTCGCCCAAGCACGCTTAACTTCGGAGTTCTAATGGGATCCGGTGCATTAGTGCTGGTATGATCGCACCCGCCATTCTCCTGCCTTTTTTCTAATTTTTGCCCAGCAGCGGCGTGCGCCCGGCGCGAAATTCGAGGCGGAGAGCGATTCTCATAATTTTTCTTTTTAAAAAATTATTAATTTATTATTATTACAGCTCCGTTTTGCGTGCGCTCCGAACGGGTCCAAAAAGGGGTGCAACACGAGGACTTCCCAGGGGGTCACCCATCCTCGTACTACTCTCGCCCAAGCACGCTTAACTTCGGAGTTCTGATGGGCTCCGGTGCATTAGTGCTAGTATGATCGCACCCGCCATTCTCCTGCCTTTTTTTCCAATTTATGCCCAGCAGCAGCGTGCGCCCGGCGCGAAATTCGAGGCGGAGAGCGATTCTCATAATTTTTCTTTTTAAAAAATTATTAATTTATTATTATTTCTGCTCCGTTTTGCGTGCGCTCCGAACGGGTCCAAAAAGGGGTGCAACACGAGGACTTCCCAGGGGGTCACCCATCCTAGTACTACTCTCGCCCAAGCACGCTTAACTTTGGAGTTTTGATGGGATCCGGTGCATTAGTGCTGGTATGATCGCACCCACCATTCTCCTGCCTTTTTTCTAATTTATGCCCAGCAGCGGCGTGCGCCCGGCGCGAAATTCGAGGCGGAGAGCGATTCTCATAATTTTTCTTTTTAAAAAATTATTAATTTATTATTATTATAGCTCCGTTTTGCGTGCGCTCCGAACAGGTCCAAAAAGGGGTGCAACACGAGGACTTCCCAGGGGGTCATCCATCCTAGTACTACTCTCGCCCAAGCACGCTTAACTTCGGAGTTCTGATAGGATCCGGTGCATTAGTGCTGGTATGATCGCACCCGCCATTCTCCTGCCTTTTTTCTAATTTATGCCCAGCAGCGACGTGCGCCCGGCCCGAAATTCGAGGCGGAGAGCGATTCTCATAATTTTTCTTTTTAAAAAATTATTAATTTATTATTATTATAGCTCCGTTTTGCGTGCGCTCCGAACGGGTCCAAAAAGGGGTGCAACACGAGGACTTCCCAGGGGGTCACCCATCCTATTACTACTCTCGCCCAAGCACGCTTAACTTCGGAGTTCTGATGGGATCCGGTGCATTAGTGCTGGTATGATCGCACCCGCCAGTCTCCTGCCTTTTTTCTAATTTATGCCCAGCAACGGCGATCGCCGGACGCGAAATTCGAGGTGGAGAGCGATTTGTCATAATTTTTCTTTTTAAAAAATTATTAATTTATTATTATTACAGCTCCGTTTTGCGTGCGCTCCGAACGGGTCCAAAAAGGGGTGCAACACGAGGACTTCCCAGGGGGTCACCCATCCTAGTACTACTCTCGCCTAAGCACGCTTAACTTCGGAGTTCTGATGGGATCCGGTGCATTAGTGCTGGTATGATCGCACCCGCCATTCTCCTGCCTTTTTTCTAATTTATGTCCGGCAGCGGCATGCGCCCGGCGCGAAATTCGAGGCGGAGAGCGATTCTCATAATTTTTCTTTTTAAAAAATTATTAATTTATTATTATTATAGCTCCGTTTTGCGTGCGCTCCGAACGGGTCCAAAAACGGGTGCAACACGAGGACTTCCCAGGGGGTCACCCATCCTAGTACTACTCTCGCCCAAGCACGCTTAACTTCGGAGTTCTGATGGGATCCGGTGCATTAGTGCTGGTATGATCGCACCCGTCATTCTCCTGCCTTTTTTCTAATTTATGCCCAGCAGCGGCGTGCGCCCGGCGCGAAATTCGAGCCGGAGTGCGATTTCTCGTAATTTTTCTTTTTAAAAAATTATTAATTTATTATTATTACAGCTCCGTTTTGCGTGCGCTACGAACGGGTCAAAAAGGGGTGCAACACGAGGACTTCCCAGGGGGTCACCCATCCTAGTACTACTCTCGCCCAAGCACGCTTAACTTCGGAGTCCTGATGGGCTCCGGTGCATTAGTGCTGGTATGATCGCACCCGCCATTCTCCTGCCTTTTTTCTAATTTATACCCAGCAGCAGCGTACGCCCGGCGCGAAATTCGAGGCGGAGAGCGATTCTCATAATTTTTCTTTTTAAAAAATTATTAATTTATTATTATTACTGCTCCGTTTTGCGTGCGCTCCGAACGGGTCCAAAAAGGGGTGCAACACGAGGACTTCCCAGGGGGTCACCCATCCTAGTACTACTCTCGCCCAAGCACGCTTAACTTCGGAGTTCTGATGGGATCCGGTGCATTAGTGCTGGTATGATCGCACCCACCATTCTCCTGCCTTTTTTCTAATTTATGCCCAGTAGCGGCGTGCGCCCGGCGCGAAATTCGAGGCGGAGTGCGATTACTCGTAATTTTTCTTTTTAAAAAATTATTAATTTATTATTATTACAGCTCCGTTTTGCGTGCGCTCCGAACTGGTCCAAAAAGTGGTGCAACACGAGGACTTCCCAGGGGGTCACCCATCCTAGTACTACTCTCGCCCAAGCACGCTTAACTTCGGAGTTCTGATGGGATCCGGTGCATTAGTGCTGGTATGATCGCACCCACCATTCTCCTGCCTTTTTTCTAATTTATGCCCAGTAGCGGCGTGCGCCCTGCGCGAAATTCGAGGCGGAGTGCGATTACTCGTAATTTTTCTTTTTAAAAAATTATTAATTTATTATTATTACAGCTCCGTTTTGCGTGCGCTCTGAACTGGTCCAAAAAGTGGTGCAACACGAGGACTTCCCAGGGGGTCACACCATCCTAGTACTACTCTCGCCCAAGCACGCTTAACTTCGGAGTTCTGATGGGATCCGGTGCATTAGTGCTGGTATGATCGCACCCGCCATTCTCCTGCCTTTTTTCTAATTTATGCCCGGCAGCGGCGTGCGCCCGGCGCGAAATTCGAGCCGGAGTGCGATTTCTCGTAATTTTTCTTTTTAAAAAATTATTAATTTATTATTATTACAGCTCCGTTTTGCGTGCGCTCCGAACGGGTCAAAAAGGGGTGCAACACGAGGACTTCCCAGGGGGTCACCCATCCTAGTACTACTCTTGCCCAAGCACGCTTAACTTCTGAGTTCTGATGGGATCCGGTGCATTAGTGCTGGTATGATCGCACCCACCATTCTCCTGCCTTTTTTCTGATTTATACCCAGCAGCGGCGTGCGTCCGGCGCGAAATTCGAGGCGGAGAGCGATTCTCATAATCTCATAATTTTTCTTTTTAAAAAATTATTAATTTATTATTATTACTGCTCCGTTTTGCGTGCGCTCCGAACTGGTCCAAAAAGGGGTGCAACACGTGGACTTCCCAGGGGGTCACCCATCCTAGTACTACTCTCGCCCAAGCACGCTTAACTTCGGAGTTCTGATGAGATCCGGTGCATTAGTGCTGGTATGATCGCACCCGTCATTCTCCTGCCTTTTTTCTAATTTATGCCCAGCAGCGGCGTGCGCCCGGCGCGAAATTCGAGCCGGAGTGCGATTTCTCGTAATTTTTCTTTTTAAAAAATTATTAATTTATTATTATGACAGCTCCGTTTTGCGTGCGCTCCGAACGGGTCAAAAAGGAGTGCAACACGAGGACTTCCCAGGGGGTCACCCATCCTAGTACTACTCTCGCCCAAGCACGCTTAACTTCGGAGTTCTGATGGGATCCGGTGCATTAGTGCTGGTATGATCGCACCCACCATTCTCCTGCCTTTTTTCTGATTTATGCCCAGCAGCAGCGTGCGCCCGGTGCGAAATTCGAGGCGGAGAGCGATTCTCATAATTTTTCTTTTTAAAAAATTATTAATTTATTATTATTACAGCTCCGTTTTGCGTGCGCTCCGAACGGGTCCAAAAAGGGGTGCAACACGAGGACTTCCCAGGGGGTCACCCATCCGAGTACTACTCTCGCCCAAGCACGCTTAACTTCGGAGTTCTGATGGGATCCGGTGCATTAGTGCTGGTATGATCGCGCCCGCCATTCTCCTGCCCTTCTTCTAATTTATGCCGAGCAGCGGCGTGCGCCCGGTGCGAAATTCGAGGCGGAGAGCGATTCTCATAATCTCATAATTTTTCTTTTTAAAAAATTATTAATTTATTATTATTCCTGCTCCGTTTTGCGTGCGCTCCGAACTGGTCCAAAAAGGGGTACAACATGAGGACTTCCCAGGGGGTCACCCATCCTAGTACTACTCTCGCCAAGGCACGCTTAACTTCGGAGTTCTGATGGGATCCGGTGCATTAGTGCTGGTATGATCGCACCCGCCATTCTCCTGCCTTTTTTCTAATTTATGCCCAGCAGCGGCGTTCGCCCAGCGCGAAATTCGAGGCGGAGTGCGATTCTCATAATTTTTCTTTTTAAAAAATTATTAATTTATTATTATTACAGCACCGTTTTGCGTGCGCTCCGAACGGGTCCAAAAAGGGGTGCAACACGAGGACTTCCCAGGGGGTCACCCATCCTAGTACAACTCTCGCCCAAGCACGCTTAACTTCGGAGTTCTGATGGGATCCGGTGCATTAGTGCTGGTATGATCGCACCCGCCATTCTCCTGCCTTTTTTCTAATTTATGCCCAGTAGCGGCATACGCCCGGCGCGAAATTCGAGGCGGAGAGCGATTATCATAATTTTTCTTTTTAAAAAAATTTATTAATTTATTATTATTATAGCTCCGTTTTGCGTGCGCTCCGAACGGGTCCAAAATGGGGTGCAACACGAGGACTTCCCAGGGGGTCACCCATCCTAGTACTACTCTCGCCCAAGCACGCTTAACTTCGGAGTTCTGATGGGATCCGGTGCATTAGTGCTGGTATGATCGCACCCGTCATTCTCCTGCCTTTTTTCTAATTTATGCCCAGCAGCGGCGTGCGCCCGGCGCGAAATTCGAGCCGGAGTGCGATTTCTCGTAATTTTTCTTTTAAAAAAATTATTAATTTATTATTATTACAGCTCCGTTTTGCGTGCGCTCCGAACGGGTCAAAAAGGGGTGCAACACGAGGACTTCCCAGGGGGTCCCCCATCCTAGTACTACTCTCGCCCAAGCACGCTTAACTTCGGAGTCCTGATGGGCTCCGGTGCATTAGTGCTGATATGATCGCACGCGCCATTCTCCTGCCTTTTTTCTAATTTATGCCCAGCAGCAGCGTGCGCCCGGCGCGAAATTCGAGGCGGAGAGCGATTCTCATAATTTTTCTTTTTAAAAAATTATTAATTTATTATTATTACAGCTCCGTTTTGCGTGCGCTCCGAACTGGTCCAAAAAGTGGTGCAACACGAGGACTTCCCAGGGGGTCACCCATCCTAGTACTACTCTCGCCCAAGCAAGCTTAACTTCGGAGTTCTGATGGGATCCGGTGCATTAGTGCTGGTATGATCGCACCCGCCATTCTCCTGCCTTTTTTCTAATTTATGCCCGGCAGCGGCGTGCGCCCGGCGCGAAATTCGAAGCGGAGAGCGATTTCTCGTAATTTTTCTTTTTAAAAAATTATTAATTTACTATTATTACAGCTCCGTTTTGCGTGCGCTCCGAACAGGTCAAAAATGGGTGCAACACGAGGACTTCCCAGGGGTCACCCATCCTAGTACTACTCTTGCCCAAGCACGCTTAACTTCGGAGTTCTGATGAGATCCGGTGCATTAGTGCTGGTATGATCGCACCCGCCATTCTCCTGCCTTTTTTCTAATTTATGCCCGGCAGCGGCGTGCGCCCGGCGCAAAATTCGAGCCGGAGTGCGATTTCTCGTAATTTTTCTTTTTAAAAAATTATTAATTTATTATTATTACAGCTCCGTTTTGCGTGCGCTCCGAACGGGTCAAAAAGGGGTGCATCACGAGGACTTCCCAGGGGGTCACCCATCCTAGTACTACTCTCGCCAAAGCACGCTTAACTTCGGAGTCCTGATGGGCTCCGGTGCATTAGTGCTGGTATGATCGCACCCGCCATTCTCCTGCCTTTTTTCTAATTTATGCCCAGCAGCAGCGTGCGCCCGGCGCGAAATTCGAGGCGGAGAGCGATTCTCATAATTTTTCTTTTTAAAAAATTATTAATTTATTATTATTACTGCTCCGTTTTGCGTGCGCTCCGAACGGGTCCAAAAAGGGGTGCAACACGAGGACTTCCCAGGGGGTCACCCATCCTAGTACTACTCTCGCCCATGCACGCTTAACTTCGGAGTTCTGATGGGATCCGGTGCATTAGTGCTGATATGATCGCGCCCGCCATTCTCCTGCCTTTTTTCTAATTTATGCCCAGCAGCGGCGTGCGCCCGGCGCGAAATTCGAGGCGGAGAGCGATTCTCATAATCTCATAATTTTTCTTTTTAAAGAATTATTAATTTATTATTATTACTGCTCCGTTTTGCGTGCGCTCCGAACGGGTCCAAAAAGGGGTTCAACACGAGGACTTCCCAGGGGGTCACCCATCCTAGTACTACTCTCGCCCAAGCACGCTTAACTTCGGAGTTCTGATGGGATCCGGTGCATTAGTGCTGGTATGATCGCACCCGCCATTCTCCTGCCTTTTTTCTAATTTATGCCCAGCAGCGGCGTGCGCCCGGCGCGAAAATCGAGGCGGAGTGCGATTACTCGTAATTTTTCTTTTTAAAAAATTATTAATTTATTATTATTACAGCTCCGTTTTGCGTGCGCTCCGAACGGGTCCAAAAAGTGGTGCAACACGAGGACTTCCCAGGGGGTCACCCATCCTAGTACTACTCTCGCCCAAGCACGCTTAACTTCGGAGTTCTGATGGGATCCGGTGCATTAGTGCTGGTATGATCGCACCCGCCATTCTCCTGCCTTTTTTCTAATTTATGCCCAGCAGCGGCGTGCGCCCGGCGCGAAAATCGACGCGGAGTGCGATTACTCGTAATTTTTTTTTTAAAAAAATTATTAATTTATTATTATTACAGCTCCGTTTTGCGTTAGCTCCGAACGGGTCCAAAAAGTGGTGCAACACGAGGACTTCCCAGGGGGTCACCCATCCTAGTACTACTCTCGCCCAAGCACGCTTAACTTCGGAGTTCTGATGGGATCCGGTGCATTAGTGCTGGTATGATCGCACCCGCCATTCTCCTGCCTTTTTTCTAATTTATGCCCAGCAGCGGCGTGCGCCCGGCGCGAAATTCGAAGCGGAGAGCGATTCTCATAATTTTTCTTTTTAAAAAATTATTAATTTATTATTATTACAGCTCCGTTTTGCGTGCGCTCCGAACGGGTCCAAAAAGTGGTGCAACACGAGGACTTCCCAGGGGGTCACCCATCCTAGTACTACTCTCGCCCAAGCACGCTTAACTTCGGAGTTCTGATGGGATCCGGTGCATTAGTGCTGGTATGATCGCACCCACCATTCTCCTGCCTTTTTTCTAATTTATGCCCGGCAGCGGCGTGCGCCCGGCGCGAAATTCGAGGCGGAGAGCGATTCTCATAATTATTCTTTTTAAAAAATTATTAATTTATTATTATTACAGCTCCGTTTTGCGTGCGCTTCGAACGGGTCCAAAAAGGGGTGCAACACGAGGACTTCCCAGGGGGTCACCCATCCTAGTACTACTCTCGCCCAAGCACGCTTAACTTCGGAGTTCTGATGGGATCCGGTGCATTAGTGCTGGTATGATCGCACCCGCCATGCTCCTGCCTTTTTTCTGATTTATGCCCAGCAGCGGCGTGCGCCCGGCGCGAAATTCGAGGCTGAGAGCGATTCTCATAATTTTTCTTTTTAAAAAATTATTAATTTATTATTATTACAGCTCCGTTTTGCGTGCGCTCCGAACTGGTCCAAAAAGTGGTGCAACACGAGGACTTCCCAGGGGGTCACCCATCCTAGTACTACTCTCGCCCAAGCACGCTTAACTTCGGAGTTCTGATGGGATCCGGTGCATTAGTGCTGGTATGATCGCACCCGCCATTCTCCTGCATTTTTTCTAATTTATGCCCGGCAGCGGCGTGCGCCCGGCGCGAAATTCGAGCCGGAGTGCGATTTCTCGTAATTTTTCTTTTTAAAAAATTATTAATTTATTATTATTACAGCTCCGTTTTGCGTGCGCTCCGAACGGGTCCAAAAAGTGGTGCAACACGAGGACTTCCCAGGGGGTCACCCATCCTAGTACTACTCTCGCCCAAGCACGCTTAACTTCGGAGTTCTGATGGGATCCGGTGCATTAGTGCTGGTATGATCGCACCCGCCATTCTCCTGCCCTTTTTCTAATTTATGCCCAGCAGCGGCGTGCGCCCGGCGCGAAAATCGAGGCGGAGTGCGATTACTCGTAATTTTTCTTTTTAAAAAATTATTAATTTATTATTATTACAGCTCCGTTTTGCGTGCGCTCCGAACGGGTCCAAAAAGTGGTGCAACACGAGGACTTCCCAGGGGGTCACCCATCCTAGTACTACTCTCGCCCAAGCACGCTTAACTTCGGAGTTCTGATGGGATCCGGTGCATTAGTGCTGGTATGATCGCACCCGCCATTCTCCTGCCTTTTTTCTAATTTATGCCCGGCAGCGGCGTGGGCCCGGCGCAAAATAATATGTCTCGTCTTTCCAGCTCCAATCGGTCATGAAATACATCAGGCGTGGAATAATGATCCTGAAAAAGCTCAACTTTCCTTAGCCTTAAACAATATTACAGCAAGAATACAATTTATCATAGATAGATTGGTTGAAAGATGTACTCGTCTAAAAGGAGATAGACATCTCAAAGGGGAATTTAGCTTCTGTAATGAGCTATATACACCCCAAACATATGATAAAGAACATAAGATGTCTCGTCAAGGGAAGTCTTCTAAAAAGGCCTCTAAAGGCAAGACCTCCAAGAGATATTTTCTTAGAAAATCAACGGCAAAAAAGCCTTACCTTGCAAAAGAAAAGCATGTAAGGAAATATAACCCTAAACGGGATTATAAAAATAAGCTTTCATGTTTTACATGTGGAAGCCAAAACCACTTAGCACGAGATTGTACTAAGAGACAAAATTTATATAATAAACACTCAATTTTAGTTGATTGTGTGCAAGAAGATCTGCTCCATATAGATGAATACATATCAGATACTGAATCAATATATAGTATTGTTTCTATCCCTGATAACACATATACAAATGAGGATTCTGATAGTGAATTAGAAGAATTCACTTCAGATCTATTAACCAAAGCTGATCAACTTCAGTCTCCTTATGGAACTGAATATTTAGCAGACCCAATGCTAAACCAACTTGATATGTTAAAACCATATCTTGAACACTTATGACTATGGAACCCACTCCATATAAGATCATGACTCCAAAACTTATGCCACAGCATGAGCATAAGTGGAAAGCCAGAAGTGGCAGTCAAGACCATCCTTGCATATACTGTTTCATGTTCCCTAGTATGGCTCTTCGCTTCCAATGTATTATATGCTCTACTGAAGCATGTAGATATTGTTTAGAAAAACAACAAATCTCATTACCAAGTTCTAGTCAACCTGTCCCAACAGGACCAAATAGAACTGAAA
This sequence comes from Costus lasius, assembly GCA_027563935.2. Taxonomy (NCBI): domain Eukaryota; kingdom Viridiplantae; phylum Streptophyta; class Magnoliopsida; order Zingiberales; family Costaceae; genus Costus; species Costus lasius. Next base: position 51,872,836 of record CM050446.2, read on the forward strand.
TAATTGAACTTCGTATTTTACAATTGGAAAACGAAGTTTACAAACTCGCTCAAAAATTAGACGAGTTAGATAAAAGGAGTTTCTCCATACCTCCTACACAGGAAAATCTGATATTGTATGAAAATACAGATTACAATGAACATACAGATGAATGTTTGTCAAAACGACAAATAGAATTTTTACATAAACCGGTACAACCTTCTTGGTTGTATTCCATTAAAATCAACTGTATTATTCAAATTTCTGATTGGAAATTAGAAATACAAGCCTTAATCGATACCGGATGTAGCAATACTATCCTTGACATGGCTTTAGTACCTAGTAAATATCATGTTCCACTTGATCCTGCAGATAAATTCCATGCAGAACAAATGGATGGCCAATTATTCTTATACGAATACATTTTGGCTAAACATAAGCTTTCCTTTTCCCTAGGAAATGCTCATTATACGCCACCAACCTATATTGGCCGTATCTGCCTACGACCACTTAGTTTGGTTAAAACTAAATTTATTATTGGGCTTAATATGCTCCTCAATTCCTATAAAGGGGTCACCCTTACCTCGGAAGGATTGATTTTCCTCCCTCACACGTTAATTCCTTATACCTCTACGCCTGCGAAGCGTGGTGGGTGTTCTTGTGAATCAACATCAGAAGCTACTGCTTGTCCTGGATTATTATACACAGGGGTAGCATTACTGGCCTGTTCTTGGCCTGTCATGATTGTATCCATCAGATTTTGTGGAATACTTTGGATACTCTGTGTATCAGAGTTATCTACACAAAATTCTGTTCCTAAGAAGGTGTTTTCTAAGAAGGTGTTTATTATATCTTCTTCTGTTTGAGTGAATTCTGTTTTTTTAGGTTGTGGATTATTACAATGGCACACCCTAATATTACCTTCTTGGTCATAGTCGAATTTATGAGAAGGCAGTAATCGTCCTTTATTTATAAGGGCAATCTCAAGACTTATCATTTCTTCAAATGTAAAGTCTAAATTTTTAGAGACTATAAGACTGTTGTCTTCTAGTATCATTGTTCTAAGAACTTTTCTAATCCTGATGTTGAAGCCTCATCATCATGGGTTTGTTTTTTCCTATAACTTGAAAATCTCAAGTTATATGTGTCATCGGAATTTTTGAACATTATGCTGTCTTCGGGAATAAGCATTTGTTCTTGTTCTAAATTTTTAGATATATTCCAATCTAATCCGCCGAGATCTTCTGGCGAGATAGTCATGGGTTTTATCATTTTAATTCCCTTACTAGCTAAAGCATCTATTACGTTTGATATGTAGAGCTTGTAGCCAGTATTAGAGTTGTTAGTTAATTTGCCTAAAAATCCTAATCCTATAAGAAGGTTAGAATCCCCGGCAAAATCTTCGTATCCACGTGTTTGGATACCAATTTCTAATTCTCCTAAGTCTTTTATACTTATGAGAAAAAGGACTGGACCTTTAAACCTTAGAACCCAACTTCTTCGGATAACACGTGAGGAACATCTTTCCGTCACAACTGAACCAAGGAATCTGAAAATTATATCTCGAGATTCCTTAAATAAATTAAGACTATCTGGGAAAACATGAACAACAAAAAGAAGCAATTGCTAACAAAAAGAAGCAATTGAAGAGGTGCTAACTTGTCTTGCTGTACAATTTGAAGAATCAGTACCATGGACAGCATTCACCTGTCCATTAGGAAGTTTCGAGTGGCTTGTCATGCCATTTGGACTCAAAACTGCACCTGCAGTATTTCAAAGAAAAATGGATGAGGTATTTAAACCTTACCAAGAGTTTGTTTGTGTGTATATAGATGATATTCTAGTACACAGTAAAACAGAAAAAGAACATACAAGTCATTTAAAGCTTGTATTACAAAAATTCTATACAAACGGGATAATTGTCTCTGGGCAAAAATCCCAATTTTATAGAAAAAACATTGATTATTTAGGAGTAGAAATTGGGCATGGCATTATCAAACTCCAACCCCATATTGCTTCTAAAATAAAAACCCTTGAGGTAACAGATACTAAAAGTCTCCAGCAATTTTTGGGACTTATCAATTATGCTAGACCCTTTTTAAAGGATCTACACAAGTTGAGTGGACCTCTCTACTCAAAATTAAGCCTTACTGGTGTTAAGAAATTTAACACCGAAGACTATAAACAAGTTGACAAAATTAGGCAACTAGTGGAAACACTACCATTGCTTAAATTACCATTGGATAGTGATTATCTCATTGTTCAAACAGATGGAAGTGAATATGGATGGGGAGCCATCCTCCTCCGAAAACCCCATAAATACTCTACAGAAGTAGAAGTAATTTGTAGATATGCTTCTGGCAAATTTCGTGAGAAAAATGTCACAAGTAGTATTGATCAAGAGCTCTTAGCTGTTTGTTACGGCTTAGATGCTTTTAGACTCTTTTTATTAAATAAAAAAGAAATATTGGTAAGAACTGATTGTGAAGCAATCGTCAAATTCTTCCATACAAAAAATGAGAAGCGAATCTCTCAAAAGAGGTGGCTCTCGTTTACAGATCACTGCATTAATAATGCATACAGAATTACCTTTGAGCATATCAGAGGAAAAAATAATGTCATATCTGACATATTATCACGCCTTTTACAAAGGCCAAATGAATAAGTCTGCGGACTTCATTATCAGCCTGAGGGCTATCATCTAATATATAAAAACTTAATATACAGTTGTTGTGCAGGAAATGGCAAGTTCTTCTAGCCCAAGCGCAAAACAGGCCCAAAAGGCCAAGAAAGTGGCCCAGAGCCCAACACCTATGGTACTGGGAAATACAAGCTAATTCCCAGGCAACTAAACATAAATGCTATTTTCCTAGAGAAAATGGTAGGTATGGACATCAATTACATACTGAGAATGCTCAGCTAAATACAATAATTGATTTCCAAATCTCTCAGGCAGAAAGCCTTAGAGAATTCAATCATGTATGTATTTGTTGTTCCAAAGGTTGGTCTTGAACTCTAAGAAGTTCTCTCTGGAAAGAATAGTGGTCCCAAAAATCTGGGAGCCAGTCTTGCTGTAACTTGATTAACACTTGATGTTTGGCATCACTAGGATACCCTAAAAACCATGGTGGACAAGTGCTGATGTTTAGATCCAGATACCCATGGAACCGGTGATATTTGTACATGTGATTAATACAATATTTGAGTCTCCAGGGAAAAGAGACTATTTTGTCCAGATGGAGCGCATGAACTACCAGGCGGTCCAAGAGTCCATATTGGAAAAGATCCAGAAGGGAAACAGGTATTGGATAGTGATTATCTCATTGTTCAAACAGATGGAAGTGAATATGGATGGGGAGCCATCCTCCTCCGAAAACCCCATAAATACTCTACAGAAGTAGAAGTAATTTGTAGATATGCTTCTGGCAAATTTCGTGAGAAAAATGTCACAAGTAGTATTGATCAAGAGCTCTTAGCTGTTTGTTACGGCTTAGATGCTTTTAGACTCTTTTTATTAAATAAAAAAGAAATATTGGTAAGAACTGATTGTGAAGCAATCGTCAAATTCTTCCATACAAAAAATGAGAAGCGAATCTCTCAAAAGAGGTGGCTCTCGTTTACAGATCACTGCATTAATAATGCATACAGAATTACCTTTGAGCATATCAGAGGAAAAAATAATGTCATATCTGACATATTATCACGCCTTTTACAAAGGCCAAATGAATAAGTCTGCGGACTTCATATGGGATCCGGTGCATTAGTGCTGGTATGATCGCACCCGCCATTCTCCTGCCTTTTTTCTAATTTATGCCCAGCAGCGGCGTGCGCCCGGCGCGAAATTCGAGGCGGAATGCGATTACTCGTAATTTTTATTTTTAAAAAATTATTAATTTATTATTATTACAGCTCCGTTTTGCGTGCGCTCCGAACGGGTCCAAAAAGTGGTGCAACACGAGGACTTCCCAGGGGGTCACCCATCCTAGTACTACTCTCGCCCAAGCACGCTTAACTTCGGAGTTCTGATGGGATCCGGTGCATTAGTGCTGGTATGATCGCACCCACCATTCTCCTGCCTTTTTTCTAATTTATGCCCAGCAGCGGCGTGCGCCCGGCGCGAAATTCGAGGCGGAGTGCGATTACTCGTAATTTTTCTTTTTAAAAAATTATTAATTTATTATTATTACAGCTCCATTTTGCGTGCGCTCCGAACGGGTCCAAAAAGGGGTGCAACACGAGGACTTCCCAGGGGGTCACCCATCCTAGCACTACTCTCGCCCAAGCACGCTTAACTTCGGAGTTCTGATGGGATCCGGTGCATTAGTGCTGGTATGATCGCACCCGCCATTCTCCTGCCTTTTTTCTAATTTATGCCCAGCAGCGGCGTGCGCCCGGCGCGAAATTCGAGGCGGAGTGCGATTCTCATAATTTTTCTTTTTAAAAAATTATTAATTTATTATTATTACTGCTCCGTTTTGCGTGCGCTCCGAACTGGTCCAAAAAGGGGTGCAACACGAGGACTTCCCAGGGGGTCACCCATCCTAGTACTACTCTCGCCCAAGCACGCTTAACTTCGGAGTTCTGATGGGATCCGGTGCATTAGTGCTGGTATGATCGCACCCGCCATTCTCCTGCCTTTTTTCTAATTTATGCCCAGCAGCGGCGTGCGCCCGGCGCGAAATTCGAGGCGGAGTGCGATTCTCATAATTTTTCTTTTTAAAAAATTATTAATTTATTATTATTACTGCTCCGTTTTGCGTGCGCTCCGAACTGGTCCAAAAAGGGGTGCAACACGAGGACTTCCCAGGGGTTCACCCATCCTAGTACTACTCTCGCCCAAGCACGCTTAACTTCGGAGTTATGATGGGATCCGGTGCATTAGTGCTGGTATGATGGCACCCGCCATTCTCCTGCCTTTTTTCTAATTTATGCCCAGCAGCGGCATGCGCCCGGCGCGAAATTCGAGGCAGAGAGCGATTCTCAAAAATTTTCTTTTTAAAAAATTATTAATTTATTTTTATTACTGCTCCGTTTTGCGTGCGCTCCGAACGGGTCCAAAAAGGGGTGCAACACGAGGACTTCCCAGGGGGTCACCCATCCTAGTACTACTCTCGCCCAAGCACGCTTAACTTCGGAGTTCTGATGGGATCCGGTGCATTAGTGCTGGTATGATCGCACCCACTATTCTCCTGCCTTTTTTCTAATTTATGCCCAGCAGCGGCGTGCGCCCGGCGCGAAATTCGAGGCGGAGTGCGATTACTCGTAATTTTTCTTTTTAAAAAATTATTAATTTATTATTATTATAGCTCCGTTTTGAGTGCGCTCCGAACTGGTCCAAAAAGTGGTGCAACACGAGGACTTCCCAGGGGGTCACCCATCCTAATACTACTATCGCCCAAGCACGCTTAACTTCGGAGTTCTGATGGGATCCGGTGCATTAGTGCTGGTATGATCGCACCCGCCATTCTCCTGCCTTTTTTCTAATTTATGCCCGGCAGCGGAGTGCGCCCGGCGCGAAATTCGAGGCGGAGAGCGATTCTCATAATCTCATAATTTTTCTTTTTAAAAAATTATTAATTTATTATTATTACTGCTCCGTTTTGCGTGCGCTCCGAACTGGTCCAAAAAGGGGTGTAACACGAGGACTTCCCAGGGGGTCACCCAACCTAGTACTACTCTCGCCCAAGCACGCTTAACTTCGGAGTTCTGATGGGATCCGGTGCATTAGTGCTGGTATGATCGCACCCGTCATTCTCATGCATTTTTTCTAATTTATGCCGAGCAGCGGCGTGCGCCCGGCGCGAAATTCGAGCCGGAGTGCGATTACTCGTAATTTTTCTTTTTAAAAAATTATTAATTTATTATTATTACAGCTCCGTTTTGCGTGCGCTCCGAACGGGTCCAAAAAGGGGTGCAACAGGAGGACTTCCCAGGGGGTCACCCATCCTAGTACAACTCTCGCCCAAGCACGCTTAACTTCGGAGTTCTGATGGGATCTGGTGCATTAGTGCTTGTATGATCGCACCCGTCATTCTCCTGCCTTTTTTCTAATTTATGCCCAGCAGCGGCGTGCGCCCAGCGCGAAATTCGAGGCGGAGGGATTTATCATAATTTTTCTTTTTAAAAAATTATTAATTTATTATTATTACAGCTCTGTTTTGCGTGGGCTCCGAATGGGTCCAAAAAGGGGTGCAACACGAGGACTTCCCAGGGGGTCACCCATCCTAGTACTACTCTCGCCCAAGCACGCTTAACTTCGGAGTTCTGATGGGATCCGGTGCATTAGTGCTGGTATGATTGCACCCGCCATTCTCCTGCCTTTTTTCTAATTTATGCCTAGCAGCGGCGTGCGCCCGGCGCGAAATTCGAGGCGGAGTGCTATTACTCGTAATTTTTCTTTTTAAAAAATTATTAATTTATTATTATTACTGCTACGTTTTGCGTGCGCTCCGAACGGGTCCAAAAAGGGGTGCAACACGAGGACTTCCCAGGGTGTCACCCATCCTAGTACTACTCTCGCCCAAGCACGCTTAACTTCGGAGACCTGATGGGCTCCGGTGCATTAGTGCTGGTATGATCGCACCCGCCATTCTCCTGCCTTTTTTCTAATTTATGCCCAGCAGCGGCGTGCGCCCGGCGCGAAATTCGAGGCGGAGAGCGATTCTCATAATTTTTCTTTTTAAAAAATTATTAATTTATTATTATTACTGCTCCGTTTTGCGTGCGCTACGAACGGGTCCAAAAAGGGGTGCAACACGAGGACTTCCCAGGGGGTCACCCATCCTAGTACTACTCTCGCCCAAGCACGCTTAACTTCGGAGTTCTGATGGGATCCCGTGCATTAGTGCTGGTATGATCGCACCCGCCATTCTCCTGCCCTTTTTCGAATTTATGCCCGGCAGGGCGTGCGCCCGGCGCGAAATTTGAGGCGGAGAGCGATTCTCATAATTATTCTTTTTAAAAAATTATTAATTTATTATTATTATAGCTCCGTTTTGCGTGCGCTCCGAACGGGTCCAAAAAGGGGTGCAACACGAGGACTTCCCAGGGGGTCACCCATCCTAGTACTACTCTCGCCCAAGCACGCTTAACTTCGGAGTTCTGATGGGATCCGGTGCATTAGTGCTGGTATGATCGCACCCGCCATTCTCCTGCCTTTTTTCTAATTTATGCCCAGCAGCGGCGTGCGCCCGGCGCGAAATTCGAGGCGGAGTGCGATTCTCATAATTTTTCTTTTTAAAAAATTATTAATTTATTATTATTACAGCTCCGTTTTGCGTGCGCTCCGAACTGGTCCAAAAAGGGGTGCAACACGAGGACTTCCCAGGGGGTCACCCATCCTAGTACTACTCTCGCCCAAGCACGCTTAACTTCGGAGTTCTGATGGGATCCGGTGCATTAGTGCTGGTATGATCGCACCCACCATTCTCCTGCCTTTTTTCTGATTTATGCCCTGCAGCGGCGTGCGCCCGGCGCGAAATTCGAGGCGGAGGGCGATTCTCATAATTTTTCTTTTTAAAAAATTATTAATTGATTATTATTACAGCTCCGTTTTGCGTGCGCTCCGAACGGTTCCAAAAGGGGTGCAACACGAGGACTTCCCAGGGGGTCACCCATCCTAGTACTACTCTCGCTTAAGCACGCTTAACTTCGGAGTTCTTATGGGATCCGGTGCATTAGTGCTGGTATGATCGCACCCGCCATTCTCCTGCCTTTTTTCTAATTTATGCCCAGCAGCGGCGTGCGCCCGGCGCGAAATTCGAGGCGGAGAGCGATTCTCATAATTTTTCTTTTTAAAAAATTATTAATTTATTTTTATTACAGCTCCGTTTTGCGTGCGCTCCGAACGGGTCCAAAAAGTGGTTCAACACGAGGACTTCCCAGGGGGTCACCCATCCTAGTACTACTCTCGCCCAACCACGCTTAACTTCGGAGTTCTGATGGGATCCCGTGCATTAGTGCTGGTATGATCGCACCCGCCATTCTCCTGCCTTTTTTCTAATTTTTGCCCGGCAGCGGCGTGCGCCCGGCGCGAAATTCGAGGCGGAGAGCGATTCTCATAATTATTCTTTTTAAAAAATTATTAATTTATTATTATTATAGCTCCGTTTTGCGTGCGCTCCGAATGGGTCCAAAAAGGGGTGCAACACTAGGACTTCCCAGGTGGTCACCCATCATAGTACTACTCTCGCCCAAGCACGCTTAACTTCGGAGTTCTCATGGGATCCGGTGCATTAGTGCTGGTATGATCGAACCCGCCATTCTCCTGCCTTTTTTCTAATTTATGCCCAGCAGCGGCGTGCGCCCGGCGCGAAATTCGAGCCGGAGTGCGATTTCTCGTAATTTTTCTTTTAAAAAATTATTAATTTATTATTATTACAGCTCCGTTTTGCGTGCGCTCCGAACGGGTCAAAAAGGAGTGCAACACGAGGACTTCCCAGTGGGTCACCCATCCTAGTACTACTCTCGCCCAAGCACGCTTAACTTCGGAGTTCTGATGGGATCCGGTGCATTAGTGCTGGTATGATCGCACCCGTCATTCTCATGCCTTTTTTCTAATTTATGCCCAGCAGCGGCGTGCGCCCGGCGCGAAATTCGAGCCGGAGTGCGATTTCTCGTAATTTTTCTTTTTAAAAAATTATTAATTTATTATTATTACAGCTCCGTTTTGCGTGCGCTCCGAACGGGTCAAAAAGGAGTGCAACACGAGGACTTCCCAGGGGGTCACCCATCCTAGTACTACTCTCGCCCAAGCACGCTTAACTTCGGAGTTCTGATGGGATCCGGTGCATTAGTGCTGGTATGATCGCACCCGCCATTCTCCTGCCTTTTTTCTAATTTATGCCCAGCAGCGGCGTGCGCCCGGCGCGAAATTCGAGGCGGAGTGCGATTTCTCGTAATTTTTCTTTTTAAAAAATTATTAATTTATTATTATTACAGCTCCGTTTTGCGTGCGCTCCGAACGGGTCCAAAAAGGGGTGCAACACGAGGACTTCCCAGGGGGTCACCCATCCTAGTACTACTCTCGCCCAAGCACGCTTAACTTCGGAGTTCTGATGGGATCCGGTGCATTAGTGCTGGTATGATCGCACCCACCATTCTCCTGCCTTTTTTCTGATTTATGCCCTGCAGCGGCGTGCGCCCGGCGCGAAATTCGAGGCGGAGAGCGATTCTCATAATTTTTCTTTTTAAAAAATTATTAATTGATTATTATTACAGCTCCGTTTTGCGTTCGCTCCGAACGGGTCCAAAAAGGGGTGCAACACGAGGACTTCCCAGGGGGTCACCCATCCTAGTACTACTCTCGCCCAAGCACGCTTAACTTCGGAGTTCTGATGGGATCCGGTGCATTAGTGCTGGTATGATCGCACCCGCCATTCTCCTGCCTTTTTTCTAATTTATGCCCAGCAGCGGCGTGCGCCCGGCGCGAAATTCGAGGCGGAGTGCGATTACTCGTAATTTTTTTTTTTAAAAAATTATTAATTTATTATTATTACAGCTCCGTTTTGCGTGCGCTCCGAACGGGTCCAAAAAGTGGTGCAACACGAGGACTTCCCAGGGGTCACCCATCCTAGTACTACTCTCGCCCAAGCACGCTTAACTTCGGAGTTCTGATGGGATCCCGTGCATTAGTGCTGGTATGATCGCACCAGCCATTCTCCTGCCTTTTTTCTAATTTATGCCCGGCAGGGCGTGCGCCCGGCGCGAAATTCGAGGCGGAGAGCGATTCTCATAATTATTCTTTTTAAAAAATTATTAATTTATTATTATTATAGCTCCGTTTTGCGTGCGCTCCGAACGGGTCCAAAAAGGGGTGCAACACGAGGACTTCCTAGGGGGTCACCCATCCTAGTACTACTCTCGCCCAAGCACGCTTAACTTCGGAGTTCTGATGGGATCCGGTGCATTAGTGCTGGTATGATCGCACCCGCCATTCTCCTGCCTTTTTTCTAATTTATGCCCAGCAGCGGCGTGCGCCCGGCGCGAAATTCGAGGCGGAGTGCGATTCTCATAATTTTTCTTTTTAAAAAATTATTAATTTATTATTATTACTGCTCCGTTTTGCGTGCGCTCCGAACTGGTCCAAAAAGGGATGCAACACGAGGACTTCCCAGGGGGTCACCCATCCTAGTACTACTCTCGCCCAAGCACGCTTAACTTCGGAGTTATGATGGGATCCGGTGCATTAGTGCTGGTATGATCGCACCCGCCATTCTCCTGCCTTTTTTCTAATTTATGCCCAGCAGCGGCGTGCGTCCGGCGCGAAATTCGAGGCGGAGAGCGATTCTCATAATTTTTCTTTTTAAAAAATTATTAATTTATTATTATTACTGCTCCGTTTTGCGTGCGCACCGAACGGGTCCAAAAAGGGGTGCAACACGAGGACTTCCCAGGGGGTCACCCATCCTAGTACTACTCTCGCCCAAGCACGCTTAACTTCGGAGTTCTGATGGGATCCGGTGCATTAGTGCTGGTATGATCGCACCCACCATTCTCCTGCCTTTTTTCTAATTTATGCCCAGCAGCGGCGTGCGCCCGGCGCGAAATTCGAGGCGGATTGCGATTCTCATAATTTTTCTTTTTAAAAAATTATTAATTTATTATTATTACAGCTCCGTTTTGCGTGCGCTCCGAACGGGTCCAAAAAGGGGTGCAACACGAGGACTTCCCAGGGGGTCACCCATCCTAGTACTACTCTCGCCCAAGCACGCTTAACTTCGGAGTTCTGATGGGATCCGGTGCATTAATGCTGGTGTGATCGCACCCGCCATTCTCCTGCCTTTTTTCTAATTTATGCCCAGCAGCGGCGTGCGTCGGCGCGAAATTCGAGGCGGAGTGCGATTACTCGTAATTTTTCTTTTTAAAAAATTATTAATTTATTATTATTACAGCTCCGTTTTGCGTGCGCTCCGAACTGGTCCAAAAAGTGGTGCAACACGAGGACTTCCCAGGGGGTCACCCATCCTAGTACTACTCTCGCCCAAGCACGCTTAACTTCGGAGTTCTGATGGGATCCGGTGCATTAGTGCTGGTATGATCGCACCCGCCATTCTCCTGCCTTTTTTCTAATTTATGCCCAGCAGCGGCGTGCGCCCGGCGCGAAATTCGAGGCGGAGAGCGATTCTCATAATTATTCTTTTTAAAAAATTATTAATTTATTATTATTATAGCTCCGTTTTGCGTGCGCTCCGAATGGGTCCAAAAAGGGGTGCAACACGAGGACTTCCCAGGGGGTCACCCATCATAGTACTACTCTCGCCCAAGCACGCTTAACTTCGGAGTTCTCATGGGATCCGGTGCATTAGTGCTAGTATGATCGCACCCGCCATTCTCCTGCCTTTTTTCTAATTTATGCCCAGCAGCGGCGTGCGCCCGGCGCGAAATTCGAGCCGGAGTGCGATTCTCATAATCTCATAATTTTTCTTTTTAAAAAATTATTAATTTATTATTATTACTGCTCCGTTTTGCGTGCGCTCCGAACTGGTCCAAAAATGGGTGCAACACGAGGACTTCCCAGGGGGTCACCCATCCTAGTACTACTCTCGCCCAAGCACGCTTAACTTCGGAGTTCTGATGGGATCCGGTGCATTAGTGCTGGTATGATCGCACCCGTCATTCTCATGCCTTTTTTCTAATTTATGCCCAGCAGCGGCGTGCGCCCGGCGCGAAATTCGAGCCGGAGTGCGATTTCTCGTAATTTTTCTTTTTAAAAAATTTTTAATTTATTATAATTATAGCTCCGTTTTGTGTGCGCTCCGAACGGGTCAAAAAGGAGTGCAACACGAGGACTTCCCAGGGGGTCACCCATCCTAGTACTACTCTCGCCCAAGCACGCTTAACTTCGGAGTTCTGATAGGATCCGGTGCATTAGTGCTGGTATGATCGCACCCACCATTCTCCTGCCTTTTTTCTGATTTATGCCCTGCAGCGGCGTGCGCCCGGCGCGAAATTCGAGGCGGAGAGCGATTCTCATAATTTTTCTTTTTAAAAAATTATTAATTGATTATTATTACAGCTCCGTTTTGCGTGCGCTCCGAACGGGTCCAAAAAGGGGTGCAACACGAGGACTTCCCAGGGGGTCACCCATCCTAGTACTACTCTCGCCCAAGCACGCTTAACTTCGGAGTTCTGATGGGATCCGGTGCATTAGTGCTGGTATGATCGCACCCGCCATTCTCCTGCCTTTTTTCTAATTTATGCCCAGCAGCGGCGTGCGCCCGGCGCGAAATTCGAGGCGGAGTGCGATTACTCGTAATTTTTTTTTTAAAAAAATTATTAATTTATTATTATTACAGCTCCGTTTTGCGTGCGCTCCGAACGGGTCCAAAAAGTGGTGCAACACGAGGACTTCCCAGGGGTCACCCATCCTAGTACTACTCTCGCCCAAGCACGCTTAACTTCGGAGTTCTGATGGGATCCCGTGCATTAGTGCTGGTATGATCGCACCAGCCATTCTCCTGCCTTTTTTCTAATTTATGCCCGGCAGGGCGTGCGCCCGGCGCGAAATTCGAGGCGGGGAGCGATTCTCATAATTATTCTTTTTAAAAAATTATTAATTTATTATTATTATAGCTCCGTTTTGCGTGCGCTCCGAACGGGTCCAAAAAGGGGTGCAACACGAGGACTTCCTAGGGGGTCACCCATCCTAGTACTACTCTCGCCCAAGCACGCTTAACTTCGGAGTTCTGATGGGATCCGGTGCATTAGTGCTGGTATGATCGCACCCGCCATTCTCCTGCCTTTTTTCTAATTTATGCCCAGCAGCGGCGTGCGCCCGGCGCGAAATTCGAGGCGGAGTGCGATTCTCATAATTTTTCTTTTTAAAAAATTATTAATTTATTATTATTACTGCTCCGTTTTGCGTGCGCTCCGAACTGGTCCAAAAAGGGATGCAACACGAGGACTTCCCAGGGGGTCACCCATCCTAGTACTACTCTCGCCCAAGCACGCTTAACTTCGGAGTTATGATGGGATCCGGTGCATTAGTGCTAGTATGATCGCACCCGCCATTCTCCTGCCTTTTTTCTAATTTATGCCCAGCAGCGGCGTGCGTCCGGCGCGAAATTCGAGGCGGAGAGCGATTCTCATAATTTTTCTTTTTAAAAAATTATTAATTTATTATTATTACTGCTCCGTTTTGCGTGCGCACCGAACGGGTCCAAAAAGGGGTGCAACACGAGGACTTCCCAGGGGGTCACCCATCCTAGTACTACTCTCGCCCAAGCACGCATAACTTCGGAGTTCTGATGGGATCCGGTGCATTAGTGCTGGTATGATCGCACCCACCATTCTCCTGCCTTTTTTCTAATTTATGCCCAGCAACGGCCTGCGCCCGGCGCGAAATTCGAGGCGGATTGCGATTACTCGTAATTTTTCTTTTTAAAAAATTATTAATTTATTATTATTACAGCTCCGTTTTGCGTGCGCTCCGAACGGGTCCAAAAAGGGGTGCAACACGAGGACTTCCCAGGGGGTCACCCATCCTAGTACTACTCTCGCCCAAGCACGCTTAACTTCGGAGTTCTGATGGGATCCGGTGCATTAATGCTGGTATGATCGCACCCGCCATTCTCCTGCCTTTTTTCTAATTTATGCCCAGCAGCGGCGTGCGTCGGCGCGAAATTCGAGGCGGAGTGCGATTACTCGTAATTTTTCTTTTTAAAAAATTATTAATTTATTATTATTACAGCTCCGTTTTGCGTGCGCTCCGAACTGGTCCAAAAAGTGGTGCAACACGAGGACTTCCCAGGGGGTCACCCATCCTAGTACTACTCTCGCCCAAGCACGCTTAACTTCGGAGTTCTGATGGGATCCGGTGCATTAGTGCTGGTATGATCGCACCCGCCATTCTCCTGCCTTTTTTCTAATTTATGCCCAGCAGCGGCGTGCGCCCGGCGCGAAATTCGAGGCGGAGAGCGATTCTCATAATTTTTCTTTTTAAAAAATTATTAATTTATTATTATTACTGCTCCGTTTTGCGTGCGCTCCGAACGGGTCCAAAAAGGGGTGCAACACGAGGACTTCCCAGGGGGTCACCCATCCTAGTACTACTCTCGCCCAAGCACGCTTAACTTCGGAGTTCTGATAGGATCCGGTGCATTAGTGCTGGTATGATCGCACCCACCATTCTCCTGCCTTTTTTCTAATTTATGCCCAGCAGCGGCGTGCGCCCGGCGCGAAATTCGAGGCGGAGTGCGATTACTCGTAATTTTTCTTTTTAAAAAATTATTAATTTATTATTATTACAGCTCCGTTTTGCGTGCTCTCCGAACTGGTCCAAAAAGTGGTGCAACACGAGGACTTCCCAGGGGGTCACCCATCCTAATACTACTCTCGCCCAAGCACGCTTAACTTCGGAGTTCTGATGGGATCCGGTGCATTAGTGCTGGTATGATCGCACCCGCCATTCTCCTGCCTTTTTTCTAATTTATGCCCGGCAGCGTCTTGCGCCCGGCGCGAAATTAGAGCCGGAGTGCGATTTCTCGTAATTTTTCTTTTAAAAAAATTATTAATTTATTATTATTACAGCTCCGTTTTGCGTGCGCTCCGAACGGGTCCAAAAAGGGGTGCAACACGAGGACTTCCCAGGGGGTCACCCATCCTAGTACTACTCTCGCCCAAGCACGCTTAACTTCGGAGTTCTGATGGGATCCGGTGCATTAGTGCTGGTATGATCGCACCCGCC